>OY720162.1:9669726-12334990 GCA_963082805.1 Hemicrepidius hirtus
ATGAAAGCCAAGAGAAATGGGAACACCAGAAGCAATGATGAATGTAAGCAAAATGCATGTTTTGAAACTATTAATTTGATAACTGCTCCTTTAAATGACACTTATTTTATTGATTGTCTTGTGAATGACTGTCCCCTCCGAGGTTATGTAGACTCTGGTTGTCGTGTTGTTACAATCAGGCAGTCGGATGTTGTGAAATTAAAGTTGATGTCCCACCCAAAAACGTTTGTGTGGTTTTGGCGGAGGTTCTGTAGATATAAATTCAAAAGTTGAAATTAATCTTACAGTAGATTTAGTTACTCTCCGTTTAGACGCGTATGTTGTACCTGATAATTATGAAAATGTATCTATCATTGTTGGGCAACCATTTTTGAAAAACGACAAAGTTGTTATGATTGTACGCGATGGTCAAGTTAGGCTATTTGACAAAACTTATTCTTCTGAGCTCCCTAATACCGAATACCTACCCCCGAGGAAAATCTCCCTTTTTGCCACCGAAACTACAGTAATTCCACCCCTCCACGTGGCCCACATATCCGTTGAAAGTAATGTGGAATGTAATGATGTATTCATCGATTATCAATTACGACCTCTTCGTGGCAGGTGTCATGCAATACCTAGCTGCGTTATGAACCTGAAAACGGGCGGTACAATTCCAATTATCAATTTTTCTGACCAAGAAGTCACTTATTCCAAAAACCAGGTTGTAGCTAGAGGAACAACATGTGAATTTGATGAAGTCCAGAATGAAACATGTTTGACAATATCAACAGAAACCTTATCCCCCTTTACAGCAAGCGACATCGAGGAGCAAGTTGATGCTTGTGCCTCCTTGGAAAATAAACAGAGACTACTCGACCTTTTGAATAAGTACCGGGATTGTTTTGCTACACAAACCAGTGAACTGGGTGAATGCCAGACTGCTGCAATCTCTATACATCTTAATGATACTACCCCAGTTACCTATAGGCCGTACAGATTGTCGTATACACAGCGTGACACTGTACGACGCATTGTCCAAGACTTGTTAGATAACAAAATTATCCAGGAGTCGCAGTCTCCCTATGCTAGTCCCATATTGCTAGTTCGAAAGAAAAATGGAGAAGAAAGGATGTGCGTTGACTATCGTGCCATGAACAAGAAAACTGTTAAAAATAAATATCCACTGCCAAGAATAGATGATCTGTTGGACAGGCTCAAGGGTAGTAAATATTTTAATAGTCTAGATTTTGCTTCAGGGTACCATCAGATTGTGGTAGCAAAGGAATCTATCGAGAAAACTGCCTTTGTGACGCCGGACGGTCACTATGAGTACCTCAGGATGCCATTCGGATTAGTAAATGCTCCTGCAGTTTTTCAAATGACTATGGATAAGATTTTAGGCCCCTTACGTTATTCGTGGGCTATGGCATACTTGGATGATGTTATAATTCCAGCACAAAGCGTGGAGGAATCCTTCGACCGCTTACAACGAGTTTTGGATTTGTTTCGAGAAGCCAAGATGACTTTAAGGTTAAAGAAGTGCCATTTCCTGCGCACCCGAATTGCCTACTTAGGACATGAGATCGACAAAGAAGGTATCAAGCCGGGAATTGAGAAAATCCGGGCTGTTACTGAATTTCGCCGCCCAGAAAATGTCCATGAAGTCCGGAGAATCCTCGGACTAACCAGTTATTTCCGGAAATTCATTAGAGATTTCGCGCTAATCGCCAAACCATTAACAAATCTTACGAAGAAAAATTGTAACTTTTCGTGGGCCGAGAATGAGGAAAATGCTTTTGTTAGGCTTAAGCATAATCTTACAGAGCGACCTTTACTGGCTATATATGATCCCGATGCCCAAATAGAAGTCCATACAGACGCTAGTAAGTTTGGTGTAGCTGGCATTTTACTTCAACAACAAGCTGATAAAAGCCTCAGGCCAGTTCAATACTTCAGTCGATGTACTACAGTTGATGAGCAAAAATACCACTCCTATGAGTTAGAGACTCTTGCTGTAGTGAATTCGCTCAACAAGTTTAGAGTCTACTTGATTGGACGAGTTTTTAAAGTCCTCACCGACTGCAGTGCCCTTAGGACCACCCTGACAAAGAGAGATTTAATTCCGCGTATTGCAAGATGGTGGATAGCAACACAAGAATTTGATTTTACTATCGAGTACCGACCAGGCACTAAGATGAACCATGTATACGCGCTTAGTCGAGCTCCAGTTGAGGTAGCTACTGGATACGACGAAGTTTCAGTATTACCTGTAAATGTGACTGACGAAGATTGGGTCCTAGCTGCTCAGCTGAAAGATGAAAAGATCAAAGAGTTACATGACATCCTGTTACGGGATCCGACAGATGGTCGTGAACAAGACGTACATCGTAATTTTTGCCTCAAAGACAACCGAGTGTTCCGAAAAACCCCAAAAGGTCCCAAATGGGTAGTCCCAAAAGCCAACAGACGTGCTTTGCTCATGTTGTATCATGACGGGGCTGGACATTTTGCTGTAGATAAAACTCTCGAATCTTTAAGTGAGCGATATTGGTTCGCAAGAATGCGTAATTATGTGAAAAATTACACGTCGGCATGTTTAGGTTGCCAATACAATAAAAGAATAAGTGGTAAACCACCAGGTTTCCTTAATACCATTGAGAAGAAGAGTATTCCCATGGACACGTTGCACATTGATCACTTAGGGCCTTTTGTGCAAAGTGTACGAAAGAACTCTTATTTGATCGTTGCAATTGATGCATTTACAAAGTTCACCATGATTAAAGCAGTATCAAGTACTAAGACTAAGCCTGTGATTCGTTTCCTGGATGAAATAATTGGTTTATTTGGTGTGCCCAGACGAATAATTTGTGATCGTGGAACTGCTTTTATGAGCAAAGGTTTCACTGAATACTGTGAGAAGCTAGGGATTAAGAGAACTTTATGTGCAACAGCGACCCCAAGAGCGAATGGACAGGTGGAGTGAATGAATAGGTGCATTCTTAATTCGCTTACGGTCTCTACGGAGGATGAACAACGTTGGGATGAGGCGGTAAGTTCCGTCCAGTGGGGCATTAATACGACTCGCTCCGTAAGTACGGGGAAAAGTCCTTATGAAGTTTTTATGGGATATAGGCCCCGAAGCATTTCGGACGCTTTTCTTACATCTGAAATTGCTGAACAAGAAAGTCGTGATCTGACGCAAGTACGAGCAGAAGCTGCTAGTACGATTTTGAAACATCAACAGGTGCAAAAGTTGCATTATGATAAGAAACGTGGAAGACCACATGATTATCAAGTAGGTCAGCAAGTACTGATCCTGAGGCAAAAGTGCCCAAATGACGGAAAAAGTAAAAAGCTCGAGCCAAGGTATGCAGGGCCTTATGTGATCACAAAAGTTTTAAGTAAGGATCGGTTTATTGTGGAAGACTTGCCAGGATCTAAGCGAACAAGGATCGCATACAAGGGTGTATGTCCTTCCGATAAATTAAAAACCGTACAGAACTGAAGTTAGTTCTGAGTCAGAAAAGTCTGACAATGAGTTAGCAAAGTCTGACAATGAATTAGAAAAGTCTGACAATGAGTTAGAAAAGTCTGACAAAGAGTCGAAGGACTCATCGATAAATTACCCTTATGTACACTAATGGTGTGTTAATTGTTTCAGACTACAAGAAGTCTCGTTGATGCCCACGGGGACGTGGACTTGTCAGGTTTGGCCGACTGTAACGGAAAGCTGGCGCTAGTTTTAAGATTTATTTTATAGTTTTTGAGAAAAGTATGAGGTCACCATTTAGGGTGATGTAAAATGTTATTATTATTGTTGTAGGCACGTGTAGGCATGTTTTGGTAGAACATTCCTTCTGAGAGGCGGAAGGAAATATTTAGAACAGTGTGTATTAAGCTTTGTTGAAGTAAAGATCGTTTTAATTTCATTCGTCAATATTAATTATTACACTACCTTTCAATATTATTTATTACAGATGTGTGGTTAATTAATTGTGGGAACCCTCATCTTTTTACTTTAGATGAACAGTAGTTGGCGCCCCCAGTCAGTACCTACCTAGTTTATGTGAAAAAATAGTTTTTTTCACTACTAACTTGAGAAGTCGTCATTATTTACTCCTTTTCTCTAATGAGAAGTTATATTTCTTCAACCTAGGTAAATAATGATAATGAAAAATTACCTAGGTAAATAATAAAATAAACGTTCTACAAACCAGATGTTATTGGTTTTGTTTTATAGTTTGACAACTACAGTTCCAGGCTCTAAGTACTTTTACTTTTAAATATTTAAAAAATCGTGTGGAACTTGTAAATTACAAAAATCTGAACGAATAACATTTCTAGTAGTGAAAATAGTAGTATATAAACCACGATAAAGAAGATTTCTCTCAACCTCGCAACTTATACATATCCCTCGCTGCTTCGCAGCTCGGAAAATAATAATGCTTAGTTGAGAAAATTGTCTTCTCTACCTTGGCCTATAATGTAGATAGTAGATAGTAGATACTATCGGATACTATTATTTACGCCGTCTACTAAACTTTTCATCTTATACCTATCATTCGTTTAAGACGATTCAAATTATATATTCTGCACGAATTTATTGTTAAACAATAAGTGTAAATACTCATTCTTTTTCTTTAATGTGTTATACCTATATTTTAATAACTGGATTAGCTGAGTACGAATTTTGTAAGGTACAGACGCCATATAAGGCCAGTGTCATATTAAGGCCAGTTGTTAATATCTTTGTAAGTACGGTTCAAATTTAATAGATGGCATAATGTTTCGGTCCCTAAAATTGCCTGGAAGGTCAACCGCCAGTTACCATCCAGATGTGTAGCGGGAAAGTGGTTTTTTCGCCAGTTCTTCATTTTAATCCGTTGCGTGAACACCGGCTTATAAGAGGTGGTAAGATGTTGATTATTATTTAAACATACAAAGTAGATGTTCACAATTATGGTTTTATATTTTTTTGTTGTCAACAGGAACTGTTGGTTAGTAAATGACAGTATTAAGTGGTTGTTATTGCTTATTTCATGTTTATGAATTTTAAAACGTAAACACGTGCGGTTCTCAACATGTCCACTCGACTGGCCTTATTAGGAAACTGTTAATTTTAGACGAAACGCACACATTTGTGCTGATAAAATATTTTAGTTTTAGAATAATGCCTGCTAATAAAAGAGCCCAATGGTCAGAGGAAGATCTAGTAGCTGCAATGGATGCTGTTAGAGACCGTATGGCTCCTTTTAGAGCATCACGTACATTCAATATCCCTAGGCGTACTTTACGAAACCATTTGGAGAGTGGAAGTACAAAGAAGATACTTGGTCGCCGTCCAATTTTGTCTGAGCCTCAAGAAACAGAATTAGTTAGGAGAATAGGACGCTTGTGTGATGTAGGAATGCCGTTAACTCCTAAAATTTTAAGAAAAAGTGTGTACGCTTTTGCAAGAGAACACGGACTTCGACATAACTTTTCAGTTGCCAAAGAAATAGCCGGAAAAAAATGGATGAAATGTTTTTATTCTAGACATCCAGAAATAGCGAAACGTCGTGCTCAAAAACTTAATCTCGCAAGAGCTCAAAAAATGAACCATGAAATTGTAGACGACTATTTTAAAAAGGTCAGAACAATTTTATTAGAGAAACATTTCCACGGAAAACCCGGTCAAATATACAACATAGATGAGAAGGGATGCCAATTAACTCTTCACCACCAACAAACTGTGTTGGTCCACAAGGGAGTGAAAAGAGTACACATTGTTGCTCCCGAACATGTAGAAAATGTTTCAATTGTGGCTTGCTGTAACGCTCTAGGACAAAGCATTCCCCCACTTATCATCTTCAAAGGTGTACGGATTAAGCGCGAGTGGTACATCAACCTGCCAGCGGAGTCCAAAATTTTAATGACTAAAAAAGGAAGCATGACAACAGAGGCATTCATACAATGGCTTGATCATTTTGCCAAATTTAAAAATCCTGGACCAGCTTTGTTAATCTTTGATGGAGCATCTTCTCATCTTGATATCCGCATTGTTGAAACTGCAGAACAACACGATGTAACGCTGTTCTGCTTGCCTAGTAACAGCACCCATGAGTTACAACCAGTAGACAAAGCTGTATTTCGTAGTTTTGAGGCATATTGGGATGATGAGGTTCTAAATTTTTGGGTTAACCATGCAAACGAACGCGCTATTACCAGGGCCAGATTTGGAGAAATATTTACCCCAGTTTGGTTTAAATCAATGTCAAGTGAAAACATTTTATCTGGATTTAGAGCAAGGGGAATTTGGCCGTTTAACCCAGCAGCCATTTCAGAGGCAGCATTTGCTCCCAGTAGTCTCACACATCGTGCTTTGGGTGATCGAGTGTTGGAAAATTCCTCTCAAAATACTACCCAACAGTTACACAATAGTATCGATGAACCAGTTGCTGGCCCAAGTCGTGTAAATACCATAAAAAAATCGCAAAACCCAAATAACATTTTTAAAATTTCAATATCAGATGCTAGTGACCGCAATTCATCTGGATCTTACACAACTGATGAATCAAGTGATGACGTTGAAGATGAACTCGCAGAAATGGAACTTATGGAAGAAGATGGTAGAAATATAGAGAACCCGAAAGAAAAGCAGACTCCCAATAAAGACACAGATATCAGCCTGAATGTGAGCTTCACGGAAAGTGGTTTCTTCATTACTCCTGAACTAAAGACTGTAGTTAAAAAACGTCGGCCAGCGATTAATTCAAAGGCGCAGGAAGTTACAAGAAATTTGTTTTCCATAACAGCAACCAGCTCCACTGAAGAAAATAAAGAAAACAAGGAAGACGCAGGAAAACGGGTCGTGAAAGAAAAAGCTAGCCAAGGCAAAATAGATAAAGGAAAGAAAAAAGTCAACAAGAAACAGGAATCCTGCTACTGTTTTGCTTGCGATGAAGACAGAGTTGCAGACATGCGAAAATGTAATTTGTGCAACACCTATGTGCACGAGGAATGTGTAGGATTAAGCAAAGTAGATAAAGACATCTTTGTCTGTCCTAAATGTGTAGTTTAATAAGTGACATTTGGGGTTATCTTTAAAGTTTAAAGTTTAATTTCATGTTTTTTGTATTTTAAATAGCTATGTATTATCTTTGAAATTACTTACATTAAACAATAAAAATAATACTTGATTGTTTTTCGTACTTACACCCTGAAAAATATTATTGGCCTTATTATGAACCCAGTTGCCAAATAAGGCCATTTTGTCTATCTTCATAATCTATTAATTTTTTCAAATTTGTGATTTCAAAAAACAATTATATACAATAATATTGATACCTTATACCATACACTTAGTATAAACAACGATTTTGCAAAACTATTTCAATAAATAATCTCAGAATAAACAAACAAACCTTAAGGTGGCCTTATATGGCGTCTGTACCTTATTATAAGTATTTCAATTAAGTACAATTACAATCAAACTTGATCGTATTTTTGTTTAAATAAATACTCACGATTTTACATTTCTCAAGTAACTGATGCCTTGTTCGATATCCGAAAGTAGGTATCGAATAACAAATAAATATTATATATCGAATAATGAATAACTATCGAATAATTCGAATTTATTCGAATAAAATTGTGTATTAATTTGAATAAAAATTTATTCGATATATCGAATAAAAATATTTTCAATATCGTTATTCGATATATCGAATTATTCGATAACTTATTCGAATTATCGATACAGATGCACAGAGCTAATACCAAATTCTGCTGTTCTATATTGTTTGGATGAAAATTTTAAGTATTCAATTCTTTTGCAACACGGCAACACTGCAAATTTGATAGCAGTTTTATGACCTGCTTATCTGATAAGTTTATGGCCTGGGGCATTTGAGAATAAAAGTTGGTGCTCTTATTGTAACATTTGCTTATGCAACCCAATGTACACTATAAACGCTTTTTACCATTACGTTGCTCCTCTTCCCCACTTTATACTCTTTGATAAAACCAAACTTCAACTTTAGAACAGAGTATTTATTTGAAATATTATAGAAAAATGAATATGACTAATAATTATTACTTTACTCTTGATTTTCATTTAAATCACTGACGGTGGTATCAGCGGGAATATTGTTCCAGAAATACAGTCTACTTTGTGGCATAAGAGGGCAAAGTTTTTGTAAAATCACATCCTTTTTATCTTGTGGGATACCTCTGCACTGCTTCCGTTGTTCTGGTTTTTTTATGCCATTTTTTATTGCCTTAAGATTTAGAAAATCCAACTCAATAGAGTCGGAATCATAGTCAAGCCAATACCGAAGTTTCTTGTTACCCCTTGTAAATACTACTCGTACTATTTTATTTAGATAAGGACGAGGATTTGTCTTTCTAATTTTGGCGTCCGAAGTATAGTTTATCCATTCAGAAAAATCTTTAATCATCATTTCTTTTACAAACACTTTTCCAGAATTGGCATCTTGAACAGCAGATTTAAAATCATTAAAGTCGTATAATTTTCCCTTTCTCTTCATAGATAATTCAACCTGATGATGGAAGCTATCGGCGCTCATATAGGTGTGGCCTGGTTCAAAATATTTTATATCAATTTGTTTTGTGGCTATCTCATCAGAATTTACGAGATATATGAAATAGCTAAATAGGCACCAATTCTTGTTCTGGGCAGAACAATTGCCAAGCCACAAGGTAATGCTATTAACGTCTCTGTGGTGGAGACAGAAAGCATGAAAGCTACTTATGAGGTCCTCCTTTAGCCTGCCGGCTATACCTTCATGCCAAATAGCTGCAAACGGTTTTACAGTGGCCTGATTCTTACCAACAGGCACAAAACTTTCATTTAAGACCACAATCCTTGGAGTAAATAGTGCTATCTTCAATTGTTCCATTCTAGGCAGCATAATCACTTTTTGTAGATCAACAGAACAGCATACATCATTTTTACACCAATTTTTCTCTGCATCTTGCCTGTAAAGTGTTCTTGATTTGGTCGCTTTATCAATGTGACTAGTGTACGTACCACACATAGTACAATTAGGATCTAACATCTCCTTTGTATGCTCATGATTTTCAAACGAGGTACATATTTCACATTCTTCGTGTCCTAATTTAGTAAAGGAAATATTCAGTTCCTTTACTACTGTCCTGTACACATCATATGAACACGTAATATCAGGATACTTCTCCTTAAAATCCGCATGCATCAAAGATACTGTAATTTCACTTGGTAGGTAGCGCTTATTAGGGGCGTGTTCCCTTCTGTAATGTGATACAGAAGGTCTAAATGACTGTATATGCAAGCGTAACTTGGCTCGGTCGCATTTAAACGGTGGCGGTTTTTTTCCTCGAGCATCGGGTTTAGGTACGACTTGATTAATTGTCGTTGTAAGTACGTTATGTAGCACCCTATCATTAGTAGCCTTATAACCTAAAGTTAAAAAAAATGGTTTACAGACCTGCGTGGTTGTTCCTTCATGATTTTTAAAAGAATATGAAAATACATTGTTTCTTGCGGGTTCGTCTATATGTCCTGCCACCCGCCTTTGCACATTTTTTCGTTGTGTGTTGTGCAGCATGAAATGCCGTTGCTGAATCCAATTCAGTTTCCAATACTCGTGGTTGATATTGTATCTTCGATTTTCCGAAATAAAAGAACTGCACCGTTTTCTGCAAGTATTCTTGCATGGACTTTTCCTAAGATGCTGTTTTCGTTTTTCGTCTAACTTCTGCTTTTTTCTTTCTTCTACTGTAGTGTTCATTTTCTTCCTTTTCCTTGGTTCCCCATTCTTGGTTAACTCAATATCTGCTTCTGAAGGAAACTCTGTACGCAGATATTCGTCTTCAGATTTATCTTGGTTATTTACTAAGGGTACATTTTCTGGAACATTCGTAATGCGCACGTCCTGAATAATATTGATAACCTGCTTGGGACCTTCTTGATTTTTTGAGCTGGATAAGCCAATTGGTGCAATAAAATCAGTATGTTGTTGGATCACTTCGGTGCCATGCTCGTCAGTAGGGTATACATACAGAAATTCCGTTATATCAGCTATGTTAAAGTCGCTACCACTTTGGGTTGTATTTAATAATGTAGTACTTTCATTCTCTATTATATGCACTACATTTTCTTTAGGAATATCTAAACAAGTAGTATAAGTCTCTTCAGCATAATAATTAGGTTCTGGAAGTTCAGCAACTTGCTCTGAAGCAGCTTGTGTTTACCCTTCAACTTACTGCTCTTTACTTGGTCCATCACAGCTTCATTTAACGCTAGGGAAACAATCATTCTTCCCCTCGACGTCATTTCGTCTATTATTAACGACAAATATCACAAATAACACAAAACGACAAGTCAACCGACACCACTTTACCACAACTGCGGTTATAAGTACTAAGTTGTACGCTGGTATACCTACGTTGCTTAGCTAAAACGCCGCAACTACAACTTCGTTGTGTAGATACGGCGTTTTTTCTTAGCAGCTGTTAGATACGGCCTTCTTACTTACTGAAATGATGACGCGATGTAGTTACGGCAAACAAATTCACTGTTTTTAGACCATTTCTAGCCAAGTTGCGGCTTTTATGCTTAGACAATAGATGCCAAACACCACTACCAACTATAAAATGAAAAAAACCAAATTTGCACAAAATTTATAGTTACGGCTCTTTTCCTAAGGACGGCAGTATTGTAAAATACCTAATTCTGGCTACCGCCACTTTTACAAGAAAAAGTCTAAAGATTCTTTCTTTAAAGATCCACCACCTTAGTACAGGAGCTAAGTACATCGATTGTGCAAAAATGTATACAAGCATGAAATTTTCAGGGATGCTAGTATATCATATAGTAATCAAAATAAGCATCGGACCCATCTTGAAATCACCCCCCAATTCCGAATAACCCCCCCTACAAGTGATTGGGTAGAGTACCTATCTCATATTTTAATTAATTGTGGCTCTATTTGAAAATATATTTGACTTCTGTTTGTGCACATATAATCTTAACATATCATACAATGCTATAAAATTTTAATATTTGAACAATACAACGATTTGCATGTGCAATCTGCATGCGCACCTGCAATGCAAGTGTCAACTTAATGAATCACTTGTTACAGTCAGTATGGTACGCTATCTATGCCGGCTCGAGTGTTTTTAACACGACCTTCTTGATTTCCAAGACTTGACGTCTTACCGGCCTGGGCATATTCTAAGGGGTCGACCCCAACTCAGCAACAGGCCATTTACCAACTCGCATTTCATCAACACCCAACTGATAAACGCAACCATTTCGTCACTACCTAACTATTAACGAAACATAACCTCAACGACCCTACTAGAAAACAGTAAGTCACAGTAAGTTTCAATAATTTTAAAACATTTTTATTGTAGTTGAAATATATTGCAACCAATTTTACAGAATCCAAACGTAATCTGGTATGGCATCATTTATTAAGACGCAACGGGGCTGCCAAAAGCTACTCTTTGAGGGCTATTCTTATAATAAGATTAGATGTGGTAATAATGGTATAAGATATTGGCGTTGCGACGAAACAAGATTTAAGTGTAAAGGTTCTACAGTGACTGATCTGGATAACAATGTTAAGGTAGGCATGTCACACAATCATGGTCCGTCCCCAACACACATAGATGTTAAAGTGATAAAAAATGTGATAAATGAAGCAGCTGTACAACAAGATAATACAACACCTCGAAATGTTGTAACTGCTGCAATCGAGGGAATCAGTGATTCTGCCAAAACAAATCTACCGGAATTAAGAAATCTCCAAAAGACAGTTAGTCGTAAGCGCAAAGCAGTTGGAATGAGACCAGTTGTTCCACACTCTTTAGCAAAAGTCAATATTCCACAGAATCTTCGTGTAACAAAGACTGCAAGAAGAGAAGATTTTATTTTGGGGGATACTGGTGAAGATGATCCAAATAGAATTTTGATATTTGGCTGTTCCACAGATATTCACCGGTTAACAAACTGTCAGACATGGATTGTGGATGGTACATTCAAATGTGCTCCTGAGCTATGGTATCAATTATGGGTAATTCACGGAGTTTTTCATGACAAAATTGTTCCACTTATATACTCGCTTCTGCCGAATAAACAACAAAATACGTATGAACGATCTCTGGAAATGGTTCTGGCAAAAATTGATGATATTCGTCCTGGGACAAGACCAGGTTGTCTTATTATTGATTTTGAAAAAGCTGAGGAAAATGCTTTTAAAAGATTAATTCCGAATATCAGAATTCATGGATGCTTTTTCCATTTTAGCCAATCCATTTGGCGAAAAATAACAGAATTGGGCTTAGTAAGAATGTACATGAACGATGAATATTTTAGAATGATTATGAAATCATTTTCTGCACTTGCGTTTGTACCATCTCGGGAAGTTGTAACTACATTTGAATTGTTGGCTGACGAATTAACTGAAAATTTTGGCGAAGAAGAGGCATGTACTGATTTCATAGAGTATTTTGTAGCGACCTGGATAGGACGCCAGCATCCTCGAAGGTCGCCCAATTTCCCTATCGATATGTGGAATTGTAACGATATAACTTTAGAAGGATTACCACGCACAACTAATTCGGCAGAATCCTGGCATCACGCGTTCTCAGCAGTCTTTACTGATCACCATCCTAACCCCTATAAATTGATTGAAGGGTTATTAAAAGAACACGTGAGAGTTGACTATGTTTGCACCCGTTTGGAAGCTGGTCAGACTGTGAATCTCTACAGCAGACTGGAATATCGACGTGCAAATGAAAGGTTATTAGCTGTGATTCAAGATTTTGAAAACAGAAACATAAGTGATTTCCTTCAGGCATGTAGTCATTATGTTCACTATGCAGAATAAAAATTTATACATACAGTTGAACAAATATAGCTTTGCCGCTGAAGATGAAATTATTAAGAATTTTTTTATTTTATTCTTTGTCAACTTTCCAGTTGGAAATGTGTAATGATAATAAATTATAAGAAGTGTTTTTTTTTTCAAATTTAAATAAAGTTTTTACATATTTTTATAGTCCTTTTTGTATAATAAATTAATATTATGAGTCAGTTAATTCGAAATAAATTACTTTTTTGGCGGAATGTTAGTTGACAAGTTGGGATGTGGTTGAGTTGGGTCATTGGTCAGTCGGGTCGTTGATAATTTGGCGCGTTGGCGAGTTGGGGGTTGATAAACTGCGAATTGGTGATTTGTCCGTTGATGAGTTGCGGTTCCACGATTCTAAGTTCAACCGTGCCCCGCATGGCGCTAGTTACCCAAATCGAGTATAGGGAGCTGTATAATACTGTAGTTAACGAATAGTACTTTAGATGGCGTGCGCACACAAAATGCCGGTAAAAGACGGAATCTACAACGTTGAAAGACCGCAAATTTTAAAAATTTAAAAAGTTACTGGGATATAAATGTTTCTCTGTTAAAAATTTTACCGGTTTTATTACTAAATGTGTTGAAAAACAATCAGGTTTGAATTTTAATTTGAATTTGGCGCCGCCGCATAGAAGTTAAGTTGGCAATAATGGGCGCGTTTAGCGGACGCAACTGTTGAGAGAGCTGACTGACAGCAGTTCTCTGAACGACTCCGCTGTCTCTGCGCTGACTGTAAGCAGCTTCTAACATTAGTAAGCGTACATTTTGTGCGCTGCATGTAAACAGCGGTGCTTTCTAACCTTAAACTTGCAAAAATAAAAACAAACATGGCACGCAGTGGTGATCAAGGCAATGAGAATAATATTTTTATTTTAGAAGATTATGTGTTAGTGAACAATGAAATCGTTTCGAAGGCAGCAATAAGTAGTATGTATACAAAACTACATTACTATTATTATCAAATAGTACGAATTTGTAAGAAATTTTGATTCTTGATTTTTCATATTTTAGATGTTCAAAATAATTCAGAAAATCACAGAGCTGCAGCTGAATTGGAACCGGGAGAAGGCGAAGATATTAATATTGTAGAAAGTAATGAAGATACCAAGTTCTTGTGGGATAATAAAACAACCTTGTTATTTCTCGATGAATACCAAAAACGAATAAATGCTTTTCGCAATCCTAAAATGAAGAAGAAAGCTCTCTGGGATAGCATAGCAAATGCAATGGTAGATAAAGGGTATCAAATTGATGGTGCATCCTTAGATCGCAAAATGCGAAATATGAAGTGTCCACAAAATCAAAGACAACAACAACAAAAAAAAACCGGTCGCGGCAGAATTCACTGGGAATATTATGATAAATTTTGTACCATTTTTGTTAACGATAAAACAGTCAACACCACCAATATCGTTGCATCACTACCAACACAAGATTTACAACGTAGCACTCCTGAACCCGACTCTAGTAAAAATTCCAGTGATCACGAAACACCGTCTGGCAGCAGAGAGAAACCAAACCGATTAGATTTGTTTCGTAAAAGGCAGTTAGACGTAGAAGAACAAAGATTAGAAGAACTTAAGAAAATAAGAATAGCAATCGAAGTAAGCAATAAAATAAACTACGAGAAGTTGAATGTTTTTAAGAAGTATATAGACAATAAATAGATTATAAACTAACATTGTTATATAGTAATAACAACATTTTTTAGTATTGTATGTAAAAAGTTCTATAAAATTTCTTAAATAATAAAATTATGAATAAACTGTAATTATAATATTCATTTAAAACATCAACGAAGAGTCTATTAATGATTTATTATAATAATGTTGCTATATACTCTCTTTTCAATGCTCCATTATTATTATGCACATCATCAAAATCATTTGCATTATTTTCATTGTCATTATGATTTGCATCGATATCGTCAACCTCATAATTATCTTCAGCATCATACTCCTCTTGTCGTTTTAGTAAATAATTGTGTAAAATGCATGCGGCCATAACTACCTCTGGTACTTTATCAACTAATGCCATATCCAAGTACTTCAATCTTCGCCATTTACCTTAAAAAACGAATTATTTTTAATCCTAATAAATGAACCTAACAAAATTAAATACAACGCATACCTTTTAATAGGGCAAAGGCCCGTTCAATCACAGATCGTTGGGCGGAAAAAAATTGATTAAATCTACTTTGCCTTGCAGTTAGATGGCCATTATCTCGAAACGGTTTCAATAAATTAGTAAGCAAGGGATACGCTGCATCACCTATAATGTGTTGATCAGCAGGTAATAGTGGATGGTCGTCTGTGAGTTTATCATACAATGAACTATTTCTAAATACACGGGCATCATGCATTCTGCCTGGCATGCCTATGAATACGTCGGTAAATATTTTTCTATCATCACAGACTGCTTGCAATATAATACTGTGCTGCTCCTTTCTATTATAAAAGTCTACAGCATTATCAACTGGTTGTTTAATTATGATATGACTTCCGTCAATAGCTCCTACTATGCCAGGTATAACTATAAATAAATCAACAAATTTAATGCAACATAATTATAATGCAAGCAAATATACTTACGACAGCGATTTTCTATTCTCCTGGCTATTTCAGTACGTTCTCTTCCATTTGGCCATTGAATAACACGATCTTTTAGCAGAACAATAGCCGTCAAGACTTTCATGAAAATATAGTGTCCTGTACCCTTCGCAAAACCGAATCTGTCGCTGGATGATAAGAAACTTTCCTGTTTTGCTAGTACCCATATAAAGAACAACACCTTCCCTTCTATACTTATAGCTAGATGCCGTTCTTGCATATGACGTGATATTAAAATGCATAATTCTTCAAAAGCACCCCTGGTCATTCTAAAATGACTTTTGAATTCTGATAAATTATAATTTTGCACAATATTTACTACATATTCCTGATTGAAAGTAGGAACTGTTCTCTCCTGCACAATATTGTTCTGCCACGGTTCTGCATCATTAATTATACCATATACCGCATTATTCAAATCTAGTTCATCTTCCAGAAAGTACTCCAATATAATTGCTTCTTCCATCATTTTTAACACGAGTAAAAACCACAGTAAAAAACGGAAAACCCAACCAACAAACCTCAATTGCAGTTTAGCCACACAGTTGACAGTTTTTTTTAACTCGGTTAGCTTTGCTAGCAGGATCGTTCAGCGAATCCGCAACAGCTGACTGTCATCAGTAAGTAATCAGGTTGAGCGCTGATTCTCAACCGTTGCGTCCGCTAAACGCGCCCTAAGAGCAAAGTAAGTGGAAATAAAATGGATGTCTTTTAAGTTGCTGTAAAAACATAAACCAAGTTTTTTTTTTTTTGATCTCGACAGGTTATGGGCCCAGTTTGAAAATAAGCTTGGAATCTGACAGGAGTGTTAAAAAAGTGTTAAACGTGTACTGGAAGCATGGGTACAACAAATTGTTTGGAAAAATTTGGAATTGAGCAATTCGATGGCAAAAACTATAGGTTTGTTCCAACATACGTAAAAACCAGTTCGTGTACTGTCAGGAGTATGCGCAATACGAAATTAGCGTTCCAACAAACTCTTGAACACGAATATGAACGCATGTTCCAACACACCGTGGACTGGTACGTAAACTCGTTTCGGAACTGTCAAATCGGTCCGCGGATTAAAGCAAGTACCAAAAGTCAAAGACATGCGCATTAAAATTACAAACAACTATCGACTATTTAAGGTTATGTTCAATGTTGTGATAATTTGTATTTGTTGATTTGTTGTTCTTATACAATTCAAAAACTATGAGTGACCTAGAAAACGAAAGTGACTTTATAGCTTCCGAGTCCAGTGAAGAAGATGATTTGGAAATGCAAGTGAATGCACAACAAATTAAAAATGAAAATTACTTGGGTGGGTAGCTATTTCTTAAATCTGATAAATGATTAGTTTTACACAGAATACAATTTTTTAGACGAAACAGTGCCTCAATATGATGACCAATTATTTATGGAACATTTTAGAATTAGTAGAGGAGTTGTTAATGACATAGCTGCTAGATTTGAAGAAAGTGAGCAGTATAATAGGCATTCTGGCCAGTATGGAAAAATTTTGGCTTTAAGTCAGGTTGGAATTACCTAGAAATGCAGTAAGTGCATTGTTAATTTTTACTATAACTATGATTTGTTGTAGGTGTTGATTTTTGTATGGTTTATTGCCCACCAAACAGCAAGCTTTCGTGATGTTGCAGATAGGTTTAACATTACAATAAGCTCCTTACATAGAATCATTAGAAGAATGGGTTTCTTCCTGAGTAATTTATCGCCACACGTTATTACGTGGCCATCTTTTAATGAGAAAATAGTAATAGAGCAACATTTTAGAGAAAATGGATTTCCGAACATAATAGGGGCCATCGATGGAAGCCACATACGAATAGATAAACCTGAAGAAGATCCTGATTCATACATTAATAGAAAAGGTTACTATTCAATACAGGTAATTGTGTACAAATACAATACCGTTCTTGTAAAATATACCTACTTTTTCTGTTTTTTCAGATGCAAGTTGTTTGTGACCACACAAGAAAGATTAGAGATATATTTGTGGGATACCCGGGTTCAGTACATGACAGCCGAGTGTTTAGAAATTCTCCACTTTTTAATCATTTGGAAGAAAGGTGTGGGCCTTATTTCTTACTAGGTGATAGTGGATACCCTCTTCAAAGACATCTACTGACACCATTCAGAGACAGAGGTCAGCTTAACCGAAGACAAATTAATTATAATACAATATTGGCAAGAAACCGCTATGTTATTGAGCATTGTTTCGGTATACTTAAACAAAAATTTAGACAATTGTATCACGTGAAATTAAGAGATATTGCATATATTGTTCATTTTATTCGAGCTGCTTGCGTTTTACACAACATATCATTAAATGATGAATTTGTGTTAAATGATAATATCGAAGTTTTGAATGAAGTCTTACCTGTGCAACAAGATATAGACCCCGAGGATGAAGAGGTTGACAGAGATGCAACAAGGATTAGGGATAATATAGTTAATCATTTAGCAATGTAGTTATAATATATTTTTTTATTAAAAACTCATTTTAATAACAGATGAAACATTGAAAAACTTAACTTGTGTCTGTAGGGTTACAACAACATTTTTTTTCTTTTAAAATGTCATTCCGCTCTTTTACGAGTTGATTTCGTTTCCTCAATTCTTCTAGCTTTGCCTCTTCAAGTTCCAATCTTCTCTTTTGATAATTCATTCTGTCTTTGCGAATCGTTTCTAATATTGTAGTTTTTCGATGCATAATCTTTTTTTTTTGCATTGTCTTTAGGAACAGAAACATTTTCTTCATTTTCTACCACTGCTTGCAGACGATTATCGCTTTCCTTATTTTCTTCTGATGCCTCTACTACAGTTTCAGATGATAATAATAATACCGGAGTAATATTCTTTTTCTTACCTAATACACTTTGCATTTCCTCAGCAAACTCAAAATACTTTCTACCTCTTCCTGTACTGTTTTGATTTTCTACATATTTCTTATATGTCCTGTCTAGTACTCTCCATTTATTTTCACACTGACTTGAAGTGAAGTTGCTTTTTGCAGCTGCGTTTAACTCATTGCATATTACTAACCACATTTGCTTGATCGATTTAATCTTAAAAGTTCCAACTTTAGTCCTATATTTATTATACAAATCTATTAGCATCTTGGTGTTATTAATATTCCATTTAGCAATATTATCATTATTATTACTATCACTAACTAGGTTTGAAGATGACTGGATTTCTGTATCTAGCATGACAACTTCTGGACCATGCCATCCACCAAACGCCATATTTAAAGTAAAACAGTATTGCAGGCAAAACGCAAAAGTAAAACACTATTATAGCTAGTTATGTTTTCAAATAGCAATTATCATGTTAATAAACGTACAGTTCTTTGGGTTAAGATTCAGAATTCAGAAGGTCATCTTAAAACGGTACGATTTTTGGTTAGCGGTACGTTCCAACAACGCACTATTCCGAACTTGTTTCAAACTAATCCATTGTTGGCGCTTGCGTATAAAGTGATTCATGAACTAGTTAAGAAACGGTGTGCAAATAGTTTGTTGGAACAAACCTTATGATCACTGGAAGTTCCGAGTGGAAACGGTTATGAATGATGAACCTACAGCAGATGACATTAAAAAAGATAAGAAATGCAAGTCATTAATTGTACAATGTGTAGCAAACTCTCATCTTGAATATATCAAGGACAAAGAAACAGCTTATGAAATGTGGAAAGCACTCGAAAACGTTTTTCACAGGAAAGGTATTGCAAGCCAATTATATTTAAGAAGGAAACTTTTAACAATGAAACTGAATCAAAATGAATCACTTCAAAATCATTTCATAAAATTTGAGGAAACGATAAGAGAACTTAAATCTGTCGGAGCAACTCTTGAAGAAGTCGATATTGTATGTCATCTACTTCTCACTTTACCAAAATCTTATGAAACAATAGTGACAGCTTTGGAAACTCTCGAACCAAAAATATTAACATTGGAATTTGTCAAAGGGAAATTGTTGGATCATGAGATGAAGAAGAAAAATTCAGAAACAGATCGGAATGAAGTACCGTCAGGGTCAGCTGCGTTTAACAGTGGTTTTGGTAACAAAAATAGGAGATTTACAAGAAATACCAAAAGTGCACCTGAACCAACATACACTCAGAGGAATACACATCATTTCAGATGTCATAACTGTGGCAGACCAGGTCATTTAAGAAGAGAATGTTGGAAGGCAAACCAAGCAAATCAAGCAAACTCCGAAGACGAGGAACCAATTGCCTTTATAGCACCTGCCATGGACTGCGAGGTATCTACAACCTGTAATACAAATGTGATACGTTTTTTAGTAGATTCTGGTGCTACGGACCACATGATCAACAACGAAGATTACTTCTCGGAAGCAAGAATTATGGAAAAAGGATTAAAAATCTCTGTTGCCAAGAAAAATGAATCATTAAATGCAACAAAAGTTGGAATTGTGAAAGTGAAACTGAATACAGGTGGAAGTGATTGACTGCAGAAATAAAAGGGGTCCTTTTTGTAGAAAATTTAAGGCAAAATTTTTGTTATCTGTACAAAAACTAGAAAAGTCTGGTTTAAAAGTAGTTTTTGAAAATAACTGTGTGTATGTCTATAAAAATTCAAAATTGCTGGTTGAAGGAAAAAAAAAATAATCTGTATGTAATTGAATTTGATGTAATTGCAAAAACTGAAACAAATCTATGTGATCAAAATAAAAATATAAAACTGTGGCATTGCAGGTTAGGGCACATAAGTAATCAGAATTTGCAAAAACTGAGTAAAAATAATATTGTAGAAGGGTTAGATATTCGCAATATAGAAAATAGAGATTATGAGATATGTTCAATATGTGCACAATCAAAAATAACACGATTACCTTTTGCAAAGGTGTCTGGAAGGGTAACAAAACGACCTCTTGAATGGGCCGATTACACCCGTCACAAACGATGATAAACGTTATTTTGTTACCTTTCTAGATGACTACACACACTTTAGTGTGGTATATTTACTGAAATATAAAAGTGGGTTTTTTGAATGTTTCAGGAATTTTGAAGCGTTAGTCACAAATCAAACTGGGTGCAGGATTGGTTCACTTTGCTGTGATAATGGTAGTGAATACTGCTCAAATGATTTTACTAGTTTTTGCAAAAGCCAAGGGTATTCGGATTTGTCATACAGTTCCTTACAATCCGGAAATGAATGGAAAAGCAGAAAAGAAATTTTTGGTAGTTTAGTTTACAGTCACATACCAAAAGAAAAGCAAACGGGCAAGTTTGATTCAAAAAGTGAAATTAATATTATGATTGGGTATACAAATAATGGATTAGATTATGGCACTGGCACCCTATAAAAGGAAAAGTAGTCATTGCACGAAATGTCATTTTTGATGAAACAAAGAATATATCCAATACACACATAAAATTTACTCAAATTGAAGTTATATATAATAATGAAAATTTGAATGATGAAAATAATCTTGAAATCAAAAATGAAGAGATAAATCAACCAGATAATGAAAATCTTGGGGAAGAAATAAGTAATGAAGAATCTAATGTAAATGAAGATGAAAATATTAGGGAAGAAATAAGTAATGAAGAACCTAATGTAAGAAAGAGCAGCAGAATAAGGAGAAAACCTGCATATCTAAATGATTATTTAAGTGAGAATGAAATAGAACACATGGCTCTAAATGCATCATCACTTGTAGAAGAAATGCCTCAAACCCTGGAAGAAGCAAGAACAAGACCTGACTATAAAATGTGGCAAGAGGCTGTAAAGGAAGAAGTAAATTCATTGAATAAAAATAATACTTGGACACAAATGGAAAAACCAGAAGGCACAAAATTAATAGGTAATAAGTGGGTTTTTCGCATAAAAAGAAATGAGTTGGGTGAAGCAGTAAAATATAAAGCTAGGCTCGTAGCTAAGGGGTTTATGCAAAGGGAAGGTTTTGACTTTAGTGAAACTTATGCACCTGTAGCAAGGCTGACGACTGTTAGGACCTTATTAGCAGTGACAAATTTCAATAACTTAAAAATTCATCAAATGGATGTAAAATCTGCCTTCCTGCATGGAAATTTAAACGAAGACATTTACATGATTATACCGGAAGGTTTTGAAGAAAATGGGAAAGTCTGTAAACTCAACAAAGCCCTATACGGCTTAAAACAAGCCCCCTACTGCTGGAATAAAAGATTTAATGAATTTGCTAAAAAGGAGAACTTAATCAGATCCAAAAATGATCCATGTTTATATACAAAGTTAACTCAAAGTGCTACAACATACTTATTATTATATGTTGACGATATTCTCATATCGAGTAATGATGAAGAGGAAATACAGAAACTTAAACAAAAACTAAAACAGGAATTTGAAATGCAAGATCTGGGCAATTTGAAAACTTTTCTAGGAATAAATATAAGACAAACTGAAGATGGAATTTATTTAGGTCAAAAGAACTATGTACTTGATTTATTGCAACGATTTAACATGAGCAACTGTAAAGAAATTAAAACACCATTGGATCCTGGTGGTGTTAATGGGCAAGAAGTCAAGACAGTAGAAGACAAACCAATTCGAGAATTAGTAGGTTGCCTTATGTACCTTATGTTGGCAACTCGTCCTGACTTAAGTATCTCGGTAAATCTCTGCAGTACATATCAAAGTAAACCAACAGAACAGTTATGGAAGAATCTCAAACGAATCTTAAGATATATAAAAGGAACAATAAATGTTGAATTATTCTTTTCAAAAAATAATAAAGTTAAACTTGTTGGATTTGCTGATGCTGATTGGGCAGGCGATGAATTGGACAGGAAGTCAACAACTGGTTATATATTTAAAGTATTTGGAGGTACAGTTTGTTGGAGTACGAGAAAACAATCTACTGTTGCAACTTCTTCAACAGAAGCAGAATATGTGGCACTCTCAGAAGCCGCAAAGGAGGGAATTTGGTTGTCAAATCTGTTGGATGATCTTGGTTTTGCAAAAGCTATCTTCACCATTTTTGAAGACAATCAATCCTGTATTATGTTAACCAAAAAGTGGGACCATAAAAGACTCAAACATGTTGATGTTAAATTTAATTTTATTAAGGATTTAGTAAGCGATAAATTAATTTCTGTAGAATACATTTGTACAAGCGAACAAACTGCTGATATTATGACTAAAAATCTTGTCGGTGAGTTGTTCGTTAAACATAGATTAGGTTTGGGTTTACTTAATAGTAATTAATTTTTTTTTGTATTTAAATTATGCCTGATTGAGAAGGGGTGTTGAAAAACAATCAGGTTTGAATTTTAATTTGAATTTGGCGCCGCCGCATAGAAGTTAAGTTGCCAATGTAAGAGCAAAGTAAGTGGAAATAAAATGTATGTCTTTTAAGTTGCTGTAAAAGCATAAACCAAGTTTTTAGTCTTTTGATATCGACAAAATGTTGCAATTTATACAGAGTTTTTAAATAATCAGAGGATATAACACCTTGTGCACTTTTCATATCATGATCTAGAAATATGTTTCTTCCATTTTTTATTAAGTGACAATAATCAAAGCTGAAGAACAAGGATATGCTTGGAGTTACTAGATGGTCAACATTTGTACATAGCTTACCATTACCAAATGCTTTGAACAGTGCTACTTTAGATTTATGGTTATCTGTAATTATCCGTAAAACACAAATCCACATTCATGTAGCTGTCGTAAAACTGAAACTAAAACTGAAAGTTAATTTATAAAATTCAGATGAAAGAAGTCCTCTATGAAAATAATATGCTGCTGGTATGGTAAATTTAGTGGAAAGACCTTGAATCACAAAGCATAATATTTTGTTGGCCAAAACGGGTTTCCTACCAATTCTTTCAGAATTCTTCCCAGTACCTACTTTCCAAGCCATAAAATTTATCCTCAGTTCTACTATAGGTAGGTAAATTTTCTTTAATTGGCATGTCGTTTATTATAAAGCTACAGATACGTTCAATAGGCTGCAATGCCTTTGCTTCTGCCTTCAACCTTGACATTATTACTATTACCGATATTAAATAATGGAATCCAGCAGCTGACACTTACTGTTAATAATTTATCGGGCCAAATAACTGATATGCAGACGGAAATAAGGGATATAAAAGGGAGACTTAACATAAATGATACTAATATTGCTAATCTTGAGGCCGCTATATCCATAAAGGAGCACGAAATTCAAAATCTAAAAATGAAATTAAACAACCTTGATCAGTACTCACGGAATAAGAACTTAGAGATTCATGGCATGGTGGAAGATAAGGGTGAAAACTTACTGGATAAATTAGATACCATAGCACAAAAACTAAACATTCAGGATTTTCATAAAAAGGATATTGAAGCTATTCATCGCATTCCAACCAAGAATAATGCTCGGCCTTCACCTGTTATTGTTCAGTTTGCCAGGAGATTAACGCGGGATTTATTTATTGAGAAGCGGAAGACTGCAATAATAACCAATAATGATCTGGTACGAAACTCTGGAGATGAAAAAATATTTATTAATGAAAATTTAACACCCGCAAACAAAAATCTTTTATGGAAAGCTAATCAAGCAAAGAAGCAAAATCAGTTTAAGCACCTGTGGACAAAGAAAGGAGTAATCTACATGAAGAGAGATGATGACTCGAGGCCTCTTAAGATTACAAGCGAGAGGGACCTACCAAGTGTATAAAATTATCCTAATAAAAGTGTAAACAGAAGTGATACCAAGATAGAAGTTCTCACCTTATACTATCAAAATGTTCGCGGCCTAAGGACAAAAACAAACGATTTTTATATTGAAACATGTGCTAGTGATTACTCTATCATTGCCTGTTCTGAGACAAACCTGGATGACCGAATTAATGATAGTGAAATCTTTGATAATAAATATGTTGTTTTCAGAAAGGACAGAGATTTAATTGCTATTGGTCGTCAAAGTGGTGGTGGGGTGCTACTTGCAATATCTAGGGAGTTTATGAGTGAGGAAATTGCAATCACCTGTGCTGTTTCAAATTGTGATATAGTTTGCGCTAAAGTTACTATTCCAAATACTTATAAATCTTTTTATGTTGTGGTTGTATATATTCCACCTAGTACTAGTGTTCAGAACTATGATTTAATTTTTGATAGTTTTTTGTCCTTGCCCTTTGTTATTTCTGGTTCTCAGGTTATAATTGTAGGAGACTTTAACCTAAAAGATATACATCAATACTACATAGATAAAATAAATTTTGTTGAGCTTTCCCAAATAAGTAAGAATTTCGTTAATTTTGCTTCTTTTCTTGGTCTTGAGCAATTTAATAATGTATTAAATCTAAATAATCGTATTCTTGATTTGGTGTTATGTAATAAAAAAATTAAAGTTGAGAGGGAATTTAATAGTATGGTGTCGGAGGATCATCATCATCCATCTCTAAAGATTGAATTTGAATATCTTGATCCAAAGATTGAAACCTCCAAACAAAATAAGGAGTTTTATTTTAACTTTAAAAAAGCCAACTACTTTCAGTTGTATGAACTTTTCAGGGATACCAACTGGGATATTTTTGAATATTATAATGATGTTAATGACGCGGTTGATAGATTATATGAAATCTTATATAGTATATTTGAGCAATCAATACCAAGAGTTCAGAGAAATAAGAGGAAGTATCCTGTTTGGTATACCCCTGAAATAATTAAGTTAATTAAATTAAAAGAAAAAAGTAGAAGGGTTTACCTTAAATCTAGAAATGTTTCTGATGAGCTAGTATACAAAAATAGTAGGGCGTTGGTAAAGGTCAAAATTAATCATGCTTATGCCGAGTATATAAAAAATTCTGAATTGAACATCACTGTTGATCCAAAAAATTTCTGGTCATACGTTAAAAATAAGAAGCAAAATTTTGGTACGCCAGTGCCCATGTTTCTAAAAGATAAAATAATGCACTCAGGTCAGGAGGTGGTTCAAGGTTTTGGCGAATACTTTAGTAGCGTATACTCCAGTAAAAATCCAGCTAACGCAAGTGGTGACATTGGTAACGATTCATCTAATAATGTAGTCATTTTGAATAAAATCACTAATGATGAGATCAGCAAATCTATAAAAAAATTAAAAAATTCTAAATCTATTGGGTCGGATGATGTTCCCACATACATTGTAAAAGGCTGTTCGGAATTCTTGATCTCACCATTGAATAAAATTTTTAATCGAAGTTTACAAACTAATACATTTCCGGATAAATGGAAAATCTCCAAGGTCTGTCCTATTCATAAAGCTGGTAAAAAGAATCATATAGAAAACTACAGGCCTATATCGCTATTGTCAGTGTTTGCCAAAGTTTTTGAATCAGTACTTCATGACAATATATCCAAGCAAATCTCAAATCAATTATCTTTGAATCAGCATGGTTTTATGAATAAACGCTCAACATCAACTAATTTAGCTGTATTCACCCAATACGTGTCGGAGACCTTGGAAAATAATTGTCAAGTTGACGTTATCTATACGGATTTTTCCAAAGCCTTCGACAAAGTGGATCACTCGTTATTATTAATAAAGTTAGGATGTTTTGGCTTCCATAGAAAACTCATAGCGTTGATTGAATCATACTTAAATGGACGTAAGCAATATGTTCACTGTAATGGTTTTAAGTCTGATGATTTTTTGTCCACTTCTGGTGTCCCGCAAGGGTCCATTCTAGGCCCTCTGCTGTTTCTTATATTTATCAATGATATAACCAATTTTATTAAATTTTCTCAATGTTTACTATATGCAAATGATTTAAAATTATTTAAAGTTGTCAATTCTCGTAATGATTGTATTGAACTACAAACTGACTTGAACTCTTTATATCACTGGTCTACAGAAAATAATTTATTGTTTAATGTGAACAAATGCAATACAATGACCTACTCTAGAAAACAATGTAACATAATTTTTGACTATGAAATGAATACAACTATTATTACGAGAATTGACAAGGTAATGGATCTTGGTGTTTTGTTTGACTCGAAAATTTCGTTTTGCGATCATATTGATATGATTATTCTTAATTCATATTAGGCCAGGCGCTAGAGGTTTTTTTCGGGAAATAATTAGAGGAAAGCTGCGAATGGATTTAATCGCTTTATTTAGGGTCTAGAATGAACATATTAATTTTCCCCCCTCGAAAGACCTGAGCGTTGGCCGCCATATTGGATAAAAGGAGCAAAATTGGAGTTTCTCGCCAATATCTCCGTTTCTATTAGTCTGACAGTGAAAATACCTATTACCAATATTGAAGATAGTTGAATTCTCTGCAAGAAAGGTCCTTCATACTTTTGTGCTACAACTTATAGTTTGGAAGCAACAGCCGCGAGAAGTGTGGTACACTGTTAGAAATAAAATATCCACGAGGTCCACCAAAATTTTGTGTTGATATGAACATTTTAATTCAATACAACATAAAATTTTGGTGTTTTTGGTAATATAAGTTAAAACAACAATTCCTCCGTCGTCGTATTCTTCAACAATCCTACTCGTCTTGGGAAAGGTCACTTTTGTGCCTTGTGATGTATTGGAAATGTGACTGATTTAGTTGCAGCTGAGGGCAGGTATACCACGACAAATGCATTAAGAAATTCATTAAAGCTCCTCCATTAGTGGAGAAAAGCGGCCGACCAGAAGACGAAGATGTTACAGCAGCGATTGAATACATCAGTTCATATATCGAAGAAAATAGAGATGAATGCCAGTTTTCTTTAAGTGAGATACTCGAAGGGTTCGACGGCTACGTCCCCTCTGTAAAAACTATTAACAAAAAGCTCATCGAAAAATATGGTAATGACATTATCATCACTAATGAACACAAGGAGCAGCTTATAATTTGTTTCCGGGATACCGGGTATAAAATATTGTCAATATTGGTATGAGACACGAAACCAGAATGACCAGGGGGAACGGATCAGGATTGTTAAGGCAGCAGCAGACATTATACGGGAAGACATTAGATCCACCGTGTATGATACAAGTACATATTCTTCGTCAAACGCCTTTTTGGAAAACGTCGAAACTAACGCTCCTGAATCCCTTCAAGTTTTGATAAATTCTGTTATTATGAAAAATAAAACTGGAGAAGTGAACAAGTGGCAAGCGTAGTGTGTATCTATTGCACATGCAATTACTTATTGCTGCTGTTAGGCCAAGATCGTTTTTGTCTTCTTTACAAGTCGGTCTTGCAGCGATCTTGTGCAAAAATATGGCTCCAGAGACCTGTTGAACCTATTGTCGGCCTTAGGATTTTGTGCTATGTATAAAGAAGCCAAATAATTCGAGATATCAGCTTTAGAACATCCACAAAGAGCCGTAAGCCCCGATTCATTTTCGCAATTTGTGTTTGACAACGCCGGTGTTAATATCAATACGATAGATGGATCCAATACCTTTCATGCGATGGGAGGGATTCACGTAACTCCCTACAGTTCTGTTTCTTCGGGTGCAGAAATTACAAGATTAAAAGAGATTCCAAGTGCGCATTCTGTAGGACAGTTTGGCAATATTCCATTAATATCTTTTCAGAAAACCGGAAAATCTGGACTGGCAAACATGAAAATAGAAGATCTAAATGAAAAAAATCCGACCAAGAGAAAGAACTCTGCCGACCATCAACTTCGGAACGAAGGAAATTACCTTAGAAGAACTGATGGTGGTGTATAAAGGGGACAAAAACTGTGAACTGGTAAGAAATTTGATAGAATATTAACTGAAAAATGTGTTGGTTTTTGTTAAAATATTCGAACAGCGTCTTATTTATTTAACATAGAAAACGAAATACGGCGTCCTAAAGCCGACATTTCGTGCGGTTGCGCGAAGATAACACACTTCTCACGGATATTGCTTGCAAACTATAAGTCTTAACAAAAACGTACAAAAGACCATATTTGTAGAGAATTCAATTATCTTTAATATTGGTAATACGTATTTTTACTCTCAGGCTAACAAAAGCGAAGATATTGGCGAAAAACTCCAAGTTTACTCCCTTTTTCCAATATGGCGGCCAACGCTCAGGTCTTTCGAGGGGGAAAAATTAATATGTTCATTCTAAACCCTAAATAAAGCGATTAAATCCATTTGCAGCTTTCCTCTAATTATTTCCCGAATACGTCCTTTTTTGGCCTCTAGCGCCTGGCCTATATAGAAAGCTTGGTTTTATAATTAGAAATACACAGAATTTTACTAACCCCCTTGCACTGAAAACCCTGTATAACAGTATTATAAGATCCAAACTTGAATATTGTGCCGTTATATGGAACCCTATCTATAAATATCAGATAAACAGGCTAGAATCAATTCAAAAAAAATATTTGAAATACACTTACTATCGTATACACAATATTCCATGTGAACTAAACTATAATGACCTACTAACTGAATTTCAGTACTTTTCATTAGAAACCAGAAGAATACATCAACTTGCAACTTTTTTATTTAAAATTGTAAATTATCATATCTTTGTCCCAGACTTATTAACTGATTTACAATTACATGTCCCCGCTATTGCGACTCGTTGTCGTACTGAAACCTTCTCATACAAGAATCCGAAAACCAATTCTTACATGAAATCGCCCTTAGTAGCTATGTGTCGACATTATAATATTATCAGCGTTGAACTTGACATCTTCCATTTAAATATGAGTCAATTTAAAAAACAGCTACCGGCAAATTTTGTAATACCTCTTCAGCCATAGTCAATAGTGTATTATATTTACGTATATGTATACATATATATATATTTTTTTCAATTTGTTTTTCTTTTTCTTGATTTTGTATATTTCTTTATTCTGTAATTGGGGGTTTTATTCCCTGTTGAATAAAGTATACCTTTATTATTATTATTATTATTATTATTAACATAACTGCTGACTATTGTGTCATATCATCGAATTTATTATGCGTTAAGTTTCATGTCTTTATGCGTTGGTATACGGATTTTTAAGGATTTAAAAATGGCTCCCACGAGAAGAAAGCGTACTGCTGCAGCTCTTGTATTGCTAATGCTTTTAAAAACGAAGAGCGAAAAAGGCAAAATTCAAAGAAATAGAAGCATTTGGGTTAAACAGCATTTACAAGCGCGCCACAGAGTTGGAATTGAAGAAAATCTACTAAAAGATTTGCTAACAGGAGACGGAAAGGAGTTTAAAAACTTCATGCGAATGGACTATGAAACATTTTGTATGTTACATAACATGGTAGGCAGAAGCGCATTCAAGTAATTGTTGAATTTATTGATATCTACTATCTTTCGTACTTTAGGTTGCCCATCGTATAAAAAAACAGGATACTCAGCTTCGGAGTGCTATAACTTCTGAATTACGTCTTGCAATATCACTGAGATTTCTTGCAACTGGTGATAGTTATGTCATTGGAATATTTGACCAGAGTATCTGCCTCAACAATCAGTCTATTTGTTTCTCAGGTGTGTGGATCTATACAGGGTGTTTCTTAAATCGCGGACACGGAGCACAGTACTACATTCCCCTCCAGATACCAATTGGAAAAATATAATACAATAATGCCCGTTCTTCGCTAGTTTCAGAGTTATTCTCAGTCAAAGATTGAGATTCAATTCCTTTATGCTTTGGAAAAACGGGTAAATTTTAACCGTTCCGCATTGTTCATCAATCAAATATTAAATCTTAATAAATTTGGAATTTTTTATACGTTGTATTCCTTCCTCCGAAGACATTCTTTCTGATAAATATCTGTTGTTAAACTTTTTTTCAATATGTTGCAACAGTGCATTGTAGCTATGAGGTTATTACCTAGGAAACTTGTTCATACTGCCTTACTAAAACACCAAACGTTTAAAACAAAGTCCGTGCAAGCATGCGCAATGTTGTCAAATTTAAAAATTTTAAAATGCGAATAACTCCGAAACTAAATACATTAGGACAACATCGTCTATACTTTTTCAACTCAGTTTTAAGATGAGAATCGCGTAGTGCTCTCCGTGTCCGCCATTTAAGAAACACCCTGTATATGAAGGAGATGACGGACCCGGGGTTACTGTCCTACTTGAATTATTATTCATTGGTTCAGTAATCTTAACCGTTTCTCTGTAATAAGGTGCTGAATGACCAATTGCATTTGAATTGCATCTTCCAGAGGAAGTTGTTTGAGCTGTGCCGCTATGCTTTCACCAAACTTATCAAACTCCGTTGACTCCTCCTTACATATAACACTCAGAGTATTCACAACATCATCGAATCCTTTCTCCTGCTCTTTTTCTTGAATACGGGCCCGTTTGGTGCGATGAACTTGTGGATTAATTCTCTCTGGTGTTTCTGGTCTCTCCGTAGTGTACTGTTCTGTATTTCGTTGTTTGTCCTGAAAAGTTAACATATTTATGTCAATACATTTGTAGGTGCCGTCCACACAAAATGAGTGGGAACAAGTTGCCAACGGGTTTGCAACTAAGTGGAATTTTCCAAATATGATTGGCGCTATAGATGGCAAGCACGTTACAATAGAAGCACCACCAAATGCAGGCTCCTACTATTTTAATTATAAAGGAACACATAGTATAGTATTGTTGGCATTAGCAGATGCAAATTACAATTTCTCTTACATAGATGTGTGTAAACCATGATATCTTATTGCTAAAATTAGAAAGATACGGAATTCGAGGCAAGGCCCGGGACTTACTAAAATGTTACTTAGAAAATCGAAGGCAACGAGTATGCATAAAAGCTGATGATGGATCTGATGTTTACTCTGACAGAATCAGTGTTAAAGTTGGGGTACCGCAAGGGTCTATTCTGGGACCGCTTCTTTATATTATATACGTTAACGACTTAAACTCAGTCTCTGAACATTCAAATTTAGTTTCATATGCAGATGACACAAATATCATATTGGCTGCACCCACAGCAACAACCCTGATTTCTGAGGCGGATAGAATCTTCGGGAATTTAATCGAATGGTTTCACATGAATAAACTCGCGGTAAATCACAGTAAAACTAATTCAATGTTTTTTCGAACTAATAGAAGCTCATTAGAAAGGCCAGATTATATTCAAATCAATAATAGTAACTTAAAAGTATCAGATTCAACCGGCTACCTGGGAATTACGTTAAATGAACATTTAAAATGGAGCGGCCATATAGAGTCGTTAGCTGGCAAATTAACCAAAGTAGCATACGCTATGCGAAGGATTGCAACTGTCAGTAGCCTGCGAACTATTCTACAGGTGTATAATGCTAGTTTTTATAGTATTATGGCCTACGGGATTATTTTTTGGGGAAGCTGCAATGAATGCATGAGAATATTTCGAATACAAAAATATGTCATCCGAAATATTGCAGGAATTAATGGGAGGGAGTCATGTAGACCGTATTTCTTAAAATATAGAATACTCACACTTACATGTGTGTATATTTATAATATATGTGTTTTTGTTTTTAAAAATTTAAGTATGTTTGACAATAATATCGTGCATGACCATAACACAAGAAACAATCTCTTGAATGTACCGAGGCACCGTCTATCCTTAATGGAAACCGGGTGTCGTTATGCAGGTATAAAAATAAACTTCATTTACACTTTGAAGCATGTAATACTGCGACTAAATTTAAGAGAACATTAAAAAACTTTCTGCTTCAGAAAAACTACTACACCCTGTCAGAATGTTATAATGACAAAGTGTAAATAAGTTTCTTTTTTGTAATAGGTAATGTGATAATTTAAATAATTTAAATTAAATAATTTAATTTTATTGTGCCTGGTATGTTGTGGTGTTTGACTTGTTTCATACATGTAGTGTAAAATGTCAATGAAACTAAATATATATTATTATTATTATTATTATTATGTTGGTTGCAATGGCCGCATTTCAGATGGAGGTATCTTTCAAAATTGTATGCTAAATAGAACATTGCAGGAAGGCACCTTGAATGTACCACCAGATAAACGTTTGCCAGGTCGTATGAAACCCATGCCTTATGTTATGTTGGGAGATGAGGCATTTGCTCTTTCAAAAAATCTCTCGAAACCATTTCCACGAAGCAGACCTCTTAACGCACAACAAAAGGTATTTAATTACCGATTGTCTCGTGCACGTCGCGTAGTGGAAAATGCTTTTGGGATTTTAGCATCACGTTTTCGTATATTTAGGAAATCAATTTGCTTAAATGTGGAAAATATTGATAAAATTGTTTCATGTGCTTGTGTCTTACATAATTTTTTAAAAAAGCATGTCCAAGAGACTACATTGTAAAAAATTGCAGTAAAATTACACCACCAATGACTACAATTATACAGGTGATATACAGTAAAAATAAAAACAATTTAATTTTACTATTATTGCGGAATAACGCACAACAAAATGTAAAATTCCGCGATAGGAGGTGTTCTTTTAAGATTTGTAACATTAATTTATGCACGTTTATGTAAAATTACAGTATTTGAGGAAATTACACGTCAAAATGTAAAATTCCTTGATAAATAAAGTAACATAAAATTGCCTAACTTGTTTGCAAAGCTGACGTTGCGTTTCTGAACATAAATCCCTTACATTCAAAAACAATTTGGGGAATTACATGAGGTCATGTGCAGCAAGTTTAACGGTATCCAGAATCACAATTGACTTGTTACTCTTGTAAATGATGCAGTTAAGTGTGGATTGTGCATTGTGGATTAAAGGTAAGTTTACATATTTTCCTTAATCGTATATTTAATTGCGTACCTATCTCCTACACTATGTTTATGTAAAATACCCAAAAACGGCCAAAGCAGTATCACTTTTACCTAATCCTTTTTATATTTATGTAATTGCAACAGTGGCTACACGTTAATATAGGTACTACCCCACATTCTTAGCAGCATTTTCCTTTAACTTGATAAACTTGTTTTAGATTACGTTTCACCGAATTCCTTGCAAATATTGTGCTAAACGTATTGGGTAGTAAAATAGTAACATCGTTATCATTTTGTACAAGTATCAGTAAGTATAGGTACTTACTGCTCGGTTGTTTAACTGACCGAGTTTAGTTTAATGTCGCCCTTATTTTGTCCTATTCATTTTATACAGTCCGTTTATGTGTCTAACTATTCTTGGAAAAATTTTCAACGAAGACATCAATAATTGTATAATCGTTTCTCCTCAAAACGAGGTAAACTTTCATGTTTGGTAAATTAATGTAATATATGTCAGAAGCGAGACAAGTTTTAAATCATGAGATGTTGAGTTCGCCACAAGTTTATAGTAAACCAATACTTACTCTTTGAACGGGATACATATAATGGCCCTTTTTAATTAAATTAAACTGATTGATAAGTTCTCGAGTACCGTACGAACTTTTCAATCTTGTGTTCAAAGTTTTAGCAATTCTATAACTTATCTCGCTTTATTCAGCGAATTAAGTATTAAACATGTAACGAGGCGACTAACCGGTAGGCGAAAATTAAGAAGCAGATAAGTGGCTTCTGTTTTCGCTGAGGTCAGTCGTCCTCGTTTCGCTCCGAATTTCTCCGACATTCCCACCCTGACAAAATTTCAAAGACTGCGCATCTATTCAGAGTGGGGAACGATACGCTCCCCTATAAAACCGGTGCGCAGCCCACTTTCGAGGAGAATTTTCTGACATCTCTCAGAGTCCAGAGAATTTGAGAAAGATTTCCGAACGAGATTCAAAACTAGTTTGCCAACAAACTAACTTTGAACTCTTATTCCGTAGTTAAATTCATTCCGATTTGTTCTTCAAACAAGCCCCGGTTCTTTTGGAACATAGATTCAATTGACCAAAGCATTAATGCGAGTGTTTTCGGTTCACAAAGTAATACTTGTTGAATTTAAAAGTAAAATTAATTTTTGGGATTAATTACCCGTTCATTTCCCGTTGATTGTTCATTAACCCCTTGTTTCGCCGTTGGAGGACTTGGAGTTGTATGTGTATGGTCGTTTCGGCTTCAATGTGCAATCCAAGCTTCCTTTACTAATTAACAAGCAGTATTTGTGTTAAACAGTACAGTTGTTAATTAGGTCCCGTCCCAATCAAGTTTATGTACTAATTGCGTTGTTACGGTTATTTAGGCAAGTGAAATATATGCCTTACTATCGCAACCCAATTGGTTTCGTAGATTTGGTGTTATTTGAACAATCAACCAGTATTTTGCCGTAATTAAATATTTCCTCCGTGAGGAAAGTAAAGTTTAGAACGAGTATTCTTTGTATACACCTGGACTCATCCGCATTAATAGATTCCCGACTTTGAGTTTCATTTAAAAGTAATTTAAAATACTTACCCGTGTAATAAAACACTTCAGAGGTGTTTGAACCCACCTTTTGATTCACTAAACATTCCAGACACTGTAATTTTTCCGAAAACCGAATTACAGACGCCATTAAACTCATTTCCCTTGTAGAAAACTTTCACCTGCTTTGCTTATAGTACGCATCCCTGTCTGTGTGACAGATCTCGCGCACTCTCCCTGCAAAGTCCCGTTTACTCAACTAAATCTTAATTATCCTTGTTTTATTAACCGTTTCAGTTTATTTAATTATTCCTTATATAATTATCCTGTACATAAATGTAAATATTATCTATAATTATTCCGAATAATAAATTGTTATTAAGGTTTTAACTCTCCAGTTATTTATTTACCCCTTATTCCGAACCCTGGTCAACTCAAGAGCTACCCTAGTGCACAAATAAATTCTGTACGTCAGGGGGAACGTTACAAGGTGTGCCACAGGGATCTCATCTTTCTCCAATACTGTTTAATTGTTTTGTCAATGATATAGGTCAGATATTCTCATCATGTAAATATTTATTGTTTGCAGATGATCTAAAGATGTACAAAGAAATACAGACTATTGATGATTGTATTTGCAAAGTATCCAGCGGTGTGCAAAAAATCGGGTATTACATATTTAGAAATGGCAAGAAAACTCACCAGAGTATACGAGTAACATAGACTCAGACGCCGATGCTTCAGATTCGGATACAAGCCATACAAAGAAGAGAAAGACGACACCGGTTGCAAAACTAACTAAAAAGTTAAAACGTAACGGGAAAATAAAGTGGTCACGTCCTCAACTTACTCAAATAGGTATATATCCAAAAAAAAAGTGGTCCGACAATTTAACTATTTACGTTATAATTTTAACAGATTTAGAGTCGTCATTGAGCCAACGAAACGGTTCTCCCATTTCACAACCGGAAAACGAAAATGTCATAATGAATTTTGTATGCGAATTGCTAATAGTATTGCTGATAGGTATACTTTTGATGGCTGTTTTAATAAAATATTAAATTGTTTTTTGTGTCTTAGGAATTGATGATCTACCAGTCTTCTGCAGGTCCAAGCAGTACACCTACATCGTTTCAATCATGGTACCAACAAGGTAAAACTTTTATTATTGAATCTTAACCACAGATACATGTTTTTTTTTATCGAACTCCTACATCAATTTTAAACTTCAAAATTTGGAATAATGCCTATCCTATCGTCTTTACTTTTATCGGGGCTTCAGTCCGATGCCAGGGTAATATTTGTATGGAGATACCTTGGAAACCAAACTGCTGACCTGCATAGAAACATAGCGTTTGTATTGCAATGCAAGTGTCACTATGAAGTGCAATCAAGCTCAGTCGTTGTACAAATAGACTCCTCTCACACAGATTTTCAGCAATGTGATTGGTGAAAATCAATTTGGACCAACCAATGAAAAAATTTTAATTATCTGAGTTTTGTATATAAAGCGAAGCAAATTGGATAAACATTCAGAGTTTAGTTGGAGTGAACTCACCTAACTACTCTCAACATAACCTAGAGGTTTCCTCAGGTCTTCCCATAATTACATTTATTTAAGCTTTCTGGATGTTATGAAGAAAGTATCAAGCAAATCTACACAGTAAGAAATAGAGTGCCAAACTAGCACTTCCTCCGCAATAACTTTGAAGTCAACTTTTTACTAGTCAAGTAAACCAAAATTTGTTGGTAAAATAGCATTATCGACGTTCGAAATAGTGGCGAATAAAAAAATTGTTAATTAAACTGTTTTGTAGTTGATTTAACAACATATTTTTGTAAAATTATTTTCCAGTAAAATGTTGCTAATATTACAACATTACGTTGTATAATTTACAATCGTAGTTGCCGACCTGATATCCTTAAAGTGGTAACTTTACAAATATCTTCCTCAATTTTACGTGTTTTTTGAAAAGTACGTGACAATTTGCTTCTAAGTTCTATATGTTGCAATCAATTTGGTTTATTCGGTAACTTTCGAATTTTTTCGCGTAGAATACACGGGAATAACGGTCGACAGTGCTTCATTGAATTTGATTTTGTATGTGTTTGTAGTGCAGCCAGCTATAGTTTTAATTTATTAGTGGTTGCAGAATTCTCCATTATGCTTATGTAATACTAGATATAATAATAATAATAATAATCTCTACACTACCCATATCCTGTTGCCAGGCCCCAGAAGCGCAATGCTTGTGCGGGGGGGAGGAAGGGGCTATTATTATTAAGCGGGCCCGCTTGCGTCTGCAGCCGACTTAGAGATGGAATAGCACAACTCTCATATTCAAGTTACAGCCAAGGAAAACTGCAGAAAACCTTGGCCAGAAGTTGCCGGCACCGGGAATCGAAACCCGGCCCGCGGAGTAGGAGCCTAGCATGCTAGTCGCTCGACTACCGGGGTTATAAGGTATCACCTTTAAATAATACACATACGCGCAAGATACATTCATAGTTTTTTTCCTATTTGTTTTAGGCTAGAATTCTGCAACAAAATCACTGATCATACTGGTACATTTGTTGCCCTCGTCTGCAACAATGAAAAGTCTACCGGTACTGTGAATAAACTGATTATATTCCAATATACGCAGGTCCCTTTAGAATCTTTTGGATAAACGATTAATCAGCCAGCCTTTCATATTAGCGACTGGAACCTCCAAGGCAGCAATAAGTAATTATTACATTGTATTCGATAAGAACATTATTCCTTGTGCCAAAAATGAAATTTTAACAGCCTTTGAATTGTGCTTTGAAGTACATTATGTATATGGGTTAGAATTCGATAGATCACTGGAACATTTTTATAAGTTTATTGGTTATTTAATATTATTGTAGATTATAATTTTTTTCAATATATTTATTTGTTTTTTCTATAGATCCAGTTTATCAACTGCAAGTGAACTCATGAGACACTTTAAAAAAAGCATGTACTGTATCAGGGCGAATCACTAAAATTGGTGTGTTTCAATATTTAAGTATGGGTAGGAATAAAATGTTCGATATTTAAAGGTGTTTTGCAAAATAAAATATTTGAAATGTCCGCTAAAATATTGCAAACGCAGAAATGCAATACTTGATATTCAAATAAGTTTTGCACGGTAAAAAAAAATAAACGCATGATAAAAAATAATAAATGCTCGATAAATTGTGCTCGATATATTAGGACAGGCGAGTATTGAAATAGCCACCCCCCGCATGCGGAACGTATGTATATGTATACACAAGTCCACTGGGTTTTTGTAAAAATTAATTCTCAAACTGCAACTAACCTAAAGTTCGAGGGGCGCCCCACACTAGTCTTTGCTTCAGGTTAGTTGCAGTTTGAGAATTATTTTTACCCAGTGGACTTGTGTATATACATACGTCACGTGAGGAGTGGCTATTTCAATACTCGCCTTTCATCGAGCGTTTGCTTTTTTTATCGAGCGTTTACCCTTTTTATCGAGCGTTTACTCTTTTTATCGAGCGTTTTATTATTTTACCGAGCGTTTTCTATTTTTATCGAGCGTTTGATAAAATACCCTGCAACTAGAATTTTGAATCGAACAAATGTATCGTGCATGGAAATTAATTACCGAGCGTATAATTTGTAGCGTTTAAGTATGTACTTATGTGCGTTTACTAAGTTTATATATTACTAGATGATTTTGTATCTTTGTTCAATGTAATAAATGTTACTAAACTAATAAGTGATATAGCATTTTTACAGTTTTTTTTAAGTACCTACCCCTAAATCGCCCCTATAATTACATTTTTTTTTGTTAAATTGGCACTACAATTGTGCCAAAGTACCAAATTAATTTTGTCTAACTGGCAATGAATATAAGTGAAATTCCAAAAATGCCATCTTAGCTAATCAGAATGTTGGAACAACAAATAATATTTGTAATATTAACAATATTTCTGTGTAAATATGAAATAATAATCTCGTTTTTGTATTAGAGAGAGGCCATCTAACACAAAATAAAAGCTAAACTTCCATTTTACAAATGTCAATATTGCAGAACAGTTTACTCAAATTACTGTTATAATAGTGTAAGTTTAACTTAATTTCGTAGCAAAACATTGTTTATAAAGCAGAAATGTTACAATATATTATAGTAGATTTGGCTGTTCTGTTATTGTTAATATTGCCATTAACCATTGGTGGAAAATTAGCAAAACAATGAACGAGACCTCTGGGTTCATTATTTTTTCGTCAATTTGACACTCTATTTCTTACTGTGTAGTAGACAGCGTAGCACGTTACGAGCGATTCTACATCATACTAGAATTCCAACAGCAGTTTCACCACTTCCTCCATCACCAGTCAAGCAGACTTCTTCAACTTTACCTTCGGTTGTCAACACTCAAGAATCAGTTATTTTGTCCAAGGAAGATCCTTTAGAAATTCCCTCTTCTGTTGATTACCATCTTGAACCTCTCAATATATATTCAACCAGTTACATTGGAATTTCTCCATTTTTCTTATCCAACTTGGACCCTTGAAGATTCATTTTTAGATCCAATTACCGGAGATCTCAAGAAATTGAAGTACCTGAAGACCTGTCACAATTTCGTCATTGTTGGAATTATTTCCCTCATATGTATTAAAGTTTTTCTTTGACAATATTAATAAAGGGTATCTTTACCCACTTTACAAGGTTTTTATTTAACTGTTGTATATAAGTTGTTCTGATATAATAAACATATTTGATAATCAATTGGAGTCAGATTAATTCAATACACATCAATAAGGGTACGCAAACCGCTACACTTTAATAAATATCTACATATATGTCCATTTACATTGTTTTCTGTTTCAGTGTTTGAACTTCAAACATAAATTTTATTTTTACATTTACTTCATATATAAATTTTACTTTTCATTTTAATAATTTACAGTTACCCAATTTGTTGATTTAGAAATAATTAAACTAATTTCATAATGGAATGTAATATTTAAGCACTTAGTTAGTATAAAATCTAGGGCATTTTTACTGCAAGCATTGCAAGTAAGCGAATAAGGTTCATGTGACGACCTTTGTTATCCTATACCTGAGTCAGGTTTCAACTTTTGTATATAAACACAGTTAATTTTAGATTCAGTGTCATTCATTTAATGTAGATAGACAATAAACCTTTACGCTACATTTTTGAGTGTCCGATTTCTGTTCAGCTAACGGGTCCAAGCCATTACTTTTCCTGCGTGAGGCTGCGTAGGCGTTAGTTTGAACCACCAATACCTAAAACCTTTACTAGTGATCCAAGTCTACAATTAATCTTTGTGTGAGAATGCACAAAGCACTAGTAGTCCTAACTACAACAACAACCATCCTTCCTTCCAACCAAAAAATACAGTCCACTACTCGCAACATTTGGTCCTTCGAGCCTTCCTTGAGCCACCCTTTAAAATCTAAATTAAAAATTTAAGATTCCAACAGCATCATGGCCTCTCGCACCGCATTGTACGACAGCCAAAAGGAGTCAGCAGAGTCAATCCGCAAGATGGTCACAAACATGAAGAAGGATCCATCATCAAGAAAAACGACACAATACATTGAGACTCGAAAAACAACCCTGCAACAATTCTGGGAAGAATTTCAAGTCACTCATACCGAACTAATGAAGGAAGTAGATGACGAGCATCCATACTTTAAGAAGAAATATGCTCAACAAACCGAGGAGATGTACCAAGAAGGCTTGAAACTATTGGGTAAGTTTCAAGAAAATTTAATGTCTGCAGAGAAAGCCGATGTATCTACCCACGAGTCCAATAACTCACCGCCCAAAATCAATGATCCAGAGCCAGATCTACGCCTAAGAAGAGAGAAGATCAAGTTAAACGCAATCCGAAGTGATATACAAGAGGTCTACGACAAGCTAAATACAACATGCGCAAACAACTACTACGAATTTTCCATAACCAGTATAAAAGAAGACTGGAACGACATTAAAGCCCTACACGAAGAAATTTTAACTTACGGAGAGTACGAAGATACAGAATTCCAAGAGAAGTCCAACAGAAGTCAACGATTTAATGGTAATGTTGCATGAACATTTACAAGAACTTTCCAACAACGATCAAGAACGAGACCACATTGTCCTACCCAAGATACACATTCCAATTTTCGAAGGAAATTATGACGCATGGTCAACATTCCATGACATTTTCAAGAGAGTGATCCACGATAACAGAAGACTAGGCAATTCAGAAAAAATTCAGTACTTGAAGACGCATCTAAGAGGGGAAGCCAGCAAGCTGTTACAACACCTGGAAGCAAACGAAGGGAATTACGACTCAGCCTGGCAAATAATAACTGGTAGATATGCTAATACAAGAATTCTTCTAGCAAAATATCTGGACAACATCCTAAATCAACCCACGCTGGTAGTCGAATCCGCTGCCAACATTAAGAAGCTTCACGACACAACGACGGAGTGTTTAAGAGGAATTTCTAACATGGGAGTCAAAACCGATAATTGGGGGCCCATAATCGCACACATAATTACAAGGAAGTTAGACAGAGAAACCAGTAGGTTATATGAACAATCACTAACAGCACCACGTGAGGTACAACTTTTGGAGAAGTTGCTACAATTTCTAGAAACAAGATTCCAGTCCTTAGAAGCGCAACAGGGACTACATAAACCCGAGGTAAAAAAACCTTTAAAAATATACGAAAAAACCGAAAAAAGTTGGAACTTAAGAAGTTACCACTCAAATACGTCATCATGCGCATACTGCAAAGGCCAACATACCATTTACAGTTGCCAAAAATTTTCCAATTTAAAAGCAAGTGAACGTTACAACATCGTAAGAAACAAAAAACTGTGCACAAATTGTCTCATGCACGACGAGAAAGAAAAGTGCTACAGTCAGAGGAGATGTGTGAAATGTAACAGAAGGCATCACACAATTCTACATGACGATTCCCACAAACAACAACGAACAACTAACGAATGGGTGGTAAGTAAGACATCATCCCATACTTCAACAGCCGAACCAACACAAGAAACCGCAGGGAGCCTGGTGGGAAGACAACATCGCAACACTCTACTAGCAACGGCGTTAATTAAAGGTAGAAATTCATCAGGGTATTTTGAATACCTAAGAGCTTTAATAGATTCCGGATCGCAGGCATCATTTATTACAGAAGAAGCATCCCAGATGCTGTCACTACCCCAAGAAAAAGTGTGCGTCGAAATATCCGGGCTTGGTACACAAGGAGCTGGCACAGCCAAAGGAAAAGTTACAGTAAACTTACGGTCAAGGTTTCCAAGTGAGTACCAAATTTCCGCAGAAATGTTTGTGTTACCAAGGCTAACCAAAACGTTGCCGGAGAAAAAAGTTGAAAACCTTGAAGTCCAAAATTGGCAAAATATGGTTCTAGCAGATCCAACATTTTACAACCCTGGTCCCATTGACATCATTTTAGGCGCAGATACGTATCAAGAAATAATGGTAGAAGGTATCCAAAAGATGGAAGGAGGATTATTAGCCCAGAACACAGAATTTGGATGGATACTGTCAGGTAACACAACTACAACACCATCTAGGAAAACTACAATTCTCAGTATGATCACACGTGCAGAAGAAGATCAGCAGCTCACCAAGTTTTGGGAAGTAGAAGAGGTCGAAACAAAAACAATAATGTCAGACGCAGATCGAGAATGTCAACGTTTGTTCGAGAATACGCACAAGAGGAATCCCGACGGTACGTACACAGTGAAGATACCATTTAAAGAAAATACAGACAACATTGGGGAAAACAAGAAGAAGGCAGTTGCAAGATTATTACAATTAGAAAAACGTTTTCAAACCAACAAAACCTTGGAGAAAGAATACAAGCAGTTCATGCAGGAATACTTGTCCTTACAGCACATGGTACCGGTTCCAACAAATGGAAATGTAGGTATCAATAAAGTATACTACATTCCTCATCAAGCCGTAATAAAGGAAGACAGCACAACAACAAAATTGATAGTCGTTTTTGACGCCTCTTCTAAGACAACAACGGGCATTAGTCTGAATGAATTAATGCATACAGGACCAAGACTTCAACAGGACCTAAAACATATACTGCTACGGTGGAGGAAGTACAACATCGCATTCACAGCAGATATCGAGAAGATCTACCGCCAAATAAAAATTGCCGACGAAGACCAAGACCTACAAAGGATTGTGTGGCGATTTTCATCAACTCAGCCTATTCAAGAGTACAAATTAACCACGGTTACGTATGGAACAACAGCAGCACCATATCTGGCAGTTCGCACCCTCCAGTAACTGGCAGAAGATGAAAAACACAAAAGTCCGAAGGCAACAGACTCAAAGATTTTTACGTAGATGATCTAATGTCCGGAGCAGACACAATAGAGGACGCATTTGAACTACAATCAGCATTAATCAATATGTTGAAGTCAGGAGGATTTACACTACGAAAATGGACAAGCAACAACAACACCCTCATCCAAGAACTACCTGAAGAATTACAAGATACAAAATTGGTGGAAATAAATGGAGGAGAAGTCAAGAAAACGTTAGGAGTACATTGGGCTCCGAGGACAGACTACTTCAAGTTCCGTGTCAACATTTCTCCAAATCTACAGCCTACAAAAAGAGTAATTTTGTCGGAAATAGCAAGATTATTCGATCCATTAGGATGGCTAGCTCCTGTTGTCATAAAAGCCAAACTTATAATACAAGAACTATGGGTACAGAATCATCCTTGGGACCAAATCGCTCCAACAGAAATTCTGAAGAAATGGACAGCATTTCGAGAAGAAATGGACAGCATTTCGAGAAGAATTGCCAGCGGTAGAAAACATATCCATACCAAGATGGATAGGATACACTAAAAATTCCAAAACGTTAGAATTGCATGGGTTTTGTGACGCATCAGAAAAAGCATATGGCGCTGTCATATATACCAAAATATTTTCTCAAGATGGTGAGACTAAAATAACACTTTTAACTGCCAAATCCAAAGTTGCACCGATAAAAATGAAGAAACCATTACCAAGACTGGAATTATGTGCAGCAACTTTATTAGCAAAGATGTTTAAAGAAACGCTTTCCGCCTTGGACATTCCCAACATCTCAATTTTTGCATGGTCGGATTCGATGATCACATTATCATGGATCAAGGGAGGACCGGGAAAATGGAAAAGTTTTGTTGCCAACAGGGTAACAGAAATACAAGAAATAGTTAGCAGCAAACACTGGCATCATGTCAAATCGGAAGATAATCCAGCAGATGCAGTGTCCAGAGGAATCAATCCGTCAAAATTACAACATCACTGGTTATGGTGGAAGGGTCCACAATGGCTACAGTATGATACTAAAGCTATCATACGTTCAAACAACATTAACTTTACAACGAGGGAAGAAGACAGTCAAAATCAGAAAATTCAAGTCCTAACTGCCACGATGGAAGAATTTGACCTACCAATAAAATTTTCTACACTGGGAAAATTGATACGAATCACAGCATACTGTAACAGATTTGCTAACAAATGCAAACGACTACAGTTTGCCAGTGAATATCTTACAACAACAGAGTTAAACAACAGCCTCATGCAAATAGTGCGAATTACTCAAGCAAAACAATGGACAAAATAAATAAGAAGTCTTCAAAAAGAAAACAAGACCGACAATAAAAGCTCATTGGTTACCTTAAGGCCATTTCAAGATGCCGAAGGAATCCTGAGAGTAGGAGGCAGGCTACAAAATTCCTTGTTACCGTACAACGAGAAACATCCCATTATAATACCGCATAACAGTCATCTTGCACGGCTAATTATACGTGAAGCCCACAAGAAACTATTGCATGGAGGAAGTCAAGCAACTGCAGCTTTTATAAGAAGAAAGTTTTGGATAATAAATGCAAAGAAAATAATACGTCAAGAGATTCATAACTGCACAAAGTGTTTACGATACAGAGGACAAGCATTACCTCAATTGATGGGAGAACTACCAGCAGCCAGAGTAACACCATCATCACCATTCTCTCATACCGGGATAGAATATGCAGGGCCAATACAAATCCGAATCTCAAAAGGAAGAGGCAACAAATCATACAAGGGTTACATCGTTATCTTTGTATGCTTAGCAACAAAAGCAATTCACTTAGAAGCAGTAAGTGATATGACAGCAAACGCCTTTCTAGCCGCCTTCAGAAGATTTACGTCAAGACGAGGTACATGTCTACACATCTACAGCGACAACGGCACAACATTTGTTGGCGCAAATAAAATACTGCAAAATGAACTGAAGTTGGCATTAGCTGACCCCAATTTACGACAGAAGCTAACAGCAGAAGGTATCCAGTGGCACTTTATTCCCCCCGCAGCTCCTCACTTCGGAGGAATTTGGGAAGCAGCGGTTAAATCGACTAAGTATCATCTAAGAAGAATAGTCGGTAACAGCACATTAACCTTTGAAGAGTTAACAACATTGCTATACCAAATAGAAGCATGTCTAAATTCAAGACCACTTTGCCCACTAACTACGGAACCTAACGATTTAGCAACATTAACTCCGGGACATTTCCTGATTGGACGGGAAATTATAACGCCAAATGAACCTAGTTCGCCAGATATAATAACTGACAACTTATCCAGATGGAAACTAGTCCAAAAACTCAAGAACGATTTTTGGAAGATATGGTCCAAGGAATACCTATCCGGATTACAGCAACGAGTAAAATGGAGGACTAGCAGAGAAAATCTACAAGTGGGAGACCTGGTGTTACAGAAAGATGAGAATAACGCCCCAAGCAGATGGCCGCTCGCAAGAATTACACAGGTGCACCCAGGAGAAGATGGTATTGTCAGAGTCGCAACAATCAAGACTAAAGGACAAACAACCTTTAAACGCCCGGTAACGAAATTAATACCGCTACCAAAGCAACAGGCTGAAGAAGAAAAATCAACGAAATGTACGAGTGTGGTAAACGCTGCAAAAACAGTTTTAGTGCTAGTGACCTTGTGCGCAACCTTCATACCAACACAAGCACTGTATACCCTTAAATATCCACCACCAGGATTATTTTTAGAAGAGATAGGCCAAGCGAAAATCACCAGAGGAAACTTTAGGGTAGATGTAACTTTTAACATTTCCAATATCGACAGAGATGAAAGGGACGTAAACAGAACGGTACGAGAAATGAGTATACTGTGTTCCAAAGCACTTACGTTATCAGAAGGCTCTCATTGTACGGAGCTCATGCATCACATGGTAGAACAGCAGAAACAAATAATTGGATACATGAATAGCATACATGGACTAGAGTCAAGAAGGAAACGAGGATTACTAGGAGAGTTGCTAACTTCGGTGTTTGGGGTCAATGATGAAGTTTTTAGAGATATTGAAGCATTAGACAAGAATCAACAAGAGTTGATTAAGACATCTGATCACCAAACCAAATTACTGCTGTCTACTGCAGCAACTGTGAAAGAGGCAGAAATGAGAACTTCCAAGAAATTAGAAAGCTTCAGAAGAAAACTAAACGATGGGTTAACGGCAATTAACAAGATGCAGCCTTGGTACAGGAGCACCGATGACAACAAATTAAACATTCATGTTTTAACTGCTTATCAAATGGCCTCTACTTACATGGCAGAAATGGCAGACAAATACAACAAAATACTAGGTGCAAGATTCCATCAAGGACACGTGTTGGACTTTCTGACAGCTTCAGAGTTTTCAAAAATAATTTCAACCGCAATGACAAAGTTACCACCGAATTTGGAGATTCTAGGGAAATCAATGGACAGAATGCAAGTGAAGAGTACCAACAACAAAATTCAGATTTTCAGTTACTTTTATATATCTGAGAAAATGAAATACACTTTAATCAAGCCGACTCCAATTCCGCAAAAGACAGAGAATGCAACGTATGCATCCTTAGACATTCCATCGGAGTTCCTAGCGATCGACTATAATAAACAGTCCTACTTTGAAATTTCTGAAGACAAGTTAAAAGAAATCAAACCAATATCCAAGCATTTGTATCTATGCAGACCAAATGTAGTCCACAGCATAGAGAACAATCCAAACTGCATCATTGATGAAATTTATCAAAGATCAGAAGCGGTCAGATGCAAGATACACAAGATTACTGTGAAGAGTTTGGCATGGAAACAGTTACACACTGCAAATACTTGGTTATTCATCGCTAACAAACCTACAACAATTGCAGTCAAGTGTAGCGGAACTAGGCAAGATGTCAAGATTCAAGACGTTGGCATCATCCAAATAACACCGGGCTGCACAATATTCACCAAGCACCCAAATATTTACATCAATTCCTGTATTAGCTGGATTCAGCAAACCAATGGAAATATCCATAAATACCACCATCCAGAATTCCAGTACGCAGGTTTTTCTACGTCCCGAGGAACCAGTATTATCACCAGCAGATCACTTACATCTGTTAGAGGAGGAAGCAGACGTATTGCAGAATCAACACAACCACTCTTACTGGTATCACCTTCGCACGCATACCATTGTAACTCATATTACTATTACAGGATGTATAATGGTTGTGTGTGGAATAATTTGGGTAATATGGAACCGCTGGAGGCGAGGTCAGACCAAGAACCAGGAGGCATCAGAAGAGGAGTTAGTACTCAACCCTATACAAGGGACCTCAACACCAAGGCGAGAAGAAGTGACATATGCCATTCCTAACCAGGGTCAACACCAACGGACATCAACCACTTCAGCACAAATTTCGCCCGGCAGAATGTTTGAACTTCAAACATAAATTTTATTTTTACATTTACTTCATATATAAATTTTACTTTTCATTATAATAATTTACAGTTACCCAATTTGTTGATTTAGAAATAATTAAACTAATTTCATAATGGAATGTAATATTTAAGCACTTAGTTAGTATAAAATCTAGGGCATTTTTACTGCAAGCATTGCAAGTAAGCGAATAAGGTTCATGTGACGACCTTTGTTATCCTATACCTGAGTCAGGTTTCAACTTTTGTATATAAACACAGTTAATTTTAGATTCAGTGTCATTCATTTAATGTAGATAGACAATAAACGTTTACGCTACATTTTTGAGTGTTCCATTTCTCTTCAGCTAACGGGTCCATTACTTTTCCTGCGTGAGGCTGCGTAGGCGTTAGTTTGAACCACCAATACCTAAAACCTTTACTAGTGATCCAAGTCTACAATTAATCCTAGTGTGAAACTGCACAAAGCACTAGTAGTCCTAACTACAACAACAACCATCCTTCCTTCCAACCAAAAAATACAGTCCACTACTCGCAACATTCAGAATGCATGAAAAAATGTTTTTCCACCAATTTGCGGAACTCAAATTCGAGTTACGGGACGTAAAAAAGCAACTATAAATGGTTTTGGCATCCAACGCCAGAATGTTAGATGTTTACCAAAATCGGAAGAACAATATCAAGAAAAGGAACAGCTTCTGCAAGAAATTAAAGATTTGTCAGTAGAATTCAAGGAAAGACAGAACAAAATGTTAAAAAAGGTGGGAGAAGGTACTTGCAAGCAAAAGGGAATTGAGAGTAGGGCAACAGCAATTGCTTTCATGCTTCAGATGGAGCCTATAACGGAGTTTGAAGAACCCATAGATGTTGTTTGCTTGGAAGACGATGATTCCTTCAATAATGAAGAACAAATTGAAGAAAATACCCGGGGACGTCTGTAAAGACAACGTAAGATTTGGGTTCATTGACCAACGGCCGTTTTGTAGAGGTACATTTGGCGAAGGCAGCTCTGCGTCAGTAATTTTCTTGGCTGAAGAGTTAATAACGCTGTTGAGTGATGGCAAAGAGGTGCATATAGACAGCACGTTCAAAACCCGACCCAGACACTCCGCGAGCAGACAATTATTAATAACCATAACCATAATTAAATACGGAATTGTAAGTTTATTGGTAGCATTTTTATCTTCACCGATATTAACATGGTCTATTTTTGTTTTCAGGCGTTCCCCATTTGCCCTAATGTCGGATAGAAGCGTATCCGCATACAACACGGTCTTTGCGTTCTTAAAAGACCTACTGCCTAGTTTTAAACCGCGGCTAATAATGACGGATTTTAAGCGCCGCGTTGGTAAAATCGTTGGGTCAAGTTTTCCCGGACTCTGCAAAAACTGGTTGCCTTTTCTACAACTGTCAGGTAATTATTACTATGTAATATTTCTGAAAACTGTTTTATTATTATAGCCAAAATTACATTAGTATTTAGTTTGCTAATCAATTTAATTAGAAACTGATTGCGCTTGTTCTGTCTAAGTCGATTTAATTCCGTCATTTTTTAACTTTCAGGCAATAATGAAGAAAACGGCTAATAAAAGATAATTTGTTTGCCCAAAAAGCAATAATTTTTTTATTGTGCTTGCCCCTGCTTCCCGCGGACAACTTTACCGAAGCGATGCGTTGCATCGACAGCTTCCTCCAACAACATGGTTTGGCGGAAACGTTCGTAGAATTACGAGTTTTGTTTTATTTTACCTTTTAATATGTTACGCATTCTACAATAAGCCCTCTTATAAAACTTATATAATAATATACTACTATTTTTTTCATTTTGTTGATTTATTATAATGTTGCAGTTACCATGACAGGCAATGGCTGCGAAGAGTGGGTGCGAATTCCGTTTCGGTCTATAACCGAAAACGACGTACAAACAACGACGCCGAATCGCTCCATGCTAGTTTAGTGAGGATTCTAAGGGTGAAGGGACCGAACGTGTTGGAATTTATTGGTAAGTGTGCCTTTTTAAAGAGTTTCTGATCCTTAATTTTAAACAGAATATTTTAAAAATTATTTCTTCCGGACGGTCTCCAAAACATGTGCCAAAAATCATACGTGAACTACGTTAGACCAGGGTCTGCAAATACTACGTTTTTCATTTTGTTGATTTATTATAACAATATCCTCATAAAACTTGTTGACATATACATCATTTTCAGTGTGCGCGTTTGCTGTTAACATGAATCGGTTCATATTATTATTTAAACTGCAGGTACCAACTACAGTACCTATTAATGCAGGTGGATAGGCATTTTCTTCCATTATTTCGTTAAAAAAGGGTTTGTCAACATCCAAGACTACACGACCAACAAAATTGCTGATGATTACTATTTTTCACAGAACATAAATAACTATTTTTGGTTATGTCCAAGCAATTCAAATTTAGCGCGCTTTAACGGTTTTTGCCGTTCAACACAAGACAAATCGCTGACAGCAAAAATTTGACAATTGCTAACTTGCGCTAACTACATTGAACGTAGCCACTGATTCAAACGTCAATCAAATGTCAACTACTTTAAAAACATATCACTAGCAACGTTGTCAAACCTACTTTCGGGAGAAATTGCAAGATTGGTGGATCTTTAAAAAAATATAATTTTGTTCGTTTGTTCTTTTTCTGTGCACGTTTTTCCTGTTCCATCGCTTCGTTCTGTTTTGTCTTTGGTTTTGTGGTCGTTGGTCGTTCTTTAAAAGAAAACTGTCTTTTTCAAGACAACAGACATTGTATACATTTTTCCGAGGTATGTTCTCAAGTAATTTTATTTCTTTCTTATACTAATGATATGTTTTTCTTATTTGGAAGTTTTCAAAACGATAAGGTTTTGAAAATGCCTTAATGCGTTTTACAGAGATTGTAAAAGCACTTCAAAGTGTAAGAAGACCAAAACTATTCGTTATTATCCTTTTCCGAAGCCAATAACAAACATTGTAAAATGTTTGTTATGGTTGGAGTACTGTGGCAATGAAAAGCTGAAAGTTTCAAACATCACCAAAAATACTTATGTTTGCGAAAAGCATTTCGTTGGAGAGAAGAATGCTGATTCCAATCCAGTACCGTTTTTTGAAAATACTATAGAAGATCCCAGAAAATCAGACGTTGGACGAATTATTGAATTAGGGAGTAGCAGCAACAGCAGAGATGACGAGTATATGGAACTTGTCTGCACTGGAAAACCCGCAAAAAGAAGGTGATAACGATACTGATCGCAACTATTGAAAATTCCATCTAGGTACATCAGGAACAACTGAACAAGGAAACACAAACTGTTGCGAGGAATCTTTTTGCTGTTCCTACAAATGAAAATAATGCAGATGCACCTCGAAATATGTTTTCCTTTTTAACATTGTCGCAGAGCATTTATTTTCAATATTTTACAGGATTACAGGTGCCACATTTTGAAGCAATGTACAATTTGCTTGATCCAGCAGTCATGCCTTTATTGAAATATAAGAGGAAAAATAAAACTCCTGTAAAATGCCGTAAATTGAAGCAATTCACAGATAAAGACAAATTATGTATAACTCCAGCAATTTTTTTTAATTCAAGCAAAAGTGATATATCCATCATTTTTGATACGTGGATACAGTTTATATATCCACAGTGTTGCGGTCTACGCAACACCCTTTTTGAACGATCACAAAATATTCTAAGAAGCGAAATGCCCAGTGGCGGATTACCGCCTAGGCGTAATAAGCGCGCGCTTGGGGCCTCGGACTACCAGGGGCCTCAAAAACCAAACAATTACTATAAATACTTCCTTGGGTCTATTTTTACATTTCACGAAAATTTGAAATACAATATGCATATCTTTTGGGCTTTCGGCAAGTACAAGGGGTTTTATTAGTAAATATACCGTAGTAGTAGGTAAACATATAAACCGTTTCCTGTTATTCTGCTGCTGAATCATAGGATAACACAAGTTGTAATGCATTGCGAATTTTGCATAGTAGGATTTTAACAAAGTAACGCTTGAGAATGTCAATAGGTAAATTGTGTTGGTGTTAAAAATATTTTTGAATTGTGAAACTACGTGAAGTGTTCTATCAACGGTTCTATCTTTATCTTTGATCAAATATTTAAAAAGCTACTGTAAGTATATTTTCAAAATATGTTTACTACGATTACCTACGTATTTTGATATTTTATGACATTGCTAAATTTATGTTACTTTTACTTAAGAGTTTATTGCCTTTTAATAGGTATTTGAGAATGAAGAGAAGATTTCAGTCTGGTGCTGAAAAACGGAAGCGGCTGAAAGAAAGAGAGAAACGTGCGGTACAACAACGAAATTCCCTGACGAAGTTTTTAGCTGTCAGTGCAGATACAAATAAAATAATTCCTCAGTCCGAATATGAATTAGAATCGAAGCAAACTGCAATTGAACAGGCGAACATTATGGAACCTGGAACTGAAGCAGAATGCCGGGACGAACAAAATGTTGAAATAGACAGAGAATCTCTAAATGAAGACTATGTGGGTGAGGGTACGTCTAATCAAAACAAAACTGAAACTGACAAAGAAGGGACTACTAGTGACAAACCAATAACAACGTCTTTTGAGTCAAGTCCGCAATCAAGAAAATGCGAGTTTCCCACTGACCTTTCATTGTGGCCTATGCATTTGTCTGACAAGATGGTAGACTATTATTTAATAAATAAACCGGAAAATACAGGTGATATTTCAACTGTTAAGGTGGAATACACTGACAGAAATCGTATGTACCACAGAAACCTTTCAAAATCAAACTTTTAGTACCTGAAAGCAAACGGTACAAGAGAACTTCGGGAATGGTTAATATTTTCAGAAACTGGTAAAAGTGTCTATTGTTATATATGTAAGCTTTTTCCCACATCACAAACAAAATTTGTAACAGGATTTAACGACTGGAGGAATGTAGCCAAAAGTTTAAAAGAGCATGAATCTTCACCAGATCATTTTAAAGCTATGTTAACTGTAAAAAGCGTGTAAGTGTTACTGGATGCATCGACACGCACATAGAAGCACATATTCAATCAGAACAGAAATACTGGCGAGAAGTTTTAAAGCGAATAATTGCAAGAGTAAAATTATTAAGGACTTTGGGACTAGCATTTCGTCGGCACAGAGAAGACACCGATTCACATCGTAGGGGAAATTTCTTACATTGCATAGATTACCTGGCAAAATTTGATAGTTTTATAGCCAATCATCTACAAAAAAACAACAACCCAGGCAAAGGAAACGTTAATTATTTATCACATACAGTGTGTGATGAATTTATATGTTTAATGGGAACTGAAGTTAATCAATTTCTAATTTCTGAAGTTCAAGAAGCTCTGTATTACTCGATAATTGTGGATTCGACTCCGGATATAACTCATATTGACCAATTAACTCTGATATTAAGATTTGTTGACAAACAAGGAGATATAAAAGAAAGATTTTTTGGTTTTCTTCAAATTGAGAAACATGATTCCGCATATTTGGAAAACCTTGTAGTGGAATTACTTAAAGATTTATGTATCGACATCATAAACTAAAGAGGTCAAACGTATGATAACGCAGCAAATATGTCTGGTAAGTACAGCGGATTACAAGCTCGAATAAAAGAACATATTGGAACAGCTACGTATGTACCATATGCTAACCATACTTTAAATTTAATTGGAAACTGTGCTGCAGAATCATGTTCAGGCGCTTTGTATTATTTTGACTTTGTACAAAATCTATTGGTATATTTCTCATCATCCACTCGACGATGGAATATTCTTGTAAAGAGGTTCCCGGACGCTCAATCAAAACATTTAAAAAAAATTAATGATACTAGATGGGCAGCTAGAGCAGATGCAGTTTCAGCTTTAAAATCAAATTACAAGCATGTTAAGTAAGTCTTAACTGAAATTATTCACCCGAAAAAATAATTACCCCCTTCCTCTAATTGATGATGTTTTTCTATATCTTAATGGTGCAAGCTTCTTTACCTGTTTAGATCTTTACGCTGGTTTGTGGCAATGCGGTTTAGATGAGTCTAGCAAGGAAAAATCTGCTTTTATTACTACAGACGGTTTATTTCAATTCGAAAAATTACGCTTTGGTTTATGTAATGCTCCAGCAACTTTTAAAGCCCTAGCTGATCGTGTTTTTGAGGGATTAAAATGGAAAGAACTCATAGTTTACATGGACGATATTTTAATATTTTCTTCCACTTTTGAGGAACATTTAGTTAGATTAAGGCGCGCATTCGAACGTCTTCGAGCTGCTGGTTTAACCCTTAAACCGTCCAAATGTACTTATGCTCAAAATAAGGTCAAATTGCTAGGACATGTAGTCTCTTCAGAGGGATTAGCCCCAGATCCTGATAAATTAAAAGCTATTTCACATTTTCCAATTCCAACTACAGTATAAGCTGTACAAAGTTTTCTAGGATTAGCTAATTACTACAGAAAATTCATTTTTAACTTTTCCGTTATTGCACGTCCTTTGTACGACATAACTAAAAATGATTCCTAAAGAACTCAGGACAGATGCTTCCATATCGGGAGTGGGGGGTGTTTTACTTCAAGATGGAACTGAATGGCACCCGATAGCTTTTGTATCTCGTTCATTAACTAAAGCAGGAAGAAATTATAGCATAACTGAATTAGAAGGTCTTAGTGTTATTTATTGTTTGACTTATTTGAGACATTTGATTCATGGTCGTCCTGTTACAATCGTCACTGATCATAATGCCGTTTGTTACATTACCACCATGAAAAACCCCACAGGTCGTTTAGCTAGATGGTCTATGAAACTTGCTGAATTTGATTATGAAATTAAGTATAAGCCAGGTAAAATTCATAAGGATGCAGACGCGCTTTCTAGGAACCCCGCATCAGCCCCTGCCGCTACGGATGAGGAAGATGCCATGGAAGTTCCTACTTATTTGTTAAGCGGCATTTACATTTACGAGTACTCGGATCCGAGTTGGGCTACTTGGATGTAAATTCGGAACTGTAAACGACTACTCGCATCCGAGCGTCACTTGGATACGAGTCAATACGAGTGAATATTCAAGTAGAGCACAAACCGACTCAGGGTATCCGAGTAGCGTGTTTTTGCAGAATCAAAATGGCGACAACTAAATGTTCTGCGGAACCACTAGGTCAATTTATTGACATGTATCGATCTTATGAGTGTTTGTGGAACGTGAAGTGTAAAGAATATCGCGACATTAATAAAAAGAATAATGCATATGAAACAATTGCAGATATACTGAAAATTAGAGTGGAACAAGTAAAGAAAAAAATAAATAATATACGTTCAACGTACCTTCAGGAGAAGAAAAAGGTGGAAACATCAAAACGAACAGGTGAGTTTAATAAACAATGGATGCGTGTTTAATAAAATATTCAAAATAGATAATGTAAAATAAGTAAGCAGGTGTAGGGCATTGTCTAGAAGTTAGTACATGTGCGTTTTGTTTTTGCAAGGACCAGTACGGATGATGTTTACTGTCCAAACTTATCTTGGTTTAGTAGTATGTGTTTTTTAGACGATGTCACTACGCCAAGAAAACCAACGACTACGCTCATTACATACGTGAGTACCTACATAAATGAAAGTGTCTATTAAGATTACATATTCAATTTATTAGTAAAAATACGAGTTGATAATGAGCAATAACAGTAATATGTTTTTAAATATGTTTCCACTGAAAATCGATTTGTCCTTCATTATAAAAATATTCTGCAAATTCTTCGCGTACTGAACGCTCAATTTCACTTGCATTGTTACTTCCTTGGTGAGGTATACATCTCATAGTTGTCGGTAAATCCTCATCTTCATAATTTAGTGTAGTCTCTTGGACATGCTTTTTTAAAAAATTATGTAAGACACAAGCACATGAAACAATTTTATCAATATTTCCCACATTTAAGCAAATTGATTTCCTAAATATACGAAAACGTGATGCTAAAATCCCAAAAGCATTTTCCAGTACGCGACGTGCACGAGACAATCGGTAAGTAAATACCTTTTGTTGTGCGTTAAGAGGTCTGCTTCGTGGAAATAGTTTCAAGAGATTTTTTGAAAGAGCAAATGCCTCATCTCCCAACATAACATAAGGCATGGGTTTCATACGACCTGGCAAACGTTTATCTGGTGGTACATTCAAGATGCCTTCCTGCAATCATAGACTAATAACTCCTTAGACCTCTCACTAATGGTACCAGATTTATGTTCAATTGTGGATTTGGCCGCAGCGAGCGCTTCAGTAGGTTTGGATATGAAAATGATCAACGCGGTACGTTCTCATTTGACTATAGCGTTGAGTGAAATAGCAATAGCTCGGTCAGGCGTCTTCTTAATGCATGAATCACCTAATCACCCTTCTCTCTTGAATGGAAAAATTTGTCTACCTGAGTTATGTACTGGCTAACTTATACATTTGCAATTGTTATTTCTTTTAGAAAATAATTGTATTTGTTTTAGACAATTTTTGCACGTCACAGATTAATCAAAAATACGTTTTCCGGGAAATAAAAAAATCAATATTTTATAACTTATAAGAGATGGATAAAAAAACCATACCTAATTGTTTTAGACCAAAGCGCGTTTTTCTAAAGAATGTTTCTATTTTGAAAGTTCAAAAGTACCTAATTCTTTTTCGCTTTGTAACTCTGTAACTCAATCCGAGGGCAAATTATAAGTAGGTACCTACAGTAATATGTGATTATTATTTTATACCGGGTGTACTGCGTCTGCAACGAATTTTTTGAAGTAGAAAGGTTATACAGATATTTGCTAACAACAGTAGTGATGCCCCAGTTTTGTGCTGTTATAAACTGCTCAAACAACAGTGCTTCCCACAAGTTATCGTTTTTCTTCTGAAAAGAATAATGACGGAAAAACTGTAGCATTACGCCAACAGCGAAGGCAACAATGGATCCACAGACTTCGACGAGCCGATTTAACGGAACTCAAAATAAAGCATTCGAGGATTTGTGAAAAACACTTCATATCCGGTTAGTATCTAGTTAGTTAACAAAATTATCTTGGGTAAATAATATTAATAATATGGTTTGTTTAAGAAGATACATTACAGACTTGTACATATGTTGCTTAATATAATTATAAAAATAAAAGTAGTAATTACCTTTAAGTAAAATAGTAAAACTGTATTATTGTTAAATGTTTCAGGAAAACCTGCTGCGCTAGAAGACGAAGACAACCCTGACTGGGCACCTTCGATTAGTTTGGGGTATAAAACTAACGCCAATACTTCGGTCAATGTTCAACGTCATAAACGACTTGAACAGAGAAGAACGAAAAATCTTGTAAGTCTATTTTGGAAAATTTCCTGCATTACTGCTACTACTAATTTTGTTAGTTATTCGGATTATGTTCATTATGTATCAATATTATTTACTTTTTTAAGTAAACAATGTGTCTGTTAGATTAAATGTATTACATATCTGTGACAGGATTTGTAAAATATTATTTTTCAATAAAAAAAACCAATAAATTTTACTTTTTTTATAAAATAGATGGTGGTAGAAATACAAATGCTAGAATTTATAGTTTAGAAGATAGGTAGCCTGTCTTAGACGGTAATAAATCTTACAACAAATTGGTTACCAAATTTATAAACTAAGGAATTATGATCGTGTAAGACAGAAATTGTCTTCACAAAAAAGATTTTGTAACAAAATGTGATAGAAAATAGGACAGGTTCTATTTCTATGCAAATTTCGTTACAAAACGTGACGCGGGCATGCGCATATTGTACATACGCATACTACAACATGACGTGCAACATAACCTGAAAGTTGTTGTTTACCAGTGTTTACCACCTTCGTACCACGTTGTTTACATTTCGGAGCTTCGTTCTGTTCTGTTCTGTTTATCCTGTTCATTAATCTTTTGTTAAGGTACCTAATATATTTTGTATAAATTTGGTAGGTATTTATTGTAATTAATGCCTTTTTAATCCAGATGTCTTGGACAAATGATCAAGTATCATTATTAATTGAAGAATATGAAAAAAATGGATGTTTATATGTTGTGAAGAATAAAAACTATCACAACAAGCAACTGCGTGGAGTTGCATTGCAAAAGATCTGCGAGACAGTCAACTTGTTAAGGCCCAACACTACAGTTGGTGTTGTACAAAAAAAATGGAATGGTGTAAGAAATACATATGCCGTTGAACGAAGAAAATGTATTGCAAGTACACAAAGTGGTGCTGGAGAAGATGAGGTAAGTTAATCGTCAAAACAAGAACATAGGGCATTTTACAAAATTATCTCTTATTTCAGATTTACACCCCATCATTATGGTACTATAAGAAACTGTTTTTCTTAAATAAACATTTCAACACAAGAAAATCGGTATCATCGCACCCCATAGAAGAGATGGAGGATGCAACCAGTCAGGTGGAAGTTGTTGATTCCCCTGACAATGCAGTTCTGGTAGAAAGCGAATATGAAATACAGTCAGATGGAACGTTGGTAGATGTAACTTCTCCAGCACCTAGCGACGAAGGTATTGAAGGTACGGTCCATCATTCAAGCAAGGCTTCGTCCTCTGCTTCACGTATGGCTTCAAGCAAGACTCCTTCTAGAAAGAGAGCTAGAGATGGCGAAACAAATGCAGTAGTTACTGTTAAATGCAGCATTTATTCTGCTGAAATACCTTTTGGTTTAAATGTTAAATGCAAGTATCAGAAACCTACCTAGCATATTTTAAGGTAGTAATTTTCCATAAAGGGTATTTTTGCGTTTACTGTTGGATTTAATTTCATCATTTATGAAATTTATTAGTTATTGGAACTTATCAGTTCATAAGAATTTGAGAGGCAATTAGTATATCCGGGCGGCATGTGTGAGTCTTTGTTAGCAGACCGCACGTGTGTTATCTTAATGCTACAGTTTTCAGAATTTTTGACTAAAAATCATGTTAGGTGATAAATTAGCTAAATCACTTCAGAGAAATTTTCTAAGATTTTGTTTTGAAAAACAGAGTCATAAAATCGATAAGAAATGAAATTTAGATGAGAGGCTTATTGGTGCATATTCAGACGCCTTCAAAATTCTATTGGCCTAAAAACTTTTAGAATTTGGGGATAATAGTTTTCCTGGGCGATTGAATTTCCGACAGAAGTCAGTTCCGACCGGGGTTTTGCAGTAATTAGTTGATTTCCAATAAGAAAGTAAAAACTGATTTAGTAGTTTGAAATAATTTCAAGTGTTCAATTATTAATAATAAATTATTAAAAATACAGTCAAAACTTCTAAGAACGTAGCCGGGACTCAAAAAATCAACTAAAAAGTTAAAGTTATTCGAAGAGATTCATTCTCTTATTCCATTATCCATGTTGGGAAGGATTATTCTATGTACAGGTAGAATTTTGAATTTAATTATTAACCATTGAAAGATACTCTCTCTCTATTCTTTATTTGTATTTTAATTTTGAATTATTGTGTTTATTAAGTATTAAATTGTAAATTGAGTTTGCTTTAGTATCGATTTGATTTCGATTTAGTATTTGTTTCATATTGTTTTGAATTTGTTTTAAGTTTGATTTAAATTTGGTTTGATAGTGATCTTACCATTGATTTCGTATCGATTTAATATTTAATTATATTAAAAAGGGGAAATCAGACTATTCAGTCTTTGCTAAGAGCTTTAACTCAATTTAAATATTACTTTGTGTTTAGAAAACAATACAGTTTTCTCTTGATTAATTAAATTTAAATATCATTTTGTGTTGAGAAAATACTATAATTTTCTTTTGATATCATTTTCAGTGAATGATAAATTATTTTAATTTTGTTTCGAATAATTATATTTTTCTATTCTGTAATTTATCTGTTTCACTACTGAAACATAAAATTGTGTGTTAAAAGAGGCATAAGTCAGAATTATACAAGGATTTCATTAAGAAGTGATTATTACAATCATTTTAATTTAATTCAATTACCTATTTCTATTTGGTACTATTAATTATAGCCTTCAAGTGCTGTAATTGTTGCTTTAATTTCGATTGTATAATAACTTGATTTATGTTCCTTTTCTTTTAGAGAGTTGCACTAACCCTTTTCTATTTGTTTGTGTTATTTTTGTACTTTACTTGGAGATATTTATCTCAGATTTATTTTGTATAATTTGTAATTCTGTTTTACTTGGGATTATGCTGTTTCAAGTCGAATTAGACCTAATGCGAGTAAGTCTTTAATTCAACTTTGTATTATTTGCAACTATTTTATTGTAATTTTGGATTGATTTGCAATCATTTTTATTATTAATTGGGTTAGTTAAAGATTTTAGTGCAATTCATAAGTATCAGGGTGTAAACTGGCTTATATTCTTTCAATTAATTTTCTTTATCAATAAACTTAGTTTTGGGTTGATCTTGATTTTTATTGGATTGAGTTTAGTCAGGAAGGAAATTCGTATAGCTCTGAGTACGAATCTCACTGGACCCGTCATAGCTGGTCAACTCCGCCGAACGCACGCAGTCTTATTAGTTAAAGAAAGGTGGTAACACGGAAGTATTGAGCTTGACAAGTTCAATTCCGCCAAAAGTTACCTGGTGGCAGCATACCGTAGGCCGGGCCATCAACATTACCCACAAAGCATCACAAGCACTGGACAAAATTTCTCAAGCATTTTCGTCTGTGCTTCACCAACCTGTCGTCGGTCAAAACCATGATGACGTATATGGGAAATACCTGTCATCTAGAATTAATAATATTGTCACGAAGTTACTAAAATAATTATTAAGATAATAATAATAACCAATGTAGTTACTTCAGTAAAATCAATACTTGTCTAACATGCAAGTATCACGCGCTAAGCATGCTAGTATCACATGTCAGGGTTACATTCTATTTGCATAAGATGTTGCAATACTGATGATTCAGCATATCAGGTTTCATGAGAGATCTGGTGACACACGTGTGTTCCGAAGTCATGCCCAAATATGGATACATGACCTAAATAGGGACACGGGAATTAGTATAAAAGCACAACATTTCTACATTCAATTCAGTGTAACTTCCACTCAGCAACCAGCCAGCATCTAGACTCTTCGACCCAGCTCTACTACCAAGTCTAAATGGTTGGGTCCTTGATGGACCCTTGGGCCTTCGTATAACTACATCGAGACCAGCCTGACCGGTGTCAACTTCAAACAGAACTTAGAAAACTACAGAACAAAGAACAACCCTTCAACCAACCATGGCTCACTTGGCGCTACTAGCTGTTTTTATGTAAGCTCACCTTGATGGTGCACATTTGTTAACTTTGCAACTTTGTTTAAATATAATTATGTTAAAACTACTGACTTGTTTAAATCCAGACTAGTCACAATTTACAACGTGACATTTGGTGGAGTTGCCGTTTAGCATTTTGAAATGTTATAATAAGTTATATTAAATATTTCAAAATGGGCTTTAAGTCCCTGTACGATATCTGGATCGGAACATGTCAAACATAAATCAAGTAGGAAACACTTTGTACCTGAAAATTGAATCTGATCAATCAACTTCAACAGCTCTTCCAGAGCATATAGCAAATTTTAAACCAAAATATACTAGTTCAGAGGTATTTAATAAGTCTAATTCATTTTTTGAATACGAAGATACACTTAAATCTCCCCCAACTGAAGTTTTTCGATCACGGGTTATGACTTTAAGATCACCGCCGGTTACGAAGTCTAAGAATTTAGAATTACAAAATATAGATAAAAACAAAGAAAAATCTTTGTCAAACGTAGTTGCTTCTGATCAGCAACATATTATTGATTTAGTATCAACACCAGAAACAGTCTTTGGAAATTCCTCAGGGTCTAATTCACCAGAGAACGAAACTCAAGTTCCAAATTTTATAGAACCGGTAATATTGAATAAAAATTTATTTAGAACAGTTGAAAATAATATTGTAACAATGGCAAATGTAACAATTTCCGATGCGTTTGTAACACCAGCAACCCCTACTTTACCAAAATTTATAAGTCCTGAAACTTACAACCCAGTTAAGGATAAAAATCCAGCAAAATTTTTAAAAACTTATGAAAGGGCTGCTGCTGTAAATTCATGGGCAGACGCAAATAAAATTTGTTTTTTTGGATCTTTTTTGATGGGACCTGCAGCAATTTGGTATAAAAAATTTATAGCCGATCCCGCTCATAAAAATTTCAAATGGGAAGACGTCAAAACTTCCTTTTTAAAAGAATACGCCGGAGCCGCTGTTAACCGGGAAACTAAATTTAAATTGCGTTCACGAAAACAAGGTGAATATGCAGATATTAACAGTTTCCTCTACGAAATCTTAGACGTGTGCTATAACTTGGATGAAAATATGCCTGAATCAGAAATAATTGATTTTTTCGAATGTGGTTTGCATCCAGCATACCAATATCAATTTTCGGTACTAGCCGATGATAATATGACTCTAGAAAAGCTTAAACGCCTAGTGCTTAAAATCAGCGATGCTAAGAAACGTGAGAGTTTAGCTAAGCTGGAAAAAAACGGAAACTCCGATTTTAAATATGAATACAGCAAGCACTTCAAAAACGTTTCATAAAACAAATTACAATCAAAGTAATCAACGCAACAGCAACAATTCTAGAAGAGGACAATTTCATAATTATCGGTCAACACGTACTCCAGATGGGAGACCAATTTGTTTTCACTGCAATAAACCAGGACATACTATCAGTAAGTGCATGGCAAGACAAAATACTTCAACATATACTCATTCGCGACAAAATCAACCAACACGTTACTCATCGAATACAAATACGAGGGGTAGAGCATACAGGGTGTCCAAGATAAGATGAACAGCATGGGGATCTCGGTTATTATAAGAGATACAGATTTGGTTAAATTAGACAAAATGTTCGCTACCTAACAGGGAATTAAATGCACCAAGCAGATTTTAAAAATTTATTGTGGTTCAAACCCAATAGGAGAAAAAGTAAATTTTGGGAATATCTATTTTTTTCAATAAAACGAGTATTTGGGCAGATGGGCAATTTTAACTTGCACTTTCTTAAGGCACTTTTTGATGCTGCTTTCAACAGTGTATTCGTAATTTTTATAGCTCTTACGGATTTCAAACTGTATGGACCAACTTTGATTTTTCATATGGAGCACATAGTAGGCCGTGGCATCGTTGAAAAGACTATTTTCTCTAGTTTTCAAAAATGTATGGTTTGCTATGTTTATTGTAAATAATAACGGCAGGAATCAAAAAAGTTTAATTCAATAGTTTATTTTTTATAAATAATTATCTAGCCACCTGCGAAAAACAAAATTTATTCTAGTAGTAATAGTAAAAAATACCTTTAATTTTAAGTATAAAGCAAATTATCAGTACACTTATACAAATTATTACAACAAGAACAGGAACAAACAGGAGCATGGAATTTTTATAGGTCTTACGGATTTCAAACTGTACGGATCAACTTTGATTTTTCATATGGAGCACATAGTAGGCCAAATTAGCTACTTCCATGCTCCTGTTTGTTCCTGTTCTTGTTGTAATAATTTGTATAAGTGTATTGATAATTTGCTTTATACTTAAAATTAAATGTATTTTTTACTATTACTACTAGAATAAATTTTGTTTTTCGCAGGTGGCTAGATATTTATAAAAAATAAACTATTGAATTAAACTTTTTTGATTCCTGCCGTTATTATTTACAATAAACATAGCAAACCATACATTTTTGAAAACTAGAGAAAATAGTCTTTTCAACGATGCCACGGCCTACTATGTGCTCCATATGAAAAATCAAAGTTGGTCCATACAGTTTGAAATCCGTAAGAGCTATAAAAATTAGGAATACACCGTTGAAAGCAGCATCAAAAAGTGCCTTAAGAAAGTGTAAGTTAAAATTGCCCATCTGCCCAAATACTCATTTTATTGAAAAAAATAGATATTCCCAAAATTCACTTTTTCTCCTATTGGGTTCGAACCACAATGAATTTTTAAAATCTGCTTGGTGCATTTAATTCCCTGTTAGGTAGCGAACATTTTGTCTAATTTAACCAAATCTGTATTTCTTATAATAACCGAGATCCCCATGCTGTTCATCTTATCTTGGACACCCTGTATACCCGTAACAATTACGTGCAACCTAATTCTTCGGGAAACGGGACAGGACAGCGCAAGCACTGAGCTTAACAGCTGTCCTACACATTGATCAAAGGCTCCATGATGTTCATAATAAATTACAAGTTTTACTTATTGTAGGATATATTAATAATGAGAAAGTGGAAATTATAATAGATACAGGTGCCGTAGAAAACGTAATAAGTCAAAATTTTGTACATACAGTAATACAGCCTAGTCCTATTTCATTTTTATCAACGGTTGATAATCATAAATTGTCAATCTTAGGATCATCATTGGTAAATTTAACGATTCAAAATTGGCAAACAACAATTTCGGCATTAGTAATCGAATCTTCACCTAGACCATTGATCCTCGGAATGAAATTTTTGCTAGAACATAAAAGTATAATTAATTATCAAAATCACACTATAACATTAAAAAATACTTTAGTACAACCGATTACAATTAAAATACATAAAACAAATATCAGGGACCTTTGGACAAATTCTTCAAATTTATTTTATAAATCTAGAAGTTTTTTAGACGACATTGATGCACCATATGAACAAAAAGTTAAAGGAAAATTACGCTTAATCAATGACATAGAAATTCTACCAAATACAGTAAGCACTTTAGACTTACAATTAGAAAATATTGACAATTTGTTATATAATCCCTATAAAATATGTTTACAAGAAATCCTCTTGTCTAAGCATAAATTAGTTGCCACTAATATTGATCAGATCAATGAGAAGGATTGGAAGATTAAAGTGCAATCCAACAATTTAAATAAAATACGTTTACTGGCAGGAACTACATTAGCATATCTTGAAATGCTTGAGGATTTGAATTTAGTAGCAACTCTTGATGTTTGTGAAAACCCTAACCAGGGCAAAGATAACATAAATCCCACGTTAACAACGACTCAACGAGAACAGTTACAAAAATTAATAAATGAATATCAGGATACTAACTTCTCAGAAATGAGATCAACTAATTTAGTAGAACATGAAAAAATAGTTGAAAACTCTGAACCAATTAAATCAAAACCATACAGAGTGTCCCATAAAGAGAGACAAATTATTCAGGATCAAATAAACGAAATGCTTAAATATAACATAAGCCCAGTCGCACATGTATTGGACCAAAATGTTTTTCAATCTTATAATTTAATCTATAGTATGTCCAAAAGTTGAGCGATAAGATAAACCGCGTAAACATTCTGACAAACTATGTACTTACCTAATATTTCTTAAAACTTTACATATTATTACTAGATTCATTGAACAACTACAATCAGAAATAAATTGGTGGTTTTGAAAACATCCCCTTATCCCCTATTTGGGCATGAAAGAACAAATTGATGCTTTTAAGTTTTATATATATATATATATATAAGATTGCTGTATCAATCGGCACGCTTGACGTTTCTATGAACTGTAAATACGACCCTTTGCTATCGTCGCCGGTTACTTGCGGTCTTTTTGCTGCTAAAGGGGACCTAGATAAATAATCCGCTATCTCATTATTTTCGCCTTTAATGTGCTCTATTTTGTACGTGAACCCTGACAAATAAATGGCCCACCTCTGCAACCTACTCGCGGCCATCTGCGGTATTTCCCTATTCTCCCCAAAAATCGCTATCAGGGGCTTATGATCCGTCTTTAAGGTGAACTGATGCCCTTGTAGAAACTGTTGGAACTTCCTAACACCGAAATAAATGGCCAAAGCTTCCTTATCTATCATCGAATAGTTCTTTTCGGCAGCTGACAGGGTGCGCGATACGAATCCTATTGGCCTTTCCAATCCATCCGCGAAACGGTGACTTAAAGCCGCTGCTATGCCATACTGTGACGCATCACAGGTTAAAATAGTCGGCATCTTCGGGTCAAAATGTACTAAAATAGTGTCCGATGCTATTATTTTCTTTATTCTATTAAAAGCCGTATCACAGTCTGCGCTCCACACAAAGTCGGCACCGTCTTTTAACAAATCATAAATTGGTTGCATCGTTGGTGATAACGCCGGTACGAATTTCGAGTAGTAATTTACCATTCCGGCGAACGCCTTAATCTGCGTTGTGGTTTCCGGAATTGGAGCATTCGAAATTGCCAGAACTTTATCCTGTGATTTCTTAATACCGTTCTTACTTATGATATGACCCAAATAGCTCACCTCTGGTTGAAAAAATTCGCATTTTTCTATTTTAACCTTTAACCCTGCATCCATCAGTTTTTGACAAACTTGTACTAAATTGTCCATATGTTCCGCTTTATTCCTACCGGTAATAATGAAATCGTCCAGGAAATTACAAACGCCCGGTACTCCCTGTATCAACTGCTCTAGATTTCTTTGAAAAATGGCTGCCGCTGGCGAGATTCCGTAGGCCAGTCTGTTTACCTTAAAAAGCCCTTTGTGAGTACTCCATGTGGCTAATTTCGCGGATTCCTCATCTAGCAAAAATTGGTTATAGGCTTGACTTAAATCGATTTTGCTGAACTCCCTACCCCCCTGTAGGGACGCGAAAATTTCTTCGATACGTGGTAGTGGGTATTTTACTTCTTGTATGAACTTGTTAACAGTCGTCTTGTAATCCGCGCAAATTCTAATCGTTCCATCTGATTTCAAGACCGGTACCAACGGTGTACCCCATAAACTCGTTTCGATCGGTATTATAATTTTTTCGTTTTCTAACCGTGTCAACTCTTTTTCTACTAGCCCCTTGTACGTTATAGGAATTGGTCGTGGTTTACAAAATACTGGAACAGCATCCGGTTTTAATTTAAGTTCTACAACTGCGTGTTTAAACGTGCCTAATTCGCCATTAAACAACTCCGCAAACCTATCGACTAAACTGTGTATGTTATCTAACTTAACCTGGTTCAAATCCCGCATATCCCTTTCCAATTTGCCTATTCCTAACTTAAATTCCTGCAGCCAGTTCCTCCCTAATAAGGCTGCGCTTCCCTTTTCTACTACTTAAATACAAATATTTTTAATCGGAAAAAAAACCCAACGGTTTGCTTTTTGTTCCTGTAAATTATGCAAAGTCTCAAATTTCTAATTTATTAAAAAGAATTTCGATAAACGATAAATTTAGATATAATACAAATAATAATATTTCATTAATTAAATCAATTAAGGAAAAAGTTAGAGTAAATAATTTAATTTCTGTTAGGGCAGATAAGGGAAACACTTTAGTATTTTTACCTAAAAATGATTATTTAGAAAAAGTCAATGATTTTATAACAGATTCTAATCTAGAAATTTTAAATAGAGATCCAACAAATAAATACATAAAACCAAATAAAACAAACAATTAAAATTTGTGAAATTACTTTAACACCATACGAGAAACATAACATAATATATCCAAATCCACAACCACCAAAATTATACGGTTTAGTTAAAATACATAAACCTAACATTCCTATTAGACCTGTAGTTTCATACATACATGCACCAAACCACATGCTAGCTAAAACATTAAATAATATAATTAATAATTTAGGATACACTCCAAAATATTCAGTTAAAAACACTTCTGAATTAATTAATAAATTAAGTAACATTAGCTTACCACCACTATGTAAAATAGTTAGTTTTGATGTTACGAGTATGTTTTCACAAATACCCCCACAGGAATGTATTCCTTTATTAGAAAATGTTTTAGTTAACAATAACATTGAATTAACAAAAAGGATAGAGTTGATTCAATTATTTGAACTTTGTATTAATCAAAATTATTTTATTTTTAATGATAAAATTTATCTTCAGAAAGATGGGTTACCAATGGGTAGTCCCATTTCACCACTATTGGCTAATATTTTTATGGAAAATATAGAAGATCAAATATTTGAATCAAATCTATCAAATAAAATTGTATTTTGGTTTCGTTATGTTGACGATATTTTGGCATGTTTTGATAGTTCTTTCGAATACATTGACGACTTTTTAATTTTTATTAATACTTTACACCAAAAAATTAAATTTACACTAGAAATTGAACAAAACAGATCTATTAACTTTTTAGACTTAAACATAAAAATTAATTCAGAAAACATACTCGAATACTCAATTTATAGGAAACCTACACAAACTGATATTACCATACCACATAACTCTTGTCATCATAATACACATAAATTAGCAGCATATCAATCTTTAGTACACAGAGCTCTAACAATTCCTTTAGATAAAAATAATTTTAATAGAGAAATTTCCATTATTAAACAAATTGCATATAGCAATGGTTATAACACTACACTTATTGACACTTTAATTAAAAAGAAAAATTATAAATTAGCTATTCAAAAAGTTTATTCCATTAATAACACTGATAAAACATTAAAATACGTTTCAATTCCATATTTTGGTAAAATTTCAGAAAAGATTGCTAAAATTATAAATAACACAAATAAATATAGTCATTTTTAAAACAAATAAAAATATTCTATACTCTCTTTTCAATGCTAAAGACAAAATTAATGATTTGCTAAAATCAGGTATTTATAAATTGAATTGTTCACATTGTGATTCAGTATATATAGGTCAAACAATTAGAAATTTCAGTATTAGGCAAAAAGAACATATCCGTTGTTACAAATATAAACATGCACATAAATCAAATTTTGCTAAACATTTGTTAGAACAAAATCACACATTAACATCTAATAATACAATTAAATTTTTACACTTTTCTGATAACAAAAATAAATTAAACATTTTAGAAGCTTTTGAAATTTATAAACACACAAAAAACAACATACCTTTAATGAATGAGCAAATTGATCTCTTAGATTCTCCTTTACTGAAGATTTTGGAATAAATATCTTTTTAAAACACTGATAAGCGACTGACCTCCGACGGGTTGACTGGGGCCAGCTGCTTCACGCAGTGTTAAAATAATAGAATCAAGGAGTTACTATATTTTGCATTTGTTATAATATTTTATATAGCTTTTGACAATGGCACAATGATGCCGAAATACGTATAAAGCGAATAAATCTTATTATTTCCCGTTGAAATCGATATTTTATTTAATATTTATTATTTATACCCTAAAAATTATATTACTTAATTCTAATTTACAATCCTTAAACTTATCTAAATACATTTCTTTTGAGATTACCGAAATCGCGGCCCCACTGTCGACCTCCATTGTGACAATTGTTTACCTTCAATCTTTACCTCAGCTAAAATAGGCTTCATTACCTTTTGATCTAAATCAAAATTCAATATGGGAAATTCTACCTCCTCCTCTTCAGCCGTCGTTTCTATATAATTATTTTTTCTCACCGGATTCAGGACCCTGTTGGTACATACTTGCGCTATGTGCCCCACTTCGTTGCAAACAAAACATGCTGCGTTTCTGAATTTGCACCGCTGACCGGCATAATGCATTCTTCCACAAGACCCGCAGGCGGTAGACGGGCTGCCCTTTTCTTTGTTGGCGTTGATCCCTCTTGGACTGGACTTCGCATCCGGTTGTACGTACCCTGCTTGCTGCTTTACCTGCTCTAGGGTCTTCTTGGAATTCCATTGCTTTCCCGCCCAGTGCACTTCCTGTACGTTTTCATTGCGTGAAGCCATCTGTTCTTTTGCGGCTTCTTTTTTTAAAGCTGTTTTCACTAGGTTGCTAAGTTTTTTGTCCGCGGAAAAATCCTCCTCGCACATCTTATCCAGCACAAATCCACTAACCATGCCTGTTATAAATTTGTCGCCCAACACTTGGTCTAAAATAGCCTCAAATTTACAGTTCACCGCTAGTTTTTTAATTCTCGCGTGCCACGCGCTTATACTCTCGTCCTGTGTTTGGCGCGCCGCGTAAAACTTTATGCGTTCGCGGTAAATTGAAACCTTTACTCCAAAATGCTCGCCCAACAACACACATAATTCCTCATACGTTTTGTCCTTGGGCAATGCCGGAAAACACAAATCGCGTAATAGTTTATAGGTCTCTGCACCTATCAAACTTAATAGCGTGGATGCTTGCCGTCCCACGGCCGACGCTGGTCCGTCACTTTTTATTTGATTTGCGCTAAAATAATGCTCTAATCGTTCCTGGTAGATAACCCAATCGTCCACGCCTGAATTAAACTCACACATAACCCCGATTAACGCCATTACTCTAACCGCACTCGCAAAAAAAAAAACGGAAAAATATTAGCACCACTTGATTACTTTATACACTGTACCCGCTGTTTTAATTTTTAATCCTCGTCGCCATTGTTATGTTCCGTATAGGCTACAATGAAAGACTATCTTGTTAAAAACGTTTATTTGTGATACTCTGTGAAGTTACAACTGTCGGGCTCCAAGCTCCGGTACGAAGTGCCGCTTGCCCTTCGGACGAGAGGGTTGGCGCCCGGTATGCCTGTTTACTTAACCTTAATACACCACAATCATGATCCTCCAATGGCAGGACATTTGGGTATTACTAAAACATACCATAAAATAAAAATGAATTATTATTGGGATGGTCTCCTGAAAGATGTAAAGAAATATGTTTCGGGATGTCAATCCTGTCAAGCAAGAAAAGGGAGTACACAAAAAACCCCTGGTCAATTACAACCAATTTCCATTGGTGTTCCATTTGAAAAAATAGGAATTGACCTAGTAGGTCCACTTCGTAAAAGCCAAAGAGGAAAAACAACAATAGTTGTAGCTGCGGATTATGCAACGCGTTATTGTGAAACAAGAGCTTTACCTAGCGGTAAAAGTGAACCAGTAGCACAATTTTTATTAGAACAAATTATTTGCAGACATGGGAGTCCAAAATATATAATTTCAGACCGCGGAAAAGTATTTCAATCCCAACTAGTAACCGAATTACTAAGAATTATGGGTATCGACAGCAGATTCACAACAGCATATCATCCAGCCTGTAACGGGTTAGTTGAACGAACCAATCACACAATCGTGGATATGCTTAGTGTTTACACAAACACGAAACAGACTGATTGGGATTACCATTTCGTCCATGTTACATGGGCTTATAATGTATCTCGCCAAGAGACGACTAAACTATCCCCATTCATGTTAGTTTATGGTAGACAACCACGGTTACCAACGGATGTTCAATTAAATATTCCTGTTGAATCTAGCAATGTTATAGAATCACGCGAACGTGCATTATTCGCTAGAAACTTAGCAGTTCAAAATATTAAAAGTCAACAAGAAAAGGATAAAAGTCGATACGACTCAAAACACAGATTAACTAAATTTGAAATTAACCAGAAAGTGAAAGTCTTTACACCTGTACGGAAGGTGGGTAAAAGCGAAAAACTTTTATTACGATGGTTTGGACCATATTATATTGTAAAACAATTGTCTGAAGTAGATTATTTAATTAAGAAAGGTAAAGCATCGAGGTTTCCTCCAGCAGATGATGGTACGTCCCCTGGCAGTGACAGTACAGATGATTCAATTAATGATAATAATCCGATTGGACCCTCGGATGAATTAGAGGAGAGCTCAAATATTGAATAAGCTCTAAAAAATAAAATATAATTGTAATTACTAGAAGGTAATACAAAAAGTAAAGTAAATTAGAAGAAAAAAAAAATGTTACTGGCCTCAAAGAGAGAAATATTTTGTTATCACGTGTCTTCGAGCTTCTCTAGTGATAACGGGTGAATTTGTTCCAAGTTATACTAATAAATGATTATATGACATTTCAATAATGTAATACAAAGGTTAGCTTCGCCGAGCTCAGGAAATTAATTCTCATTTAACTGAAAATAATATTTTCACTTACTTTCGAATTAAAAGGGCCTTTCCTGTAGCATTAATTTTAGAGAAATGGATTTTTCTCGGTATATGAGTTCTGTCAAATTGATTATAGAGGCATAATCAAGTTTTTGGCAAAGAGGTTGTCTGAAATCCTATATAGGTAGGTAATACTTCCATTTATTGATAATATATGTCCGAGACATTATGAAACCCCTGTTTTCGCCGGGAAGTATACCTCAATTTTTTTGAGACACCTAGTCGCTTGTTTATTTCATTAAAATTACTGTCGTCCAGTATTGGAAAGTTTTCTGGGACGCGCCAAGAAAATTAAGGAGTAGTTTTAAGAATTTAAAATAAGAGGAAATCTAACGACATTTGAGTTTATTTAAGTCGCGCATATATGAGTAAGGGGTAAATGAGAAGCTGAAACTTCCTAATTGAAAGGAATGTTTAGTCGTTAGATAGCTAACCGCCTTTTTAATTCAAATAAAAAGAGGGAGAGAAATTGATTAAGTAATTAATATTTTAATATACAGTCAAGTATAATTATGAAGTAAAAAGAATAATTTTGTACGCTAAAGTATGATGGATAAAAAAGATAAGAGACAAACTTGGAACGTTGCAGAATATACAAACTGCAACATTTATATTGCAAGCCTAATGATCAGACAATAATGCATAAAAGGCTATGTGTTTATGCTAAAACGCTTATGGAAGTAGGCCACAAGACGCCACAAGACGTCACACGAGCACCTGCAGGAAGTGCAATTGATAACAGTTATTAATAACTTACTTACAAGAGATGCATTCAAGTCTCATGGGTAAAAGCTCATCTAGACTGGCAGAATCTGTTGAAGGTTAAATCCTCATCTTTCGAAATAACATTTAATGTCAATGTTAATAAAATAGTGGCAATTATCTAAAACATATAATCAGAAATTAACTATAAAAATTTTAACAATTTCTTATTTTAATTGTTACAGAGCTCAAGCTGTAGCACAACTTGTGGAATATAACGTAACACAATTTAAATACAATCCTGGATTACACTACGAAAAAACTGGGCAAATTCAATTATTCAACAATGAAGTGACCATTGTTTATGCTAGCATGAAAAATTATCATGATAAATTTGAATACTTAGAAAAGTACTTCAGTAAAATTACACATATCTGTTCTCTTGAATGTAAAAGAGAAAAACGAGTATTTAAGACCTCTAAATTATTAGACAGTGTCAGGATGTGCGATAATTTTGTTCAAACAGCCACCACTGGGCTTACAAGAATTCAATTTGATCAAAATAATTTAGGAGAATTAGTCGGATTTATTCAAGAAAGAACAAAACGAAGTCCTTTTGACGGTGGTGGATCACTTTTAAAAATGCTATTTGGTACACTAGATAATAGTGATGGTGAATTTTATAGTCAAAAAATCTCAGAATTTGAAGAAGAAGGAAAAAATTTGGCCAAAATAATAAATGAACAGACTATTCTAATAAAATCAGCAATTTCAACTCTTAATGCAACCACAACTGACTTATACTTTAATCAGGAGTTATTAGCCAAAAAACTGCAAAATACAGAAGATCATATTTATAATGTGACTAGATCAATATATTTCTTTGAGTTCAAAAATATTATAAGTGAACACATTCAATTATTTTCTTTGTTATTTCATGAATACAAATTTGAAATTAAAACTTTACTTGAAGCAGTCATGTTCGCTTCACAAGGAACATTACACCCTGCAATTTTGCCTCCCCAGAAATTTATAAATGAACTTCAAGAATTGTCACATTTAATACCAAACAATTTGGAATTCCCTGTTGCTCCTATTTCGGGTAACGCACATATTTTGCAAAAGTGAATTAAATTAACAGTTTATTTTCAAAATTCCAACCTAGTTTATACCATAAAAATTCCTTTATCAAATAGAATTCGGTACGAATTTTTAAACTTTCTGCATTACCAGTTCACCTAGCTGACAATAAATACATTTTCATTCAACCTTCTGCAAACTATGTGGCAATAACCCTCGACAGACGTCAATTTTTTACATTATCAAGCGTAGATTTTAAAGATTGCAAAAAATTTAGAACACAAAAATATCTTTGTGAACAAAAGCAACCATTATTACTGTACTCTCAAAGTGAACTTTGCGAAATTTTATTATTTAAAGGGCCAAAGCAAATACCATACACCTGTGATCAACGTATCACAGAGTTATCACAACCACTTTGGTCACAAATGTCAGTCATAAATGGCTGGATATTCGTAATACCTGATTATGAAGTTCTAACGATTGTTTGTGGTGATTCTTTTTCTAAAGACATAACGTTAAAAGGAATTGGCGAGATTATATTATCGTCACGGTGTTTAGGTCATACAAAAAATGTAATTTTATTACCTCATAATGATTTATTGAGCAAAGAGCTCACGATAGACAATGTTCCACCTATTAACTTGAATCTTAACCACTCTGTTTTTAAAAATTTTCAAAATGTTATACCACACATGAATCTCAGTTTAAATTATCGCTCAATACCAAAAAGCTTGGACGATTTAAGCCTGCTAAGTGATAGATTTGAAGAGATAAACGAACTAGCAACAAAAATTGTTAATAAAAAATCAATAAACTTCAATGCAAGACGTTTTTCAAACATGAAATACTTTCTATTAAGTTTAATTATTTTAACAGTTCCCTACATCTTCCTTAGAATTTTAAAAAAGTACGTAAAAAGCAGACAAATAGGAAGAGACCGTGTTAATTTACAAGAATTTGCTAGAAATTTTGAAATGATTGAAAGGGGAAGACCTATTCAAAATACCCCTGACTTACGTTATAAAAGAAATTATATTGTACAAAGCGTTTACTGCTGAATTGTAGATATAAGACTAATTAATGTTATTTGAGTTTTAAAGTTTTGCACGATTACCTAAAAATGGAATTGATCGTAATCATCAATTTAAAAGGATGATTTTAAGGCTCAAACCTCATATTTATGTTTCAAATAATAATTATTCATTGCTTTACAAAAATGTAATCACACAAATCTTCAGAACCAAAGAAAACTTATATTTTCTTCAGGTCTGAACTTTTGTAACGAGTCTTTAACTAGTCAAAATATTAGCTAGTTAAAAAATATGATTTATATAAAGGACAATTAATGTAAGAAACACACTACAATACAAAGGTGTGGTTTTTATAATTTCAAAATTACCTCTTTTATGACAATTTGAAGTTTACTTTTCTTTGTTATGGACGAATGATTTAATTTATTTAAGATTATCAGTGGAATTTTCTACTTACCGTAATTATTAAGCTTATAATAGAGTACTAGAACACAAGTTTCAGCTACTGAATAGCTGCATGTGCACAAAAACTATTCTCTAATTGAAACTGCATTGAAGGTCATGTGCTAAGGAAGACTATACACGTTTATGGAAGTATGAATATCTTCAAGCATTACCTTACAACCAACACTATTTCACTTTTTGCTTTAAATGATTTTATTTTTGCTTATCCTGAAAATATGGGAAAAATACTGAAAAATAATAACGCAATGTGGTATCTTTTGATGTATTTTTTTTTATATTTTATAGAAAACAAAATTTTTTTCCCCCAACTAACCACCCTCCAGCTCGGCCAGGATTTCTCCTAAGATGTCATCAGGTACTAAGGCCGGAGCTGGAGGTGGAGCTCCTGCTTGGGGCGCTTGGGGTGCCTCTGGTCCCTCGTGTTCTTCAGGGACAACGTCGCCAGGGAGGTCCACATCATCAGGGTAAGGATACAAGAGTTCTATCCTCGTAAACCCAGCCCCGATGTCGTGGACCGCCATGGTCACGAAGTCCCTAGGAATATTAATGCCGTACATCCTGAAGTTGTTGTTTTGCCCCATTACATACACCCGAATCTGCCCCAGCTCAGTGTCCACCGCCGAAATAATGATGGATAAGGGGTAGCCATCTCCGACTACGACTTCCTGCAAGCGAACACCCTCAAACAATTCTGAAAAAGAAGAAAAAATTGTGTCACTTTCCTATTTTACCATTAGGTTCAGATGAAAAAAAAAGGGGGAAAAAATATACATCCGAAAAAAAAAACCAAATATAATTATTATTTTCAAATTCTTTACTTACGGACAGCCGGGAGCATGTTCGGGTCTATCATAGACGACGTGTGGGTTAAAACTTGAACTCCTTCTAAATTCATTTTGAAGAACAAAAATACTAATGACGTTGTGCAAAAGATTGAATCAAAAATACAAGTGCAAATGACTTCTTCAGGAGGCATCAATGGGTTTTATATAATAAATTTGCAAATTCAGCAAAAGATAAAACGTCCCTCCTACACATACGAAAAGAGCAGTACCATTTTCTAAATTTTCAATGATTATTTGACTCACAATGATAAAACTCAATATCTAATTGGTTGTAAAGCGAATGTTTAATTTTTTGAATATTGAAATAACATTTAGTTTGAAAATTGTTAGGTTTACTTACTTTTCAAATATTTATGAATATTCATAATGTATACCACGCCACCTGCACATCACTTAACAAACTTAAGTTTAACCGTATACGATAGCAATTAGACAGCTACATATTTTTAACAGTGCTTACAGTACAGTACTTACTTGCAATTACGACCTCTGTTGGCGTTTGTAGAGCTTTGATTAGCTTATCACAATCACTATGGAATGTACCATGTCAGCTACTTATATACACGGAGTTATAATAACGCAATGAATAGATATAATGACTCAATGTATAGGTTATCATCTTTAAAAGGAAGTGTCGCAATGAAGACCTTATAGCCTTTATTCATTAGAATAGATAATCATTAAGTATAAATACTATTGTATGTGTTTACTCTAGTTAGTTTATAATTATAAGTTTCCTAGTTCATAACATCGTCAAGTCAGTAGGCGATTAAGCTAAGAACATATTGTAACTCCGTTTGTCAAAAATAAAGCTTTTTTTTATATAAGCCCAATTTGAAAACGTTAATTGGCGCAGTCGGGTCGAATTTTCCGAAGAATTCTACTGTGTGCAGAAACCAATCACAAGAACAAAATACCACGGAATCCACTGTAATTGCCACAGCCCAAGGTATCCTTCAATTTTGAAAAAACAAGAATAAACTCGGAAGCGGGTAAACACCTAAAGAAGTTCACAACATCAGAGCCGAGACATCCAGTCAAGGATCAACGCTGATTAGAAGTTCAAACAATAGGAAGCTCGAAAATCCAAGTTCAAGATTTTTGAAAAAGCGAAGACAGTTCTTACTTGTGAGTAAAAGGTTAATTAATAAATTAAAAAATACTAATATAAATTTAGTAAAAGATTTTATCCCATACGGAGTAGGCAGATTGAGACCGTTATGTGATATAAATCCTTTTTAGGGAAATCCTAACTAACATAAATATTGAAAACGTATATTGAACCTTAGGAAAAGGTATAAACCTTAAAACTTTGTAAAGATTTTATTTGTAACAGTTTTGATACGTACAAATTTTATAAATATTAAAATGGCTCCACCAGAATCACAAATTCCCTTAGCAGAAAAGGCGATAGCCGCAGCTAGACATTATGGTGAAATTTTACCTAAATTCGACGGTAAAATAGGAACGTTAGATTCATTTTTAATTAGAGTACAGAAACATCACGATAGGTATGGTACAACAGCTGACGTAACGATATCAGACTATGTATTTTGCTTAATCTGTAATAAATTACAAGGAGAAGCTAGTGATCTCATAGCACTTAGGTCAGATATTACAACATGGGATGAACTAAAGAATCTTTTGTTAATAAAATACGGAGATTATACAGATAGGAAGTTATTAGCGCAACAGTTTTTAGACCATATAATATACGGACAAAAATTTAATATAATTACGGATCACAAACCACTACAATGGCTATTTAATATTAAAGAACCAAATTCAAAATTAAATCGATGGAGACTGAAATTGTCGGAATTTGAATACGAAATACAGTATAGGAAAGGAAAGCAAAATAATAACGCGGATTTCTTATCCAGAATAGAAACATACCCTTTAGAAGTAGAAAATACAGATGATTTATTATCTTTATTTAACAACCCCGGTGACATTAGTTACAGAGACACAGATGATTTTAATGAAATAGACGAATTATTAACAGAATCAGGCAATAACAAAGATTCAGAGATTATACCAATTACTAAAACTTCAAAACGAATTAAAATATTATCAGATATTATAGTTAAACCAGCAGTAGTTAGGAATCAAATTGAAAAAGAAGTAGATAACATAGTTGAGAATAAAGAGCAATTATCAGACGTAAGTCAACATTCACAGCAAGAAAATGTTAATGCAAGTTTAGCAATAACAAATAAACCCTTGAATCAATTTAAAAATCAATTCATTTTTACTTTTTATAGCACACCTAGTTTACAAATAATTAAACCATTTTATAAGATCAGACATTTAATACATATAACTAGAGACAATTATATTAATGAAATATCAAATATATTAGAAAATTATATTGATCCAAATTTAATTAATTGTATAAACACTAAAACCCCTGAATTATACGAAGATATTGCCAATATAGTAAATAAAACATTTGATAATAAAGTTAAAATAGTTTACACGCGTAAGGTATTAAAAGATATTTTACATGAACAAGAACAACAGTTAATCATGAAAAACACTCATATACCAATCCATCGCGGAGCACAAGAATTATTTAACGAAATAAATAGGAAATATTATTGGCCAAATTTAACCAAAATTTGTCAAAAATTCGTAGACGAATGCGAAGTATGTCAAAAATCAAAATAGGAAAAACAACATGCATTAAGAAGAAAATTATTCCAAAATATATCAATATTAAGACCAACACAAAGAACAGTATTACTGACAAGATAATCAGAAATGCGAAAACTAGATGGTTGAAAGAAGAATCTAAAAGATGGTTCAGAATCAGAGACAATTTGCACATTTACTTAAAGGTACTATACACAGAACTAGTTAACAAATTACATAACATTGAATTTGACATTTTTGATAATGACATTAGAGAATTAGTTAGTAAAATTAAATTTAAAAAATATAATACACAAAAAGATAAAATTTCTAGATTAGAACGAGAACAAAAATCTATTGAACCTAAAAAACCTAATAAAATTATAAATTTTCATCCTCGTGTACTAAATTTATCTAACGTAATATTTAATGACAAAGAAATGACGTTTCTAAATAAAGGTTTTAAATTTTCCACTTTTCCAAAATTAGATAATAATATAAAAGAAATTTTAGCAGTCAATTCTGAAAATATTATAAAAGAGAGGCATTTAAATTATGCAAAGTCTCAAATTTCTAATTTATTAAAAAGAATTTCGATAAACGATAAATTTAGATATAATACAAATAATAATATTTCATTAATTAAATCAATTAAGGAAAAAGTTAGAGTAAATAATTTAATTTCTGTTAGGGCAGATAAGGGAAACACTTTAGTATTTTTACCTAAAAATGATTATTTAGAAAAAGTCAATGATTTTATAACAGATTCTAATCTAGAAATTTTAAATAGAGATCCAACAAATAAATACCAAAACCAAATAAAACAAACAATTAAAAATTGTGAAATTACTTTAACACCATACGAGAAACATAACATAATATATCCAAATCCACAACCACCAAAATTATACGGTTTAGTTAAAATACATAAACCTAACATTCCTATTAGACCTGTAGTTTCATACATACATGCACCAAACCACATGCTAGCTAAAACATTAAATAATATAATTAATAATTTAGGATACACTCCAAAATATTCAGTTAAAAACACTTCTGAATTAATTAATAAATTAAGTAACATTAGCTTACCACCACTATGTAAAATAGTTAGTTTTGATGTTACGAGTATGTTTTCACAAATACCCCCACAGGAATGTATTCCTTTATTAGAAAATGTTTTAGTTAACAATAACATTGAATTAACAAAAAGGATGGAGTTGATTCAATTATTTGAACTTTGTATTAATCAAAATTATTTTATTTTTAATGATAAAATTTATCTTCAGAAAGATGGGTTACCAATGGGTAGTCCCATTTCACCACTATTGGCTAATATTTTTATGGAAAATATAGAAGATCAAATATTTGAATCAAATCTATCAAATAAAATTGTATTTTGGTTTCGTTATGTTGACGATATTTTGGCATGTTTTGATAGTTCTTTCGAATACATTGACGACTTTTTAATTTTTATTAATACTTTACACCAAAAAATTAAATTTACACTAGAAATTGAACAAAACAGATCTATTAACTTTTTAGACTTAAACATAAAAATTAATTCAGAAAACATACTCGAATACTCAATTTATAGGAAACCTACACAAACTGATATTACCATACCACATAACTCTTGTCATCATAATACACATAAATTAGCAGCATATCAATCTTTAGTACACAGAGCTCTAACAATTCCTTTAGATAAAAATAATTTTAATAGAGAAATTTCCATTATTAAACAAATTGCATATAGCAATGGTTATAACACTACACTTATTGACACTTTAATTAAAAAGAAAAATTATAAATTAGCTATTCAAAAAGTTTATTCCATTAATAACACTGATAAAACATTAAAATACGTTTCAATTCCATATTTTGGTAAAATTTCAGAAAAGATTGCTAAAATTATAAATAACACAAATAAATATAAAGTCATTTTTAAAACAAATAAAAATATTCTATACTCTCTTTTCAATGCTAAAGACAAAATTAATGATTTGCTAAAATCAGGTATTTATAAATTAAATTGTTCACATTGTGATTCAGTATATATAGGTCAAACAATTAGAAATTTCAGTATTAGGCAAAAAGAACATATCCGTTGTTACAAATATAAACATGCACATAAATCAAATTTTGCTAAACATTTGTTAGAACAAAATCACACATTAACATCTAATAATACAATTAAATTTTTACACTTTTCTGATAACAAAAATAAATTAAACATTTTAGAAGCTTTTGAAATTTATAAACACACAAAAAACAACATACCTTTAATGAATGAGCAAATTGATCTCTTAGATTCTCCTTTACTGAAGATTTTGGAATAAATATCTTTTTAAAACACTGATAAGCGACTGACCTCCGACGGGTTGACTGGGGCCAGCTGCTTCACGCAGTGTTAAAATAATAGAATCAAGGAGTTACTATATTTTTGCATTTGTTATAATATTTTATAATAGCTTTTGACAATGGCACAATGATGCCGAAATACGTATAAAGCGAATAAATCTTATTATTTCCCGTTGAAATCGATATTTTATTTAATATTTATTATTTATATTATAAATTACAATTTAGTCATTCACCTAAAGAACCATTTGAAACAGTATACATGGATATATTTTCCATTAACAAAAGAAAATTCTTAACAGCAATAGACGATTTTACCAAATACTTTATGTATCAGGAACTTGCATCTCAAAATATCCCAGATATTTTAGATGCTTGTATTAAATTATTTGCTCATTATAAATTACCAAAACAGGTAGTTACTGACAATCAATTTAACGTAACATTAGTTAAAGACTTTTTTAAAATACACAGAGTAGAACATCACCTAGTAACTCCATTACATCCAAATAGTAACGGACCGATAGAAAGAGTACACGGAACATTAATCGAAATTATTAGAACCATAATCGATTCAAAAGAAAAGACATTAGTCAATAACCCTTTTGAAAATGCAGCATTAATATATAATCGAACAATTCATTCAGTTACTAAATTCAAACCAATTGAATTACTTTTTGGTCATTTAGAAACTAGAGATTTATTAGAAGTATTTGACGAAAACTATTAACACGAATACACAAGTGAATTGTATAGTAAAATTAAAAAATTATACGAGATAGTGAAAGCACGCGAAATAGAAAATAAAGAAAGAGTAATTAACTATCAAAATACGAAAAGAGTTCCTTTTCCAAATATCCCTGTAGAAACTAAAGTTTATATTAAACAATTACCTAGAGATAAGAAAGCAGCTAGATACAGACAGGAAATAGTTAATGAAAATTTAACGGATAAAGTTAATACCCAATCACAAAGAACTTATCATAAACAAGAAATAAAACCTAGTAGAAAATCACAACCAGTAAAATAAAATTGTTTCAGGACATCATGTGGAAACTACGAATCTTATTCACATTAATCATAGTAATGAGAAGTTATCAGCAGAACAAAATAGAATTTAAGAAATTACATGATAATCCAGGAATATTACCTTTTAAATTAGGAGAAACACGTATACAAACAACGCAACATACTTTTATCCATAATTATCCATTAGAACCCCTTAGAAAACATTTTTATAATTTAGAATTATGCTTAAAAAACATACAAGGTAGAGATAAAAAGATAATTACTAATGCGGTATCGATAAATGAAATTACAGTAGAAATAGCTACAATTCAACATTTATTAGATCAGGTTAGGAAAGATATGTTAATGATACACCCTGATATTGTAACTAATAAAACAAGATCAAAACGAGGATTAGTTAACGTACTTGGGTCAGTTTTCAAATTCATTTCAGGAAATTTAGATGCACAGGACGGTGAAAGATATGACAATGCGATAAGATCATTGGCTCAGAATCAACAAAATATTGTTAATCATTATAATAAACAAATGTCATTAAATAACAAATTAATTCAAGAATATACACAGATTTTCCAAAATATCACGGATAATTTCAAAGTAGTAAATAGTACATTGCAGTTAGTCGACGTACAGCGGTTGAAACATACTGTCATGTTATTAAGACTAAATATCATAGATTTTCAAAATCTAATTCAAAATTTGCAAATAGCTTTAAACTTTGCTCAATTGAATATATTACACTTAAGTATAATTACTGAAAACCAAATTAAAGTAATGAAAAATCAAATTCTAGAATTTCATTCAGAAACAGAATTTTATTCTAAAGATAATATTCTTTTTGAACGAACAATTAATGTAGATTTTTATATCAATGAAGATCATATAGTATTTTTATTACACGTACCAATACTAGATAAAGATATATTTACCTTATATCACATGTATTCAATACCTACCTCAGTAGATACTGTGATTATTTCACCAACACCCTATATAGCTTTAAAAGACACTAAAATTTATTATTTAAAGGAATTATGTAAATTTTTACAAAATCAATTTTTCTGTCCTAATAATAAAATTGAAAAGAATTATCAAGAAGATAAATGTATTAAAAATTTGTTACAAGTGAAAACTCACGCAGATTGTGTACATGTAAAGGTCAATATTACTGAAATATTAATAGAAAGTGTTAACGACGAAACTTACATATTAATTTTACCTAAGAAAACTTTAATTCACGAAAAGTGTGGACATGAAGAAGTGCATGATTTAACAGGTGTTTATTATGTTAGAGTACCATACTCATGTTCATTTGTGGCTAAAGATTTTACTTATGTTAACTTGGAGAGTAATTTACCAGAAGAACCGGTATATTTACCTATGATTAATTATCCTTCATCCGATACAAAACCGATACAATTTAATTTAAAATCAATTAGATTGGATCAGTTATCAAAACTCACCTTAGAATTAAAAACAATGGATTATGTACCATTTAGCTTAGATAGTAATACCCATTTACTTACCTATTGTATAATTGTAATAATTATTATAATATGTTTATGTTTTATATGTTATAAGAAGAGATTATGTAAAGCTCCTCAAATAAAACGTTTTTTCAAAATTAAGTCAAACAAGAAGGCAATTGAAACTCAAAATAATCAAAGTCAAATTGAAAATGCTAATACACAAGAAAATTAAATTTATGTATTTTGAAAATTAATAAATAAATTTTCATCTTAAAGGGGGAGGAGTTATAATAACGCATTGAATAGATATAATGACTCAATGTATAGGTTATCATCTTTAAAAGGAAGTGTCGCAATGAAGACCTTATAGCCTTTATTCATTAGAATAGATAATCATTAAGTATAAATACTATTGTATGTGTTTACTCTAGTTAGTTTATAATTATAAGTTTCCTAGTTCATAACATCGTCAAGTCAGTAGGCGATTAAGCTAAGAACATATTGTAACTCCGTTTGTCAAAAATAAAGCTTTTTTTTATATAAGCCCAATTTGAAAACGTTAATTGGCGCAGTCGGGTCGAATTTTCCGAAGAATTCTACTGTGTGCAGAAACCAATCACAAGAACAAAATACCACGGAATCCACTGTAATTGCCACAGCCCAAGGTATCCTTCAATTTTGAAAAAACAAGAATAAACTCGGAAGCGGGTAAACACCTAAAGAAGTTCACAACATCAGAGCCGAGACATCCAGTCAAGGATCAACGCTGATTAGAAGTTCAAACAATAGGAAGCTCGAAAATCCAAGTTCAAGATTTTTGAAAAAGCGAAGACAGTTCTTACTTGTGAGTAAAAGGTTAATTAATAAATTAAAAAATACTAATATAAATTTAGTAAAAGATTTTATCCCATACGGAGTAGGCAGATTGAGACCGTTATGTGATATAAATCCTTTTTAGGGAAATCCTAACTAACATAAATATTGAAAACGTATATTGAACCTTAGGAAAAGGTATAAACCTTAAAACTTTGTAAAGATTTTATTTGTAACAGTTTTGATACGTACAAATTTTATAAATATTAAAATGGCTCCACCAGAATCACAAATTCCCTTAGCAGAAAAGGCGATAGCCGCAGCTAGACATTATGGTGAAATTTTACCTAAATTCGACGGTAAAATAGGAACGTTAGATTCATTTTTAATTAGAGTACAGAAACATCACGATAGGTATGGTACAACAGCTGACGTAACGATATCAGACTATGTATTTTGCTTAATCTGTAATAAATTACAAGGAGAAGCTAGTGATCTCATAGCACTTAGGTCAGATATTACAACATGGGATGAACTAAAGAATCTTTTGTTAATAAAATACGGAGATTATACAGATAGGAAGTTATTAGCGCAACAGTTTTTAGACCATATAATATACGGACAAAAATTTAATATAATTACGGATCACAAACCACTACAATGGCTATTTAATATTAAAGAACCAAATTCAAAATTAAATCGATGGAGACTGAAATTGTCGGAATTTGAATACGAAATACAGTATAGGAAAGGAAAGCAAAATAATAACGCGGATTTCTTATCCAGAATAGAAACATACCCTTTAGAAGTAGAAAATACAGATGATTTATTATCTTTATTTAACAACCCCGGTGACATTAGTTACAGAGACACAGATGATTTTAATGAAATAGACGAATTATTAACAGAATCAGGCAATAACAAAGATTCAGAGATTATACCAATTACTAAAACTTCAAAACGAATTAAAATATTATCAGATATTATAGTTAAACCAGCAGTAGTTAGGAATCAAATTGAAAAAGAAGTAGATAACATAGTTGAGAATAAAGAGCAATTATCAGACGTAAGTCAACATTCACAGCAAGAAAATGTTAATGCAAGTTTAGCAATAACAAATAAACCCTTGAATCAATTTAAAAATCAATTCATTTTTACTTTTTATAGCACACCTAGTTTACAAATAATTAAACCATTTTATAAGATCAGACATTTAATACATATAACTAGAGACAATTATATTAATGAAATATCAAATATATTAGAAAATTATATTGATCCAAATTTAATTAATTGTATAAACACTAAAACCCCTGAATTATACGAAGATATTGCCAATATAGTAAATAAAACATTTGATAATAAAGTTAAAATAGTTTACACGCGTAAGGTATTAAAAGATATTTTACATGAACAAGAACAACAGTTAATCATGAAAAACACTCATATACCAATCCATCGCGGAGCACAAGAATTATTTAACGAAATAAATAGGAAATATTATTGGCCAAATTTAACCAAAATTTGTCAAAAATTCGTAGACGAATGCGAAGTATGTCAAAAATCAAAATAGGAAAAACAACATGCATTAAGAAGAAAATTATTCCAAAATATATCAATATTAAGACCAACACAAAGAACAGTATTACTGACAAGATAATCAGAAATGCGAAAACTAGATGGTTGAAAGAAGAATCTAAAAGATGGTTCAGAATCAGAGACAATTTGCACATTTACTTAAAGGTACTATACACAGAACTAGTTAACAAATTACATAACATTGAATTTGACATTTTTGATAATGACATTAGAGAATTAGTTAGTAAAATTAAATTTAAAAAATATAATACACAAAAAGATAAAATTTCTAGATTAGAACGAGAACAAAAATCTATTGAACCTAAAAAACCTAATAAAATTATAAATTTTCATCCTCGTGTACTAAATTTATCTAACGTAATATTTAATGACAAAGAAATGACGTTTCTAAATAAAGGTTTTAAATTTTCCACTTTTCCAAAATTAGATAATAATATAAAAGAAATTTTAGCAGTCAATTCTGAAAATATTATAAAAGAGAGGCATTTAAATTATGCAAAGTCTCAAATTTCTAATTTATTAAAAAGAATTTCGATAAACGATAAATTTAGATATAATACAAATAATAATATTTCATTAATTAAATCAATTAAGGAAAAAGTTAGAGTAAATAATTTAATTTCTGTTAGGGCAGATAAGGGAAACACTTTAGTATTTTTACCTAAAAATGATTATTTAGAAAAAGTCAATGATTTTATAACAGATTCTAATCTAGAAATTTTAAATAGAGATCCAACAAATAAATACCAAAACCAAATAAAACAAACAATTAAAAATTGTGAAATTACTTTAACACCATACGAGAAACATAACATAATATATCCAAATCCACAACCACCAAAATTATACGGTTTAGTTAAAATACATAAACCTAACATTCCTATTAGACCTGTAGTTTCATACATACATGCACCAAACCACATGCTAGCTAAAACATTAAATAATATAATTAATAATTTAGGATACACTCCAAAATATTCAGTTAAAAACACTTCTGAATTAATTAATAAATTAAGTAACATTAGCTTACCACCACTATGTAAAATAGTTAGTTTTGATGTTACGAGTATGTTTTCACAAATACCCCCACAGGAATGTATTCCTTTATTAGAAAATGTTTTAGTTAACAATAACATTGAATTAACAAAAAGGATGGAGTTGATTCAATTATTTGAACTTTGTATTAATCAAAATTATTTTATTTTTAATGATAAAATTTATCTTCAGAAAGATGGGTTACCAATGGGTAGTCCCATTTCACCACTATTGGCTAATATTTTTATGGAAAATATAGAAGATCAAATATTTGAATCAAATCTATCAAATAAAATTGTATTTTGGTTTCGTTATGTTGACGATATTTTGGCATGTTTTGATAGTTCTTTCGAATACATTGACGACTTTTTAATTTTTATTAATACTTTACACCAAAAAATTAAATTTACACTAGAAATTGAACAAAACAGATCTATTAACTTTTTAGACTTAAACATAAAAATTAATTCAGAAAACATACTCGAATACTCAATTTATAGGAAACCTACACAAACTGATATTACCATACCACATAACTCTTGTCATCATAATACACATAAATTAGCAGCATATCAATCTTTAGTACACAGAGCTCTAACAATTCCTTTAGATAAAAATAATTTTAATAGAGAAATTTCCATTATTAAACAAATTGCATATAGCAATGGTTATAACACTACACTTATTGACACTTTAATTAAAAAGAAAAATTATAAATTAGCTATTCAAAAAGTTTATTCCATTAATAACACTGATAAAACATTAAAATACGTTTCAATTCCATATTTTGGTAAAATTTCAGAAAAGATTGCTAAAATTATAAATAACACAAATAAATATAAAGTCATTTTTAAAACAAATAAAAATATTCTATACTCTCTTTTCAATGCTAAAGACAAAATTAATGATTTGCTAAAATCAGGTATTTATAAATTAAATTGTTCACATTGTGATTCAGTATATATAGGTCAAACAATTAGAAATTTCAGTATTAGGCAAAAAGAACATATCCGTTGTTACAAATATAAACATGCACATAAATCAAATTTTGCTAAACATTTGTTAGAACAAAATCACACATTAACATCTAATAATACAATTAAATTTTTACACTTTTCTGATAACAAAAATAAATTAAACATTTTAGAAGCTTTTGAAATTTATAAACACACAAAAAACAACATACCTTTAATGAATGAGCAAATTGATCTCTTAGATTCTCCTTTACTGAAGATTTTGGAATAAATATCTTTTTAAAACACTGATAAGCGACTGACCTCCGACGGGTTGACTGGGGCCAGCTGCTTCACGCAGTGTTAAAATAATAGAATCAAGGAGTTACTATATTTTTGCATTTGTTATAATATTTTATAATAGCTTTTGACAATGGCACAATGATGCCGAAATACGTATAAAGCGAATAAATCTTATTATTTCCCGTTGAAATCGATATTTTATTTAATATTTATTATTTATATTATAAATTACAATTTAGTCATTCACCTAAAGAACCATTTGAAACAGTATACATGGATATATTTTCCATTAACAAAAGAAAATTCTTAACAGCAATAGACGATTTTACCAAATACTTTATGTATCAGGAACTTGCATCTCAAAATATCCCAGATATTTTAGATGCTTGTATTAAATTATTTGCTCATTATAAATTACCAAAACAGGTAGTTACTGACAATCAATTTAACGTAACATTAGTTAAAGACTTTTTTAAAATACACAGAGTAGAACATCACCTAGTAACTCCATTACATCCAAATAGTAACGGACCGATAGAAAGAGTACACGGAACATTAATCGAAATTATTAGAACCATAATCGATTCAAAAGAAAAGACATTAGTCAATAACCCTTTTGAAAATGCAGCATTAATATATAATCGAACAATTCATTCAGTTACTAAATTCAAACCAATTGAATTACTTTTTGGTCATTTAGAAACTAGAGATTTATTAGAAGTATTTGACGAAAACTATTAACACGAATACACAAGTGAATTGTATAGTAAAATTAAAAAATTATACGAGATAGTGAAAGCACGCGAAATAGAAAATAAAGAAAGAGTAATTAACTATCAAAATACGAAAAGAGTTCCTTTTCCAAATATCCCTGTAGAAACTAAAGTTTATATTAAACAATTACCTAGAGATAAGAAAGCAGCTAGATACAGACAGGAAATAGTTAATGAAAATTTAACGGATAAAGTTAATACCCAATCACAAAGAACTTATCATAAACAAGAAATAAAACCTAGTAGAAAATCACAACCAGTAAAATAAAATTGTTTCAGGACATCATGTGGAAACTACGAATCTTATTCACATTAATCATAGTAATGAGAAGTTATCAGCAGAACAAAATAGAATTTAAGAAATTACATGATAATCCAGGAATATTACCTTTTAAATTAGGAGAAACACGTATACAAACAACGCAACATACTTTTATCCATAATTATCCATTAGAACCCCTTAGAAAACATTTTTATAATTTAGAATTATGCTTAAAAAACATACAAGGTAGAGATAAAAAGATAATTACTAATGCGGTATCGATAAATGAAATTACAGTAGAAATAGCTACAATTCAACATTTATTAGATCAGGTTAGGAAAGATATGTTAATGATACACCCTGATATTGTAACTAATAAAACAAGATCAAAACGAGGATTAGTTAACGTACTTGGGTCAGTTTTCAAATTCATTTCAGGAAATTTAGATGCACAGGACGGTGAAAGATATGACAATGCGATAAGATCATTGGCTCAGAATCAACAAAATATTGTTAATCATTATAATAAACAAATGTCATTAAATAACAAATTAATTCAAGAATATACACAGATTTTCCAAAATATCACGGATAATTTCAAAGTAGTAAATAGTACATTGCAGTTAGTCGACGTACAGCGGTTGAAACATACTGTCATGTTATTAAGACTAAATATCATAGATTTTCAAAATCTAATTCAAAATTTGCAAATAGCTTTAAACTTTGCTCAATTGAATATATTACACTTAAGTATAATTACTGAAAACCAAATTAAAGTAATGAAAAATCAAATTCTAGAATTTCATTCAGAAACAGAATTTTATTCTAAAGATAATATTCTTTTTGAACGAACAATTAATGTAGATTTTTATATCAATGAAGATCATATAGTATTTTTATTACACGTACCAATACTAGATAAAGATATATTTACCTTATATCACATGTATTCAATACCTACCTCAGTAGATACTGTGATTATTTCACCAACACCCTATATAGCTTTAAAAGACACTAAAATTTATTATTTAAAGGAATTATGTAAATTTTTACAAAATCAATTTTTCTGTCCTAATAATAAAATTGAAAAGAATTATCAAGAAGATAAATGTATTAAAAATTTGTTACAAGTGAAAACTCACGCAGATTGTGTACATGTAAAGGTCAATATTACTGAAATATTAATAGAAAGTGTTAACGACGAAACTTACATATTAATTTTACCTAAGAAAACTTTAATTCACGAAAAGTGTGGACATGAAGAAGTGCATGATTTAACAGGTGTTTATTATGTTAGAGTACCATACTCATGTTCATTTGTGGCTAAAGATTTTACTTATGTTAACTTGGAGAGTAATTTACCAGAAGAACCGGTATATTTACCTATGATTAATTATCCTTCATCCGATACAAAACCGATACAATTTAATTTAAAATCAATTAGATTGGATCAGTTATCAAAACTCACCTTAGAATTAAAAACAATGGATTATGTACCATTTAGCTTAGATAGTAATACCCATTTACTTACCTATTGTATAATTGTAATAATTATTATAATATGTTTATGTTTTATATGTTATAAGAAGAGATTATGTAAAGCTCCTCAAATAAAACGTTTTTTCAAAATTAAGTCAAACAAGAAGGCAATTGAAACTCAAAATAATCAAAGTCAAATTGAAAATGCTAATACACAAGAAAATTAAATTTATGTATTTTGAAAATTAATAAATAAATTTTCATCTTAAAGGGGGAGGAGTTATAATAACGCAATGAATAGATATAATGACTCAATGTATAGGTTATCATCTTTAAAAGGAAGTGTCGCAATGAAGACCTTATAGCCTTTATTCATTAGAATAGATAATCATTAAGGCTTCCTTTTAGTTGAAAAAAATATCTGGTTGAGATTTACAGCAACGCCTTATTGGTAGGCATCCACCTTAACGGATTATAATTTCCTAGAAGGGTTCACTTAATCCTTAGATAAACATCAGCAGACGTTATTGTCGAACATTTGTTCGTATTTTAGATTTTGCAACTGGTTATGTTTCATGTAGAATTCGGAAAATATGAATTGTAGGGTTGCCAGATTTTAACAGCGGAAATGTATGAGATGGCATAAAAAATAAATTGGTTGTTAACAAAACATTTGAGAAATTACAAACTAGTATTTATTGACATTCTCAAGCGTTACTTTGTTAAAATCCATGATTATATAAATTATAAATATTAAATAAAATATCGATTTTAACGAGAAATAATAAGATTTATTTGCTTTATACGTATTTCGGCATCAATGTGCCATTGTCAAAAGCATATGTTATTATATAATTTGTTATTAAATATCTTATATGCTTTTGACAGTGGCACATTGATGCCGAAATACGTATAAAGCGAATAAATCTTATTATTTTTCGTTAAAATCGATATTTTATTTAATATTTATTATTTATGCAAACTAGTAGTTTATTAGATAAAGAAAAACGTTACAATATGAAACAGAAAGTTAATAGGTACCTATTATTCATATACCCATAATCCACTTTTGTACCTTATAAGTACTTATCACCACTATGTAAAATACAAAAATGTATCTTCACTACAGTTAAACAATTTTTAAGATATAAACAGCAAAATTATTCTAAATTTTTAGATTTGTACGGGTCTATATTTTATAATTTTTGTGTTACTATATACAGGGTGATTTCTAACGTACGGAGGAAACTGAAAGGACAAGGAGAGGGGACCAAAACATAGTTTTTTTTACAATAAACTTTTGATCAAAATGGAATAACAAGAAAGTTACAACAGTTTAAAGTTCTTATAAACTTGAGGATTTTTTTAATGAAATACGGTAATTATTTACGTTTTGAATTCAACTTTTGTATATTTGTAAGCTAATTAAAAAAAATTTAGTAAACATTTTTATAAGACGAAAGTTATGGCTATTTAAAGTGTTCTTTAAAATATTCAGTTATAGGTGTTTCTTTATTGACAATCGCTGATTTACATAATCTGATCATGTAGGTAAGTCAAAATTACAGAAGCAATTTATCAGGTTGTGTGAGAAGTGTCTCTGATGTAAAAGCGAATACAATAAGCTCAGTGGTACTCAAAACGTGGGCGTTAAATTATAAGAACTGTAACTTTCTTGTTATTCGATTTTGATCAAAAGTTTATTGTAAAAAAAACTATATTTTAGTCTCCTCTAATTGCCCTTTCAGTTTCCTCCGTACGTTAGAAATCACCCTGTATACAAAATAATACTTTGCTACCAACTACCGAAAATTTTTAAACAATTACCCAAATCCAAAATACCCGCCGAACTTGAAAACTTTAAAATAATTTGCTGTATTTGCTTAAAACATATGAGAAATTGATGTTTCAATATGAGTTATGAGATTTTAACAAATGTTAACTTAATTGTAACATATTAATACCTACCGTTATTTAATTAAAAATAAAGGCACCAAACCTTTAGTTCTCGTAAATTAAGTTATACCGTTGCTGTTTTCAACAGGAATATCTTTCTAGAACCATGTCCATGTTGCTAATTTATTGTGCTATTACGTTTTTGTAACTTAACATATATGTAGGTAATTACAAGTATTTCCAGGTCTAATTTGTTGTTAGTTTAAAACTTGAATTATTTGTAAATAATTATGTTTTGTCAAGCTTCGTAAATATTAAATTTATCATGATGAAGCTGAAGAATAAGCTGTAGTTTTACTAAAAAAGTGTAATCTATAAATTAAAGATTCTCAAGGTCCCAACCCAAACAATACGTAAATGTATTGCAGAAATAAAAAATGTGAAAAAACAAATCAATTAAAGAAATTTACTTTTGATAAACTTTTATTACCATCAAAATTAATGAAATATTATAAAATTCCGAACTCGGGTTTAAAAATCACTTCAATTTATTGTAAATATACCTACATTTCTACCTGAACACAGCTGAGGACTAAGGTATTTCCATAACGATAGCTTTCACTAATCCGTGTAACCCTATGTTGCGTGTGTTGCCTATTTTCGTTAAATTTTGATAAAATTCTTTACAATTTTTGAAAAGTTAAATACAAACTACTTCAAAACAAAGCCAATCTACAACATGATCGATGTATGTATGTAATGACATCATTTAAATACACCGCGCTAAAAGAAGAAAAATTGTTTAAAAATTATATTCAGTTAGCTATTTAATATTTTTCCTTTTTTATAAATGCCTTCATTTTTTCTAATTTCAAATTTCGAATTTTTGGCCTTTTAGCGCGGTAAGGAAAGGTTCGATAATATTGTTGTAAAATTTGTATCATTCCAAATGTATTTATAAGGAAGTTATTTGTATTTAAAATCGGTCAATTTATAGCGTTCTACCGACCCACTAAAAGGAAGCCTTAAGTATAAATACTATTGTATGTGTTTACTCCAGTTAGTTTATAATTATAAGTTTCCTAGTTCATAACATCGTCAAGTCAGTAGGCGATTAAGCTAAGAACATATTGTAACTCCGTTTGTCAAAAATAAAGCTTTTTTTTATATAAGCCCAATTTGAAAACGTTAATTACGGTGACCAATAGTTAATGTACAGTATGTATACGAAATATTAGTAGCATTATAGCTTACGAATCTTTGCATATAACCTTTATAATAACATATTTTATTGTAACAATTACTTTTGTGTTATATAATGACTTTATAATACCATATTTTATGCTTATATATTCAATGTTTATGCTATACTACTATCGAAACATGTAGTAAAGTCCGTTTTTTTAAAGATCCACCACCTGTTGCTTTCAGTTGGTATAAAAAATTGAAATTTTTAGTAATTTTTGTCTATATATGGTCACATTGATTCAAAGATCAATCAAAATGTTCTGTCAATTTATGCGTGCGCATCGCTACATTTCAAATTTAAATTATTTAAAATGCTAATTAAAACATAAAGAAGACTAGGTACTCTAATATAGGATTTATTTTTATTAATGAAACCCCGATTTACAAAAACGATTCTGCTACTTGGACTATTGACAACCTTCCCAAGAAAGATTAGAAATTAAGGAAAGCAGGTTTACAGTGGTAGATGGATGTAGTTTGCTTTTAAGATCCAGAAACAATGATCGGGATTATCACAAAACGATTAATCAATTAATTTCAGCTCTACCATTTGATGGTTTTAAAACTGTTATTATTTTTGACAATGCCCCATGCCATTCTGTCCGTTTGGAAAAACCTCCAACACATTATTCCAACAAAACTGCAATGGGAAATTATTTAATAAAGTACAACGTTCCATAATAACTTACATGTACAAAAGTTCAATTATGGCAGCTGATAACTAATTTAGGATAAATCGACAATTTTATGTTCAAAATATACCGCCAATCGTAATATATCAAGGGAAGATTCGGATACAGATTCAATTTTGAACCATATCTCTCATAATTATGATGATTCAAAGTTTGAACCGCTGGAATCTGATTCTGAAAATAATCCCAATTCTAATTTGTCTGAATTTTTTTTCATTTTTTCTATTCTTACCTCTAATTATTTATATGTATATTAATTATTATGAAACTATAATACTTCATATTAAATCGAGCGAATTTACATAAACTCAGCATACCTATATCCACATAAATCAACAATATTTAACAAAATATATGAAAATACTGCTTGTGAAAAGCACTTGTCAAAATTAACCATTAAATTTATTAGTCCTAACCCTACTTTAAAAATTACTAAAAAATATCAGCAACAGCGTTGCCAAACATACTTTCGAGAGAAATTGCGAGGTTGGTGGATCTTTAAAAAAAACAGACTTTAGTATGTGTAGCATATCAGGTTTCATGAGAGATCTGGTGACACACGTGTGTTCCGAAGTCATGCTCAAATATGGATACATGACCTAAATAGGGACACGGGAATTAGTATAAAAGCACAACATTTCTACATTCAATTCAGTGTAACTTCCACTCAGCAACCAGCCAGCATCTAGACTCTTTCGACCCAGCTCTACTACCAAGTCCTTGATGGACCCTTGGGCCTTCGTATAACTACATCAAGACCAGCCTGACCGGTGTCAACTTCAAACAGAACTTAAAAAACTACAGAACAAAGAACAACCCTTCAACCAACCATGGCTCACTTGGCGCTACTAGCTGTTTTTATGTAAGCTCACCTTGATGGAGCACATTTGCTAACTTTGTAACTTTGTTTAAAAATAATTATGTTAAAACTACTGACTTGTTTAAATCCAGACTAGTCACAATTTACAACGTGACAAAGCAAATATAAGAGGCTGAAGTTAAAGCATGCCATAGAAAATTTAATTTTCAATGCTGAAATGGAAGAAGCAGATGATTAAACCACGCATCTAATTATTAATTTTTATTCCACTTTTGAATATAAGTATGTAGGCTAATCAGTCGGTCTGTTTGCAATGAATTTACAATATGTAAAATGTTATTTTTTTAAATAAGACTTATATTTTCAATGTACATTTTATTTAATATTTCAACAAAATTTAGTAACTTTAAATATAGGGTGATTCGAAAACGGCGAATGCGTCATATTGGAAAAACCCTGTATACAGACTCAAATTAATAACTAATTCTAATGTTCCACTTATAGAATATTATTTACCATGGTACTGCTCCACGAGTAGCAAAATGTTGCATAAACCTATTTCTTATTTCCAAAGCTTCATTTGTAGCTCTATTGCCACCTTGAATTTGTACCAAGTTGGGCAGTTCATTATTGCTTTCTAAAATTTCTGAATTGATTGGATTTTTGCTCAACAAGAAATTATGCAAAACGCAACATGTTAGTGTTATTAGCTCAACCTTATCGGGACTTAAATTTATGGTGTTGAGCAAAATTCTAAATCTATTTTCCAAGATGCCAAAAGCATTCTCTACAACGCGCCTTGCTCGTGATAATCTGTAATTGAATATACGTTTGTCATTTGTTAATCCTCGACTATTAAATGGCTTCATAATTCTTGTAGTAATGGAAATGCATCATCTGCTATAAATGTATAAGGTACTGAAACATCTTGGCCAGGTAGGTATTCATTGGAAGGTAAATTTAATTTATTTTTTTCTATAGCCTTCTTTAAAGATGATTCCCTATAAACTCCCCCATCACTTACTCTACCGTTTACACCTACATCTACATATAAAAATTTATAAGAAGCATCAGCAACGGCAAGAAGCACAAACTGTGATCTCCTTTATAATTATAGAAGTAAGACCCAGCACTACGTTGAGCTCTAAAATTTATATGTTTTCCATCAATTGAGCCAAGACATAGAGGAAAATTCAACTGTGTTTCAAAATCACGAGCAACGTCCTTCCAGGCTTGCTGTGTAGTTGGCAGCTAAAATGTATCAGTATTAACATATCACATACTTATGGTATAATTTTAGATAGCTACCTGTAAATATGTTTTTTTAAAGTTGTAGATAGCCGAACATACTTGTGGAATTATTAAACTAATTGTACTTTCATGTATTCGTGTTGAAAACATATGGGAACGATAAGTTTCACCTGTAGCCAAAAATCGAAGGGTTAATGCTAATCTGTAAAGAAGATATTATGAATATTTACCTAATACAATTTTAAACAGACTACCTACCTTGCTTCAGCAGGAACACTTTCCCTCATATTTGTATTTTGCTTTGTAATATCATGTACTATATACGAAAGCAACTCGTCAAAATGCTGTCCACACATTCTAAGAAACTGACGGTATGCTTCTGGATCCTCTGTACGCAATTCTTGTTCTAACATGCTCAAAACACCTCGTCTCTCCTGTCTCTTCATGAGCCATTTTTCTGACCACACTTTTCGTTTTTTTCTCTTTGCATCCAATTTATTAATCTGTTGCAGTATCAGCTGTCGTCCGAGTTCGCGATTCATATTTTTTAAATCAGAGGTTATGTACATATAAACATACAGCACAAAACGTCAAAACATTAATGACGACTTGGGAAGAAAGAAGAAACTAACTGGTTATTTTAGCATTTCAATTCATACCAACCGACGCGAAATGCTTTTTGCGCAAACTCGCATAATATTTCCGTTCACAAATATAATACCATCTAATACAAGAATTTTAAATGGTAGCTCTTGATTCTCCTACAAAATTTTGCAAAAGATTTGGTAACAAATTTGTTGTAAGATTTATTACCGTCTAAGACAGGCTGAAAACACTTTTAAAAACAATGATAACAACGTTCTCTTTTATACTGGCTTAAAAACTTATGAACTTCTGAAAATTGTATTTGAAGAGATCGAATCGTTCCTTCCAGAAAGACCTTCATAAAACAAAATTTCAGCAACTAGCGTTAACTTTGATGAAATTAAGATTAAATTTATTATTATCTAGGTTACAGGTTTAATGTAGATAGAAGAGCAGTTAGCCGAATTTTTTATAAGTGTGTAAACGTTCTTTACAATAATTTTAAGTGGTTAATACACTGGCCATCTGAACAAGAACTGAAAACTAAAATGCCCAATGTTTTCAGCAGGTGTTTGGAGACAAGGTGACGATAATAATTGATTGCTTTGAAGTTTATAGTGAAAAATCTTCAAATCCCTCTACTTCGTCATCTACATTTTCACATTACAAACATCAGCACACGGTCAAATTTCTGATAGGCATTACCCCACAAGGCGTTATTTCATTTATATCGAATGCTTTCGGTGGCAAAGCTAGCGATAAATTTAATTCGATCAAAATCTGACGTAGATTGTTATGCAGGACAGACTCAGGTTGATATAAAAATAACCAAAATTCAGTGGAAAGTTCCGCATGTCACTCCTAGTGACGTAGCCAAATTGGATAGTTATAATTATATAAATCAACATAAACCTATTAACCCATTAAGTTCCAGCGTCCTATTAATAGGACAGCACCAAATTAATTTTGTTATTAAAAAGTTAATATATATTTTATATTTTAATACATATTGCCAATGCCAAGAAGTAGAGCTAGTACCTAATAAGCTGTAATTTTTTCGAAGGCTTTACTCTACATTTGTAAGGAAATTCAATTTTTCGAATATAACAAATTTTTCATTGACGTGCGGAACTTTACTTATAATTATTTTTTTTAGGTATAGTAATTTTTTTAACTGGTTTTGTTTTACAGGGCAGTTAAATAATAGTTTATGTATGCAATAAGCGTAATAATTCTTTTTATTTATAATAAGTAACTTTTTTGTCAAGCTCAATACTAGGCTGTCCTATTTATATGACGCTGGCACTTCCCAGTATCAACTGTAGTCACTGTAGTAGGTAACATAACCAACGAATGAGCTGCCATTTTCGTAACGTTAGTTGACCGTTTGTGAAGTAGAACGTCTCGAATTTTGTTGTGTAGGTGTATTTGTTCGTTAAAAATCGATAAATAAAATGAGTCGTAAAGGACTAACACTACGTGAACTGGACGACATTATAAATGATCCAGATTTTTATGAAAACGCAGAATCTGCCGATATTGTTGTTTTACCTCCAGATGTAGATTACGTAACAGATGAAGACGAAGCAGATGAAGACCTTGTTGGTAAGTTTACCGTTCTTCATAATTTTATTGAAGCTGACCCAAGAATTTCTTATGCTGTTATGCTTTTGTGTATGTACAGGTGTTGCAAATGTAAACGACGTTCCCGGTCCCCTAGAACTCCAATATACTATGTCGGAAGCAGGTACGGAAGAAGATTTGGAAGACACAAGTGTTTTGGGAAAACCAGGACCTTCGCGGAAATCTAAGAAAAGGAAACTTACGGACGTATCTTCCGCCTGGAGTAAAGTTACTCCTAATTATACAAACCTTCCAGTAGAAGGGCAAGAAGCTTCTACTAGCGTAAACGATCTCAAAACGAAGCTGCAAGGTAAAACTCCTGTTGAAATTTTTGAAAAAATATTTACAGAAGAAATAGTTGAATATATTACAAAGGAAACAGTTAGATATGCCTCAGCCGTGAAAAAAGACACCAGTTTTACCCTGTCCAGTCTCGAGGTTAAATCATTTATGGGTATCTTGATGTTCTCTGGTTATCACAAATTACCTTCAGAAAAAAACTACTGGAGTGAAGCTGAAGATCTTGGAATCGACATTGTGAAGAAATGTATGTCAAGAAATCAATATCTAAGAATAAAAAGATACATACACTTCAATGATAACGATCAAGTGCAGTATAATAAGAATGATAAAGGTTTTAAAGTGCGTCCATTGATGATTCAATTGAATGAAAAATTTCAACAATGGGGAATCTTCGTCAAAGACTTGTCAGTCGATGAGATGATAATAAAATACTTTGGAAGGCATGGACTGAAGCAGTTCATCCGCGGTAAACCGATTCGCTTTGGTTACAAGTTGTGGGCTTTGTGCGGATCTAATGGATACTGTTTCAAATTTGAGTTGTACTGCGGTGCCGAAACATCCATAAATGTAGCTAAAAATCAGGATTTGGCATTAGGATCGAGAGTAGTAGTGAATTTGTTAGACTGCGTTGCAGATTCCGCAAGTCACTGTATTTATTTTGATAATTTATTTACCAGTAGAGATATTTTATTACATTTACGAGAGTCGGGATTTAGAGCTACTGGTACAGTAAGAGAGAATAGACTGGTTCAATGCCCACTCAAGGATTCAAAAATGCTCAAAAAAGAATCTCGAGGAGTTTTTGACTTTAGATTTGATACTAACGGCGAACTTCTCTTTCTAAAATAGAATGACAATAACTGTGTTACCATAGCTACAAACCACGACACTATTGCACCACTAGCACAAGCATCAAAATGGACAGAAAGGCAAAAGAAAAGAAATTTATTCCACAACCGCGTGTTTTGAAGAGTTATAATACTCACATGGGGGGTGTAGACCAACATGATTGGAATGTATCTAAATATGCAGTACAGATACGAGCAAAAAAATGGTATTGGGTACTATTTACTAGAATGATAGATATGGCCATCGTGAATGCATGGATTATTTCTAGGATAGTAAATTCCGAGGATGGTAATTTATTAGATTTTCGACGTGCTATTGCCGTTTCTTACTTCTTAGTAATGAAGCCGAATATAGGTCGTCCAATAATGTCATCACATTCAAGAGTGTTTGATGATGTTAGGCTAAACAATAGAGGACACTTTCTGGTTACCAGGGAAAAACAAAGAAGATGCCAAGGGAAACATTGTAAATCTAAGCCGTTAACATTTTGCGTGAAATGTCAAGTAACACTGTGTAAACAATGTTTCATACCATACCATACAAAATAATTTAACTTCTACATATTTGTAATACAATAAAAAAGTTTTGTTGTATTCTTTATTGTAATTTTTACTGTGCTGGTTAGCTACAACACTGTGCTTGTGGGAGTCATCGATTTATGGAATGATACCCTTTAGTGCCAGCGTCCTATTTTTAGGACGGCCTGTAATTTTCTTATTAAGTAATTAATTTTTATTTTCATAATTTGTATACACTCAGTATTGACAAATTAACAGATCTGTAGCGGTTTGCGTATTCTTATTTGTGATATTGAATTAATCTGACTCCAATTGATTATCAAATATGTTTATTATATCAGAACAACTTATATACAACAGTTAAATTAAATTCTTGTAAAGTGGGTAAAGCTACCCTTTATTAATATTGTTAAAGAAAACTTTAATACATGTGAGGGAAATAATCCCAACAATTACGAAATTGTGATAGGTCTTCAGGTACTTCAACTTCTTGAGATCTTCGGTAGTTGGATCTAACAATAAATCTTCGAGGGTCCAAGTTAGATAAGAAGAATGGAGAAATTCCAATGTAGCTGGTTGAAGATGTCTTGAGAGGTTCAAGATGGTAACCAACAGAATGGGGAATTTCTAAAGGATCTTCCTTGGACAAAATAACAGATTCTTGATTGTTGACAACTGAAGGTAAAGTTGAAGAAGTCTGCTTGACTGGTGATGGAGGAAGTGGAGAAACTGCTGTTGGAATTCTAGTATGGTGTAGAATCGCTCGTAACGTGCTACGCTGTCTACTAGATTTTCTTGATACAGTTCAATTCTTCATAACAATCCAGAAGGCTTAAATAAATGTATTATTATGGAAAGACCTGAGGAAACCTCTAGGTTATGTTGAGAGTAGCTAGGTGGTTCACTCCAACTAAACTCTGAATGATTTTCCAATTTGCTCCCCTTTTATACTAAATCCAGACAACCAAAATTATTTCATTGGTTGGTCCAAATTGATTTTCACCAATCACATTGCTGAAAATCTGTGTGGGAGGAGTCATTTTGTACAACGACTGAGCTCGACTGCACTTCATAGCGACACTTGCATTGCAATACAAACACTACGTTCCTATGCAGGTAAGCAGTTTGATTTCCAAGGTATCTTGATATAAATGTTACCCTGGCATCGGACTGAAGCCCCGATAGATCCAAGGGAAAAAAAAAATTTTCCGAAAAAATAAAAGTTGGTACTTAATGGGTTAAAGTAGGTTTCCATGGAGTAAGTTTGTTCCAATATCCAGCATTACCTACGACCTCCAATCTAGTAATCTGGTCAGTTCAAAATACTGTAGGCGTGCGCAGGCCGAGATGGATTTTTATTGGTTTTCAAACTGCTAGACGTAATAAGAAAGAACATAAAGCAAACCAATTTGATCATGCTAATATGATAGACATTACTGCATACATGAATTCAAATCGATATCCATTTGAGCATCAGCATGATTTCTCAAAAAATAAATATATGTTAGCTTATGAAGAGTATATTGCTTTTCAACAAAAATACAGGGTGATTCAAAAATGGCGCATAAGCTCTTCAGTACGTTGTAGGGAATAATAATTGAAGTGTAGGAAAAATAGTAAAAAAATTCTTAGCCGCTAATTTGCTGAGAAATGAAGAAGTTAAGTTGAGAAATGAAGAAGTTAAGTTGAGAACTCAACTTTCAATTCATGCGGATTTTGAAACTTCTCATCATTTCATATAAATAATTTAAGTATTTTTTCATAGTGGGTAATAAATAAAATGCTCATAACACCTCATTATTGTGAAATATCAGCTTTCAAAATTGATATTTTTGTATCAAGTTGTTTGAAAAAAATATGTGGCAACGATGTTTGAAACTTTTAATAAGCTCACTATGTAAATGAAAGGAAATAAAAGCCACTCATATACTACATAGCTGCACCCGTGTTGCCAAATCTACAACTTACTTCTTCGTTGTTAACTACAAAAATGTAGCCGCTAAATTTTTTTTATGATTTTTCTACAGTCCAAATAACCGTCCCAACATACTGAAGAGCTTATGCGCCATTTTTGAATCACCCTGTATATGAATAAAAATGTATCAGAACCGATATTAGATTTCAAACAATTTAAAGAATGTCCTGTATTTGTAATCAACTGTTCTAAACAAAATGAAAGTATACAGAATGCTTTACTTGCGATAAAACTTGAAATAGAAGCAAGCAAGAGTTTTATTGCCGACACTGTAGCTTACTGTGCCATTATGCATGATACCCTCATCGAGTACGAACCCTTCCAAGGCTTGGTTCAGATCCTGTAATCATGTTTATCATAATCGATTTTCAAGCATTTTATACACCGCCAGGCCTCCCACTTGTCATAAATTTATAAAAAATCATAAATTGGCCAAAACTGTCATAAATTGTCATTATATTTTGCATTTGTCATAAAATTCATAATTTATTAAATTCTTTTCTTTTTTTTTTCTTTCGATCACGCGGTACTTTACAAATAAGTTAAGAGCACTCAGTGTAATTTAAATATCTTTACAAATATTATTTACCTGCTATTTCTAAGAACGCAAACCTTTTCACCTTGGTAATTCTACCCTTTAACAGGTACCTGGATTAAAGGATTAAATTGAATTGTTTGCTTTAAAAACAAATTTGGGTACAGACAGGTATTGGTAATGCTACTTTTATTATTCATTCTCACAGTACGCAAATTCTAGGCAGTGACTCTTCGTGAAAGCCTGGAGCTCTGCGGTGAACGCAACGTGCGGGGCGCATCATTCCATGTGCTTCATTGGCTACTGCAGCTCAGGTTAAGCATGAGTCACTGCCTAGGATTTGCGTACTGTGGTAATTTAATATTTAATACATAATGATAAATTTATTATTTACAAATACTTGCATGTTCATTCCTTAGTAGTCAAACCAACGTGATTGCGGCAAGGTGTTTTGGAAAATTTTGAATTTCGTTTTTTCTAATAATTACTTTTATTTTTGATTTTTTTTAATTTTATTATTAAACAACTGTTTATGGTGCTGATAAAAAATGGCAAAAAGACAAACAAACTATAATCCAGCCTGGGAGGACCAATTTGGTTGGTTGACAAAGGGTCCTGATAAATATTCCGGAATGTGTAAATTATGTAAAAAAACTTTTAAAATTAACGGCAGTGGTGTGAGCCAAGTAAAAATTTATGCTAAGGGTGAAAAGCATATTAAAAGTGTAAACTTATTGAATGGCACAACAGGTAAACATTATTATTCATTTATTAGAATTAGAATTATAGTAACAAAACTTAAATTAATTTTTAGCACAAGCTACTTTTCTAAATGATGGAACGGGCAACCTGTTTCTTAGAAAAGGCCAGTTTATTTTAACTACCGAAGAAAAAATAACGAAATCGGAAATTCTGTGGGCACTTAAATGTGCGTTTAGCAATTAGTCATTTTCGAGTAATGCGAACAATAATGCGTTATTTAAAGAAATGTTCCCCGATTCAGCAATTGCAACAAACTATAAAATGGAAGAAACGAAGTGTAAATATGTATTGCAGTTCGCAGTTGCGCCTTATTTGAGGGAAATTATTATACAAGAAATGATTAACACTCCTTTTACATTTCTTTTTGATGAAACTACAACTACCCAAATTAGCAAACAATATGACGGCTATGTGCAATATTTTAGTAAAACTAAAGGGCAAATTGTTAATAGTTTTCTTGATTCGTCATTTCTAGGCCATTGTGATGCTGAGAAACTTAGGGATCATTTTTTCGAATTTATTAATAAAATGGAATTAAGCCTTGGTCCCAATGTAAACCTTTCTTTTCACAAAAAGTTGGAGACTGAATTGTTAGAAGTACATAATACAAACCTGATTAATATAGGTACTTGCAGCCTGCACCAAATGCATACAGGCTTTATGAAGGGTTTATTAGAAATTGATTTCGATTTTGATGGGTTTGCTACAGATTGTCATTTTTTCTTTAAATATAGTGCAGCTAGAAGAGAAGATTTTTCTTTATTAAACATTATAACAGAAGTTGATGCAGAACATATGTTAAGACATGGACCTACCTAGTAGGTGGCTAAGTTTGAAAAAGTGCTGATTCGTATATTGGAGCAGTGGGATAATTTAAAACAATATTTTTAAAATCTTTACCTAAAGAACATCGTTTTAAGTATGACATCGAGAAAACGGATCGTTACAAGAGAATAGTAAAAATATTAAATGATTCGCATTCCGCCATTTACATATCTTTTGCCATTAACTTTGCAGAATCAATCTCATTCTTTGTCTAAGGTTTCACTCTGCAGAACCATTGACATATCTGTTATATATGTCCTATACCGATTGATTGTTTAAAATAATGTCAAAATTTATACATAAAAATCATTTACTAACCCATGATCATAAACCTAAATGTGCAAGTGAATTAAAAATGATTAATTTAACCGATGCCAAAATATTTTTGAGCACTAGTCAATTAGATGTAGGAATATCTACCAAAAAATTGTTAATAAAAAATAATATAGGAGAAGCTGAACAAGTGCAATTAAGAATTCTGTTTAAAAAATGAACACAGTGGTGTTCGTTCAATATCTATTTGCGCGGCTACCTTTAGATTCTATAATTCTAAAAGATATGCAGTATTTACGTCCTTTGAATAATAACGACAAAAAAAGTTTGAATGCTATAACTAGATTAGCTGCAACAATGATAAATGTGTTAAAACCGAATTCGAACAAATATTTTAAGACTAATATAAATTCCGATTTACTTGTTAAACGCATAAAAACAGAATGGTTGAAATATCAGTGTGAGGTAATTATAAATTCTGACACTAAGAGAATAGATGATTATTGGGAGGAAGTTGGAGCAATAAAAGATATCGATGGCCAGCTAAAATATGAACAATTACACTGCTTAATCAAAGCGTTGTTAACATTATGTCACGGTAATGCAATACCTGAGAGAGGATTTAGTATTAATAAAAATATATTACATAATCGCGTTGCACTTGATAAAGATACCTTGGTAGCTTTGAGGTTGGTAAAGGATAAGATTAAAACAGCTGAAGAAGTTAGTCAGTGTAATATAACAAAGCGACTGTTAGAACTAGTAGATCATTCTAATGCAAAGTACAAATTATACTTGGAAAATAAAAAACAAATAGAAGAAGCGGAACTTTTAAAAAGGACACGGGACAAAGAAAATGAAAGACTTGCCAAAGAAGAAAAACGTAGAAAAAGGCGCTATGAAGATAAGATTAATGACGTATCTCAACAAATATGCCAGAAAGAAGTTGAATTAGAAGTTGCAGAAGAATTGGTTAATTCCGGCAATGCCAAACTTCAAAAAGAAATTGGAAACAAACATATGAAGAAAGAATTTATTCAACAAGCGCAGACCATGATTGCTATGGGTTTAGAAAAATCTCGTCTAGTAAAAGCAGATATTAATGAATTAAAACAGCAACACGATTTTAAAAAAAAATTTAAAATTTAAAAAATAAAGTTTTATAAACAAAACTATATCGTTTTTATGTAAAGCATTTCAGTTGTATGAATTTATTTAAAATAGTTTGTCTAGTTTATAGCGTTACCTTTTATTTGTTTTCTTATGTGAAATCTAAAGCATATTGGTGTTTACGAATTTATTTATAATAGTAGGTAGTTTATGCAATATTTTATTCTTACTCTATGATATGTAATGTAGCTTTTGATTAAAACTGTCATAAAATTGTCATAAATTTCTTAAATTTTTGTCATAAAATCCTAAATAAATTTCCTAATTTGTTAGTGGGAGGCCTGCGTGACCGCAATTTACTGTTAAGGAACTGGCAATATACAGTGAGCACCAAACATATGGAACATACCAAATAAAACCGAAATAAATGTTTTTTTATAAAATCCCGAAACACGTCAATTTTCTTCTTTAAAAATACACATTGGATTGTCAAAATCATTTTCCGACCTTCATTTGTTTGTAAGTGATGACGTCATCAGTATTTGTTTTAAATGTCAACCCCCATCTTTTTCCCGCGTTTTTGATACATCTTTCAATTGCTTAAATGGCAGTATAAAAATGTTGATACCTTACATAAGAAAATTTTCGAGAAATAAATTACTTAATGTTTAATAAACTCATACTTAACAAATGTTAAACATGGTTTTTTTTTATTTGAATTTATTTAAGGAGCACTTTAACTGCTTTGGTCACTAGTGCTCCGATACATTATTTGTGTGTTTAGTTAATTTTTTTGGAATAGACCAATCCGCTTCAGGAAGTCGATGGTGTTTGTTATATTGGTAGTGTCATTCGCTAGGGCTTCTTTGAGTGAATTTGGAATGTTGTACTGTTGTCTTTGTAGAGTGAATTGGTTGCAATCTACTATTATGTGTTGTACTGTGAGTGGCACGTCACATGTACTGCAGGTTTCCGGGGCTATCCTTTGTAGTAGATGTCTGTGTGTGATGGCTGTGTGCCCAATTCGTAGTCTACTTATTACTATTTGCGTTCTCCTGTCTTGCTGGGTCGGCCATTCTGATGTATGCTCCTTGATGTTTCTTAATTTGTTGTTTGTTTCTTTCCAGTCTGAATTCCATTTTTCTTTGGTCTTGATTTTGATATGGATTTTGTAATCTGTCGGTGGTGTTGGTAGATTTAGTTCCGGTAATGCTGTAGTTTCTTTTGCAGCTTTGTCAGCTTTTTCGTTTCCAGTTATGCCTATATATGATGGGATCCAGACGAATAGTAGGTTTGTGTTTTGGTTGAGTGTTTGGTGGATCTGTTCTTGGAGATTTTGGATGATAGGATTTGGTGAGTGGGTGTTCTGTATGGATTGAATAACACTGAGGGAATCTGTACAAATGGCGAAGTTTTCTTGGTTGAGGTGGGTATTTTTAATGTGTTGGATAGCTTTTAGGATACTATATGCTTCAGCAGAGAAGTTGCTGAATGTATTGGGTAAGTGATACCTTGCTACGTATTCTTCTATTACAAAAGCTGCTCCTACCGTATCTTTGGTTTTTGACCCATCAGTATATACAAACTTATGGTTTTGGAGATTGTGTTGTATTTCTTTGAAAGTATTTCGAATGAGATCTGGTGTTGTATCATTTTTCTTAAACTGTGTGAGTTGCGTGTTGATTTTGGGAGTTTTCTTTTTCCATGGTGGTGTAAGGTAGTAGGAGTGTTTTGGGATGTTTGGTAGGTTGATATTCAGAATTTTTAGAGCGTTTGTGACTATTTGTTGGATAGGAGTTTCGTTTTTTGGTAATGGTATGTTATGAACTGTTTGGAATATATGACGGTATGAGGGGAATATCTGGTCGGTGGATTAGATTGGTTACGTAGGATAGGGTTAATTGTAGTCTTCTGTAGCTCAGCGATAGTTCTCCAGCTTCGCAGAGTAAGCTTTGGATAGGGCTGGTTCTAAATGCGCCCGTTGATATTCGAATTGCTGTGTTTTGTATAGTGTTTAATGGCTTTAACTTACTGGGTTTCGCGGTGTTATAAACAATGCATCCGTAGTCTAATTTAGATCTGATAAGAGCTCTGTATATGTTTAACAAAGATGTTCTATGTATAATTTACTAATTTTATGTATTTTTTAATTTTCAGTGGAAGACGTACGCAAACGAAAAATTGTTAAACTGGTATGCAAGTGGGATGGACGATTCAGTGCGAAAATTATGGTGGCTAAACCCAGTTTCCATAGTAGGGTTATCCTGGATGAAGATTTAGTGTAAATTGAACTAAATAAACTTGAAGTGAAAATGAACAAACCGGTGTATATAGGTATGATTTTCACTATGACTATATGCTACCTAAATATAACGATAAGTGTAAAGTGATGTATTCCGATACAGACAGTTTAATTTATGAAGTGCGGTGTGATAACATTTATGAGTGTATTAAAGATGATATTAATAGATTCGATACGAGTGATTATGAACTAGATAATCCATATGGAATTCCCCTTGTAAATAAAAAAATCCCAGGTCTTATGAAGGATGAAAATAATGGTAAAGTTATGACTGAATTCATTGGACTTAGATCTAAAATGTAGAGTGTTCGTGTTGAAGGAAGGACTCTGATAAAAAAGCAAAGGGTGTTAAAGGCTATGTAATGAAACAAAGTATTACTTTTAATGATTATATGAAATGTTTGTTTACTGGACAGGAAATGTTAGTGAAACAAAATAGTATTAGGTCAATTGATCATAATTTATATACCATAACTCAGAATAAGATAGCATTAAGTCCTTTAGATAATAAGCGATATATTATACCTAATTGTACAGATACTTTACCGTGGGGGCATTATTCTATAATGAATTAAATAAAACATGATTATAAATTTAGTACTTTTTTTATTTAAAAAAATCTTTATTACAGGTAAAAATATAATTATTTTTTTTCTATTGAGCTCTTGGGTATCCATTAATCATGAGATTTGTCGTATCCTAACCAGCGAACGTACAGTTGATCACCTTGCTTTCGCAATACTTTTTCAACAAGAAAAACATCGGGGTACTTTGTTTTCTGCAGTTCTTCAGCATAAAACTGTCCTCATATAGGTTGTCCTTTAAAATCTTCAAGTAGGTAAATTACAGGAGTTCCGACAACAACTTTAATGATCTTAAATACTTCAGCACTCCAGTTGGGGGTATATCCTTTAGCAAAAACAGATTTGAACTTGGAAATTCTCACGTAATCACCCAAACCAAATTTTTGTTTACCCATCATTTTGATTTGATCGTATACACTTAGTTTAGTACTAGGAGTTACATCAGCAGGCTTCATACCTATGGTGTGATGTTGGCGATGATTATACTTTTTAATTACATCCTGAATAATATCAATCCACTTGTATTGCGAACGGAAACTAAATTCTTTATAAAGAGCGTTCTTGATGGTACGAATAACCCGCTCCACTATCGCAGCCTTGATGGGGGAGTATGTACTGTAGTGATGTATACCATAACTTTGCATCAAGTTAGAATGATACTTATTGTAAAATTCAGTTCCTTGATCGGTATTAAGATATTTAGGTGCACGACCCTCTTGCAAGATTGATTTCATAGTCTTAGTAACTTCAATGCCATTTTTTGATTTCAAAACTCGAACCCATAAAAATTTTGAGTAGCAATCTATTACAAATAGTATGTATTTATATCCTTTATTATACCTAGCATAGGGAATAAACTCTGCTAGATCCGACTGCCATAAATCATCGAATCCTTTAATAATTATATGTTTCCTGGGAAATTTTTTTCTGGCGGGCCTATGAAGCTCGTTTACGATACCCTTTTAGACATGAGGCTGTTGTGAAGGTTTTTCTAGTTGTAATTGTAGATACAGAAAGTTCAAGTCTCCCAACAAATTAGTTAATTGGCTATTGATTTGATCCTGAATCGTAGTATCCAACTGATTCAATTCCAATTGAAAAGCACTAGTAAATTCTTGTATTTTATTCTGTTTTGCTACTTGAGTGCCACCTAGGTTTGTCTGTTTAACAACTAAATCTTTTTTAATATTTTTTATAGTATTCTGTAAAAATCTTATTTCATTATTCATTCGCCCAACTTTCGTGTTTAATTTCTCTTGAATAGGTTTGAGTTCTGAATTAACATAATTTTTATTGGAGGCGTCATATCCATCAATGGAATCCGCTAAATTTTTCAACTGTTTATTATCGCAAGTATACTTTGTTGATAAATAATAGTTTAAAGTTAATGAGTCGTAGGGATCTTTAGGTTTGGAAAGGAATGCAATACGTTTATCTCTTGCATCAAAATAATCTTCACTTAGAGTGAGCGTACTTCGTTTGGTGACGCAATCAGAATCATGAATGGCATCAGATAAATTTGTTAATCTTTTATTGTGCAAATTGGATATTTATAATTTTATAAATCAACACAAACCTATTAAAGTAGGTTTTCATGGAGTAAGTTTGTTTCAATATTCTGCATTACTTACGACCTCCAATCTAGTAATCTGGCCAGTTCAAAATACTGTAGGCGTGCGCAGACCTAGATGGATTTTCATTGGTTTTCAAACTGCTAGACGTAATAAGAAAGAAAATAAAGCAAACCAATTTGATCATGTTAACATTACTGACATTACGGCATACACGAATTCAAATCGATATCCGTTTGAGCATCAACATAATGATTTCTCAAAAAATAAATATATGTTAGCTTATGAAGAATACATTAGTTTTCAACGAAAATATATGAATAAAAATGTATCAGAACCGATATTCGATTTCAAGCAATTTAAAGAATGTCCGGTATTCGTCATTAACTGTGTCAAGCAGAATGAGAGCATACAAAATTCATTGCTTGCGATAAAATTAGAAATTGAATCGAACAAGAGTTTTATTGGCGATACTATCGCGTATTGTGCCATTATGCATGATACCTTCCTCGAGTACGAACATTTTCAAGGCTTCAGATCCTGTAATAATGTGTATCATAATCGATATTCAAGCATTTTATACGCCTCAATTTACTGTTAAGGAACTGGCGATATACAATGGAACGCGCTTAGCGCATTATCTGTTTAAACCACCATTTCCGTTTCATTATCTTAACAAGGATTTACAATGTCAAGCCATCTGGGTCGAAAAAAAACTTCATGGTTTGATTTGGGACAGTGGATACACTGATCTTACCCAGCTAACACACCTTTCGTTTCTAAACGGTTTCTAGAAACGGTTTATTTCAAACGTTAGATAGACGTTTGTGAAACGTTAAAATACTTGTTATGTGTTTTCTAAACGTTTGCTAAATGTTATACTCAAACCATTGTACTACTAACGTTCACAGTACATTTCGACAACGTTACATTTAAACGCTTCTAGTTACATGTTTCTAAAAGGTTTAAATCACGTACAGATTGAAACCGTTTCAACACATGCGTTTGGCAAACGTTTGTAAAAGCATCTAAATATTACGGTTTGTTTCCTACATGTTTTAAACGTTTTTAGAAGGTGTGTCAAATTACCATATTTCGTAATACCTTCAGTAATGGTTTGTTTCACATTTAAAAAATCACGTTTTAATATATGTGTTTCTGGGAGGTTTAGAAATCGTTCCATTTCAAACGTTTCCAGTTATACGTTTCTAAAAGGTTTAAATCACGTACAGATTGAAACCGTTTCAACACATGCGTTTGGCAAACGTTTGTAAAAGCATCTAAATATTACGGTTTGTTTCCTACATGTTTTAAACGTTTTTAGAAGGTGTGTCAAATTACCATATTTCGTAATACCTTCAGTAATGGTTTGTTTCACATTTAAAAAATCACGTTTTAATATATGTGTTTCTCGGAGGTTTAGAAATCGTTCCATTTCAAACGTTTCCAGTTATACGTTTCTAAAAGATTTAAATCACGTACAGATTGAAACCGTTTCAACACATGCGTTTGGCAAACGTTTGTAAAAGCATCTAAATATTACGGTTTGTTTCCTACATGTTTTAAACGTTTTTAGAAGGTGTGTCAAATTACCATATTTCGTAATACCTTCAGTAATGGTTTGTTTCACATTTAAAAAATCACGTTTTAATATATGTGTTTCTGGGAGGTTTAGAAATCGTTCCATTTCAAACGTTTCCAGTTATACGTTTCTAAAAGGTTTAAATCACGTACAGATTGAAACCGTTTCAACACATGCGTTTGGCAAACGTTTGTAAAAGCATCTAAATATTACGGTTTGTTTCCTACATGTTTTAAACGTTTTTAGAAGGTGTGTCAAATTACCATATTTCGTAATACCTTCAGTAATGGTTTGTTTCACATTTAAAAAATCACGTTTTAATATATGTGTTTCTGGGAGGTTTAGAAATCGTTCCATTTCAAACGTTTCCAGTTATACGTTTCTAAAAGGTTTAAATCACGTACAGATTGAAACCGTTTCAACACATGCGTTTGGCAAACGTTTGTAAAAGCATCTAAATATTACGGTTTGTTTCCTACATGTTTTAAACGTTTTTAGAAGGTGTGTCAAATTACCATATTTCGTAATACCTTCAGTAATGGTTTGTTTCACATTTAAAAAATCACGTTTTAATATATGTGTTTCTCGGAGGTTTAGAAATCGTTCCATTTCAAACGTTTCCAGTTATACGTTTCTAAAAGATTTAAATCACGTACAGATTGAAACCGTTTCAACACATGCGTTTGGCAAACGTTTGTAAAAGCATCTAAATATTACGGTTTGTTTCCTACATGTTTTAAACATTTTTAGAAGGTGTGTCAAATTACCATATTTCGTAATACCTTCAGTAATGGTTTGTTTCACATTTAAAAAATCACGTTTTAATATATGTGTTTCTCGGAGGTTTAGAAATCGTTCCATTTCAAACGTTTCCAGTTATACGTTTCTAAAAGGTTTATATCACGTACAGATTGAAACCGTTTCAACACATGCGTTTGGCAAACGTTTGTAAAAGCATCTAAATATTACGGTTTGTTTCCTACATGTTTTAAACATTTTTAGAAGGTGTGTCAAATTACCATATTTCGTAATACCTTCAGTAATGGTTTGTTTCACATTAAAAAAATCACGTTTTAATAGATGTGTTTCTCGGAGGTTTAGAAATCGTTCCATTTCAAACGTTTCCAGTTATACGTTTCTAAAAGATTTAAATCACGTACAGATTGAAACCGTTTCAACACATGCGTTTGGCAAACGTTTGTAAAAGCATCTAAATATTACGGTTTGTTTCCTACATGTTTTAAACATTTTTAGAAGGTGTGTCAAATTACCATATTTCGTAATACCTTCAGTAATGGTTTGTTTCACATTTAAAAAATCACGTTTTAATATATGTGTTTCTCGGAGGTTTAGAAATCGTTCCATTTCAAACGTTTCCAGTTATACGTTTCTAAAAGGTTTATATCACGTACAGATTGAAACCGTTTCAACACATGCGTTTGGCAAACGTTTGTAAAAGCATCTAAATATTACGGTTTGTTTCCTACATGTTTTAAACATTTTTAGAAGGTGTGTCAAATTACCATATTTCGTAATACCTTCAGTAATGGTTTGTTTCACATTTAAAAAATCACGTTTTAATATATGTGTTTCTCGGAGGTTTAGAAATCGTTCCATTTCAAACGTTTCCAGTTATACGTTTCTAAAAGATTTAAATCACGTACAGATTGAAACCGTTTCAACACATGCGTTTGGCAAACGTTTGTAAAAGCATCTAAATATTACGGTTTGTTTCCTACATGTTTTAAACATTTTTAGAAGGTGTGTCAAATTACCATATTTCGTAATACCTTCAGTAATGGTTTGTTTCACATTTAAAAAATCACGTTTTAATATATGTGTTTCTCGGAGGTTTAGAAATCGTTCCATTTCAAACGTTTCCAGTTATACGTTTCTAAAAGATTTAAATCACGTACAGATTGAAACCGTTTCAACACATGCGTTTGGCAAACGTTTGTAAAAGCATCTAAATATTACGGTTTGTTTCCTACATGTTTTAAACATTTTTAGAAGGTGTGTCAAATTACCATATTTCGTAATACCTTCAGTAATGGTTTGTTTCACATTTAAAAAATCACGTTTTAATATATGTGTTTCTCGGAGGTTTAGAAATCGTTCCATTTCAAACGTTTCCAGTTATACGTTTCTAAAAGGTTTATATCACGTACAGATTGAAACCGTTTCAACACATGCGTTTGGCAAACGTTTGTAAAAGCATCTAAATATTACGGTTTGTTTCCTACATGTTTTAAACATTTTTAGAAGGTGTGTCAAATTACCATATTTCGTAATACCTTCAGTAATGGTTTGTTTCACATTTAAAAAATCACGTTTTAATATATGTGTTTCTCGGAGGTTTAGAAATCGTTCCATTTCAAACGTTTCCAGTTATACGTTTCTAAAAGGTTTATATCACGTACAGATTGAAACCGTTTCAACACATGCGTTTGGCAAACGTTTGTAAAAGCATCTAAATATTACGGTTTGTTTCCTACATGTTTTAAACATTTTTAGAAGGTGTGTCAAATTACCATATTTCGTAATACCTTCAGTAATGGTTTGTTTCACATTAAAAAAATCACGTTTTAATAGATGTGTTTCTCGGAGGTTTAGAAATCGTTCCATTTCAAACGTTTCCAGTTATACGTTTCTAAAAGATTTAAATCACGTACAGATTGAAACCGTTTCAACACATGCGTTTGGCAAACGTTTGTAAAAGCATCTAAATATTACGGTTTGTTTCCTACATGTTTTAAACATTTTTAGAAGGTGTGTCAAATTACCATATTTCGTAATACCTTCAGTAATGGTTTGTTTCACATTTAAAAAATCACGTTTTAATATATGTGTTTCTCGGAGGTTTAGAAATCGTTCCATTTCAAACGTTTCCAGTTATACGTTTCTAAAAGGTTTATATCACGTACAGATTGAAACCGTTTCAACACATGCGTTTGGCAAACGTTTGTAAAAGCATCTAAATATTACGGTTTGTTTCCTACATGTTTTAAACATTTTTAGAAGGTGTGTCAAATTACCATATTTCGTAATACCTTCAGTAATGGTTTGTTTCACATTTAAAAAATCACGTTTTAATATATGTGTTTCTCGGAGGTTTAGAAATCGTTCCATTTCAAACGTTTCCAGTTATACGTTTCTAAAAGATTTAAATCACGTACAGATTGAAACCGTTTCAACACATGCGTTTGGCAAACGTTTGTAAAAGCATCTAAATATTACGGTTTGTTTCCTACATGTTTTAAACATTTTTAGAAGGTGTGTCAAATTACCATATTTCGTAATACCTTCAGTAATGGTTTGTTTCACATTTAAAAAATCACGTTTTAATATATGTGTTTCTCGGAGGTTTAGAAATCGTTCCATTTCAAACGTTTCCAGTTATACGTTTCTAAAAGATTTAAATCACGTACAGATTGAAACCGTTTCAACACATGCGTTTGGCAAACGTTTGTAAAAGCATCTAAATATTACGGTTTGTTTCCTACATGTTTTAAACATTTTTAGAAGGTGTGTCAAATTACCATATTTCGTAATACCTTCAGTAATGGTTTGTTTCACATTTAAAAAATCACGTTTTAATATATGTGTTTCTCGGAGGTTTAGAAATCGTTCCATTTCAAACGTTTCCAGTTATACGTTTCTAAAAGGTTTATATCACGTACAGATTGAAACCGTTTCAACACATGCGTTTGGCAAACGTTTGTAAAAGCATCTAAATATTACGGTTTGTTTCCTACATGTTTTAAACATTTTTAGAAGGTGTGTCAAATTACCATATTTCGTAATACCTTCAGTAATGGTTTGTTTCACATTAAAAAAATCACGTTTTAATAGATGTGTTTCTCGGAGGTTTAGAAATCGTTCCATTTCAAACGTTTCCAGTTATACGTTTCTAAAAGATTTAAATCACGTACAGATTGAAACCGTTTCAACACATGCGTTTGGCAAACGTTTGTAAAAGCATCTAAATATTACGGTTTGTTTCCTACATGTTTTAAACATTTTTAGAAGGTGTGTCAAATTACCATATTTCGTAATACCTTCAGTAATGGTTTGTTTCACATTTAAAAAATCACGTTTTAATATATGTGTTTCTCGGAGGTTTAGAAATCGTTCCATTTCAAACGTTTCCAGTTATACGTTTCTAAAAGATTTAAATCACGTACAGATTGAAACCGTTTCAACACATGCGTTTGGCAAACGTTTGTAAAAGCATCTAAATATTACGGTTTGTTTCCTACATGTTTTAAACGTTTTTAGAAGGTGTGTCAAATTACCATATTTCGTAATACCTTCAGTAATGGTTTGTTTCACATTTAAAAAATCACGTTTTAATATATGTGTTTCTGGGAGGTTTAGAAATCGTTCCATTTCAAACGTTTCCAGTTATACGTTTCTAAAAGGTTTAAATCACGTACAGATTGAAACCGTTTCAACACATGCGTTTGGCAAACGTTTGTAAAAGCATCTAAATATTACGGTTTGTTTCCTACATGTTTTAAACATTTTTAGAAGGTGTGTCAAATTACCATATTTCGTAATACCTTCAGTAATGGTTTGTTTCACATTTAAAAAATCACGTTTTAATATATGTGTTTCTGGGAGGCTTAGAAATCGTTCCATTTCAAACGTTTCCAGTTATACGTTTCTAAAAGGTTTATATCACGTACAGATTGAAACCGTTTCAACACATGCGTTTGGCAAACGTTTGTAAAAGCATCTAAATATTACGGTTTGTTTCCTACATGTTTTAAACATTTTTAGAAGGTGTGTCAAATTGCCATATTTCGTAATACCTTCAGTAATGGTTTGTTTCACATTAAAAAAATCACGTTTTAATAGATGTGTTTCTCGGAGGTTTAGAAATCGTTCCATTTCAAACGTTTCCAGTTATACGTTTCTAAAAGATTTAAATCACGTACAGATTGAAACCGTTTCAACACATGCGTTTGGCAAACGTTTGTAAAAGCATCTAAATATTACGGTTTGTTTCCTACATGTTTTAAACGTTTCTCACAATATAATATACCACTAGCGCACGAGGTACTTTTGAGGGATGTTATCCGACTGGTTAGGTTACATAAAAAAGGTAGAGATTTACCCACTATAAGTACATGTATCTATTCTGAGAATAATTTAATTTAATACAGAGTATTTCAGATGGTATTTGTCAAACTTCAAGGGTACAGTACCATATTAATTTTAAGCGAAAAAGCCAAATCGGCAAGTAAAGACAAAATTAGGTGATTAATTACTGCGCGCAAGTGTCACACCCCAGTTTCAATTCGCGCGCACTAAACTGCTCCGAACAGGAAACAGAAAAAGATGGCTACATACGGCGTTGGTGCATTAAAAAGAGATAGCATGTTGTGTATTTCCTGTTCCATGCAGTTTAGTGCAGACAAACGAACAAGCCTATTGTAGACACCTTGCCTAGACAATTAGGCGCGCGCGCAAACGATAAATGCCCGTTTTTTATGTTGACATGTCCAATGCTGGATTTACTATGGCCCACATGCACCAGGCCCCGGAGCTAAAGCACTGAGCTAAAGGGGCCCCGCGATCAAAAAATCAAATAAACAACTTAATTTTTTGCAGGTTACGGAGTGCCCATACTATTTACAAAATTTCTGTAGGAGCAAATAAGCAAATTTAACCGTTTTTTGTCCAAGTAGGTAGTTAGAAAAACGAGGTATAATAAAGAGTGAACATGTAGCTGGTGGTTCCTCAACGACTTAAAAAAAATTCTACTTAACACTAATGGGGAAAAAGTTCTGCAAATCGTTTGTGATGAAGTATAAACATTCAAATATATCGCCTTAATTGTTGATGCTTCACCAATGCCCCATTGTAATTAGTTGGCTATAAATGTGCGTTATGTAACTCCCGAAAGAATAATAATTATCCAGGAGCATTTTATTGGATACCTACATCCTACATCAGTTTAGTTGGTCACAGCGGAATCTATGGAGATTGGGATTTTAAATATTTGACAAAAATTGGGAATTTGTCTGGAAGATACGAAAGATTTCGGACTCGTTTCAAATATATTATTATTAAATACATGGGTCATGTTCATGTTCTATGTAAACTATACATATTCATTAAATTTAATCGACGGAGGCCTCGACAAAATTTCTGCGCCAGGCCCCTAAACACCTAAATCCGTCTTTGGACATGGCTACTATTATAGAGTCGGGGAGTCGTGAATTTTACTAATAAATCGAAGAAATATATGCCTGGAAAAAAGATTTTAAGCATAATACTAAAATGAAATAAATTTAAATACTTTTAACATTCTCACTGTGCGTTAGTCGGAAAACAAGTAGTACCTAAACAAATTTTACCTGAAAATATCTCGAAAGGATTTTTAAAACTTCTAGAATTTTCTTAGCCATGACTCATGATTCTTGTTTCTGTTCCCTTTAGAAATTTAAAATATTTAAATAATTTTAGCATTTCTGTTGTGCCTTACCCTAAATTATGGCCTTACTCAGAAAACAAGTAGCCCTAAGCAAATTTTACCTGAAAACATCTGTAGGATTGTATAAAACTGTAATTTTCTGAGTCATGCTTCCTCTGTTGCTATTCTCTTCAACTTGGCTGCGGCGTGTGACTATTCATTATTTACGCATTATACAGGGTGTACCCGAAATGGTTAATTTTATAAATAAAACCAAAAACTTTCTAATATTTGTTATTATTATTTTTATTTCTAAGTATAAACAATAATTATAATAATTATACATAAATTTGTAGTCTTACTTGCAAAATTTATTACAATAAAATGTTTGTAATTTTATCTCTGCCAGAAACCTATTTCCCCTTTTGTGTTTTTGCATACACAATATTATTATTATTAAAAAAAAAGATTATCATTAAAAATGTAGTATTAAAATTATTGTGAATTACTAGATTTTTATTACAGTTACATCATTGCATGAATACAAAAGATGTTCTGTTATTTAGTAGCAAAGTGAAGTATTGGTAGAACATAAATCTTGTTATCAAAATATATACTAATGCATTTAGCATAAATCTCATTTGTTTTGTGTACGCTATATCCGCCCATGTCGCAAATTTTATAACACTGCAACATTTTAGAATGCATAGGCTTCCTGTAAATATTAAAATAACATTTAAATCCCCTACATACTAGGGATGCATCCGCGTCTCTTGTTTTTATTATATTCACTATTTTTACAATCTCGCCTGTAAATAACATAACGCAATCGTCTTTATTGTTGATATTTAAAATCATAGGCGAGTTGCCCCTGTTTAAAATAATTTTCTGATATTGTTCCCCAACTAACCCAAAATAAAATGTATTTGAAGAACGTTTCATTTCGAATCGGTAATTATCAATTTCGGAAATATTTGTGTGAGGTGCTTCATTAATTTCTTCCAGCAGTCTTTTACTAATTTGTACTAATACACTTTTACCGTTTCTAACAGTGTCTTTAATTTTTCCCAGATAATTTTCGAATTTAAAGGCACTAAATTTATCTAGAGATCCAAATTGTTTTACATCATCGCATAGATGCAGCAGGCCATGTACGTTGTATACAACAAAAGATTTTCCATAAAGGTCGGAAGACTTCTCTACAAATTTTTCTAAATATAATTTGGCCATAGCTAATTCTTCCTTTGAAATTGTAGGTGACAACAGAATTCTAGCTGATACATGTAATAATATAAAATGTTCATACAGTTCTTTCTTTAATATTTTTTTAAGTACCAGTAGTCCACCGCATAACAAAAATTGACGAAATTCTGTTGCTTTCCAGTCCTTGTAATCGCTAATTTTTGTGGGTGTTCTGCCAAAATCACTGGGAATACATTTTGAAATTTCTTTCAGATGATCATCAATTGCAAGTATATTTGATCTACCAATTCTAATATGTCTGGGCCCTTTATCCACCCACCAAGAGATTAGCCTTTTCATTACGCCTAAATTAAACATATGCATATAATCTGCTGGAAATGCACGTACCATATCTAGATTTGCAATAGAAACTAATGGCGAGATTCCTTGATGATGTGCTGTGTTGCTTTGCTGTCGAAATGTAAAGTCGGTTCTTTTTTCAAAAGTCGTTTTACAATAAACCATTCTTCTTTCTTGTTTTAAATATTTCCCCTTTAAGGTGCACTTATCGCATCCATAATATCCATTATGACTTTTAATGCGTTTTATGTAGGCCTTTGCTGGGGCATCACAAATAAAAGCACACCTTTTAATATCAATTAAAAGTATTCTATTTTCTATTAATATGCCATTGGATACAATGTCTTGAAATTCTTCTAAAAATTCTTTTAGGAAATTGTCCAAAGGATTCGGTTTGGAATACCCAGAATAAATACCCACAGGAAACGGCGGTCCTTCGTTGACGGCACATAATATCGGCCAAATCGAAAATCGCGAACGACTTTTAAAAGGCTGTACTCCATCGATATTGATTTGTAAATAAAATTTTTCCGTAATGGGTAATTTCATTTTTATTATTGACATTACGATGCCGTTTTTTAAACCTAAATGCACATAATTACCGTTGCCACTGAAAATTTCTTTAGATAAACTTATTTTCCTCGGAGTACTGAGTAGGGTACGCGGATCCAATGGAAGATTGGGAAATTTTCTACGAAGAGAAGGCTCGTGAAGTAATTCTTTTAAAGTGGATTGATTAACGTGTTTTTTTATGGCCCATCGTCTTAAAAAATCTGCAAAATCAGCCTCATCTTTTTCGTTAGTAGTTGATGTAATATTGATATTCTCCATGTATATTTCTTGAGTTTCTTTTTCCAAGTTAGGCAAAGAAAATGTTGATCCATCGCCGCCAATTTCATCTGGCATGTTCATTTCTGTGTCAGTATCGTACGCACTATAACTACTATCACTATTTCTGTTTCTTTCACTGGATATATCGCTATGATTTAAATTACTACTAACTATTGCAATATTTTCAAACGTATTTAATTGACCGCTTTTACTCGCACTAAATTCGCCAGGAAAATTATTCGAAGTTGACAATAATAATAAAGAATCAACACTTTTATCAACTTTCCTTTGAATGGAACGGCGGGATAAGAGCAAACCTCTTTTAGGCATTTTCCCCGTTTTATAGAGTAGATAACACACAACTAGTTAATTGAAATTAAATAGGTAACAGATTACGACAGTAACAGTAGGTACTCTACTCAAATTAAATATTTTTAAAGTGGCCTCAAAACAATTTAGATTTTTCGTTTCGTTTTTTGTTTTCTTGATCGGTAATTTTCGGTTTCACAATATTTGCTTGTACCTTTTTACAGTGTTGTCAACTGCAGGGAATTTTTCCTATTTAGGGAATATCTGCATCCGATTGGGAAAAAGGGAATCTTATGAAAAATGCTGATATTTGGAAATTTTCAAGTTGCTGACTTTTTATTATTTTTTAAGTTTTATAATTTTTTTGTATTTACGTTTAAAATTAAATTGTGTAGCCTGACATTAAAAATTCTTCACAGTTTTATTTTTAGATACATTTGAAAACCTTGGTGCAAGAACCGGGTAACTCGGTATTTCTTAAATGTTGGGAAATTGAAAAAAACCTATGTACATTGTTGTACAGTATTTCTTGTATGTTGAAAACCGAATTTACAGGAAAAGTGGAGTTCTTCCACGAAGGTCTTCATTTCTTACCTACCTACTTGTTTTGCATTGGCAACTCAGTTATTACATTTTGCATTATTATATTCACTATTCATTGCAAAGGGTCACCTGTTTACACAAGGGTAGGAGGTACATACAGCAAAATTTCTTAGAAGTACTTAAACCTGGATTATGTATTCATTCAAACTAGGAACGAAACACAAATCTTGTACCATAGCCTATTCAAAAATATTTCTACCTCTACAAGTAATTCTAAAATCTAACTAACATTTGAATACTAAATAAGCGCATATTGTTTGAGAATTATATAGTGGTATTTTATTTAAATATTTGTTTGTTTTATGTTTACCTTGATTAGGCATAGTCAAAGAAGTAATAATAGTATAAAAATAGTTATTTTTTATACAAGACGATAAAATTATATTTTATCGATAATTAAATTTTATCGTCGTGTATAAAATTCTATTTTTTTCTATAGCAGATGTTAAAATGTTAAATGTTATGATGTTAAAATAAGAAAAATTTGTAAAAAACCAATTAAAATTAAATTATATTAAACCCGAAATTCTCAGTAGGTAGCAAAGGTTTCCATGGAGTTACCCAAACAAAGTCAGAAAATTAAAGTACTTTATCTATCCTTGCGGTTAAAGTGTTACTTTATCTACTCTTGCGGTTAAAGTAATACTTGATCAACTATTTTTAGTCGAACAAAGCACACTTTAACATCTGCTATAGAAAAAATTAACAATTTTCATTAACCTATGAAAATAGAGCTTACTTAACTAGACTTTAGTTAGTAAATTTTGAACTGAACTGATTGCAGTGAAACAGGATAAACATATATTAAGTTTGCATGATAGAGCGAGTAAAAGCATAGTATAACTAACAAGACAAATGGAAGCGCGCCTTTGAGACGAAGATCGGCTTAAACGTCTTAAGTGCGTTTATTGCTTTTGCCTGGACTTTGTCGGAACATTATTGAAAGGTATAACCGCTTTAATTTTTGCGTTTCAAAACTTGGCCTAAAACGGTATTTTTTCAGCTATGAATAAAATTCAATAAAAAAATTAAAATAGCCCAAATTAGTAGCCTGTCGCCGGAGTGAATTTTTAGTAGCCAAAGTAAATTAAAGATAGCCCAATCGGCGATTAATCGCCCAATCTGGCAACCCTGAATAACAAAGTTAGGTACCCGTACAAAGCGGTGGATTATTGTCACCCTGTACATAATACAAGGACGTCTACATTTTTCCAAATATTTCTAGGGAAATTGGCAATAAAATCTCAATTCTGATATAAAATTCGTAATTACCGACCTCAAAAAATCACTAGACCTAATATAATCTCTCAGATTATTGCTCGCAATTTTCGAATTTCAGCAACAATTTTGATAAAGTTTTGTAATAACTAAACTCTATTTGTGATGTAATACAAGAAATACCTCTGATGAGATTTCTATCAAAAAATTCAATAAATATACAAATACTATAAAGAAACCGGCATAAAAAATTTTCGGAAAATTCGGAGAGAATTTCAAGAAAATATTTTTTTGGCAATGTATTCGTAATCAGTGATCCCGAAACCCCCCTAGCCAAATTTTTTTCCGAGAAAACCGGACTTAACATAATAATAACCTTAAATTTCACAAAAATGTTCTAACAATTTTAAATTTGATGTTCAAAAAATTATTTGCTCCATCACTCATGTTTCTGATTTTGAATAGGTAATAGAATATAACAAACATTTAAAAAAATCATAAAAATCGGAGCTGTTTTTGAGGGTTTAGAAGTTTTAACAATTTTTCGGCTTTATTGACTAGGCTATTTGATTTGATGCTTTAACCATCTATATATTACGAATTTACTGTTTTTGCTTTAATTTTGCAAAAGGGAATTTTTGTGTCCATTTGGGAATTTTAGACATGCTTAAAGAGAATCTTAAAAATAAAAGGTTGGCAACACTTTGAGTGGGGGAACATTTTACCTAGGTTTTTCACGTTTTCGGTTCCGTTTCCTATCTTTGCTCATCACCGCATCAGTACGGACAAGGTTGTGACAACTGTGAAATTATTTAAAAGTGCAAGATTTTTTATTTTTCTTAACTGATTATAATGGTAAGTATTCTTTTCTCTAATGTTCATAAATATCATAATGTAGATAGTACCTATACAGGGTGTCCCATAACATGTGGGAAGTACCGTTTATTAACACGTCATATGAGCCAAAATGCATAGTGTTACAGATCACATCAAACGTGTTTCAAAAAACATTATTTTTTCATTGTTGTAAGGCTTTAATATAAAATTCAAATTCAGTAATTTACAATTAAACATGATTTCTTTTTTTTTCTATAAAATCCAAACCAAAATAAAACATAATTCAATCAACTCTATTATTTTTTTAACACATGAAATTATTTTCATTTATTTTAAACAATTCTTAAATATTAAATATACTAAATTCCTATATTCTCTAAAATTCCCTATCCAACTTATGTTAAGATTTAATATTGTTCTCTTTAATCAACACTAGTTTCATATTCTTGTAATTATAAACACTTAACTGTACTCCTAAATCTTACCCAAAATTAGGTAACTACAAAATTAATCAAGATTTAATTCTAAATACAAACTAAACATTTTTTAAGCTATTTAATAAATATTCTGATAGTTATAATTCTTTTGTATAATTAATAATTTCATATATTTTCAGTTTTTTTTAAATTTTACTTTTAAAACATACGTTTTAAAATTTTGATGTAATTCATCATCAGAATCTGCGTGTGTTCATGTGACTACGTCGAACTCCCTTTCAGATTTTTTCTATTTAGTGCTGATTTCACTAGGATTCTGATATTGAGGGTAAATTGCATGTAAAATGACCTCTAAACTATGATGTTCAAGTTTCTATACAGGGTGTAACACAACTTATCCGAAAAAAATTAACCATATATGCACTTTTAAATAAGAAATCGATTTGTTAAAATTTTTTTTAATAAAAGTCCAACACAAAACGAGATAAAAATTGTAAAAAATGTTATTTTAACATTTTCATTAATTTGTAACTTTAACAAATCGATTTCTTATTTAAAAGTGCATATAATTATGGTTAAATTTTTTCGGATAAGTTTGTTTTTTTTCATTAATTTGTAACTTTAACAATTTTTATCTCGTTTTCTGTTGGACTTTTATTAAAAAAATGTTTAACAAATCGATTTCTTATTTAAAAGTGCATATATGGTTAAATTTTTTCGGATAAGTTGTGTTACACCCTGTACAGTGATGTTGTAACAAAATTTTACCTTGGAAGTGGGAACACAGAACAAGTTTTGAGCAGATTATGCAGCACTTTAAAATTTGGGTTTTTCTTAGAACTGTTTACCTGCCTTCCCTTATTCACTACATACATTTCATTATTTCATAGTCATAATGGGGTTTGTATTATGCCGATTTTCGCTAATGTACTAAGAATGCGGTCCTTTAGAACGCATTTTAAATTTGCATTTTCAGTTTGATGTTCAACTATAACCAGTTGTGGAAAACTGTTAACACAAAAGTGTTTTTGTGAATTTTACATTAAATAATTTTTCTATTTAAATTCTTATTTAATTTTTGAAGCATAATTCTGTATAGTGAAGTTCCTATTACATAGTGATGTTTTTGTGGGGTTTTTTTAATATCACTATATGGGAGTTCGACTGTATTTGATTATTCTAGTTCATGAACCTACCTTTAAATTTAATTTGTATTTGGTTAGATTTTTTGAACACAAAGCGAGTTCTTTCTCGATAATGCTGCGTTTTAGGTCATATGTGTAGATAAACTTTTTTTTTTCTAAATTTTAATTTCCTGCATAGACATACACCCCAAGTACACCCCCCTCCATATTATGAGACACTCTGTAGATATCAAAATTACAATATCTAATTAAGTTCGCTATTGTCTCTAGATTATTAATTCAAAATTTAAAGAGTTTAATAACAATAAATTGCAACATAATTTAAGAATTAATTTAATGTTTAATCGCCATATCATCTTTTTTTTCCTTAAAATGGCCTTTTTTTTCATTTTTGTTTAAGCTCATAATACATCTTGCGTATGTCTATATTGTGGGCACCTACCTATTTGTACTTCTTTTATTTATAGGCTAATAGTGTAAGCGAACAAACGTATGTGGTTGTTCAATTTTTGGACAAGTCCACGAGAACTGTGCCTGATAGCTGGTTGATGGGCACAAAAAGAACGGGCCAGTTACTTTGCTACTGGCCGCCTAAAAAAGTTGGTGAAACGAAATTGAAACAGTACATCGAAACTGCAAAAGAGGTACATCACAAATGGGAGACAGTCTCGTGTACAGCTGTAACTATTGGACGTAAGTATTTAACTTTAATTCGGCTGTAGAATTACCTATTAACTTATTCTTTGCAAGAATATTAATTATACGAAAATATTCCGGTTGCTTTTCCATACTATTATATTGTCTAATTCCAATGTCTCAATGGGTATTATTTCAACTATACAACTGAGTATATTGTAGGTAGTAAATAAATTTATTTTGATTGTGTAAATCCGATTTAAAGGTAAATATTGTACTTTTAGACCCTACCCTGGCCGAAGCACTTACAGCTGAGGAACGTTTCCTGGTGGAGAACTCTGAAACAGAATCAGCGCCAGATGCTATGAATGGTAAATACTAATCAGAGAAATAATAACAAATGAATGATATTTGTATTTGTTACTAGCTATATATGAAGACAATGGCAATGAAAATGAGGCCGCCCCTGTTGAATTATTCGGTAGTACTTACCGGAGTCAAAATTATTCTGAAATTCAGCTACTTGCCAAAAGAGGTGAAAATACAAATACGCGTAATGTACACATATGCTTTAATTGATTATTTTCAGTTTCCGAGTTACATGTAGAAGTAAAATCCATAAAAACAGAGCTCCGAACGCACATGGAGGAGCAGGGAGCGGTGTTGAGGATGATATACAATTTGGTCGAAGCAGAGAAGAACGGACCAAGGGCCAAGCTGGCCTTCAACGCCTGCCCGCTCCCTGTATCCACCGCGGAAGAACTCAAAATATTGAACGACATAATAGGTGAAGGAGAAAACAGGAAACACTTTGTAAGTTTTTATTATAATGTATTTACTATATGCCCACAAATTCTGGCCTGATAAAATGAACTACAAAGGTCTTGTATAATTTGAGTTATTACAGTTTTGGAGGTGTATTTGTTCTGCCCATTGCCGTACAAACTGAACAGCAATTTTAAAAATTTCATTAAACCTAAATGTTTATTTAAGAAAGAAAACGGTACCTTAACTTCAACAAAATAAAATTTGCGCGCGAAAGCTTGAAACTGGGGTGTCACAAAGGTGCCACACTTGCGCGCTGTGGTTAATCACAAAATTTTGTCTTTACCTTAAACTAGCGTTAATCCTATAACTTTTTCAAATTAAATATGATCATAACATTTTTGCTCACTACACCCTTGAAGTTTATAAGATCCTTCCTGAAAAATCCTATATCAAATTAAATTAGTCTCAGAAAAAATGCCTGGTGAAAAAATACAGGGTGTATTCAAAATGGATAAATAACAACTCCTTAACTATTCGAGTATTAAAGTTTTTCGCGTGGTTGTCTACGTAGAATCGCCTAATGTAATACACTGCATGTTTTAATACACCCTGTATATTGAAATTCTATTTAAAGCGCAATGAATCCCGAGGGAGGATAGAGCATCGTTTTAAAACATTTATTTAAGAAAGCATATAACTACTTAATTATTATCGCTTCTAATCAATTTTCTGATTTGATTTAGATCAGTGTAATGAGTCGCTGTGGCGGAAGCGATATCCGAAGGGCAACCTATTTCATTTTAGAAAAGTGCATCACTCCTGGGCTAGCGGAGGCTATAAATTGGGATGGAAGAGGTGTAAAACAGCCGATCAAATGTTTCACGAATTTTATCTCCGCAGTGTTTGAGGTGTTGCAAGAAAATCCGATGGTTGGCAAGCCTACGGTCGACGAAATGAAAAAGTGCATGCAACAGTGGATGCAGGGCAGCAAGGTCCGCAACGGCACGTATAAAAAACGCGTACCACCTATAAATTAGATGATTGATTGACTGTTTTTTTACTCATTGTTGTTAGTAGTTGGTCATATCTCCGAATATAGGCCGTTTACATTGCGTATCATGTTTATGGGATTTCCGCTCACCATTTTTATGGAAAAAATTGGTAATAGTACCAAATTAAAGAGAATAACATTCCGGGTCGTTTGATATAATTTGTATAATGATTGTTTTACATAAAAATATAAAATTTTAAATGTCGGTATATTAAAAATTTGAGTTGCTGTGCTAGTCGAAATATCCTTTGAACGCCTACATTTTTTTATTTTATATTTTTATGTAAAAGAAGTATTATACAAATAATTTTTAAAATCAAACGACGCGAAATATGTTTTTCTTCTATTTGGCACCATTATCAGTTTCTTGTATAAAAATGGTGAGCTATATAATTACGTGTTACGCAATGTAAACGGCCTATGTTCGGGGATATAACCAACCACTCGGTATAACAATTTATTATGGTATTATTAAGTACATTTTTAGGAAAATAACAAACCATTCTTATTCTGTAAAATTTTGTGTATAATAAATAAATAAAAAACTGATTTAAAAAAATGGGTTCATTTTATAAATACCTACCTTTTTGTGGTTTAAATAAAAGGATTTGTTGAGAATATTCGATAAGATTAAATATGTGGTAAACGTTTGACAAACGGTATTGAAACGATTACAAACTTGTAAGAAACGGTTTCCAAATAGTTTAAAAACAGTTTAACATTAATTTGTCAAAGCTTTGTGGTAAACGTTCATCAAAGGTTTGTTGGCGTTTCTAAACGATTCATAAACGTTTTATAGACGGTTTTTAAACGATGTATAACCGTTTCATAAACCTTTACAAACCATTTATCTTTTACGTGCCACAAAGCTTTGACAAACGTTTTAGTGTCGACTAAAGCGTTTATTTTAGAACGTTCGGCAAACCTTTCTCGACTAGTTGCGAAACCATTTGTCAAATGCTTGCGGTAAACGTTTATCAAAGGTTTGTTGGCTTTTCTAAACAGTTCATAAACGTTTCATAGACGGTTTTTAAACGATGTATAAACGTTTCATGAACCTTTACAAATCATTTATCTTTTACGTGCCACAAAGCTTTGACAAACGTTTTAGGGCCGATTAAAGCGTTTACTTTAGAACGTTCGACAAACCTTTCTAGACTAGTTACATAAACATTTGTCAAATGCTTGCGGTAAACGTTTATCAAAAGTTTGTTGGCTTTTCTAAACGGTTCATAAACGTTTAATAGACGGTTTTTAAACGATGTATAAAGGTTTCATGAACCTTTACAAACCATTTATCTTTTACGTGCCACAAAGCTTTGACAAACGTTTTTGTGTCGACTAAAACGTTTATTTTAGAACGTTCGACAAACCTGTCTCAACCGGTCACGCAAACATTTGTCGAAGCTTTGAGGTAAACGTTTGATAAACGTATGTTGGTTTCTTTAAAAGGTTTAGAAACCGTTATCAAACAGTCTATAAACTGTTTGTAAACGGTTTAAACACCGTTTACAAACGGTTTATGTTTAACCTATAACAAAGCTCTTCTGAACGTTTGTATAGCACTCTAAAGCGTTTGTTTTAAACGTTCGACACACCTGCCTCAACCGGTCACGCAAACATGTGTCGAAGCTTTGAGGTAAACGTTTGATAAACGTATGTTGGTTTCTTTAAACGGTTTAGAAACCGTTATCAAACAGCCTATAAACTGTTTGTAAACGGTTTAAATACCGTTTACAAACGGTTTATGTTTAACCTATAACAAAGCTCTTCTGAACGTTTGTATAGCACTCTAAAGCGTTTGTTTTAAACGTTCGACTCACCTGCCTCAACCGGTCACGCAAACATGTGTCGAAGCTTTGAGGTAAACGTTTGATAAACGTATGTTGGTTTCTTTAAATGGTTTATAAACTGTTAGCAAACCGTTTCATTCGTTTGTGTGTTAGCTGGGTATCGATTTACCTGAAATTTTACAACGTCATACTGCTAATTCACATTCTAAATGAGCATAAAAAAGGCTGAATCTTTCCTCATTTAACCAACTTTCCATCTCCAAAGGTAAGAAAGTTACCAATGGTGGACAACTTAAAATTGGCACCCTGTATAATGGAACGTGCTTGGCGCACTATCTGTTTAAACCGCCGTTTCCTATTCAATGTCTTAACGCTGATTTATAACGTCAAGCTACCTGGCTTCAAGGGATTGAATTGGGACAACGGATACACCGATCTAATCGATTTACCTGAAATTATACAACGTCATATTGCTAGTGTTGATTTAGTATATTGTAAGGGCCTTGAAAAATGTAATTACTTAAAGAAATTTCTGGGTGGTAAAGTTCATTCTATTAAGGAAACTCAATTAAAACTTACACCTAGCCAGCCTAAATGCTTTAATCATCATTTAAATGTATGTTCATGCGCTATAACTAATGCCGTATTTATATACAATGAAATAAAAAATAGTGTTTAGTGGGGGTGGATAAGTACAAATATCAACTTCATAGAACCTTCAGTCACCATGGATATGCAGCTTGAAACACATAGGTTTAATTCCTTTAAAAATTGGCCCTGCAAGTTCATTAACCCACGTGATTTGGCTAAAGCAGGATTCTATTATATGGGTATGCAAGATGTGGTTAAATGCGCGTTTTGTGGAATTGTACTACGCAATTGGGTAGTAGGTGATCCCCTATAGGAGATCATTTCCGTTGGAATCCTGATTGTCCATTGTTGGATAATTATATCGAGTATAGGCCAAAACGCTATCCTGAACGCGAATGCCCACCCCAGGAAAATCAATTGGAATCAGTGCATCCGGCATCACAGGAAATAACAGATAATAAGTTTTTATGTAAAGTTTGCTTAATAAATTCGGTTACATTAACATTTAGTCCTTGTGGGCATTTTTGTGTATGTACCCCATCATGTACCGAGTGGGTACTTTCAAAGCCGAACATAGGGGAATTGCATTGTAACTGATCTTTATATAGATTCCTGCTCGCCATTTAAACCCACAAGGATGGTAATGTCTTAATTATAAAAACTCTCTGCTCTACTGAATACTCGTTATTCATATTATTTGATATTAATAACAGAAACATCGACTGATTTCAAATAATTTAATTGACAGATAAAAAAAAGTTGACAATCACAGCAACCTATATTATTTCAAAATAGCATTATTTTATAATTTTTTTTACAGAAAAAGATAACTAAGTAATAACATTTATTGGTACCATCAGATGCGCTGTATTTTTGTCGTTCTATTCATACCATTACCATCCTTGTGGGTTTAAATGGCGAGCAGGATTCTATATAAAGGTTAGTTACAATGCAATTCCCCTATGTTCGGTTTTGAAAGTACCCAGACGGTATAATGCGTCTATCAAAATGTCCTATATGTAGGCGCTCCATTGAAGGGCATATAAGAATGTATTGGTCTTAATCATGTTGTAATTTAATATAATAGCGGTACCATAATTTGATAACCACTTCCTCTCTGTATCAATTGTATATTATAGGAAAAAATGCTTTTTAATTTTTTGAAAAAAAAAATTATTATTAATTAGAGGTAAATATTTTAGAAATTATAATTGTAATGTATTTTCTATACTTTATCCAATAAAAAATGGTTTAGAATCATATTTTTTATTTCCTGATGTCGGTAATTCTCTGAATTAAGATAATTTATCTTAATATTTTCATGGAATTCTTTTAAGTAGGGGAAGATGGGGATCATTCGGCTATAGGGAACATTCAGCTACCATTAATATATCCTAACAGCGTTTGAATTTGGCGCCAATTTCTGCATATGGTGTGAGTAATAATCTACCAAACAGTAGCAAGTTGTTGTGATAACTTTCCTTCGTTTATAATTTTTTGTGTGAGTAAAAGTGTATTTCAGTGAATTTAAGGTAAGTTTTCGCAAACCTATATTATAGATTATAACAACCATATTTCTTATGCTAGCAATTTAGTTTATATCACACATATTAACAAATTATTCATGCCTCATGCTCCAGGCAGCACATAACCTTCAAAGTTCGGCTTCTTTATATTTTAAACCCAAACTATTATTATAGCGCATGGGAAACATTCGGCTAGTAAGCATGGTGAAGATTCGGCCGATAGCTGAATGTTCCCCATAGTATGAAAGTGAGCACACGAATTTGAAGCTACGTTGACAATATTTATTGAAAAATTACAGATGCCTAAGAACTATATCAAAAAGACAAACCGCTGCCACATTAGTGAAAATCATATGAAACTGGCGATTACAGCTGTTTTATCAAATCGTTTAAGTCAGTACAAAGCTGCTCGGGAATATCAAGTAAAGCGCCAAACCATACAATCCCGAATAAAAAATCTTTTAAAGAAAAAGACCAAGGAAGAACTTCTGCGCGAGTTGGATGATTCAGGCAACGAGAGTGAAGATGGGATTGCGTTTTCAAACAAATATACATCTCGGCAAATCTTCACGACAAGTCAAGAGGCAGAGCTAGTAGCGTATATAAAAAGGTGCTCGGACTTGAACTATGGTTTAAACTATAAACAAATAAGAACCCTGGCTTACGACTACAGCAACATTGTAGTGAACTGTAAGATACCAAGTAACTGGAAGCCAAATAAAATGGCAGGTCTTGATTGGTTACGTGGGTTTATGCGAAGGCATGAGAAAGAGATATCGCTACGTAAGCCAGAAAGTACAAGCATAAGTAGATCTATGGCTTTCAACAAACCACGAAAGGCAAAAAACAAGTGGCTCACATATCTTCTCAAGAAAGGGGAGAACTCATGACGTTCGTCGGGATAATTAGTGCAGCAGGATCCACAGTTCCGCCAGTTTTTGTATATCCTAGGGTAAGAAACCTGGAAGAGTACTTAGGTGAGGAGTACCCAACTTCAGCCATTGCCCTTGGCAATAAAAAGGGATGGATGACTTCTGAACTTTTTCCCAAAGTTATTGAACACTTTGCAAGTACTGTTAAATGCTCTGTTGAAGAGAGAGTGCTTCTGATAGTAGATAATCATGAATCTCACATATCTGTAGATGTCATCAGGTTGTGTCGAGAGAAAGGAATAATTTTGCTATCATTTCCCCCTCACACAACACACAGAATGCAGCCGCTGGATGTAGGTGTGTACGGGCCTTTCAAGTCATATCTAGCTACTTCTCAACATGACTGGTTGCTCACAAATCCAGGCAAAGTGATCACAATACGGCACTTAGCACGTTTAGCTAAATGTGCATATGAAAGTGCTTTCACCATAAAAAATGTTACAAGCTCGTTCAAAAAAACAGGGATTTGGCCATTGAACCGCCTCGTATTCAAAGATGACGATTTTATGGCAAGCGAGGTAACAGACAAACCACTAATTGGAAACGAACCACAAACTGATATTTTTACTGGCGATACACAAAATCCAAATGTTCAGTTGCAAAGAGAAACAAAACCACCAATTCCTTCCACTTCAAAAAAGCAACCGGTTCCTATGGATACAGATAAAACACCTCCATTACCGTCTACATCAGTTGCTGCTTGTTTAGTAAGTGAAATAAGGCCCTATCCAAAAGCAACTTTTGAAGAAAAAAAAAAGAGAAATTCTAGAAAAGCTAAGTCGACGGTTTACACTGACACACCGGAATATGAAAATAGACAGCGCATTGAAGAAGAAAGAACAAGGAAAAAATCAGTCAAAGAAAAAAGGAAATCTGTTAAAAGAAATTTAGTAAAAGTGGACAAAAAAAGAAATATTTCTACGTCAAGTGAATCTAGTATCGATATTCCATTAGATGAATCCTCCGAGGAAGAAGACTTTTGGGAAGATATGAAACTCATCAGCGAGGAGGACACTATTAATGTCAACAATTTTGTTCTTGTTAAATTTTTTGTTGCCAAAACTGAAATTTATTACGTGGGGTTGATTCTTTCTTTGCAAGATATGGAATATGAGGTGAAATTTTTACGAAGGAAGAGTAACACAAATTGCTTCCTGTTTCCAGACGTCGATGATATCTCAACAATAGAAAAAAAAGATATTGCCGCTATTTTGCCCTATTCATTTAGTCAAGGGACCTCAAGAACATCAAGTGTTTATAAATTCAATATAAATTTTTCTAGCTTGAATGTAAGATAAACGTGTTTGTTTTTTGCCTTAAAAAGAATGTTAATTTGTTTGTGAAATAGTTTTACTTTTTTTTAATAAAGTCCAGTTTTAGTAGTATTTACCATTTTCTTATGTATAATACTAAAAAATAACGAGAATAGTAGAATACAATCCACATCAGACATAGGCCGAAACATCCCCGCTTGGTAGCCAAATGTCCCCCACTGGTGGTTATGATTCAGCTGTTTGACAGAAAACTTATTTCTTAAAAAATCAAAATTATGCTGTATAAAAGAATTTGCTAATTAGGCGTAAAACGTATATAATATCACCCTATTTTGATATATGAAATCAGTTTTACCAACACCTAACAATATTTCACATTTTAGCCATCTTCAGACTAATATACCGAATGATCCCCATCTTCCCCTACAGTGATGAAAATTAGTTAGTTATGTGTGTTAATTCATTGGAGTAAGATGTATACCTTTACCGCCCTTTCCTCCCCAATAAATTGGGAGAAAAAAGTGATAAAGGTGCGTGTCTTATTCAGATATCACATGATTTCCTTTGTGCTTTTGGTAAGTATATATAGATTTCATTCAGCCTAAAAATTATCAAAAAGTTAAAATGAATACTGCTGACCGTAAGTCTTGAAATAAAGTTATTTTAATTTTTTATTAATATATAATTTTTATAGAAACACTTAGTCAAATAGGAGTGAATATTCTGAGTGGGGTTTTGCCTCCAGGAACCGTAAGTAATTCATTATTTTATTTACATGTATTTTAGGAGAAAATTTTAGGACCCCAGCCAAGTATGCTTATTATTAGTTTCCGTACCTCCGGGAGGGGCTGCTTGGCCCTGTCCCGTAATTATAAGTTTTATATGGCAGGGATGGTCCTGCTATATTTATAAGGACATATTTCATGACTGAAAGTTTTTTCAATTTTTTAGCATTAACAAACACTAATTACCTTTATTTTTGCAGCCTAGTTGAGTAAAAGTCGTAAGTTTTTTATGTTTCTTTAATAAACACAATCTAATACATTTTTTTTCTATTTTTTCAGAATGAAAACTATATTTTAGTTAGTTAGTTAGTTAGTTAGTTTAGTTAGTAGTTTTTTTTAGTTAGTAGTTTTTTATAATAAAAATATATATAAAAAATTACATTTCGTTTATTGAATTATTAATCATACTATCAGTAACCGACATATAAGCAATAAAAAAAATTACGTTTCTTTTATTCCTAAATGTAGTAAATTTTACTTTTTAAAAATCTGGTACAATTATATAAGCATTCGTCTGCGTAAGCAGTATAAGTTTTTCTTAAAAAATGTGTATGAGTAAACACAATCTGAATTGTTTGGTCATAACACACGATGTCAAATATTAATAATTCTAGTCCAGGGCGTGGTATCTTCAAGATAACGCTTTTACTGTGATTTTCCATATTAACCATTTGAAAGTTAGCTTCAATATCGGAGCCCAAATAATAGTATCGAATTAGTTCAAGATTATTGCCCCCAATGAACCTTATAGGAAATATTATTCTTCTATGCATGCTAAAAATAAGCCTTGATGATATTAAATACAAAAAAATCATTGTTATACTTACATCGAGTTAGAATTTGAAGATAATTCCCTTTAACTGCGATTTCGCAGTAATTATAGCCCAAAGGACAGCCTTGAAACCCGCAGTGGGAGCACTTTTGTAAAAAGGTCCACTCGCAGGGGTCGTAAATGTTTACAACAATAAAAAAACTTGTTAGTTGCAACATTCAGCACCTTTAATTGAATTAAATCACTATCACGATAATTCCAGTCTTTTACTGTAATGATTTTTTTTATATTCTTGGAAATTATATCTGTAGTAGAAACTTAATTCTTTAGTATTACGATTAAAAGTATACATTTTATTACTGTAACTTTTATTAGTAAATTTAAATTTCGATATATCGGCGACTGATATTATGATTAATAATTCAACTTCAGTCATGTTTTAAAAATTATGCAAATTTTACATCTGTTATATAGATATAAGCCCATCCTATTTCCTGATATTATCGTTTAAGGAATTTTTTGAATTAAAATATTTAGTACGCGTGTGGTACTTTATCAATTTCCTCCTAACCACATATGCGATTAAGCCTTTATCAGTTTCCTTTTAAGACACCAAAAAACACTTATCAGTTTTAATTCATTTTTATTTTTATCCAATAATATTTTTTAAATCTCATTACATATTGTTACCGATCTGCCTGAGACTGAAATTCTGCGACCCACTCAAACCACACGCACCGCCAATAGAACCAGTGATATCCTTATTCTAACAGGCCACACCTCTTTCTACATACAAAAAATACATTGTTCTAGAACAATTCAAACAATTCGTCACCCCATTTCCAACCACTCAAACGCACCCTCACAAGTTCACACCCTTATTCTAGAACAAATCCCAAGCCCCAAATTCTAGTATAAATACTCCACCCCAATCCCAATCCAACTAAGATGTTCCGAGTCCACAGCCAGCAACTCTTCAACTTCAATCCATCAACTCCAAGCTGTCTCTTCGATACTACCCTAGCTACCAGGGTCTGTTATTGAATATTGTTGCCACGCCCGCTTCGAGGTAACAATTTGGCGCCCAACGTGGGGCATTCTTCTTCCGACGAAGAAGACCTACCGGTAGTCGCCTACCTGCTCCACCACCGACAGCTATCCAAGGTCACGATCCTCCGACGCCTGGACCAACTGCTCCTGCACTTCAGGACAACACTGGCCCTCTCTAGACGTCCAAGGTCACCTTCCTCCGACGCCTGGAGCAACTGCTCCTGCACTTCAGGACAACATTGGCCCTCTCTAGACGTCCAAGGTCACGTTCCGCTGACGCCTGGTCCAACCGCTCCTGCACTTCAGGACAACATTGGCCCTCTCCAGACGTCACACCACGATCAGCACCTTCTCGACCAGCATCTCCATAGCCAAGTGGATGCACCTCCGTTCAGGATCAACCACTGCACCCCGGGTTCTCCGCATGGATGCCCTAGTCGATCAACTTACCGCTGCGCTCCAGCAAGCTGCTTTGCAAGCCGCAGCCGTAGCTCCACCAGCAGCTCCGGCTCCACCAGCTCCACCAGCAGCTCCGCAACTCCCGATGGAGTTCTTTGGACTTCCGCATGAAGATCCAACCACCTTCTGCACCAACCTGGAGGCCTACTTCGACGCTGCTCGTACCGTAGACTGCGAGAAAGTGCGCGTTGCATCTAGCCTGCTGCAAGGTGAGTGTTTGAAGTGGTTCACAATCTACAAAAATCTACGATGGCCCTGGGCTACGTTTCGAGAGCGACTCATTGCCGAATACGCCTCGCCCAACGCCCTAGCCACGCTCCGTGCCGACTTCTACGGAAGGCACCAAACCCTCACCGAACCCGTGATGCTGTTCCTAGAGGAAAAAATTCAATTGGCATCCAGGCTCGCGCCCCAACTGCCCGACGCACACCTGGTGGCCTTGCTAATTGAATTATTGCATCCCCGCATTCAACGATTCGTTTACGCAGCTTCACCGAGCACCATCCCCGAGCTGCTGGACCATGCGCGGCTGACGGAGAAGAGCTTCAAGGCCGACGCTGCACGAAAGACGCCGAAGGTCGAACAACCTAAGACCCAAGTGCCGCCACCAAGAAGCAAGCCCACACTACCAGCTACCGGTGCCAACAGCCGACCCCTCCCTCCCCTGTGCCATTATTGCCCTGGAAGGCATCTTCACAGGAATTGCCCAGTGCTACGGGAACGTTCGGGAAATGTGCATTCGGTCGGGGACCAACAACCCGCAGCCCGGCCGAATTAAATTCTGCGAAACCAATACCATCTTTACCCCGTGTCCAGATTGACATCCGCGGACGCAAGTGTTACGCGCTTATAGACACAGGTGCCGGCTGTAACCTTGTTCGACGTGGTGTTAGTGACAATGCAGTGACACCCTCACCCCCAAGTGACTGTACAACATTGCCACCGCAGGCTACACTGTCCCCGAGCAAGGCACACAAACATTTTCCTTTTCCCTCCACGGGCACACTTTTACGTGTAAGTGCCTCGTGATAAACAATCTCCGCGATGACCTTATCCTTGGCAACCCCTGGCTTCAGCAACAAGAAGCAAACATTGACCTCGGCCGCCAGTGCGTTCATCTTGGACTAGGGACGCGAGTTACCGCCCACTGGAAACGCCCCCAGCCGCAGTAAACTGCCCAACGCAACGAACTACGTGAAACAGCTCGGGTTTCACGAGCTCCACAAGCCACCGACGTGGTTTCACCAGCAGCTCCGGTTCCACCAGCAGCTCCGGTTCCACCAGCAGCTCCGGCTCCACCAGCAGCTCCGGCTCTACCAAACACCAGTAGTGAACCCGCTTGTGTGTGCCCGCTAGAGTTACGCACCCTCGCCGACGAGGTACGAGAGGCACAGCGGCATGACGTCGACGTCCAGCGAAAAATAACGCTCTGGGGTGACCTGCAACACCAAGAAGAACTCCAACCATGGCAGGAGGCGTTCTTGATGTCATTCCGAGCCCGAGAAGGTTCCCTCCACCACCGAGGAGACGACGGTGACCACCTAGTCGTTCCTGAAGCCGTACGACCGCGACTGCTCTACGAGTACCACGATTCCCGCCTCGCTGGACACCCCGGGGCTGAAGAAACTGCGCGAGCCATCTCCGCGCAATACTACTGGCCCACAATCAAGCGGGATGTAGCGACCTACGTCCGCGAGTGCTTATTGTGTGCCCAGTACAAACGGAAGCCCCCCATCCAGCAGCCCCCCAACGACCCAGAGAACCAACGCGACCATGGGAGACGATTGCCTGCGATATTATGGGCCCGTATGAAGAAACCGCCACCGGTAACCGCTTTATCTTGGTGGTAACGGACCTGTTCACTCGTTGGGTAGAAGCCTTCCCCATGGCCAACTCTGAGACAGAGCCCATCGTAAGACTCCTGGAGCGAGAAGTCTTCCACAGATGGGGATACCCGAAGGTGATGCTCACCGACAACGGCGTTCAGTTCACCAGCAACCGATTCGCCAACTTCTGCCGTAATTGGCAGGTCCTGCACTGGACCACGCCCATTTACCACCCGCAAGCGAATCCGACGGAGCGCCGGAACCAAGAACTGAAGAAGGGTCTCCGACTGCGCCACCAGAACAAGAACCCCAACCAGTGGGACGAGCAGCTGTCCATCACCGTGTTCAGCCTCCGAAGACGCCGCAATGCAGCTACAGGACAAACCCCGAGCCGGTTACTCCTTGGCTACGACATCCAACACCCTGGGGCCTGGAGAGCCCCCGAAGAACCACGCAACACCGAGCCCGAGGCCCGGCAGCAAACAGCACGTCAACACCAGACCCGGTACGTCCGACGACGCAACCAACCACCTAGACCCGAACCTAGTTTCGCCGTGGGTGACGCGGTGTTAGTGCAAGAGTTTGTTCATTCCCCTTTCGGTGTGCGGTGGGGCGGTCCCCATAGGATCCAGCAAAAAGTGGGCCCTACAACCTTCTGGGTGCGTAAGGGCCGACAGCGAGTGAAAGTGCACGCGGATAACTTAAGACTAGCTCCAGCCCGTCGTCGACAAGATGAACAATAAGACATTAATGTTAGGGACACATTTAGTGTTTTAACCATTCTTTATATTTGTGTATTGAACACCTGCAATTACCATTCTTTATATTTGTATATTGTACACCTGCAATTCTTATAAAATAAAGATACGTCGAGACAGCTCAACCACCCCCTAACAAACCCGTCGCAAATTTCAGTCTTCAAAGCAGGGAGGATTGTTACCGATCTGCCTGAGACTGAAATTCTGCGACCCACTCAAACCACACGCACCGCCAATAGAACCAGTGATATCCTTATTCTAACAGGCCACACCTCTTTCTACATACAAAAAATACATTGTTCTAGAACAATTCAAACAATTCGTAACCCCATTTCCAACCACTCAAACGCACCCTCACAAGTTCACACCCTTATTCTAGAACAAATCCCAAGGTCCAAATTCTAGTATAAATACTCCACCCCAATCCCAATCCAACTAAGATGTTCCGAGTCCACAGCCAGCAACTCTTCAACTTCAATCCATCAACTCCAAGCTGTCTCTTCGATACTACCCTAGCTACCAGGGTCTGTTATTGAATATTGTTGCCACGCCCGCTTCGAGGTAACAATATCTTAAATCTAGGTACATTTAAAATCTTACTCTATTTTTAATTTACTCATCTTTACTATTATGAAATTAAGAGTTACATTACATTTTATTTTATCATGCATACTACAAAGACGTAAATAAGCTTTTAAAATATTTGAATCAATTTTAGTCTTTCTTTCAAGCTGTTTCTTAAATCTAATAATGTTATTTATATGTCCATGCATTCTAAATCGTTTTTGATTATCGCGGGATAGAGTTTAGTAGCTTCCACTAAAGCATACGTGTTTTCACTGGGATCATTCAGCTCGGGGTTGTTTAAAATATTTAAGATTATCAAAAAGATCCCCTTGAAATAAACAAACAAACAAACTTCCTTGAAAAGTGTGAACTCAATTTGAATGTTTTCATACTTTATGGAACTAAAATCCTGTCCGGCAAAGAACTTTTCAATCAAATCTTTATTTGATCGAATAAATTGATATTCCTTGGCGCTTAAAGTGATTCCAATACATTTCGGCGCAGTAATCTTCACCACAGGAATCCAATTTCGGGCAGGACTATATCCTGTTGCAACATACTTTGTACACGATTTATTTAACCAATATGATGTTTCGTATACTAAGTAATGTTCTGTTTTTAAAGACTCTTCAAGAGTAGGCTGTTCCGGCTCGACTCGGGACTTCTTTGCTGGGATAAAAAATTCCACTGAAAATATACTTCTCGTACTTTCTGGGTAAGTGATGAGAAGAAACTTAACTTGATATGTATTAAATCTCTAAATTTATACCCATCCAAAGTTGTTTTTGTAACGGTCATCGATTCTGCTACCGGAAATTTGCGGTTATTGATTAATCGTCCTTGATCATCACCCTGTCTAACGGTCTTCAATTCTGCTACAGGAAGTACACTATTCTGCGACCGGAAATTTGCGGTTATTGATTAGTCGTCCTTGAACATCACCAACGGTCTTCTATTCTGCGACCGGAAGTGATTGCAGTTGGGATTCCCAGCGCGGCTAATATCGTGAGAGTGGGCGTGGCCAATATTGCGGGGTCGGGCGGCGCGGGCGGGCGGGGAGGTGCGGGGGTGTATGATTGAACGGGAGTGATTGGGGGTGTATCGATTGATCGGGGGTGTATCGATTGATCGGGGGTGTATCGATTGCGGGGGCGTATGATTGTGGTTGCCTATATTGCGGGGGTGGTACCTCGTACACGTGGATGGTTAGACCGGAAGTGGAGGTGCAAAACTACCCCTTTTAGATTTACATAGGTTTCTTATGGAGGGTGGTGTGCTGGAACACTCTCTATTATGATACTCACCCGGTATATTATTTTTTACAGAATGTTCAAAGTTTATTATTAAATCATCGATTCACAATTTTATGTACTGATGAAGATCAATTAATTGATCGAAATATATTTACTTTTTTCTTCGTTTCAATTTTCCTGATAAATGGCTGTTTTTATTCTCATAAAACGTTATTAAATTACAATATCCAGCCAAAAAAATTTTTACACTTAATTATACTGATTTTTTATTTTTAGATTTAAACTAATAAATGTTCGTTTTGCAATACATTCCTTCTTTTATTTATTTTTTTTAAAACAGGAGCATCTTTTTTATGACTGATATCAGTACAATGTAAGCATCATAAGTACAATAACATGAAAACAAACAATAGGCAAATTGCATAAAAACAAGAATAGGTTCCGATTAAATAAGGTATGGTAGAACAAATAGAAACTGATGTTTTTTAGGTATCACAATTCAGACTGAATCTGAAAAGAGTTATGGGTAATCGCCACGATAAAAAACGATAAACAAAAAACTAAAAAAATAATAGGTACTGATTACAATAAAGTATCGTAGAACGAATAGAACCGGATTTTATTTAGGTATCACAATTCAGAATGAATCTGAAAAGGGTGTGTAATCGGCACGATAAGAAACGATAAGTGAAAAGTAAGAAAATAAAGATAGGTTACGATTAATACAAGCTATGACGAAACTGATAGGAACCGATTTCATTTTACTAGTTTAATATGGATAGAAACTGATTAAATAAACATACCACAAACACAAATTAAACTTAAAACAAGAAGGTGTGCAAGTGCGAATAGAATTGGATTGAGTACAGTTTAAAATCTGCAATAGAAAACGAAAAAGTGAAGTCATAATAAAGTAGATTAAAAATGATAGAATTGACCATGTAGTTGTTCTGGAAAATAGAGTGCAGAAAACGGATAAAATACGATAGATTTTTTTTTTATCGTTTTCTATCGGGAATTTTTAGCAGGGAACGAAGCTTTCCCTGATCTGAATGTGGACTATGATACCTTTGCAAATCATAAGCAAATTCTTGTTCATCGCTTTGAAAACAGGCATTATATTTGTAAAAGCAAGTCTACAGGTAGACCTACTGTTCTAACGGAAGAGGTTGTCGAGGATATTCAAACTAGAATGTAGAGAAGTCCGTTGCGATTTTGGCTGCACAAACTGGTAGGAATTTAAACAAACAGGTACCTCAATAGTAAATCTAAAACTTATAATTATTCTTTGTACAGGTATTTCTTATGGAACTTGATGGAAAGCACTCAAGAAAAATCTACATATGCACCCCCACAAAGTATCGGTAATTCAACAGCTGTATCCACATGATTTTGGACAACGGATTCAATATTGTCAATGGTTTATGGTGAATTTAAACAACGATTACATTTTAGACCGCGCATTTATGTCAGATGAAGTTTCATTTGTCGGGTTATGTTAACAGTCAAAACTATAGAACATGGGCCACAGAAAATCCACATAATTATGTTGAAACCAGTTTGCACCCGCTCAAAGTTGGAGTTTGGGTAGGTATGTCAAGACGGCGAATTATTGGCCCAATTTTTTTCGACGATACAATAAATGCAGAAAGATATCGTAATAATATTTTACAACCGATTATCGAACAATTACACGACGATGAGTTAAACGAGGGATATTTTCAACAAGATGGAGCTACACCTCACACAGCTCATGTAACCCTTAACTATCTAAGAGAATTTTATGATGATCGCCTTATAACCCGTGGACGATGGCCCCCAAGAAGCCCAGATCTTACACCATTAGATTTTTATTTATGGGGACATCTTGATCAACTACAAGAAGCAATTCAACAGGAAATAAGAAACATAACGGAAGATGATTTACGGAGAGTCTTGAATAACATGAGGAGGCGAGTTAATTTGTGTTTAGAAAATAACGGTGGTCATTTTGAGCACTTATTATAAATTTTTACAAATATGTTTGTAACTATATTTTGTATTAAATTGTGTGCCATATTTTTGTACAATAATTATTGTAATATTTACTTTAAATTCTGTCATTCACGTTTATTACATTTTCCTCAAGATTTGTTCATTAAAGTTGTGTAATGTGCATCAAATTGGTTTTTCATCATTTTACATGATGGGCTTTTTTGACGGCTCTGTAATAACAATAATTATTCCATAAAATGTCTAAACAATGAAATATACTTGACTACTAAAGAAAATCGATTATATTTTGCTTTACTTGTTGGGGTTGCTTCCTAGGTTATATACTGCCATGCATGATGTTTGGGTTTTTCTTCTTTATATTGAAAATCTTTAAAATTTAGAAAATGTTTGACAAATTTCATCTGAGGTATCGAAAAATATGAGTATGTTGTTGAATTACTATGTTTGTGTGTGTTTTAGTCCCAGTGGTGTGAAGAAACCCAAGCTAGCTACTAAACGTCCGTTTACAGAAAAAGAATTGCAGGATGAAATTGATAATTTAGAGGATGAATATGTGCTGCCTTTAGCAGTTTCGCTATTTAGTGAATCTGACTCTGACTTTTCGATGATGATTCAGTTATAGATAAAACGTATCTTTCTGAAACTGATGGTAGCAATAGTGAAAATCTAAATGAATCAGATCATAACAGATCAGGAGATGAAGGGCAGTTCGAACCTGAAGAATGAGCAGATCCCATTCCTGCCACAAGGAAATCTAAAAATCAGCACATTCCAGATGAAGACAGCGGTTGGAATGAAATTGAAAGAGATCCAGATGAATTTGATTTCACAGGAATACCTTCAATAAATGTGAATCTGGCCGCAGAGGCGAAACCAATAGCGTATCTGGAGCTCTTTTTCGACAACAATATTATTAATACAATAACAGGTGAAACCAACAGAAGGGCTAACGAAGTGTTACAAAACCTACCTCGACCGAAAAGAAGAAGTCACCTCAGCGTATGGAAAGAAGTTTCTAATGAGGAGATGAGACAATTCCTAGGTTTATGTGCTTTAGGAGGTATTGTGAAGTTTCCCTCGCTTAGAAAACAATGGAGTAGGGAGAGTATTTATTATCACCCTGTTTTTGGAAAAACCATGGCCCGCGATAGATTTCTGGGAATTCTTAAAATGCTACGACTGGTGAATCATGAGAATCTTGATACCGGGGACCGTCTTCACAAGATTCGCAATATTTTGGACATGGTGATAGAAAATATAAAGCGTTGCTATTACCCTAATAAAGAATTGTCCATTGATGAAGCTATGATCTTATGGCGAGGTCGTCTAATTTTCAGACACTACATTTCCAATAAACGCCACAAGTATGGGATAAAACTCTACGAGCTCACCACTCACGATAGATACATTCTAAATAATAATAATAATAATAATAATATTTATTTATTTCTGTACTTACATAATATGTTTACAAATATAAGGGAACAAAAAATAAGGAGAATACTCCGTAAAACCACAGAAATAAATAAAGAAAGTAAGGACTTGGATCACTGAAGTGTAATACTTGTGCGTGACCCATATTTTGCTGTGCTAATTTTTCAAGCAGCATTGACTTATAATTATAAAGAGTATATGTACCTATATTGTTATGTATTGTGTATTACTGTTTCAAGAGTTTAATACTTATTGCTTAGTATGACATGTAATGTGTAACGTGCTACCAGTGGCACAAAAGTTTTTGGGCGTTGGCCAACATCGCCATTTTGTGTTCCACTGGTAGCTCACGTTTTGAGCGCGGGTGGCGCTGCAAGTAGAGAAGCGGAGAACAGGATTCCCACCACCGATTCGTGCAGTCCACCAATCACAGCCCTGGCTTGGTGGGGAACCCGCATAAAACCAGCTCCCCAGGCCAGGACCAACAACTCCGTTTTCGACTTTAAAGTTAAAACATCTAACTTTAAATCCGTTTATTTTCCGAGCTGTATAATTATCCGTTTATATTCCGATACTTTCAAATTATCCGTTTATATTCCGTATTATTCCCTTTAATTATTTTTGATTTAATTCCGTTTTATTTCCGCATTATTTTATTATTATTAATTTTATTTAACCGTGGCTCAAAGAACGTTTAAAGTTTATATCCAGGTACAAACCCCAAGTCCGAACCAGTCCCCGTTCCTTTCCGAGACCACCCGCTTCGTGAAGAACTTGAGCGAAAGGTCTCATCCTTAACCTAGACCGAGCACGCCTGTGCAAACTTGGCGAGGTCTAGGTCTGTTCCCCAGGACATATAGCTTTTGAATTGTTGAATAGAACAGGTTTCAGTGGCTTGTTCTTTAATCATTCCTTAAAAGAATTAATTGGAATTAATTATAGATTCAAAGAGTCAAGGACCTTGAGGTCATAAAATTCCTTTCCAATTCCCGAATTATAAATTTTACTCACCGTACATTATCCTTAACCTAAAGATTCAGACTGCCCTTCTAGCCTCTGGGCAACGTTTGTTTATTCACAACAATTTAATTAAAATAAAGCAGATTTGCTTTATTTCTTTGTTTATAGAGCAGCTGTCATTCTCAAAGTCGACGACGCGCAGCCATCACTTACTGGTGCTCGCGCTGCCAACCCGGACGAAAATCCCCAACTGCCGGCGGGAACAGCCGTAATTCAAATAAAATCATTTTACTGTTTTACATAAAATTGTTTATTTTTTTTTATTTTATTATTACAATTTATATTCAGAATACCGTGTACATAGTGTAAATAAATATTGTTAATCAGGTTTAAGCTTCTGTTTTACTTTTAAAGCACAACTCGACCCCTGGACAACTCAGAGCTACCCGAAATACAAATTTTGCAACGTCCACCCTTATTAGCCGGGGGTGAAACGTTACAAATGTTAATGTAAAGATAAATTACTATTGACTTTGATTGTTAGGCATTCTTTATATTAAGTAGCTTTTGGATATTAATCCTAGACGTATTATGTAGCCACGATTTTATTTTGTTTTTAAATATATTAAAATTTTGACTATTCTTAATGTCATGGGGAATAGCAGAATATAAACGTGGAGCATTGTAACTGTATGACCGCTGCCCTATAGATTTCTCGGAGTTTTCCACCTGAGTTTCGGCTTGTAGTTTGTACCTCGTGTTATGGTCGTGTTCTATGTTTTTTAGATTACTTTTGATTTATGTTGCAAACAGAGTATCTTATAGCAATATAGCTGCCGAATGTCATAAATACGACTTTCATTATACAGCAGATCGCTTGGATATGTACGTTCTTTGTCAAATATAATTTTAAGAAAGTATTTTTGTAATACTTTTAAGCTGCTTAAATGTTGTTTTAAAATGCCACCCCAACCAACAATGCCATACTGCAAATGAGATTCAACTAACGAATGATATAGTATTTTTAAGTATTTTATATCTAATATTGGTTTTAATTGTTTGAATTGGAATAATACCACTCGTAATTTTTTATTAATTATACTAATATACAAGTCCCATTTTAGTTGTTCATCAATCATTATCCCTAAGTAGTTAATATTTTTAGTTAATTCTATGGTATATTCTTTTTTATTATTTGTAATCTTTAATTTGTCAAATGTGATTGTTTTATTCATATAGCAACTGAATGTCATAAATTTTGTTTTTTTAAAGTTAATGGAAAGAAATTTTTTATCAAACCAGAATTTTACATTTTTCAAGTCATTTTCAGCTGATCTTTTCAGTTCATTCCAATTATCAGCTGTATAGACAATTACAGTGTCATCCGCAAACGAGGATATGTTACCCAATGAGTCAAGTTTAAGGAGACCATCTATATATAGAGTAAAAAGAATAGGCCCAAGCACAGTGCCTTGTGGCACTCCACATTTTACCACCCTAGCATCACTTAAAACATCTTCAATTTTAACATGTTGGATTCTATTTTTTAAATAGTTTCGGATTAATTTGAATGCCACGCCGCGAAATCCAAAATCTTAGCACATTATCTGTTTAAACCACCATTTCCGTTTCATTATCTTAACAAGGATTTACAACGTCAAGCCACCTGGGTAGAAAAAAATCTTCATGGTTTGCTTTGGGATAGTGGATACACTGATCTCATCGATTTACCTGAAATTTACAACGTCATACTGCTAATGCAGATCTAGTATATTGTAAGAGTCTTGAAAAATGTAATTACTTAAAAAAATTTCTGGGTGGTAAAATTCATTCTATTGAGGAAACTCAATTCAAACTTAAACCTAGCCAGACTAAATGCTTTAATCATCATTTAAATGTATGCTCATGCGCTATAACTAATGTCGTATTTATATACAATGAAATAAAAAATAGTGTTTAGTGAGGGTGGATAAGTACAAATATCAACTTCATAGAACCTTCAGTCACCATGGATATGCAGCTTGAAACACACAGGTTTAATTCCTTTAAAATTTGGTCCTGCAAGTTCATTAACCCAAGTGATTTGGCTAAAGCAGGATTCTATTATATGGGTATGCAAGATGTTGTTAAATGTGCGTTTTGTGGAATTGTACTACGCAATTGGGTAGTAGGTGATACCCCTATAGGAGATAATTTCCTTTGCAATCCTGATTGTCCATTGTTGGATAATTATATCGAGTATAGGCCAAAACGCTATCCTGAACGCGAATGCCCACCCCAGGAATATCAATTGGAATCAGTGCATCCGGCATCACAGGAAATAACAGATAATAAGTTTTTATGTAAAGTTTGCTTAATAAATTCGGTTACATTAACATTAAGTCCTTGTGGACATTTTTGTGTATGTGCCCCATGTATAATGCGTCTATCAAAATGTCCTATATCCAGGTGCTCTATTGAAGGGCATATAAGAACATATTTGTCTTAATAATATTGTAATTTAATATAATAGCGGTAACATAATTTGATAACCACTTCCTCTCTGTATCAATTTTATATTATAGGAAAAAATGCTGTTTAATTTTTTGAAAAAAACATTTATTATTAATTTAACAATTAGATTAGAGGTAAATATTTTAGAAATTATAATTGTAATGTATTTTCTATACTGTATCCAATAAAAAATGCTTTAGAATCGCGTTTTTTATTTCCTGATGTAATTCTCTGAATTGAGATAATTTATCTTAATATTTTCATGGAATTCTTTTAAGTACAGTGATGAAAATTACTTAGTTATGTGTGTTAATTCATTGGAGTAAGATGTTTGCCTTTATCACCTTTAGCGCCCCAATACATTGGGAGCTAAAAGTGATAAAGATACGTGTCTTATTCAAATATCACATGATTTCCCTTGTGGTTTTGGTAAGTATATATAGATTTCATTCTGCCTAAAAATTATCAAAAAGTTTAAAATGAATGCTGACCGTAAGTCTTTAAAGAAAGTTATTTTAATTTTTTTATTAATATATAATTTTTTATAGAAACACTTAGTCAAATAGGCGTAAGCCTACTTAGTGGGGTTTTGCCTCCGGGAGCCGTAAGTAATTCATTATTTTATTTACATGTATTTTAAGAGAAAATTTTAGCACCCCACCCAGGTGTGTTTACTGATGGTCTCGGTGCCTCCGGGAGGGGCTTCATGGCCATGCCATATAATTATTAGCTTTGAGTGGCAGGGATGGTTCTGCCACATATATAAAGACACCCTCCATGAGGGTGTCTACTTTATGACTGTAAGTTTTTTTAATTTTTTAGCATTAACAAACACTAATTAAGTAATTACCTTTATTTTTTCAGCGAGTCCTAGTTGAATAAGTTTTTTATATTTCTTTAATAAACACAATCTTATACATTTTTTTTCTATTTTTTTTTTGAATGAAATTTTTTTAGTAGTTTTTTAGTTAGTTATTAGTTTAGTTAGTAGTTTTTAGTTAGTAGTTTTTATAATAAAAATATATATAAAAAATTACATTTCTTTTATTCCTAAATACAGCAAATATTATAAACAATAAAAATATAAAAATTACATTTCTTTTAGTAAATTATTAATCATACTATCAGTAACCGACATATACGCAATAAAAAAAATTACATTTCTTTTATTCCTAAATGTAGTATATTTTACTTTTTAAAAATCTGGTACAATTATATAAGCATTCATCTGAGTAAGCGGTATAAGTTTTTCTTAAAAAATGTGTATGAGTAAACAAAAATTGAATTGTTTGGTCATAACACTCGATGTCACATATTAATAATTCTTCTAGTCCAGGACGTGGCATCTTTAAGATAACGCTTTTACTGTGAGTTTCCATATTAACCATATGAAAGTCAGCTTCAATATCGTCGCCCAAATAATAATATCGAATTAGTTCAAGATTATTGCCTCCAATGAACCTTATAGGGAATATAATTCTTCTATTCATACTAAAAAATAACCTTGAATACAAAATAATACAAAAGAATCATTGTTATACTTACATTGCGTTAATATTTGAAGATAATTTCCTTTAACTGCGATTTCGCAGTAATTATAGCCTTGGACAAAAACAAATCTATCGATTTTAATTTAAACGAACATCAACAATTATTATTTCCAAACACTTTGACAAGTAGTGACAATAAAAACATCCAGTAATGCATTATGACAACAGCCTGCTATGCGTTTTAAAAGCTCCCTTTTGTTTTAATAAACTTAAACACTTTTCCCTTAATATCTCAAAAACGAATCAACCGATTTTAAAAAGCAAAACGTCAAAATGTAGGTAATCCAAAGGCCTTTCAAATGAGGTATCACATAACCCCCCTTGCCATTTAAAATTTTTGAGGAGGAGGCTCTGGAGGGTGGGGGGATAAAACGTGTTAAGTAACTTTTATGTAAAAATATGTCCCCCTCATTAATATTGTTGACGTGTCTCGGCGATTTCTTTAGAAAGCTTTGTGCACCGAGATATTGGGGGTGGATCGTTTTCAAATGATCACCCTGTATATATTTTATGATTGAATTCAAGAAATAAATCTCGAATAAAACCCTAAAACACGATTTTTAATTTTTATTCAAAACTTCCCCCGCTCTATTTCCAAAACTATTGACACTAGGGAAAAAATGAATAGAACCTTTTTTGTAGAGAATTAACTCTAGTATAATTTTGTATAAGGCTAGTTTTTCGCTAAACTCATACTTTCCGAGATATTTAAAAGAAAGTTAAAAAGGGGACCTTTGGGCCCCACTCCTGCCTCGCGCTTACCCCCCACCCTCGGGGACTTTTAGTATGTTATGCAGAACACTCGAATGAACAACTGTGCCAAATTTCAAAACTTCGGGATTTTTTTCTTCTGTTTGCCAATTTTTTGGCTAATTTGACTGGGCTAGTATATTTAAATGATCTATTGTCCCCTGTAATGGTATCAGTGCATGCAGAACGCATTATCTCCTACGCAGATGATACAGTTCTGTTTTTTATCGGACAAACGTGGCAGGAGATTCATACCAAAATCAGTCTTCAGATGGTATTAATTGCAAAATGGTTAGATACCAACTTACTGACTCTAAATGAAACTAAAACAAAATGTGTTCCCTTTGCTTTAAATATAAACCTGTTACCGTCGTATAACAACATCCAAATTGGAAATAGTAATCGTGTAATTATGCTTACAACATACTCACACTATCTAGGAATATGCATCGACTGTCATTTAAAATGGAAACTCCAAATCGGAGAGCTAACAAAAAAAATCAGAAAACTATTTTACCTGTTTAAACAAATTAAGCGTTTTTTACAATGGAAACAAATAAAAATGGTGTATTTTGGGCTTGCCCACTCCCTTTTACAGTATGGTATTCTTGGTTGGGGAGGGGTATATTCCTCTGCCTTAAACATATTAAAAACAGCACAAAATATAATATTAAAAATAACTTTAGGGAAACCCCATCTTTATCCTACAAAAAGTTTATTTCAAGATGCACAAGTTCTTAACGTCAGGCAAATATTTATTAAAGCGGTAGTCTCATACTATTTCAGTCAGCCTAAAAAAGCTGTTCAACACGGAAAGGATACGAGGTATGCAAGAAAAAAAAGGAAGTTACAAACAGAGTACAGAAAGCAATTGGTACGCGCGGGGTCAATTATTTAGCACCACGTTTTTACAATCAAATTCCAGATTCAATTAAACAATTAAAAAATAAAAAAACTTTTAATAAACGACTGAACTGGCACTTGTTGCATTGTGACATTACTGCTTTTCTAAAATTACTGCAATAGGCAAATCTAAATTTTATCCACTATCCACATAATATCTGACATTCTCAGGCGATTTAGCACCTAGTACCGTAACCGTAACCATAGACAGACATCGCCGTGAGGATTCCGCACACAAGCTTGTAGCTTAGGCGAGATCGTCAGGACGAATTTTCCGTAATTATTTCTTCTTTTTCTATTTTCTATTTTATATTCATTCATTTATTGTATTTTATCATAATTTATTTTTATTTTATTGTACTTGATTATATTTTATTATTGTATTTTATACTATATTTTTGGTCTATGGTTCCTGTCGTACGAATTAGTACGGAAATTTACATGTTTTTTGTACTTTTTCTTGAAATAAACAAACAAACAAACTTCCTTGAAAAGTATGAACTCAATTTGAATGTTTTCATACTTTATGGAACTAAAATCCTGTCCGGCAAAGAACTTTTCAATCAAATCTTTATTTGATCGAATAAATTGATATTCCTTGGCGTTTAAAGTGATTCCAACACATTTCGGGGCAGTAATCTTCACCACAGGAATCCAATTTCGGGCAGGGCTATATCCTGTTGCAACATATTTTGTACACGATTTATTTAACCAATATGATGTTTCGTATACTAAGTAATGTTCTGCTTTTAAAGACTCTTCAAGAGTAGGCTGTTCCGGCTCGACTCGGGACTTCTTTGCTGGGATAAAAAATTCCACTGAAAATAATTAAATTTACTTACATATCTAACATAAAAAATAGTAATTACAAATTAGTAATTATAAAATATACTTACTAATACTTTCTGGATGAGCGGTGAGAAGAAACTTAACTTGATATGTATTAAATCTCTGAATTTATACCCATCAAAAGCTGTTTTTGTAACGGTCATTGATTCTGCTACCGGAAATTTGCGGTTATTGATTAATCGTCACCCTGTCTAACGGTCTGCAATTCTGCTCCAGGAAGTTCACTATTCTGCTACCGGAAATTTGCGGTTACTGATTAGTCTCCGGTAGGTCTTCTATTCTGCGACCGGAAGTGATTGCAGTTGGGATTTCCAGTGCGGTCACGTGAGAGTGGGCGTGGTCAATATTGCGGGGGTGCGGGGGGTGCATGCGCGATCGGAGGTGCGGGGGCGTATTATTGGGGTTGCCTATATTGCGGGGGTGGGGGTGGTATTGATCGGAGGTGATCGATTGATTGATCGATTGCGGGGGTGGGGGTGTATCGATTGATCGGGGTGGATCGATTGCGGGGGTGGGGGGTGATCGATTGCGTGGGTGGGGGATGGTATTGTTCTGAGGGTTGCCTATATTGCGGGGGTGGTACCTCGTACACGTGGATGGCTAGACCGGAAGTGGATATGATAAACTACCCTTTTGGATTTACATGGGTTTCTTATGGGGTGTGGTGACAGATACGATGATTCGTCGATACAAGTTTTAGAATCAAAACTACGATCTAAAGGGGTGCGGGTGGACACCACAAAAGTTGTAATTTCAAGCACAGCAACAAAAAATTCAAATGACAGCCGGCATTTCTTAACATATAGCAAAAACAAGCTCCAGTTAGTTCGCTTTTTTTGTGACCACATTGTAGATTATACAGATTTAAGAGAAGATCAAGAAATCATAATTTCGGGAGGGTTTCCCGATATAGATAAGTGTTTTTCATTAAGAGGCAATTCGCTTTCTGACATTCCTTAAAAGAGGTCAAACCATATAGAAGCAGACTCAAGGATTATAAGTCACGCTTTTTATGATCCGACTCCGAATTCCGAAATCATCATACATAGTATGGACACCGACGTTCTTGTTCTGTGTCTTTATTATTGGCCTCGATTAGAAGAAGCTGGATGTTTAGAACTGTGGATGAGGATTGCTACATCAAAAAAAAGAGAACATTAGGATGTCATTTAGCTGCTCGTTCGTTGGGTTACGAAATTTGTAAGGCCCTTCTCGAAATTCACGCATTCACAGGATGCGATACTACCACTAAAGTAGGAACAAAAACAGCTGCCCTAAAAATTATTAAAAGTCCTGTAGCACGGGCAGCGCTCGCTCCTTTGGAAAATGGGAGAGAATTTACAGACAATGAATTTATTCAGTTAGAAAAAAATATAGGTATCTTGAAATTATTGGAAGACAGGGTTCTACTGCCAATAATGCACGTTTCCAAATTATAACAAATGTTTAAGTATAGGAATAGATTTATCTAAAATACGCTGTACATCTGAAGCTCTGCGATTGCATGTGCTACGATCTACGGCGCAAACCTATATATGGTGCAATGCCGCTAATTCTTCTTATAAACCTCTAGAGTACTCAAATTTTAGCTATGATATAGACGAAAACAACTTTCTTAAGCCAAAATTTATGACTAAGGAAGCATTACCATCACAGCTTATTAAAGCATGTTCGTGCAAACAAAAATGCGCTACAATGTGTTGCTACTGTAAAAAAAACAAATGTTGGTTGCATCCCGTTGTGCTGTTGGGTAATAGAAGACTGTAAAAATCTTAGATTATAACCTTTATTATTCAATAGTTGTGCTCTATTTTGTACTAGTTTGTTATTAAATATGTATTCTGAAATATATTTCTTACTTTCAACAGGCTTCTTATCCGTTTTTCTAACTTACCATAGGGGGCTTACTAAGGGGCGTGGGGTGAATGTCGTGACCACTACCGAAATCGGCACCATTCCGTTTTTATAACTTTTAGTGTCTAGAACTCAAATCCGAAGTCAAAATGCGTTACGCATATTTTGCATACTCAACCCTGCTCATGTGCTGCACTAAGTGTATTTGTATATCATACAATAAAATGTTTTATAAATTGAGTTTTTTATTTCCTGATTTAATTCTCTGAAAGAAGATAAATATTTATCTTAATATTTTCGAGGAATTATTTACAGCAAAACATTAGGTATATATAAAAAATTAGTTATATTTGCTAATTCTTTGAAGTAAGATCTATACCCTTTTCTCCTCGTGGACCGTAAAATTAATGATGGTCCCCGAGGGAAAAATAATGTATATATTATTTCATATTCACTGTGGGATGCGAAAAAGGTGTAACGTGTTATTCAGTATCACATGATTTCCTTTATTTAATATCACTTGATTTCCTTTCCATGATTTTCTTTGTGAGGTTTGGTAAGTATATATAGATTTTATTCAACCTAAATTATCAAAACATTAAAAATGAGTAGTACACAAGGTAAGTATTTAAAAGTTATTTTAATTTTTTTTATAGAAATATTATTCCAAGTGGGGATGAACATGTTAGCGGGGATTTTGCCGCCCGAAACTGTAATTAATTTATTATTTTATTTATACATACTTTAATCGAAAAATATTTACAACCTCACACAGGTATGTTTCATGCTGGTGGCGGTCCCCCCTGGGGGGCCGGACTGGTACTGTCCAGAATTGTTAACATTCACGTACCAAGAGTGGTACTGTATAATATATAAAGACCCCCTATATGAGGGGGTCTTTTCCATGACCGTAAGTTTTTAATTTTTTTTTTGGAATTAACAACCACTAATTATTCTTATTTTTTCAGAAGCTCTTTGAATTGAATAAAATACGTAAGTTTTAATGTTTCTTTATTAAACATAACTTGAATTGTCAATCATAGTATCAGTCTTAGATATATGGCAATTTAATCTAATACATTTTTTCTATTTTTTTTTCAAAATGAAATATTATATGATTCTGATATTGTCCTCCCCCTTCCTTGGTTGATGAACAAATCTTGTGGTTAGGGGGCTGATAAGTCCTCCCCTTTCCTTGGTTGAAATTGGGTTTTTCGTGAAAATCGTTGATGAACAAATCTTATGGTTAGGGGGGCTGATATTGCCCTCTCCTTTCCTTGGTTAAAATTAGGTTTTTCGTGAAAATCGTTGTTGATTTCTATTGTTTGTTTTATTAGTAAGTAAAAATCATTTTCAATAACATTCCCATTCTCATTATGAATATTTAATTTTGAAGTTACGTGTTTACAGTAAAATAAATATTGACCTGTTATTGTCATAATATGCTTTACTGTAAGTGAAAATTGTTCAAATGCTCACCTTAACCCCCTTTTATTTGTTAATAGATAACTATGAATTATGATTAAATATAAATAAAGGAAACTCTGGTTAAGGTAAGCATATTATATTATGCTGACTGTATTAATTTTATATTTTCATTGGAAGATAAAATAAAAATTGATTATTAAAAAAATCGAGATAAGTAGATTTTATAAATAAATAAATAAAACATTTTAAAAATTACATTTCTTTTATTCCTAAATGTAGTAAATTTTACATTTTAAAAATCTGGTCGAATTGTACAAACATTCTTCAGCGTAAGCAGTATAAGTCTTTCTTAAAAAAATGTTACAATTAAACAAAAACTGAATAATTTTATCATAACATTCAATGTCACGAATTAATGCTCTCCTGATTCTGGACGTGGTATATTCAGAATAACATGCTTGACTTGGTTTTCCATATTAGCCATTTCAAATTCTGCTCGAATGTTTGAATCAAAATAATGGTATTCAATTCTAGATTATTACCCCCAATGAACCTTACAGGAAAGATTATTTTTCTATTCATGTTAAAAATAAACCTTGATGAGATTAAAATACAAAAAAATCATTATTATACTTGTAAGTTTTTATAGACCTTTGAAATCAGCATTTAACAGGTAATGTAAGAGCATCCTACTAACGGCGGAAAAAATCACGCAATGCGGTTTAGCAGAAATATTTAACAGAGCCTACACTCTTGTTGCTACTACGAATAAAGTTCAGTCAGAATTTAAAGCATGTGGAATATGGCCCTACCAACCAGATAAATTCACCGACGAAGATTTTCTACCAGCTTTTCATGATCTTCCGATTATGATTGATGATGAGTTACGTGTATATCGAAAATTTGGCTTGTAATATATACTAGTTGCCATTGGAAAACTGGATATGTCACAGTGTGCTTTTGCTTAGCTACTTGTTTATCAAATTGCTAGTAGTTGTTTTTAGAAAAGCAATTTTTGTAAATTTTGCAAAAAAATAGTTAAAATATTCTAAAAAATGGAAAATGGTGTTTCAAGCAAAATGCAAACGAGTAGTTCTGACGAAGAAACTTGTGATGAAAATAAAAATATCGCTGCTACCGCTAAAGATTTCCTATTACCATTAAAGTCTGTCATTTATACGAAGAAACATATAATGCGCATCGCAAATGGGGTTCTAATAAGAAAATTAAAACCTATTGAGGTTGGAACAAAATACTTGTTTGGTTTCATTTTGGTGTTTGGGTTTGCTATGCTGTTTCGTTCTTGGCTGCTGGATGTAAGAACACTGTTGGTAACATTTGTTGTTCCTTGTTCTAATACTTAAGAACTGAAAGCGTCCGGTGTAGTCGTTCTTATTTTAAATGTCTTAAGGTTTACTTGTGTTTTTCTTTGTATAAGTTTATGTGCTTTTGAAAATTAATAAATGTGTTTGTACCGTGCAGCGTTTAACTTATCAAAACCACTTGTGAAGACAGCATCTTAGTAATGTATTTATTTACTTATAATGTAAATTTAAATGAATTTATTCTGACATTTATTTTGACATTGACAGTTAACGTAGTTAGTACCTTATAATACTAGTAAAATAAAGTAACTTTATTTTACTAGTACTATAAAGAGCTACTTTATGACCCCAAAACTATGTCATAAACAGTACTTTATAATGCAGTAGCACATAAATATATTTAAATATATTAGGTACATACTAAGCTTAATCCTACAAGGTTCCTAAAAAATACAGAAAGATATAACTACTTAAACTAACCTAATGGTAATATTATAAACTTATAGATTGATCGACAGTAGATAAGCAGCGCCGGTTCTGGACCAGGAAGTGACGCAATCCCCCCGTAAATTCAAATATCGGCCGTGTTGTCCGCCATTTTGATTGGTCGGTCATTTTGCCTGATATCATAAAGCCCATGTCTCACTGTAAAAATTTCATAAACATTTCTATAATTTTTTTTATAAACACTATTTTGACAGTGTGACAGCACGCAATTTTATAAAAATGACGTCATGAAAAAATATTTTTATGGTGCTTGTATTTTGATGACGTCACGTAAAATGCTTTTATGAAATAGAACAGCTTCTATAATTTTGAATAAAACTGCCAACCGATTGGATGTTGACGCCCCGCCCATCTCACAAACAATTCAAAAATTGTGCGCGATAACATAACCTCGTTCTTTGTGTTTTTGTGGTGTTTACCTCGTGGTTTATCTTTACCGTTCTTGTGTTGTTATGTTATACCTATGTTGTATTCGCATCATATTATTATTTGTTCTTTTGCTTTAGTTACTAACCTTACGCGTATTTTTTGATATTGATGTACTAATACAACTCATGTTTATTATTTTAAGTAATTAATGTACAAGTGCGATTCATAGACTCTTGATGAGCCAATTTTGCGTGATCTTAATATAAACACGTTTTGCAAATGGTAAACATTTGATTCTTCGTAATTAAATATAATATTGCACCATTTAACCCTTAATTTCATCATGGTCTCGTGATCATAGACCACGTAGTCATAACATATAAATACTTGACCTAATACAAAAATTAGTCAGTCTCCCAGTCTCCAAGTCTTCAAGTCTTCAGTTTCATTAACACTTTATTAAGTGTTCATCATTGTCTTGAATCGTATATTTTTATACTATTTGTTTTTGTTGTAACGTTCCCCCTTGAACGTACAGTATTTATTTTTGCACTAGGGTAGCTTAGCGGGAAAATCCAGGGTCCTTTATAAAAGGGGTTAAATAAATAACTGGAGATAAACCTTATGAACAATTTATTCAGGAACAATATTAAGTATTTACAATTTATGTACATGAAAATAAAGCATGAATAATTTAATTATAAAATTCAGGTTAAATATAAGGAAGTTAATATTTCCGGGTGTGAATGGTTCTTTGAAATTGGGGTCTGTGTAAACGGGACTAAAATAAAGTTCAGTGCGCACCTTGCTCTTAAGGAGATTGGCGCAGGTTGAACGACGCGTAATGGCCACGAAGGATTTTCAATGGCGAAACGGGTATAGTGGAATCAAATGTGAAATAAAGTGATATGGGGGCTTCGACCCCTTCAGGAGTCTTCTGGTATAACGGGTAAGTGATATCAAAGATAATTTTAATACGGAATTTAATTCCAGTGAGAACAAAGAATTTCTGTCAGGAATGTACAAAATAATCTGGTAAGCAATCAGTTTACTGTAAAAATTGAATTGCGTATGAAAATAAAACAATTGAGTGTCAATCGATGATTGATTCGGGTAGTGTTTAAATTCACGTGATCTCAGGGATGTACCAACTACTCTGGCATGTAATTAACTTTATACAGGATATTAACTAGCAAAACAATTGATTGTTTAATTCACTAGTTTTAAGTAGTAATAGGATGACAAAAGCAGAGCTACGTTTGCACGTGATCTTACTACTGACATCAAACTAATACAAAAAGCTAATGATATACCAGAATGCAACGTTTAGCACATGCACGTCTGGATAATTAGTTTGAATAAGTAAAGTGCTATGTTACGATCCTAGGATCATACACATGCAACGTTTACAAATTCTCGGAGAGACAAGGCGGGTTATAATTAAACAATCAATCGATCAGGAAATTAAATACAAAAATTAAATATACCAGCTATCGTTTGTACACCACAGATCACTGTAATTATTAGCCACTACTCGGTTTGCTTTAAGAGCTGAAAATATTCAGGTCAATTTTGAATCCGGGTCTCGGAATGAATCGAACTTTAAAACGGGTTGAACGGAGTCAAATTATTTAGACAAGTTCTAAATAATTCTCGGCAACTAAGTCAAATTGATTTCGGAAAATAATTGACTATAAAAGTGTCTAAAATTGAGCTGTGCTCTGAATTTATAGCAGAGCCCAGGGCTCCCCACTCGGGACGAAACTGGGCGGATTGAAACTAGGTCCTGGCGGGAGTATCGGAGAGATTCGGAGTTAAACGAGGACGACTGACCTCAGCAAATACAGAAGCCATTAAACTGCTTCTTAAATATTTGCTACTGGTCAGACGCCTCGTTACATTGTGTTCAATAAACATTTATTAATCGGAGTTACCCACGATTTTATTATTTACGAACCTAAAAGTGGCGCAGTCGGTAGGATTCGAAACAGTGTTTTGAAGAAAACAGCGGTACCTTTCCTGTGAACTTCGACTTCACTGTGTGTTCCAACACTTCATTGGAAATTCATCTTCCATTCTCAAGACAACTCGAAGACTCATTCTCAAGACAACTCGAAGACTCATCCAATACAAATTGATGTTGTGGCTTCAATTATTACTGCTGTAAGTAAGATAACCACATCTTGTTTCTTCCCTTGAATTTTAATCTTTCCACTCCTCTCCTATAATCATGGCTGAATATACCATTAAAGATTTGAGAGATATGATCCCTGAATATGACGGCGACCAAGCAACCCTTGCTGATTTTGTTGCAGCTTGTGAATTTGTTTCTAATAATTGTCCAGCAGAGTATGCCGATGCTTTAATTTTCATTATCAAAAGTAAGCTTACCCAAAAGGCTAAACGATTTATTTCCTCGCGTAACTTACCAAATTGGAATAGTATTAAAGAACTTTTGACGGGACATTTTGGAGATTGTCGAGATACTGAAGGATTACTTAGAGATCTCACAGTTTCATGTCAAAAACCTAACGAAACCCCTCGTGGCTTTGCTCAACGCATTGAGGACTTAAAAACCAAATTGAGAAATAGTGTTATTATTGATGCTACTCTTACTGATGTAGATCGTATTGCTTTGAACAGATCCCATGAGAAAATTGCATTAAAAACATTTATTTCCGGATTAGCTGACCCATTTGGTTCTATCATTAGATCCCAAAAACCACAAACGCTAGATCAGGCTGAACAATACATGCTAGAAGAAGTAAACATTGCATAGTTAAAAACTAATAGGTCTAAACCATCCATTAGTTCAAAACAGTCAAAATCCAATTTTCGTAAAATCATATAGATACCCTCAGGTACACAAACAGGAAGTGAAAACTCAGATACAGCAAATGTTAGATCCAGGCACCATACAACCTTCTGTTTCACCATGGTCCTCACCTGTTTGGGTAGTTCCGAAAAAGCTAGACGCTTCTGGAATTCAGAAATGGCGTATTGTGATTGATTACCGTAAATTAAATAATATTACCGTAGGAGACAAATACCCCTTACCAAATATTACTGACCTTTTGGATCAACTTGGAAAATGCAAATATTTCACGACTTTAAATTTAGCTTCCGGTTTCCACCAAATAGAAATTAATGAAGTCGATATCCCAAAAACTGCTTTTTCTGTTGAAAATGGACATTTTGAATATAAACGAATGCCATTCGGTCTTAAAAATGCTCCTTCGACGTTCCAGAGAGTTATGAATAATATTATGACCGGATTACAAGGAGAACAATGCCTTATCTATATGGACGATATTATCATATATTCCTCAACCCTCGACGAACACTTAGCTCGCTTAGAAACAGTATTTTCTAGATTAAAAAATTGCAATCTCAAAATTCAACCGGATAAGTGCGAATTTTTACGAAAGGAAGTTGCTTATTTAGGTCACATAATAACTGAACACGGTGTTAAACCAAACCCCGATAAAATCAAAGCTGTCCAAGATTTTCCTCAACCAAAAAACGCCAAAGAAATAAAAATGTTTCTCGGACTTAGTGGTTACTACCGACGTTTCATCCCCTGTTATGCAAAAATCATCAAACCACTAACAAATCTATTAAAAAAGGATGTAACATTTATTTTTGATCAAAATTGTAAGAAAGCCTTCGAAATTTGTAAAACCTCATTGACCACCTCACCTATTTTACAATACCCCGACTTTAACAAAGAATTTCTTCTCACTACTGATGCCAGTGCTTTCGCGATCGGATCAGTACTGTCCCAAGGAAAAATAGGGAACGATTTACCCATTGCATACGCTTCAAGGACCCTAAACCCTGCCGAAACTCGTTATTCCGTAATAGAACGAGAGGTACCTAAGTATTATTTGGTCAGTTAAACACTTCAGGCCCTATCTTTATGGAAGGAAATTTAAACTAATTACGGATCATAAACCTTTAACTTGGCTATTTTCTATAAAGGACCCAGGTTCTAGATTAGCAAGATGGCGACTCCTCTTGGAGGAATATGATTATGAAATTTTATACAAACCAGGAAAAATTAATGCCAATGCTGATGCCTTATCTCGAATAGAAATTAACGCATTAACCAGCACCCCTTCTAATACATTTCTGACAAATTATCCTACTAGTTATAAACTAATTGGCCATACCGAGCAAAATCTATTTCACGAAAAACATAAGAAAATTGTACATTTCTTTTTGCCCAATCAAACAATCTTTATGGAAGGAAATTTAAACTAATTACGGATCATAAACCTTTAACTTGGCTATTTTCTATAAAGGACCCAGGTTCTAGATTAGCAAGATTTCTAATGCAGAAAATGAAACTACTGTTTGCATCCTCGATAATATATTTGATGGAAAAGATTTCACCTTTTCAAACCAACTCGAGAAAAGAAATAGTATAACCAATAAAGATCAACAATTTTATATATTTAAAAGACCTTCTCATGCTACCATTAAAGATTATTACCGTTTATTTGAAGATCATAAAGAAGCATTTGACGATAATACCACTTATTATATTTTTGAAAACGCAAAAATCCCTGTTGCTCAAATCCTTAGTTTCGTATTTCAAGAGAGACAACTCAAATTTGTTATATGCCATAATACCTTAAAATTCGTTGACAAAAGAAATCGTACTAAAACCATTAAGGAAGCCCACCTTTCTTATGATAACTATCACAAAGGAATAAATGAAACCCTGAGAAAACTAAAACAAATTTATCATTGGCCTAATATGCAGAATGATGTAATTCATGTTATTCGTTCTTGCGAAATATGCAGTCAAGCAAAAATTTGTAGGAAAAACACAGATTACCCCATGGTACTTACAGACACGCCTAATTTTCCTTTTGAAAAAATAAATATTGATACATTTCAATTCGAAGACACTAAATACTTAACAATCATAGATAGTTTTTCAAAATTTGCCCAGGCGTACCCACTTTCTCATGGCAATTCAGAAAACGTTGTGAAGAACTTACTTGTTTATTTCCAACATTACCCTATCCCTAAAACGATACATTCAGATATTGGAAGTGAATTTAGTAGTAAAGATTTCAAAGAATTCTGCATTCTCTATGATATTATTGCGACATACAGCTCTGCTGATCATCCTCAAACTAACGGAACAGTAGAACGATTTCACGGTACCCTAGCTGATTCAATGCGGTGTTTTAAATTAGAATACCCAACAAAATCGATCATTGATGCATTACCTATGTTCACAACTTCTTTCAATACCAGCAAATCACAAACTACCAAATTTACCCCTCAGGAAACTGTATTTGGACATATCAATTTTAAAAGACATATATTAAATTTTAATCATGAACAAGAACCAACTCGATCTTTTATCCAAGAATTAAAAAATTGGAGTCACTATAATTATGACCTTATTAAATGAAACACTAATACCAGCAAAGAAAAATCAAAACTTAGGTATTGTCACGTATAATAATTGATTACCTAATAATATTGGTTACCTAATAGTTAATTCGTACGTTCCTTTGTTCATAAATTTAAGGTGACCTTTCTTCACGGAACCTAGCTTTCCGCTATGAATAATTATCCCATAATTATCCTCTTAGATCACGCATGATTCGTAGTAATAGATGAGTCGAACCGGATCTAGGTTAACCAACGCGTACGTTTAACCCTTGAAAGATCATGGCCAACTGGTGAATGTTCTATTCTTTGCGTCAATGATTTTGAGTATAAATACCGTGGTTTTGAGGCATTCTGGGCAGTTCGATCAGAGTCAGTTGTGACAAGTGAAAAGACCCCAGAACATCTCAAGATGACCACCTATCATATTGTGTAAGTTTACTTTCAAATATATTCTTTTAATTGTATTTATGCTTTTATTATGTCTTGCAACCCTAAATCAGTCGCAAGCTACACCCTATAAAACCAAATGCGACAAGTGGTGGAGGTGCTAAAAATCCACATTTATTTTTCAAAAAATGTATTTTATTTCCTTTAAATTGTTTCGTATTTCATTATTTTATTTAAAATCTTTCATATTTTAATCTTTCAAAGGGGGGAAAGAAAGTAACAATACAATGCTGATTAATTTAACTTTTGACGATTTCGTGTTTAATTAATTTTTTCAAATTTATAGAAAAATAATAACAAGTACAATATTCATTTATTTAACGTAATATTCGTTTTCATTCAGAAAGTAAAGCTATTTTTCAAAGGTACAACATTTATTAATTTAATTTTTACTTCATTTAATGGATAGGTGGTTAATCGATTTTTTAAAGACCTTTTTATATACAGAACTGCCAGGGAAATAAGATGTTCACTAATTTAATAAAATTTATAGTTAGAGTGGTTAAGCTTTTTTTCAAAAAATTATAAATGTCAGGAAGGCAACAATCACGAAGTACGCCTAATAAACAGTACGATTTAAGATCGCAAAGATTAAAAATAGACGTTAGTGAGATAGCAGGGGCATCAGCGGAAGACGACGTTTTTAAACCTCGTTCACCTTTATCACGATCACCCACTCGTACTCAAAATTTAGGGACAAAAGAGTCTAGGGATTTAGGAATTAGTAACGACGATACGCTTATTGCTGCTCATTCTCCAAATTTAGAATTAGACGAGTCTAGTGATTTAGAAATTCTTAGGGAAGACGTGCTTATTACTACAACATTAACAATAGAAAATCAAACAGGTGAAGACGTTGAATTAAAATCTGATTTAGACCAGTTTATAGATAAAATTGCAACCACTGAATTTATTTTCCCTGAACCTGAAACAACATCCTTATTGCACGTACAGGGCGATCCTGAACATTCTGAGGGAAGTTCAGATAATCCTGACGAAGTAGAAGACCCTGTAGATACCCAAAATCCTGTAAATTCTGATAACTCAGATCATTTTGATTCAGATTCAGTTTTAGCAATGGCGCAAAACGACAGGACGATTAGTGAGGTTTTGACCAGTGCAAAACAGGCAATTTTGCCAAAATTCACTTGTCCTGACTTTTTCACGCCAGGCGAAAGCTATTGTGTAACATTTTTTCAACAATTTGAACGCGCATCCCGCTGTAATGCATGGAATAATAATGAAAAGGTTAGGCATTTTGGCAATTATCTTAAAGATTCGGCCAATCAGTGGTATATTCGCTTTGTAGAAAATCCACAAAATGCAACTTGCAAATGGTCCGACATAAAGGAAGCGTTCACCCACCACTTCGGCGGAAGTAGTAGCATAAGGGTGGCCAGACGCCAACTCCTGTCCCGAAAACAGCAAAAGAAGGAAACGGTCCTTAAATTTTATTACGATTTGTTAAGGTTAGCAGATAATGTACCAGGGGTACCTTTGTCTGATTTAAGAGATTATTTTGAAATGGGATTACTCCCACCATTACGAAACGCTTATCAAATTTTAGCACCCTCAGATGATCGTTTAAATGAAGACACCTTCCGCGAAGCAGTTTTGAAATTAGCGGATATTGAAAAAACCGCGATAGAAGGCGCGATCACGACGCGTGCGAATGACTACATTATGACGTTAAACGCTGATTTCACAGCCAGCGGTGCCTCCGAGGGTCAACGCCGCAATTCCGAGGTCGAAGACCAAAGTCTGCCAAATTATAATTCAAGTTTTTCAAGGACCGGTTTTTCCAGACCTCCGGGTCCGATAGGACAAAGAGGCCGCACACAGGGGAACCCGTTCCGTTCACGAACTACTGACGCAAGACCGCGGTGTTACAATTGCGATCGTCCGGGACATTTCATGAGGTCTTGTAACCAACCCCTACGGAATAGGTATCAAAATTCTAATTATCAGGGGAATAATAGGGCGCAAAATTTAGACAATTATCGGGGTACTAGTAATAATCAGCCACGAAATGATAATCGTTATCAAAACGAGGTTAGAAGGAACGACAGTCGTTCTCCCAACAGGAATGGTAGGAACGTAACTTTTTCCCGTACCCCGTCGCCTGCTTTAAACTCCCCGGTGCGACATACGCAGGCTTAATGACGTATGTCGCCAAAGAAAAAACTAGTTATAAGTCGCCGAGAATCCTTCAAGTAAAGGGTAAAGTTTTTGGAAGATCTACTAATATAATTGTAGATACGGGTAGTTTTTATAATATTATTTGTGAAAATCGTGTACCGCACGATAATATAGTACCATTGACCAAAAAGATTTCACTAACAACCGCAAATAACCATAAAATTTTAATATTAGGTGAAGCTTTAGTTCCAGTTTTGCTAAATAATGTAGAAATAGACGTGGTGGCCTTAGTAATTGATAATTTCCCTTCAGCATTTTTATTAGGTGTAGAATTTTTACAGAATAATTCAGCATTTATAGATTTTTCAAATAACACATTAGTATTGCATGACGCCAACTTGGAAATCCCAGTAGTAATACCCTTTAATCATGGCAAACCATCAACCGCGAACCTCGTCATCAGTCCGGAATCCACATGTGATAACGTTTTAAAAGTAGCGCTTCAAGATGACGTAATTTTGACCAAAGGAAGTGTTGTCACTGTTCCCGTACAAGTCATCTTCCCCAGTCCAGCTGCATCTGACGTCATTTGTCCTTCTGTGATGACGCAGTTCTCTTTCCAGATAAACGAAGCACCACTTCTGAAAAAATCAGTAATTATAAAGAAATTCCCTTATTTTGAGAATGATCAATTGTTCGTTCAGTTAGAGGTTTTAATAGTCGATAAAGTCAAATTGTTTTCTAGAACTACTCTTGGATATTTAATTCAAAATTCTTTCAGTCCAAATAGTGATGTATTTCTTGTACAGAATGAGCCCGAAGTTAGGCAACCCATTCAGCATAATATTAACCAAGATTTGAGTGAGACCGAATATAATTCCCTCTCTAAGCTCCTTACAGAATTTTCGGATATTTTTGCAGAATCCACAAGTGCTATGGGTTTTACGGACCTAATAGTACACCACATAGATACTGGCGATTCAAACCCTATCAAATCGCGCCCCTATCGAGTTTCACATCAAGAACGAACAATTATCAAAGATCAAATAAACGAAACGTTAGATAATGGGGTAATTACACACTCCACCTCACCCTAGAGTAGCCCCGTGCTCTTAGTTAAAAAGAAAAGTGGCGAATTTAGGTTTTGTATTGATTATCGTAAACTCAATTCCGTAACCCGAAAAAATAATTACCCTCTTCCTCTAATTGATGATGTTTTTCTATACCTTAATGGTGCAAAATTCTTTACCTGTTTAGATCTTTATGCCGGTTTTTGGCAATGCGGTTTAGACGAATCTAGCAAAGAAAAATCTGCCTTTATTACAACAGATGGATTATTTCAATTTGAAAAATTACCCTTTGGTTTATGTAACGCCCCAGCAACCTTTCAAGCCTTAGCTGATCGAGTTTTCGAGGGATTAAAATGGAAAGAACTTATAGTTTACATGGATGATATTTTAGTATTTTCTTCCACTTTTGAGGAACATTTAGTTAGATTGCGACACGCGTTCGAGCGTCTTCGAGCTGCTGGTTTAACCCTTAAACCCTCTAAATGTACTTATGCTCAAAACAAGGTTAAATTATAAGGGCATGTAGTTTCTTCAGAAGGTTTAGCACCAGATCCCGATAAATTAAAAGCGATTTCTCATTTCCCAATTCCAACTACAGTAAAGGCTGTACAAAGTTTTCTTGGATTAGCTAATTATTACAGAAAATTCATTTTTAACTTTTCTATTATCGCGCGCCCTTTATACGAAATAACGAAAAAGGACGTCGAATTTCATTGGGGACAACATCAAGATAATGCTTTTAATCAGTTGAAGGACAAACTTACCAGTGCTCCTGTGTTGGTACATTTTAACCCTGATTCTCCCAAAGAACTCAGGACGGATGCTTCCATAGCAGGGGTAGGGGGTGTTTTACTACAACAAAATGGGACTGAATGGCACCCCATAGCTTTTGTATCTCGTTCATTAACTAAAACAGAAAAGAATTATAGTATAACAGAATTGGAAGGTCTTAGTGTTATTTATTGTTTGACTTATTTAAGACATTTGATTCATGGTCGTCCTGTTACAATCGTCACCGATCATAATGCCGTTTGTTACATTACTACCATGAAGAACCCCACAGGTCGGTTAGCTAGATGGTCAATTAAACTTGCCGAGTTTGATTATGAGATTAAGTATAAGCCAGGCAAAATTCATAGGGATGCAGATGCGCTTTCTAGGAACCCTGCATCAGCCCCTACGGCTACGGATGAGGAAGATGCCATGGAGGTTCCTACTTATTTGTTGGAAAGTCAGGAAATTTCTGAATTACAAGCAGCAGATCCGAAATTGTTAGATTTAATTAATGCTATTAAAAATCCTGAACAAGCAGGAATAGGGTTAGGTAGGCGCGCAAAGAACTTTATTTTACGAGAAGGGATTCTTTATCGAAAAAACCCTAGTACCGAAGGTGAACCAGATTTATTGGTGGTTCCTTCACAATTGAAGGAAGAAATTTTGTATAGACATCATAATGAGCCAATGTCAGGTCATTTAGGTTTCACTAGGACTTATTATAAAATAAAAAATAGGTATTATTGGGAAGGACTACAATCAGATGTTGAAAAATACGTTCGGGGATGTCCCGATTGTCAATCCCGCAAGGGACAGAAGTATCTGAAACCTGCAGGACTTCTGCAACCCATCTCGGTAGGTTTACCTTTCGATAGGGTTGGTATTGATTTATTAGGGCCTTTTGTAAAAACACGCCGTGGTAAAACTATGATTGTAGTAGCTGTAGATTACGCTACCCGATGGGTAGAAGCAAAAGCTCTCCCTAATGGTAAGGCTGTACCAATCGCGAATTTTATTTTTGAAAATATAATCGCGAGACATGGATTTCCTCGATATTTGCTTAGTGATCATTTAAATCAGAATTGGTAGGAGAATTATTAAAAATTATGGGGGTGCGAAGTAATTTTACAACCGCGTATCATCCCCAGTGTAATGGATTAACGGAAAGGTTTAACGGAACCTTAGTTAACATGTTATCTTTGTATGTGAATACACAACAAACCGATTGGGATTTGTACGTCCCTCATGCAGTGTTTGCATACAACACTACTAGGCAAGACACCTTGCGAGTATCTCCCTTTTTTGTAGTTTATGCTAGGGAGGCGGTTCTTCCGACGGAAGCAACCCTTAAACAAGATGTCCAGACGGAGGACATCGTACAACTTAGGGATTGCGCATTGCACGTCAGGAGTCGTGTTATTGAAAATATACATAATAAGCAACATAAAGATAAGCAGCGATACGATTCTAAACATCGCCCGCTTAATTTTGAAATAGGGGATAAAGTTAAGGTTTTTACCCCAGTAAGAAAAGTAGGAAAATCACCTAAATTGATGTGTAGATTTTTCGGTCCATACGAGATTGTAGAAAAGCTTAGTGATGTAAATTATCTTGTTAGAAAGGGTCTAACCAGTAGATCCAAAACGGATGTCGTCCACGTAGGTCGCATTTTACCCTATCACGAGCCTTGGACCTCAACTCCTGATCCTCTTGCGTCCACATCCTTTGAAGTCGAACCTGAAACCGAAAGTGAAGCTTTGGAAACCGAAGCTTCAAATGCTATATTTGCTTAAGAGATTTTCATTGTCACTCATACCCTAAAAATGTATCCACAGAGCATCAAACGCTCCGACCGTCGCGCAAAGGGTGCGCCCGACCGTCTTTGTGGACTTACAATTCATGTACGACCAGGAGTGTCGGCATGTTTTGAAAGAATTCGCGGTGGTGTTACCAGAGGGGAAGATCACCTCAGTCGTGTCCATGGCAGCGGCTTTCACCAGTCGTGAAGGGACGAAACAGGTACGTAACAGACCACGTCCACGGGATACGGTGGAGTGATGGGGAGGTCCCCTATAGTCAGATGGTGAGGATCCTGGAGGAGATCTTGACACCCTTCTCAGTGGTGGTGAAAGGGCTGGAGAAGGTCAGGTTCCTCCAGCAAATGATGCCGGTGTTGGACATTGAGGAGTCCAACTGTCCAAGGCTACCCCTGCAGAGTATAGCACCTTGCAAAAATCACATCTGGCGGGGGAAATGTGCAGCATATCAAGCAATGTACTTACTGCACTACGAACAAATCACGGGAAGGACAGCACTCCCCACGGTCCACCCTTCACCCCACGTTTTCGAATCGTCCCTGCGGCCAGCTGAAAATTGGGATGAACCTGTATGGAGTCCGTTCTCAACCGAAGAAGGCGAACCAGCATCCACTCCAGCTTCAGTAGAAGCGATTGCAGGATCCACCTCCAGTACAGAGACCACCCCGGGAGAGACCGTTATAGACGAGACGCAACCCGCCCCCGAAATCGATTGCGGATCAGGTTCATCCACTACCACGGTTCCAAATAACCACGAGACATCTCCTGAGTCCCCAAGGTCCCAGGTAAGGCAGGCCGCCAGCAACGTCGCTTCTCCACAGCTCGAGCCAAAGGAAGAGGTCGCCAGCGAACAATCGTGGCGCGCTCCGCCACAGGTCGAGATCGATCTCACGGGGGAAGACAGCTCCGACGAAGAGGAATTGCTCTTCGTGCCTTCCTTTGTACCCGACAGTCCGACCTTCACACCAACGCCTTCGCCCATCCCTCCAAGCAACACCAACAGCAACGCAAACAGCAGCCAGATAGAACAGAAATATTCGCCATCCGCACCGCAGTGTCCCACAGTGGAAGTATATTGTTATTCCCCCACGTCACCGGTCTATAATCCCGCAGCGTCTCCGTGTCCGCCCTACTCACCAGGGTTGCCATGGGACTTTGCGTGAGTCCGCTTCGGTCCCCTCGGGTCCTCCACCCTACGGATTACCATCGCCCCCAGGGCCGGGAGATCAGGTACCCCAGGGCTGATAGGGTTACTACTACCACGGTGTAGCAACCAACCACTACCAGCCCATGGTAGCTTTCTCGGGGCGCCTCAAGGGCACCTCTGAAAAACGGAATACAGACATGACATGGACGAAAATGGAAAAGACGACGGCTACTTACCCATCGTCACGGGCCATCGCGTTTAGGTCCGCACCTGCGCCTCCCTCTAGATCTATTTCCTCTATAGGAGGAAGCGGGAGTGCAGGGCGAACCGTCCGGACGACCCTCCTCCTCGGGACGTACCTTGGAGGAGGAGGTCCCCTCTCTTCCGGTATAGACTCATAGTCCGGTATGGACTCATAGTCCGGAATGGCCCCAGGGCCCGCCTCGAGGCCCGGATCCCCCACCACTTCAAGATAAGCCGGACCATCATCGACCCCATACGCTGGATTGCTGATTGCTAAAATGAAGAAGACACTAAAATTAGTGCAGTGAAAAGTGACAAAGTGACTCTACAAGCCCAGAGCATAAACAATGTACATAGAAATAAGCAAATATACTTGTAAGCGAATGAACTTTAATTAGAAGTAAGATTAGTGTTAGAGATTAGTACCCAGACCTGAATATTAATGATAATTATTTGTTTAAGTAAGAGTAATGGAGTAAGCATTACAGATATAAAGATATAAGAAGAATATTAATAAATTATGTGTAGATATCTGACTGATCAGAGTTTTATTTGAGAGAACGTGGAGAACAAAAAGGTTTGTTTTATGATTTCAGATTGGTTTTAACCATTGTGGTGAACTACCTACAAATAGGAATAGGGACTCCAGTCAAGGTAACCACAGGAGCCTTTTGGAAGAGATTGCCGGATACAATCACCTACGCAGCAACCATACCTTTGACCTATCAAGCGATCTGGTATGGAATCCCTCAACAAAACAAGCGAATACCAAACGACCCCTTATGCGGACACAACGAAACCCATGTCTGCAAGATGGCCGTTGAAATAGATGAACTACTGAAGGTTTTCGATGGCGAGCTCACGCTTTTAAGGGAAGCCCTCGATCCACAGCATTGGGGAACCTACAAACCAAGTGTATTGGACCAACCTATGGAACCTCCCTCATCAAGGAAGGATAAACGGGCCATAGAATTCGTTGCTGATTTCTTCTCGTGGTGTTGTGGTGTAGCCACAAATCGTAAAGTAGACTCCCTGCGCACGGACGAGCATCATTTACAACAACTATTGTTGAAACTTAGTTTACGGTTAAATCGACACCTACGCGATGTAGCTAATAATTCCCATTCATTTTTAATATATCACAGGCAAGTCGAACGAAATTTTGCAGAAACTAGGCGCAACATCGACAAGTTGGATCGTATCGACCACAACTTGCGGAATACCATCGATAGGACTGCTGCGCACTCCGATATGAATACTCAACGGGTAATGTTTTATGTTTATAACAATTTATTACGTTTAATTAATTTTGAACGCACAGTAAATAATTTTTATGAATCAATGTAAAGATCACAAAATTCCGACTGCAGTGGTACATCCTAAAGTACTTCGTCATGATTTATTTATGCTCCTTAAAACGTTAAAACCTGCAGGGCACGAACTTGCGATTCCTATTTACGAAATTTCTCGTTATTATAAATTACCGATTGCGGATTGTACTTTTACTGATTCTAATATTATCGTTAGCCTTCGAGTTCCAATAGTTCCCAGCGACCTTCGATGGGGCCTATTCGAACTTATGACAACCCCTTTCGCTTGGAAAAATGATACTTGTACGTTAATGCATGACATCCTGTATCTTGCGGTGGCATCACCCACCTCAGATAATAGCAAAATTGCAGCCATGCGACCCATTTCCGGGTCCGGGTTACATCATTGTCGACCTTTTCAAGACAAACTTTGCTATTTGCCTAGATTCACAGCTGATAGTAGTTTCGGCCCGCAGTGCGCTTATCGCATGTTCACGGGATCGACCGTGGATGAACTTGGAAAGCATTGTCCCTTTCAATGTCATACAAGTCAGTCAATGACTATCACAGAAATTCGTGATGATATTTTTACAATTACCCACCCGAAAAGTAAAACGATTATCAGGTGCCCAGACGTAGATACTCCTTTAGACCCTTCGGTCTACAATCAACCGGGAGCCCTTCAACTAAAATTACCCTGTAGTTGTTCTTTACATGTGAATAACAAAGAAGTTATTTCACCCCGTTTCCCTTGCACAACCCAAGGCGAAAAGACTCACGAAGTAATTCATATTTTACCAGCTATCTGGTCTAACTTAAAAACTTATTACAAGTATTACAAGTACACTTATCGGAACCTACTTTGATAACATGTCGGAATGTTTAAATGTTAATTGGTCAACTTCGATCCCTCATTTAAATTTAACTACTGCTTCTACTTTTAGTCGCATAGAAGACACCCTTGACGCAGCATTAGAAAAAACCTACGGAGACCTTTATGCCTATCACGGTGATTCTGTTTATTTAATTTGGAATATAATTCTATCAGCGGTAGTAGCCTATTTGTTTCATAAAAGAGGTGCCGTATTAATTAATTTAGCTCGTCCGGTTGCGTCCCAAAGTTTCCGAAATCCCCCACGATCGTTTAATCATACACTTTTGGTATTCCTTATGTGGTTTTGTTTATCTTGTTTTATAATTATTACCATTTTTCTTATTGTATATTGCTTTTATCGGCTTAATAAAATTAGGAAAATGAAGAATCGTCATATCCCTTTGAAGGAGATATTTGAAGATAACAAATGGATTCAAAACCCGGTTTACAGAAAAACTAAATCTGGTAAGAAAACTGATAAACCTTTAACAGCATGTAGGTTTGCTCCTATCACCACAATCGAAGAAGAACCAGTCGCTGAGACTTCTACAGAGAGTTTGAAACTGCCAGTGGGAAAAAGTGTAACATTGACACTTCAATCCGGCTCAGTTTTCCGGCAGGGTACCATCCCGGAAAAATCCACTAGAACTCAATAAATTGATTCACATGGTGGACGGTAATGAAAATTTTTTTATTGTTTTTGAGAGTTTAAGGATACCAAGTTGTAAGTACATTAATTGAATTAAATATGTCTTTTAAGGCCGGATTTCCATTATCGCTGTATGTTTTTGATGATGATAAGCGCTATATTTTATGGATTATTAGAATTTTATGGATTATGATTATGAGATTTTATGAGAATTTATGGATTTTGAGATACTCGAGTATTAAGACCCTGAATTTGCAATTTTTCACAGTATTCCTTCACGATGTTTCGGACTTTCTAAGCGGGGAGAGAAAAAGTGCACTCTCTGCCTTCACGCTTTCAAAATTTTCAGTTATTTTACATTCCTAAATTACTTATGACAAATTGTAGATTAGATTTTGGTTAAGCTATCCCAAGGAAAAATTCTGGGATCAGGTGGTCTCCTATATCCGCGAATGAGGGCGGATGAGGCTAGATAATGATAGTTTTTTCTAGGAAAACGCATGATGATTGCGTAATTTAAGGCAGTATATGGTATCCTCCTTTTTGGTTTCGTGTCTTCCGTCTTATTCACATAAATAAACGAAGTCACAAAGAGATAAATCAGTCAGCACAGAGAATTAGTTGAAACCAGTTCAAGAAGTTGTGTAAGAGTTTTTCAACAAAGAACAGGTCAGAAGTTTAAGTTTAATGGGTATTAAACAACAATTGAATATTAATTAACAAGTTTAGTGAGTATTAACCAACGCTTGAATAATAATTAACAAATAGTAAACAATTAAGTAACAATTAACAATTAGTGGTATAAATTAGATCGTAAGAAAAAACTAACTAAACATGAATAATCTCATGTTTTTTCAAATCCTAACTGTGATCGTTGTGGCAGAAAAAATCCAAGACTTCTTAAGTATTGACGTAACTTCCGGTATTCATATTCAGAGATTACCTAATGTAAGTTTTTATCAATTGACAAAACCAATCTTGTTTAAATTGGAGAAACCTAAGAGTTTATTGGATAAACTAAATTGTTCGAATTTCTGCACAGCAACGGTAAATAAACCTTTGTGTGAGTTTATACGTAGTGATGTATCAGAATATTTTTCTTTAATTAATTTAGATAATAAGAGAGAGAAAACAGACATATTAGTAGATGATGGTGAGATCTTTGATTATCAATTTGCAACGCGAAATCATATAACGCGAATGTTTACCTCTGATAGTGAAATTGAGGAATTAATTGATAGAATAACTAGTTTAAGGCAAATACCTTTGTACAACTTGTCTTACCCAGATCAGTTTAAAACTATTCTTGGTGGGATTGGTTGTCTTCATGCTAAATTAGCCGAATATATTTACTGGGACGCGAAAAAGTTGCAATTAGATATAGTCCCTATGGTAGAATTAAGTAAGGTTTTGCATCAAATTAATGATGAAAGTTATAGCCCAGCACTCAACAACATAGCATCGTACTATAACCTACCCTTGGTCGAATGTACTTTGTCTAAAGGATCCGCTCTAGTTGGTCTACACGTACCAATGATCCACAACCTCTTAAAAAGTTTACGAATGAGGAAAATGCTAACGCCCAATTTCGCTTGGGAAAATTACACCTGCTCTGTAGATGTGCCAGCCTTTAACTTCGCCTTGGTGGAACTCGATTCCCAATGGACGATCTTACTACCTAAGTGCGATCCATTTAAAGATGAATTGTGTTTGGTTTCTAACAACTACGGAAACCACGCCCTAGGAGTCGCCTGTGTGAAACAAGCTCTAGCTGGAGGTTCTGTGCAACAATTATCAAATGTGTGCCCTTTATCCTGTAAAGATACTGGAAGAAACACCCAATTTCTAGTGCCAATTGGACTCAACAAGTTTTTGGTGACTCATCCCGATCCAAAACTGCAAGTACACTGTCCGAATAGCCAACAAACCTTAAATGCCTCGATTGGAACTCTTTTAGTCACGTTACCTTGTGACTGTTTTCTGAAAGACTACAATGGAGTTGAAGTCAAGCCAACTTATGCCTGTCAGGAAGAAAACAAAGACAAACTCGACATCCGGGTAGCAGTCCCCGTCGCTTGGATTCGATTAGAAGGTCTGAAAATTCCACCCTATGGAGACTCTAGTCCTAAGTTTGCTACTTTGAGCACCTGTTTAAACTACAAATGGCTACAACAGTACGAGAATCATAAACCTAAGTCCGATACTGTTTCCCTTTCCCTAATTGGAATCCTTTACTTTATTGTAACTTCCCTAGCTATTCTTGGATTTTTCCTACATCGACTAATCCAGAACCAATTCCTTAATTACCTTCCTTTGAGCACGGTATCACGTAGACCGTCCGCTCCGGCATTTTCTTCAAGAAGAACCCCATCACCCCCGAGGACAATTCCTCGACGAACCCTTTCACCCCCAAGGACTCTCTCTCGACGACCAACGTCGTTACGTTTGGATGGACCGCCTAGAACCCGGTTCGCCCCAGATTTACCTCCTCGAAACCCAACCCCGGAGAGTGCCTAGCTACAACCTGTTGAAGGCGCTAAAGTATTTGTGCCTCCTACCGAAAGTACTAAGGGATACATACCCTTAAGCCAACTGATGCAGTCTGGAGGACAAGTTTACAGTTCACCAACGGAAGAGTACCTACCTATGTCAAGTCCAGGAGGACCACGCCCCACGGCGTACCTGTAAATCAACGACCTTCAAGCTGTTGCTATGTATAAAGGAGATTTTCCGTTCCCGTTCATCACCATTTGAAATTAAAAACTCACAAATGTCATAGTAGTCCGTATTTTTATATGGGATACTTTTAAACCCCCAGGCACATGCGATGTACAACGAAGTGTTCCCGTTTTGTACATTCTGGTGGTTTATATATGCTATAGGATTATCAAAATTTGTTCCTAATAGACAAAACTTCACCAAGTTGAAATTTCTTCCCTTACTTACACCTCAGCATCATTCAGTAAATCCAGTTTCTGCGAAGAGGTCAAAATTAGGCTTCCCATATTATCCAATGAAAGTCCCCAAAGGTTTTCGAAATTCCCCAAGAAAACGTTACCCATAAATTGGATGTTCTCCTTTTATAATTTCTATTAAACTCTTGGATGTCAAATCCCTCCGCTAGCAGCATACACACAAACAAATACATCAACCGAAAATTTATTTTGTGAAAGCAAGTGTTTCGCGAAGATCAGTGCTATCGAATTAAATTAACCTCTTCAAAAGAAGTGATTTTCAAAGGTTTCCTCGACCATGTTTAATAACAAATTGTGAATATAATAATAATTAATTATAAAGTGTTACTTACCACTTGTAGAAGAATTCATGTTCACTGTTAACTGTGTCACTGTTGAACTAAGACTGAAAACCGAGTTGAACGTTTACTAGTGCGTAAAATTTGCAATTATAACGGCCAAAAGCGATAACGGCCTTATCGTCATCCTGTTGTTCGAGAGTGTTGCGGAAATTAATATTTTAATTTGAAAATAACGAATTGTTTAATTAATTAATTTGATATATGTATACATTGTAATATTTAATAAAGAAGATTGTGGTCTTTGTGGTTTTTGAAAACCGCAAAACGTGATTGCATACCGCAAAACGTGCTTATGCAAACACACAAAACCACAACAGTACTAGGATTCTAGGATAAACAGAGGCTATTATTTTTTCAAATTAGAAATCATTATCGGAAATGCATAATTAATAAATATTCATAATTACGAACTAGATTACGTTCGAAGTTTTCTATATACCTCTCTTTATCGCTGGACTCCTTTTTCCTTTTCTATTTTTATATTTTTTATATTTTGATATTTGAATTTTATATACGTGTTTATAATCTTAGTTTCCACGTACATACAGAGCTAAAAAGAGTACGCCCACGCGACGACAACTTAGATAACTTTATGCGTTCTCGCAAACAAGTTCATTCATGAAAATTCACATGATATTTTCGACTCTTTGGCTTTCTATGTATTAGGATTGCATGAATAGTATTAGATATTATTTTTTATTCTTTGTTAAAGGAACTAGTTTCCTGACGAGACGATGAGAATAGAATCTATCACACCAGTGCCGTAGTCAGTATGTTTTCACTTCGGGAGAAGTGTCCCTGTTTTAGTACCGGGGGAGATTTGTCACGTATAATAATTGATTACCTCGTGGTGTGAGTATAATGGTGTGCCCGTTTAGTGGCTCAAAATGGTTTCGGTTTGCGCATGACGTAACTCTCGATGCAACGCTCATTTCTATGCACGCGGTTAATGGTACATTGTCGCAATGAATAACGGTTTTCTAAATGTAAAAATGCCTACTTGTGCTATGGGAGGTCAAAGTGACCCAACTCCATTGGACATTAAATATCGATTGAGATGGTACATAATGGGCAAGCACTCATCCGCGGTATTCACCCAGAATAAAAACACAGAGGAGGTATATGAAAACTGTTTAGTTAAGCCGTTGAATGAAAGTACCGTTAACGAAGACACTATTTGTTTGTCTCAAAAATTGTTAGCACCAGTTAGTAACGGCTTAAATATAAATTTTGAGGATAATAAAGAAAACCAATTACTTAGGGAATCTTTTATTGAACAAGATTTAGACATTCTAGAAGAAAATATTGATTTAGCAGAGTCATCAAATGTTGAAACTTCTTCTAATCAAGTACATCTTTTCAATCGTTGTTCTTTCAAAGAACATATAAATAATGAAGGCCTCGTATATATAGCAGGGTATGCTGCACATATGTTTAGAAATAAATATAAAAATTTAGGTGTAGAAACAAATAAACTGTTTAAACACAATGAGCCAGATTGGCTACAATTTCTTTCAAGGGGAAATTTAATGCATCCAAACGATGAATTCCTACAAGTGGCTGCAATCATGGAGAAGGAATTTCAAATGTGGCATGGAAATTCACTTTCTAATGAAAAACAATTGTTTAATAAACTTGTTAATGCTACAATATCTAAATTACCCAGTTCGATTGAACTTCCATTTGAAGTAGTCCTATGTTTAGCTCGCACTCGCACTTACATTAGACTTCGAGATTTAAACAAGAACTTAAGTTTCAAAAATTGCCAGAGAAAGCTGCAACGTAAAATTTCGAAATTTATAAATGTAAAAAAATAGGTGTGTATTAAAAATATTAGGTATAATACATTCAGAAAACTCCTGTGACATTTAAAGTGTTAAATGATAAATTCAGTTGGTTAACAAAAAAAATTCCTATTGGCCATTAGTAATCAAAGCCTCATTTTCAAAAATTTATAGTGATTTTTATGCTAGCCAACTAAATTTTCCATTTAACACATTAAACGTCACGGTAGTTTTCTAAATTGATTATATGTATTTTTCGTTTTTCATACGTTTAAGTAATAAATAATATTACGTTTGACTGATATAATTATGTGAATGCTATTTCATCCATCTTACTATGTATAAATAACGAACATGTTTTAGATTTACGTTTTTTATTTATTTAAATAAGGAAAAGACACAAAATATTTATTTAAAGCTCTAAGAAGAGCTGAATTTTTTAACCGTTTTGCAGTTTAGTTTCATTATTTTTTTTAAATACACCTCTTATCCGGAGTGTAAGCATCGAAATAATAATTAACCATTAATATAGCAGCATATGTGTGCAACAAAACAAACAATAATATAACTCTATGAAAGAATTATATTAAATTCAATTTTAATAGCGTTGCGTCTTGCCACCGTAACGTGGATCCGCTCCGTGTTTGCATCGAACGTGACGTCACAGCGCTAGACAAGGATAGACGATGTCTGCGCACTGACACACCATTATACTCACACCACGGATTACCTAATAATATTCGTTACCTAATAGTTAATTCGTACGTTCCTTTGTTCATAAATTTAAGGTGACCTTTCTTCACGGAACCTAGCTTTCCGCTATGAATAATTATCCCATAATTATCCTCTTAGATCACGCATGATTCGTAGTAATAGATGAGTCGAACCGGATCTAGGTTAACCAACGCGTACGTTTAACCCTTGAAAGATCATGGCCAACTGGTGAATGTTCTATTCTTTGCGTCAATGATTTTGAGTATAAATACCGTGGTTTTGCGGCATTCTGGGCAGTTCGATCAGAGTCAGTTGTGACAAGTGAAAAGACCCCAGAACATCTCAAGATGACCACCTATCATATTGTGTAAGTTTACTTTCAAATATATTCTTTTAATTGTATTTATACTTTTATTATGTCTTGCAACCCTAAATCAGTCGCAAGCTACACCCTATAAAACCAAATGCGACAGTATGATAAACATGTTAGCATCATAAATCCCCCATATACAAAAGGACAATTAGTTTGGGTAGAAAGAGGCGCGAACATGAAACATGTTAAGCAAGCACCCCGTTTTACCGGTCCTCATAAAATACTAGAAATCAAAGGTACTAATAATGCTGTAATAAAACTCCAACGAGGCAAATACACAATAAATTTTGATAGCTTAAAGCCATTTTACGATCCCGAATCAGACCCTGAATTTACAGAATCTGATGACGAACCACTTTCTTCATTGTTACAGGTTCCTAGCCGGAACAGCAGCAATGAATGACGGAATTAAACTCGTACCTTTACGCAATACAATTGGTTTATTTTACGAAAACGAAATGCAAGTAAAAATTTCAAATGATAATTGGAAGTTAGTAGTCTATAAAGACCTCACCTTATTAAAGAATAGTTTTATGCAAACAACCCGTATCCTTGACTCATTACACACCTTTATTGCAGGTATCGAAAATCAAAATTCTTCTCTTCCCCTTCGTAATAAACATTTCGGTATATCCCTACGAGCACACCTTAGATTTTTGAATACTATAAAAAATAGCATCGATTCCAAATTAGATGAAATTAAATTCACCACCCCTACGCGTGTCAAACGATTTTTTGATGGACTCGGTTCCATATGGAAAGCTATTATTGGAAATTTAGATGCCTCAGATGGAAAATTTTATGACGAAAGCATTGATAAATTAGAAAAAGATGATAAACAATTGCAAAATCTCATGAAAGATCAAATTCAGATAATCACTTCTACTATTCAAAATTTTAATAACACTATCTATAAACTACAAGTTGATGAGAAAACCTTTATTGAAGATATAATAGTCATTCAAAATAATTTGAATCAACTATTGGGTAACGAAGCTTTTCTTGCCGACCAGGTAAAATTATTGGATACCTGTGAGTAATTATTAGAATCGTTAATTTATATTGAACAAGAAGTAACAGAAATTTCTGAAAGCTTGACTTTTTCTAAACTAGGAGTAATTCATAGCTCCATTATCAAACCTTTTGATTTAATCACCAATCTTAACATTGTTGCTCAAAATTTAGAAAGAAATAACTTACCACTAAACCCCAATACTGAGAACTTACCACAATTACTTAATGTTATAACGATGTCTGCTTATCAAACTCCTAAACGATTAGTTTTCATTTTGCAAATACCCGTTGTCGAAAAAAATGTATATACCCTATACCATTTATACTCTACCTACAAAAGATCATAATTCTACCCTGTGTCATACAATAATCCCTGAATCCAAATATGTGGGATTATCCGAAAATAACAGACAGTACTTGAAGATTGACAGCATACAACTTTGTATGCGGTAGTAAATCTTAATCCCGTATACCACGTGAAGGAAGACGACATCATCTACTAAAACGAAGACGAACCCTTAACCCCCAGTATAACACCAAGACGCCGTGTTTAATGACATTGCGTTCATCTACTCACTCCATTCTTAATGAGGGAGGTGTTATGTTATACCTATGTTGTATTCGCATCATATTATTATTTGTTCTTTTGCTTTAGTTACTAACCTTACGCGTATTTTTTGATATTGATGTACTAATACAACTCATGTTTATTATTTTAAGTAATTAATGTACAAGTGCGATTCATAGACTCTTGATGAGCCAATTTTGCGTGATCTTAATATAAACACGTTTTGCAAATGGTAAACATTTGATTCTTCGTAATTAAATATAATATTGCACCATTTAACCCTTAATTTCATCATGGTCTCGTGATCATAGACCACGTAGTCATAACATATAAATACTTGACCTAATACAAAAATTAGTCAGTCTCCAAGTCTTCAGTTTCATTAACACTTTATTAAGTGTTCATCATTGTCTTGAATCGTATATTTTTATACCGGCGATTGTAATTTGCACAGAATTTTACCTGGCCCTGTAATCTCATACGTAATTTGCGCCGAGTACTTGTAAATGTTTGGTAATCCTTAATGTAATTTGCGCCGAGTAACTTTTATCAACCCTTAATGACTTTTGTATTTGCTGGTGGCAAATCAAGTGAAATTGTGCTGCTTTCATGTAAAACCAATGTGGGATTTCTTTGGAGTTCGCCCAAAATATACTTGGACGGAACTTTTCTTATTGCACAAAATTCTTTTTACAATTGTTCACCCTGCATGTTTTACAGGGGGGACACTACATGCCATTGGCATTTTGTTTACTACCTGACAAAAAACAGAAAACTTACGAAAATTTGTTTTTGCTTTTGTGTACGAAAGCATTAGAATTAGGATTCAGTTTGAACTCTAAAATTATAGTCTCAGATTTTGAGAAAGCAATTCATGGTTTCACTTAGCCCAAGCTTGGTTCAGGAAGATTCAAGAGCTTGGGCTTGTGGTAGAATACAAAAATAAAGACAGCGATATTGGAAAATGGCTAACATACTTATTTGGTGTTCCATTTTTGAATCCGAATGAAGTAGGCGATTGCTTCGCCTTTGATTTTCTGAACATTCAACCTGAAGATTCGCGAATAATAAAATTTTCCGATTACCTAGTGGATAATTATATATCCGAAGACGCTACATTTTCACCAACCATCTGGCCTGCAGCTAGTGACAGCATGGAAGAACGACCAACGTATGTGAATCTTTTCCTTCTAGATTTAATTCAAACTTCTACAGTACTCACCCGTTTCTTTATATATTTGTTAGGTTAGGTTAAATAATTTTCAAACAGATACGTATCGAGAGATCAATAAAAAAAAACCAATTAGGGTAGGCGTGAAAATGAATTATTTTAAATTGGTACTGTAGCCACATCCACAGAATGACATTTCTGACATGAAAATTTAAAACTGACCGCTCTTGTCTAAGTTTTTTATTTGATAATAATATTTTAATAATTTGATAATCAAATAAAAAACTTAGACAAGAGCGTTCAGTTTAAAATTTTCATGTCAGAAATGTCATTCTGTGGATGTGGCTACAGTACCAATTTAAAATAATTCAATATCACAGCCTACCCTAATTGGTTTTTTTATTGATCTCTCTATATATTAAAATACAAACTGTAAAATTGGATGAACCCGCATCGATGCAAAATAGAGATGTAAAGATACTCGGCGCAAATTACGGGTATGCTTAAGGTACCCAACTAATGGCCGGTTTACTCAGGTATAATTCGGCGCAAATTACGCCTGCCCAAAAGTGTCTAATGAACAAACCGCTGCATTAATTGAATTAAACCAAGCGGCACCAATATTATACAAAGTAATAAATAATGGTTTTTATAGCAGCCAATTTAATTTTTAAAAATTTTTTTCCCTACTTTTTTCTATATACCGTCTGGGTACTTTCAAAACCGAACATAGGGGAGTTGCATTGTAACTAACCTTTATATAGATTCCTGCTCGCCATTTAAACCCACAAGGATGGTAATGGTATGAATAGAACGACAAAAATACAGCGCATCTGATGGTACCAATAAATGTTAGTACTTAGTTATCTTTTTCTGTAAAAAAAATTATAAAATAATTTTTTTTTGAAATAATATAGCTTGCTATGATTGTCAACTTTTTTTTATCTGTCAATTAAATTAATTGAAATCAGTCGATGTTTCTGTTATTAATATCAAATAATATGAATAATAACGAGTATTCAGTAGAGCAGAGGGTTTTTATAATAAAGACATTACCATCCTTGTGGGGTTAAATGGCGAGCAGGAATCTATATAAAGGTTAGTTACAATGCAATTCCCCTAATGTTCGGCTTTGAAAGTACCCACTCGGTATGAAAAGAAACTCTAAACAGTATATAGAAAAAAGGAGACAAAGGTCAAGTGGTACATATTAAAATTATAGAGGGATATAAAAAAAAAACACATGTAGATGACATTGAATAAATGCATATTTAATTAGATTAAACGTTAACGTTTCGCATTAGTTTAATGCTTCTTCAGAACAACAATTTTTTATTTTATTTTTTTTAACATTTATTTTTTTTTTAAATAGGTTAGTTTTATTTATATGATTTATTAACTATTGTAGATCTGTAAATTATAAAGGAAAAAGAATTAATATAGGGAACTGAACTGTAGTTATAATCAACGGAAAATTTTAAATTGTAAAATGACCATGAAATATAACCTTTAAAGTTAAAATAAATAAGAAAACATTTTTTTTTTAAACTTACCGATGAAAAAAGAGATAAAACTTGACCTTTGTCTCCTTTTTTCTATATACTGTTTAGAGTTTCTTTTCATATATAGAAAAAAGTAGGGAAAAAAATTTTTAAAAATTAAATTGGCTGCTATAAAAACCATTATTTATTACTTTTAAAAATAATTTCTTCCAGCCGTATTTTCATATTTAAGCTATTGCTTATATTTAAATTATACAAAGTGTCCGATCCAAACTACCTCAACAAATTTGCTAGGCAGACTGTGTTAGAGAAGATTCTGGAGGGTTTACAGGTTATAAGACCACACACTCAAGGTAAAATCGTGTATACAGGGTGATTCAAAAATGGCGCATAAGCTCTTCAGTACGTTGTAGGGGACGGTTATTTGAACTGTGGAAAAATCATAAAAAAAATTTAGCTGCTACATTTTTGTAGTTAACAACGAAGAAGTAAGTTGTAGATTTGGCAACACGGGTGCAGCTATGTAGTATATGAGTGGCTTTTATTTCGTTTCATTTACATAGTGAGCTTATTAAAAGTTTCAAACATCGTTGCCACATATTTTTTTAAAACAACTTGATAGGAAAATATCAATTTTGAAAGCTAATATTTCAGGATAATGAGGTGTTATGAGCATTTTATTTATTACCCACTATTAAAAATACTTAAATTATTTATATGAAATGATGAGAAGTTTCAAAATCCACATGAATTCAAAGTTGAGTTCTCAACTTAACTTCTTCATTTCTCAGCAAATTAGCGGCTAAGAATTTTTTTACTATTTTTCCTACACTTCAATTATTATTCCCAACAACGTACTGAAGAGCTTATGCGCCATTTTTGAATCACCCTGTATATTAATATTTCAATTAATCAATAAAAAGTATAATTCTTTTTAACATTTTTTGATTCTAGTGACCGAAATTAAAGCAAAAATAAATGGTGTGCGAGATCGCTTTAAAGCCGAGTTGGCGAAGATTCGCAGCAAAACCAGTGGCTCAGAATATGAAATTTCAAAAATAACTTTTGCTTTTATTTTTGAAAAACCATTGTTTTTGCAAGACCACCTTGTTGCACGGAAGAGTATTTATGTAATATACCCGAATCTAATAAGGCTCAAGGATCATGGATCACCGTTTTAGAATCCGAAGAGGAACAAAATTCGGAATATCAAAGTTTCTATGTAAGTTTTGTAAATAATATATTGAATAGTAAGATAATTTGCATACTAGGTACAGCTGAAATAATACACCAAATGTAATTATGTAATTTTAATAGCACTGAAATTAAAGGTCGCTTTAACAATTCCGATTTAACTCTTTGTATAACCAACAATCAATTGTCATGGATACAATTTATTGTTACAAGAATTGTATCCATCACAATTGACTGCTGGTTAGCTTAAATAACAAAAGTTAAATTGGAGTCGATAAACTGTCCCTATAAAAATTAAACTTCTACAAATTGCTGTTGTCTACAGCATTTTGCTGCCAAGGCACTTGTCCATTGCTGCTAAAATACTGTTCAAATTCTTGCCGTACTTGTGCTGGCCATTGTGCAGTTCTGTTTCCTCCTTGTTGGCACAAAGAATTCATAGGAGACTCAATATCATCATTTTCTATAGGACCCTCTGTGTTTTTATTATTTGTCAAAAAGTTATGTAGAATGCAAGAAGCTCTTGTTATTAAGACAACTTTTTCCACAGAAAAATTCATTGGTTGTAGAGAAATTCGAAAACGGTTACTCAATCGACCAAAAGCATTCTCTGACACTCTGCGAGCACGGCTTGTTCGATAATTAAATTATTTTTTTTCATTTGTTAACCCCCGAAACCTGTATGGTTTCATAATGCACTCCTATTAAAATAGGAATAATTTATTTATGAATAATTTTATTTGCCTTTTGCAGGGAGACGATAAGTTTCCAGAAATGGAGGAAGGAAGCGTTGCAGATAGCTCCTGCATTATTAGTAGCTCTACTTCCACAGCTTCAGCCTCACCGGCAATTAGTGAAGGGGGCGACGGAAAAGAACAACTGATAAGGGCGAGGTACAGGACAAATTTTTTGAACAAGCAGGCTCTGCCCTGGAGATAATTGCAAAACGTCAAGCCCCGCCTCAACAGAATGAGTGGAGTACATTTGCAAATTTTGTCGGTTCGGCAGTGAAAAATTTAGGGAAGAATAAAATTAAGTGTAAGCATGATATAATGAAGATTATAATGAAATATGAAAAAGAGAATTTGTAAATTTTAAATAAAACTTAAGCAAACCATTAAGTAGTGCTTTTCCATTGAATCTGCAATTGCAGTTAAAACCTCTGGTATTATTTTGCTTAGCGTGTTATGTGTGATCCTCGTAGAAAAACTCAAACTCTTGAGTGTTTCACCTGTTGCCAAAAATCTCAATGTTGCAACTAACCTAAAACAGTAGAAAGAAGTATTGTAAATTTTATATTTATAAAACAAAAACACTTATGGAAACGAAAGCAAATAGTCACCTTTTTTGCAGCATTAATTCATTGCGTAGTTGAGTATCTTGACGCTCAATTTTGTTTCGTATGAAATTTAAAACAGTTATAAAGCATTCTTCGTTCATGCGTAGAACATTTCGGTAATTTTCCGGATCTTCATTCTTTAATTCACTTTCCACCATGGAAAGTACACCTCGACCATTTCCGCAATTTTTCTTTTTTGTAACCCACCATCTACGTCTATTTCTCTTCTTCTTATTTTGTTTTTGAATAAGTACATATTCAATTAAACTTACAGCAAGGACGGTTAATAATAATTCCTGGTTCGTAGTTACGTTTTCCATTTTATAAGAATAATAAATCGACACCAAATAACAATGCGTGAAGATAAATAATCTGACCAACTTTTGCATGCTTTAAAAAATATTTTTAGGGGGCATGACGTCACATGGTTTTATTAAAAATTTTATAAAAAGAATTTATAAAATTTTTTACAGTGGGACATGGGCTTAACATCCGGCAAGTTTTCCCGCACCCTTTCTGTCGGCCATTTTTTCCCCTCGGACTCTATCCCCCGGGGGGCGGGGGGAGAAGGAATGAGCGGTTAAGGTGTGCAAGTTTTGAAGACTTACGCCCGGTTTCATAATCATGACTTCAAGTCGGCTTTAACTAAAGTCCACTTTAACTTTAAAGTCGGACTTAAAATTGGCGTGTTTCATAATGGTGAAGGTGGGTGGAGCTACGAAACTTTAGCTAAAGTCGACATAAAGTGAGATTTCTCGGCTACAGTTTGTGTTGGTAACACTGAAGTACGTATTGCAACCTACTTCACACAGCTACGATCGTCATGTGACTACCTAAGAACCAATAAGAATGCGTCTACAGATTGGTGGCCGTTATTGTGAACATAAGAGAGACAAATGCTTACGCGCTTTGCATGTATCGACACCTTGATTATACATTATTTTTAAAATTGTGTTCTGTCAGTTGCTGTCAATGCTGTATAATATTTGCAATAATAATAATATAAAAAATAAATAATGCATAATCAAGGTGTCGATACATGCAAAGCGCGTAAGCATTTGTCTCTCTATGTTCACATTAACGGACACCAATCTGTATAGGTAGCGTCACTAATGGCGCGAAACGGCACCACTCTTTGCTTCGACTCCTTTGATTTCAAAGAGATCGCTGCGTTTTTTTTTTCAACTAGTTTGTTTGTCGTTACAGTTATTGTTTTTTTTGTTGTTATCGTTCTCGTTATTTTCTTTGTTATCGGTCTTGTTATTATTTTTGTTACCTGTTACCGTTATTTTAAAAATCAACATGGCAAAAATTGCAAGCGGTGGAAATTTTACCCTGGAAGGCGAACTTCGCTTGGCGCAGATCATTTTGACTTATAAGGACGTGGTGGAAAACAAAACCACAAATTTGATTTCACTGGCCGAAAAGGTAAATACACATGTTAACTTTACAAAATTAATATACATTTTCTAACAATTCTTATCTATTTGCCTCTTGTAGGAAGTTGTTTGGAGCAAAATCATGACCCACTTTAACAGCTGCCATGGGCCTCGTACTGTGGCACAACTCAAGTCAAAGTACGACAATTTAAAGACTGCAGCCCGGAACTATTGTGCTACTCAAAGGATGCAATTGTACGGCACACGTGGGGGGCCGAATCCACCAAAGACAGACGCAGCATAGTGTACGATGTCATACTCGAAATTCTGAATGTCAAAATTGTATGTGGACTACAGAATCCATTCCATGGATGCTGGGCCATCCCCAGCAACTAGTAGCAACATAACGATTGCCGCACCAACCCCTAGTGAGGTATTAATTACCCCCACACCTATCCGGCCCATTACGTCTTTCCCTATGCTACCACAGGACATCAGGGAAGCAGAAATTACTTACTGCGAAGGGCCGGAAAATACATACTGCGATCCAGAAGTTTCCACCAGCATTCCAGCAAAAAACAATTGGGGGATGTACAACCCAACAATGCTCAAACGTAAAAGAAATGATAAGCTAGCCCCCAAAAAAAGCATTGTTGGGGTTGAGATTCCCGATATAAAGATTAAACTTTATTAAAAATTGGCCTTTCTAGCGAAAGAAGAGGAACGACAGGCTAGGCGAATGGAAATGGAGGAGGAGCAGCATAAGAAAAAAATGGAGTTATTAGATTTACACCCGGTTTCATAATCGTGACTTCAAGTCGACTTTAACTAAAGTCCCCTTTAACTTTAAAGTCGGACTTAAAGTTGGTGTGTTTCATAATGGTAAAGGTGGGTAAAAGTGAGGTTTGTCGGCTACAGTTTGTGTTGGTAACACTGAAGTACGTATTGCAACCTACTTCACACAGCTACGATCGTCATGTGACTACCTAAGAACCAATAAGAACGCGTCTCTATAGGTAGAGTGGGAAAAACGGCACCACTCTTTGCTTTGACTTCAAAGTGTTCGCTCCGTTGTTTGTCTTTACAACAATTTGTTACCAGTTATCGTTATTTTGTACATTTTGAAATCCAAAATGGCAAAAATTCCTTGTAGAAATAATTTCACGCTGGACACGGAACTACGTTTGGCGCAAACCATCTTGGCCTATAAGAACGTGGTGGAAAACAAGACCACAAATTTGATATCACCCGCGGAAAAGGTAATAAATACACACTTGTAACTTCATCATAAAATGAATAAATTTTGTAACAATTCTTTTCCGTTTGTCTCTTGTAGGAGGTTGCTAGGGGCAAAATTATGGACCAATTTAACAGCTGCCATGGACGCGGTACTGTGCCACAGTTGAAATCAAGGTACGACAAGTTGAAAACCGCAGCTCGAAAATATTATGCCAGCCAAAAGAAGCACCTATATGGAACAGGTGGGGGGGCCGAATCAACGAAAGATAAGCGGAGCATAATCTATGACATCATTTTAGAGATAGTTAATATTAAAACTGTGGGAGGATTGCAGAATTCATACGACGATGATGTAGTTATGAATGGTGGGCCACCTACACTTAGTGGAATAATTACACCTATACCTACTGGAATAACGACAGCAATACCTAGTGGAACAATTACCTCCGCACCTACCCAGTCCCTTGCGTCGCCGACCCCGATACCACCACTGGACAACCTGGAATACGTTGAAATTATTTATTGCGAGCCAGACGATAAAACTCCCTGCGAGCCAGACGATAAAACTCCCTGCGAGTCGGAAGATAAAACTCCCTGCGAGGCAGAAGCTCCCACCATCATTCCTTCAACAAGTAATTGGGGAACGTACACCCCAACAATGCTTAAGCGCAAGAGGAATGGTAAGCTTGCCCCGAAGAAAACTAATGTAATGTTGGAGATGAAATTCCGGAAATGAAAGCTCAACTATATATAGAAGGAAACTGGCCTTTGCAGCTAAAGAAGAGGAACGCCAGGCTAGGCGTATGGAAATGGATGAGGAGCAACACCGGAACAAACTTCAAATGGACAGGGAACAGCACCAAAAAAAATGAAGATGGAGGATGAGCTACATCAGCAGAACATGGAGGTGTTAGCTTTAGAAATTTTAATAAAACAAAAACAATTTAACATGTAATTACTTCAATAAAGTGTATTTCTATATAAATTACTTGTATCATTGATAAATGCAACAACAAAACACCCAAGTCAAAGACTGTCATGAACAATTTTTAATTTTTATTAAATAATTAATAAACATTAAATAGTGTTTACAACCATTGTGTAATACTATCATTAGTCATTACTATACAATTTTTAACGGTTAACGACACTCGTTACAATTGTCAATTCAATAATACTGACACTACGATGGGGTAATATTACCCCATCGTCCTGTCAAATTGAACAAAACTAGAAAAATTGATTTCAGGTATGATGATTTGTTTTATTTAAATTTTCTTTGTTATTTAAATAATAATTGTAGACGTGGGCTGTAGATAAAGTATAGTATTCGACTCGTGTACAATGACTATTACCCACTCAGATGATTACAGCAAATTTCATCTTCATGGGTAATAGCCATCATTATACGCTCGTTGAACAATATACTATTACTTATTATGCACACTACGATGAAACAAAAAACAAAAATAATACTATTACAGTTAAAAAACACTACAGTCTAGCAAAATGTTCATTTATTAGCAACTGCCTTGCCAAATTACCACCTCGCTGTTGCTGACGCCCTGGTAATCCCACTTGTATTCCTACATCAACTTCTGGTTCATCGGGTATATCATCGGGCAAATCATCATGCATATCAATTGCCTTATTGTGTAAAACAGCCGTTGCTACTACTATAGCCATAGCTGTGTCGATGTTAACCCTCATCATTAAAGATAATATTGGGAACCGCCGTTTCCACACGCCATATTGTCGTTCTACAGTATTTCTTGTTCGAATTAACGACTCGTTGTATAAATTTTCTGCTGGTGTGACTACATTTTGCAGTGGAGTCATTAGATACTGCCGCAGGCTGTAACCACTATCTCCAATTAGCAGAAAATTTCTGTATCTTGCAGCTTCAAAATCCCTTTTTAAATTACCGTTATTAAAAATGGTTTGATCATGAACGGAGCCTGGCCAGCGGGCTACAATATTTCGGATTTTTAATTGTGCATCCGAGACAGTTTGCACATTCAGTGAGAAGTAGCCTTTTCTGTTTCGGAAAATTTCACCATCATCTCCACCTAAAAAAACTTAGATAAAACATTATTAATAATATATCATACAAACGTTAACAAGCTTACGAACCTGGATTTTTGATTCTAACATGCGTACAATCAATCGTGCCAACAACTCTAGGAAAACGTGCAATGGCATAGAATTCTTCAGCTGTTTGTGCCATTTCCACTTCGTTTTCACACATCTTGATATAGCGTGGACGTAATGAACAAATTGCATTCGTAACCCTCCTTACTATTCTAGAAGCAGGGGCTTTTGAGACCCCTGCAAAATCTCCTGCTGTAATGAGCATGTTTCCTGTTGGATAGAAACGAAGTGTCAACAATAGTTGGTGGATTGGTTGTATGCAACCTCCCCTAAAATTTAAGCTTCAATTTCCTCCAGCAAATGTACCGTTGTAGGCTTTGTTAAACGTAACCTATCAAAAAACTCAACATCATTCCATCTATTGAAATTGTCGACACGGTCTTGATAAACTTTAGGCCTCTGTAATACCAATTCTTCATCTGACGAACTGCTGCTTGAAGAACTGCTACTTGAAGACCACATCTTCCCTTGAGTAACACACAATTTCTAAAAAAACTATGATATCTGGTTAAATTTACAATTATATAACATAGTACAAGGTACACCTTACCAGAATACGACTGATGAAAATATTATAGTCTTGAGAAAGACTGTTTTTTAATTGTATAACGATGAGGAAAGCAAAAAACGAGGTAAACACAACAAACTAGCAAGAGTGGAGGTGACGATGGCGCAAGTAAATAAAATGTGAGGTTATAACGTCCACTTTAACTTTTAAAGTGAGAGAAGACGTGACTTTAACTTTAAAGGCGAGTTAAAGTCACTTTAACGTTAAAGTCGCATTATGAAACACGATTTCTACTTTAAAGCCAACTTTAAATTTAAAGTTGATTATGAAAGCGGGCGTTAGACATTTTAATTAAAAAAAAAGAATTAAATATGTAAACTTTAATAAATTTTATTATTTATAAACTATAAATTATATCATTGGTAGAAACAATCACAACACAACAATCACAATCTAGCAAAATGTTCGTTGATTAGTAACTGCCTTGCCAAATTGCCACCTCCGACCTGTTGCTGGCGTTCTGGTAATCTATCCCCTTGTAGTCCATCATCTGCAATACCTACGTCAACTACATCTGGTGCAACGGGGAAATCATCACGCATATCAATAGCTTTATTGTGAAAAACAGCTGCTGCTACTACTATTGCCATAGCTGTTTCGATATTAACCTTCATACCTAAGGATAATATTGGGAACCGTGCGTCGTTTCCACACACCATATTGTCGCTGTACAATATTCCTTGTACGAATTAACGACTCGTTGTACAAATTTTCTGCTGGTGTAACTACATTTTGCAGCGGAGTCATCAGATACTGCCGCAGGGTGTAACTACTATCTTCGGTTAATAGAAAATTTCTGTATCTTGCAGCTGCAAAATTCCTTTTTAAATTACTATTATTAAATATGGTTTGGTCATGAACGGAGCCTGGCCAACGTGCTACAATGTTTTTGATTTTTAATTTTGCATCTTAAGACAGTTTGCACATTCAGTGAAAAGTAACCTTTTCTGTTACGGTAAATTTCACCATCATCTCCACCTAAACAAAATTAGATAAAATATTAATATGTTATACAAACGTTAACAAGCTAACGAACCTGGAGATTCAATTCTAATATGTGTACAATCAATCGTGCCAACAACTCTAGGAAAACTTGCAATTGCATAAAATTCTTCAGCAGTGTGTGCCATTTCCACCTCCTTTTCACACATCTTGATGTAGCGTGGACGTAGTGAGGCTATTGCATAACTAACCCTTTTCACTAATCTGCAAGCAGAGGCTTTTGAGACCCCTGCAAAGTCTCCCGCTACAACCAGCATGCTTCCTGTTGCATAAAATCGCAGTGTCAATACAGTTCGTGCATTGGTTGTCTGCAACCTCCCCTAAAATTTCAAAATACTATAGTACTATTTATTATCCTGAAGAAATTATGCACTCACCTATTTGTTGGTAATGTAATCAACGCTTCAATCTCTTCCAGCAAATGTACCGTTGTAGGTTTTGTCAAACGAAACCTATCAATAAACTCAACATCATTCCATGAATTAAAATTATCGAGACGGTCTCGATAAACTTTAGGCCTCCGTTATAATTCTTCATCTGAAGAAAAATACGATAAAACTAGCAATAATAATAATATATTAACAAAATTAGAAATTTTAATTTCTTAATGAACCGCAAACTTCCAGTAACGATAATGTTATAGGAAACTATATTTTTGTAAATAACCGCAAACTTCTGATACTACTAATGTTGTAGGAAACCACATATTATGATTTGTTAATTAATTAAGAAGGACATCAAAAAATTTTTTACGTTATATATCTAATACATATGTAAAATTTTTAATTGTAAAATTACTTCAATGCTTACAGGTTATTGTTAAACTGTAGTAGTGTATTAAGATTATTTAAGTGTCTTAAGTGTTTGCGTTGTCTGAAATGGATCTTAAGAAATTAAACTCTGTTGAAGGTCTCGAAGAAAAACCAATATAAAAAGTAAGTGAAATGGTGCTTAATGAAAATTACTTCATAGAAAACATAAAAGCTATTAATACCAGAGAATGGGGTAGACGTATTCTCGTAGCGACAAAGTTATTTAAAATATTCTTACCCACAAGATTTTCAAATATGACAAACGAAGAAATTGAGAATTGAAACAAAACTAAATATAAAGCTGAAGAGTTGAAATTAGCTATTAAGAAACGGGAATTAAAGACGTGGGGAAGCCAAATGTGGCTACCCTATTCGAATGGCTGATAAGAAGCGCAGTGTAAATTTTACCCCCGAAGAGATGCAGATTTTGCGCAGAGAGGTCACGAAGAATCATGAGCTGCTGTATGGGAAGATATCGCCAAAAATACCTGGCACCGTAAGAAAGCTGTGTGGCAGGCAGTGTTAGGTGCAGTGAATGCAGTAAGCCCTGTACCTAGAACTGTAGGTGAAGAAAAAATTTAGACATGAAACGGGAAACCAAAAACAAACGTAGGCCGGTTTTTACGATTTCATTTTCAAATCCTCTAATTTCCTATCACAGTTTCTCAATAACATCAGCAACGTATGGCTACAGGTGGTGGGGATCCGAACCGGACATCGATATGGATTCCTGCGACGAGGACATGCTCGAACTGGAACTAGGAAAAGCCTGAATAGAAGGATAGAAGGCGTTCCTGGGGGGGGGAGATGATAGTTTTAGAGTTGCCGGCACCACCTCATACTACAACTACACACCTTCACACAGAACCATCATGCTCATACACTAGTCAGACACACACACATGTATACAATCCACCAACTCCTGATCACCCCTTTACAGTAGATCTCCTGTGCACTTCGATTACCATCCCGATCGAAATGACGACTCCTTGATGGTCGAACAAGAACAGTCGAACCAAACAGATTTCAGGTATTTTCAGGCATTTTCTCCCGGTGATGTCACAGATGTTTCAGATCGTGGTGAGAATGGTGCAATAATTAGGCAAATTCCTGAACCAGCTGAAATTGCGAAAGAAACTATTTTGATTGAAGCAGTGGAATATAATAAGAAGAAAATTTGGACAATGTAGTAGAAGATAATAATGTAATTAGTGTTGAATATCAAAAACCGCTCGAAACAGTTTCGATAACACGAAGGGGGAACTAAATGATGTATCAAGTAATACACCCCCACCTTCCCCTTATGCCTCAGCCTCCACAACTTAAAAATCTTAAGAGCCCTATATACCAGTTCGCTACTATTAATAAATCATCATTCACTATTAAAGTCGCTAAACACTTGGTTTTTGACTTAGGGAGTTCTGCTTTCGGAAAATGTTAAATAAAGCTGTATTAATTGATATGTGTGTTTCATAATTTTATATTTCAAAAAAGTGAAGTAATTATTTTAATTGTAATGTTGCTGTATTCCAAACGTGCTAAGCTGAGATATCAAATGCAATTTTCAAGATATGTTACACGTATTTCATTGGAAATTCAATGTACATTATTTTACTTCAGTCCCCGTTAATATTGGTAAATGTTTAAATTATATATTAATTTAATAGTACATGGTCCGCGCTCCGCTTAAAAGACATGTTTGCCGCTGTAAGATAGCGACCCCTACGGCACCGCATGCCTGTGCTTCGCTTGTTAGATGTAGTCCGTACATAGCCAGTATCTAGTGCTAGTCTATACAATTTGTGTTACGAGTTGCTTGTATTACGTTAAAATGAACAGCGATAATAAGGACAAACCTACTTATAGGTACGGTTCGAAAAGCCGAATGTTTTGTAGCTACAAAGCCCCCAAAAGGAAAAATAATTTACTTAAACATAATGAAAGGTTTGTATTCCAACAGAGCAATGAATAAATTGCAAAACGCATTGAAAATACGCGTGTTTCTTGATTATTTATTATTTCAGTCGGAAAATTAAAAAGGTGCGAACCATAGATGACGAAAACGAGAACTTGGGTCCTACAAGTTCAACGAGCAGGTAAACAAAATATAATTTTAATAAGCTTGTAAACTTTGGTTTACAAAACATCTGATTATTTATTTATTACTTTGTACCTTCATCTATATTGCTAAACAAAAATTATTATTCTCTGGGCAGGGTTGCAGTACCAACTAGTACAACCACCAACTCCGAGGTAGTTGCAACAACATCATCTGCAGCCTGCAGTAGTTATTCGGAAGAGTCTACGCACTGCAACGACATCGATGTCGATCATTTTGAACTCTCTGTTGAAGGGCAGGGACAACCAGATTTACCAAACAAAGAATTTATTCTTCATGGAATTATTGATATTAACTATTTTATCAATCAATTAGTTCAACTAGGAAATCATTCCCCTGCTTTTTCGTGCACCTTGGCAAATATGGTTCCCACAAATGAAACACGGCGAGATTTGATATCAATAATTAAATTTAAATGCAACATGTGCAACTTTACTAGCATGGTACATACTTCACATAAAGACAGTCCAGATTCTATTCAATACAATATACAATATATCAATACAAGTGCGGTGATTGGGGTGATGAATATGGGTGCAGGGCTGTCACAAATGGAACAACTTTGCGCTTCCCTGGCATTACCAGCAATGTCTCCAAAAACCTATAACGTTGTTCATAACAAAGTATGCGATGGATGGGAGAAAGCAGCCATAAAAGAAATGAAGGAGGCAGCCGAAGAAGAAGCAAAGTTAGCAATTGAAAATGGTGATGTGGATGACAACGGCACTCCATTAATTACAGTTGTTTGTGATGGCAGTTGGGCTAAACGTAGTTACAGAAAAAATTACAACTCTCTTTCCGGCACTACAGCTATTGTAGGGTTTAAAACCAAGAAAGTGCTTTACTTGGGAGTTAGAAACAAATTCTGTACTGTTTGCAAAAGAGCAGAAACTGAAAATTTAAGTCCTAAAAAACATGAGTGTTACAGAAATTGGTCAGGTAGTTCAACTAGTATGGAAACTAATATAATTGCCGAAGGATTTTGTAAAAGTTTAGACATGTATAATATAATATATAACAGAATGATAGCGGATGGCGACAGCAGTTGTTACAAGAAAATAATAGAATTGCGACCTTACAGTATTATGGTAGAGAAAATCGAATGCCGAAACCATCTTTTACGTAACTTCTGTAACAAATTGCAAGAAATTAATAGCAACACTAAATTAGGTCCTAACTCCACACGAATATTTATAGGAAACAATATAATGCAAATTAGAAGAGGTATTGTAAACGCAATAAAATATAGAAAAACAGAAGACACGGAATTAATAAAAAAATTATAGATTTAAAAAATGATATACTAAACAACCCAAGTCACGTTTTTGGCGAACATAAAAACTGTGCTTCAATTGCTTATTTTTGCAAAAAAAACAAACCAGATGAGAAAAATCTAATCGAAAATTTAAAACTGTGTGGAGTTTATAGTAAATTAATGGAGCATGTAAACAATTTAGCAAGCCATGCTAAAAGTTTAATTTATGACGTGGATAGTAACATTGTGGAACAATTTAATTCTATAATTGCAAAATTGACAGGAGGTAAAAGAATAAACTTTGCTTTACGCCGTTCCTACCAAAGCAGATGTTCAGCTGCTGTAGTGTCACACAATACAAAAAGGCCTCTATACAAAATTCACAAATTTTTAAATAATGGCGTTAGTCCTTCAAATTTAGTAAAACGCTTAGAAATGAGAAATAAAAGAAAATTATTAAGCACCACGGAACAAAAACGAAAAAGGAAAGAACAAAAAGCAAAGAGGAAACTCAACTTTAAAAATAATGGTGACGAACATTATGGAGATCAGTGCATGAAGCCCGACAAGAACGACGAAGAGTTTAACTTTGCAAAAGAAAAGTGGTTGGCTGATTTGAAAAAAACGGACTTAGAGAAAATTGAGATAGAACAAAATACAAAAGGACAAAGCCAAAGTCCACTGTGGAAAAACACCCGTAGAAATTTGCTTACAGCTTCTAATTTCGGTGTGGTTTGTCGAAGAATGGATCATACGCCCTGTGCCAAATTAGTGAAAAACTTAATTTCCGATGTTGATGAATTTGTGTCAACTAATGCTTTGCAATGGGGTAGAGACCACGAAGACGACGCTATAAAAGAAATAGAGCAAAAACAAAAAATTTCTATTTTAAGAAACGGACTCTTTATTGACAAAGAAATTGATTATCTCGGTGCTTCACCAGACGGTCTGATTGGCGATCATGGCCTAGTGGAAGTCAAATGTTCATTTTCTGCACGATACCTTACGCCAGAAGAAGGAATAAACACCAAGAAAATTACATTTTGGACTTTCAAAAATAATACATACCAAATTAACAAAAAGCATAAATGGTATTACCAAATACAAGGACAACTGCGTATAACGGAAAGAGAATACTGCATATTTGGGGCATGGACGACAAAGGGTATAAAGTGCGAAACGATATTCAAAGACGATCTATTTTGGGAGCAACAAATGAAATTTAAATTAAAGCGTTTCTATGAAGAATGCATGTTACCTGAACTGATAGATTCCAGATTACAGAGGAATATGCCCATTCGCGAGCCAAAATTTATCCTAGACGCTATCAAATTACGTAAAGAAAAAGTAACTAAAACGAAAGACAAAAAGAAGAAATAAAGTTGTTAGTGTCAACAAAATTGAATCTAAGTTTGTTCTCTCAAACATTTGTTGAAAATGTATTCAGTTTTTGTTTCTTTTAGTAGTAATAGTATTTTCTCCATTGCATTAGTTCAATTAGTTTGAATTTTTTGATTTGAAATCAATCTTAAATTTCTGTAATTAAAATCAATTATGAATAACACAACACGTATACTCTTTGTTTCTCAGAGTTACAAGTTGATAGACATAGCACCCTGTTGAAATTTAATATTATTATTTATATTTATTATAGCACCCTATGTTATTTCAAAATAGCACTATTTTATACATTTTATACATTTACAGCAAATTCTAGACGTGTTGATATTATACTTGGTGTTAAAGCAGCAGTGACAGTATCTGATGAACGGTTGCGTTATATTATCATTTACAAGTCGCTACGTCACCATTACAACTCCACCCATCATATGTCTGTTTCACCTTCGTTTCCTTGTCACTTCGAAAACGTACGCTGGTATATAGGACTCTTAAATGGCAACACCCTACTTGTGACACATCAATGGAAAGCTCTTGAAAAATGCTTTTAAATCATATTATACAAAGATATATTTAACAAGGTAGTTCTCGATTTGTTAAAAAACAAAGAGTCAAAGTTATGGAACTTATTTATTTCAATTTGCTCTACAATAAAATTTCTAAATTATTTTAGGTCAGCTGAAGAACAATCAATTTCCATGGATACAATTGTCACAAGAATTGTATCCATGACAAATGACCTTGTGACCATACTATTCATTCATACTATAAAACTTTAGTAATCTAGCCACCATTTTTGGACTTTTTTAATTTGTTTGTTATAACCACTACCCTCTTGATTTCCGAGACGTGACGTCTCTATCCGGCCTGGGCATTTTCTAAGTTCAACCGTACCCCGCATGGCGCTAGTTACCCAAATAGCGTATAGGGAGCTGTATAATACTGTAGTTAACGAATAGTATTTTAGATTGCGTTGCGCAGCCAAAAGACGGAATCTACTAACGTTGAAAGACCACAAATTTTAATTTGGCGTACGGTTGACGTTTAAAGTTGTTAACTTGATTTCTAATATTTATTTTGCTATAATTACTTTTATTTTTTTTCCACTATGTCGCATTCGAATTGATGTGTTCTTGTGTTTTGCGAAAGTACATGTTTTGAGAGATCATTTCGTGAATTTCATCACATTCGAGTTGGCGACAAAAATGGTTCGAAAATTTTAATCTGTATGAAGGTATGAAATGAAGAAGTAATAGTTAAGAATGTAAATTTAATCTCCATAGTATTATCATGCAGATCAGCAAGCAACCCTGTCTCACAAAGCGGTTGTTAGTAATCTTCATTTTGAGAATGCTTCAAGCCGACTATTTCAGGACGCAACTTATTAAAGCGTGGCGCTGTACCCACCCTATGTTTGGTAGGTATTTTTTTAGGTTCCAAAATTTCTTTTTATTTAGATATATGTATCTAATACACTTAATAAATAATTACCAAAAAATGTATTTTAGACCGAAGCTTTGAATTGTCCTGAGGTTACATTACGGAAATCCCCTTCTTCAAACATTCCTTTATTTAACGAACCCTCAACGTCTTCAACCAATTATTCATTTAATTATTATGGTAATGTCCATTCTGTTAGTACCTATATTTAATTATTTTTATTAAAATAATACTGATGTATTTGAAGGTATTACTAAAATTGAATTTTAGACCGAGACCTCGAAAACCCGTGAAATCACTTTAAATATAAATCCAATAGCCTCCGAATTCACCAGAACTCCTTTATCCTTTACCACTGATTTATTTTATGATCAAAGATTAAGTTATGTAAGTATTGCAAATATATAACTACTGAGTTTGGCTAATTAAAATTATATCAATATTTTAGAATGCTAATGCAAGTACTCAAGTAAACTTTATTAGTTCAGAAGAGGTAAATTACAAAAAAGTGATTGAAATGTTAAAAATAAAAGTTCAACGATTAACCGATACTAATGAACTACTGAGTAACAGAGTAGATGATGTGGAAAAAATAAAGGAGATCGATACCAGTGAAAATATAGTAAAAATAAAAAAGGATGCAGATAACAACAACCTATATGCTAAATTTTTATTAGAGCAAATTTCTAATTATGGTAAGCAGAAGCGACGATTTTCTGAAACAACCATCAGGAACTGTATTACCTGAGGATATCTTCACCAAAGGGTTACGAATACTGTAGGACAATATTATTAAAATTACCTAGTAGACGTACACATCAATGCTATATGGGAAGTAAGCAGAATACTAGCGAACTTATAAAGCTGCGTCTTAAGGAAGAGTCGAATTCTTTAACGTCTATAGACAGAATTTGTAGTTTGTAGTAATTGACGATATGGCCATTAAAGAGAGATTAAACTACAGTTTCATAATTTAAACCCACAAAACAACCGATTGAAACTACTTCATGAAAACATTAAATAACCAGGAAAAAACTAGTATCTTGCAAATCTGCCAAGAATTCCTAGATATACTACACTTACCAGGAGATCAATTAACTTACACCACAACTACAAAACATTCGATCCCAACTACTTCTCAGATTCCAATCGCCTCGAAAACTTATCGCTACCCTAAAATTCACGAAGAAGTTAAAAACAAATAGATCAAATGTTATAAATTAATTTTCACACTTCCCTCTGTCAACCGTCCAGTTGAATACCACTCGTGAATGACCCATCCTAGGCAACTATCGCAGCCGACATCACGACTGCTTGTTGCGATTGTCTTAAAGCAACAAGCAGGAGCGATATCAACTTTGATAATTGCCCAGGAAAAATCAGTTACGAGTGGCATTCAACTAGACAACTGACAGATTATAACAAGGTATAATTAAACCTTGGTAATCTCCCGTATGGGTGGTTCCCAAAAAACTCGACGCGCCTGGTCAAAGAAAATGGCGGATCGTTGTCGATTACCTGAAACTAAATGAAATAACAGTAGGGAATGCCTACCCTCTACCAAATATCGAGGACATCAACTACGTCAAGCCAAATACTTCAGCAGCCTCGATTTAGCCTCGGGGTTTCATGAAATCCAAATGTACCACGAAGATAGTCCAAAAACCGCTTTCACTACATGGCCACTACGAGTATACACGTATGCCCTTTGGTCTTAAGAATGCTCCTGCTAGCTTTCAAAGACTCATGAATAATGTCCTTATAGGATTCAAAGGTATTAAAAGTTTCGTTTACCTTGACGACATTGTTATTTATGGTAATTCACTCCAAAACCATAATAATAATGTATGTGACGTTTTCCTCAAATTACGGGAACATAACCTCAAACTCCAACCTGATAAATGCGAATCTTAAGAAAAGAAGTCCGATAAAATAAAAACTATTTTAGAAATTAAACCTCCCAAAAACCCGAAAGACATTAAGTCATTTCTAGGTCTCGTAGGCTATCATAAACGATTTATTCCAGAATTTTCTCGCATGTCTAAACCATTAACCCAACTTTTGAAAAAAGATCAAAAATCCGATTGGTCACCAAAATGTGAAGAATCTTTCCAAAAATTAAAGACTTGTTTAACCTCACAACCTATACTACAATACCCCGATTTTTATAAAACATTTGTATTAACGACAGACGCTTCAAATGAAGTAATAGGCTCAGTACTTTCCCAAGGGGAAATTGGAAAATATTTACCCATTTCCTTTTACTCGCGAACTCTGCAACAAGCTGAAAGGAACTATTCAACAACAGAGAAACTAGCGATAGTAGATTCTGTTAAGCATTTCAGGCCATACTTATTTGGACAAAAAATTATAATTGTCACTGATCATAAACCGCTCACATATTTAATGAATTGTAAAGATTCATCTTCCCGACTTGTTAGGTGGCGTCTAAAAATATTGGAGTATGATTATGAAATCATTATAAACCGGGAAAAATTAACTCCAATGCTGACGCACTTAGTCGTCCCATTCTACAAATAGAAGACACCCTTCATGACTTAACCACTGAGACACACAAACCACATTCGAAGATTTCACGCTGTATCATCAATAAAATTTAGAAATTAAAGAACCCGAAATTAATAAGTCAATCATTAACAAAATTAAGGTACTAATCATTACATTAGGCCGCGATGCTTTAAATTCAAATTTGCATTTAGGTTATGTAAGACAGCATTTCCCTAATAATAAATTAGAATGTCAAAAACCAGGAGATATCATAAAACTCCCGATACCACAACAAACTATTTATTTAGCCTACATAAAAGAATTCACAACGGATTCTGCTGACTACACACAAATATTCAATACTTTTAAGAATTTAAGAATAATGTTTATTTCAATAAAACTCGAACAAGAAAATCATACAAGACACTTCAAATAGTCTACTCCAATATTTATTTTCGGACAGTAATTATATGCGAACTCTGTCAAAGATAAAAATAAATTTTAAACCAAATCAGAGTCCAATGGTTATCACTACATCTTCAAAATTTTGCGGACAAATTGCTATGGACATCGTCGGACCACTCCCCGAGACTGAAAATGGTAATAGATTTCACAATTCAGGACGATTTAACAAAACGCAAAAATCGTAGCCATTCATTTTCTAAAATTCTGTACTCAATTCGGTTTGCCTGAATCAATTCTATCAGATCAAGGAAAAGAGTTTAAATTTCGCATTTTTTTACAATAACCATACTCATAAATTGACGTTAAAGACCCCCTACGAATTAGTATTCGGAAAAATTCCAAAAATTCCCAGCCTTTTACACAAACCACGACAAAATCCTAATTACTCAGAACTAGCAAGGAAATAACTGCCAAATTACAAAAAATAAGAGAAACTGCCAGAGAAAATCAAATAGAAACTAAATCTAAAAGTAAACGTAATTATGACAAAACTCATTGTAGGATTTCAAAGCTAATAATCGAGTATTACTTTATTTTAATTTTACTGAAACTCTAACCCAAAACCCAAAACATAAGTTCCGAGGACGTCCAAAGTAGTAAAAAAAGGAGTCAATATTATCTCTTTTACTACGTGTGGTGCTAGTGCTGTTTACCGTGTATTTAGTAATAAGTGTTTATTAATAAAAAAAAAAAGGTACGATGGATCTCTCAGAAATTAATTCCGTTGGGAATATGGTATCCAAACCGATACTCAAAGTTAAAGATATGGTTTTAAAACAACCATATCCAATCCAACACATAAAATCGGTTTATTCAAAGAAATTAAACAAACGTTTAATTATAGTGGCGCTACTGGACTACATATTTCTGACACAGACAACAGATTGCAACTGTTGTTGGATGAAAATAAAATAGAAGAACTGAATAAAAACAGCCTGGCCCTGGTGTATGGGGACAAAAAAGATATCAATCGAGGTAATCCAGGGACCATATTGGAATTTGTACTCGTCGACGGGGCTATCACCTCCGACCCGGCTGCAGCAGCAATCATCAGCCATAATTAGAGAAAGAGCGAGGAGGACAATATTTGCGCGAAAAAAACCTAAGTTTGATGATTATTTGTGGGAAATATTTTTAATATTATCATTACCTATAATATCATGTTCGTAATTTATATGAAATTGCATTAATTTCAGAATAATTATTTACATCACAATCGTCGTCGCCTGAGCCGCCGCCGTCGCACTCGCAGCAACAACAAAAAGGTGTTATGAGCATTTTATTTATTACCCACTATGAAAAAATACTTAAATTGTTTATATGAAATGATGAGAAGTTTCAAAATACACATGAATTTAAAGTTGAGTGCTCAACTTAACTTCTTCATTTCTCAGCAAATTAGCGGCTAAGAATTTTTTTACTATTTTTCCTACACTTCAATTATTATTCCCTACAACGTACTGAAGAGCTTATGCGCCATTTTTGAATCACCCTGTATAGGTGTTGGGGTACGACCTCTAGTAGAAGGTGAAGCGGTGTTAAATGCCGGTCATATAATTATGTACGGTTTAAAATCCAGTGCTGCACAAGAAGTTTTTGAGTTGTGTTTGCAAACGTCATATTTAACTGGAGCTTCACATGAAATTAATATTGATTTAAACAGTTCTTGTGAGTACTCTAGGTAACATGCATATGACCTGACACACCATTAATTAAATTTCTGATAGTGCCCAAAGATTGGAAGTGCATTTGTAGCTGCAAAGCTGGAGCAGGGGGAAATGCAAGCATATTGTTGCTGTACTTTTATTTGTTAACAGGTAAGTAGTTACTAAAAACGTTATTATAATTGCTCTAGTACTTGTATTATTGTACAAATGAATTGCAACATATAAGCAGTACCGAGCTGGCACAGGTTTGGGGAAAACGTAAAATCAATCAAACCGCAGTAGCTGAGCCGATTGAAAAATACTGCCATGTGCAGGACAAACAGGTTCCCTAAAATGTAATTAGTGTCTTCATTCAGGATACACTACGTGGATTATTAAGAGGTAAGATTTGTTTGTCTGTTTGTATTTAAAATTGAATATAAAAACTGTAATTTAACCAACAAATGCATGTGATAAAAAGTTTACTTTGTTTCCTATGTATAACGGGTTTGTACCCAAATTTTTTTTCTACTGTAGTGAACTGTTTTTAATCCGTAATAAAGAATTACAGCTGCCCCTAACAGTGAAGCAGTTGCACATTTGAATGGTCGTCGTATGTTGGAAAGTAGATCAACTCAGTCTGGAAGTGACATTCATAGCGAGCTAGTATCAAAAGCTTTGCATGTTAACTTGTCGTACTTGACCGTTGAATACCTTCCAGTACTACCATTGTCTGATAGCCAGCAGCATTATTATACAAACAATGTTGTGCTAACTGCCGAAGAATCTGTTTCTCTTGCAATGAAGTCTATTGGCCAAAATAATGAAGTGTGGTTTCAAGCAAGAAAACTTCGAATAACAGGTAGTAGGTGTTATGAACTCTACACCTATTGTTCCAATAAAAATCCAAATTGGGAAAAAAACGGTATCCTACATGAGTACAAAATTTAAAAGAAATTTGTATACCAAGTATGGCAAGAAATACGAGGAAAAACGTAGGGAAGTATATGAAAAACAGTATGGAAAGGGATACCAAATGGGAGTTGTCGTAAATCCTGCTACACCCTTTTTGGTATTTAGTCCAGATGGTCTAAAAATCCATGGCAACCAATTCTATAGAATTCTATATATATAGAATCTCTAGATTGATAGAGATTAAGTGTCCGGTAGTGGGTGCACAAAAATGTGCAAAAGATATGTTGCATCTACTGCCATATATATGAAGTTCAAAAATGGGAAAGCATATCTCAATACGAAACATCTATATTATGGCCAAGTACAGTTAGGAATGGCAATTCTCAATTTGTTATATTGTGACTTTGTTTTATATAGTTCCCATGATATCTCCATAGTTACAATCGAAATACATAGAGATGATGTATTTATAAATGTATTACTTAAAGCCTTGAATTTAGTTTATTTTGAATATTTTTTACCACAACTATTAACTAAATGTTCCAAGTAAAATGTACTAGGTGGCCATACATATCCCTGATCCCTGTAGCCATAAAATCTGCAGCGCTTTAAAGCTGATTGAAGCAGCTAATTTCATGACTACAGGGATCACATATATTTCTGAATGCCCTATAAAAAGCAATATAGCAGCTAATTCCATGACTACAGGGATCACATATATTTCTGAATGCCCTATAAAAAGCAATATAAAATAAAATTGTGTTTAATAAAGTTTTATTCCGTACCTTTATATTACATTTTACCATTTCTGTTTAACTAACTAACTAACAACAGAGGAGAAGAATATAGATGCCCATGAAGTACTTCTTTCTAGATGTATGTTTGTTAAAACCTTTATAAAGAAGTTCATAGAGAAGAATAGGAGATGGCCTCTATAGCTTTCAATGGAGTTCCTCATCCTATGTTGTTTCAGTGTAGTAATGAGAACAGATGGCTACCATCATTAGAAAGACGCAAGATAGAGTTAATACACTAGTCTAGACTGGAGTTAACTATAGAGTTTAAAAAAGAATTTGATTTTGACTATTCTGTTGACACGTCAGAACTTCCATCTGATAAGAGCTGTGCACCAAGATTGTCTAAATGGACTCAAAAGTACGATGCTTGTGCTTTTGTATTGCATAATAATCAGAGGAAACCCAGGATAGAGATGGACGAGACAAGGGTTATACGTAGGTATTTGAATGGGACGCCAGGCGAGACTAAAGATGCAATCTCCGAGATAGAAAGTGGAAACTATGACCCAGAGAATAATATAGCCATATTATGCAGAAAAGAAAGCGAACTCAAGAAGAAGGGAAGATTATTTTGTGAGCAACCATACAGACAGAGGTTAGGTCAGACTGCAATGGAAGGGAATATAAATACATTTATATTTAAGTATGTTAAAGAATAGACTACGTTTGATACCGAGATCAGCCTTAAGAAGAAAATATGGAGTATGTTGAAAGTTATGTCAGATGGAAAGGCAGAAGTTATAAACTTCGACCTGCATAGATGGAACATGCTTCAACGACATGGGTCAAACTTCAGGATTGCACAAGATCTAGATAATTTATTCTGTTTTAATATGGTAATTTTAATAATGGTAATCTTCAAACTCAAATTACTCGAAAAAGGTTGCCGATATTGATTTAAACAAAGAGGGCCTTTTTTACATAAAAATGTCCAAAAATTCTAAATTTATGGTAAAAATTAAAAGAATGTTTAACAAAAAAAAGTTACAGGGTGAAAAACCCTTGCCTCCCCCTGAAAGCGACGCCCATGAGTTTAAAAATCAAAAATGTAGTAGCACGTCTTATTCAGAATGAAAAACTAAGTAAATTCCCATAATTTTGTCTATTTGTCTGTTACCGTTCTTCAAACAATAGAAAAAAACCAATTTTATCTGAACCCCTTTAAGGGCCTGTAACTCCATAGGGGTGCGTTTTAGGCCATATGTTTATTAGAACTGTTTGCCTTATTTTGATGAGTACTACACGGTGTAGAAGTTTGGAACCCTATTTTAGAAACACCCTGTATTATACCAAGCCTCTCCTTGTGGATGCAAAGATCATGGGTCTTAAGTAATAGCAGGTTAAATCTCCCATTAATAAATGAAACAACAGGTCTTCATGTTCCTGGTCCTAGCTGTCAATTAAACCAAAAAGGAGGGTTTGAAGGAATGAGACAAAAGCTTTGGACAATAAATACCCTGATGACGATTAGGCGAGTATGTGAGGAATTGTATATAAAAAGTTCCATTATAGGACAAGGAGATAATGTCGTCATAATGATAAAGTGGAAAGGGCATCAGGAGAATGAGAGAGAAAGACTCAGAGAAGAGTTCTTAAGACTGCTTGACAGGAGAATACTTGGCATCGGACTTCCAACTTTAAATGGAAGAGACTTGGACATTCTCTAGACTTCTAGAATATGGTAAGGCCAGATGGTTATTAGGGGTCGGAGTTCCAAGTTGGCATCCCAACTCACTTTGTACGATCAATACCTACTGCAACAGAAAATGTGGCAAATTTGGATTGGATTCCTGACCCTTCCTTTATTATAAATGGAATTGAGATAGTGTCTTATATGTTCCGTAAATCAATACTAGGTAGTACACACAATCCTGCCATAGTAAGATCTAAGTTATTATGGCACAATGTATTAGGAGGTATCACTCTTTAAAATTTCCCTAATCATTCAATAAGAGGATTAGATGACCAATTAACAGTTTGGTTATCTATATTGAAGCAAGAGTATCAGGATAAAAGTGAGACATTTAATGTATTAAATCACCTCAATAACATAAAAACAAGAGGAGAGAAGGATTTGTTAAAGTTAGTTAGAGATGTATATTCATTAAACATAAAATCCCTTAAAACTGCTACTCTTACAGCAAGAGAAGTTGTCAAGGATACATTAAGGGCATACACTAAAAATCCAGAGGTAAAAAACTTCTTATTAAGTAATGATAAATATGGGGTGAAAATTGCTAAAGTAATTATCACATTGAAACCTTTTTTTGGCCCTCTTGCTCATGAATTATGGAGAGTATCTAACGGGGGACTAGTGGAGGCGTTACAAAATAAAATGACTAATATTCAGTCCATTGTTAAAATGTCCAGAAATTACCATGAAGTCGATGTTAATAAACTCATTTTCATAACTAACCAGAAGTGTATATTAACTATTAAGAACAAGTTTCCTGTCACATTAACAGATTTTTCAAGAAGAATATATCTGCAAATAAGTTACTGAAGTTATTCGAGGATTTTGAGTGTACTTACTTAATGTCTCTCTATTTGAGGAAGACAACATGGGGAGTTGAACCTATAGGTGTGCAAATCCTGTTCCTTGGGAGCATAAATCATTATTCAACGAATAGCGTAAAGAAAGCTGCCATTGCTGAACGTGTTATAAGAACTATTAAAGGTAGCTTGTATAAAACGTTTAGTATGCGTGGAAAATATAAATGGATAGATATTTTAACTGATATCACTCGGGCTTACAATCAACGTAAGCATCCTACTATTGGTATGAAACCTTGCGATGTTATAAAGAACACCAAATTAAATATCTACAATCATTTTAAAGTTTTACAAAGACGTCGCTTCAAGGTCGGAGATATGGGTAGGATTAGCAACTATAAGGGTGTGTTCGCTAAAGGTTTTACTCCCAATTGGTCAACCGAATTATTTAAAATTACCACCATTCAAATTACAAATCCAACAACTGACAAGATAGAAGATATGCGTGGACATCCAATAGTAGGAGGTTTCTAAGAATATGAACTGCAAAAAGCTAAATATCCAGACGTTTATTTGGTTGAAAAAGTACTTAAGCGCAAAAGGAAACAAGGTGTACGTCAAATGGCTTGGTATCAATGAAAAATCATGGATTGATAAGAATAATGTAGTATTGTAAATATTATTTCCTCTGATAGAATTAAGGTTTTCGTTAGAATGTAAAGTAGTTATACAAAATAAAAAAGAAAATATAATTTAATTGTTTGTTTTTTTTCTTGTTTCTACCTTACCATTTTTTTTCTGTATAGTTACTAACTGCATACTCATTTATTTTAATCAGATTGACCACTAAGCGTGTAGCAAAATCTATTTAATAATAATAATAATATTTTCGTCTTTTTTTATTCAAAACTAAATACAAACATCTGTTTATGTTAGAATCATATTTACTGTTACACCCTGTATAATTAAATATTGATATCGGTCTGTTTTTTTATATGTATAAACGATTTGTGTTTATATCTGATTTCCTTGAGGTGTTGAATTATTTTGTTTCTGTTATCGCAAAGTGTAAAAAACAGGAAGTTTTATTTCCTTACAGATACCAAGCAGATATCTATTACTCATGTGTGGATGTGTGTGTGTGTGTGTGTGTGTGTATAATATGTTTTTGTTTAGATTACGATAAAATATACGCATACGTGCGAGGGAGATATCCCTTATTCTGCGCTAACGTAAGTAAATATACATTTTTTAGTTTCATTTATTCTACTTCCTAAAATATTTTACAGCAGTCTGTGGGGTTAATGCAGATCCCTTTAGGGTCACCTCCACCCCCGGGGGCTATAGAAATTTGCACAGAGAATCTACAGGGTGTAGGATGCCCTGTGAAAATTTATTTAAACATACCCTTACGGGTAATTTGGGTTCGCCCAGAAATATAGTGAGTATATTTTTATTTGTACTTTACGTTATCTATCTTCATTATCAGAAAAGTTAATTTTTATATTTTCTTTTTTGCAGAAAATAGTTATCATTATTATAGTTTTTCTATTAGATTAGATTAGATTTAGAAAAATTAATTCTTTTTTATCCCTTCAGGATTAATTGTAGTACCTATTTTCAAATTTATTAGCCTATAGTTGTTACCTTTTTATTTAGTATAGAGAAAACTTGTTAACTTATCAATTTTTATGATAAATAATTTTCATTCTTTTTATCGTTCTTTTTTATCCCTTCAGGATTAATTGTAGTACCTATTTTCAATTTTATTAGTTTATAGTTGTTACCTTTTTATTTAGTATAGAGAAAACTTGTTAACTTATCAATTTTTATGACAAATAATTTTCATTTTTAACTATTTTTAAAATAAAATCGTTTCCATTTAAATTATCTTTTTTTGTATTATATTCATATCTTAATAAACAATTAAACAACTAAGATTCAAGATTTTTTTTTTGTTTTATTTCTTTTTATTTTCTTGTTAGTTTTTATTTTGTGAAGAGATTTTAAATATGACTTAATTTCAGTATGTTTAAATTCCAGTATGTTTAAATTTATCAATTTTCTTGAATTGCTAATTTAATTTGCTATAATTAATTCTTTATCCTCTAAGTTATTTTTCTCAACTTTTCAAATGGAACACCCTGTATATTTTTAACAATGTTACATAACATTCTATTTTAAAAAAGAATTCTCAAGTATAATAAAAAAAAAATCCAAGTACTATCGTTCGTCAAATAATGTACTCATGGGCGTCCTTTTCAGGGGGAGGCAAGGGTTTTTCACCCTGTAACTTTTTTCTGTTAAACATTATTTTAATTTTTACCATAAATTTAGAATTTTTGGACATTTTTATGTAAAAAAGGCCCTCTTTGTTTAAATCAATATCGGCAACCTTTTTCGAGTAATTTGAGTTTGAAGATTACCATTTTTTCAAATTATTAGGCCGAAGGATTTGAATATTAATTTACCTCGGCAAACAAAAGAGCAGCGTTGTTATAACAATTGCGTAAAATCTTGATAAACTGTCAGATTGGGTCACACTGGTGATCGTCTACAGTGTATTTTCAATTCATTCTTAATAAATTTTAAAAATGGCAAGTTATTCAAATGCAGAAATGACGGATATGCATTTTATGTATGGTCGTGCGTCTGGTAATGCAACTCAAGCAAGGCGTCTGTACGCGGCAGCCTACCCGAACAGAAGACTCCCGTGTCGAAAAGTTTTTCAGAACATTCATCAACGTTTAAGAGAGAGCGGCTCTTTGGAGGCAAGGGTAAATGATCGTGGTAGAGCGAGGTTTGTAAGAACACTGGCGACGGAAGAACGTGTCTTGAGAATAGTTGAACAAAATCCTACAATTAGTGTAAGAAGAGTTGCTCGTACGCTTAATGTAAGTTTTTCTATCGTCTGGCGAATTCTTTGCGAACAATCACTCCGCCCTTTCCCTATTCAGCGTGTCCAAGCTTTAAATCCTAATGACTATCAACAGCGCCTACAATTCTGCCAATGGCTATTGCGAAAGCTGAGACGGTTCCCAAATTTTTCATCTCGTATTTTGTTTACCGATGAAGCAGGCTTTACTAGAAACGGTTATGTTAATTATCACAACGACCATGAATGGGCTTACGAAAATCCACATAGCTTTTTTCAATCGAGACATCAGAATCGGTTTTCTATCAACGTTTGGGCCGGTATTTTAGGTGATAGACTAATTGGACCATTTGTGTTGCCTAATCGACTAACTGGGCAGGATTATCATAATTTTTTGGTCAACAATTTGCCGGAGCTTTTGGAAGATGTACCCTTGAATGAACGCCAAAACCACTGGTTTATGCAGGATGGGGCGCCACCGCATTACTTACTTAATGTAAGGCAACATTTAGATGACACGTACGGGGAAAATTGGATTGGTCGAAGAGGTCCTGTTCCCTGCCCCCCCGGTCCCCGGACCTTAACACCCTGGATTACTTTCTGTGGGGCCATCTCTAGGCGGAAGTTTATGCCACACCAATTGACACCATTGAATAATTGCGCGAGCGAGTTGAAATCGCATGCATGGAAATACGGCAAACTCCAGGAATTTTTGAAAGGGTTCGCAATTCTTTACAACGTCGGGCTAGATTGTGCGTCGAAATGGGAGGCGGTCATTTCGAACAATTATTGTGATTTATTTTATGTAGGTATCACATTTCGGTATTATCATTCATTTAAATGTTAAGTTGCAAACCTGTTAATAATTATAATTTCTTGTTTTACATTAATTGTTGTTATTTAATTGGTAAGCTCTGAAATAAAGTCAATTTTTCCTTTCAAATAAGTAGTCATAGTTTTATGCATTAATTCTACTTTTTAAATGACTTGTTCGTTGATAGCTACATCTTCAAACTCAAATTAGGTACTCGAAAAAGGTTGTCGATATTGATTTAAACAAAGAGGGCCTTTTTTACATAAAAATGTCCAAAAATTCTAAATTTATGGTAAAAATTAAAAGAATGTTACCAAAAAAAGTTACAGGGTGAAAAACCCTTGCCTCCCCCTGAAAGGGACGCCCATGAGTTTACAAATCAAAAATGTACTAGCACGTCTTATTCAGAATGAAAAACTAAGTAAATTCCCATAATTTTGTCTATTTGTCTGTTACCGTTCTTCAAACAATAGAAAAAAACCAATTTCATCTGAACCCCTTTAAGGGCCTGTAACTCCCTAGGGGTGCGTTTTAGGCCATATGTTTATTAGAACTTTTTGCCTTATTTTGATGAGTACTACACGCTGTAGAAGTTTGGAACCCTATTTTAGAAACACCCTGTAGGGTGTTTCTAAAATAGGTACACATACATCTGCCCACGCCTTCACTTGTCCAAGTATACACCTATCCAAGCCTACACCTATCCACACCTATCGTCGTCGTCTCGGTCCCCCTCACCTCTTCCAACCTCTTCAAGCCTTGCACGACTTCGCCGCTCGCCAGGTGCGCGGGGGGAAGGGGTCGACGAAATATAATGATGATGATGGGAGAAGCGGGGCGGCGATGGCGGTTGCGTCACTTTCAAAATGGTTGACTAAATGGGGGGCGGCTACCGGAAGTTAAGTCACTTCCTGGTCGAGAATCAAAAACAAAATGGCCGACTACATCCTTTCAAGATGACGACATTCTCAAGCGGGTTGCGTCACTTTCAAAATGGCCGACTAAATGGGCGGCTACCGGAAGTTGTGACACTTACTGGTCAAGAATCAAAAACAAAATGGCCGACTACAGCCTCAAGATGGCGACATTGTCAAGCGGGTTGCGGTACTTTCAAAATGGCTAACGATATTTGAATTTACGCCGGAATTGTGGCACTTCCGGTGGTCTAGAATCACCTCCGCTTATCGGTGAGCCAGAACCAGCTCTGGTAATCTACTTACCCGATCGCGTTTACATGTATTTCTTATGGGAGGGGCTGCGCCAGAACAGGTCCTATTTGTATACTGAAACTATATTTTCTGTAAATAACCGCAAACTTCTGATACTACTACTGATGTAGGAAACCACATATTTGAAAATAACAACAACTTTCGGTTACAATAGATTTGATAAATTGTTATCATTTTAAATCTTACCGCAGTTTATGATTTGTTAATTAATTAAGGAGATTAAAAACAATTGATTTAATTGTAAAATTACTTCGATGCTTACAGGTTATTGTTAAACTGTAGTAGGGTATTAAAGATGTCAGGAACTTAACGTTGAGAAGGACTTATGTGTAGACGAACAAATTGTTCCATTTAAAGGTAAACATTCTTGCAAGCAAACCAAATCCCTGAGGTTTGAAAATATTTCTTATTTACGGAAAGGGTGGATTGGCGTACGACTTCATCGTGTACCAGGGAGCAACGACAGAATTTGACGAAGGCCTAATAAAAAAATTTGGACAAGGAGCAGCTGCTGTATTACAACTTAGCAAATGCATAGAACGAGAGGGGCATTTTTTATACTTCGACAATTACTTCACGAGTTATCATCTATTACAAGTACTGCAATCTAAACATGTTCAAGCTGCGGGTACCGTTCGTATAAACCGATTCGCTAATGCATCTCTTGTATCAGACAAGGAACTAGAAAAGCGTGGGTGAGGTTCTACAGATGAAATAATCAGTACAGATGAAATTAGACTAGTAAAATGGACATATAATAAGAGTGTTGTTACTGCATCTAATTTTGTAGGAGTAGGTAATACCGACACGGTACAGAGATGGAATAAGGTGGAGAAGAAGTATGTATATTACTGTATCTAGACCTGAAATTATAAAACTGTATAATCATGCAATGGGAGGTGTGGACAAGTTAGATCAAACGATTAGTATGTATCGAAAATTTATAAAATCACGGAAGTGGACGCTTAGAATGATATTTCATGAATTCGACCTTGTTCTGGCTAACAGTTGGTTTGAATATAAGAGAGACTGCAAGCTGGCCAAAATTCCAGCAAAGAATCAATTGGATCTTCTGGGCTTTCGAATGGAAGTTGCTGAATGTCTGATCAAAATGGGAAAACCAGTCAGACAAAAACAAAGAGGGCGGCCCAGCTCATCTACGCCCACCTAAGAAACTCGAGTAACAAAGAAACAGAAACAGGAAGTTCGTCCCTTACAAGAAATTAGGTATGACTCTGAGACCATATGCCCGAATTTGATGGAATAAAGGAAGCAGCAAGATGTAAAATGTCTACTTGCAAAGAAAAAACATGTGTTGTGTGAAAAGTGCAAAGTACATTTATGTTTTGTAACGGGCCGTAACTGTTTCAAGTCGTTTTATAAAAAGTAATGAATACATTATTGTCATGGTTTATTTTTTATACTTTCCTAAAGTTTATATATACAGTGTGGGTACTTTCAAAACCGAACATAGGGAAATTGCATTGTAACTAACCTTTATATAGATTCCTGCTCGCCATTTAAACCCACAACAATGGTAATAGTATGAATAGAACGACAAAAATACAGCGCATACGATGGTACCAATAAATATTGGTACTTAGTTACCTTTTTCTGTAAAAAAAATTATAAAATAATGCTATTGTGAAATAACAGGCTGTTATGACTGTCAACATTTTTTATCTGTCAATTAAATTATTTGACATCAGTCATAAGTTTCTGTTATTAATATTAAATATGAATAATATCGCGTATTCAGTCGACCAGAGGGTTTTGCAATTCTCCTATGTTCGGCTTTGAAAGTACCCACTCGGTATAAATATTTTTGTATGATTTTCTGTGTAAGTAACAATAAATTGCATTACCTTTACATAAATGGGTGTTGTTGTTACTACTGCAGTATTACAGTATTTAGATGCTTTGGATCCCAATGTCCACCACAATGGACACATTTATAGGGCCTTATGGGGTCACTCAAAAATTCGGAAGAAATTTTAAATACCTAAAGGACCCTTCTAAAAAAAAAAACAAAAAAAAAATTTTTTTGTCGTGTGAAATTAAATCGGGTCTGAAAGGGTTAAGATTATTTAAGTGTTTTAAGTGTCTGCGTTGTTTGAAATGGATCTTAAGAAATTAAACTGCGTTGGACGTCTCGAAGAAAAACCAATACTAAAAGTAAGTGAAATGGTGCTTAATAAAAATTACTTCATAGAAAATATAAAAGCTGTTAATACCAGAGATTGGGGAAGATGTATTCTCGTGAGACAAAGTTATTTAAAATATTCTTACCCACAAGATTTTCAAATATGACAAACAAAGAAATTGAAAATTGAAACAAAACTAAAAATGATAAAGCTGGAGAGTTGAAATTAGCTATTAAAAAACGGGAATTAAAGATGTGGGGAAGCCAAATGTGGCTACCCTACTCGAATGGCTGATAAAAAGCGCAGTGTAAATTTTACCCCCGAAGAGATGCAGATTTTGCGCAGAGAGGTCACGAAGAATCATGAGCTGCTGTATGGGAAGATAATGCCAAAAAATACTTGGCAGCGTAAGAAAGCTGTGTGGCAGGCAGTGTTAGGTGCAGTGAATGCAGTAAGCCGTGTAGGGTAAGGTAAGGTAATTCCGCGATATAGGTAATGTCGTGATAGTTTGTTAAATGTATGCAATGACATTACCTATCTGCGCAGTGAGCTTTGTAAGTAGTCCGATAGATAGCTCTAATTGTCAGCTCTCCAGCCATGTCATTTACAAGTACCTTCTGGATATGCAACCGTTTTAAGAGGAAAGATTTAACAAACCACTTTTACTTTACTTGAGTTTTTAACGTGCTATCGCTGTTCATATTGTTTAATTCAGTAAGCAGGGTAAGTTCAATTTAAAATTAGTTTTTAATATCGCGTTTGAAAGCTTATAAATTGTAGTTTATCCTAAATGTTTCAAAATTTTTTCTAGCATTCGTGTGTGTTTAGAAAACCTTAGCTAAAGTACGAAAATTCTTACGTCTAACCTAAAATTTCACAGTTGTTTTTTCACTTGCTGACAAAAATATTTTTATTTCTTTTCAATTTTGGTACTAGTACCATCTAGTGTTACATTATGCTACTTTAGCCTATGCTACATCATATTCACCTGATTTCACTACAAAAATTAATGATTTTTTTTATCACGACATTACCTACCCATTTTCATGTGGGTAGGCAATTCCACAAGGCAAACGGTACTAATTTGATTGTTACTCACTTCTACTGACTTCGGTTTGAAGAAATATGCCTCCTAAGAAAAAGAAAGTCCAAAAATGTAAAGAAAGACAATATGACCGTGCCAGTCTTCTTCAAGCAGCGCGTTTAGTGCGAAACCAAAATTTATATTAATCAATCCTGAAAAGAAAATAGCAAGTAAGTGGTGGTGGGCAAAATTTAAGGAGCGGTATAACTTATCACTGCGTACGCCGGAAAATCTTTCTGCGTATAGAGCGTCTATGGCCAACGCGACAATGATCGAAGATTACTATTCTAAACTAGAAGACCTTCTAACTAAATTGGATATCATGGACAAGCCCGACAGAATATGGAACGTCGACGAAACTGGGTTAACATTTGTTGTCAAGAGTGGAAAAATTGTCAGCCAAATTCGTAAAAGATTTATTTATAAGAGAACTTACGCTGAACGGGGGACACTCATACTTTAGTTGGTTGTGTATGCGCTAATGGCACCTTCATGTCCCCATTTGTCATCTTTAAAGGAGTTCGTTGGAACGACGATTTAGCAAAAAATGCTTTCCCTAATGCTATAACTAGACTATCGCCGAAAGGGTGGATTAACGAAAATTTATTCAAAGAATGGTTTGAATTTTTTATTGCCTCACTCCCCGCTCGTAGACCAGTTGTATTACTCATGGATTCTCACAGTTCCCACATAAACCCGGATATAATAAAATTAGCAAAAGACAACGATATTTATCTGTTTACTTTCCTTGCGCATACGTCCCATCTACTTCAGCCATTAGACGCAGGTGTGTATAAACCACTGAAAAGTCATTGGAGCAAAGCTCTCAACGATTACATGCTTGCTCATGTGCTCTGGATAAACCCAATCGATACAACTTCCATGAGATTTTCAGGGAACCGTTCATATTAAGCATGACACATTGAATATTATCAACGCATTCAAAAGAGCAGGTGTCCGTCCATTTAATCGACATGTAATTCCAGCAGAAGCTCTTAGACCATCGGTATTAACAGATCAGCCAGCTCCTGACCCGCAATCGCAAGAAGCGCGAACTCCCGAAATCCCAGTTGCTAGACCTTATGCAACAGTGGATGAAATTCTAAAAGTACCGACTGCACAAAGAAAAGTAATATCAACACGTAAAACAAAGGAGATTCTCGAGCCCGCTTACTGACAACCTTCGATTCTGACTCAGACCTGGATGAACCTGTTGCATGTTCGTCAACACCTGCGCTCCTTCCACTTCTAAATCCAAAGGAGTGTCTTCAAAATCCAAACGTACCAAATCAGATGATAACGAAGAAGAAGATTGGACTTGTGGAAACTGCAAAGTAAAGTTTTCAGGCGATGTTAAAAGGAAAACTGGAGCCAGTTGGGTGCAATGCTCTTTTTGCCTGATTCCATACCACACAACCTGCCAAAATGACTTCGAAGACGACGACGATGTATATATGTGCAATATCTGTGAAGCCCTAGAACAGGAAAAGCATTAGGTGCTCTTAAGAAATAAAACTTATTAATGTTTTTATTATTTTTATTGTTATCACGACATTGACTTTCCCATATCACAACATTAAATGTCCTATCACGACATTAACTTAATTTTCTGTCTGAACAAGAAAACCTACAACATTTTTCAGTTTTACTCAAAAAAATTTATTTTTTCTGAGAATGTTGCCCAAGCGTTGTAGAATCACCTCCTTACTTTAAAAACAGGTTTTCTCTTTTTTTCAGTGTGGTAGCTACAGTTTTTCCAAAAGATCACAACATAACCTTACCTTACCCTACCTAGAACTTTACCACAGCCGAAGAAAAAATTTAAAGACATGAAACGGGAAACCAAAAACGAACGTAGGCCAGTTTTTACGATTTCATTTTCAAATCCTCTAATTTCATATCACAGTTTCTCAGCAACATCAGCAACGTATGGCTACAGGTGGTGGGGATCCGAACCGGACATCGACATGGATTCCTGCGACGAGGACATGCTCGAACTTGTAGGAAAATCCACAATAGAAGGCATTCCGGGGGGAGGGGGGTTGATAGTTTTAGAGCTGCCGGCACCATCTCACACTACCACTACACACCTTAACACAGAACCATCATGCTCATACACTAGTCAGACACACACACACACATGTATACAATCCACCAACTCCTGACCACCCCTTTACAGTAGAGCTCCTGTGCACTCTCGATTTCCATCCCGATCGAAATGACGACTCCTTGATGGCCGAACAAGAACAGTCGACCCAAACAGATTTCAGGTGTTTTCTCCCAGAGATGTCACAGATGTTTCAGATCGTGGGGAGAATGGTGAAATAATTAGACAAATACCTGTACCAACTGAAATTGGGAAAGAAACTATTTTGATTGTGGCAGTGGAAAATAATAATGAAGAAAATTTGGACATTGTAGTTGAAGACAATTAGTGTTGAATATCAAAAATCGCTCGAAACCGTTTCGATAACACGAAGGGGGAACTAAAATGATGTATCAAGTAATACACCCCCACCTTCCCTTTATACCACAGCCACCTCAACTTAAAAATCTTAAATGGCAAGACCCTACTTGTGACGCATCAATGGAAAGCTCTTGAAAAATGCTTTTAAATCATATTATACAAAGATATATTTAACAAGGTAGCTCTCGATTTGTTAAAAAATAAAGAGTCAAAGTCTTGGAACTTATTTATTTCAATTTGCTCTTACAATTAAATTTCAAAATTATTTTAAATCAGCTGAAGAACAATCAATTTCCATGGATACAATTGTTACCATGACAAATGACTTTGTGACCATACTATTCATTCATACTATAAAACTTGAGTAATCTAGCCACCGTTTTTGGAATTTTTTAATTTGTTTGTTTTAACCACAACCCTCTTGAATTCCGAGATATGACTGACGTCTCTATCCGGCCTGAGCATTTCCTAAGTTTAATCGTACACCGCAAGGCGCTGGTTACCCAAATAGAGCAGAGCCAGTATATTTACAGAGTACCGCATTCTTTTGAAGTGCCAAACGCCGCCGCGGCGGCCATGTTTAGTCCTGCCAGTTCTACAGCTATACTTGTTTACATTATATTCTCGCGAGTTTAGTAGTGTTTTTTAAGATTCCTGTTAGAAAATGCCGTGTTGTAGTGCAGTGGAGTGCAGTTCGAGAACAGAGAAAGGTGTTAGACTATTTTCATTGCCACGGGGAGTGAAAAATAAAGAAAGAGCCAACCAGTGGACTATAAACATCAAAAGAACAAAGTTGCCAGATACAGTTTATGTTTGTGAAGTAAGTAGAGTATATTATTACCTACTTATTACCTACTACTGTAATACCAGCAATAAACATATACATATATACTATATATATAATTTATATTACAGAAACATTTTACACCAGACCAGTTTGAAAACAACCGAGCTGACAATAAACGACCATTACGTTGGAATGCCATTCCTACAATTTTTAATTATAAAAATGAAAAAATAATTAAACGAAGGAACCCACCAACAGTTAGGTGCAACCCCGAACAGGAAATCAAAAGTAGGTATTATTTTAACTATTAAATATTTTGCAATAAACGATGTTCAACCTGTTACAGGTTTGAATGATACCAATGTTCAAATACAAGTGGATGCTGCAAATAACTTAAATTTAGCCGACAATGCTAGTACATCTGCTGAAGCAGAAATAAATGTTGACGTTTTGGAATTAAAACGCAAATTACAGTTGGCTCAGAATAAAATAAGACAATTAAGGCAAGAGACAGAAACACTGCAGCAACAAATCAAAAATGTTTTTAATGAAGATCAAATCGATTTTTTAAAAAGAGGACGAATGACAGGGCGTCAGTGGCAGGCTGATACAATAAAAAATTCCTTAAAATTATATTTATCTTGTGGTACAACAGGATACAAAGAATTAAGAAGACAAAATTATCCTTTGCCTTCCATCCGTACTCTGCAAAAAAGAATTGAGGATTTTAAATTTCGGCCGGGTATATTACACGATTTATTTCCTTTACTGGAAGCCAAAATCGAATATATGAAACCTGAGGAAAGGCATGCAGTCTTATTGGTGGACGAAATGGCTTTGCAACCCGGACTGCAATTTGACAATGCTACAGGAGAAATAATTGGTAAATTCTATATAAATTCTAATAATTTATTACCAAATAAAAATTCTATTTTTCTAGGAAAAGCGACCATTCCTACATCAGGTGGAAAATCTAATGATAATGTTGCAACACACGCGCTGGTTTATATGTTAGGGGGTTTAACAACTCGTTGGAAGCAAACTATTGCCTACGAATATACAGCAAATTCATACGATGCTGGTGAAGTTAACAAAACAATCACAGAAATTGTAATTAAATGCAATGCAATCAACCTTTCTATTTGCGCAGTGGTTTCTGATATGGGGCCTCAAAATCAAGCCGTGTGGCGTCTAAATGGAATTACTTGTTCTAGACATGCTAAAACGATTAATTTCTGTGCTCATCCTTGCCCCAATGAAATACAGGACAAGTTATATTTTATGCCAGATTCACCACACGTCTTCAAAAATTTGAGAAGTTCTTTGACGAATGGCATAAGTTTCTATTTATCAGAGGATGTAGTCAAGCGATTTAATTTACCTTCAAATGAAATAAATCTTGTTGCTGTGAAAAAGGTGATATTGGAAGATAAAAATCGCGAATTAAAAATAGCACCACGGTTAACTGAAAATCTAATACAACCAGGCCATTTTGACAAAATGAGTGTAGGGTATGCACTGGCCTTAATTAACCGAGATGTAGCAGCAGCAATTAGATATTTTATTGATGAAAATAAAATTGAGAAGAAACATTTAACAACTGCTTGGTTCTTCGAGCTAATGCACAAATGGTTTTGTATAATGAATTGCCGTTCGGCCAAATTAGCGATAAGTCATAACAACGAAGAAGAATATGAAAAAACCATTTCTTTTCTTCAAGATGTAATACATATAATTGAAAAATTGAATATTGGTTTAAGAGGTCATTGGAAACCTTTTCAAACAGGGGTTATTTTGGCAACTCAAACTGTGCTGAATATACAAACTAGTTACCTAAATAGAAATAACTTTAAGTATTTAATGTTGGGTAGGTTCACGCAAGATGCGTTAGAAAATTTATTTTCAAACGTACGATCTAGGAATCCTATTCCTAACGCAAAGGAATTTAAAACAGCTTTACGCTTAATTTCTATTTCTCAATTTTTTTCACCACCGAAACATGGTAGTTACAGTGTTGATGATTCTCAACAATTAGTTCAATTTTTAAAGTCTCATAAAGATATAAAACAAGTTGTAGAGGATGAAGAAGAAAATGATCCGGAAATGTATAAAGTATGCGATTTTAGTAACCATGTTATTATCACTGTTGATGAGCAGCAATCATTGTATTATTTAATAGGGTCAATAATATTAAAGATTAAAACTAACTTTAAAACATGCAATGCTTGTTTATCATTGGTTCTGAGCAATGATAATGATGATTCAATTACTTTTATTAGCAAATTGGTAAATTTAAAATGTTACAAAAAAAATTCTCTTTTATACCCCAGTAAAACTCTTTTTTGTCACATATTACAAGCAGAAAAATTCTTCAGAAATGTTAGCAAAAAATTGTTAGAAGGTAAAGTGACATTAAAAAATATAATGGAAAATTTTATTAAATCATCAAATAAGGATATTTTTCCCACATGTCACAATATAAATGTAAAAATTTTAAATGTTTATTTTCGAACAAGAATGTATTTTTTATTGAGGAAATATTCTACTAAAATTGCTAGTAATAGTAACCAATCAACGAAATGTGGCAGTCGAAGTGTTGGAATGCGAATTGCTGTAAATAAAGTATAAGTAGTTAGTAGGTAATATCTGTTGACCCACCCCATCAAATTTTAATGTATGTAGTTAGATAATATTAATACTGTTTACCATTACTTACAAAGAAATATTTTTAAGAATGTGTTCCTTGTTGATGTAGAGTATTTAGTCTAAATTAGGATTAAAATATGTATTGGTTCGAATGGGTTAATTTAATTTTTCTTCATATTTTATATTGAATTTTGTTACTATTTTATTATATCCTGTAAGTAAAAAAAAAATATATATATATATACATTATTCCTATTCACTGTGTTATAATTTTTTAATACCTTATTCCTTTATGAAAAAACTAAAATCCAAATTCTAAGGTTTCAATTCATATACCGCGCGCGTCTGAATGGACTAAAGATGGCCGCCGAAAATTAGAATGCGGTACTCTGTAAATACACTGGCTCTGAAATAGAGTATAGAGAGCTGTATAACACTGTAGTTAACGAATAGTATATTAGATGGCGTGCGCACACAAAATTCAGCCAAAAGACGGAATCTACTAACGTTGAAGGACCACAAATTTTAATTTGGCGTACGGTTGACGTTTAAAGTTGTTAACGCGATTTCTTTCTAATATTTATATTGGTATAATTACTTTTATTTTCTTTTCAACTACGACCTCGCATTCTAATCGATGTGTTCTTTCTTGTGTTTTGCGAAAGTACATGTTTTGAGACATTATTTCATGAATTTCAATCAGATTTGAGTTTGCGACAAAAATGGTTCGAAAATATTAATTTGTATAAAGGTGTGAAATGAAAAAGTAATGGCGAAAAATGTAAATTTAAAAAGCGTGGCGTTGTACCCACCCTAAGTTTGGTAGGTATTTTTTTAGGTTCCATTGTTTCTTTTTAATTAGATATATGAGTATCATAATAGGGCCTGTTCTGGACCATCCACGTGTACGAGGTACAACCCCCGCAATATAGGAAACCCCCCGATCAATACCACCCCCCACCCACGCAATCAATCGAGCACCCCCCACCCCCGCAATCGATCGATCTCCCCTATCAATACCACCCCCACCCACGCAATCGATCACCCCCGATCAATACCACCGCCACCCCCGCAATATAGACAACCCCGATCTCCCCCGCCCGCCTCCGCAATATTGGCCACGCCCACTCTCACGTGACCGCGCTGGGAATCCCAACTGCAATCACTTCCGGTCGCAGAATAGAAGACCGTTGTTCAAGGACGACTAATCAATAACCGCAAATTTCCGGTAGCAGAATAGTGCACTTCCTGGAGCAGAATTGAAGACGATAAAATACCACTTCCTGTAGCAGAATCCTAACAGAATATTGAAAATTAAAACCACTTCCGGATGCAAATTATATAAAAAGCTGTGTAGTTGGTACGGACACCAGTCTCATCTGTAGCAGACATAATGGCGGATATTGTTGCAACTTCTAACAGCATGACTGCGGTCATACGTCAAGCGATGGGTGAAATTGTTAACAATCCCCAACAATTAGAAAATTGGATTAAACAGTGCGGTAAAAATATACGTTTATTAAATAACACAATTAAAAAAGGTGTATTAAGCGTGGGAACGAAGAAAAATTTAGAATCCAATATTGGCATAATTAAAGGATATCGAATAATGATGAAGGCACGGAGACCCCTGGGTAGCTATTCTTGAAAAACGTGAACGCGTGTTTCACCTGTGAAGTGGGCGGAGTTCACCCTAAAACTAAAACTATGTATTCTTGAATTCTGGGAACGCTCACATACCGCCAAAAATGAGTGAACTTGCTTCGCCTAGTAAATTTTCGGGGAATCAAATTGTTCACGCCGTGAAAGTTGGATTCTAACCTCGCGTTTTTGACATTTGTTCATTTGTGAGGTTTGAATGTTTGATTCAAGTCGATTCAGTGCTGTGTTTTCCACTTTATAGAAATTAACATGGATATAGGTAATTTGCTTGTTTCAAATGAGATTTTGAGAAACTTCAAAGAAGCTGAACAAGATGTTAAGGGGGAACGCCAAGTTTTACAAATGAAAGATCATTTCACCTTAACAGATCCTGCATTTGTAAAAAGATTCCGGGTAAACAAAGATGTTGCCCGAGATATAATTTATTGAAGTCGTTAAGCCATTTATGCAAGCCTGAAGATATTTAGGAATTTCCATCGAGCGCAAGGTTCTTATGGCGCTTCGATTTTTGGTTTTTGGTTCCTACCAAGAAATTACTGGTAGCAATAGTATGTAGTTATAACTGTAAGCCAAGCGTCAGTAGGTCGTGCTTTGAATGAATTTTCTTCTGCTATGTTGCAGAATGAAATATTTGAAAAGTGGGTACATTTTCATTTTTATTTTCAAACCCCACGTGCTTCTCACGACGACTATGCGCCCTTCTCATTGGTTCAAAATATCAGACACAACTGACAACACCGCTAGGATCACATCACGTTTACTAAACGTTCACAATAGTTGTAGAATAGCGTATTTTTGCGTTAGCGAAGTGAACGTGATGTGAACGTTCCCTTCGCCCGAAAAATGTTCACGTTCACTATAATTACAGAATAGCCACCCTGGGTGGAGGTAATGTAGGAAATCGTAGAAGTAACCGTTTGAGATGGGAAGAAGTAAATTCAGCATTCAAAGGACGATTGAGAACAGGAGCAATTATTAACTTGAAGCATGTTGACCCATTAACCTTTCTTGAAGACGCCGCACAGTGGGACCAAATCCCGAAATCGTGGCCAAAACCTCGAAAATGACAGTTCGATTCGGGGAATTTTGACAGGTGGGTTGGCTAGAGAAATGATTGGTACATTCAAACCTTTACGGGGAAGGCCTGGCCGTTTATACCTGGCTCGGTACTTCACTTTAAAGTTGGTCTTTGTTTAGAGTGCACTCGTCCACGAACGTGTAGCAAGAAACAGTTAACTTTAAAATTCCATAAATCGCGAGTGAATTGTGCGATCTCAATTTTCCAAGATGGATTCGACTCCTGGAGGTATGTAGAAAATATTTCTGTATTGGTTCAATTAAAAACTAATGTTTAACTATCTGAAATACCGCCATATTCAGTACCCTCACGAAAACGATGTAATTTAAGACTTCTATTTTCAAATAGACGAAAAGTAAAATATCCCACCATATCCCACAAACATCGAAGTTTTGCGCTTTAGGTAAGTCTATTACCCTACGAAATTCATAAGATTTAGCTGCGGCTTCCTGCGCCTTTGGCTGCAACGATTTTTGTTCGTAATTCTTGCATAAACAATTAAAAATACAAATAAAACGAAGAGTGCTATTAAAAAAAATAGTTTTCAGATTAGTTAGATATTAAATATTTTAAGTTTTCATAATTATGCAAATCAATTTTTTTTTTGCAGTGTCTAGTGTCGAAGTATTGCTGTATACGCGGAAAGAGGTTTTTGTTATGGTGAAAGACCATTGGAAGGACGAATTTCCCACTTTATTAGACCACCTTGTATGCCAAATTTTCGAGAAGAGTGGACGTTTGGTGCTTATACGGGACGATATGAAGTCGTCCTTATCAAAGTTATTTAGCAAAATGAGAACAATGTGGCAATCGGTCAATAGGCATGAAAATAAGTTTTACGCGAAATATGGGGAATGGCTTAATGCCCACGTATCTTTCCCCGTACCTATTACTTCTCAGAAGATACCGCCCAATAAAGGTGGTCGCCCTCCCACGGAGTTTCAATCGTCGAGTGAAAGGTCGAAACGGAGGAAAGCCGAAGAAGTCCGTGCAATGTGGACTACGAGCGAGCTGTCATATGCTGTTCAAATGAGCCTTCGCTCTACAGGACAATTGGATGCCTCGAAAGTTGTGAAGGATGTAACACTGACAAGTCCAACGAGGGCCTCGAAGTACCGAAAAGCTTTGGAAACAACACCCGAAGTTACACTATCCGCAGATGCCGCACTTGCCTATCTGGTGGATCGTAAAATGTCGAAGAGTGACTACCAGGAACTGAGATCACTGAGCATCGGACAGCATTGTCGTATGGTTCCTCCCTACACCAAAGTGGCAGAAGCAAAAAAAATGTGTTATCCACCCCCTACGACTATTAATATTACAGAGAGCAAAGCAGAAGTTCAGTTACAGGCTTTACTGAACCATACAGTTCAACGTATTATATTACTCCAACGTGAAGTTATTTCAAGTATCGCTATCGAAAAAGTCAAGAAGATGTCCCTAATTTGCAAGTGGGGCTGCGATGGAAGCTCTGGACAAAGTGTGTATAAACAAAAGTTTGAAGACGACAACATATCGGACTCAAGTGTGTTCTTCACTTCTGTTGTGCCATTACAACTCGTGTCTGTCGATCACGAATCGAATGCACAAATTGTGATTTGGAAGAACCCTAGGCCTTCATCTCCTCGATTTTGTAGACCACTAAGGTTACAGTTTCTGCACGAAACCACAGAATCGACAGTCAACGAACACCGCTACATTGAAGACCAGATAAAGACACTTGTTAATTACGAGACAATAATAAATCAGAACGAAATCTCAGTTGAATTTAAAATGTTATTAACAATGATCGATGGGAAAGTTTGTAACGCGTTGACATCTACAAGTTCTTCTCTACGTTGCTACTTATGTGGAGCTACGTCCAAAGATTTTAATAACATCGATGTTCTTCTAAAAAGAAATGTCAATGAAGACAATTACAGGTTCGGACTATCTACATTGCATGGATGGATTCGTTTTTTTGAATGCTGTTTGCATTTGTCCTACAAACTGCAAATTAAAAAATGGCAAGCACGTACTGAGGAAGAAAAGCGGATTGTACAAGAGACCAAGAGAGTTGTTCAAAAGGGTTTCCGTACGGAATTAGGACTAATCGTCGATTATCCAAAGCCTGGATTCGGTAGTAGCAATGATGGCAATACAGCTCGGCGCTTTTTCGAAAACTCAACTGTATCTTCTATGATAACGGGGGTCGACGAGAATTTAATCAAACGCTTCTACGTTATTATGCAGGCTATTTCGAGTGGCCATGAAATTAATACAGACAAATTTCAAAAATATGCGGAAGAAACTGCGCGATTATTTGTCCAATTATACCCGTGGTACTATATGCCTACCTCGGTACACAAACTTCTAATCCATGGTACACAAATAATAGCTCATGCATTATTACCAATTGGCCAACTATCCGAGGATGCTCAAGAAGCTCGGAACAAAGATATCAAAAGTATTCGAGAAAATTTATCACGAAAGTGTTCGCGATCCAAAACAATGGAAGATGTTTGGAATCGGTTGATGGTAACATCTGATCCGTACATTTCAAGTATACGCAAATTACCACAGAAAAATATGCGTAGTTTATCTTCGGAAGCTGTAGATTTATTAATCTCACCCGCAATAAGTCAATCTACTGCAGAAGATGATTCAGAATTTGACGATGACGATTCTGATCAGGAAATTGTATTCGATTAATTTATTTTGTAATATTTGTAAGCTTGTTTTGCAATGGTTTTGCTAAAAAATAAAATGCCTTTTTTCATTTGTATACATTAATTATTTTTAATTATTTATGAATGGATTTTGTATAATGCACATGAATATTATTCCCGATTCTTAATTTTAAGCCAAATCACATTCGCCATTTTCTTAACTAATACAATGTTGGTAAATGTTGACCTTAAATACATAATCAACGACTTCAAAAATCCCCCCACCTATTATCCTCGAAATCTGACATCATTGTACCACATTATATCCGCCATATTAGGGCCGCCATTTTGTTTTTGTAAAGTTTGACTTCGAATTCGTAATCAGCGGTGTCGAAAACGTCAGAGTAACCAATTTTGTACAGATTTCAGCATGTCTTGAGGTTTTGGCCACGTTTTCGGGATTTGGTCCCACTGTGCGCCGTACCATTATTTACAGCAAGAATAAAAAACGCTTTAAAAGAACATTCTACTATAAAAGTGATTGTGGATTTTTGTAGTGAATTTATTAAAAATGTGGGTGAGGAAGTGATTCAAGAAATAAAACATTTTAGTACACGCAATGAAGTTATTATGCGAACCACAGATATCAAGGAATGGTGGCAAGAATACGTTCAAGATACACTAATAATACAGCTTGAAGAGTTTCAAGAACGTGATAGTGGGTGGGCTCTAAATTCAATAATTAACCTGATGGTTAATATTAACAGGTACGAACCGCTTCGAGGCTCTTCATACATCCCCTTACCAGAACAAATACAGAAAAAGGGTGCTGTTATCAATGTTAAAAATAATGATCAGGCATGTTTCGCATGGGCAATAGTTTCCGCTTTATATCCGGTTGATAAAAATCCTCAACGAGTTCAAAAATATCCTGAACCATCAACTGTGTTAAATTTGGATGGAATCAACTTCCCCATGAACCTACATCAGGTTAAAAAATTTGAAAAACAGAATAATATATCAGTGAATGTGTATATACTTGAAAGAAAAATGCATTATTTTAAAGTGCAGCCTGTTCATGTTACAAAAAATAAACGAGACCGCCATGTAAATTTATTAATGATTCAAGATACCTATGATGAGGATGATAAAACTGAAAAAATCAATTATCATTTCTGTTGGATCAAAAATCTTGGTAGGCTTATTAGCAGGCAGTTGAATAAAAAACATAGGCTTCGAGTATGCGACAGATGTCTTCAGTGTTTTTACAATGATGAGCGCCTTAAAAAACATGAATTGGACTGTAAAGAAATTAATGAATGCCGAGTGATGCTCCCCTTCACGGAAGAAGACAAAATACTTAAATTTAAAAATCTTGAGAAACAAATTTCAGTGCCATTCATAGTGTATGCTGATTTCGAAAGTTTACTTAAACCTACAAATAAACCCTCAGGTAAGAAAACAGTAATATATCAAGAGCATGAGGCGTACAGTGTGGGGTATTATTTAAAGTGTTCATACGACGATTCAATATCCTATTATCATAGTTATAGAGGGGTAGATTGTAGAAAATGGTTTATTAGTGAATTGAAACAAATTATTGAAGATGTTGAACCTGTATTTTGGAACCAGATGCCTATGACTATTACACCAGAACAAGAACAAAATTTCCAGGACGCTACTGAGTGTCATATATGTCACAAGCCTTTTAATGATGATGATATCCGCGTCAGAGACCACGACCACATTTTATCAAACTACCGAGGTGCCGCACATAATTCATGTAACTTGAATTTTAAAGATAAAGTTACTATACCTGTAGTTTTTCATAATTTAAGTGGGTATGATGCTCACTTTATTATAAAAGATTTAGCTCGTGAAATAGAGGGAGGAATTTCCTTGCTACCAATCAATAAAGAAAAATACATTTCCTTTACGAAAACTGTAAAGGGCAGTGATATTAAATTGACGTTTATCGATTCATTTAGGTTTCTACCTCATAGCCTAGATTTGAGTTCTGAATTAACATAATTTTTATTGGAGGCGTCATATACATCAATGGAATTCGCTAAATTTTTCAACTGTTTATTATCGCAAGTATACTTTGTTGATAAATAATAGTTTAAAGTTAATGAGTCCTAGGGATCTTTAGGGTTGGAAAGGAATGCAATACGTTTATCTCCTGCATCAAAATAATCTTCATTTAGAGTGAGCGTACTTCGTTTGGTGACGCAATCAGAATCATGAATGGCATCAGATAAATTTGTTAATCTTTTATTTTGCATATCATAATAACCTTCATTAGTTAATTTGAATCCCAATCCAGTTTCACCTCTACGACCTTCTTTAGAAATGTCAGCGCTGCGACCGAACTTATCAATACTCATTTTGATAATGATGTCTCACCAAGGATACCCCCTATACTTAAGCAATAATTTTAGCTTCCCGAAGTTCTTCAGTAATATTCAAAATTTCATTTTCATGACCCGTATTACCAGCTAGTTTTGATGCATACAATAGTCTTAAACGCTGCACTAATTCCGAGAGATTATCCCAGTATACATATTCAGTAGGTAGAACTTTAGGGTTTAGTTAATCCACTACCAACAATCTTAAACATGGGCGAGATAATTTTTTTATATTTATTACTTTTATTACCGGTAATTTGCTTTGATTGATCATATCCTTTCTTATGAGCGCTGGTTAGCATTAGTATTTTTTTTATACTGATCCAAATCATCGCTAGTATAATCTTTAGGGTTTTTCATAAATATTAATTCATAGAGGCCCTCAGTTCCAGCAAATTCAGGGTCATTAATAATAATGGTATCTGAATTAAATTCAATAGGTGAGTTACCTATTTTCCAACCCCCATTGTCATGAGCATGAACACCATACTGAGTATCCATTTTATTTGCAGTATCATCAATAAGCATCTTAATATATTTAGTAGTTAGGGGCCTTCATCATAATAATTATCCTCATCTGATGACGTATTATTATCATCTCGACTTATTGCAATAGGTATTTTGGATGGCCCTGCCTTAGGTTCAATTTTAGGTTCAATTTTAGGCTCAACTTTAGGCTCTGGAAGCTTTGGATCGGCAAGTTTTTTTAAAGGTTTAACTATTGCTTTATACGTTTCTTCGATAAATCTTCTAGTAGCCAATTTACTTTTTCTTAATTCAGCATACTTATGCTTTATCGACTTACGTGCCTGAAAGATCTTTTTCTTTAACTCTATATCTGATTCATCCATCTTGAACTGCTTTTTGAACTGCTCTTGTACTGCTCTTGAACCGCTTTGAACCGCTCTTGAACCGCTCTTGAACTGCTCTTGAACCGCTTTGAACCGCTCTTGAACTGCTCTTGAACTGCTTTTGAACTGCTCTAGTACTGCTTTGAACCGCTTTGAACCGCTCTTGAACCGCTTTGAACCGCTCTTGAACTGCTTTTGAACTGCTCTTGTACTGCTTTGAACCGTTTCGAACCGCTCTTGAACTGCTTTTGAACTGCTCGGTACTGTTTATATGCTTATATAACAATACGATATCTACCCAGATTAATATTAGAGTCAGTATCTATAACAATAAATCCGTATCTTTCCAACATTCGGCACATAAGGTTTTGAATTCTTCGAAAGACATATCCGTTCCGACATAATCGTCAAAGACATGTTTTCAGTTCAATACATCTTGTTTAAACAATATAATAAAATTAGCATTATCCCGTATTAACTGTTTAGGTATCTTGGAAGAAGTTTGACTTAGATAGAAGCAGTCTACTGATTTATGCCTGCCTAAACAAAAATATTCACGCACAGAATCCTGGTTACCACAAATAATGTCATCGAATATCATTATTGAATCCGGTTTTGCTTCATTAGGAGAAATTACTTCACCCATAAGTATAATACCCCAGACCTTTAATAGGTTTTAAAATTTCCTTCAAATATTTATACTTTTCTTGTTCAAGACTTTTACCATAAACGTATACATTTTCAAATTTTAATCCGTGAGGTTCTTCTAGTAGACATATCATAATATTTGTTTTACCTGAGTTAGAGCTACCAGCTATAATACCTCTTATGGATCCTGGTAATAAAGAACCATGTTTTTTATATAATTTACGATCAAAATCATGATTGCTCACTTTTAGTGAGTCTCTCTGTCTAAGGAACTTCATCGTGTCATTCATTCTAGGGCGGGTTTCCCTATATATACAGCAATCACTATCGCCCCCAAACAAAATGCCTGTAACACGCGACGGGAGAGGGTTCGTAAATTCTCTGATAAATAAGCTCCCTGTAGAGCTTCACATCCCCCAATATCAGTACTGCGGTCCTGGAACGAAATTAGATAAAAGGCTTGCAAGAGGTGATCCAGGAATTAATCCTTTAGACGTTGCATGCAAAGACCACGATATAGCTTACTCTAAGCATAAAGATATTGAAGGTAGACATTAAGCAGACGAAATATTACAGGAACATGCTTGGGAACGGGCAACTTCTAAGGACGCAGGTATTGGAGAAAGGATATCAGCTTGGGCTGTAACGAATACAATGAAGGCTAAATGGAAGATTGGTATGGGGATTAAAACAAAAAAATCTATGAAAAAGAAGCTAGCATTTAAAGGAGGATTTTTAGCAGGCATAGCGAGCGCTATTAAAGCAGTGGGACCTCATATCCCTATGAATGATGTAGCCAAAACGGCTCTAGTTGCGATTGATTGAAAAAAGCATGTTAAGGTTTCTAGAATAATTCCGGTACCAAAACAAGGGGGAATTTTACCATTCTTGATTCCTTTGTTCGCCGGACTCAGTGCTGCAGGGACACTAGCAGGAGGGGCTTCGAGAATTGTTAAAGCTGTGAACAGTGCTAAAGATGCTAACAAACAGCTACAAGAAAACTCTCGCCATAATAAAACCATGGAATCAATCGCTCTAGGGAAAAAGGGTAATGCCCTATACCTACGTCCCTATAAAACTGGAATTATATTTGAAACCGTATTCAAAAAACCAATAAGAGTGCCTCGGAGACCCCTGGCTGATGTAGAGTTGATAAAATTTTCTAAAGACGTTCCCTATTTTAGAGGTGTGTATATGAGAAATACACTACCAGCTAAACCTAAATTTAATGAAAGCGGTATCATAAATTTGGATGATAGTTTTGGTAACGGATCGCATTGGTGTGCATGGAAGAAACGGGATTCTGAGGTTATGTATTACGATAGTTATGGTGATCTTAGACCCCCCCTAGAAGTCCTAAAGTATTTTCGAGGATATACCATTAAATATAATTACGTACGTGAACAGAAGTTTAACACGCCTATATGCGGATTCTTATGTTTAAGATTTCTTTATAAAAAATAAATAAATCTTGTGGTTTGGTGTGTTATCTTTAATCATGTCTCAGACGTTGACCTTGACGGTTGCAGGAAATATTCTATCAGTAGAGTACTTCCCTCCTATAGAATTATTAAGTCACGAATATAATTACACCTTAGGATTGGTGGGGTTTTACGGGTGTAATTCAATCAGAAACATGTTCGAGGGAAATAATAAGTTTTATTATAAAAATCAGAAAATTACTATACCTACAGGGTCGTATGAAATAACTGAAATAAGTGATTATATTAAATCTAAAATTACTAACGATAAAGAGCATTTCGAGTTAATAGCAAACAATAATACCTTAAAGTGTGAAATAACCTGCGAATTTACCATTGACTTCACGCAACCCGGTAATATAGGACGTATGCTAGGTTTCTCCCCGCAAATACTAGAGCCAGGTGTACATGAGTCGGATTTGGATGTTCAGATCATTAAGTCGACGAATATTCATGTTGAATGTAATATTACTACAGGAGAATATCGGAACAGCGCACTCTCACATACAATTTTTGAATTTGATATTAGTGTAGCCCCCGTGTTTAGACTTATTAAAGAACCCACTACTATAATATATCTCCCCGTTAACGTTCATAGTATAGACACTTTAACCTTGAGATTGGTCGATCAAACAGGTGCCCTTATTGATTTCGGATCTGAAGCCGTTACCATACGTTTGGAGCTCAAACATGGGGCTAAACAACCACTACTATAAAAGCACCGAACATTCAATCGCGGAACCATTAATCCTGTGAAAGCTGGTAGGTTAACAGCTGAAGAAGTACACTTTTTAGAATCAATAGGACTAATAGCCCCGGTAGTCGAGCGACTAGCATGCTAGGCTTCTACTCAGCGGGCCGGGTTTCGATTCCCGGTGCCGGCAACTTCTGGCCAAGGTTTTCTGCAGTTTTCCTTGGCTGTAACATGAATATGAGAGTTGTGCTATTCCATCTCTAAGTCGGCTGCAGACGCAAGCGGGCCCGCTTAATAATAATAGCCCCTTCCTCCCCCGCACAAGCATTGCGCTTCTGGGGCCTGGCAACAGGATATGGGTAGTGTAGAGATTATAAAGGTTATTAATCATGGAGGAAGAACAATCCCTAAAAAATATATTCACCGAAGTATCTTATACTCATTTAGTAATTGACGCTTCCACCCGAACTTACCATCCGTATACTGTAAATGCTTTTGATAATTCTGATGAAATACGTCTTATCATTGATAAGGCTGAGTTAATTACTGCTACTTATAACAGTAAAATATACATTGAAGGGACGTTAACAAAGAAAGATGCCGCTAAAGATTTTGAATTAACAGGAAATGCACCACTATTCTTGTTTGAAGAAATACGATATCAACTAGGTGATACTATAATAGACTCATGTAGGACTCCGGGAATCACAGCATCCCTTATTGGGATTCCAAATTATTCGCCAAGTGAATCTAAAAGCTTGAGTTGTGCAGGATGGGATCCTAACAATTCAGGTACTCAGATCGATCATGATTTGAAAACTTTCTGTGCCATTATTCCGTTAGATCACGTACTAGGATTTGCATCATCATACCGTCGAGATATAATTAATATGAGACAGGAATTAACTTTAATTCGATCAAAATCTGACGTAGATTGTTATGCAGGCCAGACAGAGGTTGATATAAAAATAAGCAAAATTCAGTGGAAAGTTCCGCATATCACACCTAGTGGTACAGCCAAATTGGATATTTATAATTATATAAATCAACATAAACCTATTAAAGTAGGTTTTCATGGAGTAAGCTTGTTTCAGTATCCTGCATTACCTACGACCTCCAATCTAGTAACGCCACTTAAGAACAAGTTAAGTTGCTAAATAAAATTCCCTTAGAAATAATAAGTTGTTAAAATGTAAATATGTTCATATGTTCTAGAGTTTAAAAAAAATATATAACTGACACGTTGGGCTGCATATCCAGTAGGCGCGGCACAATTTCAAAACTCCCGCGTTAAGCAAACCAATTTGATCATGTTAACATAACAGACATTACGGCATACATCAATTCAAATCGATATCCGTTTGAGCATCAACATAATGATTTCTCAAAAAATAAATATATGTTAGCTTATGAAGAATACATTAGTTTTCAACGAAAATATATGAATAAAAATGTATCAGAACCGATATTTGATTTCAAACAATTTAAAGAATGTCCGGTATTCGTCATTAACTGTGTCAAGCAGAATGTGAGCATACAAAATTCATTGCTTGCGATAAAATTGGAAATTGAATCGAACAAGTTTTATTGGCGATACTATCACGTATTGCGCCATAATGCATGATGCCTTCCTCGAGTACGAACCATTTCAAGGGTTAGTTCAGATCCTGTAATAATGTTTATCATAATCGATATTCAAGCATTTTATACGCCGCAATTTACTGTTAAGGAACTGGCCATATACAATGGAACGCGCTTAGCGCATTATCTGTTTAAACCACCATTTCCGTTTCATTATCTTAACACTAGAACCGCCGCACCGGTCATTTTGACCGTTCAGACTCTTTAAAACTGGCTGTAATAATGAAATTTTATTAACCAGCGTTAATATTTTATGACTTTTACTAGCTTAGTGCCAAGTTTCATTTTACAAATTTTCAATTTTTTTTGCAACGTTTTACAAAAATATTTGATAGTATACCGAAAACCGCCATGGCGGTCAATTTGACCGCTGGTATATTTTTGACTAAATTTGCTAATATTTGTCTAATTCTACAATATTCACTTGGACAGACGCATGGTACATCAATTCTCATTAGGTTTGTCCACTTATTTCTAACCGTCAGAGATTATGCTTTGCATGTAGCAACTTGCAATTTATGGTAGAAACATGTTTGTGCGTCGCTGCTCCATATTCCAAGTCCATATCACTTTTGTTCAGTTTGATGTAACTATTTGTGCGGTGAGCACGGTTCGTAACTTTTATCCTGAAGGTATTTGATCTAAGTTGTAAAATGTGGTCAAGTCGTGGCTTGACGCAGGAGCAGGCCCTAAAGTATCTCGAAGAATTGGAAAATTTATCCGAATGTGACTCTGGCGGGAAAACTGATGAAACTCAACCGGAAAGTAGAGATGAGGAATCTGACACAGGTATTCCTAACGAAAGTAGTGGGGAATCTAGTATCAGTCATCGTGAGCCCTCTCCCGAACCTGCTACGGCAGGTGAGCCTTCAAATAATGTCCCATTGCGTCGGAAAGGTAAAAACTACGTGTTACTGCCTTTGGGCAGCAAGCATACTTCAAAAAGTGGAGACGTATGGGAAGTAATAAATCCAGGCCCGCCTGCTCCTGGACGTGTAACACAAAGGAATGTAATTCACGATACTCCTGGACCTACTCCGTACGCAAAGCGAAATGTGTCTGTTGATTCTGTGCTAAGTGCTTTTCGTTTATTTGTGGACAATTCCATGCTCAAACAAATTCAGAACTGTACTGAAATTGAGACGAGAAAACAGCTGGAAGAGGATACTTGGTCCATGTCTTTACAAGAATTAGACGCCTTTATTGCTGTGTTATTAGCTCGTGGAGCGTATGGAGCCCGAACTTTAGAAGTAGATAGCTTATGGTCATCGGTTTGGGGGCCCGCATTTTTTCACGATACAATGCCACGCAACAAATTTCGCGAAATTATGAAATTTATAAGATTCGATATACGATCTACAAGAAAAGAACGTTTGAAGAACGATAAATTTGCATTAGCTTCTGAGATATGGAATAGATTTATTTCAAATTGCAAAACATGTTATATTCCCGGAGCAAACATCACGATAGCTGAGCAGTTACTTCCTAGCAAAGCTAGATGTCGATTTACCCAGTATATGGCTAATAAACCGGACAAATTTGGTATAAAATTTTGGTTGACAGTTGACACAAATTCAAAGTATCTTCTGAACGGATTCCCTTATTTAGGGAAAGATGAACAGCGTCCGGAAAATCAACCTCTTTCTGAATATGTTGTTCTAAAGTTGATGGAGCCATATCTAAAACGAGGTCGAAATGTAACTACCGATAACTTTTTTACAAGTGTTCAACTGGCAAAGAAATTGGCTAAAAACAATACCACTATAGTAGGAACAATGAATCGAGCGCGGAAAGAAATCCCAGCTTCCATCAAAAATAAGAAATCGGAATTGCATTCTACAACAGTTCTGAAACTTGACGAAAGTACGATGACGAATTATCAGGCCAAACCAAATAAAAATGTTATAATGTTGAGTACACTGCATCCAACTGTATCGATAGATACTGGTACTAAGAAAAAGCCTGAAACCATATTATATTACAATGAAACAAAGTTTGGGGTTGATGTATTAGATCAAATGGCCAGAAAATATTCTACGGAGGCAGGTTCACGTAGATGGCCAGTTCATGTTTTCTATAATATAATAGATCTAGCAGTGATCAATGCTTCGATTGTGTATAGGGAAATAACAGGGAAGAAAATTAAACGTAGAGATTTTATATTAAATTTAGCCGAAGAACTTAGACAAGAATATATACATTCCAGAAAAGCTGCAGCTAAACCGAGTACAAGTATTGGCCCAGTAAAAGCGCAAAAAAGGCACCAATGTCAGATTAGTAGGTGCAAAGGAAACAAAACCACAGAAATATGCAAGGAATGCAATAAATACGTTTGTGGAAAGTGTACGTCAAGTGTACAAAAAACCACAATTTGTGTGAATTCTAAAAACTAGTTTGTAAAATTTAGTTTTGCTTAGCCTTATTTTATTTTTTAGTCGATGTATTGATTATTCATATTTTACTTCCTAATAGTTATTATTTTATTTTTGTAAAGAAATTGCATTTTCTTACTACTACCTGTATAGATAACATTTTCTGCAATAAAATCTTTACTAAATAGCTGCAAACTGTAGCGGTCAAAATGACCGTCGACGGCGGTTTTAGGTATTATAAAATTCCGGCGGTTCTAGTGTTAACAAGGATTTACAACGTCAATCTATCTGGGTTCAAAGAAATCTTCATGGTTTGATGTGGGGGAGTGGATACACCGATCTCATCGATTTACCTGAAATTTTACAACGTCATACTGCTAATGCTGATCTAGTATATTGTAAGGGCCTTGCAAAATGTAATTACTTAAAGAAATTTCTGGGTGGTAAAGTTCATTCTATTGAGGAAAGTCAATTCAAACTTAAACCTAGCCCACCTCAATGCTTTAATCATAATTTAAATGTATGCTCCTGCGCTATAACTAATGCCGTATTTATATACAATGAAATAAAAAATAGTGTTTAGTGGGGGTGGATAAGTACGAATATCAACTTCATAGAACCTTCAGTCACCATGGATATGCAGCTTGAAACACAGGTTTAATTCCTTTAAAAATTGGTCCTGTAAGTTCATTAACCCACGTGATTTGGCTAAAGCAGGATTCAATTACATGGGAATGCATGATGTTGTTAAATGTGCGTTTTGTGGAATTGTACTACGCGATTGGGTAGTAGGTGATACCCCCATGGGAGATCATTTACGTTGGAATCCTAATTGTCCATTGTTGGATAATTATGTTGTCCACTGTCCAAATAGCTATCCTGAACACGAATGTCCACCCCAGGAAAATCAATTGGAATCAGTGAATTCAGTACCCAAATCAGTGCATCCGGCATCACAGGAAATATCAGATAATACGTTTTTATGTAAAGTTTGCTTAATAAATTCGGTTACATCAACATTAAGTCCTTGTGGGCATTTTTGTGTATAATGTGCCTATCAAAATGTCCTATATGTAGGCGCTCCATTGAAGGGCATATAAGAACGTATTTGTCTTAACAATGTTGTAATTTAATATAATAGCGATAACATAATTTGATAACCACTTCCTCTCTGTATCAATTGTATATTATACGAAAAAATGCTTTTTTATTTTTTGAAAAAAACATTTATTATTAATTTAACAATTAGATTAGAGGTAAATATTTTAGAAATTATAATTGTAATGTATTTTCTATACTTTATCCAATAAAAAATGGTTTAGAATCGTGTTTTTTATTTCCTGATGTAATTCTCTGAATTTAGATAATTTATCTTAATATTTTCATGAAATTCTTTTAAGTACAGTGATGCAAATTAGTTAGTTATGTGTGTTAATTCATTGGAGTAAGATGTATACCTTTATCACCCTTTTCTCCCAATAAATTGGGAGAAAAATTGATAAGGGTACGTGTCTTATTCAAATATCACATGATTTCCTTTGTAGTTTTGGTAAGTATGTATAGATTTCCTTCAGCCTAAAAATTATCAAAATGTTAAAATGAATACTGCTGAGTGCTGACCGTAAGTCTTTAAAGAAAGTTATTTTAATTTTTTATTAATATATAATTTTTATAGAAACACTTAGTCAAATAGGGGTGAATATTCTTAGTGGGGTTTTGCCTCCAGGAACCGTAAGTAATTCATTATTTTATTTACATGTATTTTAAGAGAAATATTAGGACCCCAGCCAAGTTTGCCTATTATTGGTATCTGTACCTCCGGGAGGGGCTACTTGGCCCCGTGATCATAAGTTTTGTGTGGCAGGGATGGTCCTGCTATATTTATAAGGACACCCTCCATGAGGGTGTATATTTCATGACTGTAAGTTTTTTAATTTTTTAGCATTAACAAACACTAATTACCTTTACTTTTTCAGCGAGTCCTAGTTGAGTAAAAGTCGTAAGTTTTTTATGTTTCTTTAATAAACACAATCTAATACATTTTTTTCTATTTTCTTCAGAATGAAAACTATATTTTTTAGTTAGTTTAGTAGTTTTTAGTTAGTAGTTTTTTTTTATAGTAGTTAGTAGTTTTTTATAATAAAAATATATACAGAGTGATGATAAAGTCTCGCACAAAAATCATATTCTGGTTATTTAATGTTTTTGCGGAAAATCCTGAGACCCGTCGATTTTTGTTTTTAAATTTCCATTCAGACATATAATTTTCAACCCCCCACCCCTCAACCCCTAACTGCTAGTAACCTCAACTTTAAAAATTTAAATAGAAAGATACCCTTTGTGATATTTCTTTTGATAGGTCTTTTTATTCTTAATATACCCGAAAAAAGTTTTTCAAAATCGGTTGATAAATAACGGAGATATTTAACAAAATGTAATCAATGTAAAAAATGAGGTTGACATTTAAAAAAAAATTATGACGTCACAGCGTAGAAGTAATGGCACAAATCCTGAGACCCGTCAATTTTTGTTTTTAAATTGCCATTTAGGCAGGTAATTTTAATCGCCCCACCCCTCAGCCCCTAAGTGATAGCAACCCCAACTTTAAAAATTTAAATGGAAAGATACCTTTGTGATACCTCTTCTGATAGGTCTTTTTATTCTTAATATAACAAAAAAAAAGTTTTTCAAAATCGGTTGATAAATAACAGAGATATTTAACAAAATGTAATCAATGTAAAAAATGGGGTTGACATTTAAAAAAAAATTATGACGTCACAGCGTAGAAATAATGACCGATCAAAACCACACTTTTAGGTCAGGAAGTGCCCTTTGTAATGTCTACCATTTACGGCGTGTTTGAGCCGTTTCTTGTCGAATATTGACATTTTCATTCGATTACATTTTGTTAAATATCTCCGTTATTTATCAACCGATTTTGAAAAACTTTTTTTGGTTATATTAAGAATAAAAAGACTTACGAAAAGAGGTATCACAAAGGGTATCTTTCTATTTAAATTTTTAAAGTTGGGGTTGCTATCACTTAGGGGTTGGGGGTGGGGGGTTAAAAATTATATGTCTAAGGCCCAATTGCACCACTTCCCCTTAAATAATAAGTGTCACTTAAAAAATTAATTCCCATGGATATAATTGTTAGCAAGAGTTGTATCTATAGCAATTAAACTTTTAAGGGACACTTATTACTTAAGTGTAACTGGTGCAATCGGGCCTAAATGGCGATTTAAAAACAAAGGAAACCTCAGGATTTTCCGCAAAAACATTAAATAGAATATGATTTTTGTGCGATACTTTATCATCACTCTGTATATAAAAAATTACATTTCTTTTATTCCTAAATACAGCAAATAATATAAACAATAAAAATAAAAAAATTACATTTCTTTTATTGAATTATTAATCATACTATCAGTAACCGACATATCGTCGGCGAAAATCGCAAAGTGTGTAACTCCACGTTTGAATGAATGTTCGTTTATTGGCCCATCTTGTAGGCAATAGTTGTGTCTATGATGTGAAAGAAGTGTATATCCCAATTATTAACCAAAATCTCTAATATCTGCAATATAGAAAACTGTGTAACTCCGCGCCTCTAAAATTCCCAAGGAAAATTGTGTATCTCCTTCCTTTTGCACAGCGCAGTAAGCAAGTGAGGTTGTGTTCCTACTTAAAAGTTCTTTGCAAAGTTTAAAAGAATAATTAGTAATCTCTGTTGGTACATTGATAAAAAGGTAAGTAAAACTAAACTAATTAATATAAGTTTACGCAATTAAATTCCATTAGTTCGTAATAATTAGAGGTTTGTAAATTGATATGGAGATACACACTATTCTCGGTATTCTTTTTTAAATTGTCTAAATGAAAACTGTGTATCTCCAATAAATATTTTTCAAATCGAATAATATTATTTTTGATACTGAATGTTCTTTTTCTTTAGAAATAAAACTTCCGCAAAATGTCCAGATCCAAACGTATTGTAGAAATGGCATTACAAGCAGTGGCAGGTACTAATAATTTTTTACAAAGTAAATATTAGTTAGATTTGCTCATTATGATAATTATTATTCCAGATGAGAACTACATTATGGATCTGCCAGTAGATATTATAGTTGGTCGACCAGAAAAATTAGACTTACTTCTTCAAAGTATTAATACTGTTACAACCCCAAGTGATGAAAATCAAAATGGTGATCTACTGGAAACAACAGCTGCTGTTGAATCTTTAGCTGGTAATCACACGGAAACAAAAGAGAATGGAAATAATTATTACCATAATCTCATGCCCCCGCCGATGGATCTAGTTGATCAATTAGAAACATCAGGCACAATTATTCAGACTATTGATATAAGCGCAAAAGCTATTATAAGTCAAAATGCTGAAGTTATGTCAACAGTTGACGTGCTGGAAGCTGGAGATGAGTCTGGAGCTGATATTGCTGATATTGGTTTGGAATCCGAAGATAAGGAAAACAATAGAGGTCGTATGGTCGAATCAGATGAAGACTATTTACCCTATGAGTCTGACGATTCTGCTGAAAGTGATAACAAGCTTGCAATGGGAGGTGTGGACAAGTTAGATCAAACGATCAGTATGTATCGAAAATTTATAAAATCACGGAAGTGGACGCTTAGAATGATATTTCATGGATTCGACCTTGTTCTGGCTAACAGTTGGTGTGAATATGAGAGAGACTGCAAGCTGGCCAAAATTCCAGCAAAGAATCAATTGGATTTTCTGGGCTTTCGTATGGAAGTTGCTGAATGTCTGATCAAAATGGGAAAACAAAGAGGACGACCCAGCTCATCTACACCCACCCAAGAAACTCGAGTAACAAAGAAACAGAAACAGGAAGTTCGTCCCTTACAAGAAATTAGGTATGACTCTGAGACCATATGCCCGAATTTGAGGGAATAAAGTAAGCAGCAAGATGTAAAATGTCTACTTGCAAAGGAAAAACACATGTGTTGTGTAAAAAGTGCAAAGAACATTTATGTTTTGTAACGGGTCGTAACTGTTTCAAGTCGTTTCATAGAAAGTAATGAATACATTATTGTCATGGTTTATTTTTTATACTTTCCTAAAGTTTATATATAAATATTTTTGTATGACTTTCTGTGTAAGTAACAATAAATTGCATTACCTTTACATAAATGGGTGTTGTTGTTACTACTGCAGTATTACAGTATTTAGATGCTTTGGATTCCAATATCCACCACAATGGACACATTTATAGGGCCTTATGGGGCCACTCAAAAATTCAGAAAAAAATGTAAATACCTAAAGGACCCTAAAACATTCTAAAAAAAACAAAAAAAAATTTTTTTGTCGTGAGAAATTAAATCGGATCTGAAAGGGTTAAGATTATTTAAGTGTTTTAAGTGTTTGCGTTGTTTGAAATGGATCTTAAGAAATTAAACTCCGTTGGAGGTCTCGAAGAAAAACCAATACTAAAAGTAAGTGAAATGGTGCTTAATAAAAATTACTTCATAGAAAACATAAAAGCTGTTAATACCAGAGATTGGGGAAGATGTATTCTTGTGAGACAAAGTTATTTAAAATATTCTTACCCACAAGATTTTCAAATATGACAAACAAAGAAATTGAAAATTGAAACAAAACTAAAAATGATAAAGCTGAAGAGTTGAAATTAGCTATTAAAAAACGGGAATTAAAGATGTGGGGAAGCCAAATGTGCTACCCTACTCGAATGGCTGATAAGAAGCGCAGTGCAAATTTTACCCCCGAAGAGATGCAGATTTTGTGCAGAGAGGTCACGAAGAATCATGAGCTGCTGTATGGGAAGATAACGCCAAAAAATACTTGGCAGCGTAAGAAGGCTGTGTGGCAGGCAGTGTTAGGTGCAGTGAATGCAGTAAGCCCTGTACCTAGAACTTTACCACAGTCGAAGAAAAACTTTAAAGACATGAAACGGGAAACCAAAAACGAACGTAGGCCAGTTTTTACGACTTCATTTTCAAATCCTTTAATTTCCTATCGCAGTTTCTCAGCAACATCAGCAACGTATGGCTACAGGTGGTGGGGATCTGAACCGGACATCGACATGGATTCCTGCGACGAGGACATGCTCGAACTTGTAGGAAAATCCACAATAGAAGGCATTCCGGGGAGAGGGGGGTTGATAGTTTTAGAGCTGCCGGCACCATCTCACACTAGCACTACACACCTTAACACAGAACCATCATGCTCATACACTAGTCAGACACACACACACATGTATACAATCCACCAACTCCTGATCACCCCTTTACAGTAGACCTCCTGTGCACTCTCAATTTCCATCCCGATCGAAATGACGACTCCTTGATGGTCGAACAAGAACAGTCGACCCAAACAGATTTCAGGTGTTTTCTCCCAGTGATGTCACAGATGTTTCAGATCGTGGGGAGAATGGTGAAATAATTAGACAAATACCTGTACCAACTGAAATTGGGAAAGAAACTATTTTGATTGAAGCAGTGGAAAATAATAATGAAGAAAATTTGGACATTGTAGTTGAAGATAATAATGCAATTAGTGTTGAATATCAAAAATCGCTCGAAACCGTTTCGATAACACGAAGGGGGAACTAAAATGATGTATCAAGTAATACACCCCCACCTTCCCTTTATACCACAGCCACCGCAACTTAAAAATCTGAAATGGCAAGACCCTACTTGTGACGCATCAATGGAAAGCTATTGGAAAATGCTTTTAAATCATATTATACAAAGATATATTTAACAAGGTAATTCTCGATTTGTTAAAAAATAAAGAGTCAAAGTCATGGAACTTATTTATTTCAATTTGCTCTTACAATTAAATTTCAAAATTATTTTAAGTCAGCTGAAGAACAATCAATTTCTATGGATACAATTGTTACCATGATAAATGACCTTGTGGCCATACTACTCATTCATACTATAAAACTTTAGTAATCTAGCCACCGTTTTTGGACTTTTTTAATTAGTTTGTTTTAACCACAACCCTCTTGAATTCCGAGATGTGACGTCTCTATCCGGTCTGGGCATTTTCTAAGTTCAACCGTACCCCGCAAGGCGCTGGTTACCCAAATAGAGTATACAGGGTGTTAATACTAAGTCGTTACACCCGAAAATGGCAGTTAGAACTCATTAAAACAAACAACTTTTTTTAGTTCCAATTTTTGAATTGGGGCCTCTATTCGTAGTTATTGGATTTCTTTTGTTTTTTTAACAATCGTAATAACTCCTTCATTTCAGGGAATATTTAAAAAAACGGAAGGTTTTCGAAATGAGCTTACGGTTCTCTACAACATTTGTATTTACAGTTATTTTATATTTTTTCAAATAACAAAATGGCGGCCGATCAAAAATTTCAAAACTCAATATTTTGATAACCACCCCATAGATTTTTGAAAATAATTTTTTTTCTAAATCGTCAAGCTATCTATTACAACATTTGTCTAAAACATTTTCTTCTATCTACGCAAAAAATAGGTCTTTAATTAAATTACAGAAGAGCATGTGTAAAGTATCGACGAATTAAAAACCAAAAGCACGTCACGAAGTTCAGTATTTTGATAATTATTCATTTTAAAACGTATCTCGTTCAGTTTTGTGCACTTATCTAATTGTTCTTTTGTTTTATTTTTTAATGGCGAAAGCTACTTCGATCTAAATTGTTTTTAATTCGTCGATACTTTACACATGCTTTTCTGTAATTTAATTAAAGACCTCTTGTTTGCATAGATAGAAGAAAATGTTTTAGACAAATGTTGTAATAGATAGTTTGACGATTTAGAAAAAAAATTATTTAGAAAAATCTATGGGTTGGTTATCAAAATATTGAGTTTTGAAATTTTTGATCGGCCGCCATTTTGTTATTTGAAAAAATATAAAATAACTGTAAATACAAATGTTGTAGCGAACCGTAAGCTCATTTTGAAAACCTTTCGTTTTTTGAAATATTCCCTGAAATGAAGGAGTTATTACGATTGTTAAAAAAACAAAAGAAATCCAATAACTACGAATAGAGGCCCCAATTCAAAAATTGGAACTAAAAAAAGTTGTTTGTTTTAATGAGTTCTAACTGCCATTTTCGGGTGTAACGACTTAGTATTAACACCCTGTAGAGAGCTCTATAACACTGTAGTTATTGAATAGTATTTTAGATGGGATTTATATGGGAAGTAAGCAGAATACTGCCGAACTTATAAAGCTGCGAAAGGAAGAATCGAATTCTTTAACGTCTATAGAAAGAATTTGTAGTTTAGAAATTGACGATATGGCCATTAAAGAGAGATTAAACTACAGTAGAACTGAAGACAAGTTTTATGAATTGGAAACTGCTAGAAGAATCGTCATTGGCAAGAAACCCAAACTTGCTAGTACAATGCTGTGTTTTGTTGTACATGGATTGTACACAAAATTTACCATACCTGTAGCCTACATTTTCCACAGACTAATGTCAAAGACATACACACAGACAACCACAAAATAAATGCAGGACTGGTTAAGGCACTGGGTAATAAAGAGTTAAAAATACGCGTTCAACATCCTATCGAACCCAGCATTCTTTTATTTCTTAGTTTTGACTATTGTCATGCAGTAATAAACGCAAGAAATATATTTCTTGATCACGATATGCAGTCTGTGGAAGGTAAAATTACTTCCAGTTACTTGAAAGAGCTGTACAAAGTGCAAAGAAGTTTAATAATAACACCCGTTCGTTTTCTAACATAAAAGCATATTCCCCCAAATAAATTTGAGAAAATGAACGTCAGAAGAGCCGTTGAAATATCTTCACCGCCATTAAAAGCTGCTCTAAAATACCTGAGTAAATAGAGAACCTCTGCCTTTAATTTTTATGAGGTAAGTGCTACTGTTACCTACATGGAGACAATGTACGTGTTCTTTCAATCTCACGATGTTAGTGACAGAATTCAGCACATCAAGCAGCTTGATCTTAAATGTGCACCCTACATCAACATTAATGATGAAAGATTGGATTGGTTAACAACGATATTTCCGTTATATATTCAGTCAATTCAAGAATATCAAAAAAAGAACCACTGAAGGGATTAACACGAGAAACCGCTGAACCATTAATATAGTTAAGAAACTGTCAGTTGTGTCTCCTCCAACGGGAATTCAACACAAAATTGGTGTCAGAAGTGGGATTGTTGAGCCACTACGTGAAAGAAGAAACGTCTACAACGGAGGTCAACGCTCTGCTCCAGGTCCCCAGAGGATTCTAACAACGTGGTGTGTATCAACACTTTACTGACGAAACCCAACATCCTGCCAAAACCAAAGTCTCAGTAACCGCTCAAAGATAAATTGGTCACCGCTTCCCAGAGAAGCAATCGTTCCCAGGGAATAACCATCAAAGTCGTATCCCAGTGATCTCGATAAGGATAACAATCGTAAGTACCGTTCTTGATTTAATCCCTAAAACATGTCTCTATATCCAAACTTATCCTTAAATCCAGATAATGACGGTAAAGATTTCAAAAACCGTAACAATGACAATGAAAACCAGTCATCTAGTTCACAAACTTCAACTAACACAAGAGACGATGAGCACGTCAAATCTTTTGACAAACTACGTCTTTCTTTATTATTTAAATTTATTAAACCTGTCAATAGCGAAAGGAAAGAACTTGTTACTTTTATTCAAAATTGTAACAGCGCATTTTGAATGACTCGACACTCGACACTCGAGTCAAACGCTTCATCTATTCCCTCATCGCTTCCCAACTATCTAGTAATGTAGTTAACGAAAGTAATCTTGAACAAACTCATAGTTGGATGGAATTAAAAAGTAAACTTAAAGTATACTACAATCAAGAACGCGATTTAACTCAACTCCACGAACAATTCGAAACAAGTAAATCAATGTAAAAATCCAGATGAACTTACAGGTATTAAAAAATCCGTTCAAAAGACCGCGCTGAGATGGTTTATTCTTCATTGTAGCTGTGAGATTTCGCAAATGTTGAGAGCGAGAGATATTTCCTCACTCAACGAAGCATTTTCAATTGCGCTCCAAGAGGAGAAAATTTTAAATTATACTAGGTCCCAAACCAGATCATTTTCCAACTCAACTAATATAAAAAAGCTAATAATCGAGTATTACTTTATTTTAATTTTACTGAAACTCTATGTTTCAGGAACCCAAAACATAAATTCCGAGGACGCCCAAAGTAGTAAAAAAAGGAGTCAATATTATCTCTTTTACTACGTGTGGTGGTAGTGCTGTTTACCGTGTTTTTTGTAATAAGTGTTTATTAATAAAAAAAAAAAAAGGTACGATGGATCTCTCAGAAATTAATTCCGTTGGGAAAATGGTATCCAAACCGATACTCAAAGTTAAAGATATGGTATTAAAATAACCATATCCAATCCAACACATAAAATCGGTTTATTCAAAGAAATTAAACAAACGTTTAATTATAGTGGAGCTACTAGACTACATAGTATTTCTGCCAAACAGATTGCAATAAAATAGAAGAACTCAATAAAAACAGCCTGGCCCTGGTGTATGGGGGCGAAAACGATATCAATCGAGGTAATCCAGGGACCATATTAGAATTTGTCCCCACCGACGACGGGGCCACTACCTTCGACCTGGCTGCAGCTGCAACCACCAGCCAAAATTCGAGAAAGAGCGAGGAGGACAACGTTTGCGCGAAAAGACGTACGTTTGATGATTATTTTTGGAACATATTTTTAATATTATCATTATAATATCATGTTCCTAATTTATATAAAATTGCATTCATTTCAGAATAATTATTTACATTACAATCGTCGTCGCCTGAGCCGCCGCACTCACAGCAACAACAACAGGAGCAGCGGTCTTCGAAAAGTAGCATAAGTTTATGTATTCGTTTTATTTTTAAGTGCAAAAACGTCCTCATTCCTCTTCAATATGTGGTATCTAGTATAGAGAGCGCGTGTATTATTCTGAATATTTCTATTTTCTATAATGAATGAAACTACTTTATCCCATTATACAAGTTACAATTACGACACTCTGTTGTCAAAATTTAATAATAAATTTCTTAAATTAGACTGTATCGTACTGCCTGATTGTATTGATACATATACAGGGAGCAGGACATTTTTCCTTTTTTGCTCATAATTTCGCGTTGATACGAGTAATATTTTCAGCAAATCGGAAGCAAGAGATTATGATATTCTGTATAAATTTAGTAATGTGAATGCTATGCGCAAGCAATTGCTAAAAGTAGGAATTATTCATAATGAAACAGAAAAATGTAGAGTATATCGTACTGAAAATCGGGGGGGTGTTATAGAGTATATATTTTTTGATCAAGATCCTAAGGAAATATTCTTTTCTTTCGATTTCAATTTTGTATATCTCTACATTGTCATGCGTCAATATGGGCTTTCGACTCAATTTTTAGAGTTTATTTGTAATTGTCTACCTGTTATAAAGCATAGGATACAGTCAAGACAACGCGATCATATTTCGTAAATATATTTGCGGGTAGGGAAGATCAAGCCGTACATTATGATACAGTAGATGTACTCGTCGTCGCCGTCGTCAATCGTCATAAAGTTAAACATTTAAATTGTAGAACTCTAGTATACAAGGTGATACTGTTGTCGCGTATCTTTAAAAGAATTAAAACAATTAGGTCTTATAATCGTGCAGTATCGAGAATAAAGGTAATTGCAAGTACCTCCTGGAGGAGTTGTATGGTTACCTCTCCACAATCTGTAATAAAGTTAATTGCTGAAGTAGTGTGGACTGAACATTGTCAAGAGCATAACAAATGGTATTATAGTCGTTACGTTGTCCCTGAATTTTTTTATATTGCTTTGGATGTACATTTGATCAGGCTAAATTAAAACGGTAGGAGAAAATTCCAGCTATAAAACCTTTGTTAAATAACTGGAAGTGGAGAGTCTATGATGAAAGCTTACTAATAGTTCCTCGTGGGGACTTGGTGGAGAGTCTTTGATGAAAAGTTACGAGCAGTTCCTCGCGTAAACTTTGAATTCTAAAATTTATTAATACTTAAAAACTATTAAACAGGTAGATTTTCAAAAATATACTGTTAAATCAGTGGCAACTATTAAGTAGGCGTATATGATTCTAAAAACATCAAACACTTTGCAGAAAATCTATACTGATAAATGACTCGAATACGAATTCATTCCTGAACATTTACGTTTATTTGATAATTATCTTGTTACATGTAGCTCCGTAAGTGTAAAAAGTAGTCTAGAAGCCAATAAGAGTCACTTAAACCCGTAGCAGATGATCATAAATTACATGTATTTCCCTACATGTATTTTACATGCAATCATACACGTAGAATTGACGACATAACACAGGTTCTAAATTTGAAGGTAATTCTAGTAATACTTGGAGATTTTGTAGCTCGTGGTTGGTAGAAAAAAGTATTAGGGTGCAGCCTGGCTCAAGCGGAGTTCTGTGCGTACTTCATACTATTTTTGTCATTATAACCTCGTTTCTTTTCTTGAGTCGTATCCGTTTGTGCTCTCGTTTTTTGTTCCCGTTTTTGTTCCCGTTGTTGTTTAGTTATTATAAAAAAACAGTCGTTTTCAAGACTACAGCAGTATTTTGAATAGCATTAGTTGTAAGTGCTTGATAGTATTTTTATCACCGTCAAATAACTGTGAGTAAAATCCTCGATGTGTGGTAAGGGGTATCTGTCCGGTACAGTTCTGGCATTTAAAGCTCGGTAATCTCCACATGGACGTAACCCTTCAGTCTTCTTGGGCACCAGATTCATGTGTCCCCATGTGTTTCAGATACTTCATTTATTTCTATCCTAAATTAAATTATGTGGAATCAAGAAAACACAACTAATTTGATAAATTTATATCAACAACATGAATGTTTGTATTTAGTAAACCACGTGTATTACAAAAATTAAGTAAAAAGAAGAGCAGCACTTACTACAATAACTGAATCGTTAAATGCAAATTGTGGAATGACAGCTACCACAGATGTTGTGTTGAAGAAAATAAATGGACATCGTACCACTTTTATGCAAGAAGTTAATAAAATTAGAAAATCCAAAGTGACTGGAACGAGTTGTAATGATGTCCATGTACCAGGTTGGTAGTGCTTTGAATTACTGGTATTTTTAGCAAGTGGCAAAGCGGAAGACAAGGGCGAATCAAATTTGTCTTTCACCGAGGCTTACATGTTAAATGAGGTAAGATTTTGTGACAAAATATGATCGTAAATTTACAGTTGCTTTCAAATTATAGACATGCCATTGCGCTTTTACTTCAACTGAAGCTGTAGACGATGGGGAGGCGGAGGTTGAAGAAGTATTTGAGGAGTTTAATTCTCAACAATCGAATTTTAATGTAATGTCTCCCTCTACCAGCAGTGGGTCGACTCCGACATTCAATATACACCCACCGGTTGTCAAAAAGAGGAGAAACATGAATGTAGAGGACTACAAAGTTGAAAAGATTCACCTGCGGCAGAAGTAGTTGTCACGCCACTGCAGTCGTCATTTAAGTCAAGAACCAAAACTGTACTAATTTCAAACATTTTTTTCAAAATTGTGGCTGAATTTTTAAATCGTTGCTTGGGTATAGTTGAGAAAGAAACTAAAAACAATTTTCCAAGTCACAGTTCGTCTACAAACCTAAAAATAAATTTTGTTTTATGTTGAGAATTTACCAAAACGATGACGACAACGACGACGATGGAAGGTGAATCCATATTTGAATACAGATATTACGCTACCAGAAATCAAGTAGTATTTTTTAGCAGTTTGCTAGGTAAAAATTTCAAACTGGAGTGGTATGATGAGCCCGTTAAGAATAAATTGTTGAATAAAATTGTCGAAATGGAGACTAAGGCCTCCGGTTGGTCTATGTCTGAAATACTTATTTGACGGTTCCTCCTACATGGAATTGTCTACTCCCATTAAAAATAAAAAACCTTGTTAAATTTAAAAAATACCGATCAGTGCTGTTTCTTTTGGTGTATAACTCCATATTTAGCTCCTACCAAGAATAGGTCACCTCAGGTTAATTCATATCCACACTATTCACCTTTTTAAATATAGAAGGCTTACGTATACCTATGCCGCTCAGTCAAATAGGTAAATTTGAAAAAATTAACGGACATATCGGTAAACGTGTTCATCTTACAACGTGAGAGACCACAAAAGTTTAACGTTGTGTCCGTTTATTTAACTAAAAATAAACTCGATAAACATGTAAACTTATTACTAATTCAAAAAGAGTACAAGTCAATTAGTTTAAATGGTGGCGGCAGCGGCGGTGATGCTGATGATGAAAATGACTCTAGCGGCGAAGACATTGACGCAGATAACGAGAATGATGAATCCAACTAGTTTGCGTCACCTTCCGCCACCAAAACTGCAGCAACAACAATAAATTATCACTATTGCCTTATTCTGAATTTATCGCGGCTAGTAAGTAGTCAATTAACAAAACATAACGGGCACTTTTTCCCGTTATGTTTTGTTAATTTGTGATCGTTGTTTACATTATTTTCCAAATCAAGGTCAGCTCACTGTTCATCACGAAACCTGTCAGAAACTAAACTTTTCCTTTTTCCGGAAGAGAACAAATGGTTGCATTTTAAAAATTTTAAATATCAACAATCCGTTCCTTTTATTATTTATAGCGATATAGAAAGCTTGCTAGAACCGATCGTTAACGATCCCGATAATATTAGGTATAGGTATATATTGCTGTGATTTAAGCACTATAGATTAAAAATAAAGATTAGTATTATTAGTTTTATTCTTATAAATACATTTATTTAATGGGTTAGTAAAATTGTTGAATAAAAAAAGCACAAAATAATAAAAACCAGGGTCGCCGAGTATCATTTCCTATATTCAAGTTTTCAGTTATTCTAAATTAATTTTTTTTAAACTTCATTGAACTCTTTTCCATGTCTGGTTGTCAATTTTAGTTCGTCGATGGTTGTATTTCATTTATACTTTTCCATTTTAAGATAGAACTTCTTTTCTAGATAACTAGAAACCTAAAAAGTAAATATTTATGTTAAAACGGTAATTATAAAAAAATTGAACTGGGTAATGGATTTTGATGGTTGTAAGTGGGGTTAAAAGTTGTATAATCAATGTAAATAGTGATTTTGTATTATAAATTATGTATAGTTAGAAGTAAGGTGTGTAAAGTATGAATGACGAGTTATTTTTATAAAACGGGAACTGTCAAACGGATTTTAATTTGTATAAAAATGTGGTTTTAGAATTGATTAGATGTAAATCTGTTTATGTTAAAAGGAGTAGTTTGTTGTAAGCTACAAGATTATGATAGTGACTTTGAACAAAAAGAACAGATTATGACGAAATTTTGTGAAATTAATAAACAGTGTTAAAAGTGTTCGAATCACAACCAGCGTTAAAATAAGTAGAAGAAGAATATGAATTCAGTTTTGAGACGCCAGAGTGGCTTAATTAAAAGAAAATTTAAGAATTTTTAGTAATTAACTAGCAATTGTTTATAGGGGGAAATCCTAGTAATATCCAGTGGCGGCTACTGCAGGGAGGCACAAGAGCACGTGCCACCCAAAACATTCAAAAATCGTCATTGATAAATAACTATTTTCTATTAAACATTTCAAATTTATAAAATTCACAATTTTAGGTATCAAAATTACGTTCCATCGCTGGTTTCCTGAATAGCGCGCAGCCCACGCTGTTGACAGAACCATCATATCAAAATTTGCTTCTAGGGTGGCTAACTCTACATGTGCTAATACTTATGCGTCATCTTAAGCGATTCTCTGCAACCAAGTTGTCACGGTAACTATGGCAACCAATACAACCTTGAGCACAATCCGACTTGGCCACCCATATTAGTTTCAGATTACTTACTTAGCAGTAGTGCGTTGTTCTGAATACAGTAACGAGGGAAGATGAACGAAATAAAGTATATTTTAGACAACCTACCTTTAGGTTAAGAAGATAAAATTCGTATAAAAAAATTGGGAAGACCTACTCCCGATCTTGAGATCAAGAAAACGTCAGCGGGTCCTTCGCGCCAATATATTCGTTATTTTAAAACGGCGAATACGTATGAAAAGTTTTTATGGATGTGTGGGTGTCAAGTAATAAATAAATTATTTTGTTTTGTGTGTTTGTTAAGTGGGGATCAAAGAACGTCTCCGTGGACCACTACAGTTTTTGTGTTTACTACTAGCGTTGAGTGCTACTAGGTAGCTATACTAGATTGGTTATTACAAAATTTAATTTTTCATTATAAAAATGTTGAAATTTTCAAATTTTTTAATTCGATCCCAAAACTTGCCAGATGCTCTTAAATCTCATCTAATAAGCCACGCCCATTTTGGAAAAAAAATTTCGCCTACGGCGCCATTTCTCGCTTTGCTCGTATCTTTGTGTGCCCCCCAAAATTTTTGGTCACGAGCCGCCACTGGTAATATCACCAAATTATTGAATTTACCATGACAACGATCTTCATTTATTCTTAAAATTGAAGAAGTTATATATAAAAGAGGGCAGAAAAAGCCAGGCATTCTCAATTATTTCGTCGTGCATCCATGTGAGGTTATAATTTAAAAATTAGAAAAAAGTTGGAAAATAAGTGTTGGAAGTGCAACATACCTATTTTAAGTGAAGATTTCAGCATCATATCATCACACTGTGCTACACACCTGTTGGATGACATGTTATTATTTTGTGAACTCCAAGGATATGCGCAAGACTGAATATATCGAAGGGACGGACTAAGGATTAACAAAAATTTTAAGCTAAGTTTATGTATAACTTGTGTTTTTTTTAAATTTGTAATTTATTTGGGGGGGTTTGTTGCTTGACATTTGCAGTTCAATTTTGGTTAGTTTGAAGGTTTTTTTTTTTATTGCTTTAACAAATAATAAGTTAGTCTTTATTTAGGTTTTATTTAAAAAATGTATTATTCAATATCTAGCTCTGTTCTTCGACGACCTGAAATTTACAACCCTGAGGAAAGAGAGTCTTTTTTTTATTTTGTATTCGAAGAAAAGAATACTGGCGCCCAAAATTTTTTTTTCTTTTGTGTTTATTACAGCTTAGTATACGTGCTATAGGTGAGGGGATCACAGCAATATAATATAGTATAGGTTTTAGTGTTCTGCACTAATGTTAATGTGAAACAGCACTAATGTTAATGTGAAACAATTTATTTAAATAATACAAGTAAGTATATAACACGAACAGATAAAAATGTAATATGAATTGACAAACAACCGGAATAATAAAATTGTTATTCTTGTTTCCAACGTAATTATATCTCTCGCATTCCTGATATAAATTTAGTATCACTACAAGGTTATTATTTACACTATAGCTATGATGATAATCTATCTTTTTATAAACAGTACAGCTGTCTAGGCTTACACATGAACTGTTAAACGTTGCTAAATGTCAAGGTGCTCTCTTGTGAAGTGAAGTTCCTATAATAAACGATTCCAATTACGATACTGCTGCGGCTATAATTTGTTTGATTTGCGAGAAACGATTTTAGACGGTGATAGAAAATGTTTAGATCATGACCATCTTAGCGGAAAGGCTAGAGGAACCGCATCAAGCGTGCAATATATATCTTAAATTGGATCCGATAATACCGGTCATTTTCCACAATTTCAGCAATTATGATAGTCACTTCGTTCTCAAAGAGCTCATGACCAGGCTCGAGCGGTACGTATCATTATTACCCGTAAACATGGGAAAATACATAACATTTACAAAAACAGTGGGTAATAGTAGGCTAAAATTTAAATTTATCGATTCGTATCAGTTTATGGATTTTTCGCTAACCTATTATCCTCATATTTGACCGATGATCGTTTCAAAATTTTTATACGTGAAAATCCCCAGTTAAGCGATATCCAGTTCAATTTGATGAAGCGGAAAAGTGTTTTCCTGTACGATTATGTTGACTCTACGGAGAAACTCGAAGAAACCGCATTACTACCACTCATAGAGTCATTTTACAGTAAACTAACGGGGGAACATATTTCTGAGGAAAACTAGAATCATGCTAAGTCTGTTTGGTAAACTTTTAACATAAATACTTTAGCTGAATTTAGCGAACTTTATATGCGAACAGATATTTTGCTGTTGGTAGATATTTTTCAGAATTTCAGAAAGAAATGAATGGAAACGTTTGGTGTGGAATGTGCGCACTATTATACATTACCTAGCTATGCCTGGGATTGTATGCTTAAATTAACCGATATTCGTTTAGAACCCTTGACCGATGTGGACATGCTTTTAACCGTAGAGACAGGAATCCGAGGGGCGATGAGTAAAGTTTTAAAAAGATTTAGCGAATGCAACAATCCGCATTACTGAGAAAATTTTAATCCCTCCAAACCGACAAAGTATCTTTATTAAGGTGACGTTAATAACTTGTACGGTTTTGCTCAATATCAGTATTTGCCATATCAAAATTTTAAATTCGTGGAGGGGGGGTGCCATTGAAAATTTTAATGTGTTAAATGTGAGCGACGAAAGTGATGTTAGTTACATCCTAGTTGTAGATTTGGATTATCCCGAGAGCTTGCACGATAAACATTGCGATTTTCCAATGGCTCTCGAACGCTTAACTCCGGAAGGCTCTAAGCATCCCATATTAGTTTGTACAAAAAGGAAAAATACGTTGGCAATAGGCAACTGGTAAAACATACACCACTTACCGAAATGTAGGAAAGACGACCAGACTGATCAGATGACTGGTTTTTGAGTGGGCGGTAAAGTCGAAATTTTGAAAAACTCATAGCGGCCGCCATTTTGAAGTGAGAGTCAGGCAAAAACTGTTTCCTTTCAATTATGGTCTTGTTTCATATTCCCTACTCAGATTTTTAAAATTCTGCTTCTGAAAAAAATGCTACCAAAAAAACATGCCTAACTTCCGCTTCCGGTTTCGGATTTTTTTGAAAAGCATATTTTGTCGATGAATTTTCGATATACCCCTTCATTTCAAATTTCATCAAAATCGGTCCAGTAGTTTTTGCGTTAGAGGCGTTACATACATACATACCCACCCACCCACAGACAGACATTTTTTCTAGACCACTTTTTTGGGGTCCTGGAGGTCCAAAACACGTATTTCCGCGAAAATCTCGACTTCGAAAATTTTCATGATATCAATACTTCCCATATACCAGTGGTGGTATGGGAAAGTAAAAAGTCACCGGAAAAAAAGTCACGGAAAAAAGTCACCCGGAAGAAAAGCCACCGGAAAAAAGTCACCCGGAAGAAAAGCCACCGGAAAAAAGTCACCGGAAAAAAGTCACGGAAAAAAGCTCCCGGAAAAAAGTCACCCGGAAGAAAAACCACCGGAAAAAAAGTCACCCGAAAAAAGTTACCCGGAAGAAAAACCACCGGAAAAAGTCACCGGAAAAAAGTCACCCGGAAAAAAAGCCACCCCGAAAAAAAGTCACCGGAAAAAAGTCACCCGGAAAAAAAGCCAAGTTCGTAAATCTGAGAGAGATTGATTTCTAAGAGTGTAGGCTCATATTATTGGCACATAGCCAGGGTTCATCAGACTTGTAGATACCGATCTCTAAAGAGTCCTCTAAGTACCTCAAATTATTTGTCATCTGCCATTTTATAATCGGTGGCTTCTTCAACGTGTATAGACGCAGATGTCTGCAGTTTCTGAAATTTGTAGGTAGAGATCAAGATTTCTCAGTCAGTTATGTAAACCGGGGCCAATGCCTTTGTAAACATTTTCTTGAATTAGAATAGGTACGTTTGGGCCCCTAACTCCTTTTATATACAACCAGGAATAAAACTGGAATTGTTTTAGCCATATTTGTTATTTTATTTATTTTTGCCTCTCAAAAATATTTTAACCACACAAATTATAAACGTCGTAGTACTTGAATGTGACCTTTGAGTTGACCTTTGAAACCCTCACCTGGTCTTCCTAATTAGGTACTAATTACCCTTACGGCAACTATTGTTCCCTTTAAGACCTTTTCGACTAGGAAGAAAGCGAAGGGGTTGCAGCAATAATTGCTATAATTATTATAGCACCCCATTCTTCCTCCTATTTATGTTAGAAAAACGACAGTTGTAAGTATTTGGTTGGTTAACAGAGTAGTATAAAATAAGACATAACCCACATGAAAGATTATCAACGTCAAAATTTTAATTGGCTAAAATTTAAAATTCAAATATCTTCAACGTCTTTATTACGAACGTGTTAAAATCAATTTTATCGTTTTTTTATTTAAATAAATAATTGATCAGATCACGATAGAACTAATTTACTAATAAATTTCAATTCCATTTAAGGAGAACATTCTGAAAATCACATAACTCATCCCTCTCGAATCACAATCGTGCCTCTAATCAAACTCTCGAACCAATAATAGCCTATAAATCCCTAATAAGTAAAACTTTCACCCTGATAAAGATCTGCTGGGAGACGACGAAGCGATACACTAACACCTAATTTCTCTACGCAGATTTATAATTCTATGGATATATGCTCCGAACTACAACTAGCATATCATAAACTTCTTCGAAATGTGTATGCTTAGTCCAGCTAAATTATTGCACATTGTTAAGGAAAATCACAGAGCACATGTTGAATTTATTTTATGCTTGATTAAGTTTGTTAAATTTAATAACCAACCTGGCTTGCTTCTTATTTATTCTAGATAAACAAACAAGATCACGATTTTTTTGCAAAAGTACAAGTGATTAATTAGATTACTGTAGTAGTCTAATATACGTATGTAACTTTTTAACTCAGATTATTACGTCTAGTTTTCTTAGTCATTTTTCTATTTTCTATGCATTTTTTTCAACAAAAACCCGTATTTCTACCAAAACATCAAAAACAACGTTGAATTTGTCTTTTTACCCTGATTTTTAACCCTAAGTTCTAACTCAGATTTTCCCAAATCATCAATCTTTTTGTCGTTGAAGTTTGTTGAGTTTGGAAAAACAGCCCATTGAAGTCGGTTCAACAACACAAAAAATTGAGAAAATGACTTGTTTTTAGGCTCATTTTATCTATTGAAACATCAATTTCTTATGGAAACTACCCTATTTTTCATGACCTTTTTAAAAATGTGAGCCAGATTTTTTATACCAAAAATAAGGAAAACTATCCTGTTTTTATGATTTCTTAAAAATGTGAGCCAGACGTAACAACTGAATCTGTGGTTTTTGTTGAAAAAAATGCATAGAAAATAGAAAAATGACTAAGAAAACTAGACATAATAATCTGAGTTAAAAAGTTACACATATTAGACTACTAAAATGAAAATCAATTAATTTTCCAGCTGTAAATAAAAACTACACCTGCTGATTGTTAATGTCTGTTTTTAAGATACCGTGTGTCCCTGGGAAGACGGAACATAGGGATCTTATAATGCTAATTTTTTAAAATGATCCACGAGTGCTTTGAAGCATTCGTCTTGAAACAATTACACGAATCTCACCGATCGTTAACGATTTCCATGCCGATCATGTATGATCGTCTCCAGATCAAATTTTTGTTTGTGTTTTAAATGTCAATTTACTAAAACCAAAGACAATTAAAGGTTATGTTCATGTTAATTTTTTTTAAATGGGGTCCTACCTTAACTGAAGTACAGTTTAGAGCTGACAATCAGTAATCGTAGTTAAATTACATGTCAAATGTGAAAATTTACTTTAATAGGATGATCTTGATGTATGAACCGAAGAATTTGATGCGATAATCAGCTTTATGATGAAACATACTACAATGCTAATTGCATAAGACTGTATTAAGATTAAATCAAAGAAAAAGCGAATATTAATATCAGTTAGTGTGTACGAATATGAAATCTTTATTTCTACGGCAATTTAACGTGATCAAATAATTGTTACATTAAAAGAATTTGATTTTTAAGGAGCCGGATGCTTGCCTACCACAAAGGAAAGTTTTCTAACACAGGTCTACAGCATTATTTTATGTACCTACTAGTATAATTTTCGTAATTTCATTTTCAGTTTCTAATAATGCGTAACTTGCGAAAAGCCTTAATTGTTCACCTAATCCATCATAACCTGAAAAAGATCTTAGAACCATAACGTCAACTGCAAACAAATTATTTTGTATTTATTAACCTTTATAATGATACTCAGTCCCATTTAATTTAATTAAAACACTATCTAAATTTACATGAACCAATTTGAGCAAATAATTAATAATTTTATTTCTAACTGATTTTCAAGAGCGCGGCTGTCAATTCGTAGGTATTGTAAATAATTGTTGAATCGTTTGTTAGTATAACGCACGCACGTATTAATCTGTATTAGCAAGCGCGTTAAACAGCTGACATAACGACGTCGACGCTTCCACCAAATAGAAATTCAAAGCACTCGTGGATCATTTTAAAAAATTACCATTGTAAGATCCCTATGTTCCGTCTTCCCAGGGACACACGGTATATTTAAAAATTAACATTTTTCAAATAATTACATCTTAAAGTATGTATTAATAAAATCAGTGTTGTTTTAAGAATTATCTGGAACACCTTGTTTATGTGATCTCGTTTGTTCTTCGCAAGATAATTTTTTTTAAATGAAATTCTTCTTTATCATGAATAAGTTAAAAAACTTGATTATTTTAAATTGAATTGTAGATAATATTCTCCTTTAAATTTAGGGATATAAACTTTTCCAAGTGAACAAAAAAAAATCACACATATACATATAATGCTCTCACTTTATTAATATAAATCAAGGTACATATTTCTTAACCCCATTAAAAACTTAATAACATAATCCCAACTGCGCCTAGAAATTAACAACCAAAAACTGTTAATATCAAAAACTCTTATAATTGCATGCTACATAAATCCATCGTCACCTCTGAAATTAATGGCCGCATAGGAGGTACCTCTGCGGCCATATTAAAATCCTGTACTCCACAAGCACAGTATATTGGACTATTAGTCCACTACTGCAAACTCTCTATTTTTAGAGTGCTGCTTTCCCACTACTTTCATTCCGATAAAACAACAAACTTTCGTTATATCTAAAAATAATGTTTTAAGTTCTTCCTCGCCTTTTGGCAATGGACAGATATAGGTAGTTTTCTTGGTTTCGCTCCCTTTTTCATAGTAATCAGGTGTTCTGTCCTTTATTTTGTAGCATACTCTCCAAATGCAACATGGTTCGCAATTTCTTTTGAACCCTGCGACTTCAGTTATTTCAACCTCTGCGAAGCACGTGCGCTGAAAACAATTCATGGCCCTGTCTTGCTCCGTTTCAAGCACACATCCAAGGTAAAGAGGCAATTCCTCTAAAATATTTATATGTATGTACTACTGAGTATTTTGCATAATAATTTAATTTAGCCCCACGTTACGGCGACAAAATAAATATGCTGCGTTATATACACGCTCTGAAAATGCCCCACGTTTTGGAAGCCAAAAATTTATGCTATGTTATACCTTTCTATAATTTTGATTTCAAATTTGTATTACCATATACCTGGTATTTACCTACCACATTCTGTATTTTTGCTCCGGCTATAGTAAACTAGATTATTTTTAGTCGCTTGTAGCAATGAAGAATACACGTACCCCTTTTATTGTTTACTTTCTCTTTATAGTATAAACTCCAACATGTACAATAGAAACGTATGTCTAGATTTTTTCTTTACGTCACGGCGACATCGGTTAAGTTGGTCCTGTACGGTGGCGAACGAAGCAGGTAGATGTGATTGACAGAAAGTTGCTGTTGGGATAGCGATTCGGGTTCCCAACAGCAGCGGTTCCTAACATGTTCTGATTTTATGACCAATATTTTTATTAATATTCAAATTGATAGCTTAAAACTGTTTTGGTGTCACTGGTGCAAAACAGTAGAAGATCTCAAATTACAACGAGCCGAGCTAACTTACTTCATACCACAGTCTGGACTTTGGACCCGCCAAATAATAGTCGATCCTACTATAGCTGTAACATAATTAAAGACAACACACAATGCAAATTTCTCCAACAATTCTATCATCAGGGTCTCTGGGTCGCTATATTTAACTAAAAAAATTTTAACTATCTTTTTGTTCAATAAAATAATTTTTGTTTTTATATGAAACACGTATTTATCTTTAAATTCACTTTAAATCTTATTACAATTATTTACAAGCCTTTATTAAACAATCCTATCATCCCTACTTGAATACTTAAAATTATAATCTCTACCTCGTTTTATTTCCTATTTCGCTGTATCATCCTGTATATTTTCTATACACTTAATTTACTTCTGAGTTGATCTTGCGCACTGACTTTTTCTGGTACTCCCTTCATATGACACCTTTGTTTCTGATAATAGATTTATTTATTGATTGTTCATTTATCAATACTAATTATTCTTCAATCCAACCAATACACATGTAAGTTGACACTTAACTTTTCTTCTATCATTCACAATTCACTTATTTGGTTTTTGACATGAGCATACTATCTCTCTTTTATTTTTTTAGGTTAATTGAGGTTAAATTTCCCAAATAAAGATTTCATTTTTAATACGGATTTTTTCTGGGTCAATAAGGCTCGGGCACATGACGTCAGCAAAACAGACTGGAGGGTAAACAAACTGTTTTGACAGTTGCTTATACGCTGGTAGTGCGTGTTTACAGTCGTTTCTCGCAGTGTTTTTTTTTAAGTTTTTTAGAAGTTGAGCTGTAAAATGCCTAGTTTTTGTGCAGTGGTTAATTGTGGAAGTACCGGTGGTCGAGACAACGTTAAATTTTTTAGGTTTGTTATTGTTATCGCCGCTACATTGGTTGTTTTTATAAGTGCAATGTTTTAGATTTCCTTCAGTAAGGGATAAGCGTGGTAAGGTTTGCCAATTAGCATCTGAGAGACGTTTGAGGTGGATACAGGCTCTAAAGCGAAATGACCTGACCGAGAGCAAGTTACGGAATGAGAGGGTATGCTCCAGGCATTTTATATCGGGTAAATCAAAGTATATAAATGTAACCAGTTCCCAACAAGTTTCCAGTCACATTATGACATGCCTGATTGTATTGTTCTTTGCACAGGTTTTCGAGCTGCATTAAGTGACTAACCCAGATTGGATCCCATCGCTACATATGGGTTACGCATCTAAAAAAGAAAAAACAAAAGCAGCTGATGATGAGAGGTTCCGAAGAAGTCAGGCTCGTCATCGAAAACAAGTGGAGGAAAATATTTATAAATATAGTAGTAAAATCTATTAAATAATTAATTTTATAGGCAACTGTCGCCAATGAAAGTAGAGGGGAGGGAGCTGTTCTTTTGGAACCCATGGAGGAACCCATCGAGGAACAGATTCAGAAAGTGGACGATCAGCAAATGCAAACAGCCTTGTTAAATGCAAATGCAGAAATTTACAGATTAAGAGCAAAGTTGGAAAGATTGGAATTGTCTGTAGAAAGTTTTGCAAATGATAGCGAGAAAACTTTATACTTGATAGGACTTCCAAATATTAATTATTTAAATGCTCTTTTTAAAATTGTGGAACCGTGGTTGAGTGACAGTTCTCGATCTGCACTTTCAAAATTCCAACAACTCATCTTAACATTAATGAAGCTAAGAAAAGGGTTTGAGTTTACGGATTTGGGGGTTAGATTCGATATAGACCGTCGTACAGCAAGTAGGGTATTTCATAACTGTTTATATGTACTGTACACACAGTTGAAGTCCTTTATAATCTGGCCTGAGAGGGACATCTTGCACGCAGTGATGCCCCGATAATTTAAAAAGGTTTTTGGAAACAAAGTTTCTGTCATTTTAGATTGCTTTGAAGTCATGACAGAAAAACCTTCTACAGTAAGAGCCGCCAGTCAGATGTTTAGCCACTATAAACATCATAACACCGCTAAGTTTTTATCGGTATTACACCAAGAGGTACAATTAATTACATATCACAAGCATATGGTGGCAAAGCATCCGACAAATTTGTTACAGAGACCTGTGGCATTCTGGATAATTTATTACCTGGAGATGTGGTATTAGCTGACAGGGGTTTTTATATTAAAGACAGTGTGCGAATGTGCATGGCGGAGTTAGTTACCCCTGCCTATTTAAAAGGGCAGCAACAACTCCAAAGTGTCGATATTGAACAAACGAGGAAGGTATCTAATTTAAGAATCCATGTCGAGCGAGTTATAGGAGTTGTTAGGCAAAAGTATACAATTTTAGATCAAATTGTGCCGATATTGTTATTAAATGATAAAAATGCAATTCCGACTGTAGATCAAATTGTCACGGTTGCTTGTGCACTCGTAAATATATGTCCACCAATAATACCTATATAGTTTTTATTGTAGAAAAGTCATTAAAAATACTGCTGTAAGTTGTCATATATGTTTTATATTATAAACTTCTACATGTATTTTTGTAAACATTACAATTTAAAACTAATTGGTACAAATTGATTATTCCGCTACAATAGGCATTTTTCGCATACAATCATTACAATAAAATGTCTCGTCTTCTTTCATTTGTTCTGTGAGACCGACGCATTTTGGGTGGAACCACCGAATATCGCAACCGCCAGCATCACACTCGATAAGTGTTGAACCATCATTCTCTTTTCTACAAATGCAGAACAGTACAGGTGCAGTAGTTGTTAGGTGGTTTAAGCTTCTTTGGCGCCTGGTATAGTATCGACCCAATAATTCTGGTAAAATTACTTTCTGGAAAAAATCTGTTGCTTTTGGTAGATTGTCTTCCCAAAATTTTGGATCGAAAGATATTTCTTCGACATATAAATCCTTTTTGCTCCACATAACAAAATATGCAGTTTTTATTTCCGTTACCGCCAGCTGCATTTGTACCTGGTGATAGTACTGATGATCCTGCGGCAAATAGTACTCATTTTCACATTTGTTTAAACACAGTTTTTTCAAATCTGTTTCTGCAATGCCGTCATCCCTAGCACAATATGGACATTTGACCTCCAATACTCTTGGACTACAACAGGAGCATGAAATAATTCCATCCGGAGATGCTCCAACATGTGGAAATTGTATGTTTATCATAAAACCCACTTTATGGGCTTGTACATCCTTATGTGTCCGACTCAATTGTTCTAGGAATGATGCAACACCATGGTCTTCATGTTCACACCCATAAGTTGTTGCCTTGGTTTTAAAAGCTTTTTTTCTTGGGTAGCATATAGCTTCTACCAAACTCATAGCTGGATTCTCGATTTTGGTTCGGACAGACTGTTTGAATTTGGATGCAGTGATTCTTCCTAGCCTAACGTCAAACCATAATGGACTGCCAGATTGCATTTGTGTATTTTTTTCAATTTCCGCGCACTCCTCTTGTGTGAGATTTAATTCAACATTTTTCCCATGCTCTACTAACTGACATAAACTTAGTACTTCAAACTTTTGTTGGTGCAATGCTGCTAAAATATTTTGCACAGGTTCTTTTATAGCAGCCAATTCATCGGCAAATGGCCGTACTATTGTGTGTAGGACACTTAGTTCATCTTTTGATGCTAGTTCAGCTAAGAAACCATTCAGAACATCTGGTGTTGAAAAAGGAATGTTTTTACTATTTTCTTGGCTTCTGGTAGTAACTACAATTTCGTTCTTACTTGCTTTATATAATTTCGTAGCAGATGTGAAGTCTATATTTTCTACAGCATCGGGAGGACCTGCTGTAGAAGAGCTCGGAAGTTTCCAATATGCCTTCACATCTGTAACCGTTCGTTCTTCTAAGGCGTTGTTGATTCCATCCACACAGAACAATAAAGCACCCACATGAGTACATGTTTCCCCTAATCCTGCTACGCAGTCACAATGCGCTCTTATAATGCAACCAGTCGGTTTTGCAATAACCCAGGGACTTAGGGGGTTGTTCCTTAATCTTTGAGAATGCAGTACCTAAACATAAAATCAATGTTATTCAATGAATATTATCAATCGTTATAGTCAAGTTAACTTACCGTTGCTTTAAGTAGGGAACAATCAGGAAATTTCTGTACTAGAATATTCTCTACCCAACCACTGACATATTGATTATAAGCCTCTAAGCTTTTGTAACATTTAAATTCTTCATATGTATAGGTACTTCGTTCAAATACCAGATAATTACATATGTCTATGTACGCTATTTTTGGAAAATCCAAAGGATCCGCAGACATGTCTTCGAACGGTAAAGTGTAGGGATCTGTATTATTTATCAACTGCACCTTCTCGTAATACTTATCTTTGGCATCACCACTTAATTGATCTAAATATGCCATTACACTGGAAATAGAAAGATTTTTTTTTAATTAAATACTTAAAAATAAAAGTGAATAACATCAATCATTACTTCAGTTTAATTTAAGTTATTATTTTAGTTTTAAACATATTGTAACTGCTCTGATATCCGCATTTAAATCTAAGTAAAAATATTGTAACTATAAATAATATTCTAATATTTTAGTAAATAAATTATGATCACTTACCTGAAGTACAATTTTCTTCTCCCAACTTTCTTTTCAGAATATAATAAACTATATAAAACACCTTTAATACTTTACACCACTTACACCACTCCTAATGAAAATTTAAAGGAATAAAGCATAACTAACAATTGAAGCAGTGGCGTGGTGTGCCAGTTTAATGATAAATACGCAATAAGTAGTGTAAGGGAGGCTTTGAATTAATGTTTTGGGTTGGCAGGGTAACATAATATCAAGATATAATATAATTAATCAATCAATAAAACACATTACAATATCTCTCCAAATATCGCTATTTATTTATTTATTTAATAATATTAGTAACAACCGTTACAGTACTAAAAACTACCTACCCTTTCTAAAAAATAGTTTTAAGAAGAAATACAACTGGAAAAAATCCAAATAAGCGTGAATATATTTATATATCATTGTTTGGCAAGCGATCATTATTATATATTATATTTTAAAAAAAGGTTCAAAACTAGGTACGTGAAGAAATTATTATTGCGAAATTATCGCAAATAAACTTGCTTGCATATTTGGAATTTTATTTAGCTGCGCTTCTCATACAATTATTTTTAATATCTTGGCTCAGACCTATACTATACTATTAAAGAAAACGTTCTAAAGCTTGTATGCACTTATATTTTATTCAGAAATACTTATAAAAACATGTGTTCCTGTAAATAAAAACATATTATTGTAATAATTACATTTCGATGTCTCTGGAATGTTTAAAATCAATTAGTAAGCATCTGTTTTGGTTTCGAAAATATTTCTATTAATGGACCTTAATTATTAGTTAATCTGTATTTAGAATCATTTAACATGTTTCAAAAGTGATCCTTCTCATTTAATTTTCAAAATATTTACTTAGTCAACCTTTATTATAAAATAAACACAAATATTTTCAAATAATATGGGAAAATTACATTGCATAGCAGCGCAACTCAATTCATGTTTACCCTCCAGTCACGTGACAAAGTGGGCGAGTCATCAGTTAGTGCCCGAGCCTTATTTAACACTGCTTCCGCGAATTACAGTTGAACCTTATATAACCTCGGTCCCGTTGCTATGGAAACTGTCAACAAATTTCCCTTTCTCTTCAAAATTTTGGAAAGCAATTTCGAATCGAAATTATATTATTTTTAATTACTTTTCAACCACTAATTACTTCATGACGCGTTCATTGTTCTAAAAACTTTTATCATATTCAAGTTCCTCATGATTTTCTCTTTAATTTGATATGTCATTTGGCTATATCGTGTATTTCAACTTTTATTCTTCATACGTAGCTGTTTACTTTTAAAATTCAAATTTTTCTAATTTCTTTTCTTCAAACTGCCTTTTTCTTGTAACAATTATGTTCTTTAGACCCTAAGCTATCCCCTAATATCTATTTTTACCCTGTACTTTATCTTTTTACATTCAAATTCTATAAATTTAACTTTCAAATTTAATTATCGTAGGTTTCAATGCCAAACTCAATTTTTTCTTATTTCAGGTAAATTTTAGCTGAAGGCTCCTCAAAACACTTACCAAATCTAGCTAAATCAACTTACAATTAAATATTTACACCAGTATCTACAATTTCTATAAACCAAATCAAGAAAAACATAAACTTACAACATCGGACCAGTTATCGTAAAACTGTATCACCTATTAACATCAACAAATTAACACATAGAAATAATATTGCTGCAAATCTAGCTATGAAATCAACTCTACCATTTCCTTTTTACGATATTTTAACTTTTTACCTAGTTAATAAATTGTTTACTAACCATTTACAAATGAAATTCAGCTTCCGAAGCTTATAACTAACATATTCACATATAATTTGTAGTTTAACTTTGAATTTAAATATTAATAATTGACTCTAATATGAAATATCAAACTCAAACAATTTTATACCAATCTTACTATAACAAATCAACCGAAATACCCTTGTGAGAGTTTTGAAATGAAAGTCCTGTATATAATTGTATAAACCAATTTGCAGTAAAATGAGAAATGATAAACCTTTCTTTACTGTCAATATTTAAAAATTTATCATAAACTATTCGGAAACTAAAATGATGAAGAGTACATACAAAAATACATACGTTTATTCCCCCAAAAACCGTTCGTTTTATTTTTAACGTTTTTATTATTTTTTTAATTTACAAGAATTTATCACAACTTTGTTTCAACTGAATTACATAATACCAAGGTAGGAATAGGTTATTCCACGTTTAGGTGCCGGAACACTCAGAGTATAATAGTAAATAATTTTGACGCGTGCAACTGCTTATTTAAGACAAATAAGTTTATTATATATATATATATATATATATTGCCTGTATATTTTTGTGTCCAGTCAATATCAAAGGATCGAACAATATGACACTCTGTATAAGTGGATAACTTACCCAGTATAGCCATATTTCTTTCTGAGGCGTCTGTTCCCTTTGTCGACTCATAATAAGGAATAACTAAATTGTCCAATATTCTCCTATCTTTTTCAATTTGGGCCTTTTTTGCCAAGGTAACTATTCGCGCTGACCGTGTTTCCATTCTGCTAAAGTGATACAAAATAAATGAATTTAGAAAACTAGTTTTTATTCATTCTATACATTCTTTTTTTCTATTTCTCATTTAAGCAGTAGGTATAGGTATTAAATACCTAGGTACTTTATTCATTTATTTAAATTCGATTACTAATACAGACAATAGAATATATTACTTACCTAAGAAATCCGTTAAAATTTTAAATTTAAAATAACACTCTGATCTCAACTGTACTTTATAGTCACTTCACTGCAATTGGAATTTGCAAAACTTAAACATACGCAGAAATCGAGACCTTAGTTAGACTTAACATGCGCTTTAAGACTCCGTACAATGTTCCGTTACTTAAGCCCGGGTCCCACTATAAAAATTTGTATACAAGTTTTTATGCAAATTTTTATAAAACCCATTTTGATAGTGCACTTGACGGCACTTGTTTTATAAAAATGACGTCACGTAAAAATACATTTTATGGTGCTTCTATTTTGATGACGTCACGGCTATGTTTTTATAAAAACTTTCGTAAATAGAACTGTTTCTATAATTTTGATGGAACTAAGCATCTGATGTTGATGGTATTTGAATTTCGCGCCAACTCCTGGTTGGCGCGTAAAACTATAACCTTGTTTAATCTCGTGGTTGCAAGAACGATTTTCGGTAATATAAATAAATATATTAAGAAATAATGGCTGGCACGTGGACAAATGATCAAACTTCTGCATTAATAGATTTATATCAAGTGGAATCTGTCTTGTACACGGTGGCAGATCCACTATATCATAATAAATATAGCAGACGTAGTGCTCTGGAAAGGATTGTGGAAGGCCTAGAAGACATACGACCAAACACTCAAGGTAAAAACTATTTATAGATAATTATTTTTAGGTACCTACATTCTTTTATTTTTCAGTTAATGAATTGAAAGCAAAAATAAATGCCCTTAGAGCACGTTTCAATTCAGAGCTGGCAAGGTTGCGTGTAAAACACAGTGGAGCAGATGCAGATGTAGCAACAATTACTTTTGGATTTTTTGAATAGCTGCTATTTCTGCAAGACCACGTTGCTGCACGTAAAAGTTTATGCAATGTGTCAGGAGGCAATGTACGGAATGTCTTAAAACGAAGAGCATCAGAATGCGAGGTATCGGAACGAGCATCCCAATGCGGCACCGAACAATCGTGGTCTTCTCGTTTGGAGATTGAAGAAGAAGAAGGAAATTTAGACCATAGTTTCAAGGTACGTTATCTCAATAGTATATTTTTAAATATCTAGATTAACAAATCGACATAGAAACATACTAAATAATAATCTATAATAATTCTAAATATCCTATTTACTGCCACAATAAGTATTAAACTTTAAAGATTGCTTTTATCGACAGCTTGTTGTTGCCAAGGTACTTGCCCATTGGTAATAAAAATAAGTTTGAAATTCCATGCGTACTTTAGATGGCCATTGTGCTGTCCTGTTGCCCCCTTGCTGACATATGGAATCCAAAGCACACTCGATGTCTTCCTCTTCTGCAGGAAATGATTTGTTTGTATTTTCCTTTAAAAAATTATGTAATATGCAACAAACTTTTGTTACTAGCTCAACTTTTTCTACAGATAAATTCATGGGTTGTAGGAATATTCGAAATCGATTGCTTAATTGCCCAAACGCATTTTCAGAAACTCGGCGAGCACGACTTGTTCTATAGTTCAAAATTTTGTGTTCATTTGTTAAGCCCCTGAATCTATACGGTTTCATTATGCGCTCCCTTAAGGGAAACGCGTCATCTGCAACAATTACATAAGGCATCGGCACTGTACGTCCTGGCAAAGGTGTATGCCGTGGAAAATCAAGAGTATTATTTAGTATTGCCGTAGACATTGCACTACGAGCAAATACTCCTCCATCGCTTATCCTTCCATTCATATCTATATCAATACAGATAAATTTGCAGTTTGCATCTACCAATGCAAGAAGTACAATGCTGTCCGTGCCCTTGTAGTTCCTATAATAAGACCCATCTTCTCTGCGGGGTTTAAAAACTATGTGCTTCCCATCTAATGCACCAAGGCAGTTAGGAAAATTCCATAAATTAAAAAACAATTCTGCAACAGTTCCCCATTCTTTTTGTGTCGATGGAACCTGTAATTAAAATAAAAATAATTTTTTTAAGAAATATTTAATAATGTTTTTTGCAGGCGGGGGATGTAAATTTGCAGGAGTTCGGAGAAATTGTTGGAAATTCAGAAACTCCTTCTAGATCACCTTCTGAGCTACTGACACAAAGTAAGCAGCCCCAAAACAATAAGTGGCGTCAATTTGGAGAGTTTGTTGCGTCTGCCGTGGAGAATTTGAAAGATGTTAAAAGGCAGATAAATTGCAAACATGACTTAATGTCCGTCATCATGAGATATGAAACGGAAGATATGTAGTGTACTCGTAGAAAGTATTAAATTGGGTATGAGGTCAATAATCGGAAAAACAAAAAACAAACAGTGGATAGTACATAATAGATATTTATTTAATACTTTCTACGAATATATCTAATTAAGGGCCAAATTAAAAAAAATTCCAATTATTATGTAGTGTATTATAATGTATGTTAGTTATTAGATTTGAATTTAATTTAGTAATCATAATAAAAACTTTTTTAAAAACCTTTTAGCTTATTATTTACCTTTAGGTATTCGTTTTCCATTTTCTCCACAATTTCTGTTAAAACTTCTGATATTATTTTGCTTATAGTGTTGGGTGCAATCCTGGTAGAAAAGCTTAAACTCTTAAATGTTTCGCCCGTTGTCAAAAATCTTAATGTTACGGATAACCTAAATTAAATAGGAAAAAAATTATAATTATGTATTTAACTTAGAGATAAAAAAATCACCTTTTTTCAGCACTAATGCACTCTCGAAGAATGGTATTCTTTCGCTCAATTTGGTTTCTGATTAAATTTAAAATTATGTTAAAACATTGCTCATCCATCCGTAAGAAATTTTTGTAGTTTTCTTGGTCTTCGGTTTTCAATTCCGTTTCAACCAAGTACCCCTATACCATTTCCTTCATTTCGCTTCTTTAGCCAGGGCCTTGTCCACCATCTACGTTTATTAACTTTAATTTTTTCTTGCTGCTTAATCAGCGTATACCCAACCAAACTTATTGTAAGGCCAGTTAACAACAATTTCTGATTGGTACTTAAATTTTCCATCGTCTTGAACGTTTATTACTAGCACTAATCGCAACAACGATCGGACGATTTAACCTCACTTTACAGTGTTTACAGTATTTAAACGTCAAACAGCTGATCAGATTTTTATCAAATATTTTTACAGTGGGAGCCACCCAAAAATATATTTAGATGCCGCATGACGTCATATTGGTTTTATAAAAATTTGTATAAAAGTTTTTATACAAATTTTTATAGTGGGACCCGCGCTTTATAATTCAAATTAAAAAACGTGTGTAACATAGAGGGCGCTTATTTACAGAGATGTTACAAATAGGTCTTAAAGTAATAGGGAATTACACCCAATTATGACACATTATACACCACTGCTATACACAGTTTAACAACGATTGGTTCACATTTTCTGATAACGCTCCGCCCAAAACCGCGGTAAATTTAAAATAGAATGTTATTGGGATTATATTCACGCGTACAAAGTTGTTTTCGCTGTGACATCGGGGTGTAAGATGCCACAACTACAACAGATGCCACAGTACAGCTTTATTCACACACAAGATGCCACAGTAAATGCAAAACATACACACGCACACACATACACACCCCCAGACAGACATTTTTTCTAGACCACTTTTTTGGGTTCCTGGGGGCCCAAAACACGTATTTCCACGAAAATCTCGATTTCGAAAATTTTCATGATATCAATACTTCCCATATACCAGTGGTGGTATGGGAAAGTAAAAAACGTAATAAGCAATCGAAATCTATTCTTCAACATCCTGCTTCAAAAAAAATTGTTTCCGAAGTTTTAAGTGACATTTTATTAATATTTGTTCAATTAAAAATTGATTTAGAACCATCCACTTCTGGCATTTCTAAAGCTGTGGTAAATACTGTAGATTGTGTGTCAATGAAAAGTGTTGATAACGAAGTTTATGACAATGATAGTAATGTATAATGTGACCATGGTGATGACTGATGAGTAGTGTTGGGCGATATATCGATAAATATCGATATAATTTTAATATCGATATATCGATATATCGAATATCGATATATCGATATGTCGATATATCGGAATATCGATATATCGATATTTATCGATATAATTTCGATATCGAATATCGATATCCAAATTTGAATATCGCCCACCCCTACACAGTGAGCACATTATTTATAATAATTACATTGTTAAAATATGTGAAACTACATTTTTGGCTGACTCGTACCTCCTGTTTAACAATTTTATCTATTTTTGAAATAACAGTAAGGTACATACCTAGTGTAGAATGGGTTTACGTACCATAGGAATTTCAATGCAAAAATATTTAAGTTCTTTTATTTTCTTCCCCAATTATTTTACAGCTAAACTGCTAAAAAGTTCTTAGGGCCGATTTTATAATACTAGTATAAACCTGGAATAAGGTATTCCTCAGATAATTACCAACGTTACAATTTTTCTAACAATTGTAACCATGACAATTGTCGGAGGAATAGTTTGTTCGAGGTTTATACCAGTATTGTAAAATGGGCCCTTCGTAGAGAAAGAAATCTGAATCCGGACGCTCTACTGCTTTTGAATTTTAGTTTTACAAAAAGACAAAAATTGAGCGTCTGAAATGAAAATCACGTACTTTTTTTAGTTGCAACACTGTCAGTTATTCTGAGCGGACTTTTATGTTTGATTATAAACTCAAAAAAAATGTATCTACTATAGTTTAAAGAAATACATGAGGTCATTCTTTTAATATCATCAGCTAGCTTGGAAATCAATCCTCACAATTCCTTCTCCGCGCGACTTTCAAATTCAGACGATCAATTTTTGCGTTTTTTCTTAAAATGGATAGCAATGCAATGTCCGGATTTAGTATTTCTGATTATGCAAAAAGCTTCTGAACTCGAATACTTATCGATATTTATCGATATAATTTTAATATCGATATATCGATATAATTTTAATATCGATATATCGATAAATATCGATATATCGATATATATCGATATAATTTCGATATCGAATATCGCTATCCAAATTTGAATATCGCCCACCCCTACTGATGAGTGGGGTAGTGCGAAGGAACATAATTTGTAAGTTTAAAAACAAAAGGTTATCTGTTTCTACTAAATTCATTTATAATGTTCAAATTTGTAGAATTAAAGTATTGGAAGTTGAAAGTATTAGATATAAGCCAAAACTTAAAGGAGTGCGCATAGTTGATATAAATTATTTTCTTAATAAAACTATATGACACTACAAACTACAAAGCAATCAAAATAAAATATGTACAGCAGGCACCCTGAAATTCTTTGATCAAAAAGAATGAGTCTTACTACTAATTTTATTTATAAGTGTAATGTATGGGAAAAAGAAATATGCATAGAATGCGACAGGCGTTCAACTGGAAAGTCTAAATCTTTGATAAATACTACGGCAGTATGGGGTACATTGGCTACTGGTAGCACTTAACATATGAACGAATTTTTGAGTGTGCTGGATATTCCTTCCATGGGCGAGAATATGTTTTATGATATCCACTCTAAATTAAGTCCCGTAAGCTTTTGTTTAAATTCATCAATCAGTTGATTTGACTTTTTTTTACATTAATATGATCTGGAAAGAATCTTTATGGGAGATAATGAAGCAGCAGGTATAGAAGATTACCCATAGAAATGGGAAATGTAGATAAAGATGGAATTCCCTTTATCACAGTTCTTTTAGATGGGTGTTGGTCTAAAAGAAGTTATGGCCACAGTTATAATCCTGTCTTAGCTGTTGTAAGGTTATGAATTTAATCGTTTAAGATTTTCTTGAGAAAATCAACTTTTATGTTTACAACTATTGCAATATTTTAGGTTGTTATCATTGGTAAACGCAATGGTAAGCTTCTGTTTGTTGGTGTACGAAATAAGTCTTTTTCCATTTGCACGCGCGCCGAAAATAAAGGAGAAGAAGTGAAACAGCATTTATCTTTTAAAAACTGAGTAGGAGCTTCTTCCTCCATGGAACCTGACATTATTGTTGAAGGGTTTATAACAGCGTTTTAATGCACAATATTAAATTCCCAAATTTATTTCTGATGGGGATTCAATTGTATATTCAAAAAGAAAAGAAAAAATGAGTTATGGACATGAAGTAAGTACTATAGAGTGAATTGGTAAAGATTTAATCAGGCGCGGGAGAATTCGATTAATGGTCGATGACTACTTTCTATTTAAACATGTATTTCTATTTATCTTATCGGGGCTTCAGTCCGATGCCAGGGTAATATTTGTGTGGAAATACCTTGGAAACCAAACTGCTGATCTGCATAGAAACATAGTGTTTGTATTACAATGCAAGTGTCACTATGAAGTGCAATCATGCTCAGTCGTTGTACAAATAGCCTCCTCCCACACAGATTTTCAGCAATGTGATTGGTGAAAATCAGTTTGGACAAACCAATGAAAGAATTTTAATTATCTGAGTTTTGTATATAAGCGAAGCAAATTGGATAAACATGCAGAGTTTAGTTGGAGTGAACTCACCTAACTACTTTCAACATAACCTAGAGGTTTCCTCAGGTTTTCTCATAATAATACATTTATTTAAGCTTTCTGGATGTTATGAAGAAGTAGACCGCGTAGCACGTTACGAGCGATTCTACATCATACCAGGATTCCAACAGCAGTTTCACCACTTCCTCCATCACCAGTCAAGCAGACTTCTTCAACATTACCTTCGGTTGTCAACACTCAAGAATCAGTTATTTTGTCCAAGGAAGATCCTTCAGAAATTCCCACTTCTGTTGATTACCATCTTGAATCTCTCAAGATATCTTCAACCAGCTACATTGGAATTTCTCCATTTTTCTTATCCAACTTGGACCCTCGAAGATTCATTGTTAGATCCAATTACCGAAGATCTCCAGAAATTGAAGTACCTGAAGACCTGTCAGAATTTCGTCATTGTTGGGATCATTTCCCTCACATGTATTAAAGTTTTTCTTTAACGTTATTAATAAAGGGTATCTTACCCACTTTGCAACGTTTTTATATAACTGTTGTATATAAGCTGTTCTGATGTAATAAACATATTTAATAATCAATTGGAGTCAGATTAATTCAGTACACACCAATAAGAGTACGCAAACCGCTACAATCTAATATATCATTCAAGGAAACAAACCATTACTTTAATATTAACTTTGCAGTTAACTGGATTTTAAAAAACTACAATCAGGAGAATATCCTTATTCTTTTTGTATTTGAAGAATAAAATAAACTGACCACTTTACACAATTTTTAGGTCTCCAAAATAGAATGCAATAAAACTGTATCACAAATTACAGTAAACATTTATACGCCATTAAAAAAGATACCAAAGGTATTTCACTAGCCGCCAGAAAAAAAAAGAAAAAATTGAGGGTTTGGTGAAAAATTTTCAAAGGGAATTTACGCCAATGCCCGTGGTGATATAACAAGTTTAAAAGAAAGCATTAAACAATCTGTTAATTACATCTTTGGAAATCACGTACAGTGTCAACCATATCTTCGTAACATATCAAACGACTCAACCAAAGAACTCAAATCCTCTGGAGCCGATCATCACATATACAGGGTGTCTCTAAACCTAGTACCATAAATTTACCAGCCGCTTCCTGACGCAAAAATAAGTCGAAAATGTCTATAAAAATTTTGTCCTAAACCGCAGCATAAGGAAGCTACACGTCTTTGAAAATGCTGTTGAAAAAACGGAAAACAATTGCATTTTAAAAACGGTTTTAATAAAAAATCGAAATTTTGCATGCAGCCTAACCTATTGAAGGTATAAACAGTACGAACACTTACTGTAACTATTTTTATTTTAATTTATTTTTCAATAAATTAATTTACATACAAATCCAGCAATCTAAATTGATTTTGGCTAAACAGAAAATCTGCATTTTATAGGAAACGGTTAGTCCAAGCGAGTTGAAACAAGAGTACCTTTTTTGTTAATTAGGCAACAGGGAATACAAATCTCTAGACTAAAATGGAAAAAAAAACAAGAGGTTAAGAAAAACAGGAAACAAGAAAAAGGTGATAGCCCCCATTCGCGCCGCCCCTGGTTAATTTACAAAAAAAAATAGTAGAAAGTTTATACCTTTAATAGGTTAGGCTGCGTTCAAAATTTCGATTTTTTATCTCAAACCGTTTTTAAAATGCAATTGTTTTCCGTTTTTTCAATACCATTTTCAAAGACGTGTAGCTTCCTTAGGCTGCGGTTTAAGACAAAATTTTTATAGACATTTTCGACTTACTTTTGCCTCAGGAAGCGGCTGGTAAATTTATGGTACTTGGTTTAGAGACACCCTGTATATGGAGCATTAAATTTATTGTTAGTAAAAGCTCATTTGCTTATTGACAACGAAACTAACAATCGCGCTGGACAGTTTATGAGTATATTGGCAAGGTTCAACATGGGGAAAAGATTGAACTTCATACTAAGAGGCAGTTTCGAAACTAGATCCTGTTTAACAGGTTTCAGTTATAACGAGGGCATATCCTGGCAAAATAAACCGTGAGAGGGATATTTTGGGGAGAGTCCAGGGCAAAATTTTAATAATAACATAGAAAAAATGGAAAAATGAAAAGTTCACCAAAACGGGGATGAAATAAAATAGGCATAATCTCAAGGGTGCAAGATTATGAATTATACCATATAAGAAATATTGTCTACAATTATCATAACACTGAAGGCTCCCGAGCTACACTCAACAATCTCCAACGAAAATTAGAAAATGAATTACAGTGGACAGGCAAAAGGACTACGTTGTATCTACCCCCTTCTGAGGAAAATTGGATTAAAGTAGAAAAAGACGCAAGACAACAGGAAAATTATTATAGAAAACAATGACATACGAGCGTTAAGGATCAACTATTTACAAAAGTTGAATAGTTTTAGAGATGAAGGCAGACCGTGATTTTGGATGAAACTTACGTTCGCGCTGGACATACTCCCTCCAAATGTTGGAGCGATGGAACATCGTCCGGATTATTCACACCCATTTCAAAAGGACAGCGGTTGATTATTGTTCACGGTGGTGTAGACATGGGTTTCATTCCGAACTGTCTGCTTATTTTCAAATCAGGATCGAAGAGTGGCGATTATCACGACGACATGAACTCGGAAAATTACGAAAAATGGTTGCGAGAAAAATTAATACCCAATTTACCTCCTAGATCAGTAGTGGTCACTGACAATGCGTCTTATCACAATGTACAAGTAAACAAAGCCCCTACATTCAATTCCTTGAAGGCTGAAACGATGTAATGGCTTTATGACAAGAATATACCTTTTTCGCCACCAATGTTGAAACCTGAACGTTATCAATTAATCAAGGTTCACAAAACGCCACACGTTACCTACAAATTCGATCAGTTGTTAGAAGAACACGGTCATATGATTTTAAGGCTGCCTCCATATCACCCGGATTTAAATCCAAACGAAAAAATTTGGGGAATAGTAAAAGGCGATGTGGCAAAACATAACATCACATTTAAACTCGATGATGCCAAAACTTTAACAGAAATTTCTTTTGCAAAAGTTACTCAAGAAACTTGGAAAAACTGCTGTGATCATGTAATTAAAACTGAAAATGAATATTTGGAAAGGGAGATCATACTTGACATTACAGTTGAACCGTAAACGTAGGTGAAGATAGCAGCAGTGACGATAGTTTTAGTGACGACGACTGATTATTTACCTATTTAAGAGAATTAGTACAACTATTTTTAAATTTTACTTAATTTAGTTTTTAAAATCAAATTTCTCTTTTATTTCGTAGTATGTAGTATATAAGTTGGTTTTCTTCCTGGATTATATATAAAGGTATATATTTAAGTAAAAATTGTACTGCTTGTGCGTACGCTACTGAATATAGTAGTACTCGAAGGAAATGCTTACTACAAAACCTGTTTTACGGTTATTCGACAAAAGTTTGGAGTGCATTCTATACACGGACGCTAGTCGTATGGGGATTGCCGGAATATTGGTGCAGAGTAATGGTAACAAAGAAAATCCGGTTGCCTATTACAGTAGGCAGACGACTAATCACGAACAAAGATACATTCGAGTAGAAAACGTTGGCCGTGGTGCAGTCTGTTAAGAGGTTTCGAGGGTACTTAATGGGTACGCGATTCACCATTGTAACAGATTGTGCTGCAGTACGAAGTACCTTTTTGAAGGGGGAAATTAATGCACGCGTAGGTAGATGGGTGATGCAGCTCAGCGAATATCAATATGAAATCAAACATCATGCTAATCATCAAATGCGCCACGTCAACGTAGAAACCCCCCTGTTTAAGAAAACACTGTTTGTGTTGTATGTATAACTGAGTCGGATTGGTTGCTAGCTGCTCAGCAGCATGATAAAGACAAAGAAAATTAAGAGAATATTGGAGTCGTGAGAATCGGAAAATAATAAAGAACTATTTAAAAGCTACACATTAGAAGGGGGAAAGGTATATAAAATTACAACTACTGGACTGAGGTGGATAGTTCCAAAGTTGGCTCGATTTCAGATATTGCGATTAACTCACGCTGATATTGGGCATTTTGCTGTGGACAAAACCTTGGAACTACTTACTTCAAAGTATTGGTTTAAAAGTATGAGACGGTTTACTACGAAATACGTTACGAATTGTATCCATTGTTTGTATTTTAAGAATGTGGCCGGCAAAAAGCCAGGTTATCTCTACCCGATACCCAAACTACCAATTCCATTTCATACAGTGCATATGAATCACCTTGGGCAATTTATAAAAACTAAATCCGGAAACACTCAGATATTCACCGCTATTGTTGCATTCACCAAGTTTATTTTGGTATACCCTGTTAAGAAAACAAAAACATGCCACGTGATTAAATCCCTTAAAGAAATGATTAATTAATAAAGATCAAATAGATTTTCTAAAAAGAGGACGTATGACAGGCCGTCAGTGGCAAATTAATACAATAAAAAAATCCTTAAAATGGTATTTATCTTGCGGTAGCACAGGTTACGAAGAAATAAGAAGACAAGGTCATCCGTTGCCGTCTATATGTACTCTGCAAAAGAGAATAAAAGATATACTTTATTTCTTTCGTGGGGGAATGACGCTCACACGGGTAACAGGCATGACAGTGTTGGCGTGACAATTGGCATGTCATTGCTACGGACAGTTGTAGTGAGATTTTATTAAACCAAAATGGCGGAAACTAAAATACGCGGGTAACATCTAATCAATATTTATTAAAAAATACCAATAAAATTATTATTTGTCTTTGTGGAACATTAAAACTAATGTTTATAAACGACTGAATTTGAAACAAAAGTGCTACGACGGCCTAAGTAAAGAATTTAAAATGACCGTGGCAGATATAAAAAAGAAATTGAAAAGTTTAAGGACGGCCTACATAGCGGAAAGAGAAATAGTGTTGCAATATAAACATAGTGAGTCGGCAGGTGATGTCAGCACTATAGTTTCAGAAGTGTGCTCCACAATTTCGAATCGTTTGCAGCCGTTATATATGCCCTAATCAACAAAAGAAACATGGGAATCATCAATTGATAGTTTCAGGGAAAACTAGGCAGCATTGACGGAAAACACATTACAATAAAATGCCCAGACAATTCGGGCTCTTATTACTTTTGTTATGTATAAAAAATTTGTATTGTATTGCTGGCTGTTGTAGATCATGATTACAAATTGATTTGTATCGATGTTGGGGGGTACGGAAAAAATAGCGACGATGGCCTTTTGGAAGCATCAACTATAGGACAGAGGCTGGCCAACAGAACCCCGAATGTTCCTGTTCCTAGGCCTTTACCAACCAAACCCAACCTACTCGGTGTGTGCTAATAGGGGATGAAGCTTTTCTACTACTGGTATATCTTATGCGACCTTTTCCTCACCGGCAATCCAGATCAGACGAGAGGAAAAAATATTAATAAGAGGTTACGTCGAGCAAGACGTGTTGTAGAAAACGCTTTTGGCATTTTAATACACAAATGGCGAGTGCTTTACAGGTCTATTGAAGTAAAAGTTGACACAACAATAGCGATTGTCAAAGCTGTTTGCATACTACATAATTACTTGTGCTCAAAACAAGTGATGGGTTGAACATACTAGAGGAAAATGGACAGCTTATTCTTGGTGCTTTTGAAAATTTCCCAATTGATGGCCGAAGAGCCACCAATGCATCATTCCAGCTACGTCAGAGATTTGTTTCATGTTTTAATAGTTAAAAACATCAAATTTGTTACTTTTATTTTTTAATTTTTAATCCCGGATTTCTTTTTTTTTATTTATATGTATTTGTTTAAGCGATGGTTTATAATCAAAAAAGGACAATTCTTACAGCATTAACTTTTCAAAGTTTATTTCATGCAAATCCGGGCTCTTAAGTTCTATACATACCAGTTCCTCCAAAAGATTTTGCAATATTGTCCCATATTTTGCCCTTCTTCTTTATATTTTTGTATTCTCGGTTCGACAAGTCATATAAAATAGTGTTCAAACGCACCATTTCGATGACCTTTTCCGTTCCACTGATATTGTTCAGCTACCATACACACGCGGTCTGGCAGGAAAACACTGCATGCAACATTTCCCCGCCTGGAGATAGTGAAGGAGCGGTTTTTGCGGATTTATTAGGGCCTTTTGTCAAAACACACCGCGGTAAAACTATGATTGTAATCGCTTTAGATTAAGCTACACATTGGATAGAAGCAAAGCTCTCCTTAATGGTAAGGCCGCACCTATCGTGATTTTATTTTTGAAAATATAATTGCGAGACACGGATGTCCGATACTTGCTTAGTGATCGTGGACAAACATTTAAATCCGAGTTGGTAAGTGAATTATTGAAAATTATGGGGGTGCGAAGTAATATTACAACCGCGTATCATCCCCAGTGTAACGGATTAACAGAAAGGTTTAATGGGACCTTGGTTAACATGCTATCTTTGTATGCAAATACACAACAAACCGATTGGGATTTGTACGTCCCGCATGCAGTGTTTGCATACAACACTACTAGGCAAGATACGAGTATCTTCCTTTTTTGTAGTTTATGCTAGAGAGGCAGTTCTTCCGACGGAAGCAACCCTAAAGCAAGATGTCCAGACGGAGGACATCATACAACTTAGAGATGGTGCATTACACGTCAGGAGTCGTGTTATTGAAAATATACATAATAAGCAACATAAAGATAAGCAGCGGTACGATTCTAACCATCGCCCGCTTAATTTTGAAATAGGGGATAAGGTTAAGGTTTTTACCCCAGCTTTAGAAGCCGAAGATTCGACTGCTATATTTGCTTAAGAGTTTTTATTGTCACTCATACCCTAAAAATGTATCCACAGAGCATCAAACGCTCCAACCGTCGCGCAAAGGGTGCGCCCGACCGTCTTTGTGGACCTCCACTTCATGTACGACCAGGAGGGTCGGCACGTTCTAAAAGAATTCGCGGTGGTGTTGCCGGAGGGAACTATTACCTTGGTCGTCTTCGGACCTCCATGTCCGTGGCAGCGGCTTTCGCCAGTCATGAAGGGACGGAACAGATACGTTACGGACCATGTCCATGGAATACGGTGGGGTGATAGGGATGTCCCCTACAGTCAGATGGTGAGGATCCTGGAGGAGGCCCTGACGCCCTTTTCGGTGGTGGTCAAAAGGCTGGAAAAGATCAGGTTCCTCCAGCAGATGGTGCCGGTATTGGATGTGGAGGACTCCAACTGTCCAAGGCTGCCACTACAAAGCATAACGCCGTGTAAGAATCACGCCTGGCGGGGGAAGTGCGCCGCCTACCAGGCGTTACATTATGAACAGATCACTGGAAGGACGGCAATCCCCACTGTCCACCCTTCACCCCACATATTCGAACCGTCCCTGCGGCCAGCCCTCCGCCACAGGTTGATATCGACCTTACAGGGGAAGACACCTACGATGAAGAGGTCGTATGGCTTTACGTTCCTTCCTTCATACCCGACAGCCCGACCTTCACACCAACGCCTTCGCCCCTCCCTCCAAGCAACCCAAAAACAGCACCGAAGTATTCGCCGTCCGCCCTGCAGTGTCCCCCAGTAGAAGTGGTATGTTATTCCCCCACGTCGCCAGTTTATACCCCGGCAGCGTCTCCATGTCCGCCCTACTCACCAGGGTTGCCATGGGACTTTGTGTGAGTCCTCTTCAGTCCCATCGGGTCCTCCGCCCTTCGGATTACCATCGCCCCCAGGGGCGAGACATCAAGTACCCCAGGGCTGCTAGGGTTACTACTACTACGGTGTAGCAACCAACCACTACCAACCCATGATAGCTTTCTCGGGGCGCCTTAGGAGTACCTCTGAAAAACGGAATACAAACATAACAAGGACGAATGAAGAGACAACGTTACTTACCCATCGTCACGGGCCATCGCGTTTAGTTCCGCGCCTGCGCCTCCCTCTAAATCCACATCCTCTATAGGAGGAAGCGGGAGTGCGGAGCGAAGTGTCCGGGCAGCCCGGACGACCCTCCTCATCGGGACGTACCTTGGAGGAGGAGGTCCCCTCTCTTCCGGTATCGACTTGTAGTCCGGTATAGACCGGAACCGTCTCAGGGCCCACCTCGAGGCCCGGATCCCCCACCACTTCCAGGTAATTCGGACCACAGTACGCTAGATTTCTTATTGCTAAAATGAAGAAGACACTAAAGTTAGTGCAGTGAAAAGTGACAAAGTGACTCTAGAAGCCCAGAGCATAAACAATGTACATAGAAATAAGCAAATATACTTGTAAGCAAATGAGCTTTAATTGGAAGTAAGACTAGTGTTAGAGATTAGTACCCAGACCTGAATAATAATGATAATTATGTATTTAAGTTACAGTAATGAAGTAAGCATTACAGATATAGAAGTATAAAAAGAATATTAATAAAGCATGTGTAGATATCTGACTGATCAGAGTTTTATATGAGAGAAAGTGGAGAACAAAAAGGTTTGTTTTATGATTTCAGATTAGTTTTAACCATTGTGGTGAGCTACCTACAAATAGGAATAGGAACTCCAGTCAAGGTAACCACAGGAGCCTTTTGGAAGAGATTTCCAGACACAATCACCTACTCAGCGACCCTACCTTTGACCTATCAAGCGATTTGGTATGGAGTCCCTCAGTAGAACAAGCGGATACCAAACGACGCCCTATGCGGACACAACGAAACCCATGTCTGCAAAATGGTCACTGAAGTAGATGACCTACTGAAGATTTTCGATGACGAGCTCACGCTTTTGAGGGAAGCCCTCGATCCACAGCATTGGGGAACCTACAAACCAAGCATATTGGACCAACCCACGGAGCCTCCCTCATCAAGGAAGGATAAATGAGCCATAGAATTCATCGCTGATTTCTTTTCGTGGTGTTGTGGTGTAGCCACAAACCGTAAAGTAGACTCCCTGCGCACGGACGAGCATGATTTACAATTGTTGCTGAAACTTAGTTTAGGGTTAAATCGACACCTACGCGAAGTAGCTAATAATTCCCATGCATTTTTATTATATCATAGGCAAGTTGAACTAAATTTTGCAGAAACTAGGCGCAACATCGGTAAGTTGGACCTTATCGACCACAACTTCCGGAACACCATTGATAGGTCTGCTGCACGCTCCGATATGAATACTCAACGGGTAATCTTTTATGTTTATAATAATTTATTACGTTTAATTAATTTTGAACGCACAGTAAATAATTTAGAGATTATGAATCAATGTAAAGATCACAAGATTCCGACTGCAGTGGTACACCCTAAAGTACTTCGCCATGATTTATTCTTGCTTCTTAAAACGTTAAAACCTGCAGGGCACGAGCTCGCAATTCCTATTTACGAAATTTCTCGTTATTATAAATTACCGATTGCAGATTGCACTTTTACTGATTCTAATATTATCGTTAGCCTTCGAGTTCCAATTGTTCCCAGCGACCTTCGATGGGGCTTATTCGAACTTATGACAACCCCTTTCGCTTGGAAAAATGATACTTGTACTTTAATGCATGACACCCTGTATCTTGCGGTGGCATCACCCACTTCAGATAATACCAAAATTACAGCCATGCGACCCATCTCTGGGTCCGGGTTACATCATTGTCGACCTTTTCAAGACAAACTTTGCTATTTACCCAGATTTACAGCTGATAGTAGTTTCGGCCCACAGTGCGCTTATCGCATGTTCACGGGATCAACCGTGGATGACCTTGGAAAGCATTGTCCCTTTCAATGTCGTACAAGTCAATCAATGATTATCACAGAAATTCATGATGATATTTTTGCAATTAATTGGTCAACTTCGATCCCTCATTTAAATTTAACTACAGCTTCTACTTTTAGTCGCATAGAAGAAACCCTTGATGCAGCATTAGAAAAAACCTACGGAGACCTTTATGCCTATCATGGTGATTCTGTTTATTTAATTTGGAATATAATGCTATCAGCGGTAGTAGCCTATTTGTTTTATAAAAGAGGTGCCGTATTAATTAATTTAGCTAGTCCGGTTGCGTCCCAAAGTTTCCGGGAGCTCCCACGCTCGTTTAATCATACACTTTTAGTATCCCGTATGTGGTTTTGTTTAGCTTGTTTTATAATTATTACAATTTTTCTAATTGCATATTGCTTTTATCGGCTAAATAAAATTAGGAAAATGAAGAATCGTCATATCCCCTTGAAGGAGATATTCGAAGATAGTAAATGGATTAAAAATCCAGTTTACAGAAAATCTAAATCTGGTAAGAAAACTGATAAACCTTTAACAGCATGTAGGTTTGCTCGTATCACCACAATCGAAGAAGAACCAGTCGCTGAGACGTCTACAGAGAATTTGAAACTTCCAGTGGGAAAAAGTGTAACATTGACACTTCAATCCGGCTCAGTTTTCCGGCAGGGTACCATCCCGGAAAAATCCACCGGAACTCAATAAGTTGTTTTCACATGGTGGACGGTAATGGAAAATTTTTATTGTTTTTGAGAGTTTAAGTATACCAAGTTGTAAGTACATTAATTCAGTTAAATATGTCTTTTAAGGCCGGATTTCCATTATCGCTGTATGTTTTTGATGATGATAAGCGCTATATTTAATGAATTATGAGAATTTTATGGATATATATATGATTATGAGATTTTATGAGAATTTATGGATTTTGAGATACTCGAGTATCAAGACCCTGAATTTGCAATTTTTCAAAGTATTCCTTCACGATGTTTCGGCCTTTCTAAGCGGGGAAAGAAAAAGTGCACTCTCTGCCATAACGCTTTCAAAACTTTCAGTTAATTTACATTCCTAAATTACTTATGACAAATTGCAGATTAGATTTTGGTTAAGCTATCCCTAAATTTCCCTAAAATTCTGGGATTAGGTGGTCTCCTACATCCGCAAATGAAGACGGATGAGGCTAGATAATGATAGTTTTTTCTAGGAAAACGCATGATCATTGCTTAATTTAAGGCAGTATATGGTATCCTCCTTTTTGGTTTCGTGTCTTCCGTCTTATTCACATAAATGAACGGAGTAACAAAGAAATGAATCAGTCAACACACAGAATTAGTTGAAACAAGTTTAAGTAAACAAGTTTTGTAAGAGTTTTTCAACAAAAAACAGGTCAGAAGTTTAAGTTTAATGGGTATTAATCAACGATTGAATATTAACCAACAAGTGTGAATAATTGAATATTAATTAACAAGTAGTAAACAATTAAGTAACAATTAACAATTAGTGGTATAAATTAGATCATAAGTTAAAGAAAACTAACTAAACATGAATAATCTCATGTTCTTTCAAATCCTTATTGTGGTTACTGTGGCTGTGGCAGCGAAAATGCAAAATTTCTTAAGTGTCGAAGTCACTTCCGGTATTCATATTCAAAGATATCCTAATGTAAGCTTTTATCAATTGACAAAACCAATTTTGTTTAAATTGGAAAAACCTAAAAGTTTATTGGATAAATTAATTGCTTGAATTTCTGCACAGCATTGGTAAATAAACCTTTGTGTGAATTTATACGTAGTAATGTATCAGAATATTTTTCATTAATTAATTTAGATAATAAGAGAGAGAAAACAGACATATTAGTAGATGATGGTGAGATCTTTGATTATCAATTTGCAACGGGAAATCACATAACGCGAATGTTTACCTCTGATAGTGAAATTGAGGAATTAATTGACCGGATTACTAGTTTAAGGCAAATACCTTTGTATAATTTATCTTACCCAGATCAGTTTAAAACTATTCTTGGTGGGATTGGTTGCGTTCATGCTAAATTAGCCGAGTATATTTATTGGGACGCAATAAATAGACTACAATGGTCAAAATCACTTGTTAATATGTGTCAAAATAAATAGTTACAATTAGATATAGTCCCTATGGTAGAATTAAGTAAGGTTTTACATCAAATTAATGATGAAAGTAACAGCCCAGCACTCAACAACATAGCATCGTACTATAACCTACCCTTGGTCGAATGTACTTTGTCTAAAGGATCCGTTCTAAATGGTCTACACGTACCAATGATCCACAACTTATTAAAAGGATTGCGAATGCTAACGCCTAACTTCGCTTGGGAAAATTATACCTGCTCCATAGATGTACCAGCCTTTAACTTTGCTTTGGTGGAGCTCGATTCCCAATGGACCATCTTACTACCTAAGTGCGATCCATTTAAAGATGAATTGTGTTTGGTTTCTAACAACTACGGAAACCACGCCCTAGGAGTCGCCTGTGTGAAACAAGCTCTAGCTGGAGGTTCTGTGCACCAATTATCAAATGTGTGCCCTTTATCCTGTAAAGATACTGGAGGAAACACCCAATTTCTAGTGCCAATTCCACTCAACAAGTTTTTGGTGACTCATCCCGATCCAAAACTGCAAGTACACTGTCCGAATAGCCAACAAACCTTAAATGCCTCGATTGGAACTGTTTTGGTCACGTTACCTTGTGACTGTTTTTTGAAAGACTACAATGGAGTTGAAGTCAAGCCAACTTATAATGCCTGTCAAGAAGAAAACAAAGACAAACTCGACATCCGGGTAGCAGTTCCTGCCGCTTGGATTCGATTGGAAGGCCTGAAAATTCCACCTTATGGAGAAACTAGTCTTAAGTTTGCTACTTTGAGCACCTGTTTAAACTACAAATGGCTACAACAGTACGAGAATCACAAACCTAAGTCCGATACTGTTTCTCTTCCCCTAATTGGAATCCTTTACTTTATTGTAATTTCCTTAGCCATTGTTGGATTTTTCCTAAATCGACTAATCCAGAACCAATTCCTTAATTACCTTCCCTTGAGCACGGTATCACGTAGACCCCAGAGAGTGCCTATCTACAACCTATTGAAGGCACCAAAGTATTTGTACCTCCCACCGAAAGTACTAAGGGATACATACCCTTAAGCCAACTGATGCAGTCTGGAGGACAAGTTTACAGTTCACCTGCAGAAGAATACCTACCTATGTCTAGCCCAGGAGGACCACGCCCCACGGCATACCTGTAAATCAACGGGATGCGGAAGATTCGCCCCCCACATTTGGCCCCCGCACATTTCGCCTCCGCACATTTCGCCCCCGGGGGTTATAATAATACACTAACAAAAATTTAATAATTTAAAATATTTTAATTTCAAATTTGAAATAAATGAACCCCGAGGATGCTACCGGCTTTAGCGTTCGTACCACCAACAGAGCTGGAACAAGCATTAGATGCACTTGTTGAAGGAGGATTTCCAGAGGCTGCTATCACCATTGCGGATTATTTTGAAGATAATTACATCGGCCGCCGCAACAGACGACAAGGGAGACGTCCGGCATCATTCCCTATTGCCCTCTGGAACGTCTTCGAAAGGACAATAGAAAATGGCCATAGGACGAATAATCACGTAGAAGGTTGGCACCGTGGGTTTATAGCTTCTTGTGGAAGCCTACACAATTGCGCAGTTGGTTGCTGGGAATCCAGTGTCTGTGAGAAACAAAACCTACGCAGCGATTGGGGCTCGCTTGCAGACTATCGCTGCAGACTTTGAAAATAGAAATATTTTAGAATACTTAAGAGGCATACTTATAATTATACTTTCTAATTTTATAATAAAATAAACATTCTATAAATCAGATGTTATGGGTTTTGTTTTTTAGTTTGACAACTTCAGTTTCAGGCTACTAAATATTAAAAAATCATGTGGAAATGGTAAATTACAAAAATCTAAATGAATAACATTTCTAGTAGTGAAAAAAATAGTATATACAAATATAAATTTTTGTTAGTGTATTATTATAACCCCCGGGGGCGAAATGTGCGGGGGCGAAATGTGCGGAGGCGAAATGTGCGGGGGCGAAATGTGCGGGGGCCAAATGTGGGCGGCGAAATGTGGGGAGCGAAATGTGGGGGGCGAATCTTCCTCGAACCAAATCAACAACCTTCAAGCTGTTGCTGTCTACTGTAACGAAGTGTCGTGAAAATTAGTGAACTAAGTGAATTTAATGAATAGACAAATTTAGTTTTATATTAGTTAGCCAAATTTATTGATACATATATTTCTATTTTGTTGTTATATCTTAAAAACCGATATTTAAGTTAATGAAACATGGTGAAATGTTTATTTTAATTTTCATTCTGTTAGTTTAATAATGTTATGTTAAAATATTTAAGTCCAAATATGTAGTTTACGCGCGACCTCGCCGAGACCGCAGAGATGCGGGCGAGCCCCTACCAGCGTCCCAGCGCTGTCCGTGAGCGTCGCATTGTGCGTGCCGCGCCGCCGATAGGATTTCCGGACCGTATAAAAGCAGAATTTTTGCTTAATTTGAAGAGTTGAATTCAAATATTGAAATCCAACAGCCGAAGAAAGATCCAGTTGAAGTCTCCGATCATTTGTAAACCCACCGAATGCAGGTAATAACCCTCCGAATTTTGGTAATGCCACATTAGGGTTGTATCTCCGAATATAAAGTTAGGGTTGAAAATTTAGACTTTGTCTCCGATTCATTTAGTTGTTTTAGCTTTTGTGTTATTTAGACTTGGAACTATAGCTTTTGTTTTGACGGTGTCAAGGTGGAAGTATAGGACCTGGTGCTCTGATATTTGAAGCTTAACAGTCCAGGTTTCTGACGGTGCTGTGACCTGGACATTTGAGTTTTTAAATACCAGAGAGTGTTAGGATTTCCGTTACTCGTCCGTGGAGGAACTTGTGCTTTCTTCTTTGATGGGGTCCGAGAAGAAACACAAAGTCCTGGTGGTGCTACAACAGGTACTTAGTGATCTTGGCTTCGGGCGGTGCTGTGGTCAAGATACCCAGGTCTTGGGGTAGTTACTAGTCCCCGTAGTTTTCCGTGTAGGGAATTGGTGTAACACAACAAACTCTTGGTGATCTTGGTTTCGGGCGGTGCTGTGACCACGATACCCAAGACTTGGGGTGTTAGCCATTCCCTCGGCCATTCCTGTCTCTCTGTACTTTGTTGTCTGCGCGTCGTGGCTTCGGGCGGTGCTGTGGTCTCGTCGTCCGGGTGCAAAGTGCTGGGAACTCCGTAGTCCGTCACTAACAACCTGGTGCTGTTTTGGCTTCTGGCGGAGCTGTCGTCATTCCGGTTCAGGTTATTATTGACCGTTTGTCCCGTCCTGTAAAGCTTCCCCGTAGCTAGTTTTATTTTCCGTTCAAATAGGAGGCATTATTCAAACTTCTCAGAGAGTTATTTCTGAATACCGTCACCGCTACCTATTTTATTAGAGAGTTTTAGCAACCTTCCGTTAAAAGTTACGCTAAACGCTTAAGTCCGTGAGTACCGAATAGCGGTAGGTAGGAATTTTAGACGTTTAGCAATACCGTTACCGTTGGTACGCATTTAAAGATTCGCGTCAAATGATATCTTAATCTCATTGTTTTGGTTTTACTTGTGAAGAAGGTATGTGAACCTTTATAATATTTTTTCTTTATATTATTTATAATATTATTGTTTTTTCTTCATATTAACCAATACAAATAGTAAAACTTCCCTAAATTTATCAAACGGTAAAGCAAACGCTAAACACATTCGAATACCGTAAACCGGTAGCCGGTATCTAAATAACGTTACGCGCATGCGCACAAGCTGCTAAATTGGCGTTTAGCGTTACCGTGATCATTACGGGCAGTTGCTAAAACTCTCTATTGTTTTTGTTTACCGTTTGCACCGATAAAACTGTTTTCCGTTTATATCTACCGTATTGACTTTATTGTTATTTGATTTTCTGTTACTGTACATAATAATAAAATCTCTGTTTATTTACCGTAAGTTGCCTTCTCATTTAATCACCCTGTTGTATTCTTCACTGAAGTTACCTAGGTCTTCGCTCCCCCGACACCGACTACTGGAGAGAAGCCGTTAGAGAGAAAACTCTTTAAAATCTGGCGCCTGAGTAAAAACCCGAAACCGAAAAAGCGTCACACTACAAAGGAGATTTTCCGTCTCTATTCCTCATCAGCGGCATTTAATATTAAAACTTCGCAAATGTCATAGTAAAATGATGTGTATCGTGCCATCATTGTCTATACTTGTTACCGTAATTATCTCGAGAGTACTTTTAAACTCCCAGAGACAAGTAATGCACAATAAGATGTTTCTATTTTTCACATTCTGGTGATTGACATATGTTGTTGGATTTTCGAAATTTGTTTCTAAGTTGAACTTAATCACGCCAAAATTTCTTCCAAGTCCACAAAGATTTTTCAAAAATCCCCAGGAACAAGCAATCTATAAAATTGAATTCAAGAACCCCCCTCCGCTAGCAGCGTTATGGAAAATTTTCAAACCATAAAATGAAAATTTGTTTTGTAAAAGCAAGTGTCTTTCGAAGATTAGTGCTATTAAATTAAATAACCCCTTCAAGAGAAATGGTTTTTAACGGTTTCCCTGACCAAGTTTAATAAAATTGTTGTGAATATAATAATTAATTATAAAGTGTTACTTACCACTTGTAGAAGGATTCATGTTCACTGTTCACTATGTCACTGTTGAACTAAAACTAAAAACCAAGTTAAACATTCACTAGTGTGAAAATTTGCAATCATAACGGCCAAACGCGATAACGGCCTTATCGTCATCCTGTTGTTCGAGAGTTTTGCGGAAATTAATATTTTAATTTGAAAATAACGATTTGTTTAATTAATTAATTTGATATATGTATACATTGTAATACTTAATAAGGGAGATTGTGGTATTTGTGGTTTTTTGAAAACCGCAAAACGTGCTTTTGCAAACACACAAAACCACAACAGAACCAGGATGCTAGGATAAACAGAGGCTATTATTTTTTCAAATTGGAAATCATTTTCGGAAATGCATAATTAATAAATATTCATAATTGAGAACTAGATTACGTTCAAAGTTTTCTATATACCTCTCTTTATCGCTGGATTCTTTTTTCCTTTTCCATCTTTATATTTTTTTTTATATATTTTGGTGTTTGAATTTTATATACGTGCTTATAATCTTAGTTTCCACGTGCATACAGAGCTAAAAAGAGTTCATTCACGCAAGAACGACTTAGATAAATTTATGCGTTATCACAAACAGGTTCATTCATGAAACATTGTGTTTACGACTCTTTAGCTTTTTATGTATTAGGATTGCATGAATAGTTTTAGGTATTATTTTTTATTCTTTGTTAGAGGAACTTGTTTCCTGACAAGACGACGAGAATAGAATCAATCATGCCAGTGCCGTAGTCAATATGTTTTCATTTCGGGAGAAGTGTCCCTCTTTTAGTACCGGGGGAGATTTGTCACGTATAATAATTGATTGATTAGTATACGTATGGTAATTGATTGATTAATAGTTAATTTATACGTTACTTTGTTTGCAAATTTAAAGCGGCCTTTCTTTACAAACCTAGTTTTCCGCTGCGAGTAATCATCCGATTAGATCAAGCATAATAACAATGCATTTGTAATATTAATGAATAATAAATGACTCGTCCCGGAATTAGGTTAACCAAAACGTGCGTCCTTTTAACCCCTCGGATCATGGTCAACTAATGATTGTTCTATTCGTTTGCGTCAATGCTTTTTGGGTATAAATACCGTGGTTTTGATAGTAGAGTTCTAAATCGGAGCAATCGTGATTTCCGTGGAACCTGAAAGGTCAAAATATTTTGACCTATTGAGGTGTTAGTACATGTGGTAGAGGTTCTCCAAAAATTTTTGTCGGGTTCCAACCCAGTGCAGGGACCCTCCAGAGGGGGGTGAACCATAAAATTCGCGATTTTCCAATTTTTATTTGCTCGGATAGAGATTTCCTTAAACTTTTCAATCATCTATAATTTATCATAATAAACAGCAGCTTTGTTGTTACAAATAATTATTCTTTATTATAATTTGTGTTGGTTCTTACGGGAGCTGGAAACTTTAAGAGCGTTTTTGACCAGGATGCGAATTATTAAAAAGTTCGAAATTTCATTTACATCGTGTTTCTGACAAAACGGCTGAGAAAAACGATTTTTTGACATCAATAGTTCGCTATAGCAAATTTTATTGCAATTCTAATGGTTTTAGACTCATTACTGTGCGATTAATAATAAGGCTAAAATGATTTTTTTTCCAAATCGCTGCAGACATGCGAGGCTGCCGCCGTTGGAACCTCGATCACCCTCCCTTGCGTCTCTCACACGGCGCTGCCAAGAAACTGGAGCCTACGGTGATATGAAACTACGGGTAATTGAGAAGATCCTTCGTTGCATTAGAATCACCATGATTTAAAAGTTAATTTTGTTCAGATGTTTACTTACTGATTATTAACATTCTTGATCTTCATCATCTGAAGAATCGAAATTAGCAGTAATTTCATTTTGACAGCTTTTTATTGCCATGCAACAACATGCGCCTAAACATGGAATGTTGCTGATTTTACAGGAACACCTTTTTGTAAAACACCCTATAACTTAGAATTATCTGTAATTCTTGAATAATTTTAAATTTTATGAATTTATGAATTAACAGAACATCCTTTATCATTAACAACAAATGGGAATGTATCCGTACCTACTAATAAAAGTAGCTTGGGTAGGTACATTATAAAAAGTTATCTTTTGTTCATTATTTAGGTCATATTTTACAAAGTTTTGGAGAAAATATTTCATATGTCGACGCAAAAAAGGAAGAAACCTGTGCGATTATGCAGAGTATAGGAAAACCAAATAACGCAAAAACTTTTGGAGATTATGCACGTATATTTTGCAATGTTATTTTTTCGAATTTTAAGACATTTTCTACAGTTGACTTGGTTTTTGATCATTATTTTGAAAATTTTGTGAAAAGCTTTACACGCGAAAAAAGGAAGAAGTAGAAACCCTCAATAAGAAAAATAGTAGACGATGTCAATGTACCCCTTCCGGTGCAGTGGAACAACTTTATACATTCATCTGAAAACAAACCAGACTTAACAATTTTTTTATCGGAAGAGATGATGAAGGAAGCTATGAACCACAATTATTACAATTTTGTTACGTCGGGAGGATATAAAAACGTTGAAGACTTTGGTTCTGTGAATAATTTAAACACATCAATTCTACATTTAACCCATGAAGAAGCTGATACGAGAATTATTCATATATTATCTGCAGTGAGCGAGGGATATAAAAACTGTGTTGTTAAGCGTGCAGTCACAAATATTTTGGTACTTTTACATCACTTTTTAAAGCACAATTGACATCGGAATTATGGATTGAAACAAGGCAAAAAAAATGGAATATTATACACAGCAGTACACAAGCTTCAGTTGTCCAGTGAAATAAATTATGCTTACGACTCGGGAACCTTATTCAAAAAATTTTGTACAATTATCATTTTGTTCTTGTAAAACAGGTAATATTTATTGCTCTATAAAATTTAACATTATTATTTAATGATTACAAATAATTCTAACTAATTCTAACAGTTGTGACAAGTGAGAACGACCCCAGAACATCTCAAAGATGACCATGTACCATATTGTGTAAGTTTACTTTCAAATATATTCTTTTAATTGTATTTATGCTTTTATTATGTCTTGCAACCCTAAACCAGTCGCAAGCTACACCCTATAAAACCAAATGCGACAATATGGTATTAAAATAACCATATCCAATCCAACACGTAAATCGGTTTATTCAAAGAAATTAAACAAACGTTTAATTATAGTGGAGCTACTGGACTATATTGTATTTCTGCCAAACAGATTTCAATTGTAGTTGAATGAAAATAAAATAGAAGAACTCAATAAAAACAGCCTGGCCCTGGTGTATGGAGGCGAAAAAGATATTTTTTTATCAAGATCCTACGGAAATATTTTTTTCTTTCGATTTCAATTTTGTATGTCTCTACATTGACATACCAATAAATAATAAAGCGTCAATATGTGCTTTCGACTCAATTTTTACAGTTTATTTGTAATCATGTACCTGTTATAAAGCATATGATACAGTAGTAGATAAGCAGAGGTGATTCTGGCTCACCGGAAGTGCCACAATTCCCGCGTAAATTCAAATATCGTCAGCCATTTTGAAAGTGCCGCAACCCGCTTGACAATGTCGCCATCTTGCGGCTGTAGTCGGCCATTTTGTTTTTGATTCTCGACCAGGAAGTGACTTAACTTCCGGTAGCCGCCCATTTAGTCAGCCATTTTGAAAATGACGCAACCCGATTGAGAATGTCGTCATCTTGAGAGGATGTAGTCGGCCATTTTGTTTTTTTATTCTCGACTCCCCGTAAGCGACGCAACTTCCGGCATCATCATTATTATTTTTCGTCGATCCCTTCCCCCCCCCGCACACCTGGTGAGCGGTGAAGTTATGCAAGGCTTGAAGGGGTTGGAAGAGGTGAGGGGGACCTAGACGACGATAGGTGTACACAGGTGTACAAGGCTTGGACAGGTGTAGGCTTGGATAGGTATAGGCTTAGACAAGTGAAGGCGTGGGTGGGTGAAGGCGTACAGATGTATGTGTGAATATATAAGATCGTAGTGTATACAATTAAATTATTTGACGATAGTACTTGTAGTGAAATAGTTTACATATATAATACATATTATGGCTCACGTAATAATAATAATAGTGATTATTTTATCAGTTACTTACGTAACTTCACTAACAGATAATCATGAAAATGTTACCGATTATTTAAAACAATTTGGTTATCTTGAAGGAGAGCCTGGTGCTATTATTGATACAGATAATGTAGAGTTATTGAAACTGCTCTATCTATATTTCAAGAATATTATCATCTACCTATTGAAGGAAAGTTGAATGATAAAACTCGTGTATTAATGAATACTGCTAGATGTGGGGTAATCATCTTATCCTGTAGCATATAAAGTAGTTCATAATAAATGGAATAAGACTACATTAGGATGGCGATTTTTTACGGTTAACGCGAAACTTTAAATATAACGATTGCAGCATTTAATATGTGGGAACAACACTCTAATCTTAAATTTATACTTACAGTTTATAAACCTGATATTGCAATTTCATTACAAAGAAAATATCATGTTAGTACTGTTAGTGGAAACCCATGTAAAGATCCTTTAGACGGATCTGGAAAAGTATTAACTCATGCTAATTATCCACGACCAGATTTCAAACCTATTGAAATACATATGGATCAAGATGAAATGTGGTACTATGGATTAGATAAAACACCTAATGATAAATATAGTTTTTATTTAGTGTTAACGCATGAAATAGGTCATACTCTTGGATTTCACCATTCTAATGATGATACTTCAATAATGTATGCATATTATAATGGGGAGAATTACATCTCAGAACTACCTTTAGATGATAAAACTGCAATTCAAACATTGTATGGGTTACCTTCTACAGAAAGTGTTAAACCAACATCAGTTACGCCGATAATCAGAAATCAACCTAGAACAATAGCAACTGCTCCTAAAACAACAGCAACAACTACAACAGCAACAACAACAATAAGAGTACCTACCTTCTAAAAATGTGCCTCCAAATTTATGCAATATAAATATTAATACATTTTTAATTATAAATAAACGTTTATACATAATTTATAAAAAGTGAATTTGGATGTTACCCTTAGGAAAAGATGTAACTGAAAAACCATTATATATTCCTGATTGGTTACCGTTTTTACCTAAAAATGTTTCGAAGTTTGATGCTCTCTATCAAAGACCTAGTGGGGAAATTATGTTGTTTGTTAATCAATTAATATATATGGTAGAGTTTCCTAGTTTAGAGCTTAAACATGGATGGCCACAACCTAATTATGCTATAGGAATTCCTGCTTTAAGCAAGGTTTCTGCAGCGGTGTCTACTTACTCTGAACAAACTTTTATTTTTTATGATAACAATCAAGTAATGGAGTTGAATGAATGTAACTTAAGGCCTAAAGCTCATAGATTAATATCTGAATCTTTCCCTGGAATACCTGCTAAATTATCTTCAGTATTTAGATATATAAATGGACGATTATATTTTATGCAAAAGCAACATTATTTCGAATTTGATGAATTTACAAATACATTAATAAATGTTGAGAAAAAAGATATATCTATATTTAACGTACGTTGCGCAAATCGAGGACTTTTAGAACAATTAAGAGATTTGCTTTCAAAATTAGTAAATATGAATAATTTACCACAACTAGAAAAAGAAGAAGACGGAGAAGAAGAGAAGGAAGAGAATGATTATAGTAATTTAAAATAAAATTACACTACAATAATCTGTAAAACAACAATTAAATTAAAAACTTTATTTTCTTAAATGAATCACAAAGTTCCGGTAACGATAACGCAGTTGAAACTATTATGCGTCAACTTAATGGTGATTATGTATTAGGTTGTTAATTTAACAAACTTTATGTTTTAAAATATTTTTCTAAAGTTGCGTACTAGAGTTACTTGTTTAATTCAACAATAAATTATATGTTATAAGATGCTCTATGTAATATTTGAAGTTATATTATAGTTATAGAAGCTAGAATATATAAAATGTGAAAATAAAATTATTTTTAATTATACTATCTACTAGTTTTCTTTTTATCACTCATACTGGTTCCGTAACTATAAATTGAAAGATTTTACAAAAATTCTTCAGTTGATATCAATGTATCATCAAGGTAGCGGTGTTGCTAACGCTCTCATAAATAAGCTTCCGATTGAGTTACATATTCCCGGATATCAGTATTGTGGTCCAGGTACAAAGCTACAGGAAAGATTACAACGAGGTGATCCAGGTATTAATCCTTTAGACGTAGCTTGTAAAGAGCACGATATAGCGTACTACTCCAAACATAAAGATTTAGAAAATCGACATAAAGCTGATTACGTGTTACAAGAAAAAGCTTGGAATCGAGTTAAAGCTAAAGACGCCAGTTTTGGTGAAAAAGTAAATTATCGTAGACAACAACAATTTAACACTTATATTTGCGGTCACCTATGTTTAAAATTTCTATCTGAATAAAAATAGCTAGCGATATATATATTCATTCGAATGTAAGTCGGTTGAGTGTAATCATGTATTTTACTAGATCTGTTACGAATAATCTAAGACGAGATACATCATGTGAAAACATAATTTCTAATATTTTTCAATGTCAAAATTTAGTTGTTAATCTTTTACAATATCACGAGTTGGGATGGCAATCTGTTGAAAGTACGGCGGTGAAGGTAATATACAAAAGATAAAGATAAAGTTTGATGAATTTTCGAGAATAAAAGTTTATTTTTATGCGATTTACGAATATTTTTCGGTGATTGGGATACTATGTATCACCTATTAAATCCTAACCATATTGCAGATTTATTTATGCTATCAAATAAATGTATCTTATCGTTTTACATTCTATAAATAGAGGTGATCAACAGAATTTCATCAATCATGTCTGAAACCCTGAAACTTTTACCTTAACGGGCGTAGGTAACATCTTAACTAGTGATTATTTTCCACCAATAGAACTAGATTCAGCTTATAATTATAAACTAGGATTGGTTGGATTTTACGGTTGTAATTCTATCAGAAGCATATTTGAGGGAAATAATAAAATCTATTACGTAAACGATTTGAAACAAGAAAAATCAATCGTTATACCATCAGGAGCGTATGAAATAAAGCAGATTAATAAATATATTCAAACACAATTAGGACCAACTTTTCAACTGCACGCTAACAATAACACTCTCAAGTGTGAAATTAAATCAATCTATGCTATTGATTTCACTAAACCTGCCTCTATTGGACACATGCTTGGATTTTCGCCATCTAGAATATTGAAGCCTAATCATACATATGTATACATACATGTGTATGAAGGGGTTGTGTTGTGGTGTTGAGATTTGTCAAGATGGTGGATGTGGGGGTGAGGTATGTGTGTGTGAAAATGTGTATGTGTGGTTGCCGTATTTCTGGGTGAAAAATGCGTTTTTGTGTGAATTTCATCTCACTTGTGTTTTTCTCTGTCATGTGTGTGTGTAGCATGTTGATTGGTAATAATGCGGCGACCGAGGTGCGAGGTGCGACGATTAACAATGTGTGCGGGGCCCGGTGGATTGACCCTTCAAATAATCTTGTATGTAATAAATTCTGATAATTTTAAATACTAATTAGAATTTAGATGTATTTAGAGTAAAAAAGAAAAAAATACTGTGTGGAAATAACGGGTGTGGGATTGAGCCCCTCGTCAACTCCAGCTGTAAGAATAATTTAAAATTTGAACAGGTGCTGATAATTTAAAAACATCTTGTATTTAATAAATTCTGATAATTTTAAATACTAATTAGAATTTAGATGTATTTAGAGTAAAAAAAAAGAAAATTACTGTATGGAAATAATGGGTGTGGGATTAAACCCCTCGTCAACTCCAGCTGTATGTATAATTTAAAATTTGAAAAAAAAAATCGGAAATTATGAGAGGGATGCTAGAAGCTCGAACGACGCGGACGACGACGACGGTAGTGATAAAATACTTTCAAAAATAGTTTAAAAGAGCTGAGGAAAAAAAAAGAACTCGGTGCACACATGCATAGAACGGTTGAATATCTTAAATTGGAGTTTTTCTCATATATACTACGATATGAGCCACGACGAGTACGTGAGTCAATTTTTTATTTAAGAATTTAAAGTCTCCCATGAGATGTAAAAATGTAATCGAAGACTTATTTATTTAGGAGGAGGTGAAAGAAAACACTGTAAACATTAATATTTACACTATAATTTCCAAATAGCTTTTTTTAAATTGATTGAGAGGATTGCTTTTGTAGAATTGAGTGTGATGTCATCGTCGTCGTCGTCGTCGTATTTCCGATAGGTGCGGCGGCGGTGTGCGGATATTATATTTGTAGAATTTTAATTTAAAAAACTATTTTCAAATTCACAAGATGTTAGGTATATCCTGTGTTGCTGGGAGCGTCCACACGTCGATAGTGGCGTATATTCCTTAACGCGAGCGTTGAGAGGGGAATAATTAATGCGACCAAGTTGTGTATATAAGCAGTTTGAAAATGCTATACAAACTTATCTCTCTTGTACTACGTGTAGTGGTAGTGCTGCTGTTGTGTACGAATAAGTGATTAAAAAAAAAAAAAAAAAGGTACGATGGATTTGTCTGAAATAAATTCCGTTGGCAAATTGGTAACCAAACCGATACTAAAAGTTAAAGATATGGTATTAAAACAGCCATATCATATCCATCATATAAAGTCGGTATACTCAAAGAAATTAAACAAACGTTTGGTTATAGTGGAGCTACTGGACTGCATTGTATTTCTACCGAATAGGTTACAATTGCTGCTGGATGAATCGAAAATTGAAAAACTCAACAAAAACAGCCTAGCTCTGGTGTATGGAGGTGAAAAAGACATTAATCATGGAAATCCCGGAACAATATTAGAATTTGTTCCCATCGACGAGGCCTCCGCTGCAGCATCCCAACCTGCGAAGAAAGGTAAGTTTGTTTTTTTGGAAAAAATATTTTTTAATCGTTATAATATCATGTAGTAGTCGTCGATCCTTACACGAAAATTTGTATTAATTTCAGAATAACTATTTACATCATCGTCGTAGTCGTCGTCATCGTCAGCGTCGCACTCCTAGCAGCAACAGCAACAACCAAAAGAATATCATCGCATCAACAGCAACAACCAAAAGAATATCATCGCCGCAGCAGTCAAAAAAAAGTTGGCGTAAGTTTATTTATCCCTTCTATTTTTAAAAGTGCAAAAACGTTCTCATTTTTTTTTCTTCGTGGTATGGAGAGCGAGTGTACTACTATTATACAAAAACAGTATAAAACGGTTGAGTTATTGTTGGTATTTGTAGCAATACTTTTAGTACTAGCGCTAATAATTTTATTAATGCTGCTATATAAGATTGTGTCAATATAACTTTTTCTATAATGAATAAAGCTACTTTAGCGCATTATACAAGTTACAATTACAACATTTTGTTGTCAAAATTTAATAGTAATGATAATAGGAAAATTATATGGAAATAGGCAGCCAATAACGCACAAATATGTTTAAAAAGAACATGGAAAATTAAGTGTATTTGACGTTTCGCTTTAGTAAAAGCTTCATCAGAAATAATGAGTTACATAAATAAAATAAAAATGAAATTACAGTATAGCATATTGGATGGTATACAGAATAGTAAAATTAAATCATTATTTTAAAACCTGCAAGAGACAAAAATGAAACAATATAGATTAATGAAGCGAATACTTGTTTTAATGTGATAAAATGTCAAAAAAAGAATTTTATATTTTAAATTGAAAAACTTACCAGAGTAGTTGGTCAAGAAAAACAACCGTGTAATGATTAACACAAATTAAGTTAATAATACAATAAAAATTAAAATAATTAGAGTCTCCAAAAGGAGAGAGAATTAAATAACTACATATTAATTGTAGCGATGGTTAAAATATATAAAGATTATTACAAAAATAAGCAGTAAGTAAGTACTTACTGCTTATTTTTGTAATAATCTTTATATATTTTAACCATCGCTACAATTAATATGTAGTTATTTAATTCTCTCTCCTTTTGGAGACTCTAATTATTTTAATTTTTATTGTATTATTAACTTAATTTGTGTTAATCATTACACGGTTGTTTTTCTTGACCAACTACTCTGGTAAGTTTTTCAATTTAAAATATAAAATTCTTTTTTTGACATTTTATCACATTAAAACAAGTATTCGCTTCATTAATCTATATTGTTTCATTTTTGTCTCTTGCAGGTTTTAAAACAATGATTTAATTTTACTATTCTGTATACCATCCAATATGCTATACTGTAATTTCATTTTTATTTTATTTATGTAACTCATTATTTCTGATGAAGCTTTTACTAAAGCGAAACGTCAAATACACTTAATTTTCCATGTTCTTTTTAAACATATTTGTGCGTTATTGGCTGCCTATTTCCATATAATTTTCCTATTTATATATAACAACAGCCGTTTTTCTATATTTGTTTGAACTATTTTTTTTGCTCATTCAAATATAATTTTTAAAGTAATGATAATAATAAATTTCTTAAATTAGACTGCACCGTACTGCCTGATTATATTGATACATATGCACCAGACGATTCATATTTAGCAGGGAGCAAGGCATTTCTCCTTTTTTGCTTGCAATTTGACATTGATACGAGTAATATTTTATGCAGCTCGAAAGGAAGAGATTATATTTTGTATAAATTTAGTAATGAGGATGCTATGCGCAAGCAATTGATAAAATTAGGAATTATTCCTAATGATATAGACAGGCATAGAGTATACCGTGTTCAAATTCCGGGGGACGTTCTAGACTAGACAGGGTAGCTATTAAAGATTGGACCAAAGCCGTGGCGCTCAAACGCTTTGAGATTTTAATTTGAAATTTGGAACACTTCAATACGACATTACTTCGCATATTTTACACTATAGAAAAATTTTCTTTGACTCATACTTTCGGAGCCCGGCCGCCATCCATCTTGAATTTTCTTAAGCCCGATTTCCATCTGTGCATTTCCATGCTGCAACTTTTGATGCAGCATGAAACAAAAATTGCATGCATGTTTTGATGCACGACATCAAAAGATGCATAGATGTTTACACTACTGCAGCTTTTCAACCCTGAGATGAAATCGAGATAGTGAATTCTGTTTTCACCAACTTAAGATAATAATATGACGTCCGTTGACAATTGGTAACACAGATTAGTCTAACATAACAACAAGAAATAACAACACGAAGTAACAATACAAAAAAAAATCAGTACAAAATGATAGAAGATAGAACTCAAAACGTGTACAAAACTGTTGGGTTATGAATACAATTAGTGACAGAACCTAAAATGTATAGATACCAACTTAAATCTATATTGGTACTAGAAAAATTACCGTAAAGCACCCCAGAAATGCATGCATTTCCATGCACGAGATAGAACAAGTTCTATCTCCCATGCAGCACGAAATCGGCAGTTTTTGATGCATGACCTTGATGCATGATGCGTAGTGTAAACTGAAAAATGCATGCATTTGATGCTGCATCAAAAGTTGCAGCATGGAAATGCACAGATGGAAATCGGGCTTTAAATGGTAATAGGGGTAATGCAATACATCATTACAAAGCTTGATTATTTTTCTTTCTAACCATGGAAAATTATTATGGAGTTACATAAAAAAATAATGGAGAAAAATTAGAAAACAATTTGCCGTATGCTCAGACGGCAATTTATTGTATGCTTGAAATCTAGGTAGCTCTGCATTAACACAACGTCAAAATTAAACAAAAAACAAAATAAACAAACAATGAAGAAACAAGGTACCTACTAAAATTCAACAAACAATTCTAAAAATTGAAAAACAAATACCAAATTGTGATTGTTAAAAGTATGGCATCAAAAAACTGCTGAAATTAAGGAAGATGTTAAAACTGTTTTCTGTCACTATACCTAATCAGTTTTTGTCAACCAATCCACTTTAACAAAATTCAGATTGTTAAATTTCTACGAAAAGTATGATAATGTACCTACTGTCATCTACTAAACAATTATTGATTGTTTTTTTGTTTAATATTGAAGCTCTGTTAAAGCAAAGCCACCTAGAATTAAAGCATACAAAAATAGCCACCTGAGCGTACGGCAAATTGTTTTCTAATTTTTCTCCATTATTTTCTTATGTAACCCCATAATAATTTACCACAGTTAGAAAGAGAAAACATTAAGCTTTCTAATGATGTATTGCGTTATCCCTATTACCATTTAAGAAAATTCAAGATGGCGATCGGGCTCCGAAAGTAGGAGTCAAAGAAAATTTTTCAGTACTATAAAATATGCGAAGTAATGTCGTATTTCAGTGTTCCAAATTTCAAATTAATATCTCAAAGCGTTTGAACGCTACGACGTTGGTCCAATCTTTAATAGCTACCCTGTATATTCATTTATAAAGATCCTACGGAAATATTTTTTTCCTTTGACTTTAATTTTCTCTGCCTCTACATTGACATAGTAAAACGTCAGTATGTGCTCTCCACACAATTTTTAGAATTCATTTGCAATCGAGTCCCTATTATAAAGCATAGGATAGGGTTCAGACAACGCACTCGTATTTGTAAATATTTAAAATCTGGCACTTATTATGCAAACATATTTCCGGATAGCGAAGATCAAGCCCTAGATTATTATACAAGAAATGTAAACGACGACGCTGCCGCAGAAGTCAATCGTCCTAAAGTTAAAACCTTAAATTTTAGAAGTCTTGTGTACAAGGTAATTGTTTTATCGCGTATCTTTAAACGCGTTGCAACAATTAGGTCTTATAATCTTGCAGTAACTAGAATAAAAGTAATTGGATATAATTCCTGGAAGTATGTTATGATTACCTCTCCACAACCAGTACTAAAGTTAATTTCTGATGTAGTGTGGACTGAAGATTGTCTAGAGCATAACAAATGGTATCATGTCTTCAGCATCGTCGTCGCAGGTAGATTTTCAAAAATATGCTGTTAAATCAGTGGCAACTATTAAACAGGCGTATATTATTCTAAAGAAATCAAACACTTTGCAGCAAATCGATAAATGGCTCGAATTTATTCGTGAACATTTACGTTTACTTGATAATTATGTTGCTACATGTAACTCCACCGTAAGTGTAAAAAGTAGTCTAGAAGCCAATAAGAGTCACTTAATTCGCTTTCAGATTTTATTAGAACGATTAAAATCACCTGGTTCAACAGTTTGTAATAATAGCCAAGCTCCAGCAGAAGTAGTTGTCACACCACTACAGTCTGCGTTCAAGTCAAGAATCAAAACTATACTCATATCAAACATTTCTTTCAAAATTGTCGCCGAATTTTTAAATCGTTGCTTGCGTATAGTCGAGAATGAAATTAAAAACATTTTTCAAAAGTCCAGTTCGTCGTCCACAAACTTAAAAATAAATTTTGTTTTATGTTGCGAATTTACCAAAACCACAACGACTACGGATGGTGAATCCATATTTGAATACAGGTATTTCGCTACCAAAAATCAAGTAGTATTTTTTAACAGTTTACTAAGTGAAAATTTCAAACTTGAGTGGTATGATGAGCACGTTTTGAACACCTTGTTGACTAAAATTGCCGAAATGGAGACTAAGGGTTCGGGTTGGTCTATATCAGAAGTAATATCTCTCGCCGTAAACATAAACGATTGTGAATATTTATTTCACGGTTCCTCCTACATTGACTTGCCTACTCCCATTAAAAATAAGAAAGCCGTGTTAAATTTAAAAAATACCGATCAGTGCTGTTTCTTTTGGTGTATAACTGCATATTTAGCTCCTACCAAGATTAGATCACCGTACGTTCATTCATATCCGCACTATTCAACCTTATTAAATATAGAAGGCTTACGTACTCCAATGCCGCTCAGTCAAATAGGTAAATTTGAAAAAATGAACGACATATCGGTAAACGTGTTCATCTTACAACGTGAGAGAACACAAAAGTTTACCGTTGTGCCCGTTTATTTAACTAAAAATAAACTCGAAAAACATGTAAACTTATTACTAATTCAAGAAGAGTACAAGTCAATTAGTTGAAATAATGGTGACGACGACGACGATGATGACTCTAGCGGAGGTGAAGACATTGACGCAGACAACGAGGAATCCAACTTGTTTGCGTCAGCGTCCTCCTCCGCCAAAACTGCTGCTGCAACAATAAATTATCACTATTGCCTTATTCTAAATTTATCGCGGTTAGTAAGTAGTCAATTAACTAAACATAACGGTAAAAAGTTCATTTGTGATCGTTGTTTACATTATTTTACAAGTCAACATCAGCTCACTGTTCATCACGAAAACTGCGAGAAATTAAACTTTTCCAAAATGATACTGCCCTCGGAAGAGAACAAATGGTTACATTTTAAAAATTTTAAATATCAACAATCCGTTCCCTTTGTTATTTATAGCGATATAGAATGTTTGCTAGAACCGATCGTTAACGAGCCTGATAATATTAAAAATACATTTAAATATCAACAACACACACCGTTCAGTATAGGTTACTATTTAGACTGCAGCTATGATGAAAATTTATCTTTTTATAAACAGTACAGCGGTCTAGATTGCATAAAATGGTTTACACACGAACTATTAAACGTCGCCAAGTGTCAAGGTGCTCTCTTGTTCAGCGAAGTTCCTATCATAAAAAAAGATTCCATCAATTACGATGTCGCTACAGTTTGTTTTATTTGCCAGAAACCGTTTTTAGACGGTGACATAAAATGTTTAGATCACGATCATATTACGGGAAAAGCTACAGGCATGGCTCATCAAGCCTGCAATTTAAATTTTAAATTAGATCCGATAATACCGGTGATTTTCCACAATTTTAGTAATTATGAAAGCCACTTCGTTATCAAGGAGCTCATGACCGGGTTCGAGGGCTATGTATCATTATTACCCGTAAACATGGAAAAATACATTTCATTTACAAAAACAGTGGGCAATAGTAGGCTAAAATTTAAATTTATCGATTCTTATCGGTTTATGGATCTTTCGCTAGACCTTCTGGCCTCATATTTGACCAATGATTGTTTCAAAATTTTAAGACGTGAAAATCCCCAGTTAAGGGATATCCAGCTAAATTTGTTGAAACGGAAAGGTGTTTTTCCGTACGATTATGTAGACTCTATGGACAAACTCGAAGAAACAGCATTACCGCCCATAGAGTCATTTTACAGCAAACTTACGGGAGAAGATATTTCCGAGGAAAACTATGATCATGCTAAGTGTGTTTGGGAAACTTTTAACATACGCACTTTAGCTGAATTTAGCGAACTTTATATGAGAACGGATATTTTGCTGCTGGTGGATATTTTTCAAAATTTCAGAAAGAAATGCATGGAAACTTTTGGTCTGGACTGTGCGCACTATTATACATTACCTAGCTATGCTTGGGATTGTATGCTTAAATTAACCGATATTCGTTTAGAACTCTTGACCGATGTTGACATGCTTTTAACCGTAGAGTCAGGAATCCGAGGGGGTATGAGTCAGATTATCCCGAGAGCTTGCACGATAAACATTGCGATTTTCCAATGGCCCCCGAACGGTTAACACCGGAAGGCTCTAAGCATCCCAAATTGGTTACGAACTTGTACAAAAAGGAAAAATACGTTGTTCACTACAGAAATTTAAAACAGTACGTGCAGGCGGGTTTAGTTGTTACCAAAATTTACCGAATATTGCAATTTAATCAGTCGCCCTGGATGCGACCTTACATTGAATTAAATTCGCGTTTGCGCAGCCTGGCGACTAACGATTTCGATAAAAAAATTTCGCTTGTGAACGCGGTGTTTGGAAAATCAATGGAAAATGTGAGGAAGCACCGTGTGGTGAAAATGGTAACTAAATGGGAAGGTCGCTGCGGCGCCCGGGCATTAATGTCCAAACCCCAGTTTCACAGCCGTACAATATTCGATGAAAATTTGGTAGCAATCGAACTAATTAAGACTGAAATACTGTTTAATAAACCAATCTATGTAGGAATGACTATTCTAGACACATCAAAAATTAGCATGTACAATTTTCATTACAACTATATGCAACCAAAGTTTTTTGGTAATTGTAATTTATTGTGACAACTTCTATGATAGTATTAGACCCGATCTCCATACTAGATTCGATACTAGCGAGTATTCCGAGGAAAATCCGTACGGATTTCCACGCATCAATAAAAAACGTTTAGGTTTCATGAAGGATGAGATTAAGGGAAAAATATTAAGCCATTTTTGTGCTTTAAAATCTAAGATGTATGCACTTAAAATAGAAGGAGTAGAGCCAAGGGAATTAAAAAGTGTGTTGTGTCGAGTACAATGTGCTTCGATTACTATGTAAATGTACTCAATACGAGAACTTCAATATACAGGTCTCAAAACACTATCAGAACTTACTTACATAACGTGTACATAATCACACAGAAAAAAATTGCGCTAAGTGCGGACGATGATAAACGTTTTGTGCTTTCCAACGGGGTAGAAACCTTACCCTGGGGACATTATAAAATTAAAAAAGATAAGCATGATGTTGCTGCTGCTTCGACGTCGACGACGTTTGTTGATGATGATGATAACATTGGATGAGGTGTCTTTCTTTTTTAGATGTTAGTAATAATAATGTATTGTTGTGTGTTTAACAATTATAGGGAGTGAACTTGATAATAAGAATTGCTGTTACTGCAGCAGCTGGTATACTATTTTTTAAGATTTTTTCTTTTTTAATATGATATTTTAGATGTAATAATAATAATAATAATTATATGATGTATGCTATTTTCAAGATTTGTTTTAAAGGAAACGATATTTTTTAGAAGTAATAATAATAATAATAATAATGTATTGTTACGAGTAATCTGCTAATAAAGATTAATAATACTAGAATAATATTGATTTTTATGTGTGTATTGTATGTGGTATTGGTATACTATTTGTTAAGATTTGTTTTTAACTGCTACTATTGCAATTATAATAATAATTATATATAGGGGAAAACTTATGCTAATAATGATTGTAAGTGTAATAGGAAATAAATAAAACAGAAAAAATGTTGAAAGATATATCTTTTATTTATTCTACTACTATTATTACATTCTATTTTTTTTTTTCATTTTCATCTTATAATTAGGTAATCTTAATTAAGAATAATAGTAATTAAAAAAAAAAAAAGTTAGAAGAAGAAATATTATATTCCAAGATCCTTCTTGTTGACCCATGATTTTTCGTTTATTCCCAGCCATTTGACGTAGACCCGATCGCCTTTGCGTTTCAAAATTTTCTCAACTAAATACACTTCGTGGTTAGCTTTCTGCAATTCCATTCCATAGAACGCTCCCACGATAGGCTTTGAGTGGACATCTTCCAATTTATAGGTAACCGGATTCGTGGTGGCCTGAACTTTCACGATTTTAAACAGTTCCGTGCTCCAGTTGGGAGTGAATCCTTTCGAAAACACACCGTTATACTTGCTGACTCGTACCATGTCGCCCACGTTGTACTTTCTATTCATATCGACAATTTTTAATTTATCGTAAACGGCAAGTTTCGTGTCCGGTGTTACTTTGATAGGTGCCATGCCGATAGTGCGATGCTTGGATTTATTGTACGCACCGATCGTATCCTGGAGAACGTCCACCCTCTTAAATTTACCCCGTAAACTAAACGTTTTGTATAGTTTGCTTTTAATCGTTCTGATGACTCGTTCCACGATTGCAGCCTTTTTCACGCTATACGTAGAGTAATGGTTAATTCCAAAGTCGGACATTAGGTTTGCAAAATCTTTATTGTAAAATTCCGTTCCCATGTCGGTTTGGAGGTTTGCGGGTGAGGGAAACGCATTTTCCGCATTTAAAATGTTTCTCATTGCCCGCGCGACCTCTTTCGCATTTTTACTCTTTAACGGGCGTGCCCACAAATATTTTGAAAAACAGTCGATAACTAGCAGAATGTATTTATAACCGCGATTTAATTTCGAGTACGGAATAAATTCAGCAAGATCCGCCTGGTAGAGGTCGTGGTACGATTTTATAATCGTACTTCGTCGTGGAAAATTTTTGCGAGCTGGTCGGTGCAGCTCCTCAACGACGTCCAACTTTTTGCTGTTCATCGCTCTCTTATAGTTGATGTGGGCGCTGCTGGTTTGTAGGTTTACTGTTACTTAGTATATCGAACAAACGTATCAAATCAGATAGGTCTTCTTTAGGCGTATTCATGCCAAAATGCTCGTGTAATTCCCTACTGCGATGGATGAGAACGCGACACAATTTCATTACTTGTAAAACGCTCTCCTGCATTACGTTCACGGTAGGCTGAATATCCTCGATACTTCTACGAACGGCCTCTCGCAACTGATCAATTTTGGAATCGACGTATTTTTTATTTGAAGCGTCCGTTTGATCCTGCGGATCGCCTAAAGCCGCAATCCGTTTACTTTTAGCGTCAAATTGTTCCTGTTGTAAGCTTGATGAAGAAGAAGGTCTTAAACATTCGTTTAACGTTTTCTTCAGAGCTTCGTGCTTGTTGTCGACATATTTTTTATTCGAAGCGTCTTTATCGTTGGTCGGTGCAGCTATACCCGCGATCTGTTTGTTATTGGCGTGAAATTTAACGCCGCTCTCCACCAAACTTAGACAATTTGACGTGATTTCTCGGGCTGTTGCCGAAACTGCAGCTCGAACGTATTTCTTCGTAGAGGCGTCGCTGTCATCTATGGGATCTAATACGTCCGTCAGTCTTCGCTTTCGAACGTTAATTTCGTTAGTTTCGTGTTGCAAAATTAGAGTACTTTTCTTGTTTACGGCGTCCGTATCGCTTTCCGGGTCGCCTACGTTGATAATTCTCTTATTTTCCAAGTCGAAATTTCCATCCGGGGATAATTTGAAACCGGTTCCGGCAGGTCCGCGCTGCACCGCGCGCTGCTGCTCTCGCTATCGTCTTCCGAACTTATCAATCACCATCTTTCAATAAACGCGCGATGCTGCATGTATCTGCTTTTAAGCTATGATACCGTCTTCACGTAATTCCTCTATAATAGATCTAATCTCGTTTATGTTTTGTTTGCTGTTATTACCGGCAGCATTTGCGGCGTACAGTAAACGCAATCTTTGCACTAGCTCCGAAGGCGTGTTCCAGTACACGTACTCCACGCGTTTATTGTTTAAAAATTTAAAATTTCTCGCAGAGGAGGAGGAGGAGGCAGAGGCAATACCATGTCCGACACGCGTTTTCTTTCTTTTCAAATGCGGCAATATAATATGTTTATACTTCCAAGCGCTGCTTTTAACAATTTTACCCTTTGCAGAGTACTTTAATCGATGTGCGTTTGTATTCGCCACTATATCGATATAATTATTAAAATCTGCATCTGTAACGACGACGTTGCTGCTGCCTTCGTTAATTTTTTTAGAAGTTAACAAAGTGTATAGTCCCGGAGTACCCTCGTAAACTTTCTCTTTAACTTTAATATCTTTTCCAATTATTTCAACGTTGCTCTTTCCCATAGTCCATGCGTCTGTATCCGCATCGTAGTGTAGAGCATAACGAGAACGATTTATGTCTGGATAGTCGTAGTCGTCGCCGCCACCACTTAACAACTTGGCAAACTGTCGCGGCATCGCATGATATTCGTGCAAACGTTTTTCAGTGACGCCGCCTCCGCCATCGCTCCATTCTTCGTCAGCTTCAGAAACACCTTCGGCATCTTCAAATTCATCCTCCTCCTCCGCCGCTTCCTCTTTCTTTATTTCTTTCTTAATACGACTCGACGAAGACGACGACGTTGTAGACTTTGCGGCGGCGGCGGAGGCTGCGACATTTGCAGCGATGGCCTGTAAGGGTTACACTACTTGCTCGTGTTCCCTGCGATATGCTAAACGTGCTTGCGCTTGATTCCGTTTAAAATCTACAAATTTTTTTCGAATCGATTTTGTAGCTTCTATAATTTCCTGCTTCGCTGTCTCAGACGACGACGGCGTTGCCGTCGATGTATTCATTGTATTCGGTAAAAAATACAAATGACAAAGGGCGAGGTTTTTAAGGACATATATAGCTATCGAAACCTTTCCTATACCTACCTGCAGATAATTCGCTGTCTTTATCAATTACTAAAAATCCGTACCTATCTTTATCCCAGCAGAGGGAGCACAGTTCTCTAAACTTTTGAAACGTCCTGAAATCTGTAGTGACATGATCATCGTACACATGCTTCAAATTCAATTCGTCGATTTTAAACACCACCAGTAGATTAACGTTATCTCTAATTAAATGTTTAGGTGTTTTTGCATATGTTTGAGTTAGATAAAAATAGTCCACCCCGTTATGTCTGCCGCTGCTAAAATATTCCTGAATTTTTGCCTGTTTTTCGCATATTATATCGTCAAAAATAAAAATCGAATTCTTTTTCGCTTTCGAAGGCGCAATAACCTGCTCGTTTGCGTTAAATTCGTAATAACCCATACCTTTCACGGGCTTTATGCACCACCTTAAAAACTCATATTTGGGCTGAAAGAGCGATTTTGAGTATATGTATACGTTTTCGTATCGTAATCCGTTTGGATGTTTTAGTAGAGATATCATAACGTTAGTTTTACCACAATTGGAAAATTGGTGAAAAATTGTTTGCGGACTCAAGTTCCAGTCTTATGTCTACGGTGGAATCTTTTATAGATTCGTGTTGACGCCGGCAATCGATCACGAAGACTGGATGCTTCTTAAAATCGGCGTAATCGAGTAAACATTTCTCCGCGTCTTTCCCGTAATAATTTTCGCGAAATCGTTTGTAGTTCCAGAACGCCTCGACATAGTCGTCTTGAGCAAAATCGAGGTTCATGCGCTGGTATGGAAACACTTGAGAATTGAGGTAAACTTTCAAGTCGATCAAATTTGAATGATTAAAATCAGTAGCGTCCGTGTTACGAACGTTAGACTTATCATTTTGCAAAGCCACAAGTATCCAGCGTGGCTTTTCCATTTCGTTGGAATTTTTTATTCTCCACACTTGCGATTTTGCACTGTTAAAGGCGGGTAGTTCGTGCAATTCCCACTGCCTAAACGGTACCACGATGTCCGAGTTAATTTTTAGGTCGCGCATTAAATTCAGCTTCAATTCATCGCTTAGTGTTATGTGCGGAACTTGCCAGGAAACCTTGGTTAACGTGAAATTAACGTCCGTGCCGTCAACCCCAGCTGCGCTTTTGTAACAATTTAAGTCGCTTTTCGAACGAATTAAAACCAGCTCGGCTCTCATATTCACCAAAGCTTTCGTATAATCTTCGGCAAAGCCGAAAACGCGTTTCAACGGTATGCAGCATGAGAAACGGTTGTTTTTAAATATTTGTTCTTCGCCGCCGTCGTCAAACTTCCAGCAGGTACAACTGAGACCTCGATCTTCTTTCGTGTACGATACTATGCCCTTGATAGTACTAGTGATAGCAGGCTGTCTACAAACGTCTATAATTTGAGTACTACCCAAAATCAGTTGCATTTCATCAAACAAAAAGTATCCGGCATTGTTGGTTATAGTAAACTCTTTACCGGGCGTGGTGGCCTCGAACGTGCCATTGATACTAATGTAACTGTCGTATAGGGCTGTTATTACGTCCGAACTTTGAATTTCGATTCGGATAGTGTCGGAGTGATTAGCGTTTAACGTGAAGGGTAAATAAGTATGGTAATCCTCCTTAATGATGGAATCTTCAAAATGCGGTTTTCTAAAAATCGCCAGCTCGTTCGTATCGATTCGGTTAGCTGCTGCTGCTGCTGTCATTTTCTTAAGTATCGGAATCATTTTTCCTCCCCCTCCGCCTCCAACTTTTCGTTTTTTTATTACCATTGCACGATGATGACGACAATGCTGTGGTAGAAAGCACCGTAAAACCGAGAGATTTTAAAAACGTCACGTCACCGCTCGTTAAAGCACCTTCTTGAATTTTCTTTTTCTTGCTGCTGTTGCAACCTGCACGTGATGATGACGTAGTCGTAGCTCGAATAGTAGTGATTGGATTATACGAATAACCTCTTTTATAAGTGAAAAAACTTAAACCCATAATACTTTTTCTTCTTTATTCTCGTTTAAGTTCTAATCTCACGCTACTATACGTATCTTCAGACAGATTCACCAGATTGTTGTGATAGTCTACGAAACGCAGCGTTATATTGTCGATTTCGGTAACGTTCAAGGGAAAGTAGATCACGTGCGAGGGTTCCTTTTCGAGAAGATAACTGGGCGGAACAAAAATACCGAATTCGAATATGCTGTGGCACAATATATTGTTTCTATATGCACCCGCAGTTACGTTCGTGTCTATGAAAATGCTCGAAGTTGAAATGATGTCAACGTCTCCGTCAGAAACGTGCTTCTTATTAGCTTCCAGTTTTTTCTTCCTGACGAAACCTAGCATGCGTCCTATACTAGGGTTTACTGAAATCTATCTCGTATTTGGATTCAATTTCGCACGTTAACGTGTTATTATTGGCGGTCAAGCTAAAGGGTGGCTCTCCTTCTCCTCCTCCTCCTCCTCCTGTTTTATTAATATTATTCCTTAGGTAGGAATTTATCTCGTCCAGTTCGTAGCTACTGTTATTTCTTTGTCGCCGTCGTAGTGAAATTTGTTGTTTCCTTCGAATATATTGCGAATCGTGTTGCACGTATACAGACCGACTAGACCCAACGAATGTTGATAATTACGGTCTAGCTTTATGGGCGGATAAATTATTCCCGTGGATATAACGTTACCTTTCCCGTGTACTGTTAACGTTCGTATCATGTCGCGACAATAATTAGACTACTACTAACGACCTATACACTTTCTTTTCTCTTATATAAGAATTTCAAGCATAAATGACCGCATATTTTGGTGTTGTACTCTTGCTCTTGTTCAAAGTTGTAAAATATTTCGCAACCTCGAAAGTACTTTAGTAATTCTTGAGGTGGTCTTAAATCTCCGAAAGGATCGTAGTATAAAACCTTGTTGCCGTCCTTTTTATAGGCAACCCAATGGGTTCCGGGACCTCTCTCATCATCCAGATTGACTATCCCACGCTCTTTAAGTCTCGGTTTTGAAGGTAAGGATGTTCGCATAAATACGTCGCGAAAATGTGGAACCCGTGCAGCGTACCTTCTTAAATCTACGTCTGTTAGTGCTGCCCCCGAACTGTGGCGGGGCAGGCGATTTACTAGTTTTTTGAACTTTTATACGGTTTCAGAAACAAAGCGGTTCCCGTCTTGTACGGTTTTAAATACAACGCTGTGCCTTTCTTCTTATTGTTTTTCTCTCCCAAAGCTATCGCTTCCATAGTTTTATTATCTCGTGCGCCCTCGTCCAGTTGTTTTCGGGCATTTCGTGCGTCGGTGACGGCTTTGGCAATATGAGCGGTTCCTCCGGCAAGAGCGCCGAGCGCAGAGAGTTCTGCAAATATCGGGATGAGAGGTAGAATACCTCCTTCTTTTGCTTCGTTGTTGTTGTTGTTGGGTAGCGGTATTATAAGAGGTAGTTTAATTTTCTTTTTGCCACCCTCTTGTTTTATAATTAGTCGAGCCGCATCTAGAGCGTGCTGTATTAGGTTAGGAACACCTTCTCCACCCCTCTTTCTCTTATTAACTTCTTTCTTAAGTTTTTTCAGCAAACCCCCTTTAAATGGTATTTGTTTTTTTCTCGTATTCTTCTTGCTTTTCTTGCCTTTCTGCTGCTGCTGCAATCCCATTCCCATTTTTCGTTTTGCCTTCATCTTTGCAGTCATAGCTAAGGCAGCGGCTTTTTCGCCTAAAGATGCACCTTTATCTAAGAATCTGTTCCAGGCAGCGTCTTCTAGCACTTTGTCGGCTTCGTTTCTCTTCTCTACACTTTTGTGAACTGCATATGCTATATCGTGTTCTCTGAATGTCTGTCTAAAGAATTTATCCCCGTTTGACCTAATTTTAATCTCTGTTCTAAGCGAGTCCCGGGACCACAAAAGTTGTATCCGGGAACGTGTAACTCTATAGGTAATTTGTTAATTAGGCTATTAACAAAGCCCTTCCCTTCGTATACCACCAACATTTAGTACTGAAATAATTGAATTGCATCAGGGTCTATTTATACCCCCCGCGAATAGAGAAAGAAAAACGCACAATTTCATAGATCTATGAGTATATTATTAATTTCCATTACATGTTTAATACAAAATATTAATGAGAGAGAGTACTATACTATAATAGTTATACATTTTATTTATTAGTATTAATAATAATCGATAAACATGCAAATTGACGAACAAGTTCTTTATTAGCGCAATAATATAACAGATCTTGTTTTAACACTGCTAAATCATTCATATATTTACGCAATTTAAATCTAAACGTAGACTTCAGATTGAAATTTTTTCTTAATTGCCTCCGTTGTGGCCATCCTCCTGACCTCTTCATCTTCATACTGCTGTAGCACGTCGTCTATGAATTTCCTCGGAAACAATTGCACGATTTGCAACAAACAATAGTAATTCGATTCGTACGTTGAAAAATGCGGTAAATTCTTGTTATACACGAAATGCTTTCCACACATTAAAATTGTTTCGTCCCATTGGTGGTCTGCAGACAAGGACTGTAAACTAGATAGGACTGCTCAATCAGACACTAGCCAATCAGCGCAGACGGCGGTTATGACGTGGGTCTGTGACCGTTCAAATCGAGTGCTACTATTTCTTCTATACAGAGCGAGTTAAAAGTATGGAGACACCGATTTTCTGTGGTTAATATTCATGACATAAAAAAAAAAATTTGGTACAAAAGTTGTTTATGTAATTTTCATCTGGATGTTGATATACAGTGTGTCCCAAATAGAGTAGTATTGCATGGCTATGATAGCTACTAACTAGAAAAAATACTTTTTTTCTATAGCAGATGTTAAAGTGTGCTTTGTTCGACTAAAAATAGTTGATCAAGTATTACTTTAACCGCAAGGGTAGATAAAGTAACACTTTAACCGCAAGGATAGATAAAGTAGTTTAATTTTCTGGAAACTCCATGGAAACCGAATGGAAACCTTTGCTACTGAGATTTTCGGGTTTAATTTAATCTAATTTTAAATTGTTTTTTTTACAAATTTTTCTTATTTTTTTAACATCTGCTATAGAAAAAAATAGAATTTTATACACGACGATAAAATTTAATTATCGACTCGCTTGTCGATAAAATATAATTTTATCGTCTTGTATAAAAAATAACTAGAACTCGCCCTATAGAAAACGGGAAATAAAAAATGTACGTACAGTATCGTTTTCAAAATTTCGTTAATTTTCTATCCGAATTAAACACTTCCTTACACTTAGATCTATAGTAAGCTTTTAGCCTATCTGTAAACTTAAGCTTAAGTCTGTATTTAGTTTTTAACTGTTCATGTCGCTATACCTGTCCGAGCGTTTTCCAGAAAAAATAATATTTCGAGAGATATTGAATTTGTTCCAAACTTTATCCATACACTGTATATATTATAATGGTTCTGTATAATGGTTAACAGTGTCTTAACAATGCAATGGCATGTACCTACTGCAAACATGTGCTAAGCCGTGCGCCGAGCGGTCACAGAGTGACGTCACACTACGTCACAACCGCTCCACCCAGTAGGTATAGGGATTGAGCAGTCCTAATCTAGTTTACAGTCCTTGGTCTGCAGATCGAGTTTTTGAAGTGGTCGCCGCTCCTCCGGAGGCGGTTTTCAATACTTCCGCGATTGCAACACAGCTGGATCTGTAAAAGTCCGGGAAAGCCAAGGCACCTAAACGCTCCAGATCTTTGCTTATTAGTCGTCGCAGTGATAGTAACTTGTCGAAAGGTTGTTTCTCCAGAATTATCAACTTATCGTCTGCACCAATAAACACATACGGTTTATGGTTAAGTATTTTAAAATCTATATAGGTGTTGGTGGCGGTACCGTTTGACCGGAGAACGTTCAATCTATTTCGACCGAAGTCGATGCCGATTCTTACGTTTTCGCTGCTGCTGCTATTGTTATAAAAATCGTTGTACAAATCTCGGAAACTTTTAGTCGTAATATCACCTCATTGTTGTTTGGTTAGGATGATTTCGGCACTCTTGCAGTATTTCGACAAACAAGTAATTTTTACAACCAGAGGAAAGTTTTCCTTTGGTGCAAATCCTGCTTCTACAGTATGCGTATGAGTAGCAACTTTCGACGTTTCGTTTTCTAAACGATACTGCGTACCCCAAATTAAGTTTGTTATCTGGTTCGATACTACTACACTCTCAGACATCTCTTCCCCCCAAACCCCGCCTCCAAAACCTCCTTCATCGTCGTGATCGTCATCGTCGTCGTCGTCGTAGTTTTTTGTAGGCGTTGCTACGTAAATCTGCTGCGACTCTATAAATAAAAAAATCTTCTTAAATTTTCCGCTCCACACACTATAAATAATTAACAAAAAATCAAATTTTTTATACACGTACCTTCGTTGGGATAGACGTCGTCATCATCGCCACCGTAGTACTCCTCAACGTAATAATGATTTCTGAAGCCGTCTTCTGTTTTCACCTTTGGAAAACATTTCAGGTCGGGCATCGAAGGCGGTGCGGGAGGTGCAGAAAAGTTAAATTCTAATTTTGTAGCTCCGCCCATAATTGTTTTGTCGTACCACCACGCACACAAACAGCAGCAACTCGAATGATGCTCGAACGACGACAAATTATTTTTTTCACGCACGTTAAAGAAAAGATACACGCGTGCGCATTTTCTTACCCGAACCGGAAAGAAGGAGTAGGGTGCATAATTAACTGTTCATTACCCTAACGCAGACAAGTTTCAGCATGTTTATCGCGCCGAGAGAATACTAATTATTGCGATTTAAATTTATTATATGCGTAATATGAGGAAACCGCAGTCACTTGAATCAACAAAGTTGCAATCATCCATATTATTGCAGCATTATACCTATCTCGATTATAATTGTCTGTATACATTTTTTTATAAGCCCCCAAGTTCGATACTAATGAATTCCATTCGCTAATGATGTACGAATTATTCCCGAAAACATATTTAATCTTGTAAAACGCCAAAGTTCGATCGTCTAACCGATTCTCCAAATTACCCGCGTATACGTATGTTCTAGTTATTGCGTTTAAAGTTTTCAATTCCATCCTGCTCCATTCATCTGGTTGCGTACAATTGCTCTTTACATCTCCGTTATCTGAAAACTCCACGCACATGAAAGCTTCCCTAATCGACACTTCGGGCTTAAAAACAATCAAAGTATTATTACTTAATAGTGCTAAAACCGTGTAAAGCACTGTCTGAGGCCCCATTGTCGCCTCGGCGATTCTCACTACTACTAATAAGAAGAAGTTTAATTAGTTCTTTTTGCTATTTTCTCCTCCCCACCACCACTTCCAAAACCGTACAATCCACCCGCAATGCTTTTGATTTTCCCTTTTACAGAGACCACATCAAATTTTTTGCGGCGGAGGTCCTTCAAAAACATCTCCTGCTGCATCGCTTCGATAATGCGCCCAACAGTATTCGTATTCCCGTAACTCGTCCTGCATGTTTTTCGGTAAATCCTTATAATGATACGCTATTTCCCTACTAAAATATTTTTTTAGAATGTCCCTATTTATAACGATAACTTCGTCTAAACTGAGGAGCATGATTGTTGCGCTTATCAACTCCCACAAAAACGTTTACACGCGTTCCACGATTCAGTCGTGTAATTTAACTGTTTCTCAATTTTGGACTTTTCACCCTTACACTCCTGATATTTCGATACCGTATAATTACAATCGATTGCTAAACGCGTCAAATTATTTTCCAACGATATAGCCTTAAAATGCATATAATCCAACTCGACTTTATCGTCTTCACACTCTTGTCTCTTTCTTCGCTCCCCCGGATCGTTCACATCAACCACATTATTCTCCAGTTTCTTTGCTACTACTGACGACCCCCCATAACCATCATTATTTACCGATTCAAGCATATTAAAGAAATTCGTATAATTCAACAACGGAACTGACGCATGGCCTACCCGAGCCCCGTTAAAATGCATACGTATTCTACAATCTTTACTATTTCGTTCCAAAGCCGTTGTTCCATTTATAAAATGCTGCGAATTTAAACTCGTATCGAACTGTGTATCCGCTATCAACAATAATAATCTAGATGTCGTAGATTCGCACCACCATCCCAACAACATAAACGATATTAACAAATACCTGCTCCTACTACTAACCGACATCAGGCCCCCCGCATACATTATTTATATTCACGCACAAATTTATAATATTTTTTAACGCAAACCCGCTACCCTTTTCCGTAAATTCACCTAACTTTTTCAATAAATCCCCCACAGCTACCCGCTCCAATTCCTCCCCTAAATCGCTACTCTTTACAATTTTATAATTTCGCGTATTAAAATACTTTCTACTCACAAGCTCTATATCGGGAGGTTTTATATAATCACCCGTAAACACAAAATTTACCTTTACACAATTAAATCGCTTCAATACTCTACGCAAACGAATTCTTATTATTGCAAACGCATCAGCTAAAAATAACGGATCCGTATGTTGCAAATTCACAACTGCTGCCGTCTGTATCCTATTGCGAAATGCGTTCTTCACCATTATCCATTTAACATTAATATCCTTAGATGCGCTTCTTTGCACCTGATCTGAATTTAAATTTACTAATTCGCACTCTAATTTACGCTTCCGCCCGCATGACTCAGCACATTTCAAACCGCGAACGCTCACCATCGCGAGAGTTTATAAATATACTATGCTGCTCCAACATAATTATTTTAGAATTTAAATAAGCAGGTGCGGCGGCGGTTCCCGCACACATTGTTAATCGTCGCACCTCTTCCGGTCGCCGCATTATTAACAATCAACATGCTACACACACACATGACAGAGAAAAACACAACAAGTGAGATGAAATTCACACAAAAACGCATTTTTCACCCAGAAAAACGGCAACCACACATACACATTTTCACACACACATACCTCACCCCCACATCCACCATCTTGACAAATCTCAACACCACAACACAACCCCTTCATACACATATTCACATTAAAAGCAGAACTCTCCTTTCTATACTACTACGTACAGATAGTTAAAGCTACTAATATAAACGTAGAGTGTAGTATTACAACTGGTGCGTATCGTAACAATAAGCTATCTCATACTATATTTGAATTAGACGTGTCGGTTGAACCTGGATATAGACTTATAAAGGAGCCCTCGCAAGTTATATATTTACCTGTAAAAACCCAAGTTATTGATAATATAACTCTCAAATTGGTGGATCATACAGGTGAACTTATAGATTTTGGTCAAGAGCAGGTAACAATAAGGTTAGAATTGAAGCGAGATGGGCGTAGACTTTAATTATTATTATAAAACTAGAGGTTCTAATTATTTGCACACCATTACAAAACCTCTCATTAAAGAGGTTAGACGCGAATCTGGCTGCAGCAACACTTCTCCTGGTGGTCTTTCTAAAAACCAAAGACAATTTCTGAAATCTATTGGACTTACTGTATTAAAACATCATAATGGGAGTAGCAGACAAACTAAACGTATTTGAAGGTCTACATTACGATGAGGCTAAAACAAGAATTTTATACTACTCAACCATATGGATCTAATAAGTATACTAGTAGGTTATCTGTGCCGGTTCTAGAATCAGGCCCCGCCTTCCCCCGTGAATATAAGGTGAACGATAAGAGTAATGAGGCAGGTGAAAGGTGGTGGAGCAGGTGCGTGTGGAGGTGTTGCGATTGGGCGGGGTGGTGTTGATTGGGGGTTGTGATATGGGGGTGAGAAAGGGGTTTGAAGTTGGTGGAGAGAGAGGTTTGAAAGAGTGAGATGGTTTGTGGGGAGTGAGAGGTGAAAGGTGAAAGATAGCGGGTGAAAGGTGAAAGATAGCGGATGAAAGGAGTTTGTTGTGTTGTTTGTAATGGGGAGTAGATAATGGGGAGTTGGTTGAATGAGCTGTAAGTGTGTCAGTTGAGAGGAGTGAGATAAGAGGTGAATTTAAAAAAGCGGATATGTCTGTTAGTATACAGGATGCGTTGAAATTAAATCGTAAGTTGGTGTGTGAGGTTGGAAAAGAGTTGCGGGAGTGTATAGAGAATGATAAAAGGGGTGTAAGTGTAGGTAGAAAACGTCATTTAGAGACGGCCTTGCAAAATTTAAGGGCAGAAAGGTTGTGTTTAAGACAAAGCATTGTAGAGGGTGGAGGTGGGGGTAGAGAGGTGAGAAGTAGGCGATTAAAATGGCAGGATACATTAAGTGCATTTAGGGGAAGATTGCGAACGGGTTCGGTTGTAAATTTGGCGCATAAAAATCCTGACGAATTTCTCGCAGATTGTTATAAGATAGTTCGAGTGTATGTGGGTAAAGCAGTAAGACGTTATAGGTGTATAAAGGTAAATTTTGTATTTTCGGGTGATTTTGTGAAGCCTAGTAGTCCTGAGATAGAGGATAGGAAATATTTTAATACAAAGAATTTCGAGGTGTTGCAATCAACGGATATTGGTTTGGTTTATGAGTCTGCGGTGTCGGAGATAAATTCTAAATTGACCGATTTTAATGAGAGGGAAAGCGGTTCGGCTCTTAAGAAAATTATAAATTTATCTGTAAATATAAGCGCGTTTTGTCCTTTGAAAAATTAGTTTCAACAATGTTTTTGATAATATTAATTGTTTCGGCGAGTTGTGGGTGTATTGGTCAAAGTTTTCGCGAAAATATCGATTCGCAGTTATGGTTGAATGGAACTACGCCGGTGAGTAGAAAGGTTGTAAATCAGAGTTTGGTTCGAATGCATTTGAATCATCCTTGGGATCAAACGATACCGATATTTAATTATTCTCACGGATTTAATGGGTTGCAAGGGCAGCAGCAACAGCATAATCAAAATAGTGATAACAATGGTGATAATGGTGCAGGGGTGGTGCAAAGAGAATATACAAAAGCACCCTCTTGGACAGAGTGGGATAGCGTCGCGACGCCGACGTCAACAGAGGAAATATCTCCAGCATGTACTAAGAAAAGAATTCAAGAGTGTGCAGATGATAAAATTGAATTAGACTTTTTGCAGGGTAGGAAAGTTTCGCTAGAAATTGATCTATTAAAACTTGAGAATATTTATAATTTCACAGCAAAATTGCTTCAAGATTGTAAAAGGAATGAGGCAGTATATAAAAATCTGTTAGATGGTCATAAATAGTAATAATAATAATAATAATAATAGATGGTGACGTCACAATATTGCAATTAATAGTTGGTAAGATATAATTATTTGATTAGATTGTAAGAAGTTTTGAGAATGTTCAGACATCAGTTTTGTGAGCAGCAGCAGCAGCAGCAGTTCGATGAGATAAATTCTTGTTTACAAGATAAAAAATATATTGCAAGAAATTTTGAAAAATTACCCGCGGAAATGCAGAAATATTTGTGGGACTATCAGTATTGCTATGAACATTATTACCCATCAGGGGATGATCAAATTGATGGTCCACCGAAACAAAAAATCGATTGTTTAAAATGCCTTAAAAGTTTAAAATAACATAGTCTTTAATTTTTATTATAAATTAGTTTGTTATCATGTCGGTTTAACGGCCGATGATATGTAAGGGTCAGAGGTCAGTGTGTCAGGAAGTGCGTACATTTAAATGATATTTGTTACAAAAAATGATGCAATTAGCATGTATTCTTATGTAATTTAGCACAAATCATAATTTTATTTTGCAGGTCTAAAACATAATTTTATGTAAGGTACGTGTGTGCAAGTAGATTAAATTAGTCTTATAAGCAAACTGTATTTAGTTTCCCAAGCACAACAGAGTCGTCAAGAGCGTGGTCAGCATCCAACAATCAATAGTATTGTTAAACAATAAAACGAACGCAACAATGACTACCGAGTGCGATTGTTTTAATTCAGAATGTTTCGAGGATGTCGTGAAGGAGGATGAAGTTGTTTGGGAAGGTAAAATAATATTTTAAGGGAAAATATTTTAAAATATAATTTAATTTGTTATTTTTTAGGTTTTCAAAATAGCGATAAGATTAATCCCAATAATAAAAATATGGATATGGAGGCAGCAGCGTCGTCATCAGCGTCGCAAGATGTAGAAATGAAAGTGTGTGTTTATGCTGCACCTGAAATGGTTTCAACATCGTTGTACAAACTTGACAACGCAGGTGATAAAGATAATTGGAATGCTTGCAACCATACTCATGCGGTTGAAGTTGGATTACACCCTTCGATGAATTTTGAACCGATAGTAAGGATTATTTGCTTAAATCGAGCATGCAACAATCCATCGGTTATTTTCATGGAATATGAGTGGTTTGATTTTCAAGCATCGCGCCTTGAACTACCTTGCAGAAACTTTTTTCAACGTTCACGTTTTGATTATGGCGAGTTTGAAAAAAACATAAAATTGAATGATAACATATCAATAGTTATGTGTCGAAGGGATAGAAGTGTAACGATAATACGTGATGGAAAAGATTCGGTTGTTATCAGTGCCAGCGAATTTGAGAACCTGGCATCATTGTCTCAATTAATTACGCAAAAAATTGACCTACTGAACCACCATTCTTTTATTGATTTTTACAATAATTTTATAAATATGATTCTTGAAATGCTTAATCTGAACAGCCACTTGGATATTTTGTTTTATTCAAAAATGTTGTGTGAGGTTGTAAGTATAATAATAGAGAGTGTTCCAGCACACCACCCCCCATAAGAAATACATGTAAACTGAAAAGGGGTAGTTTGTCATATCCACTTCCGGTCTAGCCATCCACGTGTATGGGGTACCGCCCCCGCAATATAGGCAACCCTTCGATCAATCATCCCCGATCGCCCCCCACCCCCGCAATATAGGCAACCCTCCGATCATACGCCCACGCAATCGATCAATCATCCCTGATCGCCCCCCACCACCGACCACCCCCGACCACGCCCGATCAATCGATCAATCAATCGATCACCCCCGACCACGCCCGCCCGCACCTGCCCGCCCGCCCCCGCCCCCGCCATACCTGTGCAGGTAACCACCGATCACGCCCGCCCGCGCCAACTGCCTGTGCTGGGAATCCCTACTGCAATCACTTCCGGTCGCAGAATAGAAGACCTAATCAGTAACCGCAAATTTCCTGTAGCAGAATAGTGCACTACCTAGAGACCGTTAGACAGGGTGACGATAAAATACCACTTCCTGTAGCAGAATTCTAACAGAATATTGAAAATTAAAACCACTTCCGGATGCAAATTATATAAAAAGCTGTTGTAGTTGGTACGGACACCAGTCTCATCTGTAGCAGACATAATGGCGGATATTGTTGCAACTTGTAACAGCATGACTGCGGTCATACGTCAAGCGATGGGTGAAATTGTTAACAATCCCCAACAATTAGAAAATTGGATTAAACAGTGCGGTAAAAATATACGTTTATTAAATAACACAATTAAAAAAGGTGTATTAAGCGTGGGAACGAAGAAAAATTTAGAATCCAATATTGGCATAATTAAAGGATATCGAGTAATGATGAAGGCACGGAGACCCCTGGGTGGAGGTAATGTAGGAAATCGTAGAAGTAACCGTTTGAGATGGGAAGAAGTAAATTCAGCATTCAAAGGACGATTGAGAACAGGAGCAATTATTAACTTGAAGCATGTTGACCCATTAACCTTTCTTGAAGACGCCGTACCATTATTTACAGCAAGAATAAAAAACGCTTTAAAAGAACATCCTACTATAAAAGTGAATGTGGATTTTTGTAGTGAATTTATTAAAAATGTGGGTGAGGAAGTGATTCAAGAAATAAAACATTTTAGTACACGCAATGAAGTTATTATGCGAACCACAGATATCAAGGAATGGTGGCAAGAATACGTTCAAGATACACTAATAATACAGCTTGAAGAGTTTCAAGAACGTGATAGTGGGTGGGCTCTAAATTCAATAATTAACCTGATGGTTAATATTAACAGGTACGAACCGCTTCGAGGCTCTTCATACATCCCCTTACCAGAACAAATACAGAAAAAGGGTGCTGTTATCAATGTTAAAAATAATGATCAGGCATGTTTCGCATGGGCAATAGTTTCCGCTTTATATCCGGTTGATAAAAATCCTCAACGAGTTCAAAAATATCCTGAACCATCAACTGTGTTAAATTTGGATGGAATCAACTTCCCCATGAACCTACATCAGGTTAAAAAATTTGAAAAACAGAATAATATATCAGTGAATGTGTATATACTTGAAAGAAAAATGCATTATTTTAAAGTGCAGCCTGTTCATGTTACAAAAAATAAACGAGACCGCCATGTAAATTTATTAATGATTCAAGATACCTATGATGAGGATGATAAAACTGAAAAAATCAATTATCATTTCTGTTGGATCAAAAATCTTGGTAGGCTTATTAGCAGGCAGTTGAATAAAAAACATAGGCTTCGAGTATGCGACAGATGTCTTCAGTGTTTTTACAATGATGAGCGCCTTAAAAAACATGAATTGGACTGTAAAGAAATTAATGAATGCCGAGTGATGCTCCCCTTCACGGAAGAAGACAAAATACTTAAATTTAAAAATCTTGAGAAACAAATTTCAGTGCCATTCATAGTGTATGCTGATTTCGAAAGTTTACTTAAACCTACAAATAAACCCTCAGGTAAGAAAACAGTAATATATCAAGAGCATGAGGCGTACAGTGTGGGGTATTATTTAAAGTGTTCATACGACGATTCAATATCCTATTATCATAGTTATAGAGGGGTAGATTGTAGAAAATGGTTTATTAGTGAATTGAAACAAATTATTGAAGATGTTGAACCTGTATTTTGGAACCAGATGCCTATGACTATTATACCAGAACAAGAACAAAATTTCCAGGACGCTACTGAGTGTCATATATGTCACAAGCCTTTTAATGATGATGATATCCGCGTCAGAGACCACGACCACATTTTATCAAACTACCGAGGTGCCGCACATAATTCATGTAACTTGAATTTTAAAGATAAAATTACTATACCTGTAGTTTTTCATAATTTAAGTGGGTATGATGCTCACTTTATTATAAAAGATTTAGCTCGTGAAATAGAGGGAGGAATTTCCTTGCTACCAATCAATAAAGAAAAATACATTTCCTTTACGAAAACTGTAAAGGGCAGTGTTGAGGTTTATAGATTCATTTAGGTTTCTACCTCATAGCCTAGATACATTAGCATCATTCTTACCCGAGCTGCCAATTGTTAAAAAAGAGTTTACAGATTTGGAGGAAGAAAAATTTAAATTATTAACTAGAAAAGGAATACTTCCGTATGATTATCTAACATCCTGGGGGAAACTTGAAGAAACTAAATTCCCCGAAAAACGCCACTTTGAAAATAAAATGTCAATGGCAGTATTAGATGAATTAGACGACGATGAACGACAAAAAATAATTGAAGCGAGGGAGGAGCAACTACAAAAGGATTATGAACATGCCCACCAAGTTTGGAATACGTTTGAGTGCACCACTATAGGGGAATATTCAGACTTGTATACGAAAACTGATGTTTTACTGCTTGCGGATATATTTGAAAATTTTAGGAAGACTTGTTTCAACTCATATGGGCTTGATGCCGCCCACTATGTATCATCACCTGGACTGACCTGGGACGCCATGCTAAAATTCACTAAGATCGAGCTAGAACTAATAACTAATATAGATATGATGTTGTTCATAGAAAGGGGTATCAGAGGAGGGGTTAGTCAATGCAGTAACCGGTATTGTAAAGCAAATAACAGATTCATGGATGATTATAATCCTAATTTAGCCACGTCATATCTACAATATTATGATGTAAATAACTTATATGGCTGGGCCATGTCTGAATGCCTTCCTTACGGAGGATTCAAATGGAGTAAAAAAACCCTGGACGTTACTAAAGTACCGGATGATGCTGAAGTAGGATATATGTTAGAAGTAGACTTGGAGTATCCCGAACCAATACATAATACCCATAAAGATTTACCATTATGCCCCCAACATATGGCTCCGCCAGGATCCAAACAGAAAAAATTGCTGACCACCCTGTATAACAAGGAGCGCTATGTAATTCACTATAGGGCTTTAAAACAAGCTCTTAAGTATGGATTAAAGCTGACTAAAATTCATAGAGTTCTAGAGTTTAAGCAATCAGCATGGATGCAGGGGTACATCGAACTCAACACACAGATGCGTCAAAAGGCTTCCAATGAATTTGAAAAGAACTTCTATAAACTAATGAATAATAGTTGTTTCGGTAAGACAAGTAAGTAGGTCCTCTTTTTCTAAAGTATAATTTACTAATTTTATGTTTTTTTAATTTTCAGTGGAAGACGTACGCAAACGGAAAATTGTTAAACTAGTATGCAAGTGGGATGGACGATTCAGTGCGAAAATTATGGTGGCTAAACCCACTTTCCATAGTAGGGTTATCCTGGATGAAGATTTAGTGTTAATTGAACTAAATAAACTTGAAGTGAAAATGAACAAGCCGGTGTATATAGGTATGAGTGTATTAGACATTTCAAAAACTAAGTTATACGATTTTCACTATGACTATATGCTACCTAAATATAACGATAAGTGTAAAGTGATGTACACCGATACAGACAGTTTAATTTATGAAGTGCGGTGTGATAACATTTATGAGTGTATTAAAGACGATATTAATAGATTCGATACGAGTGATTATGAACTAGATAATCCATACGGAATCCCCCTTGTAAATAAAAAAATCCCAGGTCTTATGAAGGATGAGAATAATGGTAAAGTTATGACTGAATTCATTGGACTTAGATCTAAAATGTACAGTGTTCGTGTTGAAGGTAAGGACTCTGTTAAAAAAGCGAAGGGTGTTAAAGGTTATGTAGTGAAGCAAAGTATTACTTTTAATGATTATATGAAATGTTTGTTTACTGGACAGGAAATGGTAGTTAAACAAAATAGTATTAGGTCAATTAATCATAATTTATATACCATAACGCAGAATAAGATAGCATTAAGTCCTTTAGATAATAAGCGATATATTATACCTAATTGTAGTGATACTTTGCCGTGGGGGCATTATTCTATAATGAATTAAATAAAACATGATTATAAATTTAGTACTTTCTTTAATTAAAAAAAATCTTTATTACAGGTGAAAATATAATTAATTTTTTTCTATTGAGCTCTTAGGTATCCATTGATCATGAGATTTGTCGTATCCTAACCAGCGCACGTACAGTTGATCACCTTGCTTTCGCAATACTTTTTCAACAAGAAAAACATCGGGGTACTTTGTTTTCTGCAGTTCTTCAGTATAAAACTGCCCTGATATAGGCTGTCCTTTAAAATCTTCAAGCAGGTAAGTTACAGGAGTGCCGACTACAACTTTAATGATCTTAAATACTTCAGCACTCCAGTTGGGGGTATATCCTTTAGCAAAAACAGATTTGAACTTGGAAATTCTCACGTAATCACCCAAACCAAATTTTTGTTTACCCATCATTTTGATTTGATCGTATACACTTAGTTTAGTGCTAGAAGTTACATCAGCAGGCTTCATACCTATGGTGTGATGTTGGCGATGATTATATTTTTTAATTACATCCTGAATAATGTCAATCCACTTGTATTGCGAACGGAAACTAAATTCTTTATAAAGAGCGTTCTTGATGGTACGAATAACCCGCTCCACTATCGCAGCCTTAATGGGGGAGTATGTGCTGTAGTGATGTATCCCATAGTTTTTCATTAAGTTAGAATGATGTTTATTGTAAAATTCGGTTCCTTGATCGGTATTAAGATATTTAGGTGCACGACCCTCCTGCAAGATTGATTTCATAGCCTTCGTAACTTCAATGCCATTTTTTGATTTTAAAGCTCGAACCCATAAAAATTTTGAGTAGCAATCTATTACAAATAGTATGTATTTATATCCTTTATTATACCTAGCATAGGGAATAAACTCTGCTAAATCCGACTGCCATAAATCATCGAATCCTTTAATAATTATATGTTTCCTGGGAAATTTTTTTCTGGCGGACCTATGAAGCTCGTTTACGATACCTCTTTTAGACATGAGGCTGTTGTGAAGGTTTTTTTAGTTTTAATTGTAGATACAGAAAGTTCAAGTCCCCCAACAAATTAGTTAATTGGTTATTGATTTGATTCTGAATCGTAGTATCCAACTGATTAAATTCCAATTGAAAAGCACTAGTAAGTTCTTCTATTTTATTCTGTATTGCTACTTGAGCGCCACCTAGGTTTGTCTGTTTAACAACTAAATCTTTTTTAATATTTTTTATAGTATTCTGTAAAAATCTTATTTCATTATTCATTCGCCCGACTTCCGTATTTAATTTCTCTTGAATAGGTTTGAGTTCTGAGTTAACATATTTTTTATTGGAGGCGTCATATTCTTCAATGGGATCCGCTAAATTTTTCAACTGTTTATTATCACAAGTGTACTTTGTTGATAAATAATAGTTTAATGTTAATGAGTCGTAGGGATCTTTAGGGTTGGAAAGGAATGCAATACGTTTATCTCCTGCATCAAAATAGTCTTCATTTAGAGTAAGCGTACTTCGTTTGGTGACGCAATCAGAATCATTAATGGCATCAGATAAATTTGTTATTCTTTTATTTTGCATATCATAATGACCTTCATTAGTTAATTTGAATCCCAATCCAGTTTCACCTCTACGACCCTCTTTAGAAATCCTCGCGCTGCGACCGAACTTATCGATAGACATTTTCACACTGCCGTATAATCAAGGATACCTGCTATACTTAAGCAATAATTTTAGCTTCCCGAAGTTCTTCAATAATATTCAAAATTTCATTTTCATGAGCAGTATTACCAGCTAGTTTTGACGCATACAATAGTCTTAAACGCTGAACTAATTCCGAGGGATTATCCCAGTATACATATTCAGTAGGTAGAACTTGTTTAGTTAATCCACTACCAACAATCTTAAACATGGGAGAGATAATTTTTTTATATTTATTACTTTTATTACCGGTAATTTGCTTTGATGGATCATATCCTTTCTTATGAGCGCTGGTTAGCATTATTATTTTTTTATACTAATCCAAATCATCGCTATTATAATCTTTAGGGTTTTTCATAAATAATAATTCATAGAGACCCTCAGTTCCAGCAAATTCACGGTCATTAATAATAATGGTATCTGAATTAAATTCAATAGGTGAATTACCTATTTTCCAACCCCCATTGTCATGTGCATGTATACCATACTGAGTATCCATTTTATTTGTTGTATCATCAATAAGCATCTTAATATATTTAGTTGTTAAGGGGCCTTCATCATAATTAAAATTATCCTCATCTGATGACACCTCATTATCATCTCGACTTATTGCAATATTGGATGGCCCTGCCTTAGGTTCAATTTTAGGTTCAATTTTAGGGGGTTCAATTTTAGGCTCTGGAGGTTTTGGATCGGCAAGTTTTTTTAAAGGTTTAACTATTGGTTTATATGTTTCTTCGATAAATCTTCTAGTAGCCAATTTACTTTTTCTTAATTCGGCATACTTATGCTTTATCGACTTGCGTGCCTGAATGATTTTTTTCTTTAACTCTATATCTGATTCATCCATCTTGAACCGCTTTGAACCGCTCTTGAACTGCTCTGAACTGCTCTTGTACTGCTCTTGAACCGCTCTTGAACTGCTCTGAACTGCTTTTGAACTGCTCTTGAACCGCTTTGAACTGCTTTGAACTGCTTTTGAACTGCTCTTGAACTGCTCTGAACTGCTCTTGTACTGCTCTTGAACCGCTCTTGAACTGCTCTGAACTGCTTTTGAACTGCTCTTGAACCGCTTTGAACCGCTCTTGAACTGGGTTTGAACTGCTCGGTACAGTTTATAAGCTTATATAACAATCAAACCCCTTACGATATCTACCCAGATTAATATTAGAATCAGTATCTATAACAATAAATCCATATTTTTCTTTCCAACATTCAGCACATAAGGTTTTGAATTCTTCGAAAGACATATCCGTTCCGACATGATCGTCATAGACATGTTTTAAATTCAATACATCTTGTTTAAACAATATAATAAAATTAGCATTATCCCGTATTAACTGTTTAGGTATCTTGGAATAAGTTTGACTTAGATAGAAGCAGTCTACTGATTTATGCCTGCCTAAACAAAAATATTCACGCACAGAATCCTGGTTACCACAAATAATGTCATCGAATATCATTATTGAATCCGGTTTTGCTTCATTAGGAGAAATTACTTCACCTGTGTAAGTATAATACCCCAGACCTTTAATAGGTTTTAAAATCTCCTCTAAATATTTATACTTTTCTTGTTCAAGACTTTTACCATAAACGTATACATTTTCAAATTTTAATCCATGAGGTTCTTCTAGTAGACTTATCATAATATTTGTTTTACCTGAGTTAGAGCTACCAGCTATAATACCTCTTATGGACCCTGGTAATAAAGAACCATGTTTTTTATATAATTTACGATCAAAATCATGATTGCTCACTTTTAGTGAGTCTCTCTGTCTAAGGAACTTCATCATGTCATTCATTCTAGGGCGGGTTTCCCTATATATACAGGAATCACAATCGTCCACAAACAAAATGCCTGTAACACGCGACGGGAGAGGGTTCGTAAATTCTCTAATAAATAAGCTCCCTGTAGAGCTTCATATCCCACAATATCAGTACTGCGGTCCCGGAACGAAATTAGATAAAAGGCTTGCAAGAGGTGATCCAGGAATTAATCCTTTAGACGTTGCATGCAAAAACCACGATATAGCTTACTCCAAGCGTAAAGATATCGAAGGTAGACATAAAGCTGACGAAATATTACAGGAACGTGCTTGGGAACGGGCAACTTCTAAAGACGCAGGCATAGGAGAAAGGATATCAGCTTGGGCTGTAACGAATACAATGAAGGCTAAAAGGAAGATTGGTATGGGTATTAAAAAGAAAACTAAAAAATCTATGAAAAAGAAGCTAGCATTTAAAGGAGGATTTTTAGCAGGCATACAGAATGCTATTAAAACAGTGGGACCTCATATCCCTATGAATGATGTAGCCAAAACGGCTCTAGTTGCGGCTAAACGAATAATTAAAGAGATTGGTGGAAAAAAGCATGTTAAAGTTCCTAGAATAATTCCGGTACCAAAACAAGGAGGAATTTTACCATTCTTGATTCCTTTGTTTGCCGGACTCAGTGCTGCAGGGGCACTAGCAGGAGGGGCTTCGGGAATTGTTAAAGCGGTGAACAGCGCTAAAGATGCTAACAAACAGCTGCAAGAAAACTCTCGCCATAATAAAACTATGGAATCAATCGCTCTAGGGAAAAAGGGTAATGCCCTATACCTACGTCCCTATAAAACTGGAAGTGCATTATATTTGAAACCGTATTCAAAAAACCAATAAGAGTGCCTCGGAGACCCCTGACTGATGTAGAGTTGATAATATTTGCTAAAGACGTTCCCTATTTTAGAGGTGTGTATATGAGAAATACGCTACCAACTACCCCTAAATTTAATGAATGCGCCATCATAAATTTGGATGATAGTTTTGGTAAGGGATCTCATTGGTGCGCATGGAAGAAACGGGGTTCTGAGGTTATGTATTACGATAGTTATGGTGATCTTAGACCCCCCTTAGAGGTCTTAAAGTATTTTCGAGGATATACCATAAAATATAATTACGAACGTGAACAGAAGTTTAACACGCCTATATGCGGATTCTTATGTTTAAGATTTCTTTATAAAAAATAAATAAATATTGTGGTTTGACGTGTTATCTTTAATCATGTCTCAGACGTTGACCTTGACGGGTGTCGGAAATATTCTATCAGTAGAGTACTTCCCTCCTATAGAATTACGTGACGAATATAATTACACCTTAGGGTTGGTAGGGTTTTACGGATGTAATTCAATCAGAAACATATTCGAGGGAAATAATCTTTTTTACTATAATAATCAAAAAATTACAATACCTACAGGGTCGTATGAAATAACTGAAATAAGTGATTATATTAAATCTGAAATTACTAACGATAAAGAGCATTTCGAGTTAATAGCAAACAATAATACCTTAAAGTGTGAAATAACCTCCGAATTTGCCATTGACTTCACGCAACCCGGTAATATAGGACGTATGCTAGGTTTCTCCCCGCAAATACTAGAGCCAGGTGTACATGAGTCTGATTTGGATGTTCAGATCATTAAGTCCACGAATATCCATGTTGAACGTAATATTACTACAGGCGCATATCGGAACAGTGTACTCTCACATACAATTTTTGAATTTGATATTAGTGTAGCCCCCGGGTTTAGACTTATTAAAGAACCCACTACTATAATATATCTCCCAGTTAACGTTCATAGTATTGACAATTTAACCTTGAGATTGGTCGATCAAACAGGTGCCCTTATTGATTTCGGATCTGAAGCCGTTACCATACGTTTAGAGCTCAAACATGGGGCTAAACAACCACTACTATAAAAGCGCTGTAACATTCAATCCCGGAACCATTAATCCTGTGAAAGCTGGTAGGTTAACAGCTGAAGAAGTGTACTTTTTAGAATCAATAGGACTAAAGGTTATTAATCATGGAGGAAGAACAATCCCTAAAAAATATATTCACCGAAGTATCTTATACTGATTTAGTAATTGACGCTTCTACCCGAACTTACCACCCGTATACGGTTGATAATTCGGATGAAATACGCCTTATCATTGATAAGGCTGAGCTAATTACTGCTACTTATAACAGTAAAATATACATTGAGGGAACGTTAACAAAGAAAGATATCGCTAAAGATTTTGAATTAACAGGAAATGCACCACTATTCTTGTTTGAAGAAATACGATATCAACTAGGCGATACTATAATAGACTCATGTAGGTCTCCCGGAATCACGACCTCCCTTATCGGAATTCCAAAGTATTCACCAAGTGAATCTAAAAGTTTGAGTTGTGCAGGATGGGATCCTGTCAATTCAGGTACTCAGATCGATCATGATTTGAAAACTTTCTGTGCCATTATTCCGTTAGATCACGTGCTAGGTTTTGCCTCTTCATACCGTCGAGATATAATTAATATGAGACAGGAATTAATTTTAATTCGATCAAAATCTGATGTAGATTGTTATGCAGGACAGACAGAGGTTAATATCAAGATAACAAAAATTCAGTGGAAAGTTCCACATATCACACCTAGTGACGCAGCCAAATTGGATATTTATAATTTTATAAATCAACGCAAACCTATTAAAATAGGTTTTCATGGAGCAAGTTTGTTTCAATATCCGGCATTACCTACTACCTCCAATCTAGTAATCTGGCCAGTTCAAAATACTGTGGGCGTGCGCAGACCTAGATGGATTTTCATTGGTTTTCAAACTGCTAGACGTAATAAGAAAGAAAATAAAGCAAACCAATTTGATCATGTTAACATTACTGACATTACGGCATACATCAATTCAAATCGATATCCGTTTGAACATCAGCATAATGATTTCTCAAAAAATAAATATATGCTAGCTTATGAAGAATACGTTAGTTTTCAACACAAATATATGAATAAAAATGTATCAGAGCCGATATTCGATTTCAAGCAATTTAAAGAATGTCCGGTATTCGTCATTAACTGTGCCAAGCAGAATGAAAGCATACAAAATTCATTGCTTGCGATAAAATTAGAAATTGAATCAAACAATAGTTTTATTGCTGATACTATCGCGTATTGCGCCATTATGCATGATACCTTCCTCGAGTACGAACCCTTCCAAGGCCTAGTGCAAATCCTGTAATCATGATTATAATTGATCTTCAAGCATTCTATACACCGCAATTTACTGTTAAGGAACTGGCGATATACAATGGCACGCGCTTAGCACATTATCTGTTTAAACCACCATTTCCGTTTCATTATCTTAACAAGGATGTACAACGTCAAGCCACCTGGGTGGAAAAAAATCTTCATGGTTTGCTTTGGGCTAGTGGATACACTGATCTTATCGATTTACCTGAAATTTTACAACGTCATACTGCTAATACCGATCTAGTATATTGTAAGGGTCTTGAAAAATGTAATTACTTAAAAAAATTTCTGGGTGGTAAAGTTCATTCTATTGAGGAAATGAAATTCAAACTTAAACCTAGCCAGCCTAAATGCTTTAATCATCATTTAAATGTATGCTCATGCGCTATAACTAATGCCGTATTTATATACAATGAAATAAAAAATAGTGTTTAGTGGGGGTGGATAAGTACAAATATCAACTTCATATAACCTTCAGTGTCATCATGGATATGCAGCTTGAAACACACAGGCCAAATAGCTATCCTGCACGCGAATGCCCACCCCAGGAAAATCAATTGGAATCAGTGCATCAGTCATCACAGGAAATAACCGATATTAAGTTTTTATGTAAAGTGTGCTTAATAAATTCGGTTACATTAACATTAAGTCCTTGTGGACATTTTTGTGTATGTGTCCCATGTATAAAGCGTAAATGTTTAATGTCCTATATGTAGGCGCTCTAACTAATGTCGTATTTATATACAATGAAATAAAAAATAGTGTTTAGTGGGGGTGGATAAGTATAAATATCAACTTCATAGAACCGTCAGTCACCATGGATATGCAGCTTGAAACACACCGGGTTAATTCCTTTAAAAATTGGCCCTGCAAGTTCATTAACCCAAGTGATTTGGCTAAAGCAGGATTCTATTATATGGGTATGCAAGATGTTGTTAAATGTGCGTTTTGTGGAATTATACTACGCAATTGGGTAGTAGGTGATACCCCTATAGGAGATCATTTCCGTTGGAATCCTGATTGTCCATTGTTGGATAATTATATTGAGTATAGACCAAATAGCTATCCTGAACGCGAATGCCCACCCCAGGAAAATCAATTGGAATCAGTGAATTCAGCACCTAAATCAGTGCATCAGACATCACAGGAAATAACAGATAATACGTTTTTATGTAAAGTGTGCTTAATAAATTCGGTTACATTAACATTAAGTCCTTGTGGACATTTTTGTGTATGTGCCCCATGTATAATGCGTCTATCAAAATGTCCTATATGTAGGTGCTCCATTGAAGGGCATATAAGAACATATTTATCATAATAGCGGTAACATAATTTGATAACCACTTCCTCTCTGTATCAATTATATATTATAGGAAAAAAGGCTTTTTAATTTTTTGAAAAAAACATTTATTATTATTAATTTAACAGTTAGATTAGAGGTAAATATTTTAGAAATTATAATTCTAATGTATTTTCTATACTACATTCAATAAAAAAATGTTTTAGAATCACGTTTTTTTTTTTATTTCCTGATGTAATTCTCTGAATTGAGATAAATTATCTTAATATTTTCATGGAATTATTTTAAGTACAGTGATGTGATGTAAATTAGTTATATGTGTTAATTCATTGGAGTAAGATGTTTGCCTTTATCGCCTTTTGCACCCCAATAAATTGGGTGCGAAAAGTGATAAAGGTATGTGTCTTATTCGAATATCACATGATTTCCTTTGTGGTTTTGGTAAGTATATATAGAGATTTCATTCTGCCTAAAAATTATCACAAAGTTAAAATGAGTTCCGATCGTAAGCCTTTAAAGAAAGTTATTATAATTTTTTATTAATATATATAATTTTTATAGAAATACTTAGCCAAATTGGAGTAAACTTGTTGCGGGGGATTTTGCCTCCTGAGGCCGTAAGTAATTTATTATTTTATTTACAAGCATTTTAAGAGAAAATTTTAGGACCCCACCCAGGTATGTTTGTTGGTGGTGTCTGTGCCGCCTGGGGGGGCTTCATGGCCATGCCCCGTAATAGCCAGCTTTCAGTGGCAGGGATGGTCCTGCCAAATATACAAAGACGCCCTCCATGAGGGCGTCTATTTCATGACTGTAAGTTTTTTTAATTTTTTATCATTTAACAAACACTAATTACCTTTTATTTTTTCAGCGAGTCCTAGTTGAATAAAGTCGTAAGTTTTTATATTTCTTTAATAAACATAATCTAATACATTTTTTTCTATTTTTCAGAATGAAAATTTTTTAGGTAGTTTTTAGTAGTTTTTAGTTAGTAGTTTTTTATAATAAAAATATATATAAAAATTACATTTCTTTTATTACCAGCTATAATACCTCTTACAGCAAATAATATAAGCAATAAAAAAAAATTACATTTCTTTTAGTGAATTATTAATAATACTATCAGTAACCAACATATAAGCAATAAAAAAAAATTACTTTGTTTTATTCCTAAATGTAGTAAATTTTACTTTTTAAAAATCTGGTACAATTATATAAGCATTCATCAGCGTAAGCGGTATAAGTTTTTCTTAAAAAATGTGTATGAGAAAACACGAACTGAATTGTTTCATCATAACACTCAATGTCGCATATTAATATTTCTTCTAGTCCAGGGCGTGGCATCTTCAAGATAACACTTTTACTGTGATTTTCCATATTAACCATATGAAAGTCAGCTTCAATATCATCACCCGAATAATAATAACGAATTAGTTCAAGATTATTGGCTCCAATAAACCTGATAGGGAATATAATTCGTCTATTCATACTAAAAATAAACGTTGAATACAAAATAATACAAAAGAACATATTGTTATACTTACATTGTGTTAATATTTGAAGATAATTCCCTTTAACTGCGATTTCGCAGTAATTATAGCCCAAAGGACAGCCTTGAAACCTGCAGTGTGAACACCTTTGTAAAAAGGTCCACTCGTATGGGTCGTATATATTTACCACAATAAAGAACTTGTTAGTTTTAACATCCAACACCTTTAATTGAATTAAATCACCATCACGATAATTCCAATTTTTTCATGTAATGGTTTTTTTATATTCTTGGAAATTATATTTATAGTATAAACTCAATTCTTTATTATTTCGATTGAAAGTATAAAATTTATTACTACAACTTTTATTACTAAATTTAAATTTCGATATATCGGTTACTGACAGTATTATTAATAATTCAACTTCAGTCATGTTTTAAAAATTTTGCAAATTTTACACCTGTTATATAGATATAAGCCCATCCTATTTCCTGATATTATCGTTTAAGGAATTTTTTGAATTAAAATATTTAGCACGCGTGTGGTACTTTATCAATTTCCTCCTAACCACATAGGCGATTAAGCCTTTATCAGTTTCCTTTTAAGACACCAAAAACACTTATCAGTTTTAATTCATTTTTTATTTTTAAATCTCATTACATATCTTAATTCTAGGTACATTTACTCTATTTTTAATTGGCTCATCTTTAAAATTACAAAATTAAGCGTTATCTCAAATTTTATTTTATCATGCATACTACAAAGACGTAAATAAGCTTTTAAAATATTTGAATTAATTTTAGGTTCTCTTTCAAGCTGTTTCTTAAATCTAATGATATTATTTATATGTCCATGCATTCTAAATCGTTTTTGATTTTCGCGGGATAGAGTTTAGTAGCTTCAATTAATGTATAAGCGTTTTCATTGGAATCATTAACCTCGGGGTTGTTTAAATATTTAAGATTATCAAAAAGATCCCCTTGCATTTTAATAGATCCACGTAGCATATTCTGATAATATGCAGTAAAATCATTGAAATGTAAATTTTTAAGACGGCATTTAATTGCGTCATCAAAATTTTGTAATTCTTGCACAGTATGCTCACCCAACATAATATTAAAAAATTGATTTGAAATTTTTATCACGCGCACTTCCTTGAAAAGTATGAACTCGATTTGAATGTTTTCATACTTTATGGAACTAAAATCCTGTCCGGCAAAGAACTTTTCAATCAAATCTTTATTTGATCTAATAAATTGATATTCCTTGGTGTTTAAAGTGATTCCAACACATTTCGGGGCAGTAATCTTCACCACAGGAACCCAATTTCGGGCAGGGCTGTATCCCGTTGCAACATATTTTGTACACGATTTATTTAACCAATATGATGTTTCGTATACTAAGTAATGTTCTGCTTTTAAAGACTCTTCAAGAGTAGGCTGTTCCGGCTCGACCCGGGACTTCTTTGCTGGGATAAAAAATTCCACTGAAAATAATTAAATTTACTTACATATATAACATAAAAATAGTAATTACAAAATAGTAATTATAAAATATACTTACTCATACTTTCTGGATGAACGGTGAGAAGAAACTTAACTTGATATGTATTAAATCTCTGAATTTATACCCATCCAAAGCTGTTTTTGTAACGGTCATTGATTCTGCTACCGGAAATTTGCGGTTATTGATTAATCGTCACCCTAACGGTCTTCAATTCTGCACTATTCTGCTACAGGAAATTTGCGGTTACTGATTAGGTCTTCTATTCTGCGACCGGAAGTGATTGCAGTTGGGATTCCCAGCACAGGCAGTTGGCGCGGGCGGGGTGCGGCGCGGGCGGGCGGGCGTGATCGGGGGTTACCTGCACAGGTATGGCGGGGGCGGGCGGGCAGGTGCGGGCGGGCGTGGTCGGGGGGTGATCGATTGATTGATCGATTGATCGGGCGTGGTCGGGGGTGGTCGGTGGTGGGGGCGATCAGGGATGATTGATCGATTGCGTGGGCGTATGATCGGAGGGTTGCCTATATTGCGGGGGTGATCGATTGCGTGGGCGTATGATCGGAGGGTTGCCTATATTGCGGGGGCGGTACCTCGTATACGTGGATGGCTAGACCGGAAGTGGATATGACAAACTACCCCTTTTCAGTTTACATGTATTTCTTATGGGGGGTGGTGTGCTGGAACACTCTCTATTATTATACTGTTGTAGCAACCGAAAATTATCTCACTATGATGGAGATAATTCACTTTCACTCAAAAGTTTTGCTTTCAGATGTTAAAGAGTTTCTGTACAAGCACAATTCTGAGACAAAAAAGTATCCGCAACAGCGCCAGCATCGTTTTCGCCGCTGAAAAATATCAGCGGAAGCTTCGCAAATATTTAAAAAATTTAGAAAAACTATCTTACGATTTAAATCAATATTGTACAGTAAGATATCTCTGTAATTCTTTCACTAAGAATTGCAAGATTTAAAATTAATTAAAATAATGTATGTAGTTATTGTTATTTTTTTTAAATAATTTTTGTACCTTAGTATATACCTAACAAAATAAAGAGATATTGTGAAATAATATGGGTTTTAATATGATAGTCTATTAGTAGGTCATGGTGTAGATAACAGTGAATTATCACCCCAAAAGAATGCTGTATGAGATAAAGTTAACATCGTTTAAATACATGGTGTTTTCAACTTTTTTATTAATTAGGTCAAGGATGTAAGGCAAGTTATTGGCCTGAAAGTAGGTCACAAAAATCCAACATGTTAAGACATGTTTATTAAAGAAAAATTAAAACCTTTTAATAAATATAACAACATATTTTGCTATATTGCATAGCTGCATGATGTATTGCTTACTTATATGTATGGGGTCATTCTGCTTCTCGACACAAATTGTTGATCTTTATCAGTTTGTCTGGAAACTTTCTTTTTAATATGATGGCCTATTAGTAGGTCATGGTGTAGATAACAGTGAATTATCATCCCAAAAGAATGTTGTATGAGATAAAGTTAACATCGTGTTTAAATACTTGCGGTGTTTTTAACATTTTATTAATTAGGTCAGGATGTAAGACAAGTTAGTGACCTGAAAGTGGGACACAAAAATCCAACATGTTAAAACATGTTTATTAAAGAAAAATTAAAACCTTTTAATAAATAACAACATATTTTGCTATATTGCATAGCTGCATGAAGTATAGCTTACTTATATGTATGGAGTCATTCTGCTTCTCGCCACAAATTGTTGATCTTTATCAGTTTTCTGGAAACTTTCTTTGAAAACATAAAAATTATAGGCCTTATTAAAATGTTTAACTGTTGTCTTGTGAAAAAGACTTTTTAGTTGACAATGTAATAAGTAGAAAAATTATTCGTTAAATACCATTCGAATGGAAACTAGTTACAGTATTTGGACTAGTCCGATATTCGAAAACCATCGAAATTTTTATTATCAGTCCTTGTGAAATAAGTTGAATTAAGGTTAGCAGCAGCGAGAGTTCAGCAATAATGATCGAACCCTTGATTGCGGGGAACAACCTGGTGCAGTTATGGGATGCATGTGGGAGGTAAAAAGTGCAAGGTACCTTGTATACAATTCCAGGTGGGAGGTGTATGTAATCAGAAAAGAGGTGAAAAGGATGTAAAAATAGGATGATTGTGAGAGGGTTAGGAAAGAGTGAGTAGAATACTTGGTGTTTTTTTAACTTTTTATTAAAGATAAAACCTTGTGTTCGTTTATGTTCTCTTGAAAAAGATAGTTTTTTTAGTTGTCAATGCAATAAGTAGAAAAATTATTCATTTTCCTTATTACATTGACACCTGTGAATTTTCTTTGCGCAACATGGCCATTTCTTTTGCATTTCGCGTAAGCACGCTGAAGATATAAACTGCAACGCCAACCGGGTATCCCACTATACATTTGGAGTATGATACCAAGAGGGGTGACAGGAATGTTGCGGGTGTGGAAAATTTTATAATAGGGATTTTCAGAATTATAAAGAAACAACACTTCTGCGGAACTTGAAGAAATGGGAATGTCGCGAAATAAAAATATTCCGCGAGGATCAACCATCTCCAGGTAGCGGTATTCCTTATAAGTCGTCGATAAACATTCTGGGATTGGGTTTGGAGGTTGGACTGGATGCGTAATAGCGAAATCGTGGATTGATGTGCCCATGACACTCTTTCAAGTTGAACTAAACTTAAGTATTTTAAAAATATCATAGCATACAATATTGGCATAAAATAGTTTTAAGAATTATAAGGAATCACCTATCTAAATACATGTAATTTGTTATTCAATAGAAGATATATTTGTGGAGCTCGCGCGCAAAACCCGATAAATCCACTTTTGGGGATTTTTCACTTTTTGTTGGATTCGGGTGCATCTGGTTGAGCTCTACAAGTATATGTGATGCATAGGGAGCAAATCCCGCTAAATCACTCTTAAATTAAATGCCGAAGTTGAAGTTTTGGATCAAAACCCGATAAATCCACTTTTTATAACGAGATATGTGATTGTCTTACAGAAGAACTTGCTGTGCATATTTTGGATCTCGTTCTTGTTTTGTTGACAATGTATATTTTGTATGAACTTTTTATTATTTCCATTTCTATAGAAACGTTTATTTTTTAAGAATTTTATTTTTTATTTCCTTTATTATGAAAATGTTGATACTGTAGGATTCTTTTTTATTAATTTTGTCTGTGAGAAATATATTACTATGCGTTAATAGTTTCATTACAATCTTGCATTTATCCACTCATTTTGTTATAAGAAAACGGATAAATTTCAGCTTTTGGACCAAAACCCGATAAATCAGTTTTTTTTGCTATTTCTTTTCAACATTAGGCATCGAAGTGTGGTATTGACACTTGGTCACCCTTGTCTTAAGACACAAATACATCCATCTACGCCAAAAAAAGCATGGCTAAATATGTTATTTTTCTTGCAGAACGTTTTTCGTGATTTCCCAACACATTTGCTTTTTTGGATTTATCGGTTTTTGTGCGCGAGCTCCACATTTGTTTAAAAGAGCTCTTCCGGATTCGATTAGATTAGATTTAGTTTAAGAAAGAGAGTTACATGCTCTAACCTCGTTTAACTAAGAAAATAACAACTCCTCTTTGATTTTCAGCTTCTCTAACTCTTTTCCTGGTTTGATTAGAAAAAATGTTTATTTAGATTTTCAGGTTAATCAAAAAATATAATTTTTCCTTAGAATGCAAGCAAGAATAAATGATTTCTTTGTTTCTGCAAACATGTGTATATCAAAGTTCAACTAATTTGTCTGTATAAATAACTTGAATTTTTAATTGAGAACTTTAATTCAAAGTCACAATTTGAATCCGTCACCGTGTACCAATAATTGTATCTTCCAGAATATTCAAAATACCGCCAGCATGGACGTTGATTATGTTTGCCTTGAGGATGATGTAAGATTTTTATTTTATTTTTATTTATTTATTTATTTATATATTATTATATAAATTATATAATAATTATATTATATAAGCATATGCTAATAATAATATGAAGGAAGAAGCATTATTTTAAATTTTAATTGGTTCTTCTGTTTAGTGCATGATTGTGTGATAATGATATGAACAAGTTGTTTGCATATTACAGGTTAGTTATCTGAGGGAAATACTCAACAAGCGTGTGAGTGAAATATTCACTAAGGATCGTGAGGGGGTGCCCGACGGTCCCAGGCAACAAATGTGGTTTATGCACCCACCGGGGAGGGTCAGCGATTATGTGGTTGCATGGCTTGAACGCCATGACTGGGAGTTCAAGCTGCGACCACATATCCTGGAGATGGCCATGGTGGGACAGCCAGCTGGAACTTCATATATATCATACAACATTCCGGGGAAGCGGAGGGCACCCGATAATTGCCCGATACCATCAAAAATACGACTATAAATAAATATGTATAGGTACTAGTAAAATTTGTATTATATGAAAAGAAAGTTATTTTAATGTTAGCATCCCAAACCTTTCAACCGACATTCGGTTCAATCAAAATTTATTAGAGCAATCAAAAACCGTGGATTACACATATCATTCAGTAAATTAAATTAATCAGGGAAATCAAACCACGAAAGTGCTCTCCAATTACGCAAAAAAAAAAAAAAAAAACTGGGAATTAAGGTGCTGGAGATCAACACCTGAATTTGACTCGTTTGGTCGGTGGCCACCTGAAGATATACATTTGAATTTTATTCTACATATTTACAGAACATCAATAATTTAAAATATAGGATTTAATTCTATCAGATTCATCCATCATCTCATAAATTGTATTTATTACAAAAGTCGGAAACTTACATACTAACTCGTGTAGAGAGATGAGTTGTGGGGGTGAGAGGTGAAAGGTGAAAGATAGTGGATGAAAGGTGTCTGTTGTGTGGAATGGGGCTAATGGTGATAGATGGTAGATCGCGTATTACATATCATCATGATAAACTGAGTTTGGTTTATTTTGAATAGGTTACATTTGTATCTATGGTATTTGCAACATCACCCACACTGTCCAGAGTCGACTCAATACAGTGTTGTATCTCATTGGACAATTTAAATCTGAACTGCAACTGGCAACGTTGAATTATCACTTATTAATTTTGTACTGTACTACTGCTACAACAATGTATGAGTGAAATATTCGTATAAAATGACAAAATTATTATTAATGACCTGATCAGCAAAAACATCATGTTTTGTATTACCCACAAGCCTAACTTATAAATTTTAATTATTTTGAATATGATTTATATCTAACTATTTGAAACTAAAACAAGAATTGATCTTTATTTTTTATTTTTCTCGTATATCTGTAACTGTCATAATAAACAAATGACAATCTGCGAATTTTTGCATTGTTCTGGTACATTTAGAAAAGAATTAAATGTAAAATATGTTATGCAATAAAATTTATAAAATGTTGTATATTAGGTCTCACATCAATAAAAAAGGATCAACAATTTTCCTCGCTAAATTATGTATTGGGTCACCCAGACCACGTAAATAGAACATGACGCTCAATTTTTGTCTTTTTGTAAAACTAAAATTCAAAAGCAGTAGAGCGTCCGGATTCAGATTTCTGTCTCAGTTATTCTGAGAGGACTTTTATGTTTGATTATAAACTCAAAAAAAATGTATCATCAGCTAGCTTGGAAATCGATTAATTCATCAATCCTCACAATTCCTTCTCCGCGCGACTTTCAAATTCAGACGATCAATTTTTGCGTTTTTTCTTAAAATGGATAGCAATGCAATGTCCGGATTTAGTATTTCTGATTATACAAAAAGCTTCTGAACTCGAATACTTATCGATATTTATCGATATATATGGATATTTATCGATATATCGATATAATTTTAATATCGATATATCGATATATATCGATATAATTTCGATATCGAATATCGATATCCAAATTTGAATATCGCACACCCCTAGACCTGAGACATGTCTCCAGTGTTGACTTGTAACACTGTAGCACCAAGTTAGTTTACATATTGACCTCGAACGCATACTGTAATTTTTCATATTATGGTAATGTAAATTTACTAAGCTGTGATACTGTTTTGACATCATTGACAATCGATGACGTACAGGCAAGTTTACAGTAAAACGAGTATAGGCATCTTTCTATAAAATAAAAACAAGTTGATAACGAAGAAAAAATATTTTTTTATTCAATCAAGGTCAATACAAGCAGGACAAAATGTTAAATGTCCTGTAACTGTTGGTTCTACTACATGCATAATTCTTTGTAATTAATTAATTTACAAATAGATACAAACAACTTCTACAAAGAACTTAAGATGCACTAAACACCAATAATTCTAAACAATCTATTTATTGTTTATGTGTTTGATTGGGATTTCCATCATCAGGATGAATTGTTTGAGAATATCAAGATGATCTTCCACTCCTAGCTGAACTAGTTTCTCGTAAGCACTCACAATGCTGTCTTCTCTTCCATTTGCTAAGTTCAAAAAATCATCGCAAATAGCTGCAGCAGCATCATACTTTTCTGACATTTCATTCATTTTCTGAGCAATTACATCATCAAAGTAAAATTTATAAACTGCATCATGCGATTCTTGAAATGAAAGAGATTTGAATAAGTGTGATGTATACTCCAAGATGCTCGTCAGGTTGGATGTCGGTAATGGAGGCGAACACAGTAAACTATCATAACACCACCACATGGTTTGGCGTTTCTTTAAATACTAGTCAACTCAGTAACAATATTCTCATGCTATTATTATTATTATTATTATTAATATGAGATCATTCAACTTTCATTGATAGCCTGTTAAACTAGGTTTCTTTCAATCGTGAATAACATGCATGATCATTTCGGTAAATGGATTGTATTGCATCACAGATTCTTGCAAAATCATTGTATAAAGTTTAGTGATCCCTTCAAAGTGTGTTGATGCTTCCACTTCCATCCGGATTCTTTTAGAGACATGGGATGATTTGAACAGTCAATAACAAGATCTTTTATGAAAGATGTTATTCCAGGCTGCTTGCATACATCAATAATCTTTGTACTACCTAATTTAAGTTGTATCTCATCAAACAGAAAACAACCTGCATTCTTTGCTATGGTAAAATCAACGCTACCCGCAACCTTTGGAGTAAAAGTACCGCTAATTTTATTATAACTATAACTATCATATGTACCGGTAATAATATCAGAACTTTGAATTTCTATCCGAATAGCATCAGAATTTTTTGTATTTTGTGTATACGGTGAATATGATAGTCTTCCTTAATTATTATATTATCATATCTTGGTTTTTTAAACACGTCCACTTTATGACTCAATTCGTTCAGTTTCATTCGAAGAAAGCTACTGCTCTCACTCCTTGCGCTTGCACTTTCGCTTCGTTTTCCTCTCATTGTTCAACACCTTAAATTCCAAACTTGTTAAAAATTTGATATCACTACACGTAAGAGTAGTTTGGTGTTGTTGTTGTTGCTGTTGGAGCTGTGAAACTTCCCTTCTAACCTCGTCAGACGTCTGTATAAGACTACTACCTGTTTTGTAATGATAGTCTCTTATAATCGGAGAAAAATCTATACCCATGGTTCGCTTTTCAGGTGTAAACGTACACTGCTGGCAGTATCCTCGCTAAACGGAACCAAATTACCCTCGTTATCAACAAATCTGATTGTAATATTATCAAATTCACTTAACGTTATCGGAAAATATATTATCTGAGAGGGTTCCTTTTCCAGATTATAACCGGGCGCAACAGATAATCCAAATTCAAAAATTGAATGACACAAACTATTATTTCTGTACGCACCTCCTGTTATATTGGTGTCTACGAAAATATTTGACGTTTTTATTATTTCAATGTCCTTATCCGATGTATATTTCTTATTTGCCGTTAGAATTTGCGACGTAAATCCCAACATAGATCCTATATTATCAGGTTTCGTAAAATCGATCTCATAAATCGACTCAATTTCACACTTTTTTAGGTACTAGTTATGCAATATTAAATAATTTGGTATCGGATATTTAATATGGGATATTTGATTTTAGTTAATGTCTTTAGTTGTAAATTTGTAGCGGAGCTGTAAACATGTATGAAACAATTATTCTCGAATTTATATTAGATGAAGTGCCACAACGTCACAGTTTTCAAAGCAGTATGCAGAGACTCAAACCTACCGTTATAAATGAAATAAGCATGTTTTTACGAAACTCTTATTGTGGACGTTTAGCAATTATTGGAGCGGTAAATTTTATTAGGAATGGTATTGAGGAAGCAATTAGTATTGAAGTACCACCCGTTGTAATTTGTGAAACGGTATTGGATGAGTGGTTTCAAGAATTAATTAAGGACAGCGACAGCATTAATCCTGACCACCTGCAGGCTATATATCTGGAGATTACTTCCAAATTTTTTATATCTTTCATTGATGCAATCACGTGTAAAAGAGTTCGACTTTATTAGCAAACAAAAAAGAAATTGTAAGGTGAGGGATTCGAACCCTCGCTCACTTTCAAGAATCTGAACTTAAGTCAAACGCCCTAGACCGCTCGGCCAACCTGACGACTACGTTGACTAAAATTATTATTATAAGAAAGTGTGTAACGTGTAACCACGTATTAATTTAGTACAAACTTGAAAGCTGAAGAAGTAAGAAGTACAACAAACAAAAAAAATAAATGCTGTAGCCGTTTTTGTGATAGCAGGGATATGGAACAGCACCCTGCTGTTGTCTTACCCGCCCAACGTCGAAGAAGTTAGCGTTTCTCTTAGATTCTCCAACGGGTCTCTGACTGAGCAAAACCTAAGCGAACAACCTGGAGAATGGGTTAATTTAACACCGTTTCAATTTAGAGGGCTGTTCGTGGTTGGAAAACGGATGCCCTCTGTCATACCGGAAACTCCGACTGCAAGGTTCATTTATGTAAAGGCCAAGTATATTTATAACAAGAAAATAGGAAATCGTGTCGAGTTCCTTTCTAATTGGGCACCTGTTGTATGGAATGCTATCGGTTGTAATGATGAAGAAGTACCACAGCAAGCGAAACCTCACAAACAAGTGGATACATATTTTTTTGCGAGCCTTTTGATGCTCGGTGTGAACTTACTCTTGTGCATGATAGCCTTGGCAATTCGTTATTTAATTAAAAAATATTACAATTCATACCATGTTTAATGTTAGTTTTATTTTCTCGCTCTCTCTCTCTCTCTCTCTCTTATGCAATGTAATAGAATTTAATAAAAAAAAAACACAATGAAAACAAGTTTTATTTTTACACATAGAGTACAATAAAAAATCAATTTTACGATAGAAAAACTCGAATGGTACCAGTAATAAATATACTGCACACAGGACACTTGGTAATTTGTTGTGAACAAGCTATACAAGACGTTAAGTGTCCACAGGGTAAACAAACAATATCTAAACCGTTACTAAAACACATTTTACAAACATTATTAATAAACTTAGAGGCTGCAGGTGCTATAACAATTTCGGATGGGTGTGGTCTGTAACTTTCTGGAAAACTATTCGGCCTGATCTCAATAAAAGAATCCGATGAAGTCGATGGTTGATTGAATTCGGTGATTAAAGTAGAGGTTGGTGCAGGTGGTTGAATACCTACAGTATCATCTGTGGTGGTCGTTGCCAAGGAGATTGGAATGTTGGGGCAGTTTATTCCGGTGATCATGGAGCAGTCAGGTGAAAATTGTATATGTGCTTCCCAGGGGGTTAGAAGCATGCAATAAATGTTTGCATATAATAAACAAAATGGGCAGCGTACTCTATCTTCAACGTTGGTGTAATAATAACCCATCTTAGCTAATACTTCGGGCTCAGGATCTCGCAGAGGCCCAACTGGTGAATGTTGCTAGGCGATTTTTTTCACTATACATGTCCTCTGTAGCCATATTAAAAAATTATTAGCATTTATCACGACCGCGGACACACAACAACTAAAAGTTCTTGAGTGGTACTATCCCTATTGAGAGATCTCGGCTTGTTCCTCAAGGCCGAGGTTACGGTGGTCGTTTACACAAACATGTTTCAACACGTTTTTTTTTTCTTGTGTAAAAGCAGTGGTAAAACCTAGTATAAAATATGTTTTTGTTTTAGGGAGGATCCGTAATATCATAATGACCCCAAGGTAAAGAATTAATCCCATCCTGTAATATATACCTTTTATTGTCGAAAGAGTCTAAAGCTTTTTTCTTTATTATAAAAGTAGAAACGAGATGTCTCTTAGAACGTATTGTAGTATTAGTTGTATAAAATGATTGATTATTGTGTAGACAGTCGTAGTATGATTGAAAGGTGATTCTGTTTTTTAGAGCTACTCTACCTACACCCTTGGCCTTTTTAATTACGTAATTGTTTTCGTTGTCATCGTCGTTGTCGTCGTCGTCAGAGTTATCTCTATGTTGTTTTTGTAATTTTAAAGAGTACATTTTTGCACGCAAACCCACAAAACTCGTTATAACTTTCCCTTTTAATTCATCTTTGAATTTACCCAGTACCTTATTATTTATGCGCGGAATTCTGTATAAATTTTCAGGGTGGTAATCAAATGTGTCAAAGGGTGCCTGACTGCCCTTCTCCTCAATTTCGTCCCTCAAAAACTTGTAAATATCGTCTTGAAAGGCATAGATAAACGAGTCCGTGTCAGTGTACAGCAACGTTACCGGATGACGCAATTTTGGATTACGAATTATGTCTTCGTAATGGAAAGAGTATAAGTAAGCAATACATCATGCAGCTATGCAATATAGCAAAATATGTTGTTATATTTATTAAAAGGTTTTAATTTTTCTTTAATAAACATGTCTTAACATGTTGGATTTTTTGTGACCTACTTTCAGGTCAATAACTTGCCTTACATCCTTGACCTAATTAATAAAAAAGTTGAAAACACCATGTATTTAAACGATGTTAACTTTATCTCATACAGCATTCTTTTGGGGTGATAATTCACTGTTATCTACACCATGACCTACTAATAGACTATCATATTAAAACCCATATTATTTCACAATATCTCTTTATTTTGTTAGGTATATACTAAGGTACAAAAATTATTTTAAAAAAATAACAATAACTACATACATTATTTTAATTAATTTTAAATCTTGCAATTCTTAGTGAAAGAATTACAGAGATATCTTACTGTACAATATTGATTTAAATCGTAAGATAGTTTTTCTAAATTTTTTAAATATTTTCGAAGCTTGCACTGAAAACGATGCTGGCGCTGTTGCGGATACTTTTTTGTCTCAGAATTGTGCTTGTACAGGAACTCTTTAACATCTGAAAGCAAAATTTTTGAGTGAAAGTGAATTATTTCCATCATCGTAAGATAATTTTCGGTTGCTACAAACTCACACAACATTTTTGAATAAAACAAAATATCCAAGTTACTATTCAGATAAATCATTTCAAGAATCATATTTATAAAATTAACGAATAACATGCATAATCATTTCTGTAAATGGATTGTATTGTATTATACATTCTTGCAAAATTATTGCGTAAAGTTTGGTACCGGCTGCAAAGTTTTCAGACGTCTCTACTTCTATTCTGATGTCTATAGGTGATTCTTTTAGGGGTACGGTTTGATTTGAACAGGCGATAACAAACACAGGTGTATCCTTGTAGGAACTCTTTAACATCTGAAAGCAAAATTTTTGAGTGAAAGTGAATTATTTCCATCATCGTAAGATAATTCTCGGCTGGTATAAGCTCACACAACATTTTTGAATAAAACAAAATATCCAAGTTACTATTCAGATCAATCATTTCCAGAATCATATTTATAAAATTATTGTAAAAATCAATAAAAGAATGGTGGTTCAGTAGGTCAATTTTTTGCGTAATTAATTGAGACAATGATGCCAGGTTCTCAAATTCGCTGGCACTGATAACAACCGAATCTTTTCCATCACGTATTATCGTTACACTTCTATCCCTTCGGCACATAACTATTGATATATTATCATTCAATTTTATGTTTTTTTCAAACTCGCCATAATCAAAACGTGAACGTTGAAAAAAGTTTCTGCAAGATAGTTCAAGGCGCGATGCTTGAAAATCAAACCAGTCATATTCCATGAAAATAACCGATGGATTGTTGCATGCTCGATTTAAGCAAATAATCCTTACTACCAGTTCAAAATTCATCGAAGGGTGTAATCCAACTTCCACCGCATGAGTATGACCGCACCCATTCCAATTTTCTTCATCACCTGTATTTTCAAGTTTGTACAGCGATGCTGAAACCATTTCAGGTGCTGCATAAACACACCCTTTCATTTCTACATCTTCCGACGTCGTCGCCTCCATATCTTTACCAATATTTTTATTATTGGGATTAATCTTATTGATATTTTGAAGGTCTAAAAACAAATTAAATTGTATTTTAAATTTCTTTACTCAAATATTATTTTACCTTCCCAAACAACTTCATCCTCCTTCACGGCATCCCCGAAACATTCTGAATTAAAACAATCACACTCGGTAGTCATTGTTGAGACTGTTTTATTGTTTAACAATACTCTTGATTGTTGGATGCTGACCACGCTCTTGACGACTCTTTGTGCTTGGGAAACTAAATACAGTTTACTTATAAGACTAATTTAATCTACTTGCACACACGTACCGTACATAAAATTATGCTTTAGGTCTGCAAAATAAAATTTACATAAGAATACACGTTAATTGGAACATTTTACAACAAATATCACAGATTTCCATTTAAATGTACGCACTTCCGGACACACTGCCCTCTGACCCTTACATATCATCGGTCGTTAAACCGACATGATAACAAAACTAATTTATAATAAAAATTAAAGACTATGTTATTTTAAACTTTTAAGACATACAAGCCGACGCCTCCGCCGCCCTTGAGCTCTTGATGCATTTTAAACAATCGATTTTTTGTTTCGGTGGACCATCAATTTGATCATCCCCTGATGGGTAATAATGTTCATAGCAATACTGATAGTCCCACAAATATTTCTGCATTTCCGCGGGTAATTTTTCAAAATTTCTTGCAATATATTTTTTATCTTGTAAACAAGAATTTATCTCATCGAACTGCTGCTGCTGCTGCTCACAAAACTGATGTCTGAACATTCTCAAAACTTCTTACAATCTAATCAAATAATTATATCTTACCAACTATTAATTGCAATATTGTGACGTCACCATCTATTATTATTATTATTACTATTTATGACCATCTAACAGATTTTTATATACTGCCTCATTCCTTTTACAATCTTGAAGTAATTTTGCTGTGAAATTATAAATATTCTCAAGTTTTAATAGATCAATTTCTAGCGAAACTTTCCTACCCTCAAACAGTCTAATTCAATTTTATCATCTGCACACTCTTGAATTCTTTTCTTAGTACATGCTGGAGATATTTCCTCTGTTGACGTCGGCGTCGCGACGCTATCCCACTCTGTCCAAGAGGGTGCTTTTGTATATTCTCTTTGCACCACCCCTGCACCATTATCACCATTGTTATCACTATTTTGATTATGCTGTTGCTGCTGCCCTTGCAACCCATTAAATCCGTGAGAATAATTAAATATCGGTATCGTTTGATCCCAAGGATGATTCAAATGCATTCGAACCAAACTCTGATTTACAACCTTTCTACTCACCGACGTAGTTCAATTCAACCATAACTGCGAATCGATATTTTCGCGAAAACTTTGACCAATACACCCACAACTCGCCGAAACAATTAATATTATCAAAAACATTGTTGAAACTAATTTTTCAACGGACAAAACGCGCTTATATTTACAGATAGATTTATAATTTTCTTAAGAGCCGAACCGCTTTCCCTCTCATTAAAATCGGTCAATTTAGAATTTATCTCCGACACCGCAGACTCATAAACCAAACCAATATCCGTTGATTGCAACACCTCGAAATTCTTTGTATTAAAATATTTCCTATCCTCTATCTCAGGACTACTAGGCTTCACAAAATCACCCGAAAATACAAAATTTACCTTTATACACCTATAACGTCTTACTGCTTTACCCACATACACTCGAACTATCTTATAACAATCTGCGAGAAATTCGTCAGGATTTTTATGCGCCAAATTTACAACCGAACCCGTTCGCAATCTTCCCTGCACTTAATGTATCCTGACATTTTAATCGCATACTTCTCACCTCTCCCCTCTCCCCTCCCACCCCCACCCTCTACAATGCTTTGTCTTAAACACAACCTTTCTGCCCTTAAATTTTGCAAGGCCGTCTCTAAATGACGTTTTCTACCTACACCTACACCCCTTTTATCATTCCCTATACACTCCCGCAACTCTTTTCCCACCTCACACACCAACTTACGATTTAATTTCAACGCATCCTGTATACTAACAGACATATTTATTTTTAAACTTTATATCCTACAAACACCTTTCATCACTACACCTCACACACCTCTAACACATTTTTGCCTTACATCCTATCATTTTAATTACACCATTTTCAAACACACATCTCATCATCAGGTCATTCAACTCTCGTTCACTCCCCATTTTTACCCAACATTCGCCTCTCGCTCGCTCTCTTATCTCACTCCCCAACTCTGACGTCACACTTACGCTCATTCCCACAACTCCCCATTACTTGCCTCTTGCATCTCGCATCTATCACCATTGACCCCATTCCCCACAACAACCAACTCCTTTCATCCGCTATCTTTCACCTTTCACCCGCTATCTTTCACCTCTCACTCCCCACAAACCATCTCACTCTTTCAAACCTCTCTCTCCACCAACTTCAAACCCCTTTCTCACCCCCATATCACAACCCCCAATCAACACCACCCCGCCCAATTGCAACACCTCCACACGCACCTGCTCCACCACCTTTCACCTGCCTCATTACTCTTATCGTTCACCTTATATTCACGGGGGAAGGCGGGGCCTGATTCTAGAACCGGCACAGATAACCTACTTATACTTACTCTGATGAGATAAGAATTGCTATTCAAACGCAAGAATTATTAGTGGATATAGGTGAGAGTGTTCTGTATATAGAGGGAGAAATAAAAATTCCTACAGGAAATGAAAATAAAGCATGGGCATTAAGTAACAATGCACCATGTTTTCTTTTTGAAGAGATACGATATGAACTTAACGGTCAGAAGGTGGATGTTCGTAGATTACCAGGTATTACGACTGCTATAAAAAGTTATGTTGCTTATACACCCGACTCTAAAAGGAATTTGAGCTATGCTGGCTGGTCACCATACAATACTGATTTACAAATCGTTAATAAAATATTCGATATCAACAAGAAGGTTACTAAAATTACTTTCTCTGCATGTATTCCTCTAAAGCATCTCTTTGGATTTGCAGAGGATTATCCTCGAGTTATTATAAACATGCGACATGAATTAATATTAACTCGAGCAAAATCAGATATCAATAGTTACTATGGTGATACAAATGTTAGTATTGATATTCAAAAAATTCAATGGAAAGTGGAACATATCATTCCTAATGATACAATAAAGCTTCAGTTACTAAATAAAATAAAGGATGGATCTAAGATTACATTTGCTTTTAGACAAGCTGAGTTATACGAATTACCTTCGCTCAAATCTTCAAAGTCTGAAATTTGGTCTATTAAGGTAAGCACGCATACTGAAAAACCTCGATGGATGTTGGGTGCATTTCAAAATGATAAGATAAACAACAAGTTATCTAGAGCTGCAGATTTCGATCATGTAGACATTACTAATCTTCAAGCCTATCTTAACTCTGAAATCTATCCTTATGAGCATATGAATTTGGACTTTGAAAATAACAAGTATATGCAAGCATACTACAACTACTTATCATTTCAATCTAGTTATTATGGTAAACGAGTTAGCAAACCTATATTTAATTATGAAGAGTTCAAGAAGTGTCCTATTTTCGTTATCGATTGTTCTAAACAAAATGAATCTTTAAAGAGTTCAACTGTAGACGTTTAACTTAATATTGAAGCACATGCAAGAGCAGCAAATGTAAGAGCTTTCTGTCTAATTCTTCACGATGTTATTATGGAATACTGTCCTCTAACAAACAGAGTTACAAAACTTTGAGAAGATGGAAGATAATTTAATGCTCTTGTTATAATATCAGTTGTACTAATTTATGTATTTTATTATTATTATTATTATTATTTTATATTTAAACTTTCAAATGTATAGTAGCTAAATAAAATAAAAAATTATGATGAACCGCAAAACGAGTTTATACCGAGTGGGTATTTTCAAAGCCGAACATAGGGGAATTGCATTGTAACTGATCTTTATATAGATTCCTGCTCGCCATTTAAACCAAGAAGGATGGTAATGTCTTTATTATAAAAACCCTCTGCTCTACTGAATACTCGTTATTATTCATATTATTTGATATTAATAACAGAAACATGGACTGATTTCAAATAATTTAATTGACAGAAAAAAAAAAGGTGACAATCATAGCAACCTATATTATTTCAAAATAGCATTATTTCATATATTTTTTTACAGAAAAAGATAACTAAGTACTAACATTTATTGGTACCATCAGATGCGCTGTATTTTTGTCGTTCTATTCATACCATTACCATCCTTGTGGGTTTAAATGGCGAGCAGCAATCTATATAAAGGTTAGTTACAATGCAATTCCCCTATGTTCGGTTTTGAAAGTACCCAGACGGTATATATTTCTGTTTAAACATTTTTCCTTAGTATATGAGAATCTGTAAAGAGTAGCAGATATTATCATTCATCATGAAAATCGTTAAACAGTCTCGTATGTTACCTATTCGTAACATTGATCCTCCAATTATGAATAAAAGACTAAAAAGAAGACACGGGGATCTATTACCTGACACTATACGGTGTATTATTTGCGGACCAAGTAATTGTGGTAAATCTAATGTTATGATTTGTCTTTTGGAAGATCCCAACGGTTTAAAATTTGAAAATGTGTATGTATATTCTAAATCTTTGAAGCAGAATAAATACGAATATTTGAAAATGATTCTAAACAATGTTAAAGGTGTTGGTTATTATGCGTTTGAAGAAAACACTAGTATAGTTGATCCACAAAAATCAAAACCTAATTCAATAATGATATAATTTGTGATAAGCAAGAATGTATGAAAGAATATTTTTGTAGAGGTCGACATAATTTAATTGATTCTTTTTATCTCTGTCAAACATATTCGAGAATTCCTAAACAGCTGATACAAGACAATTCAAATTTGCTTGTATTATTTAAACAAGACTCTTTAAATTTAAAGCATGTTTATAATGATCACGTGGGTACAGACATGACCTTTGAATAGTTTCGCGATATTTGTGGTAAATGTTGGTTAGATAAATATGGATTTATTGTAATTAATAAAGATGAAGACATAGATAAAGGCAGATATCGAAAAGGATTTGATTATTATATATATCTATAAGATAATTCATCAGTTCAGTATGTCATTCAGCTTTCTACAGGTGTAGATGTGCTAAGCAGTAGTACTGGGCTGTTAAGTAGCAGTAGTACTGGGCTGTTAAGTAGCAGTACTAGTAGCTGATTCCAGTTGTACTGAGCTGTTAAAAGCAGTTTAGACCTGTTTTAAAAGCTGTTTGTAGCAGTAGTAGTAGTAGCTGATTCAAGCTGTTTTTACAAAAAAAAAAATGAATACTAACAACTATAAAAATTTAAAGCGACAAATCGTTGAAGCTAGTGATGCAATTAGAGAGAAGTATCGGGCTCTTAAGCAAGGAAAGGTTGATACTCAATATATCATGGAGGAAACCTATAAACCGATAATAGATCCTCTGAAATAAATTGCTGAAGCTGCAACCACCACCACCACTCCAACCACCACCACTATTAGTAAAAAACCGAAAAAGGAACCAAAGCATCATGATAGTGATAATGACGATGATAAAGATGCAGTCGATACAGATATTAAATATTCTACTATTACAACAACAACTACTACTACTACACCAGCTAGAAAGATATATGTGCAACCAAAATTTTTAAAAACCGAAAGATAGGAAAAATTGGTTCGGACTCGGAAGAGGAATATAAAGATAATGATGATGAGGATGATGATAATCAGGATAATGAAGAGATACATTCTTAAAGTGACTATCATCAAAAATCACTGCTAGACGAAGCGAGTTCTATAGAATTTTTAGAACAATACGATCCACATCCAAAGATGATAAGAGATGAACCGGAAACGGATTCCGTTTACGGTGTTCGTTACGATATAGATACTGATGAGTGGAAAACAGGTGACAGTAGAATAAATGTTGTCGGTAAAGATCTTGTTGTCGAGAAGATTAACGAAGAGGGTGGTAAATATAAAGTTATCGATAGTAGTAGTAGTAAAAAAAATACAATGGAACACCGGGGCTGTATGAACTTTTAATAATGAAAGAACCTAATCCAAACATGTATAGTTTAGAGGATGAAAAAAACTATCGCGATATTATATTAGGAAGCAACGCTCATAAATGAAAGTACGATCCTACAGCTCAAGTGCACGGTAACAGAAGTTATAAATATCTACGTGTATTAAAACCACTGCTCGCTAGCAATAGAGATAGCAGCAGCGGAAGAGGTATTAGTAATAAAGTTGTTAACGATAAGCCTATCGAATATGTATATTGGAATGAGATATCGGAATTAGTGGATCGATTGCAGCTCTTGTACGCTGAAAAAAGAGCCGGACATACAGGTCACGACAATGAAATATCTAGCATAATAGAGGAACTTCGAGAGGCAGGTGTTATTCTATAGAAAAGGGCAGAAGCCTTCGAAAAACGAAGCATTCGTAAGATGAGCATTGACAAGTTTGGGCGTCATCATTGGAGTCTGCGGGGCGGCAGGAAGGGAGATCCGGGCGTTGGATATAAGCTAACCTCCGATGGACACTTTGATTTGGAAAACAAGAAGCTAACAAACGTGGCCGATCCCCATCGCGATACGACGTTGTGAATAAACGGAGCGCTCTGATTGTCAGTGATCGGGTGGATTATATCGACGTTCGAAATAAACATCTTAAATTTGTTGCCGATCCGCGAGATGGTAACGATGGTCTTAATTTAAATTACTACACGAACACTTGATATGATTGTAATTCGAAACCGTTTAAGAACGTAGCAGATCCTAAGATTTTAAGTGAGGCTACGAATAAAAAGTATGTAGATAATATTAAAAATAGTATAAATACTAGAACGGATAGTATAATTAATGCTATTCCAAATATGATTGATAATAAGGTAAGCAGTATTCTAGCCACTACTTGTTTGACGAAAGACGATAAAACTGGAAAGTACAATGCTAACAATAAATTAATAATTAACGTTAAATATCGGCAAGCAGCGAACGAAGCCGCGAATAAAAAATACGTCGACGATCAAGTTAATGCTGCTATCAAAAATACAAATACAGCGTTAGAGGATTTTATGAAAATTTTTAAAACTCACACGGATTCCTCTAATACCGCTATAATGAATGCAAATACTATAATAAAGGAAATAAGAAACGACATACGAACTATTCAAGCTGAAATAAAAGAAGTGAAGACAGTGATTAGCGGTTCGCAGTAGTGACTTCAAAAAATGGTTTAAAAGCTAACATCATTTAACCACATTTACATTCGAAGTATTGTCTTTGTTGTTGATGTAATAATAATAATAATAATGTCTAAGCAGCAAGTAGTCGATGAACTACATAAGGCTGCGAGAAACAATTTTCCCAGAAGACGAACTGTAATTAAAGGATTCGACAATTTGTGGCAAATCGATTTAGGAGATTTTCAGGGGTATTCATGAATTAACAATGGTTTCAAGTATGTTCTAGTAGTGATTGATTGCTATTCTAAATTTTTATGGACTCGTGGTTTAAAATCAAAGAAAGGTGTAGAAGTTACAGAAGCGATGACTCAAATATTGAAAGAATCATCTCGAAAACCTAAAAAGTAACAATCGGATGCTGGAAAAGAATTTTATAATAGCGATTTCAAGAGATTAATTAATAAGTACAACATAAATCATTATTCAACGAATACCGTAAAGAAAGCTGCCATTGCTGAACGTGTTATAAGAACTATTAAAGGTAGCTTGTATAAAACGTTTAGTATGCGTGGAAAATATAAATGGATAGATATTTTAACTGATATCACTCGGGCTTACAATGAACGTAAGCATCGCACTATTGGTATGAAACCCTGCGATGTTACAAAGAACACCAAATTAAATAGCTACAATCATTTGAAAGTTTTACAAAGACGTCGCTTCAAGGTCGGAGATGTGGTTAGGATTAGCAAGTATAAGGGTGTGGTCGCTAAAGGTTTTACTCCCAATTGGTCAACCGAATTATTTAAAATTACCACCGTTCAAATTACAAATCCGACAACTTACAAGATAGAAGATATGCGTGGACATCCAATAGTAGGAGGTTTCTATGAATATGAACTGCAAAAAGCTAAATATCCAGACGTTTATTTGGTTGAAAAAGTACTTAAGCGGAAAGGAAACAAGGTGTAAGTCAAATGGCTTGGTATCAATGAAAAATCATGGATTGATAAGAATAATGTAGTATTGTAAATATTATTTCTTCTGATAGAATTAATCTCGTTCGTTAGAATGTAAAATAGTTATATAAAATAAAAAAGAAAATATAATTTAATTGTTTTGTTTTTTTTTCTTGTTTCTACCTTACCATTTTTTTCCTGTATAGTTACTAACTGCATAATCATTTATTTTAATCAGATTAACCTCTAAGCGTGTAGCAAAATCTATTTAATAATAATAATAATAATAATAATATTTTCGTCTGTTTTTATTCAAAATACAAACATCTGTTTATGTTAGAATCATATTTACTGTTACACCCTGTATAATTAAATACTGATATCGGTCTGTTTTTATATGTATAAACGATTTGTGTTTATATCTGATTTCCTTGAGGTGTTGAATTATTTTGTTTCTGTAATCGCAAAGTGTAAAAAAAACAGGAAGTTTTATTTTCTTGCAGAAAGTAAATACCTACATAATTTATTCTCATAATATTTTATACTCAATGCATCAGAAAATAGATTTGTACCTATATCTGTCCTACTGATTTAATAAAATCCAAAGTAGGTACATACCTGTTATCTATGATTATTCTTCACGATCATTTAAAGCTAGAATTATAATATTATTATTATTATTATTAAGAGTTGAAAGTACGTACGAAACCATTCAAAACACTTACTATCTACAAAAACACAATCAGCCATACTGATAAGTCTATTTTGATCAATAATTGTTCCTTTATTCGCTACATCACTAAAATCATGTTCAGATATAAATGATCCTCCTACCATTACACTTTGTAATTCTAACGTAGGTCCGAAATAAATAATGAATACGGTACTTAAAGCTTCATCTCGAAATAGTTTTACCTGTAGCACAGTACCATAATTTTCTTCCTGTAGTACTACAAGAATTCTGTGGTAAAATTGCCACCCAGAACCTATTTCAAAATTTAACACTAAACCATCACTTTCTTTAAGAACTGTTAATAAACGAATTGGCAAATCATCTGAACAAACGATTTTTAACGAAACTAAATATTCAAATTCCAGAAAATGTTCAAATTCTGTCATTTTTATGTGAATTAACAGGAAAACACAGTTAACAGATGTCTATATTTAAAACGAAGTATTAGAACATATCCACCCTGTAGAGGTTATTTTCTTTTTTAACTAATTAAGACTAATTAATGTGTTGAATTATATTCTGTTATCACAAAGTGCAAAAACAGGAAGTTTTATTTCCTTGCAGAAAGTAAGTAAGTAATAATTTTTTCTCATAATATTTTATGCTCATAATTAAAATGGGTCTCAACCAAGCAGGTATCTATTACTCATGTGTGGATGTGATGGTGTATGTGTATATATTTTTTTGTTTATATTTCGATAAAATTTATCAATACGTGCGGGGGAGATATCCCTTATTCTGCGGCGGCGGTGTAAGTAAATACACATTTTTTTTTATTTTCATTTATTCTTTCTAAAATATTTTACAGCAGTCTGTGGGGTTAATAGAGGTTCCGATAGGATCACCCCCTCCTCCCGGGGCAATAGAAATTTTTAAAGGCAGTTTACAGGGAGTAGGATCCCCTGTAAAAAAAATTTTGAATATACCCTTACGGGTAATTTGGGTTCGCCCAGAAATGTAGTGAGTATATTTTTATTTGTACTTTACGTTATCTATCTTCATTATCAGAAAAGTTAATTTTTTTATATTTTCTTTGTTGCAGAAAATAGTTATCATTATTTTATAGTTTTTTTTCTTATTAGATTAGATTAGATTTAGATAAATTTATTCTTTTTTATCCCTTCAGGATTAATTGTAGTATTTTCAAATTCCTTTTTATTTAGTATAGAGAAAACTTGTTAACTTATCAATTTTTATGTTAAATAATTTTCACTTTGTACACATTCACAATGTTCACTCAAAATATGTATTTTTCAGAAGTCTTAACCGAATATATTACTTTTGGGTCAAAAGTAATATAATCGGTTAATACTTCTGGAAAATATATATAGAATTTATATAAATAATAAATATTAAATAAAATATCGATTTCAACGGGAAATATCAAGATTTATTCGCTTTATACGTATTTCGGCATCATTGTGCCATTGTCAAAAGCTATTATAAAATATTATAATATTTTATAATAGCTTTTGACAATGGCACAATGATGCCGAAATACGTATAAAGCGAATAAATCTTGATATTTCCCGTTGAAATCGATATTTTATTTAATATTTATTATTTATATAATCATGGATTTCAACAAAGTGACGCTTGAGAATGTCAATATATAGAAGTTTCTCATTATTGCTATTTATTGTTTTATCAATAATATTGCTTAATAAAATATTTGTATTACCTGCCTATAAGTTATCTTTATTTTTAATCTGAACAATTCCTATCCTTCTTCGACATTCTTCATCAAAACTGTTATAGATTCTTTGACGTCCGCAATAAACAATTAAACAACAAGATTCATTCATTCATTCAAGATTTTTTTTTGTTTTATTTCTTTTTATTTTCTTCTTAGTTTTTATTTTATAAAGAGATTAATTTTAAAATATGATTTAATTTCAATATGTATAAATTTATCAATTTTCTTGAATTGCTAATTTAATTTGCTATAATTAATTCTTTATCCTCTAAGTTATTTTGCTCAACTTTTCAAATGGAACACCCTGTATATTTTTAACAATGTTACATAACATTCTATTTTAAAAAGGAATTCTCAAGTATAATAAAAAAAAATCCAAACACTATCGTTCGTCAAATAATGTTCGATCTTATACAGGGTGTTAATACTAAGTCATTACACCCGAAAATGGCAGTTAGAACTCATTAAAACAAACAACTTTTTTTAGTTCCAATTTTTGATTTGGGGCCCCTATTCATAGTTATTGGATTTCTTTTGTTTTTTTAACAATCGTAATAACTCCTTCATTTCAGGGAATATTTCAAAAAACGAAAGGTTTTCAAAATGAGCTTATGGTTCCCTACAACATTTGTATTTACAGTTATTTTATATTTTTTCAAATAACAAAATGGCGGCCGATCAAAAATTTCAAATCTCAATATTTTGATAACCACCCCATAGATTTTTGAAAATAATTTTTTTTTTAAATCGTCAAACTATCTATTACAACATTTGTCTAAAACATTTTCTTCTGTCTACGCAAAAAAGAGGTCTTTAATTAAATTACAGACGAGCATGTGTAAAGTATCGACGAATTAAAAACAATTTAGAACGTTCTGCCATTAAAAAAATAAAACAAAAGAACAATTAGATTAGTGCACAAAACTGAACGAGATACGTTTTAAAATGAATAATTATCAAGACACTGAACTTCGTGACATGCTTTTGGTTTTCGGGGAGGCAAGGCGCAATGCACAGGAAGCTCAAAGAATCTATCGGAGAAGATACCCAAATCGCCATCAACCAAGTAGCCAAATTTTAGATAAATTGCGGTTTAATTACAGCAAAAATTACAGTGATCATGTTCAACCATATCAAGGACAATAGTTCGACGAAATCTGTTAGCATTCTCACCAATTGTTGGATCAAAACAACCAGACTCTGGTAAACATCTGCAAATTTTTCTAAAAATTTGGTTACTTGGTTGATGGCGATTTGGGTATCTTCTCCGATAGATTCTTCCTGAGCATTGCGCTTTGCCCCCCCGAAAACCAAAAGCTTGTCACGAAGTTCAGTGTCTTGATAATTATTCATTTTAAAACGTATCTCCTTCAGTTTTGTGCACTAATCTAATTGTTCTTTTGCTTTATTTTTTAATGGCAGAAACCTACTTTGATGTAAATTGTTTTTTATTCGTCGATACTTTACACATGCTCTTCTGTAATTTAATTAAAGATCTCGTTTTTGCATAGATAGGAGAAAATGTTTTAGACAAATGTTGTAATAGATAGTTTGACGATTTAAAAAAATATATATTTTTAAAAATCTATGGGGTGGTTATCAAAATATTGAGATTTGAAATTTTTGATCGGCCGCCATTTTGTTATTTGAAAAACATAAAATAACTGTAAATACAAATGTTGTAGAGAACCGTAAGCTCCTTTTGAAAACCTTTCGTTTTTTGAAATATTCCCTGAAATGAAGGAGTTATTACGATTGTTAAAAAAACAAAAGAAATCCAATAACTACGAATAAAGGCCCCAAATCAAAAATTGGAACTAAAAAAAGTTGTTTGTTTTAATGAGTTCTAACTGCCATTTTCGGGTGTAACGACTTAGTATTAACACCCTGTATATTCACACATATATCTGCCCACGCCTTCACTTGTCTAAGCCTACACCTATCCAAGCCTACACCTATCCAAGCCTACACCTGTCCAAGCCTTGTACACCTGTCCACACCTATCATCGTCGTCGTCGTCGTCTAGGTCCCCCTCACCTTTTCCAACCCCTTCAAGCCTTGCACCACTTCACCGCTCACCAGGTGCGCGGGGGGGAAGGGGTCGATGAAAAATAATGATGACGATGATGATGAGGGATGATGATGATGAGGAGAAGCGGGTTGCGTCACTTTCAAAATGGCTGACTAAATGGGGGACGTCTATCGGAAGTTGCGTCACTTCCTGATCGAGAATCAAAAAAACAAAATGGCCGACTACAGCCTCAAGATGACGGACATTCTCAAGCGGATTGCGTCACTTTCAAAATGGCTGACTAAATGGGCGGTACTGGAAGTTGCGTCACTTCCTGGTCGAAAATCAAAAACAAAATGGCCGACTACAGCCCCGCAAGATGGCGACATTGTCAAGCGGGTTGCGGCACTTTCAAAATGGCTGACGATATTTGAATTTACGCGGGAATTGGGGCACTTCCGGTGGTCTAGAATCACCTCTGCTTATCTACTTGCGACTAATTGCAAATGCTTCGCACGGGTTAGATACAGATGGTTTACTACAATATAGAAAACGATGTTTGGATTTTTATATAGAAAGTTGTCGACAAATATACGTACGATTTAAATTTAAAGATTCAGTTCCAATGACTTTTAAATTTCTTAGTATTATTTCACCGGAAGAAGTGATGAGTAAAAAACATGTCACCATTGCTCCATTGGCAGGTAGGTTTCCTAATTTAATTGACGATAATGCCTTAAATGAATTAGGTCGTGAATGGCGGCAATTACGGAATTTTAATTTTACTGATGAATTTCAAAATCTTGATATCAAAGAGTTTTGGCTTAAATGTGCAAAAATAAAATTGGGTGATGGTACACAAATGTTTCGAATTTTAAGTAACTTTGTATTCACTATTTTTTGTCTTCCTCATTCGAGCGCTACAGTACAACGAATTTTTTCTCAAATAAATTTAAACAAAACAAAAGTTCGTAATAGGTTAACTACCGACACGTTAAATGGAATTATGTTAAGTAAAAATTTGCTTAAAAAATAGAATTGTTTTAATTTTCCGGTAAATAAAGAATTACTGTCCAAATTTCAAAATACCATGTATAAAACTACAGATTAAATGTTTACGTGAAATAAGTATACATATAGCTACTCTTAAAATTATTAGTTTTTTCCTTTATTTTATCCTTTTACTACTTGTATTACATTTTATATGTTTAATAAAACGATTATTATTCTTGTATCTAAACAATATTATTTTATATTATTGTAATTATTATACACAATTTTAAAAAATCTCTCCTCCCTAAAAAACTCATTTAATTTTAAGCACCAGTATCTCAGCATAATCTCAAGTTCAGGGAAATCTAGGGAATTTTTCAAGATTTTTTTAGGGAAATTTAAAATTTTGACCTGGCAACACTGAGTCCACCACTCTACCTGCGAGTCAGCACCAGAATCAGCCAAGCAGTCCAGTCAGCCCTGCCGAGCCACCTACAGCATCAGCCCCAGTCCAGTCTAGTCAGCCCTGCCGAGCCACCAACAGTATCAGCCCTGCAGAAGCGACCGGGTCCATCACCCCAGCACCCTGGCTGAGAATCACCTCCGCGGGGTCAATCCCACCATCGCCCGGGCCAGCATCTTAGGGCTGCGACTAGACCTTCAACGGTCTCCACCGAAGTGTTTGCGGGACCCCCGAGAGTGCCGTCCGGGTTATTCCCCGGGAACCCCGCCGACACCAGAAGCCACCGCCGCCGCCGATCCCGAACCTCGGAGAACCCCAGGGCTACTATCACTCCCGGAGGGTACTCCAACCGCCGAGCAGCAGGAGTGGCTCCCTTGCCCTCAGACGAGGGACACACCCCCACAGAACCTCGTCAACCGCCACGAAGAAGCGTATTCGACACGCTACTCACCCCGGGGGCCTGCCCAAGAGCCCACCTGCCACCACCACGCGGCTTATTCACGCCGTCAACCTCAGGAACCTGCCCAGGGACGCCGGTGATCAGTCCACTGCCAGCCCTCATCTCCCCATTACCGCCAACACCCCCCGGTCCCAGTATTGTCTAATCACCGTGGACAACGACACAACCCGTCGACGCTACCGTCTCCTGGCGGGTAGCCAAGACCCGAGGCTCCAGGGGAGAACATATGAACAGCAGCCCCTCCGCCCCCGACCAGTGGAAATCACCGCCTAACACGAAGAAGATCGACAACTGATAACTGTAGCATAAATAATTTGATGTACCATAACCCGTCTCCTAATATTATGAAATAAATGTATAAAACTGCCGACGACTCAATATTTTATTAGGTGAAGCGTATCATACATTTAAGTTTGGAATCGTTACAAACTATTATCTGAAATTGATTTGACATTAAGAAAAGACAGGAATCTGCGCTCCCCTGTACCCATTTTATGTGAATACAGCAATATAGAATGTAAGTGTTTTAATTTTGTTTTGCTTATTTTAAATATAATCGAATTAAATAAAGCCGCCAATCAAATTGATGGCAATTTTAATTCGTTATTAAAACATTTTTTAGTAAAAAATATTTAATTTGCAGATGCAGTAAGAATCAAACATAGTGAAACAACAGACAAAGATCTAAACATCAGCATAGGTGCTACGTTGGCTTCATGTGGGGATTGGGAAGGTGGGAGGACAGAGGACAAAAAAAATTAAGCTCATTGATAAAACATATAATGTATAGATGTATTATACAGGGTGCTGAAATAATGGTGTATTAACTCATTGGTGCGTTGTTAGCGGATACTTCCAGAGTAGGTATGTGAAAAATAGTAAAAAAAAAATTATATCTAGCATATTCTTCAAGATGAAGATGCCCAAAGTTGAGTTTTTAACTTACTTATTATTTTATATTAACAAAAGTTATATCTTTATTTTTAAAGTTAATTACGTAAAGAATGAAAGTTTTAGATAATGTAGGCCGTCAGCAAAGAAAATATCGAAAATTATTAATTCAAAAATGTTAAAAATTTGGCAACATTGTTTCTAAGATACCTTACTTAAATACTGTACTATTTCTTTTCATTAATAAACCATGTTGCCAGTTCAACTAATTTTCATAAATAAATAATACCTCCATATCTAGAAGAATAAAACTCAAAGATTTTTTAAAATTATTTTCCCATGTTCAACAAGTGTCCCTTAACAGCGTAGGTACCATTGAGTTAATACTCCATTTTTTCAGCACTCTGTATATCTAAACTAAACTTAATTCTAATTAAAATATTTCATACTATTACATACAGGAAGTTTTTTATATTATAAACCCCAACAACCTATAACTTTGGTGTATTTGCACAAATTGATTAAACACATTAATGTGGCAAAGTTATTACGCGACACCCTTTAGATGCCCTTATAATAAATCAGCCTTGCTTTTCTGTAACGTTCAAGTGAATACAAGAATAAAAACATAGGTACTAAGAAACAGATAACCATTATAGAAACGAAATATAAATTCATGTTTTCAATGTAATTGTTCATTGTCTAATACTGATCAATATGTTGCTTAACACATTGCACCAATATTGTTTAGTAATATTCCAGATAATTGCTTAAAATATTGTGAAAACGGTTTTTAGTAATGTTGCTCAAATACTGTTTATCAATATAACATTATATACGAGTAGGCATAATAGTGTTGAGCAATATTTCAATAATATTATTAAGCAATAATTTGGAATATTACTATACAATATTGGTGCAATACAATTAAGCAATAATTGGGAATATTGCTGATCAATAGTGGTGGAATATGAGTAAGCAATAACTGGAAATATTGCTATACAATATTGGTGCAATATGATTAAGCAATATGTGAGCAATATTTTGAGCAATTTGGACCAATAAAGCAGAATGTTCATTACTCATTCATTACTATATTGGCGCAATATTTGTTGGAAATATAGTACCATTATTGCAACAATTTCTAGCCTATATTGTACCAATATTGCGTGCTACTTGGGTGTATGTGTAAAATTGGTTCTGTTGTCAAAGATCCTATATTCTTAAAAAAACCCAGGCATAGTGATAGTGATAGAATTGATAGCGTTAACGAAGAAGCTTCTGAAGTTAATTTTGTGAATGTAGGACTATTCACACCACCAACCGAACATGTAAGTTTTGGCATAAAATTAGCATTTATAAAAAAACACCTGCTACAACCAAAATGCTCGTTTGCTGAAAACTTATCCCTATTAAATGAGAACAGATTTTATTACCGTAACCTTCCAAACGGGGAAAGACTTTTGAGAAATTGGTTGTCTTACAATCAAGCAAAATACAAAGTGTATTGCTCATTCTGTATGTCCCATGACAGTAATATGTATAAAATTGGTTCTGTTGTAAAAGATCCTAAATCTACCTATAGAAGGCTCGAAAAACATGAGAAATCATTAGAACACCAAACATCTGTTGAAACTTACTTGCGCAGTTCATCATTGAAAAACGTAGATTATCTATTAGACAATGCTAAACAACTTGAAGTACAACGAAATAGACAGATTTTGGAACGTATTGTTTCAATAATAATAGTATTAAGCAAGCAATCAATAGCGTTTCGAGGCCATAGATATGAATCTGCCTATTATCTTGATAATGATGAAAATATATTAGACGATCAGAATCAGGGTAATTTTTTAGCCATTGTAAAACTTGTGGCAAAATATGATCCCATTTTGGAAGCCCATGTTAAGCAGTGTGCAACAAAATCTAAATCTAAACAGGGCCGAGGCGAGGGCGGGGTTCCTTGCTTACATTTTTATCAAAAACCACGTTAAATAATATAATAAACATAATTGGACGATTAATGAAAAACAAAATAATACAACAAATACAAGAGGCAAAATTATTTTCTATAGAAGTAGACTCCACACAGGGTGTGGCTGTTATAGATCAACTTTGTTGGTGTGTACGATATGTTTTTAATGGGATTGTTAAAGAACGCTTTTTAAAAATGATTCCTATTACTCTTGGAACTGGTAAAGCACAATATGAAGTCATTAAGTCAGAAATGGACAATTTTAAGCTTAATTTAAATTGGATGATTAGTCAATCTTTTGATGGAGCAGCAAATATGCGAGGTCAGCACAATGGACTTCAGGCATAATATTTAAAGCAAGATGCACCCGATTCATTATTTACTCACTGCCGTGCCATGTTCTGAATTTAATTATTACAGATATGACAAAGTGCTGCATAAAATCTCAGGATTTATTTGCATTACTGCAAAATATTACTACTTTTGTGAAGCAATCGTATAAACGCAAAACCTTGTGGATTGAAATATTAGCAAAACAGCACGGGTCAGATAAATTACGAAGATTACAGAAAATTTGTGAAACAAGATGGAATAGCAAACATGCAGAACTTCTGGCAATATTTCACCACTTAAATGAAGATCATTCTAAGAGGCACCGGTATATAAACTTAATAGAAATTTTGCATACTCTGGGATACGATCAAAATATTGATGCAAATACCGCTAAAGAAGCCAGAGATTTATTAGCAAAAATAACTTCATTTGACATAATACTTACAGCCTTTGTTTATTTCAATATTTTTACAGCATCGACACCTTTGTCAGAATATTTACAAACTCGTGGCTTAGATTATTTAGCTGCTTGGAACAAAATCATAAGTTTTAGTGAAGAGTGCAGCGATTTAAGCAATAAATATAAATTAATTTACGACTCTGCCCAAAATTTTGCTGCAGAAATGGAATCACAAGTACAGCAACTTGAACTAGAAAATGTAGAAATTAAGTACCAGCTTGAAACCTACAGAAAACGGTTTAAAAAACGAATGGCCGGTGAAACTGCTGATGATGATGGAGGTAACATGGATGCTGAACAAAAATTTAGAGTAGAAGTCTTTCGGTATATCTTTGACATACTTTTGTGTGGCATAGATAGAAGATTTCTACAAAATAAAGATATTTTCTAGTCTTTAACATTTTTAGACCCAAAAAGATTCGACGACATCAAAGAGAAGAAACTTACGGTTTCGGTTATATCTCTTCAGTTTCTAGCTGATTTGGCAAAAGTTGATTGTGAACAATTAGTAGATGAACTACATAATTTTGCCAAATCCTACAGTAATTTAGTTAATGATAAAAACATTGTTACGTCGCGTAAGTGTAAAATGTGTGTGCCCTGTGCTTTTGAATTTTTGTACAAATATAATTTTCATTGTGCTGCATACACTAATTTGTACATTTCATACAAATACTTATTAACATTGGCATGTACTCAGGTGAATTGTGAGAGAACTTTTTCTAAGCTGAAGATGATTAAAACGCGATTGCGGTCTACCATGAGTAAGGAATTGTTAGATTCCTTACTTATGATTTCGATAGAAAATGACTTAACACCGCAGGCGGATGATATTATCGATGAATTTCGTCACAGCTCAAAGACATTAACGAGAAAATTATTTATGTAAAGGGTAAGTCTTAAATCATATGTTCTTTTATACATTTTCATTTCGGGCCCCTATTTTGGCTCGCGTCTCCTCGCCAGTCCGCCACTGTTAGTTGGTAGTAGTATTGTATCGCTCATGATATTAACACAACCACAGTTTGTACATAACCTCCAACCTCCGCTTGAGTTTGTTTTTTTTATTCCGCATTCGTTTTTATTCCGTTTTACTAATTTAATAACTTTAATAACTGTGCATTATCTGGTCCCCTGATGTTGTCAATACGTTAATAACGCTGTACGAACAACATCCTTGTTTGTACATGGTATCGGACAGCAATTACAAAAATAAAACGAAAAGAAGGAATGCACTCCAGGCTATTGCACTTTCGTTAAATGATAAGCTGGGCCTAAATGTACACTTAGGCATGGTTTCTAAAAAAATAAACGGTTTTCGAATATCATTTAACATCGAATTGAAGAAAGTGAAACTTTCGGAACACTCCGGTAGAGGTACAGACGATCTGTACAAACCAACTTGGCGGTGTTTTGAATCACTAACATTTTTAAGCAATTCTGCACCAACTAAGGGTTGCACTTATGTAAGCTCACCTTAATGGTGCATTTGTTCACTTTGTAAACTTTGCTTAAATATAATTATGTTAAACTATTGACTTTAAATCCAGTCACAATTTATAACGTGACATTATTAGAACCAATGAACTACAGGACGCAAATATTGCCAGAAATATTTAAATTATGTGGTCTAATAACCACAATACCATACAGCACAGCTTCAGTAGAAAGGTCTTTTTCGACACTTAAACGGGTGAAGACCTAGGCAAGAAATTCGATTGGACAAGAAAAACTCTCTAGCCCTTTTATCCATAGAGCAAGAACATTTGCGATTACTAGGGTTCAATGCGTGCTTTTATGATACTGTTATTCAACATTTTTGTAAAAAGAATAGGAGGTAGACTTGATATATAAATTAATTTTTTTATAATGTAGTTTTGTTTTTTTTTTCACGCCATTCATCTAACAAAAGGGTCGGCAAACAACGCCCCGCGAGTTGTTGTTTTTACATAAAAATCTTAAAAATCAATCAAATCAAGTACCATGTATGTAGGCGCGAGGAGAGAGAACAGAAATAGCCAGCTTGATGCACGTTTACATCTAATTTACAAAAAGTTTCCGGGTCCAGACCACCCCGCTTACTCGGGTGGGGGGGTAATCAATTTTGTACTGCAAGTGCAAACGACTACATTAATAAACTTTTGATTTCCTCCATACGTAACAAATAACAGGACAGGCTCTAGAAATATTAACAGGCTACAATTACAATACTTGGGCAGAATTAAAAACATTCTGAATTGAATACTTTTGAGATCAGAGATCCGAACTCAATTTGCAAATCGAATTAACCACACTCAGACAAAATTTTAAGGAATCACCCATTGACTTTTTAACAGAATTCAAACACTCTTGACTACTTATAATAATTCTAAAGTTGCGTTAAGTCAAGACACTGAATCTATAAACAAATTCAAGTTAGCGCAATCTAAAAACCTAGCTTTAACCACCTTCCCAGGAGGCTTACAAGAACCACTTGGTGGCTTTCGGAAGAGTAAATCACGCACAACCCTTGGGAATGCAATATCGATAATTCGCGATGAACTAGATATTAGATATTTTTAACATTCAAGTAAAATTCCGAATCAAAGTCAAAACCAACTCCAAAACCTCCAAAAACCAATTTCAAAACCCGACATAAGTTGTAATAATTTTCCACCACAATTTCCACAACATTTCTATAGACCACAAAATTCTTATAGAGCACTAAACTTTTACAGACCATCAAATTTCAATAGTAATTTTATTCCTCAAAGAAACCCAAAATTCCGAATCAAAGTCAAAACCAACTCCAAAACCTCCAAAAACCAATTTCAAAACCCAACATAAGTTGTAATAATTTTCCACCACAATTTCCACAACATTTCTATAGACCACAAAATTCTTATAGAGCACTAAACCTTTACAGACCATCAAATTTCAATAGTAATTTTATTCCTCAAAGAAACCCCACTCTTAGATTGAACCCAAATCAACCATCTCAGTTTCCAAATCAACGACCTTTTGGAAAACCAGGACAAAACGTATTCGCACCACAACGTAATTTTAAACCCACACATATTCCTGGACCAATGCAGTTAGGTTCAGAAATAAAAAGACCATCTAGCTACAACTTCAAAACAGAAATAAAATTAGACCACCTCAAAATGTTCAACCTTTCCAAAACCATTTTCAACAAGTAGATTCCAGAAATATTCACCCACATGAATTATACTATTTAGAAGAATACCCAAAAATCGCTAATCAAACCCCACACTTAGAATTTGTTGACGACACATAAAAGCTTGAATATTCAGAATATCCCACGTATGTTTCAGAAGATACCATATGAAACAATCGAATCATTTAACATTGACACTATTAAATCTAATTTATCATTATCTTATCTGTTTCTACTAAATTCATTTATAATGTTTAAATTTGTAGAATTAAAGTATTGGAAGTTGAAAGTATACCATATAAGCCAAAAATTAAAGGAGTGCGCATAGTTGATATAAATTATTTTCTTAATAAAACTATAACACTACAAAGCAATCAAAATAAAATATGTACAGCAGGCACCCTGAAATTCTTTGATCAAAAAAGAATTGGTCTTACTACTATTTTTATTTATAAGTGTAATGTATGTGAAAAAGAAATATGCATAGGATGTGACAGGCGTTCAACTGGAAAGCCTAAATCTTTGATACATACTAACGCAGTATGGAGTACATTGGCTACTGGCACTTATGCACATACGAACGAATTTTTGAGGATATTCCTTCCATGAGCGAGAATATGTTTTATGATATCCACTCGAAATTTAGTCCCGTAAGCTTTTGTTTAAATTCATCAATCAGTTGATTTAACTTTTTTTTACGTTAGTTAGGTCCGGAAAGAATCTTTATGGGAGACAATGAAGCAGCAGGTATAAAAGATTACCCATAGAAATGGGAAATGTAGATAAATATGGAATTCCCTTTATCACAGTTCTTTTAGATGGGGGTTGGTCTAAAAGAAGTTATGGCTACAGTTATAATGCTGTCTTAGCTGTTTTAAGTTATGAATTTAATCGTTTAAGACTTTTTAAAGAAAATCAACTTTTATGTTTACAACTATTGCAATATTTTAGGCTGTTATCATTGCTAAACGCAATGGTAAGCTTCTGTTTGTTGGTGTACGAAATAAGTTTTTTCCATTTGCACGCGTGCCGAAAATAAAGGAGAAGAAGTGAAACAGCATTTATGTTTTAAAAATTGAGTAGGAGCTTCTTCCTCCATGGAACCTGACATTATTGTTGAAGGGTTTATAACAGCGTTTTTATAAAAGAGAATCAAAGGTGCGACGACCTAGCTCCCTAGCTTGTGGAGAGGAGGTCGCCACAAAATTTATTTGGGTCAGGGAGTAGCTCGGAGTACCCAGGGTTCGTCGGACTTTGGAAAATAACACCTACAGATCTAAATAACAAGTTTATTTACAGAATATTTACACTGAACGGATCATATGTAGAACTGATTAAAAAAAAATTAACAAAAGCATGAAAAAAATAATAATATGTTAATATGTACAACTAATAAAGAATTAAACCAATTTTGAATAAATTGCTTGAGTCCGACTCTGGACTATGATTGCAAATTACAGGTATCTGTATCGGTAAAACGGCAGATTACCGGGATCAATCAGAGGGGTCGCCTCTATTAAATTACTCAAATGCAATAGCTTATCTTTGACGTTAGTAAGTAAATATGGCGGAACAACACCAGGAATTTATTTGTAAAACAGGGCGATTGTTCAAAACAATGAATGGGGTACAAGCCAACAGGTTGTGGGGTGAAATTTAAAGTGAGTTATTAAAAGTTTGATCAGGTAAGTCTTCAAATAAACTCTATTTTACGGTGATCAGAAAATTTACTGAAATACAGGGCGGATTAAAAAGTTAATTAATTTACGGGGTGGTTTGAAGAACCCAAAACACAGTCTTTGACCTAGGGGGGTTCGGTAGGGAATCTCAGGACACTCGACTGTTGGATTCTGCTTGTTCTCCTCGTTTCACATACAGAATTCCAACAGTCCAGGGGTATTTCGGTGAAGGAGATTACGGATCGGTTTAGTGTTACAAGGCAGCTACTTGTTGTATAAACATATACCTGCCAGGAAGCTCACCCTTGCAAAGGTACTTGTTACTGAATGTCACATATACCCTCACAAGAGTTCACTATGCTACGGATGAGGTAGGTTCGGATGAATACAGGGTACACTAGGTCAAAAGAACTGAATTAATTACTTACGGTTTGGCTTGTATAGAAAAAGGTGAAAATACACTGAATTAATCGGAGCAAAATTTAAGTGGGATTGAAGATCTCAACTTAAACTTTGAAAACTAAACGGAGCAAAATTTAAGTGGGATTGAAGATCTCAACTTAAACTTTGAAAACTAAACGGATTTCGGAACAAAATCTAATTTAACAAACTTTGACTCGGGATCTCGGAAGTGTTAAAGTTAAATGTTAAATTCGAAAAGCGGAAAATAAGTCGAGATCGGAATCGGAGTCGGAATTTCTTAAAAATGCGCGGGCTGGACCTCTTATAGTACATCCTCGTCTTCTTTCGGAACTTGGCGCGGACCGTCCCTACTCCTTCGTAGAGGGAGTAGTTGTTGCCCGCGCCTCGCGATGACGTCTAAACTTGCGGAACGACGCTATCTTGGGAATGTGGAATATGGCGTCTTATATACGACGCACCAAATTCCACACCCCAAGAATTGCGTCGTTACAAAGGTACCAAGAAACAAATGCCCGTAATCTAAACAAGTGCCTACAAGTTGATTCTCTTTTATCAATACTAATACCATTAAACCATGTTTAACATTTGTTAAGAATGTGTTTATTAAACATTAAATAATTTATTTCTCGAAAATTTTCTTATGTAAGGTATCAACATTTTTATACTGTCATTTAAGCAATTAAAAGCTGTATCAAAAACGCGAAAAAAAATGGGGGTTGACATTTAAAAAAAATATTGATGATGTCATCACTTACAAACAAATGAAGGCCGGAAAATTATTTTGACATTCCAATGTGTATTTTTAAAAAAGAAAATTGACGTGTTTCGGGATTTTTAGAAAAAAACATTCATTTCGGTTTTATATGGTATGTTCCATATGTTTGGTGCTCACTGAATGTAGTCTAGAAAAGAGAATAAAAGATTTTAAATTTCGATCGGGCATACTGCATGTTTTATTTCTTTCGTGGGGGAATGACGCTCACACGGGTAATGGCGCTCACTCGAATGTATCATATATTACAGGCATGACAGCGTTGGCGTGAGAATTGGCATGTCATTGCTACGGACAGTTGTAGTGAGATTTTATCAAACCAAAATGGCGGAAACAAAAATACGCGGGTAACATCTAATCAACTTTTATTAAAAAATACCAATAAAATTATTGTTTGTCTTTGTGGAACATTAAAACTAATTTATTGACATATGTCAATAAATAATTTTAGCGTCGTCTGCGACGAATTTTAGTATTTACATTTTACCAATTTTAAAATTAAAACTAATGTTTATAAACGATTGAATTTGAAACAAAAGTGCTACGACGACCTAAGTAAAGAATTTAAAATGATCGTGGCAGATATAAAAAAGAAATTGAAAAGTTTAAGGACGGCCTACATAGCGGAAAGAGAAATAGTGTTGCAATATAAACACAGTGAGTCGGCAGGTGATGTCAGCACTATAGTTTCAGAAGTGTGCTCCACAATTTCGAATCGTTTGCAGCCTTTATATATGCCCCAATCGACAAAAGAAACATGGGAATCATCAATTGCTAGTTTCAAGGAAAACTAGCAGTTTCCAAATTGTTTAGGCAGCATTGACGGAAAATACATTACAATAAAAGGCCCAGACAATTCGGGCTCTAATTACTTTTGTTATTTATAAAAAAATTCTATTGTATTGCTGGCGGTTGTAGATCATGAATACAAACTTATTTGTATCGATGTTGGGGGGTACGGAAAAAATAGCGACGATGGCCTCCTTTTGGAAGCATCAACTATAGACAGAGGCTGGCCAACAGAACCCCGAATGTTCCTGTTACTAGGCCTTTACCAAACCAAACCCAACCTACTCGGTGTGTGCTAATAGGGGATGAAGCTTTTGTACTACTGGTATATCTTATGCGACCTTTTCCTCACCGGCAATCCAGATCAGACGAGAGGAAAAAATATTAATAAGTGGTTATGTCGAGCAAGACGTGTTGTAGAAAACGCTTTTGGCATTTTAATACACAAATGGCGAGAGCTTTACAGGCCTATTGAAGTAAAAGTTGACACAACAATAGCAAAGCTGTTTGCATACCACATAATTACTTGTGCTCAAAACAAATGATGGGTTGAACATACTAGAGGAAAATGGACAGCTTATTCTTGGTGCTTTTGAAAATTTCCCAATTGATGGCCGAAGAGCCACCAATGCATCATTCCAGCTACGTCAGAGATTTGTTTCATGTTATAATAGTTAAAAACATCAAATTTGTTACTTTTATTTTTTAATTTTGAATCCCGGATTTCTTTTTTTTTATTTATATGTATTTGTTTAAGCGATGGTTTATAATCAAAAAAGGACAATTCTTACAGCATTAACTTTTCAAAATTTATTTCATGCACATCCGGGCTCTTAACTTCTATACATACCAGTTCCTCCAAAAGATTTTGCAATATTGTCCCATATTTTGCCTTTCTTCTTTATATTTTTGTATTCTCGGTTCGACAAGTCATATAAAATAGTGTTCAAACGCACCATTTCGATGACCTTTTCGGTTCCACTGATTTTGTTCAGCTACCCTACACACGCGGTCTGGCAGGAAAACACTGCATGCAGCATTTCCCCGCCTGGAGATAGTGAAGGAGTGGTTTTAGTGAATTTATTAGGGCCTTTTGTGAAACATGGATGCGAGACATGGATGTTCTCGATACTTGCTTAGTGATCGTGGACAAACATTTAAATCCGAGTTGGTAAGTAAATTATTAAAAATTATGGGGGTGAGAAGTAATTTTACAACCGCGTATCATCCCCAATGCAACGGATTAACGGAAAGGTTTAACGGAACCTTAGTTAACATGTTATCCTTGTATGTAAATACACAACAAACATATTGGGATTTGTACGTCCCGCATGCTGTATTCGCATACAACACTACTAGGCAAGATACTTTGCGAGTATCTCCCCTTTTTGTAGTTTATGCTAGAGAGGCAGTTCTTCCGACGGAAGCTACCCTAAAGCAAGATGTCCAGACGGAGGACATCATACAACTTAGAGATCGTGCGTTACACGTCAGGAGTCGTGTTATTGAAAATATACATAATAAGCAACATAAAGATAAGCAGCGGTACGATTCTAAACATCGCCCGCTTAATTTTGAAATAGGGGATAAGGTTAAGGTTTTTACCCCAGTAAGAAAAGTAGGAAAATCACCTAAATTGATGTGTAGATTTTTTGGTCCATACGAGATTGTAAAAAAGCTTAGTGATGTAAGTTATCTCGTTAGAAAGGGTCTAACCAGTAGATCCAAAACGGATGTCGTCCACGTAGGTCGTATTTTACCCTACCACGAGCCTTGGACCTCAACTCCTGATCCTCTTGCTTCCACATCCTTTGAAGCCGAACCTGAAACCGAAAATGAAGCTTTAGAAACCGAAGCTTCGACTGCTATATTTGCTTAAGAGATTTTTATTGTCACTCATACCCTAAAAATGTATCCACAGAGCATCAAACGCTCCAACCGTCGCGCAAAGGGTGCGCCCGACCGTCTTTGTGGACCTCCAGTTCATGTACGACCAGGAGGGTCGGCACGTTCTAAAAGAATTCGCGGTGGTGTTGCCGGAGGGAACTAACAGTTCCCTCCGGCAACACAGGTAATAACCTTGGTCGTCTTCGGACCTCCATGTCCGTGGCAGCGGCTTTCGCCAGTCATGAAGGGACGGAACAGATACGTTACGGACCATGTTCATGGAATACGATGGGGTGATGGGGATGTCCCCTACAGTCAGATGGTGAGGATCCTGGAGGAGGTCCTGACGCCATTTTCGGTGGTGGTCAAAGGGCTGGAAAAGATCAGGTTCCTCCAGCAGATGGTGCCGGTATTGGATGTGGAGGACTCCAACTGTCCAAGGCTGCCACTACAAAGCATAGCGCCGTGTAAGAATCACGTCTGGAGGGGGAAGTGCGCCGCCTACCAGGCGATGTATCTGTTACATTGTGAACAGATCACTGGAAGGATGGCAATCCCCACTGTCCACCCTTCACCACACATATTCGAACCGTCCCTGCGGCCAGCCGAAAATTGGGGTGAGTCCGTATGGAGCCCGTTCTCTACAGAAGGAGACGAACCAGCATCCACCCCAGCTTCAGTAGAAGCGCATGCGGGATCGACCCCAAGTTCGGATGCCACCCCGGGCGAGACAACTATTGTTAAATGCAGCATTTATTCTGCTAAAATACCTTCGAGTTTAAATGTTAAATGCAGGTATCAGAAACCTACCTAGCATATTTTAAGGTAGTAATTTTCCATAAAGGGTATTTTTGCGTTTAGTGTTGGATTTAATTTCATCATTTATAAAAGATGAAATATTGTGAAATTATCAGTTCATAAGAATTTGAGAGGATAATTAGTATATCCGGGCGGCATGTGTGAGCTCTTTGTTAGCAGGCCGCACGTGTGTTATCTTAATGATACAGTTTTCAGAATTTTTGACTAAAAATCATGTTAGGTGATGAACTAGCTAAATCACTTCGGAGAAATTTTGTAAGAACTTATGTTGAAAAATAGAGTCATAAAATCGATAAGAAAAGGATTTTGTCCTAGTGGCTTATTGGTGAAAATTTAGACGCCTTCAAAATTCTATTGGCCTAAAAACTTTTAGAATGCGGGGAGAATAGTTTTCCTGGGCGATTAAATTTTTACAGAGTTCAGTTCCGACCGGGGTTTTGCAGTAATTAGTTGATTTCCAATAAGAAAGTAAAAGTGATTTAGTAGTTTGAAATAATTCAAGTGTTCAATTATTAATAATAAATTATTAAAAGACAGTCAAAACTTCTAAGAACGTAGCCGGGACTCAAAAATCAACTAAAAGTTAAAGTTATTCGAAGATATCCATTTTCATATTCCATTATCCATGTTGGGAAGGATTGTTCTATGTACAGGTACAATTTTGAATTTAATTATTAACCATTGAAAGATACTCTCTTTCTATTCTTTATTTGTATTTTAATTTTGAATTATTGTGTTTATTTAGTATTGAATTGAGTTTGCTTTAGTATCGATTTGATTTCGATTTAGTATTTGTTTCATATTGTTTTGAATTTGTTTTAAGTTTGATTTAAATTTGGTTTGATATTGATTTTATCATTGATTTCGTATCAGTTTAATATTTAAGTATATTAAAAAGGGGAAATCAGATTATTCAGTCTTTGCTAAGAGCTTTAACTCAATTTAAGTATTACTTTGTGTTTAGAAAACATTACAGTTTTCTCTTGATTAATTAAATTTAAATATTATTTTGTGCTGAGAAAATATTTAAAATTTACTTTCAGTGAATTTTTAATGAATACCATTATTGATAAATTCTTTTAACTTTGTTTTAAATAATTATATTTTTCTCTGTCATTTATCTGTTTCACTACTGAAACATAAAATTGTGTGTTAAAAGAGGCATAAGTCAGAATTATACAAGGTTTTTATTAAGAAGTGATTATTACAATCATTTTATTCAATTCAATTACCTATTTCTATTTGGTACTATTAATTATAGCCTTCAAGTGCTGTAATTGTTTGCTTTAATCTCAACTGTATAACTTGATTTATGTTGCTTTTCTTTTAGAGAGTTGCACTAACCCTTTTCTATTTTGTTTGTGTTATTTTTGTACTTTACTTGGAGATATTTATCTCAGATTTATTTTGTGTGATCTGTAATTCTGATTAACTTGGGATTATGCTGTTTCAAGTCGAATTAAACCTAAAAAGCCTTTAATTCAACTTGCATACATTTTGTGTTACTTGGGTTAGTTATATTTTAGTGCAACTTATAAATCTCAGGGTATAAACTGACTTATATTCTTTTAATTAATTTTCTTTATCAATAAACATTGTTTTGGGTTGATCTTGATTTTCATTTGATTGAGTTTAGTCAGGAAAGAAATTCTTATAGCTCTGAGTACGAGTCTCACTGGACCCGTCATAGCTGGTCAACTCCGCCGAACGCACGTAGTCTTAATAGTTAAAGAAAGGTGGTAACACGGAAGCGTTGAGCTTTCTAAGTTCAATTCCGCCAAAAGTTACCTGGTGGCAGCATACCGTAGGCCGGGCCATCAACAAGTTGGTGGCAGCGGTGGGATTAGCTTAAAAAGAAGGGAAAACTTAGGAGCCGATCAAAGGATTAGCTAGAAAAAATTGAAAAATTTAAGGGTTGATTAAAGGAGTCTTTACTTTCATTGTAGCTAGTTAGTCGGGATTGATTGAGGTGAATGACGTGTGAGATTATACCTGAGCATTAGGAATTTCGAGATTAGGGAAATTCAATAGGTAAAGATAGGTTAGAAATTAAAAATAGGAAAAATTTAAGGAAGGAAAAATGTCTACTACTACAGCAGCAACACCTGTAAGTTCCACTGTTACGAGCAGTACAGGACTAGCTGGTCCGACAAATACGACAACAACTACCTCAGGTTCAGCTGTACAAACGCCGATAGTTAGCCATCAGAGCCAAAATTTACAAGCGCAAGCTGGTCAGGCAGGTTATTTACCATTACCAAATATCAGTTTTGGCATAGATACCATTTCAAATTTCACGGGTAGACAAAATGTACATGTACATGTACAATTCAATAGAGGTGACTAGCACATTGTTTAATTGGGATGATGAAACTAAAGCGACCATTTTAAAAATGAAATTAAAAGGGCAAGCATTTGATTTTTTGTTAAGTGATAGAGGGTTAATTAACAGTAGAGACTGGGGTTATCAAGCTGTTTCAAAATTTAATAGTATTATACAGTTTAATCAGGAAACTGTAAACGAGTATGTACTCCGAATTAAAAAGGCAGGTAAAGATATTATTAAGCTAACTGGTGATCTCATCCAGTCACAGACGTAATTTTACAGGAAAATTTAGACAGAATGCTGCTCACACAATTTATTAATGGATTGTTTCCGCAATTGCGAGAAAAAGTTATGTACAGGGGAGTTCATACGTTAGCCGAAGCGATAGAGACAGCCAGAGAATTTGAAGGGTTAAATTTAACTTGGAGAAGAGAGACGGTTAGGGCAGTAGAAAATAATAAAATAGGACCAACGAGAGGGTCAAAAAGGGATAATGTTGGGTGGAATACAAGAAATTCGCAAGGAATAGGAAATTCTAATAGGTCGAATTATGAGTGGAAACCGCCAATGAGTTTTCCACAAAGTACTAGAGGAAATCAAAGAGGCCGAGGTAATTGGCAAGGTGGAAATAGGAAAAATAATTGGTCAGGTAGAAATCAAGAGAATAATAGGCTAAATTTTAGGTGTTTTTTGTTCCAAGAAGAAGGGCACTATGCCGATTCTTGTCCGAACCGAGGCAGAAGTAGAATTAGTTCAGGTGAACATGATCAAAATAGGGGTAATTTAAACCAAGCAGGCACATCACAAGATCCCCAGGGGGATGTGCAAGAGGTTCAGTAAACAATCAGTCACAGAAAGTAACAGAAAGGGTCACTCCACCTTTATTTAATTATTTAGGAAAATTACAAGTAAAAAAGTTAGAATCAGGGTTAAAATTCAAAAATAAAGAAATTATTCATCAGAAATTAGATATTAAAAGAGGTAAAAATCAAAATTTTTCTTCGCAAGTACTAATGGTACCGCAGGTAAAAAGTAAGGTTCAGGTAAACCATTGTTTGATAAAATGTAAAATTAACGGAGTAACTGTTACTTTATTAATTGACTCAGGAGCTACTGTGAGCTTACTGAAAACTGATATTTTTAAGGGGAAAATTAGTAGAGAACCCGAGGGTTCGCAAGAATTATTAGATATTCAGGGGAATATAATTGATTATGCAGGTATAGGTGAAGGGATAATCGACTTAAATGGCATAAAACTAAGGCAAATGTTTTTTTTTGTTTGATGATTTAAGTTTAGGTGTAGATGGCATCTTAGGTATGGATTGTTTACAACAACACCATATCGATTGTTTATGGTCCAGAAAGGTAATAAAAATAGGTAATTTAGAAATACCATTATACGCGGAATCAAGGTACGATGATGAAATGGAGCTACAAGGAAGACTCATTAAGAAGACTGCGGAAATTCCTGTAGGACAGGAGCAGCCAGAGACCTTGAGCGTGAGTATAAAGGGCCAAAAGAAGCGAAAACGGAAGAACCGCAATAGGACAACTGCAACCAGTCTGATAGGCGTTGGGACAAAGGACTCTACAGTAGCCAGCTCTACAGAAGCACCCCAACAAACCAATCGAGAGTGGAAACCAGATGTTCTGATGAGGGCTGACCGTTCACCCTTGGTAATACAAACTAACTCATCTGAAAAATTAATTAACGATATAACCGAAGAAGTTATTAAAAGAGTAACTGAAGGTTACCAGAAGACACTAGGGGTGGATGGACAAACCCGTAGTGAAGGGTTAAAGGGGAGAGTAAGGTTTCAGGAACCTACCCCTATGGAACAAGTGATGGTTAACGGACCAACCATTACGAATAAGAAACGACCGATGGACCGAGTCGTTACGATGCCAGAAGGGCAGTACAAGCATAGCAGAGCCGAGAATTCGACGACTTGCAACGCGAGGAAGTCATCACCACCTACCCAGGTGTATGTTGGAGATTTCCAGGATAGAGAGGGACGCCGCCGCTCAGTCCAATCGCAAGATGAATTGACAATTCCGCACAGCAGTGCCGTACAGTCACATGACGTCGATCGAGAATTTAAGAAGAATTTTAATAAATATTTAGGGGTTGATGGACTAACCTCAAGAGGAATAAAAAAATGTTAATGAATATTTAGGGGTTGATGGACTAACCTCAAAAGGAAGAAAAAATGTAAAAGTTAAAGGACAAACAGCTTTACAACAAGGAAATCCGAATGATTCAGCGGATTGGAGAAACAGTAATAGGTACAAGGAAAATCTATCACCACAAGCGGAGAAGGAAGACAGGATTAGCTACCCTATCGTCCGTCTGCAAGGGGAGTTGGAGATTCCACCACGGTGCGAAGCAATAGTTGAAGGATCTACAGAATCTCACAGCATTTGCTCCACTAATATTGCTGTCTTCGAACCAACTGAAGTCAAGGTTCATGGAATCCTAGTTGCGAGAAGCGTATGTAAACCTTTAGAAGGACAGATTCCTGTCAAGATAATGAATCTTAGCGGAATAGAGCTTAAGATTCCAGCGAGAACTATTTTGGGTTATTTAGTAGAAGCAGAAGAAAGTGATGAGGAAGTACCTGAAGGTAACACTTCCACCAATGATATAAATGATTCAACAAGAGTTGATGAAAGAAAATTTTTAAACAAATCAAGTATATTTAGGGTTGAGGATAATATTCAACCAGGTCGAGGAACCGGAACAAAAAGAAAAGTTAACAGTGTACTTAACCAAATAACTAGGGCAGTACACAATAGTAACGAAGATTGGCTAGATAAAATAGACATGAGTCACTTAAAGGAAGATAAACGTGAATTAAGAAAATTAATCAGCAAATATGAAGATATTTTCCATAAAGAAGGACAACTTCTAACTAGTACACCATATATGAAGCATCGAATTCAAATTGAGGAACAACCTCCTATTACAAAAGCACCACACCGAGTACCATTTCATTACCGGAGTGTGTTGAAAGAACAAATCAGTGAGATGTTAGAAGATGGAATAATTCGCCATTCAAATAGTCCATGGTCAGCGCCAGTCGTATTAGTGACAAAGAAGGCAGCTGAAGGTGAAAGCAATATAAGATAGTGTATTGATTTTAGAGAACTCAATAAAATTACGAAAAGGGATTATTTCCTTTACCATCATTACAAGAAACACTTCACGAGCTAGGGAAAGCTAGTTTGTTTACAACATTGGATTTGAAAGCAGGATATTGGCAAATACCAATGGAAGAAGAATCTGTTCCGTTGACAGCTTTTTCAACACCGGAAGGTCATTACGAATGTCTCAGGATGCCGTTTGGATTAATTAACGCACCTGCAACTTGGCAACGATTTATGAATTTATTACTAGCAGATCTCGCTCCAATCAAATGTTTAGAATATCTAGATGATATTATTATTTATTCAACGGAAAAAGAAGGTTTACAAGGACATCTTAATAAATTAGAAGAAATTTTCAAGAAACTAAGGGAAGCCAAATTAAAGTTAAAGCCTAGTAAGTGTCAGTTCTTAAAGAAAGAGACTGAATACTTAGGACACATTATTAGTCAAGAAGGGGTTAAACCAAATCCTAAAAAGGTAGAAATAGTTAAAGGATATTCGATACCAAAAAGAAGGATATAAGAGCATTCTTGGGACTAGCAGGTTTTTATAGAAGGTTCGTACCAAATTTTGCAAAACTTGCCTTACCCTTAACTAATTTAACGAAGAAAGAAACACCGTTCATTTGGACTGAAGGTCAACAACAAGCTTTCGAGACTCTCAAGGAAGCGCTTTGTCAGGAACCAGTACTACGATACCCAGACTTTACCGTACCCTTTGTACTTACTACAGATGCGTCCGGTACAGCTATTGGTGCTATCCTAAGTCAAGAAGAAAATGAACACCTTCATCCAATTGCTTATGCAAGTCGACAACTTAATAAAGCAGAAAGAAACTACAGTACTACGGAACGAGAGTGTTTAGGGATAGTATGGGGAGTCGAGTATTTTCGAATTTATTTACTTGGAAGAAGATTCAAGATTTTAACCGATCACAGACCTCTTAAGTGGTTATTCAAGGTACAAGATCCAAGTAGCAGATTAACAAGATGGGCACTAGTGTTGTGCGAATATGATTACGAAATTGAGCATCGCCCTGGAAGGAAGCATGGAGATGCAGATGCTTTGAGTAGACTACCAGGAAGAGATACGGTAACAGAACCAATAAGAAGAGCCAAAGACCAAGAAGAAACTAAAGAAGTAATTGGTGTGATTAGAACTGAAGAATTACCGTACAAGCCGGTTTGGGATAGACATAGGATAGCTGAAGAACAACAGAAAGACAAGAAGATTCAGCAACTGAAGAAACTTTCCGAATTTTATGAGGATGAAGATAAGGTAATATATAAAGTTCGAGAGCAAGACGAGTACCAAGATAGGTTAATAGCACCACACAGCATGAAGAGAAGATTTTTTGAAGCTTATCACGATGCGCCGAATGCAGGACATCCAGGATTTCTAAAGACGTATCAAGCTATAAAGAGAAGTTTCTTTTGGGCAAATATGAAGAAAGATATTAAGGAATATTGTGAAGGATGTTTACCATGCAATTATAGGAAAATACCGCCAAATCAGAAACCAGCACCTTTTCAAAGATTTCAAGAAGTTACAACACCTTTTGAAAGAACTTCAATGGATATAGTTGGACCATTACCAACGTCATATAAGGGAAATAAATACATACTGACGTTTCAGGATTACCTGACTAGGTATGTTGAAGCTATCGCGTTACCAGATCAGAAAGCCGAGACAGTAGCAAAAGCATTCGTTACAAAAATTATTTGTCGACACGGAACTCCAAAACAATTGTTAACCGATCAAGGAAGCAATTTTCTTTCCAAATTAATGGTATAGGTGTGTCAACTACTTAAGATCCAGAAAATACAAACAACACCATACCATCCACAAGCCAATGGAATGATAGAAAGAAGACATCGTGTATTGAAAGAAATATTATCTCATTTCATTGAAAAAGATCAGAAGGAATGGGACCAATTTTTACCATATGTAGTTATGACCTATCGTAACATGATTCATTCAGCCACGGGAGAAACGCCTGTTTTCTTATTACATGGGCGAGATTGTGTGTTCCCATTTGATGACGTCATGAAGCCAAGAAAAATTAAATATGATGTAACCGAAAACTATGGTAATGAATTAATGCAAAGATTACATGTCGTGTATACGGAGGTGCGAGAAAAATTAATGAAGGCGGCTGATCGTCAAGAGAGATACCAGAAGAAGTCGACAATTAAAGATATCCAGATAGGAGATCTAGTGTTCATTAGAGATCTCGCAACCAAGATCGGGATTAATAAAAAACTCACGCGGAAATGGAAAGGGCCTTACCGAGTACTGGAAAAGAACAGTCCAGTGAACTTCACGGTAAAGGCTCCCGGAAAACATCAGAACATTCGAGTGCACAGCCATCTCATTAAAAAATATAAAATTTATCAATTCGTGTTGCCGATGGTAATTGATGAAGAAGAAGAGGAAGAAGTTGGTGGGAAGGGTGACGACGCCACCCAGGAGGATGAAGACCAGTCACTTGAGGATGAGAACCCTCAAGGCAGAACCAGTCATGGGGCTCTGATAATATTGCCACCACCTCATCACTCCATCATGTTAGAAGAAGCTGCCGGAGGTCCTGTTGAAAGCAGCCCAGTCCCTCGGGAAGTTCGTCCCGAAGTAGCCGTGGAAGAAGAAGTAGCGGTGATGGAAGAAGAAGGGACTGAAGCAACACGAAATCCCCTAGAGTTACCTCCAGCGTATGGTACCAGGAGTAGAGTTCCATCCGTACCAAATCCCTGGATTTATCAAGGGAAGCTCTAGGAGGAAGAATGGAGAAATGGGTAGAGGAAGACAAGATCGACCGAGTTTTCCCATATATCCCTTTTCTCCTACTCTACCTTTCTATAAGGTCAATTGCAAAAGCTCCTATAGCTTTGTCCGCGACAAACCAGAGGTGACATTTCATATATTTTGATTATTTCATATAATTTCTTTATTTTATCTGTTCGGATTTGGATAAAATATCGATGCATCCTGGATCCATTTTACTGAGCAATGTGCAGAGTACTACTCCATCTCGAGGTGTATTGGCAGGATCCACAATGCCAGCACTGGTTCGTGAAGCTGTTGTTGTTGTTGACGCAGTAGTCAACTTATGGTCATTGATAATATCATTTTTGTAGCCCTTGTCGCTGTTTTGGCATAATACTTTTCTTGTGCCACTTTTCTTGGTTGTACATGGTCTGGTTTGAGTTTGTTTTACAATGTCCCGTTCTGTTAATTAAAGAGGATTTAATCTGGATTCATCATCCTTGCTATTCTCGTTAATTTTGTAAGGTAATAGTCCCATTCCTTGTAATCTGTAAAGGACCTTTAGATAACGCCCAGCTACACTATAGCTATAGCGATGACAGGTTTCAAACCACTGTAACAAATATTTTTTGGTGTCTAAACGAGGTTCCTCATCATCTTCTTGAGTATCTATCATGATACTTTTGAACTCTTGCTAGAGGCGAAGTAATGTTGTTTATCGTAATTCGATTCATCATTGTCGGTGGATCTATAAAAAACCGTTTTGGTTGATCTAAACTAGGTTTGGGTTTTGTTTCTGGGACTCTGTTTCCCTTGTTGTAATGGATATTCGTTGAAATTAATCAAGGATGGTATAGGAGTACAGGATGGACTATCGCCTATGCTTGTATATACGGCACCGCTTCGCGGTAGTGGGAGGTCACTCTGACGTCACGCGTCTACACCAGTGAATGCTATGCTGAATACACCGGTTTACAACTTAAGTAAAATAAATTAAGTATTACTTTGCAATTATTATTTATCCTCGTTTGTGGTATTTGTAAACATTATTTTGAATACTTGTGGTTACCGTGGAGCAAAAACTTGAGATCGGCTTAAAGACTATACGGTATGTTATATACACATACGTACACAGAATAGTTTAATTTTTGATTATAGCAACTTCGATTAATAATTATAGATATGAATGAAGCGAAAAAAAAAGAAAGGGGGGAAAAGTTGTGCTGTTTCCACCTGTAAAAATTATAGCTCAAAAACAGTGGATATTTCATATCATGTATTTCCAAGAGACGAAAACATTCGTTTTGAATGGATTGTTAAATGTAAAAGAGACGACAAATTTATTATTAAATAAGTATTTTTTAAAATACCATGGAAAAAAATATTGTGAATAATTTAAGTTTAAAAATAAAAAAAGAATATAGCATTCCCTTAATGATAATTAAGGCTTTTGTTAAATTGCGAGTAATAATTAGAATTAATTATCTCAATCTAAAAACGCGTGAAAATACAGAGGATAGAGCAAGAAAAATGCGAAAACTCACTGCATAATTATAACAAAATGTAATTATAAATACTTATTGCTTTTCGATTTAATAATGTTTGTTTCCCTAAAATGCGTTTAAATTTAATTATATGTTAAGTCCACGTTAAAACGTATGGACTTAATACACTCTGGCACTGAGATACGTATAAGCACCGTATGCCTAATACCCTCGTGACGTCAGCGACCTAACTTGACGCGCATTGGTTACAGTCCGGATAAGCTATCCTGTACTCCTATACCATCCTTGGAAATTAATAACAACCAGGTTCCTCATCATTTTCTCAAGTTATTTTCTTGAGCTACGGGTTTTTCTTGCCTTCCTTATGGTGAATGGAATCATCATTATCGGTGTTTATAATTTTGATAGTTCTATTATTATAGTTTTGGGTTTCATAATCGAACCCTGACGACCCCCGAAGTATCATAATAGAGAGTGTTCCAGCACACTACCCCCCCATGTAAATCTGAAAGGGGTAGGTTTGCTCCTCCACTTCCTGTCTAGCCACCCACGTATACGAGGTACCGCCCCCGCAATATAGGCAACCCACCGATCATACGCCCACGCAATCGATCGATCAATCAATCGATACACCCCCCGATCAATACCACCCCGCACCCCCGATCAATAATACGCCCCCCGCACCCCCGATCAATAATACGCCCCCGCACCCCCGATCGCCCCCGACCCCACACCCGATCAACCCCGCCCGCTCGCGCCCCCTGCCTGCGCTGGGAATCCCAACTGCAATCACTTCCGGTCGCAGAATAGAAGACCTACCGGAGACTAATCAGTAACCGCAAATTTCCGGTAGCAGAATAGTGAACTTCCTGGAGCAGAATTGAAGACCGTTAGACAGGGTGACGATTAATCAATAACCGCAAATTTCCGGTAGCAGAATCAATGACCGTTACAAAAACAGCTTTGGATGGGTATAAATTCAGAGATTTAATACATATCAAGTTAAGTTTCTATTATATAAAAAGCTGTTGTAGTTGGTACGGACACCAGTCTCATCTATAGCAGACATAATGGCGGATATTATTGCAACTTCTAACAGTATGACTGAGGTCATACGTCAAGCGATGGTTGAAATTGTTAACAACCCCCAACAATTAGAAAATTGGATTAAACAGTGCAGTAAAAATATACGTTTATGAAATAACACAATTAAAAAAGGGATATTAAGCGTGGGAACTAAGAAAAATTTAGAATACAATATTGGCATAATTAAAGGATATCGAGTAATGATGAAGGCACGGAGACCCCTGGGTGGAGGTAATGTAAGAAATCGTAGAAGTGACCGTTTGAGATGGGAAGAAGTAAATTCAGCATTCAAAGGACGATTGAGAACAGGAGCAATTATTAACTTGAAGCATGTTGACCCATTAACCTTTCTTGAAGACGCCGCACCATTATTTACAGCAAGAATAAAAAACGCTTTAAAAGAACATCCAACTATAAAAGTGAATGTGGATTTTTGTAGTGAATTTATGAAAAATGTGGTTGAGGAAGTGATTCAAGAAATAAAACATTTTAGTACACGCAATGAAGTTATTATGCGGACCACGGATATCAAGGAATGGTGGCAAGAATACGTTCAAGACACACTAATAGTACAGCTTGAAGAGTTTCAAGAACGTGATAGTGGATGGGCTCTAAATTCAATAATTAACCTGATGGTTAATATTAATAGGTACGAACCGCTTCGAGGCTCTTCATACATCCCCTTACCAGAACAAATACAGAAAAAGGGTGCTGTTATCAACGTTAAAAATAACGATCAGGCATGTTTCGCATGGGCAATAGTTTCCGCTCTATATCCGGTTGATAAAAATCCTCAACGAGTACAAAAATATCCGGAACCATTAACTGTGTTAAATTTGAATGGAATCAACTTCCCCATGAACCTACATCAGGTTAAAAAATTTGAAAAACGGAATAATATATCAGTGAATGTGTATATACTTGAAAGAAAAATGCATTATTTTAAAGTGCAGCCTGTTCATATTACAAAAAATAAACGAGACCGACATGTAAATTTATTAATGATTCAAGATACTTATGATGAGGATGATAAAACTGAAAAAATCAATTATCATTTCTGTTGGATCAAAAATCTTGGTAGGCTTATTAGCAGGCAGTTGAATAAAAAACATAGGCTTCGAGTATGCGACAGATGTCTTCAGTGTTTTTACAATGATGAGCGCTTTAAAAAACATGAATTGGACTGTAAAGAAATTAATGAATGCCGAGTGATGCTCCCCTTCACGGAAGAAGACAAAATACTTAAATTTAAAAATCTTGAGAAGCAAATTTCAGTGCCATTCATAGTGTATGCCGATTTCGAAAGTTTACTTAAACCTACAAATAAACCCTCAGGTAAGAAAACAGTAATATATCAAGAGCATGAGGCGTATAGTGTGGGGTATTATTTAAAGTGTTCATACGACGATTCAATATCCTATTATCGCAGTTATAGAGGGGAAGATTGTAGAAAATGGTTTATTAGTGAATTGAAACAAATTATTGAAGATATTGAACCAGTATTTTAGAACCAGATGCCTATGACTATTACACCAGAACAAGAACAAAATTTCCAGGACGCTACTGAGTGTCATATATGTCACAAGTCTTTTAATGATGATGATATCCGCGTCAGAGACCACGACCACATTTTATCAAACTACCGAGGTGCCGCACCTCCTGTTTTGTGGAATTATACTACGCAATTGGGTAGTAGGTGATACCCCTATAGGAGATCATTTCCGTTGGAATCCTGATTGTCCATTGTTGGATAATTATATTGAGTATAGGCCAAATAGCTATCCTGAACGCGAATGCCCACTCCAGGAAATTCAATTGGAATCAGTGAATTCAGTACCCGAATCAGTACATCAGTCATCACAGGAAATAACAGATAATAAGTTTTTATGTAAAGTGTGCTTAATAAATTCGGTTACATTAACATTAAGTCCTTGTGGACATTTTTGTGTATGTGTCCCATGTATAATGCGTCTATCAAAATGTCCTATATGTAGGTGCTCCATTGAAGGGCATATAAGAACATATTTATCATAATATTGTAATTTAATATAATAGCGGTAACATAATTTGATAACCACTTCCTCTCTGTATCAATTGTATATTATAGGAAAAAATGCTTTTTAATTTTTTGAAAAAAACATTTATTAATTTAACAATTAGATTAGAGGTAAATATTTTAGAAATTATAATTCTAATGTATTTTCTATACTGTATCCAATAAAAAAATGTTTTAGAATCGCGTTTTTTATTTCCTGATGTAATTCTCTGAATTGAGATAATTTATCTTAATATTTTCATGGAATTCTTTTAAGTACAGTGATGCAAATTAGTTATGTGTGTTAATTCATTGGAGTAAGATGTATACCCTTATCTCCTTTGGCTCCCAATAAATTGGGAACCAAAGGTGATAAAGATACGTGCCTTATTCAAATATCACATGATTTCCATAATTTATCTTAATATTTTCATGTAAGTACAGTGATGTAAATTAGTTATATGTGTTAATTCATTGGAGTAAGATGTTTGCCTTTATCACCTTTAGCACCCCAATAAATTGGAGGCTAAAAGTGATAAAGATACGTGTCTTATTCAAATATCACATGATTTCCTTTGTGGTTTTGGTAAGTATATATAGATTTCATTCTGCCTAAAAATTATCAAAAAGTTAAAATGAGTGCTGATCGTAAGTCTTTAAAGAAAGTTATTTTAATTTTTTTATTAATATATAATTTTTATAGAAACACTTAGTCAAATAGGCGTAAGCCTACTGCGTGGGATTTTGCCTCCGGAGACCGTAAGTAATTTATTATTTTATTTACATGTATTTTAAGAGAAAATTGTAGGACCCCACCCAAGTATGTTTACTGGTGGTGTCGGTGCCGCCTGGGGGGGCTTCATGGCCATGTCCCATAATTGCAAGTTTTCAGTGGCAGGGATGGTCCTGCCAAATCTATAAAGACGCCCTCCATGAGGGTGTCTACTTCATGACTGTAAGTTTTTTTAAATTTTTTATCATTAACAAACACTAATTACCTTTTATTTTTTCAGCGAGTCCTAGTTGAATAAAGTCGTAAGTTTGTTTATATTTCTTTAATAAACATAATCTAATACATTTTTTTCTATTTTTTCAGAATGAAAATTTTTTAGGTAGTTTTTAGTAGTTTTTTAGTTTTTTTAGTTAGTAGTTTTTTAGTTAGTAGTAGTTTTTATAATAAAAATATATATAAAAAATTACATTCCTTTATTCCTAACTACAGCAAATAATATAAGCAATAAAAAAATTACATTTCTTTTAGTGAATTATTAATAATACTATCAGTAACCGACATATAAGCAATAAAAAAAAATTTTTATTCCTAAATGTAGTAAATTTTACTTTTTAAAAATCTGGTACAATTATATAAGCATTCATCAGCGTAAGCAGTATAAGTTTTTCTTAAAAAATGTGTATGAGAAAACACAAACTGAATTGTTTCATCATAACACTCAATGTCACATATTAATACTTCTTCTAGTCCAGGGCGTGGCATCTTCAAGATAACACTTTTACTGTGATTTTCCATATTAACCATATGAAAGTCAGCTTCAATATCATCGCCCGAATAATAATAACGAATTAGTTCAAGATTATTGGCTGCAATAAACCTGATAGGGAATATAATTCGTCTATTCATACTAAAATTTGCGAGTAATAATTAGAATTAATTATCTCAATCTAAAAACGCGTGAAAATACAGAGGATAGAGCAAGAAAAATGCGAAAACTCACTGCATAATTATAACAAAATGTAATTATAAATATATAAATAATAAATATTAAATAAAATATCGATTTCAACGGGAAATATCAAGATTTATTCGCTTTATACGTATTTCGGCATCACTGTGCCGAAATACGTATAAAGCGAATAAATCTTGATATTTCACGTTGAAATCGATATTTTATTTAATATTTATTATTTATATAATCATGGATTTCAACAAAGTGACGCTTGAGAATGTCAATTAATTATAAATAATTGCTTTTCGATTTAATAATGTTTGTTTCCCTAAAATGCGTTTAAATTTAATTATATGTTAAGTCCACGTTAAAACGTATGGACTTAATACACTCTGACACTGAGATACGTATAAGCACCGTATGCCTAATACCCTCGTGACGTCAGCGACCTAACTTGACGCGCATTGGTTACAGTCCGGATAAGCTATCCTGTACTCCTATACCATCCTTGGAAATTAATAGCAACCAGGTTCCTCATCATTTTCTCAAGTTATTTTCTTGATCTACGGGTTTTTCTTGCCTTCCTTATGGTGAATGGAATCATCATTATCGGTGTTTATAATTTTGATAGTTCTATTATTATAGTTTTGGGTTTCATAATCGAACCCTGACGACCCCCGAAGTATCATAATAGAGAGTGTTCCAGCACACTACCCCCCCATGTAAATCTGAAAGGGGTAGGTTTGCTCCTCCACTTCCTGTCTAGCCACCCACGTATACGATGTACCGGCCCCGCAATATAGGCAACCCACCGATCATACGCCAACGCAATCGATCCATCAATCATACACCCCCCGATCAATACCCCCCCGCACCCCCGATCTCCACCGATCAATAATACGCCCCCCGCACCCCCGATCAATAATACGCCCCCGCAACCCCGATCGCCCCCACCCCACGACCGATCATCCCCGCCCGCACCCGCCCGTCCGCGCCCACTACCTGCGCTGGGAATCCCAACTGCAATCACTTCCGGTCGCAGAATAGAAGACCTACCGGAGACTAATCAGTAACCGCAAATTTCCGGTAGCAGAATTGAAGACCGTTAGACAGGGTGACGATTAATCAATAACCGCAAATTTCCGGTAGCAGAATCAATGACCGTTACAAAAACAGCTTTGGATGGGTATAAATTCAGAGATTTAATACATATCAAGTTAAGTTTCTATTATATAAAAAGCTGTTGTAGTTGGTACGGACACCAGTCTCATCTATAGCAGACATAATGGCGGATATTATTGCAACTTCTAACAGTATGACTGAGGTCATACGTCAAGCGATGGTTGAAATTGTTAACAACCCCCAACAATTAGAAAATTGGATTAAACAGTGCAGTAAAAATATACGTTTATTAAATAACACAATTAAAAAAGGGATATTAAGCGTGGGAACTAAGAAAAATTTAGAATGCAATATTGGCATAATTAAAGGATATCGAGTAATGATGAAGGCACGGAGACCCCTGGGTGGAGGTAATGTAAGAAATCGTAGAAGTGATCGTTTGAGATGGGAAGAAGTAAATTCAGCATTCAAAGGACGATTGAGAACAGGAGCAATTATTAACTTGAAGCATGTTGACCCATTAACCTTTCTTGAAGACGCCGCACCATTATTTACAGCAAGAATAAAAAACGCTTTAAAAGAACATCCAACTATAAAAGTGAATGTGGATTTTTGTAGTGAATTTATGAAAAATGTGGTTGAGGAAGTGATTCAAGAAATAAAACATTTTAGTACACGCAATGAAGTTATTATGCGGACCACGGATATCAAGGAATGGTGGCAAGAATACGTTCAAGACACACTAATAGTACAGCTTGAAGAGTTTCAAGAACGTGATAGTCGGTGGGCTCTAAATTCAATAATTAACCTGATGGTTAATATTAATAGGTACGAACCGCTTCGAGGCTCTTCATACATCCCCTTACCAGAACAAATACAGAAAAAGGGTGCTGTTATCAACGTTAAAAATAACGATCAGGCATGTTTCGCATGGGCAATAGTTTCCGCTCTATAACCGGTTGATAAAAATCCTCAACGAGTACAAAAATATCCGGAACCATCAACTGTGTTAAATTTGAATGGAATCAACTTCCCCATGAACCTACATCAGGTTAAAAAATTTGAAAAACCGAATAATATATCAGTGAATGTGTATATACTTGAAAGAAAAATGCATTATTTTAAAGTGCAGCCTGTTCATATTACAAAAAATAAACGAGACCGACATGTAAATTTATTAATGATTCAAGATACTTATGATGAGGATGATAAAACTGAAAAAATCAATTATCATTTCTGTTGGAACAAAAATCTTGGTAGGCTTATTAGCAGGCAGTTGAATAAAAAACATAGGCTTCGAGTATGCGACAGATGTATTCAGTGTTTTTACAATGATGAGCGCTTTAAAAAACATGAATTGGACTGTAAAGAAATTAATGAATGCCGAGTGATGCTCCCCTTCACGGAAGAAGACAAAATACTTAAATTTAAAAATCTTGAGAAGCAAATTTCAGTGCCATTCATAGTGTATGCCGATTTCGAAAGTTTACTTAAACCTACAAATAAACCCTCAGGTAAGAAAACAGTAATATATCAAGAGCATGAGGCGTACAGTGTGGGGTATTATTTAAAGTGTTCATACGACGATTCAATATCCTATTATCGCAGTTATAGAGGGGAAGATTGTAGAAAATGGTTTATTAGTGAATTGAAACAAATTAATGAACCAGTATTTTGGAACCAGATGCCTATGACTATTACACCAGAACAAGAACAAAATTTCCAGGACGCTACTGAGTGTCATATATGTCACAAGTCTTTTAATGATGATGATATCCGCGTCAGAGACCACGACCACATTTTATCAAACTACCGAGGTGCCGCACATAATTCATGTAACTTGAATTTTAAAGATAAAGTTACTATACCTGTAGTTTTTCATAATTTAAGTGGGTATGATGCTCACTTTATTATAAAAGATTTAGCTCGTGAAATAGAGGGAGGAATTTCCTTGCTACCAATCAATAAAGAAAAATACATTCGGCACATAAGGTTTTAAATTCTTCGAAAGACATATCCGTTCCGACATAATCGTCAAAGACATGTTTTCAGTTCAATACATCTTGTTTAAACAATATAATAAAATTAGCATTATCCCGTATTAACTGTTTAGGTATCTTGGAAGAAGTTTGACTTAGATAGAAGCAGTCTACTGATTTATGCCTGCCTAAACAAAAATATTCACGCACAGAATCCTGGTTACCACAAATAATATCATCGAATATCATTACTGAATCCGGTTTTGCTTCATTAGGAGAAATTACTTCACCTGTGTAAGTATAATACCCCAGACCTTTAATAGGTTTTAAAATCTCCTATAAATATTTATACTTTTCTTGTTCAAGACTTTTACCATAAACGTATACATTTTCAAATTTTAATCCATGAGGTTCTTCTAGTAGACTTATCATAATATTTGTTTTACCTGAGTTAGAGCTACTAGCTATAATACCTCTTATGGACCCTGGTAATAAAGAACCATGTTTTTTATATAATTTACGATCGAAATCATGATTGCTCACTTTTAGTGAGTCTCTCTGTCTAAGGAACTTCATCATGTCATTCATTCTAGGGCGGGTTTCCCTATATATACAGGAAGCACTATCACCCCCAAAACAAAATGCCTGTAACACGCGACGGGAGAGGGTTCGTAAATTCTCTGATAAATAAGCTCCCTGTAGAGCTTCATATCCCCCAATATCAGTACTGCGGTCCAGGAACGAAATTAGATAAAAGGCTTGCAAGAGGTGATCCAGGAATTAATCCTTTAGACGTTGCATGCAAAAACCACGATATAGCTTACTCCAAGCATAAAGATATCGAAGGTAGACATGAAGCAGATGAAATATTACAGGAACGTGCTTGGGAACGGGCAACTTCTAAGGACGCAGGCATTAGAGAAAGGATATCAGCTTGGGCTGTAACGAATACAATGAAGGCTAAAAGGAAGATTGGTATGGGTATTAAAAAGAAAACTAAAAAATCTATGAAAAAGAAGAAGCTAGCATTTAAAGGAGGATTTTTAGCAGGCATAGCGAATGCTATTAAAACAGTGGGACCTCATATCCCTATGAATGATGTAGCCAAAACGGCTCTAGTTGCGGCTAAACGAATAATTAAAGAGATTGGTGGAAAAAAGCATGTTAAAGTTCCTAGAATAATTCCGGTACCAAAACAAGGAGGAATTTTACCATTCTTGATTCCTTTGTTTGCCGGACTCAGTGCTGCAGGGGCACTAGCAGGAGGGGCTTCGGGAATTGTTAAAGCGGTGAACAGCGCTAAAGATGCTAACAAACAGCTACAAGAAAACTCTCGCCATAATAAAACTATGGAATCAATCGCTCTAGGGAAAAAGGGTAATGTCCTATACCTACGTCCCTATAAAACTGGAAGAGCATTATATTTGAAACCGTAATCAAAAAACCAATAAGAGTGCCTCGGAGACCCCTGACTGATGTTGAGTTGATAAAATTTGCTAAAGACGTTCCCTATTTTAGAGGTGTGTATATGAGGAATACGCTACCAACTACCCCTAAATTTAATGAAAGCGCAATCATAAATTTGGATGATAGTTTTGGTAAGGGATCGCATTGGTGCGCATGGAAGAAACGGGGTTCTGAGGTTATGTATTACGATAGTTATGGTGATCTTAGACCCCCCTTAGAGGTCTTAAAGTATTTTCGAGGATATACCATAAAATATAATTACGAACGTGAACAGAAGTTTAACACGCCTATATGCGGATTCTTATGTTTAAGATTTCTTTATAAAAAATAAATAAATATTGTGGTTTGACGTGTTATCTTTAATCATGTCTCAGACGTTGACCTTGACGGGTGTCGGAAATATTCTATCAGTAGAGTACTTCCCTCCTATAGAATTACGTGACGAATATAATTACACATTAGGGTTGGTAGGGTTTTACGGATGTAATTCAATCAGAAACATATTCGAGGGAAATAATCTTTTTTACTATAATAATCAGAAAATTACGATACCTACAGGGTCGTATGAAATAACTGAAATAAGTGATTATATTAAATCTAAAATTACTAACGATAAAGAGCATTTCGAGTTAATAGCAAACAATAATACCTTAAAGTGTGAAATAACCTCCGAATTTGCCATTGACTTCACGCAACCCGGTAATATAGGACGTATGCTAGATTTCTCCCCGCAAATACTAGAGCCAGGTGTACATGAGTCTGATTTGCATGTTCAGATCATTAAGTCCACGAATATTCATGTTGAATGTAATATTACTACAGAAGCATATCGGAACAGTGCACTCTCACATACAATTTTTGAATTTGATATTAGTGTAGCCCCCGGGTTTAGACTTATTAAAGAACCCACTACTATAATATATCTCCCAGTTAACGTTCATAGTATTGACAATTTAACCTTGAGATTGGTCGATCAAACAGGTACCCTTATTGATTTCGGATCTGAAGCCGTTACCATACGTTTAGAGCTCAAACATGGGGCTAAACAACCACTACTATAAAAGCACCGTAACATTCAATCCCGGAACCATTAATCCTGTGAAAGCTGGTAGGTTAACAGCTGAAGAAGTGTACTTTTTAGAATCAATAGGACTAAAGGTTATTAATCATGGAGGAAGAACAATCCCTAAAAAATATATTCACCGAAGTATCTTATATTGATTTAGTAATTGACGCTTCTACCCGAACTTACCATCCCTATACTGTAAATGCTTTTGATAATTCTGATGAAATACGTCTTATCATTGATAAGGCTGAGCTAATTACTGCTACTTATAACAGTAAAATATACATTGAAGGAACGTTAACAAAGAAAGATGCCGCTAAAGATTTTGAATTAACAGGAAATGCACCACTATTCCTGTTTGAAGAAATACGATATCAACTAGGCGATACTATAATAGACTCATGTAGGGCTCCTGGAATCACGACATCCCTTATTGGTATTTCCAAGTATTCGCCAAGTGAATCTAAAAGTTTTGAGTTGTGCAGGATGGGATCCTGACAATTCCGGTACTCAGATCGATCAAGATTTGAAAACTTTCTGTGCCATTATTCCGTTAGATCACGTGCTAGGATTTGCCTCGTCATACCGTAGAGATATACTTAATATGAGACAGGAATTAATTTTAATTCGATCAAAATCTGATGTAGATTGTTATGCAGGGCAGACAGAGGTTGATATAAAGATAACGAAAATTCAGTGGAAAGTTCCACATATCACACCTAGTGACGCAGCCAAATTGGATATTTATAATTTTATAAAGCAACACAAACCTATTAAAATAGGTTTTCATGGAGTAAGTTTGTTTCAATATCCTGCATTACCTACGACCTCCGATCTAGTAATCTGGCCACTTCAAAATACTGTAGGCGTGCGCAGGCCTAGATGGATTTTCATTGGTTTTCAAACTGCTAGACGTAATAAGAAAGAAAATAAAGCAAACCAATTTGATCATGTTAACATTACTGACATTACGGCATACATCAATTCAACTCGATATCCGTTTGAACATCAGCATAATGATTTCTCAAAAAATAAATATATGTTAGCTTATGAAGAATACATTAGTTTTCAACAAAAATATATGAATAAAAATGTATCAGAACCGATATTCGATTTCAAGCAATTTAAAGAATGTCCGGTATTCGTCATTAACTGTGCCAAGCAGAATGAAAGCATACAAAATTCATTGCTTGCGATAAAATTAGAAATGGAATCAAACCAGTTTTATTGCTGATACAATCGCCTATTGCGCCATTGTGCATGATACCTTCCTCGAGTACGAACCCTTCCAAGGCTTGGTTCAGATTCTGTAATCATGTTTATCATAATCGATATTCAATCATTTTATACGCCGCAATTTACTGTTAAGGAACTGGCGATATACAATGGCACGCGCTTAGCACATTATCTGTTTAAACCACCATTTCCGTTTCATTATCTTAACAAGGATGTACAACGTCAAGCCACCTGGGTGGAAAAAAATCTTCATGGTTTGCTTTGGGATAGTGGATACACTAATCTTATCGATTTACCTGAAATTTTACAACGTCATACTGCTAATACCGATCTAGTATATTGTAAGGGTCTTGAAAAATGTAATTACTTAAAAAAATTTCTGGGTGGTAAAGTTCATTCTATTGAGGAAACGCAATTCAAACTTAAACCTAGCCAGCCTAAATGCTTTAATCATCATTTAAATGTATGCTCATGCGCTATAACTAATGTCGTATTTATATACAATGAAATAAAAAATAGTGTTTAGTGTGGGTGGATAAGTACAAATATCAACTTTAGAACTTTCAGTCACCATGGATATACAGCTTGAAACACATAGGCCAAATAGCTATCCTGCACGCGAATGCCCACCCCAGGAAAATCAATTGGAATCAGTGCATCAGTCATCACAGGAAATAACAGATAATAAGTTTTTATGTAAAGTGTGCTTAATAAATTCGGTTACATTAACATTAAGTCCTTGTGGACATTTTTGTGTATGTGCCCCATGTATAATGCGTCTATCAAAATGTCCTATATGTAGGTGCTCCATTGAAGGGCATATAAGAACATATTTATCATAATATTGTAATTTAATATAATAGCGGTAACATAATTTGATAACCACTTCCTCTCTGTATCAATTGTATATTATAGGAAAAAATGCTTTTTAATTTTTTGAAAAAAACATTTATTAATTTAACAATTAGATTAGAGGTAAATATTTTAGAAATTATAATTCTAATGTATTTTCTATACTGTATCCAATAAAAAAATGTTTTAGAATCGCGTTTTTTATTTCCTGATGTAATTCTCTGAATTGAGATAATTTATCTTAATATTTTCATGGAATTCTTTTAAGTACAGTGATGCAAATTAGTTATGTGTGTTAATTCATTGGAGTAAGATGTATACCCTTATCTCCTTTGGCTCCCAATAAATTGGGAACCAAAGGTGATAAAGATACGTGCCTTATTCAAATATCACATGATTTCCATAATTTATCTTAATATTTTCATGTAAGTACAGTGATGTAAATTAGTTATATGTGTTAATTCATTGGAGTAAGATGTTTGCCTTTATCACCTTTAGCACCCCAATAAATTGGGGGCTAAAAGTGATAAAGATACGTGTCTTATTCAAATATCACATGATTTCCTTTGTGGTTTTGGTAAGTATATATAGATTTCATTCTGCCTAAAAATTATCAAAAAGTTAAAATGAGTGCTGATCGTAAGTCTTTAAAGAAAGTTATGTTAATTTTTTTATTAATATATAATTTTTATAGAAACACTTAGTCAAATAGGCGTAAGCCTACTGCGTGGGATTTTGCCTCCGGAGACCGTAAGTAATTTATTATTTTATTTACATGTATTTTAAGAGAAAATTGTAGGACCCCACCCAAGTATGTTTACTGGTGGTGTCGGTGCCGCCTGGGGGGGCTTCATGGCCATGTCCCATAATTGCAAGTTTTCAGTGGCAGGGATGGTCCTGCCAAATCTATAAAGACGCCCTCCATGAGGGTGTCTACTTCATGACTGTAAGTTTTTTTAAATTTTTTATCATTAACAAACACTAATTACCTTTTATTTTTTCAGCGAGTCCTAGTTGAATAAAGTCGTAAGTTTGTTTATATTTCTTTAATAAACATAATCGAATACATTTTTTTCTATTTTTTCAGAATGAAAATTTTTTAGGTAGTTTTTAGTAGTTTTTTAGTTTTTTTAGTTAGTAGTTTTTTAGTTAGTAGTAGTTTTTATAATAAAAATATATATAAAAAATTACATTCCTTTATTCCTAACTACAGCAAATAATATAAGCAATAAAAAAATTACATTTCTTTTAGTGAATTATTAATAATACTATCAGTAACCGACATATAAGCAATAAAAAAATTTTTTTATTCCTAAATGTAGTAAATTTTACTTTTTAAAAATCTGGTACAATTATATAAGCATTCATCAGCGTAAGCAGTATAAGTTTTTCTTAAAAAATGTGTATGAGAAAACACAAACTGAATTGTTTCATCATAACACTCAATGTCACATATTAATACTTCTTCTAGTCCAGGGCGTGGCATCTTCAAGATAACACTTTTACTGTGATTTTCCATATTAACCATATGAAAGTCAGCTTCAATATCATCGCCCGAATAATAATAACGAATTAGTTCAAGATTATTGGCTGCAATAAACCTGATAGGGAATATAATTCGTCTATTCATACTAAAAAATGTTGAATACAAAATAATACAAAAGAACATATTGTTATACTTACATTGCGTTAATATTTGAAGATAATTCCCTTTAACTGCGATTTCGGAGTAATTATAGCCCAAAGGACAGCCTTGAAACCCGCAGTGTGAACACCTTTGTAAAAAGGCCTACTCGCAGGGGTCGTAAATATTTACCACAATAAAAAACTTGTTAGTTTTAACATCCTTCACCTTTCATTGAATTAAATCCCCATCACGATAATTCCAGTCTTTTACTGTAATGGTTTTTTTATATTCTTGGAAATTATATTTATAGTATAAACTCAATTCTTTATTATTTCGATTGAAAGTATAAAATTTATTACTGCAACTTTTATTACTAAATTTAAATTTCGATATATCGGCTATTGACAGTATTATTAATAATTCGACTTCAGTCATGTTTTAAAAATTTTGCAAATTTTACACGTTATATAGATATAAGCCCAGCCTATTTCCTGATATTATCGTTTAAGGAATTTTTTGAATTAAAATATTTAGCACGCGTGTGGTACTTTATCAATTTCCTCCTAACCACATAGGCGATTAAGCCTTTATCAGTTTCCTTTTAAGACACCAAAAACACTTATCAGTTTTAATTCATTTTTTATTTTTAAATCTCATTACATATCTTAATTCTAGGTACCTTTAAAATCTTACTCTATTTTTAATTGGCTCATCTTTAAAATTACAAAATTAAGCGTTATCTCAAATTTTATTTTATTATGCATACTACAAAGACGTAAATAAGCTTTTAAAATATTTAAATTAATTTTAGTTTCTCTTTCAAGCTGTTTCTTAAATCTAATGATATTATTTATATGTCCATGCATTCTAAATCGTTTTTGATTATCGCGGGATAGAGTTTAGTAGCTTCAATTAATGTATAAGCGTTTTCATTGGAATCATTAACCTCGGGGTTTAAATATTTAAGATTATCAAAAAGATCCCCTTGCATTTTAATAGATCCACGTAGCATATTCTGATAATATGTGGTAAAATCATTGAAGTGTAAATTTTTAATACGACATTTAATTGCGTCATCAAAATTTTGTAATTCTTGCACAGTATGCTCACCCAACATAATATTAAAAAATTGATTTGAAATTTTTATCACGCGCACTTCCTTGAAAAGTATGAACTCGATTTGAATGTTTTCATACTTTATGGAACTAAAATCCTGTCCGGCAAAGAACTTTTCAATCAAATCTTTATTTGATCTAATAAATTGATATTCCTTGGCGTTTAAAGTAATTCCAACACATTTCGGGGCAGTAATCTTCACCACAGGAACCCAATTTCGGGCAGGGCTGTATCCAGTTGCAACATATTTTGTACACGATTTATTTAACCAATATGATGTTTCGTATACTAAGGAATGTTCTGCTTTTAAAGACTCTTCAAGAGTAGGATGTTCCGGCTCGACTCGGGACTTCTTTGCTGGGATAAAAAATTCCACTGAAAATAATTAAATTTACTTACATATATAACATCAAAAAATAGTAATTACAAAATAGTAATTATAAAATATACTTACTCATACTTTCTGGATGAACGGTGAGAAGAAACTTAACTTGATATGTATTAAATCTCTGAATTTATACCCATCCAAAGCTGTTTTTGTAACGGTCATTGATTCTGCTACCGGAAATTTGCGGTTATTGATTAATCGACACCCTGTCTAACGGTCTTCAATTCTGCTCCAGGAAGTTCACTATTCTGCTACCGGAAATTTGCGGTTACTGATTAGTCTCATGTAGGTCTTCTATTCTGCGACCGGAAGTGATTGCAGTTGGGATTCCCAGCGTAGGCAGTGGGCGCGGGCGGGCGGGGGTGATCGGGCGTGGGGTCGGGGGCGATCGGGGGTGCGGGGGCGTATTATTGATCGGTGGTGATCGGGGGTGCGGGGTGGTATTGATCGGGGGGTGTATCGATTGATTGATCGATCGATTGCGTGGGCGTATGATCGGTGGGTTGCCTATATTGCGGGGGCGGTACCTCGTATACGTGGATGGCTAGACCGGAAGTGGAGGAGCAAAACTACCCCTTTCAGATTTACATGTATTCTTATGGGGGGGTAGTGTGCTGGAACACTCTCTATTATGATACTCCCCGAATCCCCCACGATTTATCGTTGTCCTTGTTTTTTCTTGTAAAATAGTTCTTTTCCCTTTGGAGACTCCTTGTTTTGTCGCATCGCTGAAAGTCAGGATGTTTAATTCGTGATGTCGCAGTAACAGTATTTCGTTAGACTCAATTCGTGAGTTGTCGTTACCTCTGGTTACTGTCACTTTATCGTAACCTCGTGCTTAGCAGCAACTGGTGAACCGGACAACTATTTGCATGCTGTGCCGAGAAGATCACCATATGGACCAGTTGCGGGGTGGGGACGGGAAAATAAATAAATAAATAAATAAATAAATAAATAAATAAATAAATAAAATAAATGAATAAATAAATATATTATTAAATGAAGAGATACATAAATCTATGATTAAAATTAAAATAATAATTAAAATTATCCATAAATATATCATGGACGAGGGACAGCCCTAATACAGGTTTTCTCTGCAGGAGCCCTCCTCCTGGCCTGTTTCGAAGTTAGATCGATGGGTGATCAAGCGACCCGTGTGATGCCTGATCAAGATCTCCATCAGGGAGTACTATTCCTAAAACGGGAAACCCTCGTTTTTACGGACGAGCAATCGGTCATCATTGCTGACGTCAATATCCATAATTATTGGTCGATTTTCATCGACGTGGAGGAGCAGCTAGACGAGTTAGTCAACTTGATGACGCAAGTGGTGAGCACGGCTCACACTCCATTTGTGATGCCAGAAGAAGAAATAGCTCTGCTACGGAAACGTATTGCCAGAGGAAAGCAGGAAGTGAACGATATCGAAGAAGTGAACGATATCGAAGAAGTGGGAGCCGTCACCAGAGTAAAACGTGGACTTATTAATTTGGGTGGCTCTGCCCTAAAGTTTCTTTTTGGGACACCAGATAATGATGATTTGATTCAACTACAGGGAGCCATTTCCAAAATCGATACCACTAGACAAGAAACAGTGCAAATAGCTAAACTACAAAGTACCATGATTAATACCACTTAAGAGTTAGCAAAAGATAATCAACAGACTATCGTGGAGTTAATTGGTCAAATGCAAGAAATCAAGCAAGCCATTAAATGGACTCAAGACCACCAAGCGCATATGCAGCAAGCTACAATTATGCATATGTTAAATCTATTTACTTTTGGATCTCATCTAAGAATAATGGATTCCTTATTGGCTGTTGCAGAAAGTGAACTGGATGAACTGCTGATCACGTTGGATCGAGCAGAGCAAGGCAAGTTGTCGATTACTACATTAAATCCCCGAAAATTATTCAAACTGTTGAGTGGGGCAGCCGAACAGCTTCCTCCGGGTTATTCATTCCTACATCCGTTACGAAGAGAGATGGTGCATCAATTTTACACGACCTCTACAGTTAAAGTGGCCGTGGTCAATCAAACGTTTCGATTTTTTGTGGAAGTACTATTGATGACAGCAAGTCGTGAATTCACTCTATACGAAATCATGCCTTTTCCTTATATTGATCCTTCGTCACCTATAATGACTTATATCCAACCTAATAATCCTTACCTAGCGACTACCGCAGATGGATTACAATACGTTGAGATGAACGAGCGAAGTTTAGATGATTGTTATGGTATTACGATTCTTATATGTAAACCGTATAAGGCAATAGAAAAACATCCTGAGCCAAGCTGTAATATCGCATTGTTCAAGAAGGATACTGTAATGCAAAAGCAGTATTGTTCACGTCGTTTCACTGAACCGCGATATACCTTTATTCGAGCAGAAGAAGCGAATAGATGGGCTTTCAGTGTACCAGCATCTACAAGAGCATTGGTTCAATGTCCGAACGAGATGGATGTCGAACGCATAATTTTCCAGGATACCGGATTCATATCCGTAGAACAGGGATGTCAAATAGTCGTGGATGGACATACTTTGTTACCACATAATATTAACGGTACGCATGCCCATGTTCATCAAGATAAGTTTGCGATACCAGCACTTTCCCATGCTTATCAAAATCAAGAAGATGAAGAGATACCATTCTATTGTACCAATAATACAGATTTGCAAGGGTTGTTGAAGCATGTGTCAAGCCATGATTTTCTCAATTCGGACGCAACCATGGCAGAACTCAATCGATTGTCAGCTGATTTGGAAGTAGCTAAAGTTCAAGGTTTCCACGATACATGGTTAAAATCGTTAAGCAGTCTAGTTTTGGTTATACTTATTGGACTGTTCTTAACTGTAGTATGGAAGTTTGTGGCTAAATGGTATAAGAAGCGCCACGACAGGTTCCGTTGTGTCAACGAGGTCGTCAGTTACCACAAACACGACAAGGATAATCCTGTCACACTTGGGGCTGTTAGCGAATCAGTTCCACTAGATGAAATGGTGTCGTTGCCTGACGACATCACCATCAATCCAAAAGATCCGCACAGAGGACCTTAATTCAAGTCTCCTGTCAACCTGTGTGCGATTCATTTTCGAACTCCCAGTGTATAATATCGGGAGCATCGAAGTGCGCGAGTACTTAAAAAAAAAAAAAAAACTTTCTTTTTCTTGTCTGTTTTTGGACATGAACAAACTCGTGCGCTTATTCAGTGAAATTTAGATTACTTAGATTAAGGTGGTGTAGTTTCGACCTTCTTTTGCATATGGGGGATCTGTTACGAAATTACACCTCAATTTTAAAAGGTATATTTTCGTTTAAGGAGAGAGTAATGTTAAATGCAGCATTTATTCTGCTAAAATACCTTTGCGTTTAAATGTTAAATGCAGGTATCAGAAACCTACCTAGCATATTTTAAGGTAGTAATTTTCCATAAAGGGTATTTTTGCGTTTACTGTTGGATTTAATTTCATCATTTATAAAAGATCAGTTCATAAGAATTTGAGAGGATAATTAGTATATCCGGGCGGCATGTGTGAGCTCTTTGTTAGCAGGCCGCACGTGTGTTATCTTAATGATACAGTTTTCAGAATTTTCGACTAAAAATCATGTTAGGTGATAAATTAGCTAAATCACTTCGGAGAAATTTTGTAAGAACTTATTTTGAAAAATAGAGTCATAAAATCGATAAGAAAAGGATTTTGTCCTAGTGGCTTATTGGTGAAAATTTAGACGCCTTCAAAATTCTATTGGCCTAAAAACTTTTAGAATTCAGGGAGAATAGTTTTCCTGGACGATTAAATTTTTACAGAGTTCGGTTCCGACCGGGGTTTTGCAGTAATTAGTTGATTTCCAATAAGAAAGTAAAAGTGATTTAGTAGTTTGAAATAATTCAAGTGTTCAATTATTAATAATAAATTATTAAAAGACAGTCAAAACTTCTAAGAACGTAGCCGGGACTCAAAAATCAACTAAAAGTTAAAGTTATTCGAAGATATCCATTTTCATATTCCATTATCCATGTTGGGAAGGATTGTTCTATGTACAGGTACAATTTTGAATTTAATTATTAACCATTGAAAGATACTCTCTTTCTATTCCTTATTTGTATTTTAATTTTGAATTAATGTGTTTATTTAGTATTGAATTTAGTTTGCTTTAGTATCGATTTGATTTCGATTTAGTATTTGTTTCATATTGTTTTGAATTTGTTTTAAGTATGATTTAAATTTGGTTTGATATTGATTTTATCATTGATTTCGTATCAGTTTAATATTTAAGTATATTAAAAAGGGGAAATCAGATTATTCAGTCTTTGCTAAGAGCTTTAACTCAATTTAAGTATTACTTTGTGTTTAGAAAACATTACAGTTTTCTCTTGATTAATTAAATTTAAATATTATTTTGTGTTGAGAAAATATTTAAAATTTACTTTCAGTGAATTTTTACTGACTACCATTATTGATAAATTCTTTTAACTTTGTTTTAAATAATTATATTTTTCTCTGTCATTTATCTGTTTCACTACTGAAACATAAAATTGTGTGTTAAAAGAGGCATAAGTCAGAATTAAACAAGGGTTTTATTAAGAAGTGATTATTACAATCATTTTATTCAATTCAATTACCTATTTCTATTTGGTACTATTACTTATAGCCTTCAAGTGCTGTAATTGTTTGCTTTAATCTCAACTGTATAATAACTTGATTTATGTTGCTTTTCTTTTAGAGAGTTGCACTAACCCTTTTCTATTTTGTTTGTGTTATTTTTGTACTTTACTTGGAGATATTTATCTCAGATTTATTTTGTGTGATCTGTAATTCTGATTAACTTGGGATTATGCTGTTTCAAGTCGAATTAAACCTAAAAAGCCTTTAATTCAACGTGTTATTTGGGTTAGTTATATTTTAGTGCAACTTATAAATCTCAGGGTATAAACTGACTTATATTCTTTCAATTAATTTTCTTTATCAATAAACTTTGTTTTGGGTTGATCTTGATTTTCATTTGATTGAGTTTAGCCAGGAAAGAAATTCTTATAGCTCTGAGTACGAGTCTCACTGGACCCGTCATAGCTGGTCAACTCCGCCGAACGCACGTAGTCTTAATAGTTAAAGAAAGGTGGTAACACGGAAGTGTTGAGCTTTCTAAGCTTAATTCCGCCAAAAGTTACCTGGTGGCAGCATACCGTAGGCCGGGCCATCAACACTATAGACGAGACGCAACCCGCCCCAGAGATTGATTGCGGATCGAATTGGTCTACTACCACGGTTCCGAATAACCACACGGAAGCATCTCCTGGGTCCCCCAAGTCCCAGGTAACGCAGACCGCCAGCAACGCCGCTTCCCCACCGCTCTCACCCAAGGAGGCGGTCGCCAGTGAACAATCGTGGCGCGCTCCGCCACAGGTTGATATCGACCTTACAGGGGAAGACACTTCCGATGAAGAGATCGAATGGCTTTACGTTCCTTCCTTCATACCCGACAGCCCGACCTTCACACCTACGCCTTCGCCCATCCCTCCAAGCAACGCAAAAACAGCACCGAAGTATTCGCCGTTCGCCCCGCAGTGTCCCCAAGTAGAAGTGGTATGTTATTCCCCCACGTCGTCAGTTTATACCCCGGCAGCGTCTCCGTGTCCGCCCTACTCACTAGGGTTGCCATGGGACTTTGTGTGAGTCCTCTTCAGTCCCCTCGGGTCCTCGGCCCTTCGGATTACCATCGCCCCCAGGGGCGAGACATCAAGTGCCCCAGGGCTGCTAGGGTTACTACTACTACGGTATAGCAACCAACCACTACCAGCCCATGATAGATTTCTCGGGGCGCATCAGGAGCACCTCTGAAAAACGGAATACAAACATAACAAGGACGAAAATTGAAGAGACAACGTTACTTACCCATCGTCACGGGCCATCGCATTTAGTTCCGCGCCTGCGCCTCCCTCTAAATCTACTTCCTCTATAGGAGGAAGCGGGAGTGCAGGGCGAACTGTCCGGACGACCCTCCTCATCGGGACGTACCTTAGAGGAGGAGGTCCCCTCTCTTCCGGTATCGACTCATAGTCCGGAACCGTCTCTGGGCCCACCTCGAGGCCCGGATCCCCCACCACTTCCAGGTAATCCGGACCACAGTACGCTGGATTGCTTATTGCTAAAATGAAGAAGACATTAAAGTTAGTGCAGTGAAAAGTGACTCTAGAAGCCCAGAGCATAAACAATGTACATAGAAATAAGCAAATATACTTGTAAGCAAATGAACTTTAATTAGAAGTAAGACTAGTGTTAGAGATTAGTACCCAGACCTGAATAATAATGATAATTATGTATTTAAGTTACAGTAATGAAGTAAGCATTACAGATATAGAAGTATAAAAAGAATATTAATAAAGCATGTGTAGATATCTGACTGATCAGAGTTTTATTTGAAAGGAAGTGGAGAACAAAAAGGTTCGTTTTATGATTTCAGATTAGTTTTAACCATTGTGGTGAGTTACCTATAAATAGGAATAGGAACTCCAGTCAAGGTAACCACAGGAGCCCTTTAGAAGAGATTGCCAGTCACAATCACCTACTCAGCGACCGCACCTTTGACCTATCAAGCGATTTGGTATGGAGTCCCTCAGCAGAACAAGAGGATACCAAACGACGCCCTATGCGGACACAACGAATCCATGTCTGCAAAATGGCCACTGAAGTATATGACCTACTGAAGATTTTCGATGACGAGCTCACGCTCCTCATCAAGAAAGGATAAACGAGCCATAGAATTCATCGCTGATTTCTTTTCGTGGTGTTGTGGTGTAGCCACAAATCGTAAAGTAGACTCCCTGGGCACGGACGAGCATGATTTAGTTTAGGGTTAAATCGACACCTACACGAAGTAGCAAATAATTTCCACGCATTTTTATTATATCATAGGCAAGTTGAACTAAATTTTGCAGAAACTAGGCGCAACATCGATAAGTTGGACCTTATCGACCACAACTTGCGGAACACCATTGATAGGACTGCTGCACGCTCCGATATGAATACTCAACGGGTAATGTTTTATGTTTATAACAATTTATTACATTTAATTAATTTTGAACGCGCAGTAAATAATTTAGAGATTATGAATCAATGTGAGGTCACAAGATTCCGACTGCAGTGGTACACCCTAAAGTACTTCGTCGATTTATTTTTGCTTCTTAAAACGTTAAAACCTGCAGGGCACGAACTCGCAATTCCCATTTACGAAATTTCTCGTTATTATAAATTACCGATTGCAGATTGCACTTTTACTGATTCTAATATTATCGTTAGCCTTCGAGTTCCTTTTCAAGACAAACTTTGCTATTTACCCAGATTTACAGCTGATAGTAGTTTCGGCCCACAGTGCGCTTATCGCATGTTCACGGGATCAACCGTGGATGAACTTGGAAAGCATTGTCCCTTTCAATGTCATACAAGTCAATCAATGACTATCACAGAAATTCGTGATGATATTTTTGCAATTACCCACCCGAAAAATAAAACGATTATCAGGTGCCCAGACGCAGATACTCCTTTAGACCCTTCAGTCTACAACCAACCAGAAGCCCTTCAAATAAAATTACCTTGCAGTTGTTCTTTACATGTGAATAACAATAAAGTTATTTCACCCCGTTTCCCTTGCACAACCCAAGGTGAAAAGACCCACGAAGTAATTCATATTTTACCAGCTATCTGGTCTAACTTGAAAACTTATATATTACAAGTACACTTATCGGAACCTACTTTTGATAACATGTCGGAATGTTTAAATGTTAATTGGGCAACTTCGATCCCTCATTTAAATTTAACTACTGCTTCTAGTTTGCAAATTTAAAGCGGCCTTTCTTTACAAACCTAGTTTTCCGCTGCGAGTAATCATCCGATTAGATCATGCATAATAACAATGCATTTGTAATATTAATGAATAATAAATGACTCGTCCCGGAATTAGGTTAACCAAAACGTGCGTCCTTTTAACCCCTCGGATCATGGTCAACTAATGATTGTTCTATTCTTTTGCGTCAATGCTTTTTGGGTATAAATACCGTGGTTTTGAGGCATTCTGGGCAGTTCGATCAGAGTCAGTTGTGACAAGTGAAAACGACCCCAGAACATCTCAAAGATGACCACCTACCATATTGTGTAAGTTTACTTTCAAATATATTCTTTTAATTGTATTTATGCTTTTATTATGTCTTGCAACCCTAAACCAGTCGCAAGCTACAACCTATAAAACCAAATGCGACAATATGGTATTAAAACAACCATCTCCAATCCAACTCGTAAATCGGTTTATTCAAAGAAATTAAACAAACGTTTAATTATAGTGGAGCTACTGGACTATATTGTATTTCTGCCAAACAGATTTCAATTGTTGTTGGATGAAAATAAAATAGAAGAACTCAATAAAAACAGCCTGGCCCTGGTGGATGGGGGCGACAAAGATATTTTTTTATCAAGATCCTACGGAAATATTTTTTTCTTTCGATTTCAATTTTGTATGTCTCTACATTGACATAGCAATAAATAATAAAGCGTCAATATGTGCTTTCGACTCAATTTTTAGTTTATTTGTAATCGTGTACCTGTTATAAAGCATATGATACAGTCAAGACAACGCGATCGTATTCAAAAATATTTAAATCCTGAAACTGTGTTCGTAAATATATTTGCGGGTAACGAAGATCAAGCCGTAGATTATTATACAGTATATGTAAACGTCGCGTCGTCATAAAGTTAAACATTTAAATTTTAGAACTCTAGTATACAAGGTGATAGTGTTGTCGCGTATCTTTAAAAGAATTAAAACAATTAGGTCTTATAATCGTGCAATATCGAGAATAAAGGTAGTTGGAAGTACCTCCTGGAGAAGTTGTATGGTACCTCTCCACAATCTGTAATAAAGTTAATTGCTGAAGTAGTGTGGGCTGAACATTGTCTAGAGCATAAAAAATGGTATTACGTATAATCGCTACGTTGTCCCTGAATTTTTTGATATTAGCTTTGGATGAACATTGGATCAGGCTAAATTAAAACGGTGCGAGAAAATTCCACCTATAAAACCTTTAACTGGAAGTGGAGAGTCTATGATGAAAGCTTACTGGTAGTTCCTCGTATGGACTTAGTGAAGAATCTATGATGAAAATATGTCTTCGTCGCCGTCGTCGCAGATAGATTTTCAAAAATATGCTGTTAAATCAGTGGCAACTATTAAGCAGACGTATATGATTCTAAAAGCATCAAACACTTTGCAGAAAATTCATACTGATAAATGACTCGAATTCATTCGAGAACATTTACGTTTATGTGATAGTTATGTTGCTACACCTAGCTCTGTAAGTGTAAAAAGCAGTCTAGAAGCCAATAAAAGTCGCTTAATTCGCTTTCCAATTCTATTAGAACGATTAAAATCGTCTGGTTGTTGTTGTTGCGGATCAGCAGCAGTAAGTAATAATAGCAAAGATTCACCTGCGACAGAACTAGTTGTCACACCACTGCAGTCGTCATTTAAGTCAAGAACCAAAACTGTACTAATTTCAAACATTTCTTTCAAAATTGTGGCTGAATTTTTAAATCGTTGCTTGAGTATAGTTGAGAAAGAAATTAAAAACATTTTTCCAAGTCGCAGTTCCTCTACAAACCTAAAAATAAATTTTGTTTTATGTTGAGAATTTACCAAAACGACGACGACGACGACGATGGACGGTGAATCCATATTTCAAAACAGATATTTCGCTACCAGAAATCAAGTAGTATTTTTTAGCAGTTTACTAAATGAACATTTCAAACTAGAGTAGTATGATGATCACGTTTTGAATAAATTGTTGAATAAAATTGCCGAAATGAAGACTAAGGGCTCGGGTTGGTCTATGTCTGAAATAATATCTCTCGCCGTTAACTTGAACGACTGTGAATACTTATTTCACGGTTCCTCCTACATTGAATTGCCTACTTCCATTAAAAATAAGAAAGCCGTGTTAAATTTAAAAAATACCGGTCAGTGCTGTTTCTTTTGGTGTATAACTGCATATTTAGCTCATACCAAGAACAGGTCACCTCAGGTTAATTCATATCCACACTATTCAACCTTATTAAAAACACACAGCTTACAGGTAAATTTAAAAAAATGAACATATGACATATCGGTAAACGTGTTCATCTTACAACGTGAGAGAACACAAAAGTTTACCGTTGTGCCGTTTTTAACTAAAAGTAAACTCGAAAAACATGTAAACTTATTACTAATTCAAGAATAGTACAGGTCAATTGATTTAAATGGTGGCGGCGGCGGCGGTGATGCTGATGATGAAAATGACTCTAGCGGCGAAGACATTGACGCAGACAACGAGAATGATGAAGCCAACTTGTTTGCGTCACACTCCGCCTCCAAAACTGCATCAACCACAATAAATTAATACTGTTGCCTTATTCTGAATTTATCGCCGCTAGTAATTAGTCAATTAACGAAACATACCGGTAAAAAGTTAATTTGTGATCGTTGTTTACATTATTTTCCAAGTCAAGGTCAGCTCACTGTACATCGCGAAACCTGCCAGAAACTAAACTTTTCCAAAATGATACTGCCCTCGGAACAGAACAAATGGTTGCATTTTAAAATTTTTAAATATCAACAATCCGTTCCTTTTGTTATTTATAGCGATATAGAATGCTTGCTAGAACCGATTGTTAACGATCCCGATAATATTAAAAATACTTTTAAATACCAAGAACATATACCGTTGTCCGCCGACGAGGGCCACACACCCACAGGACCGGTACACCGTCAACAGCCGAGGAGAAGTGTCTTCGACACGCCGCCCACCCCGGGAGCCTGTCCGAGAACCCACCTGCCACCACCGCGCGGCTTATTCACGCGGCCGACCGTAGGAGCCTGCCCTGGAACGCCGACGATCAGCCCACTCCCGGCCCTGATCTCCCCGTTGCCGCCAACACCCCCCGCACGACCAAAGTACAGTCTGATCCCGGTGGACGCGGACACAACCCACCGCCGCTACCGCCTCCTGCCAGGTAGCAACGACCTGAGGCTCCAAGGGAGAATCTACGAACAACAGCCTCTCCGTCCCCGACCAGTGGAAATCACCGTATAAAGATCCACCAATGATTAATGTAGAATGAATAAATGTTGATGTACAATAACCGTCTCCGAATACAATAAATGTATAAAACCACGAGCGACTCCATATTTTATTAGGTATAGCGTATCACATTTTACTGTTTTACATAAATTGTTTTTTCCTTTTTTCAAATACATTGTTAATTACAATTTCTACTCAGAATACCTTGTACATAGTGTAAATAAATATTGTTAATTAGGTTTAAGCTTCCGTTTTAATTTTAAAGCACAACTCGACCCCTGGACAACTCAGAGCTACCTGGAAAAATAATTTTGGAACGTCCACCCTTATTAGCAGGGGGTGAAACGTTACAAGTTCCTACAATAAACGATTTCAATTACGATGCTGTTGCTGCTACAATTTGTTTTATTTGCGAGAAACCGTTTTTAGACGGTTATAGAAAATGTTTAGATCATGACCATCTTAGCGGAAAAGCTAGAGGAACCGCATCAAGCCTGCAATTTAAATTTTAAATTAGATCCGATAATACCGGTAATTTTCCACAATTTCAGCAATTATGATAGTCACTTCGTTCTCAAAGAGCTCATGACCAGGTTCGAGGGGTACGTATCATTATTACCCGTATGTCACATTTGACATAAAATGTAACGTTGAGTTCAATATTAGATGAATTTAAAAAAAATAGCATTCAAGAAGTGTATTATATTTATAAGTTTAAATAGTCTTTCAAACTAAAATTGAGAAATTAACACCATAACACTTATCTTTGATATTATCCAGTTATTTCAATAGAAGTAGCAAAACCATTAGCAATTAAAAAACCATATCAATATATAATTAAATTTTCATCATTTTCTTGTCCAAATCAATCGAAGGGGTCACCAAATGTAACGGTAGTTACTTATATTTTATTATTAATTAAAGAATCATGTTGGAGAGAAGTATTACATATTGATGAGGTCAAGAATGTAATTAAAAATCAAAACTCTGAAATCCACAAATTAATTCTTGATATCACTGAAATCAGACACCATTTGGTAGAAGTTGATAAATGGTTAAGTGATATTCCAGTTTTTGTGAATAGAATCCGAGTAGCAGAGTTCACTCATGAAAGAGATCTTAAAGTAAATCAGATATTAGTAGATCTTCAATCAACATGCTTCATGAATTTATTCCTTTGGCTCAAGGTTAGTCAGGAATATGATACTGCTATTCAATCATGTAATTCCAGACGATTGAGTCCATCTTTAATTCCAAAAACAATTTTACACTCCTTATTAATGAATTCGACTGATAATTTAGATATTCTAGGATATGAAAAAACATTTAAAGATTCTGAAGAATCTTATTATTACCTGTTAGATCTTGTACATTGCAGTCCATTTTCAAAAGATCTTGAATTATTACTGGCTATACCAATAATACAGAAAAACGAATCACACAAATCATTCTATCAATTACTTTATCTTCCTATCAAATTGAATGATAGTTTTTATTCATCATCCGATGAAAAAACAACCTTCCTATATCAAACACCAGACTCAATCCACATTATGGTAAGCTTCGAAAAATATTGTTTGGATGACTCATCAACATTGCTAAGAGGATGTTTAATTAGAGTAACACAGGATTCTACTGTGAATCCTAATGGTTGTCTGTCAATATTATGGAGTGGTGGTACAGTTAAATTTTAAAAATTATAAGACAAATTGTAATCTATTTCTAATGCAAAATGTTGGAGTCTGGTATAAAATCAATGAAACAGCTTATTTATACACTGATGATGCTGTTGATATTACTATTCATTGCGGAACTAAAGTATCAACATGGAAGGTAGGAGGGAATAATGAAAGTGGATTGATTAACTTGCCTTGTCATTGTTGGATTAATGACAGTCACAATAATCAAATATTAAGAAGTTCTGTTTGTTCAGATATTAAGTTTCCTGAAACTTTTAATCTCCATTTATTTTTTTATCTTGCTTATGATGAATTATTATTATTAGGTGGAAAAACACTCACTCCATTTGAAGTAAACCCTGAAATGTTACCTTTAAATTCATCACTTGTTCCTATCGATTATACTCATGAATTACATCAACTGAAAAAAGATCTGGAAATTTTGAAAAAACCAACTCCTGTAGTTAATTGGACATCTCCTCACCATTCTATTTGGTATTATGTAATGTTAATTGTGTCAGGAGTTATACTTTTAATATTTCTTTACTTCATAATGAAATTAAAATGTAAAAATCCAATTAAGTTTTCTCCTATGATGTTAGCTATACCAACTACTGAAGCTACCTCATTAGGACAGACAATTGATACCTCCATTGATTTACTTGCTTTTTCAATGATCTTATTTGTTCTCTTTATTATATATAGATTATTAAAAATAATTCACTTAAAATTACGATGCCATAATTTCAGAACCCAAACTCTGTCTCGATTTGCATCATCACATATCGATGTGACATTTTTGTATCATACAACACCAGTGACAATTGGTTTAAAGACCCTTCCGAATGTATCTCGCTCATATAGACTACCAATGGGTGATGGAAAGGTTAGTGGTGATGGAAAATATCTTCATATTTCAAGCTTCAATCCACTAACAGATTTAACAAGAACATCAATTGATGTCAATGTAGTGTATCATTTTATATCTCAATCAATAAACGCATTCTAATATCTCTCCAAATATCTCTATCTATTAATTAATAATAAAATATAAGTAACATCCGTTACATTTGGTGACCCCGACGTGATTTGAACACGCAACCTTCTGATTATATATAACCATAACCATCTTTATTTCAAATCCACTTCGGATTCACGTCGGGGTCACCAAATGTAACGGATGTTACTTATATTTTATTATTAATTAAAGAATCATGTTGGGAGAGAAGTATTTATTGTGAATATAAATTTTAGATCTTGTTTATTATTTTTTATATTTGTTAACTTAGCAACCCAAAAACATTAAATCAAAACCAACCCAACATATGAAATCATTACAGTACAAAGGCTACAAAAAAACAGACGAAGGAAAATTTCTCCCAACGACACAAAGAAGAGAACGAAAAATGCTTCCAATATGTCATTCGGCAGTGTGCAAATGGGTAACAAACAAATTTTGTCACAACTTAAATGAAGAGTATCGAATTAAACTATTCAACGCATTTTGGAATATGTCTTAAGATATGAAAAAAGTTTATTTGCAACACTTGTTACTACAACAGCAACAAAAAGACCATCCCTCGGATAATTCAAAAAGAAATATTTTTGAATATTATGCAAAAATATGGGGCTTACCGGAATGGTATTAAGTTTGCCCCTGGAGCACAGAATCGGTCAATTATGCTGACGCGTGATTGGCAGTCGCAGATCAACGACGCGCATGCACACGCGGGTTTGAGTTTGACAGGCGTAGTATGTTTACCTTTACTTGTACTGAATTAATTTTAGGTTGGACTTTCAAGTAAGGTTATTTATTTTGATTCAACAAATTTAATATAAATTTAAGACTAGTAAAGTTAAGGCTATCTTTACAATGTAGATTGAAAATCAAGTGTTCGGTTCAGAATATGACGTCCGAAAGTATGACATTACCTGATATCTTTCCCTATAAGATTATAAATAATACCCATGAAATCTTTGAAATAATAACCAGTATCTTAACTGCAGATGAAGCCAAAGCTTGGTTGGACGAGTATAGTGAACTAACAAATACAAATTGGATCGTTAAATATGAAGTTTATGAGCCACAGAGGTAAGGTTATCTACATTATTAGCTAAATAATTTTGTTTATTTGTTATGTTTATAATAATTGCAGACATAGGCGACGGGTTTTTGAATTTTCAGGGGGGGGCTCAAAAACGGAAACAAAAATTTTTCAGTTTTCAAATATTAGTGTTACATTTTAATTTCAGGATTTATTTGTATTAAATTATATGGCGTTCTTGACATAGGTTTCGTGGAGACAAATTGGTTTTTATTGTTCGTTGTGGGAAAGCAATTCAACAAAACCAAGCAGTTTGTTACTGGAATGGCTTTATTTCAAGAATATGTAATCGATATGTAATATATAAAAAATCAAACATTAAGATATCTCCAAGAGTCCAAGCACAAAGTAACTGAAAATAACGATATTCAAGGTGTTCCTAAAATGACTGTTTCATGCCTTTTTTGTTGGTTTCGGACTACTTACTATGTCTAATCAAAAATTTAGATCTTGCCTTTCCGCCCGTTTAGGGACACCCTGTATAAACACAAATTACTCTACAAAGAACGTATTTCGTCTCACTTCCGTCTTGACTATAAAAGAATTAAAAATTTTGCTAATAGTACTAAAATCTGTGTTTTGGCTTCAGTGAATGTGTAGCAAAGCCAAATCATTCAGTCTTTTTTGTGACATTGTAGACCTCAAATATGTTTTCAGTCTTCGTAAAGCAGCGCCCGCTATGCGCTGCACGAGGACACAGGAATTGTTAATACAATTTTAATAAACTTAACAAATTGTGGCAAAAGGTCACGTATTACACTTGCATTTTCGGAGTTTTTCAAAAATTCTAAAATTTCACCGATGTTAACTACACTTACTTTCTTTGACTTGCAAATGTCCAAAAACATATTGCGATGTAAAGTTAGTTTCTTTGTCAAAATCGTTACCGGCTTAGATATTTCCAGGGGGGGCTAAGCCCCTCCTAAAATTTTTCAGGGGGGCTCCAGCCCCTTAGCCCCCCCGTACTCGGCGCCTGATTGCAGATTAATTTATCACAAAAAGGTTGTGTGTTAGCATGCGAAAAAGAATAAAAGAAATGATCCATGTTTAAAGTTAGCAACTCCTCTACCTTGCATTATAAAAGGAAGTATAATTCACAATCACACCATCAACACTTGTGGTTCATTAAAATTTCTAAGAATGAACGAAGCTACTAAACAAAAATTTATCGGTTTTTTTGATGATGGTTTAGGTGCAGCAGAGAGTATTAAACAATATGAAAATACATTTTTGATTAATGTACCTAATTGGGCAGAACTGATGGCTAATGCCAGGATAAACCCTACATATAATATGGTAAAACATCTTTTCAATCGCTGGAGAGCAAAACATTTTGGTCAGGTAACTGATAGTGTTTTAAAAATTAAGGAAAAGGTTGACTACTATAAGAAGGATGGCAAATTTAAAATAATTATGAAGAGAAAAGCTATTAAATTTCTGTTTCTTTTAGATGTGATTGTGAGAATTCATGAAGATTACCCATCGTCAATTTTGGTAGTGACACCCACAATGAAAAGAGCACAGGAATTAAATGAAGCTTCTGAAATTATATTCATTGATTCTACTTGTAGTGTTGATGTGAATCATTCGACACTAACAGTGGTCCTTACTGCGTCAAAAGCTGGTGCTATACCCATTTGTTTTATTATACATCAAGGTCAAAGTGAGCAAAGCTATGTAAATGCATTTAGTCAAATAAAGGAGTTTAATTTAACTGCATTTGGTGGCAAAGAGGTATTTTTTCTGTTATTTTTTGCTATATTAATATACTAATGACCATCCTCTTGCAGTGGCCCCTTACTACGTTTATGACAGATGACTAGACTGCCGAGAAGAATGCTCTAAGATTAGTTTGGACCCAATCCCGCCAATTGTTGTGCCATTTTCACGTTGCACAGGCTGAATCGAGATGGTTAATGGCCACTAAAAATAATATTTCTCCACAACAAAGACAAGATATAATGAAAAAATTCAAAGCGGTATACAGGGTGATTTCTAACGTACGGAGGAAACTGAAAGGGCAAGTAGAGGGGACCAAAACATAGTTTTTTTTACAATAAACTTTTAATCAAAATGGAATAACAAGAAAGTTACAACAGTTTAAAGTTCTTATAAACTTGAGGACTTTTTTAATGAAATACGGTAATTATTTACGTTTTGAATTCAACTTTTGTATATTTGTAAGTTAATTAAACAAAATTTAGTAAAAATTTTTATGAGACGAAAGTTATGGCTATATAAAGTGTTCTTTAAAATATTCAGTTATAGGTGTTTGTTTATTGACAACCGCTGATTTACATAATCTGATTATGGACGTGGGCGTTAAATTATAAGAACTTTAAATTGCTGTAACTTTCTTGTTATTCAATTTTGATCAAAAGTTTATTATAAAAAATACTATGTTTGGGTCCCCTCTACTTGTCCTTTCAGTTTCCTCCGTACGTTAGAAATCACCCTGTATATAGTAATTGTTAAGGTGCACATGAGGACAATATACTTTATACGTTTTTCAGATTATGTATTCTTCTTCAAAAGAAGAATATGATAACGATAAGTATGTCGAAGAACTGATGTCCGAGACAACCATAAAATATCAACGTAGATTATCAGAATTTTAAATACTGCAGAAGAATGGGTGCTTTTTCATAGAAATAGTGTCATTACTAGAGGACATAATACAAATAACTATTCCCAGGCTACTATGAGAATAATGAAGGACATTTATTTATTTATTTACAGAACAAAACAGGCTTAAAGCCTAATCATACTACATAGAACTAAAGCTTTTAACCCAGTAGCTTTGGTCGACTATTGCAGTACTATTTGGGAAGATTATATTAAGAAGAGGATTCTAAACTTTGGAAATGGCAGGAAAGACACTACTTTTTTAAAACTTCGTATGTTAAAAAAATTGAAAATTATAATGTTGACAAAATTTGCAAAAAAAAAGACAGCACTACATTTTTGGTTCTAAGTTGCAGTAGCTCTAATGTTTAAACTGTCAATACAAATATCGGAATTTGCAGCTGTGTTTCGGTGCTTTTTGTAAACACCAATATTTAATACACAAAAATTGTGGTCCATTATTGCCCAATGCGCCACCTTTGGAGCCTAGCGATAAATTATTACTAGCACAATTAGCGTTGGGTAAACATTGCCCTGACATCGAATTTTATCGAGATTTGAAATTAGTAGATATGAATAATCATAATGATGGTGCGAATGGTAATAACGGCTTATTAGCAAGTAAGGTCTCCAAGCCTACTCCCTTTTTATCTCCTGTTGATAATAATAATAATAATAATAATAATAATAATAAGCAATTATGTGATGGTGAAATATTTGAGAAAAATATTGAAAATACTTCCTTACAATTACAACGAATCTCTAATCTTTTACTTAAGAATGAAATTGTGAATAAACACCTTATAATCCTTGAACAGAAAATGGGCAAGATTGACAACGATCAGCACGCTATAAATTTTTTAATCGATGTTAGCAAATGCTTAAAAAGAAAAAAAGGTGGCGCTATAAAAGTGCAACCAACTTCCATTGCTCGTAGGCGTAAACATACTTCTCGCGGTTGTAACAGAGTTTCTGCTGGAAGACCAGCACTTTCCGTTGCAAGAAAGAGGCGCAAGAGACAACAAAAAACGGAAACGGTTCTCAAAATTTACTATGATTTATTAAGGTTAGCAGACAATGTACCAGGGGTACCCTTGTCCGATTTAACCCTTTGTGTCCCGACGGGACTTTTTAAGTCCCAACAAGTTTGTAACAGGTTATATTCACTGCTAAAAAAAATAGCGCGCTAGAGTTTTGACGGGACTTATGAGTACACTCTACTGTACTGGTGAAATAAGGCTGAATACTTGCAAGCGCCTGATGTCTAGAGTATGACAATGTTATCGCAGTAAGCGCATGGCTTTCTATGCAGTTGTTTGAAGTGTTTCTTTGTGTTAGTTTTGTGTATTGCTAAATGTGATTGTGAATCTGGATTAGGGTGAAATCAGCAATAAACAGCTTTAGGGTTGAAAAAAAACACTAGTGGATTGTTGCTGTTATAAATAATACTTGTTGCACAGTAATTTATCTACTGGACTTATAAGTCCCGTCAGGTCTGAATAAACTTGTAAGTAGTAACGATAACGTAATTTTTATTGAAAATAATGGTTTTGTTTTCTTGCTGCTATAGTAGCCACGAAAAACAAGAACCATGGATAGTATTTTTTTATCCGATGAAGAGCTATTAGCAGCTGCTGATAGGGCAGTATACGAATTGGAGGAGTTCCGTTTGGACAATAATGTTCAAACCGACGAAGAAGAGAGCTCAGATGAAGAAGATGCGGTTACAGTTCAGACCGCCAAAGGGTTTCAAGATGGACAACCAGATAGGCCTGAAGGAACTAAAATAGTACGCAGTGATAATGTTGGAGAGGAAGAGTCGTACACAGATAACAATATAACTACTACAACGAAAAAGCAGGGAAAGAAAGAAGTAGATAGAAAGTGGAAAAAGAGAAATGCAGCTTTGACCATTCCTGCATATTCTTTACCCGAAGGTCCTATAGAAGACCATTTCTTGCAGTGCCAAACGTATACTGATTACTTCTTAACAATGTTAGGTTCATCAACCATATCCGACATTGTATACCAAAGCAACCTATACGCGACACAAAGGAACAAAACTCTGAACCTCAAAGAATACGAACTCTTTGCTTTTATAGGTATAAATTTCTTTATGGGATACCATAAATTACCAAGCTATAAACACTATTGGAGTTCAGCTGAAGACTTGAGTATTGAGATAGTAAAAAGGTGTATGCCTAGAAATAGATTCCAACAGATATTGTAGTTTTTACATCTGAATGACAACTCAACAATACCTGCTAATAATAAAGACAAAATATTCAAAATCCGACCTTTTGTAAAGTCGCTAAATAAACAATTTGATTTGTTGTTCAATAGCTATCGAGAACTTTCAGTAGATGAAAGCGTTATTTTATTCAAGGGGAGATCAGCGATTAAACAATATAATCCAATGAAACCCATAAAAAGGGGGTATAAGCTGTGGTGTATCGCAGATCAAACGGGTTATATAAATAAATTCGAAATATATCAAGGGAAAGATGAAGTAGCTGAAGAAAAATTTAGTTCCTATGGACTTGGAGAACGAGTTGTTCTGTCTCTAACAGAAAGGTACTGGGGTCAATATCGAAAAATATATTTCGACAACTATTTTACGTCCGTTGATCTGCTTGAAAAACTAAAAACAGAAAAAACCTTAGCCTGCGGAACGATCAGAAATACTAGATGTGGCCTTCCAAAAAATCTTAAGCCCGACAAAGACATGAAAAGGGGTGATGTAGATTATAGGGTTTCCAGTTTGGACATAACGTTTTTCAAGTGGGTCGACAGCAGAGTGGTTTATCTGCTATCAAATTTCCATGGAAGCGAGGAAACCACAGTCACTAGACTGCAAAAAGATGGAACTTCCAACGCCGTTAACTGTCCTGGCATAATTCCAGATTATAATCGCTACATGGGCGGTGTTGATCACGCTGACAGATAACGCCAGGCATATTGCGTTGATAGACGCTCAAAGAAATGGTGGCATAGACTTTTCTTTGGTCTTTTGGATGTAGTCTTTGTAAACAGCTATGTGGTTTATAAAAAACTGAATCCGGAGGAAGCTATATCTCTGTTAGATTTCCGACGTAGTGTTAGCAGGGGTCTAATGAACTCATCTGTAATTACAAGCTCCGCAAAGAAACGTCTTTTATCAGCAAACCGTTCTTCTCCTTCTTCTCCGTCTAGTTGTAGAGGTAGTCCTGGGCCGTCACCAAAACGGAGAAAATATAATTATAGTGTGCCCAATGATGTGAGACTAGGAAACAGAGGTGCTCATTGGCCAATTTTTACCAAGAAACGAAAAAGATGTGAAATGTGTTCATCGCTAGCAGTCGAGTCTCGTCCTCACTCCAAATGCATGTCATGTGGGGTATATTTATGTATTAATGAAAAAAAGAACTGTTTCTGTATGTACCATGACATTTCGCAATAAAACTTTCAATTCTTGCCTGGAAATCTGTTATTTCTCTGTGAAAATCTAATCCAATAAAATACCTTTTCAGTCCTGACGGGACTAGAAAGTCCCACCCCCGAATTTTTTGCCAGTAGGGGGGGGAAAAATTAAAAAAACTAATTTAAGCTAATCTTATACAAAATACCCCGAAAATATGATATTAAAAAAAATTAAGATTTTTGGTACGCTGGGACACAAAGGGTTAAGGGATTATTTTGAAATGGGGTTGCTCCCACCGTTACGAAACGCTTATCAAATTCTAGCACCCTCGGATGATCATTTAAACGAAGACACATTCGCAATTAAGGGAAGAAATTTTGTATACCCATCAGAATGAACCCATGTCAGGTCATTTGGGATTTACTAGGACTTATTATAAAATAAAAAATAGATATTATTGGGAAGGGTTACAATCAGATGTAGAAAAATACGTTCGGGGATGTCCCGACTGTCGCGAAAAGGACAAAAACATTTGAAGCCAGCTGGGCTTCTGCAACCCATCCCAGTTGGATTACCCTTTGATAGGGTTGGTATTGATTTGTTAGGACCTTTTGTAAAAACGCGTTGCGGTAAAACTATGATTGTAGTCGCAGTAGATTATGCTACACGTTGCGTAGAAGCGAAAGCCCTCCCTAATGGTAAGGCAGCACCAATCGCGAATTTTATTTTTGAAAATATAATCGCGAGGCATGGATGTCCTCGATACTTGCTTAGTGATCGTGGACAAACATTTAAATCTGAGTTGGTAAGTGAATTATTAAAAATTATGGGGGTGCAAAGTAATTTTACAACCGCGTATCATCCCCAATGTAACGGGTTAACAGAAAGGTTTAATGGGACCTTAGTTAATATGTTATCCTTGTATGTAAATACACAACAAACAGATTGGGAACGTTCCGCACGCTGTATTCGCATACAACACTACTAGGCAAGACACCTTACGAGTGTCTCCCTTTTTTGTAGTTTATGCTAGGGAGGCAGTTCTTCCGACGGAAGCAACCCTTAAGCAGGATGTCCAGACGGAGGACATCGTGCAACTCAGAGATCGTGCATTGCACGTTAGGAGTCATGTTATTGAAAATATACATAAAAAAACAACATAAAAATAAAGCACGGTACGATTCTAAACATCGACCGCTTAATTTTGAGGTAGGAGATAAGGTTAAGGTCTTTACCCCACTAAGAAAGGTAGGAAAATCACCTAAATTGATGTGTAGATTTTTTGGTCCATATGAAATTGTGGAAAAACTTAGTGATGTTAATTACCGGGTTAGAAGGGGTCTGGCCAACAGATCCAAAACTGATGTCGTCCAAGTAGGTCGCATATTGCCCTACCATGAACCTTGGACCTCAACTCCTGATCCTATCGCTTCAACATCCCATGAAACCGAACCTGAAATCGAAAATAGTGCTTTAGACACTGAAGCTTTGGCTGTCTTATTTGCTTAAGAAATTTTTATTGTCACTCTCACCTCGAAATGTGTCCAACAGAGCATCAAACGCTCCGGAGAGGGCACGCAGGGTACGCCCTACCGTCTTCGTAGACCTTCAATTTTTATGCGACCGAGAAGGGCGTTTCCTTTTGAAAGAATTTGCGGTGGTGGTGCCAGACGGTACCATCACCCAATACGTCTTCGCGCCGCCCTACCCCTGGAAGCGTCTCTCACCAACAATGCGGGAACGGAACCGGTATGCAACCAACCACATGGGCTGTGGTGGGAAGATGGCGATGTGCCCTACCATCAAGTGGTTAGGTTGCTGGAAGAAAACTTAATGGCATACACGGTGGTGGTAAAGGGTATAGACAAAGTAAGGTACCTCCTGCAGATGGTGCCAGCTTTGGATGTCGAGGAATCCTCGTGTCCGAAGCTACCCTCGCGGAGCGTGGCGCCCTGTAGAAGCCATACATGGAGGGGTAAATGTGCCGCCTATTAGGTACTGTACCTCTTCCATTATGAAGAGATCACAGGTAGAGAGGTTGCCTTTACCACCTAACCGTCGCCCCATGTGTTCGCAACGCCCGAGGTGTGGGAAGATGATATGGCAACCCCAGCCTCACCGGGTGCATCTCCAGTCACCTGAAGAGTCATCTCCGGCGTCACCTGAAGAGTCATCTCCGGCGTCACCTGAAGAGTCACCTCCGGCATCACCTGAGGAATCTCCGGCGTCACCTGGGGAATCTCCGGCATAGCCTGAAGAGTCCCCAGCCTCTCCGGAGGAGTCGCCGGCCTCACCTGATGCGATCCACGACACCGAGGACACCACGTCTTATATGTCGGTGTCTACGATACCCTTCAGCCCTAAAAAATCCCCCGAAACCGGATCAGCAAGCATGGTGCAAAATCAGATAATTAGTTTATTGGGAAACAAAATAAGTGACACTATTATCAATAATATAAAATTATCGAAATATTTTTCTATTATACTTGATTGTACACCGGACATTTCCCACAAAGAGCAAATGACTCTGATAATCCGGTACGTGAAAATAGAAGAGCAAAACAAAAGGAAACCAGATGAATGTATCAAAATAGAGGAAAGATTTTTAAAATTTATACCTATTAACGATTCCACCGGTTCCGGAATGTCGAAGGAAGTGGTGAACATTATCGAACAGCTTGGTTTGCAAATATCTGATATTCGTGGTCAAGGTTATGATAATGGGGCCAACATGAAGGGAAAGAATAGTAGAGTTCAAAAAATGATAAAAAATATTAACCCCCGTGCCTATTTTGTACCATGCACTGCTCATTCCTTGAACCTTGTTCTGAACGATGCTGCCAACTGTAACCTTGAAGTTTTTTTGACACCATTCAGAATATTTATAATTTTTTTTCTGCGTCAACATCCCGTTGGAACGTCTTCTTCAACATGTTAAGAATTTTAGTGTAAAACCTTTAAGCCAAACACGTTGGGAAAGTCGAGTGGACGCAGCGAAAGCAGTTAGGTATCAAATTCCTGATATATATGAAGCTCTAATTTCAATTTCCGAAGATGATTCACTTATAGGACAAAACGGAACCAAAACGAAAGTTGAAGCCAATGGAATTATCAAAAAAATTTATAGTTTCAAATTTTTATTCAGTGCTGTTTTCTGGTACGAGATTTTGTACGAGATAAATATTTCTAGCAAATTGTTACAAGGAATATCTCTTGATATAGTTAGCGCGATGGAGTCTTTGAAACATACAAAATCGTTTCTTGAAGATTGTAGAACTGACGAAAAATTCTTTACGGTAAAACAAGCCGCCCCGTGAAGCTTGCTTGTACTATGGATATGAAAGCTGATTTTCCAGAAGATATGGACGTACGATCACGAAGAAGAAAAAAACAGTTTGATTACGAATCGGCGGATGAACCAGTTAGAAATCCCGAAAAGCAGTTTAGAATTAAGTTTTACAACGCCATTCTTGACACCGCTATTAATTCGGTAGCAGACAGATTTGAGCAATTGGTAGAATGTAATTCTGTATTCGGGTTTCTATTTTATTTGCAGACAACGACTGATGATCAGTTACTTAAATGTTACGCAGATTTAGAATCTGCTCTAACTGATGGAAACGAAAAAGATATAATTGCATTGGACCTTTTTGAGGAAATTAAATCGATATCAAAACGAATAAAAGAATTCTCACAAAAAAATATTTTAATATATATAGTGGAAAATGAACTAATACCACTGTATCCCAATATTTTTATATCAATGAGAATACTTTTGACACTACCGGTGACCGTGGCATCAGGAGAACGAAGTTTTTCAAAATTGAAACTTTTAAAAAAGTACCTCCGTTCCACAATGAACCAAGACCGTTTAAACGAACTGGCAATCATCTCTTTGGAAAGCGATATTGCAGATCAGTTAGATTCGGATGCCTTGGTGCAAGATTTTGCTGCATTCAAATGTCGAAGAATTAACTTCTAGTTTGTATAGTAAGTAACTGACTGTATCAAATAAAATATTATTTCCTAATTATTATTACTTATTTTTTTATTTAAGACTAACGTGATGGGGGGGCGCGTCCATATGTTAATCTGCCCACACATAAAACAATCCTTGAACCGGCCCTGGTTACAGGTCAGGCAAATAGAACGATGGATACAATGAGAGCGTGAAGGTGACGAAAATAACAGGCCCTTGATGACTCGCCCTAGGACGGACAGGCAAAAAATAATAATAAATAATCAAAGGGACCTTTTGTTCGTAATTCGCCGTTTTCGTCCGCGACAATTATACGAGAAGAATTACAGCTACGAACAATTCAGCGGGCGTCGCGTCGCACCAAAGCGGCTACCATTGTCGCAAAAAGGCGAGAAAACCACAAGTAACTGTAATGAACGCTGTAAGATTGCAGTTTGCAAACGAAAACATGTTACGAAATTGGGATCGTGTTATATTTAGAGACGAAAAAACTTTTTGCACATCAGCTGACAAAAAAAACCTATGGAGACGTAATAATACACGCTACGAACAGCAACATATACAGCACCTACGACGAACTGGAAAAATTAGTAGTGGATATTGGGGGGGTCCAGAGCAGGACCAGGAGAATAAGTCTGTAACTAGAAGATTCAAGGCAGTAAACTACGTAACTATATTAGAATATGTGATGCTGCCGACTGTCCGAACAATCTATCCGGAAGGACCAATTTTGTTTGTCTAGAGTCTAGGACAATTCTCCTATCCATACGACGCGAATTGTGCGTAATTGGTTTGCTGAACAACCTGATATTCACATCATACAGTACCCCGCACGTTCTCCAGATTTAATCCCTATAGAGAACTTGTGGGCTGCAGCTGTGAGAGAATGGGACGACCAGGAGACTGTAAACGTTCGGTTCGAGGCTCTCACTAAAATTACACATTGAGAGAGATACAGAAATTTGTCGTCGTTAAATATGCAAACGGGCGTACTATCACAAAACCATATTCGTTTTTGATTAAGGCCTGGTGACGTAATCTCCACTTAAAAGTGGCACAACCAAGACCATCCAAAGTGTCTGTGACTGCCTTTTCCCATATAACTGCATCTCAAGCACAATGTATCTGCTTTAACATTAATAAGAGACTGCCTCTTCTTCGTCTAACACGACTACATCCACTCGACGGTGATGCACAGTGCAGCAGCGAATTATCAGTAAGTAGTTGTCGATTCATCATTACGCAGTAGCAAGTAGGTATAGTCGGGGCACGCTAAAGGTGCATCTACGTCATCACTTTTTAGTGGCGTCCATGACGTCATGAATTACTCTGTTTATATTTATTTATTGTTTCTCAAAACGTCGTTTGCTTTAATGTGTTTCTCAAACTGTCAGAGTGACGTTTGAGGAATATATACACAATAAAAAAAACAACAACGATCATGTGCTTAAATAAAAACTTATAGGAAATCTTTCAAGCATTTTTCTCGCTTTGATTTAATATTTTTTATTCTCTTGTAGATGTAGAAGAGGGGGTTACGTAATCCTAAATGTCGTTGATATCTGCTTTAAATCTTAGAGAGAGGGAGGGGGTGGCCATACGTATGCGTATCCTTCATCCCTTAAGCACATACTGGACAATATTCAAAATATTAGATCATAGAGAGCGGAAGCTAACCTATTTTCTCTTGAGATGTAATAAGAATTTATTGACATTCTCAAGCGTCACTTTGTTGAAATCCATGATTATATAAATAATAAATATTAAATAAAATATCGATTTCAACGGGAAATAATAAGATTTATTCGCTTTATACGTATTTCGGCATCATTGTGCCATTGTCAAAAGCTATTATAAAATATTATAACAAATGCAAAAATAATTTTTTTTATCATCATTCTCAATGTGATCTAATTTAGCTTTGAATTCATTTATATTTAAATTTTCATTTAAATTTACTTCAGTATCATCATCTGAAGTTAAAATCATCTGATCACAAATAGATCGATCTTCCTTTAGATCTAATATGCTGTGATTATTAATACGTTGATAAATTTTCAAGTTTTCATCTTGTATCAACTTAAAAGTCTTAATAGCATCAACACCAAGTAAAAGATCATAGGAGAAATTATCATTTTTAACCACATAGGTCGTTATAAAGTCAGTAATCTGTCCAATTCTAAGTTTAATCAAGGCCCGGGCTGACGTGAAATTTGATCCGCTGATTGTTTTTAAAATACTCTTATCTTTTATTAATTTCAACTTCAGCAATTCAGCAATTCGTTTATTAATAAGGGTTACATTTGAACCACAATCATAAAGAGCATTTACATTTATCTTGTCATTTATTAATACATTTAATTTTATCAGTGGATCATCTTTCGCCCGGGTTTTTAGTTTAAATCTTCAGTGTCAAGGTTAATATTCATTATTTCTAATTCAGTAAAGTTTGATTCTTGTTTTTTTATATTTGGTTTCATTTTTTCTTGCACAGTCTTATTATGATTGCGACAATCTATTTCTTTATGAAATCGATTTGGATAACCAAGGGCGACACAGTTTGGACATGGTTTTCGTTTTATTTCATTATTTTGATTTTCAATTTTTTTATTTAAATTAAAACTACTCTGATTATTGAAGTTTGTAATTGAAGGCCTCTCCTTTTTCTTTTTTAAAAATGTATCTTCCAATTTACGTATTGCTGTATACAATTTGTCAAGAGTAGTTAGTTCTTCTCTGTCAAGTTCTTGTTGAGCCTCACTTGGCAATCCAAAAACTATTTGATTAATCCGAGAAATCGATATTTTATTTAATATTTATTATTTATATAATAAGAATTTGTTTTCGCTATTTTAACTTTTCCTTAGAATTCCTAGCCCTAAGTCACCCATCTAATAAGCTGTGTTATGAGCCCCCCTGCGGCCCCTGGTCCCTATATTATGTAGTATAATATAAATTTACCTTACCTTATTCATATAGGGCACTAATTTTAAATCATAAACCATGAACCCATCTACACCGGCGAGTATTTCAAGTTTTTTAGCCTGTGTTACTTTTTCAACCACATTAGCAGGACTACAAACAATTTTTGCTGTTAAATTATTTTTGTACAAATGTTTCTGTGATACCTTTCATTGTTGGAAAGTAAAAATGCAGCCATTCCTCCTGTAGCATGTGCCCCTCGAGCATGTCAAATATGAACCACCAACTGCATGTATTTTTTCAAAAAATGTCTTTGCATATTTACATATTTGTTTCGATCTGGTAAAACAAAATTTGGACGGTCACCTACAAATATACCTACTTATAATCATAAAAGGTGTTCAATGTTAAAATTTTTAATGGTTTTTACCCCCTTTTTAATTATTCTACAGATATTTCGATCTTTGAAGTGTTTTGCAATTTGGGATGTGGATTTACCAAAAGTAGGTACCTACGGAGAATTTCTTACCAAATTTACAAATAATAGAAGCTGCATAAGCCCATATTCCACAGTTCAAACCTAAAGAGTGGTCTTTAAGTTCAAATAAAATTTCTTCCATTTCAAATGCAGATAAAATGTTTTCGATAAGAACGCAAGCTTTAATAGTTCCATATGGTATAATTAGTCTTTGCTGAGTCCATATAAATATGTCATTCCATAATTTTGCTTCAGCTGCGCCTTCCAATTTTGATAAATAAAAAAAGGGTCCTATTTCCGCATTTGTTAATATTTTCGAATTATGGTACATAATGATCCCAAAATCAACTAATGGACCTGGTGCCTCTTTACCGTTTATCTAAAAATAATTTACAGGAAAAAATCAATTATACAGTGTGTTGTTATTTTTTGCAGGAATAATATGAATACAACTAATTAATAAAAATAATAACTGTAAAATAACATTCTATGGGCTTATAAAAAGCATACTTTTAATACGTAATTCACAAAAAAAAAATTACAGTTTTATACTGTTTCAAGATTGGTACTACAAAATTACCAGAAAATGCGATTGATGACGTAGGTGCACCTTTAGCGTGCCCCGACTATAGGTACGTCTACATGTGACACAAACCAGGTATAGTTACATAATAGTATACAGGGTGGAGAATTGAATCACGGAACGTAGTTAAGCTTTCTAATGATACGTTACCCTTATTACCATTTAAGAAAATTCAAGATGGCGGCCGGGTTCCGAAAGTATCAGTCAAAGAAAATTTTTCTGTACTGTAAAATATGCGAAGTAATGTCGTATTGAAGTCTTCCAAATTTAAAATTAATATCTCAAGGGGTTTGAGCGCTACGACTTTGGTCCCATCTTTTATAGCTATCCTGTATAAATGGCTGCAACTACATCTCAGAAACTTTAAGATAACATTTTATATTAAACTTTTACCATTGAAATATATGTTACGGTTGCGTCATTCCTTTCTACACCCTGTATAAATTATTATAGCGATTGTTTTCAAGTTTTCAGCTTCGTTGATTTGATATTTAGGAGGATTCTTAATTAAATATCTAGTTTATCGGTTTAGATTTGCGAAGTGTACTGTAGGCATGTTGCATTATTTTTGTGTGAAGCTATTATAACTGTATAATTCTGTCTGCATTCAGGCGGACGTGTCTTCCAATCCAACGTTTCGGGAGGACAATAATGCAGCAGATTTGTGTGGGGGATATACTTAGAAATTCCGGAACCATTACTGCCAGTACCCTTTGATTTGCGACTTCCACAACTTACGGAAGAGGTCCATGTTAGACGCCAGACAAGTGACTTTAAAAAGCCAATAGCAAATGTAATATTGTAAATAATAGTGAATAAATAAATTGTAAGTAGAAATACGATTAGTGTAAATTAATACCCAGACCTGAAGAACGATACCGGAATAAATATTTGTGGGAAGAAAATTAAATGTTTTTGAAATGAAAATTGAATATGTATTTGAAGATAAGAATAACACACAAGGTGTTAATAAAACATGTTTTAATAACTGACTGATCAGTGATTTATTTGTGAGAAAGTGGAGAACAAAAACTCCTGTTAAAGTGATAACAGGTGCCTTTTGGAATAGATTGCCAGATACAATCACGTACTCAGCGACCCTACCCTTGACCTATCAAGCGATTTGGTACGGAATCCCCCCAGCAGAACAAGCGGATACCAAACGACCCTTTGTGTGGACATAACGAAACCCATGTCTGCAAGATGGCGATAGAAGTAGATGACCTTCTGGAAGTTTTCGATGACGAACTCAAGCTTTTAAGGGAAGCCCTCGATCCACAGCATTGGGAAACCTATCGTCCCAGTTTATTGGACCAACCAACGGAACCTCCTTCAACAAGGAAAGATAAACGAGCTATAGAATTCATTGCCGATTCCTTTTCATGGTGTTGTGGCGTAGCTACAAATCGAAAAGTAGATTCCCTCAGCGCGGACGAGCACGATTTACAATTATTGCTAAAAATTAGTTTAGGGCTAAATCGACACCTTCGCGATGTAGCTAAAAATTCTCATGCATTTTTATTATATCATAGGCAAGTAGAACAAAATTTTGCAGAAACTAGGCGTAATATTGATAAGCTAGACCTTATCGACCACAACCTACGGAACACCATAGATAGGACTGCTGCACGCTCCGATATAAATACTCAACGCGTAATGTTTTATGTCTATATAACAATTTGTTGTGCTTAATTAATTTTGAACGCACAGTGAATAATTTAGAAACTATGAATCAATGTAAAGATCACAAGATCCCGACTGCAGTGGTACACCCTAAAGTTCTTCGTCATGATTTATTATTGCTTCTCCAAACTCTAAAACCTGCAGGGCACGAACTTGCAATTCCTATCTACGAAATTTCTCGTTACTATAAATTGCCAATTGCAGATTGTACATTCACTGATTCTAATATTTTCGTTAGCCTTCGAATTCCAACTGTTCCCAGCAACCCTCGATGGGGCTTATTTGAACTAATCATCCCTTTTGCTTGGAAAAATGATACTTGTACTTTAATGCACGACACCCTTAATCTTGCAGTGGCGTCGCCCACCTCAGATAATACCAAAATTTCAGCCATTCCACCCATCTCCGGGTCCGGGTTACACCATTGTCGACCTTTTCAAGATAAACTTTGCTATTTACCTAGATTTACAGCACATAGTAGTTTCGGCCCACAGTGAGCTTATCGCATGTTCACGGGGTCCACCGTGGATGAACCTGAAATCCGTGATGATATTTTCGCAGTCACCCACTCAAAAACTGAAACAACCATCAAGTGCCCAGAAGCAGACACTCCTTTAGACCCTTCAGTCTACAATCATCCTGGAGACCTTCAAATAAAATTACCCTGCAGTTGCTCTTTGCATGTAAATAGCAATGAAGTTATTTCACCCCGCTTCCCTTGTACGACACAAGGTGAAAAAACCCACGATGTGATTAATATTTTGCCAGCTATCTGGTTCAATTTAAAACTCTGTGAATAAGAATCACTCAATGATTATTTGGAAATTCAGCGGTAAAGAGAAATTTGCTGCAGCAAAGTATGTGATTTATTAAAACATAGCTAGTACCACTTTTCAGTGATTGAACAGCGCGCAGCGTACGTATGAGAAAAGTTACAATTTAGAAACACTTTAGTACTAGAAACAACAAAAACTCTGTGAATAAGAATCACTAAATGATTATTTGGAAATTCATGGGTAAAGAGAAATTTGCCGTCATAAAATTTCATCTTCTAGGTAGGTACTGCAGAAAAGTATGTGATTTATTAAAACATAGCTAGTACGAGCTATCAGTTATTGAAGAGTGTAGGTATGAACAAAGTTCCAATTTAGAAATACTTTAGTACCTGAAACAACAAACACTCTCGTGAATAAGAATCACTCAATGATTATTTGGAAATTCAGCGCTAAAGAGAAATGTTCCGTCATAAAATTTCATCATCTAGATACTGCAGGAAAGTATGTGATTTACCAAAACATAGCTAGTACGAGCTATCAGTTATTGAAGAGTGTAGGCATGAAAACAAGTTCCAATTTAGAACACACTTTAGTACCTGAAACAACAAAAACTTTTGTGAATAAGAATCACTCAATGACTATTTGGAAATTCAGCGGTAAAGAGAAATTTGCCGTCATAAAATTTCATCTTCTAGGTACTGCAGAAAAGTATGTGATTTATCAAAACATAGCTAGTACCAGTTTTCAGTTATTGTAGAGTGTAGCGATGAAAACAAGTTCCAATTTAGAACACACTTTAGTACCTGAAACAACAAAAACTCTGTGAATAAGAATCACTCAATGATTATTTGGAAATTCAGCGGTAAAGAGAAATTTGCCGTCATAAAATTTCATCTTCTAGGTACTGCAGGAAAGTATGTGCTTTATTAAAACATAGCTAGTACCACTTTTCAGTGATTGAACAACGTAGGTATGAAAAAAGTTCCAATTTAGAAACACTTTAGTACCTGAAACAAAAAAACTCTGTGAATAAGAATCACTAAATGACTATTTGGAAATTCAGCGGTAAAGAGAAATTTGCCGTCATAAAATTTCATCTTCTAGGTAGGTACTGCAGGAAAGTATGTGATTTACCAAAACATAAGTAATACCACTTTTCAGTGATTGAACAACGTAGGTATGAAAAAAGTTCCAATTTAGAACACACTTTAGTACCTTACACAACAAAAACTTTTGTGAATAAGAATCACTCAATGACTATTTGGAAATTCAGCGGTAAAGAGAAATTTGCCGTCATCAATAAAATTTCATCTTCTAGGTACTGCAGAAAAGTATGTGATTTATCAAAACATAGCTAGTACCAGTTTTCAGTTATTGTAGAGTGTAGCGATGAAAACAAGTTCCAATTTAGAACACTTTAGTAACTGAAACAACAAAAACTCTGTGAATAAGAATCACTAAATGACTATTTCGAAATCCAGCGGTAAAGAGAAATTTGCCGTCATAAAATTTCATCTTCTAGGTACCATCACGCGGTGTTACATTGCCTACCCGGGTAACTTTGCCCGCGCATGAGTTAATTTGGTAAAAAAATAATTACTTTTAGGTTGGTAGCGTTACCCTAGCGGAACTTGTACTAAAGTTAAACTGACATATACAGTTACATACTTTTGATAGGAAATTGCGCTCGTTTCGTGTGAAAATAATTAAAAACAGCGGGTAAGTAATTTACAAAAAATGTGGGTTTTGAAAAATAGTGCATGCTAAGGCCTGTATCATAATAACGGCGCGTTACAGAATTTTTTGACAAAGATTTTTGAAAACTGCATAGTTTTTAGGTTATGATGATATGATTTTACAATTATTGTCTTGAATATGGTATGAATTATTAATTAATTCATCTGATAGGTACAATTATTATTCTGCTGTGGTGTTACTTTGCCCACCTTTTTCTAAAACTACAAATGACTGCTACTACAATATTTTATCATAGAAAATGATTGTGGTTATTTTGTTTATAGATTATACAGTATGGGTCGGGTGTACAAGAAAAAAATAGGGTGTAGGAAATATAAAAATTACTCTGAGGAGCAGTTGACCAATGCAATCCGGGCTGTTAACTGCCGAGGGATGACTTACCAGCAAGCTGCAGACCGCTACAATGTTCCTAAAAGAACTGTTTTTAATAAAGTAAAGGGGCTGCATAACGGTGCAGTTGGAGCTCCAATTACCATATCTGAAATCCAAGAGAGACATATTGTCGACGTAATGATAGCAACTGCTGAATTTGGTGCACCGCTTACCTCACTTGATCTTAGAATTGTTGTTAAAAGACATCTTGATAAATCTGGTGTTAGAATTCCAAAATTTCCCAACAACATGCCAGGTCAAGACTGGGCTTTAAATTTTGTTGATCGTCATAAGCATAGGCTTAGTCAAAGAAGTTGCAAAAACATCAAGCGGGTCAGAGCCGAAAAAACTGAAGTGGAAATAAGTCAATACTTTTCCAACTTAGAAATAAATATAGCAGGTATTCCAAGTCAAAATATACTCAATTACGATGAAACTAATTTGACGGATGATCCGGGAGCACGAAAATGTATTTTTAGAAGAGGTACAAAATACCCTGAACGCGTTATGAATACAACTAAGTCTGCAATTTCTATTATGTTTGCCATTTCTGGGTCAGGAGAAGTATTGGCACCCTATGTAGTATATAAATCTGAACGTATATATGATCAGTGGACCATAGGTGGCCCAAAAAATGCAAGATATAACCGAACGCGGTCTGGTTGGTTTGACAGTCACTGTTTTGAAGACTGGTTTACCACCATGGTTTTACCATGGGCAAAGAATAAAAATGGATCAAAAATCATAATTGGTGATAATTTGTCCTCCCATTTAAGTGTTGATGTAGTCGTTGCCTGTCAACGCAATAACATAAAATTTATTTGTGTTCAACTGTCAAAAAAAGGTCACTTTTTTTGTTTGATTTTGAGTCGTGAAGTAGCACATTTGTTTATAGTAAAATAAAACCTTGACAACGTAAAAAAAAGACTTTTTTTTACCGGCCGACAAAGACTTTTTTTTACGGGTCATGATCTTGAATGAAATTAGCTTTTATTAGATAATTCGAACGTTATTTATTAATAATAATAATAATAATAATAATAATTTTATTCTCCAAAAAAAAACTTATGTACAAAAAAAAAACTTGTACACAAAATACCCTCTTAAGGGCGTAGAGAAATCAAGTAGTGTAGTGTGGCCTTAAAATTAATATACAATACATTAAATTATTAATATGTGAATACAAACATTGTTAATACTGAACAAAAGATTCTTAATTATTAAAATAAAAATTGAATGTGCTACCGCTAGCATTATTTACATTGATACCAGAGGAAGCTGCAGTAGCATTAGTGGAGGCGCAATTTGTTGTTTCATTTAAAATTTTAAATGATGTTGGCAAGCTAGTTGTAGCAAGAGAAGTACTGTCTTGTTTTTCTTTATGAAAATTTAATATTTTATTACATGTTTTATTTTTTTGCTCAATTGAATTTTCAATATAGTTTTCAGCAACTGTGCTACTCTTCCAATTACCATGACGTTTAATTTCTGTAATATCTGCTCCAGAATCAGCTAAAAGAGTAGCAGATGATCTTCTGAAACAGTGGCCGGTATACATTTTCACATCTGACAGCTTCAGAAACTTAGCAATAATACTTGCAATTTCTCCAATTTTATGTATACCGACAACCTGATTAACACATTTTCCTCTGGTATACCTTAAAAAAAAACGTTGACTAGTCGCGTTAGCAGGACGTAGAGCATAATATTTTCGGTAGAGTTGAATATAATCCTGATGAGTTATTGTGAATGTTCGTTCTTGATGTGTCTTGGAGTCAGGTATGTGTACGACAAGTACGCATCCTCGGTCTTCTATATTATTAACAGTCAGCTTTGTCAATTCTTCTCTTCTCATAGCTCCTGAGATTCCAAAAATCAAAACTATCTAAAATAAAAAAATATATATACACACGTTCAGCGGCATTTTGCTTTAATTACCTTCATTAGCAAATGATTGTCATCATCGGCTTCCTCCAAAAACTGCTTAATCTGCTTTCCTGACAATGTACGTGACTTTTTTGGTCGGTACCCTACTGATTTTTTCTTCAAAAAGGGCACTAGTTTAGGGAATTTACTTATGTCGATATTGTCGTTTATGTTTATCGTAGATTTCAACATGGAATATGCAGACCATGTCGTTGATGGTTTACAATTCTTGTATTTATCGTCGAAATATGCCAAAAGCACACTTTCAGAAATGTTTCTAACCTTTTTATCGCCACACCAGTCCTTGAATAATCGATACGTAGCTTGGTAAATTTTTTTCGATTTTTCAGGTAATAAATTCGAAACTACCTCCTTTGCGGCGATTTGTAACTCCGGTGGAGTATTAGGAAAGCAATCGTCTCCACTTTCACTGCTCATTTTCTTTAAAAAGCACAGAAAAACAGCACCACTTTCAATTAAATAGGAATGACAGTTGTAATAAACAGCAACTACGCAATCCCTAGTAACCATACCAAAGCACACTGCTAAATTAAATTTTATGTAAAGATTCGATAGAAACTTTAATTTTGGTAATTTTTCACAGTTGCACACAAAATTTTGTATGCCACATGGCCGTGAACTATCTTTTTTTTATTCGAATGATTATTTGGCTCGGCCTTCGCCTCGCCAAATAATATTCATTCTAATAAAAAAAAGTGCTAGTTCACGGCCTTGTAACATAAATAACTATTTTCTTCCACCCAATTCAACACACTTGACCCAACCCTTAGATGTAGGATACTACGGACAAGTTAAAAGAATATGGAGAACAATTCTCACCAATTATAAAATGCAAAATCCCAGAGATAATGCCTTAAATAAAACGACCTTTCCTACTTTATTAAAACAGCTAGTTGAGAAGCTCAATATAAACGATTTAACTAATATAACGAGTGCATTCCGTGCAACGGGGATAATCCCTCTTGATAAAAATCAAGTGTTGAAGAAGCTGCCAAACCAGAGACTAGAGGAACAGAAGCAGAATGAAATTGATGGAACTCTCTTGGAGTATTTAAAAGAAATCAGAACCCCTTCGGAGACAGTAGAAAAAAAAAGAAAGAAAATGGTGAGAGTTGTTCCAGGAAAATCGGTAGCTTATGAAGATCTTTTTCCTGAAGAGGAGGTCGCAGAGTCTCCAAACCCTGTAAATGAATTAGTACAAGACTTGAGTGGTAGTGATGATGAAGAAGACTTTGAAGAAGACATTGACACTAGTATTGATGCCAACGAAGAAGATGGATTAAATATAATTCAACCCAAAAAAGGAGATTATGTTGTAGTTGTTTTTCCAGGAAAAAAAAGAATTAAACATTACATAGCACTGATACAAGATAAAGATGATGATGAATATACAATTAGCTGTTTGCGAAAAAAGAATACTGGTGGGCCATCTTATGTATATCCTCCAGAGGAAGACATCTGTTCCGTTAAAGAAGTAGATATTGTTAAGATACTGGAGACTCCCAAAATTGCCCGGGGCATACACACTATTAACTGCGACTTAAGTGCCTACAATATGCAATAAAATTGTTTGTTTTCTTCTTACCTACATACCTACTAATACAGGGTGTATAATTTTAATTTAGTTTTATAATTATTCTTTTTAAAAAATGTAATGTTCATTAATTATTATTATATTTCCATACAAATACACTTATTTCAATATAGTATGCTTTTATGAAGACCGAACCCAGTTTTATATGCATTAAATACAATATTTAAAATTTTTTTTTGTTACCAACTTGATTAAGTAGGTAGGTACACATTTTTTTCTAGGCAAAGTAACCCATTTCCAGGCCAAACATTAGTATAACAGGGCTTTTAAAGCCTTGGGCAAAGTAACACCTGACACGGGGTAACATTGCCCAAATTTCAAAAAATAAAAAAAAGTATGTGCATTGGAAATACATTGCTTGTTATATACTTAGTGCGTGCTAAACACATAAATATATAACATAATTGAAAATCAGGCTTCAAAATTAAAAACAAAAATATTTATATAGAAAAATATGCCAAAATCGTTGCAAAGTAACACCGCTTGATGGTACTGTAGAAAAGTATGTGATTTATCAAAACATAGCTAGTACCAGTTTTCAGTTATTGTAGAGTGTAGCGATGAAAACAAGTTCCAATTTAGAACACTTTAGTAACTGAAACAACAAAAACTCTGTGAATAAGAATCACTCAATGACTATTTGGATATTCAGCGGTAAAGAGAAATTTGCCGTCATAAAATTTCATCTTCTAGGTACTGCAGAAAAGTATGTGATTTATCAAAACATAGCTAGTACGAGCTATCAGTTATTGAAGAGTGCAGGTATGAAAAAAGTTCCAATTTAGAAACACTTTAGTACCTGAAACAACAAAAACTCTGTGAATAAGAATCACTCAATGATTATTTGGAAATTCATTCGTAAAGAGAAATTTGCCTTCATAAAATTTCATCTTCTAGGTACTGCAGGAAAGTATGTGACTTACCAAAACATTGGTAATACCACTTTTCAGTGATTGAACAGTGTAGGTATGAAAAAAGTTCCAATTTAGAACACACTTTAGTACCTGAAACAGCTGACATCAATTTTCAGTTACCGAAGAGTGCAGGTATGAAAAAAAGTTTAGAACACAGTTTAGTACCTGAACCAACAAAAAGAAAACTTTGTGAAAATGAATCAATCACTCAATCACTATTTGGATATTCCTCTGTAATGATAAATTCACAATGTCTGAACAAAAAGAGAACTCCTAACTAGAAGAATAAGCTATCTAGCAAAAGGAAAGGGTTTCATTGTATGACAACAATAGCTAAAGCACTAAAAATCACTTGATATATGTTTGTTTTAAAACAATATCAAACTGTTTTAATATGTAGAGTATATCTGCGTGACAGTCCACTTCCGAGTCTTGCGAGCAGGATGGAGGCGTTTTGTTGTTCATTATCTCTGTTAAATACTTCATTTCCATTGAGCAAAACATAGGAATAAAACAATCCAGCATTAGATGGGAACGAACTCCAAAGAAACAGCTTTAAAAATTGACTGTTTTATTTAACAGATTCAATTTAAAGTTCCTCCCAATCATTCTGATGCAATAAGTTGCAGTTATTACAGTTAGTGTTGTGATTGTTTGTGCCATCATTTGATATCTGCAAAATGTAGAAGAACTTGATATAGAGGAAGACAATTGGTGGTTAAATGGTACGAAGTCTTGAAATCACCTTCTGGATAATCATGTTCATATTAAGTTGTTTTTATAGATCACTTTTCAGGCAGTGTATTCTCTCATGCATACAGAACTTGTATTAATATTTAAGCCATTAAAATTGGAAGGTGCTTCTCGATCTTGATCTGTAACAAAAAAAACACAATAAATTCCTTAGTTTGCACAGCTGCACTTTCAAATAGAATAACTTTTCATTTTATCATACAATTAGTCTTTATTCGACTGTTCTGAATATAATATGTCCATAAGAATGGCATAAATAAAAACTGTATGCTACAAAATCATATCTTACTGCAGGCATCTGGTAACCCTTAAACAGATCATTAAATGAGATAATCCTGCAGAAACATGAACACGTGTCGTCAAAAAATGTAGTCAATTGATAGTTTCAAAACAAACCAAAAAGTATCAGCGAAAATTATAGAAATAAATAAATAGTAATAAAATACCGATTTTAACTGGAAATAATAATATTTAATTGCTTAATACGTATTTCGGCATCAATGTGACATTGTCAAAAGCATAATATAAGATGTTTAATAACAAATGAATATTGATTTATACAGCAACGACTTGATTCCATTAGAGACATCTTCTATTCCAAAATTCCCAGTAAGGGATAATCTAAAAGCTCAATTTGCTCATTCATTAAAGGTACATTATATTTGGCTTGCCTTGTATTTTTTGTGTTTATAAATTTCAAAAGCTTCCAAAATATTTAATTTATTTTTGTTATCAGAAAAGTGTAAAAATTTAATTGCATTATTAGATGCCAATGTGTGTGTAGTGTATGGGGGTTTTGCAGTTGGTAGTACAGGTAGACTTGCCGGAAGTGGTAACGAGTAGTTCGGTGTGGTAACGAGTAGTCGGTGACCACCACCGCAGTAACTTGTGTTTAGTAGCCATGTTCTATCTAATGTTAGTATCTAGTGTATAATCGTGTACTAAGTAGAAGTAATAAATTAGCTATATAACAGTGTGATTTTGATCTAATAAATGTTTAGCGTAATTTGATTTATGTGCATGTTTATATTTGTAATAGCGGATATGTTCTTTTTGACGTCATCGGATATTTTTTTTAATGGTACCTCTATATTTTTTTAGCGGATTCGTTTACAGCTCAACTTACTGAATTTGAAAATGTACCACCTTAATACTTTATTTCTACAACTCCCCGAGAAGAAAAATAATAATCGATTCGTAGTAGGAACAACAAATTAAACAAAGTTACTTAAGAAATTTCGGCAGCTAAACAAAATCTAATCAGATTTGAGATATGTCAATTGCAGTGCTTATTTGCCAGATCATTAATAATTATTTGCAAGATGTACTTAACAGTTGCAGAAAGAATTCAAGAAATCCTCATGCGACTTCTCGTACAATTGGACAGCAACACGATATGTCACATTCATCTGTTCTAAAAATTCTTAAAACTCATAAATACCATCCCTATAAAGTCCAATTAATACATAAACTGAATGAAGATGACGCTGATAGGCGGTGCAGTTCTGTGAATAAATGTTGGAGACGTGTAACGGTAATTCGATGTTTTTAACCAATGTAATATTTACTGATGAGTTCACTTTCACCACGAACGGAATTGTGAATAGGCAAAATTGCCGCTATTGGGCCGTAGCAAATCCACACTGGGTAATGAAAGAACATACTCAGTACCCATAGAAAGTTAATGTCTGGGCCGGTATAGTCGGGAACCGGGTGTTAGGTCCTTATTTTTTCGAAGGTAACTTAAAGGGAAACACTTATTTTTGCAAGACGAATTAATTCCCGCATTGGGTGTGGTATATCCTAACGAGAACGATCCAGATGCAACAGGATGGCGCACCGCCACACTAATTCCGAAATGTCAGAAATTATTTTCTTATATTTGGTGAAAAAAAGGCTCAACAAAAGAAGACACACATAGAGCAGACAAAATTTTTTACACTGTGAACAATTAGGCTAATTTCACCATTCGGCTCCACAACTGTTCATGGATGAGGAAAAATTTTATACTTATTTTAGGATGAACAGAGCAGAGCGTCTTGGAATGTATTAATTTCTCCCCTTGCACTTTTAAAGCCAAGAAATACCGTCGAGTACCATCGACCGTCGACCAAAATTTTAAGCCAACTTAAATTCAAACCGCTTGACCGTACTCGATTGCGCGCGCTCGTTGACGGTGAATCAGTGAGACCAGCCCCATAAGACTACTTGAGATTAAATTTTGGTCGGTTACGCATGATCGTCAACGGTCGCTCAGTGAGACTGCTGCCTAAAAGTGTGTATTTACCTTTTTGGCCGGTGAAATCAAATTTGTTGCTTTGTTTTCCACCACATTCTTATATGATGAAATTATAAAGTGAAAATAGCAAAAGACCAAAGTTGTAGAAAATAAAATTTCTTAAAAGAAACTCTCTGAAATCATATGTTTAATAATGATAGTTTCATCTTAGGAATTGTAAATGCATTTGTAAGCTCCGTTTTTTTTTAACTTCCAAGGATAGAGGAAGGAAGCGGGTCTTTCACGGTACCGCAGTAAATAAAGGGGACTGCGTCGTCGCATAAGTAAGTTTGTGGTTACATAATTTAGAAACTATTCTGTACTTTATTTATTTAATTAAAAAATCAAGGAAAAGTTTTTCATGTTTCAGCCGTAACTGTGCTGTTTAAAACACTGGTAAGGAGCATACTTGAATATTGTTCAGTTGGTTGGTCACCCTTTTATAGTCTACATGTAAACAAGCAAGAAAAAGTGCAGAACCGCTTTATGAATTATGTGCTTCATAAAGTGAACATTAATTATTATTATAATTTGTTCTCTAGAATGATAAGTTATCGTGCCTAAATCGTCAATCACTACAAGTTCAACGTGAAAATTACGATTGTGCGTTTGTGTTTAAAGTACTCGACTCACCTGAACTGTTGGCTGCTTTTGAAGTTAGGGTACCACAAAGACTCACGAGAGGAAGTAATTTATTAAATATTCCGTTTCACAGAACAAATTACGGTACTAAGGCTTGTACTACACGTATGTCGCAAATTGTAAATGTTATTGTAAACTGTGAATTTAATTTACCTTTTAGTTAATTTTAAATAAGTTAAACGATAGATATTAGTGGTAATATGTTTTCTCTTGTAGATTTCAATATAGTGTGCTAATTGGGACTTATCCTGTATGCGCTTTATTCAAATAAATAAACAAATATGTTTCTGTTTGCAATAATATAGTCACTATACTACATACTTTAAATTATACCACTTTTAGTTTTACTTTTACAGAGTAATATGTATAATCTCTAGTGTTTTTCTCACTTATTAAAAACTCACTCATGATAATATCACTAGGAAATGTATAGAATGTCTGGGATATAAAAATAATGATATTTACCAGAATAGTCACAACTTCCATTATAATCGTATCAATTTCCACAACGTTGACTGTCGTCTTTAAAGCCTTCATTGTTCCAGATCTGGTTCAGATGTAGAATTCTAGAATCCACCTGGAACATTTACAAGAACATATTATAGCTAAAATAAATGTCTAACCAACGATAAAACTTGCACATATATTTTGTCAGTTAAAAACTTTGGTAGAAAGCATCGTCATATATAATCAGCAGCAGAACTGATTCAAAAATCATCATTTTATAAACCAAAAATATGGTAGCTGCTTCTGGTTTTACTTAAATGATTAATTTCCATGGATACAATTGTTGTCCAAGGCAAATAAAATTTTAAGGTACACTGAGGTCCAATTGCACTGGTTACACTTAAATAATAAGAGTCGCTTAAAAGTTTAATTGCCATGGATACAATTATTACTAAGAATTGTATCCATGGCAATTAAACTTTTAAGTGATGATCATTATTTAAGTGTAACAGCCCTATTCCATTTATTTGAAAGACAAGGAAAGAAATAACATTCAAGCGAGATGAATGGTATGCGCACTAGCGGTGATGACTTAGTGAGTCATAACTGGCACGGTTTGCAAGAAAATCCTATTAGAGGCAGCAATATTATTAAAGAAATAATAAATATTAAATAAAATATCGATTTTAATGGGAAATAATAATATTTAATTGCTTAATACGTATTTCGGCATCAATGTGCCATTGTCAAAAGCATAATATAAGATATAAATAATAAATATTAAATAATTATTTATATAATCATGGATTTTAACAAAGTAACGCTTGAGAATGTCAATACATAATATAAGATGTTTAATAACAAATGAATAATGATTTATATAGCAATGTTCCAAACATAATCTTCAAAAATCTCACCGACAAAAGCTTACCTAGCAACACTATATAATGCATGTCTTAGATATGATTACTAGTCTACCCAGGAATATGGAAACACGCAGTAATTTTACTTTTTTCGAAACCCGGAAAAGATGTAAAGAACCCAGATAACTACAGACCCATAAGCCTATTGACAACGCTCTCCAAGCTCTTTGAAAAGATCATACTATCAAGACTAAGTGGCAGTTTAGACACAAATACTGTAATACAGAATGTTCAATTCGGATTTCGAAAGAAGCGCTCAACTGTTCACCAATTGGCAAGAATTTCTGAAATTATAGAAAGAGGTTGCGAAAACAAAAAATACACAACAGCTATATTACTACTGAATATCACCAAAGCGTTCGATCAAGTATGGACTGAAGGACTACTGTATAAAATTTGCATATCCAACGTACCCGCCTACAACACATATTAAAATCCTTTTTAAACAAGCATTCCTTTGTCGTAAGAATTAACTCTATGCACTCTGCTAAATATAGTATCAACGCCGGAGTCCCACAGGGATCGATATTGGGACCAGTACTGTTTAACATATTTGTGCATGATATTCCAAAAATCCGAAATGCAAATGGTATGTATGCAGATGACACAGTCATAACCACCCAAAACGACGATCTAATGACAACTATCTCTCAGCTCCAAGACAACATTGACGAAATTGCTCGATGGTTTAAAAAATGGAATATCGTATTAAATCCAAATAAGTGTGAATCTAAAATATTCGCACTACGACCGTACGACGTATAACCAATATCCCACCACTAAAAATAAACAACATCGAAGTATACTGGAACCCTGCAGATAGAGCCATCAAATATCTTGGCGTGTATTTTGATACTCGGCCGAGTTGGGATATACCTATAAACAACAAACTGGCACAGTGCCACGCTAGACTACCTATGCTGTACCCATTTATCAACAGGAAGACCTCACGTAAATTGTATTGCTCAACACTCATTTCCATGGTATATGAGAAATGCACAAATTCACCGAGAGGCAGCCGTAATACTCATAGAGAAATTTATCAAAGAAGTAGCCCTAATACCTTCTTTTCAATTGGTAAAAGGTCCCTACATACAAGACTTAAAAGACAATTACCGCAGGACCTGTACGAAGTTAGTGATTAAATAATGTTTTAAATAAGAAATGTGTACGTCAACCAATAATAGTTACTATGCGTTCTTATACCACAGTCATGTAAAGTATTATGTATACTGATCTGGTTACACGTATTAAAAAAAATTCCAATTCGACTAAAATGCGAAATGTCAGTACTACCACGTTCAATATAATGTTAAATCCCTATGTACAGTCTGTAACAAATGTTTTCACCAGTTTTAAGCCACTGACCCCGCTTTTCTGAAAAATATAAGAGGTAACATAACGCCGTTTTCATTGTTTTGCATAGGTATGTTGGTAACGCTGTTAACAAGATGAAATCAAAGGGAGAAACGTGTTATACTTCTCAGTAAAGCGGGTTACAGTGGTACAAGACTGGTGAAAACATTTGTCACTGACTGTACACCTTTGAAATCGGCCACCCGGTATAAGCAAACACATATTTAATTTAAGAGGGCGACTTTAGGAGTGGGGATAGTTCAGTTTTCAAATGTAGGATTATATTTATTTACTAGAGGGCGATACTGGTATTGATTTGAATTATTTTGAAATTATCATTTATTTTAATAAAATCTCAAAACGACGCGACGTGACTGCAGGCACACCCAGGCACACTTTGTTTTTACCGAATCTGTCACGTTGACAATTCAAACTTCATATCATTAATACTACGCTAATGTGTAACCAATTACATTGTCCAGCGGAACTTTATTTACTTTTTATTATTATTGTCTAAAAGACGTAAAAAATAATTTATAAATTACCGTCAAAGTTGGTCTTTAATTTAGCGAACTACAACTAACGAAAACAGTGTTGTCTGTATAGAGCTGTGGTAATGATTTCGGCCTCACACTCAGAAGTCATAGGATCCATTCCAGGCCCTGATAAACTTTTTTTTTAAATTTGTTTTCTATTTAAATAAAAATATTGATTGTAATACTTTTTATTTTTTTGCTTTTAGTATTTTTGGTTGACAAAATTAAAGAACATCGTTGACTGTAATTAATAAATTACCGATTTTAACTTATTTTGAACAATAATAAAGGTTAATACTTCTTACAGTTGCCTAAATTCTAACAAAATAATACAGTTTGAAATTATAAACGGGTTTGTAAGAAAATACATGTTATATAGGGAAACTATGTTCACACGTACAAATCTTTTCATTCAAATTTAGCGCGTATTTAATGTCAACAGCGCCATCTATCCAAATTACGCTGATCTTCTTACTCACAATTGGCGGCCATTTTTTTATGCCCTTGTCAAACCAAAACTTAAGACTAAAGAAAAACATTATTATCCAACGTTAATGACCCGGACTTGAAGTGTGACCATACTTAGGTATTAACAGAATTTGACATAATTTAAAATCATAAAAATTTCTTTTTTGCTAATTTTCAAATTGAATTTAAATTAAGAATCAAAACTGTATTTTACATGAAATTTAGTGGCTGCCTAAGTTGCAATAATGCTTTGTAGAATATCTTAATTAAAATTCAAATTTTTCGTTTTTGTTCGAGTTCTATAGTCTTAAAATTAAAAAAGATTGTGTATCTGCTGCCCTCTATCGACAAAAAGGGCAGCGGCCGCCCTCTTAACATAAGTCTCAAATTAACTCTTTAGAGCAGTAATGTTGGATTCATGAATTCAGTTCAATCATCGCGGTTCACAGACAATTACTTTGGTAATTAATATTAATTTAGAAATAATTCTGACTCTGCTTAAAATCAATTTGTTCGATCTTTTTATCCTCAAAGCAACTCAAGAAAATTTTAAATTTGAATTAATTTCTAGTAAGTACTACTTATAATTTTTTCTACAACTTTTACAATAAACGATTATTCCCAAAATACCTTGTATATTAAACTTTTTTACTCTTCAATAGCTCCACCCTCTTTCATTCTTAATTCGGTCTTGCCTACAACTTCCCTTACTAAATTCCATTTCTATTATACAAGGTAGCTATTAAAGATTGGACCAAAGCCGTAGCGCCCAAACGCTTTGAGATTTTAATTTGAAATTTGGAACACTTCAATACGACATCACTTCGCATATTTTACAGTATTAAAAAAATTTCTTTGGCTCGTACTTTCGGAGCCCGGCCGCCATCTTGAATTTTCTTAAATGGTAATAGGGGTAATGCAATACATCATTACAAAGCTTGATTATTTTTCTTTCTAACCATGGTAAATTAATATGGGGTTACATAATAAAATAATGCAAAGAAATTAGAAAACAATTTGCCGTATGCTCAGACGGCTATTTATTGTACGCTTCAAATCTAGGTAGCTTTGCATTAACACAACGTCAAAACTAAACAAAAAACAAAATAAACAAACAATGAAGAAACAAGGTACCTACCAAAATTAAACAAACAATTCTAAAAGTAGAAAAACAAATACCATATTGTGATTGTTAAAAGTATGGTATCAAAAAACTACTATATTCATGAAGATGTTAAAACTGTTTTGTGTCACCATACCTAATCAGTTTCTGTCAACCAATCCATGTTTAACTAAATTCAGATTGTTAAATTTCTACGAAAAGTATAACAATGGACCTACTGTCATCTGCTAAACAATTATTGATTGTTTTTTTGTTTAATTTTGAAGCTCTGTTAAAGCAAAGCCACCTAGAATTAAAGCATACAATAAATAGCCACCTGAGCGTACGGCAAATTGTTTTCTAATTTTTCTCCATTATTTTCTTATGTAACCCCCTAATAATTTACCACAGTTAGAAAGAGAAAACATTAAGCTTTCTAATGATGTATTGCGTTACCCCTATTACCATTTAAGAAAATAAATTATCTATTATTTATTTAAATAAATAAATAACACAACCTAAGTATGCAGATTTATAATAATATGCAACATTAAATTTTATTTTAAACAAACTTTGTTAGATAAAAAATCTAACTAGTGCCAAATTGACGAAGAGAAAAAACTTTTTTTACAAATGCTCATTGGAATCATGGACCAACCAAGCAATAATATATTTAAGTTTTGTAGATAAATAGTGCTAGTGCTAGTTCAAGGATTTTAGGGCAAGTCCTTGGAAATCGAAGTTTTAGACAAAGTATTGCAAGTTGATTTTATAAAATAATTATTGTGTAACATTACTCTATTGCGGTTATTCTTTTATTGAAATTCAAGTTTTAATTTAGAAGATCTAAACTTTTATATGAAATACCAAAGGTAAAACTTCCACGTACACTTGATAATTTGATTTGTATTCCTACAGTCAACCATTAATGAGCTCTGGGTTAAACAATTTATCTAAATTTATTCAAACTCACAATAAGAACAAGGATATGACGTCATATCCTTTAACGTCATATCCTTTAAAACAAACTTAACTTTGGAATACGAGTATGTGATAGCAATCCTATCACAGCAATATACTTATATTTTTTTTTATTTTGTGTAGCAATTAAAACCATATAATAATAATAATAATATAAAGAAAATCGCCCCACTTGAAACTGTTTGGATTATACAGGCTCACAGAAATTACAAATGCAATATTAGTGTCTATACACTACTACAAGGTCTACAAGTTGTCTAGTTTTATAAACCTTTAAATAATAGTAAAGTCTAATAAAAGAAACAAGATTTTACCTGGTCTGATTGTAGTAGTAGTTTGAATGTTTGGAATCGCTCATTTGGTCACTTCTTGCCAATTCGACTCGCAGAGTAGTCAATTATGTACCGAATGTACATTTGAATTAGAGGATATACAACAATATAACTGTTACCCTGAAAAGATTATTCAGTAAAACATTGAACAACTAGGCTAAATTAAACGAATAGTAATGCATTACATGGCCTACAAAATTCAGACAAATATACCAATAAACAGTTTAAAAAGAAAGGGCCAACTTTCAATTAACAAATAATGGCTAGTACTATGTTTTAATTATAAACAAGTTAGAAAAATAACTGCAAAGAAAACACCTCTTGCAAAAAAAACTAAATTTAAACTGGAAATAGATTTTCAGCCTTAATATTGTAAGTAAAATCTATAAACTCACCAAAACTATCAAGAGACTTTACTGGGTGTAGGAACGTAGAAGTTAAGGTGCAGTGCAAAACCCTTTCTAAATATGAATCGAGAACATTCCATTTTCGCCTGCTCATACCCCAGCACCATCACAAGGACAGCCTCGCCCAACTATGATGCAACTATGCCACCGACCCACCGTATGCCACATCAGACATCACTTTGTTTACACCCTGTTGTGTTGTGATTGCGTGAATTCAAATAACCATCAGTGACAACATGGGACGCTAGGCAACCAATCAGGAACGAGGCTCCAACGTGACCTTCGCCAACCGTTTCTATTTCAACCGCTGTTTTCTTTGCGTTGTCCTGAGATAATTAGTAATTATTAATTACATCTGTTATTATACATCACATTGGCTCAGTGGTATAGTCGTCTTATTGTTTAAATTGTTTCTTTAGTTTTAAATTTAAATTATTGGTTAATTGCATCAATAATTCTACTTGATGAACCATAAACATTTTTGCAATTAATTTTAAAAACTTATGTATTTCGAATATCAACAAATTTATAAAAAAGAATTAAAAAACTAAAGGTTCAATTAATCAATTTTAAAAAATATAAAGGTTTGCAGGAGTACCTATAAAGCTCTAATCCAGATGCTTTACGGCTGGACAAATGTGACAGATGTATTAATAATTGCTAATTATCTCAGGGTTATTATATCAATAAAAAAGGGATGATTATTGACATTCTCAAGCGTTACTTTCTTAAAATTCATAATTATAGACGACTTCTTAATCAAGTTTCGATTCTTAGAAGCCGGACATAAAATATATAAGCCGGATTAGATTTAATAATAATGTTTAAGCGTTGATCAACGGTTTAAGGTAAAAACAGCCTCTTCTGATTGGTTGCCGAGCGTCCTATGCTGTCGCTGATGGTTATTTGAATGCTCGCATTGTGATTGGTGCGTTGTTGGTGTCCGTGTTTCTCAACAGTGTTGCCAACGGGAAGTAAAATAACAAACTCGGTTGCTGATACTGAACTGTGTTGCCAATTGTAAAATAGAAAAATCTGGCTACCGCTTCTTTTACTTTTACAAGAATTTCAGTGCACTGATATTGAAAATTTAAACGCAGCTCAGTTTACTTTAATCTAATTAAGTAAATTGTTTTGTTGTTTTTAATGCTAATTATTTTTTCAACAATTATTATTTCTTTTATTCCTTCATATTTTTAATAATTAATAAATATATTTTCCCCATTTAGATTCACTTTTCCTTGCTAAATAATATTTCCCTTTCTGCATATGGATTTTGGGTCAGAATTATATCCACGTTAGCCGTGGAGCTAGCAACAGCTTTGAAATTTCAAAGTAGGGGTTGCCGGAGTGGTGGGGGTGAATTATAAAATTACTTTAATGGCGGTTTTAAACTTCCCCCTCGATTTCAAAGTTGACGTGTTTTTATGCAAACTGGAAATTTCAAAACTTTCATAGTTATTAAAGATGGCTAGTTTTAAAATGAACGCCCTGTATACACCCACACACCCTTAAATGAATGAGGCTATCCTTATAGCTATCCAACAGCCCAAAAATCAATTATCGGGATGAACTAAGATCGATACCCTTACACAAAAGCGGTTTTGAATTTTAAAGAGTTTTTGAGGAAGGTGAACTGTAGTGGAGAGGGGTTAAGGTTGTTTCCGATAAGGATAGAAAATGTTGAAATAAATATTTCGAATGTTAATGCAAAAGTTTTTTCTAGCATTATGGAATATATTTAGTATTTTGAACTCCTGTTTTAGTCTTAAATTTACTTTGAACCACGCTTTGAACAGAAGCAAGATCCTGATATACACTTTCCTCCACTGTTACCATTCAGGATGCAATGGGCTCTGCCGGGCATATCTGCATTCAACATTACTGGGGCATGCTTGACGTTTATGACGAATACTTTCATGAGTTTCATGGAACGATTCTTTAAGGAAAAAACAACAATTTAATAATTAATTTACATTTTGTAAACGAAAGCATACCTTCGATAATTTCATGGTCCTCCAAAGGTACTGCACAGGTGACCAAAATGCAGAAGGATGCTACCAAAGCAAAAATAACAATTTTCTTATTCATGTTAAGAGATTTTTATTATTGTCTTGTGAATTGTCAACGAAGATGTTAACTGTACTGGATGTGAGGATGCGATGTGTTTATATAGTACAAGCGGTTATATCTTTTTATGGGGTTTTCGAAATCCCCCAAACCCAGTGCATTGAAAGATAGCCGACTAGAGGTTTATCAATAGGAATGCCATAAAATTATTGCATAAACAGATAATAATATTTATAACTTCATAAAATTATTTTTGTAAACGTAAACAAACATGCAACACATTTTCTTATGTGATAACCTTTTAAGTAAACCCCCAATCCCGATTTAATTCTAATATCTTTTACCAAACTACAGGAATTTCCAGCAACATTTTCTCTATTTTGGGATTAGTCTACGGGGGTTTTTAAAATTGATAAGGGTCTGAAGAAAACAAGTTGTAGGGATATAAAAGGGATTCGCAATTCCATTAGCAGTACAGTTTCCAATTGACTCTAAAAAAAGTAAACTCGAGACAGAAAATCAAAATGAATACCAAAATTATTATCCTTGCTGTCTTCTGCACCCTTAGTGTTGTGTATGGCCGTCCATCAGTGGAAGAAAGTGAAAGGAAAATCGTGAAAAGGGAAATTCGCAGTTATTCGCAAGAAGAACTTGCTGATGGTAAGTTTTAATTTTTTTATGCAACCTTTTGTTTATAAAAAATTAATTGATCCCTAAATTTATTTCTCTTCACCATAAAATTACAATTTTGACATTTCCCGATTTTCTTTACAGTTTCAGCACCAACTCTTCGTCACACCAGAGCAATCCCTAATTATTCCCAAGAAGAACTTGCTGATGGTAAGTTTATTCCAAATAAATACCCCTCCCATGCAAATAATTTCAACATTAAATTATTAACAATTAATTGTCCGAATTTTAAATTAAAAAATGATAAAATATTTAACTTGCAATACAACCCTTAAAATTACAACACCCTTTCGTTTATTTCTATAGTATCAGCTCCTACTCTTCGTCACACCAGAGCAATTCCCGAATTATCACAAGAAGAACTCGCTGATGGTAAGTTTTTCAAAAAATTTATTCCAAAAAAACTTTCCCAATTTTAAAACTCTTTCAGAGAATAAAACGTTTGAACTTTTGTTACAGTATCTGCCCCTACTCACAGCATTCGCCACAAAAGAGCAACCTGTGATCTTCTGAGTGGTTTTGGAGTCAATCATTCTGCCTGTGCTGCCCATTGTCTTGTCATTGGTCGCAAAGGAGGCTACTGCAACGGACAAGCCGTTTGCGTTTGCCGCAATTAAACTTACAAAAAGTCATCCAGTCTAATTTAAACAAACATTGTCCTAAGTTTTATTTATATAATTATGGAAAATAGTTGTAGGTATTTTTGTATTAAATAAAAAATTTAGTTCATCTTGTATTTATATTTTATTATAGATATACCAATTTATTATCAGTTGCAACTTTAATTATGAAAACATCACCCAAATTTATAAATCCACCCCAATCAAACAGTCGCAGTTCATCAGTATCCCAATTTTACCCGACCCGTTTAGACTTGTGTTAGTTTGGGGTAAAAAAACAAGTTTACAATTATTAGTGGCCGGGGTTCAGCCTCCAAGCATATTTCTAGCTACATGTATTGCTATGGGGCGGCGGCGTTTAGGACAAAACTAATTTATAAAAATATTTATTGTCTCATCAATATAGGTAGGTACTATATATTTTAAATTAAATATATTATATGCGATTTAAAATAAAATATATTCAGAAAAAATAAATATATTTAACTTTTGTTACAGTATCTGCCCCTACTCACAGCATTCGCCACAAAAGAGCAACCTGTGATCTTCTGAGTGGTTTTGGAGTCAATCATTCTGCCTGTGCTGCCCATTGTCTTGTCATTGGTCGCAGAGGAGGCTACTGCAACGGACAAGCCGTTTGCGTTTGCCGCAATTAAACTTACAAAAAGTCATCCAGTCTAATTTAAACAAACATTGTCCTAAGTTTTATTTATATAATTATGGAAAATAGTTGTAGGTATTTTTGTATTAATAAAAAATTTAGTTCATCTTGTATTTATATTTTATTATATACCAATTTATTATCAGTTGCAACTTTAATTATGAAAACATCACCCAAATTTATAAATCCACCCCAATCAAACAGTCGCAGTTCATCAGTATCCCAATTTTACCCGACCCGTTTAGACTTGTGTTAGTTTAGGGGTAAAAAAACAAGTTTACAATTATTAGTGGCCGGGGTTCAGCCTCCAAGCATATTTCTAGCTACATGTATTGCTATGGGGCGGCGGCGTTTAGGACAAAACTAATTTATAAAAATATTTATTGTCTCATCAATATAGGTAGGTACTATATATTTTAAATTAAATATATATGCGATTTAAAATAAAATATATTCAGAAAAAATAAATATATTTAACACGTTGACTGCCGTGTGTATACTATTGAATACACGCTTATGTGGGTCCAGTGGGCCACGTGTATGATTTCGTATACACGCAGTTTCTTTAATGTCAAGCTGTGTGTATGTGACTGCAGCACACTTTACATGCATTTCATATGCTAAATGGATTCGTGTGGCGTAGAATTCAGCATTTATCCACTTAGCCAAAAATTTCGAAAAAAATCAATGGTTTTGGAGGCCTGTTATTAAAAAGTTATTTACACACTAGAATCAGAAAAATACCGTGGCGCCACGGACCCAATTGCCAAAATTAGCTTGGCAGTCAACGTGTTAAAAAAATAAAAATATATTCATAGGAAATAAATATATTCTGAAAAATAAAATATACTCACGAAAAATAAATATATTCAGAAAAAAATATATATTTGCAAAAATAAATATAATAGGAAAAAAATATATTCAGGAAAAATAAATATATTCAGAAAAAAAAATTATATTAGAAAAAAATAAATATATATATTAAAAAATTATTTATATTCAAGTTAGGAGTTGCAAATATATTTCAGTTAGCATTTGTTGCTTCGCCGATAGAGGGAGGAATACACTGGTTTGTATTTCGGATTTGCACTTTACAGTGGACCAGTGGTCTCTTTTGTTTCTGAGATCTGCTCCTTTACATACTATTAAATTATTAAAAACTTTTTAATTGATATTAACCCTTTAAGGCGCAAAATTATCCTGCACTGATTTTGAAAATTTAGTTTTGGGAAATGAGTTTATGGGCATTAAAGAACACTTACATGACAAAAAAACTAATTATTTTGTTTTAGTTTTTCCAAAAATTGATGGTTAACCGTTGTACCAGAGATCAATTAGCTATGAAAATTCGGTGAATGTTCTCTGGTACAGCAGTAATACCATTAAGTAAATATTTCGGATTCTACGACGTAAACGCTTTAGTAAAGATACAATTTACAGCCATAAGTAATTATTTTCATTAAAAAGACTCAAAAACTAAAAAAAAAAAATAATAAAATTAACATTATCAGAAAATAAAAAAGTCATATTCATAAAACAAAAAATACATACATTTTGTTCTTATATACAATAAAAATAAAAAATAAAAAGTTTATTTCAAATCCTATTGTAACGTTCAAAACACTCCAAACATAGCCATAATATCAACTAAAATAAAATTAGATAATAAGATACGTAATTGTTTACACCAACGTGCTATTTTCTACCTAGTAGTTCAAAATTTTCTGTTTTCTGTTTTGCCCGCGTGCATAGTTGGCTCGGCTACAACATCGATCGAAACACTTTGTAATAGTTTTTCAAAAAAATTGTTATGCGAAGTCGCATCATTGAGAATAAAAAAAATTAATTACACCAAATAGTTGAATGAAAATAAAATCTTTATACCCATTCGATTTTTTTTTTTTAATTTAGCGAAGTATAGAAATTCTACCAAACGTTTGCCCAATCCTATATATACGTAGTATTGAAAAAAAGTCAGACAGAAGCAGCTACCGATGCACGAGAAGCCACCGGTTGCAGCTGTAGTTTCGTAAATATGACGTATTTTCGTCGCGCGCTACAGCATTTTCAAAAGATTTACTCAGCGCAAAATCAAATTGCCACAAAGTATGTGTAATTCGCAAGAACAACACCTATAGAAACACATGGAATCAAGTTTCATTAGATAAACTATTAATTTCACATAAAAAATTAATTGTAAAGATACCACTCAATTCTCAGTAAATAATGCAACATTTTCGAAAAGTATTCACTATTTTCTAGTAGTTGTAAATAAGGGGATAATTTTTGATTCACAGTATACAGGAATGAGTATGTTAGAAGACTTATATATTATAAAACGTTAATTGATCATAAAACAGGTAATATAACACCAGAACCGTTGCACACGTCACAATTAAATAAAAAAAATTTCCGTAATGGCGCGCTGGTACAACGTTTGTACCACGAAGGACACATGTGCCGTTCTAGTTCGGCTAGTTTCGCTGAGAAGTCCTGAAATGACTTTATAACATGCGCAGATATACTGTGGAATATAATAGCTCTAGATCGGCGATGCTAAAAATACATGTAGTTTATTTGACGTAGGGATGCGACTACGCGCAGAGCGGTACAAAGCCTGTACCAGAGATACTTAAAGGGTTAATTAAAGAAACTCAATACCGAACACTTAACTTATTAACATGTCGCCATTATATCACGCAATATTATTTAATAGTATGTAAAGAAGCAGATCGCGGAAACAGCACACCACTGGTCTACTGTAAAGCGAAAATCCGAGATACAAGCCCTCTATTGGCGAAGCAGCAAAGGTCAACTTAAATATATTTGCTTTTTTGTATTATATTTATTTTTGCTAATAAATTTTTTTTTCTGAATAGATTTATTTTTCCTGAATATATTTTTTTTCGAATATATTTATTTTTGCAAATATATATTCTTTTCTGAATATATTTATTTTTCATGAGTAGGTATATTTTATTTTCAAAATATACTTATTTTTTTTCTAAATATATTTATTTTTTTTGAATGTTTTATTTTAAATCGCAGATATATTTAAATTAAAATATATATGTTGATGAGAGAATAAATATTTTTATAAATTAGTTTTGTCCTAAACTGCACCCTATAGTAATACATGTAGCTATAAGTTCGCGTGGAGGCTGAGCCCCGGCCACTAATAATTGTAAACTTGTTTTTGTGTTGCATGTTTGTTTACGTTTACAACAATAATTTTATGAAGTTATAAATATTATTATCTGTTTATGCAATAATTTTATGGCATTCCTATTGATAAACCTCTAGTCGGTTTTCTTTCAATGCACTGGGTTTGGGGGATTTCGAAAACCCCATAAAAAGATATAACCGCTTGTATATAAACACATCGCATCCTCACATCCAGTACAGTTAACATCTTCGTTGACAATCCACAAGACACAGGCACGTAACTAGGGGTGGGCCCTGGTGGGCCAGGCCCACCTAAAAATTCGTTGGCCCACCCTTGTGCCCATCCAGATTAAGGGAAAATTAAAATTGTGTAGACGTAGGTATTAACTTCTGGAAGAAATTATTCTAAAATTTAACCAACTAAAACTAAAAGAATTTATACTTCCAAAGAATCAATAAACATGTCGACCAAATCATTCTCATATTACTCATATTAGAACAGTATATTATTATGTTTATTCAAAAATTGGAATCTCAGCACTTATTCGATACCGAACACCAAGAATTAGATATTCCAGACTAAATAACTTAATAACCCTCGCCACATTAATTATTGTTCTACTGACATTTATTACGATTTAGTTTCTACGAATTATTTTTCTTAAAAAACCAAACTTTTATTTTTAAAAGTACAAAGAATCGCAGTGCCTGTTCTTATTTCAGTGTGATTAGTACACATTTGACAAGCAAGAATATCGATAGTTCTCGCATTATTTTAACTTTTTAAGTATTGTGTTGTGTTGTACTGTTGTTCGTGTAAATTGATGAAATAATTCGTGTTTGTTTATGTAATAGGCTTAGGGTGTATTTTTGTGTATTTATAACAATGAGCGCAGGCGCGGATACAAGGGGAGGGTAAACGGGTAATTACCCCCCCCGAACATTCCCTAAATTTAGAAAATAATACCACAGGTTCCAGGTTCTGTGCTAAGCTGCAGAGTGCAGTATGTGCTTACTGCTTTTTTAGAGATTAAAGAAACTGAAATAAATCAAAATTCTGATACGGCTATTATGTTGTATAATAAATGTGACCTTAAAATGTATCAAATTATAAAATGTATTTTGAACATTTTATGTACTATTCCCGTAAGTGTCGCCACCGCAGAGAGAAGTTTCTCGGCTTTGCGTCGATTAAAAACATGGTTATGCGTTCGCGAATGGGACAAGGGCGGTTAAATGGTTTAGCTCTTTTGCATATTCATCGAGATTTTAATCTGGATGTACAAAAAATTATTGATAGATTTGCTAATTCATCACAAAGAAAATGTGAATTCATTGTTAAAATAAAAGTGACCTTTATGTTTTTTCCATTTAATGTGTTTTCACTAATTTTGTTGTTGGTGTGAAAAAATCTTCTGCGTTGCTATGGCAGCTGTATTAAATTTAATTTTTGTAAAATATTTTACCCCCCCCGAGAATTCCTCCTAGATCCGCGCCTGAATGAGCGGTGAAAGAAATATAAAAGACTATTTTTCTTCAATGAAAAAAATAAAAATTGACGAAACATCTGAACTGAAATATTTCAAAAGTGGTCGACGAATTTTATGCTATGCACAATAACAGACGAATTATTCTGCATTAGGTGAGTTTTTCATTTTTGTCTAGTTTTAAGTTTTAAATAGTACCTATAGGGGTTGGCCCACCGAAAAAATGTTGGTTCCATGATGGCCCACCTATGTAAATAACCCTAGTTACGTGCCTGACAAGACAACAATAAAAATTTCTTAAAATGAATAATAAAATTGTTATTTTTGCTTTGGTAGCAGCCTTTTGCATTTTGGTCACCTGTGCAGTACCTTTGGAGGACCATGAAATTATCGAAGGTATGCTTTCGTTTACAAAATGTAAATTCATTATTAAATTGTTGCTTTTTCCTTAAAGAATCGTTCCATGGAAGTATTCGTCATAAACGTCAAGAATGCATCAGTAATGATGAATGCAGAGCCCATTGCATCCTGTATGGTCACAGTGGAGGAATGTGTGCTAGTGCTGGGCACGAAAACCGGTTAACCGATCGACCGGTTATTATTTGAAGCGAAAACCGCGGTTATGAACAATAGAAAACCGGTAGATCAGTCATTTAGACTACTAAATAACCGTTTTCGAAAACCGGTCGATCGACCAGTCATTCGCCGACTGACTACAAAAACGTGGTTATGAATACGCGAAAACCGGTCGAGGAATGCTTCGGTTTCAGACTATTGAATAGTCGTTTTTGAAAACGATAATCGAAAACCATCACTCACTTCTGTTATTCAACTCAAATGGGCGGTTTTTGATAACTATTTCAATTGTAATAAATAGGTAATAATAAGATTATTTAATGACTAATAACATTAAATAAGAAATCAGGGTTCAAAATAATATTAAATTTTATTAAAATGTAAAATAAAACAGGATTTAGGACTTAGATTTAAGACTTAGATTTAGGTTCCTAGGTTACTGCACGTGCATACTTTTATAGGGTAAGAGAGAATTCGTAATGCTCATGGGTTGCCCCTCCAAAGAAATTCTGGAAGATTCTGGTTTCTGGGTAACCGCGCAATTTTAATTTCGCCGCCACGTCCGTCGGTCGGTGTCTATAACCGATTTTCGTTGTTCGGTCATGCAATACATACAATGATCGATCAGTCGACTGCTTTTAATTGATCGGTCGTACATAACCGACTGAACGATTGGGAGTCTACCGGTTTTAGTAGTTCGGTCATTAAGCCGATTGAAAACCGTTTTTTTCGAAAACGGTTATTATTTTTAATAACCTATAACCGATCAAAAATCTGAAAAGTCCCAGCACTAATGTGTACTGCATCAGGATATTGCACCTGTTCGAAGTAAATTTAACGCCAAAACAAGAGTTCGAAATACTAAATATTTTCCATAATGCTACAAAAAACTTCAAACTGTTACCTACCTTTAACTTTTTTTAATTGTTATCTATATTTTTTTACGATTGAATAAAATTGTTTTATTTGTATTAACATGATCTTTTAAATAATATTTTATTTCAACATTCTCCTAATATCCTTATCGGAAACAACCTTGACCCCTCTCCTCTACAGTTCACCTTCCTCAAAAATTCATTAAAATTCAAAACCACTTTTGTGTAAGACTGTAAAGTTGTAAGGATATCGATCTTAGTTCATCCCGATAATTGATTTTTGGGCTGTTGCCTTAAAGCCTCATTCATTTAAGGGTGTGTGGGTGTATACAGGGCTTTCATTTTAAAACTAGCCATCTTTAATAACTCTAAAAGTTTTGAAATTTCAAGTTTGAATAAAAACACGTCAACTTTGATATCGAGGGGGAAGTTTAAAACCGCCATTAAAATAATTTTATAATTTACTCCTCCACTCCAGCAACCCCTACTTTGAAATTTCAAGGCCGTTGCTAGCTCCACGGCTAACGTGGATATAATTCTAACACTAAAGTCCACGGCATACGTCATTGTCAAGGGGTGACGTCATTAATTCGGCGATGCGAATACGAGCTGCACCTACTGCTGTCCTGGGACTTCCATTATGAAAGTTTCAAACATTTTCATATTTTAAATTGATTTTTAATTAATTTGCAAGTTCAATATGACCAATAAAAAATACTAGAGTAAAGTTTCTAAGTCCGAGCGATTGATTTTGTTTGTACTAGATAATAATTAGATTTCTCAGAAACAGACTTTTACGCCTTGGGAATAGTCAACCAATCGTGCGCACCTCTGTCCCTATAATCTCAGGAAGCTGGAATAATTTTCTAAGTCCCCAGACATGCGCCGAGTCGGTCGATAAACGTCACCCCATGATAATGACGTAATGCCCTGGATTTAGTGTCAGAATTATATCCACGTTAGCCGTGGAGCTAGCAACCCACCTACTTTGTGATGTATCATTTTACAGGTAATCAAATTCTCTATCAAATCACATTATTTTATATTCCACCCCCTCTACCTCAACAACCCCCGCTTTTTCAAATCGTTGTCATTTCCAATTTGAAAAAAAAGTTCATTTTTATACCGAATTACGAAGGTTAAAACGACTAGTTAGCATTCTCCTAAATGTATATCACGTATACACGGTGTTTGCTTTTCACAGTACAATAAGCAACTTTGGTATTTTAAATTAAACACCCTGTAATAGATAAATGTACGGTGTATAATATTAGGCAAATATAAATTTTTTTATACGCCTTTTAAATGCGAGTCGGCCGATAAATGACGTCAACCCATGACTATACCCATGACTACCCTACCCATGACTACACCCATGACGATGACGTTTGCCGTGGATTTTGGTCCGAATTATATCCACGTCTGGCGTGGGTTTAGCAACGGCCATTATTTTTATGGTCATAGTCGTGTCATAACCTGAAAAGTGATCTGGCGTCTTAAATAAATTAATTAAATACATCCACTATTAACTAATAATTGTTCAAACATATTCTTGACCAAAGGTTACATAAAAATAATGATGTGAATTTAAAATTGTAACCTCCCATTGAATGTAACAGTAAAATCAAACGAGGTAGGTACTAATAAATTAGGAATACCTAATCTGATCTTAAATCAGGATAGCCTTGTCTTCCAGAAAGAAGTTTGAAGGCACAATATGAGTGTTATGGCATCATAAAAATGTCCTTTTGGCGTGGGTGAATTCTTACTGCTGGTCAACTATCAGATGCAACTAGGGTGATGTGATTCCAATTAAGTATCCAATTCACAGGTAAGTGGCTAAACGTAGACGATAGGATATTATTCCATTAATTTGTTCCTTAAAAAATTCACAGACGGCATGAACTTCAAATACCTATCAAATAGGTAAAGGAAGGAGGTAAAATAAAAAGAAAAATACCTTAAGATGGTCAACGGCTTTGAAACGGTCTGGTTGAGAAACAAATCAAATATCCGAATTTTATTACATGATGTACCTATTAATTATTTAACGTAATGAAGCATTAATTAAATAAAGGTAAGAGATGACCTTAATATCAACAGATTCGCTTTTAATAAATTTTATATCAATCTTACAGCTATTTATACAACCAGGAAATCAATGAGACCAATATAGGAAAAATAAAAAAAAAATAGGTCAAGCCAGCACAGGAAATATCCACAGTTTTCACAGTATCCAAATTTTTGATCGCAGACAAAATGTGTAGGAAAGTAAATGTAACAAAGTGTCATTGATGTCTTTTCCCTTCCACAATAGTGTTAATGGTAATGTTAAAGAATTTCAAATGTAGGCGGTACCTTTACATGAATTATGGCTTCGAACTGATTGCACTGTTTGACGTTTAACGTGGTTATATTGTTCTGTGTTGTTTGCTTGCTATTTTACTATAAGCACTGATCAAATGGATAGAAGCCAGGAGCTATTAAAATTAAAAGTGCTGATTTTATTAAAAATTAAAAGAAAAATTTAAAAAGTACCTGCAAAAAGAGACGATGGGGTGTTCGCCCTGTGTTGAGGAGTAGAATAGTATACGGAGAGTATTACAGCCTTTTGTTTACACTCGCTTTTGATTGGTAGATGTTAGCAGCCCAGAAATTTTCTGGGTGATTTTAACATTACCATTAACATAACATTAGCACTATTGTCGAAGGGCAGTTACTACACCAGGAAAATAGTTTGAATCATATCGGACAATGACATATTTGTCTATCTGTAGTAATTGACATTCGTTTCTATGTTCAGTATACTTGTACCAGATATTTGTGAGTTCGTGGATTGTTGGCTTTGTTCTTTTAAGGTGCATTTAGTATAGTCCACATTATAGGCACAGAACGGGTCTAAGCTACAAATTTTAAATCCATTTTGAATCATGGTTTTAAGAGATGTTTGCTTCATGATTTTATGTATTAGAATATTGGGTATGTACTTGTTACTTTCCCATACCACCACTGGTATAGGCGAAGTATTGATATCATGATAATTTTTGAAATTGAGATTTTCACGGAAATAGGTGTTTTGAACCCCCAGGTACCCAAAAAAGTGGTCTAGAAAAAATGTCCGTCTGTGGGTGGGTGTGTATGTATGTGACGTCTCTAACGCAAAAACTAGTGAACCGATTTAGATGAAATGTGAAATGAAGGGGTATATCGAAAATTCATTAACAAAATAAGCTTTTCAAAAAAATCCAAAACCAGAAGCGGAAGTTAGACATGTTTTTTTGGTAGCATTTTTTTCAGAAACAGAATTTTGAAAATCTGAGTAGGAATATGAAAGAAGACCATAATTCAAAGGAAAAAGTTTTTTGCCGGACTTTCTAACTTCAAAATGGCGACCGCTATGAATTTTTCAAAATTTCGACTTTAACGCCCCATAACTCAAAAACCAGTTATCTGATCAGGTTTCGCAACAACTTGTTTGAAATCCCATTGGCGGTACCATACCATGAAAAAGTTTATTTAGTAAATCCAAAAACGGTCGCAACGGCGCACTTCCAAATATTTTGAAATTTTTGAAAAATTATTACAAAAAAACTGTTCACAGGATTTTGTTTAAATTTTCTATACTTATGCAGCTTGGTATTAGCTACATTTTTATTTTTTGATGAACGCCAGAATTCCACGGTGGCGCCCTCTACGAGGTTTTGAAAATCGAAAATTGATGCTCCTATAGCGCCTTTATTAGTCAAAATATGAAATAAGTTTAAATATAAAAGTTATTCAGTATATAATTCTGCATTTTCCTAAATGTATATCACGTATACAGGGCGTTTGTTTTCCACAGTACAATAAGCAACTGTTATTTTAAATGAAACACCCTATATATTATTATATAATTGAATGGAAAATTTAATTGTCTATCACATAGTATAAGCATAAGGTGTTCATATACGGATCGTCGCGTCGGCGTCGGTCGGTAGTGATCGTGCGGCTGCGCCAGATGTAATTTCAAGCCGGAGTCCTGGTTTATTATTATCTATTACTACAGATGCGCGTCTTTCTTCTGTAGATTTCGAACCCGTATAGTCTCGTTTTTCTCGCTAGGCATTCAAATGATTTCCAATTTTGCCTCGCGAACTACTGTTGAATACCAAAAACGAAATGTTTATTTTTAGTATGGGAAAGTCCAGGGGATGTTTGCACCTTCACTTTTTTCTCTATTTATTTTTTTTTCAATTCAGTTTTCCATTTTGACTAATGGAAAGAAGAAGCTTACATCCAATGTCTGTAAAATTTGGGTTGTACGTATTTGGATACAAGCACACCACAATTATTTAATTCTTTATGCAAAATCTACTGAAAGGTAAACTCAAACGAGAGGAATGTCCATCTAAAAAGATTGTAACCTGAAATTTCATATTATTGTTCTTCAAATATTCAATGAAAACATTTGAGAAGTATTGGTAAAAGCAAACCGATGTCATACCCTTTTGACGATTTTCATATTCCCCAATCTAGGGGTGCAGTTTTGGCGAATTTATCTACGTAACCGATGGTATTTGTGTAACGTAAGTGGTGGTCCATTTTGTCCGATAGCTTTGACAACAAAAACGGTGGTTATGTTTTTTTTCCGAATTCGTGAATGTGTTATATACAGGGGATGCCCTTTTCAGCTAACACAAGATTGCCTTTTGGGCAAAGATAAAAAGATGTTTATCCATGTTCCAAATACGTGATGGATCTTCCAAAAATTTTTTTATCTGCGCCCAGTAATTCCAAAGTCTCCTTAACACTTGCATTGCGTATTGTGCTATTGGTACGATCAGCATGGGCGGATTTTCTTTTCCAAAATGTTGAATGTACTAATTTGGCATCCTGTTGCTTTAATATTTTAGCAAAAATAGTGCCTTAGTGTCACTGGTGCATTTATTAGTGAGATACGCCTAATGGCGTCGTCCACCACATCCTAATGTTTTTCAAAAATGAAGAACGGAAGACGCCAAATGGCGTTTAGGACCAACGTTACTTTTAAAGAGTAAAGAGAACTAAGTGTTAGAAACAATGGAAAAACCTTTATTTTTCAATCATACAGGGCCGGTTGCACCGACAAGCATCAAATACTGTAGTTAAATTAACTAAACTATAGTTAACTAGTTTGGTTTAAATCGAGGAGTATATCGCTAGCAAAATTGTGTACACAGATTTTCATTTTTATGATGATTTCCAAAGATTTTTGTTGATTTCTTTCAACGATTTCCACTGATTTCCATCCTCGCTTATCCCGTTTTGGCAAAGACCTATCTTCTAAATATGTTCTGAGCCCCTCAAAATCTAAAATCCTTTTTCGCGAGATCTATAGTGTTTCGCTGCGTATCGATTTAAAGCAGCTATACATGGTAAACCGTTCTTCAGCTTGGCATGTAAAGTTTCATAAAGTAGGCATCCACCTACCGTGTGTCCCTGGGAAGACGGAACATAGGGATCTTACAATGCTAATTTTTTTAAATGATCCACGAGTGCTTTGAAGCATTCGCCTTGAAACAATTACACGAATGTCACCGATCGTTAACGATTTCCATGCCGATCATGTATGATCGTCTCCAGATGAACATTTTTGTTTGTGTTTTAAATGTCAAAGACAATAATTATTAAAGGTTATGTTCATGTTAATTTTTTTTAAATGGGGTCCAGTTTAGAGCTGACAATCAATAATCCCAGTTAAATTACATGTGAAATGTGAAAATTTACCTTAATAGGATGATCTTGATGTATGAACCGAAGAATTTGATACGAGAATCAGCTTTATGATGAAACATGCTACAATGCTAATTGCATAAGACTGTATTAAGATGAAATCAAAGAAAAAGCGAATATTAATATATCAGTTAGTGTGTACGAATATGAAATCTTTATTTCTACGGCAATTTAATGTCATCAAATAATTGTTACATTAAAAGTATTTGATTTGTAAGGAGCCGGATTCTTGCATACCACAAAGGAAAGTTTTCTAACACAGGTCCACAGCATTATTTTATGCAGCTACTAGTATAATTGTCGTAATTTCATTTTCAGTTTCTAATAATGCGTAACTTGCGAAAAGCCTTAATTGTTCACCTAATCCATCATAATCTGAAAAAGATCTTAGAACCAAACGTCAACTGCAAACAAATTATTTTGTATTTATTACCTTTATAATTGTTATATTGTACATAAATAATAAATATGTACTAGATAAATATCTTTAATATTTGAAATACAAAATTCAATATATACAACTTGAAACTAAGTAACACACTTATTCTATTTCTGTTTTATAATCAGCCTCCTCTATACTAACTAATACATTACAATATCTCCCCCTTAAATTATAAATTTAACCTATCCGGCTTCTTTACTTCACGTGTGGAACGTTGTCTAACAATACCACTTATGTTTCGATTATTGTCATTATTATCAGCCACTATTCCTATTTTCTTCTCATTTTCTCCGGTTTCATCTTTATTACTTTCACAAACTATTCTACTCCCTATGTCTTTTACAATATTACTTTCATTTGTTATAGTTTTAATGATTTGATCTATATGTCTTCTACAATGCACTTGTAACTCAGGTACCCAACATATATACAATCTTGAACCTACTTTTTGTTTTACTTCTGCTTTAATCCAAGTTTTTTTATTTTGAACCCTGTAATCCCTAATATAAACCATCTCTCCCCTCACAAAATTCCTACTTCTTTTAAAATATTCATTTTCTTCTAAAGACTTTTCTATATCTTCTACCTCAGGTTTTAAACTGTCAAAACGCATTCTTAAATTATGTCCAAACATTCTGAATGCTGGAGATTCCCCTACACTACAATGAATTGAATTTCTATACCAAAATAGGTATCTATGTATTAACGTTGATAAAGCAATGTTATTATATTGCTGATCTGTCAAAACTTTATTGAGTGCATTCTTAAAAGATTTTACTGAATTTTCAGCTGCTCCATTACTGCTTGGATGATATGGTGGAGATTTTATATGTTTTATACCATTCCTTCTACAAAATTCCTGCATTTCCTCTGATACCAATTGTGCTCCATTATCACTCACCATTGTTTTTGGTATTCCAAATCTCGAAAATACTTCTCTTAGTTTTTCAATTGTATTCTTAGTCGTTATAGATGACATTTCATATACCTCTGGCCACTTACTGTAACTATCTACAACAATTAAAAATTGTTTATTCTTAAATGGTCCTGCGAAGTCTATATGTATTCTTTCAAATACTGATGTCGTCTTTGGCCAAAGCCTAGGAATTACTTTTTCTGGATCTGATCGACATTTCAAACATGCTTCACACGATAAAATCATTCTTTCTATATCCGAATCCATACCTGGCCACCAAAAATATGATCTGGCTAATCCTTTAGTCTTAACAATACCTAAATGCGTGGTATGCAATTCCTTTAAGATATTTAATCGAATACTTTTAGGAACTATAATTCTGTGTCCCCACATTATTATTTCTTTTTCTAAAGTTATCTCATTACGTTTGTTAAAATAATGTTTCAATTCCTTTTCATTTTCTTTTAAGTAATTTGGCCATCCTTCCTTAACCCATTCAAAAATCTTACTCAAAGTTTCATCTTCTCTTATTTCTCTCTTAACAACTTCCCTATCTACTGTAGTCTCCATTTCCACAAAATGTAAATAACTACCTATTTCTTTTTCATCATCAATGCCTATCCAATTTACTTCCAAAGGCATTCTCGATAATGCATCAGCATTTGCATTTAAGCTACCTCGAACATATTTGATCTCATAATTATAATTGCTAATGAATGCTGCCCATCTTTGCAACCTTCCTGCTGCCATTGCTGGCATAGCCCTATTTTCGCCAAAAATAGCTACTAATGGCCTGTGATCTGTCACTAAAGTGAATTTATGACCTAATAAGTACTGCGAAAACTTTTTTATTGCAAAATAAATTGCCAAAGCTTCCTTATCTACCATTGAATATTTTTTTTCTGCTGACGATAAAACCCTTGAAGCAAAGGCAACTGGCCTCTCATCTCCATTTTCAAAAACATGTGACAAAACAGCTCCTACACCAGCCTGTGACGCATCACAAGATAATCTTAAAGGTAAATTTGAATTAAAATGCACAATCACATTTTCTGATGATATTTCTTCTTTTGCTTTTATAAATGATTCTTCACATTTCTGTGTCCACCTAAATTCCTTATTTTTTTTTAATAATTCATATAAAGGATTCAATATTATTGCCAAATCTTTTATAAATTTACCATAATAGTTCACCATACCAATAAAGGCTTTTATTTGAGTTACATCTTTTGGTCTAGGTACTTCCTTTATAGCTTTAATTTTAGATACATCTTTATGTAAACCTTGTTTATCAATAATATATCCTAAATAATTAATTTTCTTCTTGAAGAAAACACATTTTTCCAACTTTAATCTGATTCCTTGCAATTGCAACTTTTCTAATACTGCCTTTAAATTATTAAAATGCTCTTCCCTATTTGTACCTGTCACAATTATGTCATCAATGAAACAACATACTCCTTTTAATCCCTGTAACATGATGTCCATTTGTCTTTGGAAAATTCCACACGCAGGTTTTGCACCAAATGGCATTCTTTCTACCAAAAATATACCTTTATGCGTACTCCATGCTAAAAGTGATTTTGTTTCTTTTTCTAAAGGCAATTGATTATAAGCTTGACTTAAATCTAACTTTGTGAATTCTTCTCCCCCTTGTAAAGCTGCAAATATATCATCTATACGTGGAATTGGGTAATTAAAATTATCTAAATACTTATTGACTGTTATTTTATAATTTGTACAAAGTCTAATTGTACCATCTCTTTTTATAATAGGTACTAAAGGTGTTCCCCAAGCATTTGTTGCTATTGGCGTAATTATCCCCATTTTCTCTAATTTTACTAACTCATCTTCAACTTTCTGCCTATAAGCATACGGAATGTTATACGGTTTGCAAAATATAGGTTGAGTACCTTGAACTACTTGCATTGATACATGACAATTTTTGTAACACCCTAACTCTGCTCGAAATAATTCATCAAAATTACTCAATAGTTTTGTTAGATTTGCATCACCAGTATTAATTAAGGAATTATCTACCAACTTATTTAAAACTTTAGTACCATCTGGCAAACTTAAAGTAACACCTAATTTTCCTAATAAATCTCTTCCAATGAGTGGTGGTCCTCCTTTATCTATGACCAAAATTTCAGCTAAAACTTCTGTATCTTTATAACATATCTTAAGTAATACTGAACCTACTGGCATTATCTCTTTACCATTATAACATAATAATCTGATACTGGACTTACTTAATTTATAAGTCTTAAATCTTTCTAAATAACAACTTTTTGATATTACAGATACACTAGCACCCGTATCCACTTCAAATCTCATTTCAATATTCTCTACTCTTAATACAATAACAAAAGGATCTACTTTTTTACCATAAACTACAGATTGCTCAATCTCAAATAAATTGTAGAATGATTCAGAAAATTCATCTATTTCGACATTACTACTATTCTCTTGCTCCAAAAAATTTTGTTTTCTCTGATTCGACTTTGAGCTATCTTTCGCCATGGAACATACACTGCTAATGTGACCATACTTAAAGCAAATTGTACATTTATATCTTTTAAATTTACAAAATTTAAAATTATGTTCACCCTTACCACAAGCAAAACAAACATTTTCCTTGTCGTTCTTTTTCCACATATTCTTACCATCTTGTATCATTTTTTGTTGTGTATATGAAGTTCCGCTAGTATTCGGATTTCCCCTGTAATAAAAAATCTCTTCTTTTACCTTAACGTTCTGTAGAGCTGCCTCCTTATTCAGAGCCGTATTTTTGATCTCGTCCAACGTCTTAATCACCATATCTTCTTCACATACACGATCCAATATTCTACCTGGTAACATGCCCGTTACGAATTTATCCTTCACTAGTTCCACCAAACGATTTCCAAATTTACAATTCGTTGCTAAATTTTTTATTCGTACATACCAATCGTTGATACTCTCATCTTTCTTTTGCTTAGCATCATAAAATTCCACTCTCTCCTTGAATACTGACACACGTGGAGCAAAGTGTTCTTGCAAAATACTGCATATCTCATTATACTTCTTATCCTTAGGTAACGATGGATCACATAAGTCCCTGAGAATCTTGTAAGTTGCCACCCCAATTGTGGTAATTAACATAGCAACCTTCTGTTTCTCGTCGGTCACATCATTAGCTTGAAAAAATTGATCAAGTCGCTCCTTATACAATATCCAATCTTCGTTTACGTCAAATTCACACATCGTACCAAAAACTGATTTTGCCATCATTAGTAGGGGAACGAAGGTGAATGGCGCTCACTTAAGGAAAATTTGAGATTTCTATGAAAGCGTGTGTGCTAAGGAATCGTGATTTTTTGTAAAGGAGTCTCGATATGTTGCAAGTTTATGGATGTATATTATTTATTAACAAAACCGCCCAAAAAGAAAAAAAAAAATAATGTATTGTCATATTGCAATCGCGGCATTACCCGACTCGGTAGGGAAATTCCGCTCAAGCAGAGTGCAATGACGCTCACCAAAACACTGGCACCTCTCTAATCTATTTGCTACGCTAATAGAAAAAAATAAGAACATTCCATTGTTAAAATATATTTTTTATTATAAACGTAAGCAATACCAAAATAACAAATCTATAAAAGGTAACATAAAAAAGTCAATACCAACTGTGATTGAAGGAAAAAAAATCAAAAATAATAAAAACGACACTTGAACTATGGCATACAGAAGTCGCAAATATATCCGTGAGGGCGGTCAGCACCAGTGCAGTCCGCGTGGGCCCACTTTCCACAGAGAGTGCAGCGGAACCATAATTCATTCTTGCCAGGTTCCTGACAGATCATGCACAGCTCGCCGTGCTCTACTCTGTGCTCCATTCCAGCTGAAAATAAAAACTGTGTAGGAATTTCAAACTTTATGTTGCTATTTTTATTTATTTCTCACCAATTTCGTTGTCCGACATCTCTACATCATCAAGTTCATCATCGTCAACAATATCCTGAAGGTCAACGTTCTCTTCATCTGAAGAATCATCGAAAACTTTTCTTTTGGTCATCTTTTCCTTCCCAGATTTAGAACATTTACCTTTGTCCTTTCCTTTGCCTGTGGCTTGTGCCTCCAACCTTTTCTTTCTTTTCATTTCTAGTATTTCTAACTCTTCTTTCATAGGGGTTGACGTCAGGATTTGGGACCTTTGTTTCTTTCGCCGAATGATTTTCTTCTTTTCCGGTGCTGATGGACTAGGAGAAATTTGTGAAAATGATATGTTGATATCTTTTTTATCTGTTGGTTTCATATTCTTTTTCCATTGAATACCGGAACATCCCGCTGTTGGTTCAACCGTTCTTGGTGCTGAAACAGGCCTAATTGTTGGTTGGATGTCTGCAGGAATTATCTGTTTTTCTGCTAGTGGTCTACGAGTATCTCCATTGCTCGACTCGTTGGTTCCATCAACGTCCAAACCACCATTTGGCGTTTCGGGAGCAAAATCGTATTCATCGAATACACCTGGATTCATTGGAAAAATACCTGCCGTACGAAATCCATTTACTGCTTTTTCTGCCACCGCTACTTTTAAATATGCTTTTGTAAACAAACCTGGAACATCAGTGTTTGTTATTCTCAAATAGGGATTCGTTTTCATAAACAGTTCGCATTCAAAACTGTAAGATTTCTTCAGAGGACCAAAGAAAGTTAAGTCTAGAGGTTGCAGCCTGTGAGAACTATGCGGAGGAATACTTAACATAACAATGCCGATATCTCGACAAAAGTGGTAAATAGCCAGTGACGAGTGGCTTGAATGATTGTCAATGACCAGAAGCACTGGATTATCTTTGCTAGCATTTGTGGATTTTACGAAATGCTCCAACCAGACTCTAAATAACTCTTCGTTTATCCATCCATTCTTAGAGCACCGATATATGGAGCCTGGAGGACCATTCCTTTCCAACGCAGAAGTCATCCTAACCCGTGGATAAATGAACATAGGTGGCACGAATGAACCAGCTGCGCTCATCGAACAGCACACTGTAATAGTCTTTCCTCTTTCTAAACTTGTAATTGCGCCTACTTGTTTCTGCCCTTTTGGACCCACGATTTTAGCTGGCTTATGAACAGCTGTGATTCCTGTCTCGTCCATATTGTAGATTCTTATAGGGTCAAAATTGTATTTAGACATCACTTCTTCCAAGTTTTCGAAAAACCTCGAGACTTCTTGTTTGTTAAATGCGGTAACCCTGTTTAGGGAGGTTGCTTCTGGCTTTCTAAAACTCAAATTGGGCTGTCTGGACATAAACGAGTACAACCAGTCTTTTCCTGCGGTTCTTGTATCTTTATTGAAACGATTTGGGATTTGGTTTGTCTCTGCAAATTCAAAGACGGCTCTACGTAACTGGAGAGGTGTGAGACCAAAAAACATCTTCGACAGGTTGAGAAGTTGCTCACAGATTTCTGTTTCTTGCTCTCTGGTAAATACTGACTTTCTTCCTAATCTAGCTCCATAGTATCCTTCTTTCAGCCTGTCACGGAGGCTACTATAGGGCACTTCATATTTTCTACATGTTGCTCTAATTTTATTTCCTTCCTTTACTGCCCTAATCGCAGATCGCATGGATTCCTCACTCCAAGAGGCTTTATTAGTCTTTCGTTCTATTATTTTTGGCATCTACAGTAATAAATAACATGTAATACTATATAGTTGGGTATTATATTACCTAATAATTAATTAATAATATCATGTAATATAGTTGGGTAATAGCGCTCACTTTGAGCGCCATTATCCGTTCTTACACTAAACAATAAACAACATTGTTTAACCTCTAAATCAAAATTTATATTACAAAACGCCTATACCTAATGGAATTACATATCCCACATTCTTAACTACAATACTTGGAATCGTGAAATTATTAAAAATTAGTTTGCTTACCGTTATTTAAAATATCTCAAAATTTATTACTCAGACGCACACAACATGTAACTGGTGGTAACTCTAGCACTGATCCTCCAAGCAACATGGCGTTTTAGCGGGTACTTCTACTAAATATTAGTAGATGGCGCACGGGGTTCTGAATTCGGTACATCCCACAGAAGCTGCAAAATATCGTGAGCGGTATTGGCCGCTGAGCGTCATTACCCTTCGTTCCCCTAAATTCAAAATACTTGGCTAATCACTACTCAAATTAAGCAAAATAAATTTACTGTGTTGATTTTCCTCGTCGCCAAATGTTATATTGTACATAAATAATAAATATGTACTAGATAAATATCTTTAATATTTGAAATACAAAATTCAATATATACAACTTGAAACTAAGTAACACACTTATTCTATTTCTGTTTTATAATCAGCCTCCTCTATACTAACTAATACATTACAATAATGATACCCAGTCTCATTTAATTTAATTAAAACACTATCTACATTTACATGAACCAATTTCAGCAAATAATTAATAATTTTATTTCTAACTGATTTTCAAGAGCGCGGCTGTCAATTCGTAGGTATAATTGTTGAATCGTTTGTTAGTATAACGCACGCACGTATTACATTTGTATTAGCAAGCGCGTTAAACAGTTGACATAACGACGTCGACGCTTCCACCAAATAGAAATTCAAAGCACTCGTGGATCATTTTAAAAAATTACCATTGTAAGATCCCTATGTTCCGTCTTCCCAGGGACACACGGTATGTAAAATAGGTAGAGGCCAAATTTTTTATCGAAAACAATGTCGGTTACTACAATTCAAGGAATTTTGCAAGGCAACGTCTATAAGTTTTCAAAAACTTGCTAGTATCATCACTGGAAGCTTCCTTATTTTCACGAAAAACTACGTTTTGAAGAAGTTCCGTCGAATTCTTGGTCCACAAGTTTTTGGTAATTATGGGGGGAAAAAAGACGTAATCACTAGTTGTTTCTCATCACCTCTTTCAAAGTTTCGCCTCATTCGTTCTTTTCGTTGGTATTTTTTAGTTTTCCATTTAGATCGTGAGTCAGTCGATTCAAATCATTACAACGCATGCGCAATCGTTGCACATGCTCCATTTTCTGTAATGATTTCCAAGGATTTCCAAAGATTTCCAATAATTTTCAACGATTTCCATTGATTTCCAATTATTTCTAATGATTTTCATTGGGTTGTACACCGATTTCCACAGCGATATACCCCTAGGTTTAAATATACAAATACTAGTTAAAATGTAGGGGAGAACCACCAACAGTGGCCACCTGTTTATAAATTCTACTGCAATATGTTTGTTAGACATGCTTTGGTGTCAATTTTTTTTCTAGGTACTTACCTCCTTACTTACGAAATAAACAACATCAGTTTAACAAAAAACAGCTATATGTATTTTTGGCAGATTTTTAATTTTTTTTGCAAAAGTGGCCACTGTTCGAGCTGTGTTGCAACAATGGCCATACCCTATCTATACAGTGGCCACGCCTTTCAAGTGTTCCTATTAAAAAACCTGGTTGAAAGTATAATATTTATTAAACTTCTTTCAACAACAAAAGGAATATAATTCTTATATAATGAATAATAATTAAAAAATTAGCAAATATAAGCATCTAAATCAACGGCAAATAAAAAGAAGTGAGCCATCCTTAAGGTTCCACCGGTATTAGTAGGCTCAGGAAGGACCACTTCTATATCATCCTTTGATATAGTTGATGTATCTGCAACAACCGGAAATACAAATTTGTTCACTGCCCATATAGCACAAGGACATCCACAGAACATCCATCGGATGTCCTTCTTGGACATTCCAGACGTCCAATGGACATCCATTTTAGGTCCTGTGGATATCCCATGGACATCCATAGAACGTCCATTTGTCACAACTTTGGACATCCATAAAACATCCGTAATGGATATCCATAAAACATCCTTGCAGATATTTATGGACATCCATAGTATGTCCATAGCATGGCGTAACGCCATGGTCCATAGTATGTTCAATGGATGTCGATTAAATTTTATGGATATCCGATATACGTCCGATCTAAGGAAATAATAGGATTATTCCCAATAAAAAGCATTTAAATAAATTATAAAAATTATTATTATTAAACAGAAACTCTAAGAGTACAAAAGTAGGTATAAAAGAAATACATGAAATACATTTTGATTTGATTTGATGATGTATAGGAATAATTATTTTTAGTTATTCCTGTTTACATTTTCTATTTTTTTAATTTCTAAATCCGCCCGTTCCTTAGCCCTCCTCAACCAATTCTTCCCTGAGTCTTCGAAATCTTCTTCAAAATCTGAATCTTGAAACAACACAGCCAGGAATGGTGCAGAAAACACCACCTTTTAATGAAAACGCCCCAAAAACCCGCCAACACTTTTTAGGTTAGGTGCCACTTTTCATTGATGGGTACCTACATTCAGGAAAAAAATATACGTCTGTACTATATTGGCATCTACAAAATATTCACTTTATACACACAAAAAAATATATTACCTTACCTGATGTATGATGTAGTATAACAATGTTCCAACTAAACCATGAACTAAACAAACTATCAACAAACCAGAACAGACGCCATTGAAAACAACGAAGCCGTAGATCATCCAGTCATGCGCAAATGGCGGACATCGGAGCCATTCGGCAACATGTTGCCCGAACTAGTCCGAGCGACACCACTCTCCAAATAATTCTATAGTAACACGATCAAATTCTTTCCTGGTCTATACAATACAATCTGCGCATTTTGCATCTCTTCTTCAGGATGGCGACGACAAGCATTAATTTAATAGACGTATACAGGTTGATTGTAACTTTAGGGCGAGTGGATTTGCTCGTTTATGATTGATAATAGAAAAAAATGTTTGATATAAGAGTTATTCAAGTTTATGTGGCGAGTATTTTGGATGCACTCACAAAAATGGCCGACTTCCGGTTTTAACGGAAGGGACGTGATTTTACTTTTTTTAAATACAACACCCTGTATATTTTATGCTAGTTCGATTACATGATAACATCTCTTTAATAAAACATAACACAACCATATACCTAGCGTTAATAATTACTGACACAATTTAAATTATATCAAGGTATCTGTTACCAGTATCAACTATTCAAAAACAATCGCGATTGATCTTAGCAGGCCGTTGTTAAAGTTATTGTAGTGAAGAAAATCACAAACACGCAATACACAAACATTTAATATAATGTCATTTTAAACTTTTCTAATTCAAATGAATAAATAACATAATACGCACGACTTTGTAATTAATAATATTTTTCTATCAACATGTAACTTCTAGATTTGTAACTACCTACACCTTAACTATCTTAACTGACTATGGCTGTAATAACAGAATTTAATTTAAAAGGTGTTCAAAGTGACCACCATTTTCTCGTCTACAAAAACGGCATCTTCGAATAAATTAAACTTCTTTGTACATCTTGAAGCATTTCAGGTGTGATAGTATTTACAGCATTTACAATGCTATCTTCTAATTCCTGCAAATTTAAAATGACATTATATTAAATGTTTGTGTATTGCGTGTTTGTGACTTTCTTCACTACAATAACTTTAACAACGGCCTGCTAAGATCAATCGCGATTGTTTTTGAATAGTTGATACTGGTAACAGATACCTTGATATAATTTAAATTATGTCAGTAATTATTAACGCTAGGTATATGGTTGTGTTATGTTTTATTAAAGAGATGTTATCATGTAATCGAACTAGCATAAAATATACAGGGTGTTGTATTTAAAAAAAGTAAAATCACGTCCCTTCCGTTAAAACCGGAAGTCGGCCATTTTTGTGTGTGCGTCCAAAATACTCGCCACATAAACTTGAATAACTCTTATATGAAACATTTTTTTCTATTATCAATAATAAACGAGCAAATCCACTCGCCCTAAAGTTACAATCAACCTGTATAATTATTAATAAACCCAGTACGGTTAAAAAGTCAAAAACATACCTGGGCCGAAGTTCAATAAATAAACAAACACCTTAAATGCATAGTATGAAAAAAAAAGTAAAGAAAAAACGTGAAGAAATCGATATATACATTATAGGACATGTAAAGGACGTCCCGTGGATATCCAAGTAGGATATCCGTTATGTGTCCATAGACGGATATCCATCGGATGTCCATTACATGTCCATGGACATACGGACGTCAAACGGACCAAAATTGGACATCCATAGGATATCCTGTGTTATATGGGTGTATGTCGAAGATAAGACACAGTGTATTCATCTACATCGGAGTGCACTTTTGTTCCTTGGGCAACATAATATTTTTTTGTCTTTGTTGCAAATTTAACCAGCAGATAACTATTTGGGCGAATATCGTCCAAGTTGTTATACTCCATTGGTGCATCCTCTAAATCCTCAGTTAATGATGATGAAGCAATCGATAGTTCGTCGTCATCTCCACAACTTGAAGAAAAATAATCTGTTTTTCTTTCCCGTCTTCTTTGAAACCCTTTTTCTTTTGGAAGATACTAGATCTCCAATAATATTTACGTGTTGAAGATAAATTAAAAAAATGTATTTATTTTAACACGGAGTTACAATTTTAGTGTATACAAACTAACATCAAGCATCATAACTGAGTTTAATTACATTCTACAAGATTATATAATATTTACTTATCATGCTAAACTGCTGACCGCGTGGGTCGCCTACATTTACCTAAGAACACTACCTAGAACACATAACTCCTCCATCCCAAGAATGAAAAATATTAGTGAAGCATATTTTTCTTAGGATTGAATCTGAACCAAAGGGATTGAATTAACATTGTCTGTTACTTGATCTTTATGTGAGTTTAATAATTGTATTTTGTGAATGAAGGAATAATAATAATAATAATAATAATATGGTTTATTGAGAACATGAAAATACAGTATGTGTTTACATAATAAATTACATGATCCAATAAACTAAACTAAGCTAAAGTTAGGATTACAACTCACGAAAGCAATTTATTTGCTTGTGTGTGAGTTCTTAAACATATATAATGGTAGTTAACTATTTTATTTCAATAACATTGCACTATCTTACTTCGCCTAATAACAATTAATTTCATCATTTGAAATTGCATGTACCTATATTATTTACCTATATCTAATGTTACTAGGGTAAAGACCCCAATAATTGACACCTTAAGCAGATTTTATCATTTGCAGCTATCCCATAAGTTTATTTTTGGACATAGCGCGATAATTTTTTTTTGTTAGTTAGCTAAGGAATGTGTCGGTATTGATGTAAAAAACTAAATCAATATTCCATATATTTTCACCAAAAAAAAAATATTTATTTATGTTTTAACAAAACTCCAATAACTGACATAAAATAGCCATTTATTGACAAAACTAATCCAATAATTGACACAAACAGAAAACTATAATAAAAATTAAACGACAGTATTAATATACGTTATAACCCAAAAATGATACTGCAAACATTAATTCTCCTCTTCTGCCAGTCTTTGGATCTGGAAGAACCTTTAAATGTTGGAACGCTACATCTGAGAAGTCGTCTATTAAAGGCCATACAAAAACATCAGATTTTTTTGGAACTTTTTTGAGAAATTTAACAGTTGCATCTTCCCCTTCAATTGCAGTAATTATTCCCACATAATGTTTTTTTTTTTTGCTTTGCTGTAATAGTTCAGCGAGGACCCATTTTCCTACTTCAGGTAAACTGTTGTCTTCTCTATTTTCCTTGTCCTGCTCATTACTATACTGTTGCATTAATTCCCCATAATCTTCATTATCACTTTCTGCGAAAGACATATTATCATCGGAATTGCTTGACGTTTCTGGAGAAATTGCTTTTCTTTGTATTCTTGGTTTCAATGGCTGCATTTGTTTTTTTTAACTCTCTTTGAGCTCGTTTCTCCTGCAGCTGTTGTTCTTTTTTTAATTTTTCATTCTTCTTTTTTTCATAATATTCTTGCCAGAGCTTAGATGTTACGACTGATGGCAATTTCATACTGCTTTTTCTTTTTTCTGGCTTTTTGGAGGAGTTCCAGGCCAAAACAAAACTCTTTTAAATGGTGAGGGCACTCCGTCTCCATTTGTAGAGGGTGACAAAATTGGGGCAAGTTGACTAATAATGGAACTACAATTGTTACCTGAATACTTTGTAGGGGTAAATTGTTCAGGTATGTTTTCATCAGCAATTTCTACGGGATTGTCATTGAAAGTTTGCCAGGAACAACTGGGTTCATTATCAGCAATACAGGACAACCGCCTATCGTTTTCTTTACCAGATTCATCACCGGTAACAAAATAACTTGGAGGATTATTTTCTTCTTGTTGTCTTGTTTCTTGATCGATAGCGATCAAGCTAGAAGGTAATTGTCGATCAGTTGGTATTTGAGTATTTTTAAAATCGCAATCTCTTTTAACCGCTGTCCATACATAATAAAGCTCTCTGCATGATTCTACTCCAATCCACTTGTACTCATTATTATTGAAAGCATTATTAAACATCTTCACCATATCGGGTTTAATTTTGGATTCTAGATATTCAAGATTGGCTAGTACTAAGTTTGGTTCATTCTCGTTATCATTTTTTTCTTCAACAGTTTTAGATTGTTCCGCACATTTAGAATAATCTACGGCTGCAGGATCAAATGGATACAAGCCACATAGTCTAAAGCCATTTACTAAAGTTTCTTTTTTAAGATGTTCGCTTATTGTTTGATGTAGTAGTGGAGCGAAATTGTACTTTGTGAGAGATTGGTGAATGTTTTGCATCTTCCAGTTATGTACGCTTTTTTGCCACCCAAGTTTAAGAGGACGGAACACTGCCACATCAAGTGGCTGTATAATATGGGTCGAATTTGGATATAGGCAAAGAAGAACTATTCCATTTTCGGAACAAAATGTGCTCAAATGTAAAGTTAAATGACTTGAATGCCCATCTATAAACAAAGCGACTGGCAACGTAATACCAGAAGAAACCAACCACGGATGAAAAACATTTGATATATATTCATAGAAATTTGCAGCGTTCATCCAACCTTTTTCCGATTTTCCTATTGCCCAGTCAACAGGTACACTTTTACAAATTTCTGGTGGTAATCTTACATACGGAAAAACGATCATAGTGGGAGCTGTAGTACCAACTGCATTTCCGTTTATTAAAACAGTTATTGATTCTTTATCATTGCTGCCACAAACTTCATAAACATTTCTTTGTCCTCTTATTCCCAATACTTTCTCTGATTTCGGGCATAGCATAAACGCTGACTCATCCGCATTAAATATTCTTTCAGGGTGAGTCAGAATATCAAAATGCCCTTCATCTATCAAAATTGATTTTGTATGTTCAAACCAACGCGCAACGTCTTATATAGCTTCCTTTACTGAAGCACGTGTAGTTGTTAATTTCTCTACAACTCGTTTTGCAATTGAAGGGTGTCTTTTTAAAAATAAAGCCAGCCATTTCTTTCCTGGCTTTCCATTGTTAAAGTTATTTTTTAACTTCATTTCTTTGACTAGTTTTTCCACAGATGTTAGCAAATCCCATTTAACAATTGGAAAACCTCTTCTAGCCATTTCTTTAATCCAGTTTTCTAAAAGAAGTTCATGCTCCTTCAACAATACAGTCTGAGGTCCCATCCGGCGTTCTGCAGGACTTCTCCCAGAACTTTTATATATAAGTGTTGATCGTGGTACACGGTAAGTTTTGCTAGCTTCTGCACAATTCATTCCATCCCTAACTGAAAGAAGTGCTTGTTGCATGGAAGCTTCGGTGTACAAAAATTTTGGTTTTTTAGTTTCTTTACCTTTGGCATGGTAAATAAAATCACTGGAAAACGAAACACCCAATTAGTGCTGTCATTTTACCCAATAATTGATACACGCGTCAATTATTGGATTTTCGCAATTTTTGAGAACCAATAATTGACACATGACTTAACCCTTTATAGGGCAGAAGACTGGGGGTTACGCAATTTATTTAAATGTTGGAATTTTGAGATGTTTTGGGTTCCAATAGACCATAACCGTCAAAAAAAAATCAAAGAGGAACGTCATTTTTCAAAATTTTGGGAGGGAAATTATTATCCCACAGACCTATAACGCTCATAGAAAACTGACGGTGTGCAGTGGGAAAATAATTTCCCACAACAAAAAAAACTGTTTATTGTTTTTTATTTATTGTTAATCGATTACATAAAGAAACAGTTGTTTGTGAATAATAGATTTTATTTATGAAAAATGTCAAAACATGCTTTGCATAAGGCAACATTACATTCTTTACAAAGAACGTTGCTTCTTTTTTCTTGTTTTTTGGTACTGCAATGCCGGCAACGTCTATAAGTTTTACTAAGAATTGGAAGATGCAGTCCTACATTATGAAGTCTAACTGAATTCTGCACCGTGGGACGCCCATCACTATGATTTCGTTTCCTTGCTGTACCTTTGACTGGCGAATATCCAGCCCTTTTTCTACTTGAAAATTTGGCGATTAGTTCATTTACTAATATGCTTCTGAATGTTAGGTGTGAAATGGATTTCTTAGCATCTTTTTTCATTTGTTCTTTATAAAGTATAAAGGAATTTACGATGGCAGTTTCTACAAAATAATAAAATAGTTTGATCCACCATCGTCTTGATTTTTGTGCTATCGAATAGTTTGCCATGTACTGGTCGAAGTGATCAACACCCCCCATATATCGATTGTAGTCTATAATTGCAGATGGGCATTCAACTTCCTCACGTTTACCTTCCTTGTTTGTTCTCAGCGTTTTACCTTTCTCTGAGGCATTATGCATGTTACTGGCCACTGTCACTGTTTTTTTCCCATGGTCCTTCCATTTGATTATACTTATGTCATCAGACTGAGCAAAATCGATCTCTCCTTTGGCGTATTGATTTTCATTTTTAAATAGCGATTTCGGATAAAACTTACGATTTATTCTGAGGGTGCCACACGCAAACAAGCCTTTTTCTAGCAGAATTTTCATCAGCGGCAGTGACGTAAAGAAATTGTCAAAAAACAAGCAATAAAAGAGACCCTCAAAAGCATGAGAGAGTTGTGTGACAACACGTTCTCCCAAATTTAACGTAGGTGGTTCATTTCTTAGTTTCCCGGCATAAACATCAAAGGTAATCATAAATCCAGTAATGGCACAACAGCAAACCCATATTTTGAATCCCCTTTTGATGGGTTTGAGAGGCATATATTGTTTCGTTGAAGTTCTTCCTTTGAAGGCGACCATGCTCTCGTCTATTGACAAGGATCTAGATGGATAAAATAATTTAGGAAGAATATCTTGCATATGAGAAATTATTGGTCTGATTTTATATAGTTTATCGAAGTCAGGTGAAACGCGGGGTGGCATTTGACTATTGTCATTTATATGTAAAAAGCGTAAAATTTTTAGGAATCTTTTTACCGTCATTACTCGAGCAATTCTTTCCACATGAAAGTTCTCATCTTCAGACCAATAAAGTCTCATACTAGGCAACTGATGAAACCCCATAAAAATCAGAATTCCCAGGAAAGCATAGAGTTCTTCTAAATGGAGATTCAATTCAACACCACGTTGAGTTGCATACAAATTTGATTGCGAGACAATATTATTCAAAACAGCAGTTGTAAGAATGAGACAGAGAATACTTTTTGGGCTTGAGGTGTTTATTGCAATTTTGGGACCCCTTGGCTCTCGAAATACGTTAGAAGAGAACTTTGTGGGTACTGTTAAGCGTTTCGTGAAATGAAAATCATCGTTTCCTTGATTCTGAGGGCGTCTAACGTCATCTGTTTCAGATTCTAAATCTGATTTATCGGTGACGGACAAATGATCAAGTGGCAAATCGTTTCTAGGCGATGCGTTTTCGGGGATATAGTTTTTATCAATGACTGAATCGTCAGAGGAAAAATCTTCATCTAATTCCTTTTCATTATCGTTTATGCTGCTAGAACTGACTCGAAAAGAAGGATTACGCATTGGAGGAGGGTTTGCAATAACCACTGACGGTACACTAATTGGGGAAACTCGTGGAAGACTGCTATTCAAACCGTCAAGGCTGCTTTGTGATCTAGAGACCATAGAACCTGATGAACAAGAGACTAGGTGATCATCTTCCGCGTCTGAATCTCCACCAAAATCAGAATTTTCAGCTTGTTCTTCCATGATTTCATCAACGAGCTGTTCTAACTCCCGTTGTGAAAGAGCTTTGCGAGACATCCTAGAAGTATAAATAAAAATCAGGCTTGGTGGGAAATATAGTTCCCACAGACCTATAAAGGGTTAAACGGCGGAATAATCATTTTGTGCAAATAATAACACCGTCATCGTTTTTATAACTAAATATTGTAGGAGTACACTTCAAAGTAAACCAAAGAAAACTTACCTAAAAACGGATGTTTTTCGATGAAAAAATGTCAATGTCTTACGAAAATCACAAGAAATTTCGTAGTTAATGACTGCACTCTTTAAAACTCCTAGCTAAACTAACAAATGCCTACAAGCGTATTCTACATCTGTTGTAAACACCATTCCGCAGCCCCACCTATCGGTTAATATAGTAGATCTGTCCACAGTTGTCTCCTAGAGCTCTAAATTTAATATTTGTCAATTACTGGTTCAATGTCAATTACTGGGGCCTTTACCCTATATACATTTTTCAAGGGTAGCGTTAATTTGCTGCCTGTTACTATTTACCCAATGTTTAAGTTTGATTTTGAATTTATTGACTGCTTATTTTTGTGATTTCTTCTGGTAGTATGTTCAAAACCTTTGGTCCTAAAAATTTAGTGATTTTTGTCCCACTTGCTTAGCCATTCGTATTATTTGTTTTTTGTTCACTATTTTATTTCTTGTGTTGTACTGGTGGTCTATTTCCTTTAATACGTTACTGTGTTGATATTGATATAGAGATATACTCTGAAAGAATAGCTGCCTCATGCACTTAATTTGTGATTCAGCATACAGTGCTTCAGTCGGATATGTGTTTCCCTTATTATGCATATTATGCATATTATGCATAATCTTCTTTTGTAGTTTCTCAAGTTTCTTCATATGATTATTGGCCACTGATGCCATACCTTCACAAGGATTCCACTAGTGCATAGTACATGATTCTTAAATTTGGTAGGGTTAATACCTGTTTCAATAACTTAAATTTATATATAAGACTTCTTAGTTTTTTAATTAAATTGCTTATGTGGATGTCCCAACGTAAGTGCGCGTCTATATGTACTCCAAGATATTTCATTGCAGTTGTTAATATTATATTTACAGGATTACAGTTTTTGATCTGCACAAGTAAGTTGTTGTAAGGTGGTGTATTATAATGATGGCAAGTGAAGGGAATAAACTTGGTTTTATTAAAGTTAACTGTTAGTAATTTACTATCAAACCATTCCTTTATCAACACCAAGTCTTTCTCTGCTTTATTTTTGCGCTCATTCCATGATGAATCCTCATAGAATATAGCTGTATCATCGGCAAAAGCTATTATATCACCAGTGGAAGGAAGTTCAAGTAGTCCGTTTACATAGATTGTAAACAGGGTCGGACCTAAAACCGTACCTTGTGGCACTCCGTATTCTACAATTGTTTCATTGCTCAATACTCCACCAATTTTAACATATTGTCGTCTGTCGCTGAGATACGATCTGAATAGTTTATTTGCTATTCCTCTTATTCCCATATCTGCTAAAATTTCAATTAATTGTTTATGGTTGACTGTGTCGAAGGCTTTTGCCAGATCGACAAATACACACAAGCATCGTTGGTTATTGTTTAGACTCATTTGGATTTTATTTATTAATAATGCAATGGCGTCTTGTGTAGATTTATTTCTTTTAAATCCAAATTGTTTTTCGGATAGTATATTATGTCTTCCAGGAAGCTCAGGAGAACTTTTTCGAATATTTTTGCTATATGAGATATTAACGAAATGGGCCTGTAATTTTCCGGTAACTCTATTGCCATTTTTGTAGAGGGGAGTGATGACTGCAGTTTTAAATTGCTCCGGGCATTCACCTGTCTTTAATATTTTGTTTATCAATATTGCAAGCGGGGATGCTATGATTTCAGTTGTAGATTTAAGAACTTCTCTGCTAATGTTATCTATGCCTGGCGCTTTATTCATCTTTAGTTCATTTATATACAGGGTGTTTCTAAAATATGGTGCCATAGCGTAACCACAGATTCCGGGGATCAAAATAAGACGATTTAACGCAACTTACCTCTATCCGAAATTGCTTCGTTAAAGCGCTATTCAACGCCAAAGATCTTCAAAAAATTTCTATATTTTTAAATAACAAAAGATTGTTTTTAGCGTTTAGGATGACATTTGGGCTGTGATTCCTTACGGGAAAAAGGTGTTTTTTGACATAATTTTTTTGTTCAAGAGGATCACGTAAGTGGTCAAAGGTGATCATCCACAGTCAAAGAAGCTCATATCTTTTTAACAGTTCGGCCAATAGCTTTCAAATTTTTTTTACAGAGAGACATTCTTATTTCAAATATTTTTTGTCTCTTGTTTGATCGGTATCTGCCATAGTTTAGGCTGAAAAAATAAATTTGGTTGGCCGCAGTGCATTTCTTAAAACAGATGTAGTAATCTAGTTGTCCCGTATGTTGAGAAATAAATCACGAAGAGACAATTTGATATAAAGTTTATTACTAGCAAGTATGTAAAGGGTGACGCAAAATAATCTGAACCATTTGTGAATCAATGGTTCAGCTTATTTTGTACCACCGGTAAATTAATAGATTTACAGCAAATGCTCAATGTGACCACCATTTTCCCGGATGCAAAAGTTGATTCTACGCAAAAAATTGTCTCTTCGTCATTTATTTCTCAGCATACGGGACAAATAGATTACTACATCGTTTTAAGAAATGCACTGCAGCCAATCAAAGTATTTTTTTTAACGTAAACTATGGCAGATACCGAAATCGAACAAGAGACAAAAAATATTTGAAATAAGAATGTGTCTCTGTAAAAAAAGTTTGAAAGCTATTGGCCGAACTGTTAAAAATATATGAGCTTCTTTGACTGTGGATGATCAACCTTTGACCACTTACGCGACCCTCCTGAACAAAAAAATGATGTCAAAAAACACCTTTTTCCAGTAAAGAATCACATCCCAAATTTCATCCTAATCGCTAAAAACAATCTTTTGTTATTTAAAAAAATAGAAATTTTTTGAAGACCTTTGGCGTTGGATAGCGCTTTAACGAAGCAATTTCGGATAGAGGTAAGTTGCGTTAAATCGTCTTATTTTGATCCCCGGAATTCGTGGTTAAGCTATGGCACCATATTTTAGAGGCACCCTGTATTTAGTAACTTCTGCTGGATTGGTGGGCATTAAGAAGATAGAGTTTGGGTTAGTTTTATACTTGTTTTGTGTTTTATAAGTGGGCTGAATTATTTTGCTTGCCAAATCCTTTCCTACATTGGTAAAGTGTTTGTTAAAAATATCAGCTATATTTTGCTTGTTAATGGCTATCGTATCATCTGGGTTTTTAATTTGTTTAATTTCTTTAGTTTCCCTTCTACCTGTAGTCATTAAATTAATTGTTTTCCATAAATTCTTACTGGATTTGTCACTATTAACTTTATTTTTAAAATAGTTATTTTTTGTTACTCGGATAAGTGCATTCAATTTATTTCTATAGATAGTGTACTTATTTTTGGTATCTGCATTACCTGGATTATTTTTCCATTCTATAAATAGTTTCTGCTTGTTAATTGAATTTATAATACCTGTTGGTATCCATTCTTTACGTTTAATTTGGTGTATTTGTCTCTTTATTATGTAGGTAGAATTTAGCATTGCCAATTTTATTTGATTCGTAAAATAGTCGGCTGCATTACGAACATTTCTATTTGTTATTTCTGCTACAAGATTACATTGGCTCAACAATGTTTTCGTCAATTGCAGGTTTATTCTTTTGATTTCCCTTGTTTTGTTTCTTGATTGTTCCTGCTTTAGCTCTAGTGGTATTGTACTAATAATCGAATAATGGTCTGTGATGTTGCAAAAAATTATTCCTTTGCATTTAGTAATAGGTAGTATGCTTGTTTTAATAAAGCTGTGATCTATGCACGTCATGGAGTTATTGTTGACTCTTGTAGGTTTGTTGATAAGTGATTGATATCCCATTTCCCCGAATATATTTAGATAGTCCTGACTATATTCATGATTTCCCAAAATGTTTATATTAATATCATCTATTATTACCTTGTAGTCAAAATTTGAGTGTTGATTTAAATAGGTTTTTAGCTCACTATTGAATACATGGGGATTTGTGGATTGTGGTCTATATACATAGCGGTTATTACAATATTTTTGTCACCCTGTTTAATTGTAGCTTTGATTACTTTTACATCACCTACTGAATGAAAACTAATTTTGTGATTATGCTTACTTCTAATGTACATAACTAGTCCATCATTTTGGTTGTAATGGCCGTCATTATAAGCAACCTCATATCCCATTAGCTTGAAACAATCAATATTCTGAATGCACCATGTTTCAGAAAACACTATTACATCAAAGGGAGTTTGAAATTGGCTTATAAAAACCGCCATTTCATCAAAGTTTTTTGCAATACTACGTATGTTGTGATGAAAAATACTAAACTTACTGCTATCGCTGTTATTTCGAAGAAGCTGATTACATGAGTGTATATTGTTGACAACAACTGTTTCATTATCTTCTTGTGTAAAATCTCGTATGTATTGATCCATGAATAATTTATGCATAGTTGGTTTGTTCTCTAGATATTCTTATTTTTTTGCTGTATACTGGGCAGCTTTCACTGTCTGCTCGGTGTTTTATATTTCTTTCATCGTTGTATTTGTTTACTATAAATTCGCAGTTCGTACACTTCAATTGATCAGTCTTACATTGACTGACGTGGTGGTTTCCAGCACACGACAGGCATGATTGTTTTCTATTGCATTCTGATGTTTTAAGGTCTGCGCGCACTTGTTCGGTTCCGTTCCGTTCGGTTCGGAACTGTCCGATCGGCAAAAATCAAATAAAACTCCACCAAGCTTACAAATGCCGCGGAAATACATGGAAATTACGTTGATTCGGTACGGCACCATCCTTTTCGCCCCGTTCTTATCTGTAGACTGATCGGACTTTCGGAATTTTTTGACATCTGTGGTATAGTTGGACTGAACCGAACGGGACGAAACCGAACCGACGTAATGCGCGGACTGCCATTCATTTCCATGTATTTTGTTTATTGCCGATCGGACGGTTCCGAACCGAACGGAACGGAACCGAACAAGTGCGCGCGGACCCTTATGATTATATCCGCAGCATTTATTACATCTTCTTATATTCAAATCGTCGAATACTTTACAGGATTTCCATCCTATATTTACGTTTTTGTTTACTAGTTTATCGAAGGTTTTTCCTTTGTTTCTACGTAGAGTGTCCACTTGCCTGTTTTCTCGGATTTTCTCGAATATTTAATAGATAGTGTATCTGCAGTGTCAATGTAATGGTTCTGTGAAATTAGCTGTTCCATGAGTTCTTCGTCTTTGTATTCTTTGTCCAATCCAGTGAATGTTAGTTTTGGTGATTTCATTTTTGTTATTTCTACTATGTATTTATCTGCAAGTTCTTTTTCTACTTGTTGTTTAAGATTTTCCGTGGCTTCCGTGGTGTGTGCTCTGATTAATAGTCCTCCATTGCTAATATTTTTTATGGATGTAACCGCCGCATTTACGCGGTGCGGGCTGACTTTAGTTTTTAATTCTTCTTTAGTTTTCTCGTTGGTTTGTTTATTTTTAGGTTTAATAATGATGCTAGGAATACTGGCAACTTCTTTAGTTCGTTCGTTTGGTTTTGTATTACTTGCGTTTTGTATGACGGCGTTAGCGTATGTTATATTGCCGGTTGTGTTTTTTATTATTTCTTTACAATTTTGTTCTATGTTGGTCACTTTTTCGAGGATCTTCGTTACGTTATCGGATTCACTTACCTCTTCTTGTTTTTTCATTGAAGTGGTAGAACTATAGTCGCGAGGTCTCGTCACTAACTTCAGGTTGTTCAGGAGTCGTTTACAGTCAACACATAACCACAACACTAATCCTTTTAGTTCATTTATTTTACCAAGTTTTGGTAGGTTTATCTTCACAAATCCTATGTGGTACTTTCGTGAGCACATACCGTCACATATAATTGATTTTCCGTCGTCTATGACAGTTCCTTCGCACTTTGGGCAGGGATCGCCACCATCCCCGTCCGCCATCTCATCAATCAATCAATTACGCTTACATTTTAAAAAATATATAATGAATACAATAATAGCTAATATAAGAGCGATGATTGTGGGAGCTTGAATTGGTTTTCTTGCAGCAAATGGGTATCGACGTGAGTTAAATCGATTCTTGAAATTGTCGAATTTTGAACATCAGTTCCGGGAGAAAGTTGAAGTTTATTAATTGATATTTGGTTGACTTTTTCATTAACATAGGAGTCAATCGAGAAGAGAATATCTTGCTGATTTACAATAACAGAGCAGTCATTGGTTATTTGGATTAAAGAAGATCCTATCATGGTTTTTCTAGTTTTAGAATTGGGGCATTTTGAATCAATAATGATTTTGTTTGGGGAACCTAAGATCCACATGAATTTATTGATCTGTGTTATTTTATAGTTGTTTAAGTAGAACAGATAGGGCTGACAGGTTTGGTTTGGAGTAAATGCTAATAACTGCGTTTCGCACAATTTGTCATTAGGTATAGAAAAGTGGTAATGTCGGCAAAAATAGTGATCGGAAAATTGCCGACAATGATTCGATTCTAAAGGAATACTTGACTCAGTATTAAAAAGCATATTTTGGTAGGTAGGTATACCTAGTCATTTGAAAATGTTCCTGCTTGTTATAAGCTGGGAAAGGTATTAATCGGACATATTGATAATCTGCAAAAGGATTTATTAGCGATATTTCGTAGATGAACGTTAGGGTATTGGATTTTTGATACATTTTTAGTTGAATAATAGATTCGTAAAAGTGCAAAGTTTGATAATTGACAGGGTAAGGTAGGGATAAGGATTTCTGCTTATATGTTTGAAGTTCAATTAAACTTTGGGATACATTAACTAGGGCATTTATAAGGTCATTGTTATCAATAAAGCCCGTTTGTAACTTTCAATTATTTTTTACAAGTTTCAGTCATTTTTTTAGGAACTAAAAAATTGACCGATTCATACAACCATTTCATCAATTTTTTCTTCCTTAAAAAAATGGAATGAAAAGTGTCCTATTTTGTTTACTATAAATATTTACTGTCATCTGCAACTGTCATTGCTGCCATTAGCAATAGAAATAACGTTAATAGCTGCAGCAGCCAAAACCAATATGTCTGTTAAATTCTCATCCATTTCAAAAGCGATTCTGAATAGTTTAGATTCAAGACAATATTACTGTCAATCTGTCAATTGATTGAGCAGCTTATCTGCTCCTGTTAGATAGGTATGTAGAATTTGTAATTGATTATTATAGTCAAATGAAATTTGGCTTTGTTCGGCGACGGGTACATAAAATGATTGGTTAGTAAGTAAAATGACAACTTCTGTTATAGTATTTCTTAAATCTATGTAATTAGATATCAATGAAGAATAATCAAGGATTTTAAAGAGAGTTCAGGTACTTTCCTGGAGAAGAGCTTTTCCTTTAGTGAGAGGATAAAGTCCGGCATTGTCTATAATATCGGTCACTGTCACGTCTGCGTGGGAGGTGATGACTCGATAACAGATGAAGATGCAGCTGTAAACGGAAGTAATTCGTTTAAATGTCTTTTAATAAGTTTTCCGGAATTATCAGATTTTAAAAAGCATGTCTGGTGGTTAGTGATTTTGGTGATTGTACAAGGACCTAAAAATCGTTGCTGTGATTTGTTTCCGGGTGCTCGGGTGTTTCTTACGAATACTTTGTCGTTTACTTTAAAACTGTGGGGGTTTCTTTGGGTGTTAATTTTTTCATTACGTTTTTCTTTAGTGATAGTTTGGTTTTCAGTTGGTTGTTGGTATAATTTATGGAGTTTGTTCTGATGATCATTAACATATGTTTCAATAAAGTTTTTGTTGAAGTCGATATCGAATGGGTTTCTAGCTTCGGTATGACCGTATAAAATTTCGTGGGGTGTGTATTTTAGGTTGGAATTCACTGAATTATTATAAGCTATTAAAGCGTATTGAATTAATTTAATTGGTGATTCATCATCATCATCAATCATCATCAATATTGCACATACAGCTGACCGAAGTCTCTCCCAGGTATATTCTGCTAAACGAGCCACTCAGAGCGACTCCCCGCATGGTAGCGAGTCGTCGATCCAATAGCGTCGCAAGCAGCTTACCCAAGCTTACCATATGCCAATAGGAGGGGGGTTGGTGGGAAAAAGTGAGCGGCTGGGATGGGTGTGCTGTCACAGAGCTTTAATGTACCGGCAGTAATTCCCCACACGATACGGCTGTTGTAACACCGAGGTAGTTAGTAGGTTGTATCCCTAATGGGAGTTAGCGACACAGCCACACATGTTAGTTGTGGATAAATATAAATATAATACAATAATATCATAATAAATATAATATATAATAAAATATAAATATCAAATAAAATATAATATCGACTTTAACATATTGAATAACAAATGCAAAAAGATCCATATAGCAACTGCTTATCTCTGTTGGAGGTTAGGTTCGTGACACGGGGTAGACCCGTCTTCGCAGTGTACTTCAATTGTTGCCTCTAGGATAACTGCGGTCGCGGCGATCGTCTCAAAGCCTTCCCAGAAACCTTCTTGTTCGAGGTCTTTCAAGTATCCTTCTATCTGCAGCATAGGTCCAAGGGGGTGATCAAGATGCTCATATCGGGGGTGTAACTCGGCGATATTGTCCATGATTTGAATTTGGTACTGCTGTAAATTGCTTCTCAGATGTGTGACAACCCTTGCCCGAAGGATCCTCGCTTCGTTCCTTAGCTGTTCGTGCGTCAGCACCCCTTCGGTAAATTGGTCTGCCAAAGCTGCGAAAAGGCAGTTACCGTCTCCTGCAATCTTTTTAACCGTCAACTTCTGAGAACGGGTGTACACTGTCTCCATTTTAACGTGTAGTGAAAGTCCCTGTACCTAACTGAGAAACTAAATAAAATGAACAAGAGAAGCAAGGAACGTAAAAAAAACAAGTACGCAATTGTAACCAATCCTGAAATAAAATATTATTATTATTATTATTATTAATGAAAAGATAGAAGCAGTTAAAAAGCCAATGGCAAAAAGTAACCCTCGCTTTAGTTAGACAAAACCCTTCCTTAAACTGTAACTAATCACTTAACACTTAAAATAGAATTTTTACCAAGAAACCAACCCTCCAGTGAAGTCAAGAACGAAGCAGGTACCCGCCGTGAAACCTGATACATGCACCACTATTGAGTTGGCCCGGCTGCAGCTCCCCTCAGGGGTTGTTTATGACCGTAGCAAAAACTGCAGACCGACGCTAAGCAAGCACCCAGCTAGCATGGTGACGTCTTTTTCACGTCAGTTTTTGGTGATTATTCGTCGGCGACGTTAGATTACCAATAAATGACGTAACAAGTACAATGTTTTATATGACGTTTTTGTAACGTTTTCGAATGACGTACATCAGACGTCGTTTTGGAGTGACACAGCATGACTATTTGATTATATTATAATATTTGACCGAAACTCAAAATTTTTGGCTATTAGCAACATATTTTTGATAAAAATTAACCTAAACGTGAAGATACTGCAAAGATTTATATTTTACGAGGTGTTTGCATTTCGCGTAGGTAACAATTTTACAAACGTAAATTTGATATGTACAATTGATATTGTTGTTTTTGTGTAATTATTATTTTATAATAACGCTTAAATATTAATATTTTTAAATTATTGTGTTTCCGTATGTTATCATTTTGGGTTACAATAAAGTTTGAAATTCGCGGGACGATGACATGAACGACATGACCTGCGCTTCAGCGCCTTGTGGGAGTGATCCCAGGCAACAGCTACACGTCATTATCACGTCAATTTTCCGTCATCGACTTGGTGATATTTACGCCATTTTTTACGTCATTAATGCCGTTAAATTGACGGCCTAATGTCACAGCCATTCGACGTCATATTTGGACGTTAACGGACGTCATATTTGGACGTGAAACGGATGTTTGCTGAAACCGCCGGGATGACGTCATTTTTTGATTGATCTTTGGTCAATTTGACCGATACAGAAATAAAACCTTCCTAAAATCATTGTATACTATTTATTACATTTTTTGTTACAATATTTCATTAATATGCTCTCAACCAACGCGATTGATTTTCAACGACGCGACGGTGATTTTCGAATTGGAAATTAAAAAAAATTATCAATCTATAATTCAATATAAAGAATAAATTGATCTCAAATAACTGTAACTGGTAATAAAATAAAACTCAACATCTGTTTGAAATATACATTAATGTTGAAACAAAAATTTAATTGCAACATACTATATGTTTCTGCTTTAAAAAATTGTGTTAGTTTGTGAGGGCTTTAAATAACATAAATTTACAGGAGTTACAAAATTAACATTAAAAATATGCAGGACAAGCGGCGGAAAACGTAGCATGTATAATTGGCAAAGAAACCCAACTATTTCTATATGGAATAAGTATACATTTTGAACATATACCTTTCACGGACCAAGTTTCATACAAATCACACAACTTAGAGACGAGGTAGATATTAAGTCGAGAGGAATCATAAGGAATTCATAAAAAGGTTTCTGTTCTAGAAACTTCTTACCTACAATATAAGTACAATTGCTTTCTGAATCAACTGCGATGTTGTGAATCTGAATGACCGCTTCATTTACAAAACAATATGAATCTGAATCTGAATGAGAGTTAATCGACAAAACAAAGTTTTCAAAATAAATCTTTTTGTACTGGTTGCAAATGAAATCTGAAATTGAATTTGGTAATGGGCCAGAATTGTGTGGAAACTTTGGCCCAGTAAAATTGAAATGAGATAAATTCTGCCGAAAATGGTCAATTTCAGTTAATCGACGACATATTTGTTGCAACGGGTTTGTCGGAGAGTTTATCAATTTTTTTAACTGGCCGATAATTTTCAAATGGGAATCATGACACAGTATCCAGTGGACCATAAGTTTCAGCATCATCTGCAAGATGACTTAAATTATGAACATTAAATATTAAAAATTCGATTCCATAAATAATGCTCAGAATGTTTAACAAAATTATCTAATAATACCTTTGCTAATTGTGAACCAAAGTTTGCCAAATGTGTTTTTGAAAGAAGAACAGTGAAAGCAAATTGCAACAATAAAAAGTGTTCATGAATAGCCGTATCAACAATATCCTTTAAAACTACAGCACCAACATACAATAAAAAGGTCCTGTATTCAGTGGCCTTCCATCGACTTAACTCTGTTAGTGCTCTAGTGCTTCAAAGCGATTAGACATTTCTTTTACTTTATAGCTTGGTAACCTGCTTTGTAATGGTCCACTCACCCAACAGTTTAATAGTTTGCGCATGACTCCGAGGCAGCCGTTATGCATGTAATCTATGGGAAATGTCTTTATTAAATCTATTGGAAGGTCAACTAATGGGGAGACACCAACATGGTGTTCTTCATCTGATTGTGAACGAAAAGAGTTATTTGTACGCTTAGGTGCATGGATTCCTTTTAATACCATCCTTCCGTTTATTGATTGCCCAGGTTCTTGGCATCTTTCACAACATGAATAACCATTGTGGCCTTTTATGCACTTGAGGAAAGCACGTGCTGGTGCATCACACACGAAACTATACACTTGTATTTGATAAGATTTGTTAGAAAAGGAAAAACCATGAATTAATAAATTTGATAATTCAAGAACAAAGTCACGTAAATAAATGTTTATGGGCGAAGGTTTGGAAGTCCCACAATAAACTCCAATTACAAATGGTGGTATATTAAAGCCAAAAATAACAAATTTGCCTAAGATAGGCCAGAATTGTAAATTTTTGCTATTGAAGATAGGGAGGCCGTCTATATTAAAACTAATATTTATAATGTTTTCAATGTCATTGGAATATGCTGAAATGAATTGTTTCAAATAACGTTCAATTCCAAAATATACGAATTCACCAGCATCGAACTGGGTTGTATTAAAATGAGAAGGTGTTTTTAACAAGGTTCTCGAGTCCATGGGCAAGTCAGTGTGATATTTATGCAAAACATGTAAAAGACTGGTGAGATTCGAATGACAAACGTTACCATTGACAGCCCATTCTCTAAGTTCTTGTGATAAATTTGAATTATTACTAGATTGAATATTATCATAACATTCTGATATATTTACAGTAGTGTTTAAATTTTGAAAATTATTGTTAAATAGTGATTGTTGATCATGGCTTACATTACTTATTTCATCTACTACCCCTTCAGATTCAGATTCACTTGCAACATCTGCCTTACTATCAGATTTAGATCGATTATGTACATTAATTGAGAGCTCACTGTTATGATTTTCAGTGTTTGCTATGTTTTCCGTCACTGCCATTCGTCTATACATTTGTCGAGAACCTATAATTTGCTTTTTAACTCGCTTCATTGTTGGCTTCTACGTTTTGCTTCTTTCAAGGAATCAGTCTTATGACGCTGCGGTGCATGTTTCAACCAGACTTTGATGTGGCCTTCTATATCCCGTTCCGAAATGTCATTGTTTTTTTTCTTTGTTGCATCTAATAAACAGGTAAACAAGATTATCCTAAGTGCAATAAAACTCCCAGGCAATAACTTACTAACAATAACAGCCTTTAGATGCAAATCTTGGAATGCTCCTTTTTCACCACTTCCTCGAAAATTGAATTTTGTAGCTAACGCATTTGTCAGACAACGTTTCAAAATATTATTTACTGATGACGTGGCATCTTTCCCACCCAGAGTAGATAAATAAGATGTCTAAAAAATAAACTTTGTTAAGCAATAACGTAAGTAGTTTGCCGAAAACGACAAATAGTCGCACAAAAATCTTACCAGAGCAATGGCGTTTTCCTGATTTGAAATAAAATTTTCAAGAGAATTGATTTGCTCTTGATTTTTCAAAGGAAAAGAAACAGGAATATTCGATGGTAAGTGAACTCCACTAGCAGCCGTATCCTGTTTATACATCCGGCTTAGGATTTGCTGATTCTGTTCCTTGATTTGTTTTAGAAGATTTATAATAGTGGAACTTTCTAAAATATATAAAACATAAATACCTTAATGCATACTGTGTAAGAATTTTATTACCATCCTCAACTGATTGTGCGTCTCCATTTAAGGGCCCACGGTTATTAGACGAAAATGATGACTGTGGCAAACTGCGTTCAAATAATTTGTATGATAAAGTAGAAGACTGTGTTAAAATGTCAGGTTGCCCTAATGATGAACCCTCGGAAAATGCAGCTGGAACTTACGTATAAATAAATGTTACATAATTTATTTCATCAAATTATGCATTTCATACAAAACAGCAAAATCATGGATACCTTTTTCACAAACTATAGTTTGTGCTTCTTCATTGAACGACCGACTGCAGGAGGGTGATGATTTATAAAAAGGCTTCCTTGGTTGTGATGGTGATTTAATTTGGCAATCTAAGAAAAAACGATCACAAACATAGGTATTACCATACACTTTTTAATTCTTGCAATATATTTACCAGAAATAACTTTAATCGCCGGTTTTGGTTGGTATTTTACAGGTGGTGGACGAGGGATATCGGATTCCTGTTCCCCCTCACTATCAGTAGTATCATGCAGCTTTCGAGACAATGCTCTCCTTCGCTTTGGCCTATCTTTGCTCGTTTCATCAGCCTCCGACTGTAAATCGGAAGTTTCTTCGGCAGCTTTTAATTTCTCTACAGCCTTGTTATAATCATCTGCAAAAAATAATTTTTTAATAATACTTGCTTTACAAAGCTTAGGTAATTATTTGACATTTGTATTAGTACATGATAAAAAATAGTTATACTACTCAATTACCATTACATAATTAAAGTATACTATACATAGTAATATACTAACCACTTTTGAAAAATACTCTTGAAATTTTATAAGGATTCCATTTATCTTCGTCTGGAATTTCTCCAGATTTCAACAATTTGTTGAATACCGACTGGTTTTTGATAGGAGGCCAAAAGGTCTCAGTTTTACGAGGCGTTAACCATGCCTCATGAATTAAAGCAAGACCGCCGCCTTCATTATCTTCGTTGGCAGAAAACTCCACACCGATAAAGGCCATCTGATTAAAACAATGCAATTAATTGTTATTGTAAAACTATTAACATGCTTGATTTGTGAGGTTAGGTTATAGTTCTCTTTTACCGCCAGAATATAATTAGTTACTTAAAACAAAGCCGTACTAGAGTTTCAAGCCTGCCCCTGCAAATTGTGACGTCACGACTGAGGATGGACTGTGGCCACAGTCAAGCATGCAGAGTGCATATAACTGGACTGTTTATTCAAAGTAAATCGTCTAAATTATCTAATAGATAGACCATATTTTAATCATACCCCAGTCAAATTGCACTCTAGAGTCTACATTCAATGTTATTATAAAAAACCAAAACATTCTACGGTTTTAACACACACAAAGCTAATTATTTCTATCTACAAATATATTAAAATAAAAGTTCGGTCAAGAAACTTGTGTGTTGTTTAATGTAATTACCTATGTAACTTAATTCAGTTATAATTTATTTAAAATTAAAATGCAAAACTTTTCAAATATAAAATTAACAAAAACAATTCCCTATTATTGATACGTTTAGTTGATACAATAGTTCCTAATATTTGTAAATACAAAAATTAATTTGAAATTTGTAACACACCACACTTCATATTAATTCCATAAATATATAATATATAAATATGATTTAAGTAACTACAGGAATATATTGTAATAAATTTATAATATGAAGAAATACAATATTAATGAACTGTTTTAACCTAAACTGTCAATTAATAATCAACTAGCTACTAGGTACTACTTGTAAGTGTTTTCACTTTTTTCTTCTTTGACGCTTTATTATAGTTCAATTTGTCTTGGTTAACTTTACAATAATTATTTAATAATATATATCTGCAACACTACGCACCACGGACCCTCAACACAAACGTAAACTGATCGACATCTAAATCTGGAAGCGTAATTAATAAGACTTGATGTCAAATCAGCAAATTTTTTCGTGTTTTATGTGGTAATGTGCAGTTTTATAGAGAGTTCGCAATGTAAAGGTTGCAGTCGCGCCATCCTCACCGCTGACGTCACAGCGAATGCTACGAGCTAGGGGCAGGCTTGAAACTCTAGTACGGCTTTGCTTAAAATAATAAGTCATCAATCGCATTTTCTGGTAATTTTGTAGTACCAATCTTGAAACAGTATAAAACTGTAATTTTTTTTTGTGAATTACGTATTAAAAGTATGCTTTTTATAAACCCATAGAATGTTATTTTACAGTTATTATTTTTATTAATTAGTTTTATTCATATTATTTCTGCAAAAAATAAATACGTTTACTAATTAGTGTTTTTTTCATCCTATAAGTTTTTATTTAAGCACATGATCGGTGTTGTTTGTTTTATTGTGTATATATTCCTCAAACGTCACTCTGACAGTTTGAGAAACACATTATAGCAAACGACATTTTGAGAAACAATAAATAAATATAAACAGAGTAATTCATGACGTCATGGACGCCATTAAAAAATTGATGACGTAGATGCACCTTTAGCGTGCCTCGACTATACACTTACAATAATGGACGATTTAAACGTAAAATTCGTACACGTCACAAAAACAGATCAGACGATCTGTGAAATAAACTTGGATAAACGAAAAACGATACCATCTCGGTTTAAACACCACATACACACACATCAACTTATGTCCAAGCGTACACATAGTAGACGTACAGCGGCGCACGCGCACCAACAGCCAAGTACATTGTACGTTTCACACCCGCTCGCATGTAATAATTTGGCGGTAAATTCAAATTTAATTACTTAGGACAATTTCACCATGCTAACTGGGCAATGTTGACCCTTATGCGACAAAAAAATTTAAAGGAAGCTATTCCTTTAGCTCTAACTAGAATAATTCTACATCTACCAATAATTATTCTAATTAGTTGATTAAACGGGTTAGGGAACATGCCGTGTAAAACCCTAGACTTAGCTTTTGGAGCGGGTCCAGTGATCTTCGGGTTGCTTCACTCGCTACGCTACCTGGAAGTACCTGTGGCACAGGTGTTTCAGGTATCACTCATGTTGTTCACGCACCTGAACGTCTTTGAACACACTTCCGACACACTTTTTGTTGTTTTCCGTCGGTATGACTGACAGAAACCGTCAAAAACTCTTAAAAACACTCGGATCGTTTCACAACACGTCTGGTCTGAGTGAGAACCTCGACCAAACTCCTGAATTAATTTAATTGGTGATTCATTTCAATATTTTGTAGTGCTCTATAAGTGTAGAGTGTACACGTTCAATGGGTGAGTTAGAATTGTGATTGTACGGTGTGGTGATATGAATAAATATTTTATGCTGTTCGAATAAATTTTTAATTGGAAGTATGTTGAATTCGTTATCGGCGACGATTGTACATGGGCTCCAAAGGTTGATATAAAATTAACAAGTTGATCTAGAATATCTATAGCGTTTCTAGATTTTAATGGGTATGCTTGGGTAAATTTTGAGAATACGTCTAAAACAGTTAAGAACTTTTGTTTATCAATTTCAAATATATCTATGTGTGTGTTTTGAAAAGGTTTATTAAATGTAGGAGTTAATTGAAGGGGTTGTTAATAGGATGTCGAAGATATTTTTGTTTTTTACAGGTGGAACAGTTATTGATATATTGCTGGATATCTTTTGACATGGTTTTTCAATAGTATTTACGTTTTAGATGTTCCTCGGTTTCATTAATGCCACGGTGGTTGTTTTTGCCTTCGTGATAATTTGAGATTTGGTTTAGTTGTTCATCTTTGTTTGTAATATAAGTGACTTGGGATGAACATTTAAAAAATTTAGGACTGTTTTCGTTGGAGATAGAAATTATAAATTTCGAAAATTCTTTGTAAAGATCTTCGTTTGGGAAGTAGCAGTAATAATTGGTTTTAGGTAAGCAATATTTCAAAAGTAATTCTGTGAATTTGGTGTTATAATCTTTAGGGTTAATAAAAACTTTGATCAATTTATTACCATCGAAATTAATGATTTTGACTGGGTTCGGGACGATAGTCACTATAAATTCAATTTGGTTCTTAAAATGTTGTAAAGGTTTCTCAGTTATATCGATTGCCGGTGTAGATTCGAGTTGGGTATGTATAGTATTAGCTAACGATGAATTATCGGGTATCGGATTCTCATTAACAGGGCTTCCAGTGCAAAAAATTAAAAAATAAGTGAATATTTATTTTGGTTAAAGTGAATCAAAAGTGAATTAAAAGTGAATCAAAAGTAAAAAAAGTGAATACATAGCTAACGTTTATTTTTAATTCAAAACATATTCAATACATAACACACGTATTTTTGTTTTATGTGCTTCACATGCGACATGTTGTGTTATTCCTTGATAGCCTATAAAAGTTAATTGTTGTAATTCTTCAGTTTAAACCTAGGTGAAAATTTAGTTTTTACCTTTAGATCTGCAATTTATTGAAATATGACACACTTTACAGAAAATGCTGTAATCATCTAACTTCGAACACCACGTGGAAATCTGGTAACCCAAGGAATCTGTTTTGGACAACCACTTGTCGTGCACTTTAGAATTACGCGACATTATAATAAGTCCAAGATATAATATTTAAAAAAACGTACTAATAATTACACTATTACAACTCAACACTACTTCACAACACTGGTTCAAAAAGATTTATCAGGAAGTAAATTATAAAAAAATCTACTTTTAGCATACTATACTGCAGCACTGCTGGCTATCTTATGGTTATGAATGAATTCTCCAAATCAGTTACAAGATTTTGTATAAGAAAAAGGTTGCTATTTAAAATAGCCTACCTGCTACCTGCTGATATGACATAATTTTAAACTTATTAGTAATCCTTGACCTTCTAAAAGGGTTTTTATGTAAATACCTGCCTACACCATAAATAAGTTGGATTAAAACCACTTGTTTTCTTTACTTAAGTTGTGAAACTTTATGAGGGGTTTTATGAATAAAGAAATTTCAAGCACTACCCTTCCTACCTGCTTAACAAAGGAAAGAAAGCTTATTCTAAATGCAGCATGAATGGAAATCTTTAAAACAAGTGGCAACATTTTTGCACCTAAAATTCTTAAATTTTGATATTTTGAGAAAATTAAAAAGTGAATTAAGTGAATATTTTGTAAGTGAAGTGAATAAAAGTGAACAAATCATTTTCAAGTGAATAAAAGTGAATAAGTGAATCGCCTGGAAGCCCTGCATTAATGGGTTCAGGACTAGGTGTACGCAGGTCAAAAATTGGAATGTCGAACAAATCTTCTATGCTAGGTGGTTCTGACGGTTCAGGTATCATACTTGAGGGACCGAATTGAGGTTCAGGTGTTCGAAGGGCATCTTGTGTTTTATCATCTTGGTGAGTGATGTTAACAGATAGGGGGTTAAGGGAGATTCTAGAGAGGGCATCTGCTACTTTGTTTTCTTTTCCAGGTTGGTATCGTATGTCGAAGTTATATTCTTCCAATTTGAGAGACCAGCGGGTCAATTTTGAATTTGGTTCTTTTAGATTTCGGAGCCAAACTAAAGGTCAATGATCCGTATACAGTACGAATTTTGTTCCGAATTTGTTTCTTGGTACCTTTGATTCTCTTTTATCAATACTAATACCATTAAACCAGGTTTAACAATTGTTAAGAATGTGTTTATTAAACATTAAATAATTTATTTCTCGAAAATTTTCTTATGTAAGGTATCAACATTTTTATACTGTCATTTAAGCAATTAAAAGATGTATCAAAAACGCGAAAAAAAATGGGGGTTGACATTTAAAAAAAATACTGATGACGTCATCACTTACAAACAAATGAAGGCCGGAAAATTATTTTGGCATTCCAATGTGTATTTTGAAAAAAGAAAATTGACGTGTTTCGGGATTTTTAGAAAAAAACATTCATTTCGGTTTTATTTGGTATGTTCCATACTTTTGGTGCTGACTGTATAATAGCTATTTCATTAACTTACTCTCAACTGAATAAAAAAAACTTTGCTGCACTTCCAGGCGGCTAGGCCTCCAGTTTTGGGAAATTTTACTTTTATTATTTAAAGTAATAGGCGAAAAAAGGTAAGGCAATTCTAACAACGCCTGGGGTTGCCTATCTAAAAAACAATATGTATTATTATCTTCATCTACTAATTAAGCAATAACTTATTTACCTATGTCAGTCTCTTCTGCAAGTTTTATTTTTCTGTTTTTCAGTTCCTCTATTATTACCGTACAAATTTTTGGCCACGTGTTATATATAACATCAATTTTTTCTGGAAACATTTGGTTGAAATCAGATTCAAGCTGAAAGTATAAAATATTTACAAAATTGGTGGTAACTGATTTGAGTTAGTTAAAAGCAAATAATTTGAATAAGCAAGCAATAAAGTTATTTAACAAAATATGCATAAAACTTACTAAATCAACACCCGTTTGCAATTTTAAACATGGGAAGTCGTTAAAAATTGTTTCAACTGCTTCTCGTTTGTACTGGTTGCTTCGAAATTCAAAAGTTAATTCCCAGTATTCCAACACCTTAGGATAAGGTTCGATTGCGATTTTCAAAAACTCCACTGCTTGCTCTAATTGTTCGTCAACTTGGCTTTCGGAAACTTTTTTCTCATCTGCTTCTCTGCTCCACCGTGTTTTTAAAGTCGACAACGTTCGAAATGCAGATTTCGTATTTAAGTACCTCGACCACAGTCTGCCTCTTGCAGGCTGTTTTGAAACTCCACTTTCTTTTGCAGTATATGGGATATAATATGTACTGGCGTTTTCCGTCGGAAAAAGTTCAATGATTTCCTGTGTAGCCCTTATGAATGCTTCGGAATCTAATTTTCTAAAACATAATTCGTTTTACAGTAATTTTGGTATCGTTCAGTTAATGAGCATTAGTGCATATTGAAATTCTGAATCTTGTAGATTATATCTATATCAAAGTTACTTGGATTTTGTTTTGCAGTGGGTTTGCATGCTTGATGCAGGATACAATAAGTTGTCTACTACAATTTTTGCCAATTTACCTCTTAAATCGTTATTTAATTTGGTTTTATTGGCTAGAAGGAGTTTTCCATCTATATTGGATTTCAATAAATGTTCTAGGCCCTAAGAACATTAAGAAAAGAATATAAATTTTTGTACAAAATGATTAAAATACCGAGGGCATAATTCCCACTAATTAAGTTTACTTTTATAAATGCAATTTATAACATATAAAATTACTTTTTTTAGCACGCCTACTTAAACACAAACTTTTAATTTTGCCAGCAAATGCATAACTAATTAAGAATACTTACATCAGAAAAAATGCTACTCGATCTCAATTTTTTTGGTGGCAGTGGCCCATCTGCAAATATTGCATCGGCTGTTACTAGAACTTGGAATATTCTCTACATTTATATTTTTAATTAATGCAAAAACATCTTTGGGGGAGCACGGCTCTGAGCGTAGCCAACTCTTCGTCGGGTTCAAAAGAATAATTGCTATTTGCAGATTCATTTGTTGAGAATACGGAGGCATTTGACACTATAGTTGTATCACTGGCCTAACAAAACAATGATAATAAGATTACAGGTGGCTACATCAAATTTACTGTACTTACTGTATAAGCAGGCAGCTTATATTCATTAAAATATTTATTAGTGAAAACCAGCCGGGGACCACTTTTAGGAAACAATAGATGAATCGTTTGTATGTCTAACAAATCAAAACTTTGATCTGTTATTCCTTCATCTACAATGAAAAATTAATAATATCAATATGCACACTATAACTCCTGTTATTATATAATTTTGAATGTATTCTCTACAAACAGCCTGTCAAAATTTTGGGCTGGTCAGATTTTTATGTAGTAGCTGATTCGTTATTGTGTATAGTATTCAGGGCTTCCAACAAATTATTATTTAGAAAAAATGACAGAATGAACTAATATTTCGAAAATAATGACTAAAAAATGACTTGTTGCAAAGATAATTTAAAATTTCACAAACAATAAGATCTAAAAATGGAATCGTAATCTGTATTAAGATTATATCATCTCTTGGCTCTGGCTGCTGAGCATGAGCATTGACGGAATAAGCACAAAATTACAAAATATTATGAACATTTATTTTTATTAATAATAACATAATGAAAATATTATTTTTTTATTTTTTTAGAAATACCTATAGGTAGTAATAAGGTCATTCTTCCTTTTATAACAGTAATCAGAATCTGCAAATATAACCCTGAGTTTGAGTTTTGCATTTAAATAAAAATAAATTATTACTTTTTACCTGGATTTTAATAATATTTATTTATCACTCGTTTTAACTACTATATTATAGGCAATTACCTAGAATCACTAAATTATATGTTATACAACCATTAAATTGTTAATAAAGGTATAGGAATCGCAAATCAACATAGAAAAATAAACTGATGAAGATTCCTGGACCACTGCTCACTAGGAACTAAATACGGATAGAAGATTTACAATGAAACTTTTATAATGACAAATTTAAAATATATATCTCTGGGAGCCACATGGCATGTTGTTAATCCTTCCATACACTACAGGAGTTTTCAGTAGTAAATATTATAAGAGGCTTAAAACAGGGTTCCCACTTAAAATTCAAGATAAAAGAACACTTTAAGTAATTGTTGTTACTCAAAACATAATAAACTTTAAAATATGAACGTGCTCTCAAAACTATTCTGTGGATTTACAAAATATTTTTCTCAGTAGTATGGATAATAAAAAAAATACAAAGCAACAGTAATAAAACTTTATACTGTTGAAATCGTCAGCACATTTTTGGTAAGATTTGTCTCCAACTAAACTTGTCACCAAGGGTATATAAAAAAGGCAAATCCGCGGGGGCGCATACTAAATCTAATAAAATTTAATTCACAATTTAAAAAAAATCCGAATGACATTTGAAAATATAATTTCATCAAGATATTTCATGATATTAGGCTTTCAAAACGTAAAAAAATGACAATAATGACAATTTAAAATAATTAATGACAATAACGACTTTGTTGGAAGCCCTGAGTATTATACATCAACAAGACCAATATCAAGAAGGCTTACCTTGCAAGTTACTGGATTGCAGTCTTGCCGCATTCCAAGGCGCCTAAAGCCGAACAATACACCGGGGAAGTCCCTAACATTACGCAACATTGAATAAACGCACGCACTTGATTTCAGGTTACAAAAAATTAAGTTCGCAAACTACGATAATAATAAAATTGAAAGCAATACAGAGAAAAAGCCTGTTTCGTAAACATTCGTAGGTACTTATGGTACACTCCAAAAATCAGATTATATAGGCTAAGGTATAATAATTTATTGGGAGATATCACTGTGGATAGAGGGCGTTAGTTTTAGCAAGTGATGGCTGTGGAAACGTGATTATAACCTCGTAGCTGTATGTAGTTGTGTTGCGAACGTAACGGATTTTGTATTTTGTTGTGTATATTTAATATTTAGGGTAATCAGGTGTAATGTCAGTGACTATAGACGAGATCCTGACGTATATTGGTGATAGACGTCGCCCGTTACGTGAGGGAGAAGCTGTAATGCTAGCGGGTCATGTAACCAAATGCGGTACCAAAGACAACGAAATTTATGCTTTGGTATTGCAGTCATCAGCGATACAGAAGGATCCACATGTAGTTACCATCCAGCTGCATGTGGATCCATTAAATTGGTTGTGCAAGTGCACATGTAAAGCTGGCGAGGGGGCCATGTGTAAGCACATTGTGGCCGTTCTACTGTACATTAATAGGTAAATTTTATTGCTAATGGTAACTAATTATTAATTTAGTAATAACAATTACTATGTTGTAGAAATGAGATTTCTGCAATAACCTGCACCGATATTGAACAGCAGTGGGGAAAGGATTCCGTGACCGGCGCACAAGCGGAGTATAAGAAGCCCATACGGATAAGGGAGTACTGCCATGTGACTACACTCACAAAAAAATTTAAAGCGACGAAAACAACAGAGGGACAAAATTTAAGTGCGCTTTTAAAATGTGTGTAGCAATATTAATTTTATTATTGTTTATAAAAACAAATGATACATTATTTTGTAGGCAAGCCAAATTGTGGATTAACAAAATTTGTCAACGGCAGAGTTATATTAGAAGAAATAACCAGAGAAATAACTGCTCAAGTAAATAAAGAGCCACAGGAATCAGTAGCAACACCGCCAGTTTGTAGGGAACGCTATGCTTTGGCCGAAGATATGTTTGAGCTAGTAGCAATCAAAAACAAAGTGTCGTCAATCCTGGAAAACCTTTCCAGTAAATGTACGGATCTATATAGAAAACATGTATTAGTAAACATAATAGATTGCCACGCAATTTATAATGAAACTCGAGGCCAAAATAACGATAGCTGGAAACAAAACAGAAAGTACCGTATCACAAGTAGTACATGTTACCAATTGTATACGTATTCATCCAACAAAAATCCAGATTGGCAAAAAAAAGTTGGAAACTTTTTAGACCCTAAATTTTCTGGAAATGAGAATACGCGTTACGGTAATGAACAGGTATGTAATGAAAAACCTCTATAACCTATACTCCTAATAAATTTTTTTGTATTTTTAGGAGGAACCAGCCCGTAAATGTTACGAAAAATACACGAATGTTAAAATATTAAAATGTGGCTTGATTATACATTCGCGGCTTCCATGGTTAGCATGCAGTCCAGATGGCATTTCGGAAAACCTTGATTTTATAATAGAAATCAAAAGCCCTATAGTTGGACGAACTTCGACTGCAATAGATATAATTCAAAATTTGCCATTTGTGAATTTTCAGAATAATATTTATAATTTAAGAAAAAAACACATATATTATGGACAAATACAATTAACTATGTTTATTTTAAATATTAAAAAATGCCATTTTATTGTATATGCTTCATTTGATAAAACGTGTTATCTTGGAAGAGCAGTATGATGAAGTTTTTGTGCAAAAAATGTTATGTACATTACAGGAAACTTATTTTAAGCACATGTTGCAATATTTTACATAATAAATAAACAAACATTCACCTATTGTTTTTATTATTGAAATATAAATAAACAAATTACAAAAGTAAATAAGCTTCAAAGAGTGAGAAAGGAAATTGTAATACAATTATTTAAAACATCTTAAAATTTCATTGTGCTAAATTATAAAAACAAATTCATAACGGTAACCACGAGAAAATAACTTAAATAAAACGACGATTTTATAGCACGTAGTCGTTAACCCACAGATTTTAATGAAAAATGTAAAAGCAAAACGTTTTCGCCCTTACAAGGGCATCTTCAGTGCTAAAATAGTATAACAAATGAGCCTTAGGTTTAATTACAAAGATTAAGAACTTACCATATGGTGTAAAATACAAAAAAGTAATAAAAATTGAAAATTTAAGTAACATGAAGTGTTAAATAAATAGGTTGACAGAAGGAACAAAGGTTAGAAGAACCAGTGCCCTTTAAAAATCACATATTAATTAAAATTAAGACAAGTTACAAAAATGAAGCAGCACATCGTAAAATGGCTGATAAGAAAAATTACAAAAAATTTGAACAGTTTTGAAAATTTAACAGTCATAAAAGTAACTAAAATTTAAAGAAATCTACTAAAATTACTCACTTAGTTGAACTTGTCATCTTTTAGAATTGGATTTGATAAATTAACAAAGGCTGCTAAAATAATTGCTATATCGTCAATGTGTGATAATAAATTCCACGATATTTTTTCTGAAAATATCTGGAATACTTTAATACGTTGAATTACTCTTTCAACATGTACCCTAGCTCTTGCAATGCTAGCTGTATCTTCAGCTTGTGACTTGTTAAGTTGATTGGCCTTTCTTAAAAAGGGAGGACGGATTAAATTGATTCCTGCTTCTAAACATTCCTTTTCAATCGCAAACCCTTTGTCAACCATTATGTCATCAACATATGGTTCCAGAATATCGATAATGTTTTCATTATTGAAAATTGCTTTGTCCGATACCTTGCCACCATATGCAGGGCTGATATATGTAATTATACCTGCAGGGTTCACTCCAATCAAAAACTTTACTGTATGCCTTGGTTTATAATGAGAATAGCATCGAAGTTTACATTTTAAACATTTTGGTTGTTGCACCGGTACCTCAGTGCAGTCAAGAATTAGTCGCACTTTTTTATATTTATTGAAGCACCGAGGCAAACTTCTTATGTTTTCTTCGAACTTTGGTACATAAATTGTACACTTTAACGTTTCTGATAACACTGGCACCATGACATCGAAACACCTTTTTAAATACGTTTCAGTTTTGTTAAAAAGTCCTGATAACACGCGAAATGATAGATTTAACTTAAGTTTTATTAAAGTAAGTAATAATTTGTCCGTAACACTTTGTACATTTCCACCACCACTTTCAATAGTTTTTTCCACACAGCCCACAATACAATTAAATAAATCGCAGGATATACCTGTATATGCCACCAATAATCTATTAGATTGTAGGATACCATACACGGCATCATGGGTATTCTGCGATGGCAATGAATCAACTTGTACCGCCTTCTCTGCACTCAAACTTGGTAACTTCAATTGATCACTACATACTTCTGCTAATATATCCAAAACACTGCTAATAATAGGTGCATTGTCAGTAATAGGTGTATTGTCAGTAACAGGTAGTAATTGCATTTCTGCTTCAACGGAAATATTATTTTCGGAGGCTGCTAACTGGCGTACATGTTGATAATTTAAACGATTTTTTAAACGTTTTGGTTTATCATTCCTTTTTTTATCGTCGTGGCTTCTTACTGGAATATTACAGGAGGGTATAACATTCTTCTTCAACAGCTTTTTTGTTTTTAATGGTGTAACTAAAACAATAACATTACATAAGAGAATTTATAAACAACCTAATTTTTTATTAATATGAAAAATATACTAACTTGGATGAAAGTCTTTTTCTTCAAAATGCAAGGAGCACACCAACATGTATTTAGAAATTGGTTTTCCAATACGTAATACCACTGCCCATTTCTTGGTTAGCACAGAATCCTTTGGAAATTTATGTAAACTGATGCCTTTCGTAGCATAACTTTTACATTGTGGTACTGAACAATAACATCGTGATTTCGGCTTCATAATAATAAATATATCAGTGCAGTAAATACAAAAAAGTAATAGATCAAGCAATATTCACGTGTGTTTACAATGGTTGATCTACAAGTTAATCACGTCAACTGTACTTCCGAATTTCGCCACCAGACGCCAACACTTGTCATGCAGGTCCCCAATTATAATATTACTTACCTAAAATCATTTGATAGTGGGACTCTAACCCCCACTTATCTAAAAGGAGTTTAAATTCCATTGTCATATACTTTGGCACTGGCTGCAAACGCACACAAAACTCAAGCACGCACTTTTTATGCTGGACTAGCTGGACCCGTCCCTGTCTATCCGAAACCACGAACGAAATAAGATGCATTAGAAAACGCGGTCTTACTTCGGTGCCCCTTCGGCAGTTACGGTTGTTACCGACTTTAATTGTACTTACTATTAATACAGTTTCACTTATCACAGATAAACGAGTATTAGGGTGAATGCGCTGGTTTTCGACCAGTTAAGGGAAATTGTAAGTTCATTGAATCACAAAAAATATCTAAAATAAGTATATTATATAATATATAAATATATAATATATAATATATAAACATTTAATTACTACTTTGTATTTCTTCAGAGTATCCCACCTCTATATAATGCGCAAAATTCCGTTCAATGAAAAAAGTACCAAACCGTTGAACGCAGCAATCCACTTAAAAAATGATTATTAATATTAATAATACCAATATAATTGCATAAAACGTAATTACTTATTGCTAATTGGAATTTTTAGCTTCTTGTAGTTACTTATTAAAGCCTCGGAAATGATTATTCTTCATTTCTATAAATTTATTCGTATTAAAGTACACGAACGCACAAAAAGCGTAACACACCTCACAAACAACGTTTTGACACTTTACTTTGACACATCTTGTCAGAGACATTTGAACAGTATTTGAAAACGTTGTGTATTACTATTACAAAGCGTAAACAAGAAAAAAATCTGTATATTAGGCTATGATGTATTACCTATATGAAGTGCAAATACGAGTTAGTATGTATTGTGCAATGTACCTACAAGAGTAATCCCAAAAATATGTTTGTTGTTCGAGTTTATATAGTTTGAACTGATTTTGGAAAATGGTTATTTGTGATTGTGAAATAATACACGTGGCCCCAAGCAAAAGAGAACGAAAAATAAATATGTATTAAAATACCAGATAGTGATACAAAAAAAGTAAGGTTTAAAAATAGTACCAAGCTATTTTATAAAGTTTTTTTCATTTCTATATGTTAGCGTTTTACGATTTTTAATTTCTGAATATAATTTAAATCGTAACAACCAATACCATACATTTTCGATTCAAAGAAATAGTAGAGATACTTACATATTTTGCAAATAAGATAAAGTAGTAGTACCTACGCTAACCGCCCGACGCGATGGTCCCCTACTTTGCACTATGCTTGCACTTGCTAATACAGATACTTTCTTTGTATAGATGAATCTTTGTCTGCAAATTTTAAAATAGTTTGCTTGAAAATGATCCTACGAAGCCGTAGAAGGGCCACTATTTAATTTTATCACCAATCTCGACTTTTAAAGTCGAGATCTCGCGTTTAAAGTCGAGATCTCGTGTTTAAAGTCGAGATCTCGAGTTTAAAGTCGAGATCTCGAGTTTAAAGTCGAGATCTCGAGTTTAAACTCGAGATCTCGCGTTTAAAGTCGAGATCTCGAGTTTAAAGTCGAGATCTCGCGTTTAAAGTCGAGATCTCGAGTTTAAAGTCGAGATCTCGAGTTTAAAGTCGAGATCTCGCGTTTAAAGGCGAGATCTCGAGTTTAAACGCGAGATTTCGTGTTTAAAGTCTCCTCTCGCCATTTATGCTCGAGTTTCGATTGTGAGATATTGTGATTTGATGTGGTGGTAGCAAAATCAAGCAGGTATGTACAATGAATACTTTCTAATGCAAGAAGAGGCATTACCCAGCCGGTCACCCAGTGGCTATGCCCAGATGGTGGTTGACGTCGTTGACGATTTGTGCGAATTTGTGGGTTGGCCACAAAACACTTGCTGTCGATTATCTGTGGCGTTCACGTTAGCACACTATAGATAGCTTACGTTATTATTAGTGTGTAAATATGTTTGAATCTGTTTTTGGTTGGCAATCGCACTGAAATGAGGGATGCTTGGGCGGATGCCTCTGCTCGTATTTGTATCTGACGAAATAATATACAATAATATAGGCTTTGTAAACATTCTTACCACTACTTCAGTTATTCTTAATAAATGCTTTCGAGCATTTGGAGAATACACAATGTGTAGCGAAATAACGCGGTAAGGCAATCTTTGCTAACCTAAACTGTACAAGTCGAAATACGCAACAAATCAAATATTTTCTCTTCCTACAAGGTAGTTTTTGATATAAGCAGAGTCTGGGCCAGTAGATTGGGTGTAGTAAAAGCAAATAAATTTCCACCCCACTGACCAATCACTAATTGCTAATGTACAGGATGGTGCACTAGTAATAACGAAACACACAGTCAAGCATGACACATGCCCCAATATGAATACAATGCTTGGTGTCATTTTCCTACAGGTCGAGCTATCTCACCGCTTGTCTAGTAACTTGGGTTTTGTGAGTTCAGTGAGTCTATTACAACCTTTAAAAATTGTTATGAAAATATTATTATATATTTTTTGATGTAAGCTGACGAAGACCCAATTGGTTGTGTGTAACTTTAATCTTCACTAAAAGTTACCCCTATACACTACGAAATAATTGGTACAAACCGAAATTAGTCAGTGGCGTAGCAATCTGTTTTTACTAAAGGAGTTCAACTAACTCGAGACACTGTGTACCTAACGCAGAAACGGAATGTTGTAGGAAGAGAAAATATTTTATATTTTTTTATTTTGCGTGCTGTTTGTTTTGTTACATACTGCATAGATAGTAGTTTCTTCAATCTTAGTTTTGTACGAAACAACCATATCAAAACAACATTTTATTACATTATAATGTAAATATACGAACCTACTATATTCTTCATTTTAGGAATGGACATTAAAGAAAAACTGATAAATAAATACTTTTCCTTTGGGATGCGGCAAGCGGAAATTCTCTTATTCTTGGAGAGCATTCATGATATAAAAATGAGTTCTCGCACATTAAAACGTTTTCTTCAAAAATTGGGATTATGTAGACGAAAACAGTACACAAATATTGAAATTATAGTAAAGTTTATTCAAGAACAATTAGAAACATCCGGTCAAATGCATGGATATAGATGGATGCATCTAAAGTGTTTGCAACAAGGCTTTGTAGTCACTCAAAATGTTATAAGAGACTTATTAAAACTATTGGATCCAGAAGGAGTTGATACAAGAAAAAGAAAAAGACTACAACGGAGGCGTTACCACAATACAGGTCCTAATTACCTTTGGCACATGGATTCCTACGATAAACTTAAACCCTACGGAATTTGCATAAATGGCTGTATAGATGGCTACTCGAGACATATAATTTGGTTGCAAGTCGGTCGCACTTCGAGTGATCCAAAAGTTATTGCCGGCTATTATATAAAATCCGTAAAGGGTTTAGGTGGATGTCCAGTAACCGTACGCAGCGATATGGGTACTGAAAACGGTACTGTTGAGAAATTTCAAAACATTTTGCGCGAACTAAGTGAAACTAACATCCAAAAACCATCATTTCTTTATGGAAAAAGTACAGCCAATCAACGAATCGAAGCTTGGTGGGCAATACTGCGAAAACAAAAATCGCAGTACTGGATAAACATCTTCGAATTTCTTAGAGACAATGGTTTATTTGATGGTTCCTTTTTGGATAAATCGCTGATCCAATATTGCTTTCTAGACATTGTCCAGGTAACGCAATTTCTCATTTTCATTTTTTCTCTTATCAAAAAATTACAAATTTTATTTGCAAAGTAAACTTAAACCCAGTAGCTATAGAAAATTTCGATACAATTATTACATTCTATTTCAGCATGAACTGGCTGAAGTTGTTTTTGAATGGAATACTCATAAAATACAACATTCAAGAAATAGTAACGCACCAACTGGAAAACCTATAATACTGTACGAAATGCCAAGTCTATATAATGCCCAAAATTATCTACTTCAAGTCCCAGAAGTGATGACGACCGTCCTCGAAGACGAATGTATACATCACGAACACTGTTGTGATGAAGATATCTACAATATGTGTAATTATTTAAGTTTGGAAAATGGATACACCAAAAGTAGTGATCCATACAATGCTGTACAGTTGTACACTCAATTAAAAAGAGATATAACCGCCGTTTTGTCCGATAATTGATGACACAATTAGTGCTTAATTTACAACTATGTAGTATATAGGTACCTCGTTCCTAGTTTTTTTTTTTCATTTATCTAATAATATGACTTGAAAATATTTAGTATATGTTTGCGATAAATAGTATTAAATTGCATATTTTGGTGTGGTTTATGAGACATTACGATTACATAATAGGATTAAGATCATATATATTCAGCCAAGCACTTTAAAATGAGTAAATATAATTTTATTGTAGGTAATGAAAATTTACACATTATTTAACATCAGGGTAATCACTTAGAGGAAACCTCTTCCACCAAAATATTTAAGGAAAATTCAATTAAATTTTATGGTAAAATTTCAATAATTACGTAACATTCTACTTAAGCTACAATTGTTAAAAACATCAAAATTACAAGTACGAGCAAATTTTGACGGTATGTATGGTCAATATACATTCAAAGTTGAATATTTGGTTAATTATAAGAATTTTCTGTAAATGGTAAAATAAAACGTCAAAGTTCATGTGAAAAATTACAAAGTATGTATTTAGTAGTTGTAATGTTAATAAATTAATGTCAACAGAAACTCAGTTTGAAAACCAGCTTTAATTGAAATCTGCATTTATCCAAACTAAGAAAACTCCAATGATATAATATATGTGTAATGATCAAAATTATTTTTACCAAAAGCTTCTTTAGAAACGTTTACCTACCTGCTATTGTTGAGGTAAGCCCTTCGCTTGCATCGGCGTTTGTCGGTGATAGTATCGCCTGTTCAACATTTTACCTGCTACTTGCGACATTACATTTGCACCTTATTGTACATACAACGCCTACAATAAAAGAATTAAATTCCATATTTTATACTATGCATACAAATTAAAAATAGATAAACGTATAAAGAAAGTAGGTACTTAATAAACGTTTATTTTTAAACATAAAAATAGTTTGATACATAAGTATTAGCAACTAATTAATATAACTTTAACATAGAAGTATGAAATGCATTTGCTGTGGATAAAACTAAAACCTACACATACAGTCCATATTCTTTATTTTGCCCCGCCCTGTAGCAACGTTATTATAAATTTTACACCTAGCAAGCTATATATTTTTGAATTCAGAATTAAAAACTTTACAAACCACATGACTTATAATTATTTTTCTAGTTTGGATGAAATGTAGCTGCAAATTAACGTAATGCGTCTCAAATTATCACTGCTAGGCAATTATTTTTCCTAAAAAATGTAGAATTGCGGACAAAAAATGGGAACAAAATCACAAAAATATAACAGATAATAGGGTCTATTCTGTAAACTCCGGTTAAAATTTAACAGGGCTTTAAAATTGTAACCAACCGCTGAATTGAAGTTTTAGCTGTCATAATTAAGCTTAGAGATTGGTTAAAATTTTAACGCCACGTTAAATTTTAACCGATGCTTACAGAATAGACCCTAATATAAGATACATTTTACTGATGTTTTTCATTCTGAATTCAAAAATATATAGTTTGTTAGATGTAAAATGTATAATATAGTTGCACAGGGTGGGGCAAAATAAAAAACGGATTGTATCATGTATCCGTAAATAAGTAAAAATTTATACGTATTCTTTAATAGAACATAAATCAGCGAGCATGAAGATTGTGAAAGCAAAAACTAAAGAATATTCTGTAACATTATTATATATAGGTAAGCTAAACATAACAAATAAAACAAATTAAGAAATGAAAACTGAAAATTAGTAGGTAGTAGGTACCTACTTGAAAATTAAGCAATATCCATAGTCCACATGTCTGATGTTAGGACGTTCATCATTTCTTCCTTGAACTCTACATATGTTTCATAATTTATGGAGAGCTCTAAGGTGCACGAGCATGTATGTCCAACTGGAGATCTCTGGATATTGTCGAGTGTATTGAAGGTAACTTGTATATAATCCTCCACAATTACATCTGACCCTGTGCAGAATCTTAAAAATTTCTCTAGCACGTTTACTTCTGCTTCTCGCAAAAATTTTTTAAGGAAACCTTTAATGTTTTCCTTACTTCCAATAGAAATATGATCTTCTTCTGTTGAATACTGGATCAAATTAAGTACATTTTTGTTTGTAATTTTATTACTTTCATAAATTTCGTTGAGTGCATGTTGGGAAAAGAACAATTTTCCTAAGATAGTATGCCATGCGTCTAAAATATACTTCGGCTTCTGTATTATTTCGGTATGTGCTATGTCCCCAAGGACTTTTTTTATATTTTCACAATTTACAACTTGTTTGCATTTAATAACGTCAAGGACTTCTATTAAGTCATCGTGATCAACTTCTGTAAATTTATTTAATGCTTTTCGCAAAATGTTCGAGTCATAAGACCCTATGAGTTGTAAAAATGTTTCTGTCAAATTGCTGAACACATCTTTAAAAATTGCGTACTCGATAAATGTCCGAGGTAATTTGTGAGGAAAGTATTTTACTTGCTTGTATCCCACCAATAATATTTTAGCAATTGTTTTCCAGACCACATCATCACAGACATGTGTAACGACTGGTAACTTTAGAACTGTTCCTTCGCAACGTTTCATGTAAAATGTGTTCCAAAATTCAGTTAAGACGTCTCGAAACACACCGCCAGTATCAATGGCGGTTTCTTGCTTTCCATTGGATGCAATGATGTCCACCTGTATACATGGGATATTGTTACAGTCAATGTCTTGAAACTCATGTATTAATTCATCATAAACATGTCCTCTATGTAGAACAAGTCTCAGGGGTTGTTGTGTAATAACCTCTGGAAAATTCAAATCCAATGAATTGTTTTCATAAACATTCGAAGGAGACGGTCTTTGGAAATCCAATTGATCCGGCCCGAAAATTAAAAATTCAGATAATAAGCTGTTTTCTTTTGTATCGTCCAATGAAGTTTTACTGTCATCTATTACTTCAATGCTCTTTTCTTCGTATACCGATTCATTATGGTCACCTGGTCCATTATTGCCAACCATGATTGTTTCAACAGCAACTGGTTGAGTTTCCTTCAGTGTCGTTGTAAGATAAAACCTTAAATTTGATAATTCTGTAATTTCGAAAATATTTTGCACAGAAAGATTATCGCCGAATGCTTTGCGCTGGAAGTCCACAACATCACATATAAAATTATCAAGGGAGCCTTTAGACGAGTTACCTTCGGGAAAAAACAGTTTTATCGATTTCTCCAACAAATTTTGTTTTCTATCCGTTCTTAAAATATCGACTAATCGAGTACCGCCTCCATATTTTGCCCGAACTTGTACTCCATCATGAATCCATCCCAGATGCACTTTACGTGTCCTTTTTTTTCTTTGATTTTTAATGGTAGCTGGACCAGTATTTTTTTCTTTGGTGTTTTTTTCTTTGCTATAATTAGATAGTTTCTTTTTTAATTTATCCACCAAACTTTCTTTAGAATGACTACTTTCGCCGTGTATCATCCTATTGCAAAAGGCAATAACAGCATGCACGTCACCGATTCTTGGGATGAACTGTTTCAAAGCCGAAACATCCATTGCTAAAATGGCTTGTGCATCTAACTGCAAATAAAATAACATTTTAATATGCGAAAAAAATTAATATTACCGTACTTTAATGAAAATTCCTAAGCCCGTGGCCAGAAGTCCACGAGTGTAACCAGTATACTCGTAGCACAATAATTTTTAGTTTACTATATTACTCCTTTCGACAGTGACAGATCAACGCAGACGGCGGCGATATTATTTTACCATTCAAAATTAAATTCTATCAAAACAGTATTTTGCAATAGCCAATAGTAGTTACTACTACATAATTTTCTACAGTTTTGTTTTATAATAATCTCCTAAACTTTGGTATTTGTTTAATAGATTGTCTAACTTAACTGACTTAAATTTTCAAATATACTATAGATAAGTATAATCCGCACAGTCATTTTTAGCGTATTGTTTCTTTTCCTTATGCTGGCTATAAGGTCAAGGTTTATTAACTATTATAGAGTAGGCAACCTATGATAGTTAATAAACCTTGAGTTTTGGCACACTATTTTATCACAAATGCACCTAGGTAATGACAAAATGTCATCATTATAGCTTTATGGTACCAGTCAATATCTGCTAAGAAATTACAGTTTATATAACACTGTTTATTATAATTACCCAATAACTAAAGATTGCGTAATCCGATTTACCCAAAAAAATCGGGTTACCTATAAGAATATGCAATTGACAAGTTAAGGGTAAAAAGTTGAAGGTTTAAATATGAACAGTGATTGAGAAAATAAAAAAAGATTTTCTTAATTTCTAATATTGAATAACAGAGATACTTCTAAAGCTAGAAAGAAGAAAGTGAGAGTATTGGAGAGAGACGAGTATTGGTTACCTAGCATAAATAACCGACTGCAGCGCTACCAACGTCAGTTCATGGTAGCCCGTACCGCCCGCCCTGCCACTGTATAGTATGATCTCTCGCGGTAACAGCCCCAATGTTGAAACACATCTTTATTGTACAAGGTGGAAGGAAAACACAAAAGAAAAATTTATTTTCTAAAATCAAAACGTACCTTTTTAACCTAGTAGGAGGTGGCGTAGGTATACTTACTTTTTCGGTTTCCATATGCTTTATGACACTCTCTTCGATATCTCTGCCCTTCAAAAATTCCTGCAAAAGTTGGTCCATGTCTGAAAATAAATAAAATAAGTATTGTTCTAATAAATAATATTCTTAAGAATAGGCAACTGCCTATTCGAATCTAATAATCATGCGTAAAAAGATGCGTCTAATTTAGATCTGTTTAAATTTAAAATCAAAACCAGGGATTATCAAGAAAAAAAAAGGTTACATGCAGCGTTTATCGGCTTATATGAGAAAGGTACTAATCTACTCATATTTGCGATTTTTTAATAACAAATTAAGTCTGACATATAGGTACAAAAATTACTTTGTGAAGTGTGCACAAACAGATAGAAGAACTGCCACTACACATAAACTGTTTTATACGTGTATTTATAAACAAATAATAGGCTTCAATGGCATTCACTAAGCAAAACGCTAACAAACTGTAAAAGGTAGGTATGTTGCACATACTGCGAATATTCAGACGTTAGAATGACGCTGCAGTCATTCATTTGGGTACTTCCCCGACTTCATCTTGCAAGGAAATCGAAATAAAGAAAAAACTAACGCGTGCTTCAAACACATTCCAGGATGTATCACTGGTAGGCTTGAAATAGGATACTTGTTCGAGGACAGAAGAACATAAGATAATCCGCTAGCCTACTAATCGCCTATTGTTTTAACAATAATTTCATTGTGCAGACTGTGAATACTTCTAACACTAAATTACACGGTATTAAAAATATTAGGTATCTATACATTATAGACTATAGTATAATAGTACTTACCTACCGGCTTGATTCTGTCACATCACATCACATCTACGCTATGCATCTACGCCCGCTTTTCCGTTGCGCAACATCGCCTAACAAATAATCTCGACTTTAAACACGAGATCTCGACTTTAAACTCGAGATCTCGACTTTAAACACGAGATCTCGACTTTAAACTCGAGATCTCGACTTTAAACTCGAGATCTCGACTTTCAATCTCGAGATCTCGACTTTCAATCTCGAGATCTCGACTTTAAACACGAGATCTCGACTTTAAACGCGAGATCTCGACTTTAAACACGAGATTTCGACTTTCAACACGAGATCTCGACTTTAAAAGTCGAGATTGGTAATAAAATTAAATAGTGGCCCTTCTACGGCTTCGTATGATCCTTACAAAACAGAATACCCTGTATTTTTGGTAATATCTGCAAGTATCTCTATGTACCTATATCATTTTTTAGACTTTTCTGGCGAGATGAAATAAATTTTTTAGTTTTCTTGGTAAAAATTATTTTTTTCAAATCAATACTTTTATTGATGATTATCGATTGCCATATTTTTCTCTTTAACGCTCTGTTTATAAAAAAGTGATTACTGAAGCAGATAGTAGTAGGTAGTACCTAGGTACTTAATAAAATTTTCAATTCTGAATTAATTATTCCCAATTTAAAATTGTTTAGTCTCATTTTGAAATTGAAAAGGTACAGTTACTACATTTACAACATTATAAAAATAATTTGCATTTAACATTAAATGGAAAGAAGAAGACACCATCCAATATGTAAGAAAGCGGCCTGGAACCTATCCAAAAATTTTCACATAAATCTCCAAGGGAGCGTTGTTTTAAGACTTGCAAATGCGGGCACCCAGCTATTAAAAAATAATTATCTTAACATTATAACCTGCTGATAGTTTTTTTTAATCGTCACACCAGAAAAGTTTTTCAAATTTGAATCATGTGTGTATTAAGCTGTAGTATACAGGGTGTCAGGAAAGTCAACCGTGTCACTTCTGGAGGTGAATTGCCACACAAAATGAAATGAAAAAGTTAACTAAAATTTTTGTCTTGGAAGCACAGTTTTATTTAAAACGGCCGTTAAAAATTAAAAAGAAAAAGTTTGGAACTGCTACTAATTATTGTAACTTTGGATTTGATTTTTAGGCAATTGTTTCTGATTGTTTCACTGTCTTCTTCTGACGTTTTGAATGTCGGAAATTATTAGTGATTAAAGTTATGGCCCAATATCCAGTAGAACAATACGGTGAATGCGGTGGTAATGCTGGTGATGCAGTTGTGCGGTATGCGGAGCGTTTTCCTGGGCGACGCTTGCCCCATAGGGAAACTTTTATTGCTGTAGCTCAAAGGCTTCGAGAAACTGAATGCGTGCTAGGTAAGTTGGACGACCGCGACAAGTAAGAAATTTAGATACAGAGGAAGAAGTTCTACACTTCGTAGAAGAAAACCCTTCTTTGAGCACCAGGGAAATAGCGCGTACTGTAGGTGTTAGCCACGATACCGTTTGGAAAATTTTGAGAGAAAACCTTCTGCATCCCTACCATATACAACGCGTTCAAGCTTTAAGTGATGCAGATTATCCTGCAAGGGTTAACTTTTGTCAGTGGCTGGTGCAGCAAACCGCACAAAATCCCTGTTTTCCTTTTAAAATTTTGATGACGGACGAGTGTTGTTTTACCAGGAACGGTATTATTAACTTTCACAATGCACACGTGTGGGCTGACGAAAATCCACATACTATTCGTAGGCACAATTTCCAACATCGTTTTTCAATTAACGTATGGGTAGGTGTCATTGGTGACCATTTAATAGGTCCTTACCCATGCGATTAAATGGAGAAGCATACCTTAATTTTTTAATTAATCAATTACCACTGCTGCTAGAAGATGTCGACCTGCAAACAAGACGTGATTTATGGTTTATGCACGACGGGGACGTTAGTAATATTGTGCGTACGTTTTTAGATCAAACGTATCCTAACAAGTGGATTGGCAGAAATGGACCTGTCCGTTGGGCACCACGATCACCCGATCTAAACATTTGTGACTTTTTTGTATGGGGACACATGAAACAGCAAGTATATCTGTAGAAGATGTGCAAGATTTACTAAATCGTATTATGGTTGCTGCAGACAACATTGGCAATGAATGAACCAGGAATTTTTGAAAGAGTTAGGGGATCTTTGATTAGGCGAGCTGAAGCTTGCATTAGGGTAAATGGTGGTCATTTCGAACAACTTCTTTAGTGAAGTAGATTTTCTTTTAATTTTTTTACTTTGTATTTACTTTTTTGTGTAAATAATTAAATTATTTGTTTGTGTTTGCATCAATAAGTCTTATTTAGCTTTACCTACGTAATTTGAAATCACGTACGTGACTGTTAAATTTTAAGCCTACTCAGGCTAAATTTAAGTCAAAATAATGCAGTAGGTACCCAAAATTTTCTTTTTAATTTTCAACATTGATTTTTGTGAAAACTGTGCTTCCAAGACAAAAATTTTATTTAACTTTTTCATTTCATTGTACGTGATCATTCACATCCAGAAGTGACACGGTTGACTTTCCTGACACCCTGTATAATGTACTAGCAATGCGGGCATTGAAAATTTCCCCAAAATGTCCCATTGTATTCTGAAGTTTAACTGACACGCTGTGGTTTAAGCTGAGATTGTAATTCCGAGTTTTAAGTATTTATCCTAAGGAACTTCAAGATCTCTTAAATGGTGATGATCCTCGATCAAACAATTTTAGGAAGTATGTACAATAGCAGGTTGCCTATGACATCCATGGGCAATCCATGGGTGCCAATATAGTTGCACCTCCAGGAAATGGACCATACTGCTTTAAAATACACGGTCAAATAGTATAACATACGGTTGGCCCCTTGTACCCCGATGAAGGTGCAGATACACCATCATACGGACAAATTTATATAGGGATTAGATTCGGAACTTGCAACTACAGAAAGGAAAGGTTACGTAATTCAGCAAATTCTGGTTGCATTTCATCGATAATGGGGCAGTTAGGTGCTCTTTTATCTCATATAAATCCATATGTTGCTTCATTGCGGATGATGAAAGCGGTTATTGAAGAAGAGGAAAGTCTAGCTTTACTGCAAAATAGAACAAGTACATCTGTAAGAATGTTTTTTGACATATCTAAAACCATGGATCAAAGGCGGTATAATGCACCAACTGCCAATGTAGCACGTGTCCAGAGATTTATTTCAAATGCTTAAACTTTTAGCGGGTATGACTATTTATTATGAAGTAAAATTAAGTAAATAACAATTTTTAGCTTTAATTATTAATTTTAACATTAGTAAATTTGATATGGTTTATTTCCAATTTTAAATTGTTTAGTCTCAATTTGAAATTATTGTTTAGTTTCAATTTGAAGTCGAAAAGGTTTATTAGTGACATTTCCACTAACTGTGGATTTACTACATTATAATAATTTCCATTTAACATTAAAGGGAAAAAATAAACTTTTTCTACAATTGCTCAAAAAATGGTTGTTTACGCATTAATTTCAGTGCGCAAAGCACGCGTTTTTTTAATGGTGAAAAAAAAATTTTTTTTAACGGTGAAAAAAAAATGTCTGACATTTCTAAAATTCAGAATAAACTAAGAAGAAAATTTTATTGAAACAATTCTAACAGGCAATTACAAGTCAACTATTCAGAATCAGCGTCCATTTTCAGAGAATTTATAGAAAACACTTGGAAAGCGACACTTATTCAAACGACAGAATTGTTTTTCAGTTTTTATTTACATTAGTAACTACAGAAACCCGTGCAACGGTAACTTTAAAAAATAATGCTGCCGTTTTTTTTATGAATTGAATGAACTTGCTGTTTAGGTAAAGCTGTGCAATTTTAGAAAAAAAGTTGTTTATATTACGTACGCAAAGCCGGTTTTTTGAGCTTTCGAATGTATTTTTACCTAACATTCTCAAGCTTAAAAAAACCTTTGCTTTGCGCACTTAATATATAAATAACTATTTCAACAGCATCCAATATCTATGAAAGTAGCCTGAAGCCTATCCAAAAATATGATAATATACAGGGTGTGGATCTCGGTTAGCTTAAGAGATACGAAGTCGGTTAAATGGAGGCAAAGTTGAGTATTTTAATGCTGATCAATAATCTCAAAAGGAATTGGACCTACAACGTTTAGTTTAGTAAATATCTAAAAAAATCAAAATTCCCGAGTTTTGTTTTTCGCTGATAAAATGAAAACAAGTGAAACTAGGAATTTTTAATTAAGACATTTTTAAGACACTTTTTTAAGGGGAATCTAAATATGCGATTGTTTTTCTCATATGGTTTAAAATAGCCAACAATCGACTGTCAACTTTTGTTTTTCTTATGGACGCCATATTGGATTTTTCATTTTTGAATGTAACTTTTTTTTCTGATTTCAACTATGTATGATACATAATACTTTAGCTTGTGTTTTTGCCTGCAATTTCAAGTTATCCATTTTTACGCACCTTATGACTTAAAATTAAATTCGTAATCAGAATTGTCTTTAAAACAAACTTGTCGCTTTTGTTTTCGCATGTCACTCTGCGTAAAAATGGATAACTTGAAATTGTAGGTAAAAACACATGTATGATCTAAGAAAAACACAAGCTAAAGTATTATGTGTCATTTAAATTATTTGACATCAGTCATAAGTTTCTGTTATTAATATCAGATATGAATAATAGCGCGTATTCAGTCGAGCAGAGGGTTTTGCAATTCTCCTATGTTCGGCTTTGAAAGTACCCACTCGGTATATTATAAATTAGAAATACATCTTTTGGAAATTTTTCTGTTTTTAAAACTATCTGCTACAATAGATATTAAATTCGTTTTATACGACCCTACTGTAAACGCGGCATGTGCTGCGGGTACCCAGCTAGTTGAAAATAAGTTACAAATTAGCGTTTTATGCTCGCAGTTATAAAACAAGTGATAATTATTTTAAAATAAAAAAATGTACCTTTTGCCATTTCTCGACCGCTTCGCGCTAATTGTCGAACCCTAATGCACCGGTTTTCGACCAGAGGTCGAGAATAGTGGTTCTGTGTAGCTAGATTTCGACCACACATCTTTTCAACAAAAAATAAGAGACCTTGCATACTAAGTATATAGATATATTTATCAAAATATTCTTTAATAGCTACTAAATATAGTATATTAATACATAAAACAAAAATTAAATTCTTTGCCAACAAATTAAAGAACAGACAACAATATAGAAAATACATAATAAAAGATACTCTAAACGTTTTGGCCATAGGTATTAAAAAAATAATAATAATAATATTTCTTGCTAATAAAGTAAAGATAACTCAAATTAAGCGCACATCAAGCAAATATATTCTTTAGTAGCCGCCTCGTCATATGACATGCCTAAAAATTCAGTACATTTCATATGAAACCACCTCGGACACTTATCACATCCTATGTTCTTCTCGTCTTCATCTTCCACATCACTAATCAAGTCTTCTTCGCAAGCAGAACATTGCAAATGTCCTTTTGTAATCGTTTTAATGTCGTTAAATCCTACCAATTTGCTCGACGGATTTTTCTTTTTTCTAATTGGCAATCTTTTTTGACGCTCTTTAGCTTGAGCTTGTCTCTCTTCCCGTTTCCTCTTTGCTTCCTCTTCTTTTTGAGTCTTTTCTTCTTCCTTTTTTGTTAGTTTCATTCTCCAAGCTCTAGACGAAATTGCACTAGGAAAATTGTCTTTGGGTTTCTTGTTTTTACCTGTAGGCTCGAGTGGTCGTGGGAGGAATAAGTACTTGTTAAGAATTGATTGCAAAGGACACCTTTCAGATGATGACGTTTTAGTTTCATGTTCCTTAAGATGCAGATCAGAGTTGGTTTTATTATTGCTTAATATTAAACCGGAATTAGTTTCGCCAGATTCCAATGGTGCATGAATTTCTTCATTTTTCTCAGTCGTCACACGATCGTCTTCAAGTTGATTTGGAGAGTCTCCATTTATCAAATCGGAATTAGTGTTGCCAGATTCCAGAGATGCATTGATTTGTTCATCTTTCTCAAGGGTCATCATGAATTTGGGATCATTTGGAGGGTCTCCATGTTGGTCTTCACATATCAAATCGGAATAACTGTCACCATATTCCAGTGATGCGCTGATTTGTTCTATATTCTCAACGGTGGTGTCACAAACCAGTTCTTGATTATTTGGAGGGTCTGGATCCGAGTCTTCTACAATAGATTCTAAAGGAATTGAGGATGGTTGGGTGTCATTTATTTCCAATCTTAGGGTTTCGTATGGGACTATAGTTAAATCTTGCAAGGGAACTATCGATCCTACTTGAAGCAAACTCTGGTTTGTAGTTAGTGACGATGTATTGGCACCTTCACTGATTTGATCGATTTCATTCAATATCACCTCGGCATTTATGCCGTATTCTCTCAATGTAGGAGCAATTGTTGTTATTACTTTTTTTGCAGCTGTCCACTCTTCAAGCGAAATACTTTCCTCATCATTATTTTGGTTTGTAAGTGTTTCCTGAAAGTTCTTGACACATTTTGTGTAGTCCACATTATTTGGGTTTAGTGGACACAACCCACATTTACGAAACCCATTAATTATTTGTTCTTTCATATTGTTATTGCATAGCGTTTCATTGAATATTTGACAAAAGTTTAATTTTGTGACGCACATGTTAGTGTTCTCTGGTCGATTTTGCCAGCTCCTAACCGTCTTTTTCCATTCATTTTTGAGTGGTCTAAAGACGCTTACATCGGCTGGCTGTAAAACATGCGTAGTATTAGGCGGCAAAGCGTATAAAATTATTTCATTGCCATGGCAAAATTCGGAAAGTGCTAAGGTCATGTGAGATTTGTGGCCGTCTATAAACAATATAATGGGACGTTTTATTTGTTTCTCAATGAGCCAGTTGTTAAAATCGTTGGCAATATATTCGAAGAACACGTCACTCTTCATCCACCCACTTTCTGACCTCCCTAAAACCCAGTGGGGTGGCATACTGTCAATGACTGCCCGTGGGGGGCGGATATAAGGAAAAACGACCAAGGGAGGAGATATAACTCCATCTGCAGAAAAAACGATCAACACTGTTAAATTTTCTTTTTCATTTCCCAATTTAATTTGGTACAAATTCCTCCAGCCTTTTGGAGCTATCACCTTTCCGGATTTTGGGCACAAAGAAAATCCGCTTCCGTCGCCATTGAATACACGACTCGGATCATCTAGAAGTTCCATGAGATTATTTTCTGTTAAAAATATTTGCAGCTCACGGAACCAAGCTCGTATGTACTCATCAGTTATGACAGCACGAGCTTTATTTATTCCTTCAGCTTCCCTCAAAGATAACTCCGGATGCCTTTTCATAAATTGTTTGTACCATTTTTGTCCCGGTCGCCCATCTTTGAAAAATTTCGCTTTATCGGTTTCTTGTGCAATTCTCTGCACCGTATTAAGATCTGTCTTCTTCAGCGGAAAACCGCATTTAGCGATTTTAATTATCCACCCCACAATTTTTTTCTCAACTTCAAGAGTCAAAATAGGATCTGGTCCAGTTTTTCTTCGAGCGACCAGCACCCTACCCTTGAGTCGGTCAATTATTGTTGTTTTAGGAATGTTGAATTGTCTACTGGCCTCCCTGATCCCTATTCTTTGTTCTTTTATTTCTTCTAGTGCCCTTTCTAGTTGCTCTGGAGCATATTGAAACATTTTTCGTTTATTTTTTTTTATCTTTGTCTGAAGGCTTTCAGAATTTGCTTTTCCTTTTCGAGTTTTTTTTGTTGGCGGCATCTGAAGAAAGTAGATTATCTTCGTTAATCACACATAGAAATAGGTAGGTAGATAGAGATAAAAGTAGTGGTCGACAGTGGTGTAGTTCACGTATACCATTTCTCGACCACCAAAAATGTCGGACGAATATTTAAAGATAGATTCATGATAATAGGTGGTCGAGATCTGGCATATCTTTCATCAGCGTATTCTAAACTGTTTAATAAAATGAAACAGAAAATATCTATGTCCTGTAAGTTAGAAAAAGATATAAGAATAAATTTGAATTTGAACCAGTTCTCGACCGCCCCGGTCGAGAACCGGATTTTTAAAATTTTGTAACCCAGTTAGTCGACCACCTCAATTTTCAGTAAAAAACTTTAATAAATTAGTTCGAATGATATTTAAACGATGTCTATAAGTATTTACTTCCACCTTATTATAAAAAACCATATCTAAAATTAAAATTTTAACGTCTACTTACTATTTACTCAGCCCATTAGTACTACTTATTTTGCATACACGTGGGTACAACACAAACACAGTAACATGCACTGGGTAAAATGGCCGACTAGATTTGACAGGAAGAGGGCGCGAAATACGTAAAACATTTGGAATAGGCGGTCGAGAATCGGACTTGGGTTTAAAAAGCATTGCATTCAATTATTTTCTTATTTTAGAGTGTTTTATGCATAAATGGTCGGGAACTGGCTCTGGTCGGCTAACTAGCGCATTCACCCTAGCAGCTAATATTTAACCAGCAGTGGCAAATAAAAAAAATCAGGTAACTTAACTTTGTAGCAAGAAGTATCTAATTGATACTCACAAGTAACCTGGAGTGCAGCTACAAATAGTCTTATGTTAGAAACTTGAATTTATTTGCTACAAAACTACCCACATTTCTAATAGCAACCATTTTTAATAACCTCGAGTAATAATGTACCAGCAGTAAATAAACGTGAGTTAAATAAACTGTTTACTTGGCTCATATTTCTCAGTGTGCTGCGGGCATAAGAAGGTGTTCAGTGAAATGCAACTGAGGTGCAATCTTATTGCCATTTTTACCAATTGCGGGTAATCGTACTACTTTTTCGGTTCTAGGTGGGATAGAAATAATTGCTATGGCGCACAGTGGTTTTTGAGCGGAAAAAAGTCGTTTTATGTCATGTTAGATATACACATATTTTTTACAATATTTGCATTTTAAAATAGTTGGACTATAAAGCTTTATATAGTTTTTATGAAATTACTTTGAATTATAGAAGCCTTATGACTCGAAAGTGAAACAATGGTCAACCTGCATAATTTTCTCTGAAAATGGTGCGTCGTCATAAGCGTTGTAAATAGGAAACTTATGACGAACTTGACGAACTTTATTTTTTATTTGATTATATACAAATATATGTAAAGTATTATTAAGAAAATGTCGATGATCAAGTACTAATTTTAATATGGGTCGTACCTAAAGACAGTGTGGTGTTTTCGAGATAAAGTAAAACTTCAATAGGTTATAAATTTTGATCGGCATCGATCGGTGACCCAAGGTAAGGTATATATACTGCATTAAACTATTAGTTATCAAACCAAACAAATACCAGCTGCGAAAATCTGCGAACTCAGTAGCTAAGCCCAGTTAACTATCAGATGGTATTATAAAAAATCCTTCTGGGAGTAACTGCATTATTACTATAAGCGTACCAATTGAAAGTAAGCAATACGTATGTATGTACATTTGCTATAATTGGACCATATTAGTCAGTTTTTTTTCTTCTCCAGTGGCGTAACTACAGGTGCGTATGTGGATATTTCTGGAGGAAAAAATAGTACGCCACTGTTTTTTTTGTTTTTACACAATTTTCAAATTTGTCAACTAATTTACGGTTGAAACAGTCTCTTGATATTTTTTCCTACCATTAAATGTTTTCGTATAAATCACACTTCAAAGATGAAAAATGCGAATAAAAAAATAACTCTGAAAACCCGTTTTTTGAATAATGACCACCTTTAGCCTCAAAAGTTTGTTCGAAGAATAGAAAAAAAAATACAAAGCCTGCATCTTTATAATAAAGCATTTGCAAACCCATGTTAATAGGAACTAATTTTCATGAAAGGAACATGTCCATAAAACGTCCTACAGAGGGTGTTCTATGCATGTCCACATAAGATATTATTATTTTTTGATATAGCGGCATAATACAGTTTTAGTAATATTTTTAGTTGTATAGTCACAATTACCTAATATTTATCAGAACGGAGATTCTTAGTAATAATATTAGAATATTACATTTTACACAACTTTTTTTTGACACTGTATATAAACCATCATTATCTTAATTATAGTTGCGATACTGGACATTACCTAATTAGGTTTATCAGTGTCGGTACTTGGTGTTTGTATAAATTTTAATTTCAATAATATGCAATTGGAATCCAATTTTCACACAAATCTGTTAAAATGTTGCTAACACGTCCGCCATATTGAATCCGCCATTTTGAATTATTCAATTTTGAAATCAGATTTTTAATCGGTGGCCTCGAAGACACCGGAAACCCAAATTTCAATTAAAACAAATAAATACTTCTCGAGATAATGAGTTTTTTCCGCACCCCCATATAACCTGAACCACTGTGTGGCGTTTTCCGGTAGTATTCTTTTGAAATTACATTCATTTCTTTTTTTAATTTCGTTTTGATTTTGGGTTTCATTAAAGTAAAATGGGATTACTGTTTCTTCTGTCTGTATGTGATTCCAAAGGTAATCAATACGTACAGATAATTTTGTTAGTAGGTCTGTACCTATAAGTCCAATGTAAGTGGGATGAAAATCGAAGAGATAAACAAGATGATCTCCTTCCTGATTGAAAAGGGGGGGAATGGGAATTGATGCTACTAGATTATGTTGTGTTGTTCCATGGCTGGTGGTAATTTCGAAGTTAGATTGGTAAATTCTATCAGGAAAATGTTCGTAAACAAATTTTAGGGAAAGTATGGTTTTGGAACTGCCAGTGTCAATTAACAACTTATGTTTTGTATTAGGGATTAATATGTATGGTAGTGTGGAAGATGGATTGATACTGAAAGATTCTATTCCGAGGCTACTATTCAAAAATTTTCGCCATCAATGTAATTGTCATGATCGGGATCTGGACTGTAATTTTCGGGGTTTTGCTCTTCAGAGATTTGTTGAAAATCACACCACCCTGGTTGTTCAAAATAATCAGGGTTCTGATATACATTTTCGGGTATTTCAATATCGGGTTGATAAGTTTCATTTAGTTCGGCATGATGTAATTCCTCAAAATGGAAATTACGGGGTTGGTTTGATTGTTGGATGAAGTTAGTTGGTCTGAAATTGTTTTGGAAATTTGGTCTTGGGGTGGTGAACCTTGTCGCGTTAATTGCTGTGAAGGGCCGCGTTTTTTGATTGTTGATGTCTCCATAGGTTCAGGTTTATAAGAAGGTTGAAAATTCCTTTGGTGTTTAAAAACATTTTGACCGGGTTTACCATATTTTGGTTGAAAACCTGGGAAACTTTGAGGAGGAACGTTTGGATTTAATTTGTAAACAGGTGTTTGGTTCATTCTAAATTGGGGTTGAGTTTGGTGAAAATGGGGTTGTTGTGAATAGTTTTGTGTTTGACGAAAATATGGTTGTTGTGGATAATTTTGAGTTTGCTGTCTTTGAAAAACGGGGTGTGGCTTGGCTGGAATTGGATTCATGGCTTGTTTAAATTGATGCTGTGGAATTCTGTTATTTGAATTTTGGAAGTATCTGATGTCAAGTTCTTCTTTCACATATGTTAAAGCATTTTCTAAAGTTTGCGGGCCACGGCTTCTAATAAAAGAGCCTAATGGTTCAGCTAATCCACCTATATAGGCAGTGAGTGTTAAATTTTTAGCTTCAGTGAGTTTATAATTTTTGATGGCCTGATGATCATTAGTAAGGGCAAAGTTAAGTTACCTGATTTTTTTTATTTGCCACTGCTGGTTAAATATTAGCTGCTAGGGTGAATGCGCGAGTTAGCCGACCAGAGCCAGTTCCCGACCATTTATGCATAAAACACTCTAAAATAAGAAAATAATTGAATGCAATGCTTTTTAAACCCAAGTCCGATTCTCGACCGCCTATTCCAAATGTTTTACGTATTTCGCGCCCTCTTCCTGTCAAATCTAGTCGGCCATTTTACCCAGTGCATGTTACTGTGTTTGTGTTGTACCCACGTGTATGCAAAATAAGTAGTACTAATGGGCTGAGTAAATAGTAAGTAGACGTTAAAATTTTAATTTTAGATATGGTTTTTTATAATAAGGTGGAAGTAAATACTTATAGACATCGTTTAAATATCATTCGAACTAATTTATTAAAGTTTTTTACTGAAAATTGAGGTGGTCGCCTAACTGGGTTACAAAATTTTAAAAATCCGGTTCTCGACCGGGGCGGTCGAGAACTGGTTCAAATTCAAATTTATTCTTATATCTTTTTCTAACTTACAGGACATAGATATTTTCTGTTTCATTTTATTAAACAGTTTAGAATACGCTGATGAAAGATATGCCAGATCTCGACCACCTATTATCATGAATCTATCTTTAAATATTCGTCCGACATTTTTGGTGGTCGAGAAATGGTATACGTGAACTACACCACTGTCGACCACTACTTTTATCTCTATCTACCTACCTATTTCTATGTGTGATTAACGAAGATAATCTACTTTCTTCAGATGCCGCCAACAAAAAAAACTCGAAAAGGAAAAGCAAATTCTGAAAGCCTTCAGACAAAGATAAAAAAAAATAAACGAAAAATGTTTCAATATGCTCCAGAGCAACTAGAAAGGGCACTAGAAGAAATAAAAGAACAAAGAATAGGGATCAGGGAGGCCAGTAGACAATTCAACATTCCTAAAACAACAATAATTGACCGACTCAAGGGTAGGGTGCTGGTCGCTCGAAGAAAAACTGGACCAGATCCTATTTTGACTCTTGAAGTTGAGAAAAAAATTGTGGGGTGGATAATTAAAATCGCTAAATGCGGTTTTCCGCTGAAGAAGACAGATCTTCTTAATACGGTGCAGAGAATTGCACAAGAAACCGATAAAGCGAAATTTTTCAAAGATGGGCGACCGGGACAAAAATGGTACAAACAATTTATGAAAAGGCATCCGGAGTTATCTTTGAGGGAAGCTGAAGGAATAAATAAAGCTCGTGCTGTCATAACTGAAGAGTACATACGAGCTTGGTTCCGTGAGCTGCAAATATTTTTAACAGAAAATAATCTCATGGAACTTCTAGATGATCCGAGTCGTGTATTCAATGGCGACGGAAGCGGATTTTCTTTGTGCCCAAAATCCGGAAAGGTGATAGCTCCAAAAGGCTGGAGGAATTTGTACCAAATTAAATTGGGAAATGAAAAAGAAAATTTAACAGTGTTGATCTTTTTTTCTGCAGATGGAGTTATATCTCCTCCCTTGGTCGTTTTTCCTTATATCCGCCCCCCACGGGCAGTCATTGACAGTATGCCACCCCACTGGGTTTTAGGGAGGTCAGAAAGTGGGTGGATGAAGAGTGACGTGTTCTTCGAATATATTGCCAACGATTTTAACAACTGGCTCATTGAGAAACAAATAAAACGTCCCATTATATTGTTTATAGACGGCCACAAATCTCACATGACCTTAGCACTTTCCGAATTTTGCCATGGCAATGAAATAATTTTATACGGTTTGCCGCCTAATACTACGCATGTTTTACAGCCAGCCGATGTAAGCGTCTTTAGACCACTCAAAAATGAATGGAAAAAGACGGTTAGGAGCTGGCAAAATCGACCAGAGAACACTAACATGTGCGTCACAAAATTAAACTTTTGTCAAATATTCAATGAAACGCTATGCAATAACAATATGAAAGAACAAATAATTAATGGGTTTCGTAAATGTGGGTTGTGTCCACTAAACCCAAATAATGTGGACTACACAAAATGTGTCAAGAACTTTCAGGAAACACTTACAAACCAAAATAATGATGAGGAAAGTATTTCGCTTGAAGAGTGGACAGCTGCAAAAAAAGTAATAACAACAATTGCTCCTACATTGAGAGAATACGGCATAAATGCCGAGGTGATATTGAATGAAATCGATCAAATCAGTGAAGGTGCCAATACATCGTCACTAACTACAAACCAGAGTTTGCTTCAAGTAGGATCGATAGTTCCCTTGCAAGATTTAACTATAGTCCCATACGAAACCCTAAGATTGGAAATAAATGACACCCAACCATCCTCAATTCCTTTAGAATCTATTGTAGAAGACTCGGATCCAGACCCTCCAAATAATCAAGAACTGGTTTGTGACACCACCGTTGAGAATATAGAACAAATCAGCGCATCACTGGAATATGGTGACAGTTATTCCGATTTGATATGTGAAGACCAACATGGAGACCCTCCAAATGATCCCAAATTCATGATGACCCTTGAGAAAGATGAACAAATCAATGCATCTCTGGAATCTGGCAACACTAATTCCGATTTGATAAATGGAGACTCTCCAAATCAACTTGAAGACGATCGTGTGACGACTGAGAAAAATGAAGAAATTCATGCACCATTGGAATCTGGCGAAACTAATTCCGGTTTAATATTAAGCAATAATAAAACCAACTCTGATCTGCATCTTAAGGAACATGAAACTAAAACGTCATCATCTGAAAGGTGTCCTTTGCAATCAATTCTTAACAAGTACTTATTCCTCCCACGACCACTCGAGCCTACAGGTAAAAACAAGAAACCCAAAGACAATTTTCCTAGTGCAATTTCGTCTAGAGCTTGGAGAATGAAACTAACAAAAAAGGAAGAAGAAAAGACTCAAAAAGAAGAGGAAGCAAAGAGGAAACGGGAAGAGAGACAAGCTCAAGCTAAAGAGCGTCAAAAAAGATTGCCAATTAGAAAAAAGAAAAATCCGTCGAGCAAATTGGTAGGATTTAACGACATTAAAACGATTACAAAAGGACATTTGCAATGTTCTGCTTGCGAAGAAGACTTGATTAGTGATGTGGAAGATGAAGACGAGAAGAACATAGGATGTGATAAGTGTCCGAGGTGGTTTCATATGAAATGTACTGAATTTTTAGGCATGTCATATGACGAGGCGGCTACTAAAGAATATATTTGCTTGATGTGCGCTTAATTTGAGTTATCTTTACTTTATTAGCAAGAAATATTATTATTATTATTTTTTTAATACCTATGGCCAAAACGTTTAGAGTATCTTTTATTATGTATTTTCTATATTGTTGTCTGTTCTTTAATTTGTTGGCAAAGAATTTAATTTTTGTTTTATGTATTAATATACTATATTTAGTAGCTATTAAAGAATATTTTGATAAATATATCTATATACTTAGTATGCAAGGTCTCTTATTTTTTGTTGAAAAGATGTGTGGTCGAAATCTAGCTACACAGAACCACTATTCTCGACCTCTGGTCGAAAACCGGTGCATTAGGGTTCGACAATTAGCGCGAAGCGGTCGAGAAATGGCAAAAGGTACATTTTTTTATTTTAAAATAATTATCACTTGTTTTATAACTGCGAGCATAAAACGCTAATTTGCAACTTATTTTCAACTAGCTGGGTACCCGCAGCACATGCCGCGTTTACAGTAGGGTCGTATAAAACGAATTTAATATCTATTGTAGCAGATAGTTTTAAAAACAGAAAAATTTCCAAAAGATGTATTTCTAATTTATAATATACCGAGTGGGTACTTTCAAAGCCGAACATAGGAGAATTGCAAAACCCTCTGCTCGACTGAATACGCGCTATTATTCATATCTGATATTAATAACAGAAACTTATGACTGATGTCAAATAATTTAAATGACACATAATACTTTAGCTTGTGTTTTTCTTAGATCATACATGTGTTTTTACCTACAATTTCAAGTTATCCATTTTTACGCAGAGTGACATGCGAAAACAAAAGCGACAAGTTTGTTTTAAAGACAATTCTGATTACGAATTTAATTTTAAGTCATAAGGTGCGTAAAAATGGATAACTTGAAATTGCAGGCAAAAACACAAGCTAAAGTATTATGTATCATACATAGTTGAAATCAGAAAAAAAAGTTACATTCAAAAATGAAAAATCCAATATGGCGTCCATAAGAAAAACAAAAGTTGACAGTCGATTGTTGGCTATTTTAAACCATATGAGAAAAACAATCGCATATTTAGATTCCCCTTAAAAAAGTGTCTTAAAAATGTCTTAATTAAAAATTCCTAGTTTCACTTGTTTTCATTTTATCAGCGAAAAACAAAACTCGGGAATTTTGATTTTTTTAGATATTTACTAAACTAAACGTTGTAGGTCCAATTCCTTTTGAGATTATTGATCAGCATTAAAATACTCAACTTTGCCTCCATTTAACCGACTTCGTATCTCTTAAGCTAACCGAGATCCACACCCTGTATATTATCATATTTTTGGATAGGCTTCAGGCTACTTTCATAGATATTGGATGCTGTTGAAATAGTTATTTATATATTAAGTGCGCAAAGCAAAGGTTTTTTTAAGCTTGAGAATGTTAGGTAAAAATACATTCGAAAGCTCAAAAAACCGGCTTTGCGTACGTAATATAAACAACTTTTTTTCTAAAATTGCACAGCTTTACCTAAACAGCAAGTTCATTCAATTCATAAAAAAAACGGCAGCATTATTTTTTAAAGTTACCGTTGCACGGGTTTCTGTAGTTACTAATGTAAATAAAACGAATTTAATATCACAAGTAAAGATCTACACCTATTAAAATAATCAATGGGAGATTCTCTAGGGTGTTGTTTGAGTCGGGATATATCAATTTTCAGGTTCAATTCTGACCTTTGGTCACCAAAATTTTCAATCAATAAATTTTTAAGGGCATCCCATGTATCTAGTATTTGTCCGGTAACTACATCTAATGCAGCACCTTTTAGGCGATTACGTGCAGCAGAAAGCAGAAGCCTATTTATATAGGCTGTTGGGTCCTGTTTTTGCCAGAACTGTCGAGTGATATCCTCTACAGCTCGTATATATTCCGAAAGTTCGGAGGGGTTTCCCTCGAATCTGGGAATTTCATTTAGTAATGAAGTGTGAAATCCTGCGGGGTAACCAGCGAATGGTGGTTGGACTGGTGGTACTTCTACTTGGTTTTGTTGTTGGTTAGCCATTTCAAGATTGGCTTGTAAATTTTCAAAAAGGTTAACTAGTTTGCCTACTTCAGGGTTTGGGTTTTCGTAGTCGGAATTTTCCGAACTTGATAAGTCTACTTCAAAGTCTGATTCGGATGAATCCAGTTTTTAATTTATAATCACTTTGGTTTAAAACGTTAGTGGGACCTAAATCAGGGTTCCTACTCATAGAGCATTAGTCGTTTGGGCGTTTAAGTATCGATAAGCAATACACCAAACTTCTCTCTTACAATGCTCTAATATGATCTTAAACTAATTTATTAATTCTATATTAGTAGAAATATTAAACTTTGTTTCACTTAAAAATTGTTTAAAATTCTTACGCAATAATTTTCATCTTGTCTCCAATAGACTGTTGTCCGCGATGGACGATGGATTGCAATAATCAGCTCTGGAACCAGCGTTGCTTCTCCTGTGGCGATGCTTGTCCGTAGGAATCAGCTTTGTTGGAACCAGGGTAGAATTCTGCCTTTCAATGTTTGGAAAAGCTTCCTTCTGGACTGGCTAGAACGGCACGTATTTTTCACAGGCGATGCTTGTCCTGGATGGATGGTGTTTTAACAACGAAGATTCGGATTGGATCAATTAAGAATTTAATAATTCAAAAGACTAGTCAGATTTTGAAAGCCTTTTTGACCAATCCCACCGACTGCGCCAATAATATTTACGTGTTGAAGATAAATTAAAAAAAATTATTTTTTTTAACACGGAGTTACAATTTTAGTGTATACAAACTAACATCAAGCATCATAACTGAGTTTAATTACATTCTACAATTATATAATATTTACTTATCATGCTAAACTGCTGACCGCGTGGGTCGCCTACATTTACCTAAGAACACTACCTAGAACACATAACTCTCCCTCGCTTTGAAAAATTGTTCTTTTCACTTTTCCTTTGCTATGCTTATTTATTTCCTCCATTTGAAACTTTTCCATAAAAGGTGTGCTGGTCAAAATTTCAGTAGATTTTTTCTTTCTCCCACCTTTTGTAGAATTATTTATTATTTGTGTTTGCAGATTTTGGATACGATTTCACCGATTCTGGTGAAAAATATAGCTGTTCTGCATCTTCGAGAGCTGAAGATAGTTCGAGAATATTTTCGATCAAAGGCTGGTCCGTGACATATGCTGGCAAGAATTCATCATTGTCGTAGATTGCTTTGTCGAGTGGACATATTCCTGTATTTTTAAAGGCGGATTTAATATTTTTTGAACAAAACGCTTGTGGGTAGGACTTGCCAGGACCACCTTAACGTAGCGGGCCGGCTCATGGCCCAGCGCAGTGGAGGGGATTAAGCCCAAGCTAGACACGGCATCCCATACGTTATAATGCAGTTTAACCAACGAAATGTTGTAAATTGGCATTGTCAATCTGATTCTAAGTAAAATACTGCGTTTATTATTTATGGTATATACATACATAATTAATGTGAGCTTACTATCATTGCTAAATACTATTAAAATCATTATACAACTTTACAGAACACAAAAAGCATTACCTACTAACTAAACACACACAGTACTACAACTATAATTTTTAGAATACCTAATTTATAACTAAAAATATCACTTTTAAATAACAATGTGTTAAAGTAGAAATTACAATAATAAGTAATAAGCAAAGTTTAGTGATTATTATAAAAAATAGAATTCTTCCACAAAGTTTGTATTCAAAGAAAAAATAGTAGTTATCTGTTTATGTGAACATTAAACGATTAATCTAACTTACTACTGAAGTAACTTAATTTTTAAACGTTTCTTACTACACCTTATTTCGCAGTAGTTAAGGTAGCATAGGTTGATAATTTTCTTTTTTTTCCTTTTCCCTTTTTTGATTTAGCTATATTAGCAGAATTATTTCTATTTTTTGAATAGTTGTTAAGCAATATATTTGAGAATATTACAGTAGTCTTGCGAATCACTGCGTTTTTACTGCCACACGAACAACTTGTAAGGTTTTCAAAATTAATATCGTCAAAATTTTCTTCGCTTAATTTACACAAAACTTGTTGCTGACTAGTCGATACATTAATAAAATATTCCTCATATATTTCACTTATCAGAACCGTAAACGTTTTAAGCATTATAACAATCATCTCCAGTAAATAGTTCTTTGGTACTTTTAAGCCACCTCGGTCCAAGTTTTTAATATAAGAGTAAATTTCCGGATTTATTTCGTATTCCAGTTCTTTTTCCGTCGTCAAAGAGTTTTTGCAAATCTGGCACGTTAGTTTAGATTTTAATTTATTGGCTATATGCAATATATATCAAAACCATATAATCCGTTTTTTCAATTTCAATCACATCTATATGTTTGTCAATTTCTTCATAAACTTGGTTTAAATGAATATCTAGCGAATCATCAAAGTTCTCATTATATTTCTCTGGTATGGTAGGGATTTTATTTGAAATTCTCCTAATTTCGCCGACCGAATATTTAATAAACTTAAAAGTTTAAGTTTTTTTTCGGATTCCAATACTTGCGTAACTGACACGTTATAAATCGCTCCATTCATTTGGCGGTACTGGCCAAATCTTCCTTCCAGTGGATCCGTTTGAAATTTAGCTAACAATACATATTCGAAATTACATTTTGTTAGCAGATATTGACAAAGTGAAATGATTGCTTCACAAGTATGAAGTAAAGCAGTGTGAGTTTGCGTGGTTAATTTGCCATTTCTTTTTTCAACATTTCTTACAGCAAGTGTGTTCCAGTTTCTTAGCCATTTTACAAATTTCTGTAAAAATAAAATGTTATTGTCATCTATTGATTTAATGGCATCGCGATAAGAATCGCGTTTGTGTATTCCCATATACGGATTATGGCAGTTTACAATTTTCCACCAAGTAGAAATGATTTCTAAGAACATAATGGTTCCTTCTGGTTGTATATTTAATATTCTGCTAAGTTCCTTTAATGCGACTATGTTCCTCTCGTCAAACAATTTCGCGCAGAGTAACACATTTTGTCTTTGTATGCCGTCAGGATTTAACACCGTAAAGTTCAATGACGGTGCCATTTTTACAACTTGGGATTCTTCGAAAAAATATAATCTACGCATATGACATATTTGCGCGTTCAAGTAAGTTTGATTAGCATTACAACTTATTCTTGATGGTCCTGGTTCGGTTTCGTAGTTTATAATATTGTCGTTTTCAAATTTTGGAATAAAAAACGTTTGTTGACTGTCCTTTTGATTCAGCCAATTGTTTCGAACACTTTTAAACAAATGCACCGAATCAAATAATAGATATATAGGCTTGTTATTGAACTTATTTATTATATAATGCTTAAGTGGTCCTTCACTGAGAGTTTCAAATGCTTTTCGATTCACTTTGTTGTTATCTGATATTAAACACAAAATTTCGTATCCAATACCAGTTAATTTTTCTATAACAGTTCTTATTAACGAGACTAAGTATTCCGATGTTAAATTCTGAACTGGGAATAATCCTATAACGTCTTTATTTTTGGACAAAACAGACGTTAACATAAATGTTTGTATAGTAGTCGCCGTTTTTGTATTGTCTGTACTACTTAGTCCTTCTAATTTTCCACTTTTGTAATTTATTTGCGACTTGACATAACTCTCATCAAACAGAATGTTTACAATTTTTTCTTTTTCATCTAAAGTCTTAAGCTTTTCACTTAAATATCTTAAATGGCTATCGTTTATACCTGACTCACTAACACCTCCAACAGAGCATATTTTTTTCAAATATGACATGTGAGGTAATGTCAAACATTCTGATTTTCTAAGAAATTTATAAGCAGCTGGATGAGAATAGAATAATGTGCAAGACCACGTTAACATTTCTGGCGTATATTTCGGAGAGTCTTTACATATAACCAGTCTAATTTGTGCAATTAAAAAATTCAGTTTTGTCAGAGTTAATAAATCGGTGTCATATCTACGACAGTTTTCTAAAATATCCACAGCACTGTTTAACGTAAAATTTAAGGAATTTTTATTGTCATTTTCTGTATCCGACTGAATTAAATCAATTAAATCCTGTAGTTTTGACCAAGAATCGCACACATTGTATTTTATATTTTTGTATTTGTGTGTTTCCATACAATAATTGCCGAAAATTTGAAAAATTAAATCGTTTTTAATCCGTAGCGAACTTTTTATCATAGGACAATTATTATCCAAATTTTGCATGTTAATAAAAACTATAAAAGAATCTTTTTCCACAATTGTTAGAAATTCGATATTTTTTAATTTATATTTATATTTTGTTTTTAATTGACTAAAATCGGATATGCTCTGCTGTTCTTCTTGTTTTTGTTTAAGTTGTTCTAAATTTAACTTTTTTTTATAATTCCTAATATTAGGGTCCGTTCGTTGTTTTGTAACATTTATGGTCATGTACGATGGCTGATTTGGGAATACTGTCGGATATGCTTCTTTTTTTAATGTAATTTTTTTCCTAGGCACTACTGTAACAGATCCATCTGGTTTTACATACTTGTCCTCTTTAATAATACAACTTCCATCAAAGTGTTTAATACATACAACTGAACTTTGTTTTGGTTGCCACGAAGCTCAGTGTATGTATTTTACCCATTTTTCTTTTAACAGTGGGTCTTTTGGAAATTTAAATACATGTACACTACCTGCACTTCCATAATTGCTGTTGCAATTAGGTACACAGCAAGATGTTGGCATCCTTTTTGTAAAAACACAAGTAAATTATTTAAAAAAATGTTAATTAAATAATACCTATACCTACTTGTATTATATTAATCCAAGCTCAATATAAAAAATTCACTGAGCAATTCTTGTAAATTGTAATAAAAAATAATACATTAACGTACTTCACTAACTCGCACAATGCATTGCACTTGCAATATGTTGGGCCTAATCCCCTCCACTTTACATACTTGCGAGCAGCGTGAGCCGGCCCGCTAGTTAAGGTGGTCCTGGACTTGCCCAATAATTCATTAATGTCGTATATTGTTATTCTCAGTTCAGCATGATTTATTAACCAATTGTTGCATTCACTATTGTAGTACCGCTTTTATGGACCATAGACACATTAGGCACCTGGCCACTGTTGGTGGTTCTCCCGTATGTGTTGCACTAAACACATTTTTAACTACAACTAGTTAACTGCGGTTTAAGCAAAGGCAAGCTGTGACGTCATTATCACGTGTGGCCGTGTAGCGACGCGATTGGCTAACACTTGATTTTGGTTCGACGGCGTTTTGTTTTAGTTTCTTGTCAGTAGTGTGCATGTTTATCTGTGTTTCTGATAATTTATTATAATACACTTTTTACAAAATAGAAAAGGGGAGCGTTCTAGCAATTTCACTGAAACAACTTTTAGGAACTGTCTTATAATATAAAATTCCTCAATGTTTGTCTAATGTCCTCTGGATTTTGAGGCATATTTATAAAATCTGCACACCTGGCAATCCTTTCGGTAATTTTTGGAATTATATGACATACAGTCGTTTTGTGCACGTTTACATGATCAGCAGCTGTTTGTTGATAGCATCCTGTTGCATAAAATATTAAAATGGTAGCAGTAACTGATTTATTGCTGAGACGGGGAAATTTCTATTAGAGATAGGTTCCAGTTCGTGAATACGAAAATCTTGGACCATTTGCTGCACAATATTTTTTGAAAACCGATACCTGACTTTGAAATCAATATCATCATACATTTCGAAAGGATGATTTCTAGGACGGTACAATTGAGGACTATGCTGCAACAACGAGGTAAGTCCACACTGGTACATTTTGAGTTATTTAATAAAATCATTGTAACCTCTACATTTCGGAATAAAAATAATATATCTAAGTGGCATTTAATCATAATGGTGGTTATAGAGACTATGACAAGTGTTATGTTAAAATTCTTTTGTTTTACAAACGCTAAAAAAATAAAAACATTTGGACTTGCCTCGTTCTTGCCCCAAGTTTAGCAAAACGGTTAATGAGATAACTACAAATTTGAAAAACAAAACTGTTGTAGGTATATAATGCAGTTTATTTGACTGTCTTATGTAACACAAAAAGTAAACAAAACATGTATTTAAAAATTAAAAGCTAGAACTTAAAATTATTGAAGGAAATGTTCATATTATTCATCAATCTCATCATCGTCATCGGTAACATCAGTCTCTTCATCGGTATTACCCTCGCTTTTGAGGTTCATGTAGTAGGGTTCATTTGCAGGTACATACTTCCTTGCAAGTGTCATAACGTTGTCGTACTTCGCCTTTTTCAACGGAATAGTGCTCTTGTAGACCATATTCTCTTCTTTGGGCAAATTAATAGGTAAAACAATACCTCTCTTTTGAATGTTATATTTGGAATATATTACCAATCCCGTCGTAACGCTGCATTCAATCTCATTGGGTGAACTGTTCTGATACATAAAAATCCGCTGTTGCGAAATTGCAAACTTCTGCTTGTTTTTGTTTGTTACGACTTTTTTGTAGAATGTCGACAATACGTCAACAAAATTTAGGATCATATTCTGGGATACAACTATAACTCTGAATTTTTTACAAGATTTTTTTAAATGAGCAATGTACTCTTCTGGAGTAAAGATTCTTTCTACTTTTCTCATGTATTTTTCTGCAACACCAAATGATCTGTCGCATGGAAGAAAACTGTGCCCTGGTTCCGCGAATCTGTGCACTATAGTTTTAAAACGTCCATTTTTTGCCAAAGTGAATAAAAACTGCACCATTGTATGATTTTTATTTTGGGCAGCGCAGTTATCGGAATATAAATACAGAGTGTCAACAGTTTTATCTAAAATATTATCTAAATAATGCATTAGGAAACGGATGGATTCGTTTGGAGTTTTCTTTCCAGCAGTTTCATCATAGACAGAAAAATGGGATAACCCAGTTTTGGCTGAGTGGATACAAAAATTGAACATCCAAAGTTGTCGCAAATAGAACGCGTCTCCTGATGGCACCTTTGGAAGAGGTGCGTTTTGTTGGTAGTCAAAACATAATACATCGATTTTTGAATCTTCTTGAGCTAATTTGCTTTTCTTTTTCATATCATCAAAAAAGGTTTGCGCGTTACATTGATGCAATTTTTGTGCGACTTCGATTTTCTTTATTTCTTCTGCCAAAGTTGTAGCTTTTTTCTTATTATCTAGGTTATCACACAGTTGACACGTATCAGACTTTGGATGTCCAAAACGGTAGTTCCCAAAATGTGCTTTAAAATATCGAAAATAGAAATCATATGTTACGTGAGGTTGGAACGCTGGTGTTTTTCCTTTATTGTCATTTAAGAGAATCATCATCTCTGGTTCGTGCTTTGCGAGGTGAAATTCATACAGTCTTCGTATGTTGAGTTCGGGAGATAAATAATACTTGTTTAGGTTTTTTGATCTACTATAATGAGACGTTCGTCTTGGTTACGCCTTAATATTATCTTCTATTTTTTTAGTAGTTTCTGGGGGGATAGCATTAGGTCTGTGAGAATGTTTTCTCCTTTTGTCTTGGGGTGAACTAATATCTGAAGCATTTTTTATGTGACTTGCAATGAGTTCAACTCTCTTCCTTGATATGCCATGAAGCGAGTAGAAAGCTTTCTGGTACACATCGAAGTTTTGTATACCCATCCGTATCTAAAATTAAATAAATAATATCATAAGTCTTGTTAATGCAGACTTTTGATTGCCTTACCTTGTACTTATTTGATGTAGATTTTGCTGTTCTCGCTCTAGTGCGTGGACGATTCCTTTTGAGTACTAGCGACGTGATAAGCCCAGCCAAATACTGATCTTGCGCGGCTTTATTGCCAAGTGCATTAAATTTTTTCAGTAAATTTGTACGAATTTCGGCATTTATTTTCTCAAAACATTGTTTTCGGCAAGCACAAGCTGGGCCAGTTACTCTTGCAGCAGTAACTTTCTTTTTGCTATTCACATATTCCTCACCACATGCTCTTTTTCTTTTCCGGGTATTTCTTTACCACTTCTCTGGGTTGTTTTTTTTAAGCGTTTACACACTTCACTATTTTGCACATTGTTGTTACTAGTATCACTATTGTTGGTTTCTGGTTGTTCATATTCAGAATGATCTGAACTGAATGGATCAGATTCGCTATTTTCATCGTCCATTATTCTCTTTTGTAAATACACCGCGTACACACACAATAACACGAACTGTCAGAAATGTGTGGTTATTTTGACCGATTTTGACTTTCTAAAGTTGTACCATAATTGGGTGCCAAAAAGAGGCAAGTCTGGACTTGCACCGTTTTTGCGCCAAATGCGTTTGTAAGGCAAGTCCAAATATTCAAATAGGCAGCTTAATGTACATCGGACTTGCTGCGCTCTTGCACCAATCGATTCACGATAAAATATTGGTTCTATAATGATACTAAACTAAAAAATGGTTCAATGTGGACTTGCTTCGTTATTGCAGCATTGTCCTCAATTTCGGTCGTGGCAACATATCGACCAATTCCAACAATTCATCATCGGATGATGAGGATGTTGTTATCGATGCAGTAGTTGACATTATAAATCACAGCTAATCACCCTAAATATATACTACACTCTCTAATTAGATATCAATTGAAGGGCATGCTGCAACAAGGACGTATCTGTCATTTTCCAAATTGTTCAGGAAGTGATAAAAACTGAATAACTTTCTAGGACATTAAGGCAAAGTCGTACAATATTATACAATAGTTCTGCTAGGGATTGCGAGCATTTTAGCAGAAAACAAAATAACTTCAACACTTTGTTCAAAAAAAATATTTTTATTTTGCAGATACATCCTTATTGCCACCAAAAATGAAAAAACTGTAACGATATCTTCAAAATATGTTATTATATCAAAAATACAAAAGTAAAATATTATATGTAGTAGCGTACATTATAAAAACCAAAAGATATTATTCATCATGAAAGTAAAACATTTTATTCTGCAATATCTTCCGCATCATCGGTGACATCAGTTTCTTCGTTTGGTTGTTGATCTGATTTTAGTTTGCGGTAATAGTCAATCTCTGCTAGAGGAACGTATTCGTTTGCCAGAAGCATTACGTTATCATATATTTTCTTTTTGACCGGAAGTGGCATATTGTACAGGATTGGTACATTATCCAACACAGGTACATCTTTGGGGTTTTTTTGGATGACAAAAGAGGAAACCAGAGTAAAGTTCATCATTTTACAACATCTGATTTCATTCATATGTTCGTTGGAGTATTTTATTATTTTGTACTTAGATAACTGATATGGTGAAGTTCTCTTTGTCCTTGTTTTTGATTGTTTTTTTAAAGTAACTACCCAAGGAATCGGAAAAGTGTAAAATCATATCCTGGGTAACCGGAACAACTTGAAAGTTTTTAGGGCTGCTGTTTTTATAGTGTTTCATGTATTCAGCTGGTAAATAGACGCACTCAACTTTTCTGACATGTTTCTCCACAACTCCAAAACATCTGTCGCAACTGTGGCCAGGTTCGGGATATCTATGCACGATCTTTTCAAATCGACCAGTTTTTACCAAAGTATATAAATAATCAACCAAAGCATTATTTTTATTTTGTGCTCCGCAATTATCAGAAAATAGGTATAAAATCTTAACACCTTTGTTAATAACGTTATTTAAATAATGGTTCAAAAAGCTAATCGTTTCGTTTGGAGTTTTTCGTCCCGTAATTTCGTCATACATACCGTCTGGGTACTTTCAAAACCGAACATAGGGGAATTGCATTGTAACTAACCTTTATATAGATTCCTGCTCGCCATTTAAACCCACAAGGATGGTAATGGTATGAATAGAACGACAAAAATACAGCGCAGCTGATGGCACCAATAAATGTTAGTACTTAGTTATCTTTTTCTGTAAAAAAAATTATAAAATAATGCTATTTTGAAATAATATAGGTTGCTATGATTGTCAACTTTTTTTTTCTGTCAATTAAATTATTTGAAATCAGTGGATGTTTCTGTTATTAATATCAAATAATATGAATAATAACGAGTATTCAGTAGAGCAGAGGGTTTTTATAATAAAGACTACCATCCTATAAAGATCAGTTACAATGCAATTTCCCTATGTTCGGCTTTGAAAGTACCCACTCGGTATAAAAGTGAGCCATTCCAGTTGTTGCTGAATGTATGCAGAAGTTATACATCCAAAGTTGTCTCAAATAAAAAGCGTTACCAGACGGTACTTTTGGCATGGGAGCGTTTTGCTGATGATCAAAAGACAGACATTCACATATTGGTTCATTTTTTGCTAATTCCGATTTATCCTTGAGATTGTCAAAAAAAACCTTGGCTTTTGCATGATGCAGTTTACGTTCTGTTTCCAGTGCCTTTATTTCTTCTTCTGTAAGCAACAATTTGCTTTTTAATGGTGTGTCTACTGTGTCACAAACTTTACAGGTATCTGACCTGGGATGAGAGAAACTTATATTAAAGTTCGCTTTAAAATAGCGAAAATAGAAGTCGTAGCTGACTTTAGGTTTATGGATATTCTTTCATCCGTAAACCAGTATCTAAATATTTCTGGTTCGAATTTTTGGAGGCATAGTTCATGAAGTTTTTTAACATTAAGCTCTGGCGATAAGTAATATTTTTTAATATTATTTGGTCTACTATAGTGTCATGTTCTACGTGGTAAACTTTTGATATGGTCATCTATTTGCTTCACGATTTCGTCTGGCACAGCATTTGGCCTGCTATCATGCTTACCTCTTTTATCCGGTGGGGCAGTTGTAGTTCCCTGTTTAACTAAATGCATGGCAAGACGTTCCAGCCTTTTAAACGATATACCATGTAGAGCACAGAAAGCTTTTTTACACACTCTAGTTCGAATCTAATTCGAAATCTAAAACAGTAATGATAAGTTACAACGAAATATTCAATCGTACCTCTTCTTACCTCGTATGTGTTATGTAGCTGGAGCTTTTGCGAGTTCCTGCGCTTCTTTTGTGATTTATTTGAACTGCCGTTATTAGTTCGCAAAGGTAAATATCTTGTTGAATTTTATCACCAATTTTGTCGAAATTTTCTAGTAGTAGCAAACGTTTTTCAATTTCCACTTTTTCAAAACATTTATACTTGCACTGACAGTCCTTTCCAGTTATTCTAGCAGGTACAGGGTTATTCCTAGAATTTTTGTGACCTTTACCTTCTGCCTTTGACATCTTTCTGACATTTCGTTTCCAAAGTTTTTCTCTTTTTTAAAACAACAGGAACATCATCTTCACTACCACTAGTTACACTGGGTTCATAGTTCATAGTCACTTGAACCACCACTAACTGGCTCTGAATCACTTTGAGTATCACTCATCGTCACCGATGCACATGTCGAAAGTATTTTTAGGTTATATTGCATCTACATTCGTTTGGAGCAACAAGGACGCATGTGGTGCAGATGCTCTGTATTGCACCCAACGAATAATGTATGTATGTTACATACACCTCTATTGTACGAAGCGCGTGAGGATGTATCTGTATTATGGGTACTGTTGTGTATTTAGAGAACACAGTTTTAGTTAAGGGTAGTACTAGTCAGTTAGTTCGGGGTGACAGTTGTTTCAAATAATGTATGTGTTGTGATTACAGTAAATGGTACCGTAAGGCGGTGTTACTTTACCACGATTTTGACATATTTCTCGTAATATTACCCTTATTCCAGAACTGGTAGCTCACCCATGAATAAACGCCACATTTTGAAATACCCTGTATATACAAAACCGTTGCACCTAGCCTCCTAAAATTTTGGCAAGGTAACCTCAATACATTGAGCGAGGAAGCAATATGATTAAAAAGTGCTCAAACAAAACGATAATTCGTCCACGTACCTTAGCAGTTCAAGTTTTCTAACTTGCTCTTTTCTACTTGTTGTGAAAAATAATTATTGCACGACCTACACATAACTCGACACTGATTGTTTTGCCGCTAAAACATGTTGCCAACATCACTTAAAATGGACATGCGCGCAAAAGTTGCATTGTTGCCACTTCTTGGAAAATATGATTTTCTTTTATCCGTGAAGTGCAACTGGGTAAAGTCACCCCTGTGAGGCAAAGTAACCCCGCCTTACGGTAATTAAACTAATCAGTTGTTATTATTATTATGAACCTATACAACATTAATTGGCGACGAGGATGGTCGATTAGTACAATTATCAACGTCTTACTGCAAAAATTGGAAAAAAATGATCGATGTTAATAAAAAGTAAAGTGTGAAGTCAATCATAAAGTCATAGCTAACTAAAGCATTATAGTCGTACCAGTCAAAAATAAAAGGGAAGTCAAAATGTCGATAATTGGAAGTATTGAGCCGTTGGATCTAAATAAAATGGACATCGAGTGTTACCTAGAACGAATGGAACACCTGTTTAAATGCAATAAAGTAGAGGAGAGTGAAAAAGTGGATTTATTTATCACACTTATTGGAAGTGCAGCCTATAAGTTCCTGAAAACGCTAATAGAACCTGAAAAAGTGTTGTCTAAGTCGTATGTACAACTAAAAAAATATTTGGAAGAAAGATTAGCTCCAAAAAGGTTAGTGATAGTTGAAACATATAAGTTTTATAAAATCAGTCAAGGAGAAATGTCCATTTCTCAATATATTGGCAAACTGAAGGAACAGGCGAATGTATGTGAATTTGGAAACTTTATAAGTAGAGCATTAAGAGATAAATTCGTATGCGGATTGACTAATAAAAAGATCCAGGACAGGCTACTTGCTGAAACGGATGTATCATTTTATAAGGCATGTCAAATAGCATTAGCTCAAGAAGTGGTGCAGCAAGAGAGTTTAGAACTTCAACAATCCTTTGTAAACAAAGTCAAGCAGAATGTAACTCAACCAAGAAAAACAAGTGAGCAGGCAGGTTACCTACCAGCCCACCATGCCAAATGGAAGAAATTATCAAGCAGGTATAAGTCAGTCACGTCAATATGCCAGGTGTTATAGGTGTGGACGGTTCCATAATTGTACAACATGTCCAGCAAGAGATTGGATGTGTTTTTTGTGTAAAAGGCCGGAGACGTATTCTCGAATCTCGACAGGCTAGAGTCGTATGCGAATTTGACGTTATTTCGAATGAGTTGACAAGATTGGTATTCTTGAAATCGATCACGCGACAATTGCCGTGCACTCGTCGATAGAATTACAACGAGCGCTGGGTGACCACTAGAATTTGTTTGGCGAGTGCTCGCCATAGATTATAGTATGCGTAACTATGGTTTTTTGCTTGTTGTTGGCTCTTGTTTCTCGTTTCCTTTCGTAAGTTAGGTTGTGTGCGAATCTTTGACGTTAAGCATGTCAGAAAAATTAAAAAAAAACGTTTACACCAGTGTGGAACAGCGGCAAATGTTAACAGAATTGTTGGAAAAAAAAACCACAACTCGTAAGCGGGAAATTTACTGCGAAATTTACATTTAAAGATGCCCAAAATGAGTGGCAACAAATTGCGGACATTGTAACGAAGTTCCGTAATTTTTCTTATTATTAATGATATATTTTATTTTAAGACCGAAATACTTTATTGTAAATAAGATATTTAGTTTCATTGTTGCAATGTAATATTTAAATTCATGTATGTATTGTTGACGCTTGACCTCGCTCAGACCGCGAAGCAGCGAAGCGCTCGCCCCTACCCGTACCGGCCGCTAGTGTTGGGGGAGCCGAGCGCGCGCGGTCTGATTTCTTCCCGTATAAAACCGAATTTTCTGGAATAAAATAAAAATTCGAAGATCCGTCTTCTACGATTTAACAGCCAACAGCGACTAGGTGAGTTTACAACCCTCCGAATTTTGTAAAGTGCCGTTTAGGGTGAGTACCGTGTTCAGTTTAGGGTGAGTTCAGTTTAGTTACCCTCCGTGTTTAGTTTATACCGTTTTAGACCTGGTGCTATTTATTTTACTTCAGACGGTGTCGAAGTAAAATTCTAGGACCTAGTGCTGGTATTGTGACTCTTGGCAACCACCTCTTCAAGCGGGGCTGTGGTCGTGGTATCCAGGGCTCTTATATTAGCATCACCGTTAGTTATCCCGTTTTAGTTTTGCTTTCCGTGTAAGAACTTGTACGTTCTGCTTTAGACGGAGTCGAGGTAGAACCACAAGGTCCTGGTGCTCTCATTACTGCTCTTGACAATCATTTCTTCAAGCGGGGCTGTGGACTTGATTTTCGAGACTTTAGTGTTAGCCAACCCGTTTAGTTTTGTAACTCCGAAAGGTCTTGTATATTTCTCTTTAGACGGAGTCAAAGAGAAATTACAAACCCCAGGTCCGAGATATTTTGTCTCCTGGCGATCTTGACTTCAAGCGGCGCTGTGGTCACGATACCCAGGTCCGGAATATCTGAACCAAGTCCCTTAGTTAGCTTTGAATTTGCCGTTCATATAGAAGGCATTTTTCTAAGTTTCAAAGGGTGTAAACCTCTCCGTTAATACCGCTACCGTAACTACCGTATAATATTCCACCGTCTATTGACCGACTGCTTATTATATATTGATACCAGTTTATTTTATTTTGTTCTCAAGCGTATGCACCGCCGACTGTTTTATTTAAGTTGCATCTTTTAGGTTACCGTATCTGTATATAATTACGACTCTTTATTTTTGTGTTTAATAAACTAAATACTCATTTTTGTATTTCATTTGTTTATTAGCATACCCTGTTTTTCTCCACTGTAGATACCTAGGTCTTCGTTTCTCCGACCACCGGCATAGGAACGAAGCCGTTCGAGAGTAAACTCATTAAAATCTGGCGCCCGAGTTCACCGAGGATTAAAAAGAAAACACCGAAAACCGAACTAGCGTCACAACATACTAAACTCGATTCCTGCTGGGGCTACAAAAGATTGGCGGCATTGGCGAAAGGTACGTTGAAATTAGTAAACTTGCAAGAATATCGCTGTTAACTTGTTATATTATCTTATTAAGACTTGGCAAGACTTGCGATGCAAAGCCAAATCTAAAAAAGCTGCCCAATTCAGTTACATGGGTGGTACAGGAGGCGGTAAACCGAGCCCAAATATATTAAATAGTACGGATGAAACCATTTTAAATATAATTGGGCCAACGGTTACGAATGGAATGGACATTCCGGAATCGGTAGTGACCATTGTAAGTTAAAGCAAATATTACTGTAAGTAATATTAATCTCTTAATATTTTTAAGACTCTTGACGGGCATGATGATAGTCTTACACCCACTGCGTCCCCATATGCTCCTATAGCTGCCGCTATAGCCACTATAGCTCCACCAACATCTTCGCCTACATTGGCGGCTACCTCCAATGACAAAATATCAAAAAACTTGTTTTCCAAACAAAGAGGTAAAAATATTAAACTATGCTAAACTATGTTATTTAATTGAAGTATTATATTTGTGTTTTGTAGCTAAAACTATATCGGCATCAAAGAGACTGGACAACACTATTGCATGCAGCAAATCTCTTCAAGATGTGGCAATAAAAAAATTAAAAATAAAAGAAGATTATTACAAAGAAAAATTGGCCCTATACAAGCGCGATATCAGAGCAAAGGAGCGTTTTAGGAAGCAATCGCTAGCTCTCCAACAGCGCACAGCGATTGCACAAGAAGAAATAGTGCGTGCTATAAAAAAAAATAAATTAATGTAAAATTTGATGTTACATACAGGTGTTTTTCAGTCATTAATTTCTGGGGGCCATTCTACGTCAGAAAATATGAAAAAAAGTTCCGATAAACATGGGTCCGAAAATGCTTCCTAAAGGAGCTGTGGCCCTGTGAAGATACTATCCAAAACTTCGTTTTTATTTAATATCTCAGAAAGTGTTCGAATTTTTGAAATTAGGAATCTATTATCTATAGACAAAATTACATAAAAAAGGTCCTCTTGTTAGAAGCTCGTAGGAGCAACCGTGTCCGAAAAAAATTCTTCAAAAATTATGTGCATGAAAAAAAAACAAAAATTTTCCTACACATAATTTTTGAAGCAATTTTTTTCGGACATGGTTGCTTCTACGAGTTTCTAACAAGAGGACCTTTTTTATGTAATTTTGTCTAAATAATAGAATAGTTTCTTCACAGGGCCCCAGCTCCTTTAGGAAGCATTTCCGGACGCATGTTTATCGGAACTTTTTTTCATATTTTCTGACGTAGAAGGCCCCCAGAAATTAATGACTGTAGTTTAAAAACACCCGAATAGATTTTTATTAATACATTGATATTTTGGTTAATCTTCTAACGAAGATGTTATTAATTTCAATAAATATTTATTATATTCCTATTATTATACGAAATCCTTAACAACTTAACAAATTCTCATTGCATGAAGTAGCGATTTACAATTCGCTGTCTGAATTGTCTACCAACGGCCAGTTCAGGATGAACACGTGCTAATGGTTCTGCTTCTACATTATTTAAAATATTATTATCTATTATACCTAAATCGTTCGCGTCATTTTCATCATCTTCAGGTTGTGGAATATTATTTTCTATGCACATGTTATGCAGCACTACACATGCATTTATAATTTTTGCAGCACGTTCGGGATGATAATGCAGAACTCGATGCTTAAGCAGGCATCGAAATCGCATTTTCAAAACCCCATTACAACGTTCTATAGTGCAACGAGTTCTTGCTAAAGACTGATTATATTCAAATTCTGGGGTTCCTTCTGCAGCATTTTCAAATGGTGTCATAAGCCATGAACGGAGTGGATATCCTGAATCTCCAATTAAATAAAAATCTTTATGGCCAGCTTGATGCAGTCTTCTCATGGCTGTCTGAACCTGTGAATTCCGCCATATAAAAGCATCATGAGTGCTGCCCGGAAATCGAGCATTAACATTTAGAATTTTTAAGTTAGCATCACATATTAGCTGTACATTTATGGAATGGTATCGTTTCCTATTTACATAAATATGTTCTGGATGATTTTCGTCATTACTGGGAGGTGCAACGATTGCGACATGGGTACAGTCGATACAACCAGCAACTCCAGGAAAACCAAATTTGTTGTAAAAGTGAGTTCTCACTACCCCCAATTCCTCCAGGTTTTGTGGAAATGCTATCCATCGATTAGAAATTTCCGGACGACATAAAGCAGTACTTATTTCAGCAATACATCTGCTAACAGATGCTTGACTTAGTGCCATATGGATATTGGACCCAGTATCCATTTGGTAGCTACCTCCGGCAAAAAAACGCAATGCTGTAAGCACCTAAAATAATGTTTTATTACATCTAGGAATATAGAAAACTTGGAAAACTTGTAGTAACAACATTAGCAAGAGGATTTGGTTTTGTTTATGTGTATAACTATAAAAACTAGTTAAGTACCTTAACAGTAGGATTTAGCGCAGATGATCTCGTTGAAGGATATAGGAATGGTTCTACCATATTTATCACATCTCTGCAAAGAGCTTTGCTTAATCTATACATTTTAATAAATTGACGATCAGAAAGATGGAATGGGTCTTCCCCACCTCTAAATATTCGTCGCGGTTGGTCTGCTAATATTTCAGCCTCCTCTACAGCAGCTAATACATTTAATTGAATGATTTCTTCCATATTTACTTCAAATAGAAAACCAGAGTAGATTTAAAAAACACTACACGTGACAGAAACTTTTGAACTATTTTCGATAAACGTCATCGTACTGGCACATATTTTGTGATTTAAGCTGCGACATGCTGTAAATCAAGGCGCACACGGCTTTCGATTCGAGTAGCTTTGGAGAATAGTAAACTTTTCTACCAGTCGATTTTGAACGTGCGACAATTCTCGTGCGCGACAAATGTCGAGTGATTTCGAGAATACGTCTCCAGTTCATACATCCAAAATGTGTCGGTCGAGAGGAGTCAACTGGATGGAGGAAGAGAACCAGGAAGAACCACTGCAAGAGGGTGAAGACGAAGAGGAATATACTCTCTGCAATTTATATGTAAATCAATTAGATAGTCACGAGCAGGTCAATGTAGTTAAAAATGTCAGGTCGGATCCAGTTATGTTAAATGTGGAGATCGACAATAAGGTTGTAGGTATGGAAGTCGACACAGGTGCTAGTATAAGCATCATGTCAGAACAATATTTCAGTCGGTATCTATTTAATTTAAAATCAAATCTAAAGCAATGTAATAGTCGAGTTAAAACTGTAGCCGGAAATCAACTTACAATAATAGGTGAAATAATTGTAGATGTTAAAATAGATAGCAAAATCTTTAAATTACCGTTAATAATTATAAAAACTGATGTAGATTTTTCACCATTGTTCGGTCGTACATGGCTTGATAAAACGCAACCAGCATGGAGGTCGTCATTAAGGAATGTCAATCCTTGTCATAAGTCAAATTCCATTATTTGTTCTGTCACAAAGGAAGAATTCAAAAATAAGTTTCCAAGGGTATTCTAGATAGAAGTCAAGCAATTGAAAGATATACTGCAACATTAGTCTTAAAAGAAAATGCCACTTTTGTTTTCCACAAACCGTATACTGTACCATACGCTGTAAGGGGTAAAGTCGAAGAAGAAACCACAAAAATGGTAAGTGAAGGAATATTAAAACCAACAACTCAGGCAGAATTAGCTAGTCCTATAGTAGTAGTTCCAAAAAAAGATGGAGGAATTAGAGTATGTGTAGATTTCAAGAAGACGCTTAATCCTATTTTACGAACTGATTATTATCCATTGCCGGAGTTGCAAGATATTTTTCAAACACTGCCAGGTACTTCAGTATTCACAATTATAGATTTGAGTAATGCCTACCTACAGTTAAAAGTTAATGAGTCGTCACAGCATTTGCTAACAATTAATACCCATGTCGGATTATATCAGTATACACGATTACCGTATGGTGTGTCGAGTGCTCCAGCATTATTTCAGTTAATGATGGAACAAGTCTTAAAGGGAATCAAAAATGTAGGAGTTTATCTTGATGATTTAATCATCTCAGGAAAAGATGTAGATCATTGTAAGGAAAATGTAAAAAAAGTATTAGGTCGTCTGGATATGCATAATATTAGAATTAATCAAAATAAGTCTGTATTTTTAAAAGAGAAGGTAGAATTTTTAGGTCACACTATAGATAGTGGAGGCGTAAGGCCAATGCAAGCTAAGGTAAAGTTCGTAAAAGACGCTCCTGTACCAAAAAACTTAACGGAACTCAGAGCATACCTAGGGTTGCTGAATTACTATTCAAAATTCATACCTATGCTGTCGTCCGAAATACAACCACTCTATGAATTATTACAAAAAGATGTCGCTTTTAAGTGGAATCGTGTATGTCAAGACACATTTGAACGAAGTAAGGAGCTTTTAATTAATAGCAAAGCATTAACTATACAGGGTGTGTAAAAATGGTCGTGCAAGCTTCAGGTAAAGTTATTCCTTGGATAAAAATAAGGCAAAAAGCTTATTTGAAAAAAGTTCTTAGGCGCATGGCTACCCCTCACCATAACAAATTAAGAAATGTAAATTTGGCAACCTTGTATTTTAAAACTACAAATATCAACCAGTCCATGGACCTTGTTTTATTAAACTGCTAGGCTATATTTTAGTTTAGAACAAGGTGGGCTATCATTATTAATTTGCAATATTGCCAAGCGTACTTTTTACGCATTTACAAAAATTATATGATTGGAAATAATGAAAATGATTAATATCCTATTACTTTTAAATGATCAATAGCAATAAATTCTAGTTATTATCACTAAAAGTACGCATCAAGTAACTTGATTTTGCAAAATAGCTTTCTTTTAGTGTTACCAATTTCTAACTTTGAAGGCCCCGCGTAGCTTGAGGAACCCTTTGCGAGCTTTTTTGCAATAAGCTTTTTGCTTTATTTTTGTCCAAAGAATAACTTTACCTGAAGCTTGCACGGCCATTTTTACACACCCTGTATATGACCCGTCAACGCAAACTATTGTCACAGCAGATTCATCACAGTATGGTCTGGGTGCAGTGCTAAGTCAAATAGTAGAAGGAGAAGAGAGAGCAGTTCTTTTCACGTCATGCACGCTAAATAAACAAGAAAGAAACTACGCACAGGTGCATAAAGAGGCATTAGGATTAATATTTGCTGTTAAAAGATTTCACAAGTTTTTATATGGAAGAAAGTTCATGCTCCAAACAGATCATGAGCCGTTGAGAACAATATTTGGATCAAAATCCGGTATACCTATATTAGCGCATGCAAAACTCCAACGTTACGCAATTATTTTGTCGTCATACCAGTATGAAATTAAGTATAAGAAGGGTGAAGATATTGCAAATGCAGATGGATTATCACGTTTACCTATAGATCAACCGTCCATGGAGGAAGCATATGCATTCACTCAATTAGATGAACTACCGCTGTCAACCATAGATATTGCTAAAGAGACTAAAAGGGATCCACAATTGTGTAAGGTGTTTGAGCTAACCCAATATGGTTGGCCTCCGAAAATATTTGATGAAACTATAATGCCGTACTTTAAGAGAAGAAACGACATAAGCATAGAAGAAGATTGTCTGATGTGGGGAAACCGAGTAATAGTTCCAAAGGAGGTGCGTGTCGAAGCACTAAACTTATTACATGACCAACACCCAGGGTTGTTCGAATGAAACTGAATAAAGAAGCACAGTGTGGTGGCCTAATATAGACCAAGAAATAGAAGATAAAGTGAGTAAATGTGAAGCTTGTCAAATATATGCAATAAAAGCGAGAGAGGTAATGTTAACACCATGGTCACAATCAACAAAAAACTGGAACAGGATTTATGTAGATTTTTACCAATTAAATCAAAATTATTTTCTAATTATTATAGATTCTACCACCAGATGGTTAGAGGTTTTTATAATGAAAATGGTACAGATGCAGAGAAAACCATAGAGAAACTAAGACAAACTTTTGCTTGTTTCGGATTACCAGAAACACTGGTGGCAGACAATGGTCCCCCTTTCAACAGTAATGTATTTCAAACATTTTGTAAGTCAAACGGAATTAAATTGGTGAATACTCCACCGTATCACCCTGCTTCAAATGGTACTGCAGAGAAATCAGTAGGCACTGTTAAACGAGCTTTAAAGAAAATAATCTACGAGGAAAATACAAAAGATAAACATATTACCTTAGATCATAAGGTACAAAACTTTCTTTTTGCCTATAGAAATACACCATCGTCAGTGACCCAGAAATGTCCTAGTGAATTAATGTTTAGACAAGTACCTCGTACAAAGTTAAGCTTATTGAAACCGCAGTGTGGGATAAATAAGAAAGAGGAAGTTACACGGCAGAGAACATTAGACTATGAAAATAAAAAAAGAAGGCCTGTCACCTTCTTTAGGGAAGGAGAAAATGTGTTAGTGTACTTAGATAGGGAAAAGAAGTGGGTACAAGGCAAAATTGTTAAAAGTATAAGTACAGTAACCGTATACTTAGTGTGTATAAATAACCAAATTAAGTATGTTCACGCAGATAACTTGAAACCGTCCAAGTTAATAGAAGCAAATGAAAGATTAATAAGTTTACAATTTCCTTATGGCCTAGCACAAGATACTTTTGCAAAGAGTGATACCAAAACAGACGGTCCAAAGAATTCAGAAGTTGCCGATCCTGAAAATATAGAAACAGACGAGACAGAGGCCACTGGTTCCTATCCACAGGTACAAAGAAAAAGTGACGGTAACAAGTCAAATTCCACAACTATTGTCTCAGATAAATCCAATTCTCCTAAGTTGGAATTATTGCCAGTGTCACCTCCTAGGAGGTCCTCTAGAGTTACTAGACCGCCAAATCGTTTGAATTTGTAACTTGTAATTACTTATGTGTTTACTAAGGGAAGGGAAATGTTGTGTATTTAGAGAACACAGTTTTAGTTAAGGGTAGTACTAGTCAGTTAGTTCAGGGTGACAGTTGTTTCAAATAATGTATGTGTTGTGATTACAGTAAATGGTAATTAAACTAATCAGTTGTTATTATTATTATGAACCTATACAACAGTTACCTACGTCTATATAATGTAGTTAGGTACATCGTTCTTGCCCCAAACGATGAAGCATTTTTAGTTCTACACATTTATGCAAAAAAAAACAAAATGTGAGAAAATTACAGATACATCCTTGTTGCAACATAGCCTTCAATTTCAACACTTCAGGACTTATTTATTTATGGTATAGAATCAATTTACTGTTACTGTTTTATAATTTCTAATAAGAAGGAAATGTCATTTTAACTCAGGTTATGAAGGCTAATCCAGCAATTTTGGCGGATTAGCAAACTGGTCAGCTGACCTGGGTACCGATTCTCGAATAATACGCTTGCAAGTCGTATACGCTATGAGTCCGATAGCGAGTGAAATTTCAAAAACTGTTTTCTCGAGTGGCGCATGCGATAGATAGCGCTATCCCAAAGTGTGGCCCAAGAGCATACGCTAACCGAATAGCGTATTCGATATAGGTTTGCGTTTGCGCCGTATTGCCGACTTACTTTTGTTGTCTGTGTCATTCTCGTCATTCTGATTTCGTGTTGGTTTTTGTTGTCGTTTTTCGCTCCCGTTCGTTTATATTTTCAATTTAAAACAGTCTTTTTCAAGACTATAGGATCCGTATCAATTATTTCGAGGTAAGTTGTAACATTATTCCACATGCATCTACTCTAACCTTGTTTTTTATTTATAAAGTTTAGTGTGCTGGGGTGAAGTGTTGAAATGGCATTAGGTGAACTTGCTCTTTTAAACGGGATTGAGATTCTGGAAGAAGTTGAAATAAATGCGCAGAGAATACCACGTGCATTTCATTTACGGGATGACCCGTTCGATTTATCAGAGGTGCAATTCATTCGTTTATTTCGTCTAACGAAAGAATTGGGGAATAATCTTACATATCTTGTTCGTGAAAACATACCAGCACCTTCTAGAACATCCTCTTTAGATGCACAAACTAAGGTAAGGTTTAAAGAGCTTCTTTTGTCTAATTTGTAAGCTACATTTGAATTTGTTTTTGCAGGTTTTGGTTGCTCTACGGTTCTTTGCAGCTGGCAGCTACCAACTGGATGTAGGTTGCAATATTTTTGTAGCGGTTAGCCAGTCATCTGTATCTTGTGCAATAAGAGAAGTCGTAGGAGTTTTGAATGCTCCAGACATATTTAATCAGTTTGTTAGATTTCCTGGAAATCTAAACGAAATGGCTACTATGCGGAATGAGTAAGTTAATGTATTCTTTACTCATCCTAAATTAGTAACAAATATGATTTGGCTTTATTCTGACAAATACAATATGCTTTCGAATTATTTTTAAAGAAAATATTCTCAGAAAAACTAAATAATATTGATTTCTTGCATTTATTCTCGAGAAGTTAGATTTTTTGAGTACGCTAATTATAGTTTTCACATGATATTTAAATTTATATAATATTTGCAGATTCTACAGAAGATTTGGTTTTCCAGGGGTGATAGGATGTGTGGACTGCACACATGTAGCTATATTCCCTCCTCCAACTGAAGATCCACATTACCCCGAACATATTTATGTCAATCGAAAAGGATACCATTCTATCAATGTTCAGCTTGTAAGTAGGGGAGGGTGGGGCAAGTTGACGTGCTTAAGGCAGAACGCTTGTAAAAAAAGAGGTAGATACTTTTTTCAAAAAAACTTTTAATAATATGAAAGACAGACATATTTATTAGCAGCTACTAAAATACAAAGCTAAATATGTCTTATGACATTTGAGAAAATATATATTTTTTTCATTTATGCATTTTCGCCAACTTGCCCCACGTATGGGGTAAGTTGACGATCATATTGGGGCAAGATGGCGATTATGCACAAATGTCACATTTAAACTGGCCTTTTCTCTCATATGCTGTGCAGGTTTCATGCCACCAAGATTCGCACCAATTACACTTTATCCAATCCTCTGACGGGGGATCAAAATATAGTTCTTCGCAACCCGGACATGAAATATCTTTCTTTGCTGCATCAATTGATGGATTCACAGCAACACTTTTTTCGAAAACCTTTCTCTTTACTGCTTTGCATTTGCTGTTTGTCTTCTCATTTTTACAATTTTTTTCTCGTTCTCTCTCTTCAAGCTCTTCCTTGTTTGGAGTGCTGGTTATTATAGAAGCTTTTTGTCTCTTTCTGTTGGTCTTCTGAAGAGGGCGATCATATTTTGGAAAAGGTCTAATTGTGATTAAATTTGCAGTTTTATTTGCAGCTACGCTTGAAGTTGGTGCCTTTGGCGACATATCAAGCACCTGCAAGCCAGATGGCCCTGCGGTAGCTTCTAAACTCGTGGAAGTTCTGTTTCTTACCTTATGTTCATGTCTTTTTATCATGTTGCTTAGAGGCTCATCATCACTGGAAGCGTGTTCATCTTCTGCCACGCATTCATCCTGGTCCATGTGAGTGTTGGGGTGGCAAACGCTGTTATTTTCCCGTTCACTAACCATAGCCGGTGCGAAGTCAACATCATCAAACACTTCAGGATTGAATGGTTCAATCCCGCATTTCGCAAAACTCTTAACAGCAGTTCCTACAGTTGCTGCTTTGAAATATGCTTGCCCAAACAGTTTAGCAATTTCCTTGTCTGTGATTGTTCTTCCGGGGTTATTTATTAGAAAATTATCGCACGCCTGGCTATAGTAAGTCTTCAACGGCCCAAAAAAGCCCACGTCTAACGGTTGTAGTCGGTGGGTTGTGTGGGGAGGCAGTCCCATCATAACAATCCCATTGCTCCTGCATAAGTTTACTGCTTCTAGAGAAAGGTGTGATGAATGATTATCAACTATCAATAAAAGTGGATTTTCTGTTGAAGGGTGTGTAAATTTTATAAAATGTCGAAGATATTGTACAAAAGCCTCGGTATTCATCCATCCACTTGAATGTGCTATGGCATCGCTATTGGGAGGACTTCCGTTCAACAGTTCAGGTCGCATCCTGACTCGAGGAAATATGAAGAACGGAGGAACGTAACTACCTTGTGCGTTCATGGCACAAACGACAGTGGTGTTTTTTCCTCTCTCTCCGCTTGCGATTTTTGCAACCCTTCTGCTTCCGGTAGGTGTCAAAACTTTGGGCTGTTTATTTGGAACTGTTGAAAGACCTGATTCATCCGCATTGAAGAATCTTTCAGGACCAAAGTTGTATTTCAATTTGAGATCCCTTAGTAAATTAAAAAATCTGGTGACTTCGATTTTGTTGAAGCCCATCAAGCGACCCAATGAGGTCGACTCCGGGATCCTCAAACTAATTTTACGCCTCTTCATAAAAGATATTAACCAATCTTTACCAGCAATTTTAGTCTCCTTATTAAACTGGTGCTGAATGTTGTTTTTTTCAGCGAATTCGTAAGCAAGTTTCCTACATTCCACTGAAGTGAGACCAAATGCTCTGTTGTTCAAATCTTTGATATAGTTAGAAAATTCCTCTTCCTGTGCAGGACTGAACGTATTTTTAAATCTACCACCACTATCAGGCTGCTTTTCATTTCGTCTACCTTTTTTAACATATCTACGAAGCGTAGCTTCCGGAATTTCAAAAGCTACGCTAGCACTGTTAATCGATTGATTTTCTTGTTCAACAGCATGGATTGCCGCAACTAAGTTGTCTTGTGACCAGGTTCGACGATCGCTTTTTTTCTTATAATTTCTGACCATCTACAAGAAAATATATGGTCATAAATCACTTGCGCAAAATGATGACTATTGGGGCAAGATGGCGAGTACCGGGGCAAGATGACGGCTTCGCCATCTTGCCCCCGTTATCTTGCCCCACTAGTAACCTCAAAATATAAATGCTTGTTATTAATCAAAAATTAATAATCTATCAGAGGACATCAAGTTTACTTTATTTGTATTAACCCATCGAGTGTAATTAATGATAAAATTATTCAATCTTACCTTTTAATTTTGCGAAAATTCTTATTTTAAACACTAACAATCTTATAATATTGTACATGTAAACATGCTCGGCGCTGTAGCTCGGAATGTATCGACTCTGGCGCTATCTTTCTGAGTAAAATAAAGTTAGGGACTACGTATAATGTCGTGACTATTTCGGTGTGCAGATATCTCATTTACGTTTTTATAAAAACGTAATTCGTCATCTTGCCTCATTCGTTATCTTGCCCCACTCTCCCCTATATGTATAGCATATTCTATACCAAGATTGAGAAAAGTGTTACGATATGAAGCGACAGGAATGGAACATTGCTTAACTGCCTATTCTTTATTTTAGATTTGTGATTGGAGACTAAAAATAATAAACGTAAATGCAGGATATCGTGGGAGTACTCACGATTCCTTCATTTGGAACAGTTCAAATGTGAAGCCAATTATGCAGAATTTACATAGAAATGGGCATAATGATTTTTATCTTTTGGGTAAATGTATTTTAAATTGTGCCATTGTTAAAGGTTCTTAGTAGAATTTAATTTCAATACCGTACTTTGCATCTTGTTAGAATTACCTGTTCACTGATGCGCTGTTGTTTATTCTTATTGTTGTATTTGTAAAGTAGGAGATGAAATAAGCAGTAATAGTCGAGCTGAACTTTCCATTATGATTAATTTATCTTTATAATTTAAGTATGTTTTTCAAACTGTTTTGTTCTCTGTCCTTAGGTGATTCGGGATATGCATTACGCCCATGGTGATTAACACCACTGGAAGAGGATCCGGAGTCTGATAGCCCAGAGGAAGCATACAACATCTGCCATAAGTCCACAAGGAGCATAATAGAACGATGCAATGGGGTTCTCAAAATGCGATTTCGTTGTTTATTAAAACATCGTGTTTTGAATTATGCTCCAGAAGTGTGCTCCACAATAATCAATGCTTGTGTAGTGTTGCACAATATGTGTATTAAAAATAACGTACCAGATCCTGAACATGAAGATGTAGACATAGATTTTGGGATGGTTGTGAACAATGACCACAATAATGAAATTGTAGAAGTAGTATTACGCCGCATTGATCCGGATTTGGCAGAAGCGCGAAATGTTCAGCGTCGACTAATTGCGAATTACTTTTCTGAAAATTAAATTATTCCTTTTATATGATTGATATATTTTTACAGCTCAAATAAACATTGTTATTATATTATATTTCTACCATAAGATTTAAATAAAATTTCAGTTGCTTTTTTTGTTTTAATTTTTATTTTAACAAGTTAGGTTTTGGGTAAATATATGTATAATAAATTTAGAACATTATTAATTATTGGCCAACTTTTCTAGTGCACTAGCCATCCTAGACATGGCTAGTACTTGTTCTTTCAGGATTTTTAATTTTTGCTCATAATAGGCCTCTTTAATTTCATTTTTTCTCGTCACGGCAGCTGCAAGTACTTCGCTTGCTTCGACATCACGTGACAGGCGCTGACCTGCTACGGTCTTCTTCTTGCCTAGAAACAATTTACAATATTACCTAAGTTAATGTAAATGAAAATCTTTACCTTTTTTTTTGGTTTCAGTTTCCACCTTCATGGGGGAAGATGTTGGTACAACTCTCGCTCTTTGTAATGTATTTATTACAGCAGGTGCTGATTTAAGTATATCAGTCATTTCTGTGAAAATATTCATGTACAGTTACTAATAATGATACAAAACATGTAATTTTTTTGTATATACCGTCATTTTTGTCTACAAGGGATCCCAGGGAGCTTTCATGCACCACCTCCAAATTTTCTATTTCCATATCCTCGAATTTCTGAAAAAAACATTATTAGATGTCTATAAAAAAGTTTTGAAAATGGTCTTACATATGAAAAATCCACAAGCGATTCCTCGACAGTGGAATGGTCCTCGATGGATCCAGTGGAAATTAGACTGACGACATTCTCTTCCACCGAACTCAAATCGTCTTTCACAGGGGTTCCACCTCCAGTCAGTCACCTGTGATTGTATATCAAGCTCTTTTTGGCCTTGGTTTTTGTTCGCAGATCATGCCAACTCTAAAATTTATATCATGTTGATACTACAGAAAAAAACGTGTTACCTACTTTTCCCACCTTCCGCCACTGCTTCCAATCCTTCCGGGCCCCAGGAATGGCATTTAAAATTGATGCCAATTCTTCCCACAGAGATTGTGCACTTTTCGTTGTAAATGTGCTGGAAAATTTACGCTCAGTAAATTTTTGTGGGAGTTTAAAAATTCCAGCAAGGCATTTCGCTGCCCAGGAGTAATTTTTCCAGCTCTTTTTTTGGTTTCTTGCTCCATCGCGAACAGCAGAATAGCTGCTATAAGTTCTTAATCCTGTACATCATTCTTATCATTTGTTTATACTTTTAAAGGCCGCCCTTTCCTCCAAAAAAATACGTAGTTCTTATTGGTGTAAAGCACAGAATGTCCGAAGTAAGTGCCGACTGCAGTATACGTATGCGTTATCCGCGCCAACGTAATGAATGAACTCGAGAATACAGACTTTGCTTACTTTGAATAGCGTATGCGCTTGACCACTCGCTGTATAGCGTATGCGACTAAAATATCGCATGAACTCGAGAATTGGGTCCCTGCTGTTAGTATTACTAACTTAGGTTGGTGCAACAAAAATATCGGTAACAGAGGATTACGTAACCTAAGCTGGCTAACAAACTACTAACTAAGGTTGGTACAACCGGCCCACAGAAAATAAACTATTATCGAAAAAAGAAGAACAGAATTAATTTGTTACCGTCAAACGGCGCACAGTGGTTCAATTTATTTGGGGCCGCGGAAATAATTATTCTCCTGCTGGATGTGTACGAAAGGGTATGTTTTATGATTGAATTCGCCTTCTATGATCAATGTTTAGTAATGTAAAGCAATAAAAATATAGTTATATATACAGGGTGGATTTTTTATGGGGAAACCTTGTAAATTTTTTATTAATGAAGGTAGAGGATTCTTTCTCTGGTTAAAGTTATAGGGTAGGTTATCATCTATATTTTAGGATAATCAGTTCAAATGCAGCATTTCCGGTTTTTCCGGAAATAGCGGCAAGTTTCATTTTTCAAACCATGACAACCATATTATTAACCCTCAACTTACCAAGCTATTTTTTTAACATTAACTACCGAGTGGGGTGCAATTGCACCCCATGAGCTCTAGCGCTGAATAATTTGGTAATTCCTAAATTGCAGCTTGGATTATGAAAAAATAGTGAAGTTAAGAGATAATAAAAGCAGCATCATGAACCAAGAACTTTATTAAATGAAAAAGAAGTTATAATTCAAAATACAAAATGATTATTGGTTATTACAATTTTCACAAAAAGTTTTTTTAATAGAATGTTGTAGGCAGACAAAATTGCTACAGTTGCTACATTGTTGCCTGGATTTTCGGTCTCGTTTCTTTTTGCACAAGTAACATTGATCTTGCACTTTCTCGGGAGTGGGATTTGGATTGGGATGTTCTAGGTCTCCCAGAACTTTTTGCATACAATCTTTTAAGTTTTTCGCTAGAAACCTGTTGTTTTTGTAGCGGAAACTAACATTGTCTTTTATCAGCTCTTTACCTAGCTCAAGTATAAACTTTCGTCGTACATCGCTATCCTTGTTTCCCCAATCAGGGTTTACGCTCATCCACAATTTGTAAGCATTTATTGCAGCAATATCGATGATATGATAAAATATAGCCATACGCCATCTATTGGTTTTTCTCTGGGTCGAATATTGCTGCGCAAGTTTATCTCCTACATCTACAGCTCCTTTAGTTTTATTATAAAGTAAGATAATATCGGGCTTATAGTCCTCATCTTCTGTACTGACCTTATCGTCTGTATGTTCACTAGACAGTAAAATCACTGCACTGATTCGGGTACGCGTTGATTAGAAGCAACTCAAGGCGTTATATAAACCACGAACTTAAATATACAATAGCGACCGGAATAAGTCCAAACAAATAAAAAAAAAATGCAATCATAAATAAGATATAACGACACAAGTATTAACCCCCACATTTACATGTAAATCTTTTAATAACTCCAGATAAGGGCACATTTAATTAAAAATCCAAAATAAAACCTAGCTCCTTATCAGAAGTTACCGTCAATACCTTTGGCAACTCACGTTAATCAATGTTAAATACTTTAAGTAATTTGGAATAATTACATTATCTTTGCAATTGTTCAAACTGACTTAATTAACTTCCAAGACAGTTAATGTTTACATGAACTTGATTAGATGATCATTAATTTACAAAGTGGATTCAATTAATGGATACTATTAAACATTAATTAGTTATTTTATAGTCAATTAATTAACGGAGCACTGCAAATGATTATGGAACAGTGTTACGACCTTATTAATCTTCAAAGGTTATTTTCCATTTACTTTATTGGTTGAATCCTTGTGGAAAAATACATCCAGATAACACCAAGGTATTCAACGGGTTTGTGGAAATTTCCTTGTGACATTTGTTCTTGTAACCTTGCCTTCAAGGTAATGTTGATAGCAAACAAAAGCCAAAAGAAGAGGAAAAAACGTAAAACGCAAAACGTTAAAAACGTAAAAAACGTAAAAATTAAAGCCCTAAAACAATTCAGGAGGAATTAGTTACAGAACTAAATAGCAAAAGTTGACTACTTACTTAGATGTTGGCCGGCTTTATCAGATAACGTGATTAGTGAAAGTTGTATCAAAACCGACAAAACGTCGCGTTAGTTTCGAAGCTTCTAACAAACAATCCAAAATCTTCACTTCCAAAACTTTTAATTGAGAATATCTTCAAACGAATCCCAATATATATATTAAAATACTTGGTAACCAAAAACGTGGTTTCAAATTTTGAAGAAACTCAGCAACTTCTCACTTGCACGAATTTGCAGAAAGTGACCGAGTAACCCAGAGGAAATACTAAGCTAGAAAAATCTACGCGCAGACGTTAGGAGATAAGAAACCCCAAAACGACTTAGGTGGCCTAACTCACAGGGTTGAAACACAGCAAATCCTAAACAAAGACCATAGACTTAGCAAAAGTAGACAACCATAGTAATGAATAAAATATAGAAATCTCCGATGGGAAAAAGAAACGTTACAAAATTCATATTAATATTACTAGGTAACTTACCTACTCTACTCGTAAGCACACCCAAACAATGAACTATGTTATTTCTCTCTTGCTCCCTTGCACGCACAGTATACACTACTACGCAATGTTGCTTGCACTGTCGTATCCAATTCGCATTACGTTCGGTCGCGGTTGGTATTACACAGTCAGCGTCACCGTTCTCGCTTATCCGGTGTCTTGTTGTGTGTTGCAGTAGAGTCGTAGGGTATCGGGATTAATTATTTAATTATTAATTATTTCTGATGTTTAATTATAGTAATTAATGTCGATTAAAAAAAATTGACAATTGATTTTTTTCTGCGAGTGTTCCGCCACTGGGGCCCCTAGGCTGACTGGGCCCCTAGGCCGGGGCCTTGTAGGCCTAGGAAATCCGGGCCTGCTCAAGTGATGACAGTGAAGAGGAGGTTTATAATGTTCTGAAGGAGTACGAAAGATACAGCAGACCAAAAGTACAAAATTATTTGAATGTGGTTGAAGCATACCCAGAAGTGGAGGTAAATAATTGATAAATATTGTTGAAACATCCTTTTATCCTACTGTTTTCATTATTACAGTTCAAAAGGAATTTTAGAATGTGTAAAGATACATGTAATCAGCTGGTGGAGCGTTTTCAACAATCGACCTTTTTTCCTAAAGGTGATCATGGTGGTAGTAAGCCAGTATCAGCGATTGTACATATTTATAGTTTTTTATGGTAACAGATAAATATTAACACATGGAAAACACAATGTACCTAATTATATTGTTTAGGTTCTGTGGCAATAAGTGTTGCATTCGTGTTGTGGCATCAAGGTTTGGGATTGGTAAAGCGACATTTGAAAGGACTTCTAATAGAGTTATTAAATTTTTGAACCATATTGCGCCATCAATAATTTGTTTTCCAAAAACACGCCGAGAGCTAGAAGAAATTGCTGCCGAATACCAACAGGTAATTATTTCACTTATATATTTATTTTACTTATGTATAATTAAATTAGACATAAAACGTTTTGATAACATTTTAGATTGCCCAATTTCCAGATGTCATAGGTTGTATAGATGGAACGTATATACCTATAAGAACACCAGCAAACAAAATTAAATCGACTTACACGAATCGCCATGACCAGACATCACTTACTTTACAGGCAATATGTGATGCGGTTTTTGGATGTTTTTACTGGTGTTTCCAGTAAATTGCATGATGCTAGGGTGTTCCGGCTTTCTTTTATATCAGAATGAAGCTGTTCATAACAATATAAATAATCAACGGGAAAATATGCAAAGAATGATGGGAGAACAGAAAAGAGATCGAATCTGCGAACTGTTTTCGCACATGTAATTTGGTTTGTATAAGAAAACGGCTGTAAGGATTATAATAATTATTATTGTTAATATTTTACTTAATATTAATTAGTATTTATATATTTATAATCAGGTGTTTGGATTATAATAGGTAATGGATATTCTAAAATAATGTAATTCAAAAGTTTGGCCTAAGATTTATTAATAAAGCTGGTCAAGTTGACTGTGATTCCATGTAAGTTAAATGAAACCACAACCAGCTTGACCAGCTTTAGTTTCAATCGCTCTCTACTCTAAATTAGTATTATAAAACAAGTAAAAATAAAAATTGTTTTATAAAAATAAATTGTTTTAATCTTTTTACTCCGGATTAATTCCAATTTCTCTCTGTGTCTTCTTTCTTTTGCCTCTTCTTTCTTGTCTTGTATTTCCAGCAAAACTTCATCCACATTCCTTTTTTTATTCTTGCAAGTGCAGCCAGCCTCCTCGTCTTTGGATGGTCTTTTACTGGTACCACTAGTGCTTGGCCCAGCTACTGCTGATGTATCGATATTTTTCGTCCTCACCCTACCAAGAGACATTTGAACTTCTGGTTCTACTGAATCGTCAAGTGCACTAATCTTTCTAATTTCATCCTCATATTCAACGTGTTTTCTAGTAGAACCAGAAGTCCTATTATCTTTTACTGCTGCCGTTTTCCTTCTAATCACAGTTTTATATCTGTTCTCACACTGGGTTGCGGTTTTCTTAATTTGCAATTTAACTTGCATTTCTTCTGCTATGCGTTCCCACATTTTTTTCTTCGATCGAAATTTCTTCATGGGCCCTACCAAACTAATATAGTTCTCGTAGCGGTCCAACAGAAATCTCGTATCTGCACCATTTTTGAATGAGCTGCTGTAGAGCAAATCAATTTGATTTCGGACAAAATCATAGGCGCCGGAACTACGAAATTGCTTTGGGTGCTCGGTGCTCGGGTATCAAAATAAAAATATAATACTGTAGGATGGGTTTCTAAATGTTCTAAGACTAAAACTAAACTCACTCAACTTTTCTAAACTTTATTGGAAACCCCACCCAACTAATACATCCTCTTCCTTCGGCAGCATAGCAAAGACAAACCATATAATATGAGACAACCCATACCAAACATTTCTTAGTTCAGCTACCTACCACCAGAGTATTTCCGGCTACTATTTAAGGCGCTAAATACAAATTATGAGAAATATCCTACAGTTCGGCCATCCTGACCGAAGAATGCCCTTATACTAAAAACAAACAAGTAATACAACACAAGTACCTAATATAAAACGAACAAACATTTTTTTGCAAAAAATTCTTAAATTTAACAAATCTATCTAGACATTTTTAATAGATACACATTTCAATACAATTCATGAGTTACAAAACAATACAAACAAACTTAAACCTACTAAACATACTCGAATTTGAGGCAGATAATTGATGATGAGCAGACCATGTCCAGCACCCACCAATTAATTTATTAATTGCCCCCTCCCCTTTAAACAGAACTAATTATCCCCGTTGACCCAAGGCTTCATGTGAGTAGGATCCAGTACTCCCCGATACGGAATTTGAGTTACCTGAAATCCATCAATGTCTCCTACCAAGTACCTGTCATTTGGTAGTACTTTGTTTAGTACATATGGCCCCTTAAATTTAGGAATCAATTTTTTATTAACTCCTGGAGTGACATCGTTGTTCTCTAGCATAACATAATCGCCCACTTTGTAATGGTGAGGATCTTTGTGCCGCTTATTGTAGCTAATTTCGTTATATCGCTGACATTTTGCAATGTTGTTTACTGCTTCTGTTCTAGTTTTTTCTAAATCTCTTTCCTCCTCTGTATCACCCTCTAAAACTAATCGCAACGCATCATTTATGACCCCCCCTCTGATTTATCCCAAATAATAATTTGCTTGGAGTGCTACCCGTTGATCGACATACCGTGTTATTTAAAGCATATTCTACTTTATCAAGTACTTTATCCCACTGATCTGGTTCTCCACATAATTTAGCTAACATTGGAGTAATCGAACGATTTACTCGTTCCACTTGCCCATTTGCCCATGGAGCCCCTGTTGCAATCAAAATTTGCTGCACTTTAGCATTTTCTAAGAATTCTTTGAATTGGTTCGAGGTAAAAGCTGCACCCCTATCCGAAACTATCGTACTGGGTACGCTATATGAACTAAAATAATCCCCTAAATGCTTTATGCTTTCTTTTGTGTTTGTGGTTTTACACGGATATATTTTGGCAAATTTCGAGAAACCGTCTATCACTACAAAAAGATACTTGTACTGTCGCCTAGTTTTTTCTAATGGCCCATAGTGATCTATATGACATGTCTGAAAAGGCAAATCTCCCTTTGGTATGGAATGTAAAAAACCCTCTCGTTTTCCACTGACTGGTGAGTATGTAATGCATTTTAGGCAACTTCTTATATACTGCTTGACTTTTTCTCGTAACTCAGGAAACCAATATACTCTCTCCACTACCTCAACTACCTTGTTTAAACTAATGTGCCCAACGTCATCATGACAAGATCGTATCACATTGCTTTCCATACACCGAGGAACGTAAAATAATAGTCTATTTTTAACCTTTCGGTACACTAACCCATTCCGTAGTTCAAAAAACTTACTCTCCTTTTCCTCTAACCCTGCTCTAATGCTTGCAATTTCCCTGTCTTGGTCCTGCCTAATTGATAAATTTCTCTCAAAACTATTTTCCGATAAAATCAGAATGCTTGTATTTCGACTAAGTGCATCTGCATGTTTCATCTGTTCTCCCTTACGATGTTCTAATGTAAAATTGTAATTTTGAAGCACCAGAGACCACCTAAGTATTCGATGATTTACCTCCTTCTTTGATAATGTTAATTTTAAACTATTGCAGTCTGTGATAATTTTGAAAGGTATACCCTGTAGGTATATTCGAAATCGTTCTAACGAGTAAACTATGGCTAACGTTTCCAATTCAAAACTATGATATTTTGACTCAGCCGTCGTAGTCCGCTTACTAAAATAAAACACAGGATGAAAATGTTAATCGGCTTGTTTTTGGGCTAAAATTGAACCGTAGCCATGCGAGCTGGCATCACAGTGCAGCTGAGTTTCAGCACAAGGTGAATAAATACATAATATTGGATCTAAGGCTAACAATGATTTTAAATATTCGAAACTTCTTAGCTCCTGCTCACCAAATCTATAATTAACTTTACCTTTCAGCAAATCATACAACGGTTTTGCCTTTAGTGCAAAATCTCTAATAAATTTTCTAAAATAAGACACCAGTCCGAGGAAACCATGTAACTGACGAAAATCTTTTGGTACCGGGTACCTGACTACTGCACTAATGTTCTCCGGATTTGGCCTAACCCCACTCTCATTTATGAGATAACCCAGATAAATAATCTCCCGCTTCAGAAAACTACACTTATCCAAACGTAAAGACAGCTTGTTCTGCACAAGGACATTAAACACTTTCCCTAATATTTCTAAATTTTCTTCTATCGTAGCTTTGGCTACCAAATCGTCATCTATGTATATCATAACCTCATTGCTCTCAATGAGCTCTCTGAATGCACTATTGATGTACCTCATAAAAAAAGATGGACTATTTGTCAACCCGAATGGTACTCGTGTGTACTCGTACTGTCCCATGAATGTTACGAAAGAAGTGTATTTAATAGAATCATCATGCACTAATACGTGAAAGAATGCATCTTTCAAATCTAACCGGCTAAAATAGGTCTTTCCCCGTAAGTCATCTATCTGATCGTCGATACGAGGGATCGGAAAATTATCCCTAACTGATATTTTGTTTAGTTCCCTAAAGTCAACGCACATCCTCAACGAACCTGACTTCTTTTTAATTAAAACAATGGGCGAACTATACTCCGATTCGCTTCGTCTAATAATACCCCGCCCTAATAAATCGTGTATTATCTTGGTAACTTCGCCTTTCTCGTAGTATGAAAGCCTACGAGGTCTAAAATAGAATGGTGTATGATTCGGTTTAACTAAAATTTTCATGCTTAAATTTGTAAGTAACTGGGAGCTCTGGTCTTACGGGCCTCACATACCCTTCGACAAATAGATTTCGTAATTGGCTTTTACTGTCCTGATCAAGGCTCTGCTCAACATCAATCCCCACCTCTTCGTCACCGTTATTGGTTACGTCGATCTGCAAGATTTCATTTACAAATTCATTATCAACTATCTCATTCATTGTCCTCTTAACCATAACCTCTCTTCCAAAAGTTACTTTAATTGACTCTAAAGACACAAAATCTCTGCCAAGAAGGCAATGGTGAGACATGGTGCCTGTAGGTACAACATAAAATTTAATAAATACCTCAATGTTACACACAATAACTTTCTGCCACAGGATACCAATCACCTGTAATTTACTTTTATTTATCCCCTCAAAACTTAACCCTTGATCATCCTGTGGTCTAACTAACCCTGAAGGTACTAAACTACTTATAACTAACGAAATAGGACTACCTGTATCAACAATAGCTTCTATCGGCGTATCTGAAAATTCCGTGGTCAAACTAAGCATGTAAACAGGAGTGATGGGACTGCTGCCTTGAACTAAATGGCTGGTGTTGTCTGCAACACGAGAAACTACTGCTCTGCTTACTTGTGGACAATCTTGCTGAATATGATTTCTTGCACCACATCCGTAGCACGAGCCCCTTTCTCGTCTAGGTTTCGGACACGACGACATCCAATGGTCTGTGGCATTGCAGTTGAAACACCTATTCACTCTTACGCCTGGCACACTTGTTGCATAACTTGTTGTTGGTCCAGCTGATCTACTGTAGTTTTGGCCTCTAAAATTTTGATAGTTGCTGCTCCTGGGTACACTCGCACTACTCCCGGTCCAACTACCCGGGTGCGGTTGAACTACACTGCTCGAAACCCTTGAATACCTTTCGCTTGTCGTTATATCGTTCATAATTGTTAACAAGTGGTTTAAGCTACTAAATTCTTTCATCTTCGCCATACCTTGCAACGACGGATTGTCAAATCCATCCACTACGTACGCGATTAAATCACTTTCACTAAGTCTTAACCGGTTACCTAACATAATTTTGTCCATGTAATAAGTATTAAAACTTTCTGCTCTTCTCCACTTTCGGGCTTCAAAATTTCTCATCAGCGAAATTCGGTCTTCTTTTACGGTGAACATTCGCGTCATGGACTCACGAAACTCCTCCAAATTGTGACTTACGTGCTCTGGCCGTGAATGGTACCAATCGAGTGCTGTACCCCTCAATTTGCTAATTAATACTAACAATAAGGATCCCTCGCTGGGAGAATATTTCCTTTTAATGGCATCGACCCTTTCAAACCAAATTTGCACTTGGTCGTCTGCCTTACCACTGAATTCCGGCACGAGCGATGCTAATTCCACTTGCCTAATTTTTGTGTTGTCTTGCAAAGTAACTGCCCTAACTGTAGCGGCTATCAATTCATCGATGCTAATGTTAAAAGTTGTTGGCGGTCCTGCAGCTGCCTCAGCTTCCAACGACCGAACCTCGTGGCCGCCGCCATTCTCCTCGTGGTCGTTGTAATTCATCTTAAAATATCTAAATAATCTCTAAATGTTTCTAAAATACGATGCCGCGGTCTCAATCCCACTTCTGAACTGTAGGATGGGTTTCTAAATGTTCTAAGACTAAAACTAAACTCACTCAACTTTTCTAAACTTTATTGGAAACCCCACCCAACTAATACATCCTCTTCCTTCGGCAGCACAGCAAAGACAAACCATATAATATGAGACAACCCATACCAAACATTTCTTAGTTCAGCTACCTACCACCAGAGTATTTCCGGCTACTATTTAAGGCGCTAAATACAAATTATGAGAAATATCCTACAATACAAACAAAATATTTATTATTGTGAATACATTTTATACATAACTAGATACACCTATGAACTTGTATATAAAATAAACTTAAGAAAGGCACCTTAAACCTCTATATAATTATAGTAATAAATAGAACGTTTGCAGCCTTCGACTATTTTTTGCAATAAATATGTTGGCAATTTCATTTTCATTGATTTCTCGAACAAAATCTTTATAAAAGTTTAATATAACACAATTGTTCAACCGCGACTGTGTCATCGTCGTTCTCAGATAGTTTTTTAGGCGTCTTAAGCCCGAAAAACTCCTCTCTGAAGTGAAGGATGTTGTTGGAATGGTAAGAAATAACTTAACAAGTTTAAAATATTCGGAAAATAGCTCTTTTAGATGGTTATTCTTATTAAAATATATTACTATTTCAGAGACAGATTTGAAACACTGATCTTTCGTGACATCAAAAAACATTTTTTTATGTAAAGTTAGTCTATCAAGATCACAATCTTCCTGATAATATTTTTGAATTACATTGTTATCCTTATCTTTTAGTTTTAATAAAAAACATTCTAATTCATTTACTCTATACTTTCTGATTCAAAACGTACCTTTATGCTTTGCATGCATGTGTCAATAATTTCAAAGTATAAAGATCTGTATAAATCTTCCAGTGTATTAGCAAAATATTGATTTACTGATCCGCCCAGTTTTGAAGGAACTTTTCTGTTTCTTTTTCTTTCGTCGCATATAGCTTTCCATAACGTCTGAAAATCGTTGCGGCGTTTTTCAAGAATTTTGCAAGGCAGTTTATTTTTTTTATAACTTCTGTTACGTTAATGTCTACTTTCTGAATGTTAGTATTTAAAACCTCAATATTATTAAAAATATTTATCAAAATTGTAAGTAAAAAATAAAATTCGAAAGATCCTAACTTATCCAAAAAACCATTTGCTTTCGCTCCAGCTTTAGTATTTTCTTGACTCTGCTTTTTCATAAACTGTGTAATTTCTGTATAGTTCGCAAACAGCGACTTTAATGACACAACTCTAAGACACCATCTTGTGGGACAAAATGGTCTTAGAGATGTCGATCCTGCGTCTTCAGTATTTGTCTTAATATTTTTAAAAATTTCTAGCCCCTTTGCAGAATCTCGTATATAGTTTAAAATGTCTCTCGCGGATACTATAAAGTCCCTTACCTTAAGTATACCGTTAAACGCGTCCTGAATCACCAAATTTAAAGAGTGGGCCATACAGTGAATGTATATAGCCCGTGGTTCGTGGTTTGCAATTCTTTTTTGTAATCCTGTAATTGCTCCAGAAACATTTGCAGCGCCATCGTAGCACTGGCCTCGTAACAAAGTTATATCAAGTTCATATCTCAGTAATATGTCTTTTACAACTTTATACAGCGTTTCAGCTTTTGTAAATGGTGTTTCATACAGCCCTAGAAAATATGCTTGTATTTTCCAAATCATCATTTACTCCCCTAAAACAAATTGACAGTTGCTCTTTCTTAGATAAGTCAGTTGTCTCATCATTTTTTTGCTTGCGCACCCAGAGCGCCCGTTGTTTCGGCGCCTATGGACAAAATTATATGCTTTTGGGGAATGCAAGTATAGTGTTCACGCAAACTGTTTCATTGTTTCACTGTGATGACGATGCCTCTTCATTGCCCCACTATTTTGCATTTCATTTTTAAATAGTTCTAAAGAAAATCATTCAAAATGTGCACCAATAATCAAAACGTATTGCGTCTTACAGCCGAACATTTAATAAACTCATTGGCAACGTTATCCACATTGATGGAGGATGTTTCCTCTTGGTGAACATGGATAATTGCCAAATGGTTCAGCCTATGCTGTCCCGGTGCCGTCGCAAGCTTGAAAAAGATGTGTCCGCTGTGAACGTTGATGTAGGGACAGTTACTATGCATGTTATGAATTTTTTGAATTCAGATAACTTGTCACCAGTGACATGTCCAATATTATGCTCTTTAAAAAACATAACTATATCGTTGATATTTTCGATTTTGACATTTTGTTGCTTGATAATATCAAGAAACATATTTCGATGTAAACTGAGGCGCTCTTTATCAAAATCAGCCTTGTAGAAGTTAGTCACATACTCCACATCTTGTTGTGCAATGGCGACCTTTTCTATTATGGATAGATGCTGCATTGTTTCTGTTTGAAACCTCCTATTAAGGCTACCCAAAGTTTGATCAATTATTTCCAAAAATGTTTGTCGATATATTTACGTTTGGAAGAAGCAAATAAATATGCAGTGGAGATTGGATCATCATCCAACCGTCGGCGCCGTGGTTGTTTTCTCTGGCTCGTCAATTTCTAGTTCTGCGCATCATGTCAAGGTGTCACGTTGTTATTGTAATGAATTTTTCAAAATTTCAACATAATTTGTAAATGCAGGGATTTTTTTTAAGTTGAGAGTTTAAGGTTTCAATCCTTGCAAAAATCTGATCATTAATTGAATAGGAAACATCCTTTCAAACTTTTAATAGTTGTTTCAGAAAATCACTTGCTTTGGCTCCAGGTTCCCCCGCATCTTTACTCATACCGCTTAAAAATGTCAACAAAACTGCATAATTTGATTGCAATATCTGTAAAAAAAATTATTCGCAAACACCATCTTGTTGGGCAAAACGGGCGAAGCTTCTTTACATCCGAGTCTGACAAATTGCCTTCTGATTCTGCTTCAGCAGTTGTTTGCAGTATATCGAAATATGCATTTCGCTTGGGCCACAGCTACTTTCACTTTACAAGCCATGCTGTTAAATTTGGCAACAGCGCACTAGTGGTTGTAGGTGGGCCTACTCTTACCTGACTTTGATGCACAAGAAAACAATAAAATTAACAAAGCAAATTTATTAATGTACTATAACATATTTATTAATGATAATTATCATATTAATTTTACATATTTATATAATTTATTATAAATAACGAATTTGCAGACCCTGCTCTATAAACGATCGTAGTTCCCGTATGATCGTGGCACATATGTTTTGGAGACCATTTTTAAAATATTCTGTTTAAAATTAGGGATCAGAAACTCTTTAAAAAGGTACACTTCCCACACGTTCGGTCCCTACACCCTTAGAATCCTCACTAAACTAGCATGGAGCGATTCGGTGTCGTTGTTTGTACGTCGTTTTCGGTTATAGACCGAAACCGAATTCGCACCCACCCTTCGTAGCCATTGCCTCTCATGGTAACTGCAACATTATAATAAATCAACAAAATAAAAAAAATAGTAGTATATTATTATACAGGGTGTTTCTTAAATGGCGGACACGGACAGCACTACGCGATTCTCATCTTAAAACTGAGTTGAAAAAGTATAGGCGATTTTGTCCTAATGTATTTAGTTTCCGAGTTATTCGCTTTTTAAAAATTTTAAATTTGACAACATTGCGCATGCTTGCACGGACTTTGTTTTAAACGTTTGGTGTTTTAATAAGGCAGTATGAACAAGTTTCCTAGGTAATACCCTCATAGCTACAATGCACTGTTGCAACATATTGAAAAAAAGGTTAATAACAGTTATTTATCAGAAACAATGTCTTCGGAGGAAGGAATGCAACGTATAAAAAAATCCAAATTTATTAAGATTTAATATTTGATTGATGAACAATGCGGAACGGTTAAAATTTACCCGTTTTTCCAAAGCATAAAGGAATTGAATCTCAATCTTTGACTGAGAATAACTCTGAAACTAGCGAAGAACGGGCATTATTGTATTATATTTTTCCAATTGGTATCTGGAGGGGAATGTAGTACTGTGCTCCGTGTCCGCGATTTAAGAAACACCCTGTATAAGTTTTATAAGAGGGCTTATTGTAGAATGCGTAACATATTAACAGGTAAAATAAAACAAAGTTATATACCTCAGTAATTCTACGAACTTTTCCGCCAAACCATGTTGTTGGAGGAAGCTGTCGATGCAACGCATCACTTCGGTAAAGTTGTCCGCGGGAAGCAGGGGCAAGCACAATAAAAAATGTATTGCTTTTTGGGCAAACAAATTATCTTTTATTAGCCGCTTCATCCCCAACGAGCCTGTTTTCTTCATTATTGCCTGAAAGTTAAAAAATGACGGAATTAAATCGACTTAGACAGAACAAGCGCAATCAGTTTGTAATTAAATTGATTAGCAAACTGAATACTAATGTAATTTTGGCTATAATAATAAAACAGTTTTCAGAAATATTACATAGTAATAATTACCTGACAGTAGTAGAAAAGGCAACCAGTTTTCGCAGAGTCCGGGAAAACTTGACCCAACGATTTTACCAACGCCGCTTAAAATCCCTCATTATTAGCCGCGGTTTAAAACTAGGAAGTAGGTCTTTTAAGAACGCAAAGACCGTGTTGTATGCGGATGCGCTTCTATGACATTAGGGCAAATGGGGAACGCCTAAAAACAAAAATAGACCGTGTTAATATCGGTGAAGATAAAAATGCTACCAATAAACTTACAATTCCGTATTTATTTATGGTTATGGTTAATAATTGTCTGCTCGCGCAGTGTCTGGGTCGGGTTTTGAACGTGCTGTCTATATGCACCTCTTTGCCATCACTCAACAGCGTTATTAACTCTTCAGCCAAGAAAATTACTGACGCAGAGCTGCCTTCGCCAAATGTATCTCTACAAAATGGCCGTTGGTCAATGAATCCAAATCTTAAGTTGTCTTTACAGACGTCCCCGGGTATTTTCTTCAATTTATTTTTCATTATTGAAGGAATCATCGTCTTCCAAGCACACAACATCTATGGGTTCTTCAAACTCCGTTATAGGCGCCATCAGAACCATGAAAGCAATTGCTGGTTGCCCTACTCTCAATCCCCTTTTGCTTGCAAGTACCTTCTCCCACCTGTTTTACATTTTGTTCTGTCTTTCCTTGAATTCTACTGACAAATCTTTAATTTCTTGCAGAAGCTGTTCCTTTTCTTGATATTTTTCTTCCGTGCCTGGTGTAAAATAAAATTCATAATGTAAATATCAATGTAAAGTATATTATAGGTGACTTTAATTAAATATATTTTTATATATTATTTTATTATTTATTTAATTTAAAATAATTTTCAAAGATGTTCCATGTGCTCCTTAAAGCTGGATTCAGAGTAGCCGTACCGTATTGGACGCACCGTACCGTAACGTTTGAACACGTAGATTCTTATGTTGTAGTTCATAGTTGTTCGTACCGTATCATAGTATCCGTACCGTACCGTTGCAATTGACCAATTTTCATTTCTTCGTCTTACGGTACGGCAATCGTACAACCTCGTGTAAAATCGGGGGTTTTAACGCGTGTGGCGTACTATTTTATCAAGTTTTTTGGCTGCTAAGTAGCACAAAAGAACTCCAGCAGCAACAATTACGTCATCTTCATTCATATTGTATGGTTTTTAAAACTTTAAATCTATGAAATAAATATTACTACTTAAAACAAGGAGGTTAGGTTATAAAACGTCAGCCGATATCTGAACTTGACAGATCTGCTGTACGCATGCGTAAAGTATTACGTCAACTTAACTATGAATGTTGAAATGGTCTATACGGTTACTGATACGGTACGGTACGGTGCGTCCAATACGGTACGGCTACTCCGAATCCAGCTTTACTGCTTTCAATATTAAATTTCTTTTCCGTCAATTTACACATTTTCGCACGATTGTCCACGAATTGTTCTGGTAATATGGATTTAAAGCCAAAACATTTCGTCACAAATTTAAATCATCTTCAATTGTAAATCTATGCGCTCTCTATTTTAGTCAGTTTCAAGGAAAATTTCACGTAATTATTTTAAAATTGATATGTACTGTTCATTGCTAAGAAACGAATAAACAAACATTCGAATTAGGAGACGATAAAAAGTATAAAATTAGCGGTACCCACGCTTTTGGTAGTCGCCCTTTTGCTGTGGCCAGAAATGCAGACACCGACTTTTTTACGTGTCGGATACGCCGTCAAAACGCCTACGAGTCGCAGCTGAAATTACAAGCAAAATGCTTTAAATAAGTAGAACAAATTAAGAATTAAGATACTTACAAATAATAATTTGATATATCCGTAATTTATAAAATGGCAATTTTCTCTTCTTGCCAACTCCGGACTAAAATAAAGCCACTTGATTGCTCAATAACTTTGCCATTTGTAGGAATACACTTTTTGTGTGCATTTTCGCCACCTGTTAAGTAAAGAATCTCAGCCTATAAATAAAGCACAATTATAATTTAATATAGCAGTTCTTGAACGTACGAGATCATAATAAACTTCCAACTAATCCTTACCAAAGCAATCCTGTTATTATCCTGCAGTATCAACATCTCTAAATGATTTATTTCTTCTATCGATGTCATTGGTAAAAGATTCAAGATCGTCATTTCAGTCCCGCTGTCGGAAACGCTGGCTACTGAACGATTTTGGTAAACATCTAACATTCTGGCGTTGAATGCCAAAACCATTTGTAGTTGTTTTTTTACGTCCCGTAACTCGAATTTGAGTTCCGCAAATTGGTGGAAAAAACATTTTCATACATTCTGAAACAGAAAACAATGTAAATGGACATATTTGTAGATATTTATAAAGTAAAGACGATAGGATAGGCATTATTCCAAATTTTGAAGTTTATAAAATTGATGTAGGAGTTCGATAAAAAAAAACATGTATCTGTGGTTAAGATGCAATAATAAAAGTTTTACCTTGTTGGTTCCATGTCTGAAACGATGTAGGTGTACTGCTCGGACCTGCATAAGACTGGTAGATCATCAATTCCTAAGACACAAAAGCAATATAATGTTTTATTAAAACAGCCATCAAAAGTATACCTATCAGCAATACCATTAGCAATTCGCATATAAAATTCATTATGGCAATTTTCGTTTTCCGGTTGTGAAATGGAAGAACCGCTTCCTTGGCTCAATGACGACTGTAAATCTGTTAAAATTATAACGTAAATAGTTAAATTGTCGGATCACTTTTATTTTTGGAAATATACCTATTTGAGTAAGTTCAGGACGTGACCACTCTACTTTCCCGCTACGTTTTAACTTTTTAGTTTGTTTTGCAACCGGTGTCGTCTTTCTCTTTGTGTGGCTTGTATCTGAATCTGAAGTATTGGCGTCTGAGTCTATGTTGCTCGTATACTCTGGTGAGTTTTCTTGCCATTTCTAAAGATGTAATAGGTACCCGATATTTTGCACACCGCTGGATACTTGGCAAAATTGTGTAAAAGATTTTGGCAATTCATAATCAATTGGTTTTTGACCTCTTCTGTTACGCCCGGGCCCACGGGGTACTTATATTCTGGTTTTTCAGAATTCATTGCCAATACTGACGGCACAAAGTCACAGGTTTCCGCTGTATTCTCTCCAGACGGTTACATCCCACGAATCCATCTTAAAAAAGCTGGTTAGTTCATGACATCTAAACTACTCTCTACATCTTTTAATACCTCATCAAAATTTGAAAGAGACAAGTAGATACTCTTTCGCTCTTTCTGTGCCATTACTCAAATGAGCAGAGAAGGAGCGCCTTCGAAAACCACGTCCTATTTTTTGTCAAAATAAAACGTCTGCTTCTGTTGAATATTCTGCATAGACTAACTTTATTAACTTAACTTGATACAGCTTGGTTACAAACTAGTTATTGGTTACAAACTACAGTTTGTAGATGACGCCACAGGCATGAATATTTTATTTATTTCAACACCCCCACTAAATCAAAATATTAACATTTTTAATCCTTTAGAGAATTACAAATTTGCTATGCTTAGCTGAACCTAGGCTCTTGGTTAAAATGTCGGCCAAGTATATAGCTTCTTTTGAACCTTCCGTTAGGATCTAGGACGTTTCTACGCCGCCGGTTCTTCGCCGCCAGTTCATCGCCGCCGTTTCTACGCCGCGCCGGGACGGTTCTACACCGGCCGTTTCTACTCCAGATTTTCGAAAAGAAATGGATAATCTGAAAAGTTGCTTTTTTCTTAGGAATTTACAATTTTGTATGTGTGAGTTACAATCGCCGAGAGTATCTTAAGAATCTAATAATCTCTCTGGTTATTAGCACAGACCCATTAGCACAAAGTAGGTAATTAGAAGTTTTAATCCGGTCATTATTACCAAATAATGGTTTAATATGTAAAACAAGAATAAGAGATAAATAAAACTTGCATTGCAAATAAAACCAAGAAATATTTAATAAGAATTATTATTAAAATTTATTGTTTAAACACATACATACAGTCATAGAAAATAAAATAGAAAATACAAAAACTATCGAGTCATTTAAAAAGTAGCATTAAAATTTATTTTAAATTAAAAGAATACATAATATACATACAAAAGAAAATATGAAAAATAAGATTATTGAGTCATTTGGTAGTTGTGTGCTAGGCCACGTAAATAATCTAGAGGTTTCCACAATCTAAGACAATTCTTCGAATACGTTCATCGGCGTCGCGGAATTTTTTCAGCTTAATCGGTGGTACATGTCCAGCGATAAGTGGCTCAAAATAAACGTCTTGTCCTTTTTGTACTTTTCGCAATCCATCTATAAATTTCCAAATAGTTGGGTGATGCATGTCTAATTCACAACGCAATCGACGATTGCCTGCCTCGGCATAATTATTGGTGCAATCTTCTCCTTCTATTGTTCTCTGATATAAATTCCACATTGTTGGATGAAACATAGACTGGCGCCTGCCATTCCCGCATCGATTTAATCGGCCAACATAGCTGTCTTCGAACCAACTTAGAAGCTCTAGAAGTTCTATTGGCAAATCATTTGCTAAAGCGTCAATGTATTCATCTAAATCAGGTATTGGCACAAATGCTAATGCAATCACCGTTTTAGCTCGTAATGCAAAATCAGCATCATTGTTGTGTTGATGAATAACACCATTCTAAGCTAAATGCTTCCTCATATTTTGTGATAAATGGAAGAAGCAACCTTTTACATCTACTTCCGGAAAGCAATCTTTCATGGCACTAAAAGCCGCATATTCATAATCACAAATGATAGATGCTGGACTTAAATTTGGCACTAGTGTTTTAATTAATTCGAACATACGTTGTGTATGTAACACGCTGCTTCTTAGGTAACAGAGCATAGAATATTGGATGCACTCCTCCATGTTTTGTTGCCATAACAATATAAATTTGGGAAAATAGCCTCGGTGCTATTGCGAAGCTACCATCAGCGTACCATGTATTGGCATTATGTAAATGCTGCAACCAGCTCTCTTTTTCAAAAATTGTAATTCTATTCGCTCCCTCTCCATTGTCGCTTAGCAAAAAAGTTTCTTCTGTTCCTGGTTGAGGCACATATACCTTATATTCATTTGGTAACACAAAATCGTTTAGGTCTGAGGGATCAGCGGGTGCAGCATTAATTTGATTCCTTTTTCGTCTGATAACTTTTCTTAGGGCTGTATTATTTGGAATCGACGCTATAAAACAGCTCGAGGCACGTCGATTACACACTCATTTATAACTACACTTGTCTCCTCCTTAGTTTCTTCTGCACGACGTTTCATTTGGGTGACAACAGTTGCTACTTCTATGGCTGCTGCCGAGGAAGGGTGAGAATGATTGTTGATTTCGTTGACCACTTCTCCAGCCCTTGTGTGAATTCTTCCTTTACAGCGACCCACTTCCTCGCACCGCCAAAATTTTAAACTAGCGTTCCTTTTATTAAGTTTGTCGGAAACGTACAAATATCCGTTATAGGAATACTTCTCGTTTCCTCTCTTGCCGTTGGCAACAAACAAACGTAAATTTTCACGAATGAATTCGAGCTATTTATCATTATGAATTTGCTGCAAAGTGTTTGATGCTTTTAGCATCTTATATGCCTGCTTAATAGTTGCCACTGATTTAACAGCATATTTTTGAAAATCTACCTGGGACGACGAAGACGTTTTTTTAAATAATTTTTAAGTATTAATTTTAAGTATTAATTAGAATTCAAAGTTCCTTTCATCATAGACTCCCCACTAAGTACACGAGGAACTACTAGTAAGCTTTCATCATAGACTCTCCACTTCCAGTTATTATAGCTGGAATTTTCTCGTACCGTTTTAATTTAGCCTGATCAAATGTACATCTAAAGCTAATATCAAAAAATTCAGGGACAACGTAGCGACTATAATACCATTTTTTATGCTCTAGACAACGTTCTACCCGCACTACTTAAGCAGTTAACTTTATTACAGGTTGCCGGCAGCAAAACATACAAGTCCTCCAGGTCATACATCCAATTGCCGCTATTTTCGTTACTGAATAATCATAAGACCTAATTGATTCAATTCTTTTAGGGACGACGACGTTTACATCTACTGTATCATAATCTACAGCTTCGTCTTCGCTACCAGCAAATATATTTACGAACGCAGTTTCAGGCTTTAAATATTTTTGAATACGATCACGTTGCTTTGACTGTATGCTATGGTTTATAACAGGTATTCGATTACAAATAAACTCTAAAATTGAGTCAAAAGCACATACTGACGCTTTACTATGTGAATGTAGAGACATAGAAAATTGAAATCAAAAGAAAAAAATATTTCCGTAGGATCTTGATAAAAAAATATATACTCTATTACATCCCCTTGAATTTCAGTATGATATACTCTACGCTTTTCTATTTCATTACGAGTAATTCCTAATTTTACCAATTGCTTGCGCATAGCATCCACATTACTAAATTTATACAGAATACCATAATCTGTTGCTTCCGATTTGCTGAAAATATTACTCGTATCAACACGAAATAGTGAGCAAAAAAGGAAAAATGCCCTGCTCCCTACTTAATATGAATCGCCAGGTGCATATGTATCAGTACAATCAGGCAGTACTGTGCAGTCAAATTTAAGAAATTTATTATTAAATTTTGACAACACAGTGTCGTAATTCTAACTGGTATAATGCGATAAAGTAGTTTCATTCATTATAGAAAAAAAAATATTCTTAAATTGACTCAATTTTATATAGTAGCATTATTAACTTGAATAACATTGATGACATTGACACATTGGTGACCCTGCACGCTCAAATATCTCGGTAATCATTCGAAACGTTCCTATATCTATCACAAAGGAGGAAATAAAAACTTTCATTTCATTTCATTCATCGCAAATACCCAATTGTCAAAACTACCAGATTATTAAATAGTAAAAAAAATCATACATTTCTGGTAGTCTGAATCTTCACCTTCACGTTCTGAAGATGAAGAGGAAATGGCATGTGCATTAAAAAAGTTGTCTTTAAAGCGGACTACTCAAATAGTAGCATGGAAACCGACAATGTACATTGGACTACCCGATGATTGTTTTTCTGTAGTGAATCCCAATACAAAAATACTGTAAATTGGATAATGTTCATATCAGTGGCGGCCGGTGGTCAATCATAAAGGGAGGTCATTTTAAAAAACAAAATATAAACAAAATACTAAAAACGAAAAAACTTTATTCTTACCTTAAAGGGATTTATATTTAAGATCAATTCGTCTACCTTTGGAGTTGGCAAAATGATCAATAACTAGTTCATTAAAGTTTTTCACATTGTTTTTAATAAATGACTTCTCTATACTTAACATGCCCAAAGCAGACAATCTTTCCTGTCCCATTGTATTACGCAAAAAAGTCTTGATTCTTTTTAAGGTCGAAAAGCAATGCTCGCCTTCCACCGTAGTCATCGGTAAAGTACAGAACATTGTTAGAAATTTTACACTTTCCGAAAATGTCTCACATCGGTTATTGTTTATAAATAATTGAAGCATTGCAACTGCTCCGGCATTTACACGGAAATCTTCTCGGTCGTATATGACTTGAAGTTCAGCTTTTAATTTTGTATCATTTATAACTGGAAAATGTTTTTTAACCAACTGCCAAATGTTTTCCGGAAATTTTTTATTGTACATTTCAAATCTGTCACTATAAAATAACTGGGCCACTATTAAATGGTCACTGCAACTAAAACGGTGCTCAATTTCAGATAGTACTATATCACATACTTCCACAGATATTTGCCTCTTGGAATCTTGTTTTAACCTTCGTTTTGCACCTGAAGATGTGGGAGTTTGTGTTTGAAACGAATTGTTGTTTACAATTTGATTTCGCACTTTCTGAATTGAATTCTTAAAATTACCAATATCATTTTTAACTGATATAACATCAATACTTCGTTTTTGAAGTTGATTAAACAAAATTTCACAATTAGGCATAATTAGATGAAAAAACTTCAACCAATACAAAAAAATTTCATCTTGCAAGAAGTTTTCTAGACCAATTGCTTGATTTAGGGTATTGGCAGCTTTTTCTTCATCAATTATTTTTGCTAAACAAGTCGAAGTATCAGTCTGATGTGCATAAACCGTTTCCACACATCGAGTGTTAAAGTACCATCTCGTCGGCGCGGCTTTAGGCAATCTAATTATTACAATTTCATCTAAAACTGCTGTTCGTTTTGGCGATCTACCAAAAAATGAAGAAAAGCTGTGTAGATTGAGGAAAAACCTTTGTATGGTTCTATTTTGACTAGCTGCCTTTTGTAATATTAAATTAAGTTGGTGTACGTAGCAGTGAATGAAATTAACTGTGGGATATTCTTCCTTAATTCTGGTTTGCACACCTCCAAGTTTTCCGCTCATGGTTGCTGCCCCATCGCAGCTTTGTGCAATTAATTTATCTGGCGTTTTATTTATTTCTAAAATTTCAAGCTCTTTAAGAATCACGGTTGTTAATTCTTGAGCTGTTGTGCCTGGCGGATTAATAAATTTCAAGAATCTCATGTACGGTGCCATTTAAAACGTAACGTTTGATGAAAACCATTTGAGTCTTGTTGGAACTATCTGTTGTTTCATCAACTTGTAACGCGATAAAATCTGCGAGTGCTATTTCAGATTTAATTTTTTCTTGGGCGACCGCTAACATGGAGTCCAGTAAATCATTTTGCACTGTCTTAGAAGTACTATAACGATTAAACGTTATTGATGAAATAAATTAATAGTTATAATTCAAAGAATAAATTATTGATGATCAAAATATTGAAATGTATTTATTTTATCAAAAAGTTTGTTGCTATACAAAGCACAACATTTACCCCGCCCCGCTCTTTGCAAAGATTTACAAAATCATCATCAAAATATGAATTACAATTGAAATTAATAAACCCAATAATAATCATAGATTCAAAACTAAACAATACTACTACAACTTAAAATGTTTAACAAAATTAATGTAATTACAATTTGTATTATCCTACTCTTTCTCAAGAAAATGTGCCGGTTTAAGACGATCTATTGATACTTTTCCACTTTTCCCAAAATCTTCAAGAATAAAATATCTATCTGACCTTGAAAGAACTTTAAAAGGTCCTAAATATGTATCCTTTAATCCAAAAGTATGTGAATCATTTCGCACAAACACATGTGATGACGAAAATAAGTCTTTAGGAACAAAAAAAGAACGGTTATAGTCTTTGTAAAAAATCTCTTGCATTTTCTCAATCGATTTTTAAGTTGATATACAAAAATAGGAATATTAACATCTGAATTCAAAAAAATCTCAAGGAAGACGTAATGTTGTACCATAAAGTATTTCGGAAGACGAAACTCCAACTTCCTCTTTAACAGCTGAACGCAAACTTAATAAAATTAACGGCAATTGTTTAATCCAATCAGAAGAACCCAATGCTCGAATTGATTGTTTTAGAGTTCTGTGAAATCTTTCCACTACTCCTTGACTAATGGGATGCTGGATTGAAGTTTTAATATGTTTAATACCAAAATCTTTTAAAAATCGTGACCATATGGAACTATAAAACTGTTGTGCATTATCTGTAGTTACCATCTGAGGAACACCATATCGAGATATCCAACCATTTAAAAATGCTTCTACAATCTCTTCTGTTGAAGTTGACTTTAATGGAATAGCTTCTGTCCAACGCTATAACCGATCAATAATTGATAAAATGTACTTGTACTCTCTGCAGGAAGGTAAATGAACAACATCTAAATGAATTTTTTTAAATCTATCTGGTTCAACAATTGGCTGCAAAGGACCTTTGATATGTCTAGTAACTTTAACTCTTTGAAATTTGTCACACGCACTTACCCATTCTTTAATATCTTTACGCATATTAGTCCACAAAAACCTACAACAAATTAACTTTTGCGTCGCTTTAATCCCTGGATGACTTAAACCATGCAATTGTTGAAAAATTTTGAACCTAAAATCAAAAGGCACAAACGGACGAAAATAACCATTACTCCGATCTATCCATATGGAATTACCTCCAAGTGTATGTGACAAAATAAAATCAAAATTGGGTTTCACTTTTAAAAGTTCCAGTTCTTCATTATCTGTTTGTGCTCGTGCTAGATGCTCCAAATCTACTGTAGCTTGAATAATATTTGAAACTCGAGTTAAAGCGTCTGCAGGTATATTTAATGTTCCCTTTAAATATCTAATGTCCGTCGTGAATGATGAAATATATTCTATTTGTCTCAACTCTCTTGGTAAATAATTATCTGAGGAACTTTTAATTGCAGAACAAATTGCCTGATGATCAGTGAATATGATAAAAGATTTATATTCAATATAAAAACGAAATTTTTTAACTGCAAAATATATTGCTAATAATTCCCTCGAGAAAATGCTGTACTTCTGTTCTGCCTTCGTTCTATACGTTTCTCAAAATTTAAGCGATTATTGCTTTTCAACTGTTTTATATCCTGCACCACAGACATTATGATTTAAGGTATTTTTTTTATCGTATATCCGAAAAAAAAAATGACACTAAAAAGTGTGGCTGAAAACGAATTACTCTTTAATGAACGCAAAATGAATATATTACTACTATTACCCGAGGCAGTCCGGCTCTCAGCCCAATTTTAAGCTATTGTAAAAAAATCTTGTACTAAGTCGAACGAAATTCGAGGCTGTCCGTTTCACTCTGGAGTATTGTAATTCCTATCTACCGCATAAACACGTACGTGTGTGCTGAAGTGATCGACGAGGCTGGATCCAGAATTGACCCAAACAGTAGCAGTACTCGAATTGTATCAACAATGACACATGCAAGCAGCCGAGATTTCATATTCAGGCACGATTGGCTAAAATCCGTTGGAAAGAATCATGAAGAGGCTACTGAGAAACTGCAAACCTCCATCGATAGAGTTAACATTTGGACTAATACTTGGCGCATCAAGTTAAATGAAAATAAGTCTGTACATGTGGACTTTACCAGCAAACAGAAGCAACACCTACCTATCAGAATCAATGGTACCCAGATTCCTTATGCTAACTCAGCTAAGTATCTGATGTCTTTAGACGCTGGACTCCGCTGGAAAGTTCATGTCAGAAAAAAACGTGAAGAGCTTGGCATTAAACTGAAAAAAATGTATTGGCTACTTGGACGAAACTCCAAATTGTCCACATATAACAAACTGCTTTTATACAAGCAAATATTGAAACCCGCCTGGACCTACGGCATTCAACTCTGGGGTCGTGCCACTAAGAGCAACATCCAAGTGATTTAGCGTTTTCAGAACATAGCACTAAGGAACATCGTTGATGCACCCTGGTACTGCCGAAACAGAGATATCCATCGGGATCTTCAAATGGATACTGTTGATCAAACCATCGCCAAATTTGCCAGTAGCCATGAACAAAGGCTGCTCCATCATGTGAACGTCGAGGCTATCCAGCTCCTGGACAACGCAAACTTAGTAAGAAGGCTCAAGAGGACGAAGCCTTTTGAGCTAGTCAAATAGTTATAGTGCAAAGCAGAGTATTGTGCGGTATTCGAGCTACATGTTAAGATTAGTGCAGTTAAGTTAAGTTAAGGAACACAAGGCAAACTAGTGAGTAAGACCATTGATCTACTAATTGATCAGATTGTAATAATCTTAAAAGACCCGGTAATGGGAATTTTAAATTTAAAAAAAAAACTGTTCACCAAAAGAAAACCTTCCTTGCGACTAGTTTCAAAGTCATACTCTTTAACACACTGTGAACTTCGTTTCTGCATTTCGGAAGTGTTGGCAGCAATTTTCGTCTTGCATTGTACATACTTCTTTTTATGTATGAAAGATCTGTTGTATTTATATGGGTGGTATCTTGGTCGGCCAATACACATCTCAAAACTTTGCCAGGGCGATCGAAAATATCTTGAACAGCTTTACGCTTTGCTGCGGTGGAAATTATTTCTCGTTGCAGGAGTTGGTTGTTGCAAGATTCATGGTTATGAGTTAAAGTAGACCTCGATATTACATTATCTGCACCCACAGTATAAACATTCGCTTGACATCTTGGAGCTTTGCACCTCCATTTCTTTTCACCACTTTGTAATTCTTCTTTGAAACTAAACTTGTAATTGTTTATTAATAACATAATTTTTGCTCTTTGGCTGGTAAGCACTGAAACACTTGGCAATAAAACACATCCACATCATTTTTGTGGACTCGTTTAATTGACTATGCACTTGAACTTGAATTCGAAAATGCAACTAAAATAATGTAACCATAATAAATTAATAAATAGTCTACATGCCCCCTACCCCTTCTTTTGTTTTTCAATGAAATATAACCATCATAGCAGGGAAACAAAAATAACAACAAATGCACATTATACAATAATATATAAGATACTTTTACTAGCCCTTTCACTGCTCAATGCTCCAGAAGTTTTCGTTCCCCCAGTGCGCATAAATTTGCCGCTTGCGGGGATATCCGTCTTGAGCACCATCTCAAAGGTTTTGTATGACCTTCAGGCAATAATTATTGTTACCAACTGCGCAAGACGAGTAATTTCGCGCAGACTTTCAATAATGAATAAAAGGCTACGCAAACATGTTTTAATGAGAAATAATATATATTCTATTTTATTTTAAACGGAGTAAGTAAAACAAAGCTAAATATGACTAACTAGGTAGCTATAAATTTCAAATTCAAAAAGTTATACAACTTAATTCTAGAAATGTTTTTTTGTGTGATATAATGCAAAACAGGGCTGTATGCACAGTGAGGCGTGACACTCCTTACACATGTATCTGCTTTCTTTTCTCTTTTTGTTCTTACTGCAAACTACGCATCGTTTGGTAGGTTTTTCTTTATATGTTGATTTCGGTATAACACCTGGAAAGTGTCTTGCTGTGAGTCTCATTGGATGGTCTAATGAACGCTTACCTAGAAATAAAAGAATATGGTTTTATTGTCAACACAATAAAAATAAATCTATTTTTACCTCCTGAACGTCTACCCCCAACAGTGTCGTCGTGGCTATCTTCAAGTAACTGCCTTGCAAGCTCTAATTGGAAATCCGCATTGCTGATTTTTTTCTTGGTGAGTTCTCTATAAAGAACATGGGCGTTCAATATACTTAAATCGACCAAATGGAAAAACATTTTTCGGCACCATTTCTTACTTTTTCGGACAGTCTCTATTGAAGACAATAACATGTCCGATGTGTCGACGGCACCCATATTTTTGTTGTAATCAACAATGCATTCTGGTTTCATGATGGGTAACCCAGTTTTATGATGGTTTTTCCCAGTATGTTTCATTCCTGGTTCGTGTATTGTTGTAAGCATATAAATGTCCTTCTTGTCCATCCATTTAATACAAAGTATATTCTGAGAACTTTTAAATGTCATTTCTCCTCTCTTCAATTTTTCTGAAAATTTGGGCATTCGTGTTGTGTTTTTTTTAACCGTTCCGCAGCCATTAGTCTTATGCAAATGTAATTCGTGTAACAATGTCGGACTGGTATACCAGTTGTCGATATAGAGACTGTGTCCCTTATTCAAGTGGGGTTTTAACAGTGTCATCACTACACTTCCGGATATGCCAAGTTCTTTGTTGTTATCAATTTCTGTAGAGATCCCTGTATATATATTATAAAGTCTATGTATCTTGTTTTGCTATCGCATAAAACAAACAACTTCACACCAAAGCGGTGCCGTTTCTTAGGTATGTATTGCTTGAAACCTAGACGGCCTTTGAAAAGAACTAGACTCTCATCGATGCATACGTTTTCAAATGGATTAAAACTGCCTGGAAAAGAGGTTCGCAAAGTGTCTATTATTGGTCGAACTTGTCATCGCGGTTTCGCTGGTCATTATTTGCGAAGTGCAGTGCACGCAGTATCAATAAGTACCTATCCCTGGACATTACTTGTTGGGAAATCGTCGTTTGAATAAGTGGATCGGTCGACCAATACTCTGAAAACCTCAGCTTTTTTGTTCTCGCCATGAGACAAGACAAAGCCAAGAAACAATAAATATCTTTTGCAGTTACTGAATGCCATCGCTTCAGCCTTGAATTTGGCCGATTATTTTTTGCTAGCATTTGTTCAAAATAACGATTAGTTTCTTCAGTTATAACATTAATTAAATCGGCTGTAAATAATTTTTGGAAACACGGCAAAATTGAAACATTTTCATTCAATACGTCATTGATGGAACCACCGGTCATTGAATTTGTGCAATTGAGGTTTGAAGTTACGAATGTGATCCCATATAAAATCATTATTCTCTTGCTCAGATTCTTCTGATTTTTCGCTATCCGCGTCATTATATATATAATAATAATAATAATAATACTGCTTTTATTTAGCTTAAAAAATGCTAATGTTTACAAACTCTTACTTTTCTAAAATACAAAATTACTTAACACTACTTAGGTACTAGGTAGTAAGTACTATAACTTATTTCTATCATATTAACTATTTTCACCTAACTGTTAGTCTAGTCTGCAATTTTTAAATAACTCCTTAACTTTATCTTGTATGTTCTCATGGTATTACAGTCTTTGATATCTTTGCTTAAAGAATTAGATCTTTTAACCCCACTATACAAGATTCCCTTCTGTGCAATACTCTTGTTTTTCCGATTAAGTGATACTCTTCTTCCTTTCTTGTACTATGCTTATGAATATCCTTATTTTTAACCAATACGTTTTTAAGGTAATCCGAAACTAGATTCAATTCAATTTTTTTAATAAATATTAATACCTGATATTCTAATAGCTGCCTAACATTAAACCACTGTAGTTGTTCTAACATTTCAGTAATACTTGTGTATCTATTCCTATTCAGGATTATTCTCATTCCCCTATTCTGTAGCTTTTGTAACCTATTCAACTCAGTTTGATTAGCTAGATGTAAAATTGTGCCACCGTACATAAAATGTGGTAATACTATGGTGTTGTAGATCACCTTCTTACTCCAAGTTGAAAGAAATTTTCCTGTCCTTGCAAGCACCCCTAGTTTTTTTGCTATTTTTCCACAAACATAATCTATGTGGTAATTAAATTTTAATTTATTATCAATAATAATTCCTAGGTATTTTACCCTTTCTGCCTCCTCAATTATTTCATTACCAATTCTTATTTCTAACTTTAGTCCCTGTGTATTCCCTAACCGCATACTTTTTATTTATTTATTTATTTTAAGTAAAGGTGCATCCACCTATTTGGCTATTAGCACCGGTGATTACATTGGTAAGCTAGTAAGTATTATGTTTAATTAAATTTTACAGAACAGGTTGGTGTCTTTTAGAAAGCGTATGAGCTTTTGCTCATTAACTGGGTTGTTGTTTATTAAATTCATCCTCTGGAAACTTTTTCGAGTCGACGGGAAATGTGCCTGTTACAAATGCGCTTTTGATATTGGCTACAGTAATGGCTTCTGTCCAGACTTCTCCTAGAAGTTCAGTAAATTCATTCTTTTTAAGTCGCCCTACTCCGTGGCCCATGTGTTTCTTGCCGTGGGCAATAAGTTTTTTCTCCCAGGCGGTTTTCACTGGACCGAAAATACATTTGTCCAAAGGTTGAAGCTTGTCGGTTAAATGACTTGGAAATTTTACCAATGTGATTTTATTTTGAAGAACACTCTCAATGATTCTTAAACTTATGTGACTTTTGTGCCCGTCATATAACAGTAATGCTTGCTGCTCTGGTAAATTAGTTTCAGGGCTTCCACAGGCAGTGCAGTTAAAGAAAAGTGAAAAAGTGACTACTTGTCTAAAAAATAGTGAAAAATAGTTACCAATTGTATTACTTTTTATTATCTGCACATTCTTATACATTTTAAAGTAAGGTACTTAATCAATTAAATAAGTAATAAAAATTAAAGATATAAACTATAAACCCTTTGGTATAATGATTATGCAGGGTAGGTAACTAAAATAATGAAATATTTATAAGTAGATGTAGAGCACAAAAAATTACTGTTTTTTCAATCTCACTGAAATAATTAGAGACAACAGTTTGCTTGCGCTTTTCCAAGTTTTCAACACATTTACCACTATTCCTCTCATTTTTACGAAGCGATATAGCCCCGTCGATTAATCCTTGCGTAACTCTGGCCTTCAAAACATTATTATTCGCTAGGGCCACCTTTAATCTTAAGTTTCCTTCTTCTAACAATTGGTCAGCAGATTTTTCCTTATAATGTTTTTTTTTCTTTCTGCATTTATTAGAAGATCGATTTCTTTAATTGAATCACGCGATTGTTTAGACAGTGTGTTTAATTTTGCAGCGGCCTCCTTGATTTTTCATTTTCCAGTTGTGCAGCCATCTCAAGTTCTTTTTGTTTTTGGGTATCTAAATATGTTTGATAACTTTGTCTAGCATAATTAGATAAATTTATTAACTCGCTGGTTATTGGTACAGTATAGGGTTTACCATCATACATATACAATAATTCAGCTTTTTTGGCTAACAATATATTGTTGTTATTAAATGACAGTATGTTATTGTTATTAGGTTTGTTTGTATCGGCATGCTGACTAATGGCTTGAAAATCTGGGTAAAAGGGAAGCAGTTTGTTTTGAACACCATTGTGCAATAAGGTGGCCAGTGCTATCTTGTTTCTCAAACCAAGTACTGTTTACTGAACACTTTTTGGCCATTGTTAATAAAAAAAACTATATTAGCGCACAAAACACAATCAATTTATTCGTGATGAAATAGTAAACTCGCTATAATACCACAATATCACATCCATGCGAATGACGAAATGCCGAGGCGCTAAGGCATACAAATCTGGGTGTTTGGAAGATTAAATTTCAAAATATGTAAAATTATAATCTTGTTAATCAAGCTGAAAACCAAATTTTGAAAAAATAAGAGAAAAACATATTTTGCTAATAAAGTTTTCATCTAAATAAGTGAAAATAGTTACCAAATTTAAAATACAGTAAAACAAAGTGACTAATTTTAAAAAAGTGATAAAAAGTGAAAAAAGTGACTTTGTGGCAGTCCTGTAGTTTCTACCCGTTTATCTTTCACCCATCTTACAAAAACAGATTCAAACCAGTTGAAGAACTGGGGCTCTTCCATCCAGCCATTAGTGGATACTGAATAAACTGTTCCTGGGTAAGCTCTCGAGGAAGTCCACCTAGCCTGCACTGCACCCCCTTTGAAGACAATAAACGGCGGCAAAACGGAGCCATTCGCCGCAACACAGGCAAGAACGCTTGTTGAGCCTCTACCAGAGCCACCTGAAACTCTTGATAGTGACTTCCCCCTTTCTCCTATGGCCTTAATCCTGGATGGATCATTCCCGAAACCACTTTCATCTGCATTGAATACGAAAGTTGAATTATCGATGTTGTTTTCAGCTACAACCTTTTCCAACTGTTCATAAAAATTGTATATGACATCTGGCTTTCTTTGATCTTTTCTTGCTTTCTGGAGATGCTCGGGCTTTTTGAAGGATAAATCTTCATGTCGATTCATGAACCCGTAGTACCATTCCAAACCTGGGCGGCCATTCTTGATTGGTGTATGTAAATTGTTTGCTGTAACGTAAGTAGCAACTAAGTCCAGTAATTCTTCTTTGTTGCATGGATATCCCATCCGTGCTCGGGCTTTTAGACACGCCACCATTTGCTCTTCTTCATTGGCACTAAAGGTACTAGGACGCCCACCTCCCAGTTTGGTTACTGGAACATTTCGGCCTTTGATTCTATGAAATATGACTGGAACAGGCACATTATATTGCTCTGAAGCCTGACGATACGTGCAATTCTTGTTCTTTACATCATTGACTGCTCTTAAAAGATCGTCTTGCGAATATCTCTGCACTGTTTTTTCTTAATATAAGTCCTCGGCATATTAAATACGCCCCTAGACTAAATATAGGTATGATTTTTTGGAATAGGTTGTTGTTTACAAATACCCCAAATATGCGTTCACAATTTCCCCACGCAAACATATCGAAGGGATAATTGTAAACACTTATTTGCTACTGCTTCATTAATATTTTCAAGGTTATGTTAACAAAACATGTTTACTTACAGCAAGTTCTTACCTTCATAAACAAAGAATAGTTCACAACTCACCATTAGGTACACTTGGCTTCAAATATAGAGTAACGTGATCGAAACGAATTTTAGGCTCTCTGACACTGTCCCAAAGTTTCTGCCAGTACTTGCGCCCGATTAACTACAAACAACTAAACTGTGCATGCGCGTTACCAGCCTATATCTGCTGACTAGCGTACTGCCGCGAAACTGCTATATTTCAAATCTTTAATAGTCTACAGCCTTGTTTACAATTACCACACCTGACCCTACTTTTCCATAGCGGGCACATTAAATATGCCTCTTTTGTTTATAGGTATAGGTGGAGGTATTATTTTTAAAATTTCAGTTTCTTCATACCATAGCTCATCGGTATTCTGAGGCCATTTCCAAGAATTTCCATATTTCCCACATTTTTCCATGAATGACAATTTCAGAGTGCTTGCGTTTCGTTCTATTACTTTGCAAGGGAAATAATCATTATTATAAAGCACAATAACGTAATCATCTTCCATAACACCCAATATTTGCTCCTCTTCATCTCCTGATGAACCACATTCAGGCAAAGATAGGTTAGTGTCGCTGGAGGACAGATCAGCAAGTATTACACGTTTCTTTTCCTCTTTCAATTTATTGCTCTTTGTTTTACCTTTTTTAACATTTTCTTTTTCCTTCAATATAGCTAAAAATTCAGGTCTAGTAATGACTTCTGCAGAAGAACATATTCTTCGACGTTTGGGAGTGCCTTCTACCTTTTTTTCTTGGCCAACATAACTTAAAAGTATGTTTGAAAAAGATTCTAAACTACGATCACTTAATGAAGATGTGGATTTTTCAACATTCGACACATCAATTGTAGTGGCAACATCTTGGGTAGCATGGTTAAGTTCGTCCACTGGATTTTCTCTATGTTTTCTACATTATTAACACGAGTAGACGTTGATGGTAAATTATTAACGTCTTCAACTTGGTTTCTGTTACGTACATGATCTTCATAACGTTTTAAGTCATCAGGTTTAAAGATTGTCTTGTTAATTGCTTTAAAATTTACAGGACTGTTTTGTAAACCTATACAGGTTTCATCATAAATTCCGCATTTTTTAAAATCATTTAATATAACACTTTCTGGCATTTGATCAAAAATTTTATTCAAAATGTCTACAAACAGTGGCTTTGGAATTCTTCTACGTGGATTTTTTCTTTGCCATACCACTAGCTCTTGGTCCCATTTAGTTTTAAGTGATTTGTTAACAGCTACGTCCAGTGGCTGAAGATAATGTGTGGTGTGTGGGGGTAACTTTACAAGATGTATATTATTTTTCATTGCTTCTGTAATTAATTCAGTATCAATGTGGCTCGCATGACCATCAAATATAAGTACAATTGGTCGCTCTTCTGGGATTGATTTCAGGAAACATTTAGTAAACCATTTACAAAAAATGTCAGACTCCATCCATCCACGTTTACTAGCTGAGTATGCAGTTTCATCATGTGCATTACTACTGAACCATGATTCTAATACATTCATACCTTTGAAAATACATAAAGGTGGTATCTTTTGTCCCGAGGCTGCAACACACAACAAGACGTATTTTCTCTGCCACAACTGGACGTCATACGAATTGATCTGCATCCCTTACCACCAACAACTTTTGATTTACTTGGATCATGTGCAAACGATGTTTCATCACAATTGAAAATTAGATGTGGCTTACCAATAAGTTTTAAATCTGTGATTAAATTATGTAGTAAATCATAAATGACGAAGGGATTAATCTGCTTCATTCGTGCTGCTTCAACCGACTGCGGCTTTTTGATAGATAAATGGTTCCTTCTGCAAAATGATAAAAACCACTCTTCCCCTGGTCTTCCATCTTTGAATCGTGTGTTTAACCCTTTATTTTTAACTAAAGTTTGTACAACATCTAGGACCTCACGACGACCCAGTGGCCCTCCCTCTACATGCCGCGATGGTATTTCCGATGGAAATACTTCGTCTCGTCGATTTCCACGACCTTTGACGTCCCATCTTCATGCAGTCCCCCGATGACGGTTGGATTGCAGCAGATGGTCACGGCACACGTCCCGGCAGAAGGAGCACCAATCTACCGTCGGCGTCGTATGGGATGCCCTGTGACCTATCCCAACCTCATGCGCGAGCTCTTTCTGCAAAAAGTCCTTCGACCAGCAATATATCATGACAATCAGTTGTTCCAAACTTAATCGGCTCCGGGTAAAAAAGGATCCTGTGCGAAGCGATTTCGTGGCACTACACGTTCTACACTTCCACTGGTAACCGTCTAATGTTCGTGCAGATCGCACAAAGGAGCATAAAATGTCGCACGTTTGGCACATATGGAAATTTTTTATTAACCGCCGCTTAGCTAACCACCTTAGAACCGCCATTTGATCCTCAAACTGAAGCAATCGCTGAGACCAGTTTTCCAACATAATCGCGTGATTATTTAAAATAAGGGCTGGATCAACAATCAGCAGCACCTCGTCGCCCGGCCATGGTTGTTATTGCTAATTGAACAACAACGCAATACTGTTGCCAAAAATCGTCTTCCAGGGATTCACCCCTTGGTCCACCCCGGCAAAAACATTCTGATCTTTCATTGGTTCAACCTGTTTATTATCATTATTGTTTGCAAGATTCCAGAAAATCTTGAAATAACAATTTTGTACGGTTTTGCATAAACTTTATTTTACGACAAAATTCTAAACTTCCGGTTTAACCGTCTACACGTACAAAAGGGTTTTGCATTTTACTACCCCGGGATTAAAGAGGACCTAAAGGACATAAATTCCAATTTTACTGAACCAATGCTAGTTTTAATAACAACACACTCATTTTTCTCCATCCATAGACTGTAATATCCTATACAGAAGGGACCATCATTATACAGTGTGATTGATTATACGTGTTTTTGCATAATATATTTCGGTTATTAGTACATATTGTTTCCCTATGACGAACATTTCAATTTAAATATTGTTTTTGTTTAAATTTCTAAGCTTACTCAGATTAATCGCAACGTTACGGAGTTACAGCCCTTCAAGTGCACCATTTTTGCTAATTTCGAAGCGGTTCGACGTAAGGTTTTACAACTTTGTACACGGTTATTTATAATACAATGACGTGAAATACACCGTCTGTAATTTTGTCCCAAATCCATTCAGTACCCCCCATGAAAATAATAATTAATTTATTTTGGCAGTTTCAAACATTGAAATAATAATTGCACTTTAGTGTTTTAGGAGATGGACATTTTGAATACGCCTCCTTCTGCACCGCCTTTTAAAATAATACTTTGATTACTTCATACGTCCTTCCTATTATATTGTTTAAACATTTCCTAACGTTGAAGTCGAGCAAAATTTAAAAGCACTTGCGCAATTATAGCAATACTTATCGATAAAAATTTTAAGAGACTATAACTCCACAAGGAAAGGCACATGTTCATCAGCAATTTTGGTTGCTTTTGCGTCATTAATTAAGTACATACATTTCCAGACACCTTATATAACATAACAATTTGTCTTCGACGTTGTGTTCAGGGTCAACAAAGTGTAGAAGGGAAATTCTGAGAACAAGAAGGTTTTATGATCAGGATTTTATTATCTAGGTAGAAGAGCAACAAGCGTACACCGACCGATAAGTACTGCTGCGTAATAAGCAGGATGTTAAGGCTTAGAGAGAACAAATGGCGACATTTCGGATTAGGTGCGGCAGAATTTTGCATATTTTCTCTCAGTACTTGCCGAAGGTTACAAATTGTTGAAATATTTAAAAGATTTACAGCAAATTCTAAGAAAACGCCTCTAAACTTTAAATATTTGTTAATTAATGTGTGTGCAATTACAATTATTTTATTGTCATAGTAGCTCATAGATAAATACAAAATAAATGTTATCGAACTACAAAAAATTGCCACCGTTTTCTCGGAAATTTGATTCATCTGACCATAAAATTTTATTTCAAAAATTAGTATCTGCAATATTTTCCAATATTAATTAATTACAAGTAGACTGTAATCGTCTTACATCATCGCCAGGATGAAGATTATGAATTTTGTGTATTTTATAAGCTTTGTATTTATCATAATTCATGAAATCATAACTTGGTGCTTAAACAAAACTATAGAAGCTGCCAAGTTTTCAATAGAAAATAGTGCATTATCGTGGTTGTTAAGACCTTTTATTTTTTTTGGCACTGCCTGTAACTAACGAGTGCGTTTATTTTTCATTAATAAACACAGGGGTTGACCTTGCAGACCATGACAAGGGAGCATCATCACTTCGGATGATAGAAACAAATGAAGTACAGTTGATACAGGGTCGCGCTAAGCGGGGTTGCCTGCGGTACAAAGCACCCCGGCGGCAGAGTTCAGGGGCGGCAAAACTCCCGGGATTAAGTATATTTAGAAAAATATTAACACATATTTATTAAGTAAATAGTTTAATTTTTAAATTCAATAACATTAATAAAGAGTATTATACTATAATGTAGGGTCGAACAACCTTCGCAATTTCTACGTGTTGGTCACAAAAGAAATTTTTATAATAGTATCAGTATTAGTCACAGCAATTGGCAGGTTGAAATATTGCAAGCCGGATGTTATGTTATGACGAGGACCTTTTAGCTGTCGTTGGAATAGTCCAGCACCCTTTGTTGGTTCTTCGCTGCATAATAGATTAAGGCGCCGACATTATATTGTTCGTTATGTAGAAAATGAAAACATGTGTTTTTGGTAAACAACATGAAATGTAGGTACATTATTTCCTAGTATTATCTTTCTTTTAAGTAGTCCTTAATCCATTTAAGTGCTGTATCCCTAATTCCATATTTTCTCAATTTCTCAATTAATTTTGTTCTGCAAACTGTTTCAAATGCCCTTTGGAGAACTAAAAAAATAACAGCTACCTTCCGTCCGTTGTCTATACTTTCTTTCCAATCGTTCACTACATATTGCACTGCTGCTTCACAACTAATACCTTCCCTAAACCCTGACTGAAAACTGTCTATTATTTTGTTATCTTCCACAAAATCTCTCAATTGTTCGTACACTGTTCGTTCTAAAAAAATTTCTATCGCCGGTAACATATTTATTGGCCTGAATTCTGCTGCTTTGATCGTACCCTTAATTTTCCTTATTGGAACAATTGTAGCTACTTTTATGTTCAGGTGGTTTTGCAAATTTACTTCGAAACCATTTTACTTACTGGGTCAGGTTTTTTTTGGCTGTGTTATTAAATTTACAGCGGGATGCGCTGAAGACGTTGAAGGCACACTATCAGTAAAATTCCAAAGTTCTTTGTCCGATTCAACGTTTTCTGATACCACACTATCACCATCTTCCTCTGCACTATCAAAATTGGCATTGAACTCGTCGTCGTCACTTTCAAGCAGCAATTGTTCAAGTTCTTTATCGCTTAGATATTTACGCACCATTTTAGAAAACCTAATTAAATAAACTGCACGATAACAACCGCACCGGCAAGTGTTAGCAGGTAGACTGTCCCATGGTGCTCCAGACGAGTTGAGGGGGGTCAAAATTTGGACAACGCATGTTGACTAACCTTGACTAGACACTCTCATAAACCATAATACCGCATGCGCGAATAGCCAACTTGAGCAGTTACTAAAATAACTACGTTGGAATATATTCGTCTGGAGCAGCTTGGTCCATTTTTTTTTTCGCGAGTATTTCCGTCTTGGGCAGTGAAAGGGCTAGAAATCATTAATATAGAACTTAAGAATATTGTGGAATGTAACAAGCGGCCGAGTTTACATATTAGGATTATCATAGCAAATTTTAGAGCGGCCGAGATTACATAGTATCTTAATGATAATTACACTAAGCGGCCGAGTTTACAATCGCCGCCCTAGGGGACCGTCACTGTTACGGATAAATTTGTGGCGTTTAATTCAAAAATTTCTACAGAATCTGCAACACGAAATAAATTCGTTTGCAACGGCACAGATGTTGGTTGCCGTAGTTGGCTTGGTGTATAGCTTGACCAATCACCATAGTCGGTTTCTTCGGGGCTCCCTACATTTTGGTTTGTATGTGGAATTGCCACTACTGTTGAAATTGCTAGAAGACAACAAAAGAAAATTAAATCATGCAAATTTTTATTTAAATAAGGGATTCTAACCTGTTGCATCCGCATCAAATTCGGACTGACGCCCTACAACCTGATCGCTGCCAAGCATTTCCATTATTTCTCCATCGGTGGGAGTGATGTCAACAGTTTTTTTCGGACCACTTCCTGTCCCACGTGCGTAGCACTTCTCATCAGCATCACCATACTTTTTTTTAGATTTTTTTTTATATTTTCATACTTTGCACGTAAGGTTTTAGCATCTCTAAACTTTTTACCACTGCCACAATTAAAATCTAAAGATATTAGCTCCCACACATTGCCTTTGTGCTTCCATGCATTAATATTACTCTTTTTTGATTCTAAGACATCTTTATCCTGTTTCACCAAGGAAAGTAATATCATATTTTCTTCTTCCATAAAATTCAATGATCTTTTTCTATCTCCTAAAATTCTGCATAAAGAAGACAATTTACGGTTCCTCATTACATATTTGGGTTACGCTGTGGCAACTATCTTGCTCTATTTTTCTTTTTATTATTTGTGCTAGAGGTTTGTCACCTTTTCTAATAATTGTTTTAACTTTTGTAAGCTATTTTCAAAGGGGAAAGACGAAAAATTTTCTAAAATGCCAAATGTATTTCTGTCTTCCTAGAGATGAATTAATTATGAATGTTGTAAGATGCACCCTCTTCGCTATAAAGAGTTATGAATGTTTGAATGAAATATTTTAAAAGTTCGTGGGCGTATTCACCAACATTATTTAAGGATTCCGCATGTGACAAAATGATTGTCGCCACATGAAGGAATAAAATATGTATGTACTTGTCGTAGAACAACATACATTTTAAAACAAGTTTTTTTAAAACGTTTAACTGCATGCAATGTACGCGGTGTTCTAGCAAGCTTATACGATATATTGGTTTTTTGCGCAACCAACATCTCAGAAATTCGCATTCTTTTAGTAAAAGGCAATTTTTGCGTCGGTTTCCCATTAATCCATAATAAAAGCAATTTTCATTGCATTGGATCAAGAGGAACGTTTTTAATCATATCAAAATTTGGAATGGTTTCAACTGAAGATACACCATTATGATGCTCTTCATCAATTCGTTGTCTAATATCTGTATCACTTCCAAGTCGTAAATTAGTGGTATCAGAAAAGCAGACACGGTTGTCAACAAAATTCCCTTAACATGACATTTGGTACATGAATAATGTTCTGCATGCCCTATTGTATATAAAGTAAATGATTTAGCTGGTGCGTCACATATAAGACTAAAACCCATTATTTGTTACTTCAATTATCTCATCTATAAAATTATCTAAAAACGAATTAGCATTTTTTGGTTTCTCAAATCCGTGATATAATCCAACAATTTCTACAACAGAAACATTCGTTCAGTTTTAGCCCATAAAGTATGACTTAAAATGAACACCACACATACGTCTATAGGATATATTTTGTAATCGTCCATAGGACGTCTATGTAGGAACGTCCATAAAGTATGACTTAAAATGAACACTACACGGACGTCCATACCATGTATTTTATAATCGTCCATAGAATGTCCATGTAGGAACGTCCATAGTAAGTTGAGTTTTAACCCATGTATGATTTAAAATGAACATGGAATTCTGGCGAACCAGAATTTCTCTCTAATTTTATTTAAGGTTTTATCCCATCCTACGTGGCATTGCTCGTCGTGATAGATTCTTAATAAACCTAATCTACTTCCTTTGGGTACAAAAACGCGTAATGTTACTTGCTCATTTTGGTCTTTAATTATACGTTATAATAAATCATTTTTTAACTTAAAGTCGCCGACTACAAATTCGCCGGTTTGGATTTTTGTTATAATTGCTTTAGTTTCATCGTCTTTGGCTTGTTCGACTTCCAGCCACGAACCTTCACGAACTAGGTTAACTGTATGTTCTTCCGGTGGTGGGTTACGGCTAAGGTAAACTACATGGGTTACGTATTTTCCTTTGTGGTACCCAATTCCAAAATTAAAATCTTGCAGGTAAATCCACCATCTAGCCACACGCGGGATAAGGTCTTTTTTATGGCATTGCAGTCGGCAATTATTTTGAATTTTAGTCCTAACAGGTAAACTCGGAAATGTTTTAAAGCGTTAACTATTGCGAGTGTTTCTAATTCATAGGAGTGGTATTTCGATTTCTCAGAAGTGCGTTTGCTAAAAATACGCCACTACTTTTAGTTGCGAGTCATATTTCTTTAATAGGATCGCTCCGTATCCGATTGCACTGACATCCGTGTTGGTATCATTTTTTTCAGAAGCAGAATTTTGAAAATCTGAGTAGGGGATATGAAAGAAGGGCATAATTCAAGGGAAACAGTTTTTTACCGGACTCTCTAACTTCAAAATGGCGGTCGCTATGAATTTTTCAAAATTTCGTCTTCACCGCCCCATAACTCAAAAATCAGTTATCTGATCAGGTTTCGCCACAACTTGTTTGAAAGCCCTTTGGTAGTACTACACCAAAATTATTACAAAAAAACTGGCCTAAGGATTTTGTTTAAATTTTCTATACTTATGCAGCTTGGTATTAGCTACATTTGTGTTTTTTGATGAACGCCAGAATTCCACTGTGGCGCCCTCTACGAGGTTTTGAAAATCGGAAATTGATGCTCCTATAGCACCTTTACTAGTCAAAATATGAAAGAAGTATAATATAAAAGTTATTCAGTATATAATTCTGCATTCTCCTAAATGTATAATATGTATACAGGGCGTTTGCTTTCCACAGCACAATAAGCAAATTTGTTATTTTAAATGAAACAATCTATATATTATTATAGTATAATTGAATGCAAAATTTAGTTGTCTATCACATAGTATAAAGTGTTCATATGGCTAAAATGTACGGTTAATTACAAATTCGTGAATTTTGAATATTTAGGTTGGACTCTGACGGAAACGGATCGTCGGTCGGTCGGTAGCGATCGCCCGGCTTCGCCAGCTGTAGTTTCTAGCCGGTACCTACTACACAGTACAGATAGATGCGTATCTTGGTGTCTTTCTTTTGTTCATATCGAACCCGTATAGTCTCGTTTTTCTCGCTAGGCATTCAAATGATTTCCAATGCTGTCTCGCGAACTACTGTTGGAATACCAAAAATGAAATGTTTATTTTTAGTATGGGAAAGTCCAGGGGAGGTTTGCACCTCCACTTTTTGTATTTTTCTATCCACAACGTCCTTTGGATTTAATTTTCGATTACTTCGCAAAGTGCTAACTAAGTGACTGTTTTTCTTCAATAAACTGTGAACCAACACTTGTGTAGTAGTTGTAATAATAATAATAATAATAAGAAATTTTATTATCCTCCAAAAGAAATAAAACATAATAAGTACATAAATAATCATAAAGTAAATAGGAAGGAGGATGAAAGGAGAGGTTCAGTAACCATAGGCTACTGTTCTACCACCTCCCCGCTACACAACTATAAAAGCAAAATACCATAGTAAGAAGGTATAGATAATTAAAAAATGTAAAAAAAACAACTATAAATAATAATAAAACAATAATATACATAAAGCAATAATAATAATAACTAATGAATGATTTTGGAACACTAGTTGCATTTAACTTTTTGTTTAGTATACCAAAGCCCATCACATGGCCAGATGATATATGCGGATTTCCAATTTCAAAAGTTCAGATTTACACAGGGATAAGAAAATCTCTAGACTAGCTCACTTCTTTTAGGTGCCAATAACAATGGTAATGAATGATTTTGGAACACTAGTTGCATTTAACTTTTTGTTTAGTATACCAAAGCCCATCACATGGCCAGATGATATATGGGGATTTCCAATTTCAAAAGTTCAGATTTACACAGGGATAAGAAAATCTCTAGACTAGCTCACTTCCTTTAGGTGCCAATAACAGTGGTAATGAATGATTTTGGAACACTAGTTGCATTTAACTTTTTGTTTAGTATACCAAAGCCCATCACTTGGCGAGATAATATATGGGGATTTCCAATTTCAGAAGTTCAGATTTACACAGGGATAAGAAAATCTCTAGACTAGCTCACTTCCTTTAGGTGCCAATAACAGTGGTAATGAATGATTTTCTAACACTAGTTGCATTTAACTTTTTGTTTAGTATACCAAAGCCCATCACATGGCCAGATAATATATGGGGATTTCCAATTTCAAAAGTTCAGATTTACACAGGGATAAGAAAATCTCTAGACTAGCTCACTTCCTTTAGGTGCCAATAACAGTGGTAATGAATGATTTTGGAACACTAGTTGCATTTAACTTTTTGTTTAGTATACCAAAGCCCATCACATGGCCAGATAATATATGGGAATTTCCAATTTCAAAAGTTCAGATTTACACAGGGATCAGAAAATCTTTAGACTAGCTCGCTTCCTTTAGGTGCCAATAGCAGTGGTAATGAATGATTTTGGAACACTAGTTCCATTTAAGTTTTTGTTTAGTATACCAAAGCCCATCACATGTCCAGATAATATATGGGGATTTCCAATTTCAAAAGTTCAGATTTACACAGGGATAAGAAAATCTCTAGACTAGCTCACTTCCTTTAGGTGCCAATAACAGTGGTAATGAATGATTTTGGAACACTAGTTGCATTTAACTTTTTGTTTAGTATACCAAAGCCCATCACATGGCCAGATAATATATGGGGATTTCCAATTTCAAAAGTTCAGATTTACACAGGGATAAAAAAATCTCTAGACTAGCTCACTTCCTTTAGGTGCCAATAACAGTGGTTTTGAATGATTTTGGAACACTAGTTGCATTTAACTTTTTGTTTAGTACACCAATGCCCATCACATGGCCAGATAATATATGGGGATTTCCAATTTCAAAAGTTCAGATTTACACAGGGATAAGAAAATCTCTAGACTAGCTCACTTCCTTTAGGTGCCAATAGCAGTGGTAATGAATGATTTTGGAACACTAGTTCCATTTAACTTTTTGTTTAGTATACCAAAGCCCATCACATGGCCAGGTGATATATGGGAATTTCCAATTTCAAAAGTTCAGATTTACACAGGGATAAGAAAATCTCTAGACTAGCTCACTTCCTTTAGGTGCCAATAACAGTGGTAATGAATGATTTTGGAACACTAGTTCTATTTAACTTTTTGTTTAGTATACCAAAGCCCATCACATGTCCAGATAATATATGGGGATTTCCAATTTCAAAAGTTCAGATTTACACAGGGATAAGAAAATCTCTAGACTAGCTCACTTCCTTTAGGTGCCAATAACAGTGGTAATGAATGATTTTGGAACACTAGTTGCATTTAACTTTTTGTTTAGTATACCAAAGCCCATCACATGGCCAGATAATATATGGGGATTTCCAATTTCAAAAGTTCAGATTTACACAGGGATAAAAAAATCTCTAGACTAGCTCACTTCCTTTAGGTGCCAATAACAGTGGTTTTGAATGATTTTGGAACACTAGTTGCATTTAACTTTTTGTTTAGTACACCAATGCCCATCACATGGCCAGATAATATATGGGGATTTCCAATTTCAAAAGTTCAGATTTACACAGGGATAAGAAAATCTCTAGACTAGCTCACTTCCTTTAGGTGCCAATAACAGTGGTAATGAATGATTTTGGAACACTAGTTGCATTTAACTTTTTGTTTAGTATACCAAAACCCAAGGTCCGTCGAGCATGCGTAAATACTAATATTCTAAGGTTGCCTACTACCGTATCTTGCAATGGTGACCGATTGCTGCCCCCCGCTAAAGCCCTAGTTCTCAGTGAGTGACGTCATTCGTGTAAGCAATCCCCGTCGCTTTCGCTGTGTTTCGAGATTCAGGGTGCATTGATATGTGTTTAGTTAAGTTATAATATTATTTTCAACACATTTATTTAAAATAACCGAGTTAAACGGTTCATTGATCTGTTTTTAGTTAACTTTTAATTTTATTTTAAAGGCATTTATTTAAAAAACTAAGCGAAAAAGTTAATTGACACGCGTTTAGTTAAGTTATAATTTTATTTTAAAGACGTTTATTTAAAAAAAACCGAGTTGAACGGTTTAAAAAAATGGTTAAAGTAATGACATAAAAATGCAATCAATTACTGTACAATGTGAAATATTTGTTTTTTAATAAATTTTTTTCGCACTGTAATTATTTATTTAATACTAAAGCCCGTATGACACGGTGTTAAATTTGAAACAAAATTTAAATTGACACGTAAATTTGATGTCAAATTTAACGCCTTGTCATACACAATAGTTATTTGTGTACTAAGTTAGGAAAAGTAAGATTTTTCCGTTTTAGACGTTTTTTTGATCGAGGCCGGAGGCCGAGATCAAAAACACGTCGTACTTTTCCTAACTGAAATGAATGTTGATAAGAAGAATTTTCGATACCGAATTAGAAAAAATAATTTTGTAAATTTTCATGCAAATTTTTGTGAAATTATTTTGAACATCCTTGGTACTCCTGCCTTGCCGATCTTTTCCCTATCGTAAGAGTCTTTCAAGACTAGGTACGTAAAAGTGTCTTAAGTTTACCAGGGATGTTCAAAATAATTGAATAAATTTTGATAAATTTTCATGCAAATTTTTTTGAAATTATTTTGAACATCCCTGGTAAACTTAAGACACTTTTACGTACCTATAGTCTTGAAAGACTCACGATAGGGAAAAGATAGGTAAGGCAGGAGTACCAAGGATGTTCAAAATAATTTCACAAAAATTTGCATGAAAATTTACAAAATTATTTTGTGTATGACACGGCGTTAAATTTGACATCAAATTTACGTGTCAATTTACACGCAAATTTTGTTTCAAATTTAACACCGTGTCATACGGGCTTAAGTGGTAGAAAATTGTAAAAATATATTGTAACATAAAATAACAATTACTAACAAGTAAATGCTTGTTGCCTGGTATTCTAGCACTTTCCAGTATTTTAAAAATATATTAAATTATTGTTGAATTCCTAGTGCAGAGCCACACACTTTAAGCATTTACTCGGGCGCTCTTACACGCGTGACGTCACAGCTGCTTTCCTTCCCCTGACGCCGCGAAACACAGTTGATGTTTAGTAGGCAACCTTAGAATATTAGTATATACGCATGCTCGACGGACCTTGACCAAAACCCATCACTTGGCCAGATAATATATGGGGATTTCCAAATTCAAAAGTTCAGATTTACACAGGAATAAGAAAATCTCTAGACTAGCTCACTTCCTTTAGGTGCCAATAACAGTGGTAATGAATGATTTTGGAACACTAGTTGCATTTAACTTTTTGTTTAGTATACCAAAGCCCATCACATGGCCAGATAATATATGGGGATTTCCAATTTCAAAAGTTCAGATTTACACAGGGATAAAAAAATCTCTAGACTAGCTCACTTCCTTTAGGTGCCAATAACAGTGGTTTTGAATGATTTTGGAACACTAGTTGCATTTAACTTTTTGTTTAGTACACCAATGCCCATCACATGGCCAGATAATATATGGGGATTTCCAATTTCAAAAGTTCAGATTTACACAGGGATAAGAAAATCTCTAGACTAGCTCACTTCCTTTACGTGCCAATAACAGTGGTTTTGAATGATTTTGGAACACTAGTTGCATTTAACTTTTTGTTTAGTACACCAAAGCCCATCACATGGCCAGATAATATATGGGGATTTTCAATTTCAAAAGTTCAGATTTACACAGGGATAAGAAAATCTCTAGACTAGCTCACTTCCTTTAGGTGCCAATAACAGTGGTAATGAATGATTTTGGAACACTAGTTGCATTTAACTTTTTGTTTAGTATACCAAAGCCCATCACATGGCCAGATAATATATGGGTATTTCCAATTTCAAAAGTTCAGAATTACACAGGGATAAGAAAATCTCTAGACTAGCTCACTACCTTTAGGTGCCAATAACAGTGGTAATGAATGATTTTGGAACACTAGTTGCATTTAACTTTTTGTTTAGTATTCCAAAACCCATCACTTGGCCAGATAATATATGGGGATTTCCAAATTCAAAAGTTCAGATTTACACAGGAATAAGAAAATCTCTAGACTAGCTCACTTCCTTTAGGTGCCAATAACAGTGGTAATGAATGATTTTGGAACACTAGTTGCATTTAACTTTTTGTTTAGTATACCAAAGCCCATCACATGGCCAGATAATATATGGGGATTTCCAATTTCAAAAGTTCAGATTTACACAGGGATAAAAAAATCTCTAGACTAGCTCACTTCCTTTAGGTGCCAATAACAGTGGTTTTGAATGATTTTGGAACACTAGTTGCATTTAACTTTTTGTTTAGTACACCAATGCCCATCACATGGCCAGATAATATATGGGGATTTCCAATTTCAAAAGTTCAGATTTACACAGGGATAAGAAAATCTCTAGACTAGCTCACTTCCTTTACGTGCCAATAACAGTGGTTTTGAATGATTTTGGAACACTAGTTGCATTTAACTTTTTGTTTAGTACACCAAAGCCCATCACATGGCCAGATAATATATGGGGATTTTCAATTTCAAAAGTTCAGATTTACACAGGGATAAGAAAATCTCTAGACTAGCTCACTTCCTTTAGGTGCCAATAACAGTGGTAATGAATGATTTTGGAACACTAGTTGCATTTAACTTTTTGTTTAGTATACCAAAGCCCATCACATGGCCAGATAATATATGGGTATTTCCAATTTCAAAAGTTCAGAATTACACAGGGATAAGAAAATCTCTAGACTAGCTCACTACCTTTAGGTGCCAATAACAGTGGTAATGAATGATTTTGGAACACTAGTTGCATTTAACTTTTTGTTTAGTATTCCAAAACCCATCACTTGGCCAGATAATATATGGGGATTTCCAAATTCAAAAGTTCAGATTTACACAGGAATAAGAAAATCTCTAGACTAGCTCACTTCCTTTAGGTGCCAATAACAGTGGTAATGAATGATTTTGGAACACTAGTTGCATTTAACTTTTTGTTTAGTATACCAAAGCGCATCACATGGCCAGATAATATATGGGGATTTCCAATTTCAAAAGTTCAGATTTACACAGGGATAAGAAAATCTTTAGACTAGCTCAATTCCTTTAGGTGCCAATAACAGTGGTAATGGATGATTTTGGAACACTAGTTGCATTTAACTTTTTGATTAGTATACGAAAGCCCATCACATGGCCAGATAATATATGGGAATTTCCAATTTCAAAAGTTCAGATTTACACAGGGATAAGAAAATCTTTAGACTAGCTCGCTTCCTTTAGGTGCCAATAACAGTGGTAATGAATGATTTTGGAACACTAGTTCCATTTAACTTTTTGTTTAGTATACCAAAGCCCATCACATGGCCAGATAATATATGGGGATTTCCAATTTCAAAAGTTCAGATTTACACAGGGATAAGAAAATCTCTAGACTAGCTCACTTCCTTTAGGTGCCAATAACAGTGGTAATGGATGATTTTGGAACACTAGTTGCATTTAACTTTTTGATTAGTATACCAAAGCCCATCACATGGCCAGATAATATATGGGAATTTCCAATTTCAAAAGTTCAGATTTACACAGATATAAGAAAATCTTTAGACTTGCTCGCTTCCTTTAGGTGCCAATAACAGTGGTAATGAATGATTTTGGATCACTAGTTCCATTTAACTTTTTGTTTAGTATACCAAAGCCCATCACATGGCCAGGTGATATATGGGGATTTCCAATTTCAAAAGTTCAGATTTACACAGGGATAAGAAAATCTCTAGACTAGCTCACTTCCTTTAGGTGCCAATAACAGTGGTAATGAATGATTTTGGAACACTAGTTACATTTAACTTTTTGTTTAGTATACCAAAGCCCATCAAATGGCCAGATAATATATGGGGATTTCCAATTTCAAAAGTTCAGATTTACACAGGGATAAGAAAATCTCTAGACTAGCTCACTTCCTTTAGGTGCCAATAACAGTGGTAATGAATGATTTTGGAACACTAGTTGCATTTAACTTTTTGTTTAGTATACCAAAGCCCATCACATGACCAGATAATATATGGGGATTTCCAATTTAAAAAGTTCAAATTTTCAAATTTTTTATAATCTTATATACTTTTATACTCACATTTCTGTTCACTTTAAAGTAATAAGCTTAAATAAACAATTGCTTTGAGTTGGAGCTGCACCCGCTCTTCCAGATCGGCCTACTGAGACGTAAAACTATTTTAACAATTTTCTCAAAAAATCTCTTATGTAAGGGTATGAAAATATTAGAAGCTTAAAAAGAGAAAAATAATGTCTATCCAATACGATAATCAAATATACATGTTTCCATTTAAAAAAAAGTCGATGACGTCACTATAAAAAAATGACTGACAAAATTTTTATGAAGCATCTTAAAATATGCGCCGTAATGTAAATCGCTATACCTGTCCGAGCGTTTTCCAGAAAAAATAATATTTCGGGAGATATTGAATTTGTTCCAAACTTTATCCACACACTGTATAATTCGCTGCGATACATAATCCAAAAATAATTATTTTAATTAGTCTTTTCATGTTATCACTAATATTGTTTTCACTTATTACAGAATGTTTCCGCATTTTATTCGAGCAGTGCAGAATTTGCAAGAAGAGGAGAGGCATCAAGAATTACTGCAATATAATATTGAACGCAGAATGATTCGCAATAACAGTGACCCGTTCGCACTTGACGATGTGCATTTTATAAATGCTTTTATAGTGGAGTAAAATCGCTCCTCTAGCTCGCTTATTTATGAGGGTAGGTGATTCCGAGGTATAACTAGATGAGACCTATGCCATCTTGTAGAGGACATTTTTTCACATAGGAAATGGAAATCTACAACTTTTTTTAGTAGTACCGAATTTTGAAAATGGACCTTAAAGCTGCTGAACGTCAATCCGAAAATCTACGTTTCTCCTAACATTTATCGCTGTATTAACTCAACGACATAAAGTATGATTTTGATTTTTTGTACAGGTGTACTAGGAACCTGAGCGCTTGCAATGGTCATTTGGAAATTTTCAAAAATTTGAAAATTTTTGAAAAAATAAGTTTTTAATACAGAAACATCAAAAATGCGCATCTAAAACTTCACTATGTGGTCAACTACATTAACCATTGACAATTACTACACACATATATCGAGGCAAATATAGTCAAGATAATCAAAAAGTTTAAAAAAAAAAGATTAAGTCGCTAACTTCAATATTTAATGAAATATGAATTTTATGCGATGGGCCAGCAATTGGACGTCGTTCGGGCAGCCGCGGCAGGCATGAACGGAGTAGCATTCACGTGCATAAGAAAACCTACATAGAAATAAATAAATAATAAAATAAGTACTACGTAATAAAATTTTGTAAAATGTGAAGTGGATACAATAATTCGTAAGAAAATGTAAGTAATGTTTTCTTCTTAGTGATCCTCATATAAATACACGGCATTGTTTTGTCAATTTTTGCAGGAGCAAACACTACAGCATTTTAAGCCCTCTTTTATGCATACGCTTTATTGCTTTGGCATAATTTATCCGTGCAACAAATTTTCATCAGTTTCCTTATATCAGTTGATATGGGATCATTTGTAGTTTAAATGGGCTCTAAAATGTCGATATTATTTGTCCATCCAAAGGTAGTAGGGTTCAGTAGAAGGCATAATCGGTACAAGGCTGCATCGTCATATGCGTAATTGATTTATGCATCTAAAATTATGATTAAATAAATGAATAGTTTTTTTCCTTAAGTTACCCACCTTAATACGTAGTGTAAAATACATTATCTGTTGGTGGTAATTCTGAAGCGGTCTTTATACGTTTTGATATTTTTCGAAAGAATATCGTATGCTGTTTTTTTGTCAATCTTGAACAATGCGTTTGTGGTATCGCATCCTGTTAACACATGCATCGCTGGTAAACACTTGCAAACTCCATCTTCGAGTTTTTGCACTATTCCAGATACCGAGATTATTCTTTTTTTTTATTTCCGCGGCCTAATTCCATAAAGAGAATTTTTTTCCTGATCTTTCGCTTTAATATACTTAAAATAGTAATAAATAAGCAAAACCAGAACATCTGTATCTACGGACTTTACCAAGATTCTGTTTAGGTGAAGTAGGTATTTGATATTCATATAGGATCCATGGAGGATCAATCTAGTATCTGCCTCATCGTGGTTAGATTTTAAATCTTGTAACTCGCGTATACTATCCCTACTTACAGAAAAACAGATCTGGATTATCAAAACCCCCAGCGATGATCAAGATTTCGTTATCTTGTAATTGATCAGCAGCATGTTCCAGGAGAAAATTACACATACATTTTTATAGGGATCGCTTATTTTCAGACAGTTTTAAAAAATTTCGAAACTTCACAACTTTCTTGCTCCCAGAAACTTCATAGTTATATTCATCTGTAAAATCGCCCCTTCTGTTTCTTTGTAAAGATTTTACTGAACTATCGTATCTATCAAAGACCACTGTTATCCTGAGTGCTTCATATTTTCGACCCAGTGAAAGAATATGCTTGAGAACAATTAATGTGAGTTCATTAAAAGTGGAGAAAGCTTCATTCAGTTCTTGAAAGAGTACCAAGCCGTCTATTACAACTGAACACACTTTGTGCAGAAGCAACTATTCCATGTGGTTCTAATTTTGACACTAAATCCGACTTTATGGCTTTTCGCATATTTTCATCCCCGTGAATTAGTGAGAATGGAACCGAAGTTAATTCAAAAGACAAGATATCGCTTAAGTTTAGATAGAAACCTACAATTCTCCTGAACATAACTTCCGTTCCGATATACTTTTTTGGAAACAGTGAATGTTGTTTTTTTATGTCGGCAAATGTTCTCACTTTATCTTTTCTATTATTACCTAGTAGTACTTATTTTATTATTTATTTATTTCTAGGTTTTCTTATGCACGTGAATGCTACTCCGTTCATGCTTGCCGAGGCTGCCCGAACGATACGTTAAGCCAGCGCAGCGTAAGCGTCCAATTGCTGGCCCATCGCATACAATTCATATTTCATTAAATATTGAAGTTAGCGACTTAATCTTTTTTTAGAAAACTTTTTGATTATCTTGACTATATTTGACTCGATATATGTGTAGTAATTGTCAATGGTTAATGTAGTTGACCGCATAGTGAAGTTTTAGATGCGCATTTTTGATGTTTCCGTATTAATAACTTATTTTTTCAAAATTTTTCAAATTTTTGAAAATTTACAAATGACCATTGCAAGCGCTCAGGTTCCTAGTACACCTGTACAAAAAATCAAAATCATACTTTATGTAGTTGAATTGATACAGTGATAAATGTTAGGAGAAACGTAGATTTTCGAATTGACGTTCAGCAGCTTTAAGGTCCATTTTCAAAATTCGGTACTACTAAAAAAAGTTGTAGATTTCCATTTCCTATGTGAAAAAATGTCCTCTACAAGATGGCATAAGTCTCATCTAGTTATACCTCGGAATCACTCATAGTCATAATTTCAACACAATTTTACTCCACTATTAGGTTAACCAAAGATATGGTGAATTACCTAATTGAAAATCTGGCCCCACAGATGCGTTTGTCCAATCACCCAAGTGCGGTTGAACCGCAGCTGCGAATATTTGCTGCATTATACTTTTTTGCTAATGGTTCTTACCAGCGAGTCGTTGGTAGTAGTTATCATTGTATTGATGAAATTAGTGATCTGATTGTTAACACCCTCAGTGACGAGTGGATTGTTTTTCCAACAACCGCAGCAGAAAAAGTTGCAATTAAGGAGGTATTTATGGAGAAAACAAACTTTCCAGGAGTTATTGGTGCCATTGATTGCACCCATGTGGCAATAATTGCACCTGCAGAAGAAGAGCATAACTATGTTGATAGAAAAGGATATCACTCCAAGAATATTCAAGTTGTAAGTACTTTAATTTGTGTGCGTCAGGTGTCGTCATGTAGCAGTATTTATGTAATTATTTTAATTATTGCAGATTTGTGATTACAATTTGAGGATAATGAACATTAATCCTTTATATCCTGGATCTACTCACGACTCATATATATATATGGCGCGTGTCCCAAGCCCAAAATGAATTGGAAACATGTTATAATGCTGGGGATCGTAATTCATGGTTGCTGGGAGATTCTGGGTATCCACAACAACCATGGTTAATGACTCCAGTGCTGAATGCTGCTGCTGGTTCTGCAGAAGAACGATACAATATTAGGCATCCATCTACACGTAACTGTGTAGAACGCTGTTTTGGGGTACTAAAAGGACGATTCCGTTGTCTGTTGGGCGAAAGGACACTAAGGTACTACCCTACGAAAGTCGGCACTATTACAGTTGCTTGTGCCATTTTGCATAATTTATGTATTACTGCTAACTTACCAATAGATGAGATTCCCCAAATACCCGATATTAATAATTTCAATATCAATCAGGCACAAGCAAACAATAATGGGGGTGATGCCAGACGGCAGCTTATTGCGACATATTTTAGTTAATTCAGAAGCATAGCTTTTATTTTTTTGTAAATTTATGTTTTAAGTAGTTTTGAGTGAACTTTTCAAATAGATGATATATAATTATTTTGTAAATATTTGAATGTAATTGTTTTTAGTTATAGTCTGTAAATATTGATCAATTTTAGTTGAAACTGACGTATAAAATTGTCTAATCTTTACCTAATTCAAGTGAAATTCATAGTTTAAATTGTACTGTTACTTAAAAAATTACAATGCTTTAAATAATACTTTTTAAAATGCTTTATTCACTATATCTAACCCATATTGAATTTGTTACAAATCAAATATAAAATTATTTTTTTAAAGATGCAGCAATTGCTTTTAAACTATTTGCTATGGACAGTGTATTTGAATTGATTGCTTTCATTTCTGTTAGAAGCTCCTCGTGCATTTGTTGCAAATGCAGGCTGGCATTATTACACTTACGGGCACGTTTTTTAGGTTTTGTAATTTGTGGTCGAACATTTTCAGGTGACCTTTCTACTTGTACAGGTACGCTTTCATTTTGTATTTGTACTGGACTGCAACTAAAATTGATAAGTCGAACATTTTCAGGAGAGCTTTCTACTTGTACAGGTACGCTTTCATTTTGTATTTGGAGTGCAACTAAAATTGATAAGTGGCGGCATATCCAGCAATGTTGCAGTAGAGCTGCAACTGGCAAACGTACCCTGAAATGAAGGCGTATGTTCCTTTCGTCACATACCTTGTCCAGGTGAAACGGCAGGAATTTGCCAGTTGTCAGCTGCGATAACTATTTCATTCATGCCGATCGTCTCGGCATAAGTGTGGTCCACTAAGGTACTTTCTTTATGCCTCAGTTTAACGTTTAAGTCAATGTTGTCCATCTATTTAAAAAAAAAACATTTAAATGATTTTCCATTTTTTATGCTTCATACAATTTGCAAGTTATAACATAATAAAAGACTTACAGGTAAGGTTCTTTTCGCAAATCCTCTTTCTAGGTTTTTCAGATTTCCATATGAAGTTTTTTCATTATTGCTAATAATCGCTCCTCTTGAGCTGTTAAAAATTAATTTAACTGGACTTCCACCCCCTGTTCGCATCCTATGCGAATTAATCGTACCTGCTTTCGATTTCGTCTTGGATTTCCAATCTGATATGGTCTAAAATATAAATTTACGTATTAACTTCCGCCTCGTTTAAATAGCAAAAAATAAACATTAACTTAGAAGAGTGAAGTAGGTACGCACCTTTTTCCAGGCTTCTAAGGACTTTTCCCCAAATCCTAATGCATTCAGCCTTGTTACTAATTTTCCCCACAATTCCGCATTTTCGTTGCAATTTCCCATACCATTAAATTTATTGGTAATTACACTGGGATGATTTTCCGCAAAATTGAGAATTATCTCCCAATGGTCGCTTTGCACCCTCATGATTTTTATTTCTATCAAGATAAAAGACCACAGTTTGCAAACCGAGAGGATTACTGAGAGAGCCATTGAGTCACAGCTGTGGGTTTTCGCGGTAAATTTTCTTAATCTCCGTCCTTGTTTTATACATGCCAAAGAATGCAATAGCAAACCCAGGCTATAGCTCTCTAGTTGTAGAATGGAAACGTTCGCAAGAGTGAGGTACGAGGCAAGGGGGTTGTACAGTAGAAATGGTCATGATACCGACTTGTCGCTTGGAAGCGTTTTCCAGGAACCGTGACGTCACAAAATTCGTATTCTATACGTCGCGTCGTGATCCCACCACTGAAGTTAAGTTTCATCCGCATCTTCTAAACAAGTATCATCGCTCTCCTCCGGAGGTAGATAGACGTGGAGCACATCTTTATCCCTGTCTCTTGTTTGTTGCACTTTTCTTACCAATTGAAAAATGTTTGAATATTAGTTTACATCAAAACTCTATTTCTTGTTATTTCCGCTGTAGCCGGATGTATCATATTTGTTACACATAAAAACAACCCCATTACTTGAATACACAAAATTTCCCAGCTAAACCACATATGCTATATTGTGATATAGAGGTATTAGATAAACAAATTAATTTTTACTTACCGTATAACGAAGTTTTTGCGTCAGAAAAAGAAATGTTATGTTTGCAGTTTCGGCCAACCACCATAAGTGCTAATGACCCTGATGACCGTGTCTATAAATAGCATAGTTTTCAACCACTGGCAAGAAAAACTGTAAGAAAACTGTTAAAACTACTAATAAAGTAGTTTCCTATAAAGGTCGCTACAAGAATTAGTTCTGTAAACTCAAATACAGATGGCATAGGAAACGTATCACCAGTGATACTCTAGGCGTTAAGAGGTTAAGCGTCCTCTAAATGGTACCAGTGTTTCATCGATGCAGCTTCATTTGGTGTTAGGGCACGCTGAAAATTTTCAACCAGTTTATCCAGGAGCGGTGATACTTTTTGCAATCTGTCATTGGGTACGTTATTATTGTCGTGGAAATGCCACATTCTCAACATTAGTTGAAAACGATTCCGTGACATTACAGATTTAATTGCATTTTGATAAAGAACCTTTCGCGACCAATAAGATTCAATACTTGGATATTGACAAAGGCCCATCCAAAATAGTAAACCAATAAATTTTTTAGTCTCTGCAATATCGGTATCATACCAATCGTGAATTCTAGCCCTACGAGCAGTTTCCTTTGCTTTGCATTGAGTAGCATACCTGTTAGTCTCTGTAACCATCATTGTCAAGATCTCTTTATTTATAAGTAATTCATAAAAGTCGTACGGACTTTTATTAGAATAGTCTTCATAAACAGTATTGGGTGATTACGAATAGCCTAATTTAAAAAAAAAACAAAAAAACCTTTGGCTGGATGGCCCAGCTTTTGTTTAACATTGCGGCAGCCAACGTGTGTAATGCTGCATTTCTGCAACATTAATTACTATGGTGTAACAGAGCGAGAGAGAGAGATCAGTAATTCTGGAACACACTCAACCTGTTTTCGACCACGATGGTCGAAAAAGGGGTAAATAGGAGATTTGTACTACTGGTGATCCGACCACCTAATTTTATTGATTAAAATACGTTAACTTCACTTGAAAAATAATTTTTAATACTGTAATATTTGGTAACATATGGATAATATCATAAAAATAGAGGGAAAAAGATTCATTGCTGCTGTTTTCAAGCTTTGTTGTACTTACCTTTTTCGTACGAATATGGCGGCAAATGCCCAAAGTTGAACATGGCGCGATGGAATGCTAATATGACAATTAACTTATTCTTTCGAATTTATCTATAATTAGACGAAACCCGGCTGTGGTGGGAAACCGGCGCACTCACCCTATGTACATAGTACTACTTACTACCGTACATATAGGTTATGTTCGTTTCAAAATCTACTGCGACACGTCGGTCGCACACAGGCGAATTTTAACTAAAAGCTGGTCAAAAATACTGAATTATTTATTTGACACAAAAAATATATTGAAATGTAAAGAAATGGACATATATTTAACAAAAATCAGTTTTCGGAACATTTCCTCCCCCCTCCGCTCTCCTTCTGTCCCCCGTACGATGTTACGCTATTAATGAATACTTCATAGTTAACTCATCACTTTTTCTTTCGATAAGCGGTTCCTCAAAAAACGCCAAAACTCCTGAAGGATATTGAATAAGATTTTTTACTGATAATTTTTTCATGGTAGATACCAGGGGATCAGATGATACAAGAAGATTACGAAATATATCCTCCATGTTCTGCTTTCTAAAAAATTTTCGAGAATGAAATTTTCTATATCTTTTAACATCCTTATTTCTTGATTCCTGGGCTTCTTCGCCAATTTGTCCGATTGGAATCATGAAATAGGAAATAATTTCTTAACAGTGGATTAATAATTTGTGAACGGATGTTGGCATGTTGTACCACGGATACAGTTTAACATACAGTCTAGCCGTATTCTGACGATAATCTTTAAAACTATCGATATTTATGTTTTTTAGCTGTTCTAGAAACTCCCATTTTAAAGTGTTCTGTATTTATAAAGAGATTTAACTTTTTTAAATTAAGGATAAATCGTTTCGTACCATTATGCTTTGGTACCAAAAAAATATTAGATAAAAACTGACCGTCACAGGGTTTGCACCTAGATATAGCTCCTAGCTGTAAAAACTTAATTACAACCAGCTGCATTTCTTTCTGCTCCGACTCTGTTCGAGTGGGTCAGGTGGCAATATAGTTTGCCATGCCGGTCTGACAAAAGGGATTTTATACCCTTGTATGCAATACAGAATAAGCTGATCGGATGTAATTGATTCCCACTTATTAAAAAAGAATTTAAGTCTATTTACTACAAAAAACGGCTTATGCTTAATCTTTCCAGGAGCTTTGGTGCTTCTGGGGTTTTCTTGCTGTCTGATTCTTGAAAGACTGTCTGCCCAGCCGAGGATTTCTCTGGTTTTGCCTGGACTAACCTCTCCAGTTTAAATTCCTTCCCCGAGATGTACTAGGCGCGCTAAAACTGGAACACCCCTTGTCCGTTGGTCTTTTCTATGCCAACTTCTTCAGGCTTTTGCTAGATTTTTCATCATTTGTGCGTTGCGTAGTCGTTCGCTTAGGTTCTCTCCGAAGAGCCAGCCATCTATCCATTATCCGCTACTTCCTTGACCGTTTTATTTAGGCTGGTTGTTAGAATTGCTCTTCTAGTCTGCGAGTCGTTTTGATGCAAGTCGCACATTAGTCGCCTTGCGTCACTCAGCAGTTCTACTAGGGGCACTTTGTTTACCCCCTCCCCTTGATACTTTGATTCAGATAAAAGTAGGAACAAGGCTTTCTCGATACTTCAAAGGCAGGCTCCCAATTGGGTTTGCTTGCCTCGAATTCGTTCGTCCCTTTTAGTGTGAGCCTCTGTCAAGGCTCCGGCAATTTCAGCATTGAGGTTAGGACCCTTAACTAATAAGCAGTTGGATACTGACCTACAGAATGGTGGAGGGAAAACGGATGCAGAAAATAATACAGAATCGGCTCCATGGTTTACAGTAAGGAAGAAACCAAACCCACGCACTAAACGCCAGAACACGAAAGCAATTGTTGGTAACGAGAAAAGCAGTGATTATGGCTGTAAAAAAGCATTTTAATTTATAAGTTACAGTGGTTTATCAAAGTGATATATCATGGTATTCTATGAAGCAGTTTCTGTTAGCATTACAACATAAAAAAACATTACATGTGCAACATTTAGATTGTGGGCGGGATTCTATTGCTCTTGAGCTGCACATTTCGCATCTACCTCTTGTTTTCCCAGATACTGGCCAATGTTTACCCAATTTTCCTAGCCAAATATCGTCAGGTACACTATAATTGTACTTTCTCAGAAGTTGATGGTCCTTTGAAAACGAATTTATTCCTGCTGCTTCAGTTCATATTTTCAGATTGGTTCATCAAACCCAATGCAACAGACCTGCGAAATTCCAAAGGAGACAGTGTTTCAAATAGTTGATTATAAATAATTGTAGAATTCACTATATGTAATATCCACTAAACCCCAGAATAATCTATGCCACCATTTTCTGGATTTTCTGATTACGCAGTAGGAACTGCGGAGTTGGTCAGCTAGATCAACTCCCATATGCGAATTATAGTCTTCTACAACCTTTGGACATTTTATTTCTTTTGATGTACTATCTTTTTCTTTTCTGGCGACTGAACTTTCTTCATTACCATGATAATTTGACGCGAAATGGACAATTCTATTGTCTCTCCAACTAAAATAGCCAATGTTCGTAGACGAAAATCTGTGATCGTAGTCGCCTCGTTTCATCTTTTTTTCATCAGCCATGGTTTTTGGCAAATGTTTTCTGTTCGAAAGAATTGTTCCACAAGCCAGTATATTTTCTATAAAAAGTTTTTCCAAGAGCGGCACTGAAGTAAAGAAGTCAAAAAATAGTTTTCTATATTGACCCCAAAATGGTTTGGAAAGTGAAAGGACTACTCGTTCTCCTAATCCAAATTCTGAAAATTCTTGTTTCAGTTGTTCATTCTTGCCTTAGTAAAAATCAAAATTAAGAATAAACCCATTCTGATCGGCAATTGTCCAAATTTTATACCCACGTTTAATTGGCTTCAGAGAATTGCTTGAGTGAGCTGCGTCCTTTGAGTAATATCATTGATTCATCAATACTTAATTCTCTGGTTCCATTACTAGAGCTACAAAACTGCTTATTCAAACCACTGATCATTGGTCTTATTTTATATGCTTTATCGTTATTGTCATTGGGTATGATTTGATTGTCATTGACATGTAAATTTGCCAAAATTTGGTCAAATCTGTTTCTTGACATAACTTTAGCAACAAGAGGAACTCCCAAATCTTCACTTGTGCTCCAATAATGTTTCCAGCTGGGAAGTTCGTGATATCCCATAAATAAATTCAAACCAATGAAAGCTAGAAACTCATGCCTTTTCAAATTTAACGTTTTGTTACGCTGGGTAGCATAAAGTTTGCACTGATAAACCACATTCTCGATAATAGGATCTAGAAGCGGGACGAAAACATCCGTTGCAGTTTCACATGCAGCAAACATATCTGCATTGGTACCCTCTTCAATACTGTACACTTTCTCTGTTTCAGCTAAATCCCTTTTCTTCCACTTCCTATCCAGATCACCCGTATTTTGATCTATATTTACATTTATTTCCGTTAATACTACAGTATTTGCCTCTGTCTCTTCAGTGACAACGTCATTATCATTTGCAACATCTTAAGTATCACTTTCAACATCACTTGAGGCATCAATTTCAGGCATACCACACTGTGTATTATTGTGATTTATTCCTGATGAGACTCTCAAGTCCCTGGTTACTTTTTTTGTCTACTACGCTGACGAAAATTTATATGTAAAAATTGGAAATAAGTTATTATATAAACAATTAAGCATGCATTTATAACAGAATTAGAGTTAAAAACAATGTAATAACGCAATATGAATATAATAAACTTACCCTAACACGAGTATCAACAATAAACTTTTGACAAACTAAAACACTATATGTGCCTGTGCCACCATCTGTTGAGTGCATCTGCTTGATGCTAGTATATAGTGTACCGTGAAGTCCCGTCAGGCAGTAACGTTCATAACCACTTTCGTGTGTATTATACAGGGTGGGTAAAAAGTATGGAATAAATTCATTATCTCCCAAAATAATGTTTTTTGTGGAAAACGCTCGTACATGTATAGCGATTTAAATTATGGCGCATATTTTAAGGGATTTCCATTTTTTTTGCGGCAGTCATTTTTTTGTGGTGACGTAAGAGTAATTTTCTTTAAATGGCACCCCATACTTTTTTTGACGGATTTCGACAGAGGACGTCATTCTGCATCCGAATAAGTAAGTACCGTGACTGTGAAGTTGACAGTTTCTGCGATGTTCATTTTTCAAATCTGAAAACTGTTATTTTCAAAAACATTAATATTACGCAATTTAATTATTAAGAACCAACAATTAACATGAAAAACAATTAACCTATGAAACTAGTAAACTCATAAAACCAAACAAAAGCTAAATTAAGTGCTCGAACTGTCTCCCATTTACCATCTGACAATGTCCTAGCCGACATACCGTTTCCTCTTGTACATTGTTTATCATTTCTGGCGTAATTGCTCGAATCTCTTCAGTTATTCGACGTTTTAATTCATCTACAGTATTGACTTTTTCTTTATAAACTTTACTTTTAAGGTGACCCCACAAAAAAAGTCTAATGGGGTTAGATCCGGTGATCTTGCTGGCCATTCAATAAAGCCCCGCCTGCCTATCCATTTGTTTGGAAAAACTGTATCTAAGTACTGCCGTACAATGACAGCATAATGGGGTGGAGCCCCATCTTGTTGAAACCAGATGGAATTATTGTGCTCTTCAGGATTTTCGGGATCGGGAAATAAAATTACAAGGGCGGGTATTAATTCAAATTGCAGCATCTTTAAATAGCGTATCCCATTCAAATTTCCATCTAAAAAAACTTGTCCCAAAATTCTGTCGCCAATAATTCCTGCCCAAACATTAACTTTTTCGGTATACTGCGTATAGGAATCTCGCATCCACCGAGGATTGTCCTCAGCCCAGTACCGACAGTTCTGTCGGTTTACATTACCGTTAAGGACAAATGTTGCCTCATCAGAAAATATTACATTTTTAATAAGCATGGGATCTGCGTGGCACATATTCATAAACTGTTCGCAGAACTGCAATCTGCGACCAAAATCGTCTTCGTTCAATTCGTGGACTAATTGAATTCTTCTGGGACAAATCATATTCCAAACCTAATTGTCGAGTAGATTTATGGGGATTGTCGTGTGCAGATATTAAAACATCCAGCTCAATACTTTGGTCTGTCATGGGGCGGCCGCTGTTGGTTATGTCTTTCACATGTCCAATCTCTCAGAATTTCCGTTCAATTTTACTGACGGTAGATTGCTTTAAATTTTGTCGATTTGGATATTTTTGGTTAAACAAATCGCACACTTCTACTTGAGTACGCATTCTATTACCATACCCAATCATCATCAGAATTTCTATCCGTTCTGTTTCACTTAAACGTACCATCTTCTGGATAGTAAATTCAAAAACACAATTTTTATTCGAAACACTAGATAAACTTAATTTTGATGTTAACTCGATTAATTTGACAGTTACTGATACTTTGTTTCAACGCTTCCATAGCCTACCTTTATTAAATTTTTACTTAACAATTTTTCAAATTTAAAAAATGAACATCGCAGAAACTGTCAACTTCAAGGTCACAATACTTACTTATACGCATGCAGAATGACGTTCTCTGTAGAAATCCGTCAAAAAAAGTATGGGGTGCCATTTAAAAAAGATCACTCTGACGTCACCACAAAAAAATGACTGTCCAAAAAAAATCAAAACACCTTAAATATGCTCCATAATTTAAATCGCTATACATCTGCGAGCGTTTTCCACAAAAAACATTATTTTGGGAGATACTGAATTTATTCCTTACTTTTTACTCACCCTGTATGTGAATTAAAATCGCAGGGACGGGTAAGTCCCGTGGGGCAATAAAGGATTAAGGATTTTCCTGAGACTGCTTGCGAAGAACTTGCCTCCACCAAGTTTCCCCTTCATTATACATCTTTTAAGGTAATTATTGACTTATCAAATATGGATAACGCTATGAATCCAGAAAAGTGGCCCATGGCACGTATGTGACTAGGTTTTTTCAAAAACGACGGGTGATAAATCAAGTGACATTGAACATGATCACAGAAGTTTGTTAACGCTACTTCATTATAACGTCCAAGCTTTAAAATATAAAGTTAATCAACTCGAAGAATTTATCTGTGATAAAAACATCTAAAAATTCTAAAATCGTAAAATCCTTATGTTAAAATAAATATAGCACATTTAATTTTATTATTGGCGCCATTTGAACCGCAATAATTTTACCTTTCAATTAATACCATTACCATTCCTATAAGTTGAATAGGCCAGCAGGAATCAGCAGAAACGTTCAATACAATTTATTTTAAATCCCTAAGGCCCAATTGCACCGGTTACACTTAAATAATAAGCGTCACTTGGAAGTTTAATTGCCATTGATACAATTCTTAGTGACAATTGTATCCATGGCAATTAAATTTTTAAGCGAAGCATATTATTTAAGTGTAACCGGTGCAGTTGGGCCTAAGTACACCTTTCAGACCGACCACCCGGTATAATATATGTTCATTCATAAATCTTCTGTCTGGATGACTTGTATTTTATCCGATTCGTTACTTTCTCTAACAAAAATACTCTCCCACATTTACACCACACTTGCTTATAGGGTCCTTCCTTCTTCCGATCTCTAGCTAATTTGTATAAGTAGACATTGCGTTTTGTCAGTCTCGTTGATATAATACTTCCTTCTTACCGTACTTTCTTTCCTAAAGCACCTACCGAAATTTTTCTTGCACTGTAACACATATCCTTTTGTGATATTTCTAGTAAAAGATACCACCAATTTGTTGCTGTAGACTGTTTCACCCCTTTAGTGCGATTTTACTCGACAGCATTTGTTTATGTCGTAGTGCTGTACACCACAGTTTGCACTGTCTTGACTTAATTTTCCTGGGGCGTTTCCCTGTATTTCAATATCGTTTGCAAGCAATCTTTGATCCATGGTGTTTAGCACTTCTATTTGGTTCTGGATGGCATTCATATCTTCCTGCATTTGTTTGTTGATTTGAAGTTGTTCTTCATATTTTTTAAAGATGTTATCATATTTTTCTTCCGTTTAGATGAGTTTTGTCATAACATCACTCAGTGTAAGTTCTTTTTCACCAGTTTCCTGCAAATACGGATCTTCATTAACATCACATTTCCGTCGAAAACCATCAGCGTTTTTACTCTCTCATTCAATTCTTTTAAACTCATACTTTGACGTATTTACGCATTTAGTATGGTGCCATTTAGCACATGAAATACATTGTAGGGCGAAAGCATTTTTTGTAGTTGCCGAGCACACACTACAAGCGGTCGCCATTTTAAATTATAAAAAATACTTAAAAAACAATAATATATCAAACATTATCGCTTAATAAAATAAATCTTGGGATAGCAGCCAATTATTAGAAACCATACACAATTTTTTTTAAATAATATATATTTCGGGCGTTTAAATGTCCTTCAGTTATAATATAAAATAATGGATACTGTAAAATTAAGAAAAAATATATTTAAAAACTAAAGTGAAAGAATTATATGTAAAAACAGATTACCTTGACAAACAATTACAATTATTATAATTAATTTTTCTAACTGAAAACCACTATACGAATCACATCTTTGTTAATGTAAGTATGACTTCCTCCAGTTATAATTTTAATTAGTACGCCTTTTTTGTTGTTTTTTTTGAATATATTAATTTTTGATAAAAAATTTAATCTGGGATCACAGCCAATGATTAAATAAACTAATTTATAGTATAATGAACAATAAATTGTTTATTCAAGTTACGAAGAGACATTAAAAAAATCACAAGTTTTAGTTAACGTTATCTGCATAATTCGAGGCTTCTTCAGAACAATTAATATACAATATACATAATGGAAAAAATGACAATCTGAAATAAAAGGCAAGAAATAAATTAAGCAGAAGGAATTCATTTAAAGCGAGACAAGTTAACCTAGAAAAATTGAAAACGTACCTCATTTTTCAAAAAACAAAAATAAAAACTTAAATCAATTTTATTATATCTAAAAATACCGTAGAATCACATGACTAATAAAAATAGTCCCATATTGGAATGGAGACTGATAAATTAATTAATAAAAATCAAAAATAAGTCAAACTACATGTGACGAGAGCAAAATTTTTATTTGACAAAATTAGGCTCAGGTTAGGGAACGTATGAGAAACCAGTTAGTTACAATAAAATTTTACTAAAATTTAAAATATATTTAAAAAGAAGCGGGAAATAAAAAAGGCTAAGAAATATGATAAAGACCTTAAAAATTAGAGGAATCCAAAGTAAAATTTAATTTTACTTTGCATTCCTCTAATTTTTAAGGTTAAACGTAAAATAATTTAAACAAATAATGTTGTATAGGGTGTTTTAAAACTTTTGAAATTACAATAAATTGTGGTAGACGATATTTAGATTTTCTATATCTGTCCTGTAGTTTATAGAATTTGGACTTTTTTTAATCTCAATCATTTCAAAAATTAAACGTTTTTTTTAAGTTACTTTCTGTTAATAAAATCTTGGGTGTTTCAAAATTGAAACTATGGAACTCATTAACGGCATGATCTGATAATGCTGTGTTAGGTTTATTAGGGGTGGCAATTTTTGTTTTGATTGAATTTTTGTGTTGATTCACCTTTTTTTTTTAATTGTTTGGTTTGTCCTATATAGTTGGTATCACAATTATTACAATTAATTTGATATACCTAAGGTTTGATTGATTGAAAATATGTTTTATGTTTTAAATTATTATAAAATTTTTTTTCTATTGTATTACTATTTTTAAAAGCAACTTTGAAATTATGTTTTTTTATCGGTTAAGAAATTTATTGGAAGGATTTCATTGCTTGCTTATACATACAACCTCTCCAATTTTTTGTTCTGTATTTCTTATTGTTCTCTCCACCCCCCTTGGTTTCTTTTTTATTTGTAATTTTTCCTTGTTCACCTTCTGCTTTATCTTTCCTTTTTTCTATCTCCTGTTACTTGTTCCTCACTCTCTATTGCTCCTTTATTTTCTTTTTCTTCATCTTTACTTTCTGCTTTTGCATGATTCGTTCCTTCATCGGCATTTTCTTCTACGTTTTCTTCGTCTACGTGCTCGTCATCAGTACCAGGTTCAGATGCAACATGTTCGATTCCTCTTTATAACACAAAAACTTGTCTTCTTCGTCAGGAATATCCATCCTACGTGTCTTTGGTACGCACAATTTGTGAAAAGTTTTAGCACATTCATCCCAACGTGGTTCATATTTTAATCTTATCATCTTCAAACAAACATGGCAGGTTTTTTTTATTTTTTTTGCCCATCGTCTTTTTACACTAAATTGTTTAGTCGATTCTACTCCTTCGTCTTGCCCCTTTGTTCCTTTTTTTCGGGTTTCTTGTTCCTGTAGGTATATCGTTTTTTGTTTGTTTATAAATTTCAAAAGCTTCCAAAATATTTAATTTATTTTTGTTATCAGAAAAGTGTAAACCTTTAATTGTATTATTAGATGTCAGTGTGTGATTTTTTTCTAATAAATGTTTAGCGTAATTTGATTTATATGCATGATTATATTTGTAACAACGGATACGTTCTATTTGCCTAATACTGAAGTATATAGGTCAAACAATTAGATATTTCAGTGTTAGGCGAAAAGAACATATCTGTTGTTACAAATATAAACGTACACATAAATAATAAAGTTACGCTAAACATATATTAGAACAAAATCACATATTGACATCTAATAATTCAATTAAATTTCTACACTTTTCTGATAACAAAAATAAATTAAATAGTTTGGAAGCTTTTGAAAATTTATAACAAATAAAAAACAGTATACTTTTAATGAATAAGTTAGATGAAACAAAACGTTATTGCAAACTTACATTGGCATTATAATAATACACTACACTAAAAGATATTTTATTTACTATAATATTACATAATTATAATTATCGAATTTAATTTTATTCTGTTTTAAAATTAACAAGGTTTCGAAAGTTTCGTCATGTAATCTGTTTCTACGAGGGGTTACAATTTGCCCACCCGTACTATAATAGATATTCTTTCGACTGGGGCAGAAGAAGGTAGTATACAATTAAATTTAAGTAAAATTTCCTTAATTGCCGGATACTTTATTTAAATGATTATAACTATTATCGGGATTTTCAAAATAATCTGTACACTGCATAGTAGTTGATGTTAGTACCTGCGTATTATTTGTATTCAAAAAATCAAAGAATTCCTCTTGATAGAAATTTTCTTTTTCTGAAGTTACGTGACCTTCTCCTGTTTTATTAATCATTATCATCTTTTTCTTGAGATCCTTTTAATGCAGTTTTACAGAATTGAAAATCATCTTTAAACTGAGTAATTTCTAACCATCTTAATTTAAATTTTGGATTGGAAATTGTTGCCAACAAGTATGGTCGACTGTCAGAGCTTTTTATATCCTTTATATTAGCAAACCGTTTTTGAAAACCATTTAGCAAACATTCTTTTAATTTTGAACGGAATTGTAATTCCATCATAGCTTCTAATCTAATTTTTTAATTTGAAAAAGTGTTTGTAAAACGGCCCCTAAGTGGTAAGTTTTTTCATTTTGTAGAATGTCTATTGCAGCGGCTATAGGTTTTGTAATAAATATATGTTCTTTTAAAAAAAGAAAATCTGTTGCCAGAACCTCGTCTAATTTTAATACCTTACAAATTTCTTTAATTTTGATTCAATGCTAGTTAGCTTTATACATACATCATGCATGGAATTCCGAGTTGAACGAGGAAATCATTACTAATTAATCTTCTCAATGCCGTTTTAAGGAGGTTGCAGGCAATATTGCTCTTGCCGTGGAAGGCGAAGGCTGCGTTTCAACCTGTAATTCTCCAGCGTTAGGAACTGCAGTTTCTTCATCCCGTTTCGATTGTTGTACCTCTAGAACACAGAAAATTACATCAATTACATTGATTATTAAATATAAATTGCTTAGGTACTATTTCGCGATTCTTATGTTTATAAATAAATGTTATCATCTTACCGTTACTATTATTTACTCCGATTTCTGGTACGTGTTTAATCCCATCAATGGTAATTGTACCTATGATGTCCCACAAAATATTGTCAATATCTCTTAAGGGTTTTTCTGGTTGACCGCCTCCGGTTTGCATAGTCTAACTTTTATAAGTCGTGCCTTTTTGTGGACGCTTGACTTCCAATTGTTATTTTTCACCTTTTCTTTTACAATTATTTGCCCTGCTGACATTCTCACCTCCGGTTCTAGACTATCATCCAGGGTACTGATTTTCTTCAGTTCGTCCTCAAATTCCACTTCTGGTCGAGTTTCCCCTGTTTGAGAATTGCCTTTCTCTGCATTCTTCTTTCTTCTTAAAACTGTCGATTATGACATTGAGTCGCATTTCGACATACTTTTAAGTTTTTTAGCAAGTCTGTCGATATCTGCTTCCACATTTTTTTTCTAATTAAATTTTTTCATCGGCCCTACTTGTGCAATGTACCTTTCGTACGTATCCAAGAGATACCGAGTCTTTTCAACTCGCCATTCATTAGCTACAATAAAACTATTGAATTAATGTATTTCACTGAATATGTACAAACGGTGAGTAAATTTTCAATATATATTTCCTCTCCTCTTCCTGCTCTCCAACTTCGAGCTTTTCTGGCGACAGAATATTGGCAGTAGTTAACTGCTCCCGTTTCGAAAACATGCTCTGTCTTGTTATGCCTTTAAAAATAGGGACAATTAATAAACATTATAATGAATTCCTATAAGCATGAAACATAACAGGCACAACTTGTATTGTTTTATATGCTATTATTAATTCTCTAACATATATTGAATCTTTCAATGTATCATGTTTCTTCATTATTTGTTGTAATTCAATTGGTCCCAAGATTTCATCTGTAAGATCACCTCTAAATATGGCATTAAAAATTCTCTCATGTCTATTTCTAAGGTTTGAGAGATGGGCTGAAGCAGTCAGCTTGTCTTGTAGATCTCCTATTGCACACCTTAAAATATCTATACTTTCTGATATAGATGCTTCTACAGATGCTAACTTCAATACTAAATCGTGAGTTAAATGTGCAAGTCTTTCTTGGTCTATCAATATGATGTTTATTTTGTCTTCTATTTTGTCTTGATTTTCTTGTAATTCTTTTATTGCATCTTTGACTTCTGACTGAGATATAGTGTTATATGTAGATAATCCCAAAGCTGCTAATCCCAATCCAGCTGCTATAAATGGTAAAAATCTCTTCCCTATAGAATGATTAGATATATTAGACATTTTAGAATCAGACTTTTGTGATATCACCTTATCTCCAAGATCACTATAATTTATACAATATCCAGGGATTAGATCACAAATATTATCATTATATACATGATCATCACTTGAGAAAAACATTTCAAGTTTCTTTAAAAAATCTAGATTCTCTTTTTCTAACTCAACATACCAAGATGATGTTCCTGATTCACATTGTTTCTGTATTCCTGTAAGTGAATGTTTCCATAATTCAGGACCAGGAAATGATATATCCAATTTAATCACTTCATAACTTGTAGGATGAGCAGCAAGATTGTCAACCCAGGTTAGTACACCGGGTGACGGATACCAATGTGGCATATAATTGATTCCTAAAGAGGTATTAGGGATTGAGAAAATCACATATAATGTCAGTATATGATACCCCATAATTATTACAAACTGTATTTATCTATTTTAATGTATTTATTCTTTTATCACAAACTCAATATAACTCAGTTATAATAAAAAACAACAATCTTTTCAGACAATAGTTTTGTATTATTTCAGAAAGAATGCAATTGCAGGTACAAAGTTTTGTTATTGACACCCCAGAAGTAATCTGAACCTTCCTGGTAAAACGCATTTCCCTCCAAATTAAAGTTACCTGGCTGCCAGATGTATATTTTGAAATTGCGTGCGAAAATATTGTTCCTGCGATGAATATCACGTGATGGGTCAGTTTAAGGTTTCCCAGACAAATTTAAATTTGGTGTAGTGTGATCACATGACCACCCAATGTGAGTGTACATCTAACCAGTGCATATCTAACCGATGCGAGTGTACACGAAGGCTGTGCATTTTAGATCCCAGCTGAATTCGTCATTACACATCTTTGAAAATTTGCTCATAAGTTTATATTTAGAAAGCGAAAAAAAGCCACACTTGAAGTTTAAAATTTTAGATGTTTAGATGTAATTTTTCGCGTTCTGCGTGTTTCGTTTTTTTTCTTGTACTTCAATAATTATTGTATGTGGGTGTCTAATTTTCATCTCCCGTGGTATCCGTGGAACTTATAATTCTGGCAGCATGCAGTCGTAGTAAAAGTTTCTTAATTTCTGTACCATACATTCTACCCAAAATTTTGTATCACGTTCTATTGTAACTATTTGCAAATCCACGTCAGTGAAAAGAACTAAATCGCAATATAACGTATTTGCAATATGCAGTTGTCCCTGAATTTCAAAGAAATAATCATGTTTTCTTTTTAATGTCCAGTTCCCGTCGATGTAAGACACACACAACTTCTTCTTAGGGCCGGTTTTACAATCGGTGGTTAACTTGCAAGTTGTTGGTTAACGGTAAAATTCTGTTTTACAATTGTTGGTTATCTTCAAGGTCGAAGTAAACTAGTAGTCAAAGTTACCAACACCATATGTATGGGTTAACTGTCAGTTAAAGAGTTTGACAGAACTAAAGTAACCTAAAATGATTTTGTTTATACATTTTAAAAAATTAATTTCGAATACTTAAGTATTTAAAACATGGATAGTAAATATCTTCTTCCTTAGACGTGAAATTTACCTCTCTTTTATTTTCCATTGCTGAATAAAAAATACTACTGAAGATTTTGTATATATTCGTATGAATAAACAGCAATACATTTCGTTTAAGAAAATTACAACACAAAAATTATATTGTAAAAACGTTATAATTTTTTTAAGTCCATTAACCATGCAACGCTTTGCGAGTAGCTTGATGTAATTCTTGAAAGTCATACTGAAACTTAGTCAAAGGGCAATCTAATTCATCACATACTTGTGGAAAAAGTTAGTTAAGTTTATCAAAACAAACTTTTAAAGCGGGAGAATACTGCAGTATTATGGATAATACAAATACTTGTATTTTTCTACAAGACCTACCAAAATATCCTCTTCCTCAAGCATGAAATTTACCGCTTTTTTATTTTCCATTGCTGAATAAAAAATACTTTTCGACTGAATATTTTATATATATTCGTATATGAATAAACACTAATACCATTTCACTTACAAAATATAGTTATAAAATCCTTCCTGTGTGTCTGCTTCACAATTTACATAAAAAGGTAAATGAGAAAATTCATTACGATTACCTAGGTACAAGAAACAACTTACATTGTCTAAATTTGATGTGCCACCTCTAACTGGGTAAGTTTTTTCGTCGAGAAATTTCAGCAAGTGGAAGTACCATAATTTAGGAACATAAACATCCTCGCTGCCTGTACCACTTGTTAGTGAAGCTCTTATTTTGTTAGATTCTTTTAGGTACTGCGTCTTAATGCCATGAATTTTTTTCTTCGCTTCTGGCACCGTTAATCTTCGCTGTGTTACCGTGTTAAAATTGGTACAAATAGCTTGATAAGCTGCCTCTCGCTTCGTTTTGTTTTTGTAGTCCGCCGAAGTTACTACATATAAGCATGGAAACATCTCATATTGCTGTATAAATACATTGAGATTCCCTTTCGTCCACACTAAATCTTCATTAATTGCTTCATCCATTTTTGCAAAATATCAGCTAAAAAGAATCAGGAATTAGGTAATATATTTATATAACAAATTATAAAGAGTACTATATTAATTTATAGCATTGAGAACTTATGACGAATTCAGCTGGGATCTAAAATGCACGGCCTTCGTGTACACTCGCACCGGTTAGATGTGCACTGGCACTGGTTAGATGTACACTCGCACTGGGTGGTCATGTGATCACACTACACCAAATTTAAATTTGTGTGGGAAAATTTAAACTGCCCCATCACGTGATATTCATTCGCACGCAATTTCAAAATATACATCTGGCAGCCAAATGCGTTTTTCCAGGAAGGTTGAGATTACTTCTAGGGTGTCAATAACAAAACTTTGTACCTGCAATTGCATTCTTGCTGTAACTAGTGTACCAAGAACAACATTTTTGAAAATGAGTGGTGAACCAGTGCAATTTGAACACTTTGTAGTAGACGAAGAAGGGAACTTGATAGAGACCGAGGAAGGCATTCAGTGCATTATTATTGAACGAAACGGTAATTAGTATTTTTAATCATAATGTATTATTTGTACAATACAATATTTTTAAAGGCATAACAAGGCAGAGCATGTATTTGAAACGGGACCAGTTAACTGCTGCCAATATTCTGCCGCCAGAAAAACTCGAAGTTGGAGAGCAGGAAGAGGAGAGGAAAGAAAGTATGTATGTATATATATATATATATATATATTGAAAATTTACTCACCGTTTGTACATATTCAGTGAAATACATTAATTCAATATTTTTATCGTAGTTAATGAATGGCGAGTTGAAGAGACTCGGTATCTCTTGGATATGTACGAAAGGTACATTGCTCAAGTAGGGCCTATGAAAAAATTTAAATCAAAAAAAAAAATGTGGGAGCAGATATCGGCAGACTTACTAAAACACTTAAAAGTATGTCGAAATGCAACGCAATGTGAAAACCGATATAAAACAGTTTTAAGAAGGAAGAAGACCGCAGAGAAGGACAATTCTCAAACAGGGGCCAGTCGAACAGAAGTGGAGTTTGAAGACGAATTGAAAAAAATTGGTGCCCTGGATGATAGTCTAGAACCGGAGGTGAGAATCTCAGCAGGGCAAATTATTGTAAATGAAAAGGTGGGAAATAAGAAAAGGAAGGAGCAAGAGGATTGTAGCAGCCCTACCAATAAAAAAAACTAAAAAAGAAGAGATTTCCGAAATCCTGTGGCGTATCCACCAGGACAAAAAAGAAGCTAAGGAAAGGCTTCATCAACAAAAAGAGGAAGCAAGAGAAAGACGACACCAAGAAAAACTGGAGTTAATAAAATCACTTTTCAACAAATAATGTATAATAAACTAGTAGAATTATAGGTATACTGCAAAAAATAAATAATAATTTCGTATTATTAGTGGTTTAATTATTTAATTGGTGTAAATATTCACAAATTTGATTTCTTTTGTTTACACCTTTATTTCGTGCAGAATTTTCTGATTGACCATTGGGTCTATATGTATCCGAATCATTATTTTCTACACTTTCTTCATCCCATTGGTCACCCAAGTCAATACATAAATTATGTAAAACACACACAGAAATGATAAATTCTGAAGTTTTCTTTACTGTGAAAAAATCTGTGCGTGTTAATTGTCTGAAACGTTGTTTCAATAAACCAAACGTGTTCTCAATTTTTACCCTGGTTCCACATAGCCTCATATTAAAATTTGTTTGGGTTCTATTTAAATTTCCGTAATCCCTAAACGGAGTAATTAAATATTCCCTCAATGGGTACGCTGCATCTCCTAGCAAGTGCCATTTTCCATTATTACAAATATTTTCTATCTCTTCTGAAATAAAGGATAAGTTGAAAACCCTCGAGTCATGTATTTTGCTGCTAATTCCAGTAAATACATCCAAAAATCTTTTGTTTGCATCACAAATTCCTTGCAGGGTTAATGAAGGGTAATCATGCCTATTAGTGTAGGTTGACTTTATTTTGTATGCAGGTGTTCGCATGGGTATATATGTGCCATCAATACAACCAATAACATTTGGGAAGTTTTTCAACTAAAATTAATAAAAACAGGTAATATGGTACTTTTTTTCAAGTGTTACAAATATTTTACTTTTTCAAATTCATCAGCAACTTTTTGCAACTCATCATCAGTTCTCGGAAATTTAATGATTGATGGAGCTAAATTACAAAGAAATTTTATTACTCTGTTAGATGTTGCAATAAACGTCGACTCTCCAATTCCAAATCTGGACGCTACATCTCGAATACAGCATTTGTTGCCAGAAAACCTAAAAACGTTTTACAAATTCATTAAACCTACTACGTTTAATTCTATTCCTATTAGCAAACTTCAACTCAACGTACCATAAAAAACTGTATATATGGATAGCACAAGAAATAGGTACACTACCACCATGATTTGTTGAAGGAAAAAAAGTGGACTCTCCAAAGCGCTGTATTAGGACATTAGCAGTTTCCTTACTTATGCGGAAATTTCTTTTAAACTGTAAATCGAAATATAATTTAATTACGGTATGAATAGGACGCATAATTTACTAAATTCAATAAGTTTTTACCTCTTTCTCAGAGTAAGAATTAATGATATCCTCATAATTTTCAATTTTTGGTCGTTTTTCAACCATTGTTGCAGAAACTGCAGTAAATAATTCTTCATAATTAATATCTTCGTCTGAAGATGACGATTCACTGGAAGAACTTTCCAATAATTCTATAAGAGCAAGAGCTTTCCTTTTTTCTCCCATAGTTTCAAGTTACAAGTATAAACCACTTATGAACAAAAGTATTTGTAGGTTACAAATATTTAAAGAACAGTATTTTCGCGGCTGTCAAATAGCTACACTCACCTCTTAAGTCAGTGCAGCCAGTGTAACACTGATGTACCTTAAACGAGTGCAATTTTACCAGATGAACATAAAGTTCCGGTGTAGTGTAACAGCTGATCCCCAGGTGAATGCGCTACACCGAACCAATGTACACTGGTGGTGCACTGGTGTGCCCAGCCGAATTCGCCATTACTCTGAAGCACTTTATAACGTTTTTAGTAGCCTTGAAATAGGCTGTTTTTTAAAAATGAAAATAATAACACGAATGAAAAACAACACGAATGAATAACAAGAATTAATAACAACAAGAATGAATAACAACACGAATAACAACAAGAATGAATAACGACAAAAATGAATAACAACAAGACTGAAATAACAATGAGAAGAAGCTGGATACACGGCGTGGTAAAGACGAGGTTATGTTTTAAAAATAAAGTCGCTTTATTGCTTAGTTTCGTGTGGTTGGCAATCGTAAAAATTACTAGATTGCACGAAAAAATCGCATGAAAAATAGAACAAGTTCTAAATGAAAAAGTTGCCTGCGCAACTGATTGCGGCGCTCGGTTGCCATGTAATATGGCCATAACGGGTATATTTTTTAAAAAATCATTGCCAATTATTCCGTCAAATGAAATAAGAAAATCGTCTTTTACACAATGAAATATGTGAGTATGAACACAATCATTAATATTAATTTCGTTCTGAAAGTAACACAAAGTTTCTGTTGGATTAGGAGTATTGTCAATGCCTTTTAAAATTACCTTTTTATCTTCAAAACATGGTACATTACCCTTTAATTTAGAAATTTTGATTAAAGATAAATCAGAACCTGTATCTAAAAGAAAAGATACTTTTTCTGTATGAGTTTGATTTGACTGAAGTATTACATATGTTGTGGTCGATAGTTGGTGGATTACAGTAATTCGGCCTGAATAATATCGGCGTTCCTCGACATGGCCGCTGTCTGAGGAATTGGGAAGTTTAAATGATCATTTTCATTATGAATAAAATGTGAAATATTTGGAGTATTATTAACAAAGGGTTGATTTCGACGACTATTATTGTATTCTCTCTTCCTACATTCTTGTATAACATGGTCTAATTTCTTACAGTAAGGTGAACTGGGGTAAATGCAATATATAATTTGCATAGTGCATTTTAAAACATCCCTCAACATTTAATCTGCGCTTCAAAAAATCTACAAAAATTCATGGGAGATGGTTAGACTATGTACTTTGTGCCAAGAAAATAAAGAATTAGTTAAATAATTTTAGTAAAAAATGTATATATTTTTTTAAAATACTCCAGTATATTACATTTGCCCCGCGAAAAGGGGCAAATGTGATAATTGACATTTAAGCGGAGTAGTGATACATATTCATATCTGCTATGGGGCAAATGTAAAAAGAATGTTATTCTCTACAATTTCATGTTTGTAGTTTTTATTTTCATTAGCAAATGGCAGAATTACAAACTTTTATATAAACAAAAATAACCATAACTAAAAAACAATAGTGTCCTCAGACTTATATACTTATAAAAAAAAATTAAAAAAGATTAAGGCCATCAAATTTTAGTTGAAAAGTCAAGCCTGAACCTCGTCGGTTTTCAGTCGGCGGGGGTAAGACTTTAAAATATTTGAGCTGTCCACTATGTCTTCGTCATCAACATTTGATAACCCAGTTATCACCAATGAACTAGAGGAGGATTACTGGAAAGAGTGCCACCGTAGCGATCGCCGGTAAAACATGAGCGCATGCTATAGATAGAGTACAACGCTCACTAAGGAATCGACTTCCTCTTCCCACTCATAGCGTCAGCGGTACTTGTATCTACACGTGCGGTTATATTCTTCGTTTCTGCTTGTTAATAAAAGCTAAAACGCCAAAATGGTTAATTACTGTTGTGCATACAGTTGTACAAATATATGGAAACCTGGCGAAACCATCAAATTTCACAGGTAAATCATTTCTGTTACAAAATAGCTTGCTACTCTGCTATATCCGAAGTAATAAGTGCAAGTTCTATTGAACCACTCTAGCTACTGATTGCTGAACTTTTCTTGATTATTTAATAAATTCAATTAAGCTATAAAATATCTGTGTATTTTATATTCATATAAATATAATCATTAAATTTGCAGATTTCCCATGAAAAATCCAGAACGTTTAAAATTGTGGATACACGCGATTCGTCGTAAAAATTTTAAACCAACAGCAAATTCTGTAATCTGCAGTGAACATTTTAAAGAATGTGATTATCGAGAATCATCTTTTAACAAAAAACTTTTAAAATCTGATGCAGTACCTACAGTGTTTAATTTCCCTTCTCACCTTCAGAAACCTGATGTAAAGCGAAGAAAACTCGTGCGTGAAGACTTTAATGATCAGGTAATGTTTAAAACTGGCGGTATTTTTATGAATAAGTTAAAACCGCGCAACATATGGATGTGTGCAAATGTTTGTACATGTTCGAATGGGGCCATAATATGACCATAGCAGTATGTACCCCCGTAAGTGTAGCTTGAAAAAAATTGTAGCAATTTCCTTTAAAAAATAAAATGAAATGACTCATAATGATAATTTATTTATTTTAGAATTTAGTGGAACAAGATCTCCAGGACAATGAACAGTTGAAAACATGTGAAGTTGCTACTCAGACCCCAGAAAGGTTTTTGAAATCTTCAAAAGAAATTAAATTAAGAAGACAAGTGAAAAACATGAAACTAAAGGAGAAACGACGTGCTTTTAAAATAACAACTATGAAAGACGTAATACGGCATTTAAAAATTAATAGTAAGTGTTCAAGTAGTATACAAGATGTACTTATGAATAACTTCGAAGGGTTCTCTCTTGAGTTGTTTAATAATGAGCTGAAAAATTCTAAAGTTAAGTGCAGAAGCCAGAAACGTTACAGTGACGATATGAAACAGTTTGCACTAACTTTGAATTTTTACTCTCCAAAGGCATATTCATTTTTGCGCAGAAAATTAAATTTGCCACACAGTGCCACTTTGAGGAAATGGTTGTCCTCTGTTAATTGTGATGTAGGCTTCTTAACCGAGGTCTTCGAATTTCTCAAAGTGCAAGCGGATCAAAATAACTATTTGAAAGACGTAGCTTTAATTTTCGATTCCATGGCAATAAGATCACAAATAATTTACGATAAGAAAAGCGACAAACATTATGGTTATGTAGATTTGGGAGGAATTGCTAATGTTTCTTCCGAAGAACTAGCAACGGAAGTTCTTGTTTTCCAAATAGTATCTTACACAAAAAAATTTAAATGTCCTATTGCCTATTTTTTTATTAACAAAATTACAGCTGCTCTGCAACATACATTTACTTTACTTGCAATTGAGAAACTATTTGACATTGGTATTATAGTTAGATCTGTTACATGTGATGGGTGTACCACCAATGTTAAAACGTTTCAATTGTTAGGATGCAATTTATCGGCTGACAACATATCACCAGTATTTCGACACCCTAATGATAATAACATTAAAATTTATTGCATTTTGGATGCATGCCACCTTATAAAAATATTAAGAAATGCTTTCTCCGAAATTTCTATGTGTTCTCCTAAGGGATCAATTTCTTTTAAATATGTAGAAAAACTGCACATGCTACAGGAGGAAGAGGATTTGAAACTTAGCAATCGATTATCTAGATGTCATATAAATTTCGGTCAGAAAAAAATGAACGTACGTTTAGCCGTTCAAACAATTAGTTCAAGTGTCGCTGATGCTATTGATTTTCTTCGTCAAAGTGTGTTAGGTCGCAACCTAAAGATAAGTGGAATCACCCCCACTATCACCCTTAACTCAAGGAAGGGCAGTAGTCAGGCAGGGGTAAAAGACCAGTAGAAAAGGATCAGTCTAAGAGTCTAAACCAAGACAGTAAAAACGTAGCCAAGTAGTAGTTAGCCGTAAGAATAGTGTATAAGTGTTCACAAATAAACCATTAAAAATACAGTCCACTTTTATTGAAAATACTTATCAAATAACATAACACTTAACATTGGTCCTACGATCCGCATAAATTTGGTCGTCCAAATAACAGTGATTAAAGTGAACACAAATCAGTGCGCTTCAAGGGTAACTACTATAAGTTAAAAACAAAATCATTGGCACATCAGCCCTACAACTTATAATAATCAAAATCACCGACACATCAGCCCTACAACTTATAATAATCAAAATCATCGGCACATCAGCCCTACAATTTACAAGGAATCAAAATCATCGGCACATCGGCCCTACAAGAAAGTAAGAAACTCTGGAACAAAAGTATCTACATTAGCTGGTAGATCATAAAATAAGGTCAGTGTTTCCATTTCCCTCCTATCAATTTATTAGCTAGTAGAAGAAAGTACATTTCTCTATAAAATTAACGTATTGCTTTTGCATAAAACTCATAATGACTAAATTAGCAGATCTCATTATGAAGCGAGAACGCATAAAGGGCGGTTTAACAAGGGCATCTAACATAGTCCGCGATTTTCTTCCGGGGGGAAACGTCCAACAATTAAAATCACGCATTCCATATTTAGAAACGTTACTTAAACAATTTAACGATGTTCAATTAGAACTCGAAAAAGTAGATAGCGGAACAGCCAACAACGGCGATCAGGAAACATTTGAGGAAGAGTATTTTGACACTATTAGTAAAATCTCAACATTACTAGAGAATCAATCATCTTCTGCATGTGGTGGCAGCGCGAGTACAGGAAATAAAGGGTTCAATTCGCAATTAAATATAAAGTTACCCACACTAAATTTACCTCAGTTTACAGGATTATATACTGAGTGGAACTCGTTTTATGACACGTTCAATTCATTAATTCACCAAAGTGACAAATTAAATGATTGCGAGCGCTTCCACTATTTAAAATCATGTTTAAAAGGCGATCCCTTGCATGCAGTTGAGTCGTTACCTGTGTCCGAAGCAAATTACGCTTCGGCGTGGGATATATTAAAAAAAAGGTACAAGAATAAAAGGTTGATAGTTCAGGAACATGTTTATTCCATAATCAAACTACAAAGCATAGTCAAACCTTCGCATTCATCTTTGCGCCAATTATTAGACGCTGTAACATCCAATATTGCGGCATTAAGAGTCTTAGGAGTGCCCGTTGATCACTGGGACGCTTTAATAGTTCTGTTAATTACAGATAAATTAGATTATATCACAAAAAGGGAATGGCAAACCACCTTAAATTCAACAATTCCAAAACTAACGGATTTAATAAGTTTCTTAGAAAAAAGATTAGAGGTCTTACGATCCTTAGACATGACAGGTAAGCCACATCAGGCAAGTAATATTTCAGGGGAAAACCAAAACAAGTCCCACCAGGCAAACAAAGAATGGTATCATAAACCTAACAAATTTAACTATCAAGCACCTCGTCAGGTAGCGTATTTAACAACAAAAAGATTAAACTGTTTTCAATGTAAAAGGGCATCTCACAACATTTATCAGTGTATAGAATTTTTGAAACTTTCAGTCCCCGATAGGTTAAAACAAGTCGAAAATCACAAGTTATGCTTAAATTGTTTGAGGAGCAACCACTCTACCAATGAGTGCTTATCAGAACGAATTTGTGGTGAATGTAAACAAAGACACAACACATTATTGCATCAAAACACAAATACATTAAAAATTAATGAATTACCTAACTCAACATACAATATTGAACCATCTGCACCAATTGCTAGTAATCACTGCAGGTATGGAACAAGTGACACAGTTTTACTTGCTACGGCACTAATATATATCAAAGATCATACAGGTAATTATCAGGAAATTCGATGTGTACTAGATGTAGGTTCACAAGCTTCATTTATATCTAAAGATATGGTACAAACATTAAAATTAAAATCAAAATCCATTAATATTCCTATCGTAGGTATCAATCAAACACTTAGTACGATAACACGTTCAGTAAACGCAGAGATTAAGTCAAAACACAATGCATTCAGCGCAAATATTAAATGCTTGGTTTTACCAAGAATAACTCATAATTTACCAGTTCGGTCCTTTAGCATGTCTCAAATAGAAATTCCTAAGAACATAAAATTAGCAGACCCATCGTTTAACCTAAGTAAACAAGTAGATTTACTAATAGGAGCCGACTTATTCTGGGAACTATTGTGCGTAGGGCAAATACAGGTAGCTAAAAACCAACCGGTCTTCCAAAAGACACATTTCGGATGGATTATTGGGGGTGCTATAAATTCAACTCGACACGCAGCCCCCGTCCCCGTTCACTGCAACTTAAGTACGAAACCCAATGTATCTTTAGACGACAGCTTAACAAAATTCTGGGAACTTGAGCATTACCCTTCACAAAGGAATTTAAGTCCTGAAGACAAAATATGCGAAAACCACTTTAAACAAAATTATGAGCGCGATCATAATGGGCGTTTTATCATAAAATTACCTTTTATAAACCAAATGGTTAATGTAGGCTGTTCGTATAACATTGCGCTAAAAAGATTTTACAATCTCGAGAAGAAATTAAACAACAATACGGAATTAAAATACCAATATTCAAAATTTATAAAGGAATATCACGAATTAAAGCATATGGAGCTAGATTCAGGGCCCACTGAGGAAACATCTAGCTGCTACCTACCGCATCACGCGGTATTCAAAGAGTCCAGCACGACCAAATTAAGGGTGGTATTCGATGCAAGTGCAAAGACCACTAACGGCCTTAGTTTAAATGACAACCTCATGTGCGGTCCGGTCGTGCAACAGGACTTATTCTCAATATTGACGCGATTCAGAACCTTTCAATACGCGTTAAATGGGGACATTACAAAAATGTACCGCCAAATAAGAATGCATCCAAGTCAAGTTAGGTACCAAAAAATACTGTGGCGCGAAAACACAGAGCAACCAATACAGACGTTTCGTTTGTCCACGCTCACGTACGGCACAAAGCCCGCGAGCTTTCTAGCAACGCGATGCTTGCAAGAATTATCCCACCAGAATCAATCTAAATTTCCAGTAGGTAGTCTAATAGTATCAAGAGATTTCTACATGGACGATTTACTTACGGGTGCCAACTCAATTAATGAGGTCATTAAAATAAGAAAAGAAGTAACTAGCATTTTATCCCAAGCAGGCTTCGAACTACGCAAGTTTGCCGCAAATGACCCTCGAATCCTACCGGAGATAGTAGAGTCAAATAGCAGTAAAATTATAAATTTGGACAAAGAGGGCAACACTAAAACTTTAGGATTATTATGGAATTGCACAAACGATGAATTTAAATTCGCGGTGAAAGTTCATAAGATACCCAACAAAATAACCAAACGATCTATCATATCTACGGTAGCGCAAATTTTTGACCCGTTGGGATTAATTGGCCCAGTAACAATGCGAGCCAAAATTATAATACAAACATTATGGACGTTAAAATTGGGATGGGACGAATCTATACCCACTACAATGCATTCACTATGGTTCCAGTTTCTCACGGAACTAACATATTTAAATGAGCTAAATATTGCTCGAAAAATTATACCAATAAATCTCCCCAACGGGGAAATAGAGTTGCACGGTTTCTGCGACGCGTCCCAACAAGGCTACGGGGCAGCCATCTACATAAGATGGTCTGATACTCATAATAATCATTCAAGTCAGTTACTCTGCGCAAAATCGCGCGTAGCACCCTTAAAGACGATTACTATACCAAAATTAGAACTGTGTGCCGCGCTCTTGCTGGTTAAATTAGTACACGCGGTAACTCAAACAATAAACTTAAAAATTAAAAGGCAACTCTTATGGACCGATTCGTCAATTGTTTTAGCTTGGTTAGCATCATACCCCAGCAGCTTAAACACGTTCGTAGCTAACAGGGTATCTGAGATACAAACACTTTCACGCGTAGATGATTGGTACCACGTTAGGTCAGAAGATAATCCTGCTGATATCATAAGCAGAGGATTACTGCCTAAAGAATTAAAAAAATCACACCTTTGGTTTCATGGCCCGCAATGGTTAAGTAAAAAAAGGGGCGACCAACCACGAATTAAACCAGATATAGGTAGCATAGAGGTAATAGAAACCCGCAAGGTGATCCTCGCGGTAAATACAAAAAGCATGCCCGAGTTACCAGTAATAACGAAATACTCAACATTTTCAAAACTACAACGCGTAATAGCCCTTTGTTTACGGTTTTTGGGTAAATGTAGGGGCACAAACATCCCATTTTCGGAAAACTTATCAACAACCGAATTAAAGGGCGCCACCCAGACCATAATTAAAATTATCCAAAGGCAGGAATTTGCCTCCGATCTAAATAAATTAACAAAAAATCAAGAATTAGATAAAAATAGCAAGTTGATTAGCTTAAATCCTTTCGTGGATGAAAACGGATTAATAAGGGTGGGGGGCCGTTTAAGAAACGCGCCAATTACAATAGACAGGAAATATCCGATGATCTTACCAAAGAGTCATTATGTAACTAAATTAATCATTACTCAAGAGCATGAGCGCCAGCTGCATGCAGGGGCGCAGGCTACATTAGCGTCCTTAAGACAGTTCTATTGGGTGATTTCAGCCCGTAGTGTCATAAGACAAGTAATCCACAAATGTATAAAATGTTTCCGCGTAAAACCTCACGCCGTCATGCAGAAGATGGGTGATCTCCCCATAGATAGGTTACAATTAACGCGACCATTTTTAAATTCAGGTGTAGATTACGCAGGGCCTATCTTAATTAAAGAAGGTCGCGGAAGAGGTAAACGCAATGTAAAAAGTTACATTGCCGTATTTGTATGTTTTGCCACCAAGGCAACACATCTAGAATTGGTAGGAGACCTTACGACGGACTCATTTTTGAACGCGCTCAAAAGATTTATCGCAAGGCGAGGTCATGTGTCGCATATGCATTCGGACAATGCAAAAAATTATGTGGGCGCAAATCGAGAACTCGAAGATCTTGTTCGTTTCTTTGAAAATAAAGAATTTCAAGAATCCTTAAATTTAATGCTTAAACCACTAAATATCACTTGGAAATTTATCCCACCTCGCGCTCCAAACATGGGAGGGTTATGGGAAGCAAATGTCAAATCAATGAAATATCACATGAAACGGATTATGGGCAATGCCATCCTAACGTATGAGGAAATGTACACTCTTCTTACTAGAATAGAGGCCTGTCTAAACTCCCGGCCGCTCACACCCCTCTCCTCTGATCCTAATGATCTAACAGCCCTGACACCAGGGCACTTTATAATTGGAGAACCACTGACATCCATAATGGAACGCGACATAACGGACATAAATATAAACCGTCTCTCACGATGGCAGTATGTTGAGCAACTTCGCCAACATTTTTGGAAAAGATGGTATCGGGAGTATCTGGTACAAATGCAACAGCGGATTAAGTGGCAGCAACAAACGAAACACCAACTACGTATCAACGATATGGTAGTCATTATTGAAGATGGTGTACCACCTCAACAATGGCCATTGGGAAGAGTCATACAGCTACACCCCGGCGCAGATAACTTAACACGTGTAGTGACCGTAAAAACCGTTCGTGGTGTGCTTAAACGGGCTGTTAACCGTGTGTGCGTGCTACCAATGGACCAAGAAACAGACAATTTGATAGTGTAGTATAATGCTTTTAGTCAAGAATATATTATATGTTGTATCATCTAATTTAAGTCTGAGTACCCGTTAGAATATGTATTAGAGTTTAATCTGTAGTCCTAAGTTTATTTCTACTTTGTTTTATTTTTTATTTTTTTTGAAGACTACAGTCATTCAAAGGGGGCGGCATGTTAGGTCGCAACCTAAAGATAAGTGGAATCACCCCCACTATCACCCTTAACTCAAGGAAGGGCAGTAGTCAGGCAGGGGTAAAAGACCAGTAGAAAAGGATCAGTCTAAGAGTCTAAACCAAGACAGTAAAAACGTAGCCAAGTAGTAGTTAGCCGTAAGAATAGTGTATAAGTGTTCACAAATAAACCATTAAAAATACAGTCCACTTTTATTGAAAATACTTATCAAATAACATAACACTTAACAAAGTGGTCATCCTCATTTTGTTGGCAGCGAAGCCACAGTAGAATTTTTGAAAATTTTCGACCGTGTTTTTGATGTAATGAATTCTAGAACGCCATATCAAAAAGGTTACAAGGCACCAATGTATTTAAATAATACACATTACTGGAGTAACATCTTTACTGAAACCAAAAATTATATAGCCAATTTGAAGGCAGATAATAAACTAATCGTGCTACATCGAAGAAAAACGTTTGCTATTGGCTTCTTAATGAATATGGTGAGTTTAGAAAACCTTGCAATCGATCTACTGAGTAGGCCGGAACATCCTCTCAAATATTTTCTGACTTACAAGTGCTCACAAGATCATCTCGAATTATTTTTCTCGTGCATACGTTCTCGTGGGGGTTGGAATGATAATCCCAACAGCCTGCAATTTAAGTGGACCTTGCGTAGACTATTATTTACATCTAGCGTACAAGAAAGCATTAATGCGAATTGCTTAAATTACGATAGTAATACCACGCCAATTTTTCAAAGTCGTAGTTCGAAACGAAAACCAACACCCGAAAATAACATGGACAGAGCAGATGGTACCGAATTAATAAAATTAATTTCAATTGTCGACAATAATGTTTTGACATCTTTCCAGGAAAATATATTGTATTATATTGCAGGATTTATTATTAGAAAATTAATAAACAAAAACTCGTGTGTACATTGTCACGCAATTTTAATAAAACAATATAATACTGAACAGGATGACTGACAGGTTTAAAAAATTACGCTAGTTTTACAAAATTTATAACTCGAGGAAAACTGTATTTTCCATCAAGGGCAGTATTCGACATCGTTAAATATACTGAGAAGGTATTTAGAGCAGAAGTTATCTCGGGTTATATGGGAAAACCTTGCTTTAAAAGTACAATTATAAAGTTAGTGTACCAGAATTTTATTAGCCAAGTATTTTGTTTGTTTGAACCTTCACATCCCGTTGTGGATATGCACGAAGAGCTACATGAAGTGCAAATAATCAAATATATTGCTGATGTATACGCAAATATACGCATTCAAACGCATGCAAAAAAAAAGACACTACAAATATTAGGTGACAAAGCAACAGCAAGGCAACACTTGCACAAAACTATTTTATTTTATCATGTTTAGAAATATAAGAATAGCTTAGTTTATAAGTATTATGTATCAAAATAATATTGGTAAAGTAAATAACGCGTACAACACTTTAAATAGAGAGATTATTACTTAAAATAATGCCCTTTTACCTGCGCTGCGGTCGAGTGTCATATACCTACATAAGCTAAAAAGAAACAGAAGTACCCAGTCCAACAGTCGCGCTACTCTACGGTCGTAAGCTCACAAACGCAACACGACGCGATCATTCCAGTAATCCTCCTCTAGTTCATTGGTTATCACCCCCTTCACTGCTTAATATTTTCCCAACAAAGTGCCTGGTGGTTTTCTTCGTGCTATATTGTACCAGAACCCATTTATTAACATCAATAACGTGACTCTCCCCCGAATCAGATTCAACAGAATCCTGCATATCCGTCAAGAACTCCTCTTCATTATCAGACTCGTTATAAATTATCTGATCCTCATCCGTTTCAGTAGCAGAACTCTCGTCCTCAATGACCGCTGGTCTCTTTTTTTTGGTATGTGCCTTAGGTGCCACCGATGCTTTGCTACTTGTAATAACCTCAGCACCTGGCGCTAGCTTTCGTTTGGAAATTTTTGGGCTACGCTGAGTTTGGCGTACACATTGCAATAGTAACTTCTCAAAAGAAGGTTTTTCAGAAACTGTGAAAGATGCTGTTGCAGGTATACTACTGTGGCCAATAGTAGATGTAACACCATTACTGATGCTATTAATTAAATTCTGTCCATTATCAGAGGGATACAAGGCAACTGTTTCGTTGACAGAATTAACAGGTGGGGCTTGTACGTCGGTATTATTTCTTGAATCAATTATTTCAGAACTTTGCTGATCCCATCCCCATTTTGTAATCTTTTTTATTTAACACTTCATGTTATTTAAAATTTTAATTGCTATGTAATTTTTATTTAATTTTACATCTAGCATATGCATCTGAAGATGCCCTTTTAAGGGCGAAATCGTTAATGCTAATTTAATTATTCAAACTTTACACCAATTAAATCTGTGGGTTCTGACTACGTGTTTTTTAAACCTTCGTTTTATTACAAAAGTAGTCAGTAATTGATTACATTTTCCAATAGTAATCACTAATTGGTACCTACAACTGGCGTAAGTACTTCACCATTCTGTTTCTTTTTTGCTTTTCGTTGTAGAATTTCCTCTCTTATCCTTATTGCTTCCAAACTATAAGAGGGGTCTACACATTGTTTATTTTTGCCTATATTATCCCTTATTATTTCGGGGGCAATACACTGCTTATAAAATTTTACTAACTCTGAAACCATTTCCTTCTTCCAGAATTCAACATCTCTGTATATTTCTTCAATGAAAAGTTCCACCTTGTCATTTACATACACAACAAAATAACACTTGAACCTTCTTGTAACATTTAGTTGGCCCTGCACCTACAAAAAACAATAGCAATATTATTAATAGATGTATACACGACCTTCTTGATTTTCGAGACTTGACGTCTCTGACGTGTCGTGGTCGTGAATGTATACATTGCAAGACGAAATACTTAACTTACTTGATAATAATACGTATGATTTCGTTGCAATTTTACTTGTCCTTCGATGTTTCGTAAATAAGTTTTTTTTTAACTGCCAGTACTTCCTCTATCGTTGACATCAAGCTGTGATGCGCAATAAAGACTTTTAACTTCTATAATGGCATCTTCGCCTATAAGCCCTAAAAATAATACTTAAACATGATGAAATGATACAAAAAGCAATAAAGTGTAATAAATTACCATCAGGGGAAGCTCCTAAGAATCCATGATCTAAATCAACCCATAAGCCAGTCCTTTCAACTGACAGTTTTGTTTTCTCCTCGAACTGTGCTATAGCCACACCTTCTTTTGCTATACCTACCATACTCAGTGGCTGCAGACCAAAATTTATTTTGTGTTAGGCATGATTTAACCATATTATGGCAAGGTGTGCTAGATCTTCTTTTTACCACTTTACCAAACATTGATGCAATCTGTGTTGCCTTTCGTTTTCAAATACTGGGTTACCGAACTGACCCACAGTTTCTTTAGCAATCCTATTTCGTTCTGCTACATCAACCTAAAAAGAATGTTTGAAAACTTGTTACACGACTTCAAAAATGGACGAACCTGTAATCGCTCCAATATTCTTTTACATTCCGTCAATAAATGGTTGGTCTTCATCAGGCTCTTCAGCCCTTGGCCCATAATCTTTATTCCCCACAGTAATTTTTCTTTTTTTCGAGAAAGGTTTCTTAGCTATATCAGCATCAGGACAAAGTCTTTTGCGAGCTTTTCTTGCCGAGTTTTGAACATTTCTGTTAATAAATGTTTTGAAGTGTTTCCCTGGACTTTGACCGGTAACTTTTTTCCATGGACTAGAAGGCCAGTCAAACTTTCTATTATGGCGCAGACCAGCAAGATATACTCTTCGTTCGTAAGAACCTCTCTGAACTAAGTTAAGCCACTTTCCCATGTTGAAGCGGGCAACAATATTCATTAATCGTTCTGCTTTATTGTTATTCGCATTTGTAATCAACAAATGAGCCTTACGAATAACGTTCTTTGATACCTGCAGCTTCCATGCTTCTCCATAATGACATTTTCCATTCCTGTAATACAAGAATAGGTCTACATAAACTAACCAACAATTAATAGCAATCAAGTGCATGCAAATACTATCATCAGATGTTTTACACAAATAAGCACTGAAACTTACTTCCCCAAATTGATTTTCTAATTCGTAGAACATCGTTTCTGACATTGTCGGTATGTCCATAGAACTCAACAGCTCAGACAAATGTGTATCAGTACTTCCTGATGCCAGAGTGCCCCAAACTGCCCCTGTGTTTATGAGGGAAACTGGTCTATTTGGATTTTCAGTCTGAAACCTGTATTCTCTGGTACATACTGTGCAATTGAAGACAATAGTACTAACTAATCCTGATCTGCGAATTTCTTTTTGTATACATATATATATATATATATATATATATATATATATATATATATATATATATATACTGCAGCTGCAATGCCCAATCTAAAACAAATCCCAGTTTTTTACTTTATTATTACAAGTTTTATTATTTTACAAAAATAAACTAAGCTAAATAAACAAATTAATTATAAAAGTTAATAGTTTGATAACGTAGGTATATTTGTTTGGTAGCCCACTAAGCTATACCAGGTAGCTTTTTGTAGGCTAATATTATAACATTATAAAATGTTGCATTTGTAGTGCAGGGAAATGTATTCAAATATCAATATATGTTTAAAATTAGTATAAGTTATATATGAGTATAGTATGTTTTTATTATTAAGCCTATTTTCTATTACCGGTTATTTGTTTTCCAACCACGACCTAATTTCCTTTTTAAGTGTAGAGATTTTTGTTATATCCTTATGGGGAAAGCTGTTTAAGAGTTTGGGGATGTAATATTTTTTTGTATTTTTCCCATAAAAATTGTTATAAACAGCAGTCACATATGTTTGTGTTGACGGCCGAATAAAGAAATTGTTTAAGATTACTTTATAGTCTCTTAAATCCGTGAGTCGTAATATTTTAATTTTTTTATAAGAATCTTGTGACAAGCTGTTTTGAGGTTGAATTAATTTGACAATGCTATTTTGCAGTCGCACAATCGGTGCCAAATGCGTTTCATATGTGTGGCCATATACTGTGATGCCATAACTGATAATTGATTCTCCCAAACTCTTGTACAGCATTGCCTTAATTTTGCTAGGAACGAGGTACTGCAGTTGATATAATTTTGCTACTAACGCACGGAGTCTGTTGCAAATAAATTCTATATGTTTTGTCCATTTCATATTCGGTTGGATTATCATCCCTAAATATTTTACTTTCTCTACGTTTGTAATAGGTCGACATGTTGTACAGTTTGCTGTTTTGTTTGTGTCTACACAATGTGCACTGTGACAGGTAATTTGTAGTTCTGAGGTTGTCATTCCAAATTTAATTGCAACTGTTTTTTTTACGTTTAGGAAAATGTAGTTTTTTGCTAGCCAGCTTGAGATTAAGTTTAAGTCATGTTGTAAGTTTTTAGTGCATGTTCGTTCGTCCTCATTTATTGATAGTATGGCTGTATCGTCAGCGTATTGATAAATGTGTGTGTGTAAGTCGTTAGTTTCTACGATATCATTGATATATATGTTAAACAATGTAGGAGATAGTATGGCACCTTGCGGTACACCATATTTGATTTTTTCTAGCGTGCTGTATGATTGTTCGATTTTGACTGTTTGTCTACTATCCTATCCCCAGTAATGGGTGATGGTTCTCCAGTATCATATTCCAAGGTCAATTGATTTATTTGCGTCCGACCACGTTTTATTATAGTGTTTATTATTTCGATCTGGAAATAACCAACAACAATAACAAAAACATTTCTGGGCGTGAGGAGAATATATTAACCAAGATCGCAAAATACGCCTTTTTGTAATATTATCATCATAAAAATAATGTTTTCTAGAAAAAATATCTTCAAATTTAAAATACTCATTTTTGATTCCTGGTTGACAAGGTCCATATTCTAAAATTTGTTTAATTAAATCAGGCGTTAAATTTATATTTTTATAAAGATATGGATCTGTTGGCCAGTCCACATTTTCTTTAAACATATTGTTATTGCTATTATCAAAATGTAATACGTATATGTTGCTGTCGTCAGGTTGCAGATCAGCTTGTGCATCTTCCATCTTTTCGACGGCGTCTTGAAGTTGAACGTCACATGCTTCTTTAGCTTCACAGTTTTCTACAACTACAGTGCAAGTGCTAGTTTCAGACTCATTGGAATGAGTTCTTTTATCGAAATTTATTTCTATTTTTACAACGCAACGTCTGTATCTTGAACTTCACAGTCTTCCATAGCTTCACAGCCTTCTACAGCGAAAGTATCATTGGAATGGGTTATTTTATTGTAATTTATTTCTATTTCTGCCACGTCTTCGTCATCCTCTTCTAGACTTCTTGTACTAGATGTTGATGCAACACACTGAAAGATGTCCTTTAGATCCCGGCAATTTTTGCTAGCATTTTCAAAAGCGATAATCTTTTTACGTTGATTGCCCGAAAGTTTGTTTTTTTTGCTTCACTCATTTTTCTTTTGTTTAAAATATATCCTATAAAGAGAAGAGAAATAAGAATAAGTAAGTACCAACACAACACAGTGATGTTTTTGTCTCGGTTTTTGTGCAATAAGAGCTGCTTTCTTTCGCTTAAATATTTTGAATCGTGATCCTAATAACCAGGATCCAGATCCGTATAAATCCGGATTCGAAGTAGTATAGCAAGAAAACTAAATATTATTCAAATGTCATGTTGAGGTTAAGTTTTCCGGTTCAATCCGTCTGAATCATAAAAATAGAACGATTCAGATAGGAAGAACGCGACCCTAATTTCATTGACAGTATGAGAGTGGGGATTGATCTGCTAACAACAGAACAAACTCAATATAATAGGGGAAGGTGGGGCAAAAGCGCATACTTAACTTTTAAATTTTTTATTGAAACTGTATTAATCCGTACAAGTTTTAAAAAAATGGGAACATGTAAATAAATAGTTATTTATTCATGATAAAAAAACATATGTCCTTAATGCGGCATTAAATGCTAAAAAGAAAAAAAAAACCTTTCAAAGGCATTTTGGCGGTTATGCCCCACCCATGGAGGCAAAACCGCCATGATGATCTAAATGCACTTGTTACAAATAAAAGTGTCCAAGTCTTCGTCTGATGCACCGCTGCACATCTCATGGTACCATTTTCGACACTGGCGACATTGCACCCACCCTTGGTTGGCCTTAGATTTAGAAAATGCCTTTTTGCAGTGAGCACAAAGCGTATCGTCGTCATCACTAACATCACTATCTGAGCTAGATAATTTACCATTCTTATTTTTTAAATGTTTCTTTGACTTTGCGTCACCAGCACTAATGTTCCTCTTTACTGGCTTTGCCTTAGAGTTTCTTTGTGTTTCCTGTAGCTCATCCTTGTACGGAGTCGACGCCAGAATGGCTGCTTTTCCTCTCTTCCGTTTGCTTTCCTTACGAGTGCCCTTTGGGATAGGACAAATATTTTGCGGGCGCACATTAAAGCTGGTATGTGAGCAACTTGGAAGCGAAATATCTATTTCTTGAACTGTGAGTTCTTCAGATGCAGAAACCACATCTGCAACATCGACAGCAGCAGGTGAGTCTATATTTCGAGGAGGCGTCTGAAGATCTCGGGAAATTCGTTGGTCCATACCTTCTTCTTCAACATTGGGATTATCACGTTCTGTAACATCTGATGGAGCAAAATCGATATCACTGAAAGCGTTTTCATTCAGTGGCCATAATCCTGGTTTAGCAAATGCATTAATGGCAGTTGCTAAATTAGCTGCCTTAACGTAAGCAGATCCAAATAACCTTGCAATTTGGAACTGTGTTACAACGCGTCCTGGATTAGCTCTCAGCCAAAACAAATTTCTGCGGTTACAAGTTGGCCGCGCTCCGCAGATGAAAGTGATCCAACTTGTCTTCTACCTCTTTTTGCTATTATCTTTGATTGAGTTTTAGCAACAGTAGTCATTCCTGTCTCATCGCAATTGAAAATTCGTCCTGGGGGAAACTTGTACCTATCGTAAACAGTGGTCAAGCACTCAAAAAACTTTTGAACCGATGTTCTGTTGAAACCCATCGCACGGGCAGCGGATGTAGCTTCTGGAGTCCGAAGGGAGAGCTCAGGGTGGCGTTGCAAAAATCCCCGTACCCAATCTTTTCCAGCTTCTTGAGATACATCGTTGAAGTTGTTTGAAACTCCATTTCGTTTAGCCAGCTGATAGGCAAGCCGTCGTAATTCTGTCATTGACAATCCAAACAATTTGCTCTCCAATTCTAATACGTAGGAAAGCAATTCATCCTCTTGCTCTCTGGAAAAAACTGTTTTATAGCGTCCTAAGCCTTTTACAGCAGCTTCAGTTGAATTTTGTCCCTTTCGTATTGACGACTTGACTCTGTCTCTTAAAGTACTGCGAGGAACATTGTACTGTCTGGCAGCTTTAGCGTAACCGCAAACACCATTAAGACACGCTTCAATCGCATTTTTCATAACCACCTCTGACCACTGCTGGCGATCAGTTTTGCGTTTATAACTACGCATTCTGCCTACAAATTCAAAAACCCAATAGAAATCAGCAGTTTAAATTGAATGGGGCAAAACCGCATATATGCGATTTTACCCCATGCTGTTGTATGCGGTTTTGCCTCATAACCACAAAAAAAATTAGTTCAATGGTAATACAAAAAATGTTATATTGACAGTGTAAAATATATGTATGATGTAATTAGGAATAGCAGTAGTATAAAACTAATACAACTTACTTGGTCTTGGATAATATGCTCTTCAGTTATTCGCTACAACAAAAACATAAGATGTTACATTAGCACGCGCGTAAAATGTATAAGCGTTGTGATGCCTTTGGTACTACAGATTTTCTAACAGTATTTTGTAGAATGGACACAGACAAGCAGCTCTACACTTCTGTTATTCGATAATAGATGTCGTTACAAGATTTGATACTTACCTGGTACTATGCGATTTGACCCGCATATGCGATTTTACCCCACCTTCCCCTACATACTTACATACAGTAAACCTCTAAACCTGGAAACAGTTCTTGGAAAACTAAGCACGCGGAAGCGACGTGATGCGCATGCGAGTCATCGGCTCTAACTGTACTGACCGACCCAAGGTACTTAAACATAGTTAGGTATGCTACTTCGGCGGTTTCCCATAAGCGCTGTGTTAATGTTACTCGTGATGTCACAAGTAGAAGCAGCGGTCACCGCTGCAAAGGATGTAGCGCTATATTGCCACTATCATTTGTATAAACTCATAAAGTAATGCTTCCAACATCCTATATCTTGCTCTAAACAAAATCATGGCCTATGTATTATATGTTTCAGTACCTACATTGTTTTCATACATATTTTTATGTAGAAAATAAACAAGAAATCTGCGAAAATCGCCAATTAGGCATACAATATATTTTGTAATATATTATTTTGTGTAAAAGAAATATTTCTATAGAGTACATAGGTTTCCTGTGAATAATTAAATTAATGTAAAAAACAACAACTAATTTTGGATATGCGTAGTTATATTGATACAAGAAGCAAAGAAAATTAGTACCTATTAACAATATAATATTAAATTAACATTGATTACAAAAAGACTAAAAAAACAGTTAATTGGTGGGCATTCCAAGCGCTACTTGCGATTATGTAGTGGTCTTTCTCATTTTTTTTTTTGACAGTTTAGAGTCATCCCTCTCCCGTTTTCGTTTGTATAATTGGCGCTTTTCTTCTTCCCTTTTACAATTCAAAAAATTTATTCGTATGAATATTCTTTGCCGAATATACGCTGCTATAATATCCTCATGAATCGCTGTTTTCTTTTTAAACTTTTTCAATAGTTTACGGTTAATTCCTTTGCGATTGTTTACTCCTTTACCAAAATACTTCTTAAATAGTTCTTCCAATATGTGAATCTCCTGCATCAGCTTTTCTGATGGTGCAGTGAGGCCACCAAAGGAAAGATGACTTACCCAAGAAGGTAAATTACGGCTGGGCTCATTTTTAATCTGATATGTATATTTTCCTAAATACGCATGTTTTGATTTTAATTTTCTTGCAATCCAGCCAGCCAGATATTGAAGACCATCTTCTTCTTTGCTTGCAGTTTGTGATACTGACATAACATTTGTACTATTTATTTTGGATGAACATGGTGAGCAATTCGGTAAAATGGAGTCTGAACTTTCTTCAGTATCTACAAGTTTATTTTCATGCTGCCGTGGAATATCTATTCCAGTTTGCTTTATTACTCTACCTACGATATATGTTTCATCATTGCCTTGATCTAATGTATTGGTTTTATTTTGAACAATATCAGTTTTCCCCAAAACAACAATTCTTAACCTGTTTAAAGCATCCATCGGAGTTGGGTGATCGTTTAACCCTCAGCGAGTGCGAAGTTGGGAAAACAGATTGTCAAGTGCGTCTTGATTCAATTTATGTGTTAATATGTATGAAATGTTAAATTCCGATTTCAAGTCATCATACAGTTGCTGCACAGATTTTATTGAAAGAAGTATCCCTTTCTGAAATTTCAGAAGGTTTTTCTTATTGGTGCAACGCATACTAAAAACAGTATCGTACATCAGATTTAAACATTCATCTTGCTTAGACTTGACATCTGCTTTTCCATATCCAGATTTCATTGCAATTGAATCCTTAGGTATATGGGAGTTCATCACATCGAACCAGTTGTTTACAGTAGTAATAAACTTTGATAAATTTGAAAATTCGTCATCACCTGCCGGTTTATAATGTTCGAGAGCCTTTGCAGATGTATGAGACAGTAAATTGGTTGCCAGAAGTACTCTTTGTCGCTGTGGTCCTTGACATTCTAAATGCAGTTTTGTTAACTTAAAGACTGAACTAACTTCGGTGTTCATATATAAAAGCTTTTCTAACGGAGTTTTAGTTATACGTGACCCATTTGCTAAAATGAAACCTGTGTCTAAGAGCCAGTTTCTAATTAATTTTAACATATGTGGAACGTCGGCAAAAAAAATATATTTTCTTATTTATACACGGATGTGGTATCCAAGATTTCTCAGTTGATATACCCAAAGATGTCCATAAGCCGGTATTAGTCGGTCCACAATCGCTAACGCAAGCTACTACCCTGAAGCCGATGGAGTGCAATTGTATAATTAATTCATTTAACAAATCGGGTGTAATTTTCTTATCAAAATCGGCAAAAATTGGCTGTTTCCACGAGCCGCACAGGCTTCTGGCGTTCACAACTTGTAATTGTTTATGAACACCAACTACTTGATCATTTCTCATGTCAAATTCGTATTTTTCTGCAACTTTCATTTCGTCGTACTGAAGAACAACTAGTTTTTCAATAGGCGTCATTGCAGCTCCTGCAACTTCAATAAGTTTAAGTATACCGCTTAAAATGCCAGTTTTCATATCAATTTTTGCAGCCCATTTTCGAAGGGTAGACAAACTTGAAATTTAAGGAGGAATAAGTAATGTAAATAATAAATATTAAATAAAATATCGATTTCAACGGGAAATAACAAGATTTATTCGCTTTATACGTATTTCGGCATCAAAGTGGCACTTTGATGCCGAAATACGTATAAAGCGTATAAATCTTGTTATTTCCCGTTGAAATCGATATTTTATTTAATATTTATTATTTATATAATCATGGATTTCAACAAAGTGACGCTTGAGAATGTCAATAGAATAAGTAATGCTTCTACCAAGGTACTTTTAAGTACATTGGCTTCTACTATAAAATTGCAAAACGTACCAGGTAATGGATAGTGAAGCTGATCACGTAAGAAAACATAACTTCGTCTACTAAAATATCGAAGGGTAAATGCTCTCGATATATCTTTTTCTGACCAACAAACCCTACGTTTGTTTTTCATAAGTATATCAATTTGACCTATTGTAAAAAACTTTTCCAAAATTTTTCTGACTTCTCTATCAATGTGTTTCTTATTTAATTTTATTTGCTGATCGGACAGACGGCGGACTTTTTTTAATAACCCTCGAATTTCTAACTTAAACTTCGAGGTTTGAGTTTTTAAATTATTTACTTGCTGTTCCAAATATTCATTATTTGCTTTCAGATATTGTATTTCTTGCTCTAATTTATTGATAGTACCAGTATCGCCACTGTTCTTAACAGTAGATTCTGAATTTGTATCAGTCGTAACAACATCTTGTGGAGCAGTGTCATCCAAGTTTAGTAAATCTTTCTTTAGTAATTCTTCGACAATCTGTTTTTGGCCTGATTTGTGCTTGTTTAAGTACCTTGTCTGATAGCGAATGCTGCGGGGGGTCGGAGGTTTTTCAGGTTTATAAAGCTCATTGGACGGTATTGCATCTTTTTTAACCGTAATTTCTGTACGTTTCCTAATAACTTGTGTTGAAGGGCGTTTTCAAAATCCGTGGAATTAAAATGAATAGAACAAATTCGACTCGTGTTGGAATTAAATTTGTCTTTCCTTGAACATTAATGAACCCATAATTGTCTAATTTTTGGATCTTTTGGGAAAGTAAAGAAATGCACGTCACCATCTTTACTATGTTTTTGTTTGCAAAGTGCGACGGCACAATTTAAAGGCATCTATTAAATAAAAAATATGCGAATTACAGTGACATAAAAATACGAACATCCGTTCAACATACCTTGCAAGGCTCTAAATTTAATATAATATGGTAAAATAAAGGGATAAACAATTTTGGGAACTATACGGAACTGCAGTCAAACGTACTGTCACTGCAAGCCTGTTAGTTTGTCTACTTGTGACGTGCTACACCCTCTCCCGCGAGGGGCATCTAGGAACTGGATTGTGCGTTACGAGCATACCTAACTATGTTTAAGTACCTTGGACCGACCCGTACATCTGTCGTCGCAGCGAGAATGAATAAACACGCCATGCCGCCCGCGGTAACCAGTAGTCTATGCCTGTACGTACGTACAGTATTCAGTACCATCACAACGAGCCCGTTTGCTGGAGCTGATTTGTTTATTGAAAAATAAATCAGATTTACGCCGCGCCGAGTGCAGGCGGCATAGAGACTTTTTTGAACTAATATTAATATTTTGTCAAAAAGGCGCCGTTCAAAAGTGTCAGGGGATACTTTGTACACCCTGACACGCACCTGGCTACGCCACTGCCACGCACGTGATGTATGGTAGTGCAGTAGAGTGTTGAACCATGGATGTATTATACTAACTGGATACCTGACTGCCTATTGCTATGCGCATGGAAAGTGAAGCCACTTTATTTTACGGCGGCCATCTTGGTTGTGGGACAAACTTTAAATCACTGCATGCAAATCATTACATTTTAAACATATTTTTATCATTTCTCTGCATTAATACTTTTGCTTTTTGTGTATAATCAAATCACAATACAAATACATGTATCATAATTATTTACTTTTGGTTTTGAAATATTATATCAATTAAATAATAATATTCAAAAATATGATTAGAGGTAAAGATTTTATATTTATTATAATAATTTTTACAATGGAGTAAAACATTTTAGACTATAACCAATGCACACATCAATCAAATCTTTATTTTCGTTTTGAGAAAACAACCATTGTAGAGGAAATAGTCATAAAACTACGAAATTGGAGACAGTCGATGGCCGGTTTTTCAATTTGGAGTTGAACTCTCCGTTAAGCTAAACCGAGATCAATTGCCATGGATACACATGTAACAATTATATGGCAATTGATCTTGGTTTAGCTGAACAGAGAGTTAAACCCTGAATTGAAAAATCGGCCCGAAGTAGAATGGTAAATTTATTTATTTTTTTTTATTTATTTATTCTAATAAAAACAGCAGGAACAGATTAAAACTCAGTAAAAAGCTAATACAAAAATAAAGCTTATAAATAACCGAATAAACACAATTATATAATTTGATATTATTTATATTTATTGTATAGTAGGGTGAAAATCATAATTGTCTAATAAACGAAGGAATTTTAATTTAATTTTTAATTTATTAATCATTGTTGAATAATATTAATTTACTTAGGTGATGCCGCTTACTAACTGGTTTTATGATTTCTTTGGTACAATATTTCCCAAACGAAAGCAGTCTTATTTTCAGAAATCCTTTGGCAACATATTTTATTAATTATTGTATATTGTGGGGCACTTCAAACCCAATTTCTGTAAAAGTACACTGATTGCGATTGGAAAATATTGCACTATCAAGGGAAAACCTGTTAATAAGCTTATTTAAAATAATCCTATCAAGATTAAGTTTATTTAAGTTGGACGCATTGTTGGTAATTATAGTAAATTGCTTTTCTGCTTCCGATACGATTTTAAAAATACTTGTAGATGCAGATACAAGACCTCCCCCATTTAATATATCTAAAAATCTAGTATGTAGTGCTACGTTATCTGAGTTAATAACGACAACAAAATTATAAGATTATAAAAAAAAAACTTAGAACACCTCGTACTCGCACGGCCTCCAAGCTTCCTTCTATAAACTCTCCGGCTAACTGTAAATATCATAAATACAAAAAATACACTCTTATCTCCGGGTCTCTGGGTCGCTGCTGATCTGTAGTTTAATTTTTAAAAAATTGCAAAAATAAAAATACCATTAACTTTGAACTGTTGAAATATTTAATAAAAAAACGAAGAAATTTTTCTTTGTATAAATGAACTTGAAACAAACTTGAAACTTTTTAGTTTCTTAACCTTACAAAATTAATTACAAAATTATTATTATAATAAAAACCCTATCAACCCCTACTTGAATCTTATGATTACTTCTACCTTAAATCTGAAGCATCCTATATATCCAAGGTTGCTACTCCATCTTGAAATTTTATATAAACGTAGTAGAACTTTACACAACACAATATCTCGTACCAAAACTTGTTAACTGTATCCAAAAACTGCCTCCAACGATGATCACTTCACTGCCTTTCCTCCATTGATGACTACAATTTGGGTATATTTTTAAATTTTTCTTTACTTCTATTTATTTAACTTTTCCATCCACATAGTAATTGTTATGTTAGGTGATAAATCCAATTTACTGTTTTTACAAAATCGAACTTTATTTATTTCTTTACTTTGAATTTATTAAAATTTATTTTTCTATTTGACATATGCGAACTTTTTTTTTAATGATGATTGAAATTTATTTCGATGTTACATTACTACTTGTGTTAGAACATTTGACAATAATAACGGTTTTTCCAAACCACACGACGTGGTTTCTTCGGTATCAAATATTCTAACTCTCTTGAACATGCTCTGCACTCGTATATATAAGTTTTCCCTTTCTCAAGAAAATTTCTACCCTTCTCCTGGGATTTTTCAAAATGGCCTCAAAAGTAACTTTTGGCTAATTCTTTAATTTTCCTGATAACGTCCTTAATTTTCATTTGATTTCAAAAATATCACCAAATTTAGAATCCTTGCGTCTTTCTTCTTCTTTTGATATCCAACTTGACTTAGTGTGAAAATTTAACATTCTATTGTTTTCTAACCTCAAAATTTAAGTGTTCAATTTCTCTTCTTTCCAACATCGTCTCGACCTTTCTTTACTTATAACTTTTTCTTCTTTATCTAAGCTTAATTTTGAACTCCACTTTAAGACTCAATCTTAAGTTTTTATCCAAAAATTGACTAACTTAACCTTACATCTGAACACATGTTTTAAATTATTTCTATTATTTTACAGAATCGAATGTAGCTGAAGGCTAGATAAGATTGTTAACAGCTCTAGCTAAGACATCTTATAAATATAAAATTACATTACAATAATACCTGATTTAAGATCTGAAGACATATTAATAACCTCGGATGAATCCTCGGAAAACAACATTACATGAAATATTGGACAATACAAAACAAGAACTTATTATTAATGCAACTCTAGCTATAAAACCTTTTACATAGTATCCTTTTTAGATACGTTTTAAGTTCTGATAAAATTTAAATCGTTTACTAACCAAACTATTATGTGCTTCCGTACATGTAAAATATTATAGAAATTTAAATTATTTCAAGTTTACTTTAGACTTAAACAAATATTAAAATTGATGATACCATATCTGTATCACCTGACAAACTTACTTCTTAAAAAAAACCCAGATCAACCTATATAAGAGTTTTATCTTGAAAACAAATTTTTAATATTCTTTACGATAGTAAAATTTTTAATATTTGTAATGAATCATATAAAAAGAAACTCAGAGCAATTGTGTGAGTACCAGGTGTATTCCTCATATAAAAATAAATAAACGTAACTAAAACCGACCTCATATAACATAGCAGTAGATTTGAGAGTGCATAATTATGTTCAGTTGGGTCTTTAATGAGCATGTTTACACAGTTAGCACAATTTATACATCTAACTATTTTTCTTACAACATAGCCACATATGTAGAATAAAATATTTTCCTTTACTTCTGTTAATTGTGGGTTTAAAAAGTTTAAAAGCATTTGGTGCCCAACAGTGTCATTATTTTCAGATTCAGATTCATTGAAGTCATCATTTAGAAGCGGTGAACTCCTCTTATTCCACTTCAGTTCAAACACAGAACCAATGGAATCTGAATCTAATGCTATGCAGTTGGCACTAGAAGAGGCAGAAATCGAATTCTTCATCAAAATTTGTTTCATAGCTGTTCTAAATTGCTGTACATTTGGATAGTTATTACAACCAAATCGTTGCCTAATTCTTGCAAAGAGAAGTTCTAAATGGTCCTGGATAAACTTATATGTCAATATGTATTTAAATTGAGTATTGGGAGCTGAGAAAATGTTTTTAGCAATATCAAAAGTAGATTTTATGGCAGTAACTAGCCCCAATAAAAATGTTTTTATGCCGGATTTACATAGTAAATTTCCATTTTGGTCTTTAAGGAGTAATAAATAATTTATATGTTCTAACATAATATTCTCCAAATAGGATAAATTGTGGGGATATAGGGGGCTCTTATATCCATTTTGCAAAGGGATTTCGAGAGTTTAATAAATGAAAAATTCAAATCAATTACTCGAATAAAATGAATTGTTTCTTCACAATCAAAAAATTCTTTTAATCCAATACTTGGTAGATAGTCAAGTGCATTGGCCACTGATGAACTAAATGTTTGTGCAGCCAACTTTACGTTCATTGCATTCTTTTGTCTTCTAAGGGCAGTTTAGATAATTCACTGAATACATCAGCCAAAAATCCTGGTTCTGCATTAACAGACCATGTCCAGTTTCGTATTGATGTTGGATGAGGTAATGACAATATAGATCTAAAACACATAATATGATATAATATTAGGCCTGTGCAATAATAAATTATAATTTTATTACCTGCAAAAACGGTATGCTTTCGGGGAATAATAAAGCATGGTCAATGCAAAGTGTTTAACATCTCTAGAGTATCTTCGTCCCTTAACGTGTCTATTTCTATTTACCAGCTCACTTTTAAATATTTCATTTAACGTACCGTCAAAATGATTTTCAATTATATTGCTGGGATTGTTTTCAAGGAGACCTTTGTTTTTGAGAACCTTGATCAATTCGTGCAAAGAACGTATTTTTCTATTTCTCCTCCGAACTTTCTGGTTGAGAACTTTTATTTTTTTACGAAGGCGCAATGTCTTAGGACTTGTCTTGATTTTTAATTTCTTCAATGGAGGTGTTTCTGAATGAAATTCCAACTGAACTGGCGGTTCTTCTCTTTTCTGTAATGGTTCTACATTAGGAACCTCAAATGTTCGTTTTTTTCGTTCTCTAGGTTTTGATGCCTGCTTCTGAAGATGTGCAGGAAATCCTTGAAAAACAGAAGGTACAGCACTTTCTTTTAAATATGGAACATTCACTCCAGGTCCAGTATAATCACTGAGAATGAAATGGTCGGAGCAAATTCGAGAATATTTCGTAGGGCTCCAATTTTCTCGGCGCATCGCATGAATCCAATTTTTCAATCTAGCAGGATTTTTCAGTGGGAATCTGAGGAAAATAATTTAATTATTTTTACAATAAATCCGTTTAAATGAAGTTTTACTTAATTACTTACGAGAAAAATTGTAAAGAAGTTCCTTTTGTATGCCGGTTTGTACAAGCAACGGCCACACAGTATTGAACCATTTTGATCCAAAAATCAACAGAAAAAACTTAAAAATAACTTGAAACCATTCGTACACAAAACGTAGAAAACACTTAACACAATAAAATCGTAAGAACCCGATATTACGGCGTTATTACAGGGCAAAAACGTGGATACAAATGTGTGTATTTCCATGTATTCGCTAGTTTTAGCCCACAACCAACATGGCCACCGTGACGTCACAGGTACTTCACTAGCCAGGCGCAAGTCGGGTATCCACTTGCAGTGTTGCCAGTATGTGAGGAATAAAAGTCGCCGATTTCCTCGGTCTAAGTCGCCCAAAGTCGCCAAAATGAATAATTTAAAAGCACATGATACATTTTCTAGGGTTAATATAAATAAAAATATATTCTGTTTATATAACATTTATTTTTTATTTGGAACGCAAACTTAAATCTAGCAACAAGTAATTTCTTAAACTATAGATATTGTACCTGTCTACAATAGACAAATTATTAATTGCACAAAATTTACCAATAGCACAAGTAATTTCTTAAAGCTATAAATACCTACATATCGTAATAAGTAAGTTACTATGGTGTTAATTGCACAAAAGTTATGTAGGTAGGTACTTTATAAATAATAAAAAAAAAATACATATTTAACACTGAAAAAAACTAAATGATATTAATGCAAGGATATTCGTTTTCACTAAGCAATTCAAGAACATCACCCTCTTCTTGCTCTGCCTCTAGTTGTTTGTTACTGCTGTTATACATCACACTAGTAGTAAATTTTTGTATCATCATGGGGGTTACTTGAAAACCCCTGCAGCAAATATTCTGAGAATATAGATTCATTTTGATTCTTAAAATTGAATTCAGCATTTCAGTTTGCATTTTATTTCTAGTTTTGCATTTAACAAGGTTCATTATTAAGAACACTCTCTCCACTACCGCATTACTGCTGGGAAAACTTAAAATCTTCAACACATAACGTACAATATTTTCAAACGCCAAAAGTTCCCCGGCATTTTTATGGTTCAAAACTTTAGGCCAAAACGCTAATGCATTTTTTACAGTAGCTTCTCCATATATATCTCCCCAGTTTACACCTAATAAAGAATTATATTCATTTTCCATTTTAAATAATTCATGATTTGGCACCAAGTTTAAAAAAGGTAGATTTATGAATTTTTATCTAGCCACATGACTTAAACAAAACTCAGGTGAAAAGGCTTGAATACGTTTAAAAAAATTTAAATTATCAGGTAATCTTTTTATTACCTCAGCTAAAAGCCTTTTTATATAATTAAAACATTTTGTCTCAATAATACACTTGTTCATTGTTTACCTTGTAATGTTGAAGGGCTCTTATGTATTGGATACCAAAATCAGCTTCACAGGGATTCACGTATGCCAATTGATTCTCAAAATGGTTAATTATAAGGTCAACCCCCTGGTTTAAAAATATAGGTTTGAAAATTTTTTGAGCTAAAATAATAATTAATTTGGTAATATCATCATAGGCTGCACCTATGTCAATATCGTTTTTTTGGAATATTACATTTAATTTATTTACTTCATAAACTATAGGATGGATAATTTTTAAAAATAGAATGTTGCAATTATCATTCATCATCTCATTGATTAGCCGCGCTGAATAACATTTTTCTTTATTGACAACTGAATTAAAATGAACTTTTAATTCATCCCAATGATCTAATATTGTGTCTATAGCGTTATATCTGGCTAGCCAACGGGTAGTGGAAGGTTGTACAAAATTATGATATACTTTGTTGTTATTGAGGATATGGAACAATCTTTTATACTCTATTCTCCGAAGGGAACTGTGACTGAACCAATTGTATATTTCCCTACAGAGAAAGTCAACTGCTGCAGGCATTTCCTCCACTGCACTAGATGCTGCATTATCTAATGAATGACAAATGCATCTTACTAGTTGGATATTTGGATTTTCTTCTCTTAGCAGCGTAAAAAGGGAATGGTTATTGCCACAAAGATTATTGGCACCATCAGTACCTATACCTAGTAAATTGCTTAACGATAATCCTAATTCTGTAACTAACAATTTTTTAACTGCAGCAAAGAGTTCATTTGCTGTCACAAGCTCTACTGCAATTATACCTAAAAAATCTGTGCATATATTTGCCCTCCCATCATCATAATATTTGACACATAAACATAGGTATTTATTAATGGAACAATCTGTTGATTCATCAACAATTAGAGAGTAAGGTACAATTTTAAGTTTTGCAGTAAGTTCTACCAATAAAGATGGAGCTATCACACACTTTATAAGACTAGAACATTTTGTTCTATGCGGTTTTAAGTTTGCAAATGAATTTCCAGTGTCCACTTCCTTTAATAGTTCACTCAAATGATCAATGCCGCGAATAGCTGAATGCATAGCGATGTAAACAGCTAATTTTAAATCTCTTCTTTTTTCTTCATCGCTTATTTGTACGATAACATGAGAGTTTAATGTTAACTGCCTATTTTGAATTGAATTAACAGACTTCATTCGTTTGGTGTGAGTACTTGTTTTAGAATGTTTTATAAGGTCTGCTTTATGCGCTCTAAGATTCGTTTTGCAGACTTTGCAAAACCCTTCTTTTAGCATCTGGGGATCTGTTGCCTCCATTAACCATCCTACATAAAATACAATACATGGTTTATACACGAAAACTTACAATAAATACTGGAATAACTACCTTTAGCCCATAATTCCTTTTCCCAGTCTCTGCAATATTTTCTTTCATATTTTGAAAATTTTCCCATTTTTCTTGTTTTCCATAGAATTGCCCACAGAATTCGAGGAAATAACTAAATGTAGGTGGCGCTGTCAAAAATCGTAATGGCGGGTAGGTATAGGATAACCCTAATTTTTGTGTATGGTTGACTTGTTATTACAACAATGTGTTTAATCGATTTATATCAAATTTTGGCATATATTGGGGTTGCTATTAGGCCAATTCGGGAAGGAGAAGAAGTGTTAAAGGCAGCTCATGTGCTTTTGTGCGGAAAGTTACTTCCAACTAAAAAGTAAGCATATTTTGATAGAAATATAAATATCAAATAAAATATCGATTTTAACTGGAATAATAATATTTATTTTGCTTTATACGTATAAAGCAAGATAAATATTATTATTCCAGTTAAAATCGATATTTTATTTGATATTTATATTTCTATAATTATGGATTTTAACAAAATAACGCTTGAAAAAAGCGTATTTTTGTAAGTAAATATTCAAAACAGTTTATAATGAATTTATTAAAGGCAAATACATTTTTTCTACTCCCATACTTTAGTTTATTGATTTATTAGATACTTACTAGTACCTGTAGTTTAATGACATTCATTACGATACATACATACATGTACGTTAATTAAGATGCAGATTTTCAAGATACAAATTTATAAGCAATATTCAATATTCAACATCAATAATATTGCCATGAACATGGAAAATCTTGAAACTTTTCATGATTTTTTACATAAAATTATGAAAAGTTTCAAGATTTTACGTAAAAAATCATGAAAAGTTTCAAGATTTTCCAACTTGGGGAATTATTTAATTTACTGAAAGGAAAGCAAAATAGAATACCTACATTCTCACATAATATAAAATAAAATACAGGTATTATACACCGATATAATACACATATAAATAGGATTGTATCAGCACTGCACACTGTATTTAATAATTAACTTATCAATACTAAATTAGAAACAAGCTTAATAATTACTTGTGGCTTCCTTGGACCTATGCAGGGTGTCCAAGATAAGATGATGTACATGGGGATCTCAGCTACCTTAAGAGATACGAAGTTTGTTAAATTAGAGAAAATCACTTTCTTTTCTGTCGAAAATTTATTATTTTGAGGTGCCAAGTCCTTTACGGAGCTTACTATCACCTCAAATAATTCCCTATTAGCTAGCCCAGTACAAAATTTCATTCGATAATTATTATTTATAATATCGGCTATGTTAAATAAAGTTTGTGAGCAAGTATCCACTTGAGCGGCTTTATCTTCATAGGTTTTCTCCGCAGTTTTAACAAGATTTGCCAACTCCAATTTATATTTGCAGCATCCTGTTCCTGTACATTGTGGATTATCACAGAACTGTGTGCACTTGTACCTGCTTCTCTATTTGTAGCATCCCGTTCCTCTACATCATCGGCTATTGCAGAACTGCTTGCACTAGTACCTGCTCCTGTAGTTGCCCTGGACTTGTATCTTTCCGCACGCTTTGTTTGCTTCGTCTTGGTTTCAGGAATATCAAATTTCCTAACTGGCAGATTCTGTGTAGGAATACTGTTGGACTTCAGTCGTCGCTTTCTGCAGATGTTACACCATAGGCTAAACAAATTACAATATTTGTGTTAACAGATATCAATAAAGTAATTCCTTATTTGAAGCGTTCGAGGGATATCTAAACTAAATTAATAATTACATACCTGACAGAAAAAAGTCGTTGTTGACAAAATGTTTGCTACAAACTAGCAGTCTTGCATAGGTTTGCCAATTTTTAAATTTATTTTCCATTGCCGCTGTAACTTTTTATTTTGCGGGAAACGGTGCATTGATATTTCGCCATCATTACCATAATTTATAGGAAACACACTGTGGCACTGAACAATAAGCATTGCTTTTACATTTTTTAGTAGGATTAATAACATGCGATTCCATATCTGCCATTTTATTAATCCTACACCGGGTAGTTCTGAAAACTAACGCGTGGCGGCGACTGCGTTGCTTACTTGACCGAATTGCCACTGCCAATATAAATCACACGTGCTCGGACACTCTGTACACGTATGACGTCTTTCACCTTAACCTTACATTCTTACAACCCGCTTACTCGCATGCGCAAACGCAATCATAGACAATAGACTTTCACTTTACGGTGCACGGAGATACAGCGAGAGACGATAAGCAGCGCCATCTATCTACGGTTTCGATTATTATTGCTAAATTGCATTTATCTTGTCGGATTCTCGAATAATTTAGATTTTAAAACCAAAGCCGGACAGCCGGACGCCGGAGATCGCCCAATTTAGTCGCCAGTCGCCAAATATAAAATGACGTCGCAACCTACAAGTCTAATGGCCCCTCTTAACCCTACGTTACCCGCGCTATAATTTGTAACACTGATGCTCGCGGGTGAGCGTTGCGCTCACCTCTTAAGTTTTTCTGTTTATTTGAAATTTAAATACAAAAAATACAATGTATAGCCACAACTAAGTTTTATTATAACGAAACATTTTGATTATACCGTTGACATTTATAAATAAACTATTTAATTAAGGAAAATGGACACAAAACAAAATTCTAAATAATTTCAAGATTAGTCACTATCAGATTGCACACAACTAACACAAAAATACGTTGTGTGCTCCCGGCAAATCGCTTTTTGACATTTAGAACATTTAATGCTGGTCTTCCTGTTTTCTTTTCGTGGGCAGTATCTGCACTTAGGTCTTTCCCCTTCATCAACTGGTTCGTCTGCTTCTTCCAGCGTTACTAGTGGTTCCAATTTTTTTTTTATTTGTAATTTTAGTAGGTATGGTATGTTCATTGTAGCACGTTGTGTCATATGTGGTCTCGCTAATTCAATAGCCAACGTTTTCAAATATTTACGACGTGAATCGTTATACTCGGGCATGTTAGATCGAAATACGACGTAACTGTTTATTCCAGCTATATTCAGCAATGTAAAAAATATGGTCATAGGCCATCTGCATGTAATTCGTGATACTGAATACAAGCTTTTCAATTGATCAACCACATCTACTCCAGCTTTCGTTACATTGTAGAAAGTTATTACTTCTGGTTTGTAAGCTTCTCCTGTGTCGGCGTCTATAGTATCAGTATCATGCATTGTGGAGATTAGCAAAACATTTTTGTTTTTCTTGGGCACATAAGATACTAAAAGACAATCTTTTCCAAATCCAAACATGCTGCTACAGATTGGTCTTTCTTTCGTTGCATTAAATATTGGGGGAATTTCCCTCTTATTCTTCCTTATAGTTCCGACAAGAGTAAGCTTTTGATTTTCTAGAGGATCTTTTGCCAAGGGAACGGACGTAAACCAGTTATGGCATGTTACGTTTCTTCCTGTGTTTACAATTGGTTCAACAAGACGCTTTACCACACTATCAGGGCGGTTGTCTACTTGAAATGGACCATCCAGCATAAATTTCCATTTTCAAAGTGTAATAGGAGCGAGCATCAACCAGAGAGAAAATTTTGATCCCATACTTATTCGGCTTGCTCGGGATATATTGCCGAAAACTGCAACGCCCTCGAAACGCTTTCAACATCTCATCAATGGTGCAGTATTCACCTGGTGTGTAGCAAGCATTGCATCGCTCGATAAACCAATCAAAGACTTGTCTAATGGGAGCCAGCTTGTCTAATTTTTTTCGTTCATATCTGGTATCCAAATCGTCGAAACGTAGCGAACGAAGTAATAGGTAAAATCGATTCTTAGACATCACTAATCTAAAAATTTCTGGAGCAGTTCCATCGGTATTCCATAGATGTCCAAATTACTGTGTGACGATTTGAGCATCCCTGCTAAGTACAAAAGTCCAAAACAAGCTTTTACCTCATTAACATTGGTGTCTGGTGCATCGCGCTCACGTGCATACTTCGCTCGAAGTTTCTTCAAATACGCATTAGTACAGTTTACTATTTCAGTAATAATTTGGTCACTAAAAAACAAACTCCATGCGTCGTAAGGACTTTTAGCAGCCCTTGCTACCTGTTTTACGCCAGGAAGGTGAGTGACTATGTTATGACGGCGAACACGACTAACTTTTTTGGTACGGTGAACTTTCCAAATTGTTTTATTGTCTTTTCCTATGTAACTAGGGCCGTATCCTTCTTCAAAGCGGGTTGTAACCACAGCATCACTTTCATCTGCAGAAACTTCAGTATCAGTCAGATGTTCAGGGTGGTTTTCAACCAAATCTTCATCGCTTTCCTCGTCATCTAATTTCGGAAGTTCAGCTTCATTTAGTTTCGCGAGCTCATCTTCCTTCTCTAACACTTCCCAAATTTTTAAAAGCCGCGCCTCTTCTTTAGGGTCCATTTTCAGATATTGGGTGACTAAAATTGTGTTTATACAGTTATTCAAGTAATTAGTACAAAGTACAATTAAATAAATACCTTCAATTATGACAATACATAAAACACAACCACCAGGAGAATTTGTAACACCAATACCCGCACAGTGAGCATTGCGCTCACGTTCACACATTCAACTACTTAGACACTTCACAGTAGACTGTTTTAGCAAATATGTATAAAACTGCATAAGCATGTTGTTTCTTATATGTGCACTTAGGATTAGCTAGGCGGACAAGTCCGTACCTGTAGATGTTTGCAGTTTGTACACGAAATTTAATAAAGGTGAGCGCTCATGCCGCGAGCAATGCAGGGTTAAGGATGCAATGACGTGGAATATAAGATGCATGTTGAACTTCATGGAGTTCATATGACCAATTTGCTCATATTCTTTCATGAATTCTAAATACATGGTGAGCAGATTTGGATTACAGTGAAGTCGTTTCTCCAATGATCTTGCTAAGCCTTTGATCTTTACAATACCCAAATGACTGACATGAAGTTCACGGAGCAATTGCATCTGAATTTTTTTATAGTATAACCACGTGATAACCCCACATTACACATCCTTGATCCGAAGTTAATTCGTGTTTTCGCACTTTTTGCGCAGGATAAAATAATTGGCCGTTTTGGGTCAAAATGAACTAAAACACGGTCTGAAGCGATTTGTTTTTTATCTGTCTAAAGGCCGATTCGGACCTCTCATTCCACACGAATTTCTTCCGAAGGAGTTCATAGACTGGACTCATCAAAATTGACAGCCCCGGCACGAATTTAACATAATAATTCACCGTACCCGCAAAAGATTTTACCTGAGTCACACTCTGCGGCGCAGGTGCCCCTATAATTGTCTGTACTTTATCATTACTTTTTCTTATACCATTCTTATCGATAATATGCCCTAATTTGAGCAAATTGACATCTTTTAAAAAAAAGGACATTTCTCCCACCTTACTTTTAAATTTGCCTCCTTTAGCCTTGTGAAAACTTCCTTTAAGTTGGTTACACGCTCAACTCTGCTTCTTCCAGTGACTATAAAGTCGTCCAAAAAATTGCAAACACCCCCTGTACACCCTGCAACAATTGTTCAATATTTCTTTGAAAAATAGCGGCCGCTGGCGATACACCAGAGGGTAATCTGTTCATTTTGAACAAACCTTTATGAGTGCTCCACGTCGCAATTTTTGCTGATTCCTCATCTAACACAAACCTATTGTATGCCATACTCAGATCAATTTTACTAAATTCTTCACACCCCTGTAAAGAAGCAAACAATTTTTCTATACGCGGTAAAGGACACTTTACCCCCTGGAGATATTTATTAAGAGTGATTTTATAATCCGCGCAAATTCTTATTGACCCATCGGTTTTTAAAACGGGCTAGCTGTGTTCCCTATTGACTATTCGTAATTGGTGAAATAATACCCTCTCTTGCCAAACGTTCTAGTTCGGCTTCTACTTTATCTTTAAAGGCTAGAGGAAACAGTCTGGGTTTACAATATATCGGTTTTACGTCGGTTTTTAATGTTAAACTAATCTCAACATACCTGTACCTCCCTAATTTTCCATCGAATAAGATAGCAAACTCATCCGCTAAATCTTTAACAGAATCTATTTTAATTTGGTTTACATAAGTTTTGCTTACCTTAGGTAAAGTCAATCCGATAGCGCTTAACCCATTTCTAAAAAGAACCGGCGTGAATTAAGGCTCTAATAACAATTTCCAAACGTTCTTCTTTAATGAGTTTAATCCTTCGGTTTTAAATACTGCTATTATTGGATGTGCAGCTCCTTCTGCCCCATTCGGTGGATACCGTGATGACAGATCTGGAATGAAGTTGTCCTTCCCCTTAATATATTCCATGGTATAATCAAACTCGTCAATAAATAAAATCCATCGGGTCAACCATTAGCTCAGCAGTCTACATTGTTTTATGAACTGTAGGGATTTGTGGTCAGTTCTTACGACCAGCTTCGCTCCCAGCACATAAATACGAATTTTTTTTAATGCAATTATGATTGCCAACATTTCTTTTTCAGTAATTGTGTAGTTCAATTCGGCGCCTTTAAATGACTTGCGAATCCTATGACCCCATTCGCTCCATTTTCTTAGATTTGATACAATACGCTCCTATAGCATATGAAGAACTATCTGTTTGTAAGTAGTAAGTTTGATTCGGTTTTGGATCTTTTAGCATGACCGTATTTAAAAAGATAGCTTTCGTATGATCAAATGCTTCTTGTTCTTCGGGTCCCCATTTCCATTTCACATCCTTTTTAACAGGTGTGTTAATCCTCTTGTCACATCACTGTACTTCTCAGAAAACCTTCTATAATAATTACATAACTCCAAAAATCCACGCAATTGTTTGTGTTTACGAGAAATTGGAAATTCCTTTATAGCTTTCACCTTTTCTGGATCTGTTTTGACTTTGACACCATCTGTAGTCACTATGTGTCCAAGAAATTTAGTTTCTTTCTGAATAAATTTAGATTTATCTAAGTTGACCGTCATACGAGCTTATATAACTATACAGATGATTATACAAATCGGCAGGTGATTCATTGAACATTCGGCGTTTAGGATCTTCTGAGGTTCTCATCCTCTTCGCTGTTGATGTGGTTGGTTCTTCTTCTTTTGAGTTCAAAATGGTATTTCTTACTTTTTGAATGTTACTATTGGTTGACGTTATGTAGTTTTGTACTAATACAACATTAAGATCGCATATTTGCAATTGCTGGAATAATACATCTACATGAGGCATTATTTTATGGAAAAACCTTAACCAATATGAAAAGTTGTTATCTTCCAAATACCTTTTTAGGCCAAGAGCTTGATTTCTGTTGTTACTGTTCATCAATGATTTGTTCTAAGCAGCATTTTAGGCATTCTTTCATCATGACTATTATTAAGTGCCAATAATTTTGCAACTTCAAACTCGTTGCTATGAACATTCTCAGTGTCTGGTAATTCTACAAATCGTTTTCTTGCAAAAGTTGTTAGTTATGTTATTTATCGTAAACGCGTTTACCATCATCGGTTTTCGTGGCGCAATTCACGAAAATCTTTATCTTTATCTGAAGTGCCGTACAGTTATAGATTTGCCAAATATTTTATTTCCTGTGCCATTTCATTTTCCACTTAGTTGACAAAAATTAACATCAATTATTTAAACAAAGTATATTGCTATGTTATGTGGGTTAAAATATAACATACACAAAATTATATAGTTAGATAAACCTGGAATACTCCTCGTACTCGCACGGCCTCCATTCCTTCTATTTATGCTCCGGCTAACTGTTAAACTAAACATAAAAACACACTCTTATCTCCGGGTCTCTGGGTCGCTGCTGAATTATAAAAGAAAAATGCAAATAAAAACACCGATTACCTGAACATTGAACGCTTATTTATTTACACACACATAAAATTATTTTCGTAGAAAATATTATCAAACTGACACTTTTATAACTACCAAAGAAATCCTAAATTTGATCCTATCCTCCCTACGTTTATCACTACTCTACCTTAAATTTACGTTTCATCCTAAACTTTCTTGCCTCTCTGTAATTTACTCCTTCAAGGTCGCTACTCCATCTTGACTTTAATCGTATCCACTGCACATAACACCGTATCTCCTCTTCTTAATTTTGTTTAACACTGCATCCAAAGAATGATCACTTCACATCACCAACTTAAATTCTTCCTCTTCTTTTATTGGGTAAGTTAAAATTTGTTTAATTTATTTAAGTTTCCATCCCTAAAATTATTTATTCGATTACGATGATTACATACTGTTAACTTTGTTGAAATTTGTTTGTTTGAAAGATTACGATGATTACTGTTAACTTTGTTGAAATTTGTTTGTTTGAAAGATTTTATTTTGACGTTCTCATTATAACATAGGTTAGAACATTTGATAATAAAACGGTTTTTCCAAACCACACGACGTGGTTTCTTCGGTATCAATTTTTCTAAACCCCCTTTGAAAATGCTCTGCACTCGTATATATAAGTTTTCCCTTTCTTCTCAAAATTTTTACCCTCTCTTAGGATTTTTCAAAATGGCCTGAAAAGTAACTTCTGGCCAATTCTTTAATTTTCTTCATAACTTCCTTAATTTTCATTTGATTTCAAAATATCACCAAATTTAGAATCCTTGCGTCTTTCTTATTCTTTTGAAATCAAACTTGACCTAGTTTGAAAATTTAACATCTTACACTTTTCTAACCTCAAAATTTACTTTTCCAACTTCTCTATTTTCCAAAATTATCTCGACCTTTCTTGACTTATAACTTCTTCTTCTTTATCTAAGCTTCATTTTGAACTCCAACTTAACTATTCAATCTTAAGTTTTCATCAAAAATTGACTAACTTAACCTTATATCTGAGCACATGTTTAAAAATTATTTTATTTTACAAAAAAATGATGTCAAAAAACACCTTTTTCCAGTAAAGAATCACATCCCAAATTTCATCCTAATCGCTAAAACAATCTTTTGTTATTTAAAAAAAATAGAAATTTTTTGAAGATCTTTGGCGTTCGATAGCGCTTTAACGAAGCAATTTTGGATAGAGGTAAGTTGCGTTAAATCGTCTTATTTTGATCCCCGGAATCTGTGGTTAAACTATGGCACCATATTTTAGAGACACCCTGTATACAGTTGATCGTTGTACAAATGGGCAATTTGAGTTAACAGCAAGCTTTAGTTTTCAAGCTAATACCTGAAATGTACATTCCCAAAAGACAGGAGCCACATTTAAGACGATCGTTCGCCACACAAGGTCCTGACTTTCGAATCCCTTTTAAGTATAAAATACAGAACTATAATAAGATTAATTATTATTACAAACAAAATATTTGAACTACAAATAACTTGGATTATGCCCAAGTGAATAAATCAACTTTTGAATAAGCTAACTTAAGAGTTTTTTGAGCTCGGCTCTTAAATAAATGTCGAAAAACGAAAGTCTTTACTTTAACTTAACTAACGGAAGTCAAAATGACTAAACTGAAGTTAAGAGTCTTGAAATGAATTCGGAGAGTGATAATAAACGAAATTGTTACTTAGCTGAAGGAATGGCGGAACTAGTAGCTCACTTCACAATATTTGATACGAAGAACAATTTATTCGAAACGTTGGCCTGGGACTTGACTTTTCTCCGCAGAGAAGCGTTAACGGGAAAATTACGAAACGGTACCCCAAAGTCTAATTAATGGTAATTCGCGTTGAACTTAATCCAGATTGAACTGATATTTTTAGCACCCTTGTGCTTAACCCTTAACTGGTGACGTCAAATTTTAGTCACTTAACTGGTGACGTGGGGTCATTAAGACCCCAATAGTTTTAAATTAATTATTTAATATTTAGAATTAAAAAAAAATTACCAATTAAGTAAAACTCGTCACTATAGTCATATATAAGCAAAATCTATAGCAAACATTCCATTTATTTATTTCAAATAACAAGTAATACAAGGGTAAATAAAAAGTTGCACTTAACAAGATGTTCCACACATTGTTATAGTTATTTTAAAAAATAAAATAAAATTTATCTTTTTGGATCTAAATTTCACACATAACTAAAACATTTAAACTCGATTGAATAAGAATCTGCGAATTAAAAATTAAAAAAAAAATTTTTTGAACAAAATCACAAGGTCCCAATAACACGAAAATTTATGTTTGGCAGTCTTTACAAACATACACTCTACAAGTGTCACACATTGGTTTTCTGCAGGTAGTACAAATATCTTTAGTTTTTTTATCATAAGACCTTGGACATAGTTGACATCTTCTCCTTTTCCCATTGTTTTGTTGTAAATTGTTTCCTGTCGGAATAGGTTTATCCAAAATTCTGGCGATTGACATTCGCAATTCTCTTGGAAGTTTTGAATTTGCCAACCGTATGTTCAAATGTGGTTCTACCAGTTGGCGAGCTAAGTTCTTTATAAATGTTGTTCTTGTGGTCTTTGGGGATTGAGCATATGAACTATGCAAAACAAAAGAATTAACACTAGCAATATTGAGTACGGCGTAAAAAACTGCCAAAGGCCACCTTCTAGTTCTTCTATTAGTGGAATATGTCGAACACTTCATATCCAATGTATCTACTCCACCCTTTGTTGAATTATAGAATGCAATGATCTCTGGTTTTGCCGTATCTGCATCTACACTTTTAGTATGATGCATTGAAGAAACAAGGACTACCGCCTTGTTCTTTTTTGGGACATAGGATACCATTGTGCACTCTTTAGTGAATCCATATAAACTACTTCTTTCTGCTCTGATCTTAACTGGTAGAAATTGCGGCGGAATTTCCCTTTTATTCTTTTTGAGTGTGCCCACATATGTTAGGCCTCTCTTTCGTAGTTCTTTCACAATTTCTATGGATGAGAACCAGTTGTCAGCTGTTACATTTCTGTTTGTATTGACCATTGGCTGCGTAAGCCGCAGCACAGACTGCGAAGGTACTGAAAATTTCTTCTTTTCATCGGCTGATAATGGCTTTCCATCACTGCCTTTTCCTGTATATAAGTATGCGTTGAAAAAGTAATTTGTGCGAGCATCTGTGAGAATCATTATCTTCAAACCATATTTATTTGGTTTATTAGGCATGTAAACACGAAATTTGCAACGCCCTCGAAAGCCGACTAGCATTTCGTCAATGCACGTTGTTTCTCCAAGAGAATATGAACTTTGACAGTTCCTAACAAATTCATTGAATACGAAGGAAATGGCCGCAGCAGGTTCTTCTTTTTTTCTGTCATTCCTATCGTCTGCCTCGTCAAAACGTAAGCAAGCCAAAATCACAAGAACGCGCTTCTGAGACATCACGCTTCTAAATATGTCTCGTCCAGTTCCATCAGTAGCGAACAAACACTGTAAATCTTCATGATTTGATTTGAATACCGAACTGTAATACAAAATACCTAAGAAAGCTTCAAAGTCTATCAAATCTAAATCGGCCAGTTCTGGCTTATTTTCACGGGCATAATTTTGCCTAATTACAGACAATTTTTTATTGGTTTGAGCAATAATTTCGTTTTCTATTTCTGGAGTGATAAGGCATCTCCATGCTTCTATGGGAGACGCTGAATTTCCAATTGCTTTCGCACGACCCCTGAGCCCTAAATAGTAATAACATATACATATTATAAACAGCGATAAAACTCGTAGAAGTTTACATACCTAGTAAATGCATGACAATGTTATGACGTAAAGTTCGAGTGTTTCTTGAAGGTGGCTGACATGACCACTTGTATCGGTTTTTGCCAAAAAAGTTTCTCACGCTTGGTACTTCATCATGACTTGCGGAACTGGAACTTGGGTCAATATCATGACTACTGTCTGGACTGTCTATAGCAGCTTGTGCAGTCTCATCATCACTCTCCTCATTTGCACTTATTTCAGAATTGGTATCATGATCACTTGCAAGTTCGTTGTCGTCCTCTATATCGCTGAAATCGCTTTCAATTTCATCATACCACTTAGTAAGTGTTTCTTCATAATTATCATCACCAAATCGCACTTTTTTAGACGTACTAGCCATCACAAAAGTTATAGGAAAAAGAAACGTAACTGGTGACGTGGTGCCGTACTGACCCCAAATAAATTTTGAAAAATCGCAGACCGTCTCCAACTGCGTCTATCGGGTAACTGAGGTAGGAGCACGTGTAAGTATGGCTAGTTTGAAGGTAGATGGGGTGGCTAGTCGATAGGCTGTACGATACTAAAATTATACCAGAAAATAAAAGTACCGGGGGTCAGCAGGACCCCACGTCACCAGTTAAGGGTTAACGAAAAATAGCGAAAATCCGTACACTGTCAAGACTTGGCCGATACGTCGACGATCCGATAGGCTTAAATACTTTTTTGAGTGGTGTTTACGGGTTGGTAGCTTGTGGATCAATACCTGAGGGGTAGATGAAAAATTATCCCGTACGCAAGAGTGGCTTATCATGCGTCACCGGAAGTAAAGGAAGCGGTAACATATTTATGTCGCCTTAAGTCGCTGCTACACGATTCGTCAAACGTTTGTCTCAAATGTTGGACTCGAACGTTTGAGCCAAAGACTCGACAATATTGGTGTGACAAATGTCCTGCTACACGGTGGGGCTAATGTTTGATCTGATACATTTGGCTAAACGTTTGGCTGATGATTCATTCATTCATTCATTCATATTGTCTATTTTGATATCATAATATTTTTTATATATTGTTACACTAAATATTTTAGGTATAATGGTTAGCATATGTTACTAGATTTGGTAAAAGAACCTTCAGGGAAATTTGAAAACTTCTGTAGAATGTCAGCTGAAGATTTTGAATATCTTTTGAATAAAGTTGGACCAAAAATAGCAAAACAACACACCAATATAAGACAAGGCATTCCAGTAAAAGACCGTCTAGCGGTTACTCTACGATTTTTAGCTACTGGCGATACTTTTAGCAGTCTTGGATACATATTTAAAATATCTCGTCAGTCCATAAGCAACATTATCCCCGATGTTTGTCAGGCTCTCACTGAAGCACTTAAGGATGAAATACGGGTAAAGAAAATGCAATTTTTTATTTCGTTTTTTATTGTTTAATGAACATTATATAATTTTAATAGATATGATTATTTATCTTTATCTTTGTATTGATTTTTAAACGTTATTACTGTTCTCTAAACCTAATAAATCAGACGCAGCAGCATAGTATGTTAATACTTGTCCTCCAGTTTCATCTACATCGTGAGTGGATCGTGGTGAAACTACACAGATCGGGCTAGCGGAAGCTCGATTGATTGTTTGATTGAGAAATGGTAGAAGGAGTAGATGTAGACGTAAAATAATTATGTGGAGGAATAACGTGAAGCGCACCTGTAGTATTAAAATAATCAATTTCATGAAGTTCTGCTTCAAAAACTATATTGTCAATTTTATTTTGTAAAACAATTTGAGTTCTCTTCGACAGTCTTCTCAGTTTAGCAGCCAACAGCTACCCGTACAATGCAGGTGCATCTCGCGATGTCTCTGCTTGACGTGTTTGCGATTTGTTGGCAAGACTAGTCAAGACTTCACTTGCTTGTTTCAAATGTTTAGTAACAGTTGGTTCGATGTGAGTGGGGCCTCCTCTTCCTCTTTTCTGTGGAGCGCCTTTTGGCAATGCAAAATTTGTATTTCCTCTCATTCCATTCTGCCGATCCATACTTGTTACTCCATTCTATTTTATACAGTAGAGTACAACAGTAAAACCGCACCAAAAACCTTAAATAATAACCTTCAATAAATTCGCTATTCAGTTTGAACAAATCGTGTAGCCGTGCATCAAACAATCAAATGTATTTATTTTCAACCATACAGTGGGCACCAAACATATGGAACATACCAAATAAAACCGAAATGAATGTTTTTTTCTAAAAATCCCGAAACACGTCAATTTTCTTTTTTAAAAATACACATTGGAATGTCAAAATAATTTTCCGGCCTTCATTTGTTTGTAAGTGGTGACGTCATCAGTAATTTTTTAAATGTCAACCCCCATTTTTTTTCACGTTTTTGATACATCTTTTAATTGCTTAAATGACAGTATAAAAATTTCACAATTCCAAGAAATAAAGCTCAAATCTATATTTGACCAAAGCAGTTTCTGGAACGATTGAAAAAGTTACGTGGGAACCACCAAGTCGACAAAACATACTAAAATGAACCAAAGCAGCAAACGGATGTTACACCCCCCTTACTTAAAGAGAATTTCCTGAAATTCTCTTGGGCAAAGAGAGTTCCGAAGGGAAGCGAGAACGAAACGGGAACGAGGGAAATACTCAAATAAAGAAAAACCATACCAACCCAAGGATTAGAATCCCAAACCCCTACCACTAGGTTATAATACACGCAGACCCACCCAACCTCAAGGAGCCGGTGGTGCTTTCTACGACACCTATAGGTTCCGACCAGCTGAATAAGGGAGTACAAGGGGAACCAGAGTGAAGCTAGCAAGGTTGGCCCCTAGAGGTCGCAACGGGAAAATCAATCTCAAAAGATTATCATAATCATACGCTATGGTCGCTTGCCACCTAATCGCCAATGTGCCATTTTTGTTTCCTTTCATCTGGGATTCTCCACGTTTCAGTTTTCCGGTGAACTTTGGCAAATTCTTTCGGGTAACGCATGGTCCCACAGCAGCATATTCAAGGTTATACATTAGAATAACGGATGTAAAAAACCTATCAAAAAAAGCGCTACATTCTTACTACTTTCTTCACAACACGCTCCCCTAGGGTTCCCTCTGAATTTCCATCGTCTTTACCTGTATATACAGGGTAGCTCTTAAAAATTGGACCAAAGCCGTGGCTCTCAAACGCTTTGAGATTTTAATTTGAAATTTGGAACACTTCAATACATCACTTCGCATATTTTACAGTATAGAAAATTTTTCTCTGACTCATACTTTCGGAGCCCACCCGCCATCTTGATTTTTCCTAACTGGTAATAGGGGTAATGCAATACATCATTAGAAAGCTTAATGTTTTCTCTTTCTAACTGTGGTAAATTATTATGGGGTTACATAAGAAAATAATGCAAAAAAATTAGAAAACAATTTGCCGTATGCTCAGACGGCTATTTATTGTTTGCCTCAAATCGAGGTAGCTCTGCTTTAATACAACGTCAAAATTAAACAAAAAACAAAATAAACAAACAATGAAGAAACAAGGTACCTACTAAAATTAAACAAACAATTCTAAAAATTGAAAAACAAATACCATATTGTGATTGTTAAAAGTATGGTATCAAAAAACTGCTTAAATTCACGAAGATGTTAAAATTGTTTTCTGTCACCATACCTAATCAGTTTCTGCCATCCAATCCATGTTTAACAAAATTCAGATTGTTAAATTTCTACAAAAAGTATGACAATGTACCATGTATGTACCTACTGTCATCTGCTAAACAATTATTGATTGTTTTTTTGTTTAATTTTGAAGCTTTGTTAAAGCAAAGATACCTAGAATTAAAGCATACAATATATAGCCACCTGAGCGTACAGCAATTGTTTTCTAATTTTTCTCCATTATTTTCTTATGTAACCCCATAATAATTTACCACAATTAGAAAGAGAAAACATTAAGCTTTCTAATGATGTATTGCGTTACCCCTATTACCATTTAAGAAAATTCAAGGTGGCGACCGGGCTCCGAAAGTATGAGACAAAGAAAATTTTTGTATACTGTAAAATATGCGAAATAATGTCGTTATGAAGTGTTCCAAATTTCAAATTAATATCTCAAAGCGTTTGAACGCTATGACTTTGGTCCAATCTTTAATAGCTACCCTGTATGTTTACGTCGTACACATATCCTGTTTCTGAGTCGCATCTTGTCCATAACTTTATTCCTCGTTTTATAGGCAAGGTACAATCCGCACGCCAAGTTTCCTGCTACCAGTTACTTATTCATTTTGTACAAGAAAACTTCTAAAATTTTGTTTAAGAATTTCTTAGAATGTACTGTTTTGACGACAAGAACAAAACAATTATTTTTTCATGAATAAGGGTCACAAGAAAAATAAAGATAAATAATAAGAAAATATAAACTTACATAAGTATTACAATAAAACACGCGAACAACTCTGTTTATTGTACGTTGGTTCGGGTTCCTCTATTTCGAATAACGATTCGCCTACGCAATCATCACCAGAATAATTATCATTGTCGTCCGAACTGCTCCAGAAATCTACATTAATAAGTAATTTTCAATTACTATGTCTATCACGGGTTCCATTTCTATAAATTGTTTTTCAAATTTTATTGCAAGGTCGCAATGTGATTTGCACTGTTCTGCCGAAAATTGTAGAAAAAATTCGTTTGTAACTTCTGTTAAGTTTTATTTGACATTCCTGGGAGCAACATAGTCATTCATTGCTGCCCATACCAATTCAATTGGATTCAAATCAGGGTGGTAATCGCAAAACCTCGTGGCCTTTTTCCCGAAATAGTTTGTCTATTTTGAAGGTTTTGTAACGCGGTTTAATCGCTTTAATGAGATTATATAGTTCACGCTTCAACATATCGTTGGAAAAAGATGTTTTTATCCGGCAGCCAGTTTTGCATATCCGCTTTTTTACTGTTGGAAATAAGGCATTTATAAATTTGCTTATTATGATACGGCGTATTGTCTATAACTACGACACTCTTCGGTTATAAATTAGGAATTAACTACGTTGTTACCCTTTTTTCATAATTTTCATAATTCATAGCATCGTGATAGCCCCCAGTAGTTGAATTAGACTTCCATCGGGCATAAGTCCCAGGCACAAATCCGTCTTCCCCACCAGCATTCAAGATTATAAGCATTGGCCCTTTCGAAATAGTTTTTCGCAATCCTGCATTGGAATCATCACTCCATGCTTTGCCTGTTGTGTGGCCTTTCGTCCATGTAAAGTATTGGGCGACCTTCTCCTCTATACGCCCTCATTTTTTTAAAAACGCGATACGTAGATGGCGAATATCGTGTCTTTCCATTAAAAGTTTCCTGTTCGTCTTAGTTTTTCTCCAATGAAATCCAAGTTTCTTTAGTTCCTTGCGTAAAGTATCAAAGCATCCTTCATAACCCGTATCATCTTGAGATTTTTTTATGCATTTTGGCAACTGTAGGAACTTGCTGTTGTGTTGGATGAAAATTGTATATTGTTCTACGCAATATACAACGATCGGCTTCGTCTAACATGACTTTACTTTTTCTATTGGAGCGTTTTTTGTTCGGTGTAGAAAATGAAGGTTTTACTCCGTGTGAAATTTCGTCACATTCTTTCTTCAACTCTAAAAATAGTTCGTTGCTGCCATAACACGTTCGATGACCTAAAATTTCGCTAAAAGTGGACGTCGGCTTCCTGTTGCATAAACTGCAAAAATGTTGTAAGAATTTCTCGGCTTTGTCCACTCAATACTTTGTTTTTAAGTTTACTAGTAAAGACCATTTTACACAAAATATAACAAAACTTAAACAATACCAAATAACAACCGCAAACTTTAACAAATATCAACACTGTCTTTTCAACTTTACACTTTCACTTTTTCACGGACTGTACCACTTAAAGGGTCGAAGTGAATACCACGCAAACAGCTTCGCAAATGCGGTCCCCACTCTTACCCTAATCTTTACCACTGCGCATTCAAGGTTCAAGTTCCATGCTACAATCTGTCGCCTGTACTTAGAGTAACCTGGGGGAATATGACAACTTGTTCTTCAAACGCCTACTGCAGTGTTTGTAGTTGTCACACGTATGCCACCATGGTTGCATAGTATACCCTAAACCTTTGGGTAGGTTCACTATGGGCATCTAACATCAATTGCTAAAAGTAAGAATTGGAAAAATAAAAGTCGAAAAGTATGCGATTTCGGCACATTACCCCATGCCAGGGGTAAAATAGAACATGTATTTAGATATGTGATTAATTATTTTTATTAAGAAAACTGTAAAAACTTAGATATATCTAAACAAGTAATAGATATATCTACATATATGTAAGATAATAAAAAAAACATTGACATTATAAATAGTTTTAATCAGGAACGGAGTCTTGGCAAAACTTGTCGGAAGTTGTACACATTTCAGCCTGTCGCATTTTGGCCCCTTTTTGTCATAAAAACTACCTCCACTTTGTGCACAAACATTATCTGAATTGTCAGTTTCTAAGTCTGCTTCGTTACTTTCAACTGTATGAACGTCTACTTCACTATCTAAAGAGGAATCGTCCACATTCTTAATTATCCGTTTCTTCTTCGTTTGTTTTTATTGGTCTTTGACAGAACTTATAATTTTTGTTTTTCTTTCTCTTTTTGTGTTCTCTATGCGACTCTGTTTTGCTGCTTCTTTTGCATCTTTCAAATTCTTTTTTGCTCGCTTTGCTGCAATTGTTTCAGGCGATGTGAGGATCTGTGCATGCTGTTTTCGCTTATTTGGTACCCCGCTTGGCCTTGGAATAGATCGGTGAAATGTTTTCGAATAGATTACTGGAGGACTTGTTATGCGGAGCCTCCTTCTGAACGGAATCATCATCACTGGAAATTGCATCGTGATCGGGAGGCGGTGGATCATCATCAACATCAGAAGGCGGTGGATCATCATCATTATTCTGAGTTTGATCATCAATATCCACTACAAAAGTATGGTCAGGACACTCCGTTCTGCACCGTAGCTGCTTTACACCATGAAATATTTAACAATGACGCAAACTGAAGTCTATTTATTTTACGACCGGGGTGATTGTGTATCCAGTTATTGTAGGCTTGTGCCCAATATGTTTTTAGAGGTTTGAAGAAAGATCGGTCTAGTGGCTGCAGCCAGTGAGTGGTATGGCTAGGTAGGCACAGAAGAATTACATCATTTTCAGCAGCATAGTCCAATAGTTCGACATCTGTGCAATGTGAGGAATGCACGTCTAGAATTAATAACGCCGTGCCTGGTGCCTTTCGAGGAGAAAATGTAAACGAAGCCATGTCTTAAAAATCTCCGTAGTACCATAAGCCGATTTTTCGCTAATGACAACTGCACCACCTGGAGCTAACCCATCCTCGAACTCTTTTTTCTTATTTTTCCCTTTAAATATGCAGTAAGGGTGTAAGAAATGACCTTCTGCATTAAGGGCAAGGGAGACCCACTCGAAATTTCTAACATTGAACGTTTTAAATGTAGGCAACACAAACAGCAATGATCCATCTAAAATAATTTGTATCCACAAATACGCAGCCTAAAAACCAGCGGAACACCTAACGGTGCCTGAAGGATTAGCCCCTTACTGTGCAGGTTAACGTAAATGGGTGGTTGTTGATTATGAAAAACACCATTTCCGTAATAAGTTTCTATTTTATATAAAAATTGATTGATTCACCATAATAATAAGTTGAGTTAAACTTCAGGTTTAATTTGTTAATGTGGGTTTACCACAGGTATAGCTTATTCGTTTTATTATTATATCGGTACCTAACATAAAAATAGTAAAAACAGATATTGTAATAGTTAGCTATATCATTTTATTTATTTTTCTTATTATAATTATTTTGTGCATTTATAATGGCAATTGAGTTTCGAACTTTCATACCTCTAGGAACTCGAGGATCTGCTAGTTCGGGTAAAAAGCAGTTCATAAAAGAATCCGTTAACTTGGCTAACATTTTGTTCTCCCAAAAACCTTTATCTCTCACTATTCTAATTGTTTCTAAGTCAACGTCTGTATATAAAACTAAATCACAGTAATCTTTTTCTACAATATTTAATTGTCCCTGAATTTGAAAATAATAATTATGATTTTGCTATTGTTATTATCAAAATGTAATACGTATCTGTTGCTGTCGTCAGGTTGCAGATCAGCTTGTGCATCTTCCATCTTTTCGACGGCGTCTTGAAGTTGAACGTCACATGCTTCTTTAGCTTCACAGTTTTCTACAACTACAGTGCAAGTGCTTGTTGTACAGTTGTCAATATTTTGTTAGTCAAAGCCTACTATTGAAAACGAATTGCGAAATTGGAAGTCACGAGAGTAATTTTAAACAATTTTTTTTACTACTTTTTGGTGATGGTAAGGTGACTTATTATACATCGTTGAACTCGGAAAAAAACGCTTATTCAGAATTACAAAAAATATACATAGGCGCCCATTTAAAAAGGAAAAGTTGACTATCGCAGCTAAAATTTAGTTGGCCCTGAAAATATTCTAACTACATCAAAACGACCCATTTCGATTGCCATGTCGACCGTAACAATCCGATCTCAATTAAAAGCTGTATAGCTCGGGGCGGATTTTGTCATCCACCCTGTATAAAACTAAATCACAGTAATCTTTTTCTACAATATTTAATTGTCCCTGAATTTGAAAATAATAATTATGATTTTGCTTTAAATGTAATTCATCTTCCTCAATTTAGACACACAATTTTGTATTGTTGTTTTCTTGAAGTTCTTTGCGAATGTTTTGATGTCGTGTTGAAAATAAGCATTTCACTTCTCCAATACCACCATCATGAAGGAGGCCATTAGGAGACGCTGCTAAATCAGGATAATCCTTTGAAATGAATAATCCACAAGGTGTAACTTTGACATTCATTCTTTGTTCGTATAAATTAAGAGCCGTTTTTGCATGGATTCTGCCGTAAACTATCGTTCGAGTATTTAAGGTTTTTGAGTTATATAAGATTGTCTTCACTAATACATGACAAGATGTTGTAGCTCTTCTTACACATACTGCACCAAAACTGAATGCTGTAAGTCTATTTTGACGAGCTTCGTGCCACTTCGCATTCTCACGTTGTCTCATGTGTTTCGATGGCGGCTACGTCATCTGTCCCTAGACCATTAAGAATTTTTGATTTTCTAATTTGGCCTTCGTCAAATCAGGTTTATTAGCATCAGAACCATAGTCTTTTGAGGCAGCATCATCATCACTGAATTTTCTTCTGTTTCTTTTTAAGAGATTCGTGCATATTGGCATCTCTTCTCCCTTAATTTGCAGAATTTATTAAATTGCGAAGTATTATTTTGATACAATAGACATTGCTTGTGCCATGAAGGACTTGAATTAAAGGGTAGGGCAACTCCATAGCACCGCCGTTGGAAAGATCCGCGCTCCTTAAAATTAATTCTTTTTCCCCCAGAAAATTTTGCCACTAAAGGCATGAACCGTTCTGCGTAGTTAGTGGTAACATTTCTTGTTAATCGATTTGCCTACCTGACTACATTATCAATTATCAATTATAAATTTCTTCTTACATTGGACTGCTTCTGAGGAACGGAACGAAATTTTCCTCTTCTGTGTCCTTTCTCATACATTCGCTTCCACCGCCAGAACGGTCCCCAAAAACGTGATGTGGTATATTCCGTAAAGCTTGACACAGCTCTATTGTGAAAGTTTTCTGAGCTAAGTCTCGTTAATCTTGATTTAAGGATACGCCTTGAAGAAATTTCATATATTGTATTGGATGCAAGTTTATATAAATGCGAGGTAAATGCTCATGCTACGTGATTACCGCACTCAAGTTTTAAAACGTATCTACCATAACTAACCTTTTTGTAAAATTCTCGTGTATACACTAGAATCTCCGTCACCAATCACGTACTTATATCGGAGATTATATTGGGCTTCACTTTCATTAAAGCCTTGACCAATAATGTCTTGTTCCATACCGGAGGACGAGCCATTATAATTTTTAAAACAATGATGTGCGCGAGGTTCCATTTTCTTATATTCTGCAGCGGTACATATGTAACAAAATTTATTTTTGATGCCTATATACAATAACTTTTTTGTTTGTAACCCTATAATGCATGCAACCCCTGACAACGACGAATAACTGTGACCATACGAACGTTTTGCCCATCCTCCGTCAACTACTACCTTTATATAGGGAATTCCATGTTCCACTTCACCGTTTGCAATTGCTAACTGTTTTTCTTCTTCTGCGGTTTTGCACATTTGTAGATGAAGTTCCCTTTCCCAACTCCCGTTTCTAATTTTCTATAGTATTTCTTCGACATTATTGGTATGTCCAACACAGAAAACAGTTCTTCACATTGTGAGTATCCCATTCGAACAGATGTTGCTCCCCAAACCAAACAATTATTTATTGCAGTCGATGGAGGTTGCAATAAAATAGAAATGGTCTTCTCACACTTATCACAGTGGTAGTACAATGTTGATTGAATTCCCCTTCTAATTTCTTTTTTGAATTTCATTTTTCCCATAGTGCACCTGGTATCATGAATGTAAATTTTCTTTATTTCCACGACGAAGAAGCTAATGTCGACGATATGAGTTCCAGTCAAAGTTGCAGCATTGTCGTTAGAAGTTGTATCCGGTTCTAATATTAAATCCGGCAAATCATCGTCCAGGAGACTGAAAGTATAAAAATTAAAATTTGCTATTCAATTGAAACCGATCCGTTGTGGGGGAATCTTCTAATCACATTCACATCTGGATGTCTTCTATTGGGATATCATTTAGCGTAAAGTCTTGCAGCTCTGTTGGCATTATGTTGACAATGGATGACAGTGACAGATAAAAACATTAGATATGGTTATTAAAAGTTTCAAACATCGTTGCCACATATTTTTTTCAAACAACTTGGTACAAAAATATCAATTTTGAAAGCTAATATTTCAGGATAATGAGGTGTTATGAGCATTTTGTTTTATTACCCACTATGAAAAAATACTTAAATTATTGACATTTTCAAGCGTAACTTTGTTAAAATCCATAATTATAGAAATATAAATATCAAATAAAATATCGATTTTAACTGGAATAATAATATTTATTTTGCTTTATAGGGAAGTGGGCCCAAAATGGGATACTTAACGTTTGAAAATGTCCAAAAGTCAAACTTAACGGCAAAATGTTTCGAAATTCATAAATAACCATTAATTGATTATTGCTACACCAAATGTATGTGCCGAAACCAATGAAAAAATAAAACAAGTCAGTGAAAAAAAATTATGGAAAATCATCTGCAATTTCCCATTTTACCCTAATTATGTAGGTAAAATGGGAACTTGCTGTGGGTAAAATGGGATATGAATTTAACATAAGAAAATGCCATAAACACAGATATATTTAAAGAAAAACAAACACGTATTTTACAAATCAATAATTATTGTTGGAACAGAAGTCGTATGTGAAGTTGATACGCTCTTTCTAATAAAAGATGGAGTCGCTCGTGAATTTCTAATACATTTATTTAATATGGCGGCGATTATGGTACATTAACATTATTTCTTAACATTAAGCATTGTTTGTTTGTTACACACGGATTTCTACTGGATGTGTGCGAAGTGGCTGCTGCTCGTAGACTCTCCCCTGGAGTCGCGGGTCACAGCTACCTGGCAGGAGGTGGTACCGGCGGCGGGTTGTGTTGGCCTCTATCGGCCTCAGCCCGTACTTGAGCCGTGCGGGGGGTGTTGGTGGTAGCGGGGAGATCAGTGCCGGGAGGGGACTGATCGTCAGTGTGCCTGGGCAGGTCCCTACGGTCGGCGGCGTGTCGAAGACACCTCTCCTTGGCTGTCGCTGGTGTATTGGTCTGGTGGGGGTGTGGTTTTCGTCGGCGAACAAGGGGTGGCGGTGGTCTGGGGACGGGCCCTTCTCTGGCGATGGCCCGAAGAGTTTCAGCCACTGCTCCCGGACGTGGGGTGGAACCCGAGGAGTCGTGGGGGTGGAGGGCACGTCTTCAGGCTCGGAGGCTGATGGGAGCTCCTCGGGGACGGCGTAACCCTCTAGCAGGCCGAGCCACTCCTGTTGTTCGTGGTTAGGTGTACCCTCCGGGATGGAGATTAGCCCTGGGGTCTTCGGGGTTTCAGGAGCGGCGGCGGCGGTGGAGGCTTCCGGTGTCGGGGTGGCCGGAGGATAACCCGGACGGCACTCTCGGGGGTTCCTTAGACACTTTGGTGGCGAGCGTTGTAGGTCTAAGCGCAACCCTAAAGTACGGGCCCTGGCGATGGTGGGGTTGACCCGGTGGAGGTGAAACTCAGCCAGGGTGCTGCGTTGCGGGACCCGGTTGCTACTGCCGGATACGGGGCTGGGAACTGCTTGGCTGAACGGCTGTGCGGGTTCGGCTTGGCAGGACTACTGGCTGGTGCTGCTGTGCTGGTTCTGCTGTGCTGGAGACTGCTTATTGATCCCTGTAGAGTGGTGGACTCGAGTGTCTTCTGGTAGCCCGGACAGCGGTTTTATACAGTCCGGGCTGAGGTGGAGCGACCCGCGTGAAGCAGAGCGCGCTTGTGATTGGTGCGCGCCCCTCCCACGTAGGTCGAGTAGCGTGGGGGCGCTCGAGCGCATTCGAGTGATGCCGGTCGAGGGCGCCGTGTTTTGGGAGGCCTAACCTGCCGGGGCATTTTGTCTCAAAGTCATCGTCATCGCTGTCCACCCCTGCGCAATCTTCGTGTGCCCATTTTCCATTTTGTTCTTAAATCTTCTCTCTAATGTGCTTTTTGGAACTCCGAATATATGTTCGAAGCTTTTTTATACCCACAAGTCTTATTTGTCAGTACTTCTATGGCCTCTTCTGACCATGACTCTCTTTGGGTTGTTCTTTGGTAACATGGGATTATTGTCTAGGTAAAACGGATTACCCGGCAACTAGGCAAATCCCGTTTTACCCAACTCCTAATCACATTCTAATACGCATTAAAAAAAATAATGGCCGCCGACACAAAATTAACCATTATAAACTGTTGACAACTGTTTACATTATAAAATAATAAATATTAAATAAAATATCGATTTCAACGGGAAATAACAAGATTTATTCGCTTTATACGTATTTCGGCATCAATGTGCCATTGTCAAAAGCTATATAAAATATTATAACAAATGCAAAATATAGTAACTCCTTGATTCTATTATTTTAACACTGCGTGAAGCAGCTGGCCCCAGTCAACCCGTCGGAGGTCAGTCGCTTATCAGTGTTTTAAAAAGATATTTATTCCAAAATCCTCAGTAAAGGAGAATCTAAGAGCTCAATTTGCTCATTCATTAAAGGTACGTTGTTTTTTGTGTGTTTATAAATTTCAAAAGCTTCCAAAATATTTAATTTATTTTTGTTATCAGAAAAGTGTAAAAATTTAATTGTATTATTAGATGTTAATGTGTGATTTTGTTCTAACAAATGTTTAGCAAAATTTGATTTATGTGCATGTTTATATTTGTAACAACGGATATGTTCTTTTTGCCTAATACTGAAATTTCTAATTGTTTGGCCTATATATACTGAATCACAATGTGAACAATTTAATTTATAAATACCTGATTTTAGCAAATCATTAATTTTGTCTTTAGCATTGAAAAGAGAGTATAGAATATTTTTATTTGTTTTAAAAATGACTTTATATTACATTACATCCTCAAATATTATGAACGAAATATTGCAATATTTCTAGGAGCTATCTCTACTTCTAAAAGTTGTAAATTTTATAAGAGAACCATGAAAAATATCATATACTAACATTGCATTCACGCCAACAGTCCAACGTCACTTTTGACACTAGCAGCCCATTGCAAAGGTTGGAGGTCATCTGCTAAACGCACTGTTGAGCGTACCGTACGAAGCTCCATTCTTGAATGCAGCTGAAAGGAAACGTAGGGTCCTCTCAAAAGTATATGGGTCTAGGTTCGCCCAGGTTAAAATTCCACCATATATTATTCCTGAAGAGTTTTTGGTGAGAGTTAATTCTAAGAAATTGGAGAGTTATGTTCTGTTCTGTTTGTTAGGGTGACAATTGTTGAACGATTCAAAGATTTGGTTTATAACAGATGTATCTGAATTAATTAAGATGTCGTCAACGTACCGTTTATAACAACTTTCATCTCAAGAAATTTTCAATTTCCATCATTCTTGTATTAATCATTTTCCCGTAATGACAATGGGTTAAAGCAGACCTAAAGGGTTAAATAATTGCGCCACCATCGACAGGATTGTACGTTTAGTGTTCTTTGTAGAGCTAGATTTCATTTGAATGTCGTACTGTATAAGGTTATCCGTAGTATTCTAGGCAAGCCCCAGTGTTTTGGCGGTGTAGATGTAGAAGATGCGTCATTGCAACTAACATCTATCTTAGCCCAAGCAGGATTTCCTACTTCAAATTTCTATCTAATAACTCCGATGTAGTAGTAACCGTAGGGGAGGAAGTAGACGTTAGTTCGGACAAAGGTGGATCAGTAACTTCACACATGTGCCGTTAGTCGTTGTATTCATGAATGAATTTATAATATTCGGCATTCGGATGGCGGCCATTATCTTTACTCTGCCTGAGCTGTAGTGGCGTGCGCATTGCTTCCTTGCTACCGACGCTGTCACAGGTTAGTTGCTACCTAGTATTTTCTGCCTTCCTAATCAATCCATACGTTTCTATTTTTGTGTAATAAATAAACTGTTGTTTCTATTAATTATTACCATTAGTTGCGAATGTCAACAAACAAAATTAGGAACTTTCAATAGAACTTCTGCCAGTAGCACACGTTCATCAATAAAATGAACTTCGAAACCAACTCTGAAAATAATATTAGGAATGTGTATGTTCTAGTTTCGGCTGAGAGGATAACTCAGTCAATCCCCATTATTTAAATATTTTTCTTATGTACCCTTCGTGGGAATGTCAACAAAAACATGTCTAATTACTATGCTTATTTGAAATTTTCTATCAATTTCCACGCGAAAAGATAAACAAATTTGGCACATGACATGAGCCGTTTTCGGACCACTTACAGCTATATTGACTTTTGGTATAATAGCTAAAATATGGATCATTCTAAAATACATCCATGAAAATAAGAAATGGAATTGTTAAATACTTTAAGTGTGAATAGGAGTATTACTCATTCATATTGTTGGGTAAACATCTAATTCTTTTAACACTTGGCAGACCCTAATGTCGTAAAAATCTTCGCCATCATCTCTTCACCCATGTCAGTAATGACATCTTCAGTTAGAAATCCCTTAATTGAAAGCCCTTGTTGATAGAGAATTATGGTCCTTAAAGCGTTGGAGCTCATCAATACTAAAAGCCCAACAGACAATATATTTGAGGGCGATTTATAATTCCATTGTAATACAGTATTAGGATCAAGTACCATTGGACTTTCAACACCAATTGGTGATGGTGAGAATGAATTCCAATGTCCATCGTGGTTGCATTATGGAGCTGCAAGTTACTTCCATACCGTGTTTGGACAGGATTCTAGTCTTAGGACTCATAAATAGAGATCCCAATGGTGAGCCTCGAATTTGAATAACCCTGTATAGGTCAAACAATTAGAAATTTCAGTATTAGGCAAAAAGAACATATCCGTTGTTACAAATATAAACATGCACATAAATCAAATTTTGCTAAACATTTGTTAGAACAAAATCACACATTAACATCTAATAATACAATTAAATTTTTACACTTTTCTGATAACAAAATTAAATTAAATATTTTAGAAGCTTTTGAAATTTATAAACACACAACAAACAACATACCTTTAATGAATGAGCAAATTGATCTCTTAGATTCTCCTTTACTGAAGATTTTGGAATGAATATCTTTTTAAAACACTGGTAAGCGACTGACCTCCGACGGGTTGACTGGGGCCAGCTGCTTCACGCAGTGTTAAAGTAATAGAATCAAGGAGTTACTATATTTTGCATTTGTTATAATATCTTATATTGCTTTTGACAATGGCACGTTGATGCCGAAATACGTATAAAGCGAATAAATCTTATTATTTCCCGTTGAAATCCATATTTTATTTAATATTTATTATTTAAATGAATTAAAATTTTCAACAAGTGTTACAACTGTAATTGCACTAAAAATATATTTATAATATTATACAGGGTGAGTAAAAAGTATGGAATAAATTCATTATCTCCCAAAATAATGTTTTTTCTAGAAAACGCTCGTACAGGTATAGCGATTTAAATTATGGCGCATATTTTAAGGTGTTTCAATTTTTTTTGCGATAGTCATTTTTTTGTGGTGACGTCAGAGTAATTTTTTTTAAATGACACCCAATACTTTTTTTGACGGATTTCGACAGAGGACGTCATTCTGCATTCGAATAAGTAAGTATCGTGACCTTGAAGTTGACAGTTTCTGCTATGTTCATTTTTTAAATTTGAAAAATTGTTAAGTTAAACTTTAATGGGAGACAGTTCGAGCACCTAATTAAGCTTTTGTTTGGTTGTATGAGTTTACCAGTTTCATAGGTTGATTGTTTTTCATGTTAATTATTGGTTCTTAATAAATAAATTGCGTAATATTAATGTTTTTGAAAATAACAATTTTCAGATTTAAAAAATGAACATCGCAGAAACTGTCAATTTCAAGGTCACGATACTTATTCGGATGCAGAATGACGTCTTTTGTCGAAAGGAAATATGCCCGTGGCTTCAAATCCAGGTTGGATGTTTTGAGCATTTTGTGCGTCAATCTCTTTTAAGGTCTGATTCAGAAGACGTGGAAAAACATCCTTTCAACGACCCCTTTGTTACTTCTCTTCCAAATACGCAGAATTTTACGCCAAGCGTTTTTAATGGGAGGTAAAACGCTAACATCTAGAGGCTGTGTGAGGTGAGTACTGTTCGGTGGCAATAGGATAAATTTTATATTATACAGGGTGTGTAAAAATGGCCGTGCAAGCTTCAGGTAAAGTTATTCTTTGGACAAAAATAAAGCAAAAAGCTTATTGCAAAAAAGCTCGCAAAGGGTTCCTCAAGCTACGCGGGGCCTTCAAAGTTAGAAATTGGTAACACTAAAAGATAGTTATTTTCCAAAATCAAGTTACTTGATGCGTACTTTTAGTGATAATAACTAGAATTTATTGCTATTGATCGTTTAACAGTAATAGGATATTAATCATTTTCATTATTTCCAATCATATAATTTTTGTAAATGCATAAAAAATACGCTTGGCAATATTGCAAATTAATAATGATAGCCCACCTTGTTCTAAACTAAAATGATAGCCTAGTAGTTTAGTAAAACAAGGTCCATGGACTGGTTGATATTTGTAGTTTTAAAATACAAGGTTGCCAAATTTACATTTCTTAATTTGTTATGGTGAGGGGTAGCCATGCGCTTAAGAACTTTTTTCAAATAAGCTTTTTGCCTTATTTTTGTCCAAGGAATAACTTTACCTGAAGCTTGCACGACCATTTTTACACACCCTGTATTCTTGACATAGTGATATCACATGTATGGAGATATGACTCGCGAGATTGTCACCAATTAAAATTTTTGGGCCATCGGGAAGAGTCTTAAAATATGGCAAAGCTATTGTGCAGAACCATTCCTCAAAGAGGTTTGTGTCGAACCACCCAGATTTACTCCTGTTATATCTAGCTTTGGGTGGTCCGTGTTCTGTCCAACTCGTCCAAATGTGATCCGCCTTGTAGACGACATAGATGGAAAGCATTTTTCCGGATGCTGCAACGCTGAACATGACGGATGTTGCTGCTTTGGACGAATCCATAATTTTTTCTGCTCTCTTTGAGGTGCGACGAACGACAATTTTAACTCGGCCCGGGTCATCCGTAAAATTTGTTTCGTCGTAGTTCACTAAAGCTGCTGGGTCTACGTTTTCCAGTGCAGTGGTTAAATTGTCAAAATATGAGTTTATGGTCCGGGGACTAATTTTAGCTCGACTCTCTTTGATGGCTTGAGATAGTCTCTGCGCCAATACATCTTTGTGCCTTCCTATGAATGATAGGTACCAGTCCTTGCCTGGTTTGTTGTTCTTGAATATCGGTGTCTGGGCACCTCTCTTATTTATATAGTTTGTAACTAATTCTCTAATATCATCACATTCCAAGGGGATTCCCCAGTCAGCTGCAAGAGCAATAGTATCTACAATTGCAGCTTCATCAACTTCAGTTAGAGCAGTTTGACCGTCAAGAATTTTAGAGTGTAGACCTTTCACTTCCCCAATTGCATTAAGAGTTCCCTCTCCATTTCTATATTTTATAACTGCTCGTCTCATAGACTCTTCTGAATAGTTCTGGTAACTTCGGGCGCCTACGCGTCTCTGATACTTTCTAGGCATCGGTTTTCAAGTCACCCCTAAAATTACACAAAAAAATAAAATGATACGCCACTGCTTAATCACATCCTATAAAAATAATTTGGGGCTAGGATATTGTTATCAAATAATATGGCAAAACGAAAAAAAATAGTACAGCATTCTCGCTGTTATAGCATACTCAGGATAATAGGAAGTATTCGGTACTGTGAAATACTATATTTTCTTACCTAATTTCTCAAGTTTATCACAGTAACAGGCGGATACATTACCAAACGTTGACATGTGCATACTAATGCTATACTTTATTTTTTCTAACCACGGCCTGGATGTAAACAAAACCACGTGACAATTTCTAAAACGTCATCTGAATGCAATTTTGTGATTGGTAGTTGTAGCGAGAGGATTTCACCCCTTTACTGTAGGAGTAGTTACGTTGGATTCGTGCGTTAATTGCAGTTGCATTTGTCGTCATCTGTGTATGATATATGGTGCTTTAGTATTTATATTTATTTAAAATGGAATCGTCGCCCAGTGAAACTATTCTTTGCACCTATGGTTTAAACTTCCCCGCGCGCTAGTTTACGTAAAATACCTACCACTGTAAACGTAGGCTAGAAATGATCACGTGGTTTTGTTTACATCCATGCCGTAGTTAAAAAAAATAAGGTATAGATACCTGTACTTTCAAATGCCGGACGCTACGTAAATCCCGAACTGACCACAAGGTGCCACTGCTGTGTCAAAATTTTATCCACAGGATCTTTCAAGTCACCCGACAATTTCAAGTAACCCCACTCTACGGTATTATTATGATTAATTTAATATAATAATAATAATTTACAAACAAATGAATTAAAATTTTCAACAAGTGTTACAACTGTAATTGCACTAAAAATCTATTTATAATATTATATAATGAAAATTAAATTAAAACAAAAAATGAATTATAATTTTTAACAAGGGTTAAAACTGTAATTCATTTTTTTCTTGTAATTGCACTAAAAATGTATTATTATGATTAATTTAATATAATAATAATAATTTACAAAATGAATTAAAATTTTCAATGAGGGTTGGCTATGAAATATAATTGTTATAAGTGTCTTTATTTATAGGTATGGCTGAAGTAAAGATACTCAAATTATATTCCATGGCCAACCTTAATTGAAAATTGTTGATTATATTATGTAAATTATTAATCACTATCACTATCCCTGTCCCTTTTCCTTTTTTTCTCCTTTTGCTTGTTCATACTTGCAATTAGTGCCATCATTTGATCATGTCTTTGGTTGTTCTGTTCACGCACCATTTCAACCATACTTTTAAATTCATTTTTGCTCATTTCCATATTCTCTTTATGGATCTTTTCTAAAGTTGATACCACAGACTGTTTTGGTGGTCGGACAGTGCTACGAACACTGGCAAAACGGCTTGCCTGAGAGGCAGGCTTAGAAGTGGGTGGCGTAAAATGCTGCTGAATATATCCAGTCACCTCCCGTGGGGAACCACTTCAACTACCTGCATCACAATTTGATCCAGCTGTACCTACTGCTAGTACTCTCACCACTATTCTCTGCAGTAACCAATAATGGATTAACTTTATGTTTGTCCCCCAAAATATTATCCATCTCCTCAAAATAGGGAGGATAAGTAATTTTTCCTTCCCCGGTTAGCTTTCGCTTCTGAATGATCTTTAAATAGGTGGCCGTCATATTGGCAAATTTCTGCCATAACCTTTCCCGACCAGCTACACCTTCACCAACAAAAAAACCCACCTCGTTCATCTTTTCTACTATTTTTAACCAAGTCGAGTTTTTAGAAATTTTTTGTCGGCAAGTTCCCTATCGAATTGCATATCGAATAACATTTTTGCAACACATTTGTTGCCACGATATCTGAAATTTCCTTCGACAGAGCAAGAATCTTTGCGAATAAAACAAGGGTACGTGTCAGAACTATGTTTTCCCTAAATGAATTATTAGAATTCTAATTACTTGTTTATAATAGTTTTATGGATAAACTAAATTTTCCTAACACTTTGGGTGCCATCGACTGTACACACGTGGCGATAAAAGTTGATGCTGAAATAAACCCAGCCATAGTTTATCTAAACCGCAAAGGTTACTAGAAAGATATTCGGTGACCCCGTTTTGTTGTTAGGTGTGTGATGCTGACATGATGTTTCTGCATGTCAATGCTAGGTATCCTGGTGCTACCCATGATGCAGCTATATGGGAAACTTCAGCCGTTAAAAGTCATTTACATAGACGCTATCAAAGAGGAGAAAGAAATATGTGGCTTATTGGAGACTCTGGATATCCTATAGAACCATGGCTGATGACTCCCATTTCTGATGCAGTTGCAAATACACCAGAAGCAGCATACACATTTCGACATTGCTCAGCCCGTAATGTAATCGAGCGATCTTTGGGGGTTCTTAAGCAAAGATTTAAATGCCGTTCTAAGACCAGAACACTACATTATGATCACACTGCCGCTGGTCGCATCACGTATGCATGTATTGTTTTACACAATATTTGTAGAAAGTTCAATATACCTCTGAATAACCAACATGATTGGAATGATGAAGAAAATAATCATAATTTGCAAGTGGATGTGGCAGATAGAAACAGTAAATTGTATGCACATATTTGTAAGTAGTGTCCACTAACCAGCTTTTCCTAGATCACAACATTGACATTCTAACAGAAGGGCGTTTGGTACGAAGGAGATTAGTTCATTTATTAGGTAATTAACGAGCACGATTAAATAGTTTACTTTATTTTCTGTTAATTTAGTTAAGGAAAATACAACAATATAATTTAAAAAAATATTGGCTGAATAAAATAATATAAATGTGATATAATTAGAGAACATAGGCAGCCATTTAAGTTATAAATAAAAAATTAATAATAAAAATTAAACATTATATATTTCGGTAGTTTTAAACTACCTTCTTCAGTAATAAAATAATAATTATATTTGTTTATGATTTGTTAAATATAATTATTATTTTATTACTGAACAAGGTAGTTTTAAACTACCGAAATATATAATGTTTATTGATATTCTCAAGCGTTACTTTGTTAAAATCCATGATTATATAAATAATAAATATTAAATAAAATATCGATTTTAACGGGAAATAATAAGATTTATTCGCTTTATATTATTTCCCGTTAAAATCGATATTTTATTTAATATTTATATACCGGGTGGCCGGTCTCAAAGGTGTAAATAGGGATTTAACATTGTTTTGAACGTTTCTGTTGATTCCTGCTCGCCAATTGAGCAGGAATCAGCAGAAACGTTGAATACATTGTTAAATCCTTATGTACAACTTTGAGACCGGCCACCCGGTATAATGTTTAATTTTTATTAATTTTTTATTTATAACTTAAATGGCTGCCTATTTTCTCTAATTACATCACATTTATAACATACACAATGTTACTCAATTTTATTTGTTCTTAATGGCATCAGCGATGGCACTAAGTGCAGTAGCAAGTTCACTGATGCTGTTTGCTATTTGACTGACAGCTTTAGCTAACTCCGCCGAGCTATCGGCATACAATTGTGCAGATTGCTGTAATGAATTACTAGTTGTGATTTTCTTTAAGGGCTTCCTTTTTTTTGGTTGCGATGATGATGATGATCCTAAATAATAACAAACAGGCATGTCTTAAGAATAGAACAAAAGGTTTTTGAACATAACTGCTTAAAAGTAATTAAAACCTAGATTTTGCCAATAATTAGCCAACAAATGATACGCACCTGTTGCTCGTGTAGTTTCTAATTTTGGATATTCATCTTCTGATTTTTCACTTCCGTTTCTCTTCTCAATAAAATCTGTAAACAAATGTCCATCCTGTGCAATGAAAAATGTTCCTTCCTGCAGAGTTTCAATGTCTATTTCCATTTCTTGAGATTCAGTTTCATTTAGTACGCTGTCATTAGGATTGGTTAAATTTATATCTGGATCAATTTCCAAAGGCAACTGATCAGGTCCAACTACGGTCACCCACCCTATCACTCGCATCAAACGATTTTCTAAATCATTTAATTCTTTGCAAATATAACCTCCTCCTCCTGTCTTAATCAAACTGTGTTTGTGCTCCCTTGCCTTCTTTCGTATTTTTGATTTCCATTCCGAGTAAAACTAAAATATCAATTATTATAACAGTGCTAGTGACCATCAAATTACATAGGTAAAGTATAATTCTGCACTTACACTTTTCCATTGCTATTTATCTTTTCTAGCACCAGGAATATCATTCAGTTCTTCCACCAATGCATCCCACAACTTTTCAACTTCCTGGATGTTTAATGGATGTGTTTTGCATTATCTTCTTTTCATTTAAAAATTGCACCATTGCCTCCATTTGCTCTCCACTAGTTCTTTTACCACGCTTCTTTTTTTCCAATTCACTCATTTTTTGTTAACACTTGGCACTTAAGACGAGAAACATGCGAGAAACCAAGGAGCACACCCACAACATTCAGAAAGTGAGGTTAGATGCTCCAATTGCAATCTATTGTGTTGCAACTGCGCATGCGCATCGAGTAACTTACAGCGGTCTTATAACAATTGGGAAGCGCCAGCTACGCAACTGCCACGTGGTGTACGTTTTAGTAACTATCATAATCGGGATTAAAATGGCGGGATCATCTGTGTTACGTGCTAACGGGAGAACGAAAAGCAATAATTACTGTTGTGTTCCGCAGTGCAAAAGGTATTACAGCGGCGGCATTTCATTGCACTATTTTCCCAAAGATCAAAAATTAATGCATGCTTGGAAAATCGCTATTAGAACTGCTAAAAGCATTACAGCACGCATGCAAGTATGCAGTATGCATTTTGTAAAGGATGATTACCTCTTATTTGGTAAGTACATAATATTTCACACGGCATGTCAGTTTCTAATCAAAGCATATTTTTAGATTACACTAATAAAAGACGACGATTAAAAAAACTGCTGTCCCTTCACAAAATTTACCATTAAGAAGTACAGACGATATAGGAAGAGCTCATATTCAGCAGAAGATGCAAGCTAGACTGGCCAGGAGAATGAAAAGGGAAGAAATTTTACAGCAACAAGTGGATAGTGTTGTACAGCAACAAGTTGATAGTGAAGTGACTGATATTGTTACAGAGGAAAGCAGTAATAAACTGCAAGCGGCAACAGCATTGCTGCAGTTGTCGCAAATGCAAGTTTCAACATCTAATTTAAAACAGTGTTTTGATGAAAAGTCAACCCAGACCGATACATATAGTATAGAGTTTACAAATTTTGATATTTCGAACATTATCAATAGCGATTACCGCATTAAATTTTGCACAGGAGTTAAAAATGTTGCATTATTCAATGTGATAGTTGCAGCCGTAGTTACTCTAGATGTCACATATGTTCCATTCCCACATCATAAAAAGGTATTGTTAACTTTGATGAAAATTAAATTGGACTTGTCATTTAGATTTTTATCAATACTCTTCGAAATATCGGAAACATCTGCACGGAGATATTTTCATACTACCTCATCTTATTTAAATACGCTTCTAAAGAAACATGTCAGATTCCCACCGAAAGAAGAAATTGTAGCAAATATGCCGAAGTGCTTTCATAAATATCGAAGAACACGAATTGTGCTGGATTGCACAGAAATTGCCATCGAAAGGAGCAATAAGTGTCTAAAATGTCGGTTAGGGACCTACTCGCATTACAAAGGAGGTCATACGTGCAAATTCCTGATTGGAGTTGCACCATCAGGAATGATTACTTATGTCAGCAAAGCATATGGAGGTCGAGCTTCTGATAAATTTATCTTTAATAAAGAACAATTAATAAATAAATTTCATCCTGGTGATGCTATCATGGTGGACAAAGGATTTCATATACAAAGCGAATGTGAAGAAAATTTTATAGAACTTATAAGACCACCATTCTTGAGAAGAACTATGCAGCAGTTTAGCAAAGAAGATGCTGAAAAAACAGCCGATATCGCTAGGGCACGTGTGCATGTAGAACGAAGTATTCAACGCTTGAAAAACTTTGCAGTATTAAGAAATAAAATTCCCTTTTCACTCCTTCCGTATGTTGGGTATATTATGAACATTGCAGCAGGGCTCGTTAATTTATCGGCCCCCATCTTACATCAAAATAAATTTGAATAGTATAGTAATTATATTCAGAAAATAAAGCATGAGCCATTTGAAACCTGGACACTCCACAAAAATGCTTATTTACTGTTCGATTTTCATGACAAAATTACATTTTTGATGCATTTATTTCTAATGTAAAAAACTGTGCCACTTGTCCTATTTTTCGAGTGCATTCTGCTTTCAATTGGATCACAGTGATACTAATGTTCTAGCAAACTAAGTACTATTTAGTAAAGGCATATCCTAATTAAGAATTATTATTATTATTTTGACATATTACATGTAACATATAATTAAAAAAATTAAATTTTAATTTATTTAATAATTGAGAAGCAAATTCAAAGTCAAAATTTACATCTACAATTGCAATGGATTTATCCAATGGACAATAAATCACAAAATGGGTACGTTTTAAATTAAGAATGGACATTCCTAATTGAACTTGGCCGTAATGTTTATGGTTATGGTTTAAAGTTAATTGCCCATTTATACTTTTAACATAATGTAGTGTAGGAAGTACATCGGTAATTGATGAGGTAGCACCTGGAAAATAAATTAGAATTAATTTTGTATCAAATACCTCTGCGTATTACATAAATGTTGGATCTTATTATACCTAAAAGGGGACATTTGATTTCCAATAAAGTATGTGGCATATCTCCATCAAATATAATGCCATCAGGTGAGTAACCTAACCACGGCATATTATGAGGAACGACTAAACCTGCTGTAGTTACTTCCTGTCTCGTAACTGTCATATACATTTCACGTGCTGCTTCTTCATAAAGATTTCCATGCCTGGTGCCTCTGCTCGAAAATAATTTTGGATAAAAATACTTTGTGGCTTTTGTTTCCCAATTATCATGTCTTTTGTAAGTATATATTTCGTAGCAGCGGGAACCTGTTATTCTGAATTGTCTTTCGGAATGCCACTCTTGCTTATTATCCTTTGTTGATATCAGAATGTCTAATGGCTGCCTAGAAAATAATCTTAAAAATGTTTCTTTGCAACATCTATTAATAAAATCAGGGTTGAAACTATAAAACATGACAATCGCTGACTGGCAAGCATGGTCTAAAATATTGTTTGCAGTAACGTTATTATTATGCGATGATAGTTCCATGTTTTGTTCGTCAACTTCATCATTGTGCAACGAAGTTGAAGCCTGTTCTCTGTCAATTACTACACTTGCTTGACAACGCCTCTTAGACATGTGCAGAGCCGCCTCTGAATCTGGCACAGCTAGAAAAGTCTTTAAAAAGTATTAATACTTTTTCTTTTCTAAATTTTTAAATTCAAATTAAAAGAAACGATTCATTTATGTACCTACTACGATTCTCTCAAGGCTGTCTTGCAAACCTGATGGCTTTTGATCCAAGGGTATGCAAGTTACCTTCGAGTATAAAAATATGTTGAATACCGAATGGCTGTACTACTACAGTACGTTACATATTATGCAGGTACCTGTCTTACTAATAATAGTTGCCATAACCTAACTAATGGATCACCAATTAATAAAGTAATGATATAATTAAAAGATACACCTTGATAGCATTTCTCCAGAAAATCTTGCAAGAAGTGTTCACTCACGGCTACTTCTGGAACTGCAACGGTACCTACATGACACATTTCTTCTAAGGCAACAACTTCGAAAGGTGTGTTCTTTTTTCGTTTTCCCCAAACTTGTTCCCATTCGGTGCAACTGATTTCGGACAGTTCATCATTTCTAAAATTAACAAGGTATTTATACAGTAACAGCCAGTTTTTTAACATTTGCATCAAGAAGGTCGTGATTTGCATATATAATACCTGTGTATGTACAGCAATACTGCAACTATATGTTTACACTTGCCGCCTGCTCCTGCTTTACATGTGCATGTACAGCGCCATTGTTTAATATCTAATAAAAGGACATAAATAATATATTACTTAGTTATAATTTTATTTACTACGTACCTTCTTTTATTATAATTTCTATTTTATGTGGTTTATCATTAATTTTAGATGATTGCACACACAATGCAACAATAACCTGCTGTTTTGTGCCACATAAAATTACATGGTCGGCATTCAGCACCTGTTCACCTTCTTTTATCGGCCTAATGCCTACACCAACATACTCCAGAATTTCACTCAAACTAACAAACATTTTCTTAAAGCAAAATTAAAAAATTGTTAGGTCAAAACCAGGTAAAGGTATGAACAAGAATGAACTTTAATCCCGGTTGGAGCGGCCATGTTGTAATTTAGTTGCGCCATCTATATTTGCTGGCGATGCCGAATATTGTTAAGCCAAATAATTAACAATTCTTGCTGAGATTAAAATTACAGAATAGCGTATTTGTTAGTAAGCTGTAACAAGCTTGTTATTAGTTACGTAGTTAACAAGGTTGTTATATAGCAACCTCAGTAACAAGACTCATACAGAATTGGACTGAATGTTATGTTCGACTTCTGCAGGTTGCCTAACTTCAGGGGTTAGTTAAAACTGGCTTCACCTAAATCGACGAAACGAATGTCTCGCCTCAAGAAAATTATTTGGATCCATGACGTCAGTAAATAGTGCAATACTATGACGCTAGATGGCGATAGTATTTTAAAGTGGTTTAATTTAAAAAGTGGCGGTAAACTGATGAAAATAGAACTATATTATTTCTCATTATATATTTTAATATAAGCCTTATTTAAAAAAGTTGGAATATTTCGTTATTATTTAGAAAATAGGCAGAAATTAATCATATTTTAATACAAATTTATTTACTTTATTTACATTTGATAATTACAAACAAAACAAGTAGGTATATTTCTGAAATAATTCCATAATTATGTAATACATAAATAAAAAATTCATCTTATTTTACATTTCAGATGGACAAGTAGAAATAACATACCGAGCGGTACATAACATACATAACAAAATTAATATAATAAATTAGAGATATGAATGATCTAAACCAGTATGTATATTTATGATATCAGGATTCGTACTAGTAAAAGAATCCCTAATTACAAGTGATTCAGTTTCAGATGGAAGATTAGGTTTAACTCTCTTTTTCGTCTTGTTAGAAAAAAACTCTTATTTGCTGTATTACATTTTTGTTAACATTATTATTACTGTTGGAGAAAAATTGCATTTGTCCTTCATTCATTATTGTTATTGCTTTATCAAGATATTTTATAACATTATTTTCTTTATCTGTATCTAAATGCATTCTGGTATTTAGGCCCAAAATTAATTCGCACTTTGACTTAATCTCTGGATTTTCTTGAACGACTGCATCACTACTTGTCAACTTTGAATTTGAAACAAAAAATTCACTTTTTGCTTGCAAGGCGTGAGCATCAACAAAGTTGTTATCATCAATAGCAGCAAAATATTCTTTAGCTATCAAGTGGATATGTTTACATATATTAAAACGTATTATGTTATCAATACAAGTACATTTGAAGTCATGTATACATAATATATGTTGCATAAAGAACATCTAACATTACAGCTACAATTACATGCTATTTTTTCAACTAAGTATTTAGTTTGAGCATTTTTGGAAGATTCCACGATCCATTTGTTTTCACCATTAAAGCTGTCAGTTGCAGAAGAGTTAATGTTCAAGCTTCTTTTATGACTTTCCCTGATTTGTGTTATTTTAGAACTTAATTTATTTTTAGATGCTTTAATTAAAGCTTCATAATTTATATCTCTAACCATATTTAGTAGAGCATTAATGGTTTTATCCAATCTCCTGCACTGCTTTGCGTCCAAGTATGTATATTTAATTTTTTTATGCAAAGCTTCTAAATACATATTTGTATTGATACCTAAATACTGTCTGTGACAATAAGCCCATTTTTCAACTCTGCTGGTATACATTCTAACAAAATATTCGGCAAAGTCGCTTGTATCAGGATCATTTCGCAAATCAATTATAAATTATATTTTATTTAATATTTATTATTTATATAATCATGGATTTCAACAAAGTGACGCTTGAGAATGTCAATAAATTATAAATTTGTTTATTCCAGAATAAAATTTGTTTTGATCAATTTCACTCTGCAAGACTTTTAGTGTCTTAAAAACTAAGGAACGTTTATCTTTAGCATTTGAACCACCAATTTTACATAAATTCTGAAACCAAATCCTTTGAATGTGCCAACTACACAATAGTTGGTTACTAGCTGGTCCCATTACAAAAACCCAAGCATTATAAAAAGATGGTGCATCATCAGACATAAATACCTTTGTAGATATAATACCTATACTATCTTTTATACATTGAAAGAATAATTCAAAAAGTCGAATATCTCCCTTATTCGAAAAACAAAAAGCTACAGGTATACCAGACCCGTAACTGTCTACAACTATAATTGTATATAATTGAAATTTGTAATTATTTAAACCATGCGTGCCATCTGTGCAAATTTTTTCTTGTCCATATTTTAGCAACTGTTCTTCTTGAAACTCACTCATTATAATAAGTACAAAGTCATCATCACTGAATTCATCTACCTGATTTCCTTGTTCTTTAAAATATAATACAGGATTTTTGTCATACGTGCTCATGCTATCCACCCACAGTTTCACACTATTGCATCATTTTCATGCAGTTTGGTAGCACAAGTAATTGAAAAGTCCCTTTTAATGTTATGAAGATCTTTTCTTTCGATCAAATGAATTATTTTAAACTCTGCGGTACCTGCGGAATTTCTTACATCCGCAATTATTCGTTGCATAGAAACTCCTTCAGATAATTTTCCTGAAATAAGGGGGATTAAATATATATCTTTAGCACCAGATCAATTCTCATTATTATAATACATAATTATCTGATTACCTGTCATTATATTCCTATCATGCTTTGTCAGATGTCTTCGACCAATATTGCAAGAATGTCCAACGTGGGTAGAATAATAGGTGAGATCAATAGTTTTTCCTACTGTCAGCACTAACATTGCTGGACAAGCTCGACCAATCTTATTTGAGCCACAATTTTTTAAGCTTCTTTTGCGATTAACATCATTAAGACATCTAGGTAAGTATGACCTGTGACATATAAAATATGATCTTGTTTTACTGTCAATCAGCGTTTTTTCACCACAACCTTTTACAAAACTGATGTTATGTGTTTCTTCTAAATTCAGCTTCCAGGCTTCAAACTCTGAAAACCATACATTATAATCTGATATGTACAGTAGGTAGTGCCACATATAATAGTAGCAATTACTTTTCCGATAATAGGGCAAGGAAAAAAAAATTTCTATACAGTACAAGACAAATCTGGGACACCTACCTTGTATAGTTTTAATTTATATGATTCTTCTTTTGTAGCATCGACATATGAATGATCATTCTATAAGTGTTGACGTAAAGCTTTGTAGGAAGCACTATTGCACTCAATTATCGAACACTTAATTCTCTGAAATTTCTTTTTTTGTCCTAATGTATGACAATCGAATATGCCTTATTAATTTAGATTTACTTGTGTATTCTTGATTACAATGATAGCATTCCACACACTTATTAGGGTAAATATTGTGTTTTTCCCGTAGGTGTTTATATAACCCTTTTGTATGCTGATATACAGTGCCTTCATTAATGATTGATACCCACGTGACCACAAAATATAGGCAACCCAACTTTCACAGTTGGCAAATCTTTATCTAATAATTCCCTAACTGATTGTATGTACGTAAATTGACAGTAACTTTAGTGACTTTAGTTACTTATTAGTTACAACGAGTACCAATCCTACCTGACTTCAACATTTAAATCTGAAACTCCCAAGGACACCACGGATCAAAGGTCACGTGGGTATCAATCATTAATGAAGGCACTGTATATTGCCACAATTATTGCACTTGTTCATTTTCCTTGTTAACACAAAACAAATAAAATCATATAAGTGGTTACTAATATAACCTAAAATATCAGTTGGACGTCACAAATAATATGACGTCACGGATCCAAATAATTTTCCTGCGGCGAGACATTCGTCTAAATCGCACTATGCTACCTCTTCCCCACTCTATACTCTAAGTGCAGCGCAGTCGTAATGCTGCTGAGTGGGTTGCCCACGCACATCCGTCTCAGCGCATCGGACCTTGGCCAGCGCGGCGTCAGTAACCGCCGACTGCATTCATGACTTCGAAACCCGTGCTGTTTACCGATTATTTTGCAAATATTTAACGGCCCTTAGCGGCCTCGGCCATCGTTCGTCCGTATTTTTTTGTGTAGTTAAGTGCCCGGGGTACCATTCTGTGTGTGTATATTGATAGTACAGAGTGAATTTCCGTGGGTCCTAAAGTCATCCGGAGTCACAAAACACTTCCGAGATTGAACCCACCTTTCGATTCACTAAAGCACTCCCGCCACTGTAATTTTTCCAAAAACCAAATTACTGACGGCATTAAACTGCTCACCTTGTCGAAAACGTTCACCTTCGATACTTATACGCATCCCTGTCTGAATGACGGATCTCGCGCAATCTCCCTTCAAAGTCCCGTTTACTCAGCCGAATATTAATTTTTCCTGTCCTATTAACCGTGCTTTTATTTGAATAATTTATTCATTATATAAATTATATAAATGTAAATAATATCAAGAACTGTTTCGAATAATAAATTACTTCAAAGGTTTTAACTCTCCAGTTATTTATTCACCCTTTATTTCGAACCCTGGTCAACTCAAGAGCTACTCTACTGCACAAATAAATACTATACGTCAAGGGGTAACGTTAGGGGAAAGGGGGGGAATACCGCGCACCTAAGGAAAAGGCTTGATAAAAAATATTAATAATCACACCACAGCTTTAGTATTTTTTAATCTTACTCTGACATATCTTTCCTATCATATTTACCTCCTACAGTAGTTCCATATCAAAGGTAAAGTTATAAAAAAATAGTATTTTCAAAAGTGTAATTGCGGGGTATTCCCCCATATAAAGGGAAATGCCGCGCAGACTATGGGGTATTCTTGCGCAGGATAAAAAATTACTAAGAAGTGTTACAAGTTAGAAAACAAAGCTTTATTTAAACTAAGCTGATAGATTACAAATCAATCTTGTTTTTCTTATGCTGTTGGAGGCATAAATCGCACGTATAGTGTTCAGCGGAATCCCACCCGCTACATTCAGAATGAGCCCAATGAGAACAAACGACACAACGATACCACATCTCTTTGTCTTGTCCAAATTCACCACATACCAAACAAATATCTCCGTCCGTACGATCTAGTATGTCATCGGCCTCGTCATCATCACACAGCTGACTTTCGTCCAAGCTTTCAGATTCAGACTCTGTGTCATCTAAAACGATATTTCTCACCCAACTTGGCTTTTTATTTTCATTGAACTTAATAGATTTTTTCTCTTTAAATTTCTGCTTTTTGTTCTTAGCCCCTTCTTTCATCAATTTTTCACCTTGTCTCTTTTTTTTATTTCTTCCTTGGGTCTCTCCTTTCTTCGTGTCCTTCTTTCCTCGAGCCTTTTCAATCTTCTTATTTTTTTTCTTCTGCCTCTTCTAATTGTAATTTGTAGGGAGTGGATGTCAAAATCTCCGAATGCTGCTTTGCACGTGATGTTGAAGCGGTTTGTTTAAAAGGGGCTGGAAATGCGGCTAAGTCCTCTATGATGGAGCTTGATTTTGACAATAATCTTGAACATTCCCCAGATGGGTCAGGCTCAGGTCCAGTAGTGCGCTTTAGTTGTTCGGTTGACTTAACAGAAGCATTACACTTATTTGTAACAACGGAGCGAGAATGTTCTGGAACTGGTGGAGGGAGGTCTTCATTATTGTCAAATTTATGGTTACCTGGATCGCTGTAACGTCGTTTTCTTCAATCTGACAAAAATCATCTTCTGAAAATTTGTCTGGGTTTAGAGGCCATATTCCAGCAGCTCGAAAACCAGATATGCCTTTGTCCATAGTGGCTACCTTAAGATAGGCCTTATTAAGCAGCTCAGCAAGGTCGTAATGACTAATTTTCTCGTAAGAATAAGTTCTGAGATACAAATCACACTCTCTATTGAAGGCGTTTTTGAGAGGCCCAAAAAACGTCAAATCAAGTGGTTGCGTTTTGTGAGAAGTGTGTGGGGGCAGTGACAACAAAATAATTCTGTTTAATTTACAGTAATTGAAAATATTGAGAGAAATGTGGCTGGTATGATTATCGAGTACTAGAAGCACTGGATCACCATCGGAGGCCTTCACTTGCGAATTAAAATGTTTAAGCCAGTCAAAAAATATCTCTTCATTTGACCAACCGGATTTCGAGCATCTGTATTTTGCACCAATTGGTCCATTCTTCTGTAATTGAGAATTCATACGTGCCCTAGGAAAGATAAACATAGGAGGGATGAATTGTCCTAGTGCACTTACGGCACAAATCACGGTTACATTTTTTCCCCGTTCCCACGATGTCACCGCGCCTACTTGCTTCTGACCTTTTGGTGCTAAAATTTTAGCAGGTTTCTGGACAGTTGATATTCCGGATTCATCAACATTATACATGCGGCTTTCCGGAAATTTGTTTTTCTCCATAACCTTGCTTAAGTTGTCAAAAAATCGATCAATCTCAGGTTTGTTGAAAGCCGTGATGCGACTTTGGCTAGTGGCCTTGGGTTTCGTTTTAAAAATAGTTCTAGCCAATCCTTACCCGCCATTCTCTTCATTTTATCAAATCGATGTTGGGTACCATCTGCTTCCGCAAAATCGATAAACGTCGTAGTTCTGCAGGCGTCAATCCAAAGAAAACATTGGCTAATTTAATAACACGATTAGCTAAAGCTTGTTCTTGTTCTGCGCCGAACACAGGGTTTCTTCCTAACTTGGGTTGATTATAATTTTGGGATTTTAAACGGTCGCGTAATGTGGATTCCGGAATCTCGTATGTTCTACCAACTTCTCGTATAGCACGCCCTGTTCTTACAGCTCCGACAGCAGCTTTTAGGTTCTCTTCAGACCATTTACATTTCGTAGTTTTTCTTATGTATGAACGTGGCATTTTTAAACCTAAAGAAAAACAATTATAAGCATAGTTCCGACCGCGGGGTAATGCACCCCCCACTTCACAAGTATGGGGTATGAGGTTGTACATCTGATAGAAAAATTACTGAAGAAAGTGGATTTTTGAATAAGCTAAATCGAGGCGAATATGTCCTAGGAGATCGAGGATTCGATATATCCGACTTGCTTGAAGAAAAAGGAATTCATTTAAATATTCCACCATTTAAATATCAGAAAAGTCAATTAAGTGAGCAAGAAGTAATTAAAACGAGAGCTATTGCAAACCGCAGAATCCTGATAGAGCAAATAAATGGGTTAGCAAAAAAACATAAAATATTAGTCGAGAAAATGCCTACACATATTTGGAGTTTGGCAAATCAAATAGTTTATGTATGTTTTATGCTCACATCTTTTAGGGAAACAATAGTTCCTTGTTAATGATATAAAAATGATTTATTATAGATTTAATAGTAGGTACCTACAACATTGTATTTAATTTGCTAATTTTGCAATTTTAATAGTTAGGTGCTAATAATCCATAATGTAATGTAATATAATATAATCTATAATGTAATAATGTCTATATTTCTGTAAGTTTAACACATACTGTTTTTATTTAAAAATTTTAAATAACATAGGAGCAAATACTTTTTTCAAATAAATTGTTGCACATGATATCATTTCATTTTGAAATTCCTTCTCTTCCTTTATATGTTTGATATAGATTCCTTTCTTTGTCCATATAATAAAATTGAACATAAAATTAATTTCCTTGACTATTCTTTGTTCTTCTTTCTTGTTTCTTCTGTTGAACTCTAGTAGTGCAGAGCGTGTGATTGTGTTCTAAAAAATAAAAGAAAAATCGGTAGAAAAAAATAATAACAAAAAAATAAAATAATAGAATAATTAAAAAATATAAAAATAAATAAAATAATAAAATAATAGAATAATTAAAAATATGCTGGTTTCAATCTATCCAATGAAACAATTCCTGTTTTCCCAAAGTTTTCCAAAGTCATGTACTTATCTGTTCTGTTTAAAACTTTAAATGGTCCTAAATATGTTTGTTTAATCCCTAAAGTATGACTATCATTTCTAACATATACATATGTACATGAATGTAAATCATTATTAACAAAAGTATTGTTACCCTGAAAGGAATAAGGAACATAAAAAAAATAAGTAAATAAATACGTTAATAACGCCTGTCCCTGAAAGTGATTGTCTAGGGTAACAGCAGAAGTTACCGCGACTATGCTTCTGCGAGAGGGGGTGGGTATAAAAGAAAATGGGCGCCAGAGTCCAATAAAACGGTCCCGAAAAATACTTGGCTAAACGGACTCGATAAAGCCAGGGTAAACAAACCACCTGCAGGGATAAGGAAATAACTGTATATAAAAAAAACAAATACTCATTCAAGTATGACTCGAATTACTATATAATTAATGCAATTACCAAACTTGTATATATATATATATATATATATATATATATATATATCTGTAGCAATGTACATTAACAACCCAAAACAAGGTAATACTAATACAAATGTAAATAAAAAGGTTAATTAAACATTCAAATAAATCTGAAATGTACTAAAGTACCGTACAACGCTATTCTGAAGCGGAGTATACGTAGCGGCTTAATGGGAGAGACAGTTGAGCGATTCTCAACAAATAAACTAATTATTTCTAAAGTTATGAACGTGCTCAAACACAAACTTGCGGTAAAGATAACCTGGATAAAATTGAAATAAAACAAAATCACGGGAGTCGCGTTGGTTATTCGTTGAAAGTACTTTCTGGCGAGATAATCCAACAAATGGTCCGCAATAATAATCACAAGTCGCATAAAATTATAGAAATAAATATAACCTGCAAAATTCCGCAAAGCGGGTTAAAGCGAGGTCCATAAAACCAAATAATAATGAACGCAAAATGGCAAAAGAAATGCAAAACTGGATCTGCCACCTTACAATCAAAATAAATATAATAAATACCAAATTAATAGGTAAGTACAATACAAAATCAAAATAGATTATTTAATTAAACCAAAATTGACCTTAAACTTCTTTAGGTAGGGTCAAGGACCGTAATAAAACAATAGATTTGCTACTTATGTTCCATCAAGCACAAAAGGTGCTTACACACAAAATTACTACTTATGTCCAATCAAGCACAAAAGGTGCTTCCACACAAAATCACTACACCTAAGGTGTGCAAAAGGAAAGAAAAATGATCAGGTAAATATAATACTACCCGTATAAGTAACACTTAGATATAACGGAACTGAATAAACTTTAAATTATAGGAATAATAAATTGGTTGGTTCCGACCTTATTACTTCCCAGTTCGGGACCTCAATTAAGGATCGATGAGGACTCGCAGATGGTAAACTATTCGGTCCGAGAGATTTCCTTATGAGGTGTCGAGAGTTGCAGAATGAATCGAAGAGGTGATGATCCAATTTTCTTCAGGACAACAGGAACGAACCGTCTGTAGATACCAACCGGAAGCTAGTATATCTACGTAACGTTGAGTTTGCAGTGCAACCCAAAAGTAAATGGTAAGTCGATAAGACTATAAACGTAAAATGTAAAACGTAGAAAGTAAAACGTAAAGTAGAATGTATAAGTAGAATGTATACGTCGAATGTATACGTAGAAGCCTGAAAAACAATGAAACGTCTAAATTTACAGAAACTAAACTGAAGGGTAGAAACGTACCTCAAGATGATGGGCGGCTTAAAGAAGCTGGTTATTCAAACCTTCAAAATCCTAAAATCACTTTAGCTGGTGAATATATTAACACCAAGCCGATACACAAAATCGAAATAATAATTCACCAATTGAGGGATGACGAAAATAACAGCCGATTAGCTTTTTCAAAAAGAAATAATGTTTCGACAACCTCACGGTATGACAACCAGGAAACTAATGGCTACCCAAAAGGAAGAGGAAAATGAATAAGATAAAAAGGATCCCAAATGCACATGACAGGAAGTCTGAAGATGGGGTAAAAACTTTGAAAATATCCAAGGATGAGCAAAATAAGAACAGAAAGTATGCAGCCAAATAAGCATGAAAATCAAACAACTAGAAAGCCTAACTTCATACAGAACGGAGACCAACCAACGACTAGAGGAGAACAAAACCAAAGTCTAAAAATAAAGAAAAGGGAAAAAGGGAAAATAACCTGTAACAACTCCCCCCTTACTACAAAGGAAAAAAAAAATTGATTTTTTTTTTTCGAAAAACAAAACGCCAGCTCAAAATACACTTTGAGCGAAATCGATACGGGAAAACACTCCAAAAGAGAAATTCAGGTCAAACCTGGGACAGAACCCCAAAAACCCAAAAGCCAACCCAAAAAACAAACTACAAATACAGGAAATGATTCAGGGAGAACCCAACTAAACCAATGGCAAGGAAGCATCATGTCAGGGATCGAACAACTCTTCGCTGCTAGATAGAAATGCTGCGCCGGTGAGTTGTACGTAACAACCCAACACAATACCCCCAGGCCACAAGAATAGCCGAAATCCACCCAAAAATCATACCCGTAACCAACCCATGACAAAACTTCCGATAAAAACCCCGAGGTGGAAAGTACCCCAGCAAGAAGAAGGTCTGCAAACCTAAAAACCACCCAACCCACAACGTAAGCAAACCCAACCCCAAAACTACGAAACCAACAACACAACAACTTCTTTTACCAACCACAGGGAAGAAGTGAAAACCCTGACCAAAATAGGACGAAATGAAATTAGCCCGCATCCATATGATAAGGCTTTAGATCCTTCGCATGCCACGAACCCCGAAGAACAGTCCCATCAGGATCTTTTAACTGGTACACCCAGCTTGAAAGTATTCTGTGGACAACGAAAGGACCTATATACTTAGGCGCTAACTTTGCGGTAATTTGCTTAGCAGCATCAGACAAAACAAAATCCCGCCGAAGGACAGATTGGCCGACAGAGAAAACATCAGGACGATGACGGAGATCGTAGCGAGGTTTTGACGCTTGATACGCTCTATCGAGACGCTTCCTAACATCAATATAAACCTTTTCCAGAGCGTTCGAACGCAAATTTAGATCTTCGCCCCGATCTACCACTAATTCGTCGTCAGTCGGAGCTCCAACGTCAAGCTGAGGATCGTTGAACGAAATTTCCCTACCGAAATTTATAAAATATGGAGTAAGACCAGTTACTTCGTGTCTGGAAGTGCGAATGGCGCAGGCCACGGAGGGAAGAAACTTATCCCAATCTTTGTGATGGTCCTTAACATAGGCCGATAGCATAGTTTTTAAAACGCGATTAATCCTCTCGGTAGGATTAGCCTGAGGGTGGTAGTACGCGGTAAAAGAAATATGGCAGTTATATTTCCGGACCATATTACCAAACTCCTTACTTCGAAACTGCACACCATTATCGCAGATAACACGCTTCGGCGCGCCAAACAGAAGGAAAACGTTTTCTTCAATATTTTTAACAACCGCCGATGCCGTAGCCGCACGTAAAGGAAAAATTAGCGGAAACTTACTAAAACAATCCGCAACTACCAGAATATGCGTATACCCACGGGACGAACGGGGTAGGGGACCAACTAGGTCGGTGCAAATAACTTCCCAAGGTTTCGAGATCTGACTGTGACCACCCATGAGACCTCTGGGGGCCTGTTGTTCAGGTTTAATTCGGGAACAAACTCCGCAAGCTCGAACGTACCTAGCGACATCATGCCGCATTTTAGGCCAATAAAATTTTTGACATAAACGACCTAAGGTTTTACTAACTCCACAGTGGCCGGCAGTAGGTACATCGTGATAACGCGTTAACAACTCCTTACGCTGGTTCTTAGCGACCACCAATTTCCACGAATCCGCATCTGGTACGAGATCAGGATAAGGGGAAGAAACAAATTTATAAAGACGGTTTCCGGTAACACGCCACAACGGGAATGACCGAGTATTTTTAGTAACCTTCTGAATCATCGCGGTATACCAAGGATCGACGGGATCCTCCAGAATATCAGGGTCCGGAATAACGTCAACCACATCCACAACCGTAACAGCTCGAGATAACGTATCCGGGACGACGTGCTCCTTGCCCCTACGGTGCACAATTTCAAAGTCGTATTGTTGTAAACGAACGGCCCAACGAGCGATGCGACCGACCGGGTCTTTGATATTATTAAGCCACTTAAGACTATAGTGGTCCGTAATAACTGTAAACTTCGTACCTTCGACATATGGTCGAAACTTCTCAATAGCGAAAAGCACTCCTAAACATTCACGTTCCGTCGTGCTGTAATTTCGTTCATTTTTAGTTAACGACCGACTAATGTAGGAAATTACCTTTTCACCGTCGGGAGAATCTTGGCTCAAAACCGCACCTAGCCCGTATGCCGATGCATCCGTTTGAATAATAAACGGCCGCGAAAAATCTGGACACGCAAGAACCGGTGCGGAAACTAAATACTCCTTAATGGTCAGAAAGGCCTGATTACATTCGTCGCTCCAGCAAAACTTTTTATTTTTCTTTAACAATGAGGTTAAAGGTGCTACAACCGTTGAAAAATTTGGGACGAACCGCCTGTACCAAGAGGCCATTCCTAAAATACGACGAACTTCTGACACATTCTTCGGTACAGGAATTTTCAAATTGGCTTCAACCTTTATGGGATCTACTAGAAGTCCGTTAGCATTGACTATATACCCTAGGTAACGTAACTCAGGTTTACAGAAACAACATTTGTCCCGGTTTAACGTAAGACCGGCGTTGACAAGACGAGACATAACTTCACGCAAAATAGTCAGGTGCTGCTCGAAAGAACTTGTACAAATAATGATGTCGTCAAGATAAGTGAAAACGTAAGGCTCCAAATCAACCCCGATGACGCGGTCAATTAAACGCTGCCAAGTGGCGGGAGCGTTGTGAAGCCCAAACGGCATTCTTTTAAATTGATAAAGTCCGCGATTTGGAACCGTAAAAGCAGTAAGGGCACGAGAAGATTCAGCCATAGGGATTTGCCAGTAAGCCGACTTTATATCAAGAGTGGTTAGGTAACGTGCATCTCTAAGTTTATCGAGGGTAGCATTGACGAAAGGTAAAGGATAGGCGTCCGGTAAACTAACCTTATTTAGCCGGCGATAATCAACGCAAAAACGATATGTGGAATCTTTCTTCTTGATCATCACGATCGGCGACGCCCAAGGAGATGAAGAGGGTTCAACAATGTCGTCAGCGAGCATCGTATCTAACTCCTGATCAACAAACTTTTGTAACGCCGGCGAAATTGGGTAGTAGCGTTGTTTTATCGGCGGGGAATCCGTTTTAATTACGTGTTCGACAAGATGAGTCCGACCAAGATTAGTACCCATAGACAAAAAGATTTCCTCGATTGACGTATCTAATTGAATCTGTTGGTTGGGCGAGAGATGTTCAATCGATTGAATTGCTGAAATATCGCATACCGGGGACACCTTAGCGAAAGTCCACTCACCGCGCCGAAGGTCAGGAATAATGTCCATCCTTCGCCAAAAATCGGTTCCCAAAATTAGAACGTGAGCAATAAACGGGACGACTAAAACGTCCAAAACGCAAACACGATCCTTTAGTGCAATGGGTACGGTAATCGTTCCTATCGCCTGACATTCCTCACAGCTGGCCACGACGCATGAGGGCGCTACCTGAGTATCGAGATGACATAATGATTTAAGTTTCTCCCACCCTGCACGACCAACAATAGTACGCGAAGCTCCAGAATCAAGTAGGCCTAGTAAAGAAATACCAAAAACAGTAACCGGCAAATATGGGCGTTCATCATTTCCCGAACAATGTAATATAAAATCCAGGACTGCTTTTTTTGAGGGCGGTAATTCAGCTTCTAAACAAACGTTTGTGACCTTAACAGGACAACGCGCCGCCAGGTCACTTAGCGACGCTGATTCCCGTTTCCCGAGCACTTGCTACATGACCTTACGGTAACCCCAGGCGCACCGCAACGAAAACAATGTTTTCTCGGGGGAGAAGGACAGTTCGCCGAACGATGCGATGACTCTCCACAATTCCAGCATTTGAAAGTAGTAGTGGGGGAAGATCGCTGACCGCCAGATGCCTGATTAACCGTATCGACCAGAGTGGGGTGTGGATCAGTCTCCAAGACAGCGGCTATCGGTACCCGAGGTTTCCGGTAAGCTAAGTCCGGTTCCACTAAACCAGACAGTGTCGTAGGGGGACCTTTAAACTGTGAGGCATGTTTATGCGCGTCCTCCAAAACTTTGCAGAGGCGAGTAAGTCGAGGGATCGTTGTCACAACTTCGGTAGCTAGTTGAGCATATAGGTGGGGTAATAAGTTACGCCTGATATAATTAACGCGCGTACCTTCTGAGGGTGGGCTAGGTAATCGACGAAATAACGCTTCCATAACCGCAACGTAGATCGTAACCGGTTCTAGGGCTCCTTGAGTACGATTCCGGATTTCTTGCCATAACGCGTATTCGTAATCCGCAGGTAAAAAGCAGCACGTAACGCAGAAACCAACTCATCCCAATTACCAATCGTGTCGCGAACCGAACGATACCAGACTAGAGCATTTCCGCTGAAGAGTTCCACAGCAGCCGTAAATAATTGTTCCTTACTAATACCACGTGCAATACGGAGTTCCTCAGCTCGTTCTAGAAAACTAGATAACCCAGAGTCGCCGTTGAAATTTATTCCCCATTTGTGGATGGCTAAATTATTAACCCGATGGTGGAGCTCTGAAGGTACACCCTGAGAGTGATAGAAGGTGGATGGCCTACGAAAGGAGGTACAGTGCATAGAACGAGGCGCCATAAACTCCTCAACTGGAGTACTAACTCTTACGCGGGTCGGAGGTGGTTCAACTGCCGCTGAAGGTTCCGGAGCGTCTATAAGCGTTTCGGGTGCGAACAAGTCTAAATTGTCCATTACGTCAACTACGTTAGGAGTAGCGTTGTCTGAAGGAGCATGATATCGAACATGGAGATCCTCGAGAAGGGATAGACAACGAGAGATAAGATTGGTTTTAACTACCGAAAATATACCTTCCGTGACAAGAAGATCCACCCGACCATGGACATGAACCAAACGAGAATGCAACCGCTTATACATGTTTACAGAAATCGGACCCTCAACGTCGCGTAGTTCATGTTCCACTTCCAGCAATTTACTATCACAAGCCTGGAGATGTTCACCAGGGTCTAGCAGAACAGGAGGGTTAGTAGTGGGCATAGAACTTTCCATACGAAACCTTGACCGCAGTAGTTTGCGTTTATGTTCAACATTTCCTTCGGTATCTAAACCGCGAATATACAATTCGAAATCGAGTTCGTCGACCCTTAATCTATCAACATCCATGATAAATATCCTAGTCTGAACGGAAGGAAACACAAAAAAAAATAAATCGGAAGTTAATCAGATTAGACGAGATAACTCTACAATAATTATCAATAACTAAATCGATATCTAAATAATAGCGATAATCCTATAATAATAATTATAAACGAACCGGTATCAAAATTAAATCAATCTGGCCCCACGTTGGGCGCCAAAATTTTGTTACCCTGAAAGGAATAAGGAACATAAAAAAAATAAGTAAATAAATACGTTAATAACGCCTGTCCCTGAAAGTGATTGTCTAGGGTAACAGCAGAAGTTACCGCGACTATGCTTCTGCGAGAGGGGGTGGGTATAAAAGAAAATGGGCGCCAGAGTTTTGAGTCAAATTTTATAAATTGATTATCAAAATACTTTGGAATCACTTGACCAGCAGCACAATCTATCATCAAATTATAATATTTTAAAAAATCTAAACCTAAAATTGGAATAGTGATGTTTGCAACAACAAAATTCCATGATTCCGACTTCTTAAAAAAATTAAAAGAAACTTTAATTGTTCTGTAACCAAATGTTTGAACTTGAGTTCCATTTGCTGCTTCCAACGGAATATAGGATTTCTGAAACCGATCATCGACATTGATTCCAGAAAAATTAAACGGTAATAATGAATAATTGCTTCCAGTATCAACTAAAAATGAATTATGAGTAACAAAATCTTTAACCAAAATTAGTGAATTAAAACTTTACAAATGGAAGCGATTTTGCAAAGCAATTAAAGGTTTTTTTTTTAAAGAACAAGGAGGATTGCATTTAAAAGCTCTATCACCAAATCGATTATGGTAATAGCACAACATACCTCCATTATTTCGTTGTGAAATATTGGGATATGTATAATTTTGAAAATTATGTGGAAGATTGTTATTTTGCGTTGGTATTGAATGTGATAATGGTCTTTGTGTAGTCAAATTAGCACGTAATTGTTCTTTTAACTCACGAACTTCATTAAAAAGAATGTCATATTTATTGTTTTGAATAACTGAACTGTCACCACCATTGTCATTTGCACTGTCAGTTTTAATTGAATTATAAATGTCATCTAGTTTATTACAATATTCTCTTAAAGATAACGTTGTGTTTAAAAGCTTCGCATATCCTTTAAGAGATATTGGCAATTTAGTAAAAATAATGCTTTTAAGATAACTGTCTGGTAAATCTAAACCACCAGAAACCTGCAAAACATTTTGTAAAAGTTCATTACAAGAAGCATCAAATTTTAAAGCAGTCAATGCAACAACTTTATCTTCATCAGATTTGTGAAATAAGCGAAAAAGTTCTTCACGTAAAACTTCAAAAGGTCTTCGTTGTGGTTTATTAATAATTAAATTAGAAATACTTGGTAAAATGTGTCTGCATGTAATCTTGAAATTAAAATATCAAATTTGATATTTGAATCTAAAATGTTATTTGTAATAAAATATCTGTCCACAAGCGTTAAAAACAAAGTAACATTGTGTTGTAGGAAATAATATAGGATTTAAAGCCATTATTGACACTTATCTTTTCAAATATTATATTTATTTCCAATCCAATATTCAACTACCAAATGCTAAGTCTGGGGAAACCATGAAACCATTAACCATAATATTAACCATAACCATTTTTATTTTAAATCCACTTCTGATTCACGTCGGAGGGCTCACCAAATGTAACGGTTGTTACTAATATTATTAAATAAATAAATAAATAGAGATATTTGGAGAGATATAATAATGTGTTTATTGATTGATTAATTATATTATATGTTGATATTATGTTACCCTGCCAACCCAAAACATTAATTCAAAGCCTCCCTTACAATACAACTTTTTATAATAGAACCAGTAATTCGGCTTCTTCTCATACGAAACCATAACTTAGATTGACTTTGGGACCTTGTTTGTTCTTCAATGTCACTTCGTTCATCAACACTAATTTTGTTGATTTCTTTTAAAACATTATAACAATAATCTTTGGTGTACAGAGCATGATCGTTAATAAAAGCATTACTATTTGCATGCCTGCACTCCAAAATTGGGCTTCTTCTTGTTAACAACTGTTGCAGGCAAATTTTTTATGTTGTGTATCGACATAAAATCTACACCACGACCTGGTGGTGGTTTGTTCCATTGAACTGGTTGTTCAGTACACGATATGTATTCTTGAACTCGTCCTTAAACACCGAATAATTAATTTATAATAAACTAAATTTTAAATCTTAACTTACCAGTTACACTAAAGTGTTCAACAGAAAAACAAACTGCTGCCACATGTTTGCATGCAGCTGACCAGCCAATTGCAGCCGGACAAGTATAATTACACTGCATTATCGTACACTTCGATATTAAAATCTGTACATCATATTCACCCTCCTTCTTCTGTTGTGCTGCACAAACGGCTTTTATAAACAAAAAGTCATTATCCTTGAAATATTTGCCATATTTCACAAATAATTTCATTGACTATATTCGTCCTAATTTGACCGCCTTGTTTGCCATTCTCGGAAGGAACCAGTTTTGTATAGATTCTTCTGTTAAAATCATTTGTTTCCCCATGCTCCCTAAAGGTTTAAAATGAAGATTGGGTGGAAATTCTTCGTTGCTTTTAGCGGGAATTACTACATTTTCACATAGCACGTGATTTAAATTCTCATCAGTCCATAATTTAAGCCTACAGTTTGTTAATGAATTTTAAAATATTATGAAACAGTAATTATTGTTGTTAAATAAGCTTACCGTTTCGTCAAGGTGGCTTTATTTCCTGAAGTTCTAGCACCAATATCTTTTAGTTTTGCTTTTAAAACCTTCATAGTGGTCATTCTGTAGTATTTTAATAGCATAAATTCACAAACAACATTCAACAACCGCCATAAGGAATGTGAGGTTATAATTTGATCCCTACAACCGATACTAGCGCCCACTTGTGGTCAACATATTTGCAACCCTCCTATAGTTTGCTGAGGAATACTCTGCCAAACCAAGAATTGTATGTAGTCCTAGATTATCTCCCACTATAAAGCCGAGTTTAAAATATATAGTTTCTGCCTTTCCACCAACTACAACTGATTTCTTGTAAAAATTTTACTCCAATGTCAATTCTTTAAACACGGCTTCATTTACTAAAGGGGGCAAATCTTTTTCTGGATAGTGAGGGGGTTTACATTTTTTTACAATATTAAACTGGTATTTAAATTTATAATTAAAAATAAACAGCTGGGAAGTTTTATCCACTTGGTTTGGAGTAGCAGCCTATCCTAAGTTTTGTGTTTTTTTATTTTTAGATTGTGTTTTATATTTATTTCTGAAGAAGCCTAATCGGCGAAACGTTAAAAAAAATACAATATGTACCTATGACATGAATGAAACTTCTTGTTTTATTTAAAATAACGTATAATTGGCTGCTACTCCAAACCAAGTGGATTTAAATTTATTTTCATGTCGTATTATACCGGGTGTTAACCACCAAACCTGACCATAGGACCTATGCAGTATGCATGTTTCAAAAAAATAAGAGTTGCCTTGAAATAGTTTTTGCAAAATTTATGTCGCCTACTTTATTAATTCCTGCTAAACAGCACATAAATTTAATTATCATTAGTAAAATGGTGAAGTTATTATAAACATTTTTATTAACAAAATAATCGAAAACAAACTACGTCAAAAATAAACACAGTAGCAGTTAGGTATTTACAACAAATGTTCGAATAATCCTCCATTCTGGTTTAAGCAATATCCCAACCGATGATAAAAACCCGTTGTCACATTCGCGAGTTGCCTTTCAGTTATATTTTTGCATTCCACAATGATGGCCTCCCTTAGAGAATCAATATTGGGGTGTCGTTGTCTATAAATTTTGTTTTTAAGATAGGGCCACAAAAAGAAGTCACATAGTGCAAGATCAGGAGATCTGGCTGCCCAATTTAGTGTACCACCACGACCAATCCATCGATTTGGAAACGTTTCGTTTAAGTGAGCTCTCACGTTTACACCAAAATGCGCAGGGCAGCCGTCGTCGTGCTGATACCAAACCTGCTGATCTTCATGTGCAACTTCTTCAAGTGCAGGGCCTAACTCATTTATCAAAGGATTTAACTATGTTGTGAATTTAAATTTCCTGCTGTCTCAAACGGCCCAATTATTTGATTATTATAAATACCAGCCCAAATATTAATTTTATGAGGGTATTGAGTTCTTGTAGATAAATTTATTCGCGGATTCTCTTGAGACCAATATCGAGTGTTCTGGGTGTTTGGCTCATTATTTAATGTGAATGAATGTACATTCATCAGTGAAGACAGAAAATTTCTGTCTTGGTTTGCCCTTTCCTGCATTTCTTCGCAAAAAGTAATTTTACTTTTTAGGTCTACATCAAATATTTCCTGATGGCATTGAAGTTTGTATGGATGATAATTGTGTTTATGTAGAATTTTCAGGCTTCCGCAATACTCTTTGTACTACTCATAGGAACCACGATAATCATTCCTAAAACCATTTCTTCCAAAGCATTATCAAAGTATCTTTTATTGCCTCCTCTGGAATTTGTTGCAACAGTACCAGTTTCCTTAAATTTTCTAACGTAATTATGTATTGTGGATTTCGACGGTATAGGTCGGTTATTGAATTTTACAGCAAATAAATCTCTCACTCTTCTTAAACTATTTCCAGCGTAAAAGGTTTGAACCATGAACACCCTTTCTTCAATTGATTAGTTCATTTTATAACAGGACTTACTGAACGACTTATAACGCAATTTCATTAAAAAATAAGCTATCAACATGCCTTTAAACACAAACATTTCAAGGCAATTCATATTTTTTTTGAAACATGCATAATACTGATGCATAGGTCCTATGGCCAGGTTTGGTGATTAACACTCGGTATGTTTTCTGAATGAATTTATTGAAGAGAAACTACGAAAACATTTTGGTTGGATGCAATGATAAATATCATTGTTTTTTAAACTGTGGTTATTTCCTAAGTGAAAAATTAATGCTTTTACATTACTAACTTTTTTTTGAACAACTGAAACAAAGAATCATGTTGATAAGTGCTGAGAATACAGCAAATTACTTACATCAATGGTAACATTAAGTAATAATTCCCCGTGATGATGATATTATGTATAAAAAAGAAAATATTTCTGACGATTTTGATGTTCTAATGTATTCTCCATATTTTTTTAATATCGGAAACTAAAATCGAAACAGCATCATATTTTTGAGTGAAACTGTTCTCAATTCCATAAATACCCCGTTCCACGTAGGTCCATACGCAACCACCGCTTCTGGCCGATATTCTACATTCAACGCGTGGTAGATTTTGAAACATAGATCCACTATTTTAACGGGAGTTTCCACTTTATAAAATATGTTGTTTACATTGACATAAGAAGTTTCAATAGCATGTAATGGACCAACAATTATTAGGAGGGGCTGTGTAGTGTATCCATACGACTGATATTTGTTCTGTCGTAAAAGTATTTGTATTTCCAGATCAGCTGCGTCCTATCAAGATTTTATAATTTATTCATAAGCTTAATTTTTAAGACAAATTAGCGTACTTACCTTGACATGTAAAATGAAACCCCGGCGTATTTCTATTCTAGATGGTTTCCATTTGTTAATTTTTTTACACTTAAGATTTACGGATACCAGCTAGCCATTTCCATGCTGTACCAAGAAAATCAAGTGATCGTTTTGATTTTGATTGACCATGATTGATTAAATCAGTAAGAACTGAAAAGTGTTTTTTAATAATTGGTCTTTTATGAGTATATTGAGCTAGGCTACATTCGCAAGGTTTCTTAATTGGGTTATGAAAGGAAAATGTACAAATAATTCGCAATTGTGATTCTAATTCAACAAAATTTTCTAAAGATTGAAGAAGATTCTAAAGATGAAAGATAAGAGAAATTATTAAATTCCATGTTGAATCTGAGATGCTAGATGTTCCCTTTCCTAAGTAAACTGAAGCAGAACCATTGGTAATGGAATCAATTTGAATTCCATCTCAAAAAGTGGTTGTAGATAAAGGTAAACTTTGGGTTTTTTTACCTTTACCCCCAATGGTAATGGGTTGGATGACATATCTATCACAAAATAAAAGGGATGTTAATCTGTAAAAGACTTAAGACGATGGTCAGCAGATACCATCCAAACCACTACAACCTGATTTTACCAAAGACGGGATTTATGTTCTACCTTATCACACCTTTTTCTCTGGAATCGGCATTCATTTTCTCAATGAGGGTGACTATTCTCAAGGATATTGTTTATTGGCGTTTGATGAAAGAAATGACAGCAAGAGAAAACGAAAAATAAACTTTTGAAAGAAAATAAAAAATCACAAAAGTCCTGATATAATAAATTGATAACGATCCATTATATCTCAAAGTGGGCAAAAGGTGATTAGATTAAAACAACATAAAAACCTTGTCTAAATCCACGAATTTATTGTAGATTAATTATTGGACAAATTGTAAACGTTTTCGCTGGAGTTAACCCAGCATCTTCAGACAAACGACGACAAAGCAAATAAGTCAACAAAAATTTAAAAAGAATAAAAGTTTTAAGAACCCATATCCAAAAGATAAAATGATTATTAATGAAATATTAGATGAGAACAACCATCATGAATAACAATTAAAACAATACAAAGTTGGAAAACCCCAACCAAAGCAATTTAAAAGTCAAAAAACCAAGTTATTGTGTAAAACACACAATAACTACTATAAATAAACACCATATATTTTTAAATAATCAAAATTTAAATTTAATCCGGAAGAGCCAATTGAACATGGCTCTAAAAGCAAAATTATTAAAAATGAATTACACTCGAAGCGACTACATTGAATAATGGCGTCAAGGTAAAATTAGTCCTGATATGGCACTAAATATTTAGCTGTATACAGAAAGCCTCTGCCCTCAACATAATCACCAAATTGCAGTTAATATTTGCAACATCTGCAAATGAGACTTCTGCTGCCTTAAACTTTTTGGTTACGGGTGTAGAGAGCAACATATCTTTAAATCGCTTGCCTCCAATATATTTTTCCTGTCCTGATTTACATGCGCTGGGTTTTAGCCATTGACAGTCCTTACTGGTTTTAGTGGAAGAATCATTCTGGTTTATTGCAAAAACCACTGACGAAATATGTTTAAAATGGCCTGATATTCCAGCGATACATTCACATTTGCCGTTAGAAACTTTCCTGCTGTTATTAATGTTATCTAACTAAAATATAATAAAAAATATTGGTGTACCTTCAAACTTCAAAAGCATAATGCAATAAATTATTTCCATTGGAAAAATGATTGTAATAAATAGATTGAAACCCGAAATAAATAATCTTCTTCATCATTACTTATATTATTCAGATAATTTATTCTGCATCATTAATTATGGTTAATATATGTAATTTCCAACTAGTATAATTGCAGTTTCAGTATAACTTACAATGCAGACAATAGCTGTAAACATGTAGTATTTAACGAAAAAACTTTTAAATCACGACTTGAAACGTCAAATTCAAATAGTACAGGTATTTGAATATTTACCATCCAATTCTTACGATAACCGCAGCTGGCGTCGCTGGCAAGCAATATTTACCACCTGCCTATACACGAGAAAATAATTAGTGATATTATAATTACTACTATAAAAGAGTGGTTAATGTTGATTATTAATGATAATTCAGTATAGAAACGTCTGCACTAAATCCACAGAGTTCTATATATTGGGCTGGAGACCGCACTGCTCTACGAGAGTGAAGCCACTGTGCTGTCGCGTCGCCATTTCTACGGTAGGCAAGAAATTCATTACGCGCATAAGCATATAATTCAAAACCTCGGTTTTTTAGCTTTCTATCAAATTATTGAGAAATTTAAGGGACGCGGCAACTTCGTAAACTATTAAACATTAATTGATTCACATTGATTTACGTTCGAATAATTTACTAGTATACCAAAATCGTACAGCTATAAATTCCTGTAATAGTTAAAATTGTTTATTGTTGCACTTGCTTGGCACTTTACACTACTTATCCAATGGGAAACTTTGGGTGCTACTAACTCAATAGGTATTAACGAAATATTCTATTTGTAAATATTTACATACAAAAGAAAACCCAAAAATAACTTAAAAGATTAAATCCTTGTTCACAATGAACGTAAACATAAAAAATACGCAAGACTAACGTAATTCGTAAAGTTAAAGTATAGGAAAAGCTTAGTTACTGTTCACAATGCTGGTATGTATTCTTTATGTTTACGTCAGTATTATGGATGTTCGTAACGCGAACGTCAAGTTGAAATAAACTCAACTTTACGTATTTTTTAAGTCACTTTTAAGTAAAAATTTAGTGAAATCTTCCTTCCTAGGGACCAACTAGCCTTAACAGATTATCAAATATTGTTGAAGTCATCCTAGTATAATATGCAAAAATCATTCTTTACCATGCAGTTTTAATTCTAGCATAACTCTTCTAAATTCTCCTCTCCTTTCTCTGTTTACATTTACAGGTCTAACCCAACATCTTCTCACATTTTTGACCCTTCTTTGTTTTCAGCTTGTCGTCTTTTTTTACAAGAGCAACTTTAAAAGTTGGCTTGTAATTAATAGCTTATCCATACCAATAATTATTTGCAATCAAAGTTGTGCAATTCTCTGGCAAACGCCAAAAATCGCGTCACAACTGTTAACTGATTAAACTACGCCTGCGTGATCGTCCAAATTTTACGTTAGACTTTAAAGACAAATAAAACATCATAGAAAGTAAAATACATGAGCATTTATTATAAAAATTACATAATAAGTAGGTACCTACTAATTCTAAACAATTTGTTAATAACCATAATCTTTAAATTAAATTTAAAATTTTAGCAAAATGATAAATATTTCTTACATTCCAGAAAATACTACCTTTTACTTACATTTCCGATTATTTTTTAGAATAAAACTCCGAATGGATGCAATCTTATGATCAAATATTGTTTACAAATTTGTTGAATTAACTGAAATCTATATGGTTTATCCATTAGATCTACATTGCCACATGTTAAATTTGGGAATATTCTATTATCCAAGGCTAGAACACGATTTACTTTATTTGCAATATTTGGAATTTTTCGATTCAGTTTAGTAGCATGAACTGTTATAGTTAAAAGCTGTTTCTAAAACAATTTTAAATACCTACCGACCCTGACGCGGATATTAGGCCACCTCTATTTTTCACATCAACCATTTTATTATATTCTGTGGAGTTGTGCTCTAACTGTACTAAGTTGACGTTTGATCTTCATCAATTTCCTGCAAAAATACGAGTGCTACATTGCTGTAAAAGTTGAGAGTTTCGTTCCATTGGCGCCTAAATGCAAAATTCTCTTTATCGCACATGAAACTGAAGTATTTTTAAACACCGTCTTGTGTTGTTTCAATTTGTAACAGTTCCAATGCCACTTCTTCGAATTTTGTTATTGACATTTTTTCATTCGCTTCCTCCTGGTGTAAAACTGGTGCATTTACCAATGCAGTTCCAACTAATAGCTAACTTACGGTACCACTTTACTGCTCGCCGTAAAGACGTGGAATATGCCTTCATCTGATCCGATAAGTTTATGAACGCTTTATCTTTATTATAATCAATAACTGCAATCGGTTTTTCTTTTTGTCTTTTGCCCTATAAAACCGGTGCGCAGCCCACTTTCGAGGAGAATTTTCTGACATCTCTCAGAGTCCAGAGAATTTGAGAAAGATTTCCGAACGAGATTCAAAGCTAGTTTGCCAACAAACTAACTTTGAACTCTATTCCGTAGTTAAATTCATTCCGATTTGTTCTTCAAACAAGCCCCGGTTCTTTTGGAACATAGATTCAATTGACCAAAGCATTAATGCGAGTGTTTTCGGTTCACAAAGTAATACTTGTTGAATTTAAAAGTAAAATTAATTTTTGGGATTAATTACCCGTTCATTTCCTGTTGATTGTTCATTAACACCTTGTTTCGCCGTTGGAGGACTTGGAGTTGTATGTGTATGGTCGTTTCGGCTGCAATGTGCAATCCAAGCTTCCTTTACTAATTAACAAGCAGTATTTGTGTTAAACAGTACAGTTGTTAATTAGGACCCGTCCCAATCAAGTTTATGTACTAATTGCGTTGTTACGGTTATTTAGGCAAGTGAAATATATGCCTTACTGTCGCAACCCAATTGGTTTCGTAGATTTGGTGTTATTTGAACAATTAACCAGTATTTTGCCGTAATTAAATATTTCCTCCGTGAGGAAAGCAAAGTTTAGAACGAGTATTCTTTGTATACACCTGGACTCATACGCATTAATACATTCCCGAATTTGAGTTTCAATTAGAAGTAATTTCAAATACTTACCCGTGTAATAAAATAATTCCGAGGTGTTTGCACCCACCTCTTGGTTCACTAAACAATTCCCGCCACTAATTTTCCCGAATGCCAAAATTAGTGACGCCATTGTACCGTCACCTTGTTGCAAACTTTCACTTTCGTCGCTTATACGCATCCCTGTTTGAGTGACAGATCTCGCGCACTCTCCCTGCAAAGTCCCGTTTACTCAACTAAATCTTAATTATCCTTATTCAATTAACCGTTTCAGTTTATTTAATTGTTCCTTATATAATTAATGTACATAACTGTAAATAATATCTATAATTGTTCCGAATCATAAAATTGTTATTAAGGTTTTAACTCTCCAGTTATTTATTTACCCCTTATTACGAACCCTGGTCAACTCAAGAGCTACCCTAGTGCACAAATAAATTCTGTACGTCAGGGGGAACGTTACACTCCAGCATAATCTGCTATGTCAACAGCTACTTTGTAAAAGGGAATGTTTGCTCTGGCATGATTTATGAGCGGTTCCTTTGGCTTGGAGTTACTATATTTGAGACAAATTGAACATTTTTCTATGAAGGATTGGACATCGGATTGTATCGTAGGCCAATATAAATTATTTCTTGCCATTGCCTTAGTTTTTACTATCCCAAGATGAGTTTCATGTAAAATATTTAAAATATATAAATAATATATATAAAATATATAATAATAAAAGTTTTTGGTATAATAAGTCTATCTGAGTAATAGACTAAATTATATCCTTAATTATAATAATGATTATAATAATGATTTATTTCGCCTTCCTTATTACATTTATTGGGCCAACCTTCATAGTAAGTACCATTGAATCACTTGGCATAAAGATTCATCTTTTTTAGTTTCTTTTTGAAATTGTAAATTTTTTTCTTCGGACATACTCAACCTTCCTACGGTAAGTGTATGTATTACATCTTGCATTGCGACTCTCTTTCGGTTCGGGCGTCAAATTTGCGACGCTTCTGGTTGTAAATGAGGGGTACGCCGGGTTTGGGGCGGAATTGTTTGTCTGCTTTAACACAACAATTCTGCGGGAGTCTCGGGCGCCAGATTTTAAGGAGTTTTCTCTCCAGCGGCTTCGTTGTATACCTGGTGAAACGAAGACCTGGGTAGCTTCAGTGAAGAAAGAAAATGTACAGGGGTCGATTCTTCTTCCACGTGGAAAACTGAAAGCTTTTAGAAGCAGAACATGCACACGCAAATAAATCATACACCAAGCGCTGGTGAAAGAATTTATATTAAACAACAATATAATACAAAATTTACAAACCAACTATTACCTAAAAATACGGTTTTGTGCAAGCCAGCCACAAGCGGTGCGTTAAATAGCGTGCGAATAAAAGCGGGACAAAGCAATGTTTTGGTACAAGCGGTTATAGCAAGCGGAAAATAAAACAATTGATTTTATAATTACCAGAGCTATAATCTCTATTAAAATTGTAAGGTGCCACCTCTACTCAAAACTCAAAACTAAACTAAACAAAAAGATACTCTAAACAATTAAATGAAAAGAGGGTCGGAACAGGGAGGGCAGGCTCTATTTAATTCTACCCAGAAGTAGGTGACGAGTACACAGGGATAGTGCACTACTGTACGGGTCAGCCACTCCAAGTAAAAATAAACCAAGCAAAAAAATAGGGCGGGGAGAAACAAACACGGAGGGCTTCACTTAGATCACCGGAGAAGATGTCTAATCGCAGAACTGAATCTCGCAAACTAGCCAAATGCCCCAGGTCAATAAGCTACTCGACGGAATTACCTATCTCTCCAGAGAAAATTTCTAGTCGCAGAACTAAATCTCGCAAACTAGCCAAATGCCCCAGGTCAATAAGCTACTCGGCGGAATTACCTATCTCTCCAGAGAAAATGTCTAGTCGCAGAACCAAATCTCGCAAACTAGCCAAATACCCCAGGTCAATAAGCTACACAGCGGGAATTACCTACTTCTCCGGAGAAGACGTCTAGTCGCAGAACTGAATCTCGCAAACTTGCCAAATGCCCCAGGTCAACAAGCTACTCGGCGGAATTACCTATCTCTCCAGAGAAAATGTCTAGTCGTAGAACCAAATCTCGCAAACTAGCCAAATACCCCAGGTCAATAAGCTACACAGCGGGAATTACCTACTTCTCCGGAGAAGACGTCTAATCGCAGAACTGAATCTCGCAAACTAGCCACTACCCCAGGTCAATAAGCAACTCGGCGGAAATGACAAGAGTTCCTAAAAATTCGAGTAAGTCCAAACTGGGAATTTTACAATTGAAATCGTCTAAGTCTTTAAAAACACTTAGAAAAATCCTAACTTGAAAACTAAACTTGGCACCAAACACTTTAAAGAGTATTAGCTCACCTGGAGATGATCCTCGAAACTGGAGTTGACTGTTGTTGTACTGGAGCAGAAGACATCAAGAACTTGTTACGCTGGACTCGAAATTCGCCTTTTATATACGGCGAGTTCAAAATTTTGAAAACGGAGTTGAGAGATACGCGGCCCCGGCGAAAGTGGGAAAATCAAAAGTGAAAGTGGGGTCACGCCGCGGATCGGCTCTAGCTACGGTCGAGCGTTATCAGATTGCACGGCCAAATAAATTTACAATTTACAATGAAAACAAGTAAATAAATACAAATAACAATTAAACCGGGTTAACTAAAATTAATTAACTGGTGTACTAACACCGAAACTGATTAACTAAATATATCAGTCCTAATAAAATACTTAAAAATGTTAAATTAAATAAATACAGGTAAACTTAAATATTTTAATACTGCATTTACTATGGAAAATAACTTAAAATTCAATAACTTCGTTACAACATATAGAAAAATTAAATGATTTGAAATAATAAAAATTATTAATTTCTTTTTACTTTTAAACGATCCATGGTAATAAATTTTAGCTATTATCACTGAATGTACGCATCAAGTAACTTGATTTTGAAATAGCAGCTTTCTTTACTGTTACAAATTTTGAACTTTGAGGGGTTCAGGAAGCCTTTGCCAGTTGTTTTGCAATAAGCTTTTGAAGCTTTTGCCACCATTTTTACACACCCTGTATAATAGAATGCGCAGAAATAATAGTAAAATATTGAAAATATAGAAAATAATTAAATTAAAATAACATAAACAGTACAAACTTATTATTATTTAATTAGTTTTCTTAATTTTAGCTGCTATGTGTTCCGGTTCTCTTATTTCCATGCCCCGGCTATGTCGTGGATCTACAAGCTCTGGGAGTAAACAATTTTCATAAAACAATTTTAATTTTGGTAACATATTGTTTTCCCAAAATACCCTATCTACAAAAATTATTTCAGTCTTTATGGCTTGAGGCGTCCACACAGCAAATAAACAATAACTTCTCTCCGTTATAATGAGTTGGCACTGTATTTGATAGAACCATTTATGGGATTTATTTATTTCGTAGACACCATTACACAATTTCCAAAATGTAATTTTTTTCAATGCTATTCCTTCTGTCGGTGTCATATTCTTTGCAGAAAACGGGCATTTGACTTCTACAATTCCAGTGGTTTCAATTGTACCGTCTGGTGTAGCTGCCAAATATGGAATAGTGGTATGTTTAAATAAACCACATCGTTCTACTTTTACACCCTGAAGTTGCTCTATTTCTGCAATAGCTTCCTCTTCATTATCTTTACCCCACTGGGTAGCTTTTGAAAAGAAGTAATTCCTATACAGAAGGTTTTTTACAAGATTTTTGCAACTTGTAGTAGCTTTCCTTCTGCAAACAAGTCCAAAATTAGAAGCGGTTAGCAATTTTCTTCTTTCGTCCCGCCATTCAACAGATTCACTTTGGTCTCTGGTGCGAATTTCGAGTTTTTTACGCTCGTCTTCAGTCAAAACTAAAGACTGTAAAAACAATTCTTTGGCTTCTTCATAGTCTGTTTGATTTAAATCTGGTTTTTGACAATGTCTTCCATAATCTTCTTTATTAGTGGTATTGATTACATTTCTTGTTTTGGGAAACAACTTTCTGCGCTTTGTTTGTAAAGTAGCCCTTTTCAGTCGTCTACGTTCATATTGTTAAAAGCGGTTACTAGTTGGACTTTTCCCTGTAAAATACTTATGCATACAACGAGCAGTTTTCTTCGTATTATATTGTATAACTGCTGCACTGCATCGTGCTTGATACGAACGTCCCATTGCAAAATTTATTCTTTTGCCGCCAATAAATTTACATATGTACGAATTAAATTGTTCTACAGAGTTGCTGTCAACATCAAAGATTAGGCTTCGAGAATGATTTGAAAGATACCTAATGGGTTCCATAATTTTGTCGTAGAGACCTTCTCTAGTAAATTCGGGAATATAATTTTCGTCGTCTGATTTCTCTTTCTCACAAAAGTAGCCCCCTCGCTCGATAAATAAGAGAATTGACAACGATGCCCTTTCGAGACAAACCTACGACGTCTTGCTTATTATTGTCCAGATTTGTGGACACATGTGTGAGTCTCTCGATTTTTGGGTTTATTTTATCAGTACTAACAGTTCCGCCTGCTTGTGTTATAGATATTTTATATATATTATTTATTATATTAGATTTTTATAGATATTATAGATATTAAAGGATTTATCAACTTTACTAATTATATTCCCGCATAATCATAAACTTACCTTTTCCAGTTCTCTAAATTTTTACTCTTTTTCCTTTTGGCACTCAACCGCAATCTTGCCTTTGAGCCCTTTCTATAATCTTCCATTATCACTGCTAAAAAGTTGCTGTTGTCTATTCTCACTTATACAAACTACAAATTTGTACTATCGATGCCGCACGTGTTGCAATGTGAAACAATATGTGTTCAGATGTACCGCCTCTTTTGTTGATTTGACAATTGTCTCTTTTATCGATACATTATTGGATAAGTTGCACAATACAGTTGCTGCTTCTGTGTCTTCTAAAGTATATTCTCGGGTTTTTTCTTCATGCGTAGGAAAGTTGGACACTATATTTTCAGCTTCCGAGACTTGCAGATTGGTTTGTGGGGTTTCCGAATGATTTGCCACAGCTATCACGGATTCGACCAGCTTTCTTCTAGCTCGTTTTATGGACGCAGAACGTTGCGATTTTGGCTGTGTGCGTTTTCTGTCAGGCTGGCATTTAAATATATGTGGTACTGCATTGGATTTGATGCGAATGGGACCTCTTGCGTATTTAAATTTAATATAATTTTCAAGGTCTGTCTCTAGCTACAATATATATAATTATTTTTAATGTTTCACATTCCATGATCATAAAAAACAAACAAACTTACGTTGAAATGATCTTCACACAAATAGGCTACCGTTTGATTAGGCAAATCTGTTGGTGTTCGCCTAATTGCTAAAAGCCATGCTTGTCTTCTTTTTATGTTTTTTTCATTACCACTAGGTAATGTAATAAATACTTTTGTAGGGGTTGTCACTGTTGTGTTCTTGCACATGGGCACAATGCAGTATTTGTAAGCTGTTGTTGCCATAATATAAATAGTTAGGATGCAGGTAACCATACAGGTTGCACGCTTCCAGACACAAGCAAGATAAAGTGACCGGGATGTTCTGACGTCAGAGCCGCGGCCATTTGCAATTCTGACGTCATAACCGTGCTTTAGATTTAGAATAATAGCCACTTTCAATAATTTATTCTGAAGCATATAAACAAGAAATAATTATTTTAGCTAATAGTATGGTACTTTGAACTGTTGTAAAATGCGTATCAATGATTTAATTTTTTTTGGAGACAACCCTATTATATGCACTCTGAAGGTTTACAAGCTGAGATGACGTTGAATCTATAAAAAAAACGCGTTACTTCCAGTAGCTTCCAATTTTTACTGTAAACATCAAACACAGGTGTGGTAGATGTATACCTAGTCACGTGACCATAGCAGCATGTTTATTGGGTACTCTTGGGGAAAGTTTCTATGTAAGCTCCATTGAATAAAACCTACATACCATGGGGCAGTAACTACTATTGTATATTGTTAATTTATGTGTAAGTGTAAGTTATGGAATTATCTTCCGGGCAAAAGCACCAAGCGCAAGAGGCAATACATTAGTTAAGGCGAAAAACAGTTAATTTTGAAGCTATGTATACAGTTTTATTGACATTCTCAAGCGTTACTTTGTTAAAATCCATGATTAAATAATAAATATTAAATAAAATATCGATTTCAACGGGAAATAACAAGATTTATTCGCTTTATACGTATTTCGGCATCAATGTGCCATTGTCAAAAGCTATATAAGATATTATAACAAATGCAAAATATAGTAACTCCTTGATTCTATTATTTTAACACTGCGTGAAGCAGCTGGCCCTAGTCGACCCGTCGGAGGTCAGTCGCTTATCAGTGTGTTTTAAAAAGATATTTATTCCAAAATCTTCAGTAAAGGAGAATCTAAGAGATCAATTTGCTCATTCATTAAAGGTATGTTGTTTTTTGTGTGTTCATAAATTTCAAAAGCTTCCAAAATATTTAATCTATTTTTGTTATCAGAAAAGTATAAAAATTTAATTGTATTATTAGATGTTAATGTGTGATTTTGTTCTAACAAATGTTTAGCAAAATTTGATTTATTTGCATGTTTATATTTGTAACAACGGATATGTTCTTTTTGCCTAATACTGAAATTTCTAATTGTTTGACCTATATATACTGAATCACAGTGTTGTATTGTACACACAATTTTTTATTTGTTTTAGCACTTTCTTTTATATTTTTATCCCGTATAGAATATAAACACTTTACCTCTACTATAGCGTTTGTATCCACTAATCCATCTGGAGAAGCACCTAAAAAGGGTTTTCGTTTATAAATAAATATACCGCACGGGAATACCTGTAGTCCCGTTTTTTGTGTAAATGACTGTATTGCACAACTTTCGTTCATTCTTCCATATTTTATAGCCGCTGGAAGATTTATTGAATCTTTAGTTGATATGGTGTAAAGCATCCTCTTTATAAATTAACGTTAACCTCTTCTTATGTCATACCAAAGCGGGTTAGCATGTTGTCCTATGGTATCCACTTGAATTTTTTCGGCATCGGCTCCTTGTTCTTCAAGTGACCGAAGTTTTTTATTTGACGCATTCTTAAATTCCTCATCAGTTAAATCCGGCAAAGCTTGTTGGGAGTTTGGGCCATAATCTTTATCAGCGTTGGAATCTACAATTTGTCTTTTTCTTTTTAAAGATTTTTTCGCTGTTTGTTTATAGGCACGATGTTTTTCTCGAGAGCGACATAAATATCCAATTTGTCTTTTAGTAATCATCGACAAATGCCACGATGGACCCAACTGGTAAGCTAAACCTGCACCCAAGCATCGTCTTGCATAGGAACCTCCTGTGGTATAATTCACTCTTTTTCCCCCAGAAAATTTGGCAATAAGGGACATGTATCTCTCGGCTTGATTTGTTGTGACATTCCGCTGCAGGCGATCTGCTTTCCTTACTACATTATCTATACTTTTTTCTACTTCTTGGAATAATTTTGATTGTTTCAGCATTGCCACCATATTTTCTTCATTGTCGGACTTTCTATTGCACACTGCATCTCTACATAAATTATGGGATCCAAACACATGATACGGTAAATTTTTTAAATCTACTTTTAATAATTGAACATTTGTAGATTTTGCGGTCGCTGTTCTAACACCTATCGTAAACCTAGAAATACGCGCCTTCAAAATTCGACGGGATTCTAAATTATAACTTGTTTTCACTGAAGCTTTATGCAGGTTAGACGTAAATGCCCTAGTTGTGATTAGCACATTCTAATTTATGAACATATCTTCCGTAAGACACGTTCTGCAAAACTTGCGCGTAAACACTAGAATCACCGTCTCCGATCAAATATTTATAACGCAACCCGTAATCCTTTTCACTTCTATTAAAACCGTCAACTATAATATGTTGCTCCATAGATGTAGATGCTCCTTTGTAATTTAAGTAGCAAACATGTTTGTCACTGCGTTTTGTGGCACAAGAATAACAAAATTTATTTCTTACTCCAACAAATAATAGCTTCTTAGTTTTTTCGCCAATTATGCAAGCGACGCCTGACATTGAAGAATAGTCATGGCCGTAGGAACGTTTGGCCCACCCGCCATCGACAATTACGGATATATATGGGACCCCATTTTCAATATGACCATCACCAATAGCTAACTTTTTTTCTTCATCGGCAGTTTTCTTCATTTGCGAGCATAGTTCAGATTCCCACTTTTCGCCAATATTTTTTTCGTGCTGTCTAAATGTTTTCCTTGTCAAAGAGGGCACATTCAAGATTGCTAATAGCGCCTGCAGTTGGGAAAATCCTATCCCAATGCTCAAACTTCCCCAAACAAGGGACTCATTTGGATGTTGAACTGGCGATTGTTCCTGTGGGTGTGTGTCAATAAACAACGTTTTATTACATGTTTCACATTCATATTTTAACTTAGACACAATGCCATGTCGGATTTCTTTTATTAATTTCATTTTTCCCATGGTGCATTGGATGTCATGGACCGTCAGTTTATGAATTTCTCGTATAAAGTAATCTATGTTTACAATACGACAGTCTTCAAGGGCATTCGATGTGGAATCCTCGTCCTTTTCAATTTCCAATTCTGGTAGTTCTTCCTCTGGGATTCTAGAATTGTGATATTTACATTATTAAAAAATATTTTCTAAATTTTTTCTGCAGAGTTTCATAAATATCATCCCATAGCGACATAGCTATGATCAATACCGCAGGTTAAATCACTCAATTTTATGCTACTATACTATATTTTAGATAGGTACTTACCCATTGTAATATGAAAGATGACTATCTTCTGGAACATACTCTTCAGATAGACATTGCCGAATCGCTGCCTCACGTTTTCGGCGCAATCTTTGCGACAGGGATGATCGACCACGTTTTTTGGATACGCAGTAGGTTTTCGGCATATTTATAATTTTTATTATGATATATATGTACAACAAATAACACGCCCAATAGCAGCGCGCGTTTTAACAACACAAAAATGAGCGTTTTTCGGAAATATGAAAGATGCGATATGATCACAAGCAAACATAAACACCAAATGAATTAATTGCTTACAGATACCCATTATATAGGTTTTACAAAATAGGAATTATTTAGTATAAGTTACTGTTTATCTTACCTTAAGTAATCACCATAATTACAATTCGTAAAATAACATATTGCCAATTTACTCAGGAAGTACCTATCTAGAAAGTAATGTTAAACGGCAACAATTCATTCTTTAAAGTACCTACGATAAGGTCTAATAAGATACCTACCTACTTGATATGCCATAATGAGATTCTTGAAATGTTTATTATAACAATGCAGCAAAACTTGCCCTTGCATTTATTGAATATTGCAATATTGAAAGTACCACTTTTACAAAATTTACAATTGCACTAATTTACTCGAACTTTGTGTGGTTTTTATTTCGTGGTAATACCATTGGTAATACCTACTATACATTTTGTGGCCTTTATTAAAATTTAATAATATTTAATTAAATTTTATTGTGTATAAAAATTATCCAGACGTTCGTTTCATCTCATAGATACAGAAAACGTCTTTAGGGCAAAATCGGAAAGCCCGCTAATCCGAAGGACCGAATTATGGCTGTCTACCTGAAACCTTCTGGGTGCTCTATCTTTGTTGGGATGTTATCTTTCTATTCTCGCTGATTTTAGTATTTCGTGCAATTAAAAACGATAATATAATTACTTGTGGATAACTTAGTTAAGTTTTCTTTACGTAAATAGTTTTAAATATCAACCCTTAAGGAGTTAACAAAGTTATATTCGTATTGATTGAGTAACTTTAAGATTACAGCAATATTTATAAGAAAACTCTATTTATAATATGGAAAACAATTAATTACATCCCAATAAACAAATATTTTACACATAAAAAAATGTTAAGTCCTAGAGTTAACATCAACTGATGATAATATCTACAGAATTTCGGGAAATTTTAATTAATAACGTCGCAATTGTCTTTGATCTTATTTTTTTTATCTGGGGCAATAAAAATTTTTTTTTTAGAAATTTAACTAATTCGTATATCTAGACATTTTAACAAGTCCAGAGCTTTTCCAACTTTGAAAATATTTATGAAAACCTGCAATACGTTATGTATACTTTGGCTGTATCCTACCGCCTTAAAGAAAAGGAATGACTCGCGACGAAGTTGGAATATTTGCATTATAGTTTAAAATGATATGTCCAGAGGGAATTATGCAAAAAAGATTCGTATAATGCTGTTCGCATAATGTGGTGAAAAATACCTCGAGGTGGTATTATAAAAAACAAGAATAAAAAACTTCGAGTCAATACAAAACACAACAAACTCTCAGGCAGCGCAAAATATGGAATAACTTAATTCCTTAAACCCCAAGTCCCCAATGCTGAACAATTAGGGTTATGAGGTACTTCTTAGTTGTTTTAGCGTCTATCTTTTCTTGTAGTAAACCATTCTCTTCTGCATACGTAAGTAGCAGCTCTTTCGTTACCACTTGCCTTGCTAATATGTTCTGAAAGTTGGGCGAGTAACGTAAAATCGTCTCGATGGCACCTATAATTTCAAATTATTTGAGATAATTAAGATAAATACTATTTAATATTTATTATTAAAAATCTTGGTTTTTTAGGTCATATAAGAAAATAAAAATGCCAAATTAGTATTTAAATGCAGACGTTTCGGAAATTTATTCCATATTCATTGCTAAACATAATTATTATTTTATGGATATCCATAAAACAATATTGTACAAATTTTCTGAAAAGATAAAAACATGTGACAGAATCAAAATTTAGGTTAGATTTACAACAATAAAATACTTACGATTAATCATTAGAAATATAGTTTCCTAAACAATAAAAGCCGTAATGGCATGTTTGTTTTAAAATTAAACATATTGTTAAAATAAATTAAAAATTGCGATGACGATGGAACAATTAAAAATTACACACATAAAATTTTTGTTCTACTTTTGCACAGGTGTTTGACAGGTAGATTTACAATAAAACTGGATTTAAAATTTACATATTAAAAGCAAAAGAGAAACCCCTAAAAATTCACTAAAATATATACAATTGCGTGAGAAATAAAATATCTGAAATAATATACAAAGTCTTACGAAACAAATTTGAATTACTTTAAAATGTTGTAATAGATCTTGTTTAGATTAGCTATATAGTAGAGTGCTACGTTGTACTTATTTTGACTTCTGTGGGGGAATCAGTGTCACAAGCTGAAACCCACACTGTTGGAAAGCTTATGTCATAATTAGTCTAAATCCAAAAGTAATCAAAAATTAGAACGGGCAGAAGGGCACTATGATGAAAAATCGAGATAAGCATACCATCGTGTAGAGGAGATCGTACACTATTTTTTGGTCTAAAATAGGTCTAAAGTTTTGATTTATTTATATATTTTTTAATTCATCAAAGTTCCAAAAATACATGGGCGCTTACTGCCAAAAAAAGGTAAAACATTGAATATCTCCGTTCGAACCTTTAATTAAAATGTTACACTTTTTCCTTTACACCGGATTTTCTCATAAAGGGGGGCGAAAATCAAAAAACTTTATTCTTTAAAAAAGGTTCGTAAATGTGTTTAGAAGGTGCTGATGCTTTAATCATATTTTTTACATAAAAATGGAACAAGATACGGAGTTAAATGTAAATAATTGTATTTTTGAAAATCCGTGCGTACTCACTACAACGTCGATGTGCTCGCGTCCCCTCTCCGTGACACCCTCTTGCATCTCATTTATCCTCGTAGCTCCGTCTCGCTTTTAACCCATTTGACAAATTTTGAGTTTGTGGTAGTTTTAAAAGTAATAGAATGGTAATAGTGTACTTTGCGATTGCGAATAAACTACATTTTCGATATTTTTTCTTTGTTCTCGCGCGGTAGATTACGACGAAAGTGAAATGAATAATATAGACAATACTAGTTCTTCTGAAAGTGAAATTGATTCATGTGTCAAATTTAAGCTAATAAAAGGACAACGGTGTATTATATGTACAACAACAGGTGCCTCCGTAAACGCTACAGAAAAAAGTTTTTATACCTTTTTACTATCGACAAAGATCCGAAATGACATAAACAAAACTACAGATGTTGAGATTCAAAAGGCGATTTATGATGGTAAAAATGGAAACCTGAAATCTATTTATTGGCATAAAAATTGCTACATTGGTTACACCAGCAAAAAAAACATTGAAGTTTTACGAAAGAGATCTGAAAGGTTGAAAGAATATAAAGAAGCTGGCATAGAACCACCACAACCTCGTTGCAAAACATTACGTAAAATGTTATTCGACATAAATAAATGTGTGTTTTGTCAGAAGCGTTCTGCAGAGAAGCGATTGTCACAAGTCATGTCCACAAACATAGAAAAAAAAAATCAAACATATAGCGTCCAAGTCCTCCGAGGTTCTTCAACGGATTGGACCGCACGATTTAATAGCGATGGAAATAAAATATCATCCCAACTGTCTAACTGTACAAAATAGAAAATTTTGTAAGGAACCAAAATATGCAATTAGAGAAAGTGCAAACGCAATTGACATTAACTCCGAAGAAAACAACCCCCTAAAAAAAATTATAATAATTGTTAAAAGTGGCATTGAAAAGGGAAAGGCATTTACAGCAACATCCATATACAATCGATACAATTTATTTCCATCGCTATTAAATCGTGCGTTCCAATCCGTTGAAGAACCTCGGAGGACTTGGACGCTATATGTTTGATTTTTTTTTTCTATGTTTGTGGACATGACTTGTGACAATCGCTTCTCTGCAGAACGCTTCTGACAAAACACACATTTATTTATGTCGAATAACATTTTACGTAATGTTTTGCAACGAGGTTGTGGTGGTTAGTATATAAATAAGGAGTGTTCTGGCGCAGCCCCTCCCATAAGAAACACATGTAAAACGAAATATGCTGTTTTTCGGTTTTTGATACTGGTCTGGCCGTCCACAGATGGCGCTATCATTACATCACTTTTATTCTCAAGGTGCATGAAAAAATACTACTTTTTGCGTAATTAATTGTTAATTTAGCACTTTGTTTCATATTTTGATTGATTGATCTAATTAATTTATGTAATTTATGACTTTGATTGACTGGATTAATTAAATTCTTGTTTAATTCGTGGAATTTCGGGAATTCATTCGCGGGTTGATTGACCTGATTAATTTAATTGATATGTGTATGTGTATGTAATTAATTTTTATTGATGTAATTAATTTTGATCGAGCCGCGGGGTTGATTCAAGGTTCGGTTTTACATCCGGTCTGGCCGTCCACGTATACGAGGTATCAACCCGCCCTCAGGTCATTAATTTCGCACTTTGATTCATATTTTGATTGATTGATCTAATTAATTTATGTAATTTATGACTTTGATTGACTGGATTAATTAAATTCTTGTTTAATTCATGGAATTAATTCACGGGTTGATTGACCTGATTAATTTAATTGATATGTGTGTGTGATCTAATTAATTTTTATTGATCTATTTAATTTTGATTGAGCCGCGGGGTTGATTCAAGGTTACGCCTCCTTTAGAAATATGAAATACAAAACTGCAAGTCGAGACGTGTTTACAGTTTAAAAACATGACGTCATCAACCTTCAATGAGTAAGAGTGAGATAACAGACATTCAAACAGAGATGGAAATAGTAATTAAAATAGAAATTTTGAAGTAGGTCTTAAAGATTATATGGAAAGCCCCTTTAGTGATTTGTATAGCTTAAAATATCTTAAAGGAATTTTTACCTAATTTCATACTTTTCGTACTTTGGTTGGCCTGTGAGTTTAATTGACGCATTGAATCGTTATCCTTAGACATTAGAAACTTTCTACACTTTGATGCATTTAAATAATTACTCAAAAATATTAAGATAAATATTTATCTTTAGGAGAATTAAATCAGGAAATAAAAAACTCAATTCATAAAACATTTTATTGTAGGAAATACAAATACACTAGAATTATTATTTCTATCATATTTATCTCTAATCTAATAGTTAAATTAACAATGAATATTTTTTCCAAAAATTTAAAAAATCATTTTCCTATAATATTAATTATTTTACAGATTACCATAAAGGAAGTTGTTATCATTTACGTCACCACTGACATTTAAAATATGATTTTTATATAAAATTATAACATATGTAATATTACAACAAATACGTTCTTATATGACCTTCAATAGGATTACGACAAATAGGGCATTTTGATAGACGCATTATACAAGGGGGCGCATACACAGAAATGGCCACAAGAGCTTATTGTTAATGTAACTGAATTGATCAAACAAACTTTACATAGGAACTGATTTGACCCTCGATCAACTATTTCCTGGGATGCAGAATTCAATGATTTTAATTCATTTTCATGGGGTGCTGAATTCACTGATTCTAATTCATTTTCCTCAGGCGGACATTCACGCTCAGGGTAGCTGTTGGGTCTATACTCAAAATAATTATCCCTCAATATGAATGCCGAATGAGCAATTAGGACTCCAATGTATATGATCCCCCATAGGAGTGTCACCTACAGTCCAATCGCATAGTGCAATCTAATAGTTAAATTAACAATAAATATTTGTTTCAAAAAATTAAAAATCATTTTCCTATAATATTAATTGCTGGGTTGATTCAAGGTTACGCCTCCTTTGGAACTATGAAATACAAAACGTATTTTTTCTACAGGTCGAGACATGTTTAAAAGTGGGTTCTCACTACGTACATGTCCTGGATAATACAAGTATCATACAAGTATTTAAAAAGTCTAGAAAAATTTCAGATATGTTTAATACAAGTTGTAGATTTTCAGAAGTATGCAACTGCATTTGTTGGTGTATAGGACATGTATTATACAAGTACGGCCGATCCGAAGTGGATGGAAAACACATACATGTCTGACAACTTGCGACTGCACATTACGTATTTTCAAAGCCTTCTATAGTGTTTTATCGCAAATGGAGTGGTCAAAAGAGAACACAATTCAATTAGTTGAATTTTTAAGGCAGAATGAAGTATTATTGATCGAAACGCAAAAAACGATGCACTTCGTTCGATTACTGATAATTTAAAATTCAGCGAAATAGATGTGGATAAAAAAGTTTCTACTCCACCACCTTTGCCTTCTTTTGGGACTTTCATTATTATTACTTGCTAATCGAAAATTAAATAACTTGACGCGGCAGAAACAAACATATAAGTTCTTCGTTTGAAGCCATTTTGTAAACAACTTTACAATACAATGTGAACCAGTAATGTTTTATACATTATCTACTACTTGTATTTAAAAATGTATAAGACTTTGTTTATGATAAATTTGAGAAAGTATTATACAAGTATAATACATGTATGCCAATTTATCCCAGACTTGTTGGTAATGTAAACCCCGCTTAACAGTTTAAAAAACATGACGTCATCTTCGAACCCTCAATGAGTAAGGGTGGGGGAAAATTGTGATTTTAATTGACGCATTGAATCTTTATCCTTAGAGATTAGAAACTTTCTACACAGGGTTTTTGATGTACTTAAATAATTACTTGAAAATATTCAGATAAATATTTATCTTTTGGAGAATTAAATCAGGAAATAAAAAACTGAATTCATAAAACATTTTATTGTAGGAAATACAAATACACTAGAATTATTATTTCTATCATATTTATCTCTAATCTAATAGTTAAATTAACAATAACTATTTTTTTCAAAAAATTAAAAATCATTTTCGTATAATATTAATTATTTTACAGATTACTGTAAAGGATATTGTTATCATTTACGTCACCACTGATATTTAAAATATGATTTTTTATATAAAATTATAACATAGGTAATATTACAACCAATACGTTCTTATATGACCTTTAATAGGATTACGACAAATAAGACATTTTGATAGACGCATTATCCAAGGGGTGCATACACAGAAATAACCACAGGGGCTTAATGTTAATGTAACTGAATTGATCAAACAAACTTTACATAGGAACTGATTTGGCCCTCGATCAACTATTTCCTGGGATGGAGGATTCAATGATTTTAATTCATTTTCCTGGGGCAGACATTCACGCTCAAGGTAGCTGTTGGGTCTATACTCAATATAATTATCCCTCAATATGAATGGGCAATTAGGACTCCAACGTATATGATCCCCGTCCCCCCATAGGAGTGTCACCTATAGTCCAATCGCGTAGTGCAACTCCGCAAAATTCACATTTAACAACATCATACATTCCCATGTTAGAATCCTGCTTGAGCTAAATCATGAGGCTTAATGAACTTGCATGACCAATTTCTAAAGGAATTAAACCTATGCGTTTCAAGTTACATGTCCATGGCTACTGAGGTTTTATGAAGTGAAAATTCTACTTATCCACCACCCTCCACTAAGAAAAACGTAATAATTTATAAAAAAGTTTTTTATTTTTTGTTATATTTTATTATATATAAATATGACATATTTCAATAGAGACCCTAACATTACTACCCAAGTCCTCATTTGCTACTCACATTTTATCATCCAACCATCAATTTAATATTAATTCTGATATTAAAATTTTACACGTTTGTAATAAAGGCCCGAAATTAAATGTTTTGAAAATCTTAGAAATTAATAAAACTTACAAAAATAATCCAGGTTATGTCTTGAAGGAAATAACTAATTTCAGTATTTTTAAACTTAAAATAATTTTACAGTTTCCTGTAATTTTAGTAGATTTCTATTTTAACTTTGTAGATTTCTAGTTCAATTTGTTGCAATTTTTCAAATTTTTCATGATGTGCTGTTTCAATTTTTGTGTTTGTTAAATTTTATAATAATCCTATGGATTTCAGGACATTGGTTCCTCAAACCCATGTTCCTTTTGTGAACCTTTTTATTTAACACTTCATGTTATTTAAAATTTAAATTTTTATGAAATTTTTATTATATTTTACTATTTTTACATCTACCATATGGTAAGTTCTTATTAATGTATTTAGACCTAAGGCTTATTTGTTATACATTTTTAGCATCTGAAGATGCCCTCTTAAGGGTGAAAACGTGAATGCTACTTTAATTATTTTTAAATTTACATCAATTAAATCTGTGGGTTATGACTAAGTGTTTTTAAACCTTCGTTTTATTTCATTCCTAACCCATTTTGTATTCCAATCAATCTTAATAATTTAATATGACATTTGTTATAGCGCATGAGCATACATTTAAATTATGATTAAAACATTTAGGCGGGCTAGGTTTAAGTTTGAATTAAGTTTCTTCAATAGAATGAACTTTATCATACAGAAATTTTTTTAAGTACAAATTACATTTTTCAAGGCCTTTACAATATACTAGATCAACATTAGCAGTATGACATTGTAAAATTTCAGGTGTTTAAACAAGATGTATTAAATTTAAAACATGTCTATGACGATCATGTCGGAACAGATATACCTTTCGAAGAATTCAAAGCCGTATGTGCAAAATGTTGGAAAGAAAAATATGGATTTATTGTGATAGATAGATACTGATTCTAATATTAATATGGGTAGATTTCGTAAGGGTTCAATTGTTATATAAGCATATAAACAGTACCGAGCAGTTCAAGAGCAGTCCAAAGCGGTCCAAAGCAGTCCAAAGCGGTTCAAGAGCGGTTCAAAGCGGTTCGAAGCGGTCCAAGAGCGATTCAAAAGCAGTTCAAGAGCGGTTCAAAGCGGTTCAAAGCGGTTCAAGAGCGGTTCAAAGCGGTTCAAAGCGGTTCAAAAGCGGTTCGAAGCGGTTCAAAAGCAGTTCAAAAGCAGTTCAAGAGCGGTTCAAAGCGGTTCAAAGCAGTTCAAAAGCGGTTCAAGAGCGGTTCAAAGCGGTTCAAGGCGGTTCAAAAGAGGTTCAAGAGCGGTTCAAAGCAGTTCAAAAGCAGTTCAAGAGCGGTTCAATGCAGTTCAAAAGCAGTTCAAGAGCGGTTCAAAAGCAGTTCAAGAGCGGTGCAAAGCGGTTCAAGATGGATAAATCAGATATAGAGAGTTAAAGAAAAAATCATTCAGGCCCGCAATTCGATAAAGCACAAGTATGCTGAATTAAGAAAATGTAAACGCTTTGACATCACTCGATCTCGATTGGAATACCAAGAGCCCCCCAGAACATTGGCGAGTACATAGGTAATTACTTCCATGGCATATGCTAGTGCTGTGAAAATTATGAAGTGTCCATTCAATGTTATTTTGGATGAAGAAAGCTATAAAAATTTAATGAACATGACTGACTATATAGGCACACGTATGGAGTTACTATAGCAGTACGGGTTTACAGAATTTTACAACGCGATGCTTATACATTATGATGGGGACGACAGCCTTTTTGAAAAATTTAAAATATGCACTGTGTAAAATAAAAATGGACCAAATAGGTGTAATATGGTTGAAATGCTTATGTTATATCCAGAAAAAAATATTAGACGATTATATAGCTAGCCTAAAAACTAGTGGTACTCTATCAAAGTCCTAATCATCGTCACGTATACGCGTCGTGTACTGAGTGTAGTAATTTATCGAATTTATAAGTAGAGTGCTTATTAATTAATTAATTAATTAGTTAATTAATTATAATATTTAAAGTTTATATATTTGTAACGCAAACATTTCTATGCATTTTAAGACTTGTATAAAACTTGCAAGTTCAGTTCACGACTAGGAATAATCAAAACCTTTGTGGTTTGGTCATAAACAAGTTTCGACATAAACAACCTATAAAGTGTATAAAAACGGCTCGCTAGTGTAAGATCACCCTCAATGTTTCTACGTCAAGCGCTTGAAAATAGTTAGTAAAGTCTAGTTTTACCAAATTCACTAAGATATACTCCAGATATAGTCGTTGCTATGAAGATGGTTATCAAGCACCAGCACCACATCAGACAGGACTTCAAGGAGGTCCTGCTAAACAAATCAAGACAGCTTCGTCGTCGTATCCGGGTGCTTATTTTCATCAATCACCAATTTTTTAACTTGGCGCTGAAGATTTCAAACGTTTTGAAAATGAACCAATGAAAAAATTAATTTAATTGATACGTGTGTATATGGGTGTGTGATCTAATTAATTTTTATAGATTACTTTCAGGGGTTCGTGCAGCTGAGCAAGTGCAGTCTCCAGGTGTTGATCACCCGCGCCTTGATGCTGACCCCTTGCGACCTCAGCCCCGAGAAACGCAGGCCACTGCGTTTCGTCTAGCTAAAAACCAACGGGTCTGTGGACGCAGGGGGTCAGCATCAAGGCGCGGGTGATCAACACCTGGAGACTGCACTTGCTCAGCTGCACGAACCCCTGAAAGTAATCTATAAAAATTAATTAGATCACACACCCATATACACACGTATCAATTAAATTAATTTTTTCATTGGTTCATTTTCAAAACGTTTGAAATCTTCAGCGCCAAGTTAAAAAATTGGTGATTGATGAAAATAAGCACCCGGATACGACGACGAAGCTGTCTTGATTTGTTTAGCAGGACCTCCTTGAAGTCCTGTCTGATGTGGTGCTGGTGGTTGATAACCATCTTCATAGCAACGACTATATCTGGAGTATATCTTAGTGAATTTGGTAAAACTAGACTTTACTAACTATTTTCAAGCGCTTGACGTAGAAACATTGAGGGTGATCTTACACTAGCGAGCCGTTTTTATACACTTTATAGGTTGTTTATGTCGAAACTTGTTTATGACCAAACCACAAAGGTTTTGATTATTCCTAGTCGTGAACTGAACTTGCAAGTTTTATACAAGTCTTAAAATGCATAGAAATGCTTGCGTTACAAATATATAAACTTTAAATATTATAATTAATTAACTAATTAATTAATTAATTAATATGCACTCTACTTATAAATTCGATAAATTACTACACTCAGTACACGACGCGTATACGTGACGATGATTAGGACTTTGATAGAGTACCACTAGTTTTTAGGCTAGCTATATAATCGTCTAATATTTTTTTCTGGATATAACATAAGCATTTCAACCATATTACACCTATTTGGTCCATTTTTATTTTACACAGTGCATATTTTAAATTTTTCAAAAAGGCTGTCGTCCCCATCATAATGTATAAGCATCGCGTTGTAAAATTCTGTAAACCCGTACTGCTATAGTAACTCCATACGTGGCCCGATATAGTCAGTCATGTTCATTAAATTTTTATAGCTTTCTTCATCCAAAATAACATTGAATGGACACTTCATAATTTTCACAGCACTAGCATATGCCATGGAAGTAATTACCTATGTACTCGCCAATGTTCTGGGGGGCTCTTGGTATTCCAATCGAGATCGAGTGATGTCAAAGCGTTTACATTTTCTTAATTCAGCATACTTGTGCTTTATCGAATTGCGGGCCTGAATGATTTTTTCTTTAACTCTCTATATCTGATTTATCCATCTTGAACCGCTTTGCACCGCTCTTGAACTGCTTTTGAACCGCTCTTGAACTGCTTTTGAACTGCATTGAACCGCTCTTGAACTGCTTTAGAACTGCTTTGAACCGCTCTTGAACCTCTTTTGAACCGCTTTGAACCGCTTTGAACCGCTCTTGAACCGCTTTTGAACTGCTTTGAACCGCTTTGAACCGCTCTTAAACTGCTTTTGAACTGCTTTTGAACCGCTCTTGGACCGCTTCGAACCGCTTTGAACCGCTCTTGAACCGCTTTGGACTGCTTTGGACCGCTTTGGACTGCTCTTGAACTGCTCGGTACTGTTTATATGCTTATATAACAATTGAACCCTTACGAAATCTACCCATATTAATATTAGAATCAGTATCTATCTATCACAATAAATCCATATTTTTCTTTCCAACATTTTGCACATACGGCTTTGAATTCTTCGAAAGGTATATCTGTTCCGACATGATCGTCATAGACATGTTTTAAATTTAATACATCTTGTTTAAACACCTGAAATTTTACAATGTCATACTGCTAATGTTGATCTAGTATATTGTAAAGGCCTTGAAAAATGTAATTTGTACTTAAAAAAATTTCTGTATGATAAAGTTCATTCTATTGAAGAAACTTAATTCAAACTTAAACCTAGTCCGCCTAAATGTTTTAATCATAATTTAAATGTATGCTCATGCGCTATAACAAATGTCATATTAAATTATTAAGATTGATTGGAATACAAAATGGGTTAGGAATGAAATAAAACGAAGGTTTAAAAACACTTAGTCATAACCCACAGATTTAATTGATGTAAATTTAAAAATAATTAAAGTAGCATTCACGTTTTCACCCTTAAGAGGGCATCTTCAGATGCTAAAAATGTATAACAAATAAGCCTTAGGTCTAAATACATTAATAAGAACTTACCATATGGTAGATGTAAAAATAGTAAAATATAATAAAAATTTCATAAAAATTTAAATTTTAAATAACATGAAGTGTTAAATAAAAAGGTTCACAAAAGGAACATGGGTTTGAGGAACCAATGTCCTGAAATCCATAGGATTATTATAAAATTTAACAAACACAAAAATTGAAACAGCACATCATGAAAAATTTGAAAAATTGCAACAAATTGAACTAGAAATCTACAAAGTTAAAATAGAAATCTACTAAAATTACAGGAAACTGTAAAATTATTTTAAGTTTAAAAATACTGAAATTAGTTATTTCCTTCAAGACATAACCTGGATTATTTTTGTAAGTTTTATTAATTTCTAAGATTTTCAAAACATTTAATTTCGGGCCTTTATTACAAACGTGTAAAATTTTAATATCAGAATTAATATTAAATTGATGGTTGGATGATAAAATGTGAGTAGCAAATGAGGACTTGGGTAGTAATGTTAGGGTCTCTATTGAAATATGTCATATTTATATATAATAAAATATAACAAAAAATAAAAAACTTTTTTATAAATTATTACGTTTTTCTTAGTGGAGGGTGGTGGATAAGTAGAATTTTCACTTCATAAAACCTCAGTAGCCATGGACATGCAACTTGAAACGCATAGGTTTAATTCCTTTAGAAATTGGTCATGCAAGTTCATTAAGCCTCATGATTTAGCTCAAGCAGGATTCTAACATGGGAATGTATGATGTTGTTAAATGTGAATTTTGCGGAGTTGCACTACGCGATTGGACTGTAGGTGACACTCCTATGGGGGGACGGGGATCATATACGTTGGAGTCCTAATTGCCCATTCATATTGAGGGATAATTATATTGAGTATAGACCCAACAGCTACCTTGAGCGTGAATGTCTGCCCCAGGAAAATGAATTAAAATCATTGAATCCTCCATCCCAGGAAATAGTTGATCGAGGGCCAAATCAGTTCCTATGTAAAGTTTGTTTGATCAATTCAGTTACATTAACATTAAGCCCCTGTGGTTATTTCTGTGTATGCACCCCTTGGATAATGCGTCTATCAAAATGTCTTATTTGTCGTAATCCTATTAAAGGTCATATAAGAACGTATTGGTTGTAATATTACCTATGTTATAATTTTATATAAAAAATCATATTTTAAATATCAGTGGTGACGTAAATGATAACAATATCCTTTACAGTAATCTGTAAAATAATTAATATTATACGAAAATGATTTTTAATTTTTTGAAAAAAATAGTTATTGTTAATTTAACTATTAGATTAGAGATAAATATGATAGAAATAATAATTCTAGTGTATTTGTATTTCCTACAATAAAATGTTTTATGAATTCAGTTTTTTATTTCCTGATTTAATTCTCCAAAAGATAAATATTTATCTGAATATTTTCAAGTAATTATTTAAGTACATCAAAAACCCTGTGTAGAAAGTTTCTAATCTCTAAGGATAAAGATTCAATGCGTCAATTAAAATCACAATTTTCCCCCACCCTTACTCATTGAGGGTTCGAAGATGACGTCATGTTTTTTAAACTGTTAAGCGGGGTTTACATTACCAACAAGTCTGGGATAAATTGGCATACATGTATTATACTTGTATAATACTTTCTCAAATTTATCATAAACAAAGTCTTATACATTTTTAAATACAAGTAGTAGATAATGTATAAAACATTACTGGTTCACATTGTATTGTAAAGTTGTTTACAAAATGGCTTCAAACGAAGAACTTATATGTTTGTTTCTGCCGCGTCAAGTTATTTAATTTTCGATTAGCAAGTAATAATAATGAAAGTCCCAAAAGAAGGCAAAGGTGGTGGAGTAGAAACTTTTTTATCCACATCTATTTCGCTGAATTTTAAATTATCAGTAATCGAACGAAGTGCATCGTTTTTTGCGTTTCGATCAATAATACTTCATTCTGCCTTAAAAATTCAACTAATTGAATTGTGTTCTCTTTTGACCACTCCATTTGCGATAAAACACTATAGAAGGCTTTGAAAATACGTAATGTGCAGTCGCAAGTTGTCAGACATGTATGTGTTTTCCATCCACTTCGGATCGGCCGTACTTGTATAATACATGTCCTATACACCAACAAATGCAGTTGCATACTTCTGAAAATCTACAACTTGTATTAAACATATCTGAAATTTTTCTAGACTTTTTAAATACTTGTATGATACTTGTATTATCCAGGACATGTACGTAGTGAGAACCCACTTTTAAACATGTCTCGACCTGTAGAAAAAATACGTTTTGTATTTCATAGTTCCAAAGGAGGCGTAACCTTGAATCAACCCAGCAATTAATATTATAGGAAAATGATTTTTAATTTTTTGAAACAAATATTTATTGTTAATTTAACTATTAGATTGCACTATGCGATTGGACTGTAGGTGACACTCCTATGGGGGATCATATACATTGGAGTCCTAATTGCTCATTCGGCATTCATATTGAGGGATAATTATTTTGAGTATAGACCCAACAGCTACCCTGAGCGTGAATGTCCGCCTGAGGAAAATGAATTAGAATCAGTGAATTCAGCACCCCATGAAAATGAATTAAAATCATTGAATTCTGCATCCCAGGAAATAGTTGATCGAGGGTCAAATCAGTTCCTATGTAAAGTTTGTTTGATCAATTCAGTTACATTAACAATAAGCTCTTGTGGCCATTTCTGTGTATGCGCCCCCTTGTATAATGCGTCTATCAAAATGCCCTATTTGTCGTAATCCTATTGAAGGTCATATAAGAACGTATTTGTTGTAATATTACATATGTTATAATTTTATATAAAAATCATATTTTAAATGTCAGTGGTGACGTAAATGATAACAACTTCCTTTATGGTAATCTGTAAAATAATTAATATTATAGGAAAATGATTTTTTAAATTTTTGGAAAAAATATTCATTGTTAATTTAACTATTAGATTAGAGATAAATATGATAGAAATAATAATTCTAGTGTATTTGTATTTCCTACAATAAAATGTTTTATGAATTGAGTTTTTTATTTCCTGATTTAATTCTCCTAAAGATAAATATTTATCTTAATATTTTTGAGTAATTATTTAAATGCATCAAAGTGTAGAAAGTTTCTAATGTCTAAGCATAACGATTCAATGCGTCAATTAAACTCACAGGCCAACCAAAGTACGAAAAGTATGAAATTAGGTAAAAATTCCTTTAAGATATTTTAAGCTATACAAATCACTAAAGGGACTTTCCATATAATCTTTAAGACCTACTTCAAAATTTCTATTTTAATTACTATTTCCATCTCTGTTTGAATGTCTGTTATCTCACTCTTACTCATTGAAGGTTGATGACGTCATGTTTTTAAACTGTAAACACGTCTCGACTTGCAGTTTTGTATTTCATATTTCTAAAGGAGGCGTAACCTTGAATCAACCCCGCGGCTCAATCAAAATTAAATAGATCAATAAAAATTAATTAGATCACACACACATATCAATTAAATTAATCAGGTCAATCAACCCGTGAATTAATTCCATGAATTAAACAAGAATTTAATTAATCCAGTCAATCAAAGTCATAAATTACATAAATTAATTAGATCAATCAATCAAAATATGAATCAAAGTGCGAAATTAATGACCTGAGGGCGGGTTGATACCTCGTATACGTGGACGGCCAGACCGGATGTAAAACCGAACCTTGAATCAACCCCGCGGCTCGATCAAAATTAATTACATCAATAAAAATTAATTACATACACATACACATATCAATTAAATTAATCAGGTCAATCAACCCGCGAATGAATTCCCGAAATTCCACGAATTAAACAAGAATTTAATTAATCCAGTCAATCAAAGTCATAAATTACATAAATTAATTAGATCAATCAATCAAAATATGAAACAAAGTGCTAAATTAACAATTAATTACGCAAAAAGTAGTATTTTTTCATGCACCTTGAGAATAAAAGTGATGTAATGATAGCGCCATCTGTGGACGGCCAGACCAGTATCAAAAACCGAAAAACAGCATATTTCGTTTTACATGTGTTTCTTATGGGAGGGGCTGCGCCAGAACACTCCTTATTTATATACTGTGGTTCTATGCCAGCTTCTTTATATTCTTTCAACCTTTCAGATCTCTTTCGTAAAACTTCAATGTTTTTTTTGCTGGTGTAACCAATGTAGCAATTTTTATGCCAATAAATAGATTTCAGGTTTCCATTTTTACCATCATAAATCGCCTTTTGAATCTCAACATCTGTAGTTTTGTTTATGTCATTTCGGATCTTTGTCGATAGTAAAAAGGTATAAAAACTTTTTTCTGTAGCGTTTACGGAGGCACCTGTTGTTGTACATATAATACACCGTTGTCCTTTTATTAGCTTAAATTTGACACATGAATCAATTTCACTTTCAGAAGAACTAGTATTGTCTATATTACTCATTTCACTTTCGTCGTAATCTACCGCGCGAGAACAAAGAAAAAATATCGAAAATGTAGTTTATTCGCAATCGCAAAGTACACCATTACCATTCTATTACTTTTAAAACTACCACAAACTCAAAATTTGTCAAATGGGTCAAAAGCGAGACGGAGCTACGAGGATAAATGAGATGCAAGAGGCTGTCACGGAGAGGGGACGCGAGCACATCGACGTTGTAGTGAGTACGCACGGATTTTCAAAAATACAATTATTTACATTTAACTCCGTATCTTGTTCCATTTTTATGTAAAAAATATGATTAAAGCATCAACACCTTCTAAACACATTTACGAACCTTTTTTAAAGAATAAAGTTTTTTGATTTTCGCCCCCCTTTATGAGAAAATCCGGTGTAAAGGAAAAAGTGTAACATTTTAATTAAAGGTTCGAACGGAGATATTCAATGTTTTACCTTTTTTTGGCCGTAAGCGCCCATGTATTTTTGGAACTTTGATGAATTAAAAAATATATAAATAAATCAAAACTTTAGACCTATTTTAGACCAAAAAATAGTGTACGATCTCCTCTACACGATGGTATGCTTATCTCGATTTTTCATCATAGTGCCCTTCTGCCCATTCTAATTTTTGATTACTTTTGGATTTAGACTAATTATGACATAAGCTTTCCAACAGTGTGGGTTTCAGCTTGTGACACTGATCCCCCCACAGAAGTCACTTTTAAGCATCTTTTCATTGCTTGGGCTCTCTACTATGACTACTTATTCTTTTATGTAGAAATTGCTTCGTCTGACCAATGTAACAGCACTGGCAATCAAGACAATTAATTTTATAAACCACATCAGTTTGATTTATTTTAGGTGTACTGGATTTTAAATTAGAAAAGAATTTTTGGGAAGTATTGTGATTTTTAAAACAGACATTTATTTTATAACTTTTAAATAGATTATTAAGTTTTGGAGCCAAATTTTCAACGTACGGGAGTACCATATAGTGAATAGGAGCTTCATTAGTTTTTTTTGGTTTATAATTATTGTATATCAGGTGTATTCTCTTTTTTATGTATTTATTTATAAATTGAATAGGGAAATCATTTAACAGTAAAGTAGATTTTACTTTTTACTTTCCCATACCACCACTGGTATATGGGAAGTATTGATATCATGAAAATTTTCGAAGTCGAGATTTTCGCGGAAATACGTGTTTTGGGCCCCCAGGAACCCAAAAAAGTGGTGTAGAAAAAATGTCTGTCTGTGGGTGTGTGTATGTGTGTGTGTATGTGTGTGTGTATGTGCGTGTGTGTATGTGTGTGTAAACAAATTCGATTGTGGATCTTCACTATCGAATAAATAATGATATGCGATAGTGATACTGATAGTGGTCAAAGTGGTCATCACTGGATCCGGAGGGCCCAGGGGACAGAGAACCGATGTAGGTTACAGAGTCGTGGGGATGTAGGCCGGCTATATACAAGTGCTCAGCACCGTCCTGCCAGTTAAATCAAAGTGCTTCTTCGTCGGCAGTTGTTGGATTTACCACAGGTGAGTTCGTGATGAGATTGTTTATGTGTGTGTGTGTGCTAAAAGTTTAACGAGGTGAACTGCGGGCGTGAGTGTAGTACCTACTCCGGAGACTTTAATGAGTGATACTGAGGGATTTCATTTTTCAGTAGATTTTTTGTTAATTTAATTTTTTATATTGAAATAATATCAAGGGTTGTTATTTAATACGACTTTATTACGTCATGATTTTTTTGTTAACGTCCCTTTGTAACCAACACTCACAGGCAAGCCTCATTTTTTCAAGTGAATTAAAAATTACAGTTTCCAAGAATTTAATAATTCTATAGGGGTTGATTTTTTCGTAGTATATTTAGACAGAATCGTTTAAAACTATACGGAGAATCTCAGATAAAAATTAAGGGTCGTATTTTTTTTTTTGATACTTTTAATGTTTTCAAGAACTTGAATTTCTGAACCTTTAAGGTAGATGTTTTTCCCCTTTGTATGTCTGATAGAAGAAACTAAGGGCTATAATTTAGGGTAGTTTTGAGACCCTTAAGACAAGCGTAGCGATTACCGCGAATTTTTAAAACTTCGACTCGATTTTGCCCTCTTTTCAGGATTTTACATTTTTTTTATTTCGGAACCTTCCAGATAAATATTTTTCCCTTTTGGATGTTTGATAGAAGAAACTAAGGGCTATAATTTAGGGTAGTTTTCAAACCTTTAAGACTAGTGTAGCGATTACCGCCAGTTTTTAAAATTTCGACTCGATTTTGGGCTCTTTTCAGGATTTAATTTTTTTTATTTCGGAACCTTCAAAGCAAATGTTTTTCCCTTTTGGGTGTCTGATAGAAGAAACTAAGGGCTATAATTTAGGGTAGTTTTCAAACCTTTAAGACAAGTGTCGCGATTACCGCGAATTTTTAAAATTTCGACTCGATTTTGCGCGCTTTTCAAGATTTTCAAAAACTTTTATTTCTAAACTTCAAGACAGTTTTTTTTTCACTTTTGGCTGCATAATAAAAAATACTAAACCCTAACACCCCAGTTTAAAAACCACTGACCAATACCATCCCTTATTTGAGCAAATAATTTATTTTACAAGAACGCATGAGTGTACAACAGGAATTGATTAAAAAAAAAAGGGCATGTTATGGAGAATGCCTAACAGATTATGTAGATCAAACATTATATGTAAATACGATTGACATCCTTTAGACTGAGCCTACGTCGGCAAATGGGGCATTTTCTGCGCGTCCTTATTTCCGTTTTGATGCACCTGGTGCAGTACACGTGCCCGCACCTTGTGACACTAATTTGTATCGTATCAGGTCTCTCCATGCAAATTGGACATATAATGTAGCTGCTATCCTGTGCTACCTAAAAATGTTAACACTTATTTTTATAATCTATGCGTAAAATTTTTCTTACTAGGTCGGTCATTGACGTTGTAGCATCTATTTTTCTTTTCTTATTGAAATTCTCAATTGTTGATGCTTCTGATGGATCAAGAATCTCGTCTTCATCACAGTCAATTTTGTCGCACCGTATATTTCTGGATGACGAGTTATTTTTCCTTTTTAAACCGTCATTCGATGAATCAGACTGAAAAAGACTTAAATATAAAAAAAAAACATTTTATTACCTCAAAAAAATGTTTACCTCCATTTTATTTATGTATTTATGGTAATTTAACAAGGTATCAAAATATGGGTGAAATTCGCAACGTTTATAAAAGAAATTTTATAATATATATTTATCGGTAAGTTTTAGTACATGAAATTTTGCAGATTGTCAAAATTAAGCCGAGATTTTTTCAAAATAAAACCTATATAACAAAATTTGTTTTATAGTACCTATTCTTCTCTTTATTATTCAGAGTAGGCGATGTCAACTTTTGATATATAACTCTAAACGTTACAAACGTCGTTTTGACGTTGCAATAAGATTTATTTTCTGTATGGATCAAAGATCTACACTAATTAACTGCCATGGTCGTTGAACTGAAGTATGTCTACCTAACAAACCTGGGGGTGGTCTTTGGTCGGATTTAGTAGTCAAGCAAATGATACATTGCCGAATCCAGCAAACGATGGTAAGTTTTGTAAATGCCTGCGAGTTAAGATATATTAGAATGCTTAGCCCGCTAAGATAAGCTCACGTTATCAACCTGCCTTTCCTAGAATAGTTTTTGCTTGCATAGATGATTATAATTAGACAGTTACTCTGTATGCAATTGAAATAATCCTCTTCCAGGAATGGAAAAAGCTGTCAGAGGTCGTGACTTTTCATGAACTGGAACTTGCCAGTAGGCTGATTTCACGTCTAGAGAGGTGAGGTATTTTGCATTTCTTAAACGATCCAAAATGGTATTTATAAACGGGAGAGGGTATACATCTTTCTGTGTGACTTTTTATTCAAAAGACGAAAATCGACGCAGAGCTTCCGTCTCGATTGGGGACCATTAAAATGGGAGAAGCCCAAGGACTTCTTTATCATCAATCTCTTCTTGCATGGCAGGAGAAACACGGTAGGCTCGTTGTCGAATTGGCGACGCAGTTGTAAGTATTTCATGTGAAACCAAATTCGTACAACCTATTTTGTTACCCATTAAAGAAAAATATTTACTTATTGGCGAGGTGGTCCAAACGAACTAGTTGATCTGAAGATAAAAATTCTTTAGCGATAATAGCATTTACTGGAGGCAATATTTCAGGTTCTGGTTGAAATGTCCAACATCCGGGGTTCATATCTGGAATGATTTCCATAAGAACCCAAAAGTCGGTACCCAGAATTAGAGTGTGGGTAAGATCTGGCACTACAAGCATAGTTATTACCTTTATTTTTCCTTCTAATTTAACAGGTAGGTAATGTCACGGTTCCCAAAATCGCACAAACTTCATTGTTGGCAACAGAACAGTGAGATGTAGGTAGTAGATGGTCTAATTTGAACACCAAGGGATTTTATAATATTCCATCCAGGGGCTCCTAAAATTGTTTTGGAAGCTCCTGTATTTAAGAGGCCTTTCAAGGAGACTCCCAGGATGTCTACAGTTAGGTATGGTCGATTGTCTCCTGAACAATGGCTAAGAATGTAATTTAAGATTGGAGTAGTTTCACTGCGATCTTCCACAGAAGGTATAAGATTATGGACCTTTATTTTCTTGGAAGGGGGACAAACAGGCAGGTCTACAACTGTCCCCTTCTCTCGTTTCCCGAACACTTGGGGCAGGTACGAGAAGTGAAATTTGGATTACCACATCGGAAACAATGTAATCGTTTTATAGCTGTACATTGGCTTGATCTATGACCGGATTGAGAGCAATTCCAGGAGGTAACTACAGCAATGGAAACTGGAACTTCTGGATTATGCTGATTAGGTGTTGTGCATGAAGCAGATTCTTCAATTGCACATGTCGTAAATTTACTTGGACGTCTTCTTACTCCTAAATCAGGTTCGAGTAATTGGCTGCTATTCATAGAAGGATTTTTGAATTTACTAGCAGCGACTTGTGCATCCTCTATGGCCTTAGGTACATACTCGCTTCAACTCTAAAAGTGAATTAACGGAATGCAAAGCTAAATTCGTGGTGAAACATGGTTGTAAATTCCTGCGAATTATCTGGAGTCGAGTTAGGTCTGGTGGTAGGGAAGGTAATCGTAAAAATAAGTTTTCCATGATGGAGATATAGATAGCAACTTTTTCTGAAGAATGTTGGGTGCGATTTCGAATCTCGTCCCAAAGATTTTCTTCATAGTCATGTGGTAAGAAAGTGATTTTTAATTGTGCTACCAATTCGTCCCAGGAAAATATAGAATGTCTTGCAGCACGATACCATTGTAGGGCATCACCTCGAAAAAATCAGACGCAAAATTTTTCTGGCTTTGTCATTGGCTCGCAGGAATTGGTTCATTCCCAAACTATTCGTTTGGCGAATAATGACCTAAAATACAACAAACCGGATTTTATAAATAGTGATATACTACTCCAGATGAATTGTGCCATTTTGGAATCACCCTGTACAGTATGAAAAGCGTAACATTGTGTGCTTTTCCTACGAGGTCCTGTTTTTTTAAATTTCAAGTTAAAAAATCATGAGTGATGATGAATTTTCAAGTCTTAGGACTCTTCTAAATCTGGCGAAAGCAGTAAATATGACAACAAGTGTTGTCTACTTACTTGACAATAATGGAAGTAACTTCCGGTTTTGTGGGCATCAGGAAATTCTCTATTTAGAGACGAAATTAATGCCCCTTCATAGTCGGTCATGATGAGCCTCGGTTTGATTTCCGGAACAATTCTTTTTAATGCAGAAAAAAGTGCATTATCAGCTGGCACTCTTCTATTGTTCATCAACGCGAATACGCAAGGAAACGCCTAAAATATGAAAACATTACACATAATATGTCGTTTAACGTAAGTAAAATGTATATTATTTCCAGTTTAAAATACCCATTATTGTAATAATTATAAATTTTTTGTATTTTGAGGCAGCTTAATTAATTTTAAAAACAAAACGGAGATTTTTTAGCAGGGTATTGTGCATAATAAATGTAATATATAATTAATATTATAATAGTCTGAATTCGCTCTATTATGATATGAATTTAATATCGCATGAAAGTATAAGGGACTGTTTGTAATAGTAATCGAATAAGTTAAACGTATTTACTGAGGAACGAACAAAAAAAGTTCTCTTTAGCTTAAAGAATCAGTGTACTTACGTAACCGTATTTGACAGCCAGTATCGTTAGCAACTGACTACTGTTGGGGTGTTTGGGCCTAGTTTTGAACGTCCCATCTATATGGATTTCTTTGGCTTTGGATAATAGATCACAATTAAATCTTCGGCCAAAAATAACACAGAAGTATTGGTTCCTGTGCCTACAGTTCCCCGACAAAATGGCTTGCTGTCAACGGTACCAAATCTTAAATTAGTCTGCGAAATAATGCCCAGCTCTTCTAAGGAAGTTGGGATTCCCGGCTGAGCTTTCCGTCTTTCCCGTCTCATAACTTGAGACAAATTAATAAACGATAGTTTGGAAGAAGCTTCAACTTCCGCTCTAAATATAAACAATAAAAAAAAAGTATTATTTGATGAAGCACATTGTCAATATCAAAAAACTACATATTTTCTCTAACAATTTTTTTTAGGCAACTATCAAAATGAACTTACCCAGCACTTTTTTCTAAAAAAATCGATTTTAGTTGGTTGCTTGTGCTAACGGCATGTGTTACGATCTCGTTTTTCAATAGCAAGCTAGCCTTTTTTGCAAAATCTGGTAGATGATTATGTTGCTCGTCCCCCGGAACTTTTTGAAACGCCTCCCCGTTGCACTTGGCCCTAGCTTTGCAGTCTTTTTTTATACAGACCAAATACATATCTCCGTTTTTCGCGTAACATTTACGCCTATAGAAAAAACCTTCGCTTATTACTACACAAGTGTAGAATGTAGACCCGATTTTATCACTTTGAATTGTTTCAATTTCCATTTTCACGCAAACTATAACAACACTTCACGCACAAAGCAAACTATTCACACGAAATCGAAATAGTGATTAAAATTTGTTAGGGTGATCTGCTTTAATAGCTAATTAAGAACCCCCAAATTTCCTTTGCACCCCCACTTCTACAGGAATCTAGGAGCTCAACTTATATGACAATAACTTAAAATTCAAGCAGCTTTAGGAATGTTTATGTCATAATTATTATCATAAATATTAAAGAATAAGGAAAATAAGTTCCTATAAGTTGAACCTTAAAATTCCAAAGCTTTCACGAAGTGCAGTTAATGATTATTTGTTTGATTTCCTATAAAATTTGCATTAGAATCAAAGAGTTCAGAATAATATTGTAATTATTGTAGATACTGTAATGGTATTAGTCAATTCAACAAATAGTTTAATGTTTGTTAATGGTTCATTGGCCTTACAAAGTCCAATCGAATGTGCAACTGTAGAATAAGCAATATTGTATTGAACTAAAATATGTAATGCGAAGAGAGATTAAGAAAGGAGTAGACAATAAAGTGTGAGTTGGAAATGACTGGTTTTCTTTTTGAGTAAACCAACCCTCGTCCGAGTAGGGACATTACAATACTATTATTAATTAATTTTTTACAGAGTACTTCTGTTTGTAAAAACAACAAGCTTAAATCTACAAAGATATAAAGAGAAAAAATCACTCTAATAACGTGTTTTCCCTAACTCCAAACATCTTATACAACTAATTTTTTCGATTAATATATAATAATATTAATATAATATTTTATAATATAATATAATAATATAATATTTAATAATATAATATAATATTTTATTTTCACTTGTTACATACATATAAAATGTTTAAGCAAGTCGGGGAGAACAGAAAACAAAACAAAAAAAACGAATTAAAACAAGACACTACAGTAAATATACGTTACAGTACATCATAATCATTGTAAAATTCGTCCACACTGTAATAAGCCTTTGTTATTAGAAAAGCTTTCACTTTGGACGTAAATTTTTGGACAGGCAAATTTCTTGTAGTTTCACCGAGTAAAAGTGCACATCATATAACATCCTTTCTTCTTACAAGATATATTTGATTCTCATGCTTACATTACGCCAAGGGGTTTACATTATATGATGCTCTTTTGTTAATGGTTTATAATCTTTGTTTATTTGACAGTGTTGTAATTTTCCTTTCGTTCCAGTAATTAATTGCGTAAAGGCACGTACCTGATACGGATTTTTAAATCGATGATAGATATTTCAATTCAAGTAAGGGTAGGATTTGTATGTAAAAAATGGGTTTCGGGGATCACTGGTTAATAGCAATAAATTAAACGCGTTTTGGTGTTAAAACAAAGATGTGTATTTATATCCAAGAGTCCTTCAATATCGAATGAATACAAAAATAGAAAAGTTGCGTGGAATCACGTGCGATAAGATGCAACTTCATAAATATTAAAAAGAATCTAAAGATCTAAGAGAAATGCATTTCAAAACCTTGACACAATTTCCATATATTTTTCTACAGAGAATAACTGGTGCAAGACTTACAACAAGCATCTTCTACTTTTAATAAGAGAAGAGATCTAACTTTTTTTAAATTAGAATCAAGCAAGGCCATGCTCCAGCACAATAAAAACAAGAATGAGATCATCATAAGCATAAAATTTTGCACATTTCTGATCACCTAGTTTCTTCGTTGGTCTTTTGTTCAATTGTTGATCAAGATGGAATTTAAAACAATACCTGAAGATTAAATCTGTTTTAATGAGCACGAGTTTGATATTTTTATAAGAACTGGTAGGTAGTAGCTCTCTGTAAGCTGGTGTTAATAAAATTATACTTAATCTTCATAAAACATGCTTTCACTTTTTTTTTGGCATAATATGACTATTATATTCAGATTAATTTTGCAAATAGATAGGATTTTATGAAAGTTAACATCTAAAAAATTTATAGATTTATTTTTCAAAAAAAAATTAGCGAGAGAAATTTTTTTCTTCTTAGTTTTCACTAGGACTATGATTTTTGTTTAGTGGCATGATAATGGATCTCTTTATCTCGTTATAAAAAATATCATATTATAGTGTAGGGTAATTAATTCAAAAAAATTCTTGACCTCACAAACGACCATCTTTATTCTTTTGTACATTGTTAAAAATTTAATGGTGGAGAAAAAAACATTTCCTGCATACATAAAATATGATTTAGACCCAATTATATTTTTGCAAAAATAAAGGAAACCTACTTAGCCTTGCTTTAAAATAGATGGTCGTAGATATGAAACGATAATTATTTCCATAAAATAATTAAATTTTTTAGTAGGATCCGCATTTCGCACTAAGGTTATTTTTGTATCAAGGCCAAAAAGTGAATCTTTTTCGGCCGCGACTGATTTTCTGGTCGAGGCAAAGCCGAGACCAGAAAACAGGGAAGGACGAAAAAGGACTTTTTGGCAGAGGTGCAAACAACATTTTTTAGGCGAATATTACAAATTTTATTAACAAATTTAAATTTTTATCTAAATATTCCAATGACATTTGGTCACGTGACCTTTATCATAGTCGACTAAAAAATTATAAATCAGCGGCCGAAAAAGTAAAAACAGCCGAAAAAAAACAAATTGCGGCCGAAAAAGATCTTTTTCGGCCGCAAAATAGAAATTGACAAATGCCTACTACAAATTGACACTTTTCGGCTGTCAAAAGATACGTAAAACCGCTGTTTTTATCGTAGTCGACTAAAAAAATATTTTTTACTATTATCCAGTGATCCTCGAAATCAATTTTTGCATATTTCAAACATTTTTAAGTGCATACAATCCGGTCTCTACTTATAAAGAAATAAAATAATTATTTTTTTTTCTTAGTTGATTAATCAAAATTTTCTTACCTAACAAGAAAATAATTCTCACACAAGTATTAATTATTTTTAACGTAGTTTCTATAGGAGTTAATAACAGCATTTACTTTTCTTTTCAGCTAAAAGCGTTTAGTGACAAGATAATTCTATTCAAAAGTAATCAAGACCGATGTTAAAAGTATAAGAAAAGGTATTCAAGAATTGATTGATTGATTTATTGGTGCTCCTTAACTTTACAAGTTTTACACAGGTCAGGATTATTACATTTGTAAATATTAAATATAATTATTACGTCTGCTGCTAACAATGAAAAACAAAAAACAAAACAAAAACAAAAACCAAGATAACGATATATTAATCAGGTATATCTATTTATACAATATAGGTATTTATGTGATAGACATTTGGGAAAAGTCGTGATTTATAAATTCTGCGATACTGTAAAAGGCATTTTTTATTAATAAATCCTTAACTCTCGCGGATGCTAATAGGCAATTTATTAAAAAAAACAGGCGCGTAGTATGATGTTGCATTTCTCGCTTTCTGTAAACGTAGAAAGTCAATCCTAAAATCGTGTTTGTTACGTGTGTCGTGCCCATGAATGTTTAGGTTTGCGGAATATTTAGCTAGGTTTAGCTTGATATAAACTAAACATTCGTAGATGTAACGAGAAGGTAATGTGAGGATTTTTTTTGCAATGAATTTGGGTTTAACATCCTCTTGGAATTTGAGGTCTGTTATGATTCTCAGAGCATCGCCTTTGTATTTTAAAAATCCTTTTTAAGTGTGGAGTATGTCCCCAGACCAGGAGTGCGTAATAGCAATTTGCTTGAACGAGACTGAAGTAGGCCATAAAGCATACATCGTTTGAAACCGATCTTTTTAGGTTTTTTAAGGCATAAACATTACGAGTTAATTTATCGGCTAATACGTTTGTATGGTTTCTAAAGGATAGCTTGCCATCCAGTAACACCCCTAAGAATTTTATATCTTCAACTTTGTTTAAATTAACGTCTTGAGGAATTAGGGTAAATATTACGTTATCCGTTTTACTTATATTTAGTTGCAGATAATTTGCTGAGAACCAGTCTCTTAGATTGTTTAGATTAATTTCCATATTGCCCCGCACTTCTGCTAGGGTTGAGCCAGATGTTAAGACTGATGTATCATCAGCATACAGTGTTAGTTTATCATTTGGTACCGCGGTTGAGATATCGTTGATAAAAATTAAAAAAAGTAAAGGACCTAATAAGGAACCCTGAGGAACACCATGGTTCAGAAGTCCTTCAGTGGAGTACACCCCTTCTTGGAAGGTAATTTGTATTCTTTCACTAAGATAGCTTTCTAAGAGACTTAAACTGGATTTTTGCACACCGTAGTGGCTCAGTTTTTTTATTAGGATCTTGTGAGATACGCAGTCGAACGCTTTGGATAGATCGCACATGTTTGCACCCATGTAGTAACCTCCCTCAAATCCAACAGTTACTGCCTCCATAAATTCAAGAAGCGCGTGTTGAGTGGATTTACTTTTGCGGAATCCGAATTGGTGTTCGGAGAACAAATTACTTGATTCGAAATAATTATACAGCTGCTCTTTTAGTATAAATTCAAAAATTTTTGATATCGCCGGTATAAGAGAAATCGGCCTGTAGTTACAAGGATCGTTTATATTGCCTTTCTTATGGATTGGGATGACTTTGGCCTTTTTAAAAGCAGCGGGGTATATACCTTCTCTTATACAGATATTTATTATCTTGGTTAGGGGCGAAATTAGGAGGTCTCTGACATGTTTAATTATTTTCATGTTTATACCGTATATGTCACAACTATTTTTATTTTTTAGTTTGTTTATAGCTTCCCTAACTGTCACCGGGGAGACTTCGCGGAACATAAATGAAAGAGATCGCGGTAACTGCGTTCTGTTTAAGTAACTCTCGAAATCAACATTGTGGTTTGGTAGTTTATTTATTATCTCGTCTGCAGCACCTAAAAAATATTTATTAAAATCATTGGCATTTATATTTGAGTTTATTTTATTCTTTGAGATGTTTCTTTTGGAATTTACTATTTGCCAGGCTGCGCGAGCATAGTTATCAGATTTTCTTATGTATTCGGAATTTGTCCTACGTTTTGCATTTTTTATCTCCTGTCTGTAGTGCCATCTAAACTGTTTTAGTTCATTAACTAAATTTGGGGAACGAGTATTACGCGTTGAGGCTGATAAAAAATTTAAATTATCTCTCATATGCTTCAGGTCCGAGTTAAACCACGGTATCGAGTTCTTCTTACTCATTTTTGATTTTGCTACGGGAAATGCAACTTCTATCGCTAAGGTTAGTACATTAATAAATAACGAGCTTACTGAGTCGGGAGTAGAGTTTGGATTTATAAATGACCATTCAGTACTTTCCAATATTTGGTATAATTTATACAAACCACTCATTGTTATTGGTTTGTGTTCAAAACTCACCAGATTAGATACACGTACATTTTCGCAAATAAAATCTATCTCTATTTCAACTGCACTGTGGTCTGATATTGCTGGGTCATGCACCTTTGTACGATAATCTAATACACCTGAGAAGTTTACGAGAATATTGTCGATACATGAATTTTGTCTAGTATTATCTATAATTTGATGGTAAAAACCGTACAAATGCATAAGGTCCAACAATTTATCTTTTTTTACATCCATTGAATTAAAATTAATATTGAAGTCACCATTTATAACAACATGCTTATTAGACAAAAACAGGTAATTTAACAGCTTTTCAAATACATTCATAAACAGATTAAAATTTCCTTTCGGGGGACGATAAACAGTAACTATAATACAATTTAAGGGGATTGACAAAATTGCTGCTATCTCGCAGTGCAATTCGAGTGATAGCGAGACAAGTTCGTCAATCTGCGAGCACAATAAGCCTTTTTTTGAAAAGATTATTGCGCCTCCTCTGTTTGATACCTTTCTTGAGAAGTGTGACACCCTCTGATAATCTTCTATAATTATGGTTTGAGCTTCCAAATCGGATAGGAAATGTTCCGTAAAACATAGAAAATGATGTCCATTAGAGTCCACACAGTTTTCTAATACTTCAATTTCCTCGATTTTGTGTCTAAGTGAACACACGTTCAGATGCGATATTTTAATTTGTACAATATTTGATTGAACCTCGCCTGGATGCCGAGTATCACGGTGCACTACTCCTTTGGCTGAGATAGTTTCCTTCGGTAAAAAAACGGTTTATGAAACATCCATTGGGCCAGCGCGATGCATCGGCTACACTTTCCGCGTTTGAATCGTATACAGATACTTTAAAAGATGAGTACATTTCAGGAAATCTTGAGTTTAATTGCTCACATTTTACTTCGGGAAATTCCTTTTTTAGGGACTTATATACATTTTCAGCCGTCGTGGCAGGGTCAAGCCTACAGACATGCAAGAAGGACCATTTTGGCGCGGCTTTTAAACCTTGTTTGTTTGTAGCACCAGAGTTTCCTACAATAGGTTTATACCCAACTTTTCCTCTTGTTTTTACAATAGTAGACCAGGCTACAGGAATTGGGTCTTTAGTGTCAGTGTTGTTCTTGGCACCTTTATCTTTTGCTTGAGCTATGGCAATTTGTAGGTTTTGTAGCGTGACTTTATCTGATTGTCCTGTTTTATTGTCTAATATCTCCTCAAGGGTATTGCAATTCTTTGTGGGAGACGCGGCCTCTATAGAAGTGTGGGGTAGATTCTTAGATATATTTAACGCACTGTTGGTAGCTTTATTTTCCTTTATTTTTGTTTTTGTTTTTGCACTGGGATTTGCTTGTTTATTGGATGAAGATTCCGTATTTGATATAGTGTTAGTTGCTGACATCAAGCTGATTTGAGTTTTCAACACAAAAGCTTATAAAACATATAATGAGGAAAAAATGAAGTTGATGCAGTTACAGAGCATTATGTTAGTCCAGAAGAAGCAACTGAAACAAATGCAGTAACATATGAAGTCGTCACACCAGCAGTTCATACCAAAACTACTCAAACAACATTTTGTTTAAAAGACAGCCAGTGCTCCAGGTAAGCATAAAAGAAATGTAGACACAACGTTGTGTTATTTGAACTTGATTAAAAATTAAAATTATGCTTGTGCATAATAATACATAAAACGTATTTCAGCTACTTATCCGACGGCTGTTCTATGCAACAAATCGCCTGGGATTATTTTGTGGGGAAGTCGACTGGACATTATGTAATCAAAGACACATGCAACATATTGTGGAAACAGCTTGCACCTATATATCTTAAAATTCCTTCTGAGGCTGGATGGTTAGCCATAAGTAAGGAATTCTACAGGCGATGGAATATGCCTAACTGTTTCGGGTCAGTCGATGGCAAGCACGTTGTTATTCAAGCACCAAAAAATTCAGGATCAAACTTCTATAATTATAAGAAAACGTTTAGGTTTGTATAGTAATTAGCAAATATTTAATTGTTATTAAAGGATTAAACAAAATTCTTTTTGTTCCATTTCAGCATTGTACTGATGGCCACATGTGATGCGTACTACAGATTTGTTTTGGTAGATATCGGGGCCGCTGGAACAAACCATGACAGTTATGTATTTTCAGAGTCTGGTTTTGGCAGTGCTGTTATAAATAAGACTTTAAAAATTCCTAACGCCGCACCATTACACAACAGTACTATGGTATTACCACATTTTCTAGTAGCCGATTCAGCGTTTCCTCTACATGTAAATATTATGAGACCATATGCAGGGCGGGACTTAAACGAAACAAGAAAGATCTTTAATTATCGTCTATCACGTGCCAGACGAACAATCGAAAATACTTTTGGTATTTTGGCACAGCGTAGGCGGATACTACGAAAACCAATTATTGGTAACATCGAAACTTGTGAGCAAATTGTTAAATCTACAGTGGTTCTCCATAATTTTTTGCAAAAGGGTGAAGAAGACATTCCAATATCTAAAAGGAGGTATTGCCCAATAGGTAATGCTGATTGGATCGATGAAAAAGGAATGTTACATGAGGGGCAGTGGAGGAGAGAAAACAATAAGCTGTTAGGTGTAAGAAGATTAGGGTCAAACAATGCATCTAGGAGCATAATTCAACATAGAGATAATCTTGCTAAATATGACATCCAGAGTTGGTTCGGTACCATGGCAATTGAACCATGTATTGGCAGGAAGTATTCCTAGTGATTTTGAGATCACTTAGTTTAAAAGGAATACGTATTCTAACTTGTTCCCTCAATTAAAGATTAAACTTAGAAAATAAAATGTACCATTTTTTCATTAATAAAAATTAAAATATATTCTTGCGTATTACTATGCTGCTTTATTTTTTAATGAATCAGGTTTTTCTATTATTGAACAGATAGAACATCTAATGTTACAACATAAAGAATATAACCAAAAATAATGTCTTATTAATTATATATAAATAATAAATATTAAATAAAATATCGATTTCAACGGGAAATAACAAGATTTATTCGCTTTATACGTATTTCGGCATCAAAGTGCACTTCTAAAATTTCAATTTTTATTCTTGCTTTTGTTTTTTTGCATTGGATTCGTTCCAGAGACTTCGCAATGATTTTACCAAAAATAAACTCTTCGCTCTCTTCTTCTACTTGCGTGTTTACATTGTCAAATACTTTTGAAAAATTGGTAAAGGCATTACTTATAGCTTGCGATAATTCTTGTTTGTTATTAGGTCTATTTACAAGTTTTTCTTTTTAAGTAGCTACCTTGCTTCTGAAAATCTGGTGTTGACACACCACTACTACTTGATGCAGTGAGATGAGTTTCATCATTTTCCGACAAAATAGGAACTTCAGACTCGTGTTGCAAAATTTGTGGCATAGAATTCCACTCCTGGGAAGGTAAATTTAGCTCGTCAAACAATTCTAAAGACGGGGAGGCAGATTGTGGTTTCTTCAACTGTGGATTTCCATGAGTTCTAAAAGTAATGGATCGGCTTTAATGCAATACACATGCTTGCTATGCTAATTTAAAACTGTATACACAAAAAGTACTTACTTTCGAGGCACTATGAAATTATCTAAAAATGATATTGCTTGGAAATATTGCCATGTTGGGGTGCCCCCTTCACTACCAGTTGGTGTGTTAACAAGTTTTCGTTTTTCTGTAGAATACCTGTTACGTAAGACAGCCCACCTTTGTTCGACATTCTCTGCTGCAAATAGATTTGTGGGGCAATTTAAAAGTATGCAGATATAACAAAACAAAAAACATTTTTTACCTGAATCTTGCAGTACTTCAGCAATACTTTCCCACGCATTCCTTTTCATAAGTTTATTTTCAAAGTCTTTGTGGGTTTTGTCATATAAAAACACCTATTTTCTAACCAAATCAACTAATAATGTATCATCCATTGCGTTCACGGATATAATTGCGTTATATTACGTTCCACATAAGGTGAAACACTGATCACGATTCACGAGTTATCATTAACAGTTCGCGCATGCGCAAATGTAGATTTCAGTTAACATTAACGTTAAAAGATAAAAGTTGGTTATCTTCTTAATTCGTAATGTTGATGTTAAATTAAATTAAATGAAGCATGAACGCATATATTGCTTTACATGAATTCAACTATGCCATTTGTTAAATTAAATTAAATTAATGTTAAATTATGAGAGCATGAACCAACCTTAAAAAGTAGAACGGTATAATATTAGATATATTTTTGAATTTTGTGTTAATAATTATTTTTACAGGGTAACATTAAGGACCTCGAAAAACATAACACTTCATCAAGATGAAAATAGGATGGAGCAATTTGAGAGAGACATCCAGAAGAACGAAACAATGTGCAAATTTTATACCAATTTGTGTTATACGTAAATTTTGCATTTGATCGCCTTTTTGGATGTTCCATCGAATATACAATATTGAGGAGAAAGTAGCAGGACTTTAAATACTTCCAAAATGCGAAAAAGAAAGCTGACGATTTAACAGCAAATTATTTTAACACTTGTTCGAATGAGAACAGGACTTTTAGTTAAGGATATGTCTTTTTGTTTTCAATTATCAGAGGGCCTAATTAGTAAGACTGTTACTACTTGGATTCAATGCATGTTTCATAAATTTAATTAGATTAGGCCCTTAATGTTTCCTTCCCAGAATAAAATAAAAGAATCGCTACCTCCAATATTTAAACGGCTGAAGAATATTAGAGTGATGTTAGATTGTGCTGAATTTTTTTGCCAAACACCTAGTAATTTCGAGCAATAAGGGAATCTTTATTCGCAATATAAAGCTCATACTACCTATAAGGTATTACTAGGTTGAACTCATAATGGCGCAGTGTCATTTATAAGTGACTTATATGAGGGGTCGATTTCGAACAAAGAACTGGTGCGGCAGTCACATTTAATAAATCTATTAGACGATGGTGACTTAGTGTCAGCAGATCGAGGATTTACAATTAAAAATATCACAGACGCAAAGAATCTATCATTGAATATTCCACCATTTTTAAAAGGCAGAGACAAACTTAGCCCCGAAGAGGAAATAGAGACTAAACTAATAACAAAGGAGAGGATTTACATAGAACACGTTGTTGGCAGAATAAAACAGTTTCGTATTCTACAAAAAAATTTGCCATCTAATATGAACAAAGATATTCGTCATCCCCAAAAAAATTTTTCATTGAGAGGCAAAATTCCCGACACCCTAAACCCAGACAGAATATTTTTTGCAGTGAATGTCAGTATTTCCGGCTAACTCTGCGACGTTATATATAGGGTGCCAATTTTAAGTTGTCCACCATTGGTAACTTCGTTACCTTTGGAGATGAAAAGTTGGTTAAATGAGGCAAGATTCAGTATTTTTTATGCTCATTTAGAATGTGAAATTTTGTTTTTGTCACTTCCGGTTTAGCGAGAAATGGTGCCAACTTTTTATTTGTATTTTTTTAAATTTTTCGATTCGAAATAATTTTGGCTTTAAAAAAATATAGCACACATATACAATTAAAATTACTCATAACCGTGATATTTAACTTTTATTTATTTTTATTAAATTGGAATCATAATTGGCCTGGCACAAACCAATAGCTAAGCAAACAGGAACAATAAAGAAAATAAACAATAATTATGAAATAAAACTATTTGAATACGTATTCAAGTTATTTCAAGTACTGTTCGAAACAGTTTCCCTCGTGTAGGACGCAGAGTTCTGCTCGGCGCTGAATACTTCGCGTTAGATGAACCAATTTTCTTCTATCAATCTCATGTAAAACTTGGTGGATTTTATTTTGGAGCATCTCGACGTTCTCGTATCTTTCTTTATAAATTATATCCTTTAAATAGCCCCAAAGAAAAAAGTCTGGTGGTGTTAAGTCGCGGGATCTCGGCGGCCATTGAATAGGTCCATGTGTCCCTATCCACTTATTCCCGAAAGTATTTCCTAAACATTGTCTCACCACAAGAGCATTATGTGCAGGTGCGCCGTCTTGCTTAAAGTAGCATTTTGCCCGCAAATTTACCTGTAAGCTAACCAACCAATCATCCATGTAGGTCCTTAAAAATAATAAATACCTTTCGGCTGACAAGGTGCCTTTATACAAATATGGACCGACAATCGAATTATTAAAAATTGAAACGTTCAACCTTTCCCTTATTGGGTTTGGAAGACGTACAAAAATTTATTTTTATACCTGGATACACTCTTGAGATTGTCCAAGGGTTCCTGTGGAAATCAGAAACAAACACCAACAACATAAACCTGTTAAATATGTTTATTTAGTTCGAATATGTACAATAAAATAAACGAATGCTTGTTCTGTATTGTAATTAAACAAAACAAATATTAATTAAACTGTAAAACGGATCTACTGAACACAACTATATGTACTGTAAACGGAGTTGCTTTGCGGAACGTAACTTTTTAGTTTGCAAACAGCGGAACGCCTCAAATAGGTGTTTGGAACTAAAAATAATTCGGGGCTACTGGATAATTATTCGACAAAGGAAAACCGACACAAAACTAATAAGAATAATAGAAAAGGGTCCACGGAATATTTAAACAGCAACTAAATAATATAAATGAATTATATCACGGTCAGTAAACTTTTATAAATTTGAGGTTAAAGCATCAAAGATAAACAATTGATTATTGGTTTCTTGTAGGGGATGCTCGGACTGAAATTGAATTCTAATGAAAACAATGAAAATCAATAAAACAATCAAGTCTGAATCTAAAGGTTCTAACAGGACGTGATTATATGTTAGCCGGAATGCTAGTAAATTATTCTTTCGGGAACGGCAGGTAAAGGTTGACTTGTTTTAAGTGTATAAAAACTTCCCCAGTTTGCACTGGGTTCCAGTTTTATATATAAAGTTTCCCCAATTCGCACTGGGTTCCAACTTTATATAAACAAGGGCAGGCAGAGGTAAATCCGGTATAAAGTTTCCCCAATGGACACTGGGTTCCAACGTTATATCGGATAGAGACCGGAAGAGGTAAATGTGGCTTAAAGGGGTATATAAAACTTCCCCAATTTGCACTGGGTTCCAGCTTTATATCGGAATGAACAGGGATCTAGCAGAGGTCGGTTGAATCAGAATAAAACAATACGGAATGCAAAAGGTCGGTCTAGTTTAGTATAATCGGTCAGAAAATCAAGGGGCAAAGCGGTCGGTTAAATTTAGAAAAATCAAGGGTCAGGCGGTCGGTAATAAAATTGAATTGGTTCGGAAAAATCTAAGCAAAATATCAGAAGTGAGGCTTCTAACGGAATTCTCTCAATTTGAGCTGCTCCGCTGTTTATAAAGGCGGCCCAAAAGCCCCCTCTTTGGACTGAATGTTGCGCGGACGTCTTCTCAGCTGATGTCTGTAGAGGTGGAATCGTAGTGGGGCGGTGTGACGTCAGCTGCGGTCTTGAAGGTTGGGGTGATAGCTACCGTTCTAAAATCCAAAATGGCGACTGGACAACGCCCTAACTTGGAAGAACGGTAGCAACGTTACATATCTCCCTTTCCCCGGGAGCTGCTGACTGGGACGGAGCGTACTAGCCTAGGCTGACGGACTGGTGGTGGTTGCTGGTGGAAGGGGCGACGAGTTGACACTCTCCAGGTGGTCTTCCCGGACTCTGACAAAACAACCAGGAGCTAGAAAAATACGAACCCTTTTAGGTCGCTGGCGGTTCTGTCGTTTCTTGGGTCCTCGGTTGCGACGTCCTGGGGCTTGGAGGTTGGCTTCCGGTGGAATTGACGGCCCGGGAACAGGATCCAACATCACTTCGACCATCTCGGAGTCCAGAATCTCGATCCCCAATCCCTCGACTCCGGTGGAAGTGGCGTTTTCGGTGCGGACCTCGGGAAGGAGCTACTTCGGGAAGGTAGACGGAGGACGGGGTTCTTCTACCTCTACTTCCATGGACGGTGAAGTACCCGGAGTCGGAGGCGGCTTATTCAGGTCGGGGGTTCGTGGTAGCGGTGAATAGTACAGGGCCCCCTGGACTACGGCTGGTGGAGTAACTGGTGAGTCCCCAAACAAATTTTTCAACTTTTCCACCAGGCTCCTCTCCTGCTTAGGTGTTACAGGCTTGTCGTAAGAGAGGCCTGGTGAATACCCAGGATCGGCGGGTGACGGGACGGATAAGGTTGGCGGCCCAATACCTTCAAGGCGAAGGTGAGCCGTGATACCCTCCGGAGTTCGAACCACTGGTATTGGCGGCAGGTATTGTGCTGGATTCCATGGTCGAATCTTCGTGATTCCAGCGGGTCGGCGTGGACGGATACGGTGACTCTTCTTTACCGGAGCCATCTTACAAAGGTCGTTACTAAAGAACAACTGACTTGTAGGTACTGGGAAGACTGAACTTATAGGAGTTGCCAACATCCCTCCCCTCTCGGATACCGGAAGTGGTGGGGGAAGTTCATGAGCAATCTTCAGATCTTTTACGTGGACGGTTCCTGCAGCTCTACGACCTCGGACTTCCTGCAGTTGAACCATCACCGGGGAGACGACCTTTTGAACGCGGAAAGGACCTGCGTACTTCGGAGCCAACTTGGCACAGAACCCCTTGGCCGCATCTGAAAGTACATGCTCTTTTCGGTAAACAAGATCACCTACCTTGGGCTTCCAGTCACGGCGACGTAAGTTGTAATGGTGTGCTTGTTTAGTAAAGGCTTTGGCTAGATTTTCCTTTACTAAGTTGTGAATTTCTTTCAGCTTTTCCATTTGGCGACTGTATTCCCCCTGGGTCCTAGGTTCGGGGCCCTCCTCGGGGTCGGCCTGGGCCCGAAGGGATCCTGGTGGTAACATTTCCCGTCCATAGTTTAGAAGTGCCGGGGAAAATCCAGTGGACTCTTGTCGGGCCGTGTTAATTGCGAACATTATCTCGGGAAGGCAGTTATCCCATTTCTTCTGGTCGCCTTTGGACAACTGCGCGATCATGGTACCGAGGACCTTGTTGATCCTCTCCACCGGATTCGCTTGAGGGGTGTACGGAGGGGTAAGTTGGTGTTTGATCCCGTACTCCGTGGTCATTTCCTGAAACAACTTATTTACAAATTGAGAGCCATTATCGGACACTACCGTTTTAGGGGTCCCAAAACGGAAAATAATTTTCTCTTGAAAGGCTTTGATGACTGTGACAGCGGTAGCCTTCCGGAGAGGGTGTACCTCTACCCACTTGGTGAACCTGTCTTGGAATACTAATAGGTATATGTTTCCTTTAGAGGAACGTGTCAATGGGCCAATTAAATCAGTACTTACAACTTCCCAGGGGCCGTCCACCCTAGACCAGCACATTTTCCCAGCTGGCTGTTGTTGGGATTTCTTGTATTCCTGGCAGTTGGGACAGGTACGGACATAACGGACGGCGTCTCTATATAAACCTGGCCAATAATAATGTTGGTTTAATCGCTGGATGGTTTTCTGGACCCCTAAATGTCCAACTTGGTCATGACATTCCTGCAGTACGGTCTTTCGTTGGGGTGATGGCACGCACAATCTCCACAGGGGATGGAAACCTTCCGTAAAAGCGGAGCTGGTGTCTGGGAAACAACGGAACAGCTTACCTTCTTGTACCCGGTAAGTGCTGAAATCTTCAGGTTCTTCCTCCACATTCCTAATCATTCGCTGGTACCAGTTACACCTTTCTTCAGGAAGGATAGCAGAAATAGGAGTGACAGTTATCTTTTTCAGCTCTTCTCCCTCCTTGGCCCTGGATAAAACATCAGCCACTCGATTCAGGGTTCCAGGACGGTACTCGATGGAGAAATCGAACTGTTGAAGCTCCAAGGTCCACCGCATGAGCCTTCCAGTGGGGTTGGGGACGGACTGCAGCCACCGGAGGCTACGCTGGTCGCTAATCACCTTGAAGCGATAGCCCTCCAGGTAGCCTTTCAACTTCCTAATGGCCCATACGACACAGAGACACTCCAACTCCACCGTCGAGTAATTTTTCTCGGCTGCTGACAGGGTTCGACTGGCGTAGGCTATGACTCGTTCATGGCCCTCCTGAAGCTGGGTCAACACGGCACCTAGACCAGTATTACTAGCATCGGTTTGCAGAGTAAACTGGACCTGGAAATCGGGGCAAGCTAGAATGGGAGCAGAGGTTAAGGCTTGTTTTAATTTTTGGAACGCTTCGGATTGTTCTTCTCCCCACGAAAATTTTGTATTCTTCCGGAGAAGAGAGGTCAATGGAGCTGCAGTTTGGGAAAATTGTGGAATAAATTTCCTGTACCAGGATGCCATACCTAAAAACCTCCTCACGGCTTTGACGTTGGTTGGTGATTCAATCTGGAGAATAGCTTCGACCTTGTCCGGATCGGTTTGGATCCCCTGCTGATTGATGACGTGCCCTAGGTACTTGAGCTCTCCCCGGCAGAAGATGCACTTGTCAGGTTGGAGTTGTAGGCCTGCATCTCGGAGACGGTTGAACACGGTCTTCAGGTGCTCCAGGTGGTCTTCGTAAGTATTACTTACAATTATTATGTCATCTAAATAACAAAAAGCGTTCGGTTCTAGGTCGGGACCCACTATGGTATCTAGAAGACGTTGAAAGGTTGCTGGGGCTGCATGCAAGCCGAACGGCATAACCTTAAATTGAAACAAGCCCATTCCTGGCACAGTAAAGGCGGTAATTGGACGGCTATCGGGTGACAAAGGAACTTGCCAATACCCTTGTCTAAGATCCAAGGTGCTGAGAAACCGTGCTCCTCGTAGTTTATCGAGTATGCCTTGTATAAATGGTATAGGATAGGCATCGGGAACAGTGACTTCATTGACCTTCCTAAAATCAATACAGAAACGGTATTTACCTGAAGATTTCTTAACTAGGACAACTGGGGAACTCCACGCACTGGTCGATGGTTCTATTACGCCTTCTTCGATCATTCGGTAAACCTCTTCATTTATAATTTGCTGCATGGCGGGGTTGCGGGGGTAGTAACGCTGCTTAATGGGCGTAGCGTCAGGTTTCAGGGTTATGACATGTTGTGTCCTTGTTGTAGGTCCTGTGATAGCCTGGAATTGTGGTAACTCTTGCTCGAGGAATTGATTCAAACGTTCCAGCTGGGTTTCGGATAAGGGTTGCAAGCCTGCTAAGCTGCAGGGTGTTTCGGCGTTATGCAAGGGAATCACTTCGTCCTTCAGGACTAACGTACGGTTGTCAGATCGGATGGTACATCCTAGCTTGGTGAGGAGATCCAATCCTACGATGACCTCGGTTGACAGGGTTGGCATATACTCCCAGGATAGCACAATCCCTAGCGTCCCTATCCTGGCTGGGAACGTGAAACGTCCTGCCGTACGGATGCAGGTGCCATCTGCGAGCTGGACGGCGGTGGGATGATCTGTAGAAGCTTGATACCCTGCTGTAACAAGAAATTCACAAAGCCGGGGCCCGATGTACGACCTAGTGGCCCCGGTATCTACCAACGCCTGAAAACAATGTTCATGGACTTCTAAATTTACAAAAAGCCTGGACTCTATGGTAGCTAAATGCGCGGGGAAGGAAGGGGTTTTAGTGACGAACTTTTTAACTACTTCTAGCCACTTGGACCACCCGGCTTCTTCAGATGTAAACGAGGAAATGGCCTGGGATTGCCTAGAGCACCTCACTGCCCTCGACGGCCTTGCCCGTTTCCCGGCCTCGCCTTGGGACATCCTTGGTGGTCGGACCGGACTCCTTGTTGTCCGCACCAGGAGCAGAATAATCTGGGAGGGTTACGACAGCCATTTCTCCAGTGTCCAGCTTGTCCGCATCTCCAGCAGGTCTGGCTTCGTATGGGAATGCTCGAAGGTTGGTTGGGGTTATCTAGGGCACAAATTTCTCGGGTCAAAGGCTCGGGAGCCATATACTCACTCGGAGCGGGAGTCCTGAACGGGATGAAAACCTCCCGGGCTGGAGCTTCTCGGACGTCGACGGCCGCAGCCACCTGGGGACCTCTGTTACCACGGTACGTTCGGGGCTCGTAGGCGGTCTCAGTAACGTAGGCCTGTCCTGGTGATGGAGGCGGACGGAAGGTGGTTTCTTCCAGTTTCAGGGTCTCGAACTCCACGGCCTGTTGTCGCAACTCAGGTAAGTTGCGGAAGTCCTTTCTCTTGACATACCTTTTATATTCCGGACGTAGATTGGTATAAATTTGTTCCAGTTGACTGTCTGATGAGTAACCTCCGTGTCTCCTCAACAGGGTTTGAATAGCAATCACGTACTCTGCCGCGGTCTCGTGGTTGCCTTGTGTTCTTTGGCGGATTTCTTCTTCCATTCTGGTTCGGAAGCGGGCCGGCAGATATTGAATCCGGAAATCTTGCTCGAAGTCATCCCAGGTACGCCAGTTACTTCTATTATTACGGCACCATAATAATGTTTTCCCTTTCAGGAGCTCGGGCAATACGGTGATCAAGCAGTCCCGTCGCAATTGATAGCAGTCGGTTAACTCCCCGATTCGTTCTAAAAAGGATATGGGGTCGCTTTCCCCATCAAATTTGAGTCCCCACTTTCTTACTACATCACAAATTAAAGGAACAGCGGTAGTGAGTGGAGGAAAACTTGATTCTCGGAACGAGGTTGCGGATTCCACCTCTTGCGGTGGAGAACGTCTGTATACTGGGGCCGTGGCTGTAGGTTCAACCTCTGGTGGTGGAGGAAGGCCTTCATCGAACCGGACGTTCCGGACTAGTCTGGCTCTCATCCTGTCGACTTTCCCTCCAGTCTCAAGTCCACGACTCCTCAATTCCCGGGCGAGCTCCTCCTTGGATAGTTTATAAACGTCAGTGACTTTTAGTACATATTTACCTCTGGCTCCTTCGGTATCGGACAGCATGGTGGCTGCTTACTGGTGGGCTGGCTCTCGGTCTGGTTCAGGTTTCCTGTTGATGATTGAGGGTGGTGAATCTTGGTATCTACAATGCGTGTCCCTGCTCGGGCGCCAATGAAACGTTCAACCTTTCCCTTATTGGGTTTGGAAGACGTACAAAAATTTATTTTTATACCTGGATACACTCTTGAGATTGTCCAAGGGTTCCTGTGGAAATCAGAAACAAACACCAACAACATAAACCTGTTAAATATGTTTATTTAGTTCGAATATGTACAATAAAATAAACGAATGCTTGTTCTGTATTGTAATTAAACAAAACAAATATTAATTAAACTGTAAAACGGATCTACTGAACACAACTATATGTACTGTAAACGGAGTTGCTTTGCGGAACGTAACTTTTTAGTTTGCAAACAGCGGAACGCCTCAAATAGGTGTTTGGAACTAAAAATAATTCGGGGCTACTGGATAATTATTCGACAAAGGAAAACCGACACAAAACTAATAAGAATAATAGAAAAGGGTCCACGGAATATTTAAACAGCAACTAAATAATATAAATGAATTATATCACGGTCAGTAAACTTTTATAAATTTGAGGTTAAAGCATCAAAGATAAACAATTGATTATTGGTTTCTTGTAGGGGATGCTCGGACTGAAATTGAATTCTAATGAAAACAATGAAAATCAATAAAACAATCAAGTCTGAATCTAAAGGTTCTAACAGGACGTGATTATATGTTAGCCGGAATGCTAGTAAATTATTCTTTCGGGAACGGCAGGTAAAGGTTGACTTGTTTTAAGTGTATAAAAACTTCCCCAGTTTGCACTGGGTTCCAGTTTTATATATAAAGTTTCCCCAATTCGCACTGGGTTCCAACTTTATATAAACAAGGGCAGGCAGAGGTAAATCCGGTATAAAGTTTCCCCAATGGACACTGGGTTCCAACGTTATATCGGATAGAGACCGGAAGAGGTAAATGTGGCTTAAAGGGGTATATAAAACTTCCCCAATTTGCACTGGGTTCCAGCTTTATATCGGAATGAACAGGGATCTAGCAGAGGTCGGTTGAATCAGAATAAAACAATACGGAATGCAAAAGGTCGGTCTAGTTTAGTATAATCGGTCAGAAAATCAAGGGGCAAAGCGGTCGGTTAAATTTAGAAAAATCAAGGGTCAGGCGGTCGGTAATAAAATTGAATTGGTTCGGAAAAATCTAAGCAAAATATCAGAAGTGAGGCTTCTAACGGAATTCTCTCAATTTGAGCTGCTCCGCTGTTTATAAAGGCGGCCCAAAAGCCCCCTCTTTGGACTGAATGTTGCGAGGACGTCTTCTCAGCTGATGTCTGTAGAGGTGGAATCGTAGTGGGGCGGTGTGACGTCAGCTGCGGTCTTGAAGGTTGGGGTGATAGCTACCGTTCTAAAATCCAAAATGGCGACTGGACAACGCCCTAACTTGGAAGAACGGTAGCAACGTTACAAAATACCGCACCAAACATTAATAGAAAATTTATGTTGATAATTTCTATCTCTTGTCTGTAAAGGATTTTCGGTTGACCAACAATGATTATTTTTTCTATTAAACATTCCATTATTTGAAAAATTACTTTCGTCTGACCATAAAATATTGTTTAAAAAATTTCCATCTTCTCTCGCGTTATCAATAATCCAGTGCAAAACTGCATTCTTTTTTCGTGATCCTCTGGATGCAAATGTTGCACCAGAGAAATTTTATACGGTTTGTAGTTATACCTCTTTAATATTAAGCGTATCGTTTCTGCAGAGAAATTGCACATAGCTGCAGCTTTTCTTGTAGAAAGTTTGGGATACGCTTCAAACAATGCAAGCACATCTTCTTCTACTGCTTCAGTTGCCACATTTCTACGCCTGTTTCTTTGAGTTTTCTTAAAACTTCCGTGCTCGTAGTGAAGCCTCAAGCCGCGAAAATGTTCTAATCCCCGGCAAATTCCGTTCGGGATAACGTTGCTCATAGAGCCGTAACGAGTCTCTTGCATTTCTTTGACAAAAAAATAAATCGCTAACATATCAACCTTCTCGTTATTAGAAACATTCATTTTATATGATTTCAGTGACAGTACTACACAAGTAAAACAAAATTGAGATTTATTCATTTCTAGGTATTGTTTATTGTTGCCCTTTTGTTTCAGATGATAATTGTGATTCCAATTTAATAAAAATAAATAAAAGTTAAATATCATGGTTATGAGTAATTTTAATTGTACATGTTTGCTATACTTTTTTAAAGCCAAAATTATTTCGAATCGAAAAATTAAAAAAAATACAGGGTGTTCCATTTAAAAATAAAAAGTTGGCGCCATTTCTCGCTAAACCGGAAGTGCCATAAAAAATAAAATTTCACATTCTAAATGAGTATAAAAAGTACTGAATCTTTCCTCATTTAACCAACTTTCCATCTCCAAAGGTAAGAAAGTTACCAATGGTGGACAACTTAAAATTGGCACCCTGTATTAATTGGTTGTCCTGGGTGGTTCAAAAGCCATTCGTCACAAGCATTATTGTAATATTGCTTATATGGTCCAAAAACTGTGCGGTCAAGGGACTAAAGCTTATGACTGGTGTGGGGCGGCAACCTCAGTAAAATGATTCCATTGTTTTTGGCTAATGTTACAGCTTCATATTGACAGTGACTTTCATGATTATCCAAAATTCATAATTTTTTATGCTCGGGGCTTGGCCTTTCCTTATCAATGAAATGTTGCAACCATAATATAAACTTTTCAGAATTTGACCATCCAGATATATGTGCAGATCCAATTGAATCTGCTGGCGCACCACTGAGCATATATTGTTTAAAATTAACTCTAGGAAATATGAACATGGGTGGTACACTATTTCCTAAAGCATTGATGCAGGCGATCATCGTTATGTTGGATCCCCTTTCTCCAGATGTGCCAATTCCTACTTGTTTTTGGCTCTTGGGTGCAATTATCTTTGTGGTATTTTGGACAGTGCAGTTCCCGGTTTCGCCCATGTTGTAAATGTCTGAGGCAGTAAACTTATATTTAGAAAAAACTTCCTTTAAATTGGTAAAAAAAATTTCAACATTATGTCTATTAAAGCTTGTGGCCCTCGAAAGACTAGTAGCCGGAGGTTTTCTAAGACTTAGTTCCTGATATGTATCTACTCATAAAATCGCGAAACCACTGTTTTCCAGCTTTTTCATTAGCTATCCAAGATTGAGGAATATTTTTGTTATTTGATTTGGCAAAAGAATAAGCCAAAGTTCTGAGCTGATTTCTGTGGAGACTAGAGGCGGATCAAGGGTATATTGCGCCCCAAGCTGATACCAAAATTTGCGCGCCCCCCCCTTGACCTTATTTATCTTTTTTTTACATGAACATGAAATGAAAAAACTAAACAATTAAATGAAAAATAAAATGTTTTCAAATAGATTTTTATTCCATTCCATGACTCAACGGAATACGGAATTTAAACAATCAAAATTTGTGAAAACCAAATAAACTATATTGTAATATAAAATTAACACACGTCAAAAAGATTAAAATACGATTGAACTCTGTTAAAAATGAAATGGTTTTCTTTTCTTAAATGTAAATAAACTAAATATAAAATAAACACAAAACTAAAAAAAAAAAAAGAAATTTAAACAAAACAAGCACGAAATAGTCAACATGACATGATTAACAAAAAGGTTTCTTCCTAGCTTTTGCATGAGCAAATTTATCCACAATTTTCGAAAAGTCTAATTTGCAAAAATTTTCGTTTTCAATGGCGAGCAATGCCTCCAACATTTTTTCTGTCATTGTGGATCGCAAATAGTTTTTCACTCTCTTCAGCACAGAAAAAGACCTTTCACCGCTACAATTTGTCACAGCAGTGCTTAGATGCATTCTTAGGGCGATTTCGCAATTTGGAAAAACTCAGATTTGGTGCCCTTAAATATTCTAGAAAATCTATGAGAGAATCGAATATTCTGGATGTTTCTTTGAGCTGTATGCATTCGTTCTCCAGTATACCCCCTTCCAAATCATTTGGGTACAGTTTGGTTAGCTCTGAACAGTGAGTTTTAATTTCATCATCGCTCAAAGAATGTAATTTAGCAAAGAAGCCGAATCGTCGATTAGCAATTTCATAAGCCCTTTGTCTTTTAGTTAGCTCGTTTTTTAATTTATCAACTAATTGAATAAACACATCAATTCGAAACTTGGCTTTGCCGCCCATGTTCGATTCGTCTGCAGCTGTAGTTGCCATTTCATCGAGTGAACCTTCCTTTTACGCTTTCGTTTCATGTCATACAGATACGAATTACTACCACACAATTCTACAGCTTCGGCTTCAAACAAATCAAAGTCATCTCTAATCAAATTTAAATAATCACATAATGTAGAATACAATGTAGTAACTGTATCTAAACCAATTTCATGTTATTGAATCTGTCTAGAACTTTTGACCAAAAGCAAACCATTATAGCTGTTTCAATATGGCTTAATTTTTCATGCATATTTCCAGCTTCCATTCTTGTGTCAGGTTTTTCACTGTCGCTTTCAGATATTTCCAGAAGAGCATTCATGATTTCTTTATAAGAAGTGATTAATGCCTTAGAAGCCTCCGCGCGAGCACTCCAGCGTGTAGATGACAGTGTTTTCACTGTTGGCTTTCCATTTACTTTTGACATTAATATTTCCCATCTATGTGTAGAGGATGAGAAGAAGTTATAGAGCTCTTGCTCAATCCAAAAAATGTGATGGCAGGCTCACACATACCTGCTGCTGATTTGCCCACTAGATTTAGGGAATGCGCAGCACAAGGTACATACGTAGCCAATGGGTTAAGTTCTCTGATTCTGGCTTGTACACCCGAGTACTGTCCTGACATATTGGCAGCGTTGTCATAACTCTGGCCCCGGCAGTTCGCAAGGTCAATTCCCATTTTGTTTTAGAAGGCACAAAGAGCATCAACAAGCTGCTGGCCTGTATGACCTGTGTTCGGCAAAAATATCAGGAATCGTTCCACTGCAGACCCAATTTCATTGACGTATCTCAAAACAACAGTTAGTTGGTCGATATGGCTGATATCGGGTTGAGTCGATTATTATCGAATAATATTTAGCTTTTTTTATTTCGTTTACAATTTTGCTCCGTACTTGTTGTGCCATCTGAACGATTAATTCATCGATAATGTGATGGGAAAGATAGGAAGGAATACTAAAACGTTCTCTTCGTTTTCCTAAATTTATATTTATTTCCGGATTCGTTACAGGTTATAATTGGTTTGTTTTCTTTGATTGATACTTGGAAATAAAACACAACGATTCGATCAACCCGGAAACGGAAATATCTCATACATTAAAATAGTATTCAGTTGTTAATATACAAGATAGGGCGAAATTTTTCTATACATAACGGAACGAAATTTAAAACAATTAATAATTATTCAAATAATTCTTGAATGTTACAATACGGCGTTGCCATATCGTGCAATATGGTCCGCCATGAAAGTGTCAAATTTGGCGATTAGCTCTATTACGCCCAAGAAGTTTCCATTCGACACGTTGCCAATTGTTTCACTATGTCCGCGTATTGCTAGGCCACGTGAGGTTAACATTTTGATCGCTTCTACAACCCTCAGTAATACATTGCGCCAGTAAGTGACTTATTCGGCAAGTTGGTTTATCAAATGACTGTCAATGCGGCTGGAAATTCTCGGGCGTGCAATGAAAGCGGACACGTATTGGCGGTGTCCTGGACCAGTTTCATGATCGTCAATTCCTTTGGGATTCCTCCAGTCACTAAATCCCACTGTAGCAAATTTTGTGGAGCCCCCAAAAAGTTTACACACAGCACAAAATACAGCCCCGTTGATTTTGAATAGATTAACCAAACTCGCTTGCATGATTCCCCGTTGGGATGACGTCTTGAGAATAGAGACCTTGTGCAATGTCTTGTCGTACCATCAGCATACTTTCGCGTTGATTGAGAAAAGTCACTGTCATCATTTTGTTTTACTCCACAGAGACCTATTTTATCTCGAAGAGCTTCGGTGATCTTCCATTTAGCTGGATCAGGTTCATCTTCTTCCTATATATTCAATAAATGAAATTCAAATTAGATTTATTGATAGTTTTAGTTTTGTTGAATCAATAAGCATTTAAAATCCTTACAATTAACTCCACATCATCTACATTTTCTTCAGCATCGGGATCGTTTTCTTTCATAGGTTCAGGGTCAATAGGTTGATGTTCTTCTTTGACACAATTATTATTTTCACATTCACTTGAATCCGTTAAATCGTCGCATGCCGTGGCTTTAAAAGGCCTATTTTCTACGATAGAAGTAGAAGTACAAACGGAACTGGAGCTCGTACCAGGAGCAGGAGAATGACGTGATAAAGGACTAGTGAAATATCTGTCCAAAGTCGGTGTGAATTTCAGAAGCTTTTCTTTTTTTTCAATTTTCTCTTTGGCATGCAGTTTGAATTGCGCCCCGCTCGGCTTTTTACTTGCCATGTTGTCGTATGAGGGAAAGATAATTATGCCACTAAATATGCACAGATACAGATCTCGACTGCCTGTAAAACTGATAACAGATCTACTAGCTGACAAGCTGAACGAAGGCACACGAAGCGTAGCAAATGAAATCGGTTGGCTGTGGAGATATTTTTTAAAATGCAACCTTTTTTGAAATTTTTAGTTTTTCATGGAATATGATCAAATAATTTAGAATTATTTTTATTTTAATTTTTAAAAAATCAGGAATTTTTGCGCCCCTCAAATTTTGGCGCTCGAAGCGCTAGCTTCTTTTGCTGGCTGGTTAATCCGCCTCTGGTGGAGACCGTAGTGCATTTTTGATGATGTAATAAGATATTGTACGAGACTTGCCTCTTCTGCCGGAGTAAATACTGATTTTACTGCACAATTTTTGTAGGGTTTATAATTTTGATGTTCGTTTTCATCTCGTTTTAAAAGGCGCTGAAGAGTTGCCCTGGAAACATTAAACTCCTCGCAGGCTTTCCGTTGGCTGATTCCATCTTTAACGGCAGCTACAGCTTGTGTAACTTGCTCTTTAGAAGGCCCTTCTTTTTTTACGCCGCTTTTACTTCTAAGCATCTGAAAATTTAAATAATAATTTATATTATTGTTTAGGTTTGTACCTTGGGCTTCGGCTCAAGGTACATACCCCAATCCGGCTCAATGTACAAGAAAGTGAATTAATAAATAAACAAGATCACATAACCAAAAAACATCGGTAAAATTTAGGAAAAGTGTATCTAATATGTTAAGTATAAATATAGTATTCCATGCTAGCAATAGTTTGAATATCAATCTATATTTAGACTACAAAAAACTAATTATTAAGAAATAAATTACTTACATTGAAATCGCAAAATCTAAATTTCCAACAAAAACATGCGTCACGTAGTTGCAATTAGAGGTGAGCGATATTGAAAAAAATATCGATAATATCGATATCAAAAAAATATCGATATTGTCGATATATCGATTTATCGATATATCGAATATATCGATATATCGATGTATCGATATATCGATGTATCGATATATCGATATATCGAATATGTCGATATATCGATTTATCGATATATCGATATTTTCCAAATTCAATATCGGTATTCGATATATCGATATTTAAAAAATTCCCAGCCCTAGTCACGTCCATATGGATGGTGTCAACAGTACACATACACGTGACCGTTTACAGTGATGCCAACTTTGCTCGTTTGTTATAGCAGTATATTCTTGGAAGTGCTCGAGGTACAAGGCGGCCCAAGGTACAAGACCCTCCCCTAGCCTTTCCTCATTTTTTGAAAAAATTTTTGACCCCTTCAGATCTCGTCCGGATTTTCCCAGAATGTTATTTGGAGGGTGTACACTTGGAAATTATGGGACAAACTTCCCCCAGTCCTTGCCACCTAGTCGGGAAATGTTCAGGAATGGATTCTTTCTGAAACCTTTCTGAATTTTTTTTGAACAGATGGGAGGGGATGAGGGATGTTTGGCACATATTTTTCAAGACTCTAGCCTCCATATTACATTCTGGGAATTTTAGAAGGAAATCGGAGGGGGTGAGAAAATCATCCAAAAAAAAGGAAATAATAATAATAATAATAATAATAATCTCTACACTACCCATATCCTGTTGCCAGGCCCCAGAAGCGCAATGCTTGTGCGGGGGGGAGGAAGGGGCTATTATTATTAAGCGGGCCCGCTTGCGTCTGCAGCCGACTTAGAGATGGAATAGCACAACTCTCATATTCATAAATACCTAGTCTTTCCTCATTTTTTGGAAAAATTTTTGACCCCTTCAGATCTCGTCCGGATTTTTCCAGAATGTTATTTGGAGGGAGTACTCTTGGAAATTATGGGACAAACTTTCCCCAGCACTTGCCATCCCTTGCCACCTAGTCGGGAAGTGTTTAGGAATGGATTCTTTCTGAAACCTTTCTGAATTTTATTTTGAACAGATGGGAGGGGATGAGGAATGTTTGGCACATAATTTTCTAGTCTCTAGCCTCCATATTATTTTCTGGGAATTTTAGAAGGAAATCGGAGGGGGTGAGAAAATCATCCAAAAAAAAGGAAAGTGTTTCCTCATTTATTGAATAATTTTTCGACCCCTTCGTATCTCGTCGGGATTTTCCCAGAATGTTATTTGGAGGGTGTAGGGGAGAGTGGGGTACATTCGGCAGGTTTTTGTAAAAAAATATGTAAACAGCAGAATAGTTATAAAATTTTAATTTTCTTTTTAGATTTTGAATGCCCATACTTTAGGCATTATATAGTGTGAAATAGATGAACCTAACTTTTTATCATCACAGTAAAAAAAAAGTCTTGTGATAGTTCACATTCGGATGAATTTACCCCACTAGGGGGGTACATTCGCCAAGGGGTTGGGGTACTTTCATCACACTAAAATTTTAATCCATAATGTAGTAATTAACCATGTTCAATGATAAACTTAATTTATTATCAAAAAATAAAGTAAACAAAAAGTTACAAAGTTAATAAGGGACTTAAAAATAACAAGAACAATGACATGATTATATTGTGTTATGTTAGATGCTGATAATAATGAACTATTTGACAATTAAATCGCCAAATTTGTAATTGAATACGAATTTTGAAGATGTTCTTTGAGTGCCTGTAAGACATGGTTTGTCCAGTTTTGCAATTATATCACTGACCTCAACGTCACTTATATCTTCAATCAATGGGTAGTAGAATGTTGCCGTCGACGACTTCCTTCTTAAAAAACGTATTCTGGCTGTGCTACCATCTACTAGTTCAACTTGATCAATGTAATGAATGATACTTGTTTTAGTGGGAAACTTAACTAAAACAAAATCTCCTTCCTGTATGTTGTCCGTCTCAAGATCTTCAAATAGTTCCACATCCTCAAGTGAATCACTTGATGTCATAGAAACTTCTGAATCACTTGAAATTTCCCTTTTATTCTTCTTTATCGGTTTAGAAAACAATGTTTTTGTTGCATTTCTCTTAAGTTTCTCCTCTGCTTTCCTTTTTTTATCTGCTCTTATCATTTCTAATTCTTCAATTCGGTTCTTTTCTGGGGTATTGGTATAAATTCTAGACTTTCCCTGATTTGCTCCTTTCTTTTGTTTTTTAGGGGCTGCTTTTGGGTATGATCTTATTTGCTCGGGAGTTAAATGATCTGCATTGTTTGACCCTTTGGAAGGAGTAATTTCAATAGGTTGTACTTTTTTACTCGTTGAAGGAGCATTCAAGTCATCAATTGAGTTCGTTGAGGACGGTGCAGAATTTGTATTTTTGGATATATCTGCAGCCAGAGAAGCTGTGCCAATGTTGTCTAGATGTTCGTGGGTTTCATTTTGTTCACCTGCATCTGCTGAAACTGGCAAAGATCTATCAGTCATATAACTAGGTAAATAATCATCGTCAGTAAATATTTCTCTGTTTAAGGGCCACAGGCCTGCTTTCTTGATAGAATTGGCAATATTTGATAAATTAAATGAATGCATGAATGCTACATTGGTTAGAGAAGCAATATTTCGTATTATAATGGTTTTTCCCGGATGGGACAAGAGCCAGTCATTGTAAGCTACCATACACCGCGCTTTGAATGGACCAAAAACACCTATATCTAGAGGCTGTAATTTGTGGGTGGTGTGTGGTGGAAAAGATAGAAGTATTATACCATTGGTTTTACAATAATCGATGGCATTGAACGAACAATGCGATTCATGGTTGTCTATTAGTAATAAAATTGGTTTATATTTCGAGCAGTTTGAGTGTTCGACAAGGTGCTTCAGTACTTCAGTGAAGAGAATTGCGGTCATCCATCCACTTTTGTTCCCTAAGGCAATACTAGATGTAGGTGCATCTATCAAATAATCTTCAAGATTTCGAACCCTGGGATAAACATAAACAGGAGGAATTGTCTGTCCTATTGCATTTACCATACCTACGAATGTGACTAACTGTCCCCGTTCAGCTGAAGATACTTGGGAAACTTGTCGCTTATAGTGCAGCTGCCTCGTGATTTTTTCCTGCACTTTGTGATACAAGTATGAAACTTGGTATGTATGCATATAACCCTAATGCAAGTTCAATTTGATCGGGATGCAAATCCAATATCCCTCCCCGCGCCCGTGTGCACGCTTAATAACGTGCCAATTTATGATAACGAAGTTGCTTACTACGGAACAGCATTACATTTGTAATTTATTAGAATTTTGCGGTAAAACTACAGCAGGAAACTATCTATATTGTCTATATTAATTGTTGTTTATTAATTATTTCAAATAGTAACAGGCAGTAAGTAGGTTGTGCGTATCGTAATCGAATACATATTAACAATTTCTACTTCCTACGGCTCGCGGTAATTATATCAGCTGAAACAGTATAAAATTAGAAGTTTGTGTTTTCATGAAAGCAACAAACTTACCTTCTAGTCCTCTTCACGGTCACATTGTCCTGAACAATTACATAAAGAAGTACATTGTAAATTTGACTTGAAGCATTTGCAGCGTTTGCTGCAATTCTTCTTACAGCCGCATTTTATTAATTCGTAACAAGATAGTTCTGCTTCTTCTAAATCTGTCCAATGAATAGCCCAACAATCTTTTACGCTCTTCCAACCCCACTCACTTGGCGAAGGTAATTTTTGTTGACCTATTAACGATTGGCCCCAAATAAAACCACCTTGATAAATAGATCTATTGGAGTGCTGTAAAAGCGCAGCTTTAGTTGGAGGAATATGTTCTATAGACCGATTTTTCTTGGTAAATAAAACTTTTCGGCATTCGTTGATATCGCCTACGTCGCTTGTTCGATCATACATTAAAATAACAAAACGTTGAATCAGTTTGAAATTACTATCATTTAAACATTCAGGTTCCGTAGTCAGTTTTTCAAATACAGGAGATATTTCGGGAAATGCGTTCCACGTACTCCAAGCGGTCTTCTTGCCACGGCCATTAAAACAAGATACTGTATAACATCCTGTGAACGCGTGAAAGAACGGCAAGCCAAGAGCTTTCCTACCCATGTTATGAGATATTTGATGAGCAGGAATATATCGAAAATGTTTTCCGGTTCCGAATGCTATCCACAGATGGTCCAGTTTCAATTGTTGCATGATATAAACTGCAATTACAACTACATCCGTGTCTACTGTTCGAATCATTACCTTATTAAAACCTTGTTTGAGTGCAGATTCAACATGCACAAATATCCTGCTATCTGCCTCCTCATGATTGCAGTCTTCCATTTCCATATTCGGATTTGAGCAAAGAACCTTCTCGTTGAAGGTGGTGTACAGTTGTTTCCCAGGTTGTTTAATACGAACAATAGATTTGGCAAGCAAATGAAATAGTTGTATTTTGTTTTCGTCAACGCGAAGGAAAGACGACCAATCACTGGGTGTGGTAGAATTAAGCTCTACTATTTTTTTTTTGATCCCTCTCCTCTTTGGGTTCTAATTTGTGCTTTTAAGCTATTATCTTTGTATATATCCCATACAACATCCAAGCGAGAAACTTTACGCAGATGCTCTGATATATATGGTATAAAAATGTAATCTCCAAATGTCTTACAAGATTTTGGTGTTAGCATATTCACAATAGCAGCTCCATCTAATATGCATGCGTCAACTGTTGGAGCTATGTCATGTATAGAAAAGTCTCCCTCTAAACATTCTAGCAAATCCGATTTATTGCAGTGCCTTGTGTCACCGTATAATGATAGCGATGGCGGATAAGATTGGTTTTCATGCTCAAAAAATTTGTCAAGATCTCCAGTTCGATTTTGACATGCTACACAAAGTCTGCTAAACAACGAACAGTCGCTCTTCAATTCGCCTATTTTAGATTTATTAATCGGAATTTTTGTTTTAGTTGCTGTGAATATTTTTAAATTATTTCTAGAAATTGGTTCAGAAATAGATTTTGTACATGCTACCAACCTGTCCTGAAAATAGGCATTGTACTGACTAACGGCAATATTCTCTATTTTGAAAACTGTATCAGCCTGTTTCTTATCTACAACGATTTTATTATCCAACGAGTACAAGAGCCCACTCGACTCATTAAATGGATTATTTGATTGTTCGTATGATGAAACAATAGATTTTATGGAATTATAAAACAGTTGCTGTTGAGGTTCAGATAGTTCATGATGGTTTGATGATGTGGTTGACACGTTCCTTTCAAATTCTTTAATTAATCTTGTAACTTCTGGGCCGGCCACCATCCACCGGTTTAAGGCAGCTTCATTTTCAGTTAACCCAATTACTCCACCTTCTCCTTTTACATGGGCATTTTCTTGTTCATGTGCATGATCTAGCGGTATTGCAGAGAATGATCGTTGTGATTTCAGAGCAACGAAACCACCAGCTTTAAAAGCATTGTATATATCTGGATGAGTATCACTTAGTGTTAACATATCTCTAATATGAACTGGTAACCAGCGAGCATAATTACAGCGGTCTAACCCAAAAAACCATGGGGCAATGCAAATAAGAGCTTCTTGGTATAGTTCAAAATTGGCTCAACGAAATGAACGTATAAGAGATAGAACCTTAATTTCAAATTTCAATATCATTTTCCAAAATCGGAATTGTGGCTCTTTTTCTTCAAGTTCTCTCTGCCAGCCTTCAAAAGTTTTACAGTTAGTTTCTTCGGCATTTGCTTTGTAAGTTTCATAGGCAGATTTTAACAAAATATACAGCGCAGCAGCAGTTTGTTGGTGAGCTCTTCTAGTTCTGCTAATGTGAGAAAGGCTTAAATAGGATTCTGCTCTTGCTCTGGTACAAACTCCAGCTTGTTCCAAAATATCAACCCATCCACTTCCTTCTAATAATTTACCAAGCGCTTGCCACGCAGCCATCTCTCTGTGTAAACCTCCCATCATTATTACAAAATGAATTTCTCCATGTGTATCACGTAGTTGGCTTTGAATTTGTTTTGCAATTGCAAAAAGGGGTGATCCATGGCCACAACAGGGACTTGAGTGGAATTTACATATTTAGTTGTTAATTTTATAATATTCATTCCATGTAAAATCATGGCCACAGAATGTGCATTGTCAGTAAACATGGGCAATAATGCAGAGATTGTTTGCAATTTTTTATTGTCGTTGTTTGATGCATGAAATGCACCCCAAGATATTTTCTCTTCAGAAGGATAAGTAGTGCGTGCATTTTTTGTGGCTAGTAACCACTCCTCTTCAAGTTGAAGTGCATTTTTCTCTTTATAACTGTAGTTTATATTTAATGACTGCTCCATTTTAATATTGTTAGACTTAAGCGATACGGGGGGTACTTGGGAGTAGTTGTCGGGCAAACATTTAATTTTGTCGAACGCAGCTTCACTATTGAAAATGGTGTTGTGTCGTACTTCTCCTAACTTGTCAATTACAGGATGTTGCAATAAAGATATAGCTGTTCCATGAAAAGAATCCTTTGCTGAGGTTGCACTGGGGTTGTGATCTATATTATCAATTGCGCCGGTTGTAAAAATATTCTTCAAAAGGTGTGGTGGGCAGACACAACCTTCCTTTTCGTAGTGTAACAGAACGCTATTCGCTAATTGAGTTGATAGATTTAACATTTGGTTGTATGAAATTGATAAACCAAGATCGTGCAGTTTATCAACTAATCTTCGTTTTCTGGTTTCACCATGAACTAGGTAGATCGGTAGCGGCGTGTTCATTGATTTATTATGTCTATTTGATATAGAAACCCGTTGAGTTCTCTTTGTATTGTGTATAAGTAATTGCGATATTGTTAATCCTGTTTGTATATTAACTTTGTGTTGATCTTCATTCAAATCACCGGGAACACCATTTAATATCATCTGTATAAATGATAGCAATTCCTGTGGAACAAGTGATTTTTGGCAATCGTCAGAGAACTCACCAGTAAAAGAGTAACTATATTGCAGTATTAACTGTCTCAGAGTTTTAGCAGCTTGCATTAAATGCATTCCTTTGGTATCTGTATTATTATTATTATTATTATGTGCTAGTTTAATTGCATTGCCAATGTCCTCGCTAAAAATTAAATAAGTATCCCTTCCTTCGCCAACTGATTGCAAATCAGGCACGGATGTTAACAATCTATTCTTTAATCTAGTGATATGAACTTTGTCATTTACTCCTACGTTTCGCAAATATGAAAGATACTGATTTGATAGTTCTGTCATTTTATATGTAATCGTGTCATTTTCAGATCGTTTTTCATTTATATATTGAATTAACTGAGCTAATGCTATTCCATGGAGGACAGAAGCACTGTTACTTTTTATACATTGGTCTGAATTTGTGCGATGTCTCCTAATTCTATTATAAAATCCAGATAAACATTTTACATGATACTTAGCTTCTATCGCGATTAAATCACCTGCAGCAAGTTTTCTTAACAGTACACTGTCATTTAATTCTATGGAGTACTCTCTTATTTTATTGTCAAGTTCGAAATTTTGTACTTCTCTGTAGGAGCTGGAATCTTCTAATATTAAATCGCAAAAGAAACATTCCATTTTATTGTCTTTCGTATTTCTGGGTTGTCTGCTTGTAGATGGGTCTTTTGTTTTAAGGGATTCTGATTTTTGTTTCCGAATTATAAATCTATCAAGATTGGAATTACTAAATTTGTTACGACACGTTTTGTGCCATAATACAGAATTACTAATAAAATAATCTTCGAGTTCATTTCCCTCTTTTCCCAATAACGCATTAGATAATTCCATGGGCATTTCTCCAATCTCTTTAAATTTAAGTATATTCACCACTAGGGTGCGGTAACCTACCAAAAAACATTCATATTTCACTAAACTTTACAATACAGAAATTAAATGATTTAGAAAGACGACCAAAGTAAAAATATTATTATCGACTAACATCTTAACTTTTTACATTGTTCACATTCCATCAAAATTACTTACTTAGGTACAATTATCTAACATAGGGTAGGTTGAGCAATAAGTAAAAAATTTTTTAAATCTATTTACCTTGATTTAACATATTTGTCTTTGTGATGCGCGTCGGTTGAATCAACTTCTCACTGTTACTTTTCTGACACAATATGCACAATGAAGTCTTAATGGAGCTTTCCGAATCCATATTTACCTATTCAAATTTCAAATACACACAGTACTAAGTAAGTGATAAATATTGCACGTGCCAATATTCATACGAAATGAAGCCTAGCCGCAAGTTTCAACTTGCAGCGGGGCAGCGGGCACGAGATCGGGTTAGATCGTTGATTTCGGGGGTGGGGGGACAAGATCTGAATTGCATCCCGATCAATTTTCAATTGCAGTAAAGTCATATATCCACTATACAAGTTTCATACTTGTATCACAAAGCGCAGAAAATTGTCTATTTTTTTAACGAGGAAGCTGTACTATTACCGGTAGGAGCAACAACTTTTACTGGTCGCATGACCGTTGTGCACCCGGTTCCGTCGAGATTATAAATTCTGTCTGGGGAAAACTTATATTTGCTTAAAACTTCAACATAATTATCAAAGAATTCCCCGACTCTAGCTTGTTAAATCCAGTGCTTGTACTTTCTGCTAAAAATTCTACCTTTGAAGACTTTTCTAAGATTTTTTTAATTCGACTTTGTATAGTTGTTCTTTTCATATTATGCATTGCTGCCGCATGACGAACTGAATAAACGTTATTAAAAACATTTACGATTATTTCTCTCATAGTTTCTTCATTTATGTCACACCTGTTAGTCTTTTTTACGTAGGTTCGTGGCATCTGTAAAATCAAAACATGACCTAATTATCGTTTTCGGTATGCAGTGGGGAACATTCGGCCATATGGCGAAACTGCCCCACCATGACTAGACGAATGTTACCCATGACAGATTGAAATACAAAAAAATTCCCCTGATTTACATGATAATTCTAGGTTAGAAATGCTAGGACTACTAATAAGAGAAACATTTAGTGCCAAACTAAACAACGATTACTACTACAAAAGCTTGTTTTATCATAGAATGTTTTCTGATTACAATTTTTTGTAAAACTTACCTTAAATATAGTCAAACCAACTTTCACTATAAAAATGTACGATATTTGCATGCATCACCAAACTTTAACATCAGACCACAGATAACTTACACTCTTTAGATACCCCACGCCAGTAGAATATTTAAAAATTGGTATAGTAGCCCCCCCCCTTGGTTGGGAGATGAAGGAATCAAATTTAGGCGGGAAGTTTGAATTTGCTAACTAATTGTACTGGTTAAAATATTTCAAGTTAAAATGTAATCAAACAAAATCATATTTTACTGTATAAAGTATACAGGGTGTCTCTAAAATATGGTGCCATAGCTTAATCACAGATTCCGGGGATCAAAATAAGACGATTTAACGCAACTTACCTCTATCCGAAATTGCTTCGTTAAAGCGCTATCAAACGCCAAAGATCTTCAAAAAATTTCTATTTTTTTAAAAAACAAAAGATTGTTTTTTGCGATTAGGATGAAATTTGGGATGTGATTCTTTACTGGAAAAAGGTGTTTTTTGACATCATTTTTTTGTTCAGGAGGGTAGCGTAAGTGGTCAAAGGGTGATCATCCACAGTCAAAGAAGCTCATATCTTTTTATGAGTTCGGCCAATAGTTTTCAAATTTTTTTTACAGAGAGACATCATTTATAAATATCATCTATAATGCATAATTTATGCTTGGTACAATTTAAAAAATTGAAATCTATTTCACGCGACAGTTTTTCCCTAATTCTGACTACTAAGTTGTTGTCTGCAGGATTTTCCTTCAAGCAATTTGAAATAATATTAAATATACAATTAAATGCTTCTGCAAACATAATTGTCGAATTCCGAATTCAAAGACATGTTACAGTATGGCATTAGCATTAACAGTTTTTGAGATAATCGAACTTTACTGAACTGTGTGTAGGTGCGCTATCCTGTTGATACCGTTCTGTATTATTCTCCTTCATATTTTGGGAAGAAAACCCTTAAGGGCGGGAATTAAGATTTAAAATAAAAAAATTGCTTGAAAAATATTTCCAGGTAGATTTCTCTTCTAGCCTTGGTCATAGGTCAAATGTTCGCTTGATAGGGACATAAATTAATTCCTATTTCCCAAACTTGTTTTTAGAATAATCTTTATCCATAATAAATTTTTTTTGTGCGTATAAATCCGAACTCTTAACATTATACTGCAGTAAATGCATCACTAACAAAAAAAAAGTCAACATCACCTTCGTGAGCGTTTGGTAAAAAAAACAAGTGTTATAGTTTTGATTTGCATGAAGCATTGTTAATCTAAAATGTCAGTAAATCTAGAGCGCTTGAATAATTACTACAAGGTGATCTGAATTCACTACAGGGGGGGGAACGGAATATATCTCAAATAATTCAATTTAGTTTGATTGTTATCGAAATGTCATGTCAAATGGGTTTAAGTATTAAACGCGAAGAGGTACAAGTTGCCGATTGGGAGAAACCGATGACGCGCGAACGCGTAGCTGAACGGCCGAATACCACTTCAAGGACTGTTGAAACGTCGATGGGGGATCTTAGAAACTCGCGCCGCCTCTGGAGGTCCTGAATGCCAGCCTAACAAGACCTAACCGACGAAGTTGCCTAATGTCCGTCCAAGGACTCTTGAGACGCCAGTGAGCTGTCAGGACATCTCGGAAAATCTTACCTCCACCGGAAGATGTCAGGACAACAGGACTTTTTCCAATTTATTAACACAAGCGGAACCACCTAATGTCATTCTAAGGACTGATAAGGCATCACTGGATCGTGAGGATCTTTTACCCAGGATCGAAACTGCCTAATGTCTAAGGATTCTTGAGACGATGTCTGCCCAAGGACTGCTGAGACACTATTGAGCCTTCAGGACTTTTCCCAATCTCTCAATAGAATAAAAGCGGCCCCATGTCAGCCCAAGGACTGCCGAGACGCCATTGGGTGGTCAGGACCTCTTAGAAACTGTTTACCAGAAGCTAGCCGAATTAGTAACCGCCTAATGTCTGTCTACGGACTCTTGAGACGCTATTGAAGCTTCAGGACCTCTCAGAAGTTCTTGGCGCCATCGAATCTGTCTAATGTCAACAGTAGGACCTAGCCGAATTTTTCGATACAACGGGAGCGATTTAACGTCAGCCCAAGGATTATAAAAACGCCGTTGAACCGACAGGACCACCCCAAAGCTACTACCAGCGCCCGAGCTGCCTGATTTTAGACCAACAGGACTTTTCCCAATCTCTCAATAGAATAGAAGGACTGCCGAGACGCCATTGGGTCGTCAGGACCACTTAAAAACTGTTTCCCAGGAGCTAGCCAAATGACTAACCGCCTAATGTCCGTCTACGGACTCTTGAGACGCTATTGGGGTTTCAGGACCTCTTAGAAGTTCTTGCAGTAATCGGAGCTGTCTAATGTCAACACAACTAACAGGACCCAGTCGAATTTTTAAATACAACAGGAGCGATTTGACGTCAGCTGAAGGACCACCCCGAAGCTCGCATCACCACCGGAGCTGTGCCCAACAAGACTTTTCTCAATCTTTCAATGGATTCTGAGCGGCCAGATGTCAGTCCATGGACTGTTGAGAGTGAAGTGTCTCAGAGATGCGATATTTTGCAACTGTTTAGGTCGGTAGATCAAATTTTTGGAACTAAGACAACGGACCATGCCGAGCCAGATCCAGAGCCGAAGGAAAACGCCTCATGCGCTTCTCAACTTTGTGTCCAAACTTAAGGACTAGATGAAAGTCTTCTGTAAATTAAAACAAAAACCACGATTCAAAGATTTTATTTATTCTTCAATAAGCAATCAACAATTAAATCTAATTGGAATTAAGTTTAATCCAATCAATGTAAGCAGATATTTTAGTAAAAACATCAGGATATCCAGTAGCACAATCTTTCGCCCAAGAAGCAACTCCAATAAGTTTTCTATTATAAGCCAATGGGCTTCCACCATCACCATGACACATTCCTTCGCCTATTTTATTCAACGTACATACTTGAGTGGTGAAAAGCGGTTTTAAATATCCGTGACTACGTCGACACTGTTCATATCCCACAGTTTTCAACCTGATGTGTTGAAGATTGGTGGGATAGGATTCAGGATGGCTTGTTTTTCCCCAACCAGTAAATACTGCTCTTGAACCAACTTTAACTTCTTCAGTTTCCAATGGAATTGCATCAACCGTTGATGTGTATTTGAAAGGGTATCTCAAAATCAACAATGCGATGTCATGCTCAGCAGTTCGTTTGTTGAAACGTTCGTGAATTACAATTCTTTCAACACTAAATTTTGTTCCACCACTGTTTAACTTGTTAGTTCCCACTAGAACCTTTAAAACGGGAGCATGTTCCCTGGAAGTAGAAATAATGTTAGTATCAGAATGAAAATATTCAATGAAATCAAAACTTACCCCTGGACACAATTAGCTGCTGTGACAACAACAGTTGAGGAAATAATTGCTCCGCCACAAAAATGCCCTCCATTTTTATCCTGTATCGATGCTTGGTACGGGTAGGCACCAATTGGTGCATCGGAACCTCCTAAAATACGTCCTGTGTCGTTGAGATCTTTTAGTTGAAAGTTAAAGGTCGGCACACCTAGAAGAAAAGTGCTAGAATTTAAATTTGCAGATCTTGGAGGTCGATTATGCTTTGATGGGGATTTGAAAAAATGATTTGTTTATTAAAAAAAACAGGGTTTTAAAGACATCCCCGATGTATAGACTCGGAGTTGCCTTAAATTTGAACGGAATTACAAAATATGCCAAGGACTTTAAAGGCACCTCAGATATACAGTACTGATATACACAATCGGGGGTGCCTCTAAAGACCTTTTTTTTGTTTGGCTAGCTCTTCCACTATATTCTTATATATTATACAAAATATAGATGGAATTAAATTAACTTACCAAGAACCCCAACAATTGTTGCAAACAGTACCACAACAAATTTATTCATTTTAGTAATCATTGTCTATCGTACGAACAAGTCGCAGACTATGAAAACCTTCTAAATGCATGGCCCTTAAATACTAATTTCCAACCAATGCGTTTGTTGCTCGTGTGGTACTTGAGCTTATTGTCTTTTGATTACAATTCTATCCTAAAATCTATACGAAAGAAAACTTTAATGTATGGAAAACAACTGTGGGTGCTTGGAGGAAAACAATTAGTTTTCAAGGTTTATAAATAACTTACGATACGTTCAGATAAGTCCTTAAGATAAGGCTTCGTATTGCATTGGAGGCTGTGCGATAGCAATCACGTATACATGATGCACACTGATTAAATGTGATATGCGAAAATATATAAAGAGCTTCTTGGTAAGACTTCGGAGGATTCCAAAGTTGCAAACGAAATTCTGCGGCAGTGAAGGTAATATGGCGGTACAGTGTTTGATTAAATATCATAGTTGGTGTGGTTGTTGCTAAGAAAAAGGACGGCTGAGCCCTTACGTTCTACGGAAAAGTGTGTGAAGATCGTATAGACCTCAGGTCATACTGTAATCGAAGACAATGAGGAAGCTGACGCCCTGGCTGTAGGTACCAGGGGTCAGTGAACCTCTATTAGATCCAGAACCATCTTTCGAAATATTTCCGGGGTGAGGAACGCGATCTGGGAAAGCGCTACCGCAATCTTTCAGCAAACCTGACCCTCACTACAAATCGCCAGGTAATCAAGAGTCCTGCTAAAGGAGCTCCTCACCCATGACGGCAAAATACCTACTCCGTTTGGATAGAGGACAGATCAGAATCGTAACGGGCCTTCCAGCAGGGCACGGACACCTGAACAAGCATCTCGACACCATACGAATTGTTCTTTCTGACCGCTGTCGGAAATGTCAAGATCAGGAGGAAGCCTCCAAACACATGGTGTACAACACTTGCAGGTATCTTGGCTCTCCTTTCTTGGAACGAAGCCATACAGGACTCACCGATGAACAAGATTCTGTCTTTCGCTGAAGAGACAGACCTGTTCGTGGAACGAGTTTCTTTCCAAGGGGAGCACAGTGGGCCCTAATGTGGTAAGTACAGGAGCTTCTAGCTCCAGCCCCAAACCCTGTAGTAAACCCTTGATTTTAGTGCAGTGAAGAGTAGTCAAGGATAGTGCGGTACTTGTTGGTGTGCAGGAGAAGTTTGTTTCTTAGTCCTGATTTTTTTAAATTCCTCTTGGTTTCATATCCGCTTCCTCTGTATCATTTGTCTTACCATTCCCCTTCGCCTTTTACTTTTCAATCTATCTACGTTTAACTTCTTTTTACTTCCTTCAGTATTCCGCTCTTGGTAGTCGCTTTCAAATATTGTTTTCACACCGCAATTGTTTTAAGTGGTCCTTTAAAAATTGAAACAATTTACCTTTATGTAATAATTATTTACACAACTCGAGTACAACTTTGTAGATAGAAGCGATTAATTCAAATTCGTCACGATCTTGATTAGATTATGGGAAATACTGCACTGACATAATAAAAATCTATAAATACTTTTATTTTTCACATCGATCTGTATCTTAAGTTCAAGAATATTTGTAACTAACTCCATAAGAATAATCTGATTGACACTTTTCATTTGTTATAGTTTGCACAAAATTGTTTAACGATACCCCCAAGATGTTTTACGAAACCCCACCCCCAAAAGGAAGTCTAAATTGCCACCGTCAATATAAATCGTTCCCAATTCGATTTTAGCAACAGACCTAGAAAATATAAGATCTTCTTTCAATTTTACCAAGGCAATGTCGTTTCTCTTGGTATCTGAGTCAAAATCCTTGTGCTCACACTGCCCTTGACTAGGTACTCTTCACTGTATTAAAATCAAGGGTTCATTACAGGGTTTGGGACTGGAGCTGGAAGCTCCTGTACTTAGCCCATTAGGGCCCACTGTGCCCATTAGGGTCAAATTACTCACCCCGAAAATATTCCGAAAGTTAGTTCTGGACCAAATAGAGGTTTAGTGCCCCTCGCTACAGCTAGGGCGTCAGTTTCCTCATTGCCCTTGATTTCGCTATGGCCTGGAACCCATACGATTTTGACATAATTCTCCATGGAGAGATTAGTAAACGTTTGTCGACATTACGCAACAATCCGAGACCCCACCTTCGAAGAGAGTAGATCCTCAATGGCTACTCGGCTGTCGGAGAACATGTAGATGTATCCACCTTTGAATCTTGGGGTTTTAATTACACAAGCCATTATCGATTTCTGCCTGGAAGATCGTGGGAAAATTTCAGTTTAGTCCTGGGTTCTCCTCATGTAGCCTGGTGATATTCCTAGTCCGTAACCTATTTCAATAAGTACCAGATATGGTCGCCAGGAGAAGAAATGCCCGATCGCCAGAGAGTCATTCCCCCCGACGACGTGGGCCATGTGCGCTATACGGTTTACCAAATGAGAAGCAAGAGACCATGCCATCGCTCCTCATCTGAGAGATTGGAATGGTCGACTCCAATCTGGAGGCATGTGTGGCATGTTCTACATTCTTCTGGGTCGGTTTCTAAGCCTGTGTGACGACGCTCTAGGCTCAACATCCATCACTTGGTGCAGATTCAAAAGACCAAGTAGCACCTCCATAGCCACTGTCGGGGCACACTGTACCGCGAAACTCAATCCTCCTTAGCAAAAAGCTTTTTATATATTCTTGGGTATTACCACACGTCACATTTAATCACTATCCACGATCTGCCTAAATCTAGACTCGTCTCATAAAAAAAGTTACCGTGTGCGGGGTTTTCCAACTGATAATCCACTTACATCATGTAGACGTGATTGCTATCGCACATCCTCTAATTCAATAAGAAACCTTATCTTAAGTAGTAAGGGGTTTTTTTACAAAATTTGACCAACCACTTGTTCTCCTCCAAGCACTTATAGATTTTTTCAGACATTAAAGTCTTCTTCGGTGTAGATTTTAAGAGAAGACGAAGGTCAAGTTCAAGTACCACACGAATAACAAACTCATTGGTTGGAAATTAGTATTTAAGGGCCATGGATCTAGAAAGTTTTCATAGTCTGCGACTTGTTTGTACGATAGACAATGATTTCTAAAATGAATAAATTTGTTGTGGTACTGCTTGCAACAATTGTTGGGGTTCTTGGTAAGTTAATTTCATTGTACCTATATTTTGTATAATATATAACAATGTAGTGGAAGAGCTAGCCAAACAAAAACAAAGGTCTTTAAAGGCACCCCCGATTGTGTATATACAGTACTGTATATCTGAGGTGCCCTTAAAGCCCTTGGCATATTTTGTAATTCCGTTCCAATTTAAGGCAACTCCGAGTTTATACATCGGGGATGTCTTTAAAACCCTGGTTTTATTTTATAAACAAATAATTTTTTCAAATCCCTATCAAAGCATAATCGACCTCCAAGATCTGCAAATTTAAACTCTAGCACTTTTCTTCTAGGTGTGCCGACCTTTAACTTTCAACCAAAAGATCTCAACGACACAGGACGTGTTGTAGGAGGGTCGGATGCACCAATTGGTGCCTACCCTTACCAAATATCGATGCAGGATTTAGTTGGAAAGCATGCTTGTGGCGGATCAATCATTTCCCAAACTGTTATTGTCACAGCAGCCCATTGTGTCGTGGGGTAAGTTTTGATTTCATTGAATTTTCGGAAGATAACATTTCCTTCACTTCCAGGAAAGTAGCTGCCCGTTTAACGGTTCTAGTGGGAACCAACAAGGTAAACAGTGGTGGAACAAGATACGGTGTTCAAAAAATTGTAATTCACGAACGCTACAGCAGACAAACAGCTCAGCATGACATCGCATTGTTGATTTTAACATCCCCTATCGAATACACATCAACGGTTGCTTCAATTCCATTGGAAACTGAAGAAGTTGATGTTGGTTCACCAGCAGTATTAACTGGTTGGGGAAAAACAAGCCATCCTGGATCCGCAGCCACTAATCTTCAACACATCGAGTTGAAAACTGTGGGATATGATCAGTGTCAACGTAGTAACGGACATTTAAGACCGATTTTTACCAGTCAAGTGTGTACGTTGACTAAAAGGGGCGAAGGAGCTTGCCATGGAGATTCTGGGGGACCATTGGCTTGTAACGGAAAACTTCTTGGAGTTGTGTCTTGGGGGCAACCTTGTGCTACTGGATCTCCTGATGTTTTTACTAAAATATCTGCTTACATTGATTGGATTAATCTTCATTCCAATTAGATTTGAGTGTTGAGTGTTTATTGAAGAATAAATAAAATATTTGAATCGTGGATTTTGTTTTAATTTACAGCAGACTTCGATAAACCATTCTAGCTATCAGAGTTCTTATTGAAATATTGTTACCAAGCCTCCTTCGGGGTATTGTACCCGTTTCGAAGCTGTGGACGGTGCCTAGGCGCAGACGACACCTACAATAATGAGTCATAGCCCTCCTTTATTAACCACTTCACATAATGTTAGTATGATGATACTTTATGTACAACTTACTGTTCTTCGTAATCGTTTTTATCGAAAGCAGTGTCTTCTCAATCATTTACTGCGTCTCATTTTACTTTGTGTCCTCTATTACTGCAAGCAACGCTTCTTGGTCTTTGCTTCCTAATACTGTACCTGTCAACCCCCCTGTTGATCCTGACTCTCCGATTTCAATAAGCTGATTGTTAACAATAGTACTGTTTAAAAATAAATTAGTTTTACATTGAGGACAACTCCCAAACCTTCTTTTAATTTTTTTTAGGATGAAACCTGGCACATAATTGTTGGATAATGTTACCAACTGTTCCAAAAGTTCAAATTGTAGCTGTTTGCCGTTGTTTACAGCACACTGCAATGTGTGAGGGATTGACGCAGTAGACGTGTTATTAAATGCCGTTGGATATTGTAGTTCGGTTTGGTAATTAAAAAATTGCAAGCTTCTGAACATGAATGAACAATTATCATCTTCGCAATTAAAACTTGATTTATAAAAGTTCATCATATTATTAATCAAAACTGATTTGAATGTTCCTATAAAATTGGAAGGCGAAGGATTAACATTTCGACCCCCATGACTTCCCACTTGTCCAAAGAAATTTTCTGCTGGATCTTGGTTCAGGTGTCTACCCAACAAGTAAACAAAATCTTGATCTTTTAATAAATTCCGCAAATTTATAAAATTATTTATGGTAAATTTCCAATTCACCAAGCTGGGTGGCTTTTGTTGATCATTTTTTGTTTGTTTGGTAAACTCCATCGAGGAAAGTATTGGTAAAGCCTCTTGAATCCAAAATTCTATATGGCCACTAGTATTTGAAATGCTGCAACGTAATGACTTTCCTTTAGTTTGCAATTTTGTACTACCATTGACAGATCAAACAATCTATCCATAAATAATAATAACATCGCGGTATCTTCTGGGTGAGCACCCAACTTATTTTGTGTATCTGAAAAAAGGGAAAAAGTTAAAATTGTTAAAAATAAATTAACAGTATTGTAATGTTGCTAACTAACTACATTCAAACTAAGAATAGATACCTAATGCACTAGCAAGTCGCATTGTAGACGCTAATCGTTGACTAAATATTTGTGCGGCATATTTAACCTTCATTTTCTTAATTTTTCTTTCATAAATATTTGGTCCGTTATCCACCTCATACAACGAAACGATATCTAACCAGCTAGCAATTTTTCTGTCAGCTCCCAATTCAAATGTTACTGTCTTATTTATGAAATTGTTTCGCATTCCTTTTAAAAGATGAGGAGGATCATAAATTGGAAATATTCTAGAATTTTCAATTTCAAAAAATCCACCCTTATACTCTTGATTCTTTCTCAGATACTGTGCTCTAGTTTCTGCTAACAACATTTTCACAACTTTGCAATTTGTTGTTGCTTGGTCGCAAACAATAGACACTGGCTTAAAACCAATAGTAACTAATCGTGTAGAAATATTTGTCAGCATATCTTTAATCTGATGTGATTTAGCACCTCCTTTACTAGAAAATGTATAGGAGAGAGGCTGCTTAAAGGGTTTTCTTATTCCTCGTAGCATAAAGAGCAGTGCATGGTCTGCAAATTCATCGGATCTGTTTCCATTACCCATATCTTCAAACCCTTCAATTAGTCCCTTTTTTTCATTCAAATGTAGTGATGGCATTAAAGCCATTTCATCAAATATTATCGCCACATATCTGTCTGCAGGCTGTAATCTACTACAAATGTCTCTCAATGTCTCAAAAATATGTGGCATAATACCTGGCTCGAAATGCATTGTATGAAGCAGTCTGTCAAGCGTGGTCTTGCTGGGTAATATAAATATTTTAGACAATAGTCTATATGATTTTGCACTTTGTTTATAAAATGTTAGTGCAAGAATTTTTTCATTCATAGTGAATCTTCTTTGTTGCGCACTTTTACCAACTTCGCGAAATTGACATCTAATAAACTGGGCAGCTGTAGCGTTCAATCAGGACAAACCTTCTTCCCATCCTTGTTTGGATGTAAATGCTTCAGCAGCAGCCAACCTTCTCTTGAAATTACTATTGGAAGTAATTGTTCTTTTCAACTGTTTTGTTAAACTGGTAATATGATTGAACAACTTTCGTTTTTTCGGAGAAAAAGCTTCTTTGTTAGTGTAGCCAATACTGTGCATAACAGTCTTGGGTGTTACACCTGAAATAATGTAGAAAATCACTATACAATGCTGTCAAATACACAGTGTCTGAAAGTCCTACATTGTTTTTCTGTAACTTTTCCAATTTCTGCTAAATTTTCAGTATCCGATGAACTGGGTTCGTTCTAAAGGCATTATCTGATCCACAACAGTATTTTCTTTGGTGTTGTCATGATGATATTGAGTTGCTTCTGCATCACTAATCCAACAAGACGGTTCTAAAAATGAATTTACATTTGTTTATATGGAATTATTGTAATGGGATTTGTTCAGAGCTTATTTCTAGAATTATAGCATAAGCCTCAATATACTATATTATGTATAATATGTATCTATATATATATAAATCTAAATTTAATTAAATGCAATTAACAATAACTACCTGGTAGATATAATGTTGGAATTGCATTAAGATGAAGTCGCTTAGCACCTTGGCTATAATATTGCGGTTCAAAATGACGATGGCACACTTTCTTGACGCTGCTGTATAAATAATTTGGGTCAATTAATAACAGCTCTTCATTCTTAATAGCCTTCAACCAAAGATTGAATAGGTCCATACGCACATTTGGATTGGGAAATCGATGTCTTGGTGATACAGTATCACCACAATTTGGAACACAGCATTTAACGTACACTATTTTTTAAATAAATGCCACTCTAGAAAATTTGATACTAATCAGTAATTACAAATATGTACTCTAATTTTAAATAACTACTTACAAAAAAAACTGGTTTCTTTGTTCCAATTTCAAAATGTTCAACACAAATAATTACGTGAGTAGTTCGTAACAAACTGAAAGTGTACTGTAGTGAACTGTAAGTGACACTTTTAAGGTCGAGGATGCAGTTTGGGAAATCGAGGCCCTACGTTTCCTAAGCATTCGAGAGCTTAAAAGTCACTTATAGTTCGCGGTTAGTAAATTATTTTTCGCAATACCTGAAAATCAAAGAAAAGTAATAAAAAACGAGTTAAAATTGAATTATGACCACGACCTGTCAAAATGGCAGGCTAGAGTCTTTCCTCATTTTTTGAAAAAAATTTTGACCCCTTCCTATCTCGTCCGGATTTTCCCAGAATGTTATTTGGAGGGTGTACACTTGGAAATTATGGAACAAACTTCCCCCAGGCCTTGCCACCTAGTCGGGAAATGTTCAGGAATGGATGCTTTCTGAAACCTTTCTGAATTTTTTTTGAACAGATGGGAGGGGATGAGGGATGTTTGGCACATATTTTTCAAGACTCTAGCTTCCATATTACATTCTGGGAATTTTAGAAGGAAATCGGAGGGGGTAAGAAAATCATCCAAAAAAAAAAGGAAATAGGTACTGTAACGGATGTTACTTTAATATTATTTAAGTATATATAAATGCAAGATCTTTGGAGAGTGATGTTTATTCTGTTAAATACAAATTGAAAACTATTTATTTATATCATAAGATAACTAAGGAAACATAAAACATTTAATCAAAGCCAACCCATGAAACCATTACACTACCCCCCTCCAAAAAATGAAAAGAAAAAAATCTTTGGGTAAGTGAAAACTTTGGATGAACAGTGATGCTGAACATTCCAAGCTGCAAAACACTCTATCAACACACCATCTTTTCAGAAAACAATTACAAATATAAAATTGAACATAAGTATAATCAATTAAGTTTATTTTTTTCTTTGTTTCTTTGCTTCTTGCTGATGTTCGTTGCTTCCAATCTTGAATCCAATTTAAAAAATAATAAAACTGGAAAAAAAAACTCAAAGAAAAGGAAAAATTAAAAACAAAATTAATAAAAAAATAAAAAATATTAAAAGAAAACTGGTTTCAACCTATCCAATGAGACAACCCCATTTTTCCCAAAAATTTTTAAAATCATGTATTTATCTGTCCTTTCTAAAACTTTAAATGGTCTTAAATACGTTTTTTTAATACCCAAATCATGACTGTCATTCCTAACATACACATACCGACATGAATATAAATTATTGTTAATAAAAGTTCCCTTATTGTTAAATTGTTTTTTAAAAAAATATTTTGCCCCTTTCATTTTACATCGTAATTGATCAGCGAAATTAGATGTATCACTAACAGCTTCAAAGTTTTCAAAAAATTCCCCCGGTAAACATAATTCCGTTCCATACAACATTTCAGCAGGTGATGTAGGTATTCACTTCTTCCTTAACAATAGTCCTAATACTAAGAAGTATCCATGGCAATGATTGTACCCAATTATTAATCCCAGTTGTCTTGATAGCCTGTTTTATTGTGCGATGTAGTCTTTCAACAACACCTTGACTTTGTGGATGTTGCACACTTGTTTTAATATGTTTGATCCCTAAATCTTTAATAAATTGATTCCATGTACTTGACAAAAATTGTGAACCATTATCTGTAACAATTATTTTTGGAATACAAAATCTACTAATCCAGACATTAATGAAATTATCAATAACAGTATCTACTACTGCATTTTTAATTGGAGTTGCTTCTGGCCATCAAGAAAATCTATCTATTATTGTTAATAAATATCTATATCCTTCATTGTAAGGTAAAGTAACTATATCTAAATGAATTTTTTCAAATCTGTTATCTGGTTCTTCAATTGGTTGTAATGGTGTTTTAGTATGTTTAAAGATTTTACTTTCTTGCCAATTAGAACATGTTGTAACCCAATTTTTAATATTTGTTCTCATATTTTCCCAAATAAATCTATTACAGATCAATCTTCGTCTAGCTCGAATTCCAGGATGTGATAATAAATGAAAATGTTGAAAAACTTTGAATCTAAGTTCTTTCGGTACATATGGTCTTGATTTTTTAGTAATAACATCAACCCATAGCACTTTATTTAACGGTGTTCGCATTTGCACGAATTTAAAATTAGGCTGTGTTCTAAGTTTTATTAATTCTGAATCATCTACTACTTGTTGTTCTGCTAACTCTTCATAATCTATTGTTGGAAAATTTATCATGGCTACCCTTAATGAATCGGCTGGTATACTGTCTGATCCTTTAATGTATCGTATATCTGTTGTAAAAGCTGAAATATATTCTAAATGCCTAAATTCCTTTGGTAAATAATTTTCTGCAGACTTCTTGATTGCTGAGCAAATAGCTTTATGATCCGTATAAATATGAAATGTTTTATATTCTAGAAAATATCTGAATTTCTTCACCGCAAAATAAATAGCCAAAAGTTCCCCCCTCGAAAATATGCTATATTTTTGTTCTGTTTTTGATAATTGTCTACTACAAAATGCTAAAGGTTTCCAAATTCCATTTTCTAATTGTTGTAACACTCCTGCAATTGTATCACAAGAACTATCGGTAGCCACACTAATCTCTGCAGTTTTTGAAGGATGTACCAGTAAGGTAGCTCTAATTAATGCTTCTTTTGCATTATTAAACGCTAGCATCAATTCTGCATCCAATAAAACAGGTTTAAGTGAAGCTTTTCCAGGAATAACTAATTTATGTAAAGGTGCTAATAATTCTGAAGCATTCGGAAGAAATCTGTGATAATATGAAATTAACCCTATAAAATTCCGTAATTGTTTTTGATTCTTTGGAACCGGAAAATTGTTTATACAATCAATTTTACTAATTTGAGGTTGTATGCCCTCCCCCGAAACCCTATACCCTAAATAATCCAATTCCCTTATCCCAAAAATGCACTTATTAACATTCAGTAAGAGCCCAAATTCATCCAAACGTTTAAAAACTGATTCCACATGTTGCAAATGTTCACTTTCATTCTGACTAAAAATTAATATATCATTTAAGTAAAAAAATACGTTATACAACCCATGTAGCACTTTCTGAATAAATCTGGACCAAGAACTCGGTGCATTTTTCAGTCCAAAATTCAATCTTGTATACCGGTAGGCTCCCAACGGTGTTGTAATTGTAGTTTTGTCCCTGTCATCCTGATGAATTGGAATGTGAAAATATGCCTTTGTCAAATCCAATTTGCTAAAGATCTTAGCTCCATGTAGTTTATTTGGAAAATCCAAAATAAAAGGAATCGGATAGGTATCGCGTACAGTAACTGCATTTAACGCTCTATAGTCTCCACAAACTCTGTAATCAACCCCACCAGGCTTAGCTACCATTGTAATTGGCGAACACCAAGCTCCATCTGCAGGTTCAATTATTCCAGCATTTAACAATTCTTCCAGATGTTTTTCTAAAAATTCAAGTTGATTAATGTTTAATCGACGACACTTTGACACCACTGGATTTCCAATTGTCTGTAGGGGAAAGGGGGGATGATTCAACCACTGTTTAGGTTTCTGCTCACGCCACTCTTGTGAACGAAAAAATGCCTAATATTTTGCTCACATTGTGGAATTCTGACTTTATCTCATAACTTACTACTACTGGTTCTTGAAAAAAACGCAAAAATTTGGAGATCTCCATGATACAAAATTATCTTACAAATGGTTGAATCTGCCCCATGGATGGGGTAGATTAAACCATGTGTTGGGGTAGATTAAACCAGTAGCAAAACATACGATATAATTTATTTATTAAAACAATGTTTGTTTTATTTATATAGAATACAGCTATTGTTTATTATGGTAACATGCAACTAAAAAAAATATATGTAAAAATTGAGTTTTATCGAATGTCCCAACCTCTAAAATTATATTTGAAGGTCAAAATTGATGAAGTTCTCGCGGTTGGCCTAGCAGCTGTTGGCGTTTGTAAAACAGCAACAATGTCGTCTCTATCGACATTCGAAAAGTCGTCTACGTTAGGGAAAACAAATGAACTCGAGTTATTTCTTCGTCTTAGGAATTGTATTTCGTAATCATTTAAGTTTCTCTTAATTACTTTTCCAACGAAGTAGCATAAGGTAGATTTTGTAGCAAATTTTACTAACACAAAATCTTCTTCTTTTATAAGATGGTCCATATCATTCAAAAGTGGAAAGTCGTCAAGTGATTCATCATCATCAGTATCGACAAGATGGATGGACAAGTCAGAATCACTTGACGAACTAACGACTGCTCTCTCAGAAAAAATATCTCTCTTTGTGGTTTTATGATTTGTGCCTTTTACTGCTTTCTTATTCAACTTTATAGATAGTTTTCTAGTCTTCTCCTTTTCTAAGCATTCCCTTGCTGTCAATTCCGGAGTAGATGTGTATATTTTCGATTTTGATTCCCTTCTTCTTTTTGTAGTTTTCTTTGGTTCATTAATTTTTGGAAATGGTCGAATTTTTTCTACTATAGAAATCCTGTCTTGATCTCCGTTTTCTTTTGCAACAGCCATGCTATTTTCTGATGTGCTTGGTAGTACTTCACTACTGATTTCCTCAGCATTTTTTTCACTTGGAGCATTAACTTCAGTATTAGTAACGGAACTGGCAACAAAATCGTCGTCTGAAAAAACAAGTCTGTTGACCGGCCATATCCCTGGTTTCTTAAACGAGCTTACAATATTATTAATCGAAAATGAACGTGAGTAAGCCAAATTGGTCAATTCTCCAATATTTCTGATTGTAATTATTTTACCAGGATGGCAAAGCATCCAATCATCGTATGCAACTGCTAAAGCAGATTTAAATGGTCCATATATGCCTATATCTAGAGGTTGGAGACGATGCGTGGTATGGGGAGGAAATGATAAAAGAGTAATTCCAGTTTCCCTGCATAATTTAATCGTTTCAACAGAAGCATGTGATTCATGATTATCAATTAGTAATAAAAGTCTATTGTCTGTCGAACAGTTGGTGTGTTGAATAATATGCTTGATAACAGTAGGAAACAATTCTTTGGTCATCCAGCCAGATTTATTGCCAAGGGCGAGACTGGATGGAGGAGCGTCGGTCAAATACTCTTCAGGATGTCTAATGCGTGGAAATATGTACACCGGAGGTACAGTTCCACCGATGGCATTAATAATACCTACGAACGTAACAAGTTCGCCACGCTCTCCAGAAGCAACTTGGCCAACTTGTTTTTTGCCTTTACTAGATACAACTTTGATAGGCTTCATAACGGTCGTAACTCCTGTCTCGTCTAAATTATAAATTTGGTCTGGTCTAAATTTATGCTTTTCCATTACAGATATATAGTTGTTGAAAAATTCATCCACACGGTCTTTATTAAAAGCTGTAGCTCTGATCAAACTCGTGCTTTCGGGTTTTCTCAATGATAACTCATCATGTCTCATCATAAACCCCTTCATCCAATCTATTCCTGTAAAATAAAAGAAAAATATTTAAGAATTTGAAGGATTTTAATTCTATGAATACAATTTTACCTGCAATTTTATTAACGTTCCAAGATGCAGGATATTTACAAGCGGGGATTGTGGATGCATACTCGAACGCAAGAGTTCGGATCTGCCTGTATGATAAACCGTAGTTAAGATCAGAAGACCTTTTGATATATTCAACAAATTGTGTCTCTTCAATTTTGGTGAAAACTTGGTTTACAGTGTATTTACTTTGGAATTCGCGCTTTGCAGGTGGGTCAATCTCTGTTCCAGAGTCAGAGTCGGTGTAGTTGTTTTGTTCATCACGTTTAACTATATTCTTAAGTCTGCTTTGCAATGTATTACGATTGACACCATAAATATTGGCTGCCTCCCTAGTACTATGAATCTTTTTAAGGCAATCTTTTATAGCTCTTCTCATCATACTTTCATCAATATCCACTCTGTTCGTTTTACGGGTGTACTTACGAGGCATCTACAAAAATTGTAAGTTATAACATAGTATGGGGTACATTCAACCACTGGTTGAATGTACCCCATCCTTACTGGTTGAATATACCCCGTAGGCAGCATATGAACTAAATATTTTTTAAAAAACAACCAGTGCAGTTATCCGTTAGAACTCATGTGGATTTTGTTAATACATATATTTAACTATCACATGCATATTTTTATTTAAAAATTAGAAAGTTAGTGCCTGAAATATCTACTCATGTAAATAACGAAAATATCTTACCTTGAACCTATGAAAACAATTATTTTTTTTCAATTTTATCACCAGCTAACCAACACACACAAAAACTTTTATAAACTATGTGCTCCACATGAGGAGTCTGCTGCACCATCAAACAAGCGGGTAATTCCCATCACAAGCAAAATAAATCGAATGGTTGAATGTACCCCGTGGTTGAATCATCCCCCCTTTCCCCTATTCTGTGAACTACCGAATGTTTAATTGTTGCATTAATGTTAAAGTCTTTAGTTAACGCGGAATAACGATTTAACAATTGCGTATACAGTGAAGTTCATTTATTATGCAATATAGGCATATTGCAAGTGAAATGGTGTGAGCACTTTACCATTGGAATATAGGCAACCCACTATACACTGCTAAGCACTCTTGCCCCTGCATTAATGAATGTCGAAACATACCTGTTAATTTCGAAATTAACAATCGTTTAGCCTTCTGTTTGGAAATGCAAGGTGGGCACTTCGAACATTTGTTATACTTATAATACTCGTAATTGCTTGCTGTTGATCCTATTTGTTTCATTTTCAATATTAAATAATCTTTTTTGAACTGAGAACATGTTTTATTTTGAGGTTAAACTTTCATGTGTTGCTGATTTCGGTTAGATCATAGATGGTTAGATAAAAAAAACTAGCTAACTGTATAATGGGTTGCCTATATTCCAATGGTAAAGTGCGTACACCAATTAACTTGCAACATGCCTATATTGCATAATAAATGGACTTCACTGTATTTAATTGAATGTGTAGTTTGAATAAAAGTTAAAGAAATTGGTTGTTGAATTGTTTGCGGTTGTAAAGAAAGATTAGAAGGAGATGCACTGGAAACCACATGTATTACGACTGTCCAAAAAAAAAAAAAAATCGACAACCCTCAATGTGTGAACTGTTTGGAAAACCACCCAGCCAACTATAGAGGTTGTGCTGCATACAAGCAAATACACCAAAACCAAAACAATAATAACCACATAAAAAACCCTACACAACAGACTTACAAATATGTGCAATCGCATTACCCACCTCTACAGAATCAACGAACACACAACAGAACCTACAATACAGTAACAGCCAATACAGACCCAGAAGAACAAAACGCTAACTCGCCATCAAATTTTGTAACTACATTAATAAAAATTATAATAGATCTAATAAAACCCTACATACCCCAAATAAAAGACTTTATTTTAAATCTACTGCCAACACTCCTTCTAAATGGATCAAGTTAAACCAATTGCGTTTCGTAATACAACAATCTTGAACTGGAATGCGAACGGCGTTAAAGATCAAAGATCAATATTAACTGACTTCCTAGCTAGACACTGTATCGACATAGCATGTATAACTGAGACTCATTTGATTCCAGGTGAAAACTTTAAACTCTCTGGATATACAATACACAGGAACGACAGAAGGGCAGCAACAGCCTCCGGCGGAACAGCCATTGCAGTAAAAAGGCGGATTGAACACTATGTAACACCACAATATACCTTAAACAGCCTAGAAGCAAATAGTATTCACATTAAGACCATCAACAACTCCTGGATTAAAATAACCTGTTGTTATAAACAACCAAATAAAAAACTAGAAGAACAAGACCTACTGGAGCTATTCCAAGGTAATCAACCTACAATCCTGCTGGGAGATTTGAACTGTAAACATACATACTGGGGAAGCCGTGCTAATAATCCGAATGGCGGTAGACTATTACAAATATCTGCAACTCATAATCTGCAAATCTGCGCACCCAAAGAACATACTTATTATCCTTATAGATCAGATTTCCAATCAGACATTTTAGACATAACCATCTGCAAAAACTTCGTACTGCCAGTATTACAGAACGTCATACCTGAACTAAATTCGGACCACAACCCTGTAATAGTGTCATTTTTTGAAACTCCAGAATACACACAAAAATTACCCAGACTTATTAATGGCAAGATCTGCTGGGAAACTTTTCACCATAATTTGGACAAGCTTCTTAAACATCCAGGCAAACTCGAAACCACACACGAAATCGACAATGCTATCGAACAATATACACACACAATCAAACAAGCAGTGCAACAATCTATAATCCCAAAACCCACCTGTAACCATAGCAAACATACTCAACCCCCACGACACATAATAGAGATGATAAAACAAAAACTCAAAACATGAAGACAATGGCAACAAACACGGGACCCACGATTGAAAACTCAAATTAACCGACTAGCTCGCCAAATAAAATGGGAACTTGATAACTTGCGAATTAACTCTTACAAAAAGTACATCTCCGAACTTCAACCAGGTGAACCTTCGATGTGGCTTGCAACCAAGAGAATAATGAGAAAACCAGAAATCATCCCTCCAATTATATCACATAATAGAACCTTCAGCACAGACCAAGAAAAAGTCAATGTAATTGCTAATTATTTAGAAGAAACCTTCACTACGCAACCTAATCAAAATAACCTAGAATTCGACGAATTTATAGAGTCCGAAATAGAAGAAAGAATGCCCCAGCAAAGTGCAGAAACAATATTTACATCTCCATCAGAAATCTCAAAACACATCAAACAACTGCCAATCAGAAAATCACCAGGACACGATTCTATTCCAAATTTAATATTGAAAAAGCTGACAAGAAAAGCAATAGCCCATCTAGCAACTATGTTCAGTAAATATATGTACTTAGGACACTTCCCAGCATCCTGGAAGCATGCTCACGTCATCGTCTTTAAAAAACCCAACAAAGACGGAAAAAATGTTACCAGCTATAGGCCAATCAGTCTCCTTCTCAAAAATTTTCAAGAAAATCATCCTTACGCGACTTTCAAAAATTTTAACAGACAACAGTATTATACCACCTTTCCAGTTCGGATTTAGAACTCATCACTCAACAATCCATCAGCTAAAACGTATAACAGAAATAATCGAAACCGGCTTCGAAAACAAAATGAATACTACCATAGCCTTTATCGATATTGCTCAAGCTTTTGATAAAGTGTGGACACTTGGACTACTCTATAAATTAATTAAAATAAAAATACCATCGTACCTATTACCATCCTCATTGCGTCTTTCTTACAGAACAGAACTTTTCAAGTCCGAATTAATAGTACATTTTCGAGCAAGAGAAACATCCAAGCCGGGGTACCGCAAGGATCGATTTTAGGCCCAACACTATTTAATATCTTTATGTACGACATCGGCGACGCCTCCAACAGCACAATAGGAATGTTCGCAGATGACACCACCCTAACTTCACAAAATTGCATACTAGATCAAGCGATATCAAAACTCCAAGTCGACGTAAATAAATTGTGTAAATGGTTTGAAAAATGGAACATTAGGATTAATCCGGACAAATGCGAGACAAAGATCTTCACCCTACGAAGAATCAACGATCCACCAAAATTTATAATCAACAGGCAGTCAATCCCGTAGAATGGTAGGGATAAAGCCGTTAAGTACTTAGGGGTATTCCTGGACACCACCCTGAAGTGGAGTATACATGTTAATAATAAACTAAATCAGTGTTATTCTCGTCTGTCATTGTTATACCCTATAATCAACCGAAAATCTACTCTCCAAGTGCAGTGCGGCTTATTAATGTATCAATCCCTGTTAAGACCCATAATAACTTACGGTTGTGAAATATGGTGTAATACAAGCAAAACAAATATTCGAAAATTACAAACAATTCAAAATAAAGTGTTGCGAATGGTGGTTAATGCCCCGTGGTTCGTTAGAAACACACAAATACACAACGAACTAGAGGTGACGTATATTCATGAACACATCAAAAAAGTAACGACCAAGTTCTTGCAAAACATAGACAAGTGTACCAGTGCAACATTTTTCGGCCTTGGACAGAAAAATATACATGTAAGACTCAAAAGACAATTACCCCAAGACATTTATCCTCTAGTAGAAGTTAGTGATTAAGCAGGGTGTCTACCAAATTAAAATTGTGAGATTCCAGGACTTTACAGGATTTTCCAGGACTAATTTTAAGCGAATTCCAGGACTTTTGTCATACTTTTTCGTTGTACTTCACATAATAAATTATAGTGAAGTTTATTCCACAACCATTCAATTAACGACTGCTTGATAACTTACCTATAAATAGGTAATTTCTAATATACACGTTGTCCCTTGAAATTTTGAATACGAGTAATGTAGGCACTGTGATTTTGTTCTTCTTGATTATTATAATAGATTGCCATGGTTGTTTATTACCAATTAGAAATTACTATTTATTTCCCGTTGCTTAGTGATTTAAAATATTTGACTCGACTATGTAAAAAGTGAGCGTGGTAACTAAGCGCCAAGTAATGCATTCTAATGTCCGTATTCAAAATTTCAGGGGACAACGTGTATAACAATCAATAATAGGAATAACATCGGTAGTTTATTTGTATATAATGTAAATTAAATAGAGCACACAGTGAGACACTTTGTTTCTAACTAATCCTACCACTACTACTGTGTCTTCAACAAAACCTCAAAGAGGGTCGGCTGATGTGATGTTACAGATGCAGTAATACACATTTTGTCAGCTATCATTCCAGAATCAATCACAGCCTATACCGACCCTAATTCAAATTTCTTTGAAGGCAAAGCATATTATATATATATTTCAACGCTAGCATTTCCATGGGAAAGTATAAGAATCATCTTGACAAAATCAAACAGGTGTTTATATTTTTCATTGGTGCCAATGTAGCTCACCCAAAAATTATCAAACCTATCATTAAAAGAGAGCGACTGTGCAGCATCAATAAAACACTTGGAAGCACATATTAATTTATATTCTCTAAAAATGTTATCCGACTGGCTTCCTGTGAACCATTTCTTTTCAGTTAATATCTCAAGGGCTACCTTCATTCTTATACTACCAACTTTGGAACAGTTAAGTACAGCTGTTGGTGTTAAACATGAAATTCCTCTTGTAAATTTATAAGAAAGTGGGGATTTTTCTAACAATTTTTGTATCACCGCTGTATAGCATTTTAAACACTCTTGCTTTAATTGCAGAATCTCCCTTTCATTTGCTTTAGAATTCCTTAAAGCTGCTTTTACCCCGAAGCCTAACTCTATTTTATTGGATATTATTATATTTTCTTTATCTGAAAGATTTATTTTAATTAATTTACTAATAGTATCAGCTTTCTCAACCAACTGATGGTTTAACAATTTTTGAAATCAGATTTTTTAATATAGCTCCCAAACTGTCCCAAAGATAAGGTGCTAATGCCTTATCTGACTGAAAATCACGTAAAAATGGTTCCAATTCACCAGCTAGCGCTATAAAAAATTCTAATTTAGCCACTAATAATGTATTTGCCACAGCATCACGAACAATGCTGTAACTGCCACAATTCAATTTCATTTTTTCCGACTGCCCTCCAGCTAAATATTTTTTCAAAGAAGGAATAATACTGACAGCCCGTTGAGCAACCTGAATATTCTCTAACCATCTAACTGCACAAAATTTTTGGGGGAACAATTTGCTTTTTGAAAATCGAGTAAAATCATCTCGGCGAGCAGGTACCTTTTTAAATAAATTATAACAAGCTCTTAAAAATTGAATAATGTTCCAACCTGTTACATTCATACCTGCTTTAAAAGCATTGTGCAATGTATGGAGACCGCAGCTACCAATATCTAATAACAATGGACTTTCAGGGTTATCTGTAACTATTTCACTTTGTATGCATTTCAAAAACTTTTTATTAACATTTGGTCCTTCCATAGAAATTTGTAACAGTTTTTTAATGTTTAATCCTAACAATCCCTGTTTAAAATTTTCTAAAATATCGCAAGCGGTTGTATGACCCATGAATGTGGAATTTAAATACCTACAAACAACAGTATTGCGATCCCAAAACCTAACAGTTAAATCCATTTGCTGTTTTTGAGAAACTTTATTGAGGGATTCGTCGAAACCAACAACAAAATGAGTAACCGTATGTAGTTTTTTTAAAAGCATGTCCTGAAAATATGGACACAAACCAAAAATAATGGAATAGCACACTTTGTCCTTTTGGCATGACATTTTTCTAGCTACATCGCTGTCGCAAAACATTAATTTAAAAATATTAAGAGCATCCGCAGTTTGACGTAGAGATAACTTCGAGATTACTGAATAAATGCACCACAAAATTTCAGCTTTAGTAACTTCATCTCTATATGTAAAATTCGAAAGAACGTTGCTTGAAATTTTTTCAGCTACATTAACTGTAGATATAGATGTGGAAGCAGTTGCAGTTTGAAGCACATTTTGGCAAGTAACAAGAGGTTGCTGGTTGTCTTTCGATGGCGCATTAGCAACAGCTTTTGCAGCAGAATTTTGTAAAAAGGGGGTCACCGTGGCACCTTGCTGCACTACTTGAGTAATTCGTTGATGCTTTTTACATTTTTCATGGCTCGAAATCGCAGATTTTCCCATATTACTCACAGAGAATTCTACTTTACACCAGCTGCAGAAAGCCGAAAACGTATCACCCACTTTAGATCTGCCCAACCAAGGCCAAGATTTATTTTCAATTTTCCAGATTTCATTATACCTCGTCTTCCTCTGCGATTTTGGCATTCTAAATTACAAGAATAAAATAAGTGTTACTACAGCAATGTTTTAATACTACATATCACACAAATTGAATTTTACTAATAAAACAATAACTTGGGAGCTTGCAGTTTGTTGTCGCGGATTATAATGTAAATGTATTTTTATTATGTTTCCTAGAATATTTTTTATAAAAAATAGTCAATATATTAGTACAAAGATTTTGAAATAAAACATTCAGGGGAACAACATTATAGTACTACAATCCACCCAACCTAATAAATTTCATTAAAATTCCAGACACTTCAAACTGTCTTCCGTGTTAGATAAATTGACGATTAATAAATATTAAATAAATAAGCTAAACTTACTTCGATTTGGTTGCAAGGTTTGTTTTCTTCAGAACACAGTCGCTAACACCATAACACAATAAATTGTACTACAAACACAGCAAATTAATTTGAAATTAATTGTGCTTTGCCCGAATTTTGAATAAGGACTGTAGAGTGATGACTCATTAGTATTTGGGGACGTATGTTTTGTACATTGCTGCTGTTATAGAAAGAAACAAAGCATGCTAATATCTTGAAAGGAGAGAAATAGATGCATGCATACAAATTGGGAGGTTGTAATATTATACCTTGATTAGAAGTGAATATTATTTTAAACACTATGTTTACAAAACAAGTTTAAAATGCAGTCTGCGCTAGATCCACTAATAAGCGAAGATATTTACCCAATCATCACGTCTCCAACTGCAGAAATATAGCTGAAGTAATGTATATCTCCAGCGTGTTTACACTGTTAAGACAAAATACCTACTGAAATTTAGATGTAAAAAAATAAAGATATTACATAACCAATTTTTTACGGTTTAAATTTTCATAATTCAATTTTACGATTTTTGCTAATAAAATTCCAGGACAACAACAGAATTCAAGGACATTCCAGTACTTCAAGGTACCAATTTGAATTTTCAGTCATTTTCCAGGAATTCAAGGAATTCCAGGATGGTAGACACCCTGTTAAGCCTTTAAAATTATTATAAATATAATATCTTAGATACCGAGGAGCCTTAGCCGTCCTCTTCGCTCTGTATTAATGCTCAATGTACAACCATACTGTGAATAGCATTTTGTATGCTGAGCCAGTAATAAAAAATTAAAAAAATATATATATATACCTATAAATGCAAGATCTTTGGAGAGCGATATTTATTATTTTAAATACAAATTGAAAACTATTTATTTATATCATAAGATAACTAAGGAAGCATAAAACATTAAATCAAAGCCAACCCATGAAACCATTACAGTACTACCTAGTCTTATTTCCTCATTTTTTGGAAAAAATTTTCACCCCTTCAGATCTCGTCCGGATTTTTCCAGAATGTTATTTGGAGGGAGTACTCTTGGAAATTATGGGACAAACTTCCCCCAGCCCTTCCCATCTCTTGCTGCATGGTCAGGAAATGTTCAGGAATGAATTCTTTCTGAAACCTTTCTGAATTTTATTTTGAACAGATGGGAGGGGATGAGGGATGTTTGGCACATATTTTTCAAGTCTCTAGCCTCCATATTATTTTCTGGGAATTTTAGAAGGAAATCGGAGGGGGTGAGAAAATCATCCAAAAATAAAGGAAATAGTCTTTCCTCATTTATTGGATAATTTTTCGACCCCTTCCTATCTCGTCGGGATTTTTCCAGAATGTTATTTGGAGGGTGTACCTACACTTAGAAATTATGGGACAAACTTCCCTCACCCCTTTCCACTACCCTAAAACTCCTAAAAGTAGGGTGTAAATAATTTGTTTCAGGTCGATCCCTGGGAGTACTCGAACGATATCAGCCTGGGGAAGCCGTCTCTCACTTCTTCCAGGAGGTAGCCGAAGGAGATACGCCCCTTTTTAGGGATGCAAATATAAAAACAGTCCTTTACAGGGCTAACAAAACTTTTAAAGAAAGGTTTTCCCTAGAAGAAGCTTTACGCTGCCAAATTGTAAACGATCCCAAACGCAAATTTTGTCTGAATTTTTAAGTGATTATGCAATCCGGTGTAAACGCTCCTAAACGCTTGGCGCCAAGTAATTTAGGAAAAATTGTAAACGGTCCCAAACGCAAAAATTTTATCTGATTGTACATATAGTCCATGTGTGATAATGTGTGGTAAATTTTTCGGCATCAGCAGAAAAGAATCAAAAAATTACAACCATTGGGATTTTATTTATTACTTTTATACACACACTTATTATTTACAACAGGGAAAAATTACAATTATTTTAATACAGAAAATATTCTAATTAACATTACAGATAGTAACAAATGATTATTACAATAATAGAGACACAATATATAAACTAAAAGGCTGGTGCAAGTCTTATCACAAACAAAGGGAGATATGCATGAAATGCTCATTAAAAATAAAATTTGTTATGTTGTGAGATATTTGTAGTTTACAGGATCGAAGAGAAAGTGTATGAGAAATGTTTGTTGAGCATTTCGTGGAGTATTTAGTTGTCCCACTTCCTCCTTGGATGCTACGGTAGAGAAATCATCCAGGACACCTGTATCCGAACTATCCACGACCTGGAGATCATCCTGAAGGGAAAACAGTGCTTTTCAGGGCTGCAAACGTAATACCAGTTTTTTATAGGACTAACAATAGTATTAGACAAAGATTTTCCAAAGAGAAGTACAGGTTATTTTTAAGTGAAATGTGTAAATTGGTAGGTGGGGAAAAACCTTTTTAATTCTCATTTGGACAGACACACATCGTAATGTAAGCAAATGCAAAAAAAACATTTAAAAATTCAAAACTGAATACAAAAAACTTTCTTCCCCTTATTTTAAATCAACAAACCTGACATAAACTGATCTTAAAATGTTTATTTAACAAGTAGGAAGTAAAGTTTGAATTTAAATCCAAAACTTAATAAAAAAAATGCAAAAAAAATATGAAAAAATTGGAAATTAAATTCAAAATGTCCACAAACGTCATTCCCATTGTATAACAATTCCTAAAAAGTCATTCCAAAGAAGATTTTTTAAACAGTTCCCATTTAATAAACTTTTGACGTAAGATTGGTTGCCTACCCATCAGGCGCGACAAAATTTTCCTTTTAAATACATTTAAAAAATCCAAACTAAATACAAAAAGGGTTCCTTCTGTTAAACATTTAAAGGTTCCGGTAATATTTCCAATTGTTGATTATTTGAATTTGGAAGGGAATATAACAAACATTCTAAAATTATTTTTCCCAAAAATAATATTGACTTAATAAATGTTTCAAACAGGAGGTTTGTTAAAAGGTCCCCGTCGACCCATACAAAAGAACTATAAGTACCAAGTTAACAAAAACATGATAATTACCTTATTCCAAAAATGGTGTCCGTTGTAACTTAATTCAGTTGAATTTTTCGTTAGGATTCTTTGATGTCCATTTCTATCTCCATTTGGGCCCTTATCGATCTTGGAAGAAAATCGGTTAGACAGCCTGCAATCAAAGTTGAATAATTATAGGGGGATTGGATTTAACAAATTTAATGTGTAAAATTTTTAAATCTTAAATAAATACTGAAATCTAAAGAGGGGAAAAATTCAGTAAAACCCACTGCTCGAATTGACATCCATTTTTGAGAAAGGATCATGCTTGGGCGGGGTTGTTGAAGGGGATGTTAAAGTGTCCCTGAAGATTCTTAGGTAGAGGTAATCACATGTGGATGAGGGAAGAGGGAAAGGAACAAATAAAAAGGATATTTCAACCAAAAACCAACGGTAACCTAACCTATAAAATAAAGCAGCAGTGGGGTAAAGCAATAAGTTAAAATTATACATTACCTTCGTAATAAAAAAAATCTACTGTCATTCCCGTTGACTTTCAGATTTTGGGGGTTATTCTCTAGTCCCAACCCCTTCAGATATTGCTGCAACCATTAGGGATGCTGCATTTCCAGGAGTTTGTTGCTTGAAGTTCAATTCCAATTCGAAAACCCTAGGACGAATCGTCTTCACACCATCTCGTACGTGATAATAGCAGCAAACCCTGTAAAGTCCAAAAATGTTAATAAATAGAAATAAAAACTTACACAATGTAGTAATACAGTAAAACACCCTAGTAGGGTACCTACATAAAAATGATGTAACGCAATAATAGAAACAGAAAGTTTAGAAACCTTTTTGGTTGTCTTAGGCCCGGTATTTCCATGTCAGTATAAAGTTCGGTATACCTATAACTTCCAGATAAACCCACTGTTAGCATAGAATCGAGTATTTGTATTTCGAATCCCATATAACAGTTAGCGGCAGGATATCCCGTAGCTAAACTTATACGGTAGTGATCTAGCGTATATATTAGTAACCGGCGGGTTAAAGCTGTATGACGTACGCGTCTGACACAATTTGTTTGTAAAAATAATGGACCAAGACATTCAGGATTTATTTGAATCAGATGACGAAGAATTCTTTGATATGGTTTACCTACCGGAGGTCCAATATTGTTAGAGCCCGTGTTAATAATTATACAAAGTGGGGTGATGAAGAATTCGTCAGAAGATTTAGATTGATTAGCTTGAACAAGCCTATAGGTATTATAAATTTTAGTAATTTCATAATATGAATATACTTAATTAATAAAAGAAATTATTTAACCTTTTAGAAATGGTGTTATTGCTCCAATCGAACAGTTACTAATAGCTTAACGATTTTTTGCAACAGGATCGTTCTATATTGCAGTTGGATAGTGCACAGGGATACATAAGACAACCACTTTTTTTGTTTTCAAGAACACTTTTATATTCTAGAACGAAATCTACTAGAATTCGGTTCTCTTTTGATGTAAAATTTGCCGCACGTTTTTTCTTTGCCGATGGGATATTCATTTTTAATATTTTTTTTAAAAAACTCATACAGAAGCACAATGACAGAACTTGAAAAGGCGGCAAAGGCGCTTTAACATTTGGTTGTTAAAGGTTATCGGCGATCTCTTTCTAACACGTGCACATTCATTTGGTATCCTTTTTCTTTGATGCCACCAACATTTGGCAACGCTGCTAGTAGTTAGTTAAGTAACTGGGGGTTATGTTTATACAGCAGGTTGGTGGAAATACCCGTACGCTCTTAACTGGCAGATTTATCCATGGTATAAATGTAGCCGGTAGTTACGAATACGGAACTTTATACAGAAATGGAAATACCGGGCCTTAATCTTTAAAGATACTCTACAAAGAATAACAAAAATTCCTCAAGTCAAACCGGAAGGATCAGTTGTTTTAACTTTCGTGTTCAAAACCCGATTTAATAACAAAACGACCTAAACAATTCCTTTAATTTCATAAATTATCTTTACAAGATCTAAATTATGATGTAGTTGTGAGCCCCAGCTATTCGTTTGTGTAAAGGGCTCAAAATTACATCCAATTCTTTAACAATAAGTTACATAAAAAGAATATTCTAAATTTGTTTGAACCTCTTTTCCACAGCAAAAAGGATAATATACTTCTTACAGCACTTTTTGTATGTAAAAAAGTGGTCCTACATTTTCGAAAAGCCTGAAACATCACCAAAAAGTTTTTAGCGATACCTACAAGAGATTCACATTTTAACAACTTACCTTACCAGTAAAACAATTTACACACCCCATATGTGTATTTTTAATCTACCAACATCTTGTTTGCTTTATAAATCATGAAATTAATCGAAATTCCACCCAAAAGAACCATTTTAAATAAAAATTTTATTAGGACAGATGACATAAACGTCAAACTTGGCTGTGGCTTAATATAAACCGCCGTGGATATAACAAACGAAAACCTCCAAAATCAATCTTTCCCAAATCGGATTTTGGCAATTTTTGAATTTATTTTGAATGTTAATAGTTACTTTTAGTTGAAAAAAACATTAAAAGCAGACATTTATTTTAATTTTCTTATTTTATCAAAGGCATCAATTTAGACAGCGCTGTAAGTCGATAAGGAAGAAATTTCCTTTACCTATTGTGCATAAAGAATTTCAGGAAATAACACAATTGGAACAAAAAAATCACGATAATTCCAATAGATGGCACACGCAAACAATCAAAAAATTTATTATTATACAGGGTGAATTGGGAGGAAACTGACAAACGTTGGATGTGCGTTCTACACGTAAATATAAGACAAAAAAACCCATAAGTTGTTATACGATTTTTGTTCTATTCCAAGATACAGGGTCTTCAAAGTTCCAAGTTGTGCTAGTTAAAATGTACCTAAATACATTTTTTTCAAAAGTGGGCGTGGCCAATTTTTAACGTGTTGTACGAGCATCTGAGAATTTGAATGCCAAATAAAAAATTTCAAAATGTTAAACTTTTTAGAAATGAAATTGCAAATTTTGCGGTTGAAAAACAATAATCAAGAAAAAACATTTCATTATTTCCAAAATAAATGTCATTATTTCACAAAATATGGAGTAGGGGAAGGGTGCCCAAAATGACATACATTTTAAAAAAATAGAAATGTTTTATTAAAAAAAAACATTTTCTTAATAAAATCTTGAACAAAACATAAACTAACGTATTTGCAACACTTCAGAAAAGATTTTAACAAAGTAAGACAAAATATGAACTTTTAGCCAAACATATTTAAAATAAACAAGAAAAGTTCATTTTACCCCACGTGGGGGGCAAAATGACACATCAATTTTGATGCCCTGAGCCACCCCATTTCACCCTTATTAACAGCTTCTATTGCCTTTACCATGGAATCAGGATCCCATGATTGCCTATTGGACTTTCTTGCGTAATTTCGCGGCATATAATCTGCAAAAAAAACGTATTCTATCCATTTGTAAGGCACATTATGTATGTCATTTTGTCCTCTTCACACCTATGTCATTTTACCCCACACATGAACAATTTAAATAAATACAATTTTTGACAAAACAATAACTTATTTATATAAATAATAAATATTAAATAAAATATCGATTTCAACGGGAAATAACAAGATTTATTCGCTTTATACGTATTTCGGCATCAAAGTGCCATTGTCAAAAGCTATATAAAATATTATAACAAATGCAAAATATAGTAACTCCTTGATTCTATTATTTTAACACCGCGTGAAGCAGCTGGCCCCAGTCAACCCGTCCGAGGTCAGTCGCTTATCAGTGTTTTTTAAAAAGATATTTATTCCAAAATCTTCAGTAAAGGAGAATCTAAGAGCTCAATTTGCTCATTCATGAAAGGTACGTTGTTTTTTGTATTTATAAATTTCAAAAGCTTCCAAAATATTTAATTTATTTTTGTTATCAGAAAAGTGTAAAAATTTAATTGTATTATTAGATGTTAATGTGTGATTTTGTTCTAACAAATGTTTAGCAAAATTTGATTTATGTGCATGTTTATATTTGTAACAACGAATATGTTCTTTTTGCCTAATACTGAAATTTCTAATTGTTTGACCTATATATACTGAATCACAATGTGAACAATTTAATTTATAAATACCTGATTTTAGCAAATCATTAATTTTGTCTTTAGCATTGAAAAGAGAGTATAGAATGTTTTTATTTGTTTTAAAAATGACTTTATATTTATTTGTGTTATTTATAATTTTAGCAATCTTTTCTGAAATTTTACCAAAATATGGAATTGAAACGTATTTTAATGTTTTATCAGTGTTATTAATAGAATAAACTTTTTGAATAGCTAATTTATAATTTTTCTTTTTAATTAAAGTGTCAATAAGTGTTGTGTTATATCCATTGCTATATGCAACTTGTTTAATAATTGAAATTTCTCTATTAAAACTATTTTTATCTAAAGGAATTGTTAGAGCTCTGTGTATTAAAGATTGATATGCTGCTAATTTATGTGTATTATGATGACAAGAGTTATGTGGTATGGTAATATCAGTTTGTGTAGGTTTCCTATAAATTGAATATTCGAGTATGTTTTCTGAATTAATTTTTATGTTTAAGTCTAAAAAGTTAATAGATCTGTTTTGTTCAATTTCTAGTGTAAATTTAATTTTTTGGTGTAAAGTATTAATAAAAATTAAAAAGTCGTCAATGTATTCGAAAGAACTTCAAAACATGCCAAAATATCGTCAACATAACGAAACCAAAATACAATTTTATTTGATAGATTTGATTCAAATATTTGATCTTCTATATTTTCCATAAAAATATTAGCCAATAGTGATGAAATGGGACTACCCATTGGTAACCCATCTTTCTGAAGATAAATTTTATCATTAAAAATAAAATAATTTTGATTAATACAAAGTTCAAATAATTGAATCAACTCTATCCTTTTTGTTAATTCAATGTTATTGTTAACTAAAACATTTTCTAATAAAGGAATACATTCCTGTGGGGGTATTTGTGAAAACATACTCGTAACATCAAAACTAACTATTTTACATAGTGGTGGTAAGTTAATGTTACTTAATTTATTAATCAATTCAGAAGTGTTTTTAACTGAATATTTTGGAGTGTATCCTAAATTATTAATTATATTATTTAATGTTTTAGATAGCATGTGGTTTGGTGCATGTATGTATGAAACTACAGGCCTAATAGGAATGTTAGGTTTATGTATTTTAACTAAACCGTATAATTTTGGTGGTTGTGGATTTGGATATATTATGTTATGTTTCTCGTATGGTGTTAAAGTAATTTCACAATTTTTAATTGTTTGTTTTATTTGGTTTTGGTATTTATTTGTTGGATCTCTATTTAAAATTTCTAGATTAGAATCTGTTATAAAATCATTGACTTTTTCTAAATAATCATTTTTAGGTAAAAATACTAAAGTGTTTCCCTTATCTGCCCTAACAGAAATTAAATTATTTACTCTAACTTTTTCCTTAATTGATTTAATTAATGAAATATTATTATTTGTATTATATCTAAATTTATCGTTTATCGAAATTCTTTTTAATAAATTAGAAATTTGAGACTTTGCATAATTTAAATGTCTCTCTTTTAGAATGTTTTCTGAATTTACTGCTAAAATTTCTTTTATATTATTATCTAATTTTGGAAAAGTCGAATACATTGACGACTTTTTAATTTTTATTAATACTTTACACCAAAAAATTAAATTTACACTAGAAATTGAACAAAACAGATCTATTAACTTTTTAGACTTAAACATAAAAATTAATTCAGAAAACATACTCGAATATTCAATTTATAGGAAACCTACACAAACTGATATTACCATACCACATAACTCTTGTCATCATAATACACATAAATTAGCAGCATATCAATCTTTAGTACACAGAGCTCTAACAATTCCTTTAGATAAAAATAGTTTTAATAGAGAAATTTCAATTATTAAACAAATTGCATATAGCAATGGATATAACACAACACTTATTGACACTTTAATTAAAAAGAAAAATTATAAATTAGCTATTCAAAAAGTTTATTCCATTAATAACACTGATAAAACATTAAAATACGTTTCAATTCCATATTTTGGTAAAATTTCAGAAAAGATTGCTAAAATTATAAATAACACAAATAAATATAAAGTCATTTTTAAAACAAATAAAAACATTCTATACTCTCTTTTCAATGCTAAAGACAAAATTAATGATTTGCTAAAATCAGGTATTTATAAATTAAATTGTTCACATTGTGATTCAGTATATATAGGTCAAACAATTAGAAATTTCAGTATTAGGCAAAAAGAACATATCCGTTGTTACAAATATAAACATGCACATAAATCAAATTTTGCTAAACATTTGTTAGAACAAAATCACACATTAACATCTAATAATACAATTAAATTTTTACACTTTTCTGATAACAAAAATAAATTAAATATTTTGGAAGCTTTTGAAATTTATAAATACAAAAAACAACGTACCTTTAATGAATGAGCAAATTGAGCTCTTAGATTCTCCTTTACTGAAGATTTTGGAATAAATATCTTTTTAAAACACTGATAAGCGACTGACCTCCGACGGGTTGACTGGGGCCAGCTGCTTCACGCAGTGTTAAAATAATAGAATCAAGGAGTTACTATATTTTGCATTTGTTATAATATTTTATATAGCTTTTGACAATGGCACTTTGATGCCGAAATACGTATAAAGCGAATAAATCTTGTTATTTCCCGTTGAAATCGATATTTTATTTAATATTTATTATTTATATAATCATGGATTTCAACAAAGTGACGCTTGAGAATGTCAATAAATAACTTATTTACCAAATTTGAAATATGCAATCATAAAAGCAATAATCCTCATAACTTATCATAAATATCCTAACTTAGCGGTTAATCACACTAAAAAGTTATAGCAGATTTTAATATATCGCGCCAAAAACTGTTTGATGTTAAAAATAGAATAATCGAACGTGCTTCCTCTCTGACCGATGAAGCGGAACTAAATGTAAACCAGCATCAAGGTTTATATAGTGAGTAGGTTGCCTCGTAACTTCAAGGTTACTACGTCATGACTATGTCACTGGTATGCTATCTGCATAATGTACTATTGTAGAATCAAGGTCGCCTTACTAATACATTGCAATATAATTTTTTAACAACGCCAGCTGCTTTTATTTGCCTATTGAGAATGCGCCGCCTTATAAGCAATATTTTAAAACAGCATACCCTGTGACGTCATTCCGCCGCGCTTCTGATTGGCCAAAAGTTACGAGGCAACCTACTCACTATATATTATAAACCTTGAACTAGCATGACTGGAACCCGCGCCACAATAACATATTCGTTTCCGAGCACTCCCGAACGACGAGTTCGTGTATATGTTACGCCCAAACACCGAAAACGCTCAGTGAGCCGGTGAGCGAAAAAAACGATCACAACGCGTTGTGGACGGTACTGTGGTGGGATCCCGAGTTGCGCTCCGCCAATGTCGCCCCGTTCCTCTTTGTCCCCTCACCCAGAAAGTAAAATACTTGTCGGATTTCGGTATCCCCAACACTAGCTAACTCCCTCTAACTGTCGCTAGTGCGTGGTAGCGTAGCGCACTTGTGGAAGTCGTGCTATGGTATTTATCTCTATCTAATAACGCAAGCAAATAAAAGATAGAAAATAACCAAAAAATTTAATTTAGCCGGTTAACCTAAAAGTTGTGGGTAAGTGGAAAAAAATTGTATATTATTTATAAAATTACAACTGAGCTGCTTCTAGAAATGTCTAATTTAAAACAGAGAGCTTGCCGTACAAAACCTGAACATCAGGCAGCGATGTTAAATTTTTTAGAGGAGCACCCTGTCATGATTACTCAAGCATTTAATCAGCCTCTTGCTCGACAGCAATACAATCAGTGGTGGAAAGATTTGACCAACTTACTTAATGCAATGGGCCTTGGCGAAAAAACAGTTTCACAATGGCAACGAGTAAGTAATTAAATAACTTTTTATAAATGAATCCATTTACTACCTAAAATAATCATGTTTATTAACGTTTTTAGGTTTTATCGGATTGGATAACCAAAACTAAAACTAAGGCAAGTACTATGAAAAGTGAAAGTACTGGAACCGGTGGAGGCCCTAGTTCAAAAATTATACTCGGCGATCTTGAAGCAAGATTAATGGCACTAAAGGGTTGGAGTTCGGTACATGGTGATAAAACAACACAAGCGGCTGGTTTTGGTGAGGTAAGTTGGTAGAAGATAGATAGTATTTGTTTTACATTTTAATAGTGCTGAATATAATTATAACGAAATATATAACGTTGCACCTATGCTAAAATATAATTAACATGTAATATACACAAAAACATAAAAAATCTAATTCAAATCTTTTTTAGATTCAGAAGAAAAATACATCTAATGCTGTAGAGGTAACATTAGAAAATGAGCCTGCCTTTATCCTTGTAGCAGAAAATAAAACTGTAGATGTAGAAAATAGCGCTGTATTTGAAACGACTGTTCCTGTAACAGGAACAGTCGTTTCAAATACAACCATTACAGTAATGCAAGACACGATTCCTGTAATACAAGGTACGCTTCCTGTAGAAAATCCTAGGTCAACAGCAAGAACAATTTCAAACAAAAAAACTGATCCCTTTAAAGAAATGCACTTGGAAACATTAAATGAATTAAAAAAATTAAACACCAGTTTAAGTAATATTAATCTAAATATTTCTAACATACATGAAAATTTAAAAGTACAAGTAAGTACCTTAAATAGAATTGCTGTTGTGTTGGAAAATAAGAACATATAAACAAATAAAATCTTGCTAAAAATTAGTGATTGTAATAATTATTTATCAAGTTTTGTCGTATTCTACGTCCTTCATCTAAGACATCTAGTTGTTCACGATTAATATCATTTAAATTCGGTTGCATTTCCAAATTTTCGGGTATCTCCATACGACCTTCCACACAAATGTTATGGAGAACAGCACACGCTGTTACAATAACACCAACCGCTTGTGGACTGTAACGAAGTGTTCTTTCACCAAGCAAACAGCGAAAGCGAGTTTTCAGTACTCCATTACAACGTTCTACGCAGTTCCTCGCTGAGCAATGGGCTTGATTATATCTATCCTCAGGCGAATTGGGAACAACATCTAATATTGGGGTCATCAACCATGGCTGTTGTGGATACCCAGAATCTCCCACTAACCAAGTATTCCTATCACCTTCTTGGTAACAGCGCTCCATTTCTTCGCGAACCCTCGAGTTTCTCCATATAAAAGCATCATGAGTTGCACCACCGTATCTTGCATTGATAGATAAAATTTTTAAATTATAATCGCAGACCTGCAATTACTACAAACTTTAGTAAAAATTGCTTAACTACTAAATTAAAATATACTTACAATCTGCACATTTTTTGAATGGAAATTTTTTCTATTCAAATAATTGTGTTCTTCTTCGGTTGGTTTCAGTATAGCTACATGAGTACAATCTACTGCTGCTACTGTTCCGGGAAAGTGTGTCCTATTCATAAATAATTGTTTTAATAGCAGTTTATCCGCGGCTCGTCTGGGAAATTGCAACCACTGGCCAGTCAAATGTTCATAAATGCAACTGCTTACTTCATGGATGGCTCTTCCTAGTGACTGCTGGCTCATTGATAATAAATATCCTTGTCCTGCAGTTCGCTGGTAACTTCCAGTAGCAAAGAATGTTAATGCTGCAAAGATTCTTAGTTCGACAGACACCGAATTAATTTTCCTCGATATCCTCATGTGAGGTGTCAGTTGTTGTAAAAGGTAATGTACTATATCTTTGCGTAAGCGAAATAATTCAACAAATCGCCTGTCCGGTAATGAAAATGCATCACTATTGTCCCTCATTATACGCCGTTCCAAATTTAATTCGTTCACTTCCATTTCTCTTTCAATATAATTATACATCAACATGTTGAGGGGAATCATCTAAAAAACCAGACTTCATACAGTTATTTATTTACAATACCATTATAGAATATATGTAAATTATAAAGTTAGTTTGCAATATTTGTAGGTAAACATTCACCTTAATAAATAATGATTTTTTGTTGATATAAAACACTTGCTTACTAAGGAATCACTAAAACTCAGTAACCTCAAAATCAGATCAGCGCACAGCAAAACCAAAGAGTATATATACTATAGAGATTTAACCTTATGGAGCTTTGCGTATTAGTTTAATCATTTCGTCCGCTAGAGTAAATGTATCGGGCCCTCTAGTAGACGCAATGAAGCACTAAACGAAGTTTGGTTAGCGAAGATAAAATCCAATATTTCAGTTTTCACAAGGTATCTTGGACATTGAAATTTACAATGTTGCAATTATTTCAAACGGTTAGGAACACTATTCCCACTAGCTTTTGTTATCAGTATAATCCGGACATTCCAAGAATTACATTGTTTATGAGATGACTCTTATTATATCGGAAAACTTACGAAGTATAATATTCTAGATACTTTTAGTTTCTGGAGTAGATTTTTAATTTTTCATGCACTTTTACTAATTTTTCTTTATAGACGAATGAAGTGAATTCATTCGTCTATGATTTAGAAAAAAAAACACGCAAAAAATTCTTATTAGAAATTGATTAGACTGAGTGTTAGATAAGTCCAGAAACCTGATATGTTTTAATAGCCGACAAGCGAAAAATGACTGCAACAATCCTATTTATTACGATGGAAGTGCAAAATGTAGGACTTTTTTAAGTTACCGTCGCAGTTAATTACATTGTTTATGACTCTTATTATATCGGAACACTTAAGAAGTATAATATTCTAGATACTTTTAGTTTCTGGAGTAGATTTTTAATTTTTCATGCACTTTTACTAATTTTCCTTTATAGACGAATGCAGTGAATTCATTCGTCTATGATTTAGAAAAAAAAACACGCAAATTCTTATTAGAAATTGTTAGACAGAGTGTTAGATTAATAATTTAATTATAACATATTGGAACGATTCTTGGTTTTATAGGTAAGTGATCTTTTTTTAATGTGAGCAAAATATTGGAAATATAGGAAAAAAAAGCCGTGAAAAAAAGCCGCGGTACAAAAAGCCTGGAAAAAAAGCCGTGGAAAAAAAGCCGACGGAAAAAAGCCGCGGTATAATAAAAGAACTTGATCTTTATTTATATTTGAATATTAACCGAACACCTAAAGTTGTTATAATCCCTACCGTAAATAAGTTGTTCAGAATTATTCTCTTTCTTTAAAGGCAATTGAAATATGGAGGGATCCGGTAAGTTTATCGAAAACAATTTATCGAAAAACAATTTATCGAATGCAATTTACCGAAACACAATTTATCGAAAACTACAATTTATCGAAAACAATTTGGCGGTTAATTAATATAAATAAGTTAATTATTATGTTGTATACAGCGTGTCCGCGTAAGTTGGCTAGAAATGGAAAACTTTGTTATTATTGATTTTATGAAAAAGAGCAAAAAGTTGCACTTCTGATCCTAATAAAACAATATACTATTTATTATACCAGCATAGCATCACAATCGTTGTCAAACAAACCAAAAACCCCAAATTAAAACAAGGCGTTTTAAAGGTTGTTATGCAACAATGACTTCATCAGCTTTTTTATCCACGGCTTTTTTCCGCGGCTTTTTTTCCGTTGGCTTTTTTATCCACGGCTTTTTTTCCGTCGGCTTTTTTTTCCGTCGGCTTTTTTATCCAGGCTTTTTTTACCGCGGCTTTTTTTTCCACGGCTTTTTTTTCCGCTACCCAAAATATTGATATACAATATACATAGTTCTGTTTTAATTACTTATATCGATAGCAGCCTGTGTATCCATTTAAGTTACAATAATATTTGTTATAGTTTAATTTAAATCAAATGTATAACATTATTAATTTATGCGTATGGAAATTTGTTTTTTGTATAGGTATGTTGTAGCCACAATGTAAACTCGCATTTGATAAAAGGCTCTGGCAGGATCACATTTTCTGTTTGAAAAAGGTTGAACATTTTATTACAAGCCTAGGCTTTTTATAAAAAGCCGGAATTTGGATTGCAGATTTTGTTTATTTTTAGAAAATTTATAAAACAATAAATTAAGTACTACATTTACAACTACACAAAAATCGTTTTCAGTGTTCAATTTATTCCAACTTTCTTTTTTCGGGGAAACGTTCTGAATGACATCATGGCAACACCGCTAATTTGTATGTAGTTGAAACTGGAAATCCCCACGACACAGCTTAGTGAAATCCAATACAGCGCCCCCTGTTTCAACCAAAGAGTGAACTATTCTGTTCAAATTCAATATTATCCATAAAATTTGATTATGCAACCCAATTTACAGAACATACGCAATTTTGTATTAGAGTTGTGTCTCTATAAATATCTATACTCTTTGGCAAAACTGCAGCAACACAATAAAGTGCTGATGTTTTTATGTTGAACAGTATATTTTTGCAATTCTACGATTCCGCACGATGTAGATAGCGGTTGTTCTTGGGGATGCCGTTTCAACTTAGCTATCGTTATCGCCGCTACGGTAAGTGTCCGCTACGCTAAAATTAGCACTTGCTCGGGATCCGTATACTGAACAACCAAACACCGAAATTAGCCACTTCTTCGGTGTGTGGTCGTTCAGTATCGTCCACAACGCGTTGTGTGCAATTGCGAAACGGTCACGACGCGTTTTGGACAATTTAGGACAGTCACAACCCGAAGTGATAGGCGTAACTTAAAAATCTTAAATAACTTCAAAAGGATATTATTAATATTTGAAATTATTAATCAATAATACACCCTATTATATAATATACCCTACAAAACGACAAAGACAACGAAAGAAATTATTTATTTTTGCAGACACTGCTGTTGTGGCATTTTGAATTACACAGCACCTCTTTGGACCGACGATTACACTTTGTAGTGTTACGATAACGCTTGCAATGGCATAATTATAATAAATCCTTGTTTTGATCCAGATGAGAGAGCTGAAACTTTTCGCAGAGTTAATGAAGAGCTGGGAATATCCGATTGAGCGATAAAATTCGAATCAGCGGAGGTGAATTCATTTCGGCTATAAATTCTTTCCAGGGCGCCCCCAGTTTTGTAACGAAGTTCCGTAATTTTTCTTATTATTAACTATATATTTTATTTAAGACCGAAATACTTTATTGTAAATAAGATATTTACTTTAATTATTGTTGCAATGTAAATATTTAAGTTCATATACAGATTGGTGGCCGTTATTGTGAACATAGAGAGACAAATGCTTACGCGCTTTGCATGTATCGACACCTTGATTATGCATTATTTTTAAAATTGTGTTCTGTAAGTGGGCATTCACAATGGCCGTAAGCATAAGAAATACATAAATCTATATATTTTATTTAAACATAGTACATATAACTAAAGCACGGATTTTATGCAAATGCATGTTCTAAAATATTGATATGCCAACATAATGCTTTCGTATGTATCCGTATCTGATGAAATGTAATTAAATGGCACCAATTTCATTTTGCATATATTGCATATTTCGGCATCTTTGAGCATATATTCATGTTAATTGCATATTTGCTCATATTTATGCAATTTAAATGTGAAAAAACTAAAATGTTATTAAAAAAAATTTTTTTTGCTACATACCTCATGGAAAAAAAATTTTTACCACCTTTTGTCTAGGTTGTACTTTCCAGGAATTAGGATTATAGTAATTAGCTATTTATGTTTAGCATGCTGGTGTACTTATGTTTAACAAAACAGAAAGTTCCAGCTTAAAATCAGGTAGGTACTTAAGGACTGGGAATCTTTCTAAGAATAGTGAAGGGTTATTTTAAATTGTCATCAAAGAAAATCCGAAATTTTAGAAAGTACATTCATTCCTTCATTCTTACTTAGAGTAAACCGGTGGCAGACAAATCGTTGTGAAGAACTAGTTTTTTTTGCGCTTTATTTCTGCAGTTTTTAAAGTGAAATCGTAATTATGTATAATTATGTAATTTAGTGAGTAATTAATTAATTAGTTTATAGTTTTAATAGTAATAGTTCAATAGGTTAATTTTATTTATAGCTTTGGATTTTCTAATAGCTATAATTAATTTAAAAATAACGGAATTTTGATTAAATTTTAAAGCGTTTAATTCATAATAATTAAAAAATCATTGCATATAATAGTGCATATTTTACAAAAAGTAAAGCATATTTTAGGTATTTTCAGTGCATATATATGCACATATTTTAGTAGTTTATCGTGCATATATATCCGTGCTTTACATATAACCGTAAAATATTACGTGTTCACAATGTCCCTAAAAAATACGTAAAATGAATCTCAAACCACAACCTACTCATCGCAATTGGTATCATCTGTCATCTCATCATCTGCATGCGTTTACTATGAGTGAAATGCAAGAAAAAACAGTTATTATTGTTATTGTTACTGAAACGAAGATAAGGGCAACGACAGACTGCAAGTTTGTCAAAACCAAAATAGAGCAGATGTTGGAGGGTTCGTCCAATATACAGAAAGCAAGAAAAAAAAGGCGAATTCCGTAGGTTGATAATTATTGAAATGCGACTACACGACACACCAACGTTGTTTGAAGAATTGGTAGAATTACTTTATCCAAAGTTATCAAGGTACAACGTTAAACAACAGCGCAACGCGCCCACTACGATTCGCCACAAATATATTTATTTAATAAGATTTACGTAAAAAGTTAAAATAATCCAACTTTTTTATGTAGTCCTTATGGAAAATTATGTATACCCGTAAACATAACATAAAAAAACTTGCATTGTGAACAACTACATTAGAAAACATAGTATCCAACTTTATGTGATTCTTATAAATTACGTATTTCTTATGCGTACGGCCATTGTGAATCCCCACTCAATTAACAATTAAGGAGGCTGCTATGGTTTTAAACTAGACGCCTTCTTGGGTTTTATTCGAACTAATACATACAATTTTAAAAATAATGCATAATCAAGGTGTCGATACATGCAAAGCGCGTAAGCATTTGTCTCTCTATGTTCACAATAACGGCCACCAATCTGTATGTATTGTTGACGCTTGACCTCGCTCAGACCGCGAAGCAGCGAGTGCTGGCCCCTACCCGTACCGGCCGCTAGTGTTGGGGAGCCGAGTGCTCGCGGTCTGATGTCTTCCCGTATAAAACCGAATTTTCTGGAATAAAATAGGAATTCGAAGATCCGTCTTCTAAGGTTTAACAGCCAACAGCGACTAGGTGAGTTTACAACCCTCCGAATTTTGTAAAGTGCCGTTTAGGGTGTGTACCGTGTTCAGTTTAGGGTGAGTTCAGTTTAGTTACCCTCCGTGTTTAGTTTATACCGTTTTAGACCTGGTGCTATTTATTTTACTTCAGACGGTGTCGAAATAAAATTATAGGACCTAGTGCTGGTATTGTGACTCTTGGCAACCACCTCTTCAAGCGGGGCTGTGGTCGTGGTATCCAGTACTCTTATATTAGCATCACCGTTAGTTATCCCGTTTTAGTTTTGCTTTCCGTGTAGGAACTTGTACGTTCTGCTTTAGACGGGGTCGAGGTAGAACCACAAGGTCCTGGTGCTCTCATTACTGCTCTTGACAATCACTTCTTCAAGCGGGGCTGTGGACTTGATTTTCGAGACGGTAGTGTTAGCAATCCCCTTTTAGTTTTGTAACTCCGAAAGGTTTTGTATATTTCTCTTTAGGCGGAGTCAAAGAGAAATTACAAACCCCAGGTCCGAGATATTTTGTCTCCTGGCGATTTTGACTTCAAGCGGTACTGTGGTCACGATACCCAGGTCCAGAATATCTGAACCGTATCTAGCTTTGAATTTGCCGTTCATTTAGGAGGCATTTTTCTAAGTTTCAAAGGGTGTAAACCTCTCCGTTAATACCGCTACCGTAACTACCGTTTATTAGACTATTCTACCGTCTATTATATTGACCTACCGTTTATTATATTTTGATATCAGTTTATTTTATTTTGTTAGCAAGCGCCGACTGTTTTATTTAAGTTGCATCTTTTAGGTTACCGAATCTGTACATAATTACAATTCCTTTATTTTGTGTTTAATAAACTAAATACTTATTTTTGTATTTCATTTGTTTATTAGCATACCCTGTTTTCTCCACTGTAGATACCTAGGTCTTCGTTTCTCCGACCACCGACATAGGAACGAAGCCGTTTGAGAGTAAACTCATTAAAATCTGGCGCCCGAGTTCACCGAGGATTAAAAAGAAAAGCACCGAAAACCGAAGTAGCGTCACAGTTTATATAAACCAGATTCATCGTGGCCGTTTCGCAATTGCACACAACGCGTTGTGGACGATACTGAACGACCAAACACCGAAGACGTAGCTAATTTCGGTGGTCTTTTTCGCTCACTGAGCGTTTTCGGTGTTTGGGCGTAACATATACAAGCACTGTGTCATTATACCCCACTATGTCATTTTGGGCACCCTTCCCCTACTATTTTTTAACGTATCACATGACTTATTATTATTACTAGTACTAGGAACGGAACCAGGATAACTTGTAATGAACCGTTTAAAAGCAGCCGCTTGTTTTTCGACTCCAGCAGCTATCTGTACCTTTCTTTTTTAATAAAAACACCCTGACTTTTTTTGCGACATTTTGAAAAATTCTAAACTAATACGATTGATATTTCAAAACACACTGCCACTTATTGATAATTGTTTAATACTAAACGCAACATTATCACGAATATGTAAGCTAATTATTGTTGCATTAAATTTAAAAAGTACTTTTTAAAAAGCAAAATAATTTTTGACTCAAGTTTGACGCCCCCCAGGGCTGGCGCCCTGGACGGTCTCCCGGGTTGGCCGGCCCTTAAGCCGCCCCTGCAACCACCTTCTTTCTTCCATATTCATCCATCCGACTTGCTTTATGTAAGGGCTGATATGTTCACGGTGAGGCACTTGCAGCGAATATCGGATGCAGGAGTTTTGTATTTTCTGAAGCTTGTTTTTGTCTTTCATTTTTAAGCACGGACCATACACAGTGTCACAGTAATTTAATCGAGAAAGCACTAACACGTCACTCAGTTTTAGCTTAGCACTTTTAGTGAGATAGTCCCTCAGGTGGTATACCTAAACTTTTGAGCTTAAAGTAGGCTGAACTACAAAGGTTGGCTACATGCTTAGAGTAGTTTAATTCACTGTCCATTTTAACACCAAGATTTTTTATTACATCATTAAATTTAATGATCCCATCGCCAATATCGGCTCGTCTGGTACAAATGCTGAGTTACCAAAAATTGTAGCATCAGTTTTAGAAGCATTCACTTGAAGGCCGTTTTTACGCGTCCAGATTAATATCTTCCCTAGGTCTTTGTTTATGTTCTGAAAAGCAGACAGTGTATCTTCTGGCTTAAATGTTAACATAACTTGGATATCATCAGCGTAAAAGTGTGTATCACAGAATTCAATCTTACTACCCAGGTCTGCCACAAAAATATTAAACAACAGGGGCCCTAGGATGGACCCCTGCGGGACACCTGCTTTAACAGTGCCTTCTTCAGATAGAATCACTTCTGGACTACCCAGTTCGACTCTTTGTTTGCGTTGAGATATATAGCTATCAAACCATTCCCATGCTGTACCCTTTATGCTATAGTAGTATAATTTTGACTTTAGCAGCTCATGATTAATACTATCAAACGCTTTTGACATATCTAACAGAATTACAACTGTGGTTAGCTTGTTATCGAGTGCTCTATGAATATCATCATTGATTTTTAGCAGCGCTGTTGTGGTGCTATATGCCTGTCGAAATCCAGACTGTGTGTCGAGAAGAATATTATGTGAGTCAATGTACTGTGATATCTGTTTGTATACAATGGTACTTATTGGATATTGTAAAAACCCAAGTCATCCGCAAATCTATAGATGCCCCTAAGATTTTCAGGTTTCGGAAGGACTTTTATGATATTGTCCTCCTGTTCGATAGATATATCTTCTACAGGAGGAAATACGTACATCCCTTCCCTTTTTTTTCTTAAATACTTTATAGTAAGATCTGGACGATCTAAGTCAATAACTTGACCAATGTAATATTTAATTGTCTACTTGGTCATAAATTTTACGAGGACGTAGTCTCCTACTTTTGGCAGGATTTGTACAATGTTTTCATCATCACTTTCCGCTATTTCCATTGTGGGAGTATAGTTTTCTTTTTGAATATCGTCAATATCAAAGTTATAACAGGTTTCTTCTCCCACGTCCGCAACATTGATGTCATTATTTACATCGGGATTTTCTATTAAAAGTTGATCAGGACAGACTGATTTACCAGGTGTAACTTTCAGCATTTTCTTTCTCTTTCTGTCATTTGAAGGTCCTGCTGAACTTCTTATTTCCTTTAGGTAGTTGAGCAGAGTTTCATTGACACGTGGACCTATATGCTCTTCAGCTCTGTTATTTGGAAGTCTCTTGAGAACTTCGGTGGCATTGAGGGGTATAATTCCTGTCGCCCTGAAGGCACTCTCAATGTTTTTCTTATCCGTCAAACCAAGATGTTCTACAAGGGACTTCAGTAACGGCGGGAACGAAACTTTATTCAAGGTGGTCTCCTTGGGGTTCTTTAACACGTTCGCTGCCACTCTGGTTTGGCTCAGTTGGCCTAGGGGCCACCTGAACTTTTCGTAAAAATCGTAATGGTTTTGTGATGGAACTGCTTAAAGTTAATCTATATAGTTAATAATTCAATTTTTTTGCACCTGAAACACCTTTACTAATTGGACTCTTATAAGAGTCGGTGGCACGGTGGATCAAATGTTACACCTGTGTGCCACCTGACTCTTAAAAGAGTCGGAATGTATTTCCTTCTTGGATACCTTTTTTATATATAAAAACACAAATTGTTGTAAATAAACATTTTTTTATTGAAATGGCATAGTGAAAATCAATGAATTATAAAGAAACCATTTGCAAAAGAATTATTAGGTAAGGAAAAAAATATAAGCCGTACATTGCAATAATCTGAAAACGTCATACAACATCAACTAATAATAATAAAATGTTATTATTTCTATTTATGTGTAATTGTACTGCAGTTCAAACAGAATCCTGGTGCACCAGGACAAATTTGGCACTCGTACGTGGTTTGAGTGCGACTCCCAACTTGGTACATGATTGGCACCTTTTTCTGCCGACTTGTTTTCGTCCTTCTTTCGTATCCCGTTTTACTAAGGTGTGTGCAGCAACATTCCCTCCAGCAGGAGTACCTGCAGTAGTCATGGGTGGCAAAAGTTCCTTGATTATGGTCATTCTAAAATCATAGAGTGTCATTTAAGAAGGAATAATTACGGCTGTTTTAACGAATTTGACGATGATTAATTTTGGCAATTGACTGTTCTGCCATTTTACTTGCAAGAATAAAACTTTTAAAAATTATTAAATTATTCAATAATTGATGGAGGATCAATTTCACAAAACAATAAAATGGATTAAATAAACTCAATTTAATAATTGTATCAAATTTTATATGTGTTAATTGTCATCGTTTTAACAGATTATTTGTAATGTTTTAAATATACTGAAGAAGATCCTTAAGGATCGAAATATATTTATATTAATTGCTTCGTTTAAAATTGCGTTTTTTTTTCTCTTTATGTAAAAATTTTTTCAACAATTTTTACAAAAGATTGGCTGCCCAAAATTTCCAATTAATCATCGTCAAAATAGAGTGTCATCTTCTTGTCCGAGAATTTATTATGTAGATGTGCATTTAGAAGCATCATCTCGATAATGTGTATGAATATCTTCTTTGGCCAACGAATCGTTTTACTTTCAGAAATATAGTATGACAGCATTTGGTCCTGCCTATCAATGCCGGACATATATTTGTTGTAATTGATAATTGGCAGTGGTTTAAATATTTCCTGTTTTCTTCTGTTTAGTACTTCCATAATATTATTTTCAAACTCTGTGGAAATATAACTGACATCACGCTTATCTTTCCATTTCCCAATCATCACCCCTTGGGCATATCTGGCAATTGTTTCGCCTTTTTTCAGCTTTCCAATTTTGACTGCATCTGGAGTATTCAACCTATCTAATCTCAAAGTTCCAGTGCAATGGGTCGACTGCTGCAAAAGCTTTCTAGCCAACTCGAAACTGTTGTAGTAGTTGTCCATAAATAAGTGATATCCAGAATTTAAGTATTCCGCCATCAAATGGAGAACTACCTTTAGGGTGTGGCCTCGGCCACCAAAATCATCAAACATGCCAGTGTATATGCTAAATTTTTGTACTAACCCGGTTGGAGTAGTCAACATGTACAGTTTTATGTCGTAGCGGTGCCTCTTGTTCTTTATGTACTGGCGAAAGATTAAACGCCCACGCCAAAGAACCATTGATTCATCCAGGGATAATTCCCTACCGGGATAATAAACTTCCGCCATTCTTTAATTGAAGTAATCGACTACGGGCCTTATTTTATGTAATCGGTCCTTTGGCGCGGGTTGTCCAGGATCTGCGTTCTTGGCATCAACACTTTCACCTTCCGAGTCACCATCCCCCCAACCATCATCTTCTGATTCAAGGACGTAATCAAAATCACTATCGGTATCGTCCTCTAAAATATCCCGCAAATCGTCGTCAGTATAAAATTTTCTATTGCACCTTTTTTTGGGATCAGAAGGCCCTGGTACATTTCCATCATCCGCCATCTTTAATTGCTTGAAGTACAAAGGAGATAAATAAAAAATCAAAACCGGGCACGTGAAAAGTTAAATATGACCTTCACCTCGCCGCAAAATGCATTTGGCCGATCCGGGGTCGTCCGCAAGATTTGTTTCGTCGAAATTCAATATATTTTCTTTCGGTACGTTTTGCAAACTTTGGGTAAGATTGCGAAAATATTCCTGGAACTGCTGTTCTGTATTTTGTGCACGAACGCCTTTTATATTTTGACATGATCTTCGCGAAAGTCTGTCTTTATGTCTCTCTAGAAAGTTGCGACACCACTCTTTACCAGGTATATTACCATTTGAAAATGTTTTAATACGTTTTCCTGCACGATCCAAATATCTTGCCACAACTACTCGAAGATCGAAAGAGGTTAGTGGACTGCCGTACTCTGCAGCGATTAACAACACGTCCACTATTTGACGTTCTTCAGCTTCAGACAGTGCGGTTTGGCCACCAATCTTTTTTTTCATGTCTATGTTTGAATTTGTTCCATAAAGTTTTTCTGGGTACTATGTTATATAACTCTGATGCGGCTTTGAAAGTGATTGATGTCTTTTTTAACGCATTAAGTGCTCTTGATAGTTGCTCGTCGGTATAATTTCTATACTTCCGAGATCCCAATGTCTTTTTGTACACACCACCCATTTTCTGGAAAAAAAAGAAATGGCAAAGTCACCCATGAATAAACGCCACATTTTGAAATACCCTGTATATACAAAACCGTTGCACCTAGCCTCCTAAAATTTTGGCAAGGTAACCTCAATACATTGAGCGAGGGAGCAATATGATTAAAAAGTGCTCAAACAAAACGATAATTCGTCCACGTACCTTAGCAGTTCAAGTTTGCTAACTTGCTCTTTTCTACTTGTTGTGAAAAATAATTATTGCACGACCTACACATAACTCGACACTGATTGTTTTGCCGCTAAAACATGTTGCCAACATCACTTAAAATGGACATGCGCGCAAAAGTTGCATTGTTGCCACTTCTTGGAAAATATGATTTTCTTTTATCCGTGAAGTGCAGCTGGGTAAAGTCACCCCTGTGAGGCAAAGTAACCCCGCTTTACGGTACTGTTCCTTCGCTTAGGGACGTGTTAATTATATGGCATAATTCACTTTTACAAAAAGGTAAGCATATCTTTAGCATATGCGTCGTGATTCTGTCTAATCCTACCGCATTTGATTTAATTATATTTAGTAATTTCTCCACCTCATTTGTATCTACCAGTTCGAAATTAAAGTTTTACCGTTCCTGAATAGTTGATGCATAGAAATAATTTGGCAGCAACTCATCACTTTGTATGTGATTTGTACAGTTTATGAAGTGGCTGTTCACGTCATTAGGCTCAAAATTCTCTACAGCTACATTTCCATCATTCTTTTTGTTCAGAAATCCCCATCTACGCAGCCTTTCCCAGAACTTCTTTGAGTCTTTTTCATCTGTGGTAAGTGTATATTCGTAATACTTTTTTTCCGTTTTAACGGCTTTGTTGACGTAGTTACGAGTAACACAGTATTGTCGCCTATGTGTTTCTGCCCTACTGTTTTTAAATTTCTTATAAGCTTTGTCGCGAACTTTGAGCAGACATTTGATATTGTAAGTGGTAGTAAAGTGAATTTTGTAATACAATGTCTGCGATATATAAAAATAACGATATATATTTATATTTTTTTAAAACTTTTATTCAAATTAAACTATACCATACATAGATAGAAAAAACAATTCCCCAATCAGCAAACCCTGCTGGTCTCGGGAACAAAAAACAAAATGGATGTTTACAATACCCACAAAAAAAGAGAGAAATAAGCACTCAATCAATGTACATGTATAAATAGCAAAACTAGTATATATCGTAATTACATACTAATTACATACTTTTGATAAATTTTTTAAATCTAGTAAAATTTGAACAATTTTTTGCCTCATTGGGCAAATTATTTACCATAGCCAGAAGTCACACCGTAATAATCGCTTCAATTTCCATAATGTTGATTATTGCCTTTAAAGCCTTCATTGTTCCACAGGCTGTGGTTCAGGTGTAGAATTGTAGCATCCACCTGAAACATTTACCATAAAGAAATATAGCTAAAACAAATCTCTAACCAACGATAAAACTTTCACATATGTTTTGTCAGTTAAAAACTTTGGTAGAAAGAATCGTCATAGATAATCAGCAGCAGAACTGATTCAAAAATCATCATTTGTAAACCAAAAATACGAAACTCTTAGCAGCATATAACAATAGTAGTTTAAACGCCTTTTTGCTATAAAACCAAAATGTAGAAGTTTTTGACTTTTTTCATTATGTCTTGAAAGTAATTATTTTTACGTTAGATAAACAGTTAATAATCTTTAAAATTAAGTAAAACACATTGTTTTGTTTATTTTTAAAAAATAGTTTGTGTTACTTATAAAATCCCAAAATTTTGCGTTTTTCTAAAGGAAAAATGTGTGGCTCACTTTCCGTGCCACCGAGTGTATGAAGGATATTGAATATTGTAATAGAATGTCTGCACTATATAAAAATAATGATATTTACCTTAGCCAGAATAGTCACACCGTAATAATCGCTTCAATGTCCATAACGTTGACTGTTGCCTTTAAAGCCTTCATTGTTGCACCGCGTTTAGATGTAGAATTCTAGCATCCACCTGGAATATTTAACATAAAAAATTAGAGCTAAAACAAATCTCTAACCAACAATAAAACTTCCACATATGTTTTGTCAGTTAAAAACTTTGGTAGAAAGCATCGTCATAGACAGTCACCAGCAGAACTGTTCAAATATCATCATTTGTAAACCAAGAATATGAAACTCATAGGCCCAACTTAACTAATAGTGTCGCTTAAATGATTAATTCCTCAAGTCAAATACAATGTGAAAAACTTGCATTGGAACTTCTGACAGACACGATGATTGCCGAATCAGGCCTCCCACTAACAAATTAGGAAATTTATTTAGGATTTTATGACAAAAAATTAAGAAATTTATGACAATTTTATGACAGTTTTAATCAAAAGCTACATTACATATCATAGAGTAAGAATAAAATATTGCATAAACTACCTACTATTATAAATAAATTCGTAAACACCAATATGCTTTAGATTTCATACTAGCTGGGTCCCCGCAGCATATGCTGCATTTGCAGTATAGGTAATAAGAATAAGGAACAAATTTGCACTCATGTTTTAGCAAGAGTAGTTTAATTACACTATGAATTACTTACTTCACAAGGAATGCGTAGGTAATTGTAATTACTTGCTTGTAATAAATTGTAATGGAGATATCACATTAATTTGGTCGTTGATATTTTTTGCGAGGGTAACGGCTAATAATCTATAGTAATAAATTAATTACATCTCTAAGTAGGTTCGCAGCAAAGCGATTCTAATTTTAAACAATTTTTGTACACAATTAGTATTTACAGTGCATTTCTTTTAAATGTAAAAGTGCAGTGTGAGACCTAGTATATGAAGTCTTTTTATTTCATTCTTTTTGATTGATCTCAAAAATTCAGTATTATAATGTATTATTATTATACCAAGGTAGGTATACCTACCTACGTAATGCAATTTAGATATTAAAAATGTCGGCAACTCTTTCATTTTGGTTCATCTACCCTCCAGCTACTTGCAGGATCATAAATCATTGACTCCTGTTCGTTATTTCTAAAAAGTTTACATTTTGTCTATACTACTTATTTCCTGCTGTACAAACATCCCTCTTACAGGTGTATATGATCCCATTGACAAATTTTGAACTTTCATCATTTCTTATTCAACCTAACTGTGGTTTGTAAAAAATTGGTTAGCAGTTTCTTTTAAATTTTTATAATTGGTGTAGCTATTTTCTTTTTAACTTAATAGTTCTGTTGTATTCGTTACGTTAATACAGTTAGTGAAGGTATTTTGATAAGAACATGGTAAGTAAAGAAAAACATTTTAATTAATGTTGTATACAGGGTGTGTAAACATGGTGATGCAAGCTTCAGATAAAATTATTGCTTGTACAAAAATAAAGCAAAAAGTTTCTTGCAAAAAAGTTCGCAGGCGCATGGCTACCCCTCGCCATAACAATTTAAGAAACATACATTTGGCAACCTTGTAGCCACCTACTATGATAAGTTGATGACTGATGACCACAATATTTATTATCTGTCATTGCATCAAGTGACTCTGAAAGACGCTAAAGCTAACACTATTACATTGCAATATTGCCAAATCTATTTTTTACGCACATAGAAAAATAAAATGATTTTAAATAATAAAAATTTTAAATTTATTTTTACTTTTAAACGATCGATGGTAATAAATTTTAGCTATTACCACTGAATGTACGCATCAAATAACTTTATTTTGAAATAGCAGCTTGCTTTACTGTTACAAATTTTGAGCCAGTTGTTTTGCAATTGCCTTATTTTTGTTTAAGGAATAACGTTACCTAAAGCTTGCACCACCATTTTTACATACTCTGTATAAGCATGATACTAACATTTTAAAGATATGTCAAAGAGCAGTTTCATTTTCGTTCATAGCGCGCATGATGTCACCCCGTGACAGACCTGTTCGGTATTCTACCCAACCATGCCATTCTCCTGGTGCACGGGATAATATATTACATGCAGATTGCGGTGTTATAGCTACTGTTTTTTTATTGTAAGCTATTATGTATAAATAATTGTTACAGAATTAATGATCACATTCTATAGAAACAAAAGTAAATATTCAAGAAGCTATCCAAAACCTAGATAAGATCTATTTAATAAAAGGCGGTATTTATTTATTGAATGATGAACAAGTTAGATTTCAAAAAATATATTATTTAATTTACAACTTTTAACATTTTTCTCTTTCCTATTTTGGACTGTTCTAATAAGTCTTTGTTTAAAATTCTCATTTTAAAATACATTTTGCAACCAAAGAAAAGGTTTTGCCTCATCCGAAGTATCAACAAACTTAGCCAGATCCATTAATTGTGCAATATATCGCTTGCAAATTGTAAGTGAAGCATTATTGAATTTTTTGAATATATTATCCAGTTCGGTAATTGACTCCATGAATTCATCAGTGGGTTTATAAAGCCCGCCTTCGGATAAATGAGTAACCCACGAAAGTGAATCTTGCGTAATTTTGTCTGTTTGATATCCTAACTTCTTGTCTTTCAGTTTAAATGCAATATATCCGGCTAAATTTTCGAGTCCATCCCATTCAAGTTTACTTAAGTCGTCTTTACGTTGGTCTACTACTGTACTTTCATAATTACAATTTCGCTACAACCGAAAAACAAGAGATGAAGGTACTGTTTGTATACTCTTATCATGTTGCAGCAGCATAGGTGTCTCTGGGTGACGTCACATCGGAAGAAAGAGATGGAGCGATACATGCGCATTGACATATCTTTAAAATGTTAGTATCATGCTGTATAAGTAGGTTTTGCCTGATCCTCCTGGTTCGTCAAGAAAGATACATCTTGGTGGCGGTTGTTGTAATAAATTCATTATTTCATCACATGCAGTTTTTTTGGACTGGATTTAAAGTCAAGGTACATTCTTTCTCCTTCAGCTTGATGATTTTTAGCAGTACCATGTACTAATGCAGAAAGTGGTGATTGCATTTGTGGAGGGGGTATAAAATTCAGCAATTTTCTTCATTGACTCCTCGATAGTGTAATATGCAGCTGCTTTTGCCTCTTCTGTAGGCATATGTGTACTGAAATCTTCAGAAAAAGCAGTTTTAAATTCTTGCCACAATTGTAAAAAGGGTAGGACACAACACAAAATACAATCAATGTCATAAATACATTTCGCAACTGGTATGGAAGTTGAAAATGGGCAACTTCTGTTAAACATGTTGTATACTCTTCATCATCAAACAGTAGGGGAGAGTGGGGCACATTCAACCAATTTTGACAAAATTCAATAAAATGTGGTCGCAACAAAATATTAGCAGTTTCTCGTGAATGGGCAAACATTACACCTTTGTACTGAAAATCCATATATAAAGATTTCTCTGAAATATATAAGAGTGGATCATATTGTTTATTTAAAAAAACTTCACAATCGGTTGAATGTTCCCCACCAGCGGGGCACTTTCAGCCACATGGTGGGGTAGTTTCAACCATAGGTGTAATAAATAAAGTAACAAGTATTTAAGTTTATTCTAAAGCCATATAATATATTTAAACATTGCAGTATGTTAAAAATAAAATAAAAATAGTTTAAATTCATAATTTGGAAGTGCCTATTAGACATATATTATATTATTATTTAATGTTAAAAGACGAAAGGTCTAATTTAAAAGAAAGCAGCGACGCTGTTCTTGCAGTTTTAGCTAAATTTGGCAATGGTAATTTAAGAACTATATCTGAACGAATCACATTGGAAATATCATCAACTACTGGATATGCGAATGTGTAGCCTGGTGCCTTACGACGTAAGAATTTCATTGTATATTCCATGCTATGTGCACTTCATAGGAAGGTATCGGAATAAGCGTAGTTGCAAACCAAGCAGTTCGGGTACGCGTCGCCCGCGGCAGCACCGACCAAATTTGTATGCGAGTTGTGACGTCACGTGGTTGCTAATGGTTACCAATTCAAAATAATAATTGTTAGCGCTTTTTTATTGTTTGATTCGTTTGATTACTGTCAATTACTGTTCGATTTTCTACGTTTTCAACAATTTCAAAGTGTTTTATCTGTGTTTTAAAGTTATTCTCTAGTGTTTTCAAGATTTTTCCAGTGCTTATAAGTTTTCATCATGGTTTACAAGTGTTTAGTGAAAAATTGTGACAAAACACATAGAGATGCAAAAATGCACGTTTTACCGAAAAATCCTCAGGTAATATAGCCTAAATAATGATTATTACTAATATCACCACATTCGGCAGACTATTTCATAAAAAATTTACCTATAAAAAGTGTTTCTTGTATAAAAAATAAAACAAAAATTTTAAATTTGATTTTGACATCTATCATTAAGTTCCATGAAGTTTCACGTCTAAACTTTGCGTCTGTCTGTAATATAGTTTTTCGAATTGTGGGTCAAGGCAGTTAGCAGAGAAGATATCGCAATTGAAAAACGAGGATGTTACAGGGTATGTGACAGACATTTTTCTGACGATATGAAATTTGTCACCCACCACAACAGAACAAATTTGAAAGTGGATGCAGTTCCAACTTTATATCTGCCAAGTATGTAATAACTTACTTCTTATAAATCTCTGAATATGATTCAATGAGTAGGTATTTCACAAATATTTCGCATACAGGTTTAGCGAACGAAGAACCCCATGCTCCATTTATAATTTTGGCATCTGAAGATGTAGTTGTACATAGAACCAATACTGGAAAAGTAATTCAACTTGAATCTACTGAAGAAGTAGTAATTCAATCTGAATCTACCGAAGAAGGAATTCAACCTGAACGTCCTGAACCTCCAAGAACTCCTAAATCACGTAGAGGTTAATATTTAAATGAATATAAACAAATAGCGCTATTTTATTATTTCCCTTCATACTTTTCAGATCTTAAAGGAAGACTAACTTTATTAAAGGCAGGCAATGTGACAAGGGTATCATCATTAACACCAAAGGCACGCAAATTTTATAGAGTTGCTCAGGGGATGGTGCGTGTAGCAAGACAGCTATTCGTTGAAAATGCCTCTAATAAGAAACGCATCCGGGAAGCTATTGCAGTTAGTGAATCGGCAGATTTTTTGTCAGCTAAAGTTAATAAAACTACCTTTAATTTTATTAAGTTGCAAGTATCGCAACAAATTAAAAGTAGCAGAGGACGTCGTTTTAGTTTGGACGATAAGGTATTTGCTCTGTCTTTATTAAAACAAAGCCCAAGAGCCTATAAATTTTTACAAAAAACGTTCGCTTTACCATCAAGGAAAACTCTCACTACATTATTAAACAAAATACCTTTTGATTGTGGCCTAAATATGGAAATTCTAAACAGCTTAAGAATCAGCGTAAGCAAAATGAAGGAACTGGATCGATACTGTTGTCTGATGTTTGATGAAATGTCTTTAGAAGCATCATTATCATATAATGCAAAAAAAGATTGTATTGATGGTTTGGAAAACTGTGGTATTGGTAAGAAAAAAAAGTTTGCTGATCATGCTATGGTTTTTATGGCAAGGGGCATAAAACGGAAATGGAAGCAGCCAATCAGTTTCTATTTCACAGAAAGTGGAATGAATGCTACTACTCTGGCGGTAGAAATAAAATCAATTATTTGCCAATTACAAAAAATTGGACTGAAGGTTGTTGCCACTGTATGCGATCAAAGTGCAGTTAACACCTCAGCAATTAAAAAGTTACAAGAAGATTCAGCAAGAAGGTTAAGGGGTACTGAAAATAAAATATTTGGATTTCTTGTAGAAGAGGAAGAGGTGATTCCATTGTTTGATGTGCCTCATTTATTGAAAGGAATTCGAAATAATTTTATCGACGCACAAGTTAAATTCCAATGGAAGAATGGACCACAAGTTGCCTCTTGGAATGATATTGTAGCTTTGTATGAATTAGACACTGGGGACCACGAAACAAAAATGCTGTATAAGCTTACGGATGCTCACGTATACAAAGATAAAATAAAAAAAATGAGAGTGAAGAATGCTGCACAGGTACTATCTCATAGGGTCTCATCTACAATGAGGGGGTTGGTGAAGTATGGTAAGTTTGATTACTCATAATATATAATAATGCTTATGGTAATATTTTTTTATTATTATAGGTAATGGCTGCCTTCCACAATCTGCCACTAATACAGCAGATTTTATTATCTTTATGGATAAACTTTTTGATAGCGTGAATGCATCGACTTTATTTCCTAATAACGGCAAACAATTTCGATGTGCTGTGAAGACGTCATCTTTCCACGTAGACTTCTGGTACGAAGCAATAAAAGTACTACAAACCTTCAAATTCTGTAGTGGTAGGAGGGAGTATGTACCCCCTTCAGCAAAGAACTGGATATCTACACTTCGTGGATTCATATATATATGGAAAAAGTTAAGTGGAGCTGGATTCAAGTTTTTGTGTACCAGGAATTTAAACCAAGATCCAGTAGAGAATTTTTTTGGATCAATACGAAGTCATGGAATTCGCAATATTAACCCAACATGCTCTGCATTTACTTCTTCCTTTAAGAGTTTATTGGTAAACAATCTAACAGCTTCACATTCCCCAGGAGCAAATTGTGAAGATGATGAAAGTGAAGGTGTACTCAACCCTTTAAAGGTATTTATTATGCAGCAACCAACCGAAGGCCTATTGGTTACAAATGAGGACAAGGAAAATGAGCCCACTACATCTCATTCATTTTCATTTACTGTCAAGAGTGATATAGTTTTAAAGAATCATGCATACATTGCGGGGTATCTGGCAAAAACAATATTAAAAATAATAGGAGAATGCAAGATCTGCCGAAATGATTTGATATCACCAGGTTCGGAGGCACTACATGAACTTATTGAGCACAGGTGTTACACATCGAAAAGCCTACTATTAAGACCACACACACGGTTCGTAGAGTTGTTCGGCAAATGTTTCGATGTTTTACATGAATACTTACCAGAGGTGTGTGATGTGGATGGTAATTTATCCATAAAATTATATTCAAAATTATTGAAATATGTTGAAGTCAACTTTAATTGTGCAGATCATAATTTAACATCAATATTTTTTAAAAAAATTATAGTCTTGTATGTACACACCTGGGTAAAAAATGTAAACAAAATATTAAAGGGCCAAGACTTAAGAAACATTAATGACCCAATTAAGAAGCAAGCATTTGAACGTTTCAAAAAATATAAAACTAGGCACGACACAATTCGACGCCTGAAAGGATTACAGTAATGTATAGAATAATTTCAATTACAATGTAAACAATGATTAATTAATAATGGGTGTATTAAAAATGACAAAATATTTATATCACACTATTTTATGTTGAAAAACTTTAGTAGGTACCAATTTAGTATCAACTGTTTGGAGTTATTAACGGTCAAACTTTGGTTTTTCGACTATGGGTGAGAAATAGATTGAAATAGTATCAAGGTGTACTTCAGCAGTTACAATTTTGTAATTAAATATAAATTATAATTTTTCAATGATTGATTTATAGTTAGGTACCTACCTATGATTTAATTTTTAAGAATTCAATATGTTTCTTGTAGTTATATAACTTCTGACAATGTTGCAATGATGTATTATAAGTTGGGGGCGATTATTAGAATGTAATACCAAAATAAAACTGATTGCTGTATCAAGGATGATCAAGGTTATAAATGCATGTGTCCGCGTAGGTTCAAATTGCAGCTTTTAATTACTTATAATTTAAAAATTCATTGTCTAGACCAAATTGGAATGAGGTTTTTGTGTTGTTGTTTTTCAACGTAAAATAGTGTCATGTAAATTTTATCCGTCATTTTTAATACACTCTGTATAAAGATTTTTGCATTGAAATCTCTATAGTACCGACATAAACCAATTCTAAACCTTGTACAACTCAACTCCATTGAAAATGAACAGGGCTGCGGAACCCAAATAATAGATATTGGACCATGATTTTGGTTGTTCCAAATTTAATAATATTAAGAAGAATATTGACTTTTGAAGATACAGAAACACATTGTTATAATTTAATATTTTTATTTTCTATTTATATCTACCAAAAGAAAACTTAGGCCCTGTTCATTTTCACTGGGGTCTGGTTTACATTATTGTTGTGGTTTTGGCACATTGATGCCGAAATACGTATAAAGCGAATAAATCTTATTATTTCCCGTTAAAATCGATATTTTATTTAATATTTATTATTTATATAATCATGGATTTTAACAAAGTAACGCTTGAGAATGTCAATAAACTATATTTATGTATTTTTTTGTAATAATTCAATTAAGACATATTTAATATAATGTCATTTCCTTATTGGTAGTTTTACTATTACTTAATAACCAATGTTATATCCTTAGATGATAGTTATATTCCTTATTATGGAGAACATACTTTAATTGTTTCACGAAAGAATTATTTTAAGGTGGGTCTTCAGTAGAAGATATTTGATCATTCTAAAAACCAAATTTTAATAATATGTTTAGTATTTGGTTTTTAGAATGATGAAATATCTTCTACTGAAGACCCGCCTTAATTTGGAATTATATAAAAAAATATATATTTAAATTTGGCGCGCTACGTACTACAGCGCGCGCCGCCGTGTGCGACATGTTCCTCAACTATAAAAGGGTTTGGTTTAAAAACAGGGAGTGGCTTATCTATAAGTATTGTGTTATCTATGGTATATTCATTGAAATCGATGATTTTAATGACCTTGCCTATATAATACACAATACTCGTTTTGAGAGGAAATTTTACTAGTAAGAAATCATTTTCACTTATAATATCTTCATCATGCAACAGCTCAAATGAGTTCTCTTCTTCACTGAATTCCAAAAGTTCATCCGACTCCAAAATTACCGATTCTTCTGCAGAACTGCTTGAACTTAATTTTTTACTAATAATTTTAGGTTTTTTTCCAGGCTTTGAAAAAATCTGTTTCATCACCCTTTTCTTCCTTTCTTCTTGCTTTTGTTTACGATTTTCTTTTTCTGCTTCCATTTCTTCCAAGCGGTTTTTTTCAGGGGTGTCCGTATAAATTCTTGATTTTCCGCTTTTAATCTTGGTTTTCTTTTGTTTTTTTAAACATGGTCTAGGAAATGGTCTGACTAAATCGGGCGTGACAGAATTAGCAGCAGTTGAACAACTGGGTAGTGCATCTGAAACGAAAACAGTATTATTTCTAATAGAATGTTTTGTTTATTTCATCATCCACCTTGGTTGGAACTGACGCTGTTTGGCATTCTTTGAGGTGTTACTGGAAGATTAGATGTTGATGGTTCATTTGCATTAAGAGTTTGATCGGGACGTGACTTTTCTGAAGATTCATTAGTAAGCACCTTTTCATCTCGGTTTACATAGCTTGCTACAAAATCTTCGTCTCCGAATGCCAGTCTGTTAATAGGCCACAAGCCTGGTTTTTCAAACGCACTTACAATATTTTTTTGGGAAAAGGCCGATTGGAAGGCAATTTTTGATAACTGGGCAATCTCTTTAATAGTGATTGTTTTTCCAGGATGTGCTACCATCCAATCGTTGAAAGCAACAGAGCAATAGCTCTTGAATGGCCCATATACCCCCACGTCCAATGGCTGGAGCTTGTGGGAGGTATGAGGGGGAAACGATACCATAATTATACCATTATCACGACAAAAGTTTATGGCTTTCACGGATATATGGGATTCATGATTGTCTAGTAGTAGGAGTAATTTATTCTCTTTCGAGCAGAAGGTATGCTGCTTAATATGTTCTAAAACTTTAATGAATAACTCTGCAGTCATCCAACCACTTTGACTACCCAGAGCAATGCTTGACGTAGGTGCGTTAATTAAATAGTCATCAGGACGGCGGGTTCGTGGAAAAACATATACAGGGGGTACTGTAGATCCTATTGCGTTGATTATCCCCACAAATGTAGTCAATTCACCCCGTTCGGCTGACGCAGCCAAGCTTACTTGCTTTTTGCCTTTTGTAGACACTATTTTGACTGGTTTCAAGACAGTCGTGACACCGGTCTCATCTAAGTTATATATGCGCTCGGCCGTAAAATTATATTTCTTTATCACTGAAATATAATTATCAAAAAATTCGGAAACACTTTTTTTATTAAAACCTGTTGATCTTGCCAGGCTGGTGCTTTCAGGTTTTCTTAATGAAATCTGGTGTTTATGCCTTTTCATAAAGCATAACAACCAGTCTTTTCCGGCTTTCAGATTGTCATGCCACTTATTAGGAAATTTACAATCAGGCAGAATACGCGCATAATCAAAAGCCAAAACCCTTATCTTTATATGTTAACCCATAGTTCATGTTAGAACATGTTTTAATATATTTAACTAATTCAGATTCTTGAGCATTGGTAAAAACCTGCGCCACTGTATATTTGCTTGAATAAGCAGGACCATCATCCTCTGTTTCACTTTCATTGCCAGAATCATTATTACTATAATATAGTCTTCTTAATCTTTCTGGAGAGTACTTTTTTTTTAGTTTAGCTATTCTAGAATGTAGTGTTCCACGACTTACGTTGAACATTCTTCCAGCTACTCTCTCCGACGTATTATGTTCTAAAACTTCCCGAATTGCTTGTTTCATATTGTTTTCATCTATCGCTGATCGAATGGTTTTATTTTTATAATTTCGAACCATCTAAAATATAATTGGATTTACTTTGGAAGCAGGTAAAGAATGGGGCAGATTCAACCGCTGGTTGAAAGTGCCCCATCCGTTGGTGGTTGAATGTGCCCCACCCTACAGAATTTAAAATAATTATGTGTGATACCAACACTTCTAATTTTAAGGTTAGAATAGGTTCTCAATATTAGTGAGTAATGATTTTGAAAACAAATAACTAGTATCGCATTTCGATTAAACTAAAATAGTGCCCAATAACTACAAATGATATGCTGCTAAAAACTTACCGCAAATCCTCAATTTTCAGACTTTCTGCTATAAATACACAATAACAAACAACATTAGTCACCAAGTTACACTAGAATGGTCGCTTGGTAAGTTAGAGTGTCACTTAATTTTTACAGGCGCTAAATTCAAATAATATAAAACTTGTAAGGGCTGGTTGAATGTTCCCCATGGTTGAATGTGCCCCACTCTCCCCTAAACCTGCTTCCTGAGCAGCTTCCATAAAGCTATTGCAATTGCAAATACGCCCATTTACGGTTTTTATAAAATTTAAATGATTCAACTTCTTTTACGTGTAATAGTAACAACCGTAAATGATATGATATGATTCTACATCATGTGACCCAACCGTATACATTCGACCAATTTCACTGGTAGTTAGTTTACGCGTAGTCCTAAGGGTGGTAGATTTGTTAAAAAAAAGTGCTCGGGGATTTCTCGATAGTAATAATAATTACGGGAGTCGATCGTCTCATCTTGATGGATTTCCCTACACAATGTATTTAATTTGAACCGCTATTAGAGTTGTGTTTTTTGAATTTTCTCGTTCAATAGCCGCTCTTTCTTCACCTTCAACAAAAAGCACAGTTTGAAGATCAAGGAGATGTACTGCAAGTCTATAAATAGTGTGTGACCGCTCTTGAATTTGAAACCCAAACCTAGATGCACTTACTTGAACATTGGCAGCCTCCGAAATTGCAGCATTAGGGGAATTAATTGAGAGTGAGAGTAACTGATAAAAAACATGAAATAAATTATAAGCACCTACTTGTAGTACAATTCACATCAGCACAGGAAACCATTTTATACACTTTCAGCTTGCGCTTTGAATATTCACCGAATGTTGAACGATTTGTTGCACTGAATTGCCCGAAGTATCAGTCACCTCGCGGTACCATTTTGTCCTTTTGTTCAGTTTGTGATAATTAAAATACAGTTTATTTACAATATATTTTTATGACATAGGTATGACATACTTGACATCGACTGATCTTTATTAATTTTTACTAAACTTTTTATTTTATCTCTATAGAAACGGTTTTCTAAAATTAATATAAACACCCTACAATCTGAAACTGCGTTCAGACGAACCTGTGTTGATAGGTGGCAGATGTAGGACCATTCTCGCTACCTTTCTAAGTGTGGACGCATGCAATTCATGTTGTGCTTTATATAATAAGGGCCGGTATTACAATATGAGTTTAAACTGCAGATTGAAGGTTAAACTGGAGATTTCGTGAATATTGCGTATTACAATATTCCGTTTTCGTAAACGGAGGTTTAAACTTCCAGTCAAGTTAAACGCCCGATCGGTAGGTAACCTTACAAATTGAGGATTCGAGCCCGAGCGTAGTGTCACGCGATATACTGTGGTAGTGTTGACAAAAGTGAAAAAAAAACGTGTGACAGAATGGAAGATGTATTCGATGTATTTGAAGATTTATTATCCGATGACGAAGATGTAATTAATATAGTAGAAATGCCACGCCAACCAAAAATATTTAGACAGAGGCAAAATCATTTTGAAATGTGGAATGATATGGAATTTATTAATAGATTTCGAATATCGAAAAACAGTGTCCAACAAGTTCTGAATGATATAGAACACCTAATAGCATTTCCCACTGATAGGTACGTAGGTTATGTTATAATAATAATTATTTTATTACACTCTAAAAAATAATGGAGTAAATTTACTATTTTGAAAGGAGGCAACAATGCTACCTCCTTTGAAACGAGTAAATTTACACCCATTGTTAATTTTACTGTTAAGTGTAAACTTACATATTAAAGGGTAATCTTTTACTTGCTCTTGGATAAAATTTCACCGTTGTGTAAAATCACTGAAATCATATACAATTGGGGTACTTTTTTTACCTGCACTTGGGTTAAATTTCACCATTCAGTAAAATCACTCAAATCAAGTTACCTATAAGGGTATTTTTTTTTACCTGCCCTTGGGTAAAATTTCACCATTGTGTAAAATCACTCAAATCAAGTTACCTATTGGGGTACAGTTTTTACTCTTATGGTTTATTTTAACCCCGTAATTGGGTAAAATTACTCATATCGTGGCACCCATGGTTGTTTTTCATTTACAAATATATTGTAATTTCAATTCTATATATACATTGCAGTAAAAATTATTTTAAGTGTAAAACTATTCTTGTTGAATTACCCAGTAGAGGATCTTTTTTTGATAAAGAAGTTATTAAAAGTAGGGTCAGTTGTTCAACAGTGAACCACCTTTTTTTCTAATAAGAGTTATAGTCTTCATATAAAAGTTATATTTCTGCAATCACCTCAGGTCGAAAGTATAACTTATAGTTTTCAATTGTAAGGGCCATTATATTTAAGAGAAAGTTAAATTTTGAGTTATAGCAGTTTTTTAAAAAAATTCACTATGGTTCACTGTGAGACACGGGTGTCATACTGTGAACCAGAAGGGTGTCACACAGTGAACCAGGATAGACTTTAACAAAGGGTGAATAATAAATCATTATTTTTATTGAATAATGAACAATATTTATTAAAAAGTATAAAAATACAAAATTCTACGAACATATAAATATTTAATAAAACAGAACGCCAATATGCTTAACGCATGTTTAATGCACTAAAAGACACATCAAATTTAAACGAAGATTGCTGTCGAATTGTACCACCACGTAATTGAGGTTTTGGAAGAATGCATTTTATGTCCTCTTCTTTCACAAAAGATCTATCGTCAGTTAGTGGCACGTAGAACTGCTCATTAGCTTTAGATTTGATCCTCAAAAAATTAATATCATATTCTTCCGACTCTTTCCTACATTCCACAACTTTTCCTACATAATGCACAATTTGTTTTTTGGTTGAGAATTCAACTAAGACAAATTCTCCTTCCATAGGTCTTCGAGTTAATGATTTAAAGGAATCACGAGTAAGTAGAATTGGATCATCAGCATCATCATCTATCTCATTCCAAGGTCCACCATCAGTAGAATGGCTAGAAAAACTACCGATTGATTTTACATCAGTTTCTTCATCTTGAAAAATTTGGCGTTTGACAGTTTTCTTTTCAGCCAGTTCTTTCTTGCGTTTAGTTGCATTTTTTTCATTTTCGATCATATTCATTTCAGGGGTATCGGTTGCAATCATGCTTTTGCCAGTTTTTCTAGGCTTTCTCGCATTTTTTCGAGGTCCTGCCCGTAGCGGGGGTCTAAAATCTTCTGGCGACACAAAATTTTGTTGTTCTGATGAGGGACCTGCTTTGATGTCGACTTCATTGTTAATAGTGGAAGATTCTGCATCTGCACTTATATCTGGTACTGCTTCTGTGGGTAATGGTCTATTAGTAACCTCGCTTGGTAAATAATCTATGTCAGAAAAAATGTCGCGATCATACGGGAAAATCCCACATGCTTTGAAAGCATTCATAATATTAACTGGGGTCATGGCACGACTATAGGCAATTCCAATACATTCGGCTAAATCATATATTGTGATAGGTCTGCCCGGATTTCTTAGAAGCCAAGAGTCCACTGCACTATTATAACATGTCTTAAAAGGCCCCAATACTCCCACATCAAGTGGCTGAAGTTTTGCAGATGTGTGTGGGTGTAATGTAAGAATTGTTACACCAGACTTTTTAGCCAAATTCAAAGCTTCTATTGAAAGATGCGACTCATGATTATCAAAAATTAAAAGGGAAGGATTTTCAGCAGAACTGTTGCTATGTCTGATAAAATGACTCATTACCTCTACGAACAGCTCACTATTCATCCAGCCAGATGGCGACGCTAATCCTAAAGATCCAGATGGAGACCCTTTCAACATGTGATTTTTAAAGTGTTTCCGAGGGAAAACGATGGCCGGTGGTAAAGCTACGCCAGTAGCACCAATTAGACAACAAGTAGTTACCAAGGTGCCCTTTTCACCACTTGTTACCTTACCCACACATTTTCTACCCATAGGTGCGATGACCTTTTGCGGTTTCTGTACGGTTGTTGTGGCAGTCTCATCAAGATTGAAGATGCGCGTCCCATCTGCAAATGCAGGATTTCGTCGTATTGCGTTTTCCAGGTTATCGAAAAAGGTCTTTACATTTTCTCGGTTAAATGATGTAGCACGAGCTAGGCTGCAAGGTTCAGGTTTTCTTAAGGAGAGATCGGTATGTCTTTGTCTAAAGGAACGTAGCCATTCTTTGCCAGCTAGTTGTTCTCGTTTCCAAGAATCAGGTATTTTGATATTATTAATAACAGCCATATCATATGCCACTTTTCTAGTATCTTTTGTCGTAAGTCCATAAAACATAAGAGCACATTTTTTTAAATATTCTTTAAGATTATCTTCTTGGGGTTGTGTAAATATCCTGTTCACCTCATAATTAGGTACCAATGGGCAATGATATATTCTCATGCTCGGCTGTATTTTTCTTTGCGACATAGCGTCTCAGTGTTGGATAAGGTAAGTTTTTCTCTCTCGCGGCCTTCCTGATACTCATTCCACGGGATACGAGCTCTAAGGCAGCTCGCATTACCTCTGCCGTATGGCGACCTATTTCTCTCGTGGACTTCTTTGAACGCCCCATTCTGTAGGTACCTATACATAAGAAATTAATAAATGGTTCACTGTATCTTCCTCTATGTACACAGTGAACCAATGATTCACTGTTAAACACTCAAAATTGGTTCAGTGTGTACGCTCCGGCACTTTTACAAACAATAAATTGTAGAACAAAGATGTCTAACAAAACATTTGATTTTGATACCTAAAAGCATATAGCATTGACTAAGAACAATAGCAAACCAAAAATATTACACAACTACTACAAAAACAAGGAAATCATACAACGTTGAACTTACTATTTGATTTTTAGTTTTGAGGACACAAATCACGTAACGGCTGACCAGTCAACCACAAAGCAACACAGCGTGTTGGTAACTGACGCGCGAATTAGGGCTAATATTACCATCTTAGAACAGGTGTCGCTGTAAGTGTAACATTTTAAATTCGCTATATGGATGGGGTGGTTCATTGTTCCTGCATGGTTCACTGTTGAACAACTGACCCTATATCTCTCGTACTTAGTTTACCGGCAAGCTAGGCTAAAGAAAAGGTGTCATGGGTCTTGGTAAATAAACGTTATAATGGCAGTTATTAAAGGAATAACTTCTAGCGAAAAGTGAATAAAACATCATAAATTGGAATGATTATTATATAATGTTCCAGACTAATATAAATTGTAAGAAAATATATAAATAAATATAAAAGAAAAAAAGTAAGCTAAACTTATTTCTATACAATACTCGAACACACCTGAAAATCAAATACTTAAAAAAGTTGTGCGTAAAAATAGTCAGTATTAGATTATACGTAGGTACTTACCAAAATAAAACAATATTATTCTGCTAAAATTTGTTTAGCTTTCTTAAAAAGCTAAGAATTTTAAGCTGTGAGCTACTCTTCGAGCTTTTGGTGCCATGTTCTGGCCAGATCTTCAAAAAATAACATTGGAGAAATTCTAATGTATTTGATGCGGCTTTGGGGTATGCAAGGTTAAAATTATAATAAATTGCAAATATCTCCTGCAGAGCATTTCTAAATGAATTTATACCTTCATCTACAATTTGTTTTTCTACTACCACTATGTAACGAGTGGTAATATCATTTTCATCATCTATAATGATTAAAACGATACAAACAACATATTAAATTAATAAAAAACAAATTACCTTTATTTCTGGGTCCAAAAATACAGGGCGCGTTACTCAAAACCATTGTTCCGATTTCAGATACATCCTAAAACAAACCGTGTTAAACCATCACATAAATATGTGATGCAATGCTAATGACTTACATTAATTTCACAGTAAATAGAATTTGGATGTTCAGAAAAATATGTTGCAATAATTTGCAAAATTTGCAATTTTCCATCGTCAGTAGAGGCGGCTTTGTCAACATATTTTTTTGACAAACCGAAATTGAAAATTTTTGTGAATTTATTTATCATTGCATCACACAATGTGTTTATGTCCATATTCATAAGTTGTGTAAAATGCCAGTAGATTCCTCTTTGACATAATAAAATTGGCCAGTTATTCTTAATTTCGCCAATAGAAGGTGGTTCTGGTTTATTTAAAAAAGTTCTCTGGTCGGGATAAGTTAATCTTAGTTTCTTCAAAACATCTTCTTCAAAGGTGATATTAAAATCCACCGTTTTCAATTCTTCTTGTAAGTCCGCAACAGTCACATTGACGGTGTCAATATGTGGAGGGCCCCAAGCCAAACAACCAGCCTTGGCTGCTAGCATTTTTACCTTTTTATTTAAAGGAATTTTAGTAGGTGGACTAGCAGATCGTTTGTTTGATGTTCGGTTTAGATATTTTATTCGGTCTTTAATCTTAAAGAAGAGGCCTGATGAACCTTCACCAATAATAACGTTATCATCATCTCTATCTTGAAATGTATTTGGGTACTTCTTCACAATATTGTCTGCAATTATTTTAAGGAATTTCATGGGAACATTGAGACTTATTTCTCTTAGTTCGTCTGCGACTATATGAGTCACTTCAGTGATTGTCTTTTGATCCCTGACATTATTATGTAACATTTTTGTTCCCGATGCACTGACTTTCTCCCAGGGAGTAACGAAATTTCTTAGAGTGTTCTCAACGTCTTCAGAAGCTTTTGTGTTATTGAAACCTTCAAAAGAACTTCCTGTTGATCCAGAGCTTGCAGATAGCGTGTCACTGCAAAGCGTTATTGTACTACTGAAGCTATCATTACTGTCGGCTCGGAGTGGAGCCCAACGCTCATTAGGTTGAAGCAGCAATATCGTTTCACCGCTCAATAATTTTAATGTTGTACTATCATCAATGGAAGTACCATCCGATTCCAAGACCAAAAGGTGACCATTTATTTGCATTTTCTCACAAGCTAGAACAATAATTAATTATTATCATGATGACGTTTGTAATGGCAATTAGTTGACAAGGTATACCCGTACGTATAGGTACCTCTTAATAATAAAGTTTCGTATAAGTCATCAACTTCCTTTTGAATTGTCACAAATATCTTTTTAGTACGGGAAGCGTCCCATACTTTAAATAGTAGAGCCATATGGTACCTCTATTGCTTCTACAAAACATATATTTTAAGTATTGATGTACAAAATATTGATTGAATGCGACATGATAAGTAAATGGCAGTATAGGTATATAAAAATGTATGCAAAAATATAATATTAATCGGTAAACACAGAGGCCAAAAAATTCAGAAACATTTAAATAAGTCAGGGGAAAAAAATTTAATAAATTATTGGCATAATTGCAACCTATTTATTCAAACGTCCTTTTTTTTTTAATTAAAAATGTTCTAAATAAACAAACATTGATTGTTAACCACGCAACATTTCGCTGCATACTGCCACAAATTTATTGCGTGTTAAGTTGGTAAATTGGCTAAAATTGAAACGGCGCAGACTTAAAATAAAATAAAATTTTGTTTCCATATTTAAAAGCTAGTAACGGCTCATACGTTAGCAAATCATTAAAACTACTGCCTAACGAGATACTATTAATATTGTCATTGGTCTCAAAAAGTCCACTTGATTTGTCAAATGTAATTTCGACTTTGCTGCCAATAAAATACAAGTCGTCATATGTATTGTTGATTACGATATGATCAATTAACAATAACGTAAAATCACCGAATTCTGTCAATCCACAGCATAAGTACATGCCGGATGTATAAGTAATTCCTCTAAATGTTGCTTTTTTAGAAGTGTATTTGTCTTGATGCTTACAAAAATTTGATAAATGTACTGCAATTGTTTTTTCAAATTCATTGGAGCAGAATAAAACTGCATCATCAGATATAACTTTGTCAGCGTATAATAAACCTTGCGTAAAATGTAAAGCTTGTAATAGTTGATGTTTCTCTGATAATGAACGTAAAATATTTTTAAAGTTGGGAGAATGTTTCAAGACATTTTTAAAGTGGCGGTGCTTGCTTTCAAATTTTAGTGTCCATAAGTGTCTGATGGGTCCAAATTTTCTAATTAAAAAGGGGTAATGCGTTAAATAATGGTGCTTAGGCCGTAATGGATTGTCAGGAAACAGCTTCAATCTCAAATCAATATATTCTACAATTAAATTTCTTAAATAGGCTACCTGACTTATGGATATTTTTGTCGAGAGAAGAATACTATTTATTTCTCTCAACATGAGAATCAAACTCCAAAAAGGTTCTTTAATACGCATCTCGTATAGAGCAAACGGAATAATAAGCAAGGTTCGCAAATTCTCGCTAGCATTACCTTGTAGCTTAACACCTTTCTTTATTGGTGGCAGCTTATCATATTTTACTTCTGCAATAAAACGCAATTCTTGCAGTTTTTTATTCAAAATTTCATATGTGAAATAACCCCGCTTTATTTTGGATACATAACATAAAGTCATAATCAAGTATACCTTCATAGACATCATGTGCTAAACATGGTGGCAAACCCGGATTGCAGACATGAAAATATTTCGTGTTGTTTAGTACCGAATTAAACTTAATACCATTTTCAACTTCGCCCGATATCATTGCTATAGTAACATCGTCGTTGTAAGATGCAACAGTCCTAATTGAGGGTATTGTTTTGCAGGAATTATTTAAAACACTTCTGGGAGCAGTACAAAAGCGACAAAAATTGTTACTCATACTAAAGTTCTCTACGAAACCACCTATTTGATGACTTCCCAAATTGTCTCCGACAACAGCTACAATAGTTCCTTTAAACACTTCAATTTTTATTGTCAAGCCATCAGTTTCTAGGTGATTAATGTCACGCATTATAACTTTGAATATTTCTTTGAATCCAAATTTTTTAACATTACTTTCTAAAACCAACGCAACCAAATTAATTTGATCCACTTTTGATCTATTATAAGAAGGAATGTTAGCTAATGTCATGTAGATACCTACAATTTTATGTATTTTTTTTGAGGACCCTAATGGGTTGCAAACCTCAAATGCATCTTGATAAAGTACTATTTGCAAAGCATTAGGAAATTGGTTGAACAAGCTGTTGTTACTGTAACATTCTCCATCAATAAAATCTGAAAAAACGTTTTTCTCAGATTTTGAACGCTCCGAACACTGTTTATATACATCTTCTAGCGACAAAAGTTCTATAATAGTCTCAAGTATTGGAACATAGACAAAACAATCGTTTTTGATATTATTTTCACTGAAAGGTATGTCAATAGGGGCAATGAATTTGAAATTATGTTTGTAAAATTGTTTTCTTATGTACGGTGATCTTAACACACCATCTACAGAGTTATGAGGTATCCTAAATAAATTTTCTTTCTCAAGATTATTCATGACTTCAGTCTGATCATTTTGTCTAAGAACATTGCCAAGAGTTGTAAAAGTAATGTCATTTATGTCAGCTAGTCCGTCAATAATGGTTTGTAACGCATTCTCCGAGAGAAAATGTTTCGCTTGCAATGTTAAATACGTACTAGCAAGCGAAGTTATATAAGAATTTTGAAAACTTATCGAATCATAGGATGATGCTAACAATTCCGGTTCATGAAAGTTGTCTATCCTATTTATATTTTCCAAATTGTTTTCATTATCAACGAGACATTCATTTACTTTTTTGATGTTAGTTGTCTCATAGTGGATTCTATAAAAATGGGCTTTAAGTGCTGCACTAGTTTTGAATACACGTAAAGGTTGGAGACAATTTGCAAATGGACATGTCACGTTCAAGTCATTTTCTATGTCGCATGCATGTGGGATAAAGAATTATGAAGTTCAGTTTTGAAATTACACTGCCTTACATTGCATGTGAACAATATTTTTGACATCTTCTTATTTGCATGATTTCGATACAAATGCATCTTAAAACTCTTATATTTACTATACTCATAATTACAATTTTGGTACTTGCAATAAAATCTAGCATTCCTGACATGTCGATGATGATACTGATGAGAATTATATTTCGAAAGTGTACATATTGTTTTTCTGCAAATTGCACAGTTAAACATGATTATTAAACGTAACTTACCTCCTTAATTCTTCAGAATTTACTTACCTATACTTCTACTTACTTCTGTATGGTATAGTACTACTACTGCTTGATTTCTCCAAAAAAAAAATCACCATAAATACGACAAAGGGCATTAATTTTTAGTAATCTTTGACATCTAAGCTGCACATGAGTATCTTGCTGATCACTCTCAACGCTAAAAAATGTTGCAATTAAAATGTGATTATTTTCTACAGCTGTTATAGTCAAAATACCCCTTCTGAGGTGGCATCACTAAAAATAAATAATAGTAGAATGTCTAATTTGATCTCTATTCATTTGACAAATCTGTCAGTGAAAATTGACGTTCTTCCGTTTCAAATTTCTATCTTCCATTAGTGGAATAAGGACACTAAATTGCGATGTCACGCCCAGAAGGATAACATTTTGAGTTTACCTAGCCTAGTCTTTTCATTTAATTTTTCCGTACCCAATAATATGCTCCACAATATGTTGTTCATAGTAAAATCTCTTCATCAACAATAATACATTAATACAAGACAAATACGGGATATTGTACAATGCAGACATTGATCAATTTTGAGCTTGCTTCTAACGCACATACAGAGTGATCATTTAAATTGCAGCTCTGTTATCCATGGAAATTAAGTGATAGCTTTGACTAATTAAACACACACACACGCACACAAATTGAATGTTTTTGCATACTAAAATGTTTTATACGGACAGTTCATAAATTTGAAATTTCCCTGGATAACTACAGCTGATATTTAAATCATTACTCGGTATTAAGTATACATTTATTCCTAATTATAGATAGAAAACTTGGACTTACCTTGTAAGAATATTGATGGAGTTAACTAACACTTGCAAAGAATTCTTTTATATAACTGGCGCAAACCATCGAGTAAATATAATTGCATCGCAATCCGGCTGTTTCGAACGCGCAAATATTCACAACAATTCAACAAATCACACATGCATTTTCTGCAGGTTTATAAGAAATGTGAGTAATATTTAATATTGTACTGCGGTGGTCAAAAATACAAGTAGTTAGCGACTTGTTGGTCAGAACTATCTTCTCCCATGTAGATACTATGTGTTATGGTACCCCCCCGTATATCAAATTTGATTAATTGAAATTTCATAATTTTATTCAGGTAATATAATTGTCTGTGAGTTGTTCCTAAAATTCTTACAAGTGTAATATTACCATCCAATAAGGTAAAATACCATTCAAGATGTAATATTACAGCATGTAGTAGGGAAACATACCATTAAAAATGTAAAATTTTCCCAGAATGATTTAATTTTACCACAACCGCAGTAATTTTGCAGTTTAAAAGGAGTAAAGTTACAAATGGCCAGAGTAATTTCGCACGACTTCACAAATTTGCTCCTATTCCAAAAGTAAAATTATAATATTGGGTTGAAACGCACCTTTTAAAGAAGACATTTTAATAAATTATGCAGGTAAAATTACACAATTTTTTTACAGTGTAGATAAGAATATTTGTCTTTACCTACGTAACATAAATACTTCTTTATTAGAAATAACGCTGTTAATCCACTACATCAACTACTACTAACATTAAGATTTTATTCGGCGGGGTACATGTTAATAGTCGTTGGTGATTTCGGGGGAATTCTTAAGACAACAGCATCCAGAATAGTATGTCGAGTGACGCAGGCAATAGCTTCTCTATCACGTACTAATAATATTTATTTACCGAGAAACGATGCAGAAATAGCAGAAGTTAAACAACGGTTCTACCAAATAGCACGTTTTCCAAAAGTGGTAGGTGCTATAGATTTCATTCACGTTAAAATCCAATCATCAGGTATTGTTCTTTTTTACTTTCCCATACCACCACTGGTATATGGGAAGTATTGATATCATGAAAATTTTCGAAGTCGAGATTTTCGCGGAAATACGTGTTTTGGACCTCCAGGACCCCAAAAAAGTGGTCTAGAAAAAAAATCTGTCTGTGGGTGGGTGCGTGGGTGGGTATGTATGTATGTAACGCCTGTAACGCAAAAACTAGTGAACCGATTTTGATGAAATTTTAAATGAAGGGGTATATCGAAAATTCATCGACAAAATAAGCTTTTCAAAAAAATCCGAAACCGGAAGCGGAAGTTAGACATGTTTTTTTGGTATCATTTTTTTCAGAAGCGGAATTTTGAAAATCTGAGTAGGGGGTATGAAAGAAGGGCATAATTCAAGGGAAACAGTTTTTTACCGGACTCTCTAACTTTAAAATGGCGGTCGCTATGAATTTTTCAAAATTTCGACTTTAACGCCCCGTAACTCAAAAACCAGTTATCTGATCAGGTTCCGCAACAACTTGTTTGAAAGCCCTTTGGCTGTACTACACCAGGAAAAAAAATTAGTTACTAAATCCAAAAACGGTCGCAACGGCGCTCTTCCAAAAATTTTGAAATGTTTGAAAAATTATTACAAAAAAACTGGTGTAAGGAATTTGTTTAAATTTTCTATACTTATACAGCTTGGTATTAGCTACATTTTTGTTTTTTGATGAACGCCAGAATTCCACTGTGGCGCCCTCTACGAGATTTTGAAAACCGAAAATTGATGCTCCTATAGCGCCTTTATTAGTCAAAATATGAAAGAAGTTTAAATACAAAAGTTGTTCAGTATATAGATTTGCATTTTTCTAAATTTATATCACGTATACAGGGTGTTTGGTTTTCACAGTACAATAAGCAACTTTGTTATTTTAAATGAAACACCCTATATATTATTATATAATTAAATGCAAAATTTAATTGTCTATCACATAGTATAAGGTGTTCATATGGCTAAAATGTACGGTTAATGAGTAATTCGTGAATTTTGAACTTTAAAACAGTGTAGGGTGAAATTTGTAAGTGCCGATATGTTCAAGTGACCATGCGCGGGACGGGAATTCCTTTATGAATATAAATAATCACACATGCGCAGATTAACACAATCGGCACTTCTGTTAATTTTCCATATACTAAGTATAAGTTTAGTTTATCGGTTGTGGCGAACAATACTGTTGAATACCAAAAATGAATGTTTATTTTTAGTATGGGAAAGTCCAGGGGAGGTTTGCACCTCCACTTTTTATTTTAAATTATGAAATTTGAATATTTTATATTACGTTGTAGGTGGGCCAACAGCTGAAAATTTTAGAAATCGAAAAGGTTTTTTCTCGTTGAATGTGCAAACCGTTTCTGATGCAGAGTTGAGAATACGCAACGTTGGCGTTGTGGCACGTTGGTCAGGTGCTGCGCATGATAGTACAATTTTTAATAATAGTAGATTAAGATTCGATTTAGAAACAAGATACGAAGATTGCTTTATAGTTGGAGATTCTGGTTATGCTGTTCGAAATTATTTGATGACACCTTTACAAAATCCTGTAACTCCTGCTGAACAACTCTACGAGTAACAAATACGAACTCGGAATGTAGTTGAACGGTCGTATGGCGTTTGGAAACGTAGATTTCCAGTTCTTTCTCTGGGTATGCGGCTTAAAATGGAAACAATCCAAAATATAATAGTGGCAACAGCAATTTTACATAATATAGCTATAAATAACAATGATGCTTTGCCCGATGATGTGGAGTTAAATGACAATGATGATAATGAACAAGTTTTAATTAATAATGTAAATAATCAGGGAAATGCTCATGGAGTAAGATTAAATTTGATAAATAATTATTTTGCCAATTTATTGTAATTATTTAATATAATTAATTGTGAATAATACAAAAAAATGTTACTTACTTATATACTACTTGAACACGTTTTTAATATAATTTTGTAATTATTTAATTTATTTGTTTGTCCAACAATTTTATGCGTTTTTGTAATTCCTGCACGTGAAGCTCATGTTCAATTTTTTTCGAATCCAACTCTTGCTCATACAACCTTTTTTTAAAATTGAGTTCTTGCTCTTGCATGCTTTTTTTATGCAATATATCCTGGTGCAATGCTTCCTGCTGCAGTTTTACTAACTCTAATTTTGCCTCTGAGAGGTCGTTTATTTTGATGCGGCAGTCTGTCTTTAACGTATTCTTTTTTTTACTCATCTGTTAGCCCTTTGGTTTTTCTAAAAGGAAAACAAAGAACCATTAGTATTACAATATGTATATACAGAAAATTACACAAATCAACCATCTGTCGATAACAATTCTTTCGTCTCAGGCCGCAACGGTTCAGAAATGGGTAGACGCAAGCTGGCTGGGGACCACGTTATCCACTGGCTACCGCTCTCTGGTAAGTTTGACGTATTCTGCAAGTTGTCCGAAGGAGGCTCACTTGTTTGACTTTGGCCGAAACTTGAAGAATCTTCTAAAACCATTTCTAAATGATCCGATGCATCACTGTGAAAGACACAATTCAGGCCAGTCAATCCAACACCTAACAGCTCTTTTATTTCAACATCTGATGAAGTAATGTTTACAGGGGTTGCAGAACCACCGCCAGTCTTAAATATTCGTAATTTTTCGTCAGCAAACTTCTTTTTTGTTACTTTTTTCATGTTTTCATATTTTCCCTTTAAATTCTTTGAAGTTCTTGGCTGCAAACCACTCTGACTATTGAAGTCCATTGCTAATTGAAGCCACGTGTTTTCTTTCTGTTTCCACGTGACTACGTCGGTTTTTTTACATTCCAACACTTTTTGGTATTTTTTACACAGGAAACAAGCAGTGCATTTTCTTTTTCTGTAAAATTTGGAGCTCTACTTTTCTCGTTTTCCATGTCCTTTTAAAAATATATGAATAACATATTAGTTTAGTCGAAAGCACGCTAAGAACTTTTAGTAATGTGTACACTTTAAAATTACACTTATATTTCCAATACAACTACAGATATTCAGCCTTATTGGACCTGAACGTCGTTTGACACAAGTTCGACAGAAAACAAATAGATTGGAAGTTAGGTGTTTTGCTGACAGTTCTACCAACGCAAACGGTCGCACGTTTAACTTAACCAGTAGGCGAAAACGGTTTGTAATACGCAAACGAAGTAACCTGCAGTTTAAACTTCCAGTAAAGTTTGAGTTTACCTTCAGTTTAACTGTGCAATGTAATACCGGCCCTAAGTATGATAAGAAAACAAATAAAAGGTACCGCTATAAACTAGACAATAGTATATTACGCAACCAGTTTAGAAAAGTGATGTTTTACTAAACGAGTATGCGTTGTTTGAGTACGAGTGAGCGTAGCGAGCGAGTAACTTAAAAATGTATACGAGTTGAGTGAAAACACTTTTCTAACGAGATTGCGTATACTATTTTTTCGCATTTTATGTGAAAATTTAATTTTCTTAATTTTTAATGAAAGTGACTTTTGAGAATTTTCAAAATTAAGGGCCATTGAAAACAAAAAATAATAGTAGGTAGGTTGCTCCACTAACATAGTAACGTAAACAATCCATAGAGACAAGTAAACAAACAAAAATATTTGAAAAAATTTCACGAAGAACGATGGAATTACCAGAATTTAATCAAGAATTTAATTTGTCTGGTGCAGAATATGTTATAAATACAGCGAAAGAAGCTTCTTCTGGTTTGTTGCCGCAAAAATCGAAGGAACGTTACAAAAAAAATTACAGCCAATTTTGTGAATGGAGAAAGAAGAAAGAAGTGGAAGGAGTGGACGAAAATATAATGTTAGCTTACTTTTTTGAAAAGGTCAGGGACAAAAAATACCTTCTAAATTTGTTACCTATTTGAATTTTTTATTGTAGGCTAAGAATTTGAAGGCGTCTAGTTTATGGTCGATGTACTACTCGATGGTTAAGAGTACTGTTCAGATTAATGAAAATGTGAATATTTCAACATACAAAAAATAATTTCGTTTTTGAAACGTCAAAATGACCATTATGAACCCAAAAAGTCGAAAGTTTTGACAATGGAAAACGTTTTGACGTTTCTAAATATGGCATCCGACGACACTTTTCTATTAGTAAAAGTTGTTTTAATCTTCGGTCTCAATGGTGCCTGCAGACGAGCAGAATTATGTTCACTGAAAGCGAAGGATATAGAAGATACGGGCTCAATTGTGGTTGTAACGCTGAATGACACAAAAACTAAGAAGAAACGTATTTTCACAATAACATCTGATTGCAATGGAGTTGAATATTATAGAAAGTACGCCAGTTTAAGACCTAAAACAGTTAGTCACGACAGGTTTTTCTTATTTTACAAACACGGCAAATGTTCTGTCCAGCCAGTAGGCATCAATAGTTTTGCCAAAATGCCGAAGAGTATCGCGGAATATTTGAAACTTCCCGGCAGCAGCAGTTATACCGGTCATTGTTTACGACGGACGTCTGCCACCCTCCTTGCTGATAGTGGAGCAGATATCCAAATGTTAAAAAGACATGGGGGATGGCATTCGACCAGCGTCGCGGAAGGCTACATAGAAGAAAGCGTCTCAAATAAGGTCCGAATATCAAAACAAATTTTTTGTGGTGCAGAACCTTCATCTTCTTTATGCTCAGACATTTTTGTTTCCTGAAACGATATCAGTACCTGCTCCAGTGAACGTCCAATCAAGTTCTGTTACATTTTCAAATTTAAGTAATTGTAGTTTTAATATTTATACAGACAAAAAATAAATAATTTCGTTTTGTCAAGAGTGTTTTTATGCAAAATCCGTTGCTATGCAGTAATGGTTGCTAAGGTGTAAAATACCAATTTACTAAATGATTTTGAATTTAACAATATGGCCGATTACTAAACAAAATGCGAAAAACTATTTTAAATAAATTCATACAACTGAAATGCTTTACATAAAAACGATATAGTTTCGTTTATAAAACTTTATTTTTTAAATTTTCATTTTTTTTTTAAATCGTGTTGCTGTTGTTTTAATTCATTAATATCTGCTTTTACTAGACGAGATTTTTCTAAACCCATAGCAATCATGGTCTGCGCTTGTTGAATAATTTCTTTCTTCATATGTTTGTTTCCAATTTCTTTTTGAAGTTTGGCATTGCCGGAATTAACCAATTCTTCTGCAACTTCTATTCAACTTCTTTCTGGCATATTTGTTCAGATACGTCATTAAGCTTATCTTCATAGCGCCTTTTTCTACGTTTTTCTTCTTTGGCAAGTCTTTCATTTTTTTTGTCCCGTGTCCTTTTTAAAAGTTCCGCTTCTTCTATTTGTTTTTTGTTTTCCAAGTATAATTTGTACTTTGCATTAGAATGATCTACTAGTTCTAACAGTCGCTTTGTTATATTAAACTGACTAACTTCTTCAGCTGTTTTAATCTTATCCTTTACCAACCTCAAAGCTACCAAGTGTGGTACCCACGTTTAAATTTAAATTCCGCGGCATACACACAAAATAAAATAACCAACTGATATTTCTAACATAAATTTATTTCCATAAAAGAGGATGAGCACCGATGCAACATCCCTTCTTCACATAACGTAATACAATAATCTCACAATACTCATGTCCAAACCTTAACTAAAAGCGCCTGCGCAAGGCGCGCTTTCTTCAAATTCAAACCTTACATCTACAGGTCGGCCTACCTGACCTTGTAATCGTCCTCGATACAATAACATTAAAACATTGTACCCACTACATAATAAACAAATTAATGAACTAAATTACAAAATGATGAACTAAATTACAAAAATGAAATGTGAACATTACTAAAATAGTAACATAAACATAATAACAAGTATTTCATTAACATAACAATAAAAAGTGATTACAATAAACAAGTAAAACAAAATATTCACTAGCCTAGTAATTATCGCTTAGCCAGGGTCTCATATTTTCAGGACAGCTAACACCCTCAAAAGGCATTTGTGTGACCTCGTATGGGCCTTTATATTTCGGAAGTAATTTTTTGTTGACTCCAGGAGTCGTGTCATGGTTTTTAATTAGCACATAATCTCCTACCGTATAAACATGTGGAGGCTTATGTTTCCTATCAAAATACTCCTTATTATAATTTTGCAGTTTTGTGATTCTTTCTGCAGCACTCGTCCTAATAAAATCTAAATCTCGCTCATTGCTATTTTGCGACTCGATAAAACTCCTAAGGTCATCGTTTGGATCTCTCTGGTTGACCCCAAATAATAATATTGAAGGGCTAGTCCCTATAGCCCGGCAAAAAGAGTTGTTGATTGCAAATTCGACTTTACTTAAAGCCTTATTCCACTTATTGTTAACTTCAGATAATTTTGCTAACATGGGCGTTAAATCCCTATTAACCCGTTCTATCTGACCATTGGATTTTGGGGAACCTGTAGCTATTTTTACATGATCAATGCTATGCTTAGTGACAAAGTCTTCAAATTCCTTTGAAGTGAACGAAGTGCCCCTATCCGATACGATCCGGTATGGTTTACTAAAATTTTGGAAATAATCCTCTAACTTGTGAATAACTTCGATGGTTTTGGTAGTCTTTACATCATAAAATTTGACAAATTTTGTAAAAAGGCATCAATAATTTCAAAAACGTATTTTTTTGCGCTACTGAGCTGTATTTCATTGTTTACCGCAGCTGTTTCCAAGACAGTAAGTTATGTTTACTAGTTGCTAAGGATAAAGTCGTCGGTAAAATACTTTGGGGTTCTAGAACGGTAAGTAAATTTATTCAAAACGAATGTGCCATGTAATTTGATAAATTAATGTCAGTCACAAACGTCAGTTTAGTTAAATAAAATGAATGCAATTTCCAATGTTAGTTAAAACAAATCCTGGAGCTTTTAATTTCTCATTTCTTGTAACAAAGTACGCCAGCAACGATTTTTCACCAATATTTGTACTTTTCTTGGTACACCAATTTTTAAAATGATTGTAGGTACCTTCATTATGTCTCTCTGGACTTATCAGGAATAAGAACCGAACACCCCAGATTCCAAGCTTCTTCTATTTCGTTTTCGGAATCATTTTCATTAATTTTTAGCACGGAACTCAAAATAATTTTCACAAAAAACTGCAATGGCGGTAACTGTTTACAGATTGCTATAGAAACGCAATATATCAATCGACAATACGGCAACGTGATGTGGTGACTGATAATTATCGCATTTGAATCCGTATTAATTATTAATTTATTAAAAATTCTTTTTACCGAGTTCAGTAGCGCAAAAAACGTCATAAGCATCACGAACGTTAAGGACTACCGATCTCAGACAATAATTGGAGTCGTCGCTGCGCTCCTCCTCCAAACTATTGTCTTCGATCGGTAAAACGTCCTTACCGTTCTTAATACTTAATATACTATTTTCCTAAAGTCGTCTTTTCCATAGGTCCATAGTGGTCAATATGTATGGTCACAAAAGGTTTGTCCCCCTTGGGAATATTATGTAAAACACCTTCAGGTTTACCACTATTTGAGGAGTACGTCAGGCATTTTATACAATTTTGAATGTAACCCTTAACTTTTTCTCTAAGATTTGGAAACCAATATACTCTGTATAAATATTCTATGGTCTTATCTAACCCTACGTGTCCTAATTTGTCATGACAATTTTGAATTACATTGTGTTCCATAGAACTTGGAACGTAAAAAAGTAAATCACCTTTTGACTTCCTATAAACTAACCCATTCCGCAACTCGAAATGTTTATCCTCACTATCTTCTAATTGTAGTTTAATTTTCTGTACCGCTTTATCTAAGTTTTGAGCAATTGCGAGGTTTTGCTCAAAAGTGTTCCCTTCCAAGACTAATAGGTATATTATTGCTCCTACTAAGAGCGTCTACATGCCTCATCCTACCATTAGGACGATGCTCTAAAGTGTAGTCATAATTTTGTAGTGTAAGTGCCCATCGATTAATTCGCGGATTTATTTCTTTTTTCTGCAGAGCTAATTTTATTGAATTACAATCGGTAATTATGGTGAATTTAATTCCTTGTTCATATACATGAAAACGATTAAGTGCATTGATAATAGCCAACAATTCCAGTTCATAGCTATGATACCTGGATTCTGTATCCGTGGTACGCTTACTATAATAAAAGACGGGTTGAAATAAATTGCTAACCTGTTTCTATAACAGGACAGCACCATACCCAGTGCTGCAAGCATCCGTATGAATTTCGGTAACTAATTTAGGCGAGTAAATTGCTAAAATTGGAGCTTTCACCAACCTATCCTTTAACACTTCGAATGCATGCAACTCTTCGCTCTCAAACTTGAAAGTGCTATGTTTTTTTATTAAATCATAAAGAGGCTTCGCTATTATTGAAAACTGAGGAATGAACCTACGAAAGTAACTCGCTAATCCTATAAACCGATGTACTTCTTTTGAGTTACTAGGGACTGGATAATTAGAGACCGCTCGTACATTTTCGGGGTTTGGTTTAATCCCGGAATCGTTAATTAAGTAGCCTAAATAAATTATTTCAGACTGTAAGAAAGAACACTTATCAATCCGCAGTTCTAACAAATTCTGAGTCATTAAAATAAATACTTGTTCTAATATTTCTAGGTGACTATCAACATCCCTAGTTGCTATTAGAATGTCGTCTAAATAAAGTAAAATTTTACCGTTCCTAATTAAGTCTCTAAAAATATCATTAATAAATCTCTGAAAAACAGAGGGAGAATTACTTAATCCCAATGGGACTTTCAGATACTCAAATTGCCCTAAACTCGTAATAAATGAGGTTATACGTTTGAGAATCTTTGGCTACATTAACATGGTGAAAACCATTTTTTAAATCTAAGGACGTAAAATACTTATTATCTTTTAATAGGCCTAACTGGTCGTCAATTAATGGGATTGGGTAATGATCTCGAATGGTGATCTTATTAAGATGTCTGTAATCCACACATAAACGATATTCCGTACCGTTTTTCTTCTTAACAAGAACAATAGGTGAACAATATGGCGAATTACTTGGCCTTATAATTCCCCTACCTAACAGATCATCTAATACTTTCTGTAAGCTAGTTTTTTCAAAAATAGATAACCTACGGGGCCTGCACGCAAAAGGTTGTTCATGCTGAACGGAAATAACCATCTCACGTTTGATTTCCGGTTCAACTGGTCTTTGGGCAACTACATAATAATCATTATAAATCTGCTTAACTCTATTGCTAATTTCAAATTCTAAACAGGGATTAATTTTTAAATCTATACCAACATTTTCATTATCAAGCTAATATTCATGATTTCACTAATCGCCTTTGTCACAATAAATTCCTTTTTCCGTATTACTAATCCCTGACTTAAACTTACTTCTATATTAGGGGATGAAATGAAATCTCTACCTAAAATGCAAGAATGTAGCATAGTATCATCAGGCACCACATAAAATTCAAGTGTAATTTCAGTATCAGCCACTTTTATCATTTGGGTAAAAGTACCTAACACATTTAATCTCGAGCCATTTATACCGGTAAAACTGTGTCTAAGTCTTTGGGCGCATTCAGGGATGGTCAGCAGCTGAGAAGCGGTTACCGCTATTTCCCTGAACGTACACGCTGAGCAACCGCTGGATCGCAGCAGCTGGAAAAATCAGTCGGCAAGTTTAAAGTATGCTGTTTATTAGCAGCGGTTGCGCAACACCAAAACATAACCCAACCTTCTCGTGAACTAGTTGTGGTTGGAGCCGGTCGAAAACTCATAACAGACGTCTTAAATGACTTATACAACCCATCATACTTTTCTAGTTCAAATAAACTTGCAACAAGTGCTCAAAACGTAGAGACACTTCACAGGGTACTAGAAAACCCCTGGGGCCATCCATAGTGGCGTACTACCCATTGTTGACCATCTGGAACTCATCCCCATTCATTACAGCTGACGAAGCTCTTGGCAGGTAGAAATATGAAGACACTTTTATTGATATAGATATAAAAAAAATATTTTGCCTTAGATAACGAAAATAGGTTAAACCCAGCTTTTACCGTTATTAATAATTTTTTTTTTTAAATCTGTTTTGGCACATATATTTCTGTATTTACAACATGCATAAATAGTGTTTATTTTTTGTAAGTTATAACACAACACGTAGGTTTACATAATTTATTATAGATACAAATAAAACAGTTCGAACCTTTGAATGAGGTTTCACAAATTATCAAATACAAAATTAAAAAGTAAAGGGGTACGTGTAACAAATAAAACAGTTCCAACCTTCAAATGAGGTTTTAAAAATTAGAAAATACAAAATAAAAAAGTAAAGAGGTACCTGTAACAAATAAAACAGTTCGAACCTTCAAATGAGGTTATACAAATTATAAAATACAAAATAAAAAAGTAAAGAATAATATTTAAATTTACTGCATATTTATTGACATTTTCAAGCGTTACTTTGTTAAAATCCATAATTATAGAAATATAAATAATATCAAATAAAATATCGATTTTAATTGGAATAACAATATTTATTTTGCTTTATACGTATTTCGGTATCAATGTGCCATTGTCAAAAGCATATAAGATATAACAACTGCAAAATGATTTATACAGTAAATGCTTGATTCTATTATTTTAACACTGCGTAAAGCAGCTGGCCCCAGTCAACCCGTCGGAGGTCAGCCACCTATCAGTATTTTTAAAGTTTTGTCTTATTGTTATTATTACTGCATATTATTTCTACATTGTCACTGAAAGCGTGCCCAATACTATTCAAAACCAATTAAGATCGCACTTAAAACGATTACAATATGAATTATTTATTTTAATTAACACCCATCAATCCCTATAAATAAAAAAAAGCAAACGTTTAAAAAAATTAAATACCCACAATTCAATCTTGCGTCCACGTGCCCAATACTATTTAAAAACAATAAAAATCGCAATTAAAATCGATTAGAATATGAATTATTTATTTTAATTAACACCCATCAATCCCTGTAAATAAAAAAAAAGCAAACGTTTCAAAAAATTATATAGGTACCCACAATTTAATCTGGCGACCACGTGCCCAATACTATTCAAAACCAATTAAGATCGAACTTAAAACGATTACAATATGAATTATTTATTTTAATTAACACCCATCAATCCATATAAATAAAAAACAAAGCTATTACGTTTCAAAAAATACCCGCAATTCACTTTCGCGCCAAAAACTGCTATTAAAAAATTGTTACAACACGAATTATTTATAAATGAATGCCTAGAACAGTCAAAAAAACGCACGCCCAAAAACCACTACACAAAAACTCAAAATTTCTTAAACGCTTTTTCCAATTCAAATTATTTAAATAAAAAGAATCGTCAAATCAGTTAAAATGGACAGTTCGCTAGTGCAATGCTGTTCATTCACAGATGATTTTCCTTCTAGGCTCAAAAATTTAAAGTAGTAGTAAAATAGGCTTTCCAAGAATTACGGTTATCAGAGGTACAGAGAGGGTCGTTTATTACTCCAAGGGTTTTACCAAAAACTACCTAGAATAAGCAAAAAGCGTCAATGCGTTATCTTCGTTTATCTATAGCTGTTCTTGTCTTTACAATTTACTTGGAACGAAATAAATTATTCAAGACCAACTTTTGTTGTTGTTTTTTGGAATTAAAGCATATTTGCTTCAATCATTATTATTGTAACTGCCCATTGCAGAGTTTGACAAAGTTTGAAGACAATAGAAGAAAAACTGTAAAAGTTACAGCAGCTTTTATTCGGGAATATTAATAAATGATTATAAAAACGCCAATAAAAAGATAACGAGTACTAGGACAGCCCCTGTACTTCGTCATACTCTCGGCCTTATATCAGGGATTATATGTGTCAAAACAGATTGCAAAAAAAATTATTAATAACGGTAAAAGTTGGTTTTTAACTATTTTCGTTATCTAGGGCAAAAAATTTTTTTTTTAATATCAATTGTTAATTAGTATAAATCTGCATATTTCTACATGTCAAGAGCTTCTCCAGCTGTAATGAGCTCAATAAAAACTTCATTTTCGCGAAATCATTTCGACCGGCTCCAACCACCTTAAATTTTAAAGAATCAATTAACTAGGTTATGTTGTAGCTATTTTGACAATTCACATTATTAACAGATAAATCGTATTTGCATCCAGCTTATGCATTCAGGGAAATTTGAATTGCTGCAGGTTAGCATAAAACAGCGTATTTCTGCTGTTTTGCAGCTGCTGACCATCCCTGAATGCGCCCTTTGTTAATTAATTGAACAGGTACGTATCTGTCCTTAATCAAACTAATTGGGCTGCCTGAATCCACTAATGCCACTACAGAGTAATTAAAAATACAATTGCTATCATCACTAATAGAATAATGAAAGGATACAGTGTAGGGTGATACAAACATAGTCGAGGCATTCGTCGGCGTCATCCCTACCGATGATTGTATAAGATTTGTGCCAGACGTTGCACCACCCATGCCACCGGTGAACCTCCTGATACGTTCCGGACAGTCCTGTAATTTGTGGGTCATTGAACCACAGCTGAAACAAGAACCTCTTTCGCGCTTTGGTTTGGGACATTCTGTAAAACGATGTCCATAAGTATTACAATTAAAACAGTTCAATCCATATCTGGGTCTTTCCGAGAATTGGGCTTCAATTTTTCCTCTGGTAACAACTTTTCTATCTACAGGTTTGTCTATGACTCCATTGTTTTCTCTAACCCCACCGACTCGCGTTTGTTGGACTCGGACTCGGGCCATAGTAGTTAGACTATGATACAAACCATCTACATCTTCATGCTTCATAGACATCAGGGACGAACAAAGCTCTTTAGTCCATAACCCAACTAACACCTGTTCTTTTAAGTCCTGAAACTCTAACCCAACTTCTTTACACAGCTTAACTTTTTCGAAGTAGTAAGAATTAAGAGAATCCTCCTTCTTCTGGACGCGTTCCACCATTTCTTGCCACTTCATTGTCAAATTAATACCACTAACATAAGTTTTGTTGAACGCACTTTTAAATTCACTCGACGAGAATATTTCTTCTTTCTTATACAGGTACCAATTCGCGGCACCGCCAATCAGATTTGATTTCGCCGTTTCGAGAGCAAACGAATCCGGCCAATTATGCAACCGTTGCAACGCCGGCGCAAGCTTTTTTTCGAAAATGAACAGGCCGGAAAGAGACGTCAGACTCGAAAATCAAGAAGGTCGTGCTTTGACCACTCTGTTAACATTCTACATCTAGACAGTTGTAACACATTCTGTAAACAATTACATTGCATGGATACCAAATAATAAAAATAATTTCTGCCAAAGTGATTTGTGTTTGTGGGTACCGGAAGATGGACCTGATTAGAGAATATCAAGGTCTGACATATAAATTTACCTAAATTATTACCTTTCAAAAACACGGCAATGACATTTTTTAAATTGGTTCATGGATTGTTTCAGATAGCGATCAATCAGACGAGGAGGTCCAAGTCCGACCACGAGACCGACGAAACATGCTCCCAGCACATTCCGTGCAAATTCTTAGGACATGGCTGCTAGAAAACTATGTAGATAACCTCGACGTCGCCTACCCCACTACGAGACGTCAGACTCGAAAATCAAGAAGGTCGTGCTTTGACCACTCTGTTAACATTCTACATCTAGACAGTTGTAACACATTCTGTAAACAATTACATTGCATGGATACCAAATAATAAAAATAATTTCTGCCAAAGTGATTTGTGTTTGTGGGTACCGGAAGATGGACCTGATTAGAGAATATCAAGGTCTGACATATAAATTTACCTAAATTATTACCTTTCAAAAACACGGCAATGACATTTTTTAAATTGGTTCATGCATTGTTTCAGATAGCGATCAATCAGACGAGGAGGTCCAAGTCCGACCATGAGACCGACGAAACATGCTCCCAGCACATTCCGTGCAAATTCTTAGGACATGGCTGCTAGAAAACTATTAGTGGAGTAAAATCGCTCCTCTAGCTCGCTTATTTATGAGGGTAGGTGATTCCAAGGTATAACTAGATGAGACCTATGCCATCTTGTAGAGGACATTTTTTCACATCGGAAATGGAAATCTACAACTTTTTTTAGTAGTACCGAATTTTGAAAATGGACCTTAAAGCTGCTGAACGTCAATTCGAAAATCTACGTTTCTCCTAACATTTATCGCTGTATTAATTCAACTACATAACGTATGATTTTGATTTTTTGTACAGGTGTACTAGGAACCTGAGCGCTTGCAATGGTCATTTGGAAATTTTCAAAAATTTGAAAATTTTTGAAAAAATAAGTTATTAATACAGAAACATAAAAAATGCGCATCTAAAACTTCACTATGCGGTCAACTACATTAACCAATGACAATTACTACACACATATATCGAGTCAAATGTAGTCAAGATAATCAAAAAGTTTTTAAAAAAAAGATTAAGTCGCTAACTTCAATATTTAATGAAATATGAATTTTATGCGATGGGCCAGCAATTGGACGCTTACGCTGCGCTGGTTAACGTGTCGTTCGGGCAGCCGCGGCAGGCATGAACGGAGTAGCATGCATAAGAAAACCAACATAGAAATAAATAAATAATAAAATAAGTACTACGTAATAAAATTTTGTAAAATGTGAAGTGGATAAAATAATACGTAAGAAAATGTACTTCAAATGTTTTCTTCTTGGTGATCCTCATATAAATACACGGCATTGTTTTGGCAATTTTTGCAGGAGCAAACGCTACAGCATTTTAAGCCCTCTTTTATGCATACGCTTTATTGCTTTGGCATAATTTATCCGTGCAACAAATTTTCATCAGTTTCCTTATATCAGTTGATATGGGATCATTTGTAGTTTAAACGGGCTCTAAAATGTCGATATTATTTGTCCATCCAAAGGTAGTAGGGTTCAGTAGAAGGCATAATCGGTACAAGGCTGCATCGTCATATGCGTAATCGATTTATGCATCTAAATTATGATTAAATAAACGAATAGTTTTTTTCCTTAAGTTATCCACCTTAATACGTGGTGTAAAATACATTATCTGTTGGTGGTAATTCTGAAGCGGTCTTTATACGTTTTGATATTTTTCGAAAGAATATCGTATGCTGTTTTTTTGTCAATCTTGAACAATGCGTTTGTGGTATCGCATCCTGTTAACACATGCATCGCTGGTAAACACTTGCAAACTCCATCTTCGAGTTTTTGCACTATTTCAGATACCGAGATTATTCTTTTTCTATTTCCGCGGTCTAATTCCATAAAGGGATTATTTTTCCTGATCTTTCGCTTTAATATACTTAAAATAGTAATAAATAAGCAAAACCAGAACATCTGTATCTACGGACTTTACCAAGATTCTGTTTAGGTGAAGTAGGTATTTGATTTGATTTTCATATAGGATCCATGGATGATCAATCTAGTATCTGCCTCATCGTGGTTAGATTTTAAATCTTGTAACTCGCGTGATAATACTATCCTTACTTACAGAAAAACAGATCTGGATTATCAAAACCCCCAGCGATGATCAAGATTTCGTTATCTTGTAATTGATCAGCAGCATGTTCCAGGAAAAAATTACACATACATTTTTATAGGGATCGCTTATTTTCAGACAGTTTTAAAAAATTTCGAAACTTCACAACTTTCTTACTCCCAGAAACTTCATAGGTATATATTCTCATCTGTACAATCGCCCCTTCTGTTTCTTTCTAAAGATTTTACTGAACTATCGTATCTATCAAAGACCACTGTTATCCTGAGTGCTTCATATTTTCGACCCAGTGAAAGAATATGCTTTAGAACAATTAATGTGAGTTCATTAAAATGTGGAGAAAGCTTCATTCAGTTCTTGAAAGAGTACCAAGCCGTCTATTACAACTGAATCCACACTTTGTGCAGAAGCAACTATTCCATGTGGTTCTAATTTTGACACTAAATCCGACTTTATGGCTTTTCGCATATTTTCATCCCCATGAAATAGAGACAATGGAACCGAAGTTAATTCAAAAGACAAGATATCGCTTAAGTTTAGATTGAAACTTACAATTCTCCTGAACATAACTTCCGTTCCGATATACTTTTTTGGAAACAGTGAATGTTTTTTTTTTATGTCGGCAAATGTTCTCACTTTATCTTTTCTATTATTACCTAGTACTTATTTTATTATTTATTTATTTCTAGGTTTTCTTATGCACGTGAATGCTACTCCGTTCATGCCTGCCGCGGCTGCCCGAACGACACGTTAACCAGCGCAGCGTAAGCGTCCAATTGCTGGCCCATCGCATAAAATTCATATTTCATTAAATATTGAAGTTAGCGACTTAATCTTTTTTTTTTAAACTTTTTGATTATCTTGACTACATTTGACTCGATATATGTGTGTAGTAATTGTCATTGGTTAATGTAGTTGACCGCATAGTGAAGTTTTAGATGCGCATTTTTTATGTTTCTGTATTAATAACTTATTTTTTCAAAAATTTTCAAATTTTTGAAAATTTCCAAATGACCATTGCAAGCGCTCAGGTTCCTAGTACACCTGTACAAAAAATCAAAATCATACGTTATGTAGTTGAATTAATACAGCGATAAATGTTAGGAGAAACGTAGATTTTCGAATTGACGTTCAGCAGCTTTAAGGTCCATTTTCAAAATTCGGTACTACTAAAAAAAGTTGTAGATTTCCATTTCCTATGTGAAAAAATGTCCTCTACAAGATGGCATAGGTCTCATCTAGTTATACCTTGGAATCACTCATAGTCATAATTTCAACACGATTTTACTCCACTATATGTAGATAACCTCGACGTCGCCTACCCCACTAAAGATGAAAAACTCAGGCTGGTAGGGGAAACGGACTTAACATTCAAACAAATAGGGAATTGGTTTGCGAATATCTGTCGCGCTGACCGCGTTCGGCGCGCTCGGCGCAATCTACCCGATGTCATACCCGATGCAGAAGAAACATGGTGGACCGTTAAAATTGTTACTTTAATCGCTTTAATTGGACTATACCATTTTATTATATACCTTATATGTTTTTATCGAAAATAAATGTTGTTATGAGTTCTGTTATTACTTTAGTCTTAAATTTGATAATAAACCACAGTTTCGATAATTTCTATGTATAAAAGAAGTTGTTCAATGTAGAATGAAATGCAGTCAGTTAGTTAAAGGCCAGTTAGTTAGTTTACTGGATGGATCAACTCAACCTGTTTGTGCTTGGTGATGATGCAGGAATTGATTTAAATTTTATTTTACATGCAGCAGAAAATCTGGCTCATCCTATAGAAGCAGACAATCATGAAGAAAGAAGAGCAGTTGTTAGAAATCAGGGTTATTTTGAAGATGTAGTGCCACAGTATTTCGATGACCAATTTAAGGAACATTTTCGAATGTCTCGAGCTACTTTCCAGGTTTGTTTTTTCAGAAAAAGCATTTGAACATTTGAATTGAAATTATCTTCGTAAATATATATAATATATAGCTTCTATAAATTCCTAAACATCTTTTTCAGGATTTAGTCAATGTTGTTGGACGAGCAATGGATGGAGAACGAGGCATTATTCCTTTACCCAAAAAAATAATGTACACGGTGTGGATATTAAGTAAACCTGAAAGTTTTTTGGCAGCAGGCGATAGATTTGGGATAGCTCCAAGTTCTGGGCATTACGTCTATAAGGAGATCATAGCTGTGCTGTCAGGTTTAGTTCCGCAGTATATAAGATGGCCAAATATGGGTACTATTGGAACTATTGCTAATGTAAGTTTTTACAAATAAAAACCAGTAGGTTCTAAGTATTACCTACAGATGCTACGATGTTTTAGGTTTTCCAAGAACGTTCCAATGGAATTCCAGGCGTTGTTGGTGATGGAGGTAATGGTGAATTATTAAATGTAGAAGGTGCAGGTCCAGGTATAGCGAAACGTAACAATATTGTTTTGATGTTAAATAATTAAATAAATAATATACGGTCTGAAGAAACTCAAGGCTCTTCCCGAAGAGCATTTGGATAGCATGGACCCTTACCAAAGAGGCGCCAGTCATATAAGTAAGTATTTCGCCTTGAAAACTTTATCCGATATTTTGTCGAAAAATTACAATCAAATTTATCACAACCTTGTTGACCTCCTGTAATGGATAATAATAAGGCCGTTCAAGTCACAGTTCAATGTTGAGCCTTCGATTCGTCTTTCATGTTTGACCTTAAACTTTTTTAAACCTTCAAAATGATGAATAACCGCAGAACCTTATAAGAGTAATGAATAAATGTTGGCATTAACTTAAAACCCACGTTATGTTTATACTGTCCCCACTTTAAACTCCATTGTTATAAATTTATTGTTGTCACGATTAACAAATAGTGACCCAACCGTCATGAAAAAAAAAAACTTTAATCGCTAATCACGAATATTTTTATTGCAGTTTGGGATTCAATGATGGAAGGTCATGCAATGATGAAAACCACCCCTAAGATGCGCGCAACTACAACCCCATAACCAAACTCCTACGATGACAACCTTTCCGTAGGTGCTGATGATCTAGGAAGTGCAGCTTCAGCTAAAATTGACAACGTATATCGTGTGGCACCACCAAAAGGTTTCGTCTACATTACCCCTTCTCCCAGGAACAACTACCAATTAAACATTCAAAGCGGCACCCCGGAATATAAACAACCCCAAGGGGGAAGATTTCAAAATCAACTTCCATTCGAAAACATCCTTAGCTCAACCTATGCACCCGCTAACAGACATGTAGTTCCTTTCGGACAAGAGATGCCTTTAACGGGACCCATGGTCGTGAAGGTGTACCCTGATGGAACTCCCGTACAAGATGGTCCAGCAAACATCCCATAAGACGAAGACTTGAGGCAATATAAATTATCCCAGATCAGACTTCCTCCAGTTTAAAGCGATTTTTTTTTCTTTGGTGTGATTGTTGACATTGTTATGATGTGTGCCATTCTGTGTGATGATGATGATGCGATTATGCGTCCTTGCGACTCAATATTGTTGTGATATATTGTATACAAATATTTATTATTGTGTAATTTGGTTATTTAAGTGTGTATGCTATTATTTATGCTTTGTGTTTAAGGATTTAATTTATAATTGTTAGTTTTTATGAAACAAAATCATTGTGTTATGATTTTTCGTATTCCACTTTTGTTGGAAACAATCCTACAGTGCTAAATTATTAAATTTGTGATTTTGTATATCAAATTTATAATAAAACATAATTTATTACAATTTATTCAAGTTTATGTTGTAGGTATTTTAAATTTTATAGGAAACCGGAATTGAAATTTTACCTTGAACCGACAACGAATATTTATTGCTTTGCGATTACACAAAGATGTTATAAAAATACATAGAAATTTGCGTTAAATTAAAACTGAAGACATTAAAAAATTAGTTAATGCATTTTTTCAAACTATCACCTACTTGACTTTAATAGTACAGTTCCTTCGGTAAATACATAAGTACGACCACAAAATATAGGCAACCCAACTTACACGGTTGGTACTAAACCTTTATCCAATAATTCCCTAACTGATTGTATGTACAGTCAGCGACAAATGTTTTCACCAGTATGATACCACTGAACACGTTTTTCTGAGAAATATAAGAGGTACCACAATGTCGCTCGTATTGTTTTATATAGGTATGTTGGTAACACTGTTAACAAGATGAAATGAAATATAAAAATGTGTTATATTTCTTAGTAAAGCGGGTTACAGTGGTACAAGACTGGTGAAAACATTTGTCGCTGACTGTACGTAAATTAGGGCACACTTATTATAAAACAAATAAACAACTTCACTGACAGCTATAAAATTGACACTTTAGTGACTTGGTTTTATCTATGACTTGGTTTAGAAAAAAGGCCAACTTGGTCTCACGGTCATGCATTTTTTTTTTGAGATAAGTGTAATAAGTTCAGCAAATAATATTAAAATAAAATATTCATTTACCTCTGTTTGGTTGAAATTGTCGATAGTATCTATCTGTGCAGTTGGACAATCCCCTATAAAAGTTGGAAAACCCGAAAAAACGGGAGCTATTACAATCCCCAAAATTAGCAAAATTGAGTTCATTTTGCACGGTTTAGCTACTCTGTCTGTAATAATTTTTTGCACGAACTGATGGTAAGTACTTATAGTAATATTTTCAGACTTAAGTACCTACTCACATTTAAGTGATTTACGAAATCGAATCGAAATGTTAAGATCTAAATAGCACTTCTGGAAAATAGATACTCCAGAAATAATTATAATAACGATATTCAAAGGTTATTTCTCCAAAACGTCTTATAAAATCCGGTAACAAAGAAAAAGTGTGACAAAATCAAAATTCAAGTATCTACTCAGAGATACTTAACCCCTTTATGTCAGGTGTTTTGTGTATCTACTCAAGTGTTCATCTGATATCTGTCACTTGAAGCATTTCTTATGAAAACTGTCTCTGAGAATGTTCATAATATGAATTTTAATAATTAACCCTACAGTACGTATACCCTTATTTCCATTCTTATACCCTTTATTGTGACCTCATCGCCCATCTTGTACGTTTTCTTATGAAATCAGTCCTCAAATTCATCCACGCGCCCATTATTGAACCTTTTTTACAGTTTACCCCTTGAGGCCTCTCTTGTGCTCATCCTTGGTTTATTGTATTTTGTTCCCAGTTCATTTCTATTTTGTACGTGATTTTATATCCACCTTGAATTCACTTCCTGTTCTCTATTCTACTGCATTCTTTTTTGTGAGAGTCCCTGATGGGTTGCTTCACCCCCTTACGTCCAGTGTTTAGGCTCCTCCAAAGATTCCCAATGCTGGATATGGGCCCAGAAAGATACCTTTGGTTAGCGTAAAGACAATTCGCACATAGAACAGGGACAGCTACTAGCGTCGGGAATGAACTTGAAGGTAAATACAAGAGGATTGCAGAGGAACAACGAAAGCAAGGAAACTAAGAAGGATGATTTCAAGGGGTGAGCTTGTTGCGCAATGTTTGACAAAGTATGGGTTAACTCAAGAATGAGGACGCACAAGAGGGTGCATTAGGTACCTGGAATTAATATCTCAGAAGACTTTTCCAATAGACATATTGAGTACTTTGCCCATGCTCCCTTTTTTTACATTTTTAATGAGTGTCTACACGTGCTCTAACTAATACAAACTTGAAAATAACTTTATCACTCAAGTGTCTATTGTCACAATTTTCCAGAAGCGTTATGAACCTCTTACTATTAAAGAATTAGATTAGATTCCATAATTCTAAAAGTGACCATATTTTTAATCGATATAAATATTCCCAGTTTGCAAAAGCTATCATCACAAACAGTAGACACACTGACGGAAAATGAACTCCATTATTCTTTTAATCCTGGGCATCACAATTGCTCCTGTTTTTTCGGGATTTCCAACTTTTGAAGGCCGTTGCCCAACCGCGGAGGTAGATTTTGTACCGAACTTCAACCAAAAGCAGGTAAATAAATCAATGCCATTATTTATTATTACAAATTATAAAAAAATGTTTTATTAGTTTGCAGGATTTTGGTACATAATCGAACGTTACGAACAGTTCAACATAATGTCCTGTAGTCGTTTTAAATATACATGGAATAACGAAACCCGTGAATTTCAAGAAAAACTTTTACAAAGAGGAAGAACTCCTGAAAATCCTGAATATATAACAACTACTTTAACTCGAAGTGTTATAAATGAAAAAGAACAATTTTCAAACAATGGAAAATTCCTTCATCGCGCCAGTGTTGTTCACTTTCAGGACTATCAGTTCGTAGACACGGATTATGAAAATTATGCTGTTCTATGGACTTGTCTTCAAAGAATTGGTAGCCATGAACGTAAGTACCTGTTATTATTTTAAAGAACTTGAATAATAATTAAGAATTTCTCTTTTTAGAGAATTTGATTGTGATGGCCAGGGATAAATTTTTCGATATCAATTCCTCCGAAACTCTCAATGCCACGCTAGCCAAAGCACAATTCGACAGAAGTTTGCTGAAGAAAATCGACCAGACAAACGAATTATGTCAAAGCATGGTCTTGTAAGAAATAGATACCAAATTATGTAAAATAATACGTTTGTAGATTTTTTTTCTTAAATACATTGAAAACTATTTTAAAACTTTTTGATTGTCTCTAAATATCGTAAAGTTACGATAATTTAGCGGATTCAGTTCAATTTACGAAAAAAAACTTCATAGAGGCGTATATAAAAGAGGACGCAAAAGTGTTTAAAGAGAGTTCCTTCCAGACACGTATAGCATAGCCATTAATCACACTCCTTTAGCTGCTCTGTAAGCAAATTTTAAAACTAAATTGCCAAGAGAGCAGCCAACTTGAATATTATGACATCACATGGAAATGCTCCATTCCATACAAAAATAAGGGTAAACAGAAACGAATGAAGTGTCCTAAATATAGCTGCACGTACTTGAGAATAGCCTTCTTTGAAACGTCGACGAAGTATAAAAATAATGGCCACAGTACTGTAAACGGTAGATTTTAATTTTTGCAGCCAGCACGACCACGAAATGTAGCCTTCAATGTGTGACTGAGACAAAAAACGCGTGGCTACCAATGCTGGCACACTGCATAAGGATGTAGCATATAAACCCCAACTATTGGTTCTCGTAATTATTTCAGAGCAAAATACTACAGGAATGATTTATAGAGAATTTAAAGCTGCATGTAATGCATTAATTATTTTTTAAATGTCGTAACCAGAATACAAGAACATAATAAAAACTCTCAGAGGCTAGACGAATCTTTGTCTCTGAAGATCAGCCAGATCGAGTCAGGATCAAAAAATTATCTGCACAAGTAAAACCCGTCTCGTCCATGGGTATTCTCTTTGTTAGCAGTTGTATCTCGAAAGTACATTATGGTCGACTTATAAAATCTAGATTTGTGTATACCCCCCAGCTCCTACATTTTAATCCATCCCTATTTTTAGGCAAACGTGTTTAGAAAATTTCTTCATAATATTTTTTACTTTCCCATACCACTACTAGTATAGGGAAGTATTGATTTCATGAAAATTTTCGAAATTGAGATTTTTGCGGAAATACGTGTTTTGGATCCCCGGGAATCCAAAAAAGTGGTTTAGAAAAAATGTCTGTCTGTGGGTGGGTGGGTGGGTATGTAGGGGAGGGTAGTACACAATGGATCAAAATTTACCATTTGTTTTTTTTCAACTTTATTTTTCAAAGAAAAGTGGATATAGCCATGGCATACTCTTCTGTGAGGGTTTTGCCACAATAAAACGAAATGGCAAATATGAAATTTGATAAATAGAGACACTGTCATGTTTTTTCTTGTAGTGTGTGATTCGTTTCATTGTGTACCACTAGTAGTACACAATGAAACATTGCATTGTAACAACAGTTTTATGTAAGAAACTAAAAAAGTTCCAGTCGTACAAAATATAAATGCAATAGATTTTTATTTCAGAAATACGTACAAAACTAAAGAAGAACATTTTAACGTTATAGTAAAAGTAAAAATAAAAATAAGTAATCAGAATCTGTTCACTTATCTGATATTTACATTATCAAACTGTACATTAAACTTATAATAAGCAGATAATCTTTTGTTGTTTATTTGTATGGGGCTTGGCAAAACCATAGTTACTTGAGTTTTTGAAACCAATCCTAAATCAGGAATTTCGGGATAACGAAAACTTCCAGCGAGCTTGTTACATTTCCGTAGATAAGAAACTTCATATTTATTGTCGTTTTGGCAAGAACTTATAATTTTGGCAACATAGAAGACGCCTTTAATATATTCAACCAAAACAAAATCTTCACTATTAATTTCTACATCAGATTCGTCCTCTACCATTTGATCTTTTTCCTCAATGTAATTTTCATCTTCAGAAGAATCTTGCAGCTCAATGTTATCTGATATGTCTGAGTCAGTGTCGCAATAGTCATCTTTGAGGGAAATATTTTTTCTGTTTGGTTTCTTAGTGGGACTCTGCATTCCCATATCGCTGAGTTCTTTTAGGCTCTTTTTAGTTTCTTCTCGTATTATTGGTAGGATTTTCTTTTTTGTTGATCGATGATTTTTTTTCATCTCTTCCATTTCTGGAGTATTGGTTATGATTGTACTTTTTCCCTTTTTTCTCGGCTTTCGGGTGCTACTAATTTTTCTATCGGCAGCCTTTGGAAAACCCTTAAATGCGTGCGGAGAAACAAAATTGGTTGTGCTTGCTTGCAAATTTAGGGCTGAGGTTTTCGTTTCAGTATGTTGTTTATTTACATTGGATAGTCCTGGTTCTTCAATGTTTTCAAGTCCAGTAATTGTGTTTGTTGAATCCAATTCTTCGTCCTGTACTGGTCTATCAGTTACTGAACTCAATAAAAAATCTGTTTCAGTAAAAATACCTTTGTTAAATGGAAAAATCCCGGTTTTCCTAAATCCGGAGATAATATTATTTGGTACAAAAGCTTTTGCGTGAGCCTCCGCAACACATTCGGCAATTTGATAAATCGTCAAAGGGACACCGGGATGATTCAATAGCCATAACTGTATTGCAGTGTTATAGTGAGCCTTGAACGGCCCAAATACGGAAACATCTAAAGGCTGCAGCTTACTGCTGCAGTGAGGTGGAAGCGTAAGAATTATAATTCCCGCTGCTTTCGCCTTTGCCGCTATATCAATGGAGATGTGGCTCTCATGGTTATCATATAGTAAAAGAGTTGGTTTTTCTTTGGAACTATTAGTTGCTTTTATAAAATGGTCTATAACTTGACTAAACAAGTCCGAGTTCATCCAACCAGTGGGATTGGCCAAACCTAAGGTTCCAGGTGGAGCTCCGTTTGTCATATGGGTTTTGAAAAATTTTCTTGGGAATATCATAGCATGTGGAATGAAGGTTCCATTGGCACATATAATTGCACATGTCGTTACTAGGACACCTCTATCGCCAGTAGTACAACTATTTAATTGTTTCACCCCTTTCTCAGCCACAACCTTTTTGGGTCGCTGCACGGTTGTTGTGCCGGTTTCATCTAAGTTATAAACCCTTATATCAGTTAACAACGTTGGATTTTGTTCGAAGATTTCTTGTAGGTTAGCAAAAAATTGTCCTACATTATGGGGATTAAACGATGTTAAGCGCGATAAGCTGCAACCTTCAGGCTGTCTTATACTTAAGTTACCACATCTTTTAATAAATGATCTTAACCACTCTTTTCCAGCGCATTTATGTTCTTTCCAGCTTGTAGGAATTTTTAAATTATTACGCTTTGCCATTTCGTACGCCAGGCTTCTAACTTGATCTGTAGTTAGACCATAAGCCATTTTACTACAGATTTTTAAGTAATCAGATAACTCAGTCTCTTGCTCCTGATTAAAAACAAGCCGCACTGTATAATTAGGTACCATGTTAATATTATGTTCTGGATTTGCCCTCTGTTTAAGAACATATCTTCGCAGAGTTGTAAATTTTACAGCATGCAATTCAGCAGAATTTCGTAGTGATAAACCCTCTTCAATCACAGATCTTACAGCAGCAGACATCATGTCTTTAGTAAAATTGGCTCTACATCGTTCTTTTTCCGGTCGAACCATATCTTTAACAACGAAAACCCGATGAACATTGATTAACTAAGAGAGGTACACAATGAAACATGTATCATTGTGTACCACGATATGGTGTATCATTGTGTACCAAAGTCATTTTTTTTTTGTGAATTGAAAACTACTTGTGGACCTTACTTTATGAACGGTTAGGAGTGTAGGTTATGTTCTTAAATAGTGATACTATTATATGAAAAGGAAAAAAAAATTTAAAAAGCTAGACAATCAATTATTAACTAAGCCTAAAGTACTACCAATATGTAACTGCTTACCTATTAAAACAAATAATTCTTTATAAAAATTTAAATATTTACTGCACTGCTCTCACGATTCAGTATAGGCTGCGTAAAAAAATGTCACTTGAAGTTTGCAATTGAACTCCAAGTGCAGGCGCGAATTTTGAATTTATTTCGAATGTTTCATTGTGTACCGCGATCCATTGTGTACTACTCTCCCCTAGAGAGCTTCTTGGTAAGACTTCGGAGGATTTAGTTTTGACTTTCTAGATATTCCAAAGCTGCAAACGAAATTCTGCGGCAGTGAAGGTAATATGGCGGTACAGTGTTTGATTAAATATCATAGTTGGTGTGGTTGTTGCTAAGAAAAAGGACGGCTGAGCCCCGACGTTCTACGGAAAAGTGTGTGAAGATCGTATAGACCTCAGGTCATACTGTAATCAAAGACAATGAGGAAGCTGACGTCCTGGCTGTAGGTACCAGGGGTCAGTGAACCTCTATTAGATCCAGAACCATCTTTCGGAATATTTCCGGGGTGAGGAACGCGATCTGGGAAAGCGCTACCGCAATCTTTCAGCAAACGTGACCCTCACTATAAACTGCCAGGTAATCAAGAGTCCTGATAAAGGAGCTCCTCGCCCATGACGGCAAAATACCTACTCCGTTTGGATAGAGGAGAGATCAGAATCGTAACGGGCCTTCCAGCAGGGCACGGACACCTGAACAAGCATCTCGACACCATACGAATTGTTCTTTCTGACCGCTGTCGGAAATGTCAAGATCAGGAGGAAGCCTCCAAACACATGGTGTACAACACTTGCAGGTATCTTGGCTCTCCTTTCTTGGAACCAAGCCATACAGGACTCACCGATGAACAAGATTCTGTCTTTCGCTGAAGAGACAGACCTGTTCGTGGAACGAGTTTCTTTCCAAGGGGAGCACAGTGGGCCCTAATGTGGTAAGTACAGGAGCTTCTAGCTCCAGCCCCAAACCCTGTAGTAAACCCTTGATTTTAGTGCAGTGAAGAGTAGTCAAGGATAGTGCGGTACTTGTTGGTGTGCAGGAGAAGTTTGTTTCTTAGTCCTGATTTTTTTAAATTTCTCTTGGTTTCATATCCGCTTCCTCTGTATCATTTGTCTTACCATTCCCCTTCGCCTTTTACTTTTCAATCTATCTACGTTTAACTTCTTTTTACTTCCTCCAGTATTCCGCTCTTGGTAGTCGCTTTCAAATTGTTTTCACAGCGCAATTTTTTTAAGTGGTCCTTTAAAAATTGAAACAATTTACCTTTATGTAATAATTATTTACACAACTCGAGTACAACTTTGTAGATAGAAGCGATTAATTCAAATTCGTCACGATCTTGATTAGATTATGGGAAATACTGCACTGACATAATAAAAATCTGTAAATACTTTTATTTTTCACATCGATCTGTATCTTAAGTTCAAGAATATTTGTAACTAACTCCATAAGAATAATCTGATTGATACTTTTCATTTGTTATAGTTTGCACAAGTGTGGAACGTAATTGTTTAACGATACCCCCAAGATGTTTTACGAAACCCCACCCCGAAAGGAAGTCTAAATTGCCGCCGTCAATATAAATCGTTCCCAATTCGATTTTAGCTACAGACCTAGAAAATATAAGATCTTCTTTCAATTTTACCAAGGCAATGTCGTTTCTCTTGGTATCTGAGTCAAAATCCTAGGTACTTTTCACTGTATTAAAATCAAGGGTTCATTACAGGGTTTGGGACTGGAGCTGGAAGCTCCTGTACTTAGCCCATTAGGGCCCACTGTGCCCATTAGGGTCAAATTACTCACCCCGGAAATATTCCGAAAGTTAGCTTTGGACCAAATAGAGGTTTAGTGCCCCTCGTTACAGCTAGGGCGTCAGTTTCCTCATTGCCCTTGATTTCGCTATGGCCTGGAACCCATACGATTTTGACATAATTCTCCATGGAGAGTTTAGTAAACGACATTACTCAACAATCCGAGACCCCACCTTCGAAGAGAGTAGATCCTCAATGGCTACTCGGCTGTCGGAGAACATGTAGATGTATCTACCTTTGAATCTTGGGGTTTTAATTACACAAGCCATTATCGATTTCTGCCTGGAAGATCGTGGGAAAATTTCAGTTTAGTCCTGGGTTCTCCTCATGTAGCCTGGTGATATTCCTAGTCCGTAACCTATTTCAATAAGTACCAGATATGGTCGCCAGGAGAAGAAATGCCTGATCGCCCCGACGACGTGGGCCATGTGCGCTATACGGTTTACCAAATGAGAAGCAAGAAATCATGCCATCGCTCCTCATCTGAGAGATTGGAATGGTCGACTCCAATCTGGAGGCATGTGTGGCATGTTCTACATTCTTCTGGGTCGGTTTCTAAGTCTGTGCGACGACGTTCTAGGCTCAACATCCATCACTTGGTGCAGAGTCAAAAGACCAAGTAGCACCTCCATAGCCACTGTCGGGGCACACTGTACCGCGAAACTCAATCCTCCTTAGCAAAAAGCTCTTTATATATTCTTGGGTATTACCACACGTCACATTTAATCACTATCCACGATCTGCCTAAATCTAGACTCGTCTCATAAAAAAAGTTACCGTGTGCGGGGTTTTCCAACTGATAATCCACTTACATCATGTAGACGTGATTGCTATCGCACATCCTCTAATTCAATAAGAAACCTTATCTTAAGTAGTAAGGGGTTTTTTACAAAATTTGACCAACCACTTGTTCTCCTCCAAGCACTTATAGATTTTTTCAGACATTAAAGTCTTCTTCGGTGTAGATTTTAAGAGAAGACGAAGGTCAAGTTCAAGTACCACACGAATAACAAACTCATTGGTTGGAAATTAGTATTTAAGGGCCATGGATCTAGAAAGTTTTCATAGTCTGCGACTTGTTTGTACGATAGACAATGATTTCTAAAATGAATAAATTTGTTGTGGTATTGCTTGCAACAATTGTTGGGGTTCTTGGTAAGTTAATTTCATTGTACCTATATTTTGTATAATATATAACAATGTAGTGGAAGAGCTAGCCAAACAAAAACCAAGGTCTTGAAAGGCACCCCCGATTGTGTACAGTACTGTATATCTGAGGTGCCCTTAAAGCCCTTGGCATATTTTGTAATTCCGTTCCAATTTAAAGCAACTCCGAGTTTATACATCGGGGATGTCTTTAAAACCCTGGTTTTATTTTATAAACAAATAATTTTTTCAAATCCCTATCAAAGCATAATCGACCTCCAAGATCTGCAAATTTAAACTCTAGCACTTTTCTTCTAGGTATGCCGACCTTTAACTTTCTCAACGACACAGGACGTGTTGTAGGAGGGTCGGATGCACCAATTGGTGCCTACCCTTACCAAATATCGATGCAGGATTTAGTTGGAAAGCATGCTTGTGGCGGATCAATCATTTCCCAAACTGTTATTGTCACAGCAGCCCATTGTGTCGTGGGGTAAGTTTTGATTTCATTGAATATTCGGAAGATAACACTTCCTTCACTTCCAGGAAAGTAGCTGCCCGTTTAACGGTTCTAGTGGGAACCAACAAGGTAAACAGTGGTGGAACAAGATACGGTGTTCAAAAAATTGTAATTCACGAACGCTACAGCAGACAAACAGCTCAGCATGACATCGCATTGTTGATTTTAACATCCCCTATCGAATACACATCAACGGTTGCTGCAATTCCATTGGAAACTGAAGAAGTTGATGTTGGCTCACCAGCAGTATTAACTGGTTGGGGAAAAACAAGTCATCCTGGATCCGCAGCCACTAATCTTCAACACATCGAGTTGAAACTGTGGGATATGATCAGTGTCAACGTAGTAACGGACATTTAAGACCGATTTTTACCAGTCAAGTGTGTACGTTGACTAAAAGGGGCGAAGGAGCTTGCCATGGAGATTCTGGAGGACCATTGGCTTGTAACGGAAAACTTCTTGGAGTTGTGTCTTGGGGGCAACCTTGTGCTACTGGATCTCCTGATGTTTTTACTAAAATATCTGCTTACATTGATTGGATTAATCTTCATTCCAATTAGATTTGAGTGTTGAGTGTTTATTGAAGAATAAATAAAATCTTTGAATCGTGGTTTTTGTTTTAAATTACAGCAGACTTCGATAAACCATTCTAGCTATCAGAGTTCTTATTGAAATATTGTTACCAAGCCTCCTTCGGGGTATTGTACCAGTTTCGAAGCTGTGGACGGTGCCTAGGCGCAGGCGACACCTACAATAATGAGTCATAGCCTCCTTTATTAACCACTTCACATAATGTTAGTATGATGATACTTTATGTACAACTTACTGTTCTTCGTAATCGTTTTTATCGAAAGCAGTGTCTTCTCAATCATTTACTGCGTCTCATTTTACTTTGTGTCCTCTATTACTGCAAGCAACGCTTCTTGGTCTTTGCTTCCTAATACTGTACCTGTCAACCCCCCTGTTGATCCTGACTCTCCGATTTCAATAAGCTGATTGTTAACAATAGTACTGTTTAAAAATAAATTAGTTTTACATTGAGGACAACTCCCAAACCTTCTTTTAATTTTTTTTAGGATGAAACCTGGCACATAATTCTTGGATAATGTTACCAACTGTTCCAAAAGTTCAAATTGTAGCTGTTTGCCGTTGTTTACAGCACACTGCAATGTGTGAGGGATTGACGCAGTAGACGTGTTATTAAATGCCGTTGGATATTGTAGTTCGGTTTGGTAATTAAAAAATTGCAAGCTTCTGAACATGAATGAACAATTATCATCTTCGCAATTAAAACTTGATTTATAAAAGTTCATCATATTATTAATCAAAACTGATTTGAATGTTCCTATAAAATTGGAAGGCGAAGGATTAACATTTCGACCCCCATGACTTCCCACTTGTCCAAAGAAATTTTCTGCTGGATCTTGGTTCAGGTGTCTACCCAACAAGTAAACAAAATCTTGATCTTTTAATAAATTCCACAAATTTATAAAATTATTTATGGTAAATTTCCAATTCACCAAGCTGGGTGGCTTTTGTTGATCATTTTTTGTTTGTTTGGTAAACTCCATCGAGGAAAGTATTGGTAAAGCCTCTTGAATTCAAAATTCTATATGGCTACTAGTATTTGAAATGCCGCAACGTAATGACTTTCCTTTAGTTTGCAATTTTGTACTACCATTGACAGAATCAAACAATCTATCCATAAATAATAATAACGTCGCAGTATCTTCTGGGTGAGCACCCAACTTATTTTGTGTATCTGAAAAAAGGGAAAAAGTTAAAATTGTTCAAAATAAATTAACAATATTGTAATGTTGCTAACTAAGTACATTCAAACTAAGAATAGATACCTAATGCACTAGCAAGTCGCATTGTAGACGCTAATCGTTGACTAAATATTTGTGCGGCATATTTAACCTTCATTTTCTTAATTTTTCTTTCATAAATATGCTCGTCACATAAATGTGGTAATGTTCTGAGACCATCACATACATTTGGTCCGTTATCCACCTCATACAACGAAACGATATCTAACCAGCTAGCAATTTTTCTGTCAGCTCCCAATTCAAATGTTACTGTCTTATTTATGATATGACATATGATATTTAGGTTTCGCATTCCTTTTAAAAGATGAGGAGGATCATAAATCGGAAATATTCTAGAATTTTCAATTTCAAAAAATTCACCCTTATACTCTTGATTCTTTCTCAGATACTGTGCTCTAGTTTCTGCTAACAACATTTTCACAACTTTGCAATTTGTTGTTGCTTGGTCGCAAACAATAGACACTGGCTTAAAACCAATAGTAACTAATCGTGTAGAAATATTTGTCAGCCTATCTTTAATCTGATGTGATTTAGCACCTCCTCTACTAGAAAATGTATAGGAGAGAGGCTGCTTAAAGGGTTTTCTTATTCCTCGTAGCATAAAGAGCAGTGCATGGTCTGCAAATTCATCGGATCTGTTTCCATTACCCATATCTTCAAACCCTTCAATTAGTCCATTTTCAAGATGCTCAACTAATTTAGGTTTGAAACGGTCTCTTCAAGTGCTTTCTTACCATCAACCGGTTTCGTTGTCTTTTTTTCATTCAAATGTAGTGATGGCATTAAAGCCATTTCATCAAATATTATCGCCACATATCTGTCTGCAGGCTGTAATCCACTACAAATGTCTCTCAATGTCTCAAAAATATGTGGCATAATACCTGGCTCGAAATGCATTGTATGAAGCAGTCTGTCAAGCGTGGTCTTGCTGGGTAATATAAATATTTTAGACAATAGTCTATATGATGATAAAACAAAAACTCAAAACATGAAGACAATGGCAACAAACACGGGACCCACGATTGAAAACTCAAATTAACCGACTAGCTCGCCAAATAAAATGGGAACTTGATAACTTGCGAATTAACTCTTACAAAAAGTACATCTCCGAACTTCAACCAGGTGAACCTTCGATGTGGCTTGCAACCAAGAGAATAATGAGAAAACCAGAAATCATCCCTCCAATTATATCACATAATAGAACCTTCAGCACAGACCAAGAAAAAGTCAATGTAATTGCTAATTATTTAGAAGAAACCTTCACTACGCAACCTAATCAAAATAACGTAGAATTCGACGAATTTATAGAGTCCGAAATAGAAGAAAGAATGCCCCAGCAAAGTGCAGAAACAATATTTACATCTCCATCAGAAATCTCAAAACACATCAAACAACTGCCAATCAGAAAATCACCAGGACACGATTCTATTCCAAATTTAATATTGAAAAAGCTGACAAGAAAAGCAATAGCCCATCTAGCAACTATGTTCAATAAATGTATGTACTTAGGACACTTCCCAGCATCCTGGAAGCATGCTCACGTCATCGTCTTTAAAAAACCCAACAAAGACGGAAAAAATGTTACCAGCTATAGGCCAATCAGTCTCCTTTGCACGTTCTCAAAAATTTTCGAGAAAATCATCCTTACGCGACTTTCAAAAATTTTAACAGACAACAGTATTATACCACCTTTCCAGTTCGGATTTAGAACTCATCACTCAACAATCCATCAGCTAAAACGTATAACAGAAATAATCGAAACCGGCTTCGAAAACAAAATGAATACTACCATAGCCTTTATCGATATTGCTCAAGCTTTTGATAAAGTGTGGACCCTTGGACTACTCTATAAATTAATTAAAATAAAAATACCATCGTACCTATTACCATCCTCATTGCGTCTTTCTTACAGAACAGAACTTTTCAAGTCCGAATTAATAGTACATTTTCGAGCAAGAGAAACATCCAAGCCGGGGTACCGCAAGGATCGATTTTAGGCCCAACACTATTTAATATCTTTATGTACGACATCGGCGACGCCTCCAACAGCACAATAGGAATGTTCGCAGATGACACCACCCTAATTTCACAAAATTGCATACTAGATCAAGCGATATCAAAACTCCAAGTCGACGTAAATAAATTGTGTAAATGGTTTGAAAAATGGAACATTAGGATTAATCCGGACAAATGCGAGACAAAGATCTTCACCCTGCGAAGAATCAACGATCCACCAAAATTTATAATCAACGGGCAGTCAATCCCGTAGAATGGTAGGGATAAAGCCGTTAAGTACTTAGGGGTATTCCTGGACACCACCCTGAAGTGGAGTATACATGTTAATAATAAACTAAATCAGTGTTATTCTCGTCTGTCATTGTTATACCCTATAATCAACCGAAAATCTACTCTCCAAGTGCAGTGCGGCTTATTAATGTATCAATCCCTGTTAAGACCCATAATAACTTACGGTTGTGAAATATGGTGTAATACAAGCAAAACAAATATTCGAAAATTACAAACAATTCAAAATAAAGTGTTGCGAATAGTGGTTAATGCCCCGTGGTTCGTTAGAAACACACAAATACACAACGAACTAGAGGTGACGTATATTCATGAACACATCAAAAAAGTAACGACCAAGTTCTTGCAAAACATAGACAAGTGTACCAGTGCAACATTTTTCGGCCTTGGACAGAAAAATATACATGTAAGACTCAAAAGACAATTACCCCAAGACATTTATCCTGTAGTAGAAGTTAGTGATTAAGCCTTTAAAATTATTATAAATATAATATCTTAGATACCGAGGAGCCTTAGCCGTCCTCTTCGCTAAAATCTGTATTAATGCTCAATGTACAACCATACTGTGAATAGCATTTTGTATGCTGAGCCAGTAATAAAAAATTTAAAAAATATATATATACCTATAAATGCAAGATCTTTGGAGAGCGATATTTATTATTTTAAATACAAATTGAAAACTATTTATTTATATCATAAGATAACTAAGGAAGCATAAAACATTAAATCAAAGCCAACCCATGAAACCATTACAGTACTACCTAGTCTTATTTCCTCATTTTTTGGAAAAAATGTTCACCCCTTCAGATCTCGTCCGGATTTTTCCAGAATGTTATTTGGAGGGAGTACTCTTGGAAATTATGGGACAAACTTCCCTCAGCCCTTCCCATCTCTTGCTGCATGGTCAGGAAATGTTCAGGAATGAATTCTTTCTGAAACCTTTCTGAATTTTATTTTGAACAGATGGGAGGGGATGAGGGATGTTTGGCACATATTTTTCAAGTCTCTAGCCTCCATATTATTTTCTGGGAATTTTAGAAGGAAATCGGAGGGGGTGAGAAAATCATCCAAAAATAAAGGAAATAGTCTTTCCTCATTTATTGGATAATTTTTCGACCCCTTCCTATCTCGTCGGGATTTTTCCAGAATGTTATTTGGAGGGTGTACCTACACTTAGAAATTATGGGACAAACTTCCCTCACCCCTTCCCACTGCCCTAAAACTCCTAAAAGTAGGGTGTAAATAATTGGTTTCAGGTCGATCCCTTGGAGTACTCGAACGATATCAGCCTGGGGAAGCTCCTAAACGCTTGGCGCCAAGTAATTTAGGAAAAATTGTAAACGGTCCCAAACGCAAAAATTTTATCTGATTGTACATGTGTGGTAAATTTTTCGGCATCAGCAGAAAAGAAACAAAAAATTACAACCATTGGGATTTTATTTATTACTTTTATACACACACTTATTATTTACAACAGGGAAAAATTACAATTATTTTAATACAGAAAATATTCTAATTAACATTACAGATAGTAACAAATGATTATTACAATAATAGAGACACAATATATAAACTAAAAGGCGGGTGCAAGTCTTATCACAAACAAAGGGAGATATGCATGAAATGCTCATTAAAAATAAAATTTGTTATGTTGTGAGATATTTGTAGTTTACAGGATCGAAGAGAAAGTGTATGAGAAATGTTTGTTGAGCATTTCGTGGAGTATTTAGTTGTCCCACTTCCTCCTTGGATGCTACGCTAGAGAAATCATCCAGGACACCTGTATCCGAACTATCCACGACCCGGAGATCATCCTGAGGGGAAAACGGTGCTTTTCAGGGATGCAAACGTAAAACCAGTTTTTTATAGGACTAACAATAGTATTAGACAAAGATTTTCCAAAGAGAAGTACAGGTTATTTTTAAGTGAAATGTGTAAATTGGTAGGTGGGGAAAAGCCTTTTTAATTCTCATTTGGACAGACACACATCGTAATGTAAGCAAATGCAAAAAAAAACATTTAAAAATTCAAAACTGAATACAAAAAACTTTCTTCCCCTTATTTTAAATCAACAAACCTGACATAAACTCATCTTAAAATGTTTATTTAACAAGTAGGAAATAAAGTTTGAATTTAAATCCAAAACTTAATAAATAAAATCAAAAAAATGCAAAAAAAATGAAAAAATTGGAAATTAAATTCAAAATGTGGCGCAATTTATAAATGTCCACAAGAGTCATTCCCATTGTATAAAAATTCCTAAAGTCATTCCAAAAAGAAGATTTTTTAAACAGTTCCCATTTAATAAACTTTTGACGTAAGATTAGTTGCCTATCCATCAGGCGCGACAACATTTTCCTTTTAAATACATTTAAAAAATCCAAACTAAATACAAAAAGGGTTCCTCCTGTTAAATACAAAGGTCCCGGTAATATTTCTAATTGTTGATTATTTGAATTTGGAAGGGAATATAACAAACATTCTAAAATTATTTTTCCCAAAAATAATATTGACTTAATAAATGTTTCAAACAGGAGGTTTGTTAAAAGGTCCCAGTCGACCCATACAAAAGAACTATAAGTACCAAGTTAACAAAAACATGATAATTACCTTATTCCAAAAATGGTGTCCGTTGTAACTTAATTCAGTTGAATTTTTTCGTTAGGATTCTTTGATGTCCATTTCTATCTCCATTTGGGCCCTTATCGATCTTGGAAGAAAATCGGTTAGACAGCCTGCAATCAAAGTTGAATAATTATAGGGGGATTGGATTTAACAAATTTAATGTGTAAAATTTTTAAATCTTAAATAAATACTGAAATCTAAAGAGGGGAAAAATTCAGTAAAACCCACTGGTCGATTTGACATCCATTTTTGAGAAAGGATCATGCTTGGGTGGGGTTGTTGAAGGGGATGTTAAAGTGTCCCTGAAGATTCTTAGGTAGAGGTAATCAGATGTGGATGAGGGAAGAGGGAAAGGAACAAATAAAAAGGATATTTCAACCAAAAACCAACGGTAACCTAACCTATGAAATAAAGCAGCAGTGGGGTAAAGCCCCAAAAAATAAGCATCATGCAATAAGTTAAAATTATACATTACCTTCGTAATAAAAAAAATCTACTGTCATTCCCGTTGACTTTCAGATTTTGGGGGTTATTCTCTAGTCCCAACCCCTTCAGATATTGCTGCAACCATTAAGGATGCTGCATTTCCAGGAGTTTGTTGCTTGAAGTTCAATTCCAAGATTCCAATTCGACAAACCTAGGACGAATTGTCTTCACACCATCTCGTACGTGATAGTAGCAGCAAACCCTGTAAAGTCCAAAAATGTTAATAAATAGAAATAAAAACTTAACACAATGTAGTAATACAGTAAAACACCCTAGTAGGTTACATAAAAATGATGTAACGCAATAATTGTAGATTCTGTAATAGAAACAGAACGTTTAGAAACCTTTTTGGTTGTCTTAATCTTTAAAGATACTCTACAAAGACTAACAAAAATTCCCGAGGGGTTGACCACCTGGTAAAATTGTGTACTACACCAAAATTGCCAATTGCCAAAAATTACCAAAATTACTAATAAATTACAAAAATTACTAATAAATTACTAAAATTGCCAATAAATTACAAAAATTACTAATAAATTACAAAAATTACTAATAAATTGCTAAAATTTCCAATAAATTACAAAAATTACTAATAAATTACAAAAATTACTAATAAATTGCTAAAATTTCCAATAAATTACAATAATTGCTAAAATTGTTAATAAATTATCAACGAATTGCCCAAATTGTCAAAGAATTACCACAAGTAGTAACGAATTACCGATAAATTATCATTACCATCCATTATTTAAATGACGTGTAGGTACACCCGACCAAACCGTTCGGAGCTCTTCGTGCTTTAAGTCGACGCCGCGCCGCCGCAGGTGCATGTCTCGACTCATGTTTACGTTACTTATGGTTATAGTTCATCTGTGAATTTATTTAGAAGTGAACGGAGGTGAACTATGGAGTCGGAAGATGAGTTTTTTCAGTACATTGAAAACAATTTAAAAATATCTTTTCCTTTATTCATAAAAAATATATTAAAAATCAACGGACTGGGAAACAGAGTATCCCTTGCCGCAATATCTGAAGATGATTTGATGAAATTGGAAGCGTTTGTGAGGGATGATTTGAATGAATTAGTCGAAGATAACCAAGTTGAAGAGTATTTTGGTCCCTTGTATAAGAAAAATCCCGCAAAATTTAAATTCGGAATTGGCCATAAAAAACTCATTTTAGCCGCCTCAGACTTGTTGAAATCACACAATAGAAATACCGAGAGAAATACCCAAAATCCCACTACATTTATAAGTGGATGAAAATCTGTAAACATTGCGATTGATCTACACGAACAGTCAAAGGCTGTGAAAACTCTAATTTTGACATGGTTTAAATCTATTATTAAAAAAAAGAAAATATCAGATGCAAGTTGGATATCCACGGTAATCGATAAGATTAAAAATTCCGAGTGTGAATGCTGATATTGGTGGAGATAAGGGTGAGGGACGAAGTGGGGGGTTAATGTGTACGATCTCGTGTTCTTTGTGCACCGGAAAAATTAAGGTAAGTGACGTCATTACTCGGTCCTTTTCAGATCCTATAGCTATGATTGACTTCTCCTCTAGGGAAAGCAGGTTAACAAAAATGGAAGATATCACTGGATATTATGAACGACGAGACTATACGTCCGCCGCCGGACGCATGCATTCCACGGAGGAATTCCGCCGGACGACGGATTACTTGTTATAATATAGGTAAATCCGTCGAAAATTTATGAGTTTGCGCAAGCGCGGCGGAATTATACAACAGAAATCAATTTCTCCGCCGTTCAGCAATCTTTAGTCGACGGCACAGGAAATCTTTATTGGAAATTCCGCCGGACGGACGGCGGAATGTATTTAGTATTAATAAAACTCCGCCGGAAATGTGATTGTTGATGTAAGCACGGCGGCGGAACGATATCGTAGAATCTACATTTCTGCCTCCCGACGTTTTTTGGCAATCTTTTAAGGGCGTGTGCATCTTATGTCTGACGGATGAACGGTACCTACTAGTTCTAGTTAAAAGGAAGAATAAAAATTATGAAGCGTTTTTCACAAACAAATTATCACCCTATCACTTATTTTTATTAGTAAATGTATCCAAAACTGTTATGAGCAATGTAATGTGTAATAGTAGAAATTGAGGTGTTAAATAATTACATAACACATAAACATAGTTTGAAAAATTTATTAAAATATAAAATGTGTACCTACGATGTCCGGTCTCAAACTCGAACATAGCGATTTAACACTGTATTGAACGCTCTTTCGATTCCTGCTCGATTTACAGGAATGTAGAAAGATGCTGATTCGGTCCACTTTGGATTATTTTCCTTAAATTTTGAAAAAAACCAATGCATGGACAGTTACTATTTCCGTTAGTCCATTTCCATCTTCATTTATTACTATTTTCATTTCATTTATTTCCCACTAACATAAAAACATGTCTTGGTACAGTCAAAATATAAATATAAGTCTATGCAAGCATTACACATTAAAATGTTATTACAACGTTAAAATAAGACTATCAATACTACGGAATTAAACGTTACTTTTACATTTAACACTTAATTTAATTTATACTTTAAAAATTTAGGAACTCGTAGTTTAAAAACTCTTCAACATTGTAGAAAGCCTCGTTTAGGAGAAGAATCTTAGTTGACCTGTAGAAACTGTTTTTCTCTAGACGTTTTATGGGACACGGTAGTTTGTTGCGTATTGAACGCTCTTTCGATTCCTGCTCGATTTACAGGAAAGTGGAAAGATGCTGATTCGGTCCACTTTGGATTATTTTCCTTAAATTTTGAAAAAAACCAATGCATGGACGGTTACCATTTCCGTTAGTCCATTTCCATCTTCATTTATTACTATTTTCATTTCATTTATTTCCCACTAACATAAAAACATGTCTTGGTACAGTCAAAATATAAATATAAGTCTATGCAAGCATTACACATTAAAATGTTATTACAACGTTAAAATAAGACTATCAATACTACGGAATTAAACGTTACTTTTACATTTAACACTTAATTTAATTTATACTTTAAAAATTTAGGAACTCGTAGTTTAAAAACTCTTCAACATTGTAGAAAGCCTCGTTTATGAGAAGAATCTTAGTTGACCTGTAGAAACTCTTTTTCTCTAGACGTTTTATGGGACACGGTAGTTTGTTGCGTATTGAACGCTCTTTCGATTCCTGCTCGATTTACAGGAAAGTGGAAAGATGCTGATTCGGTCCACTTTGGATTATTTTCCTTAAATTTTGAAAAAAACCATTGCATGGACGGCTACTATTTCCGTTAGTCCATTTCCATCTTCATTTATTACTATTAGGACCGGGCTTCTAATATCTAGCAACTTGTAAGTACTATCCATACAGATAAATTTGGGATATGTTGCCATATAGTGTTTCATGTGTTTTCTATGTATAAGACCGCCGGATCGGCGGCAAACTGATTTCGTAGTACATCTTTCCGCCGCGCTCGCGCAAACTATAGACATTTTCGTATATTGTAACAGAATATCCGCCGCCCGGCGGAATTTCCACTAAAAATTTACAGTTCCGTCGACTAACGATTGCTGAACGACGGAAAAATTTATTTCTGCTTTATAATTCCGTCGCGATTGCGCAAACTCACATTTTCGACGGATATACCTATATTATCACAAGCAATCCGCCGTCCGGCGGAATTCCTCCGTGGAATGCATGTGTCCGGCGGCGGACGTATAGCCTCGTCGTATTATCAAACATTTACACACATTTTCTGAAGCACATTGAAAACAAAACGAAAAATCCGAACGAGGTCTCAAATGCACTTCACAACGACGTTCAAATTGGAAAGAAAGGAGGTGAACAACCAAGTATATTATCCTTTTGCACTTCTAGCCCATCTTCAAGTGTAACACCGAACCGATTTGTTAAAGAAGCATCATCATCATCAGGGAAAAAATCAATCGACACAGATGAGGAAATTTCGGAGGAAATCGAAGCTGAAAATATGGAAAAGTATGAGGACGAGGATAAAATATCCTTAATCCAACGTCGCACTTCTAGAAAACGGGTTATATCGGTTCTACAATCAGATTCGGAAGACGACGTCGAGGAAAAAATCGTTTGTCATGAAGATCAAGATCAGGATTTTTCTAATAGCAAGATTACGAGGGCGCGTGGTCCTGCTACAGATCTGATGAAAAGCCAGCCCACAACTCAAAGCGTACCAACATCTCAGAGAAAATGCACCTTAAATAAATATTCCAGGCACGCAAGAGCAAAGCGTAACAGAGAGAAGGTACAGAACCAGCCACTCATTACAAATTTCTTTGAACAAATGGATAATGTTGAAAGAATATTCCGCGAAAATAACGAACTCCAAAATTTGTTGGTTGAGCAAACAATTTCGATGAATTTAAGTATCGGCACATCCAACGATACATACGATACCTTGGAAAACGTTTCTCATTTTCTAAAATGCCTGATTCAAACAACTGTTGCAAATAAAAACAAGCGAAAAAATGCAAACCGATTTGATGACGACATAAAGCAATTTTGTTTGTATTTGTTCATTGTCGGTGGAAGATTGTTGTACGAGACTCTGTACGCAAACTTACCAAAAGGAATTCCATCTACATCAACTTTGAGTCGCCACTTGAATGCTGCTAACATTAACATAGAAGGTGTGCTTCGATTCAAAGAACTCGCTGAATTTCTTTCATCGCGAAACTTACCAAACTTCGTATGGATAAGCGAGGATGCGACAAAGATTACCGGCAGAGTCTAGTACAATTCCAAAAATAATAAAGTTGTCGGCTTTGTAATCCCTCACTCCGGTGGTTTACCAAGAATAAACTACTTCGAAGCTACATCCGCACACCAAATTCAAGAATATTTTTCCAACGAGAAAAGAGCTGAATATGCTTATGTGGTAATGGCACAAGCCCCCATTGACAAAAGTCCCTCATTTTGCCTCACTATATTTGGCACTGACAATTGTTTTACGAGTGACGATGTTACATTACGGTGGAAGAGAATTACAGTAGAAGCTAGACATCATGGCATTGAGGTACTGGGGTTCTCAACTGATGGTGACACCAGGTGTCTGAAGTCGATGAGGAACTTGGCGCTACTCCAGCACAAAAGTGTGGAATCGTGGGAATGGTTCCAAATGGATTAGAACAACGGGGAATTGTGTGTTCAAGACACTGTTCATATAGGAACTAAATTAAGAACGCGACTATTAAAACGAGATATTATATTACCTATAGGGGATTTCTATGCAACAACAGAGCACTTGGAGGAATTAATATTAAAAATAGGTAAAGATACGCACCTATTAACTCCAAGTGATCTCAGAGGAGAAGATAAAATGAACTTTCGCGCAGTCGAGAAATTGTGTGCACTTCAGGTGGCAAGCCTTTTGGAACAGAATGTGGAAAACAGTGCTTGAACGATTGCATATCTCAAATTGGTCAGATATGCTTTACAGGCTTTTCTTAGTAAAGAAATATTGATTGACGATCGTATCAAATTAATTTGGTACGTCGCATTCTTCTTGAGGATTTGGAGATCTCGGCTACAACGTTCTATTGAATACTCAATGACCAAAAACTTCATTTCACTGAACTCCTACCTGTGCCTTGAACTGAATGCCCATGCAATGATCAAATTGATTAGGAAATACAGAGACAATGAGGAGCTACAAAAAAATACAGATTTTTCCACATGGCTTGTTAGTTCGCAACCGTGTGAACAAGCGTTCAGATCTACTCGCTCTTTGACTTCCACATTTTCGACTATAGTAAATTTTAGCATGCTCGACATCATTAACCGAATGAATAAGATTGAAACTATTGTAAATACAGTTAACGATTTATCTGAAAAGTTTCTATTTCCGAGAGAACACAAGAAGTGCAACAAAAAACTTGGAAATGCGGAAGACATGCATTCTTCCGTTCTTTATCCAGATGATAGCGAAATTAAGACGATTTGCTTGAGTGCTTTAGAAGAAGCTAGAACGGATTGCCGAATACTAGGTATACACTGTGACGATGCTAGTACTTGGTCTAAAATCTGCCTTGTTAATAAAACAAGAGTAACTGATGAAGCCGAGGACGAAATTGACGACGAGATAGAAGGTGAAGAAACCGGTGCAACAAACTATGATCACTAACTGTCAGAAACTACAACCCTGGCATTACTCAGGGTAAATGAACTAGCGAACTTAGAAACTGAAATTGACGAGGTAGACCAAGACCTCATCACATTGAACGATACAGATGATCTTAATCTTAATGATCATAATTTAGAAAATGTAGATTTCAATAGTCCTTTCGTAAAGGTGAAGATTAGTAACGATAATACAAAAACTGTTCGTAAGACATCATTGTGTTGGCTTCTGAATGAAAAGTATAACAGGTAAAACGGGATCATTTTTGATTGACCACTAACACTATATTCTATTATATTTCCAGAGTTAGTACTGATCGTCTGCTAAGATTTAAGAGTCAATCGGCCAACAAGACATCTCAAGAGTCTATCGCAGTACAACTAGAGTGTTATTATGCTGTATATTACTCTGTGTCATGGTATTTGGGGCGGATTTTGGAAGTAGTAGAAGGAAATAAATTTAGAGTAAAATTTTTAAAGTCGTCGTTGGACGAATTTGTATGGCCAAATACTGTAGATATTCAAACCGTTGAGCAGAAATATATATTTTTTGGTCCTATAACTATGGGAGGGGTGTGCCCAATGTTTATTTCCAAAAAGGATCGAGAGTCGATTCACTATCTGTACAAGAAACTTAAACGAGATTTACAATGATGGATACTAACAATAAGAATGGTTTTAAGTTTTTATTATATTATATTATATTATACGTTCTAATATTAAGTTCTTTATGTAGCTATCGCCAAAGAAAATTAATGGTAAGAATGATTTTTAGTTTATATCTCGATGTACGGGTTTTTTGCGATAGCTGTACGAACTACGTAATTATAAATGTTTTACGTAGGTACCATGAAATAACTATTAAAATTACATCTTGTTGTACCTACCTGCTATTTAGGTAATTTTCAAAGAATTGCCAATAGGTACTTTGTTAAAATTATGAAAATCTAACAAAAATTGCTAATAAATTTCGAAAATTGGATTAAAAATGTCAAGAATTACTAATAAATTTCCAAAAATTACTAATAAATTGACAAAATTGCCTATAAATTTCCAAAAATTACTTATAAATTCCCAAAATTGCCAAGAAATTCCTAAAATTTTCAATAAACTCCTAAAATTGCCAATAAATTACAAAAATTGCCAATAAATTACTAAAATTGCTAGGCATTTGCTGCTACTTGTACACCATAATTGCTAAATGGTCAACCCCTCGAAAATTCCTCAAGTCAAACCGGAAGATCAGTTGTTTTAACTTTCGTGTTCAAAATCCAATTTAATAACAAAACGACCTAAACAATTCCTTTAGTTTCATAAATTATCTTTACAAGATCTAAATTATGATGTAGTTGTGAGCCCCAGCTATTCGTTTGTGTAAAGGTCTCAAAATTACATCCAATTCTTTAACAATAAGTTACATAAAAAGGATATTCCAAATTTGTTTGAACCTCTTTTCCACAGCAAAAAGGATAATATACTTCTTACAGCACTTTTTGTATGTAAAAAAGTGGTCCTACATTTTCGAAAAGCCTGAAACAATATCACCAAAAAGTTTTTAGCGATACCTACAATTTTAACAACTTACCTTACCAGTAAAACAATTTACACACCCCATATGTGTATTTTTAATCTATCAACATCTTGTTTGCTTTATAAATCATGAAATTAATCGAAATTCCACCCAAAAGAACGCTGTGGCTACAGTCCCGACAAAGGGACTACGGTTGAGTCCCGACTCGACTTGTATAATGACGTCATTAAACGGTGTCGTCATGGAGCTGTCGGGAGCGACATTGGTCTGAGCATCAGTCCCGACCACCAATCACCCGACTACTGAATGCGCCAGTGATAACGCGCGTTTATTCGGTTTGTTGTGTTTTCCGAATACCGAAGAGTGTAGTGTTGTGTTGTTATGTGCCTATTTAACTATAAGGGAAGATTCTTTTTCTTGTAACTGGTAATTCCGCAAAAGAAAAAATATACACTATTATCTAGGTAGGTACTATATAACCTAACTTTTTCGTATTTGTCTTGGGAAAATAGCGTATATTACCTATTCGCTTGAAAGTGTCTATCGTATGTTTGTGAGATCGGCTGACGCCTCGTGCATCAATATGCTCACTAGCACGATATCATTCACTTTTCGTGCTCGTAATATAGTACCTTCTATACAGGGTGTACAGAAATTGACGCAAAAGCTCCAGGTAGCGATATTCCTTGTGCAATTCTGAGTCGAAAACATACAAAAATGTTGCACCGTGCTTCCCGTGCCCTCACGAATCATTTGAAGGAAACGTACATTTGGCAACATTGAACAAAAAAAGTAATACGAAACATTGAGACTTTGAGGACCTCATGAAGACAGGGGAAGCATATCATATCTAAGGTATATCATTCTAGTATTAAGGTTTTCGAATATCGCTACCTGGAGCTTTTGCGCCAATTTCTGTACACCCTGTATTTCGTCCATATGACATGCATGGTTTTTTGCTTCATGATAATTTAGCTTCGTTTATGTTTTGTTGGTGTCTTTATTTGCATGTATGGTGGAGGCCTGGTTAATTTTTCGAATAACAGTTCATTATGGGGCTGCAAATGGGACAAAAATTTTATTCGTATGAAGAACTAAAGAGAGCCATTGAAACCTTTGAAAATGAGAGTTATAGTAAATTCTGGAAAAGAGATGCCAAACTAATAAAATCAATGGCCAATTTTACTAAACCTGTAAATCCTGAACTTAAATACACCTACATTAAGTATACTTGCATTTTTGGTGGGCAAAAATTTCGCCCAAAAGGCAAAAAGAAAAGGGAAACCAGAACCTTTAAAAAGGAAGATTTATGCAACGCATTCTTCTCTTTAACAATTTCTTCGGATGGAAGTTTTCTTGAACTAAGACGTATGGATGTTAAACACAACCACGCTTTATCAAAAAGTTCATATATGTTTTTACCACACCAAAGAAAATTACCAGAAGATGTTAAGGAAAGCGCTAAGGATTTAATCAATTTGAGAGCCAATAAGAAGCTAGTGCAACAAAAGCTGGAAAGACAGTCTGGCAAAATTGTTACGTTAAAAGATCTGTCAAATTTAAAGGCAGCTGCTTCTTTAAAAAGCAATAGTCTTGAAAAATGCGTGGACCTTCTTGGAAAAGAATTTAATGCAGAAGTATCTATACTTAGAGATGAAAAAAACCATTTTAAAGGCTTGTTTGTACAAACTCTTTTTATGAAAACTACAATGGACGCGTTTCCGGAATTCTTGGGTATAGATGCTACTTATAAACTATTAAACATCGGTATTCCCCTTTTTCTGATAGTCGCGGAAGATGGGAATTGCCAAACGGAAATAGTTGCTGCATGTTTATTAGTAGACGAGGATAAGGACAGCTTCCAATGGTTTCTGAATACTTTTAAAAGCAAAAACAAGAATTGGAAAAATACTTTGTGTATAATAACAGACAAGGACTTACTGGAGAGAGAAGTACTGAAAGAGTGCTTTCCAAAAGTTAATCTTATAATATGTATATTTCATACATGAAGGTTTTTTCCCGTGTAATAACCGCTGAAAAAATGGGAATAACTCAGGCTGAAAGACAAGTATCACTAGAAATTTTGCAAAAATTGATATACCTACTCAAAAACTGATGACGAATTTAACGAATTGTGCGGGACATTGAAAGAAAGAGCTCCAACACAGGTTTATGATTATTTCACAAAGAACTGGTTGAAAATTAAAGATGAGTGGTCATTGTCTCATAAGTATTTTAAAGGATCTTTTCTAAACACCACTAACAACCGAATAGAAAGTATAAATTCTAAATTAAAGCAAGTTATAAATAAAAATAGCAGTCTGCAGGAATTCATACATTCATTCTTTGCAATTATTCATTCACTTGAAAGGGAAAGAGATTTTAAAGCAATGTACCAACTACAAAAACGTCTTGTAACCAAATACGATCCAATGAGTGATGAGCAGAAATACATAGAATATCTTACTTGCGAATCTTCTAAGATGGTGATTCGACAAATAGATTACAGCGTCAAGATAAGAAATATCAGATATGAAGAACATATTGCTGTAGCAGAAATTTCGGCAGAAATAGAATCCTCTGAAGGTTTATTAAAAGTATCAATAGACCGTTGCTCTTGTAATTTTTTTATTGGAATGTTATTACCTTGTAGGCATATTTTTGCTTTAAGAAGGAAATTACATTTACCTCTTTTTGATACTAGAATTGTGAATTCTCGCTGGACACAAAGCTATTATACAAGAAACCAAAGATGCCTTTCTAGTATATACACAAATGAACAAGAAATAGATTTTATTTCCACAGATATCAACAGTAATTTCACAGTTGATACTACAAAAAAATTCTGTGCAATAACGTATGCAGAAAAAAGAAAAAATGCGTTACGAGAAACAAATGTTTTAGCTGATCTTATCGCACAGAGTTCTAATATAAGCTATGAACGACGAATAAAAAACATAAAAGATATGCAAATACTCTGGAAAAATGGAATAAACATTAGAGTAGTTCCTGTCAATGAGGAAGATGATCTACATCCGAATAATAATGTCCCGCCGAATGAAGGTAATACTCAAAGGCAAAGCGATAACATAGTATATACCAACGAGGATATAAATTTGGATTTAGATCACAATATACTTGCCAATGAAGTGCAGAGTGTTGACAACGACAACATTGCTAATGATAGACAAGAAAATAATGATGAAGATGATATTCTTGAAAACACAAGTGGGGAAGGTACGTTGGGTACGTATATTAATATTTTTGACTGCGGATTAACTAAAAAGAACTGAATTAATTATTTTTGTAGCCTTGGTTCAGGACACAAGCCGGAATCGTGAAAATGTACGGTGTTCTTTGAAAGAAATACAGATGCCAGAGAAGATTAAAAAACGTGGACGACCACGTGGTGCAAATTTAACAGCTATTGGTCTGCCAAAGAGGAAGAAAGGGTCTATTCTTCCATTTTCGAAATTTCCTCTGAGAAAAAAACAAAGTGTAATTTTGAGTTGGTTATTAATTGACGAAAGTTCGGAAGTAGCAATTCAATCAGGGGAATTAGTGGAAGAAAAACGTATAAAGACTAGAGTGGAAAAGATTCCCCATTCTATTCTAGACGAAAATGTTGATGTTAAGTTGATAAGGTAGGTAGCTATACAAATTTTTCTTGTCAACTTTATTATATATTCTAAAGTGTCTTACACTTCATGCATGCCTTATCCCAAGAATTAAAACCTTTGTTCTTTGTTCCAGATCGTTTTGTACTGATGCAGCTTGGAAAGCTGTTGAAGTTGTATTAGAAAAAGTAAGACAAAGAAATATTTGGTTGTGCGCCGTGTGCAACGGAAATATAGCATCTTTGTATTCAGTGCTGTGTGATGCTTGCCTGCTGTGGTATCATGTACGGTGTACATCTACAAGCTCAAAAGATGTGATAAGCCGAGAGATAAGCTCTAAAAGTTGGGTTTGTTCAGAATGTTTGCGCAAATTTTCTTAATTATAAATGTTCGTTCGCACGTTTGCCTAATTTTTCTGTTTTTTTCCATTGTTTATTATTAATTTAAAGGTATGCAGCTAGAATTATATTTATGCTCCGTTTTCTATTTTTTTTATCTTGTAATATCTGGTTTACATTGGGAATACATAGAGTGTTCTAAAGATAGCAAATCAACTTCGGACAAGTGAAAACGTTATTACTTTTAAGATTTGAAAAAAATATTCGCTAAGATAAAAACTTGAGTTCGCTAATTCTAAGTATGTAATATAGCATATTATTTTCGTTTCATGGTGCAACATTTGGTAAAAGAGTTGGTTAAATAGAAAAGTTCGCTATAGGCGAGTTCTAGTATCCAGGTAACACCTATTATAGTATTTTACAGCAAATATGAGAGATTGGAGACATGTTTTTATGAAAGAAGCATTTATTTTTATTTATGGATGAAATTTCAAGTCGAAGGCGCTTAGCATTGAAAGGTGGGTTAAACAATAAATGTAACGAAAATCCAATTTATGCAATAATACGGATTCCGTAGCGTATTATACTCGGGATCGGGACTCGCAATTTTCGCTCCCGACGGCTTGATGACGTCAACTAAGGCGTCATCATAGCAAGTGGGGACTCAACCGTAGTCCCTTTGTCGGGACTGTAGCCACAGCGCCAAACGAACCATTCTGAATAAAAATTTTATTATGACAGATGACATAAACGTCAAACTTGGCTGTGGCTTAATATAAACCGCCGTGGATATAACAAACCAAAACCTCCAAAATCAAGACGTTTATCTTTCCCTAATCGGATTTTGGAAATTTTTTAATTTATTTTGAATGTTAATAGTTACTTTTACTTGAAAAAAACATTAAAGGCAGACATTTATTTTAATTTTCTTATTTTATCAAAGGCATCAATTTAGACAGCGCTGTATTTTTTTTTATCTCGGCACTCGGCCACAAAACATGCATAATGTTTGTTTTGAAGTCAAAAGTCTTCGATCTTTTTCTACGAGGTGGGTTTAATGATGACGAAGGCTCATCCTCTTCTAGGCGTCGCTTGAATGCAGCAATAGAATTTTTACTAATGTACACTTTTCTGCACTCAGTATGCACATTCACAGAAGTTAAGGTGTTTAAATATTCTATGTGTCGGTCATTTCTTGCAATACTTACAGTTTTCAAAGTTTGTAATCCGCGCACAACATTTACAAAATTGCCTTCTGAAAGCAACCTGTTACATGTAAAACACAAATCAGCCATTACACTTAAAATCGTACTTCCGTCGTAGCCAAGATACAGTTTTTAGCTGAGGAGTAAATCAGGTATAGTACTGTCATCTTGAAAACAAAAGTTTTAACAATGGAATACCTGTCCCAACTTACCTACTCTTCGCGCTATCTCAAAAACGGTTGATCGTGTGCAATATTGCATAATAATAAAATTTCAAGTTTAAATTCATATAAGGTAAAAGACCCTATATTCGACATGTTAAGGAAAATTTGAACTTTGTAGATTTGTAAAATTTATCGTTTTCAACATATATATTTGATGTTATGCCATTATGTTGTGTAAAGATCCAATAAATTATATATATAGAGACATATAAAGTATTAATTACGTATAATTTGTTAAAAATAATTAAATCAACCAAGTACCAAATGTACATAAATTCGACAGGCAAAGAAAATATGAGTACCAATTTACGACAGGGGGTTGACCACAAATTCAACAGTGTCCCTTTTTTTAACATGCATTGTCCTAATATTCAACACCTAAGTACAACAAGAATATTGTAATAAGGACAGTGCATTATTTTTTTCCCATAAGAAATAAGTTCATTAGCTAGTAGTAAGAATATTTATTAATTAAAGAAAAATTACAGTTACAAAGATTTAGTTCAAATCAAAAATGTTGAATATTTATCTATTTGTGGAACAGAATGAATGCCACGATTGTTTATCAATTTTGGGGCACTAATTATTTCGACAATATCGTTAAAACTATACCAAAGCTGGTCTTTTTCGTTGGGCCATTTCCACTGCCGTATGCCGCTGTGGATCATTACACTCACAAAGGCTTGCTTGTGTTCAACTGTCTCAATAATCCCCGGAAAATATTCTTTTTCATACTGCACTATAACATATGTGCCTTCTTTTAAATTATCAGTTGCTACCACATGCTCCTCTGAAATTTCATTTCTGTCCTCGTTTTCTTTATTAGACATATTGGCAACATCATCCTTTTTTTTGCCCTTTCCTCGTGAAGTCGAAGCTTTCTTCTTCTTAACTTCGTCTTGCTTTTCTTTGTTCTCTTGCCGTTTTCGCTTTTTATCCTCCTTTTCTTGTTCTTTTTTGTTTTTAGCATCTTCTTTCTTCTGATAATATTCCTTCCATTGCGCAGATGATGCTACGCTAGGTATCTTATCCTTAATTTGTCTTTTAACACCCGTATTTATCTTTGGTTCAGGCCAAAACAATATAGACTTAAAAGGCGATGGAATATTTTTATTTTTAATATAATTTGCGCTTTCTGTAATTACTTCTGCGATGTGTCTCTCTTCATTTATATTATTATCTTTATTGAATTCTACAGTACCATTCGCACTTTCTGTAATTACTTCTGCGATGTGTCTCTCTTCATTTATATTATTATCTTTATTGAATTCTACAGTACCATTCGCACTTTCTGTAATTACTTCTGCGATGTGTCTCTCTTCATTTATATTATTATCTTTATTGAATTCTACAGTACCATTCGCACTTTCTGTAATTACTTCTGCGATGTGTCTCTCTTCATTTATATTATTATCTTTATTGAATTCTATCTTGTCAGCCTCTTTATTAGATTGGTGTTTGTCTACACCTTCATGTACTTGAAATTCTTTCAGTTCAATATTAATGTTTGCTTCATTCATTTGCATATTTTGTAATTCTTCATTTACATGACTCTCGCTATTATTTTCATTTAATTCAATAACACAACTTTGTTTTTCCAGTTGGTTATCAGTGGCATCAGCTATTAGTTGTTCAATCCAATCACCTTCTAAGATCAAACCTTCTTCAATGTCAACTTCGATGGTTTGGTTGATATTTTCGGTAACTTCATTTTTTTCTGTTTCATTTATAGCAACCGTTTCTTTGTACATGTCTAACCAAACAGAAAACAAACTTTTGTCTTCAATGCTTCCTTCCCAAAGGCCGTTGTCTCTAACTTTGTGAAATTCACATAACTTATCTTGGTCAATTCGAGCCTCGAGGTATTTAAAACTGTTATTCAATAACTCCTTATCAACATCTGCATCAACTGAAGCGGATTTATTTAAATGTGGTTCGTTTACCTCACTTAAGAGTTTATTAAAATTAATCTGCTTTACATCAAAAGGAAACAATCCACATGTTCGGAATGCGTTCTTAAAAATTTTGTCAGATGTAAAAGTTTCTTCCAAAACTTTGCTCAGAAGTGGTGCAAAGTTTTCTCGCTTAAATACCTGCCTACAATTTTCTAAACGCCACTGATGTATTGCAGATTTCCATTTGCTTTTTAATGGATGGAAGGCTCCAACATCAAGTGGTTGCAAGATATGTGTAGAATTCGGTAAAAGACTTATGAGGATAATTTGGTTAGCAGAGCAAAATTCACTTAGATGAAATGTCACATGTGACTTGTGCCCATCAACGTAAAAAATTACTGGTAGAGGGATGTGGTTTTTTAATACCCATGGATGGAAAACATTAGTCATATATTCAAAAAACGACTCACTCGTCATCCAACCATTCGGAGATTTACCTAAACTCCAGCCATTGGGCATATTTGTAACGATGTTCTTGGGAATGCGTTCATACGCAAACATTACCATCGGTGGCGGTAAATTACCCGCAGCGTTAGCGGTTACTAGAACAGTAATGCATTCCTTATCATCTCCGGCAGCAAATGAGTATGGTGCTTTTGTCCCTTTCTTAACTAAAGCCCTTTTCCCCTTAGGACAAAGAAAAAATGCCGTTTCATCTGCATTAAATACGCGACGTGGGTCGTTTACCCGTATATCGTTTTCCAAAAAGTATGTAGCAATTCCTTGAAACCAGTTTCTGATACTAAGTAACTTCTGAAACGATGGCTCGAGATTTCGTTAAGTTCTGCGTCATCCTTGGGCTTATCTGTGGATGTCTTCTTAAATACCCTTGGTACCAATGGCGTCCTGGTCTACCATCCGTGAAATTATTTTTCCTTTCAAGCTTCTTTACTAATGCTGCCACACTATCTAATAATTGATCTTTCGTTACTGGAAAACCTGATTTTCCTAGAGCAACGATCCACTCTACAAGGTAATTTTCCTCTTCTGAAGTTAAAATGGTATCAACTCCACTTTTACATGATACTGCCGATATACCTTTTACTTTGTCACGAAGTGTTATTCGGGGAACATTGTACATCTTACTTGCAGCAGCGCATGACATTCCATTTTGTACTGCTGCAACAGCACTATTCATTGTTTCTGTGGAGTATTGGTGATATTTTGAAGACATGTTCTGAAAAGAATGTTCAAATAAAAGCATAAAACAAATGTACCAAAATTCGTCAACTCTTGTACCTAATTTAGACACCCATGTCGAATTTATGACCCACACATATAAATGTAAAAATCTAAATAGCAAAGGAAAGTATAATAGATTTTATTGTGAAAAAGAAAGAAAGTATATATTTTAAGAAAAAAACATGATGTACCTAAAATCGACATCCCTGTCAAATTTATGTACAACTACTGATTTGAAAGACCATAAATTCGACAGCGTCAAATTTCTTGATTAGAAACGTAATTTTACTTATATTTTGCATTTTTTTACTTCCTTATACATATGCTAATTCATGCAAATCGGTATTCAGCTGATTATATTGATTGTTGTTAAATAAACACTATATTAGGATATCTAAAAATTTGCTTACCTTAACAATAATGGCTGCCATGTCAGCCAACATGCACTGGATGGACACAAGAACCTAGATGCAGTAGATTCTTTGGCAGAACGATGCCGATAAAGAACAAAACTTGAAAGCTAAAGCTTCCAAAAACGTTATTAGATGGCAGGCATAGCAGTAGTTATGCGCAGTTTCTTATTTATTTAAGTTTTCGTAAAAGTGTCGAATATTGGTACATTGTCGAATTTAGGGTCACTTACCTTAATAATTATTTGAATTGTAATGGAATTTAAAAATATTGATGAGGAACAAAAATATCATTAAATATAATTAAAATATATTTAATATATTTCATTTTAATATCTTATTTTTAATACTTCATGCAATTTTACTTCATAAAACATATTATGTAGGTACTGAATTACACAGCTGACCTATATACATACGGCTGAGCACTTCCCACTCTTCGCGCTATCTCAAGAACGGTTGATCGTATGCAATATTGCCTCAGACAAAATTTGTAGATAATTTTATGCTCTACAACTTTTGTAATAACTTTAAATGTCATTTTGAGCAAAGGAAACAAGATATTTACAAGAAACCGATTTTCGTGACCTTTGACCTCTGATATCTGTGACGCGGACACGAGATTATATGAGACTTTTGAGCCAACTTATAGAATGCCAAAACAAAGGTATATACAAGTTTATAGCTTATTATCTTCCATTCCGAGGTTTACCCGTTTTTTTACCTTATTTGACTGTACTATTAATAAATTATGAATTTTCTGACAAATGCAAAATATAATGACAATTTATGACAGTTTTGGCCAATTTATGATTTTTTATAAATTTATGACAAGTGGGAGGCCTGCCGAATACATTTGGTGCACTAAACTACAAAATTACCGTAAAGTCTAATAAAAACAACAAGATTTTACCTGATATGACTGTAGAAGTAGAGTTTGGATGGTTGGAATCGTTCATCGAGACACTTGCCAATTCAACTCGATGAATACATACTCAATTATGAAGCAAATGTAGGCAATACATCTGAATTACAGGATCGCCAACAATATAACTGCTACCCTGAAAAGATTATTCAGTGAAATACTGTACAGCTAGGTATTATAATTAAAGCAACAGTAATGATTTAAACATGATCTACAAAATGCAGACAAATCCCAATAAATCGTTTAAAAAGGAAGTGGTATCTTTCAATTAACAACTAATGGGCAAATGGGTATGTTTTAATTATAACCAAAAGTTTGAAAGGTTAGAAATAACTGCGTATAATAATGAACCATGCTACCTAATGCCTCATGGTGAAAGGAAACCGCCATTGCAAAAAACTAAAATATAAAGTAAAATCTACAACTCGTCAAAAACCATCAGACTTTTCTGGAAGGGAGAACGTAAGAATTTAAGCTACATACAGTTAGAAAAAGGGCAAGAAACTGTAAAAGTAGCAAAATATATTGTAAAATACAGATAATTATTAAAGTAAGATACATTCAAGCTCACAAACGTAACTGAACTGAACTCTTTAACGTCTTAAAACATATGGGTCGCTGCTTAGTCAGGATGTTATGTCTATCCCTTCACGGCTAACTGGAATCGTACGTGACCCGCCTGCGCCGTCCGCGCCAACACTCGGCCATCCTGACTGGAAGGTCTGTCCTCAGACCGACTTATTCGTGTAACGACCTGTAACATACAAAAGTAATATCATAATTAGTGATCGTGACTCGTGATACTTAGCTTCGAGTTTCGTCAACCATTGCTCGTGTTTCGTTATATGGCAACATTTGCCCGTATTTCGTTATATGGCAACGTTTGCCCGTATTCGTTATATGGCAACGTTTGCCCGTATTGGTTATATGGCAACGTTTGCCCGTATTCGTTATATGGCAACGTTTGCCCGTATTTCGTTATATGGCAACGTTTGCCCGTATTCGTTATATGGCAACGTTTGCCCGTATTCGTTATATGGCAACGTTTGCCAGTATTCGTTATATGGCAAAGTTTGCCCGTAACTTGCCCGTTATCGTCTTGGACTGTGATCCAGTTCTAGAGGTGGTCGGCTGCAATCACCGTCCGTAATCGTTTGGACCCGTCACGCAGGTCTTCGACTTCGTATCTATCGTTGAGCTGTTTCGTGACTCGGAATGGACCTCTATGTTTAGGAAGCAACTTGTGGCTGCTGCCCGTAGGAGCGTGACTGGTAATCTTCACCATGACCAAATCACCTTCGTTGTATTTGGTAGCTTCTCGTCTCGTTTTGTCGTAGCGTTCTTTTTGGAGTCGCTGGTCGTTCGTTATGTGTTCTGAGATGGATTCACGTAATTCGTTTAGGTCTAGTCTATGTAGTTCAGTTTGGATTTCGTGCTTCTGGCGCGTGTTTGGCATTGTGTCCAAACAAAGCTTCCGTAGGTGTTGCATTTATACCTTTATTGAACGATGTATTGAGAGCACTTTGTACTTGTTTTACGTACTTGTCCCAATCGTCTGGGTCATTACTAGCCGATGTTGTTGCGAGTGCACTAATTATTGTCTTATTATAACGCTCGCTCTGACCGTTAGCTCTCGGTGATGCTACTGCGTTTAGTATATGTTTTATTCCGTACGTTTGGCAAAATATTTTAAATTTTTGGGACGTAAATGCTGTGCCCCTATCACTAATTATTCGGCTTGGCACGCCAAACAAATATACGATATTAGTTAAGATTTCTATTACGTGTCTCGCTTTTTGGTCGCGCACTGGTTCGACAATTGTAAACTTGGTAAATCCGTCGACAATAACGAATAAGAACTTATTTTTTTTGTTTACTGGTTTCGAGTGGACCAACGTGGTCGATATGTAGAGTGTGAAACGGAACTGGCGTTTTTTCAATGGGATTTAGTTTGCACTGCTTTTTGTCCGAACTTTGTTTGTAATATGCGCAGTTGAGGCATGCCCTAATATATTCTGTGACAAACCGTCGCATTCCGGCAAATCAATAATTTGCGCGAATTCTTCGCAATGTCTTTTCAACACTTAAATGTCCGGCGTCGTCGTGGCATAGTCGGCACACTTGCATGCGAGTTGCTCGTGGGACTACCCATGCTTTCTCTCCATTTTCCATTTTTCTATACAATTTTTTTATCCTTGACTTCGTACTCGGTAAAATATTGTTTCGTGTCTCTGTTACACTTTTCTTTTGTTAAAATATGTATTATTCTATTCAATTGTTCATCTTGTAGTTGTGCTGCTGTTATCCATTCGCTTTCCGTTATATCTATCTGGCATACTTCTATATTTAGGGGGTTTCTGCTTAGTGCATCCACATGTCTCATTTTTGTGCCGGGTCGATATTGTATTGCAAATGTGTACTCTTGGACTTCTAGCCACCATCTCCCAATTCTGGGCAACAGATCCTTCTTGGAAAATGTTGTTTTTAGGGCATTGCAATCGGTGATTACCGTGAATTGTATTCCCAGCAGGTATACCCTAAAGTGTCTGAGGGCTAGTACTACCGCCATGGTCTCCAGTTCGTACGAGTGATACTGGTTAATATAAACGTAAATGTTAATATTAATAAGTAATTGAATAAATTCGACTGATTTCTGTTCATTATTTTTTCATTCTTCCAACAGTGAAATAAAGGAAAGGAAGCTTTATTCCACTTCCACTAACGAATAAAAGGGCTCTTAGTACAGTTGTAATGAGCATAATAATGGACCAATTATGAGTTGATTGTGGATAAAATAAATTAAAGAACTGATCTAAACATTCTAAACTTCAGTAATTTGTTTTTTGCGCTACTGTGCTCTATTTCATTGTTTACCGCGGCTGTTTCCAAGACAGTAAGTTATGTTTACTAGTTGCTAAGGATAAAGTCGTCGGTAAAATACTTTGAGGTTCTAGAACGGTAAGTAAATTTACTCAAAACGAATGTGCCATGTAATTTGATAAATTAATGTCAGTCACAAATGTCAGTTTAGTTAAATAAAATGAATGCAATTTCCAATGTTAGTTAAAACAAATCCTGGAGCTTTTAATTTCTCATTTCTTGTAACAAAGTACGCCAGCAAAGATTTTTCATCAATATTTGTACTTTTCTTGGTACACCAATTTTTAAAATGATTGTAGGTACCTTCGTAGCGTCTCTCTAGACTTATCAGGAATGAGAACCGAACACCCCACATTCCAAGCTTCTTCTATTTCGTTTTCGGAATCATTTTCATTAATTTTTAGCACGGAACTCCAAATAATTTTCACAAAAAACTGCAATGGCGGTAACTGTTTACAGATTGCTATAGAAACGTAATATATCAATCGACAATACGGCAACGTGATGCGGAGACTGACAATTATCGCATTTGAATCTGTATTAATTATTAATTTATTAAAAATTCTTTTTACCGGATTCAGTAGCGCAAAAAACGTCATAAGCATCACGAACGTTAAGGACTACCGATCTCAGACAATAATTGGAGTCGTCGCTGCGCTCCTCCTCCAAACTATTGTCTTCGATCGGTAAAATGTCCTTACCGTTCTTAATACTTAATATACTATTTTGTACTCTACAACTGGAAACTAGATAGCCGCGCACGCAACTGACGATCGGAAATGTCAATTTCCCGCACTAATGCTGTAAAGTAGAGAAAAAACACTGGACAATGGACATGCATATTTAGATACATCCATTATTAATTCCTCCTAAATTGAAAGGTAATGTATATTTATTATACATAAAAAAGGTACAAACAAATAACGTCAGGGCCCAACCTAGGGGGGGGTATGGAGGGGTGTCACACACCCCTCCATTTAAAGAGAAGTCGGCAAATCGCAACATTTTTTAAGTTCCATACATTCCAGCATTCTAATATATTATTCACCGTGTAACAAAATAATTTTTGTTCATGCCTATTCTATTACATTATTAGCCCTACAACCAATTAGCTTCGTATTCATTGTCCGAGTCTCCTGTGTGTAAGTCGTGAGAATATGTATAAACAAATCGTATTAATTGTGCCCTTCTCGGAAGAGATCTACCGTTCGACTAGTCTGCTGCTGTACACTGTACTTTGGCGGTATCACCTACAGGGAATTAATTGTCCTTCTACAATCTGCCAAGTTATATGTTTACCAAAAACCTGTAGCAATTGGTATTAAAACTATAAAGGGACGTTTCAAAATAAATCTGGATACTGATAACATTGTCAAGCTCTTGAAGCTGTTGGAAAATAAAAATAAGGATACGTTAATATTAATAATGTGGAGCGGGTCTAATGAATTGTTTAGTTATCATTTTAATATTACAAACCCTAATTTTAGTAATTTACTACCGTAAATAGATAAGTATTATGCGTTTTTAAAAATATTTTTGTTAAGTTTATGTAATATTAGAAGTTACTCTAGTCGCACATGCCTCGCACCTATTCGAAGACCTCGTCCATTGATTATCACGTCATCCTGGTATTTTTGAAAAATTTATTTGACAATCAAAATTGATCTGTGCATTTTAAAATTTAGTGTAAATAAACATGGGTAGATATAGAAAAATTCTAGTGCAATGTAAACCTACAAACGCGTTACTTTCGAGTAAATCACAAAGAAAAAAGAAATATTTATTTTTTTCGTTTTTACTATACCTATGCGTGAAAATACGATAATAATGTTGTTTTTTTGTTTAACTAAGTCGGCAATTGGTAGATTGACACCCCTCTACTAAGAGTGCTCTAGGACGGGCTCTGAATAACGTCTTACTTTTTTAAAAGGAATGAAGGGTTTGGAGCTATTTTCAAAAAGGTTTCGATATGTTTTGGTTACGTAGACTCGTACCTGCTCTTAGATTTTTTGGGAAATAAATTAAGGACTGCAACATTTGCAGCCTCCCGAATGATTGGAGGAGTGCACAAAATATCACTATCATTACGTCCGACATTTCAGAATAGTTTAATTTTAAAAAGAAACGTCATAAACCACAAATAATCGAATTTCTACAACTTTGTTTGAAGAAACAACACCTTAGTAACCTTAGTAACCTGCGATAACTAATAAATTTAAATCCAAATCCGAATTTAAATTTACTTCTTTGCTTATTATTAATTACCTTCTTCGTACAAAAAATAGCATACAAACCTCATGCGTGAAAGAGTCATCCGCGCATTCGCGCAAATGAAGGAACTCGCTCGCTGCGCTCGCTCGTTCTTCAAAACAGCGCTCATGCAGGATAATCGCATTCCCGCATTTGGTTTGTAATATACTATTTCATGACACTTCGTTACGTCTTTCTTACAGTGTGCTAGATGGGAGAGAAAATCCCTTTGGGGAGGAATTCTTCAGCCGTTAGAATAAGGAGATGTTTTTAATTTCTTCAAACGAGGAGGGAATTTTTGTTTTTAAAATTAAGCAACTTATTATTTTAGCTTAACACTTGTTAAGTTGGTAAAAAACTGCTTAACTATGGGGAGCATTACAAATTTCTCATGTCAAAATCTACATTTGTGATTGGCTGCGGCCAGGCCGGTTTCACTTTACCCTCAAAATTGTAACGGAAGCCTTTTTAAATTCTTGCATCTTAGAGCCTACTTACTAAGAAATGCATGAATTAAATATTGTTTTTTTCTTTATCGTAAGTATGCCTTGCAAAAAACGATCATCAAAAACTAATATTAAATTTTCTTTACTTTTACTTGTACCGCTAAACAATATTTTAATTGCAAAAATTAAAAAAAACATGTTTTAAGTAACAATGGGATTTTTAGGTTGGTGAATCTGGCAACGCTGCATGTAGGTATAATGCAAGGAGCACTGAGCAGACCGGAACTGACCGGAACCGTATCAACCCTATGGAGCAGGGATGCAAGGGCAGTGAGTACTAAATTTTATTTCTAGTTATATTTTTGAGTCCACGTGCAAGGCTTTACTAGTAATTATTACCCATGCTACTTTTTTTTTTTCTTTAGTTACAAAAATACACATTACTTGGTAATTAACGGTTGAAGTTATTTAGTTTGGTTTGCTTTTTGTTGGTTATGTTTAATCATGAAATTTTCATTTTATTATGCTTGGATACTACCTGTTCAATCAATATTGTATTGAATAATCGTTACAGGGTCATAGGAATTAATACCATCAACAATTCTGCAACTGAAATGTACATTCCGTATGATTCCGTCCATAATTAAGTATTGTTCGCTGTCGAATTGTTACATTAATTGACTGTCGCAGCATCAGACGGACAGGAGGAATAACCCCAAGCATTCAAGTATTACAACTGTGACTGCCAAAACAGGTAATATATTTTCACTGCTATTAAACATTACCATTATTTAGTTTATTGAACAAAAAAATGGTTTGTTTCAATAAATTCACTAATTATTTCACACTTTGTTTGATTTTCAAATATACATCGGGTTTATGATAGTGAATCGTACCAATTTCTGTTTATTATGTTTTGGAATTCATTGTAACAGACCTGAAGACTTTTGCTGATATTTTTTTAATGTCTAGCAGAATTTTGAGTGACCTTTGGCCATTTTGTGCAAAGTTTTAAAAGGAATTACACTTAACGGGTAATAATTTAATAATATTTAAGTAACAAAAAGGATGGGATTGATTCAATTATTCATTTGAACTATTAATAAAATTATTTTGTTTTTACTGATCAAGTTTATCTTTTTACCAATGACTAACCTCTTTTCGTTAATGACTTTTTCATTTTTATTAATACTCTACGGTGTACAGTATCCCAATGTACAAACGAACCTCTTCTGTATTGGTTTGCTTATGATCATTTTGCAACAAGTTCTTTCACTGATTGAATTATTTTATTTTTAATGATAAAATTTATCTTCAGAAGGATTGGTTGCATATTTATAGCAATGGTTATAACACTACACTTACTGACACGTTAACTAAAAAGGAAAATTATAAATTAGCTATTGAAAAAGTTTATTCTATTAATGACTCTAATTAAACATTAAAATACATTTCAATTCCATATTTTAGTAATATTTCAGAAAAGATTGCTAAAATTATAAATAATACAATAGTATATTAAGTATTAAGAACGGTAAAGGATGTTTACCGGTTGACGACAATTGTTTGGGGAGGAGCGAATCGATGACCCCAATTATTGTTGGGAGACCGGACCCTTTTAACGTTCGACATGCGTATAACGTGTTTTGCACGATCGCAATAAAAAAATTGATTTAATATTTATATTTCAAAAAATTATAAGAGTACCTACCTATACAGGGTGTAACACAACTTAGCCGAAAAAATTTAACCATATATGCACTTTTAAATAAGAAATCGATTTGTTAAATTTTTTTTTAATAAAAGTCCAACAGAAAACGAGATAAAAATTGTTAAAGTTACAAATTAATGAAAAAAAAAAACATTTTCATTAATTTGTAACTTTAACAATTTTTATCTCGTTTTCTGTTGGACTTTTATTAAAAAAATTTTAACAAATCGATTTCTTATTTAAAAGTGCATCTATGGTTAAATTTTTTCGGATAAGTTGTGTTTTGTTTTTTTCATTAATTTGTAACTTTAACAATTTTTATCTCGTTTTCTGTTGGACTTTTATTAAACATTGTTTAACAAATCGATTTCTTATTTAAAAGTGCATCTATGGTTAAATTTTTTGGGATAAGTTGTGTTTTGTTTTTTTCATTGATTTGTAACTTTATTACTTTCCCATACCACCACTGGTATATACAGTGAAGTCCATTTATTATGCAATATAGGCATGTTGCAAGTTAATTGGTGTACGCACTTTACCATTGGAATATAGGCAACCCATTATACACTGCTAACCACTCTTGCCCCTGCCTACTGATGAATTTAAATTTTCAATTGTCAGGAATGTATTATTATTATTGTTTTTTTACCTATTAAATTTTTTTTAACTAAGAACATGTTCTATTTTGAGGTTAAACTTTCATGTGTTGCTGATTTCGGTTAGATCATAGATGGTTAGATAAAAAAAAATTAGCTAACTGTGTAATGGGTTGCCTATATTCCAATGGTAAAGTGCGTACACCAATTAACTTGCAACATGCCTATATTGCATAATAAATGGACTTCACTGTATGGGAAGTATTGATATCATGAAAATTTTCGAAGTCGAGATTTTCGCGGAAATACGTGTTTTGGACCTCCAGGACCCCAAAAAAGTGGTCTAGAAAAAATGTCTGTCTGTGGGTGGGTGGGTATGTATGTATGTATGTAACGCCTCTAACGCAAAAACTAGTGATCCGATTTTGATGAAATTTTAAATGAAGGGGTATATCGAAAATTCATCGACAAAATAAGCTTTTCAAAAAAATCCGAAACCGGAAGCGGAAGTTAGACATGTTTTTTTGGTATCATTTTTTTCAGAAGCGGAATTTTGAAAATCTGAGTAGGGGATATGAAAGAAGGGCATAATTCAAGGGAAACAGTTTTTTACCGGACTCTCTAACTTCAAAATGGCGGTCGCTATGAATTTTTCAAAATTTCGACTTTAACGCTCCGTAACTCAAAAACCAGTTATCTGATCAGGTTCCGCAACAACTTGTTTGAAAGCCCTTTGGCTGTACTACACCAAGAAAAAAATTATTTACTAAATCCAAAAACGGTTTGAAAAATTATTACAAAAAAACTGTCCACAGGATTTTGTTTAAATTTTCTATACTCTCCATATACGCTCCATTTTTGTTTTTTGATGAATGCCAGAATTTCACTGTGGCGCCCTCTACGACGTTTTGAAAATCGGGAATTGATGCTCCTATAGCGCCCTTATTAATCAAAATATGAAAAAAGTTTGAATATAAAAGTTGTTCGGTAGGTATATAGTTTTGCATTCTCCTAAATGTATATCAAGTATACAGGGCGTTTGCTTTCCACAGTACAATAAGCAACTTTGTTATTTTAAATCAAACACCCTATATATTATTATATAATTGAATGCAAAATTAAATTGTCTAGCACGTAGTATAAGGTGTTCATATAACTAAAATGTACGGTTGATGAGAAATTCGTGAATTTTGGATATTATGTTGGACTCCGGAAACGATCGCCGGTCGGTAGCGATCGTCCGGCTTCGCCAGCTGTAATTTCTAGCCGTTGCCTACAGATAAATGGGTGTCTTTCTTCTGTTCATATCGAATCCGTCTAGTCTCGTTTTTCTCACTAGGCATTCAAATGCTTATCAGGGTCTGCCTCGCGAACTATACTGTTGAATACCAAAAACGAAACGTTTATATTTAGTATGCGAAAGTCCAGGGGAGGTTTGCACCTCCACTTTTTTTATCTCGTTTTCTGTTGGACTTTTATTAAAAAAAATTTTAACAAATCGATTTATTATTTAAAAGTGCATATATAATAATAATAATAATAATAATAATGTCTTTTATTAGGCATAGCGCCCACCCCAGCATACAAAAATAAATTTATAATATATAATAATAAAATAAACTCAATAAATACTACTCAGAGCAATATGGTTAAATTTTTTCGGCTAAGTTGTGTTACACGCTGTATAACCTTACTTTTTTATAAATTGACTGAAAGCCACGGTAACCATAGCAAAGAATATTTAACATATAAATATTCTTTGACCATAGTTATCATGTCTACAATATAATGAATTATACTACTTTACTGTTCTAGAACGGTAAGTGAATTACTTACTGTTTTGTTACGCCTAGCAACCAGTAAATGCAGCTTACTGTTCTGGCATCGAATCTAGTAAGTAAACAAAAAAGACCGATCGTGCAAAAATAAATATAAATTCACTTTTAAAACAAATAAAAATATTCTACTCTCTCACTCTTTTCAGCGTTAAAGATAAAACTAATGATTTACTAAAATCGGGTATTTATAAATTAAATTGTTCACATTGCAATTCGGTCTATATGGTCAAACAATTAGAAATTTCAGTATTAGGCAAAAAGAACATATCCGTTGTTACAAATATAAACATGCACATAAATCAAATTATGCTAAACATTTGTTAGAACAAAATCACACATTAACATCTAATAATACAATTAAATTTTTACACTTTTCTGATAACAAAAATAAATTAAACATTTTAGAAGCTTTTGAAATTTAGAAACACACAATAGAAGATGTCTTTAATGGATCAAGTAGTTGCTATATAAATAATTATTCATTTGTTATTAAATATCTTATATTATGCTTTTGACAATGGCACATTGATGCCGCAATACGTATTAAGCAAATAAATCTTATTACTATTTCCCGTTAAAATCGATATTTTATTTAATATTTATTATTTCTATAATCATGGATTATTTTTCGGTTTAACCCTAGGTGTTTTTTTCACGGGGATAGTTATTTAATACTTATCTCCCAGTTAGTAAGTCCAGCTCATTCTATTTTGGAAATATCTTGTATACACGTTGTCCCTTGAAATTTTGAATACTAATAATGTAGGCACTGTGATTTTGTTCTTCTCGATTATTATAATAGATTGCCATGGTTGTTTATTACCAATTAGAAATTACTATTTATTGCCCGTTGCTTAGTAATTTAAAATATTTGACTCGACTATGTAAAAAGTGAGCGTGGTAACTAAGCGCCAAGTAATGCATTCTAATGTCCGTATTCAAAATTTCAGGGGACAACGTGTATATCCTGTGTACGTTATTCTCTGTAATTCTTAAATTCCAAATTATATCTGCAAAGTAAGGTTTATTAATTGTGATTTCTATTGTTGCAGATCAATATGGAGAGACTTCGTAACTTCAGTTAAGTTTTATATGCGAAGGAATGGGAATCTGCAAAACTCACTTGGTTGTCTAGAAGATAGTTTTTCAAGATTTATTTGATTTGATCGACGTTTTTGTTGTTATGAGACTAAGAAAAATATCATGATCTGGACAGGATAACCGAATATCTCATCATGATTAAGCAATCCGATATGAATGATTTTAAATCCGTGTATTCCATACCTGACACTGAAAGGCAAAATGAATATCGAATGAAGAAGAAAAAGTGTAAAAGTGATTTTAGTGCCTTAGCTGTTGTTATGTCCTAAAACTAAACCCTTCCTTTTTGTTAGATGGTTAATTCTTCCAGTTAGGAGTTATTTTTGTGTAGGCATAGTTAATTTTTCATCACAGAAATATTTTCAAATATTTGATTGGTTTTTGTTCACAGTTTTTTTGATATTTCAGGTACTTCTTGTTGGTTGCTGACATCTGTTTCTATATTCTGGTTTTGGTATCTCCAGAATACTTTTCAAAGAATAATAAAATGAGTACCGTCAAACGGGGTTAAATGAATCAAAAAAGTTGGTTTTTTATTGCTCTCTGCGAAACTATGAAAAGAAAAAATATGCAAAAATTAATGTATTTTCTAGCACACCTTACCCACCATTGTGGGCCGTGGGGTAAAGGGAATCGGCCATTTAAATTTGCGTTTTATTCGTTTTAGACTAATACTGGGTAAAGTGAATCAATAGGAAGGTATAAAAAGGTATACCGTAAAATGGGGTGAATAGCAACACTTTTCAACGATCTCGGTCGAATAGCTTTTTTAATTGTGAATTTTTTGATAATAGTTATTTTTTATACAAGACGTGTATAAAATTCTATTTTTTTCTATAGCAGATGTTAAAAAAATAAGAAAAATTTGTAAAAAAAAACAATTTAAAATTAGATTATATTAAACCCGAAAATCTCAGTAGCAAAGGTTTCCATTCGGTTTCCATGGAGTTACTAAACTACTTTATCTATCCTTGCGGTTAAAGTGTTACTTTATCTACCCTTGCGGTTAAAGTAATACTTGATCAACTATTTTTAGTCGAACAAAGCACACTTTAACATCTGCTATAGAAAAAACTAATTTAGCGAAAAGTCTTATCATACCGAAGCGCGGTGTTACTTTGCAACAGTTTTGTTACGTTTTGCAATATAATTCATAGTAACATTATGTCCATCTATTCCTGGCTGACATATGTGATATTTTCAGGTATTAGCTATCGATGCATAACATTATTTTGCTTTAAAATTCCCTGCATAACGTTTTAGAATTTTTTTAAAAAGTGCAAAGTCACCCGGCTGAAGTGTCATTTTACACATCCACAGAAAATCAATTACATTTCCATGTCACACCAATGCTTGGTTACTTTACACGTAGTAGTGGAGCACTCGAACGGGTTTTCTTAATTAATCCATTGAAAAACTTCAAAAAAACTCCAAATTTATTGGTAAAAAATATAATTTTAAGCTTTAAAGTAAATATAAATTCTTTGCAAATACAAAACCTTAGAATCTAGGTAGGTAACTCAAAACATTAGGTAGTAAGTACTAGTAGGTGGGTAACTTTAACCTTAGAAATTAGCAGGGTTGAGATGATTTAAATCATTTGATTTAAATCACGATTAAAATCATGATTTAAATCAACGATTTAATTAAAAAAATCGTTGATTTAAATCACCGTTTAATATTACGCCAAAATAACAAAAACAAAACAAACCTAGTGAATTTCAGTAATGAACACACACTGCTAATTAAACAAAGCTTTATTTAAACAGAAAACTGTCGTATACAGTAACAATATTAGTATTTATATTTATAATACTATTTATATAAAAATAAACAAAAACGAACATTCATACCTACTGTATTCCATTGAAGATGGTAAATAACTATCTTATTGTTTATTCTTGACCTTTTAACAAACAAATGGTAAATAACTATTTAGAATTAGAATTGAAATGTTTAAAAAGGAAAACAAGCTTTGCGGCTTTTTCAGTTCCGAGGCGGTTGCGTATTACGGAATGAACCAGTCCAAAGGTAGAAAAAATTGTTTCAACAGATGCTGATGATGCTACGGCACATAATAGCGCAGTAATTATGGGAATTAAATTGTTTATTTCTGGAACGTCTTTTTGTGATTTCCACCATTCAATTGCTGTGACACTGGTTAAAATTTCATTGTTGAACATTATACGTTTGAAGATGCTTGGTGACTTGGTTTCTAATTTTATTAATAGCGACAACAAACCACTATTTGCATAAAGGCTTCCTGTCGCCTCTAAAGCTGATTCTTTCTCTTCTTGCGATAACTTAAATTTTGTTTTTGTGGGATCTAGTAGATAAGCTAGCAAATGATACGGCGTTAAAGCCTACAAATACCGTTTCTTAAACAAACTGGTTTGCTTTATAGTAATGTCCGTTTCATCAAATACTACTTCCAGGTCTTTCCATACTTCTACGGCATCAGATAAAGTTGCATTCTCTCGTTGAAGTTTATCGAGTGCAACAGCTATTGGTTTCAAAATTTCTAAAAAACCTTTTGCCAATCTTTTCAGGTGAATATCCGACACTTTCCTCAAAACATTACTATCAATGTGGTCTTTGTTTTCTTCACAGATTGTCAGAAGTTTTTGTCACTCCTGAACATACGTTTCAAGGCAGTCTGCCAAAGTATTCCAACGAACATCTTGTGGCAAAATCAAGGCTTTACCCCCTGCGCTCTTATACTTGGCACTGGCTAAATGGTTATTTCGGAAATATTTAATTATGAGCACAATATTTTCTTTAATATCTTTAATTTCCAAATCCTTTGACAGCAAATTTAAAAGATGCGCAGAACATCCATAAGTAATAATGTTCACATCCCTTAGTTCATTTTTACTTTCCCATACCACTACTGGTATAGGGAAGTATTGATATCATGAAAATTTTCGAAGTCGAGATTTTCGCGGAAATACGCGTTTTGGGTCCCCAGGAACCCAAAAAAGTGGTCTAGAAAAAATGTCTGTCTGTGTGTGTGGGTGTGTGTGTATGTGTGTATGTAACGCCTCTAACGCAAAAACTAGTGAACCGATTTTGATGAAATTTTAAATGAAGGGGTATATCGAAAATTCATCGACAAAATAAGCTTTTCAAAAAAATCCGAAAGCGGAAGTTAGACATGTTTTTTTGGTATCATTTTTTTTAGAAGCGGAATTTTGAAAATCTGAGTAGGGTATATGAAAGAAGGGCATAATTCAAGGAAGACAGTTTTTTACCGGACTCTCTAACTTCAAAATGGCGGTTGCTATGAATTTGTCAAAATTTCGACTTTAACGCCCCGTAACTCAAAAACCAGTTATCTGATCAGGTTCCGCAACAACTTATTTGGAAGCTTTTTGGCTGTACTACACCAAGAAAAAAAATTATTCACCAAATCCAAAAACGGTCGCGACGGCGCTCTTCCAAAAATTTTGACATTTTTGAAAAATTATTACAAAAAAACTGGTCTAAGGAATTTGTTTAAATTTTCTACACGTATGCAGCTTGGTATTAGCTACATTTTTGTTTTTTGATGAATGCCAGAATTCCACTGTGGCGCCCTCTACGAGATTTTGAAAATCGGAAATTGATGCGCCTATAGCGCCTTTATTAGTCCAAATATGAAAGAAGTTTAAATATAAAAGTTATTTAGTATATAATTCTGCATTTTCTTACATGTATATCACGTATACAGGGCGTTTGCTTTCCACAGTACAATAAGCAACTTTGTTATTTTAAATGAAACACCCTGTATATTATTATATAATTGAATGCAGAATTTAATTGTCTATCATATAGTATAATGTATTCATATGGCTAAAATGTACGGTTGATGAGAAATTCGTGAATTTTGAACTTTAAAACAGTGTAGGGTGAAATTTATAAGTGCCGATATGTTCAAGTGACCATGCGCGGGACGGGAATTCCTTGTCGCCGGCTAATCCTAGCAGCCTATGAATATAAATAATCACACATGCGCAGATGAACACAATCGGCACTTGTGTTAATTTTCAAGTTTAGTTTATCGGTTGTGGCGAACTATACTGTTGAATACCAAAAACGAATGTTTATTTTTAGTATGGGAAAGTCCAGGGGAGGTTTGCACCTCCACTTTTTAATGCTTTTCCTCATTTTCGTCATATCAGCTGCATTGTCAGTTACAAAACTTGTCACTAAACAATTATAAGTAGTTTTGCACTTTTGTATTAAGTCAACTGCAATGCTGGTTAAATAGTCGCCCGTGTGAGCATTTCCAGAAGTATCGATGCTTTCTAATAAGTAACTGTTACCTTCTTCTGTTGTTACAGTAGCACAAATAATTGGTTCATTATGCACATTTGACCAGCCATCGATAGATAAACATACAGCTGTACCCGCCAATGCGGCAAAACATTTTTGTTTTTCTTCATTAAATATTTCTTCCAATAAATTGGAAGACAACGCAAATCTAGAAGGTGGTGAATAACCGGGACGTAACATTTTTATAGCTTTTTTTACCTCTGGGTGTTCAATACACCTAAAACTACTATTAGTTGCATAACACACTTTTGCAATTTGCTTGTCTATGGAATGTTTTAGACCTTCTGTGGTACGTACTAAAAATGATGCTAGTGATTCACTAGAGACACTAGATGCCGTAGATGTTATCTTTTCTCTCTTGGGACGAGGTGAATCTGTTGTGGAAGTGCTTGGATACGACAAGGCTTCGAATGATGAAGCAGCTAGAGTAGGTTGATTTTCTTCTTGTAAAATTGAATCGGTGAGTGGAAGAACAGTATATCTCCAAATTTACCATTTTGAGAAAAACAAGAAAAACTATTTAACATAAAAACCATTGATTTTTCCACGTTTTGATGCATTGTCAACTTGTTGTAATGATGGTCCTTAATAAAGTCCTGCACAAAAAAAGTTAAAAATATGTTGGTGACGAAAGTTATTAACAAATATACAACGTGTACATATACTGTTATTCCACTCAATTAAAAAAAATCATTAATTTACATCAATATTGTTTTTATTTAAGGAATACAAACGGTATACCATTTTGTTTACTACAAAAAATTATACATAGTATTCATGGTCCTCCTTGGTGGTTTTCCAGGAAGTCACGTGGTAATAGAATTTCAAGGTCTCTCCAGATACATATTGAAGAATTTTCTTTAGATCCGCGATTTTGTTTTCATTAATAGGGACTGCTTCTTCATACGCTATCTCCTTTGGTAGTTTTGGATTGACATTTGTCTTTAACAGTTTGAATGTGGCAGACATGAGCCCCCCTATAAATTCGTTGACAGTAACGTAACCAGGAGTTTCACTGTTATATGTGAATTGCCTGTAGTGGGATACTGCAAAATTCTCGTTTATTTTTCTGTCAATTGATCTACAGCTTTTCTTGTAGAAATTTGAAATCTATAATATCTGTATATCCAACAGTAGTAAGAGTAAATGGTAGTTTTTTCCTGCACGTTTCCATCATTTTTTCATATTCGCTGGGAAGATAAACGCGATCGGATCTTCTCACAAGCCTTTTTAATGTTCCGAAGTCCCTATCACAGGGTAAGAACGAATGTCCACGCACAGGAAAATAATGAACAATTTTGTGAAATCGTTTGGTAGCTGCTAAAGTCATTAGAAATCTTACCATTGTATTGTTACGGTTTTGGCCTGGGCATCCGTCCGAAAATAAGTGCAGTTCTTTTATTTCTGGAGATATTTTATTTAGTATATAATCTAAAAGAAAACTGCATACTTTGTTGGGACCTTTGTATGCCTGTCCCTCATAGTATGTATAAAAATGTCCTGTATTGTCTTTCAAGTTGTGTATTTCAAAGGCATACACCCACAACTGGCGTTAGTAAAATATCTCCTGAACAGGTATATTGGGGAGAGGTAAGTTTTGCATATAGTCAAAAGTTATACCACACACATCATTTCTTTCTGCACATAATTTTGTAATGTCTTGAAGTTTTGTATAAAACTTTTTTGCCCGTCTCTTATGGACCATTAATTCGGCAGCAACCACCCTTTTCGGATTATCATTAAGATGTTGGTCCTTTAGTCTTGTCCCCAACCTTTCACACTCACTACAGACATCCACCTGGGGTCTACCAAATCTTAAAGAGTAGTTTTCGTTGAAATATTTAAGATAATATTCGTATTTCACTTTCTTGAGATCGGGCCACTTCATTATAAACAAACTGTGCATAGTTTTAACATTCAGTTTTGAGTCCAAATACTGTACTGTCTTAGAACTACTGTAATGTGACGTTTTACACGGAAATGACTCTATGTGAGCTTTAATTTTGGCTGTACAATCGGCAGGTAACACACGAGGTCGATTATTGTGCTTACCTCTTAAATCTGCTGGTGATTTTCCCGCCTTCAAAAGCGTATTCAGACGTTGTAATCGAGCATTGGGAATTGCATATGAGCACAGAAACGCATTTTTGCATACAGGTATTTTATTACATCCATTCATAACATGGTATGAGAATGTTACGGTTTTCATGCAGTTTTTGCTGCTTTTACGCCGCCTTCCTACGGGTTTGGCTTCCATAAGCCCCAGTAAATAAATATCTTGTTCATTTTTGGTTTGCATTTCCAACAGTTTAGACAGTATGGCTTGCTTTTCATCATCCGTGATTTGTTCTGTACATCTGTCGCGGCATCTACAAAATTTCATATTTATTATGATTAAACCAAATATTCGTTAAAATGTATAAATTACTTACTTTACTTCTTTTACAGTTTTCTTAGCAATGACTGTTCCTACCGTATTAATGTATTCTTGTCCATGAACACGAGCAAGTTTTTTGCGGTTTTGCTTCCACGAATATGAAATTTTCTTTCGCTTCTCTCTCATTGCCAGTGTCAGTATCACCATCACTGCTAGACGTTTTTGCTTATCTTAACTATCTTTATAACAATACACTTGTGCATTAACCACGACTACTACTGATACACTGAAAGAATAATGCATTATTGCAATGTGTATTAAACTTTTGACAACTCCAGCAAAGACAAAGAGACAAATGAGTGTAAGAACAATACAAGTGCGGTTTTTATACTGTTCTTGCACTCGGTCTGAATCGCAGTAGCTTGTTTGATGGTTAGAAAGTGAGGCGCTTGTACTGTTGTTTCACCTATCGATAGGTCTTCACATTTGAAGTATTTTTGCTATCTTAGTTCAAAACGACATTTTTGGCGCTTGTATTGCTCTTCCACTCACCGATTCAATTGGTGTTTCAGATATTGGTAAATCACTTTCACCACCCGAGTCTATTGCAGTCACAGATTTATTGTATAAGCACTTAGTATGATGAAATTTTAATCTCTGAACAAGTCCCTGCATTTCTTTTTTACAGATTTTACACACTGCCCTGCTTCCAGTTTTACCTTTTAATTTGCCAGGTTTTTCTATAAAATGTTTCCAAATTTTGTCATTCTTCCTCCCAGACATATTACAGTATTAATTTTTTTTATTATATAATAATCCCAAATAACAGTTAATTATATTTGCTGAAGACTAGTGCAGTGCAGTGCAATAGCAACTAACAACTGATGAAAAAGGAATTAAACTGAATTGCATTATTAACATGTTACTGCTTGCTTAGTGCTTACTAGGTAAAGATGGGATGAACTTGCACCTTCAGGCACAGACTTGTATGCAAGAAAGGACAAATATAAAGTTGCATATTGCCCAACTTACATATAGTAACCTATTAGTGCATGTGTATTATTACAAATTTAAAAAAAAAAAGAAATAGATAATGTTTGATTTAAATCAAAAAAATCCGATTTAAATAAAAAAAAATCGATTTTTTTGATTTTTTAAAAAAAATCGTGATTTTTATCCACCCTGGAAATTAGGAATACTGCTAGAACCAGTCTTAGAAGTTAAACTCTTCTGCACCAAATTGGAATGTGTGGATTCCTCTTTTTACATCTGGAGTTTTTAAAAACTTCACAATATCGTCCTCACTCTGTTGGGAAATATCATCTTGTTGGGGAAAAACAAACATATTATTTCTCTTCTGTCTTAAATATTTTATAATCAGATCTGGTGAATTAACCTCTTCAATTTGTCCTACAAAGTGCTTCACTGTTTTCTTAGAAGCTAATTTTATGACAACAAACTCTCCTACTCTTGGAATTTTAATTTCTTCATCCATGTCTTCTGGAGGTGCGTTATTCTCGTCCATGCTTATTTCCTTTTCATCATCTTCGGTAGCTGACAACAAGTCTTCAGAAGCAACTGATTTTCCAGCAGTAACTTTCAACATTTTTTTTCTTCGTGGTGCGTCTCGAGATGTTGAGGGACTTCGCAGCTCTTGTAAATAGTTCAACAGTGATCCACTTATACTTTCAGAGACGTGTTGTTCTGCTCTCGTTGAAGGCAATCTTTTCATCACCTCATGCGGATTGAACGGAATAATTCCTGTTCCACGGAAAGCCCCTTCGATTGTCTTTTTATTGGTTAAATTCAGTTTTTCTGTCAGTTTCTTTAATAGTGTGGGAAAAGAAGTTTTATTCAAACTTTGATCGCGAGGATTCTGTATTTTATAATCCAAAAGGATCTTTCTCCATAATTTCTTAAGGGGCGCATAATAGCCCACATCTAGGGGTTGGGTGATATGTGTTGTGTTTTTTGGTAGGAAAACAAACTTGATATTATTCCTCTGGCATTCGACTATAATGTTGATATTCAAATGGGATGATAAGTTATCGCCAATAATAACTTTTGTTCCTGTTAGTTTTTTCGCCCAAGGAATAATTATTGTTTGGAACCAATCGGTGAACGTGCAGGAATCAAACCATCCCGACTTGGATCTATTATATCGGGCATTTTTCGGCCCCCCTATGGTCCACTGATCGTACAATCTTTCTGCCTTGTAAACTGTATAGGGCGGTAAAACATCGCCCGCTCCGGTAATCGCAAACATAACTGAAGTGGACGCCTTTGAAGTATTTAAGACACGTTCTGGATATTTCATACCACGACGGAAGATACATTTATGTGATCCCGGGTCGTCAGATAGATTTGTTTCATCAAAGTTAAGGATGTTACTGGGTGGGACATTTTCTAAACTTCTTTCTAAATTCTGGAAATAGTTTTCCATTTCCTCTTCCGTTTTCTCTGCACGACTTCTCTTTATGTTTTGACAACTCCTTTTTGACAATCTATTTTTGTACCGGTCTAAAAAATTCAGGCACCAGTCATTTCCAGGAAGATTATTCGGAAATTTTCTTATTGTCCTCCCGTTGTCATCCAGGTATTTTGTGACTACCATTCTGAGGTCAAACGAAGTTAAAGGGCTGCCAAATTCACTAGCTGCCAAAACCACATCCACCATATGTCTCTCTTCGACTGCTGTTAATAGTGTTTGGCCACCTACAAACTTTGTGTGCTTTCCCTTAACTTTGTTCCATAACGTTTTCCAAGGGATGCCATATCGTTCCCCAGCTTTTCTATAAGATAGTTGCCCCGCACGGACGGCTTGTACGGCGTTTCGTACCGTTTCTTAATCATAATTTAGATAATTTCTATTTCCAATCCTTCTTTTATAAACACGCCCCATTTTTTAGTCTGAAACAAAAACCGGCACATTTTATACTACCCTGTGCAAATTCACCCGGTTTCGTATAAAAGTCTCTAATTCGTCCAAAAATATTAATTTTTGTTTGTACCTTTGAATATAATATGTAAACATACCAAGGTAACTGATACAAAACCACAAAGTTTAATTCTAATTACCAAATTAGCCCCACTACCCTTAGCACTCACCTGTTGTTAAAATACGCAAACAACATGAACACAAACAAATGGCTGCAACGAACTCTCTGATGATGCTAATGAAATGCACACGCGTGTAGACATCCTGACGTAGTTGTTGTTCCCGCCAATTGTGACGAAATGCTTACAATGTTGCCAGATTTTTATAAAATATTTGTTCCAGCTAATTTCACCCGCTTGTGTAAAGTCACCAGCAAGTTGCAAAGTAACACCGCGCTACGGTACTTCCTAGAAAGCTAGTACCAAAAATAAAATTTGTAACTGTTTTCAAAAGTACAAAAAAAAATAAAAAGTGCCCTGTTGCGATTCACCTGGCTCTAGGTGTCAATAGCAACAGTGCTTGATTTAGGAGTTTATTGCGTTTCATAGCCCCTATGCGGCGAAAAACAACAGTAATACGCTTTTAAAAAAAAATGTTTTTGATCATAAGACCATTTTTATTTGCAGTAAAGTAAAAAATACATGTTCCTTAAGGGGAGTATTTAGTAACTTTCTAACATGAAATTTGCAAAATATCGCAAATCTTTGACTAAGTTTTTCACCGTAAATAAAATATATGAAGGTAGTTGCGCTTTTTGAGCAAATTGAAGACCATTGTAGCAATGCAATTGCGTTTTTAAATTTTTTTAATTATCAATAAAATTCAATACAAAAATTAAAAACTCGAAAGTCAGTAAACGCAATAAATCTTGTTCTATATATAATTTAGTAATTTTGCTAACGCAATCGCCTTAAGGATATAGTTTTACACTAATTAATCAATTTAGAAATTCTTTAATATTTAAAGTGTAGCAAAAAAATATACAAATGAAAAATTTATGTAAGCTGAAGTACCGAATACGCAAACAAGTTGCTGTTAGTATAGGCAGCCCATAATGAGCTTTAAGCTTTACAGTTTTACTTATTTTCTAAATGATCGGTTATAGTGTCTATTTAAAACAAATACTGCCAATATTGTGACTTGCGGCAAGCCGTTTTGAACACAGGAAATTAATGAGTGCTACAAAGAGGTCATGGTTTCCATAGATACTTACGTTTATTAAACCAAATTAGACAACAATAATTTGCTTTGAAATACATTTTTTATGAAAATCAAATTTTCTAGATTATTTAATTATTGCTTAAAAATTTACGTAGCCATGAATACCTTCTATCTTTGTCCTGCTACTCATTTTGTTTATGTCTTGATTGTTGCACGCATTCATTTCCTATGTTCAAAACGGTTTTCGGTCGACCTGTATAATAAACAACATCAGAAACTATTTATTAGGGAATGCACTGTAAGTAAAACAAACTGAAACTGTCATATTATGTATATTTTAAAACACATGGTTGATTTAATATCTTGGGTAAAAATTCAAAAGTAATGAACCAGAAACCAGGTAGAAATATTTTATTTATTAGAAAGTTTTATACACAAATTAATAAAACTAGAGAATAAAATTAATTATAATTTAAATATATTAATACCTAACAAATAGCTAACAGCATGGTATAACACTATTATTAAATTAGATTAATCGGGATTAACAACAATAAAGGATTCGCGTATGGACATACCCCGCTTTTTACGTGGATCTACAAGTTCCGGTAAAAGTGCCGTCAAGTAAAACTCACGAAGTTTTGGAATCATTTTGCTGTTCCAGAAAACCTTATCTCTATACCGTGTGTCCCTGGGAAGACGGAACATAGGGATCTTATAATGCTAATTTTTTAAAATGATCCACGAGTGCTTTGAAGCATTCGTCTTGAAACAATTACACGAATCTCACCGATCGTTAACGTTTTGCATGCCGATCATGTATGATCGTCTCCAGATCAAATTTCTGTTTGTGTTTTAAATGTCAATTTACTAAAACCAAAGACAATTAAAGGTTATGTTCATATTAATTTTTTTTAAAATGGGGTCCTACCTTACCTGAAGTACAGTTTAGAGCTGACAATCAGTAATCCCAGTTAAATTACATGTGAAATGTGAAAATTTACTTTAATAGGATGATCTTGATGTATGAACCGAAGAATTTGATGCGACAATCAGCTTTATGATGAAACATGCTACAATGCTAATTGCATAAGACTGAAAGATGAAATAAAAGAAAAGCGAATATTAATCAGTTAGAGTGTACGAATATGAAATCTTTATTTCTACGGCAATTTAATGTAATTAAATAATTGTTACATTAAACGTATTTGATTTTTAAGGAGCCGGATTCTTGCATACCACAAAGGAAAGTTTTCTAACACAGTTTCTAATAATGCGTAACTTGCGAAAAGCCTTAATTGTTCACCTAATCCATCATAATCTGAAAATGATCTTAGAACCATAACGTCAACTGCAAACAAATTATTTTGTATTTATTACCTTTAAAATGATACTCAGTCTCATTTAATTTAATTAAAACACTAGCTAAATTTACACGAACTAATTTGAGTAAATAATTAATAATTTTATTTCTAACTGACTTTCAAGAGCGCGCCTGTCAATTCGTAGGTATTGTAAATAATTGTTGAATCGTTTGTTAGTATAACGCACGCACGTATTACACCTGTATTAGCAAGCGCGTTAAACAGCTGACATAACGACGTCGACGCTTCCACCAAATAGAAATTCAAAGCACTCGTGGATCATTTAAAAAAATTACCATTGTAAGATCCCTATGTTCCGTCTTCCCAGGGACACACGGTATATTACTTCAATAGAGATATCTTTTGATGTCCATACCACAAAATAACACTTACTTCTATTGCAAATGTTTAACTGGCCTTGTACCTATTTGAAAGTAATAATCATGTTACGTTTTTAAATGCAAAAATTCGTGTTTTATTTCGCAAAATTTTATTTTATTTTGCTTCAACATGCTTCAAGTGGTGCAAGCTCCTTTGCTGTATATGGACATTTTACTTCAACTAACCCATCATCTTCTTCTAAAACGCCATCCGGGTATACAGACAGAAAGGGAATTTCGCTACTAACAAACATGCCGCAGGGGGTTACGGTTTTATTCATATTCACTTCCAATTCGTGTATCGCCCTATGTCCGTTCTCCACTCCATATCGCGTTGCGGTGTTTCCTTGTAAAGAATATTTTTTACAGCTGCGGCGCAAGAAGTTGTTCTCCTCATTTTACAAATTCTTCCGAACGTAGATGCCGCCAACCTCTTCATCCTTTCTTCAAGCCACCGGTCACTACGATGTTGTCCTACAGTTGCTTGCGAAAGTTCTTCAGCATTTACAGTAAGATCGTTTAAAAATGCTTCTTTTGCCCGTTCTAAAGCTCCTTCGTCCACTTCGGCTATTATATCACCTGCATTTGGACCGTAATCTAAATCTTCACCTACTGAATGTATTCTTCGGTAATTTTTAATTTGTTTTGAACGATTGCGAATTTTTGTTTCGTTCATTTTTCCTCAAAATTCGCAATACTCGGAAGTATATTTTGCTTCTACGGAGGTGACATGTTCTCGTCCAATTTTATGGAAGTTGCCGACTTGATTGTGCGCTATTACAGCGGCCTCACAAGGCATTTGATATGATCTCTTGAATGAAAAACATACACGCTTTCCTCCTACAAATTTTGCAACATGTCAATTGTATAGTTCGGCTGCATTATTTGTTACATCATAAATCAAGCTACCATCATGACGAGCTACACGTTGTACTGCACCCATAAGATCCTGATATAAAATAGCATCTGCAGAAAGCTTCAGAAATAAATTTTCTTCATTTTCTTTTGGTCCGTTGCAGAAATAGCCTCGTTCAGAACATCCCGAATGGTCACCTAAAATATGTTTTGGTCCATTTAATACAGGGTGTCTCTAAAATATGGTGCCATAGCTTAACCACAGATTCCGGGGATCAAAATAAGACGATTTAACGCAACTTACCTCTGGAAAAAGGTGTTTTTTGAGATCATTTTTTTGTTCAGGATTGTCGCGTAAGTGGTCAAACGTTGATCATCCATAGGCAAAGAAGCTCATATCTCTTTAACAGTTTGGCCAATAGTTTTCAAATTTTTTTTACAGAGAGACATTCTTATTTCAAATATTTTTTGTCTCTTGTTTGATTTCGGTATCTGCCATAGTTTAGGCTGAAAAAATTATTTTGATTGGCTGCAGTACATTTCTTAAAACAGTTCTAGTAATGTAGTTGTCCCGTATGTTGAGAAATAAATCACGAAGAGACAATTGATATAAAGTTTATTACTAGCAAGTATGTAAAGGGTGGCGCAAAATAATCCGAACCATTTCTGAATCAATGGTTCAGCTTATTTTGTACCACCGGTAAATAATAGATTTACAGCAAATGCTCAATGTGACCACCATTTTCCCGGATGCAAAAGTTGATTCTACGCAACAAATTGTCTCTTCGTCGTTTATTTTTCAGCATACGGGACAACTAGAGTACTATATCGTTTTAAGAAATGCACTGCAGCCAATCAAAATAATTTTTTTCAGCCTAAACTATGGCAGATACCGAAATCAAACAAGAGACAAAAAATATTTGAAATAAGAATATCTCTATGCAAAAAATTTTGAAAACTATTGGCCGAACTGTTAAAAAGCTATGAGCCTCTTTGCCTATGGATGATCAACGTTTGACCACTTACGCGACACTCCTGAACAAAAAATGATGTCAAAAAACACCTTTTTCCAGTAAAGAATCACATCCCAAATTTCATCCTAATCGCTAAAAACAATCTTTTGTTATTTAAAAAAATAGAAATTTTTTGAAGATCTTTGGCGTTGAATAGCGCTTTAACGAAGCAATTTCCTATAGAGGTAAGTTGCGTTTAATCGTCTTATTTTGATCCCCGGAATCTGTGGTTAAGCTATGGCACCATATTTCAGAGACACCCTGTATATCATTTTCCAGTTCTTTAACTTTTATTGGTAAGTTGTGTAACTGAGATTTCCTGTATTCACTTGCCTTTGTAATTGCATATCTAAAACTCAACAAATTTTTTGAAAACGCATTCTTTAGCTTTGTTGAGGTTCTCAGTTTTTTGGATAATTCTTTTAATTTATGTGCAATATATTTTTACATTCAATTTTTTGAATTAGCACTCCCGAACCATAATTATGGCATATCTTCACATAATTTTCGATATACACTTCTGTCTCCATCGCCCACTAATTTTACGTATTTTAAACCATACATTTTTATGGAGTTCTTAAATCCCTCGAGAATAATAGCAGCTTCCATACCTGTTGATGGACCGCTCCAGTTTCTATAACACATGTGTACAGCATCAATTTCTCCGTTTTCCTTAGCTAATACAGCTTCCTCTAGAGCAGCTTTTTCCATTTCTTTGACAGCAACAGCACTATAAATATCAAACACTTCTTCTTGGTAGTGCCCATAGGTAGCAGATGATGGAGTTTGGTATATTGAGAGCATTAGAAAACTCTCTAAGTTGTGAGTAGCCTGCTCCAATACTTACGGTAGCAGACACTGCTGCAAAATTCAGATTCATCTGATTGTCCTCCATTTTCTCTGTAGAAACAGTATCAATTTTATTACAAACTTTACATTTGAATGTAAGTTTGGATATGTAACCATGGCGCTTTTCAGAAATTAAATCTACATCTTAGAAAGAACATTTTAATGTATTTTAATGTATGTATAATGTAATGTATTTAAAAAATAATGTATATCCACTATTCGTCTGCCAGTTATAACTGTACCACTGCTACCAGAATCGGAATTACCTATGGCTTCAACTTCTAAATCAGTGGGTGAATCAGACGATGAATCTGGATTTTCCTCATTTTCTTTTCTTGTATTTTCTTCAAGTTAAAGATGTTTTTTACGTTGCTGTACGCATACATCAGATGCATTATTATCTTCAAAGTTTCTTGTATTTTCAACAAAATTTTCAAAATATAAAGTGTTATCATTAGGTTTCACATATACCACAGATAAATCCTCATATTGATCTTCATCAGCACCTACCTCATGTTCAAAATCATCATCATCATGCATGCTGTTTTCGAATTTGGCAATGAAGCTTCATCGAGAATAGTTTCCGATGGCGGAGTTTCACTAAAATTAATATAATATTCAAAATTTGAATGTTATAAATGCATACAAATTTTTGCAATCTCGGAAATATGACAGTAAAGTGTTTATTACTTTATTTGTCATATAGGGACGTAACAACAAACATGATATTGAAGTCGATATACAGGGTGTTCCTAAATAAGTGCGAAAATTTTCATTGTGTTATACCTTGGGTTATTCTGAGAAAAAAGGTTCCTATGAACATAATTATGTCCGGAATTGGTTTCTTACGGAGTTACAGGGTGTTACACTATCTTTCATACTATTATTATTTTCTTATATTTTTACTAAATGAGGTCAAATTACTGACAAACTTGAATTCCTTTGTTTTTTTCTCTGGGGCCACCTGAGATCTTTGGTTTATCCTTCCTCGATTGAAAATATAGAAAATTTGGGATAGTTGCATCATGTGAAATAATCCAGAATACACCTAGGATATTTGGACGTATCGAGAAAATAATTTTTGTTTTAAAAACGTTTAAGGGTTCTTACCTTCTAAAGTTAAGTTTTTGAGATATTAATGAAAATATTTAAATGTTTCTTCTCAAAATAAAGTGTGCGTGAAAACAAAATTACTATTAAAAACAATGTACAAACTAAAACAATTATTTTATTATCATAGTAGCTCATAGATAAATACAAAATAAATGTTATCGAACTACAAAAAATATTCAAAATTTTTCCAGTCCTACGCAGCTTTCTTTCTAATTTGGATAAAATACAATACAAAATAACTCAACTGTCAACAAATTTTGTTTTCAACGCACACTTTATTTTGAGAAGAAACATATAAATATTTTCATTAATATCTCAAAAACTATCAAGTTTAGAAGGTAAGAACCCTTAAACTTTTTTAAAGAGAAAATTATTTTCTTTTAACTAGTGTAACAATATACAGGGTATTTCATTTAAAGAAAATACAAATATGGCAATATCTACGAAAATTAAACTTTTTTTTTACTAAATTTATACAGATTTAGTTAGCTTCTTCAAAGTACTAAAAACTTTATCTAAACAATTTTTTGGTATCTATAATAACTTCCGAGAAAAAAGGTGTTTCCAATTTCGCATTCCACCCTGTATATAAATAATGAAAATAATAGGGGTGGTTTAAGTATCAATAAGAACTTACATTTTCATCCTTTTTGCAACCGATATTTTCCAAGCATTTCTTGCTCGCTTCTTGGCACTTTGTTTTGGAGCTGATAAAGGCTTGCCATATTTGCGACTCATTTAAAATATTTTAAAAAATGCAACTACACAGAATTAAACAATGGCTAACTGCACTGTAGCAAGGCTAACAAACAATGAACTTGTCTTTGCACTTTAAAAGTACCCCATTATATTTTGTGTAATCAACAATTAATATATCATTAAAAGATAATCGATGACTTCATTATATTATAACGAGAGATCAATAAAAAAACCAATTAGGACAGGCTGTGAAATTGAATTATTTTAAATTGGTACTGTAGCCACATCCACAGAACGACATTTCTGACATGAAAATTTAAAACTGAACGCTCTTGTCTAAGTTTTTTATTTGATTATCAAATTATTAAAATATTATTATCAAATAAATAACTTAAAAACTTAGACAAGAGCGTTCAGTTTTAAATTTTCATGTCAGAAATGTCATTCTGCGGATGTGGCTACAGTACCAATTTAATATAGTTCAATTTCACAGCCTGCCCTAATTGTTTTTTTTATTGATCTCTCGTTAGTTTTAGTATTTACCAATATTGCAGTTTTCAAAATAATCTTAGTACCTTTACAGCATCTCAAAGTGAAAGTTTTGCATAGGCTCTTATGAATGCTCTATAGTACCTATGTTTTTCTATTTACATGCGAATTCCTTATAGAATAATTGAATGAAATTTGCAATTAGGTAGAGAGCAATTTAAAAATACTTATGCAGTGATAAACGACACTGTATATGGAATATCAATGGGATTTAAAAAAAAACTAATTTCTAAATTTCCTAAACAATAGTTTAGGAAATTTAAAAATTAGTCATAACACAATTACAAAGTTTCGGGTTTTATTAAGTACCTATTTTATTACAATATTTTAATGGTTTACTTATATTAAACATAGGTTTTTCAAAAATATTATTTTGTCTATAGTACTCGTAGTTTTAATAGAAACATTTCTATTTGTAAGTTTATAGATGAAAATATTCCTTTTATCCCTTACTATAATACCTCACTGTTCAGAGTCCAGGTATAGACATACGCATACAGCAAGAAATTGAAACCTCTTTAGTTCGAACATGTATAATCCGCTTACTTAGATTGCATTTACAGATAAAAACTTCAGTGCTTCTAATGACGTCTTTGCAATTACGCCTAAAGCAAGTGCTGTCTAGTTTGTTGTCTACATTTAGGGGCTAGTGAAAATATCACCAGGTAGAAAAAGTTACTAAATACTCCCCGTCATATTATAACAAGCTAATTAACACTTAATAAAAATATAAAATAGGTAATATACCGCCACTGCTGTGTATCTATTCTGAATTTCAAAATTCTTTGTCGACAGGTTTGTGGTGGGTCAATTTTCCCTATTATTTGATTGAAGTCGAACGCTGTTTCATGTTTTATATTCGGGTAAACAAAGAGTGCAATTTTCTTCCTTTTTTAAGAATATTTTTTCCCTGAAGAAATCTGCTTTTATCGAATCGCCCACTGTCAGAATTATTGCCAACGTAACGTTGACTAAAAAATTCAACCAAGAACCAGTCACCTTCCTTTATGTTTTTCTTCGTAGCAGAATGGACTCCTTCATATTTCTTTCCTTTTCTAACTACGTAAGGTTGTTGAATATAAGTGTCTTCGGCGTTGGAAGGTCTAGCTTCCAAATCCACTTAGTCTTCAAGATATTCAGGTGTGGAAGGGTCACTCTTCCAGCTTGCTTGATCTTCGCACTCGGAGTCACTTTGGAAATCAGCAGCTTTCACGCTACATCCTGGCAAAACACTGACTTTTTTTCTTTGTTGTCTTGGTTTGGGTAAATTATCATCTCGGAGATTGCAATATGTTTACCATAGAATCTTCTACAAGACTATCATCAATACCATCGTCTCGGTCTAATGATTTAGGTAACCTTCACAGCACTTCTTCAGGATTGTGTGGATAAATCCCACATTTCTTGAAACCAGCTAAGATATTACGTTTTTGATTAGGTTTGATTTCTTTTAACAAATGGGGAAATGTAGTTTTAGGAATACAAGGTTCTCTTCGGCCAGGTTCTTTTTTCCATTCAGTCTGGAAGACCCTGCTCTCCTTCATTGCCCAGTCGGCCGGATAGAATCCGGTCGGCTGCGGCTTTGATGCTCTTCTCGTACAAATCCTGGACGCGACCATACTCCTGCCGTCTAAGCTCTCTTCTGCTCCGAACTTGCTCACGAGGTGGTGGCTGCCTAACGCCTCGGTGGACAGGCGGACCGCCGACAATCTGTGGACCAGGGAAGACACTTTGAAGCCATGCCAGCAAGGCTTCGCAGACGTCTTCCCCGGCGACTACCCGCTCGGCAATTTGGCAGCGTTCGCTTCTATGGGGTGGGCTCGGACAAAGTGCACGCCACGGCCTGTTGCGGAATTGAAGCCCCTAGCACACAATGAACATGGATAATTTAAGGCGGGCCCCGCAGCTTCTTCATCCGCATCCCCCAAGTGAGGTGCCCTGGCCGGTGGGCTAGGGTGTGTATTTTGTCTATTTCGTGTAACAGGACCTCACTCAATGGCGGTCGAAAGGGCTGGTAACCCCAACGGCCTGCGCAAAGCCCCTACTGTGATGCCGCTGACAGGGCCCCGGGGAGACGCCCTTCCATAGGACGCCCCCCCGACGACCTGCCAACGTTACCCGGCTCCCAGGACGCGGACCCACAGTAGTTGGCACTTGCCGCTGCTAGCCTCAGCTCCAGAGTTTAAGCCATCGCTTTCGACTAACAGCAAGCTTCCGGGAACCAGATTAGATTAGATCGGTTGTATCTAGCCCCTTCCATGCCTCCCTCTGCCCAACCTTCATAAGAATGTTTAAAATTCCTATTATACTTTTGGAGAATTTCTTTTCACAACTAGAATGAAGTTAAAAGTGAAGAAATAAAAATAAAACAAATTTCAACTTCAAAAATACCTAAGACATTCATTGGCAGGTGGGGTGTCGCGCACCCCGAAGCAGATAGCTGCAGTTTTTGCTAAAACAACGTCCAACACGCTTGCACGTCTAGGAGATACTAAAGTGAATCGTACTTTAAAGGTACTGAAGAGGGCAACACGTTAAGCGTAGAAGTTTTCAAGACTTTGATAATTTTATATGAGTGGGGTGTTGTGTGTGTGATATTTAACTGTCCTTGAACTTGTAACATATACAGGGTGATTGAAGAAATGCTGTTGTATTATTTTTACGGTATGCAGAAACCATCAAATAAATAATGACAATAGATAGAAGTGAATGAAAGTTTAATTAAGGAGATTTTAAAGTAGATGTTACTGTCATCTACAATGAACGATAAATAATAAAATTAATAGTAATAAAATAATAAAACAAATAATAAATAGTATTCATAAACGTTGTTCAAAATGTTGACCCTGCATTTCCACGCACCATTGTGCACGACGAATCCAATTTTCTGATAACAGTGGAAACTGTTGGCGTAAATTCTCTGCAGTGGTATTGATACGACGACGTAACTCGTCGATGGTATTAACTTCGGTGGCATATATCAATCCTTTCATGTAACCCCATAAGAAAAAGTCAAGTGGGTTAAGATCGGGACTACGTGGAGGCCATGAGATAAACCCGCCCCGACCGATCCATCTTTGCGGAAACACGGTGTCGAGGTGATCTCGTACAGCACGACTAAAATGTGCAGGACAGCCATCATGCATAAACCACATGTTACGACGCACAGCCAAAGGTATGTTTTCGAGAAGTTCTGGTAGAGTTTCTTGCAAAAAGTGCAAGCAAGAAGCCCCGTTAAGGCGTGCTGGCAATTCGAAAGGCCCTATTAATGTGTTGTTGACAATTCCAGACCATAGATTTATACTAAAACGATGCTGAAATTTATTTTGGCGGATTGCGTTGTGACGCTATTTCGGTTTCGGTTTTACTCGGGCGCCAGATTTTAAAGAGTTTTCTCTCTAACGGCTTCTCTCCAGTAATCGGTGTCGGAGGAGCGAAGACCTAGGTAACTTCAGTGAAGAATACAACAGGGTGATTAAATGAGAAGGCAACTTACGGTAAATAAACAGAGATTTTATTATCCTGTACAATAACAGAAAATCAAATAAAGTCAATACGGTATATACAAACGGAAAACAGTTTTATCGGTGCAAACGGTAAACAATAAATAAAATCGGTAGCGGTGACGGTAGTCGGAAATAACTCTCTGGGAAGTTTTAAATAATGCCTCCTATTTGAACGGAAAATAAAACTAACTACAGGGAAGCTTTACAGGACGGGACAAAAGGTCAATAATAACCTGGACCGAAATGACGACAGCTCCGCCAGAAGCCAAAACAGCACCAGATTGTTAGAGACGGACTACGGAGTTCCTAGCACTTTGCACCTGGACGACGTGACCACAGCACCGAAGTCACGACGCGCAGACAACAAAATACCAACAACCAGGAATGGCTAACACCCCAAGTCCTGGGTATCGTGGCAACAGCACCGCCAGAAACCAAGATCACCAAGAGTTTGTTGTGTTACACCAATTCCCTACACGGAAAACTACGGGGACTAGTAACTACCCCAAGACCTGGGTATCTTGACCACAGCACCACCCGAAGCCAAGATCACCAAGTACCTGTTGTAGCACCACCAGGACTTTGTGTTTCTTCTCGGACCCCGTCAAAGAAGAAAGCACAAGTTCCTCCACGGACGAGTAACGGAAATCCTAACACTCTCTGGTACTTAAGAACTCAAATGTCCAGGTCACAGCACCGCCAGAAACCTGGACTGTTAAGCTACAAATATCAGAGCACCAGGTCCTATACTTCCACTCTGACACCGTCAAAGCAAAAGCTATAGTTCCAGGTCGGAATATCACAAAGCTAAAACAACTAAATGAATCGGAGACAAAGTCTAAATCTTCAACCCTAACTTAATATTCGGAGATACAACCCTAATGTGGCATTACCAAAATTCGCAGGGTTATTACCTGTATTCGGAGGGTTTACAAAATGATCGGTGACGTCTACTGGATCTCTTCTTCGGCTGGATACAATGTTGAAATTCAACTCTTCAAATTCAACTCCCCTAATAAAGCAAAAATTCTGCTTTTATACGGTCCGGAAATCCTATCGGCGGCGCGGCACGCTCAATGCGACGCTCACGGACAGCGCTGGGTCGCTGGTAGGGGCTCGCCCGCATCTCTGCGGTCTCGGCGAGGTCGCGCGTAAACTACATATATGAACTTAAATATTTTAACATAATATTATTAAACTAACAGAATGAAAGTTATTAATAGAATAAAGAAATAAAATAATTATTTAAACATGTTTCAAACTTAAATATCGGTTTTAAATATAACAGCAGAAATAAAAAAATAACTGTGCCACTAAATTGGGCTAAGTAAAATAAAACTAAACTTGTCTATTTACAGAATTCACTAATTCACTAATTTTTCACGACACTTCGTTACAGCGTGTGGATTTTCTTCAGCCCATATGTGGTAATTGTGGAAGTTGAGAATACCATCTCTCGTAAAACAACATTCATCCGTTACCAATACGTGCATTGGAAATTCTCTATCTCTATTAGAGCGATCTAACAACCACTCGCAAAACTGCTGTCGCAACGCATAGTCGCCTTCGGCCAGTCCTTGTACCCTTTGCAAATGATACGGGTATATAAACCATTTGTGTGCAATGTATTCCAAACAAAGTATTGGGAAACTTCGACTTGTTGGGCAATTTGCCGTGTACTTGTATTTGGATCAGCATCTGTCATATCCAAAATTGTTTCTTCCACATTTACGTCCATTCGATTTAGTCTACCACCACCATGACCTTTTTTAGGTTGTAAATTACCTGTTTCTCTTCCGCGTTGAATTTCGCGCAGAAAAGTATTACAGGAAGGCGTTTGTCGATTTGGAAATCGTCGCAAATACATTCGTCTTGCGCGTTCGCCGTTTTCGTCAGCAGCTCCATACATAATAATCATATCAACGTATTCTTCGTTACTGTAATTAACCATTTCAGTCTAATTAATGACTTAACAAATAACCTACTTAAAATTTGACGTTTAAGTAATTTTGACGTATCTACATAATCAGATTGCCTATGTAAATCAGCGGTTTTCAATAAACGAACACCCATAACTGAGTATTTTGAAGAATAATTTAAACAACAATAACTTTCATCTTATAAAAATGTTATTAAAATTTTAACTGAGTTTTGTTTAAACAACTCCCAAATATTCAACATTTGAATTCAAAACGTAAATTATTACCGTATTTTATTTAAAAAGTGGCCAGGTTTATAAGAACTTTAAACTGTTGTAACTTTCTTGTTATTGGATTTTGATCTAAAATTTATTGTAAAAAAAGCTATGTTTTGGTCCCCTCTAGTTGTCCCTTCAGTTTCCTCCGTAGGTTAGAAATCACCCTGTATTGATCCTGATTTTTTAGTTGCAGCTTTCTATTGATAAGTTAACAAAATTTAATGTTTTTATTTAGAACCCCTTCTTCGAGAGTAAAAGCTTGAGCAGTATATGGACACTTTATCTCCACTATTGCCGTATTGTCCGTTATTGTTATTCCGTCGGGGGACGCAGCCAAAAATGGATGTTCTTCATCGATACATAATCCACGTACGGCAGAGTTGTTGGTTACATCAAAAACCAGACTATTACCGTTGATTGAGGTATTTGGGAAGATGCCTAACCACCGTGCTTTAAAACGACAACGCTTCTTTTTACCCCTCGCTCGTCTCAGCCGTCGGACACAAATAGCAAGTGCTGCCGCAATACAGCAACGCTGTAGTGAGATCAAGCGAAATGCACCCGGTTTACGAATTTGCTATTTACATCGCCAGTTGCGTGCTTGAGCTGATGTTTAGTTGCATTGCAAGGGTAGGCGTTCTAACCTAGTTTGGGAGTCGTTATAGTTGCTTAGATAAATAAAAATATCATATATTATACTATTATGAAATTGCATTTAAAAGCAATAAATACGCCATAAAGGAATGTAAATTAGATTTTCATAGTCCGTTTAATTTAACAAAAATAGTTAGCACCAATAGTTACCAATTTATAAATTTATAATAAGCAAAAATATTTACAATAAACTTATAAAAAAAATATTTATAATAAACAAATAAAAATAATACGAATTTGGCGAATGGTTGAAACAAATTTACAATATTATTCTGCAAAACAAACAGTTTTTTTAGTTGACAATAATTAAAAATAATTAATAATAATTAAAAATATTTACAATAAACTATAATAAAAAATAGGAATTTATAAAAATGAAGTTATGATGTTAAAATCCTAACTTTCCTATGAGGTTTAGCGGATTTAGAAGCTTTTACCTTACTCGATCCTTTTCTCGTAATATTTTCAGTCTCCCATTTTAAACTTCGAAATAATTTAATTTTTATTAATTGGTCTAAAATAATCAATTTATGATCTTTGCAACTATCAAGTTCAAACCCGTTATTCCAATTTTTATTTGCAAAATCTATCAATTGAATCCTAATTTTTTTCATAATTATAAGTCATTTTACAGCATATCAGTTGATGAGTAGAATTGGTTTCGCCGCGATTGCCAAATGGGTAGGAATAAAATGTTCGATATTTAAAGATGTTTTGCAAAATAAAATATTTGAAATGTCCGCTAAAATATTGCAAACGCAGAAATGCAATACTTGATATTCAAATAAGTTTTGCACGGTAAAAAAAAATAAACGCATGATAAATATTAAATTTCGCAGGGTAAAAATAATAAATGCTCAATAAATTTTGCTCGATATACAGGGTTATTCTAATTCGAGGCTCACCATTGGGATCTCGGAAACCGTAAGAGATAGGAGGACGGTTAAATTGGGGCAAAGTTGCGCTATATAGTGCTAATCAATAATTAAAAAAGAAATTTAAACTATCTACCTTAGTTTTTTTATTATGGCCAAAAAACAGAAAAATGACAATTTTGTTTTTTGGACATAAGTTGGTTGTTATTAAAAAATTTTCAAATCTGTTAAAACTTTCTTTAAGCAACTTTTTAGCTGCAATACCGTAGTGGTATCAAAATTTTTGTACCTCGTTTCGGTTTTACGGAATCATCCTCAGGTTTGTTTTTTCTTATGGGCGGTATATTGGACTTTTACAGCATCGGATAGAATTTTTGATGGTGCTTTCAATGATGTATGACATGATGACTTTCGACTGCCAAAAACTGCTGTTATTTGCAGAAATAGTAAATTTAAATAGATTGCCATGGAAAAACTTCTCGAATTATGAAAAGGGTTATTCAAATTCGAGCTCTATGAATATCTCTGCCTCGAATTGTAGCAAATGCATGTAAAATGTTTCTTTTTAATTCCTCCCTATTGTTAATCCTGTTCTTTTAGATTTTATTTTTGAGGTTTCCACACAAAAAGAAATCTAAAGGGGACAAATCAAGTGATCGAGCAGGCCATTCCACAACTCCACGGTTGCCTATCCATTGATTATGAAAATGCTGATTGAGAAAATTTCGCACAGGAATAGTGTAATGGGGAGGTGCTCCGTCTTGTTGCGTCCATAGCTGTCCTAACTGTAATAAAGGGATGTCTTCAAATAGTCCATAAACTGAGTCCTCAAAAAATTAAGATTCCGTTCTCACTATCCGTTACTATTTCTGTAAATAACATCAGTTTTCGACAGTCAAAAGTCATCATGTTATACATCGTTGAAAGCACAATCAAAAACCCTATCCGATGCTGTAAAAATCCAATATACCGCCCATAAGAAAAAACAAACCTGAGGATGATTCCGTAAAACCGAAACGGGGTAGAAAAATTTTGATACCACTACAGTATTGCAGCTAAAACGTTGCTTAAAGAAAGTTTTAACAGATTTGAAAAATTTTTAATAACAACCAACTTATCTCCAAAAAACAAAATTGCCGTTTTTGTGTTTTTTGGCCATAATAAAAAAACTAAGGTAGATAGGTTATATTTCTTTTTTAATTATTGATCAGCACTATATAGCGCAACTTTGCCCCAATTTAACCGTCTTCCTATCTCTTACGGTTTCCGAGATCCCAATGGTGAGCCTCGAATTTGAATAACCCTGTATAGGACATTCTGCTTGTTTTTTAATATACATTTTTTTATAATTGTTTAGAATAATACATTTTTTTTGAATATATAACCTTTTTTTATACATAACCATTCATATTGTAAAAAAATAACCATTTATTATTTTTATTGAGCGTTTTCTCTCGTTATTAAGCATCGAGCGTTTACCGATTTTATTAAGGTTTTGTTACTTTTATCGAGCGTTTATTTTTTTATCGAGCGTTTATTTCTTTTTATCGAGCGTTTACTCTTAGTATCGAGCGTTTATTCTTTTTATCGAGAGTTTAGTTTTTTTATCGGGCAACTATTCTTTTTATCGAGCGTTTACTCTTTTTATCGAGAGTTTACTTTTTTTATCGAGCGTTTATTTCTTTTTATCGAGCGTTTACTCTTTGTATCGAGCGTTTATTCTTTTTATCGAGCATTTATTATTTTACCGAGCATTTTCTATTTTTATCGGGTGTTTGATAAAATACCCTGCAACTAGAATTTTGAATCGAACAAATGTATCGTGCATGGAAATTAATTACCGAGCGCATAATTTGTAGCGTTGCCAAATTTAGCCTAGTACCCAACCATTTTGCAGCTACCCTGTAATTTTCAGAAAGCGAGGTTTTACATTAGGCTAAGTTTAATTCATGTGCCCGCCACCAGGGATCGATCTGAGCGCTCCTAGCGGCCGGCACTTTTTCCATATTCGTTTTGCCCCGTTTACTTAGCTATCTTCCCAAATACCTCAATCAACGCTATTACCATGACTTACCACTTGACGAACTGCTGTCATAATATGTTCCAATATACCGTTCTTTTCAAATCGGGAATTATATTTATCTCCCCTTGTTTAGGTCCTCTGCAAAAATACTCCCTTTCCCCACTGCCACTGTGATCGCCCAAAATATGCTTGGGGCCGTTTAATATATCTAATTCTAACTTCTTGATTTTTGTAGCCGTCGGAAGGTCTTGACCTTTTTGAAATTCTACCGCTTTCGTTACTGCGCTTCGAAGTCGATAAATTGGAAACTATTGTTTTCAGATGACTATCTGTTTTTGGTTTTTTGGTAGGTTCCTTCATTTTATTGATGTAATTTCTCAAAATGTGATTTTTACATTCTATCTTCTGAATCATGGTTGTAGATGGAATTTTCTGGCAACATCGCGATTTTTATTAAAGCGACTGTCTTGGGCATTCTTGTTTGCGATAATGTTTGCACTAGCCATGTCTCTAACAAATGATCGAACATTATATCTTTTATCACTTCCAAAGCCTGGCTGAGCCATGTTTGTCGAAAGAGCACGTAACGCGGGCACTATACCGTCACATCCCAACAATAATGTTGTAAAGGCGATGTTTTAGTCTTCTTTTGCACAGTAGAATTCAAGACTAATTGGATTTTCCAAACTCGTCTCGACCATTCTGACCCATCGGTGGTTTCTACCTGTAACATATTCTTTATGGATGCAATTCTGTCGTCTGCTGTTGTTTCGTGTGATGTTGTGATTACGAAATTGTGAATAAAAATTGAATTTGGAAAATGTTTAATAATAAATTTAGGAGACATTAATGTTTTAGAACTTCCAGTATCTAGAAGTAACTTTTCGCCAGTTTGGGGAATGATTATATACGGGATATTCGATTTGGGATTAATATTAAAATTTTCAATTACGTCCAAGGCTATTTTGGAAAATTTACATCAGGATCATAATTATTTGTATTTTTCATCATGACAATCATCTTCGTTTTCTAGTTGCCATTCACTAAAGTCGGTTTTTCGTAAGGTTTTTGATATCCTGGAAATTACATAGGGGCTTGAGGTGGGTTTAATTGAAGAGTGGGATTTCTATTTGCTACAAAAGTTCGAGGTGTAAATGAATTCATGGGATTTCTAAATGGAATAAAATTTCTAGGTAGAAATGAACTTTGTTTAGGTGGAACAAGAGTTCGAGGAGGGAACAAACTTTCTTGTAGTCCACTATTGTTTTTAAAATAATTTTGCATTTGATTTGTTGGTTTGCTAAGGTGTGGGTCTGTATTGGAATAACTTTTATTTAGGTTTTGGTTGTATCTAATATCTGTTTCTTTTCTAACAATTGTTATTGCCTGTTCTAAAGAATCTGGGTTTCTACATCTAATGTAACTGCCAAAAAGGTTCATTTAACCCTGTTACAAAAGCTCTCAATGCCAAATGTTTTGTATTTTCTAATTTATAATTTTGAATTGGTGGTGCTTCTTGTCCTAGCGATATTTTGGAATTTAGTACAGCTACTAGGGATCTAACTCTATTATAGAAATCAATAGGCAATTCCTTTAAGTGTTGTCTAATACGGGATAAATCTACGTTTAAATTTAATTCTGACCTTTGGTCACGAAAATTTGAAATTAGTACAGATTGTAAATCTGCCCAGTTATAATTATCGCCTGTAATTGCTTCAAGTGCTTTGTCTTTTGATTTATTTCTAACTGAGGAAATTGAAAATTTATCTATATATACCGGCAGTGAGAGAGAGAGAGACCGAGAGGCAGGCAGACAAAAAAAAAGTATTATTTAAATCGATAACAATAATATAAAACACAATTATAATAAAAATGACAATTTTGACGGTCCTGGTCCAACGTGTGCGTGTTTCTTCTTCTGTATCGCCTTGTAAATTCCGACGACCGCGACGTCTATTTGAGAATCAATTTTGCACTTGCCGACCTGTTAGGTGCGTTTCCTGCACCAACTTATCTATTTTGGCTTTAACAATTCCTTTAGATAAAAATAGTTTTAATAGAGAAATTTCAATTATTAAACAAATTGCATATAGCAATGGATATAACACAACACTTATTGACACTTTAATTAAAAAGAAAAATTATAAATTAGCTATTCAAAAAGTTTATTCCATTAATAACTCTGATAAAACACTAAAATACGTTTCAATTCCATATTTTGGTAAAATTTCAGAAAAGATTGCTAAAATTATAAATAACACAAATAAATATAAAGTCACTTTTAAAACAAATAAAAATATTCTATACTCTCTTTTCAATGCTAAAGACAAAATTAATGATTTCCTAAAATCAGGTATTTATAAATTAAATTGTTCACATTGTGATTCAGTATATATAGGTCAAACAATTAGAAATTTCAGTATTAGGCAAAAAGAACATATCCGTTGTTACAAATATAAACATGCACATAAATCAAATTATGCTAAACATTTGTTAGAACAAAATCACACATTAACATCTAATAATACAATTAAATTTTTACACATTTCTGATAACAAAAATAAATTAAACATTTTAGAAGCTTTTGAAATTTATAAACACACAAAACACAACATACCTTTAATGAATGAGCAAATTGAACTCTTAGAGCCGTTTTGCACGCCAGAGAATTACTCCGACAATTACTGCGAAAGTTACTGTGAAAATTTTCGCAATAATTCTTTTCAAAATTTTCTTACTGCTCGTTTTACACGTCCATAAAATTTGGCAATAATTATTCTCGTACGCATGCTCATTTGACAAGTAGGCAAGGTGGATACCTGCCTATTACCTTGAAGCAAAGCATGGTCTTAGGTCATGGTCGTAACCTAACCTCTACAATTTAGCGATCTTTATAGTTTTTGTGTTTTTGTTTTGGCGTTGAAGAAGTGTTTTCGGTGTTATTGGTAAGAACTGAATTTTGAAAACCCGTTACGTGTGTGCTTACAATTATTTTGTTGCAGATACTTTTGTAATATACTTATATTTAGCACCTAGGATTACCTACCACGTTTTTTTATTTAAGGAATATTTTCGCTGTTATTGGTAAGAAGTACGTTTTTAAAATTCGTTACCTGTGTGCTTACAATTATTTTGTTGTAGATACTTTTGTAATATACTTATATTTACCACCTAGATTTTTTTATTTAAGGAATATTTTCGCTGTTATTGGTAAGAAGTACTTTTTTAAGATTCGTTACCTGTGTGCTTACAATTATTTTGTTGCAGATACTTTTGTAATATACTTATATTTAGCACCTAGGATTACCTACCACCTAGTTTTTTTTATTTAAGGAGTATTTTCGCTGTTATTGGTAAGAAGTGAATTTCTAACGTTCCTTACTTTTATGTTTACAGTTCTTGTTTTTTCAGATCATCATGTCGTGGAGTAAAGACGAGGTTATTCTTCTTTTGGAGGAATACCAAAAGTGGCCTAATCTATACAAAGTGAAGTCGGCTAACTGTAAGAACAGGAATCTAAGGCGAACGGCTTTAGATTCCATCACGGAGTCAATCCATAAATTGAAACGTGGTGTAACTTCTGCTGAAGTGCAAAGCAAATTTCAGGCTTTGAAACAAAACGCCATGAGGGAGTATAAAAAATATTCGACCTCACTAAAAAGTGGCACATTGGAGGATGATGTAATTATTAATTTTTACAGTACTTGCTGATATTAGACTGTCCTTGTTTTAGGTGCATTATCCTTCACTGTGGTATTATGAATTAATTTCGTTTACTTTTGAGCACTGTATACCGAGAGATGCTTTCGACAGCCTCGATCTGGTTGATCAAGGAGAGGTATATGATATTTATCTTAATATGTTTTAATATATTTATTATAAATTGTTATAGCTGGAAATGGGGACGAATGACGATATTACAACCGCTACCACTGTTGCCCCAGACATTCCAGATGACGAGATTGACACATTGTCTCAAGAGTGGCAGTCGGAATCCCAAGAAGGGCATTCACAGCCGGGGTCTTCTGGCAAAACGTCGGAAGACGGGGAACCTGAACCAGGAGTTCCACTGCGGGCCTCTGCACGTCCAGGAACATCGTCCGCAGGCGAGGAGGTGCGTGAAGCGCAACGGCAAGCGAACTGCCGACGTTGATATGCTTCAGAGCATATCTGGGAGCCTGAAGGGGCTTTGTGCTTCTGTACATCCGATACAGCAGGAAGATGCAAATGACGAGGAAGTGCCTTTGGTGATCTTGTGGCAAAGAAATTAAGGAAAATTGATGTGGAGGAAATTCGGGAAGGTGTGGAGGAAGACATTATATGTATTTTAAACCAAGCACTAAAAAAATGTAGAAATAAAGAAAAAAAAAGAATAAAACACTTTAATTGTCTTCATTTATTAAACCATTAAAATCATGTTGACATAAGCTATGTTTTTTTGTTATTTTTGTAGCAAGGTCGTGAATCTTTTTGGTTTAGCAATTACCCCGTTCAACTGCTGAGTTTTGCCAAGGTACTGCTCCAATATCAGAGTTAAAATAAGTTTTAAATTTTTCTCTAGTTAATCTGGCTGCAGTAGAAGATCTGTTACTACTTTGCTGATGTAGTGGGTGCATAGTTGATTCATTTATCTGAATATCAATGTTTTGGTCAATATAGGGTTTGCTTTTGGTAGCAAGAAAATTATGCAGCACTACACAGGTTAAAGTTATTATTTCCACTTTTTCTGGGCTCTTATGAATCGGATTTAAAAGAACTCTAAATCTATTGGCCAAAATTCCAAAAGCACTTTCTACCATTCTTCTGGCTCTTGACAGACGATAATTGTAAATTCTGTGTTCCTTTGTTAATCCACGTTGTGGAAACGGTTTCATCAAATTGTCCATCAAAGGAAATGCATCATCAGCAATAATAACGTATAGGAGTTTTTGCGTCATCCCTGGTAAACATTCGGGTTGTGGTAATCCCAGTTTATTATTCTCCAGTGCTTTCGATAACTTACATGCCTCAAACACACCACCGTCGCTCACTCTACCATTCACTCCAACATTTACATATATAAATCTGTAATCCGCATCTACTAGTGCCAGTAAAACAATAGTTTTTCTGTTTGTAATTGTAATAGTACGATCCAGATGAAGTTGGTGCTGTAAATACAATGTGGCGGCCATCCAATGCACCTATACAGTGTGGAAAGTTCCATTTCTTTTCGTACCTGACAGCAATTTTCTTTCACTCTTCGCTAATTGTTGGTGTCTATAAAAGAAAGTGTCTTATGAAGACACAGCTACATCACTCAATATTTTAAATGCTACCTGTAGGTACTCCCCTTTCATCCTCTTAATAATTTCAGAACAAACCTCGGGCACAAATTTGGAGATGGTACTTTCATGCACCCTTGTTAAACATCAATGACCGATATGTTTCACCCGTTGCTAAGAAACGCAAGGTTATACAGGTTGATTGTAACTTTAGGGCGAGTGGATTTTCTCGTTTAGTATTAATAATAGACAAAAATGTTTCATATAAGAGTTATTCAAGTTTATGTGGCGAGTATTTTGGACGCACTCACAAAAATGGCCGACTTCCGGTTTTAACGGAAGGGACGTGATTTTACTTTTTTTAAATACAACACCCTGTATATTTTATGCTAGTTCGATTACATGATAACATCTCTTTAATAAAACATAACATAACCATATACCTAGCGTTAATAATTACAGACATAATTTAAATTATATCAAGGTATCTGTTACCAGTATCAACTATTCAAAAACAATCGCGATTGATCTTAGCAGGCGCCTACGCAGACTAGAAAAATTTCCAGAAATACGCAACTTCATTTCTAATTTTAAAAAAGTCGGGGGGTGAGGTTGACGACTATTAGGATATAGATTTCGGTACATTTCAGCAGCGCGTGCAGAATTTTTATGGCACAAAATATGTACTTCTAGCATATTCACTTTTTCGTCATTGACTTTATCAGTCCCACTAACTTTATTTTGACAATAAATTATTACAGGTTTGTGTACTGCGTTTGTCATTTTAACAACGGCCTGCTAAGATCTATCGCGATTGTTTTTGAATAGTTGATACTGGTAACAGATACCTTGATATAATTTAAATTATGTCTGTAATTATTAACGCTAGGTATATGGTTATGTTATGTTTTATTAAAGAGATGTTATCATGTAATCGAATTAGCATAAAATATATAGGGTGTCGTATTTAAAAAAAGTAAAATCACGTCCCTTCCGTTAAAACCGGAAGTCGGCCATTTTTGTGAGTGCGTCCAAAATACTCGCCACATAAACTTGAATAACTCTTATATGAAACATTTTTTTCTATTATCAATAATAAACGAGCAAATCCACTCGCCCTAAAGTTACAATCAACCTGTATATAACCTAAAAATTAACAACAATGAAATCACAAATGTAGGGCAGAAATATGTTTAAACAGAAATACCTACCTATGTTTAGCACTAATTGAACTACGCATAAGAGTTTCTTGTTTTAAAATGTCCTTTTCTATTAGGTGTAATATAAATGTGAATTTTTCTTCGTTCATGCGTAAGAAGTTTTTGTACAAGTTCAGTTCAGTTCTTCTCTGCAACCACGGTTTCGTCCACTGTGTTCGATTTCTCCGAGCACGAATTCTTCTCGCAATATCACTGCTGCGACAACCCCTATAAGTATTTTGTTTTGGTTCGCCACTGTTCGATTTGAAATAACCTTCATTTTAACAAATAAATATCGGCAACAAAATAATTGTAAGCACACAGGTAACGAATTTTAAAAACGTACTTCTTACCAATAACAGCAAAAATATGCCTTAAATAAAAAAAACTAGGTGGTAGGTAATCCTAGGTGCTAAATATAAGTATATTACAAAAGTATCTGCAACAAAATAATTGTAAGTACACAGGTAACGAGCTTAAAAACGTACTTCTTACCAATAACAGCGAAAATACTTCTCGAACACAAAAAAAAAAACACAGAAACTACGAGCACGTTAGATAAACAAAGCCAAACCACGCTAAATTCTAGAGGTTAGGTTATGGCCATGAGTTAAGATAAGACACCTCTATTTTAAAATTGAGCTACTGCGCATGTTCTCGGGCACTTTACTGCCAAGAATCGAGAATATAGAACCGTTTACTATAATAATTTTCGCAATAATTTTGCGAGTAAAATTGCTGTATTACACGTCACAGAATTATTGCGAAAATTTTCACAGTAACTTTCGCAGTAATTTTCGGAGTAATTCTCTGGCGTGTAAAACGGCTCTTAGATTCTCCTTTACTGAAGATTTTGGAATAAATGTCTTTTTAATAAACACTGATAAGCGACTGACCTCCGTCGGGTTGACTGGGGCCAGCTGCTTCACGCAGTGTTAAAATAATAGAATCAAGGAGTTACTATATTTTGCATTTGTTATTAAATATCTTATAGCTTTTGACAATGGCACATTGATGCCGAAATACGTATAAAGCGAATAAATCTTATTATTTCCCGTTGAAATCGATATTTTATTTAATATTTATTATTTAATCATGGATTTTAGCAAAGTTACGCTTGAAAATGTCAATAAATATATGCTTGTGGTTGTTGAGGTACAAGAAATTGAGATAAAATTACGTCTGCAGCTCGAATGACTTCTGAAAGTGTCATAAACCGTCATAAGTTGGTATCTCCGCTAACATAGAGACATGAAATGCGAAATTATTTGATACAGGTGTTGGTTGAGCTATATTTAAATTATTTATGTTTAATCTGGGTTGTCGTATAATGTTATTATTTCATGACATATATGTTTCTAGTTCGTTCCACTATTAGTTTTACGTCTGAATAATTAATTGTTTTATGTTAATTTTAATACTAGGGGTCTAATCAGGGTTCCTACACATAAAGCAGGAGTATATTCAAAAATTAAGTGTACCTAATATACACACTGAATGGTCTTGTTTACCATGCTTTACTTGAACTTAAAGTTAATATTAATTCTACGTTAGTATGATTTAAAACTTGTTTAAGTTTTCACTTCACAAAAAAAATAATTAAAAGTTCTTACTTCATCCTTTGATGATTCTAAAGTTGATCGCAATGATCTGGTGTTCTCAATGAACGAGTAATCTCGATGATCAGAGTTGAAATCAGACTGCTTGGACCGTGGCGATGTTTGTCCTTCATCGTTGCAGTGCTGAATTTCGGATGTTCTCCGGATTTCTAAGAGTCCTTGGAACGATGGTATGATCTTCTTAAAATACGTGATAAAGTATTGAAATACAAGAAATGGATATTAACGTTCTTGTTTAACTTCAAGGGAGTACAAGATGTAAATAGACGACAACTTTATTGCAGCAAAACTTTAATCAAGACTAGTTACATTTCAGAATACAATACAATAGCTTTGTTCGCGGTAAGGATTTGGAACTGATTCAGAACCAGTACGGAACTAATTCAGGATTGCGTGGGGCGCATGCTCAGTTAGGAACCGGTTCAGAATTTTATTTTACCGCGAACGTTTCTGAACCACGAAACGAACGCATCTGTCAACTTTGTCTTCTAACCTAACCTGACCGCATTTTGATTTTAATGCACATTATATGTTATCTGTTTGCATGAGTGCCACGTGTTACGACTCAAAAGTAAAAACCATAAAAAATGAGCGAAACCGAAGGAGGTAAATAGTTAATTATCTACTTAGTTTATTTTTATGCTAACAATAAACATTTCTAGAAGTAATATCCGAATTTATGGTCTTTTCAACAAACTCCGAGCAGGAAGGGCATAAATGGACCCACCAAAATACCTTAATTTTCCTAGATCTATATAAAAAATACCGGGGGCAGGTGGGTTCATTAAGAATTAAAAATTTAAAGATGATGTTTGAAGAAATCGCAAAAGAAATCCACCGCATTACCCAAACAAAAATATCGGGGACCAATTGCGAGAACAGATGGAAAGTTCTCGAAAGGAATTATAAAAAATACATAGATAATTCGAAACTAACTGGCAGGGGAAGAAAGATGTTTGAATACGCTATGCTATGCTATGCTATGCATAGTATATTAGAAAAAAAAAAGAATATTCATCCCATCTTACTGTTATCGTCAGACACGATAAATACTCCAGAGGCATCAGGTGGTGAGGATGTGACAGAAATGGAATTGGAAAAGAGTTTTGAAGCAAATGTTCAAGAAGAGAAGACTGAAACTGTTTTAACTCGAAAACGTAAGGCTGTGACACATCCAAAACAAGCGACTAAAATGTAATATGCTTAGAGAAATTAGAAGTGATAGGAAAGAGTATTACAAAAAGCGATTAGAAATTGAAGAAAAGAAGCTTTCAGAAAAAATTAGAAAAAATGATTTATTAGAAAAACGCAATGCTTTGTTAGAAAATTATTCACACACAAAAACTATACCTTTAAATGATTTGTGATACCATAATATTAATGTACTTTCCACTGTTCTAGGAATATCACTATCATAAAATTGCCACTGTATAAAAAATGTGTAGGTATACTAAGTTAAGTCCAATGTAAAAATGTGAGTTTCTAATAAAAAAACGAAAATTGTCTATTTAAATTCTTTATTAAATTACAAACCGCAAATTATTCATAACTTCTTCTCGAATCTCTATACCGGCTCTATCATCCCTATCTGGTTGACCATCTCCATTTAATACTATGCCATTTTGACGAAGTATTGCTTGCTCGTCTGCATCAAAAACTACATCTAGCGACAAATTATGTAGAACACATGCTCTTATAAAATGAACAATAAATTCAACATTTCTTATTTTTACATGGAAAAGTTTTCGGAATTTTTGTTTCATTATTCCGAAACAATGTTCGATTATGTATCGATTGGTTGAAAGTACATAATTATAATTTCTTTGACGCCTGGTCAAATGTCCATTGTCTCTAAATGCAGTTAGCAAATTCTTAAGACAAGGGTAACCACTGTCGCCCAGAATGAATAAATCTCCACATTTTTCAGGCAAGGTCTCGTTTAAAGGAGAAGTTCTCAAAACCCGGCTGTCGTGTACTGACCCAGGATATCCCACAAAGATATCTCGAATTCTCGTTTGTGGTCACACACCACTTGAGCCTTAAACAGAATTTACTCATATAATATTATGTAGTTTATTAAACCAAGATTTAAAAAATTATGTATACTCCTTTTTTTATTACTGTCAATTTAAAGACTTGGGACAGTGTTTATATATAATGGAAATTATTACCTGAATCGAATAAAAATGTTTCCGGTTTAAATAAGAGTCGGGATCGACTACAGGCTTGTCTATCCTTATATGTGTGCCATCAATAATCCCTATAACACCAGGGAACCTTTTGCTTCTGAAATATGTTTCAATTGCCACTTTCTCCAAATCATTTGGCCATCGTATTACCTCTGGAGACAGATTGCTTAGAAAATAAGTCACTCTTCTTACAATTTTGAATAACGTGTTTTTAGCTATAGCAAATCTATCGGAAACATCTCTAAATGAGGTTGCCTCATTTGCAGCAAACCACAAAAAAACAGTTATATATTTAAGTGGTGTAACCTTTTTTGAATCTCCCTCCTGCCATTTGTAATATTCAGAATTAGCAAATCGATTTGCTAACTCTTCTATCATTTCTCGAGTTAAGCGAAAATGCTCTATATACTGTTCATCAGTAAACTGTGGCAACACTTCTTCAAAATATACTTTACTTTTAGGAACTTCAACAAGTTCTATCATTTCTTCCATGTCCTCATCGCTAGACGAAAAATAGTCCGACATGGTAGATGGAAAGAAATTACTAAAAATAGGCATACGTTTGAAAAAATATATATATTAATGTTTAAACAGATAATTAACTTAAAAATACTTATCACAACTGTAGAATTAGGTAAGAATGCTGATTTGCTGGTCGCTACACATTCAAAACAGAAATGACGATTTCGATCGATTGCGCATGAGCAGCAGAACCGAACTTTCAGTCCTAACAAAAATCCGAGGATCGCTAGGACCGATTCCGAATCAATAATGAACTGATCCGATGTGAACCGCGAACACGGAACTGTTACTAAAAATTCAGAACTGTAATACCCGCGAACGCCACTTTTTAGACTGCGCATGCGAATAGTCCCTGAACTGGTTCAGAATCGCACCCGCGAACAAAGCTAATACAATACAAATACGTCTATTAATCAAATCAAATCAAATCTTTATTTAACCACGTTACATCAATCAGACATTTGTGGTAAGTCAATAGTACATACAAAGTTACATCAAAAGTAGGCTAGTTGGATTAGTATTAAAATAATCCTGAACAGAATAAAAACAGTGATTTAAAATATATTTCTTAATTGTAGGTTTAAAATATTAAGCAAACAAAAGATACATGGATTTGAATACATTATACAATATAAAATAATAATATAATATGATGGGAAGGCGGTCGTTCTAGGACGTGTCCTCTTCGGTCCTGGGTTATTCTGGTCCTTGTGGGTTGTTCATCTTCTTATGGGCTGGTGGATTGGGTTGGTGGTGGCTTCCTGGAGTCTGAAAATAGAAATTTTGTGTAGTTTAAGGGTTTGTGGGAGGTTCGCAAGGTTTGTAGGGCGATTGGATTTTGGTTGGAGTTTAGAGTGCGGGTTATGTATTTTTGCTGCAGGAGGAGAAGGTGGTCGGATACGGGAGTGGTTTGGGTGTCTAAGATGCTAGGATGGTGCGGTCTAAGCGTTCATAAAGTTCATAAAAAACAGAACGGCTTTCCTCAGTTTTTCGGCTAAATTCCGCTTTGGAGGAAACAAGTCGCCTAGATTGTCACGGAACGTCTCCCAATCACGCTGGTCGGGTTCGCAATTTTCAAACCAAGCCTTGACAGTACCCCTTAAAGCAGTACCCACCTTGGCACTAACACCCTTCCCTTCCAGTTAAATTCCAGTTCCAAATATTTTCAATTTCGCGGCACCATAGAACTGCTTCCGAGTCAGACCGATCAGGGTCGAACAATGGAAACGCAACATCATTATGATTCCGGCCGTGCGACACTCAACGAATCCTGAAATGTTCTGAATAATGCTAATAAGCCTCTTGAGCTTCCATAATATTGGGTGGATGGGAGGAATCCCACTTCTGATGTTAGATTATGATATAATATAATATAAACTATGAAGTGACTAGCACTCAAGGCAACTATACTAGTCTGCCCGGGGCAAGTAGTCACAGTGCACCCGTGAGCGCCGTCGTCGCGCGCTCGCAACACTGCAACTCCCTCCCACTCTTGACTGCCTCACACGTTTCACGTTCTACTCGTCATCATCAGGCGCTGCCCTAGCATATATGATTTTTTTCTGTTCCCATTTACAGAATCAAATAAGCGGTCAAAAAATAATAACAGCTCTGCAGTGCTATTAACTGCTACGCCAAGGCTATTGAATACATCTAAAACGAAGAAGTTAAAATTTCGTAAAATAAACAAAACGGCGACACTTACCTATTGAAACGTTCAAACCTTTCCCTTATGGGGTTTGGAAGACGTACGAAAATTTATTTTTAAACCTGGATACACTCTTGGAGATTGTCCAAGGGTTCCTGTGGAAATCCGAAACAAACACCAACAACATAAACCTGTTAAATATATTTATTTAGTAATATGTACAATGAAATAAACGAATGATTGTTCTGGACTGATAATTAACAAAACAAATAATAATTAAACTGTAAAACGGATCTGTTGAACACAACTCTATGCCCTGTAAACGGAGTTGCTTTGCGGAACGTGACTTTTTAGTTCGTAAACAGCGGAACGCCTCAAATATGTATTTTGAACTAAAAATAATTCAGTGCTACTAAATAATTACTTGACAAAGGAAAACCGATACAAAAACTAATGAGAATAATTGCAAAGGGGTCCACGGAATATTTAAAAATTGGTATTAAGCAATATTAATGAAGTTTATCACGGTCAGTAAACTTTTATAAATTTGAGGTTAAGTTTCTCAAAGATAAATAATTGATTATTGGTGGTGTTTTATTGTAGGGGATGCTAGGACTGAAATTGAATTATAATAAAAATTAGGTCTGACTATAAAGGTTCTCACACCAACGGTGTTACAATAGGACGTGATGATACGGTAGCTGGGATGCTAGTAAATTATTCTTTGGGAACGGCAGGTATGAGGTTGAATTTTTTCCAGTGTATAAAACTTCCCCAATTTGCACTGGGTTCCAGTTTTATATATAAAGTTTCCCCAATTTGCACTGGGTTTAACTTTATATGAACAAGGGGCAGGAAGAGATAAATCAGGTATAAAGTTTCCCCAATGGACACTGGGTTCCAACTTTATATCAGATAAAGACAGGTAGAAGTAAATGCGGCTTACCCTTCGATGTAAATGTATAACATACAGGTTGTTTAAAACTTTTCGTCAACCCTCTGATCATGAAAACTAAATGTGATCTGCAATTTTCTTCAATCTGCCGTTTTGTCCCATGTCACTAAATCCTGTAATGTGACCATCGTGTTCATTAAAATCTACATTTGCCATTAGTGACAATTCATCCCACATCACTGTTATAATTTTTTCGGATGGATTCCAATGCGATGTAGCCATTTCCAGGTTATGAAAAATATTTTCGTTAATGCCAGTATCAAAATTAATTAATTTCAAAAAGTTATTTAACACGTTCGCGGCCAGTTTATTTGGAGGCGTGGTTCGCAGAAACACAGCGATATCTTGCAGGTTTTTAAAGATAGGAAGACGGAGTTTGGACTGTGAGTGTTTTTTTCACTAGTTTTGATCAGTGGTGCAATCAAGTACAGGACGGGTCCTAACGTTCTGTTCTCTCAAGGCACTGGGTGATGGCCTACATCGACACTGGATGTTTATTGCCGTCGTCATATGCTGATTGGGGTCCTTACTGCCTAATAATAAGTGTCTAATCTATCTAGGAATAACAATAAAATGTATAGCAGTAAAGTTACTACACGTATATTGTAAAAGATACATAATTATAAAAAAAAGGTCATTCAAATAATGGCATACATGGTAAAACACACAAAGATAAACTGTTTTTATTAGAATTATTATAGAAATTACTTCTGCCAATCTTCGAAACATTTTCCTGCACATCCCAGGTAGCACGGTCACGTGAATTTGACGTCAATATTTGGTCATGTACGTCATAATGACTTGTTATATGACGTACCTATGACGTTAAAATGACGAAAATATGTCTCAGCCCAAAGACGTCAAATTGACTTGTGAGATCTTCATAAACTCTGCATGATTTCCATACAATATTTACTTCTCTGTTTCCAAGTTTCTCAAAGGTTTTTCCATTGGTTTCTACATACATTGTCCATTCTTCACTTTTTTGGATTTAATAAGGTTTATTTAAACATAAACAAATGTTTAATTGGAAAATCTGTTCAAAACATTCTAACAAACTAATGACGCTCCTAAGTTATGTTTAAAATAATTGTATTTCTTAATAAAAACGAGTTGGACAGGCAAAAGCATTTGTGTGTGCATGTATAAATATATTACAATACAGAGTATGCAAAATTTTGTAGTTAATTAAATTAAATTAGTTCAATTATTATTATTTAAATTAAATACATCTTTGTTACAATATATGCTTTACTTTCACTATCAAAAATAAAGCCGTACATGTAATCACATTTATTTTTGTAATGCTGGTATATAATGTTCAAAGTAAACATAATGTAAAGAAGTTACTAATTCTACAAAAAACACGTTGTCAAAATCCTCTTGAACGCACACGTAACTATTATCGAAGGAGCTGTAAATAACCAAATCGCAGGTTTCAATTTGCAGAAGCCCCATGGAAAGTTGTACCTGCCCGTAATATTTATGTTTTTTTCTTAAACATAATTTCTCACCTAAAAAGAATAAGAAGGGATTTTGTTTCAAGGCAATTAAATCCCCCATTGACATTTGTGATCCTTTAATGGTGCACTTTATTTCTACTATCTTTTTTATTAAATTGCCTTCAAGAATTAGCCCATCTGGACTGAATCCCAACCTGGTACAATGGGATGAATTACAAACCCACATTTAATAACTTTGCACTCTTCTGCAGTTTCATATGCTGTTAGGGCATTGCTTTCCCCTTGACTTCCATATTGGGCACTTCCCTTAAATTTAGAGTTTATGATTGAATCAATTTTCTTACCCCACATAGGAGTTTTGTTACGAGTGTACGTAAAAAGATCATAACATCTGCTCGAGGTAATCCTTAATCTACGCTGTGAATGCCACAAACTATTTGAATTTTGATTAATTGTGTTCAACGACAAATCAATTGCAGCATTTAATGACAGCATAATTTCTTTGGTATAAAACTGTAAATCGCTTGAAGACAGCTTGATCGGTGCAAATGAAATGGCCCATTTACGTAATAAATGGTAACGTAAAGCATTACCCAAATCTTCATTTGCAAGGGCTCTTGCATTTCCATGTCTTCCTGCATTTCTACATTGTGACCATTAATGTGGCATGCCGCTTCTGAATTTGCACAGCTAGAAAAGTTTTTTAAAGGTATTAGATAACGTCGAAATACCTACTAACAAGTGTCCAGTACAGCTTCCATAATACAAAAATCATACAGACAAGGAATGTATTAATCGGAATCTAATTATTAAGCCCGTTTGTAACATTCAATTATTTAGTACAAGTTTCAGTCATTTTTTTAGGAAATAAAAAATTGACCGATTCATACAACCATTCATCAATTTCTTCGTCCCTAAAAAAATGGAATGAAAAATGTCCTATTTTGTTTACTATAAATATTTACTGTCGTCTGCAACTGTCATTGCTGCCATTATCTCACTATATTCATTATTTACAACAAAAATACCATTAATCCTTCTTAACAATAAAAAATTAGTGGCTGTGAGCAAGTACTAACACAGAGATATCAAATTTCATTTCATTAATTTTAATGAATCCGAACTTTTCAATAATTCTACAGAGTAAAAAAGTTTGATGACCATTATCTGTGGGTTGCTATAAATACATTGTATACGTATGCGAAATTCACATCTCTGGTGTTAACTTACTAAAAATGCGCAACTTTGCGCAAAAGCTGAATAAATATCCTGAAACTACGAGGGCAATTTGATAATTCCGTGACTTTTTGGACAAAGGATATTTTTTTCGGCAAAGAAGCGTTTTATTTCTCAACATAGTCTTCTTTTAGCTCGATACATTTAGTTCAGCCTCTTTCTAGTTTTTTTATTCCCTCCAAATAATAAGGTTTCTCAAGGCCCTCAAAATAGCCGTTTTTTCAATGATGACCTCTTTGTTTGATCCAAATCTCTTACCTTCCAGCCACTTCTTCAAATTTGGAAATAGGAAATAGTCGCAAGGAACTAAATCTGGAGAGTATGCTGGATGGGGTAGCAGTTCGTAGCCCAATTCATGAATTTTTGCCATAGTGACTACACACGTGTGAACTCGATTTTGATGGAACAGCTCTTGTTTCTTCGCTAGATGAGGTCGTTTTTGCTTCCAATCAATATTGAATCTGCCCAAAAGCTCTGAATAATATTCGCCGGTAATCGTTTTACGTGCATCCCAAAAAACTGTGGCCATGACCTTGTTGGCCGGCAGACCCACCTTAACCTTCTTTGGTGCACGTTCACCCGAAGAAATCCACTGTTTTGATCGTTCTTTGGTCTCTGTTTTTAGACCACAGTTACAAAACGGCGCAAAAACTCGTTCGGATTGAGCCTGACCATCGCCAAACACTCCTTTGAAGTGGTCACACGGTTGCGCTTATGGTCGAGTGTGAGCAATCGCGGCACCCATCGCGCGGATATCTTTTTCATATCCAAATATTCATGTAAAATGTGATGTACCGCTAGGTTGGGATGCCTACAGCCTCGGCCACCTCACGCACTTTCCTTCTCCGATCGTCCAATATCATTCCATGGATTTTATTGACTATTTCTGGCGTGACGACCTCTTTTGGGCGACCTGAACGTTTGGCGTCATTTGTGCTGGTACGACCACAACGGAACTCAGTAAACCACTTTTTAACCATTGAAATTGATGGTGCAGAGTCCCTATAGTATTTATCGAGCGTTTCCTTGGTTTCGGTGATGGTTTTTTTACGTAAAAAATAATGTTTAATCAGCACACGAAATTCACTTTTTTCCATTTCTGCTTTTAACGGCTGTCAAATACAAAATAATAGACCCAGCTCGCTGAAAATTCGACAGTAATCTAGTAATAGATAACAGTTAACGAGACCAAAATTGCATTTAAAGTTACTGCGCTGGAAATACAAAAAGTCGTGGAATTATCAAATTGCCCTCGTACATACATTTTGCTACAAAAACCATAAAATTTAGCGCGGGATCCTTTGGGACTTTTTTGTTGCTTCAACAAATGTAGTTTTCAACGGAAAGAATATCATAAGTATAGTTCTAGCCTGCAAGCTGCACAAAGATATAACTTCTACGTAATATTTTTGAATGTACAAACAATATAAACATTCCAACTTACCTTTTATGGCAAACAAACACCTTTCTATTGCGTTATGGACAATCGCCAAGCGAATTTATTTTATATAAAATTTTCACGGTTAAAAAGTTAAAAATGGAACGTAATGTTTGACGTTCTGCAAATAAACTGTAATGACATATTATCGCCGTTCGATTGTTTGTGTATGGGAGTGCGATCTGATTTCTATTTGTCCCCATGCATAATTTTGTATTAGCAACATTTTCATATTTTGACTTTTGTCTCGCTAGATTTGCGTTTTCGGTCACTGTGCGCCATGTGCAATTTTTGGAGCGCCATCTACGTTTGAAAACTTCCCTATTACCAGTAAGGTTTGCATGTATAACATAACCTCTTTTGTGAATACAGTCTTGTGTCAATCGTATTAATCAGTAGGTATTAATATTGGAATTAACTTGGAAACAATAAAATAAATTATTTTCTATAAATAAAGTACCTTTAGCCAGCTTCATTTAGAATTTTTAAAAAGTTACAAGTGTTAACTTTACATCTTCATATCTATCAAATTTGAGACTAAAGATTTTTTTTTAATTTTTTTCATACTTTTTTAAGGGTACTGATCAGCGTAACATATTTATTTTGCGCCATTTTTGGGACATCCTGTATAGAAATAACAGCAACATTGTGAGAACAGACAACATGCAGTCACGAGAGTCTCGAGTAAATGAAGGAGTACAGCAAGGGTCCAAACCAAGAAGCTCAAAAGCAAGTTACAAAATATGGAAATGAAATACCTACAGAGAGTGTTAGGAGTCACAAGACGGGATTGCATGATAAATTGCAATATTAGAGAGCAGTTAAAATTCCAACCGGTAATACTATGAACTGCAACTGACCTATGTTATTCAGATTTGGTTTAAATGGGATCTTAACAATAAATTTCCGTGTTTCATCTTCACGAAATGTAGTTTGTTTGAAGAAAGTGTCACAATCTTAAAAAAAAATATATTGGGGTCTTCAAAGACCCCTGTTGGCAATAGTTGTAGTAAATATTTATAATCTAAATTTCTGAATTGTTGAGGTTAGGTGTTTTCTCGTGCAGTATTCAAGTTGTATCTTGTTTGGCTGTGACGTATCTGAGCGCTCATAATTATGCATTTTTATAGCAGGTTCATTCTTGTTTGTCTGTAAGTGGTGTTGGTTCTACTTTACGTTTTTATTATTTCTTTCGTGACCGTTGTTCATGGATGGTGTTTCGAAATGAGCAATTTTGAGCGAAAGAGCCCGCTAACACAAGCTGAGCTTGTTGAGCCCTATCTCTACGAAAGTGATGAAGGTGTAAATGAACTTGTGTCAGAAGATGAGGATGCGGTGGTAGAAATTGAAAATACGGTGGAAAATGAACAGAGTGAAAGTGTAAATTACAGTGACGAGGAAACTGCTAGTGATGAAAGTTCAGACGATGAAACTGTAAAGGACACAGTTATTTCTCGTCACGGTACTATCTGGCACAAAATAGCATTTTGCAACTAAAGCAAAAGATCAGTCAATAATATCATAAATAGGAAACCTGGTACAGCACTGTATAGTGAAGAACTAGATTCTCCTGTAGACGCTTTCAGTTTTGTTATTACTGACGATACTGTACGAAAAAAAAATGGGGGTCGACATTTAAAAAAAAATACTGATGACGTCATCACTTACAAAACAAATGAGTGCCGGAAAATTATTTTGACATTCCAATGTGTAGGTAATTTTAAAAAAGAAAATTGACGTGTTTCGAGATTTTTAGAAAAAACATTCATTTCGGTTTTATTTGGTATGTTCCATAATTTTGGTGCTCACTGTATGCACGTTTACAGCATTTTTTATCAGGTTTTCGTTCAGCACGATTGTTGAAATTATCATATATGATAAAACCAAATATATTTGCTGAAACTTTTTTTAGACATTGTCGCAGAAAATATTGGACATCGAAACGCGCGCTGCTGGTTCAGTTTCCTATAATTCAAGAACAGATTTTCGCTTTTCTCGATAAATTCCAATCAGCAAAAGCAACCCCAAAAATACTCTTAGCTCTATAAACGTAACATTTCTCCAATTTTCGTAATCTTGTAATACATTTCTTGCATTACGATTAGTCTCGCGTAAAATTATATCGTACAGTATCGTCAGTAATAAAAAAACTGAAAGCGTCTACAGGAGAACCTAGTTCTTCACTATACAGTGCTGTACCAGGTTTCTTATTTATGATATTACTGACCGATCTTTTGCTTTAGTTGCAAAATGTTATTTGTGCCAGATAGTACCGTGACGAGAAATAACTGTGTCCTAGTGAAATGTATCACAATAATTATAAAAAGTGGCTTCAAGAGATGTTGATTCCTAATCTACCATCAAACAGCGTCTTGGTGACAGCTAATGCTCCATACCATAACGTACAGGTAGATAAATGTCCGACGATGAGCACTAGGAAAGAAGAAATGAGAGAGTGACTTAGACGAAGGAATATTCCTTTCACAGAAGACATGCTGAAAATTGGCCTTCACAGCCTGATAAAACGAGACACGATTTAAAACTTATGAAATATACCAAATAATGGCAGAAAAAGGTCATTCTGTTTTTAGACTTCCTCCCTATCATGCGGAATCGAATCCCATTGAATTGGTGTGGGCATCGCTCAAGCAGTACGTGGGTGAAAAGAATACCGATTTTTGTTTTAAAACAGTTAAACGTTTGTGTGATGTGTTTTTCCGTATTTTTTCAGAAGAAGAATGGAAAAAGAGATGCGATCGTAGCAGAGGGTTTGAAAAGTTCTTATAGAAAAAGAACCAGCGTTAGACTTGGTCGGTGATATATACAGGTAATGCTGAAGAAAGTGAGGTTGTGGATTTGAAGGATATTTCTGGGGAAACGGTGATGAAGATTGATATATCAGATTTGATACAGTCTCTTTATTTGAATTTGTTTGAGACATCTCTTGAGACAAGATTTACATTTCTTGCTTCCGCATTATTAACAATATTAAATATTTGAGACTTAACCTCAACTGCGGACAAAAAGGTTTAACAGTTTCTGTCATGCATTCAAAACATTTTGTTATCGGGTCTGATGACGTATTTTATGCTTCAGGAGCAAACCTCCCGCGCCTGTTCTTATCTTCTAAGTAGTTTTGAAGTACTACTGATTATACTGGTTTTTTTTATTATTTTTGGAATTAGGTTTAGCTCCTAAGGGTTTATTCGGTTTTTGGGATCTATTGGAAGCAACACTGAATGCCGGAGGCGTTGATGAGTAACTTATAACACATCAGGGCTATTGATAATGAATTCACTATAGTTGTCGACACTAACGTCCTGGCTCTCTGTTTCCGATAAATCAGATGCTTCAACATTGGTGGTTTGTTACCAGGTAAGAGATGACCTTAATATCAGCAGATTCGCCTTTAAAAAATTCTAGATCAATCTTACAGCTTGACAACCAGGAAATCAGTGAGGCCAAAACAGAAAAAATTCAAAAAGAAAATAGCACAGCACAGGAAATATCCACGTCTATCTGTGGTAATTGACATTCGGTTCTATGTTTTATACATTCGTATCAGATAGATATTTCTGAGTTCATGGATTGTTGGCTTTGTTCTTTTAAGGTGCATTTAAGTATAGTCCACATTATAGGCACAGAACGGGTATAAGCTACAAATTTTAAATCCATTTTGAATCGCGGTTGTAAGATTTGTTTGTTTCATGATTTTATGTATTAGAACATTAGCTACTTATATCAGGTTTTTTTCTCTATTTATTTATTTTCAATTCAGTTTTCCATTTTGACTAATGGAAAGAAGAAACTTACATCCAATGACTGTAAAATTTGGGTTGTATTTGGAAACAAGCGCACCACAATTATTTGATTCTTTATGCAAAATCTACTGGAAGGTAAACTCAAATGAGAGGAATGTCCATCTAAGAAGATTAATCGGAAATTTCATATTATTGTTCTTTAAATATTCAATGAAAACATTTGAGAAGTATTGGTAAAAGCAAACAGATGTCATCCACCCTATTAACGATTTGCAAATTCCCAAATCTAGGGGTGCAGTTTTGGCGAATTTATCTGGTAACCGATGGTGGTCCAATATGTCGTATAACTTTGACAGCAAAAAGGGTGGTTATGTTTTCTTTATCTGAATGCGTGGGTGTGTTATACAGGGTTAGGCTCGCCATTGCACAATGCTGATAAATACTTATCTTAATCTTAAACAAGAAATGTAACTTATCTACCGTTTTTTATTATAACATTGTAGTATAGAGAGATCAATAAAAAAACCAATTAGGGCAGGCTGTGAAATTGAATTATTTTAAATTGGTACTGTAGCCACATCCACAGAATGACATTTTATAACGTTTGTAATTTGACATTTTTATTGTAAACAAAGTTTATAACCTTAAATTGAAACTGAAACAAACAAATAAAAAATTATTAATTTACGATATTGAAATTTACATAAAACTATAGGATTTGTTGAAAATGTTGTCCATTTACGCCTAAACATAAACGAATTCTTCTTTGCAATCCAGCAAAAACATTATGTAACATTTGAGGTGAGTTGTTGATTTCTTCACACTTTTCTGTTATGCGATTTCTCAGTTCTTCCAGATTATGAATTGGCGTTGAATAAATTGAATTTTTAATGTAAGGCCATACAAAAAAATCACATATGTTTAAATCGCAAGACCTAGTAGGCTATGGGATTTCAGCGTTCCTGCTTATTATTCTGTTATCGAAAAATTCTGCAAGATATCGGAGTGTTTCTCTGGCGGTATGTGCTGTAGCACCATCTTGTTGGAAATACCCATTTTGTAATTCTTCGTCATCTAGCTGATTGATGAATTGGTTGAGTATCTCATGCCGATATCGTGCAGCAGTGAGTGTGCCTTCAAAAAAAATGGGACCCACCAATCGTCTTCGACAAATTCCAACCCAAACACCAACTTTTTGAGGATGCAAAGGTTGTTTTACAAAAAAAATGAGGGTTTTCACTTGACCACCACCTCATATTCTGTGAATTGACATATCCAGAAAGATAAAACCAGGCCTCATCAGAAAAAAATACAGTTATCAGAGCTGCTTCATTGTTGAGATTATTTTGAAACCAATTGCAGAATTGTATTCGTCGTGGAGGGTCTATTAGTAAAAGTTCTTGAAAACATTGCAGTTTATATGAATGACGGTTTAAATCTTGTTTTAGGATTGTTCGAGTTGTGCCATAAGATAAATTTATTTGTTGAGCCAATACTCTAATGGAAGTTCTTGGCTGTTCATCCATAATCTGCCGGGCGGCTTGAATCGTTGCTTCTGTTTTTCTCAGAGGCGGTCCACTTCCACTTTTACGAACTACTGTACCACTTTCTCTAAATAACTGCACAGATTTAGTTACAACGTCGTGAAAATAATTGTAATTGAACACTAAATCGGGGTATTCTTCACGAAAATCAGTCATGCAGCCATTAAGTGAATATTGCCATTCTCCATTTATTCTTACGCCGCCGGTTCGAAAGAAACATTCAATAGCTTTCGCTTTTTGCTGTGTAGTGAATACCATTTTTTCAAACTTGAAATTTTTTCACCAAATCAAATAAAAAACTTAAAAACTTAGACAAGAGCGTTCAGTTTTAAATTTTCATGTCCGAAATGTCATTCTGTGGATGTGGCTACAGTACCAATTTAAAATAATTCAATTTCACAGCCTGCCCTAATTGGTTTTTTTATTGATCTCTCGATATAAGTAATTGGAACTAGTTGTGTGATTTCAAAAGATGCCTTTTCTAATATTGTTTACAGCCCTTTGAATATCTCTGCCTCGAATTGTAGCAAATGCATATAAAATGTTTCTTCTTAATTCCTCCTTATTGTAAATCCTGTCATAGATTTTATTTTTGACGCTTCCCCACAAAAAGAAATCTAAAGGGGACAAATCAGGTGATCGAGCAGGCCATTCCACAACTCCACGTTTGCCTATCCATTGATTACGGAAATGCTGATTGAGAAAATTTCGTACTGGAATAGTGTTATGGTGAGGTGCTCCGTCTTGTTGCATCTATAGCTGTCCTAACCGTGATAAAGGGGATGTCTTCTAAATAGTCCATAAACTGAGTCCTCAAAAAAATATACCGTTCTCACTACTCGTTGCTATTTCTGTAAATAACAGCAGTCGAAAGTCATCATGTTATACATCGTTGTACGTTAAATGGGGTTACTTTGAACAATTGTTTTGCTTTTTACTTGATAACTCTATGTGTAAATTCGATTTCTCAGAAAACTGGTGAAATCTGTTTGTTATGTTTCCAATAAGCTTCTCCTTTTCAAGCAAGATGTCTTGATAGTTACAGTCTTCTAGTACATCGCTGGCTACATTTAGGTTTTCTTCGCAATTACTAGTACCTTCACTTATTGGGACTTGATATTTTAGCGAATTATTATATATTATATGTATTATCTGTCAATATAGTGTTATTAACACTAAATAATGGTACTAACCATCCTTCAGTAGCTTCAGTACCGGTTGCTATGTGGTATAATTGTTCTCTAATATTTTTATTATCGATGGATTTATTATATTCTTCAAAGTATAATGACGATCGTAGGTATTATAAAAGGAAACTAAAATGACAAGGTACAAACATTTTAATATGAACATTTCTGATGAACATTTTAAACATGAATAAAAGCAAAAGCCGCAGGTAGTGTACAAATAATGGCCGAAGGCACAATTTCTGATATATCCATGCATGGCCATCAGCCCATGTAAAGGATGGTCTGGAAGGCATTGTTTTCGATTTTATTCTTCGCAAAAACTTTAGTACTGGATTTCCGGTTTCAAAGTCCATATTTTCGATTTTTCCTATGAAATATTGAGAAGTGTTTCTATCCGAATTCAGTTTCGTTAATATCCAGTCTCCAACTTGCCTCTCAGTTACTACATCTCTTCCGAAATCAAGTGTATCCAACTCTTCTACACCTACTTCAAAAAGTGTTTCTAATTTGCTTTCTTCATCATTTAAATGCATATCTATATCACTTTCATCTGTTTCCGAATCGTTGAATACCTGTCTGGTTTTCTTGCCTTTAATTGTTTTTTCTTTTTTTGTGTTTTTGTTCCGTGCTGTTGAAGTCGTCTTTGCTGCATCAGTTTTCCTTTTCTTGATACTGGCCTTGTTTTCAGTCTCTTTCTCTTTGGCTTCCTTTAGTCTTTTAACAGCCATTTGCAACCGCCTCCCTTAAAAGTGTTACTTAATAAAATGTCACCTATTTTTAAGTAACACTTATCTTTCCTTTTTGTTGCACGGGTGCGTCATGAAGCAACCCTTATGCAAGTGTAACTTACGAAACCGTAGAGTTGACAACAATGTAACGGTAAATACTGTGTACGGTACTGTTTAGTTAACGTTATAAGGCGTGTATCTCTTTCTATTGTACTGCTTCAAATAAATCCATGTCGTTTTAGATACAAACGGTTTAACAATAATTTGAAATAGAAGACTGTATCGTAAACATAACCCATAACTAGAGTCACATGCAAAAAGTTTGTTGGTGTTACAACATTTTAATATTATTTGTTCTGTGATAAGATAGTGCAATTCAATAACAATAATACAATTTAATAATGGAGAATTTAAAAAAAAACGATCAATAAATTTCACCACAATAGAACAATTGTTATTGTTGAATATTATTTCTAATTTAAAACATATAATTGAAAATAAAGTTACAAATGGTACCACGTGGCGAGAGAAGGATCAGGCATGGGAAATAGTTACAGACACTTTTAACTCTCATGCACCAAATGGCACCTTCCGCACGAAGGAATCGTTGCGGAAGTGCTACGAAAATAAAAAAAAAAGTAAAATAGTGGCGATAAGTGAAGGCGGGAATTGTTAGCCAAAAAAGTGTAAAGGGTCTACCAAATCCTTTCGATGGGGATATAATTGAATTTGAATATGAAGATGACAACTGTGCCACCAGCAGCATACCAGTTGTAGATGAACCTACTTCTTGTACTGCTAGCCAACCGTCCCAAATGCGAGAAGGGCAGACTGTAAGTTTTGACGTTTAATTTACGATATTTGAATGTACTAATAAATGTACCACTTTTTTAAGAACCTACGAAATCATTGGATTAGGGCGATAATAAAACCGGCCACCTACAGACCCCACAACTTGCGAAATTAGTTCCCGAATCTGATCGCAAGAGGAAGAGGCCCATTAGTGATACTTTACAATCCTCGGACCTCGCTCTTACAAAAATCTGGCCGACATAAAATTGTGTATAGCAAAGTTGCAACTGGAGCCGGTGCAATATGAAGTATGCAACTTGATATCGAAATAAAACGACTACAGTTGCAAAGGCTGCGGACCCTTGTGCAGAAACGTTTAATAAAGTTTATTGGTATTTTTTGCTGTTTTTTTAATGACATTTAATTTCAGTATAATTATAATATGTAGTATGATTTAATAAGTTCTTTTTCTGTTTTTTTTTAAATAATATTTAATTAAAGTATTACTTCAATAGCTAATATGTTTAAATTAACCTTTTGCAGTTGTTCGAAAAATTGTTTTTATTTTGACAGACCCAAAGATTGACAGACCAAAGTAAAATAATTAAATATACTGGTATTGTTTAAACAGCATAGTAACCACAGTAATACAAACAATTCTACTGTTAATTAATATTATGCTTTTTCAAATCAGTGGAGGGTACTCCTTTTGCTAAAATGTTTAACAATGGTCTATTCAGAACAGGTGAAAATGAAGAAACAAGTCACACCAATTTTCATTCATGTAAAACCACAATGAATTTTTTTTCTGCCTCTTATTTCACTATCACGCTGTAGTAATTTCTTAATTTAATTCATATTAAATACAGAAAGATATTATATAAATAATAAATATTAAATAAAATATCGATTTCAACGGGAAATAACAAGATTTATTCACTTTATACGTATTTCGGCATCAAAGTGCCATTGTCAAAAGCTATATAAAATATTATAACAAATGCAAAATATAGTAACTATAGTTACTATACAGTAACTGTGTGGTGGGGTTGGTTCATCCGTTGCTTCATCACCTTTCCTTATCGCAGCTCTCGTTTCTAGATCAACTGGTACTGGAGAAGGTGCCGCAGTCGATATCGATGCAACAGACCGGTTACACTACGAATTAAAATGTGTTATAAATTTGATACATTTTGTTGTTAATTTTACAGGTGCTCCATACTCAAGCAGAATGGAAAGGAATAGCGGATCAGTTCTATGCAGAATGGAACTTCCCTAACTGTTTGGGAGCTTTAGATGGAAAGCACATCGCATTTCGACCCCCAAGATCTACAGGGTCATTTTATAGAAACTATAAAGAATCTGACAGCATTGTACTCTTAGCTCTTGTTGGGGCCGATTGCACATTTTTGTATACAGATATAGGTACAAATGGCAGAGTTAACGATGGTGGTGTATTTTCAAGAAGCGAGATATCTTTTCCTCCACATACACCTTTACCAGGGAGAGAGCTCAAAATGCCTTTTGTGATTGTAGCAGATGATGCCTTTCCTCTCCAAGAACGAGTAATGAAACCATACAGATACAGAGGGTTAACGAATGAACAGAAAATATACAATTATAGAGTAAGCCGCGCTCGCAGAAGAGTAGAAAATGCTTTTGGTATTTTAGCCAATCGTTTTAGAATACTATTAATTACAATAAATTTGAGTGTCGAAAAAGTAGAGTTAATATCAACTGCATGCTGTATTCTACATAATTTTTTAATAGAAGAAGGCAACACCCAATATTTGAGAGGTCAAGTGGGTGAAAAGTTATCCGAAACCCTACGGTTTTTAAATTGACAAGGTGGAAATAGAGTAGCCAATTTACCATTAACGATTCGTCGAGAATTTCAGAAATATTTTAATACGAATGGTGCAGTAGAGTGGCAACAAGATCGTGTAGATAGAAATCAAATGTAAATTGTTTTGTACATAGTAATCAATAAAATAAAAGTATTTCATAACCAAACTTACATTCTCATTAGTCGGCTCTACTTCTATACCATAATCGTGTACTGCAGATTGTGAGATCATCTGCGATTCATTATCATCATCCACTTCATAAATGTATTCCACTTGGCTATTGTCGGGCAAGGATTGATTCAGAGTTCCTTTTCGGGCCTGAACATGGTTACACAAAAACTGTAATTGGTGAAAAAATTCAAACGATGATGTGTAACCATCTTCAGTACCCATGCCACTATGTGTTACTCGGCTTTTGGCCAACTCGCTAGTGTACCGGCTTCTTAAGGCATTTATTTTAGATTTTACTTGGGCCACTACAAGAAACAACCTTACGTATTAAAACACTTCTACGTAGTTTACTAATTGAACTGTACCTGATACGCCTGGTTTAACAGATGTGAGATGCTTCACAATTCTTTCGAGGGCATTTTGCTTACCAAATTTATTGTAATATTCGTTGGACTTAACTATACAATGTTTCCTCGCCTTGATAATAGTCGATTAACATGGCTGTTTCTTCCGACTTCCATCCGCTAGTGCTACTCATTTTCTTTTTTTTTTCAATAATTTTTAATCAACATGAAATAATGAGATTAACAACCTCTTGAAAAACATTAAAGGATTGTGCCATTAAAGTAAACTTAACCTCAACAAAACACTTGCTGCGAACTCAGCACAGCCATGCTTTCATAAACAACCAATCACAACACCGTCTCCGTCAACAAATTTAGAGTCGGCTCCATGATACCTATAACTTTAATAAGATATGCTCGCTTAAGATTCCAGTTTCGTTCTACTCTGCGCATGACGTAGGCGCGTGACAACGTAGAGGCAAAGCATGGAAGCAAAGGCATGGGTAGCGGTAGTCACAGAAGAATATGATATTATATACTATTAATAAACCAATAAACGCCTGATATTAAATAAATATATAATAAAGTGTTGTAATAAAGCAACTAGGTTTTACCTAAGATATTTATTAATACAGACAATACACGGAATAAATGTTTAATTAAAGAAAAAATTATTATAAACCGCGCGCAGCAGTGGGTTACAATTATGTAGGTTATGTTACAATTTTCACAATTTTTTGTTTTGTCATAGTAGACTCTTCCTTAATTTTTTGGTTAAGAGACCTAATCCTAAAATACATTTTACATCTAAAGAATAAATGTTTAATTTCATGACTTAGGTCAATGTTACTAGCCTGCTCAACGTGTTCCTGTAGAAACTTCTTAGTAATTTTCAAAGATTCGTTATTTATATTTTGAAAAATTCTATCGAGATTTTTGCATTTTAATAAAAAGTCGTCGTGTGGTTTCATTAGACCACCTTCTGAAACATGATCAACCCAGGTAAATGTGACGTTTTTCAAGGAAGATGTAATATATCCTAAATTCTCTGTTTTGCGAAATTTAAAAGCTATATATCCCGCCAAATTTTCCAGCCCATCCCATTCTATATCTGATAGATCATGATATAAATCATCTTCTACAATAAAGGGTGAATTATTTAAGTTATCCAGGAGCCCTACAGTAACAATTTTGGCATCGTCTGCTTCAACAATATTACGTTCATCATCAACATCGTTTACAATATTTGTATCACTGGCATTAAAATTATCTTTAAGAGTCTCAAAACTTGACAAATTGGGAGCATTGCTAGAAAAATTTATATTTGCCGCTTCTGAAATAGCATCTTCATTTCTTCCGAGTATATAATTTCGTAGGCGATGTTTAAATTGTAAAGGTGTCGGATGATCATGCAATCCTCCAATTGCTCTAATTATGGAAAAAAAACCTTCCAACGGATCCTGATTAAGGTGATAAGTTAGAATATATTTTATATGAAAATCAGTTTTCTAGGACTTAGCAAGGACTAAAAGTATTATCAATACCACATGTACCTACTATGCCCACATTGCAAGTCGACAAGCTAAACGATCGTAACGTTGTCACAGAACTACGTCATCGGCTAGACAAGGATAGAGCACCACCTGCGCCTGAGCATATCTTATACTACATCATGAGTCGGCTCTATTTATGCGACGCACACTGGGACAGGGGACTTTCAAAGCTGGCAATAAATGCATTTCAGCTTAAAACGTAATATGATTTCTTGACAGTTAAAATGTGATGAATGAATCTTCAGCAATATTGTTGAATCACAAATGACATCGCCTACTACTAGAAATATGAGAAAATTAAAAAAAAATCGTTCTTTTTCTTAAAATGTTACGAAAACGTTAAAATAGACCTCACATATTATATATCATTGAAAAGGGGGAAAAAAGCTCTTACTATCTAAGTCATCGCCAACTATGTTTTCCATTGAAAAAAATACAACTTTATGTTATATCTTGAAATGTGGTCAAAATTTTGAAAATCTATTAAGATCATTGTATTCTGCTCAAGAAAGTGCTATAAGAACATGCAAATTATTTTTGTCTATTTCCAGAAACAAGCTAAATTTCGGCATTAATCGTAAACTTGAAAAATCGAACTTTCGGCTATAACTCAAAAACAAAAGACGATAATTAATTTCGGTTTTCACCAATGAGTTTTTCTCTAAAAAAGCAATCGATGAGGGGCGGTCCATTTTCAAAATATCTTATGGTTAACGAGTTATCCTATGAAAACATCCAATTTTGCCCACCCTGTACAAAAAAATTTAATAAAAAATAACCAGTTAAAGCGGCTTAATCCTTAATGTATCCCATCACCGGTGTCGTCGTTACTGTCATTATCCTTGATTCCAGATTCCTTGACGGATGAAGCTTTTAACAACTCTAATGCTTCTGTAACTTTTTCTTCGGTTTTTTTTTGTTTACTGGTGAGCACAGGATCGGAACTCAATAAGAAAAAGTTAAAAATGTCCGTGTTAGTTTTTTCTCTACTGCATTTTCTCGCGTAATGCTCTCTGTACCTTTTGAAATCTTTGTTCCGAGCCTCTTGCGCTTCCTCAGTCAATTGTCTTATAGACAAAATGGCCGAGGATATAAGTTCTGGTCCATGGATCAGATACTTGTGTAGTGTTGGGGGCATATTGTACCAAGGATACTTCGAGACGAAATGTCTGGCCGTTCCATAAGCGAACAGGCGATATTTTTCCACATCTCTCTCAAATCCACTGGCTACCACAATCATAATTCTGTGAAGCTTTTTTATCAAATCTAAATCTATTTTTGTGATTTGAGCAGAAAGTTCTGAAAAAAAACGCCTGGCAGTGTTGCCATAGTTCGTGTTACCAAGCCCAGGTTTAGGTTTGTCAACTATTAAACCACATCGTTCTTTAAACTCTTTTTGTATTCGAGCTTTATTCTTGGTTACAATATCTTTGTCCTCTTTACCACGAGCTTGCCATTTTTTAAGGGCCAATTTATATGATAAATGCAAAACATATTCGAACATACGAATCCACCCATGTAACACTGATAAGCCGAATTCCAAATTCTCAGTTTTAATATCCCGTGAAATCAACTTACTTCCAATTGCTTTGATAGAACGATCACGTTGCTTTTCTGAATGTTTTTTATTTGGTCATCCATTTTATTTTTTTTCGTTATTGATACATTTGTAGATTTCTTTTATGAATTGTATTTTAATAGGCCTGCAATACCTGTTCGATGCCGACGTGGATTTTGCCATATTATGACTCTCCAGACGTTAGACGAAGTTGAACTAGGCAAGTAATAAATACTGCCAAATCGTTGACTTCCAAGTTATAGAATCTGCTTATATGAACTGTGCCCAGAGGAACCATCAAACCCCACTTCGATACCAACCACAACTGTTTATCGTTTTGAAGAAGTTCAATTACGGGCTCTAATGTTTTACATAAGCGCTCTGTAGTATGATCTAGCAGAGCCTGTAATTTAACAGAGGCGCTAGTTTCTGTTACTGTGATATCTTTAGGATAGCACAACTTTTTAGCTGCTTGTACAATTTTGTAAGACGGGAATTTCTCTGGAGCAGTTCTTGTAACATCATATTGTTCACGAGATAATTTAGCATCTATTAAAATAGCCAGAGCATCTTCACCTGACAAAAGCTGTTGCTGTAAGCCCAGAAAGTCTTTCTAAGCGGTTTGATACTTGCTAACTTGCTGGCTCGTTTTGGACTTGTAGTGGTCATATCTTTTAAAAATTTTGAGGCCTGAACTTGCCCGTTTGCTCTTAAACTCATACAGGCAGCGTATGTTAAGGAAGGTGCAGAAGTGGAATCAGACAAATCTTCAATCGTTTAGTACGTTCTGAACGATTCAAACGGAATACAAGGTCGTCCGCGTTTGTATTCGGAGATACGCTTTATGCAGCAAGGGAACGAAAGTGATGTATCAAGCCAGTTCTTATTAATTTTCTGAAATTGTTTATTCTAAATGCCTTCGTCCATCGAGATTTCAATTCGACTTAAAATGCGATAGCTTTCGGTTTAATTCGATTAAATGACTTGTAACGTTCCCCGTTGAACGTACAGTATTTATTTGACGCACTAGGGTAGCTTAGCGGGAAATCCAGGGTCCTTAATGAAAAGGGGTTAAATAAATAGCTGGAGATAAACCTTATCAATAATTTATTCAGGATGATAATACTATGTTATTTACAATTTATGTACAATGAAATAATAATGCATGAATAATTGAAATCAAAACAAAATATAAATTCAAATAATATTTTAACAGGAAAGATGAGTAAGTTAGTATTTTCGGGTGTGAATCGGTCTTTGCAGTGTAAACGGACTTTAGTCCAGTGCGCACCCTGCACTTAACCCGGTCGGCGCAGGACGAATGAAGCGGTAATGGCCACGGAGAATTTTCAGGGGCGAAACGGGTGTAGTGGAATTAAATGCAAAAGAAAGTGATTTCCAAGTGCTACGGTGGGCTCAACCCCTTCAGGAGTCTTCTGGGGTTAAGGGTAAGTGATATCAAGAATGGTTTTAATACGGAATTTAATTCCAGTGATAAACAAAGGAATTCGGTCAGGGATGTACAAAATATGTTGATAAGCTATCAATTTACTATGAAAATTGAATTGCTTATGGAAATAAAACAATTAATTCTTATTTGAAGATTGATTACGGCAGTGGTTAAATCAAGTGAACTCAGGGATGTACAAAATATTCTGGTATGTAATTAATTTTATACAGGGGTTTTAACTGGCAAAAACAATTGATTGTTTAATTCACTAGATTCAAGTAGTAATAGGATGACAAAAGTAGATCAACGTTTGCACGTGATCTTACTACTGAAATCAAACTAATACAAAAATCTAATGATATACGGGGGCACCAGAATGCAACGTTCAGCACATGCACGTCTGGATAATTAGTTCGAATAAGTTTCGATCCTAGGATCATACACATGCAGCGTTTACAAATCCTCGGAGAGACAAGGCGGGTTAATTAAACAATCAATCGATCAGGAAATTAAATAAAACTTAAATATAAATACCAGCTATCGTTTGTACACCACAGATCACTGTAATTATTAGCCACAACGCGGGTTGCTTTAAGAGCTAAAAATATTCAGGTCAATTTTGAATCCGGGTCTCGGAATAAATCAAACTTTAAAACGGTTTTAACGGAATCAAATTATTTAGACAAGTTCTAAATAATTCTCGGAAAATAAGTCAAATTAATTTCGGAAAATAATTGACAATAAGTGACCAGAATTGAACTGCGCTCTGAATTTATAGGAGAGCTCTAGGCTCCCCACTCGGGACAAAACTGGGCGGATTGAAAATCGGTCAGGGCGGGAGTGTCGGATTGACACGGAGCGAAACGAAGACGACTGACCTCAGTAAAAACAGAAGCCATTAAGAGTCCTATCTACCAGCGTACGTTTTCGAAGTGACAAGGAAACGACGGTGAAACAGACATATGATGGGTGGAGTTGTAATGGTGACGTAGCGACTTGTAAATGATAATATAACGCAACCGTTCATCAGATACTGTCGCTGCTGCTTTAACACCAAATATAATATCAACATGTCTAGAATTTGCTGTAAATGTATAAAATAGTGCTATTTTGAAATACTATTACTACTAAAAGAAACAAAAACGGAATACATTTTCAACAAATGTTTGAGAGAACAAACTTAGATTCAATTTTGTTGACAGTAACAACTTTATTTCTTCTTTTTGTCTTTCGTTTTAGTTACTTTTTCTTTCCGTAATTTGATAGCGTCTAGGATAAATTTTGGCTCGCGAATGGGCATATTCCTCTGTAATCTGGAATCTATCAGTTCAGGTAACATGCATTCTTCATAGAAACGCTTTAATTTAAATTTCATTTGTTGCTCCCAAAATAGATCGTCTTTGAATATCGTTTCGCACTTTATACCCTTTGTCGTCCATGCCCCAAATATGCAGTATTCTCTTTCCGTTATACGCAGTTGTCCTTGTATTTGGTACCATTTATGTTTTTTGTTAATTTGGTATGTATTATTTTTGAAAGTCCAAAATGTAATTTTCTTGGTGTTTATTCCTTCTTCTGGCGTAAGGTGTCGTGCAGAAAATGAACATTTGACTTCCACTAGGCCACGATCGCCAATCAGACCGTCTGGTGAAGCACCGAGATAATCAATTTCTTTGTCAATAAAGAGTCCGTTTCTTAAAATAGAAACTTTTTGTTTTTGCTCTATTTCTTTTATAGCGTCGTCTTCGTGGTCTCTACCCCATTACAAAGCATTAGTTGACACAAAATCATCAACATCGGAAATTAAGTTTTTCACTAATTTGGCACAGGGCGTATGATCCATTATTCGACAAACCACACCGAAATTAGAAGCTGTAAGCAAATTTCTACGGGTGTTTTTCCACAGTGGGCTTTGGCTTTGTCCTTTAGTATTTTGTTCTATCTCAATTTTCTCTAAGTCCGTTTTTTTCAAATCAGCCAACCACTTTTCTTTTGCAGTTAAACTCTTCGTCGTTCTTGTCGGATTTCATGCACTGATCTCCATAATGTTCGTCACCATTATTTTTAAAGTTGAGTTTCCTCTTTGCTTTTTGTTCTTTCCTTTTTCGTTTTTGTTCCGTGGTGCTTAATAATTTTCTTTTATTTCTCATTTCTAAGCGTTTTACTAAATTTGAATGACTAACACCATTATTTAAAAATTTGTGAATTTTGTATAGAGGCCTTTTTGTATTGTGTGACACTACAGCAGCTGAACATCTGCTTTGGTAGGAACGGCGTAAAGCAAAGTTTATTCTTTTACCTCCTGTAAATTTTGCAATTATAGAATTAAATTGTTCCACAATGTTACTATCCACGTCATAAATTAAACTTTTAGCATGGCTTGCTAAATTGTTTACATGCTCCATTAATTTACTATAACTCCACACAGTTTTAAATTTTCGATTAGATTTTTCTCATCTGGTTTGTTTTTTTTGCAAAAATAAGCAATTGAAGCACAGTTTTTATGTTCGCCAAAAACGTGACTTGGGTTGTTTAGTATATCATTTTTTAAATCTATAATTTTTTTATTAATTTCCTTGTCTTCTGTTTTTCTATATTTTATTGCGTTTACAATACCTCTTCTAATTTGCATTATATTGTTTCCTATACAAATTCGTGTGGATTTAGGACCTAATTTAGTGTTGCTATTAATTTCTTGCAATTTGTTACAAAAGTTACGTAAAAGATGGTTTCGGCATTCGATTTTCTCTACCATAATACTGTAAGGTCGCAATTCTAATATTTTCTTGTAACAACTGCTATCGCCATCCGCTATCATTCTGTTATATATTATATTATACATGTCTAAACTTTTACAAAACCCTTCGGCAATTATATTAGTTTCCATACTAGTTGAACTACCTGACCAATTTCTGTAACACTCATGTTTTTTAGGACTTAAATTTTCAGTTTCTGCTCTTTTGCAAACAGTACAGAATTTGTTTCTAACTCCCAAGTAAAGCACTTTCTTGGTTTTAAACCCTACAATAGCTGCAGTTCCGGAAAGAGAGTTGTAATTTTTTCTGTAACTACCCCAACTGCCATCACAAACAACTGTAATTAAAGGAGTGCCGTTGTCATCCACATCACCATTTTCAATTGCTAACTTAGCTTCTTCTTCGGCTGCCTCCTGCATTTCTTTTATGGCTGCTTTCTCCCATGCATCGCACACTTTGTTATGAACAATGTTATAGGTTTTTGGAGACATTGCTGGTAATGCCAGGGAAACGCAAAGTTGTTCCATTTGTGACAGCCCTGCACCCATATTCATCACCCCAATCACCGCACTTGTATTGATATCAATAGAATCTGGACTGTCTTTATTTGAAGTATGTACCATGCTAGTAAAGTTGAACATGTTGCATTTAAATTTAATTATTGATATCAAACCTCGCCGTGTTTCATTTGTGGGAACCATATTTGCCAAGGTGCAAGAAAAAGCATGGGAATGATTTCCTAGCTGAACTAATTGATTGATAAAATAGTTAATATCAATAATTCTTCTTCCATGAAGAATAAATTCTTTGTTTGGTAAATCTGGTTGTCCCTGTCCTTCAACAGAGACTTCAAAATGATCGACATCGATGTCGTTGCAGTGCGTAGACTCTTCCGAATAACTACTGCAGGTTGCAGATGATGTTGTTGCAACAACCTCGGAGTTGGTGGTTGTACTAGTTGGTACTGCAACCCTGCCCAGAGAATAATAGTTTTTGTTTAGCAATATAGTACTACTTTTACGCAGTGTTGAATTCAGAATGTTTTTATCGGAGGAGGCCCTGCAATAGTTGGGGAGTGCAACATTATTGCGCAATATTCGAAATAAAGGTACAAAGTAATAAATAAATATCACTAAATATAATCAGATGTTTTGTAAACCAAAGTTTACAAGCTTATTACAATTATATTTTGTTTACCTGCTCGTTGAACTTGTAGGACCCAAGTTCTCGTTTTCGGCATCTATGGTTCGCACCTTTTTAATTTTCCGACTGAAATAATAAATAATGAAGAAACACGCGTATTTTCAATGCGTTTCGCAAATCGCAATTTATTCATTGCGCTGTTGGAATACAAACCTTTCATTATGTTTAAGTAAATTATTTTTCCTTTTGGGGGCTTTGTAGCTAGAAAACATTCGGCTTTTCGAACCGTACCTATAAGTAGGTTTGTCCTTATTATCGCTGTTCATTTTAACGCAATACAAGCAACTCGGTAATAACACAAATTGTCTAGACTAGCACTAGCTACTGGCTAGTACGGACTACATCTAACAAGCGAAGCACAGGCATGCGGTACCGTAGGGGTCGCTATCTTACAACGGCAAACATGTCTTTTAAGCGGAGCGCGGACCATGTACTATTAAATTAATATATAATTTAAAAATTTACCAATATTAACGGGGACTGAAGTAAAATAATGTACATTGAATTTCCAATGAAATACGTGTAACATATCTTGAAAATTGCATTTGATACCTCAGCTTAGCATGTTTGAAATACAGCAACATTACAATTAAAATAATTACTTCACTTTTTTGAAATATAAAATTATGAAACACACATATCAATTAACACAGCTTTATTTAACATTTTCCGAAAGCAGAACTCCCTAAGTCAAAAACCAAGTGTTTAGCGACTTTAATAGCGAATTCTGTTTTATCAGTAGTAGCGAACTGGTATATAGGACTCTTAAACTGCTTCCTAATTTTCGCCTACTAGTCAGTCGCCTCGTTACAGACTCCCATTACAATATATCCGTTGCTTGAGTTCTTCTACCATGAAATTGTGTTGTTGGTCTAAACCACTTACTCCAGATCGTTTCATAATATCTTCTTTTCTAGAGACAAATAGTGTGTTCGAACTCGTTCCTTAAATAAAACAATAATGGAGATACGTGGGTAAAGTAAAAAACAGCACACAAGTAGCTATGAAAGCATAAGTGAATAACTATCAAAGTTGCAAAAAATCGAAAGATTTCTACATTCCTGTAACTCAAAATTAATAGAAAAAAAAAGGTCGGCACTCGATCTGTCTTGGAACATAACTAAAGATTTAAATGTTTAAAAATTTCATCATAATGCAAAAAAAAATACATCTACCGTTTTATAAAGCGTATTTTAAATACATAGAAACAACGTCAAAAGCAAGTTAAAAGTTACTTAAATATGGCTACATACCTGAAGTTGATGATTCCATAACGGCAAAATGTTATTATTAATTAATTATAGCAGAAACGCAAAATGAAAATAACTCTCAAAAATGCTGAAAATGTTACTTGTTACAACAGTAGATACAAAGCCACTTCGGTAACAACTGCTAATGATGATCGGGATACATTCCCAAACATTTAAATACTGTCGAAGTGTTTATTATTAAGTGGTCTACTAATACCCTCTAAGTGGGTACTTCTAAACTAAATTTTATTTTTCTATTTAATGCCAACTTTGTAGCTTATTTGCCCCAGTGTGCGACGTCACGAAAAATATTTTACGTGACCTCATAAAATACAGGTTTCATGAAAATATCTATGAAACCGTATTTTTACCCAATTCACATTATCAAAATCATTTTCATGAAAATTTTCATAAAAATAAATAGGGAAATTTTCATAGTGGGATACCAGCTTTAAGGAAATTCTGCACAAGGATGTTGAAGTGAATGGTTTTCAATTTCTCCTTTATTTTCAACCCAACGTTTGTTTCTACAGCTAGTATTGGAAATAATAAATAAAAATCATATTCCAATTTTGTAATAAATTCATGAAAGCTTGTAGCTGGCATTTTTAAGTTTCCGAAAGTATCCTTATTTTTATTTTCGTAAGCTCTAAAATAGCTATAGATGGTACTTTCATTTAAATTTGTTGTTTCCCTGGAATACTGCTCACATATATTGCACTGGTGTTTTTGCATACATTTTTTATACAAATAACCACAAACATAAACCAATGCATTTTTTACTGGGAAATCTAATTGTAAATGGTCATTAGTATCCAGTATTAAATTATTAAAAAAGTGTGTGGTTGGTATCAACACATTAAAACTTTGAACTTTTTTTGATGTAACACCCGTCAGCAATTTATCTAAATCATTAACACAGTTAAAACTTTCCGAAACAACAAAATAATTTAAACAAAATAATTTCTTAAACGCTTTCGAAAATTGTATTGGTGTTGGATTTACACTGTTCCCACTCTGTTGCCTGATTTTACCAAAAAAAATTTCCAATGCATCTTGGTTTAGTCTTCTTGTAAATAACACATTAAAACCATTTTGTTTCACAACTTCCCATAGCTGCAGAAATGCTGAGATAGTAACTTGCCAACCGTAGATAAATTTCATAGAATTTGTTACATCTCTATTGTTTTTGTTGAAAACACGTAATGTCTTAAAATAATTAGCCATCTCATGTAAAAAGGAAATTTGGTATTCTAAACCTTTAAATGGAAAATTGATTTTTTTAGCACCAGTATAATGTGACGAATTAAATATATCGAACAGTTTATCGCATTTATCAAGTAAATCTACGGTTGCATTGACAGTTGAAGGAATTGCACCTAAAGATATATAAGTGTTCATAGCAGCTGCCAAGGTAGCACCAAAAAACAACTAATTTTACTTTCATTTTCAGAAAATTATTTGGATGTAGATGTTGTTCTGTAAGCTTTGGTGCTAAGCGCAGGGATAATTTTGAATCAGCTTCATAAAATATGTCGAGGTATCTTTTATTTGTTGTTCCATTGCTAGTTGTTAAATTATGGGCAAAGAAATTGTTCCGAACTGATTTTATTAAATGAGGAACATCAAACATATAAAAAACTTTTCGGTTGTTTACAAAAAAGTAGGGCTCATCAATTGTGATATTTAATTTGGAAAAACTATAAAAATTAGAAGCCTGGTCAGACACCACTGCTAAAACATTAAATCTATATCCTGTAATCGAGTAATTGCAGAAATTATTATATTTTTGAGATCTTCACCAGAACAAGTATTATTGATTAAGAAATAAGCAACAGGTTGCTTCCATTTTACATGGATTCCTCTGGCCATAATAACTAAGTCAGAATTTGCAGGAGTAAATGTTGTGTAACCATTTATTTGATGAAAACCTATAATTTCATCTTTACTCCTATTGTAAAATAAATTATTTTTAATGGAAATTTCATCTAAGCACACAATGCAATCTCTAGCTTTAGGATTCAAATTAGCAATTTTATTTTGCATTATTTTAAATATGTAGTCGCAAAGCCCATTAGTGATTGGCCACTTACTAGTTGTACGTAATAAAGTGGCCTTAGAAGGTAATCTAAACATTTTTTTGAAAAATTTGTATGCTAGTGGACTTAAAAAATTTATTGTAAGTGCAAATTGCAGCATTTCGTTGGAATATCGAGAACCTTTAGGTTTGGACTTCGATAAATACAATTGTGCCTTTATAAAATTTGAAGTTTCCTGACCACAATGTTTATCGCAATAATCTTTGAATTGTTGTTCTGTAATTTCCTGGGGTGTTGATCGATTCGGTTTACGTTTATATTTGTTACGTTGCAGTTGGTGAATCCTTTTCCGTAACAAATATTTTCTAGGGCTGTTATTACTAAGTACACTTGAGGTTTTTGTTGATATGTCTAAAAAACGTGTATTAGTCACTTCCATTAAATTAAATCATAACGTGGTAGTCATAATTATTGTATACACACCTTTTACTGTAGTACTAATTATTGTATTCCGTTGTGGTGGCGAATGAAAACTGCAACTAGGTTGTGGGTCGAAACTATCTGAATAGTCCACAATTACTGTCTGAGTAGTTGTAGCACTTTTTACCGAGGAGTCCAAGTCGGTGCAAGATTTTGCTTTATCGAAATCTAAAATTACTTTATTTTTAATATTCCAAATTTGCACAACACGTCAAGTGATATTTAATAATAAATATTTACCAGGTAGAACTGTAATTGTATCATGAAAATCAAACAATGTGGGACTAGCATCTCTTTTTAATTTGTTTTTTAATAATGATGAAAATGTCCTATTTTCAAAATGCACACTGCACAATCTTATATTTGCATAACAATATGCACCATTTTTATTATCTAAATCAGGTCTTCTTGCATTTCTGATCCAAATATTGCATCTACAAAAACGAAATAAGGATAATTAATTAATACATGTATAAAATATATTATTCGTCATTACCTTTCCTGCTCCTTCAGAAATCTGAAAAAACTTAAATTAGGGCTATCACTTGCACTGTTTCTGCAACCATATGCAACGCAGCCCCTCGCACACAAGACATTTTATTAAACGAAATTAAAATTAGAAAAAATCACGAATAAACACAGGCTAAATACGCGAACTGTTTGTGGTAATTATGATAAATGTCAAATTGACATTTGAATTTTTGAAAACAAAACCCAAAAATCTACTGCGCAGCTACCCAGGAGTTGATCATGCGCAAACGAATTTGGTACATTTTTAAAGGCGGAATGAGACTACTGTCCTTATAAGCTATGTACTGTGAAACAGGGTTGGAATGACAGGTTAGAAAATTTAACACTTTTAACACACATTTAATACGAACATACCTACAGCAATATATTCAAAAGTAACTAATAAGAAACCAAATTGAACTTGAGGGAGACTTTAAGGGCTGCATTTTTACCCCTTAAATTTAAGTGTCACTTAAGCCCTTAAGTGACACTATTTCTGATGGTGCAATGCGTTTTTAAGTTAAGGGGAACTTATAAGTTACACTTAAGGTTTAAGGGAGACCGGTGCAAATGGCTGTTAGTACGTCTTCGCCCGTTATCAATTCAGCACATGGCCATAGAGGAATCTAGGGAGGTTTGACCATAGGGGAGGTTTGACCATAGGGGAGGTTTGACCAACCCTAAGTTTCACATCTTTAAATTATTGAAATGTATTGCCACCCAGTGGTGCATAATCGACACACCTTTAAAATGAATCCTGCATAATGGGAAATCATTCCAGTGACAGACGTCGTAGTAGTTGGTGTTTGTTTGTTTACATAGAGAAAATTGTGTATTTTTAATATTTAAGCTAAGGCTGCAGGTAAGTCAAATTAATTTTAATAAACAATTCGGTTAATTTAAATTCAAATTCATTTGTTGTTTATAGAGTGATTTTGTAAAAAGCTTATGTGGGGGGCCACAACATTGGGTGAGGTTTGTCCTAAAAATGAATCTTTGAAAAATGTATTTTTAAAGATTTTTGTGATTATTCTTTTCAGAATGCCGTTTAAAAATGAAAATCTTGCAAACATTCTTGATGCAAGGTGTCCCCTGAAAGAATGAAAACTGCAGTCAAACAAGTAGTAGAGAAGGGTGAGAAAGTCGGAAAAACAACAAATGATTACAATTTGGATAGAACAACCTTGGGAAGGTGTGTTAACAAAGTAAGATCTGGTGGGGAGACAACTTTTGAAGCTTCGAAGATTTGAAGTTTCAAATCAATTTTTTTCAATGGAACAAGAAAATAATCTTGCAAATTATTTATTCTATCAAGCAAACTAAACTACGTTTAACACGTCAGACTAGGAAGTTTGTTTGTTAATTTGCTGTTGCCCTTCCGCAAACGAAACAAAATTTCAAATACCCTGAAAATTGGAGAAAAAATGAAACTGCGAGTTATGATTGACTGCGTAGTTTTACGCTGCGTCACTCACGATTATCTTTGCGAACCCTACAAGCGACTAATTTAGGAAGAACAACCACTTCTAATGAAACAACCGTAAAGGAATTCTTTGGAAATTTGTCAAAGGAATTTGAAAAACACGCTTATGGCCCAGAGAGTATTTACAATGTTGATGAGACAGGTGTTACTACCGTCCAGAGACCTGGAAAGATAATCGCCACTAAGGGGGCGAAGCAGGTTTCTAAAGTTACCTCAGCAGAACGGGGAACCCTAGCGACACTTTGCTGTGCTGTAAGTGCCATTGGGACAGCAGTGCCTTTGCTCATTTGCCTTTATTCATTTTTCCAAGAGAGTGGATGGATGCCTTTCCTCCAATTGTAGTTTTCGTTCCTCAATAACTAATTTCCTCTCTTCTATATCCAACTGTTTTTCTTTAACACGTTTTTCCCACTGTTGATTTTCTTCTAAATACTGAAGGCCAGCAGATTTTGTAACATTATGAGATTTACGAATTCGTACTGGACTTATGAAGAATATTTATACAAACTAAATGTTAAAAGTGAACACTACGATGTAAGCTACCTAATATTGTCCCGTCTGAATTCAGCGAGTATTGGTTGGACCGTAGGGGCAATAAGAATAGTAGCTGTGCTTCCATCATCAGGGATATTTTCTTCAATTTGTTGTTCTTTACTGAAGGAATCCTCGTCTTCCAAGCATACATGGAGCCAGGGTTTGAATGGATGGAAAATTCCCACATCAGATAGTTTTGGGGTAAATCCTGGCCGCTTCACTATTATTAAATAGAAAAGTCAGTCATAAGTATGGCGTTGTTTATTTGTTAACAGAATATATAACGCTGGAAACACAAATCCAGCCCTACTTGAGAGAATAACATAAACATAACATAACAAAAAGCGAAGGAGCTTTTCGAAATGTACCATCCATAAAAACAGTTTTCATATGCCTGCTCCATTCCTGGGGCTTTCTCTTCCAAATATTAAGATTCGATCAGGATCACCGGATCCAGTATCTTGCCAAAGAAATTGCTCCAGTCTGCCTGGCGCATACTCGCAAGTTCTCTATCTTTGTGGAATAATTATTTGCTGAAGATTAATTGGAGCTTGTAGAATTGCAGTAAATACATTTCTGGTACATTGCACGGTGCTGCGAACTGCATCTTTGCTTGTCATCTTCCCTTTTTTGCATAGCTGGTTCTGACTCTTGCAGGACGTTATTTATCTAAGATGGAGTTTCCATGGTGTCTTTAGCAGGAAATCCTGAAACTATCAGCATAATAATTTTGAGCACGATCGTAATACCCCACAAACTGGACAATTGTAATCGGTTTTAAGCTGTGTACAGCTTGTAAGGCAGTTGGGTTTGTGTTTCCATGGTTTTCTGAATATGAACCAAGCTGTAATTAACGCCTTTTTAGATATACGTTCTAACTTAACCAACGTGTCTAACATGGATGATGTTTTGTACTTAAGTACAGCCTTAATAACATGTTACGCATACGTTTATTGATTAACCATTAAAATATTCTTGTAAAGTAGGTGGTTGCACGCCAAAAACTTTTGACTCTTGACCACCATACAAACAGGTATGGCAATTAACAAAAATAGTAGCAACCGCATACATATATTGTAAATTTTGCAGGAGTAATTTTTGATTCTTGCGAAAATCAACAAATGCAAATTCAGATGTAATTTTGCCAAATCCCCATTCTACACCTTGTCGAACCATGATACTAAAAACTCGAACAGATATGCTACTCCCGTAGTCGCAAATACGTCCAGGCTGCGCATGACGTCATGGGTGACAAACGGAACTGGCGGTTGCCGCAGTAATGATATGTTGCTTACTATTATTTATTTGGAGTATATTATTCTTAGTTTTGGAGTAATATTTTATTTAATTAAGGTACGAAATAAACGTGAAACTATATTATTTTAATATTACATTTTGTAATGTGAGTTTAAATAGGTACTAAAATGTTTAGAAAATGTAAAAGTAGTAAAGTAAGGGTAAATATTTAAACAATATACCAGTATAATATAATGAAAATAAACAAAAATTATGGGAATTACTTAACAGTTTTGACAAGTTTCCTTTTTTTTGTTATAAAGTTATTAGCAGCTTGTTTGTTTAAAAGTCTCATTCTGAAATACATTTTACACCTAAAGAAAAGGTTTTTCACTTGATCACTTACTTCTATTTCTTTCGAGTAATTTTTCAGCGTTTCTATATATTTTCGCCCTAATTTTAATCCGTTCCCTTTGTAACCCCTGAAGGTCTTTTCTAGTTCGTGAATTTTCTTCAAAAATTCCTCACTTGGTTTATACAACCCCCCTTCCGATAAGTGATTTGCCCATGTATCATGTGAACTATGATCTTGGCCTGTTGGGCACCCCAGATTTTTTTCTGTACGTCTCAATTTAAAACATATATACAGGGTGATTCAAAAATGGCGCATAAGCTCTTCAGTACGTTGTATGGGACGGTTATTTGAGCTGTAGAAAAATCATAAAAAAAATTTAGCTGCTACATTTTTGTAGTTAATAACGAAGAAGTAAATTGTAGATTTGGCAACACGGGTGCAGCTATGTAGTATATGAGTGGCTTTTATTTCATTCCATTTACATAGCGACCTTTTTTAATTAAACAATAAATTCAGATTCGTATAAAAATATGAAATTTACTAACACGTACAAAATGAAATAAGTCACAAATTAAGAAACATAAACTGAATGTAGGTACCTATGTTCTAAATAAAGTGTTCGAAATTTTGCCCTCCAGCCTCTAAACAAATTTGAGCCCTACGAACTATGTTGTGCTGAACTCGCTGCAGCATTTGTATGTTGACGGTTTCAGCGGCATGTTGAATTCGAGCAATTAGATCCTGCTGATTCTGGACTGGAGTGCGGTATACTAGCTCCTTAATGTAGCCCCAAAAGAAAAAGTCCAAGGGTGTTATGTCTGGGGACCTAGGTGGCCAACTTACTGGTCCATTACGACCTATCCATCTTTCCGGAAATTCTCCATCCAACCAGACTCTCACTGGGCCAGCAAAATGAGCAGGGGCTCCGTCTAACTGCATCCACATATGTTGAATAGCCGCAAGAGGGACATCTTCGAGACGTTCTTGTAGCTGATTTTGAAGAAAATCTAAAAAATTCTCTCCATTTAGGCGATGGGGCAGTATTATTGGTCCGATTAAATTATTTCCCAAAATCCCAGCCCACACATTCACGCTAAACCGTTGTTGATGATGGTGTTCAAAGGGCAAATGGGGGTTTTCTAGTCCATAATGATGACTATTATGTTGATTAAAGCAACCATCTCTAGTAAAATTGGCCTCATCAGTCCACAGCACACGAGAAGTAAAAAGATTATTTTCTGCTACACGTTGCAGTAACCAGTTGCAGAAATTTACACGCAGCTCGAAGTCGTTTGGTAGCAAGTTTTGAACTTTTGTGTAGTGGTAAGGATGATAACCTTCACTACAGATAAATTTTGTGCAATTACTCTGCGAAACTCCAACTTGTTGAGCAATACTTCTTGTGCTGCTAGTTGGTTGCTGCTCTAAGATCTCAAGAATTTCTTCCTCTATCAGAGGCCTCAACATGTTTCGTGGACGTCCGCGATCTAGACCTGCATTAGGTATTACACTTCCAGTTTCTCTAACTCTTTGATCCAATCTTCTAATCACATTCACATCTGGATGTCTTCTATTGGGATATCGTCCAGCGTAAAGTCTTACAGCTCTATTGGCATTATTACGGCATTCGCCTAAAACTAGAAACATATCTGCGTACTCGTTATTGGAATACATGATTGACAATAGATGACACTGACAGATAAAAACATAAGAAATGTACTTACTTAGATATGGTTATTAAAAGTTTCAAACATCGTTGCCACATATTTTTTTTAAACAACTTGGTACAAAAATATAAATTTTGAAAGCTAATATTTCAGGATAATGAGGTGTTATGAGTATTTTATTTATTACCCACTATGAAAAAATACTTAAATTATTTATATCAATAATGAGAAGTTTCAAAATCCACATGAATTCAAAGTTGAGTTCTCAACTTTACTTCTTCATTTCTCAGCAAATTAGCGGCTAAGAATTTTTTTACTATTTTTCCTACACTTCAATTATTATTCCCAACAACGTACTGAAGAGCTTATGCGCCATTTTTGAATCACCCTGTATATATATCCAGCTAAATCCTCTATGCCGTCATTTTCAAGTTCTGAAAGCGAAAGTTCGGAGCTAATTATATCTGCAGGATCATCTACTACTCTTAGATTTTCCAGAAGAGTAGACGTGATTATGCTACTATTTTCTTCAGATTCTGGAACGGTTTGCAAGAAAATCGTTTCGGATGTGGTCTCGTCCGGTTGCACATTACCCGACTGTGAAGTAATTTCTTCATTTCGGCCCAATAGATAATTTTTAAGTCGATACTTAAATTCAAGGGTGGTCGGATGATCATGTAAACCCCCAATAGATCTTATAACACCAAAAAATGATTCCAAGGGATCTTGGTTTAAGCGATATGTTAATATGTACGATGTGTTGTAATCTGTTTTAAGATCTTCAAATAGCATACGCAGTCCGGTTATACTCATTAAAATTCCTTTCTGAAAGGGTAACCTACATTCACTATGAAGCACTCGAAGACCTGTCATCATCCTTGTCATATCACTCAAAATATTATCCTGAACTATTTTTGCAAGTCCGTAGGCCTTCATTCTATCTCGAGAATCAATTTCTGGGACTCTTGAATTAAAGACATCAAACCAGTCGTTTACCTAAAATATTAATACAGTGCTACTAAAATACCAGATAAATTGTGTAACTAAGAAACGGTTTACCTTTTTTAACAAATCCGCGCATTCCTGCCAATCATTACTTTTCATAAGTCCCAAATCTGCCAATCTTGTAATAGCACACGAATTAGTGTGGGAAAATAGTTTTGTAGCTAATTTAACTTTTTGTCTGGCAGCTTTAGCGGCTGTCAGTTGATCACTAGTCAATTTATGAGCTATATTAAGATCCAATCCAGACGTATGTTGAAGAAGCTCTACCAGAGGTTGTTTTGTAACCGTCTTCTTATTAATTTCAAATCCTGAATCAAGAAAATGATTTCTTACAAGTTTTATCAAGTGAGGTGCATCGGCAAATGTATAAATCTTTTTGGTACCGGCGGCTGGATTAATAAAACATGGTGTTTCTTCGGTAATATTCAATGTTTTCCAAAGCCCTCTATTTCCACCTCCCATATCATTGATCATTGCCACAACATGATAGCCTATGATTTAAGACAAGTATTGGCTGAATAAAATAATATAAATAATGTGAGAAAACCAGCAGCCATTTAAGTTGTAAATAAAAAAAAAAATAAAAAAATTAATAAGTATTAATCATATATTTCGGTAGTATATACTACCTTCTTCAGTGAAAATTATTAAATAACAAAATCATATTGAACAAATATTCTTAAAGATGAAAAAAGTTTTAATTAAACAATTTATTCTAAATTTTTAATTTTAGTGGTGGAATTAAACACACCACCTCGACTATGTTATTCCATAATAACTAATATATTTTTATTTGTTTTTATAAAAATATTAACAATTAAAATTATTTAAACACGATGTGAGAAGTTTGGAGATTTCAAACAAAAAAAAAATGAAAAAAAAAATAAAAAATGAAAAAAGTTAAAAAAAATTTTTTTGTTTGAAATCTCCAAACTTCTCACATCGTGTTTAAATAATTTTAATTGTTAATATTTTTATAAAAACAAATAAAAATATATTAGTTATTATGGAATAACATAGTCGAGGTGGTGTGTTTAATTCCACCACTAAAATTAAAAATTTAGAATAAATTGTTTAATTAAAACTTTTTTCATCTTTAAGAATATTTGTTCAATATGATTTTGTTATTTAATAATTTTCACTGAAGAAGGTAGTATATACTACCGAAATATATGATTAATACTTATTAATTTTTTTTTATTTTTTTATCTACAACTTAAATGGCTGCTGGTTTTCTCACATTATTTATGATAGCCTATTTCTTCTAATTTGTTAATTATTGAAAACAGAAGTTCTTTTGTCAGCTTACGGTCGTAATCATAAAATACAGACTGCCTCCAGTTTTAAAAATGCCCCGAGCCATTATCACTTGTACATAATTTGCTGGAGCTAAGAGTGTATCACTTTTTTTGTCGTATTCGTACGATTTTCGTACTTTCATTTCATCTGCTAAGATGACGCATACTTTTTCCATTTCAGTCAAGTTTGCATTTTTCATCAGTTTTAACACCACGTATAATATTCCAGGCTCTATATTCATTTTAGTAGCCCATTTCCGAAGGGTTGACTCGCATGGCAACGGGTAGTGTTTTTTTAACATCCACCTATATGCACGGGGTCCAGCAGCATGTAAAGAAATAGCATGTGATATATCATCAATTTCCCAACGGATCCTCTTGTGAGGATTGTAAATCTTTTTAATTTGGCCTTTTGTGAAGATATTTTGAACAGATGTGTCTCTTTGAGAAAGCAAACTATTCTCAACCTTTAAACTATCGTTATGGGCATGTAACATTTTGTTTTTGTTTTGTAAACTTAGGTTTTCTTCCTTTAGTCTATTAATTTCCGATTGAAGAGCAGCTTCAACACTACATGACCTAAAACATAATTGTTACTATTGTCAATTAAAACAACGCTTTTAACCCTTTTAAAATCGTGAAAAAGGTACCTACTTCGTTAAACTTATTTTGGGTTTTAAAAATTACTTGACACATTTAAAATTTAGGAAGGTTTTATAGCGAACCGGTTGATATTTGAAGCAGGGAGAGAAATTCAATTTCAATTTGCAACTCGCAAAATTAAAACACTCACATTTTGCAAGGTGTTGCATAAAATACAATTAATTATAAAGATATTATAGTACCATGTTATAGTACTATTATAAAGGTGTATACTGTATAAGGCATAAAAATAAAAATCTGCTTTACGTTTCCGTTTCAGGGGTAATTTCTGGTACATCGGCAGGCTCTACGCTTGTTGTAAAATTTTCGGTTTCCCTGCAATACGTATAATTTATAATAATTTACTTAAGAATTAATCTTTTTTTATAACATGCAGAATATCGCGAAGAAATACTTTTCTTTGTCTTCTACTTTGTCTCTTGTCACGTTCTTTAAGAGAAACACTTATTTCCGTGTTCGGTAAATTTTCGGTTGGAAATGCATCTTTTTTTAATTTTTTACGCGAAGCTGTCTGAGAACCTAATAGTTCCTGCTTAAAGTTCGGCATAAAATGTTCTGATTTAAAATGTTTACTGCAAATTCGAGCGAATTTACAATTAAACGTATCAGTTCTCTTGCATTTTTGTGTCCACAATTCACACATTTGTTTGTTTTTTGGAAATGTAAAATAATGAACATTTTCATTACGCTGTTTCCATTTTTTATTATTATTGCTATTGCACCCGTATATGGCACAAACAACCATGGTAATTTTCGACTACAAACACATAATTATGGATTAATTCACCAAGAAACTTATTGTCACTTCATAAACACTATGCACATCATATGCACATCACTATGCAATACCGGTTCAAAAGACGGGGTTGTCACCGATGTCGTAACTTCGGAACGATAGAGATAGAACAACGTGCGCAGTGCATATCTCTTCGAGTTTTTAGTATCATGTTGTCGAACGCTGCTCATTGTAGTATTGAATATCTGTTGTTGATCTGTAAGATTCCTGTTTCTGTGTGGGGATAAAAGTAATTCTTGTACAGCATAAGCAGGGTCGCCATATGACATGAATTTTTTATTAGGAAATACAAAAACATTTTCCAACTGTGCATATAAACCTGCCTCACTAAAAATACCCGCATCATGGCGGCTGCCTGGATATACCCCCCATGAAACTGCATATTATTCCACTGGCGCTACAACTGATTAATATTTAATACAGTGATGTCTCTTGTGGCCTCAAAAATACTGCTGCTGTTCCAACGGACAAGATGCCTTTCTAGCAAGATACAACGTGGATATAGCGTGTACCTATATCAGAAACGCATCTTGACGAATCCACCAAATTGGGAATACCTGGTTACCACGTTCATCGCAAAGACCGATGCTCCGAAATACGAAGTAGCTGCTGGTGGAGTGGCAGTAATCGTCAAAACTAAATACGAGCACAACCAACTTCCAGAAATGCATAATTTTTGCTCAATAGTGATATTGTGATATAGTGCGAAATTCAACAATGCATTTGAAAGAGTAGTACTACTGCGATTTCGTGATGTACAACCGTCGCTGTACATAATAATGTGTTGTTTATGTACTGTATTTCCAATGACGTAGTTATCTAAAAAGAAATAAATTATTTTATCGGCATCCTTCGCTTGTCTGGCTTCGGTTTTCTTTTGTTGGTGTATCATATAATCTTCTTCAGAATGAGAAAAGTTTCTTGTTCTGTAATACACACATTTGTCGCATTCGTCTTTCTTTTGCGTGAATAGATTGAGGTTCATGTCATCTAAAACATGATGAAAGATCGCAATAGATGCAGGTTTGATATTATTTTCAGTGCACCATGTAGTGCTATATAATTTGTAGAGGGCAGGTTTGGATACCCAGTTGGGTTCCAAATACAGCTTACTAGAACTAGGTCTACAGTAATTGGATTCAACTTTCGGCAATTTTTGAAAGAAATTCCTTATATTGCTTTTTTTGTCGGTTTTCCTGTCCCTTATATTTGGTGCTTTTACAGTAATTATGTTATAAGATTAAGTTATTGGCTTATGCTAGAATTTATGTTGCAAACTTTTGCAAAGGTATCTGCTTCTGAAACCTATTGTAAAACTTAGCAAATACCGTCGAGCTATCGCTCCAACAAGCTGTTATTCTAATACAACTAGGTTTACCCCTTTTATATTCTTTTATATTCTCGTGTCCTTAGTTCTTTCCGAATATATAATCATTGTTTCCGCCGGGCAGATTCTCGACTTTTCTCGAAAAAATGGTAGTTTAAGCACTGGTTGGAACTTATAAGGCCCGATGTTTTAACGAAATCGGGGATTTTGATTTCCATCCCGTCTTTGCTGATAAGCAAGTTCCGTATATCTATTAGTACTAGTGTCTGCACAGGCACCAGGGCCAATAAGGTGACAAGTTTCATTAATTCTTAAATAGAAATGTCTGAATTCGGATACCAGTTAAACACAAAGTTTAGCACTATTGCTGGGTCCGAGGTTGTGTTATATCTTGGTTTAGAAGGCTTCAGCCTAAATACCCATTTGAAGAATTGTTTAATTAAATCATTTGTACCTAACCAACGCTCGACAATCAGAGAAATGGCTAATCGGAAAGAGTTTAGCGAGCCATACGACGCACAGTGGTCGATTTGTACATTTTAGGTGGTCAAAAATCTGGAAATCTCTATACTAGCTCAAAATATTCATACGAAACCCGGAAAAATAGTGAAAAAAATTATTAAATCCATATCGGTGTCGATATAAGGGAGTTCGCTCGAAAACAATACCCCGTTTGTGCATTCATTAGAAAGGTAATGGAACAATTTATTGAATTCATAAAAATATTATCGCCATAGACTGGGTTTCTAAATTAATAATTCTACATTCTAGGTACACCTAACAATAGTAAAACGTTTTATACAGTGTGTTACAAAAATACCTACAAGCAGAAATAATAAATGCATACAGAGGACTGCACATATTTGTTATTCAATAAACTCGGATACTGGATTTTAATAAATATCCTTTAGTATAGTTGCCTATACTTTTTATTAGTATTACAGGTGTAAAGCGTAGTACTTTACACTTTGTGATTTTTCACATAGTGTAAAGTACGCTGCTGTATGCTTTGAACAATATGCAATATGCTTACATCAAACAAAAGAATGACTTATTTCTATCATTGATGTCCCGGAAGGGGAAAATCTATGTCGGGATTTCGTAATAAACCTAACACATCAGTAGAAAAACTACTTAATTTTTTTGTTGGCATTTTTCTTATACTTGAGATTATTGGGTCTGAAGATATTAAAAACATATGCAACAAATCTTCATTTGTTGTTACTCTTGATATCTTCCGAGTGTTATGTTCACGATAATGTCTCTACTCTTTGTGCCTAGCTTCTTGCACATCCTCCGATAGTTCTCCAATAGGTAATATCATATTAGCGATCACATCTGCACCATGGATTAAAATTTTATGTATAGACGCTGGCATATAAAACCAAGGATAAAGACTTACAAAACGCCTAGCGGTGTCTAAAGCATAATTTCTAAACGATTCTACATTTATCTGATAACCACTTGATAGCGCCTGAAGAACAACCGAGAAGCGATGGATTAATTCTAGGCCTATTCCTGTAATTTCACTAGATTTTTCACAATTTTCAAAAAATCTGCGGGCCGTGTTTCCGTCATAGTATTTCCGTAGCCTTGTTTCACCACATCCACTAAAATTCCTAAATCTGATTTAAATCTATCTATTATAGTTTTCTTTCGTAATTCAAATGCAGCCTTTTCTTCCAAGCTTCCACGGACTTGCCATTTTTTAATTTCCGGCCTGTATGCCAGATGGAGAATGCATTCAAAAAACGTATATGGGCATGCAAGGTAGAGAGGCCAAAATCAAATACACTTTGATTTACTAGACGTTTTGTAACCTTTTCTGAAATATTCATATCTTTTGGACATGCACCACAAATGTAGCAAGCTTGCGAAGAAGTATTTTTCATTAGAGAGTTGCATACTTTGCCGTCCACCATCGTTTTATGAAGAGAATACTTAACAAAAACTTCTATACCTGAAGATAATATTATTTTTGTTGATGTGAGTGTCGCTATTGGGCCTTGTATGTGACTTACTTCGGCTCTGGTCATTTCTGCAGTTTCTTTCGCAAATTGCAAAAGAAGAGGTCAACAAAATCTTTTTTTTTTTTTAAATAGTGTATTCACCAGCTCAGCATTCAGATGCTATACATGGTGGGTGTAACAACATTACATATTAGCAGCTAAGAAAATAACATTAAGAGGCTATTACTCTACAGGGTGTTTCTTAAATCGCGGACACGGAGCACAGTACTACATTCCCCTCCAGATACCAATTGGAAAAATATAATACAATAATGCCCGTTCTTTGCTAGTTTCAGAGTTATTCTCAGTCAAAGATTGAGATTCAATTCCTTTATGCTTTGGAAAAACGGGTAAATTTTAACCGTTCCGCATTGTTCATCAATCAAATACTAAATCGTAATATTTGGAATTTTTTATACGTTGTATTCCTTCCTCCGAAGACATTCTTTCTGATAAATAAACTTTTTTTCAATATGTTGCAACAGTGCATTGTAGTTATGAGGTTATTACCTAGGAAACTTGTTCAAAACACCAAACGTTTAAAAGAAAGTCCGTGCAAGCATGCGCAATGTTGTCAAATTTAAAATTTTTAAAATGCGAATAACTCGGAAACTAAATACATTAGGACAAAATCGCCTATACTTTTTCAACTCACTTTTAAGATGAGAATCGCGTAGTGCTCTCCGTGTCCGCCATTTAAGCAACACCCTGTATAAAAAAATGGATGATAAAAAGAAAAATAATAATAAATACAAATTGATGATAGTATTATTATAACCTACTCGCTGTCTGAAGAACTATCACTAACAGAGACCAAATCAATGGGTACTCGTCTCTTTAAAACAAAATCTTGTAGAGGAGCTTCTTGGATTTTGCCTGGACAAGGACAAGTGTTTTCTTATTGTCATCTTGATAATTGAGCTGCAAGGGTACTAATGATGTTAAAAGTATATCCGAATCATGTAAATTATTATTTGCATTTGAAAAAATTTGCTTGTACATCGAGTGGCCACCACTACCATCTAAACCCCACTTGCATTCAAGTTGAAGAAAACAAGGTGCAGCGGTAGCTCTTGGTATTGCATGAAATATTACTTCATCTTGAAGTTTGACTAAACGGTGACTTGTGTGATCTAATAAATCTTGCACTTGTACTTCGACAGCATTTTCAGCAATACTTAGTGATGATGGGTAACATTCAGTTTTCGATTTGAGCACCAAATAATAGGGTGGGTAGAGATTTGCATTTCGTTCGTTTGCACCTTTTTGCAATTCAATGTATTGGTGCTTTGTTAGTTTCAATGCGACCATCAGTGCCAGTGCTTCTTCGGGTGTATACGGTTTAGGGGTTGGCGCACTATTAGGCTGTTCAACAAGGGTTCTAATTTTTTTTAAAGATTCTGGACTTCCATTGGTTAGCTCACGTATTAATTTAGCTACATTTCTTTATCCTGCCGATCTATATTCAATTTCTGCAGCCAACGCAAGTTCATCAGGAGATTTAGATTGTGCTAAAGACGCAACTTTTTTTTTTTTTGTATTTATATTGCTTTCTGCAAATAGTTTTTATGGGCGCCCAATATGCTTTGATCTGTGAACGTCATTACTAAAAGTTATCAGTTCTTTTTGCAGCCAGGAGCAATACTTTATTAAAAATTTGTTGTAATTTTGGCTACAGTTTCTCCATCTAAATAACAGATTAGAGAGAAACTGTTTTAAATGTACCAAACTCTTCTTTTCTTCAACATTTTCCCTTCCTATTTTTGGCTTTTACGTATTCTAAAAGCTTCTCTAAAACTTGCGGATTTGTAGGGTTTGGCAACAATTTATTTTCTTTCATAAAATTAAATATGTCTTGTCTTCTAATTCCGGTAGCTCCTTCTAAAAAAATCGGTTGCTTTGAGAGACGGTAAGGGACGGTATTTTTTTATGTAAAGGTATGTTTATTGATAGATTATCTAACTAATTTATGCTGTTTTATAGTAATACTGTCACGTTATAAATTGTGACTAGTCTGGATTTAAAAAAGTCAGTGGTTTAACATAAATTATATTTAAATAAAAGTTACAAAGTGGACAAAAATGCACCATTAAGGTGAGCTTACACAAATGTAGCTAGTAGCGCCAAGTAGACCATGGTTGTAGTCTTCAATGTTCTGTTTAGAGTTGACATCAGTCAGGTCTGCCTTGATGTAGTTTTACGAAAGCCCAAGGGTCCAACAAGGACCCAACCAGTTGGAATTAAAGCTGAGTCGAAGAGTCTAGATGTTGGCCAGTTGCTGAGTGTAACTTACACTGAATTGAATGGAGAAACGTTCTGCTTTTATACTAGTTTGTAAGTCCATATATGGTTACCTCGACACACGAGGACCATCAAATCCCTCATAAAACCTGATATCCTTAGTCAGCAGAATTATATGTCTAATTACACTTATGACCTTCAGTCAACGTGGACTAGAAGAGTTGCATTACCAAATATGGTATTCGTATTTCCAAATATGGACATGAAAAGTCGGACTCCACGTGGAGTAATAAAGAGTGAGGCTGACCTTCTAGTATACTTAACATTGAAGAAATTATAACTTAACATGTTGTAATAACATTGATTTTATGTAGGTAATAACTTCAATCACTTTGATTACTTTAATAATTATCTTATCCGCTTCGTGACAATACATTGTAAGACTTTTTGCTGCCACTCTATCAAAACCGTTGTTAAATTTGTTTTTTTCATCATTTTGAGCAATACTTACAAATTTTCCTGGATTACTAACTAAGCCTTAATCGAATATATTAACTATTATTGACAACTTACCAACCCTCGGGGTATTCATAATGAATAGTATTATTTTGGGAAAGCACTTAGTACGATATAATAAATTATTTTGTTGCTGCGTGTAATTATCGGCAAGTGATACTCTATTAAACACCTAATTACAGTCAACTTTAGGTACGAACTGACAGCAAAACTGTGACTATTTATGACATGTCAGTATGACGCTTGTTTCCTGGAATGAATGCAAAGCCTACTGACCAAAAATGATGGCAAAATTACATAATGAAATTTTCGTCTAGCTAAAAACGATACATTGACCACTTTGCGACGGATCCGCCTAGAATTTTTCCTTGAAGAACTGCAGTACCCTAGGAACTGTTGTCTCAAACGGGCTGTAGCCCTTGTCTGAATTAAACTCCCACCACAATTTCAGTCCGGTCTCGTATTGTTTCGGTGTTTTGTCGGATAATGAAGCCAATATTAACTCTATAGTGTTTTCATGTACTTGTCTTATAAATGCCTGGCTGATAGTAGCCCTGCAGCCAGGGTAAGATTTCGGTGTAGTGAATGCGGTATTCTGCAACCAGATAGAAGAAGGTCCTTATTAGTTTGTAGTAACACCGGATCTTTAACTAGCATAGCTGTAAAGAGTGGGAACCACTGTTGGGTCGTCCAGAAGGGTACTACTACGATTCCTTCGGCTTTATAGAGGCAAATTTTTTGTAAGTTTTTCAGAACGATTGAAAAGGGTGGGAATGCATAAAATTTTAAACCTTTCCACAATTAAGTAAACGCATCTATATTGACTGCCTCTGGGTCGGGCTTCCAAGAGACAAACCTGTCACACTTGGCGTTTGCTCTAGTAGCAAAGAGGTCAATATTAGGTGTGCCCAACTCCTTAGTTACCTTGGAGAATGCATAATTTGCTAATTCCCATTCCAGTTCTGACGCTCCCCGTCGCGATTCCCTGTCTGCCTCTACATTTTCGCTAGATTTGATATACGATGCCCACACCCAGATGTTCCTCCTCTCACACCACTTCCATATCTCTAGCGATATTGTTTAATTATTGTTTTTAATTTTTTAATACCCAAATCTATTAATATATGATGTGGCCGTGGTGTTATCTATCCTAAAGAAAATTTTGCAATTCCTAAATTCCCTAGCAAAACAGTTTAGGCCAAATAAAGCTGCTAAGAGTTCTAGGCTGTTAATTTGCCAATCTTTTTCATCTTCTTTCCACAAGCCATGAGCTGCGTTTCCCTTGCAAAATGCTCCCTTCCCCGTCAAGGTGCATCGGTGTTAATTTCTAAGGAAAAGTGTAATTGCCTTATTGAGTTGGTCGTAGTTGCTATGTTACGTAGCCAGCATGAGAAGTCGCTCTCTAGAGATTTTGGTAGATCAACAAACCTGCCAAAATCATTTTTTCGATCGTTTGGTATAGGACATTCAGTGAATATAGACCGGTAAAGGATTAACAGGCCGCTTGAAAACCCAAGCATAGAAATGACCACCACGGTAAAAGAGTTAATAAATTCAAGGTAGGTAACTTTTAGTGGATTTAACTAGCGCTTTTACTGCGCCGATCAAATCTTAGGCTCGGGGTATGTCTCTGTCTTTCTTCGAACGGAAGCTGTAAACAGAGATAAAAGTATGAACACGACTGAATACGGTACGTTGACGAAGTTTACAAGTGAAACGCGCGTGTTGAAAGAAGATAGAACGGGTGTCGATACGTCTGCTCTAACATTTTTGTTATAATCCTTTACCGGTCTATATTCACTGAATGCCCTATATGTACCTAACCAAAGGCTACTCCTGGGCAAGTTGCTGTTAGCAAGCAACCCGATAAAATGAGCAAGTTCCCGAATTCTGCAGTTTCCCATTTTGCTGAACCTGTCTACCTTGTTTTGTATTTGGTTACGTTATTCTAATGGGAGCTCGATTGTCATATTAATCGAATCAAAAAATTTTTGCCATGAAACAATTTAAGGTGAATTTCTTTTTATCTGTACTGTACTAGAATCTTCTATCTTCCAAGTGTTCTGTATTTATAAAGAGATTTAACTTTTTTAAATTAAGGATAAATCGTTTCGTACCATTAGACTTTGGTACCAAAACAATTTTAGACAAAAACTGACCCTCACAGGGTTTGCACCTAGATATAGCCTCTAGTTGTAAAAGTTTATCTCTAGCCAGCTGCATATCCTTGTGATCCGACTGTGTTCGAGTGAGTTCGGGTGGCAGTTTAGTTTGCTATACCGGTCTGGCAAAAGGGATTTTATAGCCTTGTATGCAATCCAGAATAAGCGGATCGGATGTAATTGATTCCCACTTATTAAAAAAGAACTTCAGTCTACCTGCTACAAAAGAGGGCTTACGTTTAATATTTCCAGGAGCTTTGCTGCTTCTGGGGTTTTCTTGCTGTCTGATTCTTGAAAGGCTGTCCGCCCAGCCGAGGATTTCTCTGGTTTTTCCTGGACGGACCTTCCCAGATAAAATTCCTTCCCCGAGATGTACTAGGCGCGCTAAAACTTGGAGGCCCCTTATCCGTTGGTTTTTTCTCTTCCAACTTCTTCAGGTTTTTGCTAGATTTTTTAATCATTTTTACGTTGCGTAGCCGTTCGCTTAGGTTCTCCCCGAAGAGCCAGCCATCTAAAGGACCATTATCCGATACTTAGTTCATATTTTCTGTTGCGGAGATAGCTGGTTTGAGTAGAGGACGATTTAAAAAAAAACCTAAATGTTTTGGAGTTATATGATTCGGTCAATCCATAGATTTACTTATTATCTAATAGGTGGCACTAATGACTCAAATCGAGGCGCACGGGATACCCAGGCCTGGCTGTTGAATTGTGTGACGTCACACTCGTAGTCGGACTAGCTGCTGCCAGTCATGAAGGAACACACTCATTTTTGACTAGAAATGTAGAAATTTCAATAAATAAAACTGCAATAATGATTATGAAATAAACATTTAATATTCTTTTCTCAGGTAAGACCATAAAATAACAAAATTCAAACATAATTAATTATAAATAAATCATAATAGGTAATGAAAAAAAGACGAATTCCTATCTATCAAATTCATTTAGGTTTTGTAGATAATTTTTTAATTTTTCTTTCCTTTAATTTTTCTGCTTTAGCTGTTATCAAAGCATTGTTTTCGGTTTTTCGGTAATTATTTAACAGTATGTTTGCGAATACATGTAAAAATTGCTTTGAAAACTTCTCATAAAAAAATCCACAAGAACAATTTTCATCAGTAAGAAGACGCTTATTTAAAAGAACCTTTAAACAAATTTTAACAAACAAAGACCTTTGTGATTTACAAATTAAAAATTGTTCTTCGTATTCTTCAGTTATTAGCAATTTAAAAATTGCAAGTCCATTTACTGCTAAATTAACAAAATATTCTTTTGGGTATTTTAATCCACCTCGATTGATTGATGATAAATATCGGAATAAAGACTCATTTTGGCAAACAATTTCTATAGTTTTGTTGTGGCGAAGAAAATTTTTACAATCTTCACAGTTAATTTTAGAAACAATTTTGTGAACGATGTATCCAGCAATGTATATTAAGGCCATATTTTCGTTTTCACTGATTTCTTCTAAACAAATAAGATCTTGGATATTATCAAATTTCTCGTCTATATTTTCTTCGGGGCACTCTTGAGTTTCAAATGACGTTTGTGCAGTTTCATTACATGAATTTAAAAATTCGTGTAATGAAAAACTACCCACTTTTGATGACTGCAACTGAATAAGACTTAGAATTTTCAACTTTCTCTCTGATTCAAGTATTTGTTCCACAGAAATGTGATAGTTTGCACCACTCATAAGCCTTTATTGACCAAATCTTGCTTCCAGGTCATCCGTTTGATATTTTCCCAATAATATATACTTGACATCTTCATTTTCAAATAAGTGATTACACAATTCTAAATGTGTTTGAATAGTGTGAGTAAGTGCAAAGTGTGTTTCTTTGGTTAATTTTCCGTTCTGTTTGCGAGATGAATTTTCACCTTGAATTTTCAATTCATCCCATTTTTTAAGCCAATCAAGAAACATTTTAAGATATAGCAATTTCTTGTCTGTCTTATTTACTATAGGCGACAAAAAGTCGTCATGTTTACGATGACCGATATGAGGCGTACGACAATTTACAATTTTCCACCAATTACAAATTAATTGAATAAATGTAATGGTGCTATTTTGTTTAATTAATTCACGTAAAGCAGCAATGTTTTTTTCGTCGAAAAGCTGAACACAAATATTAACGTTTTGTCTTTCCACCGACGTGGGATATAACACTTTTCTTGTTAGTGTTGGTGCTAATTTCACTATACTGGACTGCTCTTTTAAATACACTTCTTTAAGATCACTTAAACATGCATATTCTCTGTCGGTATCACCTATATTACTGTCTGTACTTTCACTAACACTTGCACTACACAAGCCGGAATGAATTTTGGGAAAAATTAAAGTTTGTTTAGTATCACATTGGTTTAGCCAATTATTTCTAATGCATTTGAAAAGATGAACGGTGTCAAACAGGAGAAATATTTTTTGATCATTTACGGATTGTTAAAGTAGCTGGTGAGATTTTCTGATCCTGTCAACATTTCGAACATTTTCCTGTTTACTCGATTGTTGTCTGAAATAATTGAAATAACTTGGTATCCAGCTTTGGTTAAAAGTTCAATAATTTGTAATGTAAGACACTTTAATTGTTCTGCTTTTAAATTTTTCACTGGAAAAAGTCTAACTATGTCTTTATTTTTAGAAAACAACGAAGAAATCATGAATGCTTGTATTGTTGTTGCCACTTCCTTCTTGTTGTCTTGAGAAAATCCTTCTAACCTTCCCCCACGGTAAGAAACTTCGGGATTAACATAAATTTCGTCCAACAAAATATTAATTTTCAGTTCATGGTTAGAAAGAATCTTTACTTTATTTTTAACATAGTTTGTTTGGGAGTTATTCAATCCAGTGCGTCCTAATTCTAGTTTGCTAGTTATTTCTCGCAGATACCTTGGGTTTGAAATAGTTAATATGCCTAAGTTTCGAAGTTTTATATAGGCCCCAGGAAAAGTAAGATGCATGGTAAAAGCCCAGATTAATGTGTCTGTTGAATAGTGCTTTTTCTTCACCATTATCAAATTTAATTGTTCTTTGAGAAAATTGACCTTAGTCCGAATATCAGAATCAACATCTTCTAAATTTTCCAAAATGCTCAAATATGTTACGGATTTTTTACACAGTTTTCAACAGTAGTTGGCTCTACAATATTCAAACCATTTAAGTAATTCAAAATATTTTTCAATTTTGACCACCTATCACAAACAAAAGTTGTTCCTAATATATCTCGTAGAGGTTCGTCTTCAAACAAACAATTTGTCATACATATTTCTGTACGAAAAGTTGGATAAATTTTTATCGAATGATTGACAAATGGTATTTTACAGTCGACGTTAATTTTATAAAAGCATATGAATTCTTCGTTTTGAACTATTGTTTCTTTGATATTTTTTATTTTGTTCGTGACATTGCTTTTCAAATCATCAAAATCTGCGATTTGATCTTTATCGTCTAATCGCTTTTTAGCATCTTCCTTTCTTTTCTTTCTTTCCTCTAATCGTTCAAAAGGTTCCTTTCTTTTTGGCAATAGCTTTTCAGACATATACGCCGGTTGTCCATGGAAATTAGATGGAATAGCATCGGTTGTTAATTTTGGAATTTGTCGCCGGACTACCAGAATCGTACCATCAGACTTGGTAACTTTATCTTCTCTTACAACAAAACGATTATCAAAGTGTTTTTCGCAGACAAACGAATTTTTATTCGGAGTATAATTTGACCGATTTATTTTTCTCAGCCAAGAATTCGCTCTCTCTGTATCTTTTGGAAAAGAAAAAACCGAAACCTTGCCATCTGCAGCAGTATAGTTGCTGTTGCAACCCGGCACACAACATTTATAAGGCATAATTTTATAAAAACACAAATCAGCTCGTTGAAAACAAAATACGCTAAAAAGTAAGTTAGTATTAAATTCAAGTTGACATATCAAATAATAAATACATACCGGTATAATAAAATAATTATATATTTATTATCTATGGGTATAATTACCCTTTTGGAACGGTACACACTAATTAACGGTTTTTAGTAATTTAAATATGCATACAAACTGCAATGTAAAGAGTGCGCTCGATGAGAGCATGACCGCCTACCACTTGCAGTTATAGGATAGGGAGTGGGGATACACCCAGGCCTGGGTATCCCGTGCGCCTCGCTCAAATTCTACCAGAGTCGCCGGTTTGCAGGCAAAGTGTACCTACAGAAAGAAAACAGGTTGCCAGCTTACCGGTTATGCGACGCCGGTTACCGGCACCTATTTTGCAGCGAGTAGCACAGAATAAAAGCGGATACCTGCCAGTTCTTTCGCAGCTACTATCTAGTAAAGATGTCGTTCTCTTCCTCGGATGAACAATTACTAATTGATAATCCTTTTTTAAAAATAAAAAGGAAAAAGTGCGGTATACATCCAATAAACCGCGGCCGTTCAAAATACGGTGAATATCACCACCTATTCCAGCAGGCCAAAACAGCACGAAGATAGATTTTTCCAATATATGCGGATGAGTTCGAATACCTTCAATTATATTTTGCAATTGGTGGAACATAAGTTAACAAAACGTTGGTGTAACTGGCATAAGCAGCCGATATTACCAGAAGAAAGACTTGTAGTTACAATCAGGTAAGTGTTATCTATTTATTTCATACCTACTGCAAAACATGAAACAGTATCCTTTAACTAAATGAAAGCAAATGAAATAATACAGAATAAAAAACATAAATCTAATCTAAATTTCTAAAATATGTATGGGGATCAGATGGAAAAATTAGAATAGATGAAGAGGAGCAGGAAGGCATACCTATCAGATTGTCGAGAAAATTGGGTTACTTGGCGGCGGTAGGCAAACTCATCTACAAGATCCTGTACCTGCCCCCTAAATGCTAATTTCGCGTGGCTGGTATTTTATGGACATGTGGAGGCAAGCTTATAAAAAGCAAAAGTTCGTCATCATCAACTTCTTTTGGTTTTTCACGCTTTTGTTTTAAGTATTCTAATTTTTGCTTCTCGATGTTAAACATCGCAGCATTCCACGTATATGTTTGAAATCGTTTTCGTTTATTTGTTTTAGGCGTATTAAGCGTACTTATTTCTGCCTTCGATTGCTGAACTTCAGCTTCCTTATCTTCACCATTGGCTTCTACTTCTCCTTCTTCGTCTTTTTCCTCTAGATTGTGAGATTCAGGTGAACTGATGTCCGCACTTTGAGCCTATACTTCCTTGGACACCCGTGAGCAATTTCCCTTTGACGTTCTTGCTTTCACGGCATCTTTCAAAAAGAGATACAGATAAAAAAAAAGTAGGGCCATTTAGAAGAAGTGGCTGAAATTGCCTCATCTCCTGCTTTGCTTCCAGTTCATTCTTTACAGGTGTGCTTCTGATTTTTGAGTCCGTCGTTTTCTAATTTGTTCTTTTTGAACACATTTCGGAAATGGACGCAAATCTTCTCGTTTTATAGGAGCTCTATTTTCCTTATACTTAACCTTATTTTTATCCTTGGCGGATAGCTTCACCTAGCTGGGAGATCGATTCACTCAACCCGCTCCGCTGTGAAGATCAATGCCGCTGCCTGTCTTCGGCACCTCTGCATTCGAGAACCACGGCCGGTGGATACCCTGATTCTCCGCTCGCTGCCACTACGCCTCTGATCCCTCCTCACATCCCGGGTTTGTGCTCGAGATCGACGCTCGGAACGTCAAGACTCCTGCTGAGAACATTCTCGTTGCTTATCGCGACTGCGTTGTCTGCTCCGTTGTGGCATGGTTTCCAACACTTCCTACAACTTTGTTCACACCACTTGCACAACTTACGCAACAACACAACAAAGTTCACAAATTTTGTTTTTTTTCTTGCACGCGGCCCCTTGTATCCCACTTCTGATGTAAAAGTTAAATAAAACCCCAAGATTAATCGAAGTAAACAGGCTTTATTGGCAAACACTCTTTATAAGTAATTATTGAACACTACTTCATTAAACTGCCTAATTTTGAATACTCCGTCCCGATCTCCCGAGTGTGTAACCCTCATGCGCCCCTTGTTCTTTCTCATATTTCGTCTGGACTGGTATCGCCGAGAAAACATTAAGGGGCGGTAACGCTTGGAAATGTGAATAAAATAAAATAAAAAAACAGAAATTCAAATAAATATGCAATTAATGAGTTAAATGGAACAAAACTTTATTGCAAACTTACATTTACATTATAATAATACACTACACTAAAAGATACATTCTTAACTATAATATTACATAATTCTAATTCTCGAATTTAATTTTATTCTGTTTTAAAATGAACAAGGTTTCGAAAGTTTCTTCATATAATCTGTTTCTACGAGGGGTTACAATTTACCCACCCGTGCTAAATATTCTTTCGACTGGAGCAGAAGAAAAATCCTTTATTGTCAGATACTTATTTAAATAATTATAACTTTTATCGGGAACTTCAAAATAATTTGTACACTGCATAGTAGTTAATGTTTGTACCTGCGTATTATTTGTATTCAAAAAGAATTCCCCTTGATCGGAATTTTCTTTTTCTGAATTTACGTGACCTTTTCCTGTTTCATTAATCATTATCATCTTTTTCTTGAGATCCTTTTAACAATTCTAACTCTTCTAGTTTTTATTTTAATGCAGTTTTGCAGAATTGAAAATCATCTTTAAACGGAGTAATATCTAACCATCTTAATTTAAATTTTGGATTGGAAATTGTAGCCAATAAGTACGGTCGACTGTCAGAGCTTTTTATATCCATTATATTAGCAAACCGTTTATGAAAAGTATTGAGTAAATTTTCTTTTAATTTTGAACAGAATTGTAATTCCATAATAGCTTTTTAAGCTTTTTTTAATTTTAAAAAGTGTTTGTAAAACGGATCCTAAGTGGCAACTGATTTCATTTTGTAGAATGTCTATTGCAACGGCTATAGGTTTTATATATTGCTATGTTATCTGGGTTTTAATAACATACACAAAATTATGAAGTTAGATAAACCTGGAATACACCTCTTATTCGCACGGCCTCCAAGCTTCCTTCTATTTATGCTCCGGCTAACTGTTAAACTAAACATAAAAGCACACTCTTATGTCCGGGTCTCTGGGTCGCTGCTGATCTATACTGTTTAAATTTATAAAATACAAAATAAAAAATACCGTTTACCTTGAAATCTGAACGTATTTATTTACACAAAAAAAAAACTGAATTATTTTCGTTGAAAATATTATCAAACCTTTACATGAAATACAATTATTAATGATGAAATCCTATCCTCCCTACTCTTATTAGTACTTCTACCTTAATTATGCCGTATCCTATATATTCCTTGCTCTCTACACTGTACTCCTTGAAGGTCGCTACTCCATCTTGACTTAAATTTTCTCAAGAGCACACCTTATCACATCTTCAAATTTTGTTTAACACCATCCAAAGACAAACTGCATCCAAAAATTCACTTCACTTCCTCAACATTAATCCTTCCTTGACTTCTATTCGGTAAGTTAAAATTTGTTTATTTAATTAATTTATTTTAAACTTTTCTGAACATCTCCAAATTCCGTAAGGTTATCAAACTTCCTTGATTTAATTATTAACACATAATTTTGATTACTGGTCACCAAACTTTATACTTTCATTATTTATTACTTATTTCGACGTTCCCATAATTACAGGGTTTCAGAGGTTAGAACATTTGACAAAAAAAAACGTTTTTCCAAACCACACGACATGGTTTCTTCGGTATCAATTCTTCTAACCCTTTTGAAAATGCTCTGCACTCGTATATATAAGTTTTCCCTTTCTTAACAAAATTTCTACCCTCTCTTAGGATTTTTCAAAATGGCCTCAAAAGTAACTTCTGGCCAATTCTTTAATTTTCTTCATAACTTCCTTAATTTTCATTTGATTTCAAAAATATCACCAAATTTAGAATCCTTGCGTCTTTCTTCTTCTTTTGAAATCAAACTTGACTTAGTTTGAAAATTTTTCATTCTATACTTTTCTAACCTCAAAATTTAATTTTCCAAATTCTCTATTTTCCAAAATTAACTCGACCTTTCTTGACTTATAACTTCTTCTTTATCTAAGCTTCATTTTGAACTCCAACTTAGGACTCAATCTTAAGTTTTTATCAAAAATTGACTAACTTAACCTTATATCTGAGCACATGTTTTAAATTATTTTTATTATTTTACAGAATCGAATGTAGCTGAAGGCTAGATAAGATTGTTAACAGCTCTAGCTAAAACATCTTATAAATATAAAAATTACATTACAATAATACCTGATTTAAGATCTGAAGACATATTACTAACCTCGGATGAATCCTCGGAAAACAACATTACATGAAATATTGGACAATACAAGACAAGAACATACTAGTAATACATCTCTAGCTATAAAACCTTTTACATAGTATCCTTTTTAGATACGTTTTAAGTTTTGATAATATTTAATCGTTTACTAACCAAACTCTATTATGTGCTTCCGTACATGTAAAATAGTATGGAATTTCAATTATTTAAAATTTAATTGAACTTTAAACAAACATTAATATGATGATACCAAATCAGTATCACATGACAAACTTACTTCTTTATATAAATGAACCCAGATAAACCTATATAAGAGTTTTTTTCTTGAAAACAACGTTCTAATATTCTTACGATAGTAAAATTTTGATATAATGAATCATATAGAAGTAAACCAAGCGATCGTGTGAGTACCAGGCGTATTCCACATATCATAAAAATAAACTTATCCCAAACTTAACTCAAATAACATAGCAATATGTATATATAATGCTATGTTATTTGAGGTCGGTTTGAGTTAAGTTATTTCTTTGATATGAGGAATACACCTGGTATTCGTACGAACGCTCTAATTTTCTTTTTAATATGATTCATTAAATTTTATTACAAATTTTACTATCGTAAAGATATTTAAAAATTTGTTTTTAAGATAAAACTCTTATATAGGTTTATCTGGGTTCATTTTTATAAAGATGTAAGTTTGTCAGGTGATACAGATTTGGTATCATCATTGTAATATTTGTTTAAGTCTAAAATAAACTTGAAATAATTGAAATATTTTACCTGTCCGGAAGAACATTATAGTTTGGTTAGTAAACGATTAAATTTTAACAAAACTTAAAACGTATCTAAAAAGGATACCATGTAAAAGGTTTTATAGCTAGAGTTACATTAATAATAAGTTCTTGTCTTGTATTGTCCAATATTTCATGTAATGTTGTTATCCGAGGATTCATCCGAGGTTACGAATATGTGTTGGTCTTCAACCTGGGTTTGATTTAATGTAATTTTTATATTTATAAGATGTCTTAGCTAGAGCTGTTAGCAATCTTATCTAGCCTTCAGCTACATTCGATTCTGTAAAATAATAAAATAAATTTTAAACATGTGCTCCGATATAAGGTTAAGTTAGTCAATTTTTGATAAAAACTTAAGATTGTGTCCTAAGTTGGAGTTTAAAATAAAGCGTAGATAAAGAAGAAGAAGTTATAAGTCAAGAAAGGTCGAGACAATTTTGGAAAATAGAGAATTTGGAAAATTTAATTTCGAGGTTAGAAAAGAAAAGATGTAAAATTTTCAAACTAAGTCAAGTTGGATATCAAAAGATGAAGAAAGACGCAAGGATTCTAAATTTGGTAATAATTTTGAAATCAAATGAAAATTAAGGAAGTTATCAGAAAAATTAAAGAATTAGCCAAAAGTTACTTTTGAGGCCATTTTGAAAAAACCCAGGAGAAGGGTAGAAATTTTCTGTAGAAAGGGAAAAGTTATATATACGAGTGCAGAGCATTTTCAAAGGAGTTAGGATTTTTGATACCACAGAAACCACGTCGTGTGGTTTGGAAAAACCGTTATATTTGTCAAATGTTCTAACACAAGGAGTAATGTAACGTCGAAATAAGCAATTATAATGAAAATAAAAGTTGGTGACCAGTAATCAAAATTATGTGTTTATAATTAAATCAAGAAAGTTTGATAACCTTAAGGAATTTGGAGATGTTCAGAAAAGTTTAAAACAAATTAATTAAATAAACAAATGTTAACTTACCGAATAGAAGACAAGAAAGGATTAACGTTGGAGAAGAGAAGTGAATTTTTGGAGGCAGTTTTTGGATGCAGTTAACAAGTTTTGGTACGAGAGATTGTGTTGTGTCAAGTTTTACTACGTTTATATAAAATTTCAAGATGGAGTAGCAACCTTGGATAACATAAAAGGATATATAGGATGCGTCAGATTTAAGGTAGAAGTAACCATAAGTTCAAGTAGGGGTTGATAGGGTTTTTATTATAATAATAATTTTTGTAATTAATTTTGTTAGGTTAAGAAACTAAATAGTTTCAAATTTGTTTCAAGTTCATTTACTAAAAGTAAAGTTTTTTTTTATTATTAAATATTTCAACAGTTCAAATTAAATGGTATTTTATTTTTGTAAATTTTTTTATTAGTATAGATCAGCAGCGACCCAGAGACCCGGAGATAAGAGTGTGTTTTTTTTTATGTTTAATAGCTAGCCGGAGCATAAATAGAAGGAAGCTTGGAGGCCATACGAGTATGAGGTGTTTCAGGTTTTCTTTTATATTCATATAAATTTGTTGTCGTTATTACCCAGATAACGTAGCAATATGAAAGGAAGCTTCTCGTAGCAAACCATTATCGTAATACTTGTACTAAATGTAGTACTAAATATAAGCCCAGACTTAACCCGCTGACATTTTTTTGGACCCGTGGGGGGCAAGAAATTCAAATCGGGGGAGGAAATGATGAAAGAGGTGCAAATTTCGTTGCACGTGCAACCAAAACACTTTTTCTCTAGTGGTATTCGCAACTTGCTCAAGCGTTGGAACAAATGTATTATAAAGAAGGGATATTTATTATTACCTATCATACCTACCTACAGTTTACATTCTTCTACTAGCCTCTCTACCCAAATACGGATATCGGTCTCCTTTCTATCCTTCCATTCTTTTCTATTCATTGATAATTCTTGCCATTTAGTTCCGGCTGTTTTTCTTATTTCATCTGCCCATCTCAGCATTTGCCTACCCACACCTCTTCTTGTTTCCCATGGTCCACTTATCTGAAATTCTGGCCACATGTCCAGCCCATTCCCACTTTTTATTGTCGTTATTACATCTTCCACATTCGATCTCGTTCTTAGGAATTCCTGTCAATTTCACGATCACGATTCTTCCTTATTCAGATGCAGAATGATGTCCTCTGTCGAAATCCGTCAAAAAAGTATGGGGTGCCATTTAAAAAAAATACTCTGATGTCACCACAAAAAATGACTGTCACAAGAAAAAATATATATACCTTAAAATATGCGCCGTAATTTAAATCTGTATACCTGTGCGAGCATTTTCCAGAAAAAAAAATTTGGGAGATAATGAATTGATTCCTCACTTTTTACTCATCCTGTGTAATAATTGTTAACTTGTCAACAGGCACGTAGCTAAAGGGGGGGGGGTGGCCCAGGCCCACCTCAAAATCCTCATACTAATATCCTAGCTATGTCTGCTTGTGATTATCATCTACAAAAATAGCGTTGAATATCAATATTATACAGGGTGTAACACAACTTATCCGAAAAAATTTAACCATATATGCACTTTTAAATAAGAAATCGATTTGTTAAAATTTTTTTTAATAAAAGTTCAACAGAAAACGAGATAAAAATTGTTAGTTACAAATTAATGAAAATGTTCAAATAACATTTTCTACAATTTTTATCTGGTTTTGTGTTGGACTTTTATTTAAAACAAAATTAACAAATCGATTTCTTATTGAATAGTGCATATACAGGGTGTCCCAAAAATGGCGCAAAATATATATGGTACGCTGTTCAGTACCGCTAAACAAGTGTGAGAAAAATGTTAAAAAAAATCTTTTCGCTCAAATTTGTAAGATATGAAGATGTAAAGTTAACACTTGTAACTTTTTAAAAATTGGAAATGAAACTGACTAAGGGTACTCTATTTGTAGAAAATAATGTCTTTTATAGTTTCCAAATTTTAAAAATTGCAAAAAAGCACGTAATTACAAATTATTAAATTATTACTGAAGACATTTTTACATCGAGATAGCGCGAAAATGATTCTGGCAACATTGTGCTCTGTTCAAAAACCAGTCGTATGGTTTCCCAGGTAATAATGAGTAGGAAACAATCAAAATAAATAGCTTCCTAACAAGTTATAAAATGTGCATGTTTCAGATTGTGCACATCTTTTTCGGTTAATAACTACAAAAACACGGCAGGTAGAATTTTTTTTTATTTTTTCCTTACTCCCTTGTCAGTCACTTACAACGTCCCATAAATATTTTGCGCCATTTTCGGGACACCCTGTATAGTTAAATTTTTTCGGATAAGTTGTGTTACACCCTGTATACAAAAAATGTTTAATAATAATTACTTGAAATTTATAAGTCAATATTTAGTCTTACAGCATCGTTCTATTTTTACAGTAGGTACTATAAATTTTGGCATTGACATTTCATGTAAGGTAAATAGGGGTAATTGTGATGTATAATTGTAATAGTTCAACTTTGAAATAGTATAAATATTAAAGTAATATAAGAAGAAATATGAAAAAAAATCAGTGCATTTGAAGTTAGGTTTTCTACCATTATCTCTAATTTGGACGTAATAACATTTTATTTGCAAAAGTTACAATTTTTTTTTTAAAAGGCCGCTACTATATCACAATTGCCCCGTGCTTCGGGGCTAATGTGATATTCGCCCGGCAGTTGCTATGTTGCAGTATAGGAAAAACAGGGTGGGGTATATGTGAAAGAATTGACTGTTCCCTATCATATCCTTTTTGACTGTACAATTTATATTTATTAGGAAAAAATATATGAACTTATTTGTAAAGTCGTGAGAAAATAAACATCATGTCTGCTAAATTAAATTATTATTACAACATACAGAAACCAAGTAAGTACTTAGCTTTATTTTTATTAACCACAGTATAAGACAAGGGAACATAAAAATGGTAACTCTACATTAGAAAACAAAACCAAAACTATTATAAACCATTTAAAATACTCACTTAATTAGGTAATAATTCAAAAAGAAAGTTAATATTATGACATTAATAAAGGTTATACCCTTGAAATTTTAAATTAAATGTTAAAAAACCACCTCTTCTATCAACTTTGGGCTCTGGCAATAACTTTTCAAATTCATTTTCGTCCAAGACATCTATATCGTCTGTCGCAGGCCAAAAAAATTTCTTACTTTCGTAAGAATACCTTGTAAATTTAACTGACCATCCTTCATCGGATATTGCTGTAACTTGACCAACGCAGTGTTTTCTTGTTTTTTTCGAGCAATAGGTGACTAATACCCACGTTCCTATTTCAGGTTTAGTTACCGCATGAAAAGCATCATCTACCGTTTCTTGTAATTCCTCCCAAAATTCATTTTCGTCATCTGATTCCATGTATTGTGGAGGTTCAAGCCCTTCTTCGTCATCACTTGAATCAGTTGGGCTGCCAGGTGGTAATCTTGCTTTCTTTTTAGGTGTCTTTTTTGCTGCAGGCTTGGCTTGTTTATCTTTCAGGCGCTGTAAAACTTGTTGGGTTGTGAGAACTTCTGATCCATTACAAACCCTTGTTCTCTTTGCCGTTTCAGGACGAGGCTTCTGACGTACCACTTCTAATAATAAGTCCTCAAATGATTTGGAAGGTTCGGGGGTTGTTTGATATGATGTTGAAGGAGTAATATTACATGCAATTGTCTCCATAGTTTTACTGGTGTCCTCGATTTCAGCAACTTTTCCAGCTTCAATACTTTTTTCAGTCTCAATTGTCTTTTCAGTCTCAATTGTCTTTTGAGTCTCAATTGCCTTTTCAGCCTCAATTGTCTTGTCAGTTTCACTTGCCTGGTTTTGGTAGTTATCCCATCTCTGCAGAGCACTTGGAGGAAACTGTTCCCTGCTGACAACATTGCCATTGTATGGGTGGATTCCAGCTTTCCTGAATCCATTAATTATCACATCTGGCTGTATAGACTGCCACGTCTCGCACAAAAATTGTGAAAATATTTTCTTCGGTAGCTTCTGGCCTACGTGTTGGCGTTGCCATGTGATAATTTTTTCGTCCCACTTAGTTTTGAAAGATTTAAATACCGCTAGATCCAGGGGCTGGGTTATACCGTCTGGGTACTTTCAAAACCGAACATAGGGGAATTGCATTGTAACTAACCTTTATATAGATTCCTGCTCGCCATTTAAACCCACAAGGATGATAATGGTATGAATAGAACGACAAATATACAGCGCATCTGATGGTACCAATAAATGTTAGTAATTAGTTGTCTTTTTCTGTAAAAAAAATTATAAAATAATGCTATTTTGAAATAATATAGGTTGCTATGATTGTCAACTTTTTTTTATCTGTCAATTAAATTATTTGAAATCAGTCGATGTTTCTGTTATTAATATCAAATAATATGAATAATAACGAGTATTCAGTAGAGCAGAGGGTTTTATAATAAATCCTTGTGGGTTTAAATGGCGAGCAGGAATCTATATAAAGATCAGTTACAATGCAATTCCCCTATGTTCGGCTTTGAAAGTACCCACTCGGTATGGCTACTATGTGGCGGTAATTTAAGTATAGTAATACGTTCTTTAATCGCAGTTTCAATAACAGTTTCATCTATGTGTGTACTATGTCCGTCATACACTATAAGAACTGGTCGTTCCAATCCTATAGTGGGTATAAGTGTGTTCAAAAAGTAGTTTTTAAACACCTCACTTTCCATCCATCCCTTTTTAGTAGCGGCGTACACTGTACCTGGATATTCTGAACCTGCAGGTGCCACCCACTGATCCCATATGTGTAACCCTTTAAAGATAATTAACGGTGGAGCTTTCCCACCGGCTGCATTGCACATTGCCAGGATCGTTGTGTTCTCCTTTCCAGAAGTGCTTATAGTCCTGGACGAAGGTTTTCCGACCTCGCCAACCACTTTACTTCGGCGTGGATCAATCGACAGCGACGTCTCATCCAAATTCCATATTTGGGCAGGTTTATCGTGCAGGTCAAGTTTATCCAGCTGTGATTTTAAAATAGCAAAATACTTATAAATTATGAACGGATCCATTGCTTTTTTCCGTGAAAATTCTACATTTTGCGGAATTTTTAAACTCAAATGATGGCGTTTTCTAAAAGCCATTAACCAATCATCTCCAGGAACTCCATTTTTAAAAGATGTTTGAATATTGTTTTTGTTAACATATCTTCCCACCATTTCTCTTATTTCTTTCCTAGAAAGTCCAAAACCCCATTTTTCAAGCGCCTTTACGCCTTCTGCTAATTTAAGCTCAGCTGTTGGTGGAATATCTGTTGGCCGCCCTTTCATGTTTCTAATTTTTCCCCTTAAGCCCTTCAAATGGCTGTAAATAGTGGTATACGGAATTTTATAATCTTTAGATGCCCGATAAATAGTTATTCTGCCAGTCGTTATTAATTGTACGGCAATTTTTAAATCTTCTCTGTTGTATTTTGGCACTTTGGTGTTTTTCTTTTGATAATTACGTACCATATTGAAGGATTCCTGAAAAGGGGGAAATGTGTGATACAGTATTACATTTTCCCCATACCCCATATAACACTTTTACCCCGCGCCCTGTTTTTGTGGGGTAAATGTGTTATACATTGAAACATTGTAAACAAGCCAATACAAGCAAAAAACAACAGCAGGAACGTGCTTTAGAGCTTTAAAATACAGTATTAACACTTATATTCTATTACTTACTTTATTAAAAGTAACAAAACACAAGTGACAAACATTTACGCTTGCACTCGCAATTCGAGTTTAGGTGATAACCTTCAACATGCTGAGACCTAGCTAACAGTGCGGTCGGTAAAAACCGGTTTTCTAGTGGCGGCTTATTAAGGCAATATATTTGCTTGATTCCTCACCAGATGTAGATGCAGTTGCGGATTCTTTAAAGAAAAAAACCCTTGTATATCACAATTGCCCCATTTTGACATTTACCCCTATTTACCTTATAGAAGGTTATCACACCATGATAAAAGATTAAAAGAGGTGTGTGTAATGTTGGAATTTAAAATTATCAACTTCCTATTTACTTTTGAGAATAATTAATAAATCTGATAATAAAATGTAAAATATTTTAAACCTGAGACACGCTGCCAGCCAATTAGAAATCGAAGGAAATTTAAGAAAAAAAATTAATACGATGTACCTATTACGGTACACTGAAGATGTTTATAATAGTATAGTTATAGTATAGTTTATTTTTATATCATGGCCAAAAAGTGAACCTTTTTCGTCTGAGTCTGAGTTTTCCGGTCGAGGCAACGCCGAGACCAGAAAACAGGCAAGTAGTTAGCAGGTACCCCTTGCCTACTCTTTTGTATGACTACATTTTCTTTCCTCCCAAAACTACCCGTTGCTTGGACGACCGATCATAATTTTGCTTGTCTACCTGTCTTTTATGTTCTAATTGTTCTCTGACTATGTTTTTATCATATAATTTTGGTGTTAGAGCATTTTCAACTATAGGTAGTTTGTTTTTCAAATTTGTATTTATGAGTAATTGGGCAGGTGAGAATCTTATTTCTATAATTGGTGTTGTCCTGTATCCTAACAAACCGACCAACAAATCTCTTGACTTTCTCAAAATTCCTTTTGTAATACCTACTGTTTTTTCTGCTAGACTTTTTGATCGGGGATAATGTGGACTGCTAGTTATAATTTTGAATTGCCATTCATCTGCAAATTTTTTAAAATTTGTATGGAACATTATCTGTTACCAGTTCATCCGGCACCCCATGATTTGCAAAAATTGCAAACTCAATTTTCCAACCTACGTGACAAACCCTAAAAATCTTTGTACATCCTTATTATTATTTGGGATTGGCATATTTTTTATGGCAATTATTTTATCTTCATCTACAGTAATGCCATTTTTTGAAAATTTATAGCCTAAATATTGTACCTACTCCAAACTTACATGTTTTTAAATTGAATTTTATATTATTTTTTCGTCCTATTTCAACAATGCAACAATATATGATCATGCTCTTCTTTGTTTTTTCCATGAATTAAAATGTCATCTATGTAAATTTCTACTCGTTTTTTGGGAAATAGTTCTTTGAACGATTCTTGAAATACCTCACTTGCAGTATTGATACCGAATGGCATTCGTAAGAATTTGATTCTTCCAAATGGTGTTCCAAAAGTGCATAAATTACTTGAGTGTTTGTCTAACGGAACGTTCCAGAAACCGCTAGTTGCATCCAAGCTGCTAAATTTTGTAGACTTATTGATATTTGTAGTTATACCATCTATATTAGACCATTTAAATTTTCTTGTTTTAATTACTTCATTAAGATGTTAGAGATGTCTTAGCGATCCATTCGCTTTTCTAACCAAAACATACAAGTTCAAGCATTGCGAACTCCCTTCTACTTTTTCAATTATTTTAAATTCAGTTAATTCTTGTAAATAATTTTTAAATTGATCATGTAGTGCAAATGAAACATCTGTAATTGGATTTATTACTGATGTGCTAGCGTCCTCTATTTCAATGTGATATGGGTTACTAATTTTCCCTATGCCTTTGAATACATCAGGGTACTGGTCAATTAGAGTTTTGTAATTTGTGCTAGTTTCAATGTGGTTAATTTTATTTAGTTGAGCATTATCATCAACATGTAAGTTATTATATTTGCAATTATTATTTCGACATATACACATTTATAGTGCACTATGAAAAATTTGAAACAGAACAGGTTTTTGGAAACATTAATGAAAGTGTCACTTGAACTGGGGCAGCTGATCTGATGTCTTTCATAATTTGAAGATGTGCTGGGCTTCACAATTTTTTTTACCAAGAAAATCTTACTTTCCAGCGACTCCTCCACATAACTTTCAGCTAAGGCTGAAGATTTCCATTTCCCAAGCTTATTCAGCGAGAATAAATCGCCATCATGATTAGCTTCTTTGAAGCGGTGCTTCTTCTAACGCAGTGCCCCATATATTCTTCGGACTTTTCCAATTCAAGGTAATTCGAGATCTGCGAAGGTATCTTTCCGATAATGTTGATATCCACTGGTAGGTTCACGCATTTACCATTGCGATACCTATGTTAAAAAGAAGCAAGTGTTTGACGTTGTATTCGACACCTTGTCTCGGAGTTGTTTGCATTTTCTTACCAACCAAACCCATTTATCATCCACTACGACAAATTTTCAACTGACATTGGTAATAGGTATGTTAACGGCCAACATTTCTGTCTTGAATTTAATATCATTCATAGACATTATATAACTCTTTGCGGCGACAGGCTGCAGATACATCAGTTATTAATTCCACCTAAATTGAAAGGTAATATATATTTATTATACATATCTACAAATAAATAACTTCTTACCTTTTTTAAAAGGAATGAAGAGTCTGGAGCTTCTTTCAAAACGGTTGCAATGTTCGTCTTCCAATACCTTAGACTTTTTTGGTTTATTAATTTCTGTTTCACGTTTTAATAAGCGATGAGCTTACAAAATTTTGAAATGTGAATATTGTTGCGAATTGTTAATCAAGATTTAAGCATTGAGTAAGTTGACCAGAAAGACTTCTTACTCGTAAATGTTTGGAAGTAAGCCAATAAACAATTTTCAGAACACTTTATAATTTTTTTAACTCACGTCGTTGTACAAATTTTGAATATGTACACTTGTACGTCTTAGGTATTTTGGGTAATAAATTAAGGACTACAACATTTGCAGCCTCCCGAATATCATATGTGTTTTATTTAAACTAATTGACTGCAAATATTATCATTTATTGTTTCAATAATAATTCAACTATTTTTCTTTTTTGTTAAAATTTATGTTTTAACTTTTTATAAAAAAATTCATGATTTTTATGTATTGTTAAGTATTTAATAGTGTTTAATAGTACATACAATACTTATTTATTCACATTTATAATACATTTAATTCTCATTATAAAAAGTGATAAACTAAACTAAAGTTATTTTTGCAACATTTTTGATAATGACCTATCTTCTTACACCCTGTACATATTTCTTTATTAGCTGGGCATCGGTACCATTTATGAAATGGGAATGCTCCACATTTTGGACATCTACTTTTATAGGAAATGATAATCGCATCCCTCATACAAATATGGGTAATTTCGTGTCCGGACACTTAATCACGCGACAGTTAATCATAGGACATTTAATCACGGACATTTAATCCGCCGACAGTTAATCACACGGACAGTTAATCACGCGGACATTTAATATCAGGGACATTTAATCACATGGACACTTAATCACGCGGACAGTTAATCACGCGGACATTTAGTAACATTTTTGAAATTTTGCAAAGTTCAGAGTAGGTATACGGATTTTTCAACGAAAAGTAGCCCCTCAGTATCTTTCAAAACTATTTTTTGCTTGAAAAACGTCAAGACATGTCAACAAAGACAGCAAGGGGGATATCTTTTTACGTAAAATCCGGACGTCTGTCATCAACCCCCTAACTGCCTCAGGTACGAAAATGTGTGCACATGGGGCCTAGGTTAGTAGCTGTTAGCAGTTAATACATATAAAATCTTGCACGACATGGTGATGGTCACTGCAGTTTGTGTACATGGTACGAAAAACTGTGCACATGGGGTCTAGGTTAGTTGCTCTTGGCAGATAATATGTATAATAGCTATCACAAAATTGTGATCGTAGCTGCATTGTGTGAACATGGTACCAAAATCTGTGCACATGGAGCCTAGGTTAGTTGCTCTTAGCAGTTAATACATATAAAAACTTACACGACATAGTGATGGTCACTGCAGTCTGTGTACATGGTACGAAAAACGCACATGGGGTCTAGGTTACTTGCTCTTAGCAGTTAATACATATAAAAAATTGGACGAAATGGTGGCTCCCCCTGGCTGTCTTTGTTGACATGTATTGGCGTTTTCCAAGCAAAAAATAGTTTTGGAAGCTACTGAGGGGGGCTACTTTTCGTTGAAAAACCCTTATACCTACTCTGAACTTTCCGAAATTTCAAGAATGTTATTAAGTGTCCGCGTGATTAAGTGTCCATGTGATTAAATGTCCCTGATATTAAATGTCCGCGTGATTAAATGTCCGTGTGATTAACTGTCGGCGGATTAAATGTCCGTGATTAAGTGTCCTATGATTAACTGTCGCGTGATTAAGTGTCCTATAACCGGATAATCATTGTGTTGCTACAAGTATCTATCGTGTCTATGGAGCCACGATGCTACTGGCGCGAAGGAACGTGTAATACGTTAAGGGGAAGCTACTCAGGTAAAAATTCGTAACAAAAACTTAGGCAACCAACATGACGTGTCCATTTCGTTCAAAACATTCTACCTGTCAGCCGGTAGACCTAACATAGGTAAAATTTTAGTTGAACTAGCGGCGTAATCCCTGTCAACTTATCTCATTGTTACAAAACAGTTAATATACTGGTCATTCCAGCAAACAAATTCTTGTTAGTGTGATACTTTAAATTTGGGAAAAGAACAACTTAAATTTGTATAGCTAATATACTAAGGTTGTTCATATATATAATATCTTTGTTCTTTGTAACTTACCACTTAATTACTGCACCCTTGTTGATCTACTGTTTTGTGCGTTCAAAATTTTTTCTGAGTCGCGAATCTTCATCCCTCGCGGCACCCGTGGGTCTGCCAATTCGGGCAAAATACAGTCCATCCAAAATTCTTTTAATTTAGGAAGCATAGTATTTTGCCAGAAATTTTCGTCTTTATGAACCTTTATAATATGTAAATCTTTATCCGTATATAATATAAGGTCACAGAATTCCCGGTTTGCAATGTTTAGTTGGCCCTGTATTTGATAATAATAACTATGGTTCGTTTTTAATATAATATTATTGTTGTTTAACGAAACACACAGATTACTAAACTTTTTCTCACTTTTAAGAGCGTCGATGATAGTCATGTCGCGCAACGAATAGAGACATTTCACCTCGATGCAACCGTTTTGGCCCAATAAACCATCTGGGGACGCCCCTAAAAAGGGCGCTTCGGGGTATACAAATAATCCGCATTTTGCGACAGCAGCACTTGTTTTCTCGCTATATAAATCAATTGCCCTGGGTTCATTTATACGACCGTATATAATAGCTGGAGTATTTAGTTCTTTGTTGGATCCGTAAACGATGTTGTATACAGCACTGTGACAGGACGTCCAAGCGCGAAGTTTACAAATTCTTCCGAAGTTTGAAGCCGTTAGTCTGTTTCTTCTTGCAGCTCTCCACTGAAGATTTTCATGTTGCCCTTTTGTCATGATTTCAATACTACAAATATTTTCTATGTCTGAATTTAGAGTTTCGATAATTCTCAATTTCTCAATTTCTAGGTCTTCATCTGTCATATCAGGTTGTGCAGCATTAGGTCCGTATTCACTATCTCCTTCGTTTACAGCAGTTCTCGAAACTTGAGATTGTCTTATTTTAAATTTTTTACGTTTCGAGCTTTGAAGTTTTCTCCTTTTTTCACGATTTTCGCAAAATTGTAGAAAGCAGTTTCCTGTGTTGCTTTTAAAAACACGAGAATGCCAGCTAGGACCCATATTGAAAGAGAGACCAGCTCCAAGGCACCTTCGAAAATAAGAATTTTTTTGTGTAAAATTAACACGCTTGCCTCCAGTAAATTTTGTAACCAATGACATATAAAACTCTGCTTTATTGGTCGTTACATTATTTGTCAAGCGATCCGCTTTTCTAATTACATAATCTACTGCTCTCTCAATTTCATAAAACAGTGTACTCTGTTTTAGTAAGGTAGTATGATCAACTTCATTATCATTCTTACGTGTACAGTAGTCATCACTGCAGTTACGATGATTTCCAAAAACATGGTACGGTCCATTTTTCAATTCTTCCCGTAGCTGTTGTACGTCTAGCTTTTTACTGATTGCTTTTCGTACTGCAGCACTTAGGCGTGGAATTCTAGTTCTTAGAATTCTTCGAGCTTCAATATCATGCGACGTTTTTAATAAAATTTTGTGTAGATTAGAGGTGTAAGCTCTGGTCACATGGTTAGCGCACTCTAATTTAATTACATTTCTACCATATGTAACCCGATCTATTATACGAGCATATACACTCGAATCACCATCTCCTACTATATACTTATAACGGATCTGATGAGTATCTTCACTTTGATTGAAGCCTTCAACAATGATGTTTTGCTCCATTCCAGTTGAAGGACCTTCATAGTTTTTAAAGCATGTATGCTCTTTGCAATCTATCTTTTTCAGCTTCGCGTAAGCACATGTAGCGCAATACTTGTTTTTGACACCAAGAAACAATAAGCGACCGGTCTCTTTTCCAATAATCACCGCAACTCCAGACATTGAAGAAAACCCGTGACCATAAGAGCGTTTCGCCCATCCTCCGTCGGTTATTATTGTGATGTAGGGATACCCCTGTTCCATATGCCCTTTTGTTCTAGCTATTCGCGCTTCTTCTTTTCCGGTGTCTAGCATGTGTTGTTGAAGTGCTTCTTCCCATTCCAACCCTACTTCAATCTCCATCTTCATGAACAGATTGCGACTCATGATGGGTATATTCATTACACTCAGTAATTCTTGTGCCTGAGCAAATCCAATTCCTGTAGAAACTGCACCCCAAACCAAGGACTTGTTAATGTTATTATCAGACGAAATAGGATGTGTGGATATTTTTATGTTTTTTTCACAAGTGTCACAGTAATAAAGAAGCGTGCCGACTAGTCCTTTCCTGGTTTCCTTCTTTAAATACATTCGGCCCATGGTGCATTTTGTATCGTGAACTCCCAGCTGTCTGCACTGATCAACAAAAAAATCAACGTCTACAATTCGGTGTCCTACAAGCGTTGTTTGAGGAACATTGGCATCTCTTTCAAAAACAAGCTCTGGCAAATCATCTTCTTTCATATTTTTGAAATAAGGCAAATGAGCATCTTCAGGGACGTTATCACCTGAAAGACTTGTAATTAGTGCGATTTCACGTAGTCTTCGCTGCCTTTGTGCTTTTGACGCATGTCCTCGTTTTTTAACTCTTGAATAACTTCCGTTAGTTTTTCCCATGGTGCCGTAAATGTACAGTATTATTAGAGAATCACTAAATATATATACATATAATAGTACGTATGTCGCACTGTTAATATACGCGAACTAAAAACCTAGTTACTATCGGTTACTATAATAATAAAATGTACCAATATTTACAGATTTAAAGATTATAAACTAATAGTTGTATCTCACTGTACCATTTAAATTAACACTAAGAAAATTAACAATTAAAACTGTATTTACAAGATGAAGATAATTGGAGCTAATAACGTATTACTGTTTATGAAGACAAGGTTCTACTTCAACTTCACACTAAACATAAACCAATTAATTATCTAAACTATGAATATCATTAAAAGTTTATTCAAACTATGAAACGAAATAGATACCGTACACGCACAAAGAAATAACGCGTTGGTTACAATTTCTGAAAATAGTTGTGAAAGCGTCACGCAAAAAATTACAACTGAGTTTAGAATATTGGTAATAAGCAAAATCTACTCAAATCCCTAATTTATGCAAGCAAGGGGTAATGACGAGCCCAAAGGACAGCCAGGTAGCAAACTACTATAGCTGTCTTTCTATACTTATCTCGCACAACTTTCTTAAACTCCCGCGCAAAATTAGGTTTATTATGCAAAACACAATTTCTCATCAATGGAAAATGTGGAACCTATAAATAAGATACCAGTGTATTCAGCACAGAAGATACTTCCATTTGATATGTTTTCAAAGTAAACAAACTGGCGGAAGTCGTTAAATATTGACTACTTTGTTAAATTGCATTTAAAATCGAGGAAGCAATGATATAAAATATAATTTTATTGGTCAATTTTGATATTATTTTAATAAAAATTTGTTAAATGGTGGGTACCATGAAGTACCATATGTATGTTAAAACTGGCCCCTTGAAATATATTTTAAGTGCTTTAAATTGTGTTTTGAACTAGTTTCTTTATTAATGAACTTATTCAATTTTTTTTGTAGGAAATCTACTGTGTATGATACTTTAACTCATCCCAGACATCAAGCACCTCTTCAGATAATTGTTTAATAAATCTTATTTTTGTTTAAACTTGTTCATTTTAAACGAGTAGCTTCCCCTTAAAGTGTGTTGAAGTCGACAGCAATCAATTGGAAACAAAGTTGTCACAGATGGAGCATGAACATGATTATGACGATGATTATAATTATTACACAGAATATGGTATAGCTGCTTGTGCCAAGTTGGATGTTAGTCATTCAAACGTGGAAACAATAAAAATTACAACTTTGGCAGTTCAGTATCCTCAGGAATACAAGGAGATACGTTTAGCAAGCATAAATATAAAACAGATGGAAGGAGAAGCATTTGAAAATTTTAGTAACCTGACAAACTGCTAGTAGTGAAAAAAATAGTATACAAACCACGGTAGAGTAGACTATTATCAGCCTCACAACTTTTATATGTAAACCCCAATACTACAACACCTCCCCTACAAAGATTACATTCAAAGTTTACATTCACCTATTTGAATTTATAATAAGATATTACGTTTCTTTGTGCTAACCGCGTCACTCGTTAGCTACGGTGCGTGCTCCTTGTACTTTTATTTCAATTTGCACATAAGTTCTGTTTTTTCTTCGTTTTCTCTCAACTGTGTTTCCATACACTATGGGGAAATCGAAAAAGCGTTCGCGCAGTCAGTCTTCTAATGAGGACAACGAAGACCATCTGTTGCGTCGGTTACGAAAATTGGAGGCAAGGATTTTGAAGAGGAAGCGAAGGGGCTCTAAGTCTGCTAAGCAGGCCTCCCCCACGTCATCTCGATCCTCTCGGGAGCGCTCGAAAAGTAAGTCCCCAGCGTTGGGTTCAGGCTCTAAGCTTCTTACTTGTAGGACCAACTCGGTACTTTCCTTAACGCAGCAGTTGAAAATAGAATTAAGGAAGATTGGTGCTAAAACATGTGGAAATAAGTCTGAATTGGAAGACAGGTATTGTACAATAATAATTAGCGTTTACTTTAGAAGCAATAATTAGTTATTTACAATTTTTTAGATTGAATAATTGGAAAGAAAATCAATTGCAGAATGTATTGGTGGAAACAGAATTAATTATTCCTGCAACTTCATACGCTATGCCAGTTGATGGATATGTGCCTCTAAATTCTGTAAAAGGTACTTTCATGAACATTCATGCAATTGAATCGTGGTTTTTTGAAAGAAAGAGTGATAAGGGTTACCAAAGAGGAAGACTTTTGGCAATAAAGCTGTTTGTAAAAAATGTAGCGATTACGTCTACTGATAAAATAGTTTATTTTATTGGCCGCTGCGCTCCAAAGCAGAAAAAAAATGATTAGATTATAAAGTGTCTATTGTCGTTAATGTAGAAAGCACATACAATATTACAATTCTACAGTGTAGCTGTTCTTGCCCAGCAGGTGCTGGCTGGAGTGCATGTTGCAAGCCCGTTGGAGCTGTGTGTTTTTCTTTAGAATATTACTCTGTAACAGGTAAGCTTTTATAATTGAACTGTTAAAAATGTTCGAGAAAATAATTTAACACATTGTCAAGTAAAATACAAGAATACATATCTTGTACAAGCGAAGAAATGCAGTGGAATAAACCTGCTGCACAAGGACGAGGTTTAACATATATGTCTGTGAATGATATTAATAAAGTATTAACTCCATCATTTGAACGGAATGATCAGTTAACAACAGCTGTACAAAACAATTTAGTTTATTATGGTGTAAATAGTGCCATTCTTGAGAATCGAAGAGTAAACTCCAATGGCTACATCAACGATCATGGATTCTACACCAAAGATTTTTGTTACAACAAATTACAAAAAATTAATTCGGTTTCTTATAACCAACGATCTGAGTTCGAGGAAAAAGCTAGGAAACAGACGAAATCCAAATTGTGGCTAAATCTTAGACGTAGTCGTATAACAAGTTCCATTATGGGTGATGTTATGAGAACAGTAAGATGCAAAAATTTTTCAAAGGGGCCTGCACTTAGAAACATAGTGTATAACAAAAAGTTGAATAACGTGAAAAGCATTAAATGGGGAAGTATGAAGAAGCAGCGAAATTTTTGTATTGCAGCATAGTTGGAAATGAAATAAAAAATAGTGGAATATGGATTGATTATGCTATAAATTTTATTGCAGCCAGTCCAGATGGGATTAGTTTCCCATTAGGTTTAATTTTGGAAATAAAATGTCCACATTCTATTAGAAATGCATCTCCAACGACTTCAAAGTGCCTTGTGAAGCGTAGAAATCTTACATTTTTAGACAGAAAAAGTAGTTAATATGCGCAGTGCCAAGCACACATGTTTACTACAAATACAGATTTGTGATTTTGTTATATACACAAAGAAAGGTATTTACATAGAATTAATTAAAAGAAACCAGAGGTTCACGAACAAAATGATTTCTTCTGCTTCCTTGTATTTCAAGAATGTGTATGCTCCCGAATACCTAAAGTTTTCATACATGAAGTAATTGATGTAAAGGAAGAACTATTAATTAATGTTTAGTATGTATTTGTATTGAAACCATTATAAAATATCAATTTTTGGAAAGAGATACAATTTTTTCAGGCGTATTAAAAACGGTGCTATCTTTAAAGTTGATTTGCTAATGGCCATAAATGTGCAAGTAGTCTCTGAGTTAGTATTTTATTTTTTTTTGTAAAACCAATTAACTATTCAACGCAAATTCTTCGGTTGACGATAGCTCTTGTTAGAGCAACATCTTTCTCCACTAGTTGGGCTTGTCCTCTTTTGAATGGCGGTATATTTATATGAATTTTCTTCTTATCTAATAAATGGGAAATATCGAAACCTCCGTCTGCAAGAACATACTCCTCTTCTTTCAGTTTGTCTGTGATGCAATATTCTTCAAAAATTTGTATATCAGAGATAGCGCCTCCGAAAGCATCAGTAGTGCTGCAGCGAGACGAGACGAGACGAGAAATGATACGGCTCTCGTCTCGTCTCGAGATGGCGAGACGAGAAATAAGGCCAGTCTCGTCTCGTACGGATAATTTCTCGTCTCGTCTCGACTCTCGTACGAGAGTCTCGTATTTCTCGTCGAGAAATTAGAAATTCACATCTACATTATGTATTTTTCTAAAATCTAGAGCTTAATTCGGGGAGACTAAAGACTGGAAGAATTAGTAAATTAAAAATAGCAACTAAAAATATAACGAGTGATTCATTGTTGAGTGGTATTAATGGAATTAATTTTTTAATTCATCTGAAAGGAAAATAAAGTACATATACACATTTCTTGTAGTAAGTAATACTGCAATTTATTGTAAAAACACGGGAAAAATTACTATTTAAAAACATTAAAGTTTGTTTTTCTATTCTACAACTGGAATTTATAAATGTGAAAGCGCCGAGATGGTCGGTGGTTTGATGACCAACGTGCCGATTCCTAATACAATAGTCCTACCTAAGCTACTTTGTTGTAAAATTTAAAAGCAAACACTGTAGTTTTTGTATTTTTGCAAGGGTAAATTTTATAATCCTTTCCGAGAAGCCTGGGAACGAGTGAAAACTAGCTGGCAATAATGTTTTCATTTTTATCTGACTAAAATTTAAGATCTTGTCTGAACATGCTTAGGTATTACAGTAATAATAATAATGACTCGTACCTATACTAGACAAGGACTACAAAATTTTGGACCGTATTTATAAATATTTCTACCTACTTTTATAAGAAATGTTAAGATTGTTTAAATACTTAAGATATTCTCATTGTAAGTGTTTGTCTAGAATTCTAAGAAAACGGACAGATGTTTGAAAACCTTTAAAGGGGACAAACTAACATCTATTCTTTGAGAATTATCTTGGAGATTCCAGAAAACTTGTATCATAATTTCGAAAACGTTTTTTGTTGTAGATAAGGCAATGTGACGTTACCGAATTTTTATGGTAACTGGTAAGTAGGTATTAAAAAGAATCGTCCCGAAAACAAAATGATTACACGACATTCAAACGCTTTTTTGAGGTAAAATATTCTTGTTTTAACTATCATTTCATTAAGAACTACAAAAAATATGGAAGATTATTGGCTGGAAACGTAGATATTCTTGTTTGAGATAAATGCAGCCATTTATAATATTAAATGAAAAAATTGTTTGAAAGAAATATATATATTTCTTTCAATCAATTTTTTCATTTAATATTATAAATGGCTGCATTTATCTCAAACAAGAATATTAAGAACTACATTAAACAGTATCCAAACAGCGAGAGTCTCGCCGAGAAATTCTCGTCTCGTCTCGTTTCTCGTAATAGTATTTCTCGTCTTGTTTCGAAATGGCGAGACGAGAAATAGAGAGAGTCTCGTCTCGATTCTCGTAACCGAGACGAGACGAGGCGAGAAATTTCTCGTTCTCGCCAGCAGCACTAAGCATCAGATATAAAAGTAAACGCACCTCCTTCTGTAACTCCTACCAGAATTTTAAAAGTATTTGTTGATTTGTATTGAGAGTAAGTAACTTGCTGAATAAGTGGATCTGAACTTTTCTCTATAAACATTTCTGTACAGTCAATAACAACATCATACTCGTTGAGATGCTTATACTTCAAATCCCAAAAATCAATACACTTTAGAGTATTATAAATTCCTTTCGACCAGTTATCAACAATTTTGCTAACCGTCCATCTGGTTATCCCAAAAAAATGACTAATAGAAGTATAAAAAAAATTACACCTGTACTTCATAAGAGTCACTAATAACTCATCCTATCCACTGAGTCCACTACGCTCATCTGAATTCGAACGAACAATTTTAAACACTTCATATATACATACAAATTGTGCTTTGGTTGAAACATCTGTATTTATTAAAATAAATCTTGGGATTGCAGCCAAATAAATGAAACTATACAGAAATTATTAATTAAAATATATTTCGGACATTTAAATGTCCTTCTTCAGTTAAAATCATGATACTGTAAAAATAAGAAAATATACTTAAAAAATAAATTGAAAGAATTATATGTAAAAACAGATTACCTTGATAACAATTACACTTTATTATAATATATTTTTGTAACTGAAAACCACCATACAGTTACTATACACTATATAGTTACAAAAATTTATTATAATAAGTGTAATTGTTATCAAGGTAATCTGTTTTTACATATAATTCTTTCACTTTGTTTTTTAAGTATATTTTCTTATTTTTACAGTATCATGATTTTAACTGAAGAAGGACATTTAAATGTCCGAAATATATTTTAATTAATAATTTCTGTATAGTTTCATTTATTTGGCTGCAATCCCAAGATTTATTTTAATTATAAAAAACTCCCGTATGTGTTATATAAAATCTGTATTTATTACATCAGTTTCTAGTGACCCCCACCCCTTCTGAGGAATATTCGATTGAAGTTATTAAGTAATTGTACTGTTATTTAGGCAGGATGTAAACGGCCTAAGTAACTACATACGTCCTAACAACAGCAATGCATGGAAAATCAGCAGTGGATGAACACGGGCTGACAAGAAGAGGAAGAAAACTGTTATTTAACTTTACCTTCATCTAAAAAAGGTCTAAAATGTAATTTTGAAAATACCACAATAATTGTTCAAACTACCGCCCATCTACTTCTAAACACTGCCCAAGACGTGCAGCCAATCGCCGAAAAACATTGAAGGATTGACGGGCACGCTGAGGATAGGAATATCTTTCACCATAAACTTGTTCAGCTGCTCTGCTGTGCTGTGCGCCCATTGCGTCCGTTCAGTTCAGTTCAGTCGACTTCAGTCTCATTCCGCCATTTTGCTGCACGTTGGATCCGTCTCGTTCCGTTCAGTTCAGTTTTAGTTTCTGTTGAAGACGTACCATATCTAGTTCATCTGATGAGGAAGAAAAAGTTATTGTCGCTGCAATTCTTGCTGAGGAGCCTGACAAACCCAAACGACGATTTTGGATACATGAAATAAACTTAAAAAGAGAATCGCATGGAGAATATCATCATATTTTTCCAGATTTGCTTCGGGATGAGGATAAATTTTTTAAATATTTTAGGATGTCATCAGAAGCGTTTTTTAAACTTTTGCACATATTACCCTTAAAAAAAAGACATCAAACTTTCGACGCCCAATTCCACCTGCAGAGCGTTTAGCAGTAACACTGGAGTAAGTTTAAAATTTATTTATTTACAAACTTAAGTAGGTACATGAACCAAATAATTATTTAACAAAAAAAAAGAAATTCTTCATATAATCTTGTTTATTAAAACTACTAAAACTACAATCTAAACAATTGGTAACTTTCACAATTTACATTCATAGACACCTCTGTGCAGGGCGAGAGTGGGGCGGCGGCGTGGGGATCGCCACATTCTAAAATTTTCAGTTCGTACTCCGTTACAAGTGATGCAATTTTTGATTTTACCTCTATTTGCATTTTCGGGTTGAAAGAGCGTACGGTTTCTTCCATGGCATCGAAATTTTTTTTTAAAGAATCAGCAGGTTTTTCGAATCTTGCTTTTTTTACCTTTAAATAATTGTCCAACACCTGTGCCATGGGAGGTAGTTGCCTTTTTCCGCGATCAGATGAGTTTGAACCACTATTACCTGCATTTGGAGGATCTTCGACTGTGTTCTGAAGATGGTGGCTCGGGTGAATCACTCTGGGGAATTGATTGAGAATCTTCTTCTTCATCATCCTCTTCGTTCTCAACGTTAACCGAGACATTAGAACGCTGTGTTCGCTCAGATAAAAAAGGAATTAGGAAATTCATAACTTCCAAATGTTTCCACTGTTTAACTGTCTTGGCAGCGTGTCCACTTTTGGTTTTGTTTTTGCATTGCTGCTTTCGGAAATTGTCTCTCAACGAATTCCATTTTTTTTTTGCGGTCAACGGCTCTAATATAAAATAATTAAAAATCTGTAATAAAAAATATAAAACTTGTGTTCGTCATTAAAAATCTACTCTAAATTATTTAAGAGGTATTGTTTTGCTCTATTTCAGATTTCTTGGTTATGGTGACTCATTTTCAACAATTGCATTTAGTTATCGATTGGGAGAAACAACCGTCCGTAACATTGTATATGACACTTGTAATGTTATTTGGGAGACTCTTGCACCACAATTTATGCCGACACCTACGAAACAACATTGGCAGAAAATAGAAGAAAAATTCTCGACTTTATGGCATTATCCGAATTGTATAGCCGTTGATGGCAAACATGTTGTATTTGAAAAACCACCGAATACAGGATCTCTATTCTTCAACTATAAGAAAGACTTCAACATTGTTTTACTAGCACTAGTGGATGCTGATTACAGATTCATCACGGTTGATGTGGGTGCCTATGGAAAAAACAGTGATGGAGGAATATTCCGTGCATCAAAACTCGGACTGGGGCTTATAAATGAAAAATTGAATATTCCAGCAGAGAAACCACTTCCGGGAATAAATACTGCGTTGCCCCACGTCATTGTTGGGGATGAGGCGTTTCCACTACTTGAAAATGTTATGAGACCTTATCCTGGCGCTCATCTACATGAGGAGGCTAAAAAAGTTTACAATTATAGGCACTCTCGAGCACGACGAGTCAGTGAAAACGCTTTTGGAATACTGACCAAAAAATTTCGATTTTTTTTTTTAAAGTTCAATATTTCACCTGAGCATCTTGCACCGTCTTGCATAACTGCCTGAGAGATGACAAATGTGCATGGCAAATAGGGGAACTGGAATATGAAGAAGTACCTCAAGGAATCACAAATTTAGGCGGAATTGGTGGAAACAATCCGAGAAGTGCTTTTAACATTCGAGAATCGTTTAAAAACTACTTCGTTTCTCCTCAGAGTAGTGTACCATGGCAAATGGAAGAGGTGTACGCTGGTAGACGACCAGTAATAAACGTTGAATAAAATTTTAATTTTAGTGGCTTGGTGTTCTTTAACAAATGTCGCGTTTCAAATGTAAGTTTTCTACGAGTATGCATATTAACTGAAAATATATGAAAAATATAATATCTAATAGTACTTTTACTGAAATTTTCATCTTAAAATTCCGTTCTACAATCTTCCCTACCATCTTATGATATCAACCCAAAGTATGTAAGTACCTACATATTTTCACTTACCTGATCCACCCACCAAATCTGCGATTGTGTCCCATGCATTTTTTGTCATGATCAGGTCATGAAAATTCTTATCTGACTGATCATACAAATAGGTATGACTTCTTACGGCTTCAATCAACAATTCTTCGTTAATCGCACTCATATCTAACACTGAAAACTTTTAACTTTATTGCATATGCACATCCGTCTTCAGTCTAACTTTGCTAGTCAAAGCAAACTGGACTGAACGGAGAGGTAGTTAAACAGCTGGGGCGGAAATGAATTGATGCAATGGGCGGATGGCCATTTATTAGCTTGCGTAGCAACCTTTCCGTCGAGGACTGAACTGAACGGACGCAATGGGCGCGCAGCTTTATACGATTAACATGTCAAAAGCTTCTAAATTCGAAAACGTCATATTCCTGATTGTACGCAACTAAAAATCAAATTTAACTTTACAAACACTTATTAGTTTAACCCTCGTGTACTGTTCTCGTCATATTGACCCATATGGGAATTTATGATAATTAGAGCTGCTTTCAAATAAAATAGGGTGTATAATTGTATAATAAAATTTTATTGAACTCTAATAAATTTATTTTTATTTATTATTTATTTAATTTATTTTAATACTTATTGTAAAAATGTACGATAATATGTATTTAATGATCACAAGTGTTACAAATAATAATTGAGTGTGTCGCGCAAATATATTTCTTGCAAATATGACATATGGTTTTATACTTATTGTCACTCTTGATGCTCTTCACACACCTGCCTCTTTTATTTGAAGATGTAGGTGTAATCGCCGTTTGTATAGTTTATTTTTCTTCTATTCTGGATTGATCTCACTCCATAGAACAATAGCAATGTACGCGGAAATATTTAACATGTTGTAGAATAAGATCATTGGCCAACGCTGGCTCATTCTTTTCGTAGTGTATGTTGCTACTATCTTGTCTAAATTATCTACAGCACCTTTTGTAGCATTTGTAATCTAAGATTGCTTGTGGTTTCTTATCTTCTCTATCTGAAACCTTTTTAATTTTATGAAGTGTACTCATCAATACAACTTTATTTTTCTTTGGAATGTATGAGAAAACGCAAGTATCCTTCGTAAATGCAAATTTCGATGAATGAACTTCAACATTCTTGAAATCAGTTATTCCAATGGGTAGCTCGGGTTTGTTCTTTCGAACGGTACCCAACATAGTAATATTTCATTTCAATAAAAGTTGTCCCACTGATGCGATGTAAAGAAATTATCGCAAGTCAAATTTCGTCCTTGTAAGTTTTGGGCCAAATCGCTAACTACTCGACAACCCTGATTTTTTTCGGGTTTTTGTCCTGGTAATTTACCTGTATACACTTGCATATTCCATGCATAGCTGGAAGTAGAATCGCAGAGTGCCCACACTATATTTCGCCGGCTTACTGGGAGTGTATTGCTTGAAAGGGCATCTGCCACGGAAACCTACCAATTGCTCGTCCACAGTTACGTTTTCTCCAGGATTGTAACATTTTGGCAAGTTGTCCACCCAATGATCCCAAACCACTCGTATCGCAGCTAATTTGTCCTTTATCCTACGTTCTGGCCTGTCATCACGATTATCAAATCTTATAACACGTGTAGTATTATAGAACGTTTCTAAGGACATAGTTGCACGAAAAATAAGGACGTCCACTTTCCTTGTCCCATAAACTGCTCAAAGACTCACCGTGCGATTTATACACCCCAGCTAACAGTAGTAAATCAAAATATGCCTCTAATGTGATGTCATCAATTTCACCCCATTTTTCACCGAATACCCGTTTCCCTTCTATATTCGTCATTTTCTTTATTATATTCAAAATAGTTGTTGGCATTAGCACATCGAAACTTGATTTTATATCAGATATACGGCTAGTAGCATAACTGGTTGGTCCGGGTATTGTTTTTATAACATTTGCAGCACTATGTCCATAGGTAATATAAATTTCTTTAGAATGACAACTCTGCATTAAAGACTGTCAGAGTTGTACGCCCTCTGTTGGAATGTGCGGCAAACAATTGAATACGCGCGAAATTTAAATTTAAGTAAAAAATTAGTAAATAATAATACATTATTTCGGCTTTTAATTCATTTTTTAGATAATATCTAAAATTGTATTTTAGAGTATATCTAAAAAATGAAGTAAAACCTAAACATGTATTATGTATATTGCAATGCATATAATATTATTTGTTGGATTTGACTGAAAGTTGTTTATTAATTTTAAATGTTGAATTACACTGTAACTTTACTTATTATAAGCACTATGGGGCTTAATTTCGAATACCTTGTTCTAAAAGTATGACCCTTACAAAATACAACAACCAGTTTGCATTATATTATATAAATATAAATTATTAGTTATCGAAACGTTGATGAATAAGTAAAGGTTGAATGATTTATAAAACTGGTCCAAATAATTCCGAAGAATTTATTATTAGTTAACTCAATCATTATTTTTCATCAGAATTGTTTGATACAAATGAAAAATATTTTTGAGAATAAAGTTTTATCACACAGATTGATAAAAGGGGATATACTAATATTTGTGTGTTACAAAAATCTCGTTTGGCTAAAACGTGGTAGTTGGTATGCCATTTGAAAGTCGTCCTCATGTGTACTTAACCACTATAAATAATTCAAGTTCATGTACTAACAGTAAAAAAATAATAATAACAATCATTCCATTGACAAATCAGAGTAAATCCTTAACTACGTAAACTAACATTCTTATAATCAAAATCTCAAAAATGAAAAACCAAATATCTCGCGAAGGAAACTGTAGGTTTGGGCAGTGCTCTACTTTCAAAATTCGTGGTATCCCGTTTTATCTGTACCCATTTTAGCTGCACTATTGACACTTATTTTACTTCGTGAAAATTCATCAAACAATTTCATTTTATGTTGTATTAGAATGCTTCCTAATTAATATTGAACACTTGGGTTTTTTTAAATTCGAAAATAACTTTTCCTCTGAAAATTTTTCCGCCAGCTTGAGTCGGCGTTTAAGTTTTAAATTCTTCTTCTTGCAAATGGATACCAAACTTTTAAAGCCTTTTGCTTTTCTGTACAGATGCCTTGCTTTTGGTGTGAGCTGAACTTCTCGCGTAACATTTACATCGTGCAGCAGGGAATGGCGAACTATTGATACAAAATTAGGGATAAATATTTTATATTTTAATTTTGATATAATTAACATTGAACAATTATATTGTGTTTCTAGTCTAGTTATTATATAAAGCATAAATTTACTTACGTTTTGGTACAGGTGATGGTGGTACGTTACATACTAAGGAAACTTCCACGTCTAATGCTTCGGCATTTAATCTTTTCTTTTTGGGGTAAATATGTCTTCCATATCTTCCATATCAACTTCAGAATTGTACAATGAAGAAAAGTTAGTAATTGATGTACAGGGTGGCCCAAATTGGTTGTCCATATAGGGTATCTCAGTAGATACCACACAATTTCGAGCTCGTTTTTTGAGACAAATTTAATGGCGCGAACGAAATTTTTCTATCGTTTCTCATTTTCAAGGAAAACGCGATTTTCCGAAATTTCCTTATTCTTATTATGCTGAATAACTTTTTTGCGTTATTAGCTATCTGAAAACTATAAAACCATTCTACAGGCACTTTTTTTAGTAGAATTCAGGGGCGTACTCGATTTTTTAACTAGGGTTCAAATTTCGGAGATATTAAATATAGTTGTGTTTATTTAAATAGAAACCATAGTTGGCTATGCCCCTATTTAAACAAGTGTTTTTTTCTGATTTTAAAAATATATACTTTAATGGGTATATTTCTAATAGCTTTTCAGCAACAGTGGAATTTTTGTGTTTTAGTTACATGGATATTCAGATAAAGTAGACGTTTTGAACTAACTGTGGCAAAACTCCATTTAGAAAAGTTTTTCAGAATGTGAAATCATCACCCCATACAAGATTTCAGAAATATTGGCAGCTTATTTATTTCAAAATTTTTTGAATAAAAAATATGCAGACACGATTTCAAAAAAGTAAACCGATATTTCTGAAATTTTCCATGGGGTGGTGATTTTACATTCTGAACAACTTTTCTAAATGACCTTTTGCCACAATTCGTACAGAAAACTTACTTTACCTGAATAAATGTAAGTAAAAGCATAAATTCTAATTTTGCTGAAAAACTATAAAAAATATACATATTACATAATAATTAGTTTCTTTATTGGAAGCTGGAATGAATGATTGGACGAGAGAATAGCTGTCTCTAAATAAATTATTTTTGAATTTTACTTTTAAGTTAAAAGGCTTAAATTTTTTTTAAAGACGAGAAGACCCTATAGAGTTTTATATGTTAATTAATTATGAGTTTTTGGTTATTTAATTTTTTAATTAATTTATATATTTGGTTGGGGTGACTAAAAGATTAATTAAACTCTTTAAAATTTTTAATCATAGATTTATGATTTTTTAATCTAGTTTTTCTAAATTTAAAATAAATTACCTTAGGGATAACAGCGTAATTTCTTTTTAGAGTTCTTATTGAAAGAGAAGTTTGCGACCTCGATGTTGGATTAAAATTAATTTTTGGTGCAGAAGCTTAAAAATTAGGTCTGTTCGACCTTTAAAATTTTACATGATCTGAGTTTAGACCGGTGTGAGCCAGGTTGGTTTCTATCTTGATAAATGTATAATACTTTAGTACGAAAGGACCTAGTATTGAATATAAATATTTAAATTTTGAATATTATTGTTACTTTGGCAGATTAGTGCAATTGATTTAGAATCTTTATATGTAGGTTATACAGGTAATATTTGTTTATTTTTGATTTAGTCTCAATTATTTTAAGAGTGGTGATTTTAATTGTTTGTGTATTGGTAGGTGTTGCTTTTTTGACTTTACTTGAACGGAAGGTGTTAGGGTATATCCAAATTCGTAAGGGCCCTAATAAGGTTGGATTTATAGGTATCCCACAACCTTTTAGAGATGCAATTAAATTGTTTAGAAAGGAACAGACAAACCCTATTATATAAATAATAAATATTAAATAAAATATCGATTTCAACGAGAAATAACAAGATTTATTCGCTTTATACGTATTTCGGCATCAAAGTGCCATTGTCAAAAGCTATATAAAATATTATAACAAATGCAAAATATAGTAACTCCTTGATTCTATTATTTTAACACTGCGTGAAGCAGCTGGCCCCAGTCAACCCGTCGGAGGTCAGTCGCTTATCAGTGTGTTTTAAAAAGATATTTATTCCAAAATCTTCAGTAAAGGAGAATCTAAGAGCTCAATTTGCTCATTCATTAAAGGTACGTTGTTTTTTGTGTGTTTATAAATTTCAAAAGCTTCCAAAATATTTAATTTATTTTTGTTATCAGAAAAGTGTAAAAATTTAATTGTATTATTAGATGTTAATGTGTGATTTTGTTCTAACAAATGTTTAGCAAAATTTGATTTATGTGCATGTTTATATTTGTAACAACGGATATGTTCTTTTTGCCTAATACTGAAATTTCTAATTGTTTGACCTATATATACTGAATCACAATGTGAACAATTTAATTTATAAATACCTGATTTTAGCAAATCATTAATTTTGTCTTTAGCATTGAAAAGAGAGTATAGAATATTTTTATTTGTTTTAAAAATGACTTTGTATTTATTTGTGTTATTTATAATTTTAGCAATTTTTTCTGAAATTTTACCAAAATATGGAATTGAAACGTATTTTAATGTTTTATCAGTGTTATTAATGGAATAAACTTTTTGAATAGCTAATTTATAATTTTTCTTTTTAATTAAAGTGTCAATAAGTGTTGTGTTATATCCATTGCTATATGCAATTTGTTTAATAATTGAAATTTCTCTATTAAAACTATTTTTATCTAAAGGAATTGTTAGAGCTCTGTGTACTAAAGATTGATATGCTGCTAATTTATGTGTATTATGATGACAAGAGTTATGTGGTATGGTAATATCAGTTTGTGTAGGTTTCCTATAAATTGAATATTCGAGTATGTTTTCTGAATTAATTTTTATGTTTAAGTCTAAAAAGTTAATAGATCTGTTTTGTTCAATTTCTAGTGTAAATTTAATTTTTTGGTGTAAAGTATTAATAAAAATTAAAAAGTCGTCAATGTATTCGAAAGAACTATCAAAACATGCCAAAATATCGTCAACATAACGAAACCAAAATACAATTTTATTTGATAGATTTGATTCAAATATTTGATCTTCTATATTTTCCATAAAAATATTAGCCAAGAGTGGTGAAATAGGACTACCCATTGGTAACCCATCTTTCTGAAGATAAATTTTATCATTAAAAATAAAATAATTTTGATTAATACAAAGTTCAAATAATTGAATCAACTCTATCCTTTTTGTTAATTCAATGTTATTGTTAACTAAAACATTTTCTAATAAAGGAATACATTCCTGTGGGGGTATTTGTGAAAACATACTCGTAACATCAAAACTAACTATTTTACATAGTGGTGGTAAGCTAATGTTACTTAATTTATTAATTAATTCAGAAGTGTTTTTAACTGAATATTTTGGAGTGTATCCTAAATTATTAATTATATTATTTAATGTTTTAGCTAGCATGTGGTTTGGTGCATGTATGTATGAAACTACAGGTCTAATAGGAATGTTAGGTTTATGTATTTTAACTAAACCGTATAATTTTGGTGGTTGTGGATTTGGATATATTATGTTATGTTTCTCGTATGGTGTTAAAGTAATTTCACAATTTTTAATTGTTTGTTTTATTTGGTTTTGGTATTTATTTGTTGGATCTCTATTTAAAATTTCTAGATTAGAATCTGTTATAAAATCATTGACTTTTTCTAAATAATCATTTTTAGGTAAAAATACTAAAGTGTTTCCCTTATCTGCCCTAACAGAAATTAAATTATTTACTCTAACTTTTTCCTTAATTGATTTAATTAATGAAATATTATTATTTGTATTATATCTAAATTTATCGTTTATCGAAATTCTTTTCAATAGATTTTTGTTCTCGTTCTAATCTAGAAATTTTATCTTTTTGTGTATTGTATTTTTTAAATTTAATTTTACTAACTAATTCTCTAATGTCATTATCAAAAATGTCAAATTCAATATGATTTAAAACAAATATTGGCTGAATAAAATAATATAAATATATGTGAGAAAACCAGCAGCCATTTAAGTTGTAAATAAAAAAAAATTAATAAATATTAATCATATATTTCGGTAGTATATACTACCTTCTTCAGTGAAAATTATTAAATAACAAAATCATATTGAACAAATATTCTGAAATAAGATAATCAAAAATTAGATAAGTGAAAGAAAGATCCTCAAAAAAATTTTTCTTACCTTAAAGATGAAAAAAGTTTTAATTAAACAATTTATTCTAAATTTTAGTGGTGGAATTAAACACACCACCTCGACTATGTTATTATGTTATGTATGTTATGTTTAGTTATTATGGAATAACAAATGCCAGTAATCTAAACAAGTGCCCACAAGTTGTCAAATATTCAGAAATGTTAATTGTCGTTTACTTGTAATTGTTAAATGAGCTATATCAGATTTATGAAGCTGATGTTAATTATTACAAGTAAGCGACAATTAATATTTCTGAATATTTGACAATTGGGCATTTGTTTAGATTACGGGCATTTGTTTCTTGGTGCCTTTAATTCTCTTTTATCAATACTAATACCATTAAACCATGTTTAACATCTGTTAAGAATGTGTTTATTAAACATTAAATAATTTATTTCTCGAAAATTTTCTTATGTAAGGTATCAACATTTTTATACTGTCATTTAAGCAATTGAAAGATGAATCAAAAACGCGAAAAAAAAATGGGGGTTGACATTTAAAAAAAATACCGATGACGTCATCACTTACAAACAAATGAAGGCCGGAAAATTATTTTGACATTCCAATGTGTATTTTTAAAAAAGAAAATTGACGTGTTTCGAGATTTTTAGAAAAAAACATTCATTTCGGTTTTATTTGGTATGTTCCATACTTTTGGTGCTCACTGTATATGTTTTTTTATACTTTGTTGGCTTCTTTGCCAATAATGGTTTCTATTTTTTATTTTTATGAAAAATTCTACTCTTTAGATTTTTTTTATTTAAATGATTATTTGGATTCTTTTTTGCTTTATATATGTACTAGATTTGTTTTTTTAGTTAAAATTCCAATGTTTTTTGTTCATCTTTGGTTGCCTAAGGCTCATGTAGAGGCCCCTGTCTCTGGTTCAATGATTTTGGCTGGGATTATACTAAAGCTTGGAGGGTACGGGTTTATTCGGTTAATTAGAGTGTTTACATTAGTTGGGACTAGTGTAATTTTTTTTTTATTTTAGTAAGTTTATTTGGAGGTTTTATTATTTCTTTGATTTGTTTGCGTCAGAGTGATATTAAGTCTTTAATTGCTTATTCTTCTGTTTCTCATATAGGATTAGTGTTAGGTGGGATTATGACTTTAAATAGGTGAGGCTTGTACGGTGCTTTTATTATAATGATTTCGCATGGGTTGTGCTCTTCTGGTCTTTTTTGCTTAGCTAATATTACTTATGAGCGTTTTGGTAGTCGAAGGTTATTTTTGAATAAGGGATTGATTAATTTAATGCCTAGCCTTTCTTTATGGTGATTTTTACTTTGTTCCTCTAATATAGCAGCTCCACCTTCATTTAATTTACTTGGTGAAATTATACTTATTAATAGATTGGTGTCTTGAGGCCTATCTTCAATTTTTCTTCTTATATTAACTTCTTTTTTTGGGGCTGCTTATTCTTTATACTTATATTCTTATAGACAGCATGGAAAGATTTACTTAGGGTCTTACTCCTTTAGGCTGGGTTTTATCCGGGAGTATTTATTATTATTTTTACATTGGGTTCCTTTAAATTTGCTTTTTTTAAAGGGAGATATATTTTTGATATATTTAAATAGTTTAATTAAAATTTTGATTTGTGGGGTCAAGGATATAGAGGTCTATTTTAAATAATTTTGTCTATTTGTTATGTTTATTTTGGTGTTTTATTATTTTTTAGTTGTTTATTCTTTTTTTTTTAGAATTTATTTTATAGTTCTTGATTATAGAGTTATAATTGAGTATGAAATTTTAAGATTTAATTCTGATATTATTTATATATCAGTGTTATTTGATTGGATGTCTTTATTGTTTATAAGGTTTGTTTTATACATTTCTTCTATAGTAATTTTTTATAGGCATGAATATATAGGTGGTGATTTATATATAAATCGTTTTATTTTACTGGTATTTATATTTGTTGCTTCTATAATGTTTCTTATTATTAGGCCTAATTTAATTAGAATTTTGTTAGGATGGGATGGATTAGGCTTGGTTTCTTATTGTTTAGTAATTTACTATCAGAATGTTAAGTCGTTCAATGCAGGAATAATTACTGCATTGTCTAATCGTATTGGGGATGTTGCTTTATTAATCAGAATTGCCTGGATATTAAATTATGGAAGCTGAAATTATATTTTTTATCTTGATTTAATAAAGTAGGATTATAGAATAGGTTTTATTGGAATATTGGTTGTTTTAGCAGCAATAACAAAGAGAGCTCAAATTCCGTTTTCTTCATGGCTTCCTGCAGCTATAGCTGCTCCTACTCCTGTGTCTTCTCTTGTCCATTCTTCTACTCTTGTTACTGCTGGGGTTTACCTTTTGATTCGGTTTAGCCCTGTTTTGAGGAGTTCTTTGTTAATATTTTTATTAGTTATTTCGTGTATAACAATGTTTATAGCAGGTCTTGGTGCGAATTACGAATTTGATTTGAAGAAAATTATTGCTCTTTCTACCTTGAGTCAGTTGGGACTTATAATAGGAATCCTTTCTTTAGGTGAGTATATATTGGCTTTTTTTCATTTGTTGACACATGCTTTGTTTAAGGCTCTTCTTTTTATATGTGCTGGTTGTATAATTCATAATTTGGGTAATTGTCAGGATATCCGGTATATAGGAGGAATACCTACTGTAATACCTTTGACTTGCTGTTTTTTCAATATTTGTAATTTGGCTTTATGCGGCTTACCCTTTTTATCAGGATTTTACTCCAAAGATCTTGTCTTAGAAGTTTTGTCTATAAGGTATTTAAATTTCTTTATTTATTTTATTTTCTTTTTTTCGACTGGTCTTACTGTATGTTACTCTGTTCGATTGAGTTATTACACATTATTTGGTGAGTTTAATTATTCAGTTTTCCATAATATAAGAGATTCAGGATTAATTATATTACGTGGGATATTTGGTTTAATTTTACTTGTTGTTTTTGGGGGGTGTATATTGGTTTGGCTAATCTTTCCTACTCCTTATTTTATTTGTTTACCTAGATTATTAAAAATAATAGTTGTATTAGTTATTTTTTTTGGTATTATGGTTGGGTACGAATTTTCAAAATTTAATTTAAGTTATGGTCTTAAGTCAATAAGTTTCTTAATTTCTAGACTATTTTTTTCTTCTATGTAAAATATGCCTTATTTATCTACTTTTGGGGTTAATTATTATCCTGTAAAGCTTGGGGGAGTTTATTACCATAGGTTTGATCAAGGTTGGTCTGAATTTTTTGGTAGGCAGAATATTTACACTAGTATAAATAAGATAACTTCAATTTTTCATACTTTTTTTATGAACAATTTAAAGATTTATTTGTCTTTATTAGTTATTTGAATCATTCTTCTTTTTGTATTTTTATACTTCTATAGCTTAATTTTAGAGCATGGCATTGAAGATGCCAGGGTGATTTCTTATCTGGGAGTATTTATAGAAAGGTGATTCAATTTTACAATGAAAATGTAATGTTTTGTTTAAACTATATAAATAGAAATATAAACGGTATTTCACCGCTTGAGGTGCAAGTTAGAAGCTTGTCCTTTATTTAACATATTTCTTTAATTGGAATTTAATTCATTGGTATCATTAACAGTGATAAACCTCTCTTTGGTTTCAATTAAAAATAAGGATGATTTCTCATCAAGGGATTAGGTCGAAACTAATTACAATAATTGTTTCTTATTTAAGATAAATTGAATTAGTTCAATATTTTTTAAGTGCAAGTTAAATGTTATTTTGTTAACTATTATCCTAGTAGTCTCAATTTAGGGCTCCCTGGTTTCATTCGTGATAAAGCCCAAGGAGTAGAATTAATAGGAAGATTAATGTGATAGCTGTGAAATTGACTAAATTAGTAATTTTTATGGTAATTACCAGTGGGAGTAATAGAGTAATTTCTACATCAAAAATTAAAAAAATGACGGCAATTAAGAAAAATTGCAAGGAGAAGGGGATTCGTGCTGAGGATTTAGGGTCAAACCCACATTCGAATGGGGATCTTTTTTCTCGGTCAATAAATGTTTTTTTTGAAATAATAGTGGCTAGTATCATTATGATTATAGAAATTGTGAATGTTAAGATTACTAGTGAAATAATTAGTAATATTATTTATACTAATTTAATTAGATCATTTGATTGGAAGTCAAATATAATTCTTATACTATATAAATATCTACCTCATCAGTAGATAGTTACGTAAAGGAATAATCACACCACATCAACAACGTGTCAGTATCAAGCTGCAGCTTCGAACCCAAAGTGGTGAATTGCTGAAAAGTGGTTGAATAGTTGGCGGAAAAAACAGACTGTTAGAAAGATTGTTCCAATAATAACGTGAAGGCCGTGGAATCCTGTTGCTATGAAAAATGAGGATCCATATACTGAGTCGGCGATAGAAAATCCTGCTTCAATGTATTCGTATGCTTGGAGTATTGTGAAATATATACCGAGAATGATTGTTAATCCGAGTCTATAAACTGCTTGCTTATAGTTATTTTCTATTAGACTGTGGTGGGCCCAGGTAACAGTGATTCCTGAGGAAATTAAAATTAGAGTGTTAAGTAGTGGAATTTGAATTGGATTGAAAGTTTGAATGCCCTTGGGGGGTCAAATTATTCCTAATTCAATTGAAGGAGCTAATCTTCTATGAAAGAACCCTCAGAAAAAAGAGATGAAGAATAAAATTTCTGATGTAATAAATAGAATTATCCCTCAACGTATAGCCCAGTCAATTTGTACACGAAAAAGGGGTCGACCTTGCAAAAGGTCATGTAGTTCTAATTTTTTAATATGTTGTTAGGACTTATGCCAATAGTAAAATCCCAAATTTTCAGCTTCGAAAGACCTGTGCGACCTGCGCAATGCCCAAAAAACGGCGAAATTTTTGCACTTGTTTCGGTTTTTGCTCAATACCTCCTAAAGTATGCGTCCTACAGAAAAAGTTATTCTATTCTTTTTTAAAGTAGATTAAATTTTCTACAATTTAAGTCCAAAGCGAGCTCCATACGTCCGAGATACAGCTCTTCGAATATTGCCAATTTTTTTCCAAAAACTGAAAAATTTTTGTTTTTGTATGTATCTTGCCAAATATCGAGAAAAGTACTCATCCGACTTGGAAAGTCATTGGTAATGAATTTGTAGTAAATTTATTCAGCTTTAATTTAAAAAATTGGATTTTGAAAAAATAGCTGTAAACAAACAGTTTTGAGCACAACAAATATCAATTATATACTAAATACAAAAAATAAGTACATTTTGAATGTGCTGTGTTATTATCATGATTATTATATTATAATATATTATATATTACCATAATATCACATATTAATCGTAATAAGGTAAGTACCTTGTTTGCAACAAGAAAGTAGAGAAAAATCTTCTGGTTTGTGCTAATAATAATAAATAATAATAAATATAAATACCTATAAATAGATTCTATTTTCCTTCGTCAGGTGTTCTTTCCTCTTCTCTCTCTCCTCTCTCTCCTCTCTCCACTCCCTATACATTCTTTCGTCAGTTGTGGCGTAGAAACCGAAGTGTTTGTACCTATGTGAAGTTTGACTGTACAGTGAACAACCGTAGCGAAATGTCTGTTCCACCGGACGTTTGTTTTATATGTCGCAATGCTCTGGAGGAAGGCCCAGTCATTGTCGTTAAAAAACGAGGTATTCTCTCACTTATTAACGCGAGTGTGAAACGTGGCCTTCAAGAGAACCGAACTTTCCTTCAACGGTTGAACGAAGTCACCGTCCATGATGCATGTAGGAAGAGGTACACTGTTCAAAGTAATGTTGAAGCATCGGTCCGTCGAGGAGGGGATCCTGTTGCCCAAGCATCCAATCAGCCATCACTCAGATCACCAAGTGGCTCTTCGAATCTCCAAAGAATGTGTTTTTTGTGTGGAAAGAATATCACTGAAGAATATATCAGGAGCCAGCAAAAACTGCCCTATTCACGACGAAATCCCGTTCACAAAGTTGAGAAATTGAGTGTGAGGGTAGCAATTCTAGAAGCAGCTGAACGCCGAGGTGATGAATGGGGGCAGAAGATTATAGAGCGCCTCATAGCTGAAAATGACTTAGTAGCTGCTGACGCAAGGTACCACCACCTATGTCATAAGAAGTTGTACAGTAAGCCATCAACAACTGGGCAGAAGAGAGGGTGTCGACCGGCGAATGATGTAGACGAGGCTATGAAGTGGATTTATTCATACCTCTGGGAAAACAGTGAGGAATGTCAGTTCTCGTTAGATGAGCTATTGAAACAGATTAAAGGAGAGTACGTTCCTGATATAAGAACTGTGAAAACACATCTCAACAAACGTTTCGGCGACGACATCATGATAACAGAGCTTGACTCCTGCAAAGGGGCAGTCGTGTGTTTCAAAAAGATTGGACACAAAATTCTGTATGATAAGTGGTACGAGGACAGAAAAAGTGATGTTCAGCAAGAGCGGTTGAGTGAAGGCTGCAGCTGAGATAATCTTGGAAGATATACGCTCACAAATCTATGACAACACTGAGTATCCTCCATCTGATGATTTCTTGCGCAATCTCGATTCTGTCGTCCCAGAGTCTCTACGACTGTTTCTTGAAACCATCGTTCTAAAACACAAGCGTGGCCCTCTCGAATATTGGAAAAACAGATGTGTAGCTTTTTCACACGCGCTTATATCAGCTGTGAGGCCACGATCTTTCACCTCCTCACTTAAGACAGGAGTTGGTACCTATTTATATAGGAAATTTGGCTCGAAACATCTGGTTAACCTCTGCTCAGCTATGGGATTTTCATGCAGTTACAATGAGGTAATGCAGCTTGAAAGTTCTGCAATTATGCGGGCAGAATCCTCACCGCCTATCGAAAAAGCAGCTTTCATGCAGTTTGTCTTCGATAACGCCGATGTGAATGTCAACACCTTGGATGGGGAAAATACATTCCAAATTGGTGGTATCATGTGCATAACCCCATACTCTGCAGAACTGCCTGACAAAAACGTCCCACATTTGAAGAAGTATGTATCTGCTGATACTGTAAGCTCTTGGTGCCACGCAAATCAAACAATGCAGCGTGAGAAAAAATTCTGGCTTGTCAGCTATATCGATTAATGACTTGCAGGGAGTTTTTCAAGTTGGTGGTGAAATACTGCCTTCGGCGCCAGACCTCATATGGTTGTATGGCAAATGGTCAAACACCCCAAGTGTGCCAGGTTGGAATGGGTTCATGGAGCAGGTGACAAGTGGCCTTGGTTTTGAATGTTCAAAAATTGTTTTCCTCCCATTTATCCGCTCTCCACCTACTGCTTATGGCACTGTGTTAACATCGCTTTTTGAAGCCAGTGAGAAAAGCAAAGCTCATGGTCAAAAAACGTGCTTTGTGACTTTTGATCAGCCACTGTACATGAAAGCCCGAGACATTGTTGAGAGTGGCCAACATCCTGAGTTAAGCAGTGTGGTTGTGAGGCTTGGTGGTTTCCATCTCCTCATGTCCTTCATGGGTTGCATCGGTGCAATAATGGCAGGGAGTGGTTTGAAGGAACTATTTATGACAATTTATGCGGATCACAGTGTGGACAAAATGCTGTATGGCCATGCCTATTCACGGGCTGTACGAGCACACATTTTGACTAATCTTGTGTTGGCTGGCATTATTTTGAATGAGGTAGACTTCACTGAGGAGGAAAGAGCTGAAACTGAAAATATGCTAAGTGAAAGTGAGAGGTCTCTTATCATGTTTGCAACGGAAAATGAGACTTTCCAAATCTTAAGAGCCAAATTCAAAACTGCATTGGATAAACATGAAGGTAATGGACCCACATCAAAGCTCTGGGTCCAATATTATCGCATGTCTGCTCTCATGAAACAGTTCATCCAGGCAGAGCGCATGGGTAATTGGAAGCTTCACCTGGAAACTGTCGCTAAAATGCTACCATTCTTTCATTCAGCAGGCCACTTCTTCTACGCAAAGAGTGCGCACCTGTACCTACAGGATATGATGGATCTAGAACAGCGGATGGATCCAACTGAGTTTGACATGTTTACAAAAGCAGATTTCGCAATTCGCCGATCTAATAAGTTTTGGTCCGGCCTGTGGTCAGACTTGACAATTGAGCAAACCCTGATGAGGTCTATGAAAAGCTGCGGTGGATTGACTCGCGGACGTGGAATCTCTAGCAGTGTGCTGGCACGGTGGACCGTAGGAATGGTGTACATGTTGAACATATGCGAGGAAGTGGAACGTTTCTGTGACATCTCCTGTGCTACTGGTGAACAACATATTGATATGAGGACTTCTCAAATCATTCGAGACAGTGCTGATGTCGAAAAACTGAAAAACTGGTTCATTCTCCACCACCCATTTCCAGTTACTGATAAATTACTTTCCATCAGTAGTGGAGTTGTAGGAGGTCAAGACATCAACTGCCACATGTCCCAAGAACTGGGAACCAAAGGAGTGATGAAAATCGTTGGTAACACATTTGGGAAAGTAACCTTCAAACGTAAGGACAAAGTATTCACATTGGCATCCATCAACAGCTCCGTCAAAGTGGCAAACAAGAGAGTAGACATCGATCCACTTACAATTTTCCAGAGGGTGTGCATAACAAAACAATCGGACGAGGAATTAAAAGAGGACTTCAAGTATGAATTAGCACCATTCCCAATGTCATTGTTCAATGAACAGGGGATGCGAAAGGGAACCAAGTCCAGCTTCTACTGTGCTTTCACTCCACTCTCCAGCAACATCCCAAATGACATCAATACGTTTATAGTAGTGAATGGTGGATATCTTTTACATAAAGTTGTCTGGAACCGCAACAATTCCATAAGAGCCATTGTCTCAGGTTATGTCAGCTATGTAAAAAACCACTTAGGTAGCAATGTCGCGGTTGTTTTCGACGGATACCCTGAGGAGGCAGCCAACAAAAATACCAAAAGTGCTGAAAGAATGCGACGGTCTGCTGCTCACTCCTGCAGCGACATAATTTTTGAGGAGTCCACCATCATCCAAGTACCTCAGGAAAAACTATTGGCCAATGATAACAACAAGAGGCGCCTTATCGCACTGCTTCGCGATGCATTTCAGCAGCAGGGCGTTGCAGTGAAAGTAGCCGAAGAAGACGCTGATCGGGACATCATTGACACAGCAATATCCAAAAGTGCAATATTTGACCGTGTGATCGTTATTGGAGAAGACGTGGACCTCCTGGTCCTCCTCAATGGTTTGGGCTCAGCTGCAACGAACGTTTACCTCCAGAAACGTGGCAGAGGTGAAGCGGGGTGTTTCTATTTCTCAAGCTCATCTTACACCCACGGAGTCACAAAATACCCGCAAGAGATTGTTCTTTTTCTACATGCCTTCAGCGGGTGCGACACTACCTCTGCCCCTTTCTGGCAGGGAAAAACAAAGTTGGCCAGCGTCCTCCAGAACAATCCCCACCTCATGGAACTGGCTGCAGTTTTTCTGCAGCCAGATTCCAGTCATGAGGCCATAGCTAAAGCTGGGGAGAAATGCTTCGTGGCTCTTTACGGGGGAGATATAAAGAAGGATACTTTGAATAGCCTCCGCTACAAGCTTTTCATAAAGTCGGCAACCAACACAAAGGTTAACCTTGCTCGTTTGCCCCCAACGGAAGACGCAGCAAGCCACCATTCATATAGATGTTACCACCAAGTTCAGAAGTGGTTGGGAGCTAATAAAAACCCTACAGATTGGGGGTGGAACATTGACGTTCAAGGGCTCATCCCAGTCACTACCACTATGGATCCCGCTCCTCACAATCTACTGCGCCTGATATCTTGTAAATGCAAAAAAGGATGCAGTGGGGGATGCAGCTGCCGCAAAGCCGGATTAATATGCTCGGCACTATGTAAATTTTGCTGTGGCAAATCATGCAAGAACGTTCCATCTATTCATCTTGAGGATTCCGACGACGACGAAGACGACCCCACCGCTATCTTTGCCGAACGAGTTGAGGAGCGCCCTCCACCTGCTCAGGGAGTTATCGAGGATTTCTCAAACTAAAGGCCGTCAAAAAAATGAAATTATAATATAGAAGATTAGTTTTGTTACCATGTATAGGTATATTAATTATTATCGTAATTACCTCTTTTTTTTAATAAAAAATAAAAACTAGTTACTATGTGAACCGTTTACATCTATTTTTATATTACTTTTTTAAATTTACTACAAATTCATTACCAATGACTTTCCTCGTCGGATGAGTACTTTTCTCGATATTTGGCAAGATACATACAAAAACGAAAATTTTTCAGTTTTTGGAAAAAAATTGGCAATATTCGAAGAGCTGTATCTCGGAAACTTCTGGGCGTATGGAGCTCGGTTTGGACTGAAATTGTAGAAAATTTAATCTACTTTAAAAAAGAATAGAATAACTTTTTCTGTAGGACCCATACTTTAGGAGGTATTGAGCAAAAACCGAAACAAGTGCAAAAATTTCGCTGTTTTTTGGGCATTGCGCAGGTCGCACAGGTCTTTCGAAGCTGCAAATTTGGTTTTTTACTATTGGCATAGGTCCTAACAACATATTAAAAAATTAGAACTACATGACCTTTTGCAAGGTCTGATGTATAAATTGACTGGGCTAGTAACCCTAAAGCAACAGTTGAAGTGTGCAGTCCTTGGAAGGTTCCTTCTCGTGTGATGTCTCGTCATCATTGGTATATGATTAAAATTGTATTAGTAAAAGCTAGTAAAAATAAGGATACATCATATACAGAGTGATGATAAAGTATCGCACAAAAATCATATTCTGGTTATTTAATGGTTTAGCGGAAAATCCTGAGACCCGTCGATTTTTGTTTTTAAATTGCCATTCAGACATATAATTTTCAACCCCCCACGCCTCAACCCCTAAGTGCTAGCAACCCCAACTTTAAAAATTTAAATAGAAAGATACCCTTTGTGATACCTCTTTGTATAGGTCTTTTTATTCTTAATATAACTAAAAAAAGTTTTTCAAAATCGATTGATAAATAACGGAGATATTTAACAAAATGTAATCAATGTAAAAAATGGGGTTGACATTCAACAAAAAATTATGACGTCACAGCGTAGAAATAATGGCACAAATCCTGAGACCCGTCAATTTTTGTTTTTAAATTGGCATTTAGGCAGGTAATTTTAATCCCCCCATCCCTCAGCCCCTAAGTGATAGCAACCCTAACTTTAAAAATTTTAATGGAAAGATACCCTTTGTGATACCTCTTTTGATAGGTCTTTTTATTCTTAATATAACAACAAAAAGTTTTTCAAAATCGGTTGAAAAATAACAGAGATATTTAACAAAATGTAATCAATGTAAATAATGGGGTTGACATTTAAAAAAAAATTATGACGTCACAGCGTAGAAATAATGGGCGATCAAAACCACACTTTTAGGTCAGGAAGTGCCCTTTTTAATGTTACTATTCGGCGTGTTTGAGCCGTTTCTTGTCGAATATTGACATTTCCATTTGATTACATTTTGTTAAATATCTACGTTATTTATCAACCGATTTTGAAAAACTTTTTTTGCTTATATTAAGAATAAAAAGACCTATCAAACGAGGTATCACAAAGGGTATCTTTCTATTTAAAATTTTAAAGTTGGGGTTGCTAGCACTTAGGGGTTGAGGGGTGGGGGGTTGAAAATTATATGTCTAAATGGAGATTTAAAAACAAAAATCGACGGGTCTCAGGATTTTCCGCAAAAACATTAAATAACCAAAATATGATTTTTGTGCGATACTTTATCATCACTCTGTATATGGAATCATTTAATTAGACCTATTATTATTCCTATTGCTCTAAATGCACCAAGAATTGGCCATGGTCTAACATCAACTAAGTGATAAGGGTGATTTTTATGTGTTCTCATTAGTTAACTTCTCTTGAGTATAAAGTTCTAAGGATAGAAAATACATATGATTGAATAATAGCTACTGCTGATTCAAGGATTAAAAGTAGTAATTGAGTAATAAGAAGAAGGTTAATTATAATTAATCTTATTGAATTACCTGTATTTCCTAATAAAGTTAAAAGTAGGTGCCCTGCAATTATATTAGCAGTTAAACGGATAGCTAGGGTTCCTGGTCGAATAACATTTCTGATTGTTTCAATACATACTATAAATGGTATTAAAACGGGTGGAGTACCTTGTGGTACTAAGTGGGCGAATATATGCATAGTGTTATTGATTCATCCATAAATTATGAATCTAGTTCATAATGGGAGAGCTAAGGCAAGGGTTAATGTTAAGTGTCTTGTTGATGAAAAAATATAGGGGAATAGTCTTAAAAAATTATTGAATAAAATGAATGAAAACAAAGAAATAAAAATTAAGGTTGTACCCTTTATCTTATTGATTTTAAGAAGAATTTTAAATTCATTGTGAAGGGTTGATGTAATTTTAATTCATATAAAGTTAATTCGGGAGGGAATCAATCAAAATATAGTAGGTAGGAAGATTAAGCCGAGTATAGATCTTAATCAGTTTAATGAAAAATTAGTTCTTGTCGAGGGGTCAAATGTGGAAAATAGGTTTGTTATCATTTTCAGTTTCTTTGATTAAGCTTGGGGGATGTTTTTAAAGACTTGTTTTCGTATTTGAAAGAGAAATAATTGAGAGCATTTAGTATTAAAAAAATAACAATAAAGGTTACAAATAAATTTAATCATCTTAATGGTGCTATTTGTGGGATCAAAAATTATTATAATTTAATAATTTCAGCTTGACAAGCTGATGTTATGTTTTAACTAAATTTTTCATTAGAAGTAGTCGCTAATCTACTTTAGTGTGGTTTAAGAGACCAATACTTGCTTTCAGTCATCTAATGAGTAAGACTTAACTCAGTTAATAAAAGATTTTGGAGAAATTCTTTCGATTACAATAGGTAAATAAAATCTATGGTTAGTTCCACAAATTTCAGAACATTGGCCAAAATAGATACCTGGTCGTCTTATAAAGAATGTTGATTGATTCAATCGGCCAGGAGTAGCATCAATTTTTACTCCTATAGAGGGGATTGTTCAAGAGTGAATGACATCTGTAGAAGATACTATTAAACGAATTTGAGACTTAAAAGGTAAAGGAACGATTATCTACATCCAGAAGACGGAAATCGGAAAGAGTAGATTCTGCTGGTGGAATTATATAAGAGTCAAATTCGATTAACTTTAGATCTGATAATTCGTAAGATCAGTATCATTGATGCCCAATTGATTTCACTGAAAGTAATGGGTAATTGATTTCATCTAATAGGTAAAGAAGCCGAAGAGATGGTAGGGCAATAAAAATCAAAGTTACGGCAGGTGCAATTGTTCAAACTAATTCAATAGTTTGTCCCTCTAGCAGGAAACGGTTAATAAATTTATTAAAGAATAATGTCAATATAATGTATCTTACAATCAATGTAATTATCAATAAAATTATTATGGCGTGATCATGAAAGAAAATTAGCTGTTCTATAAGAGGGGAGGTTCTATCTTGGGTATTAAAATTAAGTCAAGTTGCCATTAATTCTAAAAAAAGTCAAACTTTATATATGGGTCTTAAATCCATCGCACTAATCTGCCATAGTAGAAGTTAGTTAGCATAGGAAGTTCAGAATATCTGTGCTCTGCTGGTGGAAGTTTTTGTAATCATTCGATGGATGATGGCATATGGTTGGAGAAGACATTTTTTCGTAGAGATGCTATTCTTTCTCACATAATAAAAATAAAGAAAAGAATTCTAACTGTTGAGATTAGGGAACCTACCGAGGAAACTAGATTTCATGATAAGTAAGCGTCGGGATAGTCAGAGTATCGTCGAGGTATCCCTCTTAATCCTAAAAAATGTTGAGGGAAGAACGTTATGTTTACTCCAATGAATATTGTTAGAAATTGTATTTTTAGGAGTTTATTATTTAATGAAAATCCTGTGAATAATGGAAATCAGTGGATAAGGTCAGCAATAATTGCAAATACTGCTCCCATAGATAGAACATAATGGAAATGAGCTACTACATAGTAAGTGTCGTGAAGAATAATGTCAATAGAGGAGTTAGCTAGAACAACTCCCGTTAATCCTCCTACTGTAAATAAAAAAATAAATCCTAAGGCTCATAGTATTTGAGGGGAATAGTTTATTTGAGTGCCGTGAAGAGTAGCTAGTCATCTAAAAATTTTAATTCCGGTAGGAACAGCAATGATTATTGTGGCTGATGTGAAATAAGCGCGAGTGTCAACATCTATGCCTACTGTAAATATGTGATGGGCCCATACTACAAACCCAAGTAAGCCAATTGCTATTATAGCATAAATTATACCAATACAGCCAAAGGTTTCCTTTTTGCCTCTCTCTTGTCTAACAATATGGGAGATTATGCCAAATCCTGGAATAATTAGAATGTAAACTTCGGGGTGTCCAAAAAATCAGAATAGATGTTGATAAAGAATTGGGTCACCTCCTCCGGCTGGATCAAAGAATGAGGTGTTTAAATTTCGATCAGTTAGGAGTATAGTGATAGCTCCTGCTAGAACTGGGAGAGACAGAAGAAGTAGGAGTGCCGTGATAGCTACAGCTCACACAAATAAAGGTATTCGGTCAAATGTGATTCCGGTGGATCGTATGTTAATTACTGTTGAAATGAAATTTACTGCACCAAGGATTGATGAGATTCCAGCTAAATGGAGGCTAAAAATAGCTAGGTCTACAGAGGACCCTCTATAAGCAATATTAGCTGAAAGGGGAGGGTATACTGTTCATCCTGTTCCTGCTCCGTTTTCTACAATTCTTCTTATTAATAAAAGTGAGAGAGAAGGCGGTAAAAATCAGAATCTTATGTTGTTTATTCGGGGGAAGGCTATATCTGGGGCTCCGAGTATTAGGGGGACTAACCAGTTTCCGAAGCCTCCAATTATAATCGGCTGATACGGGTTATCTGACTCACCCGGTATATGTTTCGGCTTCAAATAAAATAATAAACCATCTTCAAGGCAACTACAAGGTAGAATAAAAGTTAGAATAAAAGTAAAATTGTATCAAGGAAACTTACCAAAGTAAATTTGTTTGATTCTATTATTTTAACACTGCGTGAAGCAGCTGGCCCCAGTCAACCCGTCGGAGGTCAGTCGCTTATCAATCAGTGTGTTTAAAAAAAAAAGATATTTATTCCAAAATCTTCAGTAAAGGAGAATCTAAGAGATCAATTTGCTCATTTATTAAAGGTATGTTGTTTTTTGTGTGTTTATAGTAAATGTTTTTGAATGTTTAAATAATAATTATTACAGTATTTGATATTAAAAATTTAGTAAATTTAAAGCTTCCAAAATATTTAATTTATTTTTGTTATCAGAAAAGTGTAAAAATTTAATTGTATTATTAGATGTTAATGTGTGATTTTGTTCTAACAAATGTTTAGCAAAATTTTATTTATGTGCATGTTTATATTTGTAACAACGGATATGTTCTTTTTGCCTAATACTGAAATTTCTAATTGTTTGACCTATATATACTGAATCACAATGTGAACAATTTAATTTATAAATACCTGATTTTAGCAAATCATTAATTTTGTCTTTAGCATTGAAAAGAGAGTATAGAATATTTTTATTTGTTTTAAAAAATGACTATATTTATTTGTGTTATTTATAATTTTAGCAATCTTTTCTGAAATTTTACCAAAATATGGAATTGAAACGTATTTTAGTGTTTTATCAGAGTTATTAATGGAATAAACTTTTTGAATAGCTAATTTATAATTTTTCTTTTTAATTAAAGTGTCAATAAGTGTTGTGTTATATCCATTGCTATATGCAATTTGTTTAATAATTGAAATTTCTTTATATTTCTTTATTAAAACTATTTTTATCTAAAGGAATTGTTAAAGCTCTGTGTACTAAAGATTGATATGCTGATAATTTATGTGTATTATGGTGACAAGAGTTATGTGGTATGGTAATATCAGTTTGTGTAGGTTTCCTATAAATTGAGTATTCGAGTATGTTTTCTGAATTAATTTTTATGTTTAAGTCTAAAAAGTTAATAGATCTGTTTTGTTCAATTTCTAGTGTAAATTTAATTTTTTGGTGTAAAGTATTAATAAAAATTAAAAAGTCGTCAATGTATTCGAAAGAACTATTAAAACATGCCAAAATATCGTCAACATAACGAAACCAAAATACAATTTTATTTGATAGATTTGATTCAAATATTTGATCTTCTATATTTTCATAAAAATATTAGCCAATAGTGGTGAAATGGCACTACCCATTGGTAACCCATCTTTCTGAAGATAAATTTTATCATTAAAAATTATTGAGACTTGGGGATCACTCAAAAACCTCTTAATGCAAACTAAAACTCCCTGTTTGGTTTAAAATTTTGTAAACATTTTTTATTATATAATTTTGATGAAATACTATTCTTCCAGTATTTTTTTAAAACGTTTTAGGAGTTTCTTGGCTCTTCCTTTTATTTGTCGGGGCCTAGCTTGCTGCCGATAAAGTGCCTTGTCTTTCGAAGTCATTTTTGCCCATATACTTGCAGCTTTCCGGGTCAGCCTTACGGCCGTCCACGAGGGATGTTGCATGCGAAAATGCCGTAAGTAGTTTAAAAACGCATTGTTAGTTACTTTGCTTTTACTCTTCTTATTACGCCTTGTTTTTTCACTTCCTCGAAGACGTTTTCGGTTGTCGCTCTTATTATCCGGGTCACTGCCGGGTGGGTCGCTATCCACTTTTTTTGAACAGCAGGGTGCAGGAAGGTGCAGATAGGGAGGAGTTGTAGGCATTTTATACTATAAAAACAAATAAAAATATTCTATACTCTCTTTTCAATGCTAAAGACAAAATTAACGATTTGTTAAAATCAGGTAGTTATAAATTAAATTGTTCACAGTGTGATTCAGTATATATAGGTCAAACAATTAGAAATTTCAGTATTAGGCAAAAAGAACATATCCGTTGTTACAAATATAAACATGCACATAAATCAAATTTTGCTAAACAATTGTTAGAACAAAATCACACATTAACATCTAATAATACAATTAAATTTTTACACTTTTCTGATAACAAAAATAAATTAAATATTTTGGAAGCTTTTGAAATTTATAAACACACAAAAAACAACGTACCTTTAATGAATGAGCAAATTGAGCTCTTAGATTCTCCTTTACTAAAGATTTTGGAATAAATATCTTTTTAAAACACACTGATAAGCGACTGACCTCGGACGGGTTGACTGGGGCCAGCTGCTTCACGCGGTGTTAAAATAATAGAATCAAGGAGTTACTATATTTTGCATTTGTTATAATATTTTATATAGCTTTTGACAATGGCACTTTGATGCCGAAATACGTATAAAGCGAATAAATCTTGTTATTTCCCGTTGAAATCGATATTTTATTTAATATTTATTATTTATATAATAATTTTTTTTTTTTTTTGTAACATTCTTTATTAGCAATAAGAAAGTAACTTAATACATAATTTTCTATAAGCTAATTGTATGACTTTAATTATGGCAGGAAGGGAATCATACCCAGCGGTATTATCCTATATACAAACAGAGACCAATATGTCAATAATATCTAATATATAGTTTACAATGTTACGATGTAAGATATTTGTCACGTTAAATCTTGTGGCCACTTTCGCTTCAATCTTCTGTCTGGTGGTTCATCTAGTAATGGTTGAACGAGATCATTTGGGTGGGATTGTAGTCGGGTTTTGTGTTTCTGTGCGTATTCGCTAATTACCTGTCTGACATACGGTATTTTTAGGTCTTCGTGTAAAGTTCTGTTGGAAATGAACCAAGGTGCATCTACTATTGAACGAAGAGTTTTAGATTGATAGCGTTGGAGAATTTCTATATTGGAGGAGCTGGAGCATCCCCATAGTTCAATACCATATGTCCAGACGGGCTTTAGGATGGTTTTGTAAACAAGCAGTTTGTTATTTAAAGATAAGCACGAATGTTTCCCTAACAGCCAGTACATTTTCTTATATCGGATGTCAAGTTCTTTTCTTTTCTTTTTGATATGGTTCTTCCAGGTTAGCTTACGATCCATGTGCATTCCTAGGTATCGAACTTCATTTGACTGTGGAACTGGAGTATTATTCATGATAATCGGTGGACACTCTTGTCTCCTTAAGGTAAACGTGACGTGGGTGGATTTGGCTTCATTCACCCTTATTTTCCACTTGGTCAACCACTGGGAGATAACGTTTAGGTGAGTTTGGAGAAAGAGTGTGACTGCTTCAGGACAGTTATCGCACGCAAGAATGGCCGTGTCATCCGCAAAGGTGCTGGTTTCAGTTTCAGCATTAGTTGGCAGATCAGCAGTATAAAGTGTATATAGGGTTGGTCCCAGAACACTGCCCTGGGGGACTCCTGCGCTTATCAAATGATAAGATGACACTTCGTTACCAGTTTTAACTTGAAAGTGACGGTCAGTTAGGTAAGATTTAAGGATTAAATAGTGTTGGTGTGGGAAAATTGTTTTAATTTTATATAGAATGCCTTTATGCCAGACCCTATCAAACGCTTGTTGAACATCAAGGAAGAGCGCAGAGCAATATTGCTTGCTTTCATAGGCTTTGTTTATAATATCTACTAAGCGACTGCATTGTTGAATAGTCGAATGGGCATGCCGAAAGCCGAATTGGTGGTTGGGGATATGTTCTTCGAGCTGCGAGTCTTCTTGAATTCTGAGTAGTATTAATTTCTCCAGTACTTTGGAAATTATCGGAAGAAGGCTAATTGGTCTATATGAGTTGACCTCATTGGGGGGTTTTCCTGGTTTTAGAATCATGATGATTTGAGCGAACTTCAGTTGAATGGGCCAGTAGGTGAGCCTCAGGATAGAGTTGAAGATTATTGTTAACGCTGTTATTGCTTTTTTTGGTAACTGTTTTAGTATTTTTGCGGTAATGAGGTCAAATCCAGGTGCTTTGTGGTTTTTGAGTCGTTTAATTTCACGTTTTATCTCATTGGGTGAGATGGCTCGAATTGGCAGCGAGAGTTGGAGAGGAGCATTGAGGTACTCGTCGATGTCAGCATCTATATCATCTTCATGTGGTTTGTATACTTCGGCAAGGTGTAGTGCAAATGCTTCTGCTTTCTCTATTTCTGATCTTGCCCAATTACCAGCTTGAGTTCTTAAGGGCTGTATGGATTTTTGGGGCCGTTTGAATCTTTTAGTGGCTTTCCATATTGAGTGATCGTTAGGAGAAAGGTTAGTGAGGAAGTGTTTGAACTCTTCATTACGTAAATTTTTTAGTGCTTCTTTCAGTTTTCTAGTTAGATAGTTATATTTTCGTTTGTCAGATATACCGTGACTGTGCTGCCATCTGGCTCTGGATCTGCGTTTTTCCGCTATTAACTGCTTTATTTGTAGTGGAATATTTTGATTTCGGGGTTTTAGTTGAGGTAAAGGTGTGCTATTCCATCCTGCTTGTTGAATAGTCGCAATCAGATGGTTGGTGGCTTCTTCCAGTTCTTCCGAAGTCTTTAGACTGATATTGAGGTTTAGATGGTCATTTATGTATTTCTGAAAGTATGACCAATCTGTATTTTTATTGGTCAATGTAACAGGGTCTTCTTTAGTTATTACAGTTGTACTGATTGTTAAAATAATTGGGGAATGATCTGAAGAAAGATCGTAATTATTATCATCAATTTTGAGAAAGTTGTTGGCTATTCCGTTAACGAAGAAGAGATCTAGAAGGTCCGGGATTTTGTTTTGGTCTGACGGCCAGTAGGTAGGTTTACCAGTAGATATGGGTGTATAATTTTTGTCTTGTACAACTTTAAAGAGTTCCCTGCCTCGAGGGGTGGTAAGTCTCGAGCCCCAGTACGTGTTTTTTGAGTTGTAATCACCTCCAGATATGAATCGCTTACCTAATGTTTTAAAGTAGAGATTTAGATTTTCTTGGGTAATTCTATGTCTTGGTGGGCAATAGACAGCTGACAGGGATATGGGACTAGGTAGGCTGGTTACTTGTATTGATGTGGCTTGTAAGCAGTTTTCTTCGAATGGTGCTAGTTCGTAGTGTTTTATAGTTTTCCTCACTAGAATTGCTGTTCCTGCGTGGGCTGTTCCATCTGGATATTTTGTGTGATAAATTTCATAGCTGGGTATGTTAATATAAGTTCTTGTAGTGAAATGAGCTTCTGCTACTAGCATTACATCGATTTGGTTTATTTTTAAGAAGGGAATTAATTCGTCTCTGTGTTGTTGTAGTCCATTGGCGTTCCACTGGGCAATTCGCAAAAAGCTAGCCATTAACTTAATTTGTTAACGACCGTGGATAGCGTAGCAAGTATCATTGAGTTTTGCTGCATTAGTTGTTGAAATAAATTTTTAAACTCTTCCAGGAATTTAGTAAGGGTGACTTCGGATGACGATTGGGTTGTAACTGATTGGGGATTTTGTTTTACTGCTTGGGCGTATGTTGGGTTTTGGTATATTGGTGTAGCTCTTTTCTTTTGGTATAAGTCTTGATATACTCTGCAGCCTCTGTAATTTGCAGGGCTCAACTCAAATTTATATAATAATGAATTTCAACAAAGTGACGCTTGAGAATGTCAATAAAAAATGTTATTGTTATTAAAGACATTAAAATAAAATTATCACGTGGCAACAACTAAGTGACCATATTAAACCAGATACAGTTGAAAAATGACACAAACCTAACTGTACAACACTAATTAAAATCAAAAGTGACTATTAGCAATAATGGCTGGAAATTGGAAAGTAATATCATTAAAGGCAGTTAAGTAAATGAAGTATAAACTTCATGAAAAAACGGCTGTTGATTTTAATAATAATAACTTGTGGAAATAAAGCAGCCAAATATAAAGATGCATATAATGTTGGATATTATTTAAAAGGAAAAGGTTAATTAAAATACAAAGAAAAAATATAATATGAAAATTTGAAGAATCGTTATATTATTGTGTACAGTAAAATATTATAAAAACTTGACGTTTCGCTAATTTTAATTAGCTTCTTCAGAATAATAGTAGGAATTATATAATAGGTTATTACTATGGTTTAAAAGTGATTGGTTTTAATAACATTATAATGTTAAATGTAAAATTGAGATTAATTGATTGATGATAAATTGTATTATTAATTAATATTAAAAAAAATGTTTTTATTAAAGTCTGAAAAGAAAACATAATAGTTTTAGTTGATAGGTTCAGTGAAAGTTTTGTCAAATTTTAAAGAGAAATTAACTTCAAAAGATAAGAAAAATTATTAAAAACTTACCGATTACTGATATTGGAGAAAAACATTATTGAAATATTATTTAGAACGGATTAAAAGCAAGGAATGGAACATTGTGTTACATTTTTTACATTTAAAAATGTTAAAATAGTTATACAAAATAAAGGTGTTAACCCATTAAGATACGCACGATGAATGAAGCGGAAATATTTAATATGTCAAGTTAAAATATTTAAGATGGCCGAAGGCCATGAAAATATACAATTTGAAATGAAATAAGTAAAAGGTTTATTTATTTAAATATTATTGAAGTAAAAAATCATATGTGGAGTTTAAATTTTCTGTATCTGTTCTGTAATTAATTGATTTGGGTGATTTTTTTATTGAAATACTTTCCAGAAGAAGTCTTTTTTTAAGGTTTTTTTCAGTGTGTAAAATAGAAGTTGAGGGAAAGTTAAAATTATGGAAATTGTCTATGTCCAATTGTCTATGGACATAGACAATTTCCATAATTTTAACTTTCCCTCAACTTCTATTTTACACACTGAAAAAAACCTTAAAAAAAGACTTCTTCTGGAAAGTATTTCAATAAAAAAATCACCCAAATCAATTAATTACAGAACAGATACAGAAAATTTAAACTCCACATATGATTTTTTACTTCAATAATATTTAAATAAATAAATCTTTTACTTATTTCATTTCAAATTGTATATTTTCTGGCCTTCGGCCATCTTAAATATTTTAACTTGACATATTAAATATTTCCGCTTCATTCCTCGTGCGTATCTTAATGGGTTAACACCTTTATTTTGTATAACTATTTTAACATTTTTAAATGTAAAAAATGTAACACATTGTTCCATTCATTGCTTTTAATCCGTTCTAAATAATATTTCAATAATGTTCTTCTCCAATATCAGTAATCGGTAAGTTTTTAATAATTTTTCTTATCTTTTGAAGTTAATTTCTCTTTAAAATTTGACAAAACTTTCACTGAACCTATCAACTAAAACTATTATGTTTTCTTTTCAGACTTTAATAAAAACATTTTTTTTAATATTAATTAATAATACAATTTATCATCAATCAATTAATCTCAATTTTACATTTAACATTATAATGTTATTAAAACCAATCACTTTTAAACCATAGTAATAACCTATTATATAATTCCTACTATTATTCTGAAGAAGCTAATTAAAATTAGCGAAACGTCAAGTTTTTATAATATTTTACTGTACACAATAATATAACGATTCTTCAAATTTTCATATTATATTTTTTCTTTGTATTTTAATTAACCTTTTCCTTTTAAATAATATCCAACATTATATGCATCTTTATATTTGGCTGCTTTATTTCCACAAGTTATTATTAAAGGCAGTGTCAACTTATTATAGTCGATTTTTTTTTTATTATTTAATTTTATTCCTTAGATGGTTAGATGACCATCTTTAAAATTGTAGCACTAACAATTGATTTGTTGTCATCTTATAGTCACCTAAACTTCCTGTGCTGACGTCAGAATTGCCCTACTCCGGCCGTCCGCTAATGCACTGCATATAGCAAACGCAGGCGTGAACGTCTAAATACAATTCGTAAATATTTCAAACGCCACTCGGGTCTTACGCACGTATTAATAAATATGTCTGGTGTTCGTCCTTACATGTATGAACCTCAAGCAGATGCAAATACTACACACAAACAAACCGAAGAGGAAGAAGAAACTGCTAGGTGTTTGGGAAGGTCCGGAAACATAAACTGGTGTTCATGCAGTAATTGCATTCCCATGAAAATGAATTTTGAAAGTTGGTGTTGCTGGGATTCGGAGACAATTAATAACATACGTGGTGGGGCTAATTTGTGCATTACATATCATGCATCATTTGATAGCATGGTTTTAAATATAGACTCCCTGCGAACAGCACGCCACCATATGCTTCTAAATGACAAATATAGTCTAGTACTAAGATTATTACTAAAACAAGAAACCAATAAAGTTTGGAGGCATGTGGCATATACACAATTTGTTTACTGAGCAAATTCCTGGGCACCGTTAGGAAAAAAACAGCAAAGGGTTATTCCTTCCTGTGTAGTCACAAGAATAAGGGAATAATTTCCAGAAGAAGATCAAAATTACCTGGGATTCCAACCTGCGGACGGAAAAGACCCAGAGTACTTCGATTAAAGCTAGTGACTACTGCCTACAAAAATTTTCAATTTATAAATTTAATATTGTTGTGCGTGCCTAAGTACTTAGGCAAATTTGCATTTTGTGTTTGGATATAAGTTAGTTTTACGTTAATTTTTGAACCGATATTTTGTTGTGTAAAACACAGGTATGGCTGGAAAAACAAATATAGGATAATAAAAATTGAAGGACACTATACCGGGTGGCCGGTCTCAAAAGTGTACATAGGGATTTAACATTGCATTGAACGTTTCTGCTGATTCCTGCTCGCCAATTCAACTTACAGGAATGGTAATGGTATTAATTGAAAGGTAAAATGATTGCGCTTCAAATGGTGCCAATGATAAAATTAAATGTGCTATATTTATTTTAAAATAACTGTTTAAAATTTTACGATTTTTAAATATGACGTGCCATAATTTTTAAATTTTACAGCATTCATCAAAAAACTTGATAATTATTTGGCATAAATTAGAGGATTTCTGTAAATGACAACTAAATTTAACAAATTTTTGACAAATGCTGTAAAATTTGAAAATCATGGCACGTCATATTTAAAAATCACAAAATTTGTTAATCATTATTTTAAAATAAATGCCAGCTCATTATAAAGTTCAGGTAATGTTTGTTTATTGGGAAATTTGTGAAAGTGTATTCCACTTCCAGGTAAACTTCTATTTGAACATCCCACAACACAGCAATAGACCATTTTAATAAAATTTCACGTCTTCCTTGTAATGCAAAACACTAACACAAAATGGAAATGTTGGAAGCTTCATTACCGCAGAATATGGTACAGTCTGTGTTGGAAGGTAGGTGGTTTCCACGTTTTTTTTCATAATAAGCAACTCGAGTAACAAGTCCATAAAAAACCCCTTTCGTAACTTTTTACGTAAATAACTAAGTATAGTTTTGTCATAGATGACAGCCTCAAAGAGTACATAATGAAGAATATCTTGGCGACAAAACAACCAATCTCCGTGGAAGTGCCCCACAATGTTCCAAAAGAAAATGACGAATTTAAATGGACTACAAATTCCATCATGCTCTTGTTAGAAAGTTACAAGGAGAAAATCGAAGAATTTCGAAACCCTAAAGTAAAGAAAAGTGTAATTTGGGGAAATATTACAAATATCCTTAAAAGAAATGGGTATAAGGTCACGGAGGATGTTTGTGATAGAAAATTCAGAAATTTGAAAGGTACCTACAAGACCATTAAGGATAATTCAAAGAAAACTGGCAGGGGTAGAAAGAACTGGGAGTTCTTTGATATAATGCAGGAAATATTTTCCTCCGATGCAACAATTAATCCTCCTCTGTTAATGTCTTCACTTCCTTTACAACCCACGTCTCCTTTCTTGACAAATATTCCATTCTCTTCCCATTTGTTTCCGATTCCATCTACGTCAGCCTCACTGATTATAAATTCTTCCAGTTCTTCTGCTAGTCAGCAGGTTACGCCTAGTAAGAAAATAAAAAATAGGGAGTTGGAAGAGTTTTGGAGTAAGATAGTGAGCATCGAGGGAGAGAAATTAAGAAAAATACAGGAATATAATGATTTATTTAAAAAACATATCGAAATTCAGCAGCAGCGGAATGAACTGCTTTCTGAGCTGTTGCAAGTTGCAAAAAGCAAAAAGTTCTAAATTAGTAAATGTAATATTTTTTGGCTGGAAAGTTGTAGTTAAAAAATACGTTTTACGGGAATAAAACAGCCATTTATGTTAAAGTATTAAACGATGAAAACAGTATATATATTTCGATCAATGTTAGATCTTCTTCAATACTAGGTATGAAATGATGATATAAAAGAATTTTAACATTCTGTAAAAAAAATTATAAATTAGTGAAATAATTATTTCCTCAATAAATTCTTCAAGGTCTTACCTGGTAAAAAGTAATATTTGAAAAAAAAAAGAATTAAAGTTAAATTCTATTTGTGGTGGAATTAAACACACCACAACCTTATTGTTATATCATTTTAATGAAGTTAAATGGTAACATTTCAATTAAAAAGAATAAAAATCTACTTAACAAATTAGTTGTTTCACATTGAGGTATTAAATTGAAATGAATAAAAGCAATATGGCAGAAAAGATAAGCAACGAAATGGAAAATTTTTAGTAAAAGTGAGAATTCTCACTGGGTCAGCAATTATTCATGGCGACAATCCCTAAAAAGGCTAAAATCAAAAATTCCAGCATTCGATGCGTCTTTTAATATTAAACCTGTTTATAAAAATCACAATACAATAAGCCATAACTTTTTCAATAACTTAAAAGACAAAATCGATATCAACCTAGAATCAAATATTATTTATCAAATAAATTGTAATAACTGTAATAATAATTATATTGGTCAAACTAAACAGAATTTAAAGAAAAGAATTAATCAACACAAAAACTCAATAAAAACAAAGATTTTAACACCTAATAAACCTAATACTGCTCTATCAGATCATGCTGTCCAAAACTATCATAACTTTAATTTTAACTCACCTAAAATCCTTCACAGAGAAAATAACTTACAAAAAAGACTTATTTATGAAATGATTGAGATAAAAAAAAGTCCTACTTCTATTAATTACAAAACTGATATTGATAAACTAAGCTCTATTTACCATAATTTTTTTTAATTGGGCCCCCTTCACGTATTCTTTCCGTCTTCCAATTACTGCTTTTGTATTTCATATCCTATCTTTTTAGAACGGGTGTGAAATGCAATTGTATGTTTTTGGAAGACGAATCGAATATTTGAAATTTTTTTTTTTCTAGTTTGTCTAATGTTTTTTTTTTTTTGAATATATTGCTCGATTGTTACATTTGTAATTTTTCTTTGACTTTATGAGTAATTTTTTTTTTCTTGTATTCTTTTCGTCTTCTGATTACTGCTTCTGTAATTCATATCCAATCTATTTAGAGCGGGTATGAATTGCAGTTTGTATGTTTTTAGAAGACGCATCGAATGCTGGAATTTTTGATTTTAGCCTTTTTAGGGATTGTCGCCATGAATAATTGCTGACCCAGTGAGAATTCTCACTTTTACTAAAAATTTTCCATTTCGTTGCTTATCTTTTCTGCCATATTGCTTTTATTCATTTCAATTTAATACCTCAATGTGAAACAACTAATTTGTTAAGTAGATTTTTATTCTTTTTAATTGAAATGTTACCATTTAACTTCATTAAAATGATATAACAATAAGGTTGTGGTGTGTTTAATTCCACCACAAATAGAATTTAACTTTAATTCTTTTTTTTTTCAAATATTACTTTTTACCAGGTAAGACCTTGAAGAATTTATTGAGGAAATAATTATTTCACTAATTTATAATTTTTTTTACAGAATGTTAAAATTCTTTTATATCATCATTTCATACCTAGTACTGAAGAAGATCTAACATTGATCGAAATATATATACTGTTTTCATCGTTTAATACTTTAACATAAATGGCTGTTTTATTCCCGTAAAACGTATTTTTTAAATTCTAAATTAGTTATCTAACTGTATTATTATTATAAGGCCCGGTCTTTCCATCTCCTACTAAAGCTCCTATTAACTTTATTCAGCTTTTAACTTAACCGACCAATAACTGAAGCCTGTCTGTCAAAATTGGCGTCAGTGATTGGTCGAAAAAAATTTATTCGTCAAATAGCTATTAGGAACTTTATTAGGAGATGGAAAGACCGGGCCTTAGAGTATTATACTTTTGTAATTTTTTTTAAATAAATAGGTAGGTTTATGAAAATGAGCAGGTACTTTCTTACTTCTTCAAAATGAAAATTATTTACTAAGCTGTATTATGGACTTTTTGTTTTATGGGAAGGACACAGATATTTCATAAGTACATAACATAGAAAACTGAAAATCGATTTAAAATAAATTTAATGACGAAAACTAAACAAGTAAATAACTAGAGCATTAATATATGTAAACAAACATTTTTTCAAAATTAGTTTTAATAAATTTCTTCCATAATTTGGTTTCGTTTTTGGATTGCGGCGTTTCCATTATCTTCACCAAATCCGTCGGCAGGTTCTCCATTTATATCAACAATTTCAAGTTCAAAGCCCAAATTTAAATATTCAACTCCTTCCCTCCTTATGATGTAATTGTGTAGAACACAAGCTGCAGTAACAACAATAGGTACATATTCTATGTTCATATCAAGGTATTTAAGTCTTCGAAATTTTCCCTTTAATCTTCCAAATGCTTGTTCAATTTTGCTTCTTGCAGTGCTTAAAGTGGTATTGAAGTGCACTTGCCTTGGTGACAAATGTCCATTATCACGGAAAGGCACCACGACATTATTCATCAATGGATAAGCACTGTCCCCAAGAATATGGAGATTTTGGGGAATTAATGGTTGGTTGTCACTAGTTATTCTATTAAATTATGGACTTACTCTAAAAGCCCTGGCATCGTGTACTCGTCCGGGCATACCAACAAAAATATCGATGAATAGTTGTCGATAGTCGCAAACACCTTGCAAAATAACAGAATGGAATTGTTTCCTGTTGTAATAATCAACACCATTATGGGCAGGAGCTTTTATGGGAATATGACAACCATCAATTGCTCCAATAACTCCTGGAAAGCCTGTCCTTTCATGGAAAGCGGTTGTGGTCTCAAACGCCTGCTCATTGGTAGGCCATCTAATTTCTTGATGTATCAGTTGTCATAGAACATTGCACACTTCCAAAAAAATTAAATGACCTGTGCCTTTTGCCAAACCAAATCGGTCACAGCATGCCAAATACGATTCTGGTTTAGCCAGCATCCAAACTGTAAATAACACCTTCTTGGGCACACAAACTCTGCTTTGAATTTCAAGCCTGTTTGCTACATCATCTACAAGCATCTGAAAATTAAAAAATACTCTTAAATATATAAAAGTATCTAATTTGAAACATAAAAAAACTAGAAATTATTCAATAAAAAATTAGATAGGTAAAAGGTAGCCAAAACTTAAAATTTATAGAACTCTACTAATACTTTGGTTTCTGCTAAAACATTCCAATAAATTTTTTTAAATAAGTTAGATTACTTACCTGCATAACTCCTCTAGACATTCTAAAATGATTAAAAAACTCTTCAGGTGGATATCTCGGTATTACTTCTTCAAAGTAATTTGAATTACGAACAGGTTCGTCATGTTCTTCATCTAAATTTAATAATTGCAGAACAATCACATCGTTTTCTACCATATGCATGATCGGATTAATAATTATACCTTCTTCGGCAATGTCCATCACCACATGGTTAATAATTTCATCCATATTAATACCTACTGATTAATACGACAGGACCACAGACAAGACTGTATTCACAAAAGAGGTTAGGTTATACATTTAAACCTTACTCGTAATAAGCGCGCATAAAAATCCAGCAAGGTCGTTCAGCCGTCACCAGCGCTGTTATTCAGCAAAAAAACAGCGCTGTTCCAGCGATGACTCCGACTGAACGCGCCCATTAATGCCTTTAAGTAATATAAACATATAAACAGCCCTGAAAGCAGAATCTTAACCATTTCGCAGCCTCGCTGGTTGTGCAACATGTGGGTTTCCTACTCGACGATATGTTCCATTTACATATGTGGCATCAAAGTAATCGACGAGATCTGCTGCAACATCGGGCATTATTGAACGCAAATACTCCATTCCTTGTGGTACATCTTGAAGTGGCAAGAAAGCTAATCCATCCAACATGCCACAAAATAGATTAAACTCCTCGTCTTCTCTGTATGTGGGTTCCAGGCCTAAAGACTGGATTTTCCGATGGGTACTCTGTGTTAGGTGGTAGAAGCAACCCCTAATGGCAATATAATTTCCTAATACCGCTTTCCTAGCCTCTATCATAGCCTTTTCAAAATCTAGATTTACTGCAACTGGGCCAGGATATAATTCTCTCGCAGCACACTCATTTATTAAAACATGTAACATATTTTCATATATTGCCTGCGTTTTCGATTGAAGTAAAGCGTATACTGCCGTAATAACTACTCCATGAACGGCAATCCTTATGGCATATAGTTGCTGGAACTGACTTAGACATAAGGAGAAATTTCCATCCATAAACCAAGTTGATGCAGCCGACCGTAGTTGTTCATCGGTAGCAAACATAATTATGCGTTCAGCAGAGTTTGGCCCATTGTCCCAAAGAAGAAACCGATGATTGTATGGATCCCCGGTTGTGCACCAATCTCCTAAAAAATCAAAGAATTAAAATCGATATTGTTATCAATTTTATTTATTATAGTATTAACCAAGTAACTCTATAGAAACAAAAAAAAATCAAAAAAACAACAGTTAGTACGCACCTTCAATAATAAGATCGTTTAAGGTCTCTGGATCTTTAGGACAATTTTTTGACCGTTGATTTCGCAAAATGCGCTTCGCTGTTTCCTCTAAAGGCATACGTGCTTTCGTTGAATTTTCCAGTGCAGATACACCCTCGGCAAAAATTTGGGCTGGTTTAGTTCCATGGTTCCTCGCATTTTTTAATTTCTTCCATGCATTTTACGACTTTTACCCCTTCTCTGTCTGCAGGATGGTTGTGAACTTTTGCGATAACGGGATCGGTCATCTCCAACGTTGTTTTTAATATACCCCCACATTTTAAAGAACTGCCTTTTGAACACCTCCAACGGATAAAGTTTTGGCACTGAACGTGAAGCACATATATGTAACCATTCAAACACACTTTCTGTTTGCCTTTATTCGACGAAATAATTACCATTTTTTTCAAAAGTTCGCTACCAGAGAATAAAACAAACGGAGGGAGGCCGATATGCATTACCCCTTTATCAATACTATTATATAAAGCACAAAAGTGTTGTCTGGGTTTACACCCCACCGGTACCAAATATGAAAAAAGGACAGCTCTATATAAACTTCCTATATTGTGTGAACGCTGACTTTATTTTAAGTGTGGGTTTTCACCCCACCGGTACCAAATAAAAAAAGGGCAGCTCTGTATAAACTTCCTATATTGTGTGAACGCAACTTTAAACGCTTGTACGAGCGTGCGCGGATAGGCTTAATTAGTACCTCACTTCGCTTAAGTTACATTCAGATTTGTCAGTAGTGCCAACCGCCGAAAATAAAATATGTTAGCGGGTACACCCATCTAAAGAAGTAATTTTTTTTAAAGTAGGCCTTTTCGCCCTTTTCCTGCTTTATAAAGCAGTTTCGATCAAATAAAGAAACATATTAGTGATGTCTCAATGATCTAAGCTTCCCTTGGATGGGCTATTTCGCCTCGAAAAATGGTTGTAGTTTAAAAGCGAGTTTTTAGTGAGACATTGTTCCAGTGTTTACATATTTCGACGGCAGAACAATCCTAATATTATTTTCTGACTAGACTTCGATGTTTCTAACATTACAAACACGGACTCCAGGATCCCTTTGACAGGTATTAGTACAGAACCTCCACCGTAGGCACCTAAATAACCCCAAGAACCCGCAGGAATTAATAAAAGAATTAAAAATTAGCGATTTTCAAGATTTTTTTTCTGGAGTTACAGAGAGAGTCCTCCCGAATCTCGACAGTGGGGACCTAGGGGAGACCTTCCCCTATAACCCTTCTTCTGGCGTTTTTCATACTTTTGCCCTTTTCGGAAATTATAAATTTTTGCAATTTGCTCTAGACGTCATTCGACCTGGAGACTTCAGAGAGTGAAACCTCACGCAGAAGGTCTCCAGGTCCATAAGCTTACACGTTCGGACTCCCGGGTCACCTAGAAAAACAATAGCACGGCACCTCCTCCGCGGGCACCTAGAGAACCCCAGGAGGACTTCGGAAAATAATTAAAAATTAGCGATTTTCACGATTTTTTTTCTGGAGTTACAGAGAGAGTCCTCCCGAATCTCGACCGTGGGGACCTAGGGGAGACCTTCCCCTACAACCCCTCTTCTGGCGTTTTTCATACTTTTGAACTTTTCGGAAATTATCAATTTTTACAATTTGCTCTACACGCAAATTATCAATTTTTACAATTTGCTCTACACGCCATTCGACCTGGAGGCTTCAGAGTGTGAGACCCCACGCAGAAGGTCTCCAGGTCCATAAGCTTACACGTTCGGACTCCCGGGTCACCTAGAAAGACAAAAGCACGGCACCTCCTCCGCGGGCACCTAGAGAACCCCAGGAGGACTCCGAAAATAATAAAAAATTAGCGATTTTCAAGATTTTTTTTCTGGAGTTACAGAGAGAGTCCTCCTGAATCTCGACCGTGGGGACCTAGGAGGGACCTTCCCCTACAACCCTTCTTCTGGCTTTTTTCATACTTTTGCCCTTTTCGGAAATTATCAATTTTTACAATTTGCTCTACACGCCATTCGACCTGGAGGCTTCAGAGTGTGAAACCCCACGCAGAAGGTCTCCAGGTCCATAAGCTTACACGTTCGGACTCCCGGGTCACCTAGAAAAACAAGAGGACGGCACCTCCTCCGCGGGCACCTAGAGAACCCCAGGAGGACTTCGGAAAATAATTAAAAATTAGCGATTTTCACGATTTTTTTTCTGGAGTTACAGAGAGAGTCCTCCCGAATCTCGACCGTGGGGACCTAGGGGAGACCTTCCCCTACAACCCTTCTTCTGGCGTTTTTCATACTTTTGCCCTTTTCGGAAATTATCAATTTTTACAATTTGCTCTACACGCCATTCGACCTGGAGGCTTCAGAGTGTGAAACCCCACGCAGAAGGTCTCCAGGTCCATAAGCTTACACGTTCGGACTCCCGGGTCACCTAGAAAGACAAAAGCACGGCACCTCCTCCGCGGGCACCTAGAGAACCCCAGGAGGACTCCGAAAATAATAAAAAATTAGCGATTTTCAAGATTTTTTTTCTGGAGTTACAGAGAGAGTCCTCCTGAATCTCGACCGTGGGGACCTAGGGGGGACCTTCCCCTACAACCCTTCTTCTGGCTTTTTTCATACTTTTGCCCTTTTCGGAAATTATCAATTTTTACAATTTGCTCTACACGCCATTCGACCTGGAGGCTTCAGAGTGTGAAACCCCACGCAGGTCTCCAGGTCCATAAGCTTACACGTTCGGACTCCCGGGTCACCTAGAAAAACAATAGCACGGCACCTCCTCCGCGGGCACCTAGAGAACCTCAGGAGGACTTCGGAAAATAATGTAAAATTATCGATTTTCAAGATTTTTTTTCTGGAGTTACAGAGAGAGTCCTCCCGAATCTCGACCGTGGGGACCTAGGGGGGACCTTCCCCTACAACCCTTCTTCTGGCGTTTTTCATACTTTTGCCCTTTTCGGAAATTATCAATTTTTGTAATTTGCTCTACACGCTATTCGACCTGGAGACTTAAGAATGTGAAACCCCACGCAGAAGGTCTCCAGGTCCATAAGCTTACACGTTCGAACTCCCGGGTCACCTAGAAAGACAAAAGCACGGCACCTCCTCCGCGGGCACCTAGAGAACCCCAGGAGGACTCCGAAAATAATAAAAAATTAGCGATTTTCAAGATTTTTTTTCTGGAGTTACAGAGAGAGTCCTCCCGAATCTCGATCGTGGGGACCTAGGGGGGACCTTCCCCTACAACCCGTCTTCTGGCGTTTTTCATACTTTTGCCCTTTTCGGAAATTATCAATTTTTGCAATTTGCTCTACACGCTATTCGACCTGGAGACTTAAGAATGTGAAACCCCACGCAGAAGCTCTCCAGGTCCATAAGCTTACACGTTCGGACTCCCGGGTCACCTAGAAAAACAATAGCACGGCACCTCCTCCGCGGGCACCTAGAGAACCCCAGGAGGACTTCGGAAAATAATGTAAAATTATCGATTTTCAAGATTTTTTTTCTGGAGTTACAGAGAGGGTCCTCCCGAATCTCGAACGTGGAGACCTAGGGGAGACGTTCCCCTACAAACCAACTTCTAGCGTTTTTCATACTTTTGCCCTTTTCGGAAATTATCAATTTTTACAATTTGCTCTACACGCTATTCGACCTGGAGGCTTCAGAGTGTGAAACCCCACGCGGAAGCTCTCCATGTCCATAAGCTTACACGTTCGGACTCCCGGGTCACCTAGAAAGACAATAGCACGGCACCTCCTTCGCGGGCACCTAGAGAACCCCAGGAGAACTTCCGAAAATAATTAAAAATTAGCGATTTTCAAGATTTTTTTTCTGGAGTTACAGAGAGAGTCCTCCTGAATCTCGACCGTGGGGAGCGTTTTACGATTTTTAACTTCGGAATATAATTTAAATCGTAACAACCAATACTATACATTTTAAATTCAAAGAAATAGTAGAGATTACAATAGATATTAAATTCGTTTTATACGACCCTACTGTAAACGCGGCATGTGCTGCGGGTACCCAGCTAGTATACCTATAAAGTACCTTTAATAATTGGCAATAATTGCTTTCTGTTAGGTATCTTTATAAATTTCACCAGATAAGGAAAATATCATTAGTACATATCAAATCATAAAGTAATTGAAAGTTAAATGATAATTAAGATGAGATGGTTCAAAACGCCATTAGCATAATATATTTTAGTAAAATTTTAATTTTAAAGTTGCCAATAATAAGGTAAACAACACAATTGATTACAATTTGTAATATTTTTAAATAATGAAATTTGATGCCTACTATTTAAAATATTGTGTTTGACTTTTTGTTCCATGTCTTTTTATTCCAGCGGCTTTTTTTTCCTGGCTTTTTTTTCCGTGGCTTTTTTTCCATGACTGTTTTATCCTATACCGGCCCTTGGAGACTGCCTCTGTGAGAGAAACCTGGAGTTCAGCTCCACCGGACGAGCAGCCCGAACTGGTGCTGGTGCCGGTGGGGGCTTGGAGTTTAAATTATGATTAGAAAAGGTCTGTTTTGTTGAACGGGCTGGTTTCAAATCAATTCCTGTTTTCTACAGCCTTAGCCTCTCTGAGGCGGTCTGCCAAGGAGCTTCCATAGAGGAAGTGGTCCATAGGCTTGGGTTCCATTATTGTTTTGGCGGCCAGGTTAAGAACAGGGGGTCGATTCTCGAAACCACTCGCTTGCAAGACGTATACGCTAAACCGTGATAGCGCATGGAAATTAAAGGATCGGTATTCTCGACAAGACGTGTACGCTAAAATTCGAGCAACATCCACTCGCTTGGTAACTAGTGCCCCCAGACCAGCTGCTTACTTACAGCGTACTCGCTATCCGGTTTACGCCTGCGCAGTAGCTCCATTTTTAAAGTTTGAAGTATGAACTGAATTTGGATTTATAACCTCCCTGCTGAGAAATAGAAATTTTAGCACCTCTTTTACTATTCTCCATATTTATCACAGCCAAATTTCACACTTAACAAACACTTTTCTTCTTAATCGGTACACTTTAGTTCTAAGGGAATTAGTTTTGCATAAACAAGAGGTATTTGTTTTGCATAAACAATAGGTCAAATATTTTCATGTAAAGTTAAAACAACGATATACATTGGAAGCAGCTTTGTTAACTTTTAAAACATCTCCCACGCCCACCAAATTCAAACGTAAAAGGCAACAAAATTATCGATTCTTATTGGTTTAAAATCGAAATGCGTATGAAATAATGCCCGACACTTGTAAACCACTCGCTAAGTAGATATGCTTAACGAACACCGTTCGAGAATACGGCTTGTGAGTATTTTGTTTATCCTATGCGATACGAAGCCTTCGCTATGAACCGCACACGCTTGCAAGCGAGTGGTTTCGAGAATCGACCCCCAGGAGTTTTGTATGATTTCCTAGCTACTGAATTTTTGTGATGTAGGTCCAACAGCAGTTTTCCAGAATCACTAAGGAGCTCAAGCAATCGTAGGCGGTGGTGCTCCCCACATTTTGCCTCCAAAACCTGGGTAATGGCTAAACCAAGGGCAGATAAGCCTGTGCCGAGCTGGTTCTGAGAAACAGCAAAATGGTTGTCTCGTTTCAATGTTGTCTCTGCTATAGAAGCAACGACTTCGGAGTTAAGAGCTGGTAAGGGGTACTTGAGTAAGGCCAACGTTGTGCCCTGTGGGCGACAGCTAATCCAGTGTCACTATGTGACTGACGCTCAGTACTATGGACCGATGTCTGTGACCTTGACCTGTTGGAGCTTGTTGGCCCCAAGTCCTGATTGAGAGAGGCTGGACTGTTGGGTGCCTCTGGAACATGACTCAGGTTGTCCTCGTCTTGAAACATCTCAAGGTCATCTGGGGCCTGAGGTATCGCGTGCGGGACCGGGTGTGGCTGCTGCACAGCCTGACGGGATATTTTCAAACTTTAAAAATTGTGGCGCGAATAGCATAAGAGACGTTACATAATCCTTGTAACGGCTAGGCCGGGCTCGTTGTCTTCCACTGTTCCCCTCCTCTCTCTTCTTTCTTGATTCGGCTGCTCGTCTTGTTCACTTTCTTCTTTATCCCTATCCCTTGTGTGTGTCTTACTATTCATATTTTCTTTACCATGATCTTCTATTTCTTCTAGTTGCGTACGATTAAAATTGGGTTCGTTCAATGATGGTTTCAGGAAAACCCTATTTCTTCTTAAACTTTGCTGATTTTCATTTTTTATCCAATATGATCTCGGACACTCATGTTTGTCTACTATTTTAGCAGGTTCCCAATATTGTTTTTTTACTAGCACATTGTCGCCCATATTAAATTCTTTATAATTCCTCGCCGACTTGTAACAGTTGGTATAAGATTGCTTTTTCGCCTCTAGTTGTTCTCTTACCACTTGTTGATTTGACACTTGTTGAATAATTTTCACGCCACGAATCCCACATTTCTTTCGCTTTATAGACAACGTAGGGTGGCAATATATCCCCTGATGCCGAAATGCACAACACAATTGTTACAGCACTTTTCGTAAAATTTATGACACCTCGTTGATAAACTTATTTCCTTTTTCCCGGATCGTCACTCAAATTACTCTCGTCATAATTAAATATAGCTTCTGGACTTACACGTTCAACTGTTTTACTTAGTTTGTAACGTTTCACCCTTGCTAATTGGGAGGAACGTTGCAAAATTTATTTTTAACCAGGGTCAGCTCTGGAGTTGTCCAGGGTTCAGTTGAAATAATAATTCCTAGACCTTTATAACCTTTTAAAACAGTTTTATTAACACAATATTTACAAATTGTAATTAGAGAAAGTATAATTGTTTACAACAAATACAACTTCAAATGTTAATCGGTGATTCCAGCTTTTAAACTGGTATTAAGTATTTCGGTAAGTAGTCGGTCGGGTCGGTCGGTCGGTTGCCTGTTAGAAATGGGCTTTTGGTATAAGTATAGGTATCAGATTTTGCGCAGGTCAGATTGAGCTGTCAAGTTAAGCGTCTGTTTGTTATCTATGAATAAATCTAATTAAATTATAAAGTATTCTTGTCAGCGAGGGGCCAATTACTGGATAAGGAATTAAGCTGGGTTTAAATTGCCACTCGGGAACGTTGAAAGGGTTTGTTAAATGGTAATAACCGTATAGGTTATGTTTTGAATACCAGGTGAGTTTGCGGATTCGGTCAAAAATAAACTAAAAAGGATTCGGAAATAACAAAATAAAAATTAATTCGGAAATAATTAAACGGAACTCGGTGAATGAGAAGTTAAGTCAATGTCGGTCAGTTGTACGTGAAACGGTCAGTAATCGGAATAAATGGTCGGAATGGATAGCGGTCAGTCGAATAGTTCGGAACGAAGTTCTAAGTAAAAGTTGTCCTGTCCGCTGGTTTTATTGAGGAAGATAACCCTTCCCCAATGCGCGGATCGTCGGTCTTCTTGTCAGGTCCAAGGTGGGGCGGTCGTTGTCCGTCGGTAGATGTCGTCGTCTGAAACTACCGTCCAAACGTGGAAAGGGTGGATTTGTAAACGCCCCAAAATTCCACGCAGGACGGTAGCACGTCACAAGTTCATCAATAAAATTTGATAACATGTCACTGTCCACTGCTGCTCGTGATCTTTTTATATTGTTACTTATTCGTTCGCTTAAGCTTTCTTTATGACGCTCCAAAAATCCTTTTGCCCAATCCCGGAAAATTATTTTTGAAGCGTGATTGTTTTCCAATTTGATCCAAGTATGTTTTTGCAAGTAGGCGTAGATCTAGGGCACTAAGCGGGCACCCCATGTAGCACAACTAATTAATCCACTAATTAATTAAACCAACTAATTAATCCACAAAATCGCCTTCCTCATTTTCCGTGAACATAGTTTGCCCACCATGCTTTCTAATGTGGCGACCGTGAATTTTATTTATAAACGTACCTTTAGGTATTTTGTATTTTTAGAAGCCTGAGTTGCACTTATCTTTCCTTCTAAAACTTCCTTCCTCCTTCCTTCCTCCTAAAAGCATTTTTCTAATTTCGTCACTATAAGCCTTAAAAGCTCTAGCACCCACTTTACGCGTATTTATTTTCGGCATCTTCAAATTATACTTTTTTAAATAAAGAACACAATAATACAACAATTCATATCAACGAAACAAAACGAACTGCATTACTAACGCTGGCAGAAACGCAACACTGCAAGTTTCTGGAAGTTATGCAAGTCTTGGCTAGATTAGTCAACTTCACCCAGGTGGTCAAATTCACCCCAAAATCGTAAATATTTTGCTGAAATGAAATATTTCGAATAATATCCTAAATACGTTAAAGGTATATGAAATGTAATAATACGGTTTTGACACAAAGACATTAATGTTTACGTTTTTAGTTTTAGAGTTTTTAACAATAGTTTGAGAACTTAGAATTTTCACAAATATTAGTGTGCAACTTTAACTTTGTATGTACGTATAATGTACCAAAAAAAATAAAACATTTTGCTGTACATAGAAGCTTTAGACAATATATTTGCTTAATATTTAAGCACTGAAACTTCTAATAATGATTGCCACAAAACAATTATTTAGCATTGAAACATTTTTTGAGTTTTTGGTCATATTCACCTCACTGGTCAAAGCCACCCCATTTTACGGTACTCCAATTATTGGTATATTCCTATATTCCAAGAGAGCTAACTCCACATGCTCGCACTTTCTTAACATATTTTTTGCAATATGAACAGCTTTTTCTGCCAATCCATTGCTTCTGTGGTGATGGGGGCTACCTACTGGTAATTATTTTAAATTCCCATTCATTAGCAAACTCTCTACACTGTGTTGAACCGTACTGCATATTATCTGCTATGACTATTTCAGGGATTGCATGTGCAGCAAACACCTTTTTAAAAGCCTCCATTATGTCAAATGCTGTTTTAGTTCTCAGTTTTACTAATTCGATCCACTTTGAGTAGTAATCAGTGATGACTAAGTAATCTTTCCCACCATACTGCAATATGTCACTGGCAAGTTTCTCAAATGGATTTTCTGGTATTTCATGAGGTAGTAATTTTTCTTTAGTTTGTGCCGGTCTGTATTTTTGACACACTGCACATCTCAAAATCATATTTTCTATGTCCTGACTAATTCCTGGCCAGAACATTATTTGTTTTACTCTCAACTTGGTCTTAGTAATTCCAAAATGACCTAACGAAATTACATTTACATCGGCCCCTGTACCTAATTTTATTCTAACTTTCTTACTTTCAATTTCAACAACAACCTCTTCCCAGAACCTCTCTTGTGACTACAATCTAGGTACTTACATCTACAAACATGTTTATCTATTTTAATATTTCCTACAGAAATTTCACTAGAGCTATCACTAACTTGTTTTCAACTCCCTTGATGAATCTTACTCTACATGATTTCGCGAAATGGTTCAGTATGCCGCATTTGTTGCACTTTTCACAATATGCAGGGCATTCTCGAGGCCCATGTGAAGTTTCGCACCTTGTACATTGGAATCTTCCGTGCGGGTTGTTATATTTATACTCTGGTTTCTTATCTGGCTGTATCCGAGGTTTGGTAGCGTACCTATTTCTATCTTCAGATCCCCTGTTTCTTTTAACTTTATTTACATCATAATCGTTACTCCCTTCATGTTGTCGAAACTGCTGACTCTGAGACTTGCTTTAGCTTGTCGATTCGAAGTAAAGCCTCCCTCGTGGTCGGATCACGTATGCCCATAACTATTTTATCCCTTATCGTCTGCGTTCTCGTTGGGATCAACAACATTATAATTGCAGGATTTTACCAGTTGTTTACATTAGGTTCAAAAATGTTCGAAGGTTTCTTCTTCCTTCTGAACTTTTTTCAGGAACTTGTCTCGTTTAAAACACTCGTTTACCCTGGGATTTACATATTTATTTATTAAATCTATTATGTGGTTGTATTCTAAGGCTTGGCCCTCCGGGATTGTAAATGCTGACATAACTCTAGCAGACTCTGTCCCCATAATGTGTCTTAAAATTGATAATTTTACCTTATCGGCAGCTTCATGTTGATCTGTTGCTACTAGGCAGTTCTCAAAAGCAGTCTTCCAAAACTTCCATTCTGTGGCGGCATTCCGTCCTTGTAGGTCAAAATCTGGTGGTATTTCACTGCACTGACGTCCAGACCCGCCATTTTGATGCTGACAACTTTCGAGGTGAACCCTTGAAGTTTAAATGCAACGGCATTTTTGAATTAGAGAAACTTTGTGGATGCCGAGGTTTTAAATTCACCGAGCTCTTATCTCGTGCCTTAGCTGCCCTAATGCGGTCACTAACTGGTTATCCCTTATCAGAGTAGCTTCACTAACTCGCTCGAATTTCAGGATGTATTTTAGGAGCTCCCATTAACGGGCAATTAGAAAAAGAAGGGTATTTTTGTAAGAGCTCTGTGAGGCAATCTTCTGGAACGCCCGATTTTAAAATCTTTTCCCAGATATCCGCCAAATCTTTGTGGAGTGCCCCAGAGCTCGCCTCCGGAGACTCCAAGTAATTAAACCCAAAAGAGGGACTTTACTATATCCTTAAGTTAATAAAGATTTACTTAAAACCAGAAAAAAGATTGGAAACGCTCAAAAGAGCAGAAACAGTGTTATTTAACTGCCTGGTGGCCTGGTCACAAAAAAAAGAGTACGCCACTGCTCACAAAACCAATGTTACAGCATAACAGCTCTAAAACATAAAATATCACATAAATGTGATAATTACTCGAATCAGAAGGTGTTTCCACCTCAGCAAGACCATTTAATGGCTATATTTGATTGTTTGTCTGCTAACCTGTACCCACCTTGAGACATTAACCATATTGTATCGTCGTTTAAAAAGCGGCTTCTAAAAACCAGATTACATGCGCTGGCCATAGTTGCCGTCTCCAGAAATAGGTCTACACTGTTTTCTACTAAAAAAAGGCTCCAAGAACGAAAGCATGCTTGCAGCAAAATCTGAACAACTAAAATGCAGTATTTTATAATTTCGCTACTCATTACAAAAATAGCACCATTATCAACCTGCTCAAAATGCCATTGTAGAAAATTAGAGCGCTCGCTCGAACTCATCTGGTTCACAGTGTAAAATTGCCCATCAGGTATGGGACTAATATAGTCTTCATTGGCTGAAGTGTTAAAGAGTCTTAAGTTTTAGACAGTAGACAGTTTAGACTGTTGAAATTTAGGATTCCATCGACCTCTATTTTTAATCAGTTTCTGTAACGCAAATAACCGTCATACCCTTTCATGTTATGGCCCAGAGCGGTTACATGAAGTTTTACACCTAGTCCAGATACATACTCCAGAGAAGACATTGCAGGGGTTTCACGAAAAATATTAAGACGTTTGCCACAATTTTGATTTACATCCTCGTATTCAATACACTGACGGCAGACGTGGACAGCTACACATAAATTGGATTCGTGAAAAAAGTTATTGATTTTACCCGAAACAGGCTTTTCTTGCAGACACTCGAAATTATAAAATATAATAAGTCCCCTTTACTATTCTTACGTTTTGATTTATTAATATTTTTTTTCATATAACAGAAAAGTAGCACAATAATTAAAACCACAGTTATGAATGGCTTTTTTATCTACACTGCAATGTTTAAAGGTTGATTATAACTTCTACCTTTAAAGATATTACTTAATATTTTCGGTACATTCATTCTCGGTGTCATTTTTTTCTGCATCGTGTATTATTTTATGTGTAGAAGAAATAAGTTTGTCAATTTTTGTGTCTTTATCAACAGCCTTACGCTTTTTATTATTAGTGACCAAAGATCTTGAAAGGCATCTGCTACTCGAGTTTGATGGTGTTGCTGATATGACACAGTCTGATATCTCTTCTGCGGAATCTTCAAACACTATTTCAGGATCAGAATTTATCTCATTAGCCGCATTCTGGAAAATAAACACATAATTTAAATATATCAATTACAAGGTACCTAATATTAAATTCGTAATACTGTAAAAAATTCACCTCATTCCTGGATTATTTCTAAGTTTGCCTCCCCTTCTGTTACGACATTTGACAGTATCCCTTAAAAAATGTAGCAACTCAAAACACCAAAGTTTGGGATGATTTATGGCATCAGGTGGAAGTTCCACTAGTTTCGGATTTTTTAATTTTATTTATTTCGGCCATATATTGACTTCTAATTTCATGTATCTTTTTTTGAACTTGGTTCACCGTAATGGGTGTATCTTCGGCAGTTAATTTTTCACATATTTCATGTAATGCCTTTGTTCGTTTATTTTTATCATGATAATCTCTTGATCGTATACTGTACAGACAGGGATGCTGCTCATACATCAAGATTAATTCAGTTGTAAGATCAATAGTCCATACTGATTTCCTTCCAGATAGTTGCTTTTTGCTAGAATAAACGGCATGTTGACTATAATTACATCAAACAATTAATAAAAAGCAATATTATTAGTAATTAGTGTAGTGTAGTTCGATTATAATTATACGAATCCCTTATCCGAATGTATTTTAAACATCACATGTTGTACCTCTATTTCACACTCCAAGTATCACGATTCAAAGTAAAAAAGGCGTGCGCAGCCCTCATCCAACTACCTGCGTGCCTTGCCAATAAGCGTCATTATTCAAAGCCTGTCAAATAAACGGGGAAACTGCAACGGGTCTGGGAGGGAGTAATCTATTCGGACAAGGCGTTCGTATAATTATAATCGAACTACACTTAGGTAAGTTTGTTTAATTATCTAATTATACTTCACGCCTTGTCCTTCATAGATTAAACATGTAGATGTTCAAAGCTAAACTACAAATTTGCGACAATAACAGTTCGAGCCTTTAAAATATTATGAAGTTTCTTTTATTAAGAACTATTAAGGGTATGGAACAGAACACTATTCTCCCAGCAAAACAAGATAAAAGGTACCTAAGTAAGTGGCCCTAAACTTAACAATTTAGCACTGCTTGTGCGAATGAACCAGACTTAGACACAGGCCTATTATAAAAGCTAGCAAATATCTTAGAATTAGCTGACCACTCCGCAGTCTTCCTAATTACTTTTATGTTTTATACCTCTACCGCTGGCAGCAGAAATTGCTGCTTGTCGGCTGCTATAAGCCGAGAAAATACTTGTGTCAACCCCGCTAACCTGCAAGACCGATTTTATCCACCGAGTAATTGTTTGAGCTGACGCTGCATGATGCGGTCTTTTAAAAGTAATCAGGAGCGTGTCAATACTTCCACGGATGCCCCTTGTCTTGTCAAGATATGCCATCAAGGCATTGGCCACACGTATCTGTAGGTTTTTCTCGAACCTGGGTAAAAGCAAAAGGGGTTGCGGCCTGTTAGGTTCCGAAGTTTTAATGCAATCAGATAGGGCTATCTCTAAACCGCCTTGGGAGTCCTTGATGTTAGATATCTTTATCTTTGCCAACGTCTGTAGTCTATGACCTGTGGTTAGGGCTAACAAGCAGACCAATTTCTTGGTTAACATATTTAACTCAAGACTATCATTTGGTGGAAAGCTCTGCAGGTAGTCCAAAAGTACTTTCGGGTCCCAAGTTCGGTCATATCTGGGTCTTGCTGGTCTGGAAATATAAACACCCCGAAAGAATCGTTCTGGGCCTATGATCAAGGCAACTGCTGAACCTAGGGTGTTGAGCGTACCGTACGAAGCTCCATTCTTGAATGCAGTTGAAAGGAAACTTAGGGTACCCTCAAAAGTATATTGGGTCTAAGTCCTGCCTCAGGTTAAAATTCCACCATATATTATTCCTAAAGGGTTTTTGGTGAGAGTTAATTCTAAGAAATTGAAGAGTTATGTTCTGTTTCGAGGGTGTATTTTATTCTAGGGTGATAAATGTTGAACGTTTCAAACATTTGGTTTATAACAGATGGATTTGAAATAATTAAGATGTCGTCAAAGTAACGTTTATAACAACTTTCATCTCAAGAAATTTTAAATTTCCATAATTCTTATATTAATCATTTCCCCGTAATGACAATAGGTGAAATCAGACCTAAAGGGTCAAACAATTGCGCCACCATCGACAGGATTGTACGTTTACTGTTCTTTGTAGAGCTAGATTTCATTTGAATGTCGTACTGTATAAGATTAGCCGGAGCATTCTAGGCAAGCCCCAGTGTTTTGGCGTTTTCGCGTTCGCCTAATGGGATAGTAAAATAGGGTGTAGAAGATGCGTCATTGGAACTAACATCTATTTTAGCCCAAGCAGGATGTCCTATTCCAAATTTCTATCTAATAACTCCAATGTAGTAGTAACCGTAGGGGAGGAAGTAGATGTTAGTTCATACGAAGGTGAATCAGTAACTTCACACATGTGCCCTAAGTCGATGTATTCATGAATGAATTTATAATATTCGGCATATAGTTCTGGATTACCTACACGTGTTACATCAGGATGCCACATGGAACCGGATACGGATGGCGGCCATTATCTTTACTCTGCCTGAGCTGTTCTGGCGTGCAGATTGCTTTCTTGCTACCGACGCTATCACAGGTTAGTTGTTACCTAATATTTTCTGCCTTCCTAATCAATCCATGCGTTTCTATTTTTGTGTAATAAATAAACTGTTGATTCTATTAATTATTAACATTAGTTGTGAATGTCAGCAAACAAAATTAGGAACTTCTGCCAGTAGTGTTCGTCAATGAAATGAACTTCGAAACCAACTCTGAAAATAATATGAGGAATGTGTATTTTCTAATTTCGGCTGAGTGGATCATTCAATCGATCCCCATTATTTAAATATTTTTCCTATACAGGGTGAGTCGGGAGGAAACTGACAAACGTCGGGTGTGTGTCCTATACCTAAATATAAGACAAAAAAACCCAAAAGTTATCCGATTTTTGTTTTTTTTTTTCATCAAGTAACTGCAGATGTATTTACATTTTAACTAGCACAACTTGCAAATTTGAAGACCCTGTATCTTAAAATAGAACAAAAATCGGATAACTTATGGGTTTTTTTGTCTTATATTTACGTGTATAACACACACCCGACGTTTGTCAGTTTCCTCCCGTCTCACCCTGTATATCCTTCGTGGGAATGTCAACAAAAACATGTCTAATTACTATTGTCTATCCCAAAGTATCATTTTTTAAATTCATGTGTTTTCGCGACACTGCAGCGCTGTTGGCTGCATCGGAGTGCAATTTTAGTCATTGCTGCTAGAGACACGATGAAGAGAGATCGATCAAATGTAGTAGAATCATATTTGTGTTATAATAAATTAAATTTAAATAAAACAATATACAGTCCACTTATTATAAATAACATCGTTGAAAACAACTATGCTTATTTGAAAATTTGAAATTCTGGTCCTGAAAGCGTTGGAGCTCATCAATACTATAAAGCCCACCAGAAAATAGATTTGAGGGCAATTTATAATGCCATTGTAATACAGTATTAGGATCAAGTACCATTGGACTTTCAACACCAATTGGTGATGGTGAGAATGAATACCAATGTCCATCGTGGTAGCATTATGGAGCTGCAAGTTACTTCCATACCATATTTGGACAGGATTCTAGTCTTAGGACTCATAAATAGACAGTCATTAAGATAAACTACAGGTAATTCATGATAGCATCCATCAGTGACCCTTCGTGTTACATCTACAGGAGTGCATTTAATGATAAGGCTACTCCCCTAATACTGTACTAGTATATCCAGTCTGTTGCATATAATTATATGCGAATTCTTGAGGATCTTGATATGCCAAGGCTAAGAGATTTAGCAATGCCTTTCTCTCAGTTAAGCACATATTGTACCCAACTACAGCAGACAGTTCTGCTGCCTGAATCGTCAAATGAAGACCAAAACTGTTACATGACTGAATGCAAAGTCAATGGCCAAACGTTGCAAGCTTTTATCGATACTGGGTGCACCATAGTGGTGTAATTAGGGAGTCGGATGCGAAACGTTTGCATCTTCCGTGGTCTCCTTGTCATATCACTATTACAGGATACGCGGGTGGTTCAACCCAAGCCATAGGACAGACAACTGCACGTATTGAAGTTGATCTGGTTAATGCTGAAGTTCCGGTTATCATGGTTGATGACTGGGTAGAACACGTTCCTGCGGTGACAAACTTTTATCAACAAGGCTCCCCACTGTGTAACGTCTACAACTGAGGGCGCAAGTAGCATCCCTATACTGAACCATTCAGGGCAGTTCCTTACCTTGAAGGCATCCCAACCTTCTTCCAGGGGACACCCTTACAAGGAACAAGAGGTGCAGTCCACAACAGCAACGGTAAGCGTTTTTAAGTTAGACACTGTAGAAAATGTCAAACACTTTTCAACGAATGATGTACTTGAGCGAATTAATCCTGAGTTAGATAAAACATTTCAAAGTAGGTTACTGAAATTACTTAACGACTACCGCGATTCTTTGCTAAAGACACGAAAAAGTTGGGTGCAAATGAAAATTTCACTGACGGACGAGGAACCGATAACCTATCCACCTTATCGTCTAAAAAAGAAACCTTGGTTGGAAACCCGGCTTGGTTTATTCTTGTAAAGTTACATTTTACATTTTAGAGGTTCCTTCACACCCTCTCTATTTGCTACTACAGGTTTTTTCTTTGCCCTTTACCTATGTTTTACGGGTTTGTTTGGTTGTTAATATAAATTTGCCTTAAGCTAAGGTAAGTAAACTAAGCTAAACTAATGTATTTACAAAATTAAGTTGTTGTTCTGGCTAATCTAGGTACAAAAGTAAAGTATAAAATGTAAATATAAAAGTAAAGGAAAATAAAGTATTCTATTTTTAAATAAGTAAATAATGTCGTATCTGGGATGTGTTGTTTAATGCCTGGTATCGGTTATGAACTCTTCCAATGCTTCTTGGATTAATTCATATTCCATAGCTAGTATTGCTAGTTCGCCCATGTTTGGTGGCCAGTCTTGTAGTAGTTGCCTGAGATGTGTTCTTGCGTCGTCGTGGTTTTGGCACGTTAGGATTCTGTGGGTTTGTTCATCTATGCCATTTGGGCAATCATCACAGTAGGGATTTCCTCTTTTCCCAATCCTGTATTTGTGGGCATTTGTCTCTCCATGTCCTCAAATCAAATCAAATCATTTAATTATTCTTAAACCTTCAAAGGTGTCGAACAGATATAGTAGAATTGTAGATACACTTATAAATAAGTACAATACACAGTAACATAAAAATACATATAGAGTAAACAACGATAAAATATAATAAAAGAGAGAATATTAAAATATTTACATGTAGTACATTTTATTAAGTTGACCAACTGCAGTTCAGATACTCGTCCAAGGAATAAAAAGCGTAATTTAAAAGAAATTTATTAAGCTCCTTTTTGAATTTAAAATTGTTGGAGATAGATTTAAGATCAGGGGGAAGGTGGTTATATAATGAAATGCTTTTGTAAGAGAACGAATTTAAAAAGTATGCAGTTCTCGGGAATTCTGGTCTAAGCGATCTAGAACTGTGGGAACGTAACATTGGCATAGGAATATGGGACCGTGGAGAGTTCAATAAATTTGGATGTTTATGAACTAAAATTGCAGATTCCAAAATTAATAAATTTGTAACGGTGTGTAATTTATATTTTTTAAACAGTGGTTTGCAATGTGTAGACTGGGGACATTGTTCTAAAATTCTTAAACAACGTTTCTGTAATTTTAAGATAATATTAAAATTCTTAAACGAGGTAAATGCCCAAAACGATATGCCATATCTGAAAAGAGAAACTAGGTAAGAATGATAAACTAGTAGTGCTGTTTGCAAGCCTAGCTCTAAACGAATCACTCGTAACGCAAAGATGGCTGAAGAGAGTTTCTTACTTAATTCAGAAACATGGAGATTCCAGCTAAGATTAGACTGAAGGGACAGACCAAGGAATTTAGCTGACTCGCAAAATTGAATATTGGCGTTGTCAAATTTTATATTAAGATGTGGAACATTATATACAGGCGGGATAGAGAACTGTAAAAATTTAGTTTTTTGAAAATTTAAAGCCAACCCGTTGGAGTCGAACCATGTTCTTATAGATTTAATATCTTCCGAGACAATTACCTGAAGTAATGAAGCATCCGGATGAGACCAAATGACGCTTGTATCGTCTGCAAATAGAATTATTTTGCCAGATATCTGAATCAAAGGAAGATCATTTATATAAAGTAAAAAGAGAGTGGGTCCGAGGACAGAGCCCTGAGGAACTCCAATATTGGTAAATATAGTATCAGATCTAACGGACTCGTCGATTTCGACGACTTGATTCCTGTTTAATAAATAAGACGTAAACCACTGTAAGGTAACCCCACGAAACCCATAATTGTCTAATTTAGTTAAAAGTCTTTCATGGTGCACGCAATCGAAGGCTTTAGAAAGATCGCAAAGCATTGCAACAACTTTGTGATTTTTATTCAATGACAAATTTATGTGACTAAGAAACTCAGCAAGTGCATCATTTGTGCTACAATTTCTACGAAAGCCAAACTGGCTTTTGGAAAATTTTAAATCAAAGTAACTATGTATTCTACTGTTTACTAGCCGTTCAATAAGTTTAGAAAAAGAAGACAATAGAGCGATGGGGCGGTAGTTACATACCTCGTCGATAGCACCGTTTTTATGAAGAGGTTTAATTATGGCAGTCTTTAAGCAGTTGGGAAATATACCAGAATTAAACGATTCGTTGATTAAGAAAACTAATACATTAATTACAACCAATGGTAATTTTTTTAACAAGTTACCTGGAAAACCGTCGATTCCTGCAGATGCCTTATTATTTAAATTTTTAATGACTGAACTTACTTCCTCGACGGAGGTCATGTGCAAAACAAAACTGTTCAAGTTAGGCTGAGGCAAGAAATCAGCGTAGTGTTGGGTGGAGTGTAAGTGCCCTACAGTTTTTGTAGCAATCGAAGCAAAATGATTGTTAAATAAATTAGCTATCTCAATTTTGTCGGTAATGGAACCCTGTAAAGAGGCTAATTAATCTTGGGCTCAGGTTGACGTCTTGTCTTTCCGCTTATGTTGTAACTTGGGGGAAAAAGGTGTGTATTGTTCTCCTTTGGTCGTGTTGTCCCATTCCTGCTGGCATTCTTCGTGGGTGATTCTTCTAATTTCGGTGTCTATTTCGGCTTTTGTTCGGTTTCTTCTATCAATCATTCTACCTTGATATTCCGCGGTTTCGTTGTTCTTTAGCTTTTTCTTCAGTAGTACCTCTTGTGCTTTGAGGTGGAGTGGTGGTTCTCCTGCTAGCATCCTCGCCGCTTCTGCCGATGTGGATCTATAGGTGCCTGCTATTATTCTACATGCAGTGCCTTAAATCGTTCTTAAATTTCTTAAATTCCTTGCACGCATTATTCTGTGTCCCCAAATATTTATTCCATAAGATATTATGGGTATGGTTGCGCAGTTGTAGATTGTTCTAACTGCATTTTTAATCTCTCCCCATTCTCTGTGTGTATTTTTCCTCAGGGTTATTAGGGTAGTTATTGCTTTTTGTGTAGTGAGTTTGATATGTTGATCGAACTTTAGGTTTTGGTCTATTTGTATTGCCAAGATATCTTGTGCTTTGAACTCTTCTTATGTTCTGGTTGTAAATTTTTACTTTAGGTGCCCTGTTTAGTTTTCCATTCAAACTCATGTACACTGTTTTAGTTTGGGCTATTTTAAGTTTTTGTGTTATTGCCCATTTTTCTATTTTCCCAGTAACTTCTCGTATATTTTCTTCTAGTGGTCTTCTGTTCCTTCCTGTGATGATTATTGCGATGTCGTCCGCGTATGCAATCATTTCTTCATGCTCCTGAGCTTCCAGCAGGGGGTCCACCGTTAGATTCCACAAAAGTGGTCCTAGGGTGGAACCCTACGAACACCCTTTATTTGGTTCTATTTCTTCTTTTCTTGTTTTGAATATCTATCTTCCTTTCGTTTAAGTAGCTTTTAATTATGCCTACTATTTTATGCGGTAGTTGTAAGTCATGTAGCCTTTTGATAGTAGTTATGTCGATGAAGATTACCACTGCTTTTCTTCCGTGTTTTCGATTTTGCCAACGAGTTTTGCAATTGCTTGTTCTGCACTTTTACCTTTTCTGAAGCCGTATTGATTTTCGTGGTGCAGTCCTTGTTCTTCCTCTGGCCGGTGAATTTCTATTTTCTTTTTAATTACTCTCTCGAATAGTTTTGCGAATTCGTTGAGGAGTGTATGGTCCTCCATGATTTGGGATCTGCTGGGTCTTTGTCCGTTGCTTTGCTTTAAGTATTGTAATTAAATTACCGATTTTCCACATTTTTGGGAAGTATCCAAAAGTTACGCAGTCGTTATAGATTCTCGCCAGGTAGTTGGCTATTTGCGGCATTATTATTTTTATTATTTTCCCGTTTATCGCATCGATACCTGGAGCTTTCTTTTCTTTGATTTGTTCAGCTGCTTCTTTAACCTCTTCTTCATTTATTTCCGTATTTTCTTCTAGATTACCTGTTGCTTACAGGGCTTCTCTTCTGATCTTCTGATGTTCTTCCTCTTCTTCATCGTCTCTTGGGAACATTCTCGAGTGTGTATCTTAGAGTTTCATTCATATTCGCTGTATGCCCATGTTCTGTTTTTAGGGTGTTGTGGACCGCTTTGTATTTAATTTTGTTTGCTGCCCATTTATAGGTGGCCCCCCGGGGGTTCCTTGCTAGGTCTTCTTTGACGAATTTTTCCCAGTCTTTGGTTCTGTTTTTTAAGATTCCTTTCCTATAGTCATTTTTCCCCCTTTGGTATTCTTGCTTTTTGCATTCTCCTTCTCTTTTTGAGTGTTTCTTTCCTCTCCGCCGTTTTTGACGTTCACGAGGATGTACAATGGACCAGATGTGTTCATTTTGTCGATTGAAGATTCCCGAGTTTGTAAATTTACATTCATCCGTCCATATAACATTTTTCAAAAAATTTGGATACTCTTGTATTTGGTTTATCAAAAACCTACAAAATGTCACCCTTCGTTCACCATCTCCAGGATGTAGACTTTGAGTGATGTGAATTTTATATGGACGTCTTTTGAGGGTATCTCCATACGACTTGGTGGTGGGTTAAGTTCATATTCGCTGCAATTTCCCTTAAAGAAGGATTATCTTGAACTTAACGCGAGGAAAATAGTATCTATTACAATAATTATAATTTTAAAATTATAAGTGAATTGGACCAAAAATTATTATGGAGAATTTACCGCTTGTAATATTTCAAGTCCATTTTCATTGGCCCTTGCGCCACATTTCTGCCCGGGTTTACAAAAGAAACCATATTTGCTTAAATTGCTTTATTCTGTTTCCAATGTATTGCTTAGTTTGGCCTATGTATACTCCATTGCAGGATAGGCAAGGGATGTTGTAAATTATATGAGTTTGTTTTCCTTTCTTGGTAAACAGAAATTCTAAATATTTCTTGTTCTGACTAGCTACATTGATGTTATAAGGCTTCATAATATGTCCCATTTTTTCAGACAGTCCTTTGACATATAGCAAAGCTATTCTTTCCTTATTTGTTGTTAACACGTCGTGCTTAGAAATGTTTTGGTGGTAGGTTTTATGTGTAGGTTTTTTTATTATTTTTGAATAAAATCCCGAGGATAATGATTTAATTCTAAAGTCTGTTTTACTTTTTGAACGGTTGAACGGTTTTCAGGGTCACTTAGTAGAATAGCTCTATCTGTTAAACCTGACACTACATACCTTTTATATTTGGTAGACATTATAACGTTGTAATTAAGATACCTGCCAGTCCACGAAGATTTTGTGTACCATTTGTACGATATACGGTTGGAGTTTTGCGTAATTGCAGCTAGAAAGCATAATTCCTTGTTTTTTTCTTCTTCAATGGTGAACTATAGTCTTGTATGGTGTTGAAAATGTAAAGTAATTCTTCTCCTTTGTCTTCAGGTACTATGGCAAATATGTCGTTACGTATCTTTTGATCTTTTGTAGAACGGTACGTTTGTAACGTTCCCCCTGACGTACAGAATTTATTTGTGCACTAGGGTAGCTCTTGAGTTGACCAGGGTTCGTAATAAGGGGTAAATAAATAACTGGAGATTTAAAACCTTAATAACAATTTTATTATTCGGAACAATTATAGATAATATTTACATTTATATACAGGATAATTAATTAAAATAAGAATACGGTTAATTATACAGGGAAAATTAGTATTCGGCTGAGTGAACGGGGCTTGCGAGGGAGACTGCGCTAGATCCGTCACTCAGTAAAGGATGCGTATTAGCAACGAAGGTGAACGTTTGCAACAAGGTGACGGGTTTAATGGCGTCACTAATTTTGGGCTTTCGGAAAAATTACAGTGGCGGGAATTGTTTAGTGAACCAACAGGTGGGTGCAAACACCTCGGAAGTGTTTTATTACACGGGTAAGTATTTGAAATTACTTTAAACTGCAACTCAAAATCGGGAATGTATTAATGCGGATGAATCCAGGTGTATACAAAGAATACTCGTTCTAAACTTTACTTTCCTCACGAAGGAAATATTTAATTACGGCAAAATACTGGTTGATTGTTCAAATAACACCAAATTTACGAAACCAATTGGGTTGCGACAGTAAGGCATATATTTCACTTGCCTGAATAACCGTAACAACGCAATTAGTACATAAACTTTATTGGGACGGGTCCTAATTAACAAATGTACTGTTTAACACAAATACTGCTTGTTAATTAGTAAAGGAAGCTTGGATTGCACATTGCAGCCGAAACGGCCATACACATACAACTCCCAAGTCCTCCAACGGTGAAACAAGGGGTTAATAAACAATCAACGGAAAATAAACGGGGTAATTAATCCCAAAAATTAATTTTACTTTAAATTCAACAAGTATTACATTGTGAACCGAAAACACTCGCATTAATGCTTTGGTCAATTGAATCTATTTTCCCAAAGAACCGGGGCTTGTTTGAAGAACAAATCGGAAAGAATTTGACTACGGAATAGAGTTCAAAGTTAGTTTGCTGGCAAACTAGCTTTGAATCTCGTTCGGAAATCTGTCTCAAATTCTCTTAGAGATGTGAGAAAATTCTCCTCGAAAGTCGGCTGCGCACCGGTTTTATAGGGGAGCGTATCGTTCCCCACTCTGAATAGATGCGCAGTCTTTGATCAGGTTGGGAGTGTCGGAGAAATTCTGAACGAAACGAGGACGACTGACCTCAGCGAAGACAGAAGCTACTTATCTGCTTCTTAATCTTCGCCAACCGGTTAGTCGCCTCGTTACATGTTACAATTGCAAATACTTAGTTGTTTCTGTTCTAGAACCAGATTTGCCACAATCGAGATTAGCGGGGCTCTCATGGGTAGACGAAAATTTTGCTGATAATACATTGTAAACAAAGTATGTTGAGTTTAAACATAGTTTAACCGCATCTATAAATTTATTTTTTGGCAAGATGGTATGTTCTTTAATAAGTTCCCGTTTGTTGTTTATCAGATTTACTGCTACATATTGGAGTGTTGGTGTTTGTTTTAATAAAGCGCGAAACTGATGTTTAGCAATATTAATTTATTGAACACACAATAGTTAGTAATTAGAAGAATAATGGCGTTGGCGGGGTGCAGTTTACAGTTCAACTGCCGCGAAGTAAGTGAAGTTAAGCCTCCTTCTTTAGGGGTGGCTGGCTCACCCTTCGCTCCGGAAGAGCTCGTACAAGTGAAGGCGGTAAATTCAGATATGACTAATGTAAGTAAATGCATAACATGCCCTTGAAATATTCTACTTTCTAACGGAAAACATAAATTTTAAGAATACTATATACTATTTACATATTAATTACATAGTAAGTGAAAAAATTAAAAAAAAAAAACAGCCCTGCACACAGAAAATAACTATCCTAAATTATTAACAGAATCCTAATTACTAATGTCCTTTTCGTCTATTGGGAACACACACACCTTTGCAACTGCACGTTTTAGTTGCCCGCTTGAAGTTTTTTGTGTTACTACCCGCACTACACCATCATCACCTGGATGCACTTGTCCAACACGTCCCATTAGCCACTTCATCGGTGGCAAATTATCGTCTTTAACGACCACCAATGAACCTTCTTCAATGTTGGCAACCCTGTGTTTCCATTTTCCTCGTTGTTGCAGTTCCGTAATGTATTCCTTGGACCACCTACTTACACCTACACTTACCTGATAATAATATGAGTGGTTTCTTTTTAAGCTGATGATATTGTTTTTTAATGCCAAACACATACTGCTTTTTTTAATTTTATCACCTAAATTGTTGAAACTCCCAAGTTGCTAGGTAAAGACATTTTACCTCTATTATGTCGTCATCCTCAACAAGGCCTAGAATTATATTATGTATTTACTACAGAAATTTACAATATGATAATTATAATATACTGTCAGGGGAAGCTCCTAGAAAACAATGATCCAAACCAATCCACAAACCCGGCTTGACAACATTGAATGAAGTTTTATTTTCAAATAGGTTTATTGCGACTTGTTCTTTGCAGATCCCATACTCTGTGGCCTCCGAAAAAAAATTAAAGGTGTGTGTAATCTTCTTTTAATAACCCTTCCGAACATTGAATCTGTTAACCTGAGACGTCTTTCCGATTCGTAAACATTGTTACCAAACTGACCAACAGAATTATTCTGAATACCATCCCGCTCTTCTACATTCACCTAAAAAGTGTAATAGGCAAGGGAAAAGTTACAGTTAGTAGTTACCAGGCCGGCGAGCCCCACGGGGGGAGGGGCGCACAGTGGTTCATAGGCGGACTTAATTTTAATCAAAAACCATACTAGAAGGTTCGAAGTACTAGAATCAGTAAAAAATTTACATTAAACATGACTTACAATACGAATAACATTAGAAAAATCATGCAAAACCAAGCAAACACAATTTTCGCTTCAAAAATTACAAGGTTTTGGAATTTACCATTTCTAGAAACCTTCAGCATTTATGAAAAACAATGTATGGTGTTTTGTAGAGCATAGGTTTGAGTATCTAGAGCTAGACATACATAAATATACAACTTGCAGTGTTATATTTCTGTAGGAGGCAAGTTAGAAAAAAATGTCTATATTTTTCGTCGAATTTTATAAATTGAACCACTGTGGGGCGTAACAATATACTTACTTTTAATCCTTCTACTATTAGCCGACACTGCATGTGGAACATGTCAACATCTTCTTCTGGAATTTCCGCGTTAACGCCGTAATCAGTATTGGGCTCTCTTACCTTTGCTTTCTTTTTCGGTCTTTCCTTTGCTCGTTCCTCATTTGAGACAAGTCTTTTGCGTGTCCTACTGTCAGACTTCATCATGTTTCGATTGCAAATGTTGACCTGGATTGCGTTGTGCAACTCTTCTGTAAGGGCTGGAATGGCATTCAAATTTTTTATTATGATTCAAGCCAACAATTTCTATTCGTTTTTCATAAGAACCTGTTTGAATAAGGTTTAACCGTTTGCCCATGTTACACCGAGCCACAGTGTTCATAAGCCTATCTGCAATATTGTTGGTTTCATTTTCAATTAAGAGATGTGCCTTCCTTATTAATAATTCAAGGGATCCTAAAAATAGTTAATTTATTGATAAAACTGTACCTTTTGTTAAGCTTACCGTGTAGGTGATTATAAATCGAGGTAGCTTCTACTTTCTGATTGGTCTCCAACGTTATTGCAGATTCCTTCTCGGCATTCAGAATGATCACCATAAGCGCGATGTAAACCGTTTTTTAGATCCAGCGGAAGTAGGCTAACATTTCTTCCATTTTTAGAATGTTCGAATATGGAACATTTGGCTCTCTTTTGAAGTTTATTTTTCACTGCAGTAAGTAACTTTCGACCATTGATGCTTGTCTTTTTTAATATTATAAAGATGCTTCCCATAATTTTTTAGCGCATGGTTTGTGCACTCGATTTTGTTTATTTCTGATCCATACGGCACTTTCTCTGTTAATCTTATAAAGACACTTGAATCACCATCAGTGATAAATTTTCTGTTTCTTACGCCATGCACTTGCTCACTAAGCGTGAAACCCTGAACCGCCATATCCGCTTCTATAGCTGGTGCTGATTCGCTCCAATTCTTATAGCAGGTATGGGGTGTTAGTTGGATTTACGACTTTCACAATCGGTAACAAATGTTTTCACCAGTATTATATAACTGCACCCGCTTGCGTATTAGGGTTGCCTCTGGAGCACAGAACCTTAAGGTGTGTTTACACAGTGCGAGTAGCTTGCCTGGCGAGTAGGCAGCAACTGTCATGACAGTTGCTGCCTACTCGCCACCATGTACCTCGACTGTTTACACGGAGAGCTGAAAATGACAGTTACTGGTCAGACACCGAGAGAAGTTATTGACCGTAAATTTTTAATTTTTTTTGACACATCAGCCACCTTTTCTAATTCCATTTCTTTGGCTATACGTTCTAATGCCGCCTTTCTCACTGTCCTACTCGTCTTGACAGTAACTCACACTGATTCGTTTACACAATGACAGTAGCTGCAGGACAGTTACTGTCTATGCCAACTCGCACGCTAGCTCGCACTGTGTAAACACACTTTTAAGGTAATGCTGTCATTTGATTGGTCCTGTTCTAGTGGATTCATATGTTGTATTGCGCGCCAAATTTTAAATCGCAGTTTTGTGGTTCTATAAATTTGAGAGTAACAGAACTTCGCTGCAGCATAGCGGCATATTTAAATTTGTAATAAACTTTAATAGCTAAATTCAACGAAAATTCACAGTTTGCAAATTGTATTAGATAAAAAAAGTGTATACTGTAAATTAAAGGTGAACAAATTATATATTTATTTATTTTATTTTTATTAACATTATTGTTGCTGGTTATATCAGGAATACCGAGGTAGGTACAAAATAGAGTTGTAACGCAAAACTTACATGTTTTTTTAAATATTGCGACACTAGAAATAAAGATTAATAAAAACCCTGGTACTTATTTATCAATCATTTATTGATTGGAATAATAAACTACACACCTACATAAACTATAACCTATGGCTAATTAAGAAAGAACACTTAAGTTATAATCACAAAATACAAACAATAAACAAATAAACGTAAATGTGTACATATTAAATACGCCACTTTTCAATGACCAATCCCATGTATAGTAGCATTAGGCTGATTTTCTTTTATATTTTTGCTTGCGCCTCTTTCTTGCAACGGAAAGTGCTGGTCTTCCAGCAGAAACTCTGTTACAACCGCGAGAAGTATGTTTACGCCTACGAGCAATGGAAGTTGGTTGCACTTTTATAGCGCCCCCTTTTTTTCTTTTTAAGCATTTGCTAACATCGATTAAAAAATTTATAGCGTGCTGATCGTTGTCAATCTTGCCCATTTTCTGTTCAAGGATTATAAGGTGTTTATTCACAATTTCATTGTTAGGTAAAAGATTAGAGATTCGTTGTAATTGTAAGGAAATATTTTCAATATTTTTCTCAAATATTTCACCATCACATAATTGCTCATTATTATTATTATCAACAGGAGATAAAAAGGGAGTAGGCTTGGAGACCTTACTTGCTAATAAGCCGTTATTACCATTCGCACCATCATTATGATTATTCATATCTACTAATTTCAAATCTCGATAAAATTCGATGTCAGGGCAATGTTTACCCAACGCTAATTGTGCTAGTAATAATTTATTGCCAGGCTCCAAAGGTGGCGCATTGGGCAATAATGGACCATAATTTTTGTTTATTAAATATTGGTGTTTACAAAAAGCACCTTGTAAGCTCGAAGCACAGCTGCAGATTCCGATATTTGTATTGACAGTATAAATATTAGAGCTACTGCAACTTGGAACCAAAAATGTAGTGCTGTCTTTTTTAACAAATTTTGTCGATTTTCGATTTTTTTGAACATACGAAGTTTTAAAAAAGTAGTGTCTTTCCTGCTATTTGGAAAGTTTAGAATCCTCTTCTTAATATAATCTTAGTACTGCAATACTAATATAATAATAGTACTGCAATAGTCGACTAAAGCTACTGGGTTAAAAGCTTTAGTTCTCTGTAATATGATGTCCTTCATTATTCTCAAGGTAGCCTCTGAATAGTTATTTGTATTATGTCCTCTAGTAATGACACTATTTCTATGAAAAAGCACTCATTCTTCTGCAGTTTTTAAAGATTCTGATAATCTCCGTTGATATTTTATGGTTGTCTCAGACATCAGTTCTTCGACATATTTATCATATTCTTCTTTTGAAGAAGAATACATAATCTGAAAAACGTATAAAGTATATTGTCCTCATGTGCACCTTAACAATTATATACCGCTTTGAATTTTTTCATTATATCTTGTCTTTGTTGTGGAGAAATATTATTTTTATTGACCATCAACTATCTCCATTCAACCTGTGCAACGTGAAAATGGCACAACAATTGGCGGAATTGGGGCCAAACTAATCTTAGAGCATTCTCCTCGGCAGTCGAGTCATCTGTCATAAACGCAAGGGGCCACTGCAAGAGGATGGTCATTAGTATATTAATATAGCAAAAAATAACAGAAAAATACCTCTTTGCCACCAAATGTAGTTAAATTAAACTCCTTTATTTGACTAAATGCATTTACATAGCTTTGCTCACTTTGACCTTGATGTATAATAAAACAAATAGGTATAGCACCAGCTTTTGACGCAGTAAGGACCACTGTTAGTGTCGAATGATTCACATCAACACTACAAGTAGAATCAATGAATATAATTTCAGAATTTATTGACATTCTCAAGCGTCACTTTGTTGAAATCCATGATTATATAAATAATAAATATTAAATAAAATATCGATTTCAACGGGAAATAACAAGATTTATTCGCTTTATACGTATTTCGGCATCAAAGTGCCATTGTCAAAAGCTGTATAAAATATTATAACAAATGCAAAATATAGTAACTCCTTGATTCTATTATTTTAACACCGCGTGAAGCAGCTGGCCCCAGTCAACCCGTCCGAGGTCAGTGGCTTAGTGTTTTTTAAGATTTATTCGCTTTATAAAGCGAATAAATCTTCTTATTTCCCGTTGAAATCGATATTTTATTTAATATTTATTATTTATATAATTTCAGAAGCTTCATTTAGTTCCTGTGCTCTTTTCATTGTGGGTGTCACTACCAAAATTGACCATGGGTAATCTTCATGAATTCTCACAATCACATCTAAAAGAAACAGAAATTTAATAGTTTTTCTCTTCAAAATTATTTTAAATTTACCATCCTTCTTATAGTAGCTCCGTTCATTCTTAGAAATTTTAATGAACCACAAGTGTTGATGGGGTGATTGTGAATTATACTTCCTTTTATATTGCAAGGTAGAGGAGTTGCTAACTTTAAACATGGATAATTTTTTTTGGTTCCTTTATTAATTTTTTTAAATTTTGATATCTAAATATGCTCTACAGGTTGTGTTCCTCTTTGAATCACTGTTTCTTTTATTCTTTTTCGCATGCTGACACACAAACTGTTTGTGATAAATTAATCTGCAATTATTATAATATATTATATAAATAATAAATATTAAATAAAATATCGATTTCAACGGGAAATAACAAGATTTATTCGCTTTATACGTATTTCGGCATCAAAGTGCCATTGTCAAAAGCTATATAAAATATTATAACAAATGCAAAATATAGTAACTCCTTGATTCTATTATTTTAACACTGCGTGAAGCAGCTGGCCCCAGTCAACCCGTCGGAGGTCAGTCGCTTATCAGTGTTTTTAAAAAGATATTTATTCCAAAATCTTCAGTAAAGTAGAATCTAAGAGCTCAATTTGCTCATTCATTAAAGGTACATTGTTTTTTTTAAACACTGATAAGCGACTAACCTCCGACGGGTTGACTGGGGCCAGCTGCTTCACGCAGTGTTAAAATAATAGAATCAAGGAGTTACTGTATTTTGCATTTGTTATAATATTTTATATAGCTTTTGACAATGGCACTTTGATGCCGAAATACGTATAAAGCGAATAAATCTTGTTATTTCCCGTTGAAATCGATATTTTATTTAATATTTATTATTTATATAATCATGGATTTCAACAAAGTGACGCTTGAGAATGTCAATAAATAATATATTATGATTTTGTAAAAAGTTCAGAGTTTGGTTTAGGGAGCTGTAAATTAAATATAGTACGAGTATTATAGCTATGGATGTCTTTACGTATGTTAATAAATGGAAGTTGTTTATAAACAAGCAGCGACGTCTCGTAGGTATATGTATAAATTGAAAAGAGTCATAATTTTATTTTGAATGAAAAGTGGTTTGCAGGAATCTCTACATCCCTTATTGTTTAGAACTTTGATGACTTTTTGTTGAATTTTGAACAATTGATTTAAGAGAGTCAAATTAGAGTTTCCCCAAAAAGGTATTCCATATCTTAGGATTGATTAAAAAAGTGCGAAGTAGGCTTGACGACCTAGAAAGTTATTTAATTCCGTAGATAATACTTTTATGGCGTAATACGCTGACGCGAGTTTAGAACAAGTTTCAGTAATGTGATGATTCCATTTGTGGCCGTTATCTATCGTTATCATACCTAAGAATTTTAAATTTTCAGCGACTTCTATCTCAACAGAATCAACCTTAGTGTGGAATTTTGGAGTCGATGAGTTTGTACTGAAGATCACAGTTTTTGTTTTTTGCAGATTTAACTATAATTTATTTTGTATAAACCAGTTATTTATATTATTTATATCCGATGTAATTAATTGTTCCAATAGATTGAAATTAGTATGTTCCCAAGAGACCGTCGTATCGTCAGCAAATAAAGTAAAATTCCCCGCTAAACATGTTGATGTAACGTCATCAATATACAGTAAAAATAAGATACGTTATTATTGTCGTGGAAATGCCACATTCTCAACATTAGTTGAAAACGATTCCGTGACATTACAGATTTAATTGCATTTTGATAAAGAACCTTTCGCGGCCAATAAGATTCAATACTTGGATATTGACAAAGGCCCATCCAAAATAGGAAACCAATAAATTGTTTAGTCTCTGCAATATCGGTATCATGCCAATCGTGAATTCTAGCCTTACGAGCAGTTTCCTTTGCTTTGCATTGAGTAGCATACCTGTTGGTCTCTGTAGCCATCATTGTCAAGATCTCTTTATTTTCAAGTAATTCATAAAAGTCGTACGGACTTTTATTAGAATAGTCTTCATATGTTTCAGTTCTTACTCCAGTATTGGTTTCGGTAAACAAAAATGGTTTCAAATTCAGAAGTGTTACCAGATTCCAAATAAGATGTTCATCATCGACGTCGTCTATTGTCACTTCTACGGCGTCACTAGAAACACCAGCAGCAGAATCCATGATTACACTTTCAATTGTTTCCATTATCACATCATTTTCACTAGCAAGTAGCAACATTGGAGCAGCTTGCTCCAGCATTCGAGCAGGTGCTGTAGAATTATCAGAAGCATTTACATTGATATCAGACAATTTGTAACGCTTTGCTGGTGATTTTTCTCTAAAAGTCTCATCTGATTCTTCTTCGCTACTAGGTAAATACTCGTCAGATGTTTCACCAAACAGGCTTTTATCATCATCTTCGTCAGACAAAGCCTCCTAAAATGATAACAATTTTGTAATACCGCTCATTCAACACATCACCTCACACATAAGAACAAATTGTAACTGCTTTATGAAACTCCTAATTCTAGCGAAAAGCAACTCAATATGGTCTTGACTAAATCTATATAGAAATATAAATATCAAATAAAATATCGATTTTAACTGGAATAACAATATTTATTTTGCTTTATACGTATTTCGGCATCAATGTGCCATTGTCAAAAGCATATAAGATATGGGGAGTGCCTCCGTTGCCGGCGACGGCAACCTGAGAATTTGCACAAGTTCTATTGCATTTGTTGTTGCCAAAAGTACTCCAGTTTGAACAGGTTTCCATGCATTCGGGGGTCCAATTTTAAAGTTTAAAATAGTTCTAAGATTTCTTTCAGAAAACGAACGGGATCGGTGTATTTTTGAAGATTGTCTGTGCCTAGAGCCAAAGTTCTGGTACGGCTAGTCACAAATTTGAACCATTTGTGCATTGTTGAACAGAACCATGCCGTTGCAAGAACATGATCCCCCAAAAGTTTTTTTTCGGCACAGTATTTCAAAGCTGCGGCTGTATCACTATTCAAAAGTCTCAATGCCAAACCAACCTTCATTTTATCATAATGAGATGGTTTAGTGCGGCTTTCAGTTAGATTCATTTAGATCTTTCGAATCAATTCCGATTAGTGCACGGATATGTTCTATATCAACTACATTTGTTGGCAATGAGTACTTTTTAGTGAATGATAGTGGAATGATTATTTTTTGATCATTGTTTAGAAGCGAATTTAAATTTTCTTTTAAAAGATTATTTTCGGTTTTCAGTTGTTTGTTTTCTTTCCGCAACACATCAACTTTGCGAGTATAATCTGCTAATTTTGTTCTTATTTTATCAATAATCAGATATTGAAATTGGAGCAACAGAGGAACATGATTCAGGAGGGGATACTGAGTTGTAATCTGATAAAACAATAATTATGTAAATATTTATATTTAATAAACATGAAATGAACATTTACTTTCACATTCTGCACCTTCCATATCATCCAAAACAGGTATAGGAGTAGAAGATGGGATATTTAGTATTTCAGGTTGAGTGGGATGTGTTAAGTTGGAGCTCCAATGCATTTTAGTAGGTGTGACTGAAGAGCTAGTACCAGGAATAGCTAATAATAGAAACAATGTTTTCATATTACGTACATTTATTTTTAGAAGCCAATAGATATGTAAAGTCCTTACAAAATTAATTTCTGTATATTTTACTAAAATTCAATTGAAACATCATTTGTAGCTGCCTGAGAAAATAAGTACCTACTATGACATATTTTAATAACTTAATTCAATTAGATTCTATTCCAAAATTTCCAGTAAGAGTTCAATTTGCTCATTCATTAAATGTTTATTATGTTTTGTGTGTTTGCAAATTTCAAAAGCTTCCAAAATATTTAATTTCTGTTTGTCATCACAAAAGTGTAAAACTTTAATTGTATTATTAGATATTAATAAGTGATTGTGTTCTAATAAGTGTTTAACGTAATTTGATTTTTGTGTTTGTTTGTATTTGTAACAGTAACACCGAACCTGTACTTATCTAATATTGAAATTTGTATTTGTTTGACCTACCTCTATATACTGAATTACAATGTACGATTTTTCAATTGAACGCTCGTTACAGACTACAGTTTACTTACTTACAGTTACTTACAGTTTCATACTAAGTAATTCGGGTGTTTGGATGTTTTAACAAGCATATATTATTTTAGTGATTCATTTTATTGAACTTGGTAAACTCAAATGGTAAACTGTGTAGTTTAATCAGCAAATAAATAATGTGTTATTAATAATTAGTGAAACAAAGGAAAATGGTAGATGCAAGTGTAAAGAAGACAAAAAGATATCCTGGTGGTATGGGAAAGGTTTTCTAGGGGTAACCGGTTGCATGAATTTTTTGTATTTTATCATTGATTTACTGGTGGAAAAAAATATTTGTTAAATTCCTTGCACTTATGAACTTTAAAACAATATCTGGTCAAAAGCAATTCCATCCCAGCCATGAAACAGTTTGATTTGTATTGACAATTTTAATATCAAAATAGTAGTAAATTTAATTATATCTTACTTATGGCTCCAACCCTTGGCTTAGTGTATTGTAACTATTATCCTTTATTTGTCGAATAATTTATTTTCTTTGAATAAGAATTATTTTGGTGTTTTTGAATTATTTTGTGAAAAATGGTGTATGCCGTTAAAATTACCAACTCAAGGGCACGTATGTGCAGGTTGCAACGGAATGAAACGCCAATCATATACCAAAAAAGGGAGTTATAGTAGGTTACGGTTTAGATGCCATGGTTTGCTGATGACGATTAGAAATTTATAGCCATTTATTAATGCTGGTTCAAATATCCTGTTCCTCACTTACCAATATCATAATTACACGCAGCGTTCTGTTTAATACCAAGGTGTAAATGGAGTAATGCAGCAGGTTTGAGCCTCAAATCTTTCGTTTTGCTAAATCTCATACCCACATGAAAATCGTTTCGGCAAAAATGTTGCTAAATAAATATGTCATTATTAGTATTATAATATTATAAAAGGATATATTAATCAATCACATACTCGCAGATCTGTGTTAGACAAAGAGGATCTACCCAACATGCCAACCCATTTTTGGGATACATTTTTGATGCCTACGAAGTTGATTGTTAATATTATATGGTTCGTAATCTGATGGTATTATATGTACTATACCTGTTGGAACACTAACCAGTTTCACTCCTTTCTTTTTAGTATTATTGCTACACTTTGGGACACAACAACGAGCAACCATTTCAAAACTATGTGAAATGAACACTAAAATAGGTATAGATTTAGATTTAAATACCGGAACCAAGCACTTTATAACTCTTGAACTTAATTAAACAACATGAAAAACACAAAAAATAATAAGTCTTGATTCAAATCAATTCAAATTCAAAGTAAATAACGAGATTGCGCGGGCGTTCTTAAATTACTTCTAACTTGACAGCAAGAACTGACAGGTTGACAGTGACATTGTCCCAAAATTAAAAGAGACAGAAGGTGTATATCTGCACCGTTGGCGGTACCTTATAAATAAATTAATTTAGTGACCTTAGGGGATATTAATTTTTGTTTGAGATTCCAAATGGATCGGGATGTTATAGCGAGCCAATTCAGGCTACATGTTCTCCAATATTATTGTATTAGCTGGTGCGCGCCATCTCTAGGAGAAGAGCGTTGCTGGGCTGCTGGCTTGGGTATCGTTTCCGCCTATATGTGGTATGCCGCGGGTGATAGCCACGCATGTATGAAGGGTTGCGGTATGCGCGTGTTACAGGTTTAGTTAAAATACATAAACCTAACATTCCTATTAGACCTGTAGTTTCATACATACATGCACCAAACCACATGCTAGCTAAAACATTAAATAATATAATTAATAATTTAGGATACATTTCAAAATATTCAGTTAAAAACACTTCTGAATTGATTAATAAATTAAGTAACATTAGCTTACCACCACTATGTAAAATAGTAGTTAGTTTTGATGTTACGAGTATGTTTTCACAAATACCCCCACAGAAATCGGCGATGGACAACTGTGCGAGGTTAATTACCCTAATTAGGTTCTGGAATTTTGCACTGAAATAAATAGGGACAACTGCGCGAGGCAAAGATAACGATCGATAATCTGTAACTTTAACTAACTTTGTATAAAGAAATATAAACCGTAATTGCAATTTCTCAAGATATATTTATTAAGATACTAAAAAGAATGTGAAAATTACAATAATAAGCATTATAAACTTTACAAACATTATTAGTTATACATAGGTACTAAAGAAGTTGAACATTACAATATAATAGCTAAATATATTCTACATTATATAGTAGGCATCTATGTTATAATTAAGTTTTATCGAAATAGTGTGAAACTATTTTAACAAAGTCAGAGCGCGGATCGATTTTTTTCTTTAAAAAGGTTGAAATAGTAACTAAAAATATGGGAAAAGGTACCATTAAGTACCCACAGAACTTTTTAAAAACTTTAAAACAAATAAAAAATTTATTATTAACTATATGACATACAATATAAACTTTCATCATTCTATAAAGAACAATATAATATAAATCAATATCTAAATATGTTTAGGAAGCAATTTTGACATCATCAAAGCCCTCCGCTTGCTCAACTCTTTTTCTAATTTATCCGCCTTTCTTTTCAGCGTATTCTCTTCCTCTCTTACTTTCTCTGCGGACTCCAAAAGTACTTGAGAAACGGCAATATTTTCAAAGCTTTTATGTTTGTAGCCCATGTCCATTTTTGTTCTCGCTTCTCTAGTTAAATTGTCTGCAAGTTGTGTTTTTAAACTAGCATTCAATTTTGTTTCTGTTACTTCGATTTCTAATTTACTTATTGTAACAGTCTCGCTTCTCATTTTTTGAAGTTTCTCCTTTTCAAGAAGCCGTAGTTTATCTTGTTACTCTATCTTTGTAGCTTCCTCTCTCTTTCTTTTTTCATTTTCAAGATATTGAGAATATGATTTGGCAGCACCTAACCCCAAATTCAGCAATTCCTTGGAGAAATGTATTAGCTCTGGCCTATTTTCATATTGTTTCATGCCACTAATAATATTAAGTCGGGCATTCAGCATTCTTGCTGTCATTGAAGACTTGTCATCTGTAAGGACTCTTCCAGATTGAGAAAATCCTCTTTCTACTTCAGCATTTCCGTGCGGTAAGGTCAAAGAACATTTTACAAGAGTATTTATTTCACTTTTATTAAATATTCTATTTAAAAATTTTCCATGCATTCACTTTAAGGTCACTTGTTCTACAATACAGTGCTAAAGTTTGCTTGTTATTTTAAAGTTTTAAATAAATTCTTTACTTAAATAATTTTAATATCACATAAAAATGATATAACAATAGTTATGTGGCGTGTTAATTCCGCCACAAAATTACTTTTTATTAAACAAATTTATATTTTTTAACTTCTTTCATCATTTCAAGGTAAGAACCTTTTTGAGGAATTTTTTTCGATTTCACTAATTCTTACTTAATTTTACAGATTGTATTAATTTATCATTACTGATGAAGACTTTTGAATAAGTCGAAATATATTTAATTTTTCATCACCTTCATACAACTGCTTGTTTTATTTATAATATAATATGGCTGCAACATATTTCTCAGAAATTAATAATTAACACTTTCATCAGCCTTACTTCATCGTCTTATTTATATTTATTTCACCGTATTTCATTTCGTCTGTTGCCAATTTCGTTGAAAATATTCTTGCCCAAAAGCTATCAATGCGTTCATCCTTTGTAATTACATAATCTTCATCAAGTTGTAACAATTTCCATTGGTCCATAAGTTTATCTTTGTCTATATTAACAGCGCCGGGTAAAGAATTTGCTATACGTATAATATCCTTTAAACTCCAATCTTTTTTTATATTTTGAATTGTACAATTTGATTTGCAAGATCCGCTGATAAATCCTCTTCATATTTTTGTACTGATATTAAAGCGGATTGATCAAGCTCTCTTTATGTTAATGTGTTTATATTTTGAGGAATTAAGCAAGAAAATATAATTGAAATTTCATTTAAACATTGAAACCGTATTTTTAATTGTGTAATTACAATATCCAACGTTCTAATAAAGAATCTGCGTTTCAAAATACTTTTTTACATCTGATAATAAACTTTCGTCCAAGCTTAATTCGTCTGCAAATTTTAGAACTTTCCTTCTTTTCCTCTGTTCAAATACAGGCATTCCCCAAAATTTTGGTGTATTCTCTTTTAATACCTCATCAAAATTTGATCTCATCTCTTTTAATGTTCTTAATGCAGATCCAAGTAAATTTGCAGCCTGACTAAGCTCACATTTAGGTGATTGTAACAGAAGAGATGCTGCGTTTAGTGAGTTTAAGATTTTAGCTTCAAATGTTAGAATTACCATAACATCGCAATTTTGAAAGTCCTTATATGCACTTTCCGCAAAAGGTTTGCTCTGAAATTCAGTGCATCTCATGCAGCGTTGTTATGTTTAAAACAAAATGTTTAAAACAAAAGGACCTGTTTAAAAGGGTTTTGTTTTAATCATTTTTTAAATGTGTTTAAAACAAACATTTAATTTGTATGAGTTTTAAACACGTTTCTTCGATGCACAGTTGCGACGACCTAGCTCCCCTAGCTTATGGAGAAGGTGTCCCAGAATTTATTTGTGTCAGGGATAGCTCTCGACTGCGATACCTGGTAAACGGTTCGGTTCTGGAGTTCTTCACATCGATTTCTGGAATTCTTCAAATCGGTCCTTGCTCCTTCCTTGAGGTCCCTGTTCGGGCGCCATGCGACGACCTAGCTCCCCTAACTTATGGAGAAGGTGTCCCAGAATTTATTTGTGTAAGGGATAGCTCTGAGTACCCAGGGTTCGTTGAACTATTGAAAATGAAATCTACGGATCTCAATAACAAATTTATTTACAGGAATATTTACAGGATAAAAAAATAAACAGTATTAAATAGAAATCAAAATTAACTGTAATTATACAGGGTGTCCGTCTTTCGAAGCTAAGCATGGGGATCTAGGTTAGCTTTCGAGATACGAAGTCTGTTAAATGGAGGCAAAGTTGCGTATTTTAATGCTGATCAATAATCTAAAAAGAAATTTGACCTACGACGTTTAGTTTAGAAAATATAAAAAAAAAATCAAAATTCCCGATTTTTGTTTTTCGCTGAGTAAACGAAAACAACTGAAACTACGAATTTTTAATTAAGACATTTTTAAGACACTTTTTTACGAGGAATCTAAATATGCTATTGTTTTTCTCATGTCGTTTAAAATAGCCAACGTGCAACAATCTATTGTCAACTTTTGTTTTTCTTATGGATGCCATATTGGATTTTTACATTTTTGAATGTAACTTTTTTTTCTGATTTCAACCATGTATGACACATAATACTTTAGCATGTGTTTTTGCCTACAATTTCAAATTATCCATTTTTACTCAGAGTGCCATGGAAACAAAAGTGACAAATTTGTTTTTAAAAAAAATTCTGATTACGAATTTAAGTCATAAGGACATAAAAGGTTATTGTTTTGGCTAATTCTTAGAATTTTATCGGTTTAGCTGAACCAGGAGTTAAACACGAACTGAAAAACCGGACCTAAAGAATTAATTGTCTCTGTTCAAAGAAAAACAATACTTAAATATTTGTTACTATCCCGTTGTGCTTTCGATTAAAGTTTAATAGCCATTCATAACAAATTTAGTCGTTACTAACGCGCAACTAGTTTAGCCAGGATCAAACCCTATACCTAGGATTATGAATAGGGTTTGATCCTGGCTAAACTAGTTTCGCGTTAGTAACGACTAAATTTGTTTATGAATACGGCTGTTAGTTTTTAGTATTTACTATAATTTTCTGTTTTTTAATTTTTATTCTCTTGTTTCAACATAAATCATAATAGTTGATAATAAAGTTTTTTATAGCCCACTATTCTTCTTGTAAAACTCTTATTTCTTTCATAAAATTAGCCAAAGCAATAACCTTATGACTTAAAATTAAATTTGTAATCAGAATTTCTCTTTAAAACAAATTTGTCGCTTTTGTTTTCATGGCACTCTGCTTAAAAATGGATAACTTGAAATTGTAGATAAACACAAAACCTAAAGTATTATGTGTCATACATAGTTGAAATCAGAAAACAGAATTACATTCAAAAATGCAAAAATACAATATGGCGTCCATAAGAAAAACAAAAGTTGACAATCGATTGTTGGCTATTTTAAACGACATGAGAAAAACAATAGCATATTTAGATTCCTCGTAAAAAAGTGTCTTAATTAAAAATTCGTAGTTTCACTTGTTTTCATTTTATCAGCGAAAAACGAATATCGGGAATTTTGATTTTTTTTAGATATTTTCTAAATTAAACATCGTAGGTCAAATTTCTTTTCAGATTATTGATCAGCATTAAAATACGCAACTTTGCCTCCATTTAACCGACTTCGTACCTCTTAAGCTAACCGAGATCCCCATGCTTAGCTTCGAAAGACGGACACCCTGTATAACAAAAATAAAACAACTGGAAATTAAAAAGAAGTTAATTAAAATTTTCTAATTTATTACGGTTTCAAACTTCCGAAACACCGGGAACTGATTTGTTTTACAGGGTTCTGCAATATAACGGAGAGTGATTCAAAAGTGTGCCGATAGGCGTCACACTAAGAAGGTGACTTTGATTCGGACGGTAATGAAGTGACTTTAAAGTTTAATGTAAAATAACCAAAATGTCGGTCAAAACAATTAAGAGTTACTGGAAATTATTTAGGCAATCAGAGTGCTCAAACAACAGGGAACGGAGTTAATAATGTATCTGTGAAGTGTCTTTTCGGTTCAGGTAAGTAAAATTTATGCAATTCTGGGTTACTGGTATTTACAAATAATTTTTACTCAAAGGGGTTGGTCTGAAGGACCCAAAATCCAGTCTTTGACCTAGAGGGTTCGGTCGGGAATCTCAGGACACTCGACTGTTGGATTCTGCTTGTTCTCCTCGTTTCACATACAGAATTCCAACAGCCCAGGGGTATTTCGGGAAGGTAAATTCCGATCGGTTTAGGTTATTCAAGGCAGCTAGCTACTTGTTGTATAAACATATGCTTGCCAGGAAGCTCACCCTTGCAAAGGTACTTGTTACTGAAATGTCACATATACCCTCACAAGAGTTCACTATACTACGGGAACGGAGTAGGTTGGGATAAATTCAGGGTACTCTAGGCCAAATAAAACTGAATTACTTACGGGTTGTAAAATATTGCACTTTACAAAATAACTGAAGGAATTGACTTTCAAAAGTAAATTACGGTAAATCGGAAAAGCAAAACAAACTTGGACTTTGAAAAATATTCACTCTGGTTTCGGATTAAAATTGAACCAACTTTGACTCGGGGTCTCGGAAGTGTTAAAGTTAAATTTTTAATTCGAAATCGGAAAATAAAGTTTGAATGTTCAAGAATTCCTTGCGGAACTCGTGGCGGATCTCTCCGCTGCAACGCTCTGCCGCGCCTTTTAACCGCCGAGCTCGTCCGTCCTCGGGCTCTTCGACTGCCTGCGCGGAGAACGACGCTATCTTAGGGATGTGAAAAATGGCATCTTGTATACGACGCACCAAATTCCACACCCTAAGAATTGCGTCGTTACACAGTTTATACAGTTTAATGCCAAATTTGTGTCGTTTGCTTTTGATGAATTCCTTGAAACTTAGGCGTACTCTAAATGATACCAGTGTTTCATCGATGCATACAGTTTCATTTGGTGTTAGGGGACGCTGACAATTTTCAACCAGTTTATCCAGGAGCGGTGATACTTTTTGCAATCTGTCATTGGGTACGTTTTTATTGTCGTGGAAATGCCACATTCTCAACATTAGTTGAAAACGATTCCGTAACATTACAGATTTAACTGCATTTTGATAAAGAACCTTTCGCGACCAATAAGATTCAATACTTGGATATTGACAAAGGCCCATCCAAAATAGTAAACCAATAAATTTTTTAGTCTCTGCAATATCGGTATCATACCAATCGTGAATTCTAGCCCTGCGAGCAGTTTCCTTTGCTTTGCATTGAGTAGCATACCTGTTAGTCTGTGTAACCATCATTGTCAAGATCTCTTTATTTACAAGTAATTCATAAAAGTCGTACGGACTTTTATTAGAATAGTTGTCATAAACAGTATTGGGTGATTACGAATAGCCTAATATAAAAAGAAAAAAACAGAAAAAACCCTTTGGCTGCATGGCCCAGCTTTTTTTTAACATTGCGGCAGCCAACGTGTATGTAATGTTGCATTTCTGCAACATTAATTACTATGGTGTAACAGAGAGAGAGAGAGAGAGAGAGAGATCAGTAATTCTGGAACACACCACGATGGTCGAAAAAGGAGTAAGGAGATCTGTACGACTGGTTATCCGACCACCTAATTTTAATAATAAAAATTCGTTAAATTTAGACGAATTTTAACTAAAAGCTGGTCAAAAATACTGAATTATTTATTTGACAAAAAATATATTGAAATGTAAAGAAATGGATATACAGGGTGATTTTAAAATGTGTCGCCAAACTTTGAGGTATTATTCTGCGCACCATGACAAGTAAAAAAGTTCATATAGACATGTGTCCGAAAATCGCGCGTTTCCGAGTTATGCGCAAGTTTTGATTCGTCGCAATAGTGCAAAATGTATTTAAGTAAACTTTAAAAAATATTAAAGTGGCTGGAATACTTGTTGTCAAAATTAAACAAAAAGAGTGTTGTCTATGCCAAAATATACACAAATGCAGAATTAGCAGACATGCATTTTATGTATGGTTGCTGCTTACCATAATTTTCTGGAATATGAACTCCCAGGCCTTTTAGATGATGTGCAATTACGCCAAAGGATGTGGTTTATGCACGATGGGGCTCCACCACATTTCCTCACACTTGTGAGGCAGCACCTATTTCAAGTTTTAAGCGAGCAATTGACATGTCGAGGTTGGCCTATTCCATCACCAGACTTTAATCCGTTAGACTTCTTCCTCTGGGGATATTTGAAAAGTCTCGTGTACACGACCCCAATTAATACAGTATAGGAGTTAAAGTGTTAACGATGCCTGTCAGACTATTAGAGGAATGCCAGGCGTCTTTGAAAGAGTAAGGCGGCCATTGAGGCGTCGATTAGACGCCTGCGTGGAGGTGGGAGGTGGACATGTCGAACATTACTCTGAAGTGTTTAACATCATTTAATTAAAATCTAATTGTTATCAACTTACACGAATAAAGTTTAATTTTGTCTAACAAGGTTTCAATTTCCTAAATACAAGAATTGCTCATAACTCGGAAACGCGCGATTTTCGGACACATGTTTATATGGGCTTTTTTACTTGCCTTGTTGTGTTTTCTTTCGATAAGCGGTTCGTCAAAAAACGCCAAAACTTCTGAAGGATATTGTATAAAATTTTTTACTGATAATTTTTTCATGGTAGATACCAGGGGATCAGATGATACAAGAAGATTACGAAATATATCCTCCATGTTCTGCTTTCTAGAAAATTTTCGAGAATGAAATTCTCTATATCTTTTAACATCCTTATTTCTTGATTCCTGGGCTTCTTCGCCAAGTTGTCCGATTGGAATCATGAAACAGGGAATAATTTCTGAACAGTGGATTAATATTTTATGAACGGATGTTGGCATGTTGTACCACGGATACAGTTTAACATACAGTCTAGCCGTATTCTGACAATAATCTTTAAAACTATCGATATTTATGGTTTTTAGCTGTTCTAGAATCTTCCATTTTAAAGTGTTCTGTATTTATAAAGAGATCTAACTTTTTTAAATTAAGGATAAATCGTTTCGTACCATTATGCTTTGGTACCAAAAAAATATTAGACAAAAACTGACCGTCACAGAGTTTGCACCTAGATATAGCTCCTAGCTGTAAAAACTTAAGGCTGGAGTTTACACCTTGAAATATACCCCATTTTATGCACATTTTGTTCCAATTTTTCAGAGCCAATTTTAAAGTAGGAAGGGCGGGCGAAATTTTTTTCTTATTATTGGTGTTTTATCTGTCTACCCATAGAACGTTTTTTTTAATTTCTAAAAAATAACTTTTCAGCATTAAAAAATGTACAACTCTATTTTACTTTAAAATTTTCAAGTAGTATTTACAAAAATATGGATATCGAGAAATTCTCTTTATGAATAGATAGATATAACCACGCTCTTTCAAATGCCAGAAGAATTTTTTTTCTAAAATGCAAATTAATTCGGAAAAAATGGAAATAAAATTTTAGAAATATCAATATAATTCACCTTTTGCAATTTAGCATATAGGCAACACAACTAACAGGACCATTAACTGTCAATGGAGCCAATACACAAAAGACGAATTATAACGGATTACAACTTTCTACTAGGTATTGTTGTTTGACAAAAAAAAATTAAAATAATATAACGACAAAATCTATATTCAATACAGTAAATTCATTGTTCTTTATTGCATTTATCAATTTTGGTAACGTCAGATGAATCTGAAATATTTAAAAATATGAAACAAAATTCCAAGGCAAGCATTATTCTTGTTATTGTAGGTATGCAACTTTCCATACATCAAATTCGATTTTGCTTTAAGTAAATGCCAGCCTTAATTACAACCAGCTGCATTTCTTTCTGCTCCGACTCTGTTCGAGTGGGTCAGGTGGCAATTTAGTTTGCCATACCGGTCTGACAAAAGGGATTTTATACCCTTGTATGCAATACAGAATAAGCGGATCGGATGTAATTGATTCCCACTTATTAAAAAAGAATTTAAGTCTACCTGCTACAAAAAAGGGGTTATGCTTAATCTTTCCAGGAGCTTTGCTGCTTCTGGGGTTTTCTTGCTGTCTGATTCTTGAAAGACTGTCTGCCCAGCCGAGGATTTCTCTGGTTTTGTCTGGACGAACCTTTCCAGTTTAAATTCCTTCCCCAAGATGTACTAGGCGCGCTAAAACTGGGACACCCCTTCTCCGTTGGTCTTTTCTATGCCAACTTCTTCAGGGTTTTGCTAGATTTTTCAATCATTTGTGCGTTACGTAGTCGTTCACTTAGGTTCTCCCCGAAGAGCCAGCTATCTAAAGGATCATTATCCGCTACTTCCTTGACCGTTTTATTTAGGCTGGTTGTTAGGATTGTTCTTCTAGTCTGCGAGTCGTTGTGATGCAAGTCGCACATTAGTCGCCCTGCGTCACTCAGCAGTTCTACTAGGGGCACTTTGTTTACCCCCTCCTCTTGATACTTTGATTCAGATAAAAGTAGGAACAAGGCTTTCCCGATACTTCAAAGGCAGGCTACCAATTGGGTTTGCTTGTCTCTAATTCGTTCGTCCCTTTTAATGTGAGCCTCTGTCAAGGCTCCAGCAATTTCAGCATTGAGGTTAGGACCCTTAACTAATAAACAGTTATCCCTAGGGGAGGGGGTTCCTTAATTAAACTCTCCCGTGTTTCTGTAGACAGTCCAGTTTTTAAATTTTTTTTCCGATCGAGAAGAAATATCCGTATGCAGGTGTCGCCAATCACTGCTGCATTTATATTTTTTTCATGAAAAGTTGAGGGTAATCATTATCTTGAAGTATTTGGTAAATGTGTTTTTATTGGTTGAGTGGAATTTTTTATCTGAAAGTAAAATAGCTCTATCTACTAAAGAATTTATGATACTGATTTTATATTGAGGAGAGGTATAAGAATAGACATTAATGTAACGTGAGGTTTTAATGTTTGTTTAATAGTGTAAAATTCATTAATGACGATGCTTTTTATATGTTGTGAAAGTGTTACAGTTTCGACAGCAGCAGATATCAACGTTTCAGAAAAAAAATCGGCACTATGGAATAGTTTAGAAAATGGAGAAGATAAAATTATGGATCAAAGTATGTTTGGCTATATCATTAAACAAAAATATTTAAAATCGTAAAATCCTAATGTTAAAATAAATACAGGGTGATTCAAAAATGGCGCATAAGCTCTTCAATACGTTGTTGGGAATAATAATTGCAGTGTAGGAAAAATAGTAAAAAAATTCTTAGCCGTAAATTTGCTGAGAAATGAAGAAGTTAAGTTGAGAACTCAACTTGGAATACATGTGGATTTTGAAACTTCTCATCATTTCATATAAATAATTTAAGTATTTTTTCATAGTGGGTAATAAATAAAATGCTCATAACACCTCATTATCCTGAAATATTAGCTTTCAAAATTGATATTTTTGTACCAAGTTGTTTGAAAAAAATATGTGGCAACGATGTTTGAAACTTTTAATACGCTCACTATGTAAATGAAAGGAAATAAAAGCCATTCATATACTACATAGCTGCACCCGTGTTGCCAAATCTACAACTTACTTCTTCGTTGTTAACTACAAAAATGTAGCAGCTAAAATTTTTTTATGATTTTTCTACAGTTCAAATAACCGTCCCCTACAACGTACTGAAGAGCTTATGCGCCATTTTTGAATCACCCTGTATAGCACATTTAATTTTATTATTGGCGTCATTTGAACCGCAATCATTTTACCTTTCAATTAATACCATTACCATTCCTATAAGTTGAATAGGCCAGCAGGTATCAGCAGAAACGTTCAATACAATTTATTTTAAATCCCTAAGGCCCAATTGCACCGATTACACTTAAATAATAAGCGTCACTTAGAAGTTTAATTGCCATGGATACAATTCTTAGTGACAATTGTATCCATGGCAATTACATTTTTAAGCGACGCATATTATTTAAGTGTAACCGGTGCAGTTGGGCCTAAGTACACCTTTCAGACCGACCACCCGGTATAATATATTCTTACCACTAATGTTATGTCCTAGTAAGTCTTGCACTTTTATTTCACAGCAGTTATTCCGTATCTTTGGTATATCTTGTTCATTCATAAATCTTCTGTCTGGGTGACTTGTATTTTATCCGATTCGTTACTTTCTCTAACAAAAATACTCTCCCACATTTACACCACACTTGCTTATAGGCTCCTTCCTTCTTCCGATCTCTAGATAATTTGTATAAGTAGACATTGCGTTTTGTCAGTCTCGTTGATATATACTTCCTTCTTACCGTACTTTCTTTCCTAAAGCACCTACCGAAATTTTTCTTGCACTGTAACACATATCCTTTTGTGATATTTCTAGTAAAAGATTTGTTGCTGTAGACTGTTTCACCCCTTTAGTGCGATTTTACCCGACAGCATTTGTTTATGTCGTTGTAGAGCGAAAGCATCTTTTGTGGTTGCGGAGCACACACTACACGCTGTCGCCATTTTAAATTATAAAAAATACTTAAAAAACAATAATATATCAAAAATTATCGGTTAAGAAATTTATTGGAAGGATTTCATTGCTTCCTTATACATACAACCTCTCCAATTTTGGGTTCTGTATTTCTTCTTGTTCTCTCCCCCTCTTGTTTTCTTTTTTATTTGTAATTTTTCCTTGTTCACCTTCTGCTTTATCTTCGATTCCTTTTTCTCTATCTCCTGTTACTTGTTCCTCACTCTCTATTGCTCCTTTATTTTCTTTTTCTTCATCTTTACTTTCTGCTTTTGCATGATTCGTACCTTCATCGGCATTTTCTTCTACGTTTTCTTCGTCTACGTGCTCGTCATCAGTAGCAGGTTCAGATGCAACATCACTGTTCGATTCCTCTTTATAACAGATACGACACAAATACTTCTTCTTCGTCAGGAATATCCATCCTATGTGCCTTTGGTACGCACAATTTGTGAAAAGTTTTAGCACATTCATCGCAACGTTGTTCATATTTTGATCTTATCATCTTCAAACAAACATGGCAGGTTTTTTTTATTTTTTTTGCCCATCGTTTTTTTTACACTAAATTGTTTAGTCGATTTTGCTCCTTCGTCTTGCCCCTTTGTTCCTTTTTTTCGGGTTTCTTATTCCTGTAGGTATATCGTTTTTTTTTTGTTTATAAATTTCAAAAGCTTCCAAAATATTTAATTTATTTTTGTTATCAGAAAAGTGTAAAACTTTAATTGTATTATTAGATGTCAGGTGTGATTTTTTTCTAATAAATGTTTAGCGTAATTTGATTTATATGTATGTTTATATTTGTAACAACGGATATGTTCTTTTTGCCTAATATTGAAATATATAGGTCAAACAATTAGAAATTTCAGTATTAGGCAAAAAGAACATATCCGTTGTTATAAATATAAACATGCACACAAATCAAATTTTGCTAAACATTTGTTAGAACAAAATCACACATTAACATCTAATAATACAATTAAATTTGTACACTTTTCTGATAACAAAAATAAAAACATTCTATACTGTCTTTTCAATGCTAAAGACAAAATTAATGATTTGCTAAAATCAGGTATTTATAAATTAAATTGTTCACATTGTGATTCAGTATATATAGGTCAAACAATTAGAAATTTCAGTATTAGGCAAAAAGAACATATCCGTTGTTACAAATATAAACATGCACATAAATCAAATTTTGCTAAACATTTGTTAGAACAAAATCACACATTAACATCTAATAATACAATTAAATTTTTACACTTTTCTGATAACAAAAATAAATTAAATATTTTGGAAGCTTTTGAAATTTATAAACACACAAAAAACAACGTACCTTTAATGAATGAGCAAATTGAGCTCTTAGATTCTCCTTTACTGAAGATTTTGGAATAAATATCTTTTTAAAACACACTGATAAGCGACTGACCTCCGACGGATTGACTGGGGCCAGCTGCTTCACGCAGTGTTAAAATAATAGAATCAAGGAGTTACTATATTTTGCATTTGTTATAATTTTTTATATAGCTTTTGACAATGGCACTTTGATGCCGAAATACGTATAAAGCGAATAAATCTTGTTATTTCCCGTTGAAATCGATATTTTATTTAATATTTATTATTTATAAAATTATAAACAGTTTGGAAGCTTTTGTAAATTTATAAACACATAAAAAACAGTATACCTTTAATGAATAAGTTAGATGGAACTAAATTTTATTGCAAACTTACATTTACATTATAATAAATAATACACTAAAGTAAAAGATATTTTATTTACTATAATATTACATAATTCTAATTATGGAATTAATTTTATTCTGTTTTAAAATTTACAAGGTTTCGAAAGTTTCGTCATGTAATCTGTTTCTACGAGGGGTTACAATTTTCCCACCCGTACTATACTTTGTTTAACCAAGATATGCCACTAGGCTCTGCCCCTTGAACGTGACGGATCTAAAGCCAGTTTCACATGGTACATGCTACAAATACTTAAAAGCGGGAAATTCAAAAACTATTCATTTTTAATTTAATTTTTTTTTTCATTTTAAATGATAACACTTCTAGTGTCAGTATATGAGATTTAATTTTTTCTATAATTTATAAAAGAAAAACGAAAAAATAAATACACTTTGATAAAAATTTTCAAATTATTTCTATATTAATGCGATACAAAATTTAATTATGTCAACATAACTCATAAGCAATACAGCATTAGGTATAATATTTTATTTAATATTTATTATTTATATAATCATGTATTTCAACAAAGTGACGCTTGAGAATGTCAATAAAATAATAGATAGTATTTACAATGGAGTCATGAAAATTATTTAAATAAAATTAGTAACGACAAACATGTTGCTGTTGGTGCAACACTTAATACTTAGTCCGATTCTGATTCGGATGAAGAAGAATCATCTCCCACGTTAATAATCAGTGGCTCCACTATCCATTATATCATCAAGCCGCCACAATTTTTCTTCTTCGCCTTGCGTATGACGAATGACGTTTTTCCAATTTTCGTCAGAAACATTTCCAACAGCTTGTGTAAACAATGGATGGAAGTCTTTCATTTTGGACATAGTATTGTTCCTCGCGACTTCCCCTTTTATTTGCCCCCAAATTAATTCAATAGATTGAATTCACGAGTTGGACAAGGAAATAATTACTAATTAATCTTCTCAATGCCTTTTTAAGGAGGTTGCAGGCAATATTGCTCTTGCCGTGGAAGGCGAAGGCTGCGTTTCAACCTGTAATTCTCCAGCGTTAGGAACTGCAGTTTCTTCATACCCTTTCGATTGTTCTACCTCTAAAACACAGAAAATTACAACAATTACATTGATTATTAAATATAAATTGCTTAGGTACTATTTCGCGATTCTTATGTTTATAAATAAATGTTATCATCTTACCGTTACTAAATATTTAATTTAAATCTGGCTGAATGTCTAGGTTTAAATTTTCGAATTTTTTGAGAATGTTGCAGCCAATTTTAATAATGAAAAATAAAGAAGTTTTATTTATAAGTGTGAATTCATAAATAAACGATTTAGCGAAGTTAGTTGTATATATATTTCGGCTTTTTTTAAAAAGCCTTCTTCAGTACAAAAATAAATATTAGAAATTTTTAAATAATTTTACATAGTTTGTAGTAGATCTGAAAACAATAAAAAGAATATTGATAGTAAGTACATTTTAAATTAATACAAAAATTTTTTTAAGACAATATAGAGAGAATGAAACGGATTAAGTCTCTCAAAAATAATAGTATTAATAAAGTAAAATAATTTACCTGAAGGACGATTTAACACTGCAAACTCATTTTAATATAAAATACATTATTAATAACTTTGGGAGTGGTGGAAGTAACACACCACGGCACTATTTTGAACATTTTAAAGAAAATTTCTATTTTAATAAAATTAGCAAATAATGGAAATTTTATTTCTTAAACTTTTCAAGTTCAGTACCTTCACGTGTAAGGTCTGCCAGTAGAGTGACAAAGGAAAGAATGCGCATACATAAATATTTGAAAACTTTCCATATTGAAACATTTATCAAATACCGTTACTATTATTTACTCCGAATTCTGGTACGTGTTTAATCCCATCAATGGTAATTGTACCTATGATGTCCCACAAAATATTGTCAATGTCTGTTAAGGGTTTTTCTGGTGGACCGCCTCCTGTTTACATAGTCGTAACTTTTATAAGTCGTGCCCTTTTGTGGACGCTTGACTTCCAATTGTTATTTCTCTCCTTTTCTTTTACAATTATTTGCCCTGCCGACATTCTCACCTCCGGTTCCAGACTATCATCCAGGGCACTGATTTTCTTCCGTTCGTCCTCAAATTCCACTTCTGTTCGAGTGCCCCCTGTTTGAGATTTGCCTTTCTCTGCATTCTTCTTTCTTCTTAAGGCCCGACGCAGACACATCGAGCAAAACAGTTTTAGTCAAAAACGTTTTTGACGCACACAAAAACGTTTTTGTTGTTAGAGAAAACATTTCGTCGCATGGTTAAACAAAATGTTTCTAACAAAGACACGTTTCTAAAATATTTGAAAAATACATTTCATTTTCAACCATGTCGAACGACGAAACTACCGAGATTGCACTAGCGTTTTGGCAGTGGTTGATGCTCTCTGAAAATAAAGTAAACAATAAAAGGCAATTGTGGGTGCATCCAATAAATCAAAAAAGAAAAGACGAAAAGACCGTTCTGTCCTTTTTGGAAGAATTAAGGGCAGATTCAAAAAAGTTTAAAAACTTTACAAGGATGACCTCCGCCTCCTTTGACTATTTATTAGAATTAATATCCGATAGAATTAGGAAGAAGGATACAAATTGGCGACAAAGTATATCCCCAGAAGAAAGGTTATTAATTACTTTAAGGTAAGGCTTTTTATTAAGTATCTACATACATAGAAGTTACATTTAATAGCCGTTTTCATTATTACTATATTGTCATGAAGTATTTGAAATACGTATTAAAGTAAAAAGAATGATTATTGTAATTATTTAAGTAAAACACATAAATTCAAGGTTTGTTCAACATATTCTTGTTACATCTAAGTATAGATTATTCTCGGACACAATTGTGCAATTCTGTTGACTTAACTCATCAAGGTTTCTTATGAAATCTGGTGCTCCACGTGTATTCATGGTCATATTCCTTATTTGGACATGCAAATTAGTATAAAAGCACAAGATATTTCCATTCAAGTCAGTGTGTTCAAACCAGAAGTCTAGAAAACACTCCATCAACTAGTACTCCAAGCCAGGCCTGGCAAGGGTTCAAGCCTTACCCGAAGATCGAAGACTACAAACAAGACTTCAACCAACCATGGTCCAATTGGTGCTTCTAGTTATTCTTATGTAAGCTCACCTTGATGGTGCATTTATTCATTATTGTAACTTTGACTTAAATATAATTATATAAATTGAATGATGTGTTTAAATCCAGACTAGTCACAATTTACAACGTGACATTTGGCGGAGGTGCCGGTTCCATTTTGAAATGTTATGTGTGTATTTTCAAACGTTATGCGAATATTTTGGTGGAGGTTGCCGTTTATTATTTTGAAATGCTATTTTAATTGTATTAAACATTTCAAAATGGGCTTTAAGTCCCTGTACGATGTCTGGATCTGAACATGTCAAGCATAAACTGAGTAGGAAACCCTTTGTACAAAAAAAGAAAATTGAAACTAATCAATCAACTTCAACAGCTCTTCCAGAGCATATAGCCAATTTTAAACCGAAATATACTAGTTCCGAAGTATTTAATAAATCTAGCTCATTTTTTGAATATGAAGATACGCTTAAATCTCCCCCAACTGAAGTTTTTCGTTCACGGGTTATGACTTTACGATCACCGCCGGTTACGAGGTCTAAAAATTTAGAATTACGAGATAAATACAAAGAAAAGTCCTTGTCAAACGTAGCTGTTTCCGATCAGCAACATATTATTGATTTAGCAACACCAGAAACAGTCTTTGGAAATTCTTCAGGGTCTAATTCACCTGAAAACGAAACCCAAGTACCAAATTTTATAGAACCAGTTATATTAAATAAAAATCTCTTTAAATCAGTTGAAAATAATATTGCAACAATGGCAAACATAACAATTTCTGATGCATTCGTGACACCAGCAACCCCAACCTTACCTAAATTCATGAGCCCCGAAACTTTTAATCCGGTTAAGGATAAAAATCCTGCTAAATTTTTAAAATCATACGAAAGGGCGGCTGCTGTAAATTCTTGGGCAGACGCAAATAAGATTTGTTTTTTCGGATCATTTTTGATGGGACCTGCAGCAATATGGTACGAAAAATTTATTACTAATCCCTCTCACAAAGATTTCAAATGGGAAGATGTTAAAACTTACTTTTTAAGAGAATACGCAGGAGCTGCGGTTAATCGCGAAACAAAATTTAAATTACGATCACGTAAACAAGGGGAATTTGAAGACATTAACAGTTTCTTTTATGAAATCTTAGATGTGTGTTATAATTTAGATGAAAACATGCCTGAATCGGAAATAATTGATTATTTCGAATGCGGCTTACATCCCTCATACCAGTATCAATTTTCGGTATTAGCCGAGGATAATATGAACTTGGAAAAGCTCAAACGGTTAGTACTTAAAATAAGTGATGCTAAAAAACGCGAGAGCTTGGCTAAGCTCGAAAAATCGGAAACTCCCGTTTTAAATATTAATGCTACAAGCAGTACCGGAACTTTTAATAAAACAACTAGTTACAATCAAGGTAATCAACGCAACAGCAATAATTATCGAAGAGGACAATTTAATAACTATCGGTCAACACGTACTTCAGACGGGCGGCCAATCTGTTTTTATTGTAATAAACCAGGACATACTATCAGTGTATGCATGATAAGACAAAATAATTCGACATATACCAATTCGCGACAAAGTCAACCAACACGTTACCCATCCAGTACAAATACGTGGGGTAGAGCAACTAACCGTAACAAGTACGTTCCACCTAATTCTTCGGGAAACGGAACAGGACAGCGCAAGCACTGAGCCTACCAGCTGTCCTATATACTGATCAAAGGCTCCCTGATTTTCATAATAAATTACAAGTTTTATTGATAGTAGGGTATATTGATAACAAGGAAGTAGAAATTATAATAGATACAGGTGCTGTAGAAAACGTAATAACTCAAAATTTTGTACATACAGTAATACAGCCTAGTCCTATTTCATTTTTATCAACGGTGGATAATCATAAATTGTCAATCCTAGGATCATCGTTTGTAAATTTAACCATTCTAAATTGGAAAACCACAATTTCGGCATTAGTAATCAAATCTTCTCCTAGACCATTGATCCTCGGAATGAAATTTTTACTAGAACATAAAAGTATAATTAATTTTCACAATCATACTATTACACTTAATACTGCCACAGCACAACCAATTACAACCAAAATGCATAAAACAAATATCAGGGACCTTTGGACAAATTCCTCAAATTTATTTTATAAACCTAGAAACTTTTTAGACAACATTGATATACCATATGAACAAAACGTTCGGGGAAAATTACGCTTAATTAACGATATAGAAATTCTACCAAGCGCAATTACTACTGTAGACTTACGATTACACAATATTGACAAGTTGTCCCTTAATTCCTATAAAATATGCTTACAAGAAGTTCTCTTGTCTAAGCATAAATTAATTGTAACTAATATTGATCAAATTAATACAAAGGATTGGAAAATTACAATACAATCCAACAATTTAAATAAAATACGTTTACTGGCGGGAACTACATTAGCGTATCTTGAAATACTTGGCGATTTGAATTTATTAGCAACTCTTGATGTTTGTGAAAACCCTAACCAAAGTAAAAACAACATAAACCCTACTTTAACAACGACTCAGAGAGAACAACTACAAAAATTAATAGATGAATACCAGGATATTTTTGCAACCAATTTCTCCGAAATGGGAACAACTAATTTAGTAGAACATGAAATAATAGTTGAGAACGCGGAACCAATTACATCACGACCATACAGAGTGTCCCATAAAGAGAGACAAATTATTCAGGACCAAATAGACGAAATGCTTAAATACAACATAATTAGAGAATCACAAAGTGGATGGGCATCTCCTATAGTGCTAGTCAAGAAAAAGGATAATTCTATTAGATTCTGTGTCGATTACCGAAAATTAAACGGAGTCACGAAAAAATTTAGTTATCCCCTTCCTCTCATAGACGATATAATCAGTTATCTAGGAGGGAGTCGTTACTTTTCATCCCTTGACATGTTTAGCGGATATTTTCAAATTAATGTCAAAGAAAGTGATAAGGAAAAAACTGCTTTTATTTCACCAGATGGACTGTACGAATTTAATGTAATGAGTTTTGGCTTAACAAATGCGCCTCGAACATTTCAAAACATGGCAGATAAAGTCTTTGCAGATCTAAAATTTAAAGAATTACTTATATACATGGATGACATTATAATCTTTTCTAAAACATTTGAAGAACATTTGATTCGTTTACAACATGCTTTCGAAAAATTACGGTATCATAAATTGTCATTAAAACCTACCAAATGCAGTTATGCACAAACGGAATTAACTATTCTCGGTCATACAGTAAATGCAGAAGGCATTTTGCCAGATAGTACCAAAATAGCAGCTATAACGAAATTTCCCATACCAACAACACCTAAAAAAGTACAATCATTCCTAGGAATGTGTAATTATTATAGAAAACATATAGAAAATTATGCCAGAATAGCTAAACCATTATATGATGTTACTAAACCCTCCGTTAAATTTACCTGGGAAGAAATTCAACAAAACGCATTTGATACACTCAAGGATAAATTAACTTCTGCACCAATCCTACACCATTTTAATCCTGAGGCCGAAACAGAATTACGAATAGACGCAAGCCGTGAAGGCCTGGGATCGATACTACTTCAAAAATTTAATAACGAATTTTTTCCAATCGCATTCATTTCGAGAAGCCTGACCAAAGCTGAAAAAAATTATTCTATTTCCGAATTAGAGGCACTTACAGCTATTTGGAGTTTAACTTACCTACGACCTTATGTCTATGGTAAACATATTACCATCGTTACAGACCATCATGCACTTTGTTGGTTACGGAGCGCCAAAGGTATGAGCGGACGTCTCATACGCTGGTCCATACGACTTCAAGACTTCGATTATACAATTAAACACAAACGTGGAGTTTTGAATAAGGATGTTGACGCTTTGTCTCGTAATCCTTGTCAATTTGCTACTGAATTTGACGATATTCAAGCAGATTATGTTCCAACTTTTGTCACAATACCAGACGATATCGGTAATCTACAACGTCAAGATAACAAGTTAAATAAACTTTTCACAGCATTACAAAATATAAATGATACAACATTAACAATTAGTGAACGTAGACGAGCTAAATCCTTTACATTAATTAATAATGTCCTCTACAAGAAAAATCCTACTTCAGAAGGTTCTCAGTATCTTTTGTTAGTACCAAATTCTCTTAAATTCGAAATTTTATATAATAATCATGATGCTCCAATGGCAGGACATTTAGGCATTTCTAAAACATACCATAAAATAAAAATGAATTATTATTGGGATGGTCTTTTAAAAGACGTAAAGAAATATGTCTCGGGATGTCAATCGTGTCAAGCAAGAAAAGGAAGTACTCAAAAGCCACCTGGTCAATTACAACCGATTTCTATTGGAATACCATTTGAAAAAATTGGAATTGATCTGGTAGGTCCACTCCGTAAAAGTCAAAGAGGAAAAACAACAATAGTTGTAGCTACGGATTACGCAACACGTTATTGTGAAACAAGAGCCTTACCAAGCGGCAAAAGTGAACCAGTAGCACAGTTTCTATTAGAACAAATTATTTGCAGACATGGAAGTCCAAAATATATAATTTCAGATCGCGGAAAAGTATTTCAATCCCAACTAGTAACTGAATTGCTAAGAATTATGGGTATTGACAGCAGATTCACAACTGCTTATCATCCTGCTTGTAACGGGTTGGTTGAACGGACCAATCATACAATTGTGGATATGCTTAGTGTTTACACAAACACACAACAAACTGATTGGGATCATCATCTAGTCCATGTTACATGGGCCTATAATGTATCTCGACAGGAGACAACTAAATTATCCCCATTCATGTTAGTTTATGGTAGACAACCAAGATTACCAACGGATGTTCAATTAAATATACCCGTTGAATCTAACAATGTTATAGAATCACGCGACCGTGCAATATTCGCCAGAAATTTAGCAGTTCAAAATATTAGAAGTCAACAAGATAAAGATAAAAGTCGTTATGACTCAAAACACAGATTAACTAATTTTGAAATTAACCAGAAAGTGAAAGTCTTTACACCTGTACGAAAGGTGGGTAAAAGTGAAAAACTTTTATTACGATGGTTTGGACCATATTACATTGTAAAACAATTATCTGAAGTTGATTATTTAATTAAAAAAGGTAAAGCATCAAATGCTAAACAAGAAGTTGTTCATATTTCAAGAATTTTACCTTATAACGACGGCTGGTTTCCTCCAGCAGAAGATGATACGTCCTCTAACAGTGACAATACAGATGATTCGATTAATGACAATAATCCGAATGGACCCTCGGATGAATTAGAGGAGAGCTTGAATTTTGAATAAGCTCTAAAAAATAAAAATGTGATTAATACAATGCAATGTATCAAGTAATTTATTAGAAGAAAAAAAATATATAATGTCATTAGCCTCAAAGAGAGAAAATTTTAGTTATCACGTGTCTGTTAGCTTCTCTAGTGATAACGGGCCACTTTATTCCAAGTTATACTAATAAATGATTATATGACATCCTAATAATGTCATGAACAAAGGTTAGCTTCGCCGGACTCAGGAAATTAGTTCTCACTTAACTGAAAATATTTTTTTTTCACTTACTTTAGAATTAAAAGGGCCTTTCCTGCAGCATTAATTTTAGAGAAATGGATTTTTCTCGGTATATGAGTTCTGTCAAATTGATTATAGAGGCATAATCAAGTTTTTGGCAAAGAGGTTGTCCGAAATCCTATATAGGTAAGTAATACTTCCGTTTTTTGATAACATATGTCAGAGACATTGTTAGACCCCTGTTTTCGCCGGGAAGTATACTTCAATTTTTTGAGACACCTAGTCTTTTGTTTACTTTGTTAAAATTACTGTCCTCCAGTATTGGAAAGTTTTCTGGGGCGCAACAAGAAAATTAAGAAGTAATTTTAAGAATTTCAAGCAAGAGGAAATCTAACGACATTTGAGTTTATTTAAAGTCGCGCATATGTGAATTAGGGGTAAATGAGAAGCTGAAACTTCCTACTTGAAAGGAATGTTTAAGTCGTTAGATAGCTAACCACCTTTTTAATCCAAATAAACAAAAAAGAAGAAGAAAAATTTGATTACTTAATTAATACGTTTTTTAAAAAAAAAATGCAACTTAATTTAAAAGAATAATTTTGTAAGCTAAAGTAAAATACTGATAACTTGGAACGTGGATAGACATAAAAAATGTTACGTATCTTAATTATATTCAGTGCAAGGTTAAGATTAGAAAAAAACAATGCTTAACTGACAACAAATTCAATGCCAAAGCGCTTCCAGACCTTGTGCACTACCGCACCTGCAAGAAATATTACTGATAAAAATAGTTATTCATATCTTACTGACAGGAAATGAATTGAAACATCAAGGTTAAGATGCTCATCTCTACTGGTAGAATATCGTGAAGGTTAAATCCTCTTTAGAAATAAAATCCATGCTAATCAAAAAATATAGCAATTATCTAGAACATATAGCAAGGAATTGTCTACCAAAATTTTAACAATTTTAATTGTTACAGAACGCACGTTGTAGCGGAATACAATGTAACACAATTTAATTTCAACCCTGGATTACACTACGAAAAAATTGGACAAATTCAAGTATTTAACAATGAAGCGACCATTGTTGTTTTTGTTAACATGAAAAATTATCATAATAAAATTAATTATTTACGAACCTACTTCAATAAAATTACAAATATCTGTTCTCATGAACGTAGGCGGGAAGAAAAATGGTTTAATACCACATCGATGCTAGATAACGTTCGAATATGCGATAATTTTGTTCAAACAGCCAATACTGGTATTTCAAGAATTCAATTTGATCAAACCAATTTAGAGGAATTGGTAGGATTCGCTGAAGAAAGAACAAAACGAAGTCCCTTTGATGGGGGTGGATCACTTTTAAAAATGCTATTTGGCACACTAGACAGTAGTGATGGTGACTTTTACAATCAAAAAATTTTAGAATTTGAAGAACAAGGGAAAAGTTTGGTGGAACTAATAAGCGAACAAACTCTTTTAACAAAATCAGCACTTTCTACACTAAACACAACTGCAGCTGATTTATACTTTAATCAAAAATTATTGGCCAAAAATCTTCAACGTATAGAAAATCAGATTTATAATCAAACTAGATCAATACACTTTTTTGATATCAAAAGTATGTTAAATGAACACATCCAATTATTTTATTTATTATTTCATGAACACGAGTTCGAAGTCAAAACTTTACTTGAAGCAGTCATGTTCGCTTCACAAGGCACATTACACCCTGCAATTTTACCTCCCCAGAAATTTATAAATGAACTTCAAGAAATGTCACATTTATTACCAAAAAATTTAGAATTCCCCGTTGCTCCTCTCTTACGAAACGCCCATATCTTACAAAAATTAATCAAGTTAACAGTTTATTTTCAAAAATCCAACCTAGTCTATACAATAAAAATTCCCTTATCAAATAGAGTTCAGTGTGAATTGTTTAAACTCTCTGCGTTACCAGTTCACCTATCTGACAATAAATACATTTTTATTCAACCTTCTTCAAAATATATGGCAATAACCCTCGAAAGACATCAATTTTTTACATTATCAAGCGAAGATTTTAATGATTGCAAAAAATTTGGAACACAGAAATATCTTTGTGAACAAAAACAACCATTACTACTATCCTCTCAAAGTGAAATTTGCGAAATTTTGTTATTTAAAGGATCCAAACAAATACCAAACACATGCGATCAACGTGTTACTGAAATATCTCAATCAATTTGGTCTCAAATGTCAGTAAAAAATGGCTGGATATTTATAATACCTGATTATGAAATTATAACAATCGTTTGTGGCGACTCTTTTTCTAAAGACATAACGTTAAAAGGAATCGGTGAAATTACATTATCCTCACGGTGTTCAGGTTATACAAAAAATGCAGTTTTATTACCGCATAATGAAATAGTAAGCAAGGAGCTTAGGCTAGAATATGTTCCACCAATTAATTTGGATTTGACCTATTCTGTTTTTAAAAATTTTCAAAACGTTTTACCACAAATGAATCTTAGCTCAAATTATCGCTCCATACCAAAAAATTTGGATGACTTAAGCTTGTTAAGTAATAGATTTGACGAGATAAATGAGTTAGCAACAAAAATTATTAACGACAAATCAGTAAACTCCAGTGCAAGAAGTTTTTCAAACATGCAATATTTCCTGTTCAGTCTAATTATTTTGACAATTCCCTACATCTCCTTAAGAATTTTAAGAAAGTACTTAAAAGTTAGACAAACAAGGCGAGACCGAGTACATTTGGAAGAATTGGCTAGAAATTTTGAAATGATGGATATTAAAAGGGAAAAACCTATTCAAAATGCCCCTGAATTACGCAAACATAGTTCATTGTAACAAAATATAACATTGTACAAAGCGTTTCTGAATTTTAGCTACCAGATTAATTACTTAATTATTAATTAACTTTAACTTTAAAAGTTTTTTTTTTTATATATAAGAGTACCTATAAAAGTATAACCCTCCTGTTTACACTAAAAGAATAACTTTTTATCGATTAGTTTTTACCCTTGGGAAACTTCTGACCCAGAGAAAAAATAATTTTCTTCAAGTCATAATTTTCCTACAGAGTGTGTTAACTAGTCAACATATTAGCTAGCTATAGTATAAGATTCATATAAAGGAAAACTTGCATAAGAATTACGGTGCTGTTATAAGATATACGTTCCAAAACTTTCGTATGTTCTTTTTGGAACTTTAAAAATTTACTTTGCTTTGTACTATTAGGATAACTGTCTTTATTTTAATATAAATATCTACTTACCATAATTATTAAGCTTAGGAGAACACTTGCTACGCACAGGCTTCAAGTAGCTTCATCGGCACATGTGCACAAAACTGCACTTTGTTGAAATTTCATTGAAGGTCGTGCGCTAAAGCAAGATCCATACGGTTTAATGGCATAAAAATATTCAAACCTTCCTTTACAGTCAACACTAAATTTCTTATTTGTTTTAAGTTTTTTTATTTTTTTTTATTAACTTTTGCTTATCCTGAAAACTAAGAAAAAGGCTGTACGAGAAAAAATGCAAACTGGTATTTTTCACAAAAATATATTGTCACACAAAAACTATAACCTACATATTCTACATACAAAAAAAAAAGAAAAAAACAATTACAAAAAGCACTCAGCTCCCCTCGGGACCGAGATGCGACAAAATCTCCTCCAGTATATCATCAGATACTACTGGAGGAGAACTCGGCCCCGCTGCGGGAGAAAAAGGCGACAATTCGGAAGGCTCCAGAGCTGCTGCGGGCGGTGCCACATGGAGGTCCAGTGACAGGTCCTCCGATGGTGTATCGGCATCGGGGTACGGGTAAAAAAGGTCAAGCCTCGTAAACCCGGCCCCCATGTCATACACATTCACCGTCACGAAATCCTCCGGCACGTTAATTCCATATAGCTGGAAGCTGCCGCGCCCTCCAACGATGTAGATCCTGCCGGGCCCCAGCTCGGTTTGGACCCCCGATATAATAATGGTCAGGGGGTAACCCTCCCTGACCACTACTTCTTGGAGCCTGAACCCCTCGAAAATTTCTGAAAAAATTAAAAACAAAGGGTAGATACATCTCAACAAATTAAATGAAAATCCTTTTCAAAATTGTATAAGTACTTACGAACTGCTGGGAGCAGGCTAGGGTCGATTGGTGACGCCGTGTGGGTCAACACTTGAACCGCCTCAAAATTCATGGTGATTTGGTTTGTTTATAAAGGGTAGAACAATTGTAAACAAATGACTCCTCCCGGGAAGACCAATTTGTTTTATAGGATAAATGTGCAAATTCAGCAAAAGATAAAAAATCCCTCTTACGCCTGCGAAATAAGCAGTACCTTTTTCTCAATTTTCAGTAATTATTTAACTCATAATGACAAATTTGAGTACCTTAATGGATAGTGAAACGAATCTTTAAGTTTTGAATATTATAGCCAATTTTCAAATTACATTCAGTTTGGAAAATGTTTAAGTTTACTTACCTTTTCAAATATTTAAAAATATTCATAATGTACACCATGCCACCTATATAACACTTAATGAACTTATGTTTTAGCATATATAATGGAACTTAGAATTAACAGTGTACTACACTTACTTACGTTTACGCCCCCTGTTGGCACATGTTGAGCTATTACTAGCTTATCACTATCACTATAGAAGATACCGCGTCGGCTAATCATACACATGGTGCCCAACAATAGTAATGTACAGTATGTGTATGCAATATACAATATTATAACTTAGAATTTGAACTATATACCACAGCACCTACTTGTAACAAATATATTTTATGTATAACCATTTACTCTGCACAATTAATATTTGTATTTATATATTATATTGGCATATATCTCTTAAACCTGTATTATTATAATAACCTACTGAACTTATTGTAGCATATTCCATATCTATTTAGAACTATTGTTTGTATCCATTCATGGTGAGTGTTACGGATATGATTCAATCACTTCATGACGTAAAATTGCTCCTTTCGCGATCATAAATTCTCGCTTAATTAAGAGGGGGAGAAATGTCATGAAGTATTTGAAATACGTATTAAAGTAAAAAGAATGATTATTGTAATTATTTAAGTAAAACACATAAATTCAAGGTTTGTTCAACATATTCTTGTTACATCTAAGTATAGATTATTCTCGGACACAATTGTGCAATTCTGTTGACTTAACTCATCAAGGTTTCTTATGAAATCTGGTGCTCCACGTGTATTCATGGTCATATTCCTTATTTGGACATGCAAATTAGTATAAAAGCACAAGATATTTCCATTCAAGTCAGTGTGTTCAAACCAGAAGTCTAGAAAACACTCCATCAACTAGTACTCCAAGCCAGGCCTGGCAAGGGTTCAAGCCTTACCCGAAGATCGAAGACTACAAACAAGACTTCAACCAACCATGGTCCAATTGGTGCTTCTAGTTATTCTTATGTAAGCTCACCTTGATGGTGCATTTATTCATTATTGTAACTTTGACTTAAATATAATTATATAAATTGAATGATGTGTTTAAATCCAGACTAGTCACAATTTACAACGTGACAATATTCATATCCACTAAAGTATGATGTTAAGGCGGTGTTATTAGGTACTACCGTATTTGAACAAAGTAGTCGGTCTCCTTTAGGAAAATGCTGTTCCTCCGCTGAACGAGAAGATGAACTTCTAGTGCTTTCTTGTTTTTCTTCGTCTAACAACTTGTTTAACGATAGCATAACTTCTGTTTTGAATTTCCGATGTCTCTTACTTGATAATTGTTTAATGTCCGGTAGTAAACTCTTAAAAAAAAATAAATCACTGTCATTGGCTCCTGCCTCGTTCTCTAGCGTCTTTGATTTTAGAAAGGCAACCATAGGTCCAGCTACCAAATCTGCCGCAGTTGGTTTGGGTGATTTCTTGGAAGCTTCTTTAAATTTCTTTGGTGGATTTAAATCAGGTGTAACTGATGTCGAAGGTGTAACAGATCTCGAGGGTGTAGCTGCAGTGAATGGTGTAACAGAAACTTGACTATCATCATCAACATCACCAATGTTTGACATCGACTCGTTGCCATTAATATTGGTATTTCCTTCTGCAGGGGATGAAGGTTCTCCATAGTTACTCTTCATTTTTTTATGTTGCCCTATGAAATATTTTAAAAAAGACATTCCATCAAAGAGGTACCACTTCTTCTTTTTATAATAACCCGCACCGCTTGGTGTGTTTTTCATTTCTCGTAGTTGTCGCGCGTAGGAATTTCGCAATGAGTTCCACTTTGTTTTGCAATCTGCAACTAAAATTATAATAGTAATATGGGGTAGCTAAATTAATAATAATCGATAACAATTTCTTTTAGATTTCTCGCTACAGGTGACCGCTTCCAGTCATTTCATTATTATTTTCGAGTTGGAGCAACGACAATAGGGAATATAGTTAAGGAGACTTGCGAGGCAATTTGGACTATTTTGTCTCCAATTTATATGAAAAAGCCGACAACCGAGAAGTGGCTAGAAGTAGCAGGGAAATTTGAACAATTATGGAACTTTCCTAATTGCATAGGATCTGTAGACGGCAAACATATTCGAATACAATGCCCTATAAATGCTGGTTCGGCATATTATAATTATAAGCATTTTCACTCCATCGTTCTTCAAGCAGTTGCAGATGCTGATGCGAAGTTTATAGCTGTCGATGTTGGTGATTTTGGTCGAAATAGCGACAGTGGAGTTTTCAATGAATCAAATTTTGGAAAATCATTTTTGACTGACGATTTAAGCATCCCACGATCCCGGAAAATATGTCCGCAAAATAACAATGTTTTTCCTTTTGTGTTTATCGGAGATGAAGCATACCCACTTTCCAAAAACTTAATGAGACCCTTCAGTAGAAACCATTTAACTCCTGATAAACGAATATACAATTACCGTCTTTCACGGGCACGTCGAATAGTAGAATGTGCTTTTGGATTGTTAACAAAGAAGTTTCGTGTATTTGAAACTACTATGTTACTATTTCCAGAAAATGCGGAATTAGTTACGTTAGCTTGCTGTGTACTTCACAACATGCTTCGAGAAAGAGAGGGTAATATAACTGACGTACATGAAGAATTTTTATTACTTGAGGAGTCTACCGATGATGAATCACAGGAAAGGGCTATTTGGCGAAGATCATCAAATGCTGCTCTGACAGTACGTAGTTGATTTGTAGAATACTTTAATTCGCCAGAAGGATCTGTTCCGTGGCAAAACAAGTTTGCTTTCATAAATTAACTTGATATATGATATTTAATAGAATACTATCATCATGGTTATATATTATTATGTTCGTTATTACACTTAATTATAAATCATAAAGTACCTAACAAATGTTTAAAAATATTTCTTATTACCTGATCCATTTATTTCTTCTGAAATGTCGTCCCATAGCTTGTCTATTAAGTCCCGATTATGGTGTTCTTTCATTTGGTAATTGTATAATGCCGGTCTTGACTCAATCGCAACAATAAGTTTTTCTGCATCCACTTCCATAATTATTATAGCTTAATTATTTGAACCGATAATAAATTAGACTCACAACAAAGGCATACAAGCACAAAATGTATTATATTGTAACGAATGTTAACTAAACACTGTTGACCATGTGCCTGTTGGTATTTGGCGCCTGCGCCTTTAAAATTGTTTTTACATAAACCAAGGGTCTAGCGATCGACGTCGATCAGCCTGACTGTGACTAAATGTGCCTAAACGCTCTTTAAGACGAGTGACTGGTAAGTGTGCGTCAGCTCATATAAACTACATTATAACAATAACATCGTGCTCGTTTAGTCAAAAACGTTTTTGACTAAAACTGTTTTGCTCGATGTGTCTGCGTCGGGCCTAAAACTGTCTTTATCGATTTTCACATTGAGTCGCATTTCGACATACTTTTAAGTTTTTAGCAAGTCTGTCGGTATCTGCTCCCACATTTTTGTTTCTATTTAAATTTTTTCATCGGCCCTACTTGTGCAATGTACCTTTCGTACGTATCCAAGACATACCAAGTCTCTTCAACTCGCCATTCATTAGTTACAATAAAACTATTGATTTATGTATTTCACTGAATATGTACAAACGGTGAGTAAATTTTCAATATATATTTCCTCTCCTCTTCCTGCTCTCCAACTTCGAGCTTTTCTGGCGACAGAATATTGACAGTAGTTAACTGCTCCCGTTTCGAAAACATGCTCTGTCTTGTTATGCCTTTAAAAATATTGTATTATGCAAATAATACATTATGATTAAAAATACTAATGACCGTTTCGTTCAATAACAATGCACTGAATGCCTTCCTCGGTCTCTACCAAGTTCCCTTCTTCATCTATTACAAAGTGTTCAAATTGCACTGGCTCACCATTAATTTTTAAAAATGTTATTCTTGGTACTGTAACGGAAGTTACAATAATAATTAAATAAATATAAATTAAAGAGGTATTTTGGAGAGTAGTATTAAAAAATATGTTTATTGTTTTTAAATACAAAGTAGAACTGATTATAAAATAAATATTCGTTACCATCCCAACCCAAAACATTAAATCAAAGCCAACCCATGAAACCATTACACTGCCCCCCCTCCAAAAGAGAAAAGAAAAAAAATCTTTGTTTGATATAAATGTCCAATTAGCAGGATTAATCTTAATAGTTTTTCCTCTTATTAAGTTACTTCTAATTTTTTCCATCAATTTGTATTCATTATAGCCTGTTAAAAATATACCAGGTTTTGTCCTTTTTATAAGTTGTTGTTTTGATTCTCTTCCTTCAATTTTACAGAATTCATTTTAATGACTTTTCATTTGAAAGAAGGGTATTGAGACATGTAGTTTGATCTGATACAGATGGAACAGAATTACTGCAAAGCCATATTCCTTTCTTGTCAACACAATCGCCCTCACCTAACTTAATTGTTTTGGTTAGATGATTAAGATCCATTATAAGCACAGAATGGGTTAGGAATTAAATGAAACAACGGTTTGATAGCACGTAGTCGTTAACCCACAGTTTTAATGTAAAAATTTAATTTAAAGATGGTAAAAGCAAAACGTTTTCGCCCTTACAAGGGCATCTTCAGTGCTAAAAGAGTATAACAAATGAGCCTTAGGTCTAATTACAGATTCTTAAGAACTTACCATATGTTAGGAGTAAATTAATGAAAAACAATAAAAATTTAAAATTTAAAACAACATGAAGTGTTGATTTAACCCATTACCTCCCACGGATTTATTTTTCTCAGAACGAATTGAAACTCGCAGATATTTCACAGAACTGTATTTGAAACATTTTAATATATGAACATATAGGTGTACTCGAGTGAGTACATTGGGATAATATACTACAATTAATACTAGGAATGGAATATTTTAAAACAGTCTCGTTCTAAACACAGAGTTGCTTTACACTTACAACACATCCACCTCACGCTTGCATGACATTTTTGACACCTCAATTGCTTATCTAGTTTTTCGGGAAAATGACCGCCCTCATGCTTCACAATGCTTGAAGGTACTTTGGCACTTGGTCTACGTTTTTGGGATGATTTTTCATAACATCGTAGATAATGACGGGCAATTGCACGTTGTACGAAGAGCAGATCAACATCCTCTCCGGACACCAATATATATATTCGCCAGGTATTGGTTACAGCCATATTTATGATGTGGGTAAATAAAGGCCACCACCATTTTTTTCCTCTTATATTTATTCGATAATTATTGACCGACTGGTCAAGCAGATCTACACCACCCATACCCCGATTGTAGTTTTTGAACAAGAATGGTTGAGGCAGTTCCGTTATTTCTTTTAGAGCTGATGACCAACGTTTCACCTTCCCCAGAGGCTCTACGCCTCTACGGAATCATAATTGGTAGCCATTGTAACTACATTATTATCCATCCAACGGACGAATAGAAGAGACGATTCACTGTCAAACATATGGTCATATGAACCTCTACTTCTCTTCTTCATTTGTTTGGTGTCAATAAGGGGGCATTTTTTCGTGCGATTATCGCGTATGGTTCCGGTGGCTCGGTAACCTTGGCTTTTTAGAGATTCCATGAGACCGTGACTTGTAAAATAATTGTCAAAATAGATTATGTGATCTGAAGGAACTGCTATGGTTTGAAGCAAATCAAGAACCACTTTAGACCCCAAGGGAAGCTTCTTTTCTTGGGCAGTTTGGGTAGTTTCTGTTTTCTTGGCTCCACAGTAAGTGTCGAAGGCATAGTAGTAGCCTGTTGAACTGCACAAGGTCCAATTTTTATATCCAAATCTGACAGGTTTTCCTCTGATAAACTGTTTTGCGGAGTGGTGACCGTAATATTTCACCATGGCCTCATCAATAGATAACTCTTCATGAAAAACCCCCCATTGTTGAAATCGCTGATTCACAAGATCTACCAGATTTCGAAGTTTGGCCATTTTGTCTTCTTTGTTCAAAGCTGTATTATCTGCAAGATGTATGTGTTTTTTTATCTCTTGAAACCTATTTCTAGACATGCTTTTCGCTACCAAATCTACGCACACATCTTCGTCCAAACTCCAGTACATTGTCTCACGTGGTAAACAGTGGTATCCTGTCAGCAATAGTATTCCCAAAAAGATTTTCACGTCAGATTCGGAGAACAGAAACCTATGGTTATTATTCTGTTGCGCATATAGGTTACTTTGATATACTATATGGTCAATCACAACTTTGTCAATCAGCGTTTCAAAAATCTCAACCGGGTTTTTATCTCCCAATTCAGCCTTCATTATATTCAACCTATCTAAATATCCATGAGTTGCGGGCATGCTTATATCAGTGTCAACATCATTACTCCACACCGGCTGCGCTAGCTTCTTTTTATTAGCTAGATTCCTGTTTCTCAATACTGCAAGAGGGACTTCATCATCACTCGAATTTTCCTCATCACTTACGTCGTAGTGGAGTTCAATTGTTCCAGAAACATCATGAGGTGCTGATACCACTTGCATGTCATCCTCGTCAATACCTTCCTCGTCTGTCTACTCATCCACTACTGGAGGAATTATAACGACATCTACCTCATTAGTTGTCTCTAACAATGGAAGATCATCTAAAGCTGGACCTAAATTCCCATACCTTCTGCCGTAAAACATCCGGGTAGGTATTGGTTGCTCATTAGAATCCATTCTAAACGTGTAGTGCCTCTAGGAAAAACAATAACGTAGTTACGTGACATGATTCTCAAATATAGCGGTTATGTCCCACTGTACTCAAATGAGTACATCAAACTTTTCACTTGAATATATTTTGGAAAATCATTTTTCTTACCTTTGTATTATATTTTAGCAGTACCACAATAGTTACTGAATACAATTATAGAAGAAAAACGGCACTAATCTAATACAAACCAACAAAAACAAACATATTATAAATTACGGTGTGCTAACACATGCGCAATCAAAACCCTTTCACGTTCAAAGCAACATACCAGGTCAACACTATAAAAAAAATCATAACTTCTGCAAGATATCTGTTTTCACTTCCTTCACAATTGTGATGAAAATAAACCCCAAAAATTAAGTAACATGCCGATAGATGTCAATAGTAGCAAAGATGATCTGGTGTACTCACTTGAGTACATTGGGAGGTAATGGGTTAAACAAGATACCAAAAAGGAACAAAGGTTTGAAGAACCAGTGCACTAAAATCACAAAGATTAATTAAATTTAAACAGATACAAAAATGAAGCAGCACATCATTAAAATGGCTGATGATAAGAAAAATTACAAAAAATTTGAAAAGTTTTCAAAATTTAACAGTCAAAAAAGTAACTAAAAGATTTACAGAAATCTACTAAAATTACAGGTAACCGTAAACATACTTATTTGAGGTTAAGAAATATAAAGTTGTTATTAAAGTTTAAAACTTCATTTAACACAAGATCTGGGTTTTGTTTGTATGATCTATTAATTTCTAAGATTTCCAAAAAATTTAGTTTAAGGCCTTTATTGCAAACATGGAGAATTTTTATATCAGAGTTAATATTCAATTGGTGATTAGAAGATAAAATGTGAGAAGCAAAGGAAGATTTCGTAATAATGTTGTCATGGTCTCTATTAATGTTGTTATCTCTAATTAGTTTATGATGTTCGGAAGCTCTAGTCTTAATTGACCTGCCGCTTTGGCCTATGTAATGACAGGAGCAGGAGTTACAATTTAATTGATAAATTCCAGATTTATTAATAGGTTCAATGAGGTCTTTATTATGAACGAGGAAGTTTTGGAGTTTGAAATTAACAGAAAAAGAGATTTTAATGTTGTGGGATCTGAAGAAATTGGCTAATTTATAAGAAATTGAGCCAAAATAAGGTAAAGTGAAATATTTAATTGGGGGGTTGTCATTGATAACTAAGTTGGTGGAATTGTTAATAAAATGTTTATGTTTAATTTTAGAGAACAGTTGATTAATAATATCTGAAGGATAGTTGTTATTGTAGGCAATTTGATGGATCGTATTGAGTTCAGACTCGAAATCTTTGTGACTAAGGGGGACTGAAAACAGACGGTTGAAGAAAAATCTGAAGGCTGCCATTTTGTGGCATATGGGGTGGTTAGAATTAAGGGGAATAACATGGTCAGTGGTGGTGGGTTTTCTGTAAATATTGAATGTTAAAATGTTATTATTGTGAGAAATTAATAAATCAAGAAAAGGTAAAGATTTGTTGGTTTCAAGTTCGACTGTGAAATTTATATTACTATGGAGGTCATTCAAAAGGTTTAAACAAAAGTCAAGATCAGTATGGGAACCTCGAAAAATTACAAACACGTCGTCAACATAGCGACGCCAAAAGATGAAATGTTTTTGAAAAGTAGGGTTAATAAAAACCATGTTGTGTTCAAGATTGGACATGAATAATTCAGCAAATAAAGGTGAAAGGTTATTGCCCATAGGTAATCCAGACTCTTGTTTAAACATAACATTGTTGAAAGTAAAGAAATTTTGTTGAAAACATAGCCTGAGGAGACTAAGGATTGTGGAGGCCTGGCTGTCCGATAAATTAGAATCGATTAAATGAGATGATATAAGATCAAAACATTCAGATGATGGGATGCTGGGGAAGAGATTGGTAACATCAAAAGAGACCAAAAAACAATCGTTAGGTAAAGTAAAGTCTTTAAGAGAATTAATTAATTGTTGAGAGTTTTTTAAGAGAAGTCATTATTCAAAGAAATGTTGTTGGCTATAAAATTATTTAAAAAAGAAGCTAGTCTTGACACAGGAGTATTAAAGAAAGAGCATACTGGTCTTATAGGGATGTTAGGCTTATGGATTTTGGATAAGCCATAAAGACGAGGTAGTTGAGGGTTCATCAGTAAAAGACTAGAATAATGGATGTTGAGTGATTGAAGAACTGATCGAGATTGATAAACAGTAGAACGAACTTTGGAGACAAAAGAGTTGAAAGGGTTGTTAGATAAAACCAAGAAATCATCACAATCTAAAAATTGTAAAACTTTGTTGATGTAGTCAGTTTTATTTAAAATAATAAGGCAATTACCTTTGTCAGCTTTTGTAAAAGTAATGTCAGAATTTTTAATCTTTTGTTTAATAGTTTTAATTGCTTGGTTGAATCCACAATTGCCTTTAATGGGTCCTTTCTGAGAATTGGAATTGAGGATATTAATGCATTGGGCTCTAATGAGGTCAGGGTTATCAAAATTATTCTTATGAATAATGATTTCAGAATCAACAGCTAATGATTCTTGATTGTGAGAATTGGGGTAACCAAAAGGGTTGTATTTCAGGCCTTGATCAAGAAGTTTTAATTCGTTATTATCAAATTGAGTATTACTGAGATTCAAAGTTCTGGCATGAAAATTAAAGTTGGAAATCTTAGAATTATTGACATTCTTATCAAAAACGTTAGGGTTATTGTAATTAAAATTAAAATTAGTAGTAGAATTAGCATTAAGATTAGGATTAGGGTTGTAATTAGGGTTAGGTGTACGATAGGCTGTAGAATTAGGGTTATTGTTTGAGTTATGGTTGTGGTAAGATGTAGGATAGGAATTATTGTTTGAGTTGTGGTGAAGGTTGAAATTAGGGTAGTTATAATTAAATTTAGTGTTAAATGAAGGTCTTGAACGTTGACGGATTTTTAAATTACGAAGTTTAAGCAATAATCTATGAAAGTTCTTGTTACCAAAGAGTTGTACGTCTTCTTTGACTCCAAAAAGGAACTCATTCCATTCGAAAAGGGTGAAACAAGTTGGAAAGATGTAGGTGTAAACGTTGAAGTTGTAGTTCGATGAAATTTCTTTCACGATACCATTTTCTTTTTTCTAATTTTAGCCAAGTGATTTGAGCTAGTTGAACCGCTTTGTGGGCGTTGGTCGATGTAGATTTACACTTAATGTTGATGAACGAAGGGATGAGGCCCTCTCTGAGACAAGAGGAGACGAACCATATGTGATGGCTGATTTGTTTCTTACGAAGAGATAAAGATTTGAACTTCTGGATCAATTTGGCTCGACTAGCCGTTGTAATTAGATGATTAAGATCCATTATAAGCACAGAATGGGTTAGGAATTAAATGAAACAACGGTTTGATAGCACGTAGTCGTTAACCCACAGTTTTAATGTAAAAATTTAATTTAAAGATGGTAAAAGCAAAACGTTTTCGCCCTTACAAGGGCATCTTCAGTGCTAAAAGAGTATAACAAATGAGCCTTAGGTCTAATTACAGATTCTTAAGAACTTACCATATGTTAGGAGTAAATTAATGAAAAACAATAAAAATTTAAAATTTAAAACAACATGAAGTGTTGATTTAAACAAGATACCAAAAAGTTTACGGTTACCTGTAATTTTAGTAGATTTCTGTAAATCTTTTAGTTACTTTTTTGACTGTTAAATTTTGAAAACTTGTCAAATTTTTTGTAATTTTTCTTATCATCAGCCATTTTAATGATGTGCTGTTTCATTTTTGTATCTGTTTAAATTTAATTAATCTTTGTGATTTTAGGGCACTGGTTCTTCAAACCTTTGTTCCTTTTTGGTATCTTGTTTAAATCAACACTTCATGTTGTTTTAAATTTTAAATTTTTATTGTTTTTCATTAATTTACTCCTAACATATGGTAAGTTCTTAAGAATCTGTAATTAGACCTAAGGCTCATTTGTTATACTCTTTTAGCACTGAAGATGCCCTTGTAAGGGCGAAAACGTTTTGCTTTTACCATCTTTAAATTAAATTTTTACATTAAAACTGTGGGTTAACGACTACGTGCTATCAAACCGTTGTTTCATTTAATTGTTTTGAATGAGGTCTTAGGTTATTACTATGAAAACTGTTGTGGGAAGAGAGAATCTAAGACTTTCTCCAGTTATTGTGTTCCAACCTAGATTCTGTATTTTCAATATAGGAGCTATATCTTCTGATGATATCATAGGGACAATTAATAAACATGATAATGAATTCCTATAAGCATGAAACATAACAGGCACAACTTGTATTGTTTTATATGCTATTATTAATTCTCTAACATATATTGAATCTTTCAATGTATCATGTTTCTTCATTATTTGTTGTAATTCAATTGGTCCCAAGATTTCATCTGTAAGATCACCTCTAAATATGGCATTAAACATTCTCTCATGTCTATTTCTAAGGTTTGAGAGATGGGCTGAAGCAGTCAGCTTGTCTTGTAGATCTCCTATTGCACACCTTAAAATATTTATACTTTCTGATATAGATGCTTCTACAGATGCTAACTTCAATACTAAATCGTGAGTTAAATGTGCAAGTCTTTCTTGGTCTATCAATATGATGTTTATTTTGTCTTCTATTTTGTCTTGATTTTCTTGTAATTCTTTTATTGCATCTTTGACTTCTGACTGAGATATAGTGTTATATGTAGATAATCCCAAAGCTGCTAATCCCAATCCAGCTGTTATAAATGGTAAAAATCTCTTCCCTATAGAATGATTAGATATATTAGACATTTTAGAATCAGACTTTTTTGATATCACCTTATCTCCAAGATCACTATAATTTATACAATATCCAGGGATTAGATCACAAATATTATCATTATATACATGATCATCACTTGAGAAAAACATTTCAAGTGTCTTTAAAAAATCTAGATTCTCTTTTTCTAACTCAACATACCAAGATGATGTTCCTGATTCACATTGTTTCTGTATTCCTGTAAGTGAATGTTTCCATAATTCAGGACCAGGAAATGATATATCTAATTTAATCACTTCATAACTTGTAGGATGAGCAGCAAAATTGTCAACCCAGGTTAGTACACCGGGTCACGGATACCAATGTGGGATATAATTGATTCCTAAAGAGGTATTAAGGATTGAGAAAATCACATATAATGTCAGTATATGATACCCCATAATTATTACAGACTGTATTTATCTATTTTAATGTATTTATTCTTTTATCACAAACTCAATATAACTCAGTTATAATAAAAAACAAAAATCTTTTCAGACAATAGTTTTGTATTATTTCAGAAAGAATGCAATTGCAGGTACAAAGTTTTGTTATTGACACCCCAGAAGTAATCTGAACCTTCCTGGTAAAACGCATTTCCCTCCAAATTAAAGCTACCTGGCTGCCAGATGTATATTTTGAAATTGCGTGCGAAAATATTGTTCCTGCGATGAATATCACGTGATGGGTTAGTTTAAGGTTTCCCAGACAAATTTAAATTTGGCGTAGTGTGATCACATGACCACCCAATGTGAGTGTACATCTAACCAGTGCATATCTAACCGATGCGAGTGTACACGAAGGCTGTGCATTTTAGATCCCAGCTGAATTCGTCATTACACATCTTTGAAAATTTGCTCATAAGTTTATATTTAGAAACCGAAAAAAAGCCACACTTGAAGTTTAAAATTTTAGATGTTTATTAGATATTAGAGATTTTTTATAATTGAATATATACAGTGAGCGTACAGTTTGGAACAAATTCGGTAAAACATTTTCGTGAAAAATCCTCGGATCTGTGAATTTTGTTTATGTCATTTTTTATCGTCAAATGAAATTTTTTGATCGTGTTTTATCTCAAAACACTTGAATTACCTTTCAATTTTCCGCGTTCTGCACTTTGCTGCTTAGTAAGTCGTGTTAGGCCAATTTTCGTTTTTTTTCTTGTGCTTCAATAATTATTGTATGTGGGTGTCTAATTTTCATCTCCCGTGGTATCCGTGGATCTAATAATTCTGGCAGCATGCAGTCGTAGTAAAAGTTTCTTAATTTCTGAACCATACATTCTACCCAAAATGTTGTATCACGTTCTATTGTAACTATTTGCAAATCCACGTCAGTGAAAAGAACTAAATCGCAATATAACGTATTTGCAATATGCAGTTGTCCCTAAATTTCAAAGAAATAATCATGTTTTCTTTTTAATGTCCAGTTCCCGTCAATGTAAGACACACACAACTTCTTCTTAGGGTGTTTTAACACTGCATCCTTTATGGGTTTATAACGACAAAAAAAATGCACTTTACTTCAATGCTTCCACCATCTTCAAGCATTCCGTCCGGAGATGCAACCAAAAAGGGATACTCCTCAGAAATAAATAAGCCACATGACGTAACTTTTTTTTGCGTTAGATTTCTATACACTTTTATCGCCTTTTCTTCATTGGTTCGCCCGTATACTATTGGAGGTATGCAAAGTTCTTTGCTACTATTATACAATAGATCTCTTACAGTGGAATGACATGACGTGGTATCTCAACGTTTGCAAACCTTTCCAAAATTGGAAGCAGTTAGACGATTGCGTCTTGCAGCTTTACATGCCAAGTTTTAGTGTTCACCTCTTGTTTTCTCTTCTATATTTTTTCTTTCTGGAATTTCATTTTGAATTTTTTTTTTAAATTCGGATTTCTTGTTCTGATATTATTCCGTTTCCATATCCGGTTTTGCAGCATCTGGTTCATATTCCATATCTATTCCTCCTGTAGTTCGATCCTTACTTACATACCTTTTTTTGGTATTTTTCCTTAACTGATTATGTTTTTGCCTTCGATTGTAAAAATCCATGAAACATGATGGATTTCTGCTAGTGAGAACGTTGCTGTGCCAAGAGGGTCCATTATTAAAAGACAATCCGGCTCCTACACATCGTCTATAATACGAATTTCTTTTACAATTGTTTACTCTTTTCCCTCTGTAATGGATGGGTAGCATTTATGACACCGGTTGTGTACAGGATCAAATTATAAACACTTTTATATTGGAATACGTTTATTACATTATTTACAAGTTTGGAAGTCGCTTTAATACTAAAAATACGTGTGTATCACACCAGTGGTGAAATGCAAGTCCTCGTAAGGGTGGTTGGTCACTTTGACCGACACCGTAAAAATCTTATGTTGCTATTCCCACGCTTTTGAGGAACAACATATGGCTAACAACTTATGGGCTAGATATTTAGTTACAGAACGTAACATACAGACGTAGATAAATTATATTAAGACAGTCCTCGGCACCTTTTAACAAGGGCTGAGCAAACTTAAGGTTTAGGAAAAAGGAGCGGCACATTACATCTCCCCCCTTAAGATCAAAGATAGGTAAATATAATTAAAACATATCTTTGACAATGAATTTCGATGAAGATGAAACAATTATTACTACAAGTTATTAATTTGTGATTTCTAATTACTGTTGCGACTCCTAAAAGAAATGGTACATTTATTTATTGATTATTATATATATAAAGATGTAAACTTATCCTACGATTATTACAATATAATAATAGATATAATTAAAAGATGAAGCATTTACAATTAACATTTACATTTTACAATTATGAGTTTGTACTTAAGCTACTGGGTTTAAAAACTTTAATCCTACGATATTACAATGCTAATATAACTAATTAATTAGATGAAGAATTTACAATTTACATTTACGTTTTACAATTAGTTTATACTTAACCTATTGGGTTTAGAAACTTTAATAAGGAAATACTTTATCTACTAATGATTTATTTGAAGGAATTTATCTTCTGAACCAAAAGCATGTTTTGATCTGTTTATATATACCAGAACCCTTTTATTTCTTACTAATATTGTACAATTTACGGGAGAATTAATTTCTATGATTTTATAAGGACCGGAGTATTGTGGACTTAATTTTTTCGATAGATGCATTTTTGCTTGTTCATTCAATAAATATACTAATTCATTAACTTTAAATTCAATATTGTTGATTTTTTGATCGTAAATTAGTTTGTTTCTTTCTTTTGACAATACGGAATGTTCACGTGCAATTTGGTGCGATTTTTGTAATTTTAAGCTTAAATCATCTAAATAATTATCGTAAGTGTACTTAAATTCTGGCGGTTTAGTAATAGAATTAGGCAGTATAGCTTGACGTCCATAAACTAGTTCGTAAGGTGTGTATTTTGTTGAGGAGTATACAGCTGTGTTATAGGAAAACATTGAAAAATCTAATCAGTCAACCCAATTAGTTTGTTTTTCATTAATATAGTGTCTAAGATAATCAGCTAAAGTAGCATGACTTCTTTCTAAGGCTCCGTTTGTTTGAGGTCTGTATGCGGTGCAATTAATTTGTTTAATTTTGAACAATTTTGCAACTTCTTTAAGTAAATTTGAGGTAAAGTCTTGTCCTTGATCAGTTAAAATTGATTGCGGTATACCAAATTTACAAATAAATTGACTGACGAACGTTTGAGCGATTGTGTTTGCATCGTGTACAGGTAATGGGTAAGCTTGGGAAAATTTTGTAAGATCATCCTGTAGCGTTAGTATGTATTTATTACCATTTTCCGTAAGAGTTAACGGTCCTACTATATCTAAAGCTATTTTTTCGAATGGTTTCGAACAGGTGGTCGTTATTTCCATTGGAATTCGATTTTTTCGTCTAACTAATTTATTTTTTTTGACAAGATTCACAATTTTTAATAAATTTATTTATATCTTTTTTCATTTTGGGCCATTTGTAATATTGCTTTATCCTAGCATAAGTTCTATGAAATCCTGAATGACCTGAAGTTGGATTACAATGGTTTTCTTTTGAAATTGTTTGTATATCATTTGAACTTGGATTAATTATGATGTTGTGATAAATTTGAACTTTAATAGAGGTATTCTTAAACACATATCTGTTCATTAATCTGACTTTATTCCATTTTAAATTGTCATAACCGCAACCTAATTTCGGAATGTTAATTATAGTTTGATTATTTTGTGTTAAATACTTTTTTAGTTTAAGTAAGGTTATAAATAAATTTTCGTAAGACGGTTTGTCCCAAGAATTTAATTTAGTTACTAAATAATAAACAAAATAATCTGTTTCTTTTACGATTCCGATATCGTGTGGATGCAAATTTTGATTTTGTAAGATTTCGTAATGATTAAATTTTTCTTTAAATTGGAGAACGATTCCTTGTGACATTTCAAGATCACCAGAAATGCAAGTTGCTAAATTACCTGCAGAGGTAAAAATAGATTCATTATGTTCGCTAACATTGCTGTTAATGATTAAATTTGTCTTTATATCTTCTAGAAATTTAGAATAACTGTCGTAATCTAGATTAGTGTTGATTGAGTGAATATTTATTCTACTAAGAGCATCTGCTCCTGAATTTAAGACACCAGGTTTGTAAAAGATTTCATATTCGTATTACTCAAGTAAGAGACGCCATATAATTAATCTAGACCCTGAATCTTTTATGTTAAATAACCAGGTAAGAGGACGATGATCCGTGTAAATAATGAATTTTCGCCCATAAATGTAAGGCCTAAAGTGTTTGACAGCCCATACGATTGCCAATAATTCGCGTTCGATTGTACTATAGTTAGACTCGGCACGATTAAGAGTACGGCTCGCAAATGATATAGGTAAATCACACTTTGAAGTAGTATCTTGAGAGAGCACGGCACCTATTGCAAAATTACTTGCATCGGTGGTGAGATTAAAGGTTTTTGAAAAATCAGGATATTGTAAGATAGGAGCTGAAGTCAAATTAGTTTTTAAAGTTTCAAATGCCAATTCTTGAGAACTAGTTCAGGTAAATAAAGCTTCTTTCTTTAACAAGTTGGTTAAGGGTTGAGTAATTTTACTAAAATTTGGTATAAAACGTCTATAGTATCCTGCTAATCCCAGAAATGATTTAATATCTTTACTAGATTTAGGTATTGGAAAATTTTATACTGCGGCTACTTTATTAGGATCTGGTTGAACTCCATTTGTTGTTATTAGATGACCTAGATACATTACTTCATGTCGTAAAAATTCGCATTTATCAGGTTGAATTTTTAAATTAAATTTAGACAGTAGTTTGAAAATTTCGATTAACTTAAGATTATGATTTTGGAGATTATCTGCGTATATAACTATATCATCCATATAAACAAAACATCGATTACCTTGCAAACCTGACAAAACATTATTCATTAGTCGCTGAAAAGTGGAAGGCGTATTTTTTAATCCAAAAGGGATACGCTTAAATTCGTAATGTCCTAAAGGTACAGTAAAAGCAATTTTAGCAGTGTCACCGGGATTTACTTTGATTTGATGAAATCCGGAAGATAAATCTAAAACGCTAAAGTATTTTGAATGACTTAATTGATCTAAGATTTCTACGATATTTGGTAAAGGATAGGAATCACCAACTGTAACATTATTCAAATTCCGATAATCAACAACCATGCGCCATTTCTGTTTTCCAGAGGCGTCTGATTTTTTAGGAACTATCCAGACAGGTGAATTCCACGGTGAACATGATGGTTTGATAATTTCTTGATCGAGATAGCTTTTAATTTGTTTCCTAACTTCTTCTTTATCAATTTCGGGGAATCGATAGGTTTTGGAATTTATTGGAGTAGGAGTAGTTGTAACTATATCATGCATCACGGCATTTGTGTGTGTGAGAATATCCCCTTCTAAATGAAATATTTGTTTAAATTCGTGGCAGATTGGGATTAAACTTTCATATTCTTCCGCATTTAAGTGCGATGTACGTAATAGTTTAGTAATTCTATTTAGACGTTCTGAACTGGAATTTTGGATTTGATTTATTGAATTTTGAATAGAAACGTCTTTTTGTTCAACATTAATTGGTTCTAAATGAATTTATAATTTATTTATTTTAACATGTTTCTCTGTGGTATTTAAAACTGTTGTGAGAGCTGTACGATTGTTGTTAATGTTTACTACACTTGAACATAAATATACACCTTCAATTATTTTTAAATTTGGGACTACACCTATTTGAAATCAGGATTTAGAACTTTTATTGGAACTACCGTTTCGGTTCTTGGGTTAATAATATACGAATTAGGATTTGGTAGTGGTGGATTATCTGAATCATTATAAATATCTTGACATTTATTTTCCGCTGTAACGGGTATATTTTTTGGAAATTCTACTGGAGGATTTTTTTTGTACATTAATGGTATGTAATTGTTATTTATAATTAAAAGGTTTCTACTGTAATCTATATGAGCATTCGTTAGAAAATTATTGCCAATTATTCCGTCAAATGAAATAGGAAAATCGTCTTTTACACAATGAAATATGTGAGTATGAACACAATCATTAATATTAATTTCGTTCTGAAAGTAACATAAAGTTTCTGTTGGATTAGGAGTATTGTCAATGCCTTTTAAAATTACTTTTTTATCTTCAAAACATGGTACATTACCCTTTAATTTAGAAATTTTGATTAAAGATAAATCAGCACCTGTATCTAAAAGAAAAGATACTTTTTCTGTATGAGTTTGATTTGACTGAAGTATTACATATGTTGTGGTCGATAGTTGGTGGCTTACAGTAATTCAGCCTGAATAATATCGGCGTTCCTCGACATGGCCGCTGTCTGAGGAATTGGGAAGTTTAAATGATCATTTTCATTATGAATAAAATGTGAAATATTTGGAGTATTATTAACAAAGGGTTGATTTCGACGACTATTATTGTATTCTCTCTTCCTACATTCTTGTATAACATGGCCTAATTTCTTACAGTAAGGTGAACTGGGGTAAATACAATATATAATTTGCATAGTGCATTTTAAAACATCCCTCAACATTTAATCTGCGCTTCAAAAAATCTACAAAAATTCATGTGAGACGGTTAGACTATGTACTTTGTGCCAAGGAAACAAAGAATTAGTTAAATAATTTTAGTAAAAAATGTATATATTTTTTTAAAATACTCCAGTATATTACATTTGCCCCGCGAAAAGGGGCAAATGTGGTAATTGACATTTAAGCGGAGTAGTGATACATATTCATATCTGCTATGGGGCAAATGTAAAAAGAATGTTATTCTCTACAATTTCATGTTTGAAGTTTTTATTTTCATTAACAAATGGCAGAATTACAAACTTTTATATAAACAAAAATAACCATAACTAAAAAACAATAGTGTCCTCAGACTTATATACTTATAAAAAAAAATTAAAATAGATTAAGGCCACCCCCGGCTTCAACAAAAAACTCCCGTCTCCGTCGCTACAACCAGGACTCGCCGCCGTCACCGTGGTGGCATCAGATGCAAAACTGGAGACGGCATCATCTTCGTCGTCCGACGGAGGAGGCGTCGCGGCGACCACAGCGGGAGATGGAGCGGCGTCCACTGGAGGGGACGAGGCTGCTAGCCCTTGATCCTTTGTCGACGGATTCGGCGACGACGACGACGTCGAAGACATCTTCAGCTATATTATTGTTGGACGTAGGGATTTCAAATACAAACACAGGCACCGATTAACACCTTAAAACTACTTTATTCAACGGTAACATGCAAAAAGGGTTAACATAATATACTTTAAAATGACATTGTAATTACACAACTGCTTGTAAGCAATGCTACCGAACAACTCAACTTAACTACTCAATCCCACGCCTCTAACATTCCGCGAACACCAGCACCTTGTTTTTCAACCACAATGTTTTTATTCCTGGGCCCTTGCAAAGTCTTAATTCAGAAATACAACACTTCCAACGGCCGGTGACATCACCCTCAGGAATGTGCTGATTCTGACCCCCGTGTCCCTTACACTCGACCATCCTGACTAAAGTTCGTCCTCGAACTTAGGGCCATTGTCTTACTTCGATTCGTCGGATTCCCTAGACAACAGAAAGATGTGTATTAATGTCAACGGAATGCAATGGGCAACGACAATTTTAAGAATTCTACTGTTGAAGCAGTACAAGTGTGAGGCACCAGGGCATAATAACTAATAACACATCATCTGATACGGTGATCATCAGGCTTCCGACGACATACTCGCCGGGCTTCTGATAGAATGACTATCAGGATTAACAGCTCTTCCGGCTACCACTTAGCGTAATGGACTTCCAACAGGAACAAATTCCGTACCGTTGGGCTTCTGACAGGAGTACTGTCAGGCGTCTGAGAGAACGCTCAGGCTTCTGGTATGTCACCAGGCTACATATTGGGCTTCCAATGGTACTAGGCTTTATACCATTGGGCTTCTGACAGGGCCGTGCCAGGCGTCTGAGGTACTACTCAGGCTTCTGGGTGAAAGAAACCAGGATATCTTACGGTGGAACATACGTTTTGACAACACACATAATACTTACGAAAAGGGTTGGCAGTCATTGGCGTTTAAGACAATCCATGGTTTCAAAGAATCAACCGCCACAACCAGATGTGTCTTTCTTTTGCCAGATCGAAGGTCTTCAGTTACATAGCGATCATTGGGTAAAACCTTTGCAATCTTAAATGGTCCCTTAAACTTGGGAAGTAGCTTTCGCGAGTCACCAGTTGGGGAAAAGCTGATAATTTTGACCATAACCAGATCACCAGGGCTATATTGCGGTGCGTCTTTACGCTTCTTATCGAAAGCCGCTTTAAACTGCGCGCTACGTTCTTGTAATCTAGTTCCAACTTTTGCGCGTAGAGACTTTATGTTTTCTGTTTTAAGCTTTTCTCAAACTGTGCTGACAATTTGGCATCCGCGATTCGCCGCGGGTTCACACCTATTAACAACTTAAATGAGGTTACTCCGGTAGTTTTGTTCACTGTATTATTAATATTAAATTGGATTTTTTTCAAATGTTCATCCCATGTTGTATCACCCGTGTATCATTGGCCACTATAGCACCGTAGCGAATCTAATATTGTTTTATTAAATCTTTCGCAATGACCGTTCGCTCGTCGTGTGGCGACCGCATTTAACACATGATTGATGCCATATTCTGTGCAAAAGGTGTTCATGGCAGCTGAGGTAAATGCAGTACCTCTGTCAGTAATTGAATAGCTGATTGCAGAAACAACCCAAGTCACATTCTGAAGAATTTGAGATAAACAAGTAAAACTTTATAACTTTGCTTAATCTCTTGGTATCAAGCTATAATCATCTGTAGTTATGGTACTACATGTTTGTTATCTGGTAATACTATAAACAATGCCAAAAGATGGTATGGTTAGCAAAAAAAAATTGTTTTCTTCTTGCTGAAATCAACACAACATCATCATCTTTAAATTGCGATTTATTAAACAAAATTATACTACAGCTTATACAAAATATTACAAATTTAATCAATATCAGTGTTGGCATCAGTAAGAGGCCAATCGAGGATTTCTTCCCAGTATTTCTTAGTTTTTTCATCTTCAGCGACAAATTTTGCAGATTTTCTTATCATTATCATTTTTTTGGCATTTATAGGCACTTTTCCGGTTGGATATAGTGGCCGCGAAGGAAATTCTACATTAGTTATTTTTGGTAGTAATAGAGAAAATGTGTGTACCTCTAATCCACCAATAAACATGCGAGCTTGTACAACACCTTTTCCTAGAACACTGTTGAACAAGAAGTAATGAAATTTTGATATGGTGAATTGCTGTTTTGCAGATCGTGGTACAGATCTTGATGAAGTCTGTGCCGATACTACATTCTTTTTGTAAAGAGAAGTCCACCAGTTTTTATAATCCATTACAGTTGAACCATCTATCTCATGAACAGTAAATTTTGTTGTTTTCTTAGAAGATGATATTATCATTTCAACATACTGATGTAGAGTGTAGACTCGATCTACCTTCCGTAATTTCCTCTTGATAATACCAAAATCCCGATCGCATGGAAGAAACGAGTGTACTCGGATTGGGAAAAAAATTTCGATCTTTCGGAACCTTCCAGAATCTACTAGGGCTGAGCACATACGTAAAACTGAATGATTTTTGTTTTGTCCCCAGCAATTATCGCAGAAAAGATGTAGCTCCTTGACTTCTTCTGGAACATACCGTTGGATGTATTGGTGCAGGAAAGAGCAAATTTCATTTGGACTCTTTTTGGCTTGGCCTTCGTGATAAACAAACAAAACAGCATCATCTGTTTTCATATTGTGAACACAAAAAACACTTACGGTTAGCTGACTTAAATAAAATAAATCTTGTGCAGGACAACGGGGAAGTTGTAAGTTCTGCATAAAATCAAAGCTTAAAGCCAAACATTCATTGTTTTCTTGGCATAACTTTTTTGACGTCTTCAAAGCGTTATGGAATTTGGTGCTACGTCTTTTATGAACCATAAGTTCAGCTGCAGCTACTCTTTTAGCATTATCATTCAACGATTTATGTTTTAGTTTTATAGAGAGGGATTCACATTCGTTACACACATCTACTTGAGGTCGCCCAAATGATAACTTAAAGTTATCGTTAAAAATTTTGTTGTAATATTCATACTTAATTTTTGTTTGTGGCTTCTTTTCCAAAAAGAGGGAAAACATTATCTTTACATTTAGTTCAGGGTCCAAATAATAATTCTCACGTGTACCATAATGCGTTTCTTTTACTAGAAATGAAGATATATGTTCCATTACAGCAACAATTTCTGAACCTTCCATAGCATTAGCACTTCTGCTTTTTCCACGTTTATCTTCTGGGGTCTTACCTTGCATTAATAAAAGTCGAATCCTTTTAACCCTTTCATCAGTAATTGCATACAACTTAAAAAAAGCTGTTCTGCACACAACTCTTCTTTCGCCATAAACAAGAACATGGTAAACAAAAGAATTGGTTCTGACATCTCCATTTTCTGCTTTTCTTGGGCGTCGACGTTGAATTTTTTCTACTGATATGAGTTCCTAAAAGATCTTGCTCATTTTTGGTAGCAATGTTATAAAATTGTTTTATAATGGTAAGCTTTTCTTCTTCCAAAATTTTTTCTATACACTTATTTTTGCAGTTGCACGGCTTCCCAGTTGCCTTTTCTGAGACAACATTTCCCTTGTACGTTTCGTACGATAGGCCCATTAGTCGCGCCTCTTTTATTTTATTTCTTTTGTAATCTTCTTCATGTCTCATTCTTTTTTTTCCTTTGTCCACCACAGGTAAGTCACTATCACCCATATTAAATTAATACGTTTTCACAAAAACTTGCTGCAACACGAGCACTTCTAAACCAGAAAACTGACAACTATTGAAACAACCGCCTTACATTCTCGTTGCATACATAAACAACCTAAGCCCAGGACTAAGGTTGTTTCTGCCCTCAACGAATTCTATCAGACGTTATAAATTAGTGACTGTCTGGATTGAAACACATCATTCATTAACAAGATTATATTTAAGCAAAGATTACAAGTTTAATAATTTGCACCATTAAGGTGAGCTTACACAATTGTAGCAATCAGAGTCCAGTAGATCATGATGGTAGAGCGAGATGATGTTCTGTGGTTGTCAGAGTCCTGTAGACCTGGTTGGTAGATCGAGATGGTGTTCTTTGGTCTTCTTGTTAAGGGTTCAACCCTGGCACGGGTTAAACCCTGGTCAGGCCTGGCTTGGCTTGGTGGCTTGAGTGTGATGACTTGAACGTGATGTCTTGACTTCTTGGCTGGTAGTTGCACACTGAATCCTATGAAAGCTCATTGTGCTTTTATACTAGTTTGAGCTTCCAAATATGGACATAGGTAATGGACTTAACCTTTGGTTGCTCTACATTCAGCAGCTTTCTCAGAAGACCTTGTTAGTCAGCAGAATTTCATAATGTCAAAGTCTAATGTCAAAGTGTTATAATAAACTGGCAGGTGATACCAGCATGCTATCACGTGACAGTGGCATGTTTAGTTAACATTGATTTTATAAAGCTTATTCCAGGAATTCTTAATAAGTATTCAAAGCACTTCATGACATTTCTCCCCCTCTTAACTAAGCGAGAAGCTATGATCGCTTAAGGAAAAATTTTACGTCATGAAGTGATTATACAACATTTGTAATACTCACTCTTAATGGTTACCTTAACAGATATTTAATACAAGCATTAGTTTTAAACAGACATGGTATACTATGATACGTTGCGTAAGATACATAAAAACTGAGTATACAAGTAATAATGGTTATACTTACAAGATATAGCATAAACGCAATGGTTACATATTACAATCACATATCAAGTTTAAATGCAACATTTCCTATTACAATGCTACTTAAGTTGCATATACATACTATAAGTTATTAACATTGATCACCCTGTGGATGTATAATTTATGTGATACCTTTTATACCGGTAATGAAAAGTTGATAATAATTCTACACGTGCCAACAGAAACCGCTAATGTAGTAAATATAATACAGTATTCATAATAATATGTAGCTGTCTAATTGTTATCATATACGTTAATACATAAGTTTGCTTAGTGATGTGTAGGTGGCGTGTTATACATTATTAATATTTATAATTATTTGAAAATGTAAGTAAACATATAATTATTTAGCTAAATGTTAATTAGAAGTTAGTTAGAACATTTTGAAAATTAAACAATTGCCTTCTGACCATTTTCTGTACAAAAAATTGTCATTACAAATGGAAAAAAATGGAAAAATACTAAAAATTGAGAAAATGTATTGCACCAGGTTTATGCGTAGGAGGAATCTTTATCTTTTGCTGAAGTTGCATTTTTTATTGTATATAACCAATTGTTTCTTCCTGAAGGATTCAATTCATTTCATCCACCTAGTGAACATTGTGTTTATGTATATCATTAAATTACTGAAATGAATTTCGAGACTACTCAGATTCTAATGCACACCGCATCCCCTATTGATGCGACTCTGCTTCCACCAGTTCGTAAGTAAAAATTATTGAAATGATAATAATTTTTTTTTCATGTAATATGCTGAATTTGATTAAAATGAAAATCAGTATTAAAATTTGCTTAGAAAAATTTGAATTAAAAATAATAGATGTTCGAAGAACATGAAAGTGATGGAGGACCAGCAAGTTTTAAATAATATATATTTTTTTCTTTTTTCAGAAGTGTTCGAAGGATGGCGTCTGCAGGAGGTGGTGGTGAGGGAGGGTTATCCTCTCACCCTCATCATCTCCGCAGTTGCATCTGAACTGGGTCAGGGGCGCATTTATCTCGTTGGCCGAGACGATAATTACCAACAGTACGGGATAAATGTTCCCCTGGACTTCGTGACCACCGCGATCCACGACTTGGGCAGTGGATTTACCCGGGTAGAATTTTTCTACCCGTACCCAGATGTCGTGGATCCACCCGATGAAGAAGTCCAGGAAGTAGCTGAATCCCCAGCTTCCCCGCCTGCAGCTCCAACACCAAATCCAACAACACCTGCCGCCGAACTTCCAAATCTGCTTCCCGACGATATTTTGGGAGAAATATTAGCAGATCTGGAAAGGGGCTTTGTTTAAGTGATTAGTGATAGTGTTATTTTGTATATAGTTATTTTTGTTTGTGTATATTTTATTTCGTATACCTATATTTTTCTTTTATATGCTGTATATAAGCTCTTATCCATTTATGCTTTTTTGTAAATATGTTTCTTTTCCGCTACCTAATAAATTGATATTTTTAAAGATTTTTGCGTTTATGTTTCGCATATTTCTTTAATTTCAGGAAAAGCGAACATAAAAAATAATTAAGACGACTAATAAATTCAGTATTGGTTGTAAGGCAATGTTTGAATACACTATTGAGCTACAACCGTGTATAAGGTACTTTAAAAGATGACCTTCAACACAAGTTTAACTAAGTGCAGTCAGAAGTTCGCACATGTAGTTGTTTTTAAGGTGCTTGAAATTCTGTTAACAAAGTGATCTAGTGAAAGCATAAAATTACGGTAAGTATTTAATTCTACTGATAATATAAATATACTTATTCTATAATGACAAAGAAATTGAAATTTCAAATTTTGTCGATGAAAATCAATTATATTGTGTTTATAAAAACCACACCCTATAATTACATCTGGACTAGATTAACTCTTGTTACTAAAATCTATACAAGAAGAAAATTATTTTCTTTTCTCGGTCAAAATTATTTTGTAGATGTAAAAGTACAAAAATTTAAAGTAAATATCTATTATTTGACACAAACATGAGGTTTGGTTGCTTTGTTAAAAGTATTCATATTAAATAGGTAATTGCAAAAAAAAATCTCATATTTATGTACCTTCGCTCAGAAAACTTTTAAAGTTAAGTAAGATTTAGATTTTTTGTATCTATAAATTTGGTAGGCAACGCTGTGTACTGATAAGGTACAAAAATTTATTATTTGATTACAAATAATAATGGTATTGACACGTTATGTGGTCTTTATTCAATTTTTTAGTCCTTGGAGATATCTAATAAGATCAATGGTAATTTATAATACCGTTTTACAACAAACTATGTCTGCGTTCTACAGGAGTAGTTTGAATAGGTCTTCCTAATTCAACCATGTTAAGATTTGTAGCTAATTCTTTTAAATTAACACGGGTTCGTCGTATTTGTTTGCCTTTCAAGTACTTTAATAAAATTCTAAACAAAATGTAGCAAATTGTCAGAATAATTACACTTAAAAGAAAATATTGAATGTGTGAGAAACTTCTGGCGTTAGAGTTTATTGAATTGTTAGTAACAATTTTTGTGGCTAACTCGTTGATTTCATCAAACCTATCACTTAGTACGCTTAAATCGTCTAAATTTTTTGGTATGGACCGATAATTTGCACTGAGATTCAGTTGTGGTATAACGTTTTGAAAATTTTTGAAAACAGAGTGGTTAAGATCCAAATTAAGCAACATATTCCAACATAAGCTCTTTGCTTATTATTTCACTATGCGTTAACAAAATTACATTTTTGGTGTGGCCTGTACAACGTGAAGATAATATAATTTCACCAACTCCTTTTAACGTTATGTCTTTAGAGAAGGCATCGTCACAAACAATTGTTAGAATTTCAAAATCTGGTATTACGAATATCCACGTATTTAATACTGACATTTGGGACCAAAGCGGATGATATAACTCAGTGATACGTTGGTCACAGGTTTTTGGTATTTGTTGGGATCCTTTAAATATCAAAATTTCACAAAGGTCACTTTGAGAGGATAGCATTAACGGTTGTTTTTGTTCACACAGATAATTTTGCGTTCTAAATTTTTTGCAATCTGTAAAGTCTTCACTTGATAATGTAAAAAATTGGTGTCGTTCAAGTGTTATTGCCACATACTTTGAAGAGGGTTGAATAAAAGTATATTTTTTGTTACCAAGGGGTACTGGTAATGCAGAGATTTTTAATAATTCATACCGAATTGTATTCGATAAGGGAATATTTATTGTATATATTAAGTTTGTGTTTTGAAAATAAACAGTCAATTTAATCAACTTTAGTAGAATATTTGCGTTTTCTATTAAAAGGGTAACTGGAAATTCTAAGTGTTTTGGTAGTAAATGTGACATTTCTTGAAGTTCTTTTATGAATCTTTTTGGAGGCAAAATTGCAGGGTGTAATGTTCCTCGTGAAGCGAATAAGACTGCATTGAGTAAAGTTTTAACGTCGAATTCATATTCATTAAACAGTAAAGAAAATAATTGAATGTATTCATTGATCATATTTTTGACATCAAGAAAATATACTGATTTAGATAGATTATGAATCTGATCTTCTGTATTTTGCAAACTTGTGGCTAACAAATTTTGATTAAAGTATAAGTCAGCTGCTGTCGTATTAAGGGTTGAAATTGCAGACTTTATCAGAGTAGTTTGTTCATTTATTAGCTTGACGAAATTTTTTCCTTGTTCTTCAAACTGTAAGATCTTTTGATTATAAAATTCACCATCACTACTATCAAGTGTACCAAAGAGCATTTTTAAAAGTGATCCACCTCCATCAAAGGGACTTCGTTTTGCTCGTTTTTGTGCAAATCCTACCAGTTCTTCTAAATTATTTTGGTCAAATTCAACTCGCATAAGACCGACGGAAGCTGTTTGAATAAAATGGTCACACATTTTAAGATTGTCTATCATTTTTGAGCTATGGTACCATTTCTGTTCTCGCTCGCGCTCCAAAGAACAAATATGTTTAATCTTATTGAAGTAATTTTGCAAATAAGTAAATTTTTCATGATAATTTTTCATATTAACAAAAGCAACAATGGTTACCTTATTGTTAAATAACTGAATTTGTCCGATTTTTTCGTAGTGTAATCCAGGGTTGTATTTAAATTGTGTTACGTTATACTCTGCTAGGTGTGCTACAGCTTGAGCTCTGTAACAATTAAAATAGGCAATAGTTAAAATTTGGGATTGTATTGTAAAAATTAGAATTATGTGAAAATTGGAGTACTAATTAATGTCTTTTTATATGTTTTAGACAATTGCCATACTATTTTATTCATATGTAAAGATTTTATTTCCAAAGAGGATTGAACCTTCAACAGATGGTACTAGTCTAGACGAACATTTTTTTTTCCAATGAGGTTTGAATTTAACACCTGGAAATTTCTTATCAACAATATTTTCTGCAGGTGCGTCAGTAGCCAAGGGACATGGTTCAACAGTTTGGTATGGTCACACGGTATATTTTTTCTTCTTTTTTTCTGTAATACATTGTTGTCTGCTCTTAAGCTTGCAGTAAGTATAAATGTTGCAACTTTCATATTTGCAACGTTCCAAGTTATCTTTTGTCCTTTTCTTTCTTGCACTTAGCGTAGGTACAAAATTATTCTTTTTAATTCAAGCTGTAGTTGAAAATATTACTAGTAAGTATTTAATCCATCTCTTTTTTATTTGAATTAAAAAGGTGGTTAGCGATCTAACGACTAAACATTCCTTTTAATCAGGAATTTTCAGCTTCTTTTTCCCCTAACTCATATATGCGCGACTTTAATATACACAAATGTCGTTAGATTTCCTCTTGTCTTAAATTCTTAAAACTACTTCTTAATTTTCTTGTGGCGCCCCAGAAAACTTTCCATGCCTGGAGGATAGTAATTTTAATATAGAAAACAAGAGACTGTAGGTGTCTCAAAAAAAATTGAAGCATACTTCCCGGCGAAAACAGGGGTTTCTTAATGTCTCTGACATATGTTATCAATAATAACTGGAAGTATGTCTTACCTATATAGGATTTCGGACAACCTCTTTGCCAAAACTCGATTATGCCTCTTTAATCAATTTGACAGAACTCATATACAGAGAAAAATCCATTTCTCTAAAATTAATGCTACAGGAAAGGTCCTTTTAATTCTAAAGTAAGTGAAAAGGATATTTCAATTAAATGAGAATCAATTTCCTGAGCTCGGCGAAGCTAACCCTTGTGTGACTTTATTATAACATTTATAACTTCATATTTACTTATTTGTATAACTTGGAATAAACTTGGACTGAATTAACTCGTTATCACTAAAGAAGCTAACAGACACGTGATAACAAAACTTCTTATTGAGGCTAACAACTCTTTCTCTTAATAAATTACTTTATATAAGCTAATACAGTTATATTTTTTAGAGCTTATTCTTTATTCGAGCTTGTTTCTAATTCATCCGAAGGGCCAATCGGATTACTATCATTATTTGAATCATCTATTCCATCATTTTTGAAAGAGTTATCATCATCCACTGGAGGAAACCAGCTATCTTTATAAGGTAAAATTCTTGAAATATGTACAACTTCTTGTTTGGCATTTGATGCTTTACCTTTCTTAATTAAATAATCGACTTCAGATAATTGTTTTACAATATAATATGGTCCAAACCATCGTAATAAAAGTTTTTCACTTTTACCCACCTTTCGTATAGGTGTAAAGACCTTTACTTTCTGGTTAACTTCAAAATTTGTTAATCTATGTTTTGAGTCATAACGACTTTTATCTTTTTCTTGTTGACTTTTAATATTTTGAACTGCTAAGTTCCTGGCGAATAATGCACGTTCGCGTGATTCTATAATATTGCTAGATTCAACAGGAATATTTAATTGAACATCCGTTGGTAACCGTGGTTGTCTACCATAAACTAACATGAATGGTGATAGTTTAGTTGTTTCTTGACGAGCTACATTATAAGCCCATGTAAAATGGACTAGGTGATGATCCCAATCGGTTTGTTGTGTGTTTGTATAAACACTTAACATATCCACGATTGTATGGTTAGTTCGTTCAACTAACCCGTTACAAGCTGGATGATAAGCTGTCGTGAATCTACTATCAATACCCATAATTCTTAGTAATTCCGTTACTAGTTGGGATTGAAATACCTTTCCGCGATCAGAAATTATGTATTTTGGACTTCCATGTCTGCAAATAATTTGTTCTAATAGAAATTGTGCTACTGGTTCACTTTTACCGCTTGGTAAAGCCCGAGTTTCACAATAACGTGTTGCATAATCAGTAGCGACAACTATTGTTGTTTTGCCTCTTTGGCTTCTACGTAGTGGACCTACTAGATCGATTCCTATTTTTTCAAATGGTATTCCAATGGAAATTGGTTGTAGTTGACCCGGGGGTTTCTGAGTACTTCCTTTTCTTGCTTGACATGATTGACACCCCGAAACATACTTCGTTACATCTTTTAAAAGACCATCCCAATAATAAGTCATTTTTATTTTATGATATGTTTTGGTAATACCTAAATGTCCTGCCATTGGTGCATCATGGTTATTATATAAAATTTCGAATTTAAGGGTATTTGGTATTACTAGAAGATACTGAGAACCTTCTGAACTAGTATTTTTTTTGTAAAGTACATTATTTATTAATGTGAAAGACTTGGCTCGTCTTCGCTCGCTAATTGTTAATATTGTGTCATTAGCATTGTCTAATGCCATGAAAAGTTTATTTAATTTTTTATCTTGACGTTGTAGGTTACCGATATCAGCTGGTATTGTTACAAAAGTTGGAACATAATCTGCTTGAATTTCATCAAAATCCGTAGCGATTTGACAAGGATTACGAGATAAAGCGTCAACATCTTTATTCAAGACTCCTCGTTTATGTTTAATTGTATAATCAAAATCTTGAAGTCGTATGGACCAGCGTATGAGACGTCCGCTCATACCTTTAGCGCTCCGCAACCAACAAAGGGCATGATGGTCTGTAACAATGGTTATGTGTTTACCGTAGACATAAGGTCGTAGGTAAGTTAAACTCCAAATAGCCGTTAGTGCTTCTAATTCCGATATGGAATAATTTTTTTCAGCCTTCGTCAGGCTTCTGGAAATGAATGCAATTGGAAAAAAATCGTTATCAAATTTCTGTAGGAGAATGGATCCTATGCCTTCATGGCTCGCATCCATCCGTAATTCTGTTTCAGCCTCAGGATTATAATGGTGTAAAATTGGTGCAGTTGTTAATTTAGTCTTAAGCATATTGAATGCATTTTGTTGAATTTCTTCCCAGGCAAATTTAACGGATGGTTTAGTAATTTCATACAGTGGTTTAGCTATTCTGGCATAATTTTCTATGTGTTTTCTATAATAATTACACATTCCTAGGAATGATTGTACTTTTTTAGGTGTTGATGGTGTGGGAAATTTTGTTATAGCTGATATCTTAGTATTGTCTGGCAAAATACCTTTTGCAGTTACTGTATGACCCAGGATACTTAATTCTGTTTGTGCATAGCGGCATTTACTAGGTTTTAATGACAGGCTATGATAACGTAATTTATCAAAAGCATGTTTCAAGCGAGTTAAATGTTCGTCAAATGTTTTTGAAAAAATTATAATATCGTCTATGTATATAAGTAATTCTTTAAACTTTAGATCTGCGAAAACTTTATCTGCCATGTTTTGAAATGTCCTAGGCGCATTTGTTAAGCCAAAACTCATTACATTAAATTCGTAAAGTCCATCTGGTGAAATAAAGGCAGTTTTCTCCTTATCGCTTTCTTTTACATTAATTTGAAAATATCCGCTAAACATATCTAGGGACGAAAAGTATTGATTATTACCTAAATAACTCAATATATCGTCAATTAAAGGAAGTGGGTAACTGAATTTTTTGGTGACCCCATTTAATTTTCGATAATCAACGCAAAATCTAATAGAATTATCTTTCTTTTTGACTAAAACTATCGGAGACGCCCATGCGCTTTGTGATTCGCGAATTATGTTATACTTCAGCATTTCATCAATTTGTTCTTGAATAATTTGTCGTTCTTTATGTGACACTCGGTATGGTCTTGATTTAATTGGATCAGAGTTTTCAACTATTATCTCATGTTCCACTAAATTAGTTGATCCCATTTCTGAGAAGTTAGTTGCAAAAATATCCTGATATTCATCTAGTAATTTTTGTAATTGTTTTTGTTGATTCGGTGTCAAAGTAGGATTTATGTTATCTTTACTTTGATTAGGGTTTTCACAAACATCAAGAGTTGATACTAAATTCAACGTCTCAAGCATTTCAAGGTATGCCAATGTAGTTCCTGCTAGTAGCCGTATTTTATTTGAATTGTTGGATTGTATTTGAATTTTCCAATCCGTCAGCTTAATTTGTTCAATATTAGTTATGACTAATTTATGCTTGGCCAAGAGAATTTCTTGGAAACATATTTTATAGGGACTATATGACAAAGTCTCAGTATTTTCTAATTGTAAATCTACAGTGGTTACTGTGTTTGGTAGAATTTCTATGTCGTTGATTAAGCGTAATTTTCCCTTAATTTTTTGTTCATATGGCATATCAATATCGTCTAAAAAGTTTCTGAATTTACAAAATAAATGTGAAGAATTTGGCCAAAGGTCCCTGATATTTGTTTTATGCATATTAACTGTAATTGGTTGTACTGAAGTATTATTAAATGTAATAGTATGATTTTGAAAATTAATTATACTTTTGTGCTTTAGTAAAAACTTCATCCCGAGGATCAATGGTCTAGGTGAAGATTCTATTACTAATGCCGAAATTGTTGTTTTCCAATTTTGAATGGTTACATCTATCAATGATGATCCTAAGACGGATAATTTATGGTTATCTACTGTTGATAAAAATGAAATTGGACTAGGTTGCATTACTGCATGTACAAAATCTTTACTTATTACGTTTTCAATGGCACCTGTATCTATTATAATTTCTGCTTTCGTATTGTAAATATATCCTACAATAAGTAAAATTTGTAATTTATTATGAACATCAGGGAGCCTTTGATCAATATGTAGGACAGCTTGTAGGCTCAGTGCTTGCGCTGTCCTGTCCCGTTTCCCGATGAATTTGGTAATACATAATTGTTACGTAGACTGGTTCTACCCCATGTATTTGGATATAATGGTTGATTTTGTCGCGAATTAGCTGTATAACCAGTTGGTTGTTTTTGTCTTGAAGTAGTATACGATGAATTATTTTGTCTTGTTCTACACACACTAATAGTATGTCCCGGTTTATGACAATAAAAGCAAATTGGTCTTCCGTCTGAAGTGCGTGTTGGGTGATAACTATTAAACTGTCCTCTTCTATTATTGTTAATGTTACCCTGATCATCCCTATTATAGTTTGTAGGTTTTGTAAAAGTTCTTGAAGCATTTGCAGCATTAATGGTTAAAATTGGAGTTTCCGTTTTTTCTAGTTTAGATAAACTCTCACGCTTCTTAGCATCACTAATTTTAAGTACCAATCGTTTAAGCTTATCCATATTCATGTCATCATCAGTTAGCACTGAAAATTGATACTGATAAGATGGATGTAAACCACATTCGAAATATTCAATTATTTCTGATTCTGCCATGTTGTCATCTAAATTGTAGCATACATCTAGTATGTCATAAAAGAAACTATTAATGTCCTCAAATTCGCCTTGTTTTCGTGATCGTAATTTAAATTTGGTTTCGCGATTAACCGCAGCCCCGGCGTATTCTTTTAAGAAATGAGTTTTAATGTCTTCCCATTTCAAATTTCTATGAATAGGATTGGTAATGAATTTGTCATACCATATTGCTGCAGGTCCCATCAGAAAAGAGCCGAAAAAACAAATTTTATTCCCATCTGCCCAAGAATTTACAGCAGCAGCCCTTTCATATGACTTTAAAAATTTTGCAGGATTTTTATCCTTGACTGGATTAAAAGTTTCTGGACTTATAAATTTTGGTAAAGTTGGGTTTGCTGGTGTTATAAATGCTTCGGAAATTGTTACATTTGCCATTGTTCTAATGGTACTTTCAGCTGATTTAAATAAATTTTTATTTACTATGACTCGTTCTATTAAATTTGGAACTTGAGTTTCGTTATCTGGGGAATTAGACCCTACGGAACTTTCAAAAACTGTTTCTGGCGTTGCTACTAAATCAATAATATTTTGCTGATCGGAATCAATTATGTCTGACAAAGATTTTTGTTTGTATTTATCTGTATTACGTAATTCTAAGTTTTTAGATCTCGTAACTGGTGGTGATCTTAAGGTCATTACCCGTGAACGAAAAACATCAGTTGGAGGAGATTTAATTGTATCCTCATATTCATAAAATGAACTAGACTTATTAAATACCTCAGAACTAGTATATTTTGGTTGAAAATTTGCTATATGCTCTGGAAGAGCTGTTGAAATTGATTGACCAGATTCAGATTTCTTTTTCAGTACAGAGGGTTTCCTACTTGATTTATGCTTGACATGTTCAGATCCAGACATTGTACAGGGATTTAAAGCCCATTTTGAAATGCTTAATACAATTTATAACATTTCAGAATGATCAACGCAACTTCTACCAATGTGGTCAATTTGAAATGTTACACTTCACACAACATACTATACTCAACATACCATACATACCATACTAACATTTCAAAATGACAATTGGCACTCTACCAAAATACTTTCATAAGAATGAAACTCGGCACTCCACCAAAATGTCACGTTATAAATTAGTGACTGTCTGGATTGAAACACATCATTCATTAACAAGATTATATTTAAGCAAAGATTACAAGTTTAATAATTTGCACCATTAAGGTGAGCTTACACAATTGTAGCAATCAGAGTCCAGTAGATCATGATGGTAGAGCGAGATGATGTTCTGTGGTTGTCAGAGTCCTGTAGACCTGGTTGGTAGATCGAGATGGTGTTCTTTGGTCTTCTTGTTAAGGGTTCAACCCTGGCACGGGTTAAACCCTGGTCAGGCCTGGCTTGGCTTGGTGGCTTGAGTGTGATGACTTGAACGTGATGTCTTGACTTCTTGGCTGGTAGTTGCACACTGAATCCTATGAAAGCTCATTGTGCTTTTATACTAGTTTGAGCTTCCAAATATGGACATAGGTAATGGACTTAACCTTTGGTTGCTCTACATTCAGCAGCTTTCTCAGAAGACCTTGTTAGTCAGCAGAATTTCATAATGTCAAAGTCTAATGTCAAAGTGTTATAATAAACTGGCAGGTGATACCAGCATGCTATCACGTGACAGTGGCATGTTTAGTTAACATTGATTTTATAAAGCTTATTCCAGGAATTCTTAATAAGTATTCAAAGCACTTCATGACACTTGTATTACCGTTAGCATACATGGACGTCGGTTGTTTCTCCGCTCAACGATAGGTTTACATTTGTAGAGCGATATTTTGCAAAAAACTAAATTTCCCTAAAAAGTGGACTTAGGGTGTTTCTGCACTCAGCGATTCAATTGAGCTCTCCTCCGGAATGGCAAATCTTTTAAAATTTCGGCCAATCTCTGACATATTGGATTGCCATGATATGGTTCCGAAGACGGCGGAGGAAGCGGAGGCTGGATCATCAACGTCTCCAATATTGCATCATTTATTTTTGACTCGTATTTTCCTGTATTTAATGTAACTTTTATTAAAACAATACAAGAAATATTTTAACATACCTACGTTTTTTTGGAGTTCGTAAATCTTCAGAGCTGGAAGATGTACTTTGAGCTGGTGATGGAAGTTGTGTAAGTAGATGCGTCTTGGTTCTAAAAAAAATCGTTTAAACATTCGCAAGCAATGGTATAAATTATAGAAATGAGACATATAATTCTACTCACGGTCGAACTGCAAAAGTTTCCTTGAGGAATGACAGCTGCTCAAAATGCTTCCACACAGTTTTCTTAGAAGTGACCGCATCGCCACTATGCGGGATTTCTATTTCGGACTTTACTTTCACAAATTTGTCCCGGAGGTTTTTCCACTTCTTCTGCAGCACCTCAACTGGCTGGCATCCACCAAGGGATTTATAAATATGCAGCCAGGCTTGATCCTTAATCGTTTTTGACCGGCTTGTTAGTGGCAGCCGGGAATCCCACAATGCAGGTCTTGCTTGTACGCAAGAAATAATTAACTCTTCTAACGTACTGCTGTTTTCTTGGGCTTCAGGCTGCTGGCTATGGAAAAGAGTTTCCTGGCTTTCTTCCTCATCTATAAATTCAACATGAAAGCAAGGCAATGATGATGGCAAGGCTGTTTTTGCAATTCTTGAAATTGGTACTTGTTTGTAATTAAATGGCTTGTATGATGGCTTGGATGCCCATGGCGTCGGCACACAAGTCACGTTCACGTCACGGGTTCTTGAAAGTCAATATTATAAAAAGAGATGTAAACTAACAAAACCTACGGAAAACTTGACTCGAGCTTAACTTCTTGCGGCGGCGGCGCGGCGCAAAGTTAAAATAAAATATTCCCGCTGTTACTATTTCAAACTGAATTAACCAATCAGAAACTTGGCTCGAGGTCATCTGTTTGCGGTGCCGCAAAATTGTTAAAGCTTGTAGTATTACATTCCCGCTCTTACTATTTCAAATTGAATTAACCAATCAGAAAAGATCCGCAAAAAATATTTTGCGTATCCGCCCTGCATCTGAACTCAGCTTTACCTGGCTTCCAGATGTATATTTTGAAATTGCGTGCCAAAATATTGTTCCCGCGATTAATATCACGTGATGGGTCAGTTTAGATTTTTCCAGACAAATTTAAATCTGGTGTAGTGTGATCACATGACCACCCAATGCGAGTGTACATCTAACCAGTGCCAGTGCATGCATGCAGTTTTTTATTTGATTTGACGAAAAAAATTCAAGTTAGAAAAAACTTAGACAAGAGCGTTCAGTTTTAAATTTTTATGTCATTCTGTGGATGTGGCTACAGTACCAATTTAAAATAATTCAATTTCACAACCTACCCTAGTTGGTTTTTTTATTGATCTCTCGTTACTATAGATCCCTTACAGTGCAATGACATGACGTGGTATCTAAACGTTTGCAAACCTCTCCAAAGTTGGAAGCAGTTAGGCGATTGCGTCTTGCCGCTTTCCATGCCAGTTTTGGTGTTGACCTCTTGTTTTCTCTTCTATATATTTTCTTTCTGGAATTTCATTTTGCATTTTTTTTTTGAAATTCGGATTTCTTGTTCTGATATTCTTCCGTTTCCATATTCGGTTTTGCAGCATCTGGTTCATATTCCATATCTAGTCCTCCTGTAGTTCGATCCTTACTTACATACCTTTTCTTGGTGTTTTTCCTTAACTGATTATGTTTTTGCCTTCGATTGCAAAAATCCATGAAATATGATGGATTTCTGTTAGTGAGAACGTTGCTGTGCCAAGAGGGTCCATTATTAAAAGACAATCCGGCTCCTACACATCGTCTATAATACGAATTTCTTTTACAATTGTTTACTCTTTCACCTCCCGAAAATGTTTGACTCCCGAAGTTGTATACCTACTACCCTTTTAGAATTATTACTTATAGCCGAACGTACTGCTATACTTAGGTGAGGAATATGGAATATCAAAATTCTTCTTGTCTCGATATCGTGATATTTGTTGAGATTTTGTGGAGCTGGGGAGTATAACCTGATAATGTGATTAGCACATTCGAGTTTTATAACAGAACGGCCGTAAGTTACCCTCTCAACTATACGCGCATATAGACACTTGAATCACCGTCTCCAACTATATATTTATATATTAAACCATGATCTTCAACACTTTTATTAAACCCATCTACTATTATATCTTGCTCCATTCCGGTAGAAGCTCCACTGTAATTTTTAAAACAAGAGTGCTTTGTCACACTTTCTTTGCCTTTTGCAGCGGAACATACGCTGCAAAACTTATTTCTTATTTCTAAAAATAACAGTTTTCCAGTCCGTTTCCCAATGATAACAGTTACTCCAGATAGGGAAGAAAATCCGTGGCCGTATGATCTGTTTGCCTATCCACCATAAACTACCTTAATAAATTGAACACCTTGTTTCAAATCTTCTGCTTCTATTGCCAAACGTTTTTCTTTTTGTCCAGTTTCTAACATCTGCTGTATCAATAACTTTTCCCAGTTTTCCCCTACATGTTTTCAATATTTCTGTAATATTTACTGCTCATCATTGGAACATTTATAAACTAAGAAGTTCTTCAGATTGAGAATACCCTATCCCAATAGAATTTGTTGCCCATACAAACAGTATATTTGTATCTTTTATGATTTCTGGCGGATGAGTGTATATTTTCAATGTTTTTTCACAAGTGTGTATCATGTTCGGATAAGTTTCTGCATTGTATAAAATAAGTCGCACTTACAATGCGGTTTCCTATTTCCTCTTTACTTTTTGAAACTGGGGTATCATTATTTTCAATTTCAAGCGGTGGCAGTTCGTAACTACTCTGCGATAAACTAGAACAATACAACAGTAACTTTTTGATAACGGTCTAGAAAATATTGAGTTTTTGTTTGTTACACGTTAACTGCAAACTGTTGCATATTACGGTTGCATCGTGCTTACTCACTTAGCTATTAAAATAATCCACATGTGCGGTTTCGTCAACGTACTCGTTAGATATACACATCTTAAAGGATTTTTCACGCGTATCGCGTAGTCTTTTGGAAACAGACAGTACATTGCTTTGACTTGACATTTCAGGCAATTTTTCACAAGCTGACCTTACAATGAATTTGTCTTTTAAAAAAATAATGGCTTTCAAAATGTTCCCAGGATGAATACTAGATTCTTCGTCGCCGGAATGATGGACTGGCAATTTCTTTAACTTCATTCTAAAGGTATCACGTGATTTCCATTTTCCTAGTACGATGGTTGCTGTAAAAGCCAACTAAAATAGTTATCATGTTCCTGAAACCGCAATTAAACCTTTTTGTTCTATGTGCTGGAAAATAATTTGAACTAGTTTTTGTAAAACCCATAGCGTGAATAGTGTATTATTAATTTTGTACAGATATTTAGCAACAGGAACATTATTCAAAAGTCTTGGGTTTACTTTTCGAATGGGAGCTACCATAATATCGTTATTATTAGTAGAAGCAATTTGGCAAGGGTTACAACCCGTTCATATGAAAATACCTACGGAAGATATTTTCAAAACGACCTCAAAAGAGTTTTATGAAAAATAGAATTTTCCGAATTGTTTAGGTGCAATCGACAGAAATCACATTCGAGTAAAATGTTCTCCACATTCTGGAAGTATAAGATAAGATAAGATAACATTTATTTAGCCCAAGGCTATATATGAAAAATACATAAACCACAAAAAACAAAAAAATACAATAAACAACAGATACGTATAAAGTTCCCTATTTCAACAAATACATTCTTAGTGATCTCTTAAACACCTTTAGGTTGGATGCCTTCAAATCTTTGCTCAGTTTGTTATACTCTACAACGCCTTTATAAAAAATTGAACCATGAGTCGACGACTTCCTGCCTCGCTTAACAATATAGTTCTGTTTGCTTCTAGTGTCGTACTCGTGAATCTCTTCAAATTTTGTTAATATAGCTTTTAAGTAACCTGGTATAATATTCACTTTAATTTTGTGCAAAAAGCAAAGAACATTATATTTTAAAAATTCACTGATATTCAACCAATTTAAAGATTGTAGCATAACATCTACTCTGGTATAAATACTACATTGTAATATTACCCTCATCGCTCTGTTTTGTAGTTTTTGTAAGCGTTGTAAATCTGTTTGATTAGCCATATATAATATTGTACTACAATAATTAAAATGAGGCAATATAATACAATTAAAAACTAGAATTCGTACGTTAATAGAAAGGTACCAGCTAACCCGTTTTAATACTCCAATTTTCTTAGCAATCTTTTTGCACATAAAATCGATATGTTTTCTGAAGTTTAGTGATGTATCAAGAATCACTCCTAGGTATTTTATTTCTTGGACTATTTCTAAATTGACTCCTTGAAGCTGAATAGCTAAATTATTATCTCTAAATGACCTTATATTTTGCTGGCTAGTTATCAACATTGCTTTTGTTTTCGATATATTGAGTTTAAGTTTATTTTTTTCTAACCATTTGCTTACCATCTCTAAATCATAATTCATTTTTCTAACTAACTCCTTTGGATCCTTTTCATCTAAATATATTATTGTGTCATCAGCAAAGAAGTGATATTTACAGTGTTACAAAATTACAAGTAATCGTCAAACCATTTTAATACATTTCCTCCTATTCCATATCTACCCAATTTATCCACCAACCTAACTCGGTCAATTGTCTCAAAGGCTCTCTTTAAATCTATAAAAACAACACCTGTCATTTTTCCTTTATCATTTGCCTCCTTCCATTCATTAATAACATACTGTAGTGCGCTTTCACAGCTAAATCCTTCCCGAAAACCCGACTGAAAAATATTAAGGATTTTATTTCTTTCAATAAAATCTAAGAGTTGTAAGTACACCACTTTTTCTATTATTTTTTCGATAGCAGGTAGCATGTTCACCGGCCTACACTCCTCAGCTTTCTTTGTTTTAGCTACTTTTCGTATGGGAACTATTGTTGACACTTTTAACGAATCAGGTACTGTACCTTTCTCTAATGAACTGTTAACAATATTCAACAGAAAATTCGACAATTCATCAAAGTTATCAATGTATATAGACATATTGATTTCATCTGGGCTACTTTTATTACCCAAGGCGGAAACAATTTCTTTTAAATTATTTTTTGTTAATAATTTAAAATCTTGCATTTTTTCATTACCATTTCCTTCAATCTCAAATGCGTACTGGTTATCTGGAATACTCAAAACTAAACTCTTTATACTGGAAATGTAATAATTATTGAACTTTTCACTTATTAACGGCGGGTCATTAAATACTACCCCATCAAACTCCATTTCTATAAAAGGCTCTTGGTACTTATTTGAAATTAGAGACTTTAAAGATTTCCACATCTTCTTAGAGTTATTTCTGCAATTATCGATTTTTTCTTCGTAATACCTACATTTTTCTCGTTTAATTATATTGACAACATTATTTCTACTACGTTTATAAATTACCCAATCAGTTTCTTCCTTGCTAGTTTTAAATGTTCTGTACTTTCTATCTCGTTCTTTTATTGCCTCCAACACTCTACTATTAAACCATCCCCTCCTAATACTTTTTATTTCTATTTCTTTCTTTGGCATAAAATCATCTATCACCTTTAAGAGACCACTATACAAATCATTATACCTCCGATTTAAATCCGGTTCTCTAAAATTTAATTCAATTTTCTTCAGTTCCTGTTTAAACAAGTTAACATCATAATTTCTATTTCTAGATAATATATATTTACTGTTCACATTATAATCTAAAATATTTATTTCCACTATACTATGATCTGATATATTTGGTTTTTCTAGAACCCTAGTATTTAAACTTAAGTGATTGGTTATTACCAAGTCGATTAATGAAGAACTATTTCTGAACACATGTGTTGGAGATTCTACAATTTGTTTTAACCCAAAATCATTACAGCATTTCTTGAGCTTATTACTATAGGTGCTTTCCGACATCCAATTTAGATTAAAATCGCCTACAATTATAACACAATCTTTCATATCCAACAAATTTTGTTCCAACCATTGTTCAAAATAATTTAGAAAAATAGCATGAGACTCATTAGGTGAATGATAAACCCCGCATATAGTATAGTGCTCATTTCCAATTTTTACTCTAATTACTAAAAACCATGTATTTTTCTCAATTGTTTCAGAACAAATAATTTTTAAACTAATATCACAACGGACATAAAAGATGACTCCCCCTGTAAACCTGCTTTCGGAATTTACTCGTTCCACATTATAATTTTTTATTGAAATTTCACTATCCTCTATTTCTTGAGTCACTCTTGTTTCAGTCAGGCACATCACTACTGGTTTATTAACTTCTATAAAGTGAGATATTTCATCAAAATGACAAATTAGACTCTGTGCGTTCATTACATACATCTTAGAAAATCTATTTAACGTTCTTTTATCCTGCAGACTTACCCTACTTACTAATCTATCTAATTGCTATGCTGAATTTTTTCGAATTTTTTGCTTCTCAAAATCAATTCTTTTTTGATAAATTGGACAACTATAATCAAAAACACTATGATTAACACTATAACTTTGATCCATCTTCTCATTTGCGTATACACAATTCATACACTTTTTTTCTAAACTTTCACATTCTTCCTTGCCATGGCCCTCTTCACCACATTTTCCACACTTATCATTAGTTCATCCCTCCACTATGTGGTTAAAACCTCCACATTTAAAACAACGGAAAACTCTTACATATTCAAAAACTCTACAAAACGGTGTCCATCCTATGTTTAGACTTCCCTGGTTCAAAATTTGTGTGAAAGATTCTGGACTACACTCAAGAATAGCCATATACCTTGTCTTCATTTTCTTATTAACAATAACTTTAATGGTTTCCTTTTCAATATTCAAAAGCAAATTTTGATTAATAATACAGCTAATTAGCTGGGCATCTTCCAAATTTTCTTTAAAGCCTACAACTTTAATGCAAGGATTTTTTTGTTCTGGTATCTTACATTCATAATTTTTTCCTAGTTTCTTTTCTGCAGTTTTCTTTACTTTTTCTAATTCCTCTGATGTTGTACATTTAATTATGACCCCTCCATCTTTGACATTTCTAATTTGGGTTATTCCCACTTCCAAATCTGCTGGTTTCAAATTCTTTTTTATCGCTTCTTGCGTTTTATCACTACCCTGCTTATTTTTAGGTTTTACTACTAATGCTTTCCCCGACGCTATTTTCGCATAACTCTTATTAGTATCAGTTATCTGTTTATGCTCCTCACCGATAGTTATTTTGCTCTTTAATAAGTTTAATTCTTCCAGTATACAGGTCTTGAAGGATATCATTTGTTTTTCTATATTGAGTGCAAAATTCACAAATTCTTTGCATTTTTCACAGTACCATTTAAGTCCAGGAATATTTTGAATAACTTGGAACTCCTTAACTTGGATACTTTTACATTTTAAGTGGAATACTTTACCACATGTGCCTTCACATTTTAAACTGTTTTCGTTTTTAATCTCCACTCTGCAGGCATCACAACTCCTCATTTCGCGGTCGCGTTATCGTTCGAACTTGAACTTTCACTGCACACGGCTCTGACCTCGCACGTCTTTATGCTTTGAAAGCCAAAACTGAACTGTTGTATGTATGTTTTACAACTACAATTTTTTTCCGTTGTTCTTCAACGGTTATTGATGCAAATTATAGGTTTATCGTCATCGACGTAGATGGTTATGGAAAGTAAAGCGACGGAGGCACCTTTCGTGCGTCTTTTCTATTTCATTCATTACAAACACAATCTCTAAACGTTCCTCCAGATAGTGTTTTGCCGTCAACATCAATTATAGTGCCGCATACATTTATTGGCGATGAAGCATACCCTCTACTACCAAAGTTATTCAACCTTTATAATAGAAGAAATTTGGATGCCGATAAAGAATATTGTAATATGCGTTTTTCAAGGGGAAGACGCGTAGTTGAATGCGCATTTGGCATAATAACAGCTAAATTTCGGATACTGTGTAAACCTATTGGGAAGGAATTGATATGCATGAACTGACTTTCAATTTGTATTATAACGCACGCGCGTATTACATCTGTATTATCAAGTGGGTTAAACAGCTGATATAACGACGTCGACGCTTCCACCAAATAGAAATTCAAAGTAGGTACTCTTGGATGATTTTAAAAAATTGCCATTGTAAGATCCCTATGTTCCGTCTTCCCAGGGACACACGGTATATTGAAGTAGATAGTGAAAATATTTATTGTTTTTACTATCCACCCCATCTGATTAAATCGATTAGAAATAATCTAAAAAAAATGTTATATTCAGTACGAAGATAAAATATATATTATAATAAAGATTCAAACATGGTGCTAAGGCTTGCCCCTAAACTTAACAAAACATTTATGGAGCTTCCACCGTTCTCCCCTATGAGAGTAAATCTTTTGTATCAAACATTAATGATAATTTTAAAAGCAGCTTGAAATCAAACAGCAAAAAGTAGCCAAAATTACACATAATTAAAATAAAAATTAGTTTATATTATTCATAAATACTTAAACATTCAAAAATTTGATTCTATTCCAAAATTACCACTACATTTTATAATTTTACGATCAAATTCAATGTAATTTCCATTTACTTGCATTGTTAAAGTTAGTGTACAACTCAAGTCATTAGATGCCACTAACTAGGTACGTGTTTCTAAATACAAGTAATTGCCAAGTCCGCCCCTGGAAGACAAATTCTACCTGTAAATACTAATCCCTAACAGCTTGAAGTCTTTTAAGCTCAATTTGACCATAAGGTCGATATTCTCGTGGACTGTTAGATGGACTATATTTGGGTCGACACGTAATAGCTATAGCTTTCGAGGATACGTATTCCACCACTCGCAGTAGCTATCCATGAAAAAGTGAAATAGATTTTATAACATGTACCTAATTTTAAAATACGAAGTGCTAGTTTTGTAAATAACATGACAAAACAAAAATTAGTAATATATTTGATAAATTTTAATTTATTGCTAAAGTGTGTATGCTTTCGTGTTATTTATATATGAAAGGAAACATCTCGTAGCAAACCATTATCGTAATAATTGTACTAAATTTAATAAATTATTGCGAAGCTGTTCGCACTTCGTTGCTTATTTTCTGATAATACCTTATCTCTTTTGCATAATGTCTTAAATATGTATACATAAACATGTTTTAAGAAATACAGGAAATAAAAGATTATACACAAGGACATTCTCTTAAATTAATTAAAAAATATCATTTGTGGTGAAACTGTGTAGTACAAATAAAGTGCATTAAATAATATTAAGGTTAGTCTCGATTTTTGTCAATTATATTTTGGTGATATTTTTCATAATCCCAAACCGTTTATTGCCTTTATACCTACACATACTATCCCTAATAGCTTCAGGTAAATGCTGTCCTTCGTGCATACTTGTCGCAAAACTACTAAAGAAACACAGTTTCTTTTGCAAAACTACGAATTGAGTATAGATTTCCATGAACTTCTTAAATTTCTGGCTCTCAGTTATGAGATATTTAAATTTACTTCAGAATAATCAAGACGCTCATGTAGCTTATGAATAGCAGAGATTATGTTTTGTTCAAAAAAATAATGCCAGTTCTATTACTATGTGTGGCAAAGTGTTAGGTACAGTATTCTGGGATATCCAAGGTGGAAGTGTGATAGTATTTCTAATTGACCGGAAGGCTGTCAATGCAGAATATTACAGTCAACTTTTTTCTACATCCAAAGACGCGAACAAAATGACGCGGATGGGTAGTATTACCTCAGCCGTCATATAAGCCCAGACTTATCCGGTGACATCTTTTGGGACCCGTGGGGGCAAGAAATTCAAGTCGGAGGAGGAAGTGATGAAAGCGGTGCGATTTTTGTTGCACGTGCAACCAAAACACTTTTTCTCTAGTGGTATTCGCAAGTTGCCCAAGCGTTGGAACAAATGTATTATAAAAAAGGGACATTATTATTACCTATCATACCTCCAGTTTACATTCTTCTTCTAGCCTTTCTCTACCCAAATACAGATATAGGCCTCCTTTCTACCCTTACATTTTTCTTATTTCATCTGCCATCTCGTCATTGGCCCGCCCGCACCTCTTCTTGTTCCCCATAGTCTCCAATCCAAAATCTTCTTACTCCACCTATCTAACATTCTGACCACCTGTCCAGCCCATTTCCAGTTTTGTCTTGCTATTTTCGTTATCACATCTTCCACATTCGATCTTTTTCGTAGCGATTCCTTCGTTTTTCTGTCTGCTAGAGTTACTCGCACAATTTTTCGTTGCATGGCTCTTTGTGCTACTTTCATTCCGTTCATGATTGATTTTGTAAGCACCCATGTTTCCGTTCCATAGATCATTGCAGGTACCACAGACTGATTGAAAACTTTCTCTTTTAATTTTGACGGTATCCTTGTTTTCTACAGGGTGATTTCTAACGTACGGAGGAAACTGAAAAGACAACTAAAGGGTACCAAAATATAGATTTGTTTACAATAAAATTTTGATCAAAATCGAATAACAAGAAAGTGACAACGGTGTAAAGTTCTTATAAATTAGGTAACACCCACGTTTTGAGTACCGCTAAGCTTATTGTATTCGCGTTTACATTAGAAACATATCTCAGGGGCGGTTTATCAACTTCACTGTTAAGTTAACCAACGGCCAATTGTCATGGATACGAATTGTTACAAGAGTTGAATCCATGGCAATTAACCGTTGGTTAACATAACAAGAAGTGAACTACGAACTGATAAAGCGGTCCACAATGTAACATGCTGTTGTATTATTTTTACGGTATGCAGAAACCATCAAATAAATAATGACAATAGATAGAAGGAATGAAAGTTTAATTAAAGAGATTTCAAAGTAGATGTTACTATCATCTAAAATGAATGATAAATAATAAAATTAGTAATAAAATAAAGTAATAAATAATAAATCAAATAATAAATAGTATTCATAAACGTTGTTCAAAATGTTGACCGTGCATTTCAACGCACCATTGTGCACGACGAATCCAATTTTCTGATTACAGTAGAAACTGTTGACGTAAATTCTCTGCAGTGAGATTGATACGACGACGACGTAACTCGTCGATGGTATTAACTTCGGTGACATATACCAATCCTTTCATGTAACTCCATAAGAAAAAGTCAAATGCGTTAAGATCGGGACTACGTAGTGGCCATGAGATAAAGCCGTCCCAACCGATCCATCTTTACTGAAAAACGGTGTCGAGGTGATCTCGTACAGCACGACTAAAATGTGCAGGACAGCCATCATCCATAAAATGGAAGGAATGTTTTCGAGAAGTTCTGGTTGTTTCTTGCAAGAAGCGCCGTTAAGGCCTACTGACAATTCAAAAGGCCCTATTAACGTATTGTTGACAATTCCAGACTATAGATTTAAACTACAACGATGCTGACATTTATTTTGGCGAATTCTGTGTGGTTTTTCTTCAGCCCATATGGGGTAATTGTGAAAGTTGAGAATACCATATCTCGTAAAACAACATTCATCCGTTACCAATACGTGTATTGGAAATTCTCTATCTCTGTTAGAACGATCTAACAACCACTCGCAAAACTGCTGTCGCAATATAAACTATTTGTGTGTAATGTATTCCAAACAAAGTATTGGGAAACTTTGACTTGTTGGGCAATTTGCCGTGTACTTGTATTCGGATCAGCATCTGTCATGTCTAAAATTGCTTCTTCCACATTTACCTCGATTTGATTTGGTCTACCACCACCATGACCTTTTAGGTTGTAAATTATCTGTTTCTCTTTCGCGTTCAATTGCGCGCAGAAAAGTATTACAGGAAGGCCTTTGTCGATTTGCAAATCGTCGCAAATACATTCCTCTTGCTGCTCCTCAGCAGCTCCATACCTACATAATAATCATATCTACGTATTCTCCGTTACAGTAATTCAACATTTCAGTCTAATTTATGACTTAACAAATAACCTACTTAAAATCTGACGTTTAAGTAATTTTGACGTACCTACATAATCAGATTGCCTAAGCAAATCAGCGGTTTTTAATAATCGAATACCCATAACTGAGTATTTTAAAGAATAATTTAAATAACAATAACTTTCATCGTATACAAATGTTATTAAAATTTTAACTGAGTTTGGTAACTTCCAAATATTTAACATTTGAATTCAAAACGTAAATTATTACCGTATTTTATTAAAAAGTGTCCAGGTTTATAAGAACTTTAAACTGTTGTAACTTTCTTGTTATATGATTTTGATCAAAATTTATTATAAAAAAAGCTAATGTTTTGCTTCCCTTTAGTTGTCCTTTCAATTTCCTCCGTACGTTAGAAATCACCCTGTATACTTGATTTAATTTTCCGAAGGCTAACTATCCTGCTGTAATCCTTTTAAGTTCCGCTTCTTGATTTTCTTTTCCTTTTCCATGTGCCAGGTAAACATACTTATTGACTCTTTTATGTCTATACAGTGTGTAAATAAAATTAGGAGACACCCGAATAACTTTTTTATTGTTAATGATAAAAACTGTGTGCTTAGAGACAATTTATACAGGGTGTTAATACTAAGTCGTTACACCCGAAAATGGTAGTTAGAACTCATTAAAACAAACAACTTTTTTTAGTTCCAATTTTTGAATTGGGGCCTCTATTCGTAGTTATTGGATTTCTTTTGTTTTTTTAACAATCGTAATAACTCCTTCATTTCAAAGAATATTTCAAAAAACGGAAGGTTTTCGAAATGAGCTTACGGTTCTCTACAACATTTGTATTTACAGTTATTTTATATTTTTTCAAATAACAAAATGGCGGCCGATCAAAAATTTCAAAACTCAATATTTTGATAACCACCCCATAGATTTTTGAAAATAATTTTTTTTCTAAATCGTCAAACTATCTATTACAACATTTGTCTAAAACATTTTCTTCTATCTACGCAAAAAATAGGTCTTTAATTAAATTACAGAAGAGCATGTGTAAAGTATCGACGAATTAAAAACCAAAAGCACGTTACGAAGTTCAGTATTTTGATAATTATTCATTTTAAAACGTATCTCGTTCAGTTTTGTGCACTTATCTAATTGTTCTTTTGTTTTATTTTTTAATGGCGAAAGCTACTTCGATCTAAATTGTTTTTAATTCGTCGATACTTTACACATGCTCTTCTGTAATTTAATTAAAGACCTCTTGTTTGCATAGATAGAAGAAAATGTTTTAGACAAATGTTGTAATAGATAGTTTGACGATTTAGAAAAAAAATTATTTAGAAAAATCTATGGGTTGGTTATCAAAATATTGAGTTTTGAAATTTTTGATCGACCGCCATTTTGTTATTTGAAAAAATATAAAATAACTGTAAATACAAATGTTGTAGCGAACCGTAAGCTCATTTTGAAAACCTTTCGTTTTTTGAAATATTCCCCGAAATGAAGTAGTTATTACGATTGTTAAAAAAACAAAAGAAATCCAATAACTACGAATAGAGGCCCCAATTCAAAAATTGGAACTAAAAAAAGTTGTTTGTTTTAATGAGTTCTAACTGCCATTTTCGGGTGTAACGACTTAGTATTAACACCCTGTATAGTTTGTTATAAGCTTTATTTTTGGTGTGTAGAAAATTAGTTTCCGTTTCCGGTTTAACCAGAAGTAATGCTAATTTGAAAATTTTAAATAGAATACTCTATATATTTTTGCATTTTCACTGACGATAGACTAAATTATTTGGCTATTATAAATATTGAAAATTCTGCAGCAAAAACTTTAAATATTGTTATTAACAAATTTGACGCTAGTGATAATAAGAAGAATTATTTTACATTAGGTAAGTGTCTTTTTATTTTAAGTTGGATGCCCCCACAAATATATTTTGACCCGCCCCTGGCCTACCTCATACTAATATCCTAGCTACGTGCCTGCTTGTAAACATATTGATTATCATCTACAAAAATAGCGTTCAATATCAATATTATATACAAAAAATGTAAACCGTTTAATAATAATTACTTAAAATTTATAAGTCAATATTTAGTCTTACAGCATCGTTCTATTTTTACATTAGCTACTTTATAAATTTTGGCATTGACATTTCATGTATAGAGGGTTATCACACTATGATAAGAGATTAAAAGAGGTGTGTTTAATGTTGAAATTTAAAATTATCAACTTCCTATTTAGTTTTAAGAATAATTAATAAAGCTGATAATTAAATGTCAGATATTTTAAAACTGAAACATGCTGGCAGCCAATTAGAATAAGGTAAACTATTTCAACAGATTATAATTTGTATTCTTTACTTGGTATCTATAATTAAATTAATAAAGTAACATAATTGTTACAACAATAAAGCTGAAATAAAACACATAATATGTGTAAATAGACAATGATATTAAGGATAAAAGGTAGATTTACGTTTCGTCTATTGTAATAGACATCATCAGAACAATGAAGAGATATATTAAGTATAAGTGGTATTAAGAGCCGGTATTATAATCTCAGTTTAAACCACATCGTCCCAGTTAAACTTCAGAATACAAAAGGAACTCTTGGTGAAATCCGGAGTTAAACTCTTAAACTGAGATTATAATACCGGATCTAAAAGATTATTTGAAAACGGGTACAGTTGGTTTGAAGTAAATTTAAAATTATTTTTATTTTTTTTTAGGTATTAGGTAATATTATTTGAAACATACCTACAATTTATAATCTGTAATTAAAACATAAAAGGTAAGTTAGTGAACGATTTTTATTATTCAGAAAGGTTATTTTTTTACCTTAGATATACAGGGTGGGGCAATAGTGCGTGGAAGTTCGATAGCTCCTACACCGTAACAGATACAAAAAAAATTCTAACGCAGAAGTCACCTGTGGGTAAATGCGCATACATAGAAATTACTTTCAAATCTACAGGGTGTTACAAAAAGTGTGGCACTCTTAAAGTAATTTGTTTTAAATGGAATACCCTGAATATTTTTGCATATTTAACACTATTTAACTCTTGGGAAGTTTATACATATCTAAAATATTAGCGCCATCTTCCATCTTCCAGTTTAGAAGTAATAATATATTTTTCAAAAAAATCGATTGCTACATTAGGTACTCCACTTAACATTTCACCACTTCCGCGGTCGCGGACGAAGATGAAATTAAGTAAGGACCTTATTGTAGGAGGCTGTAGGGTACTCATGTTTAAATATCATAGAGCCACCATGTACAGGATGTTAATTATTACATTTTCAAAACTTTAAAGTTATTTTTCTCAACTTTTTCAAATGGAACACCCTGTATATTTTTAACGTGTCAACATATAAATTTCAAAACCAGCAAAATCAGATTTATCTCATGATTTAGTCTCCGGAAGTGCAAAAAATAACCTATACATGTGGGGACCAAAGTGCCTTGGTATATAATATACAATTTTGATCTTCCGGGACTAAAGGGACTACTTTAATCCGTCTGCAGGGACTAAAGTAACCTATTTGATCCTAAGGAAACAAAGGTAATGTACAGCGGACCGGTATTCTGTCGTATACTACAACTTACGTATCTCAAAACAGATAAGAAAGAGGAAAACTCGGAGACGCTGGACATTACTTTTACACTTGATAGATTGCTACGTTATCAGATTGTTTTGTTATTTTAGATAGTAGGATTTATAAATAATTTTGTTGTTGTCGATTGTCACTCTGACAAGAACAAATTTAGAATGATTTTGAAAATAGTAGAAAATTCAAATATTTGTTTATTTACTTACAAATGTACATTTATGTGAACAGAATTACAATTACAACATTAAACAAACGATAGGAACAAATATTCGAAATTCTTTTTAATAAATTTGTAATCTGAGACTTAGCATAATTTAAAAGTTAAAACTCTTAACAATCATCTGCTAATTGAAATAAACATCGAATCGCAGGGAAACTACTAGATGCTAGTCCGTACGTGATTGTTTTTAGATTATAAGCTTCGAGAGAACCGTGGGGTTCTGGTCTCCAGGTGATCCTTTGTAAGGGCCATTGTGAGGGATCGACTTTAACAGATCTATACATTTTAGTGCAATCTGCTGATATTAACATATTTATGTTCATTGGCCTTACAAAGTCCAATCGAATGTGCAACTGTAGAATAAGCAATATTGTATTGAACTAAAATATGTAATGCGAAGAGAGATTAAAAAAGTAAGTAGAGAATAAAGTGTGAGTTGGAAATGACTGGTGGTCTTTTTGAGTAAACCAACCCTCTGTCCGAGTAGGGACATTACATGGCGACCCTGCCAGTTACGCCATTATGACGTGGATTTCGAACCAGCATTAAGCATTGTTACTAAGAAGAAAAGTGAAATTAAAAATATACAGAAATGGGTTCTTCACAATCCAAAGATGAGGTAGTAATCGCCCAAGCTGGAAACAGTGGTGGATTGAAGAATACCACACCAGGCTTTTCGGGGACCACTAAAGAAATGGCTGAATTAGGAGTGTTGATCTTGGCCATAATCATAATTTTATGGTTCTGTGTGACACGATGCAGAGCGTCAGTTCGAAGGAAGATCAGAGAAGAAATTTCAAGAAGTCGTGAACAAGTGTAGTGTAAAGTTAGGTGAAAGAGAAAAGGTTCCAAGTGCGGGGTGTGGAAAAAAAAAACGGAAATATTAAAATTAGTGCATAGTGAATTGAAAATGGTATCATCATCATATTTTCTACAGGGATGTTATGTCCAGTCTGCGCGAATTTCGTCACCTATTGGAAGAACTAAAGGTGTTTGAACGCAATTTAAGAAAAGATGGTATTAGTAGGCGTAAGAACATTCATTATACAAATCGTAAGTTGGGGAAAATAAATAAGTTAAAAGTAGAATTTAGAAATATAAGGGAATCATTTAATAGTACTCAGCACGAGCCAAGTACAATAAGAGAAGTTAAAACTTGGGTGGATGCTATTAATAAGTATTTTGAAAATATTAATGTAATTTTAGATACTAGGTTAAAAGAATCGGGCACTGAGCAATCCGAATTTGAAGCAGAAAAATTAGATTCAGATACAAGTTCTTTGTCAGAAAATTCAGACTCAGATTGCTCCAGTGACCAAAACAAGATGTCAGAAAAATTTGACTTCAAAATTGCGGCAAGTCTGTTGCCAGTAATGGATGGTACGGAAAAGGTAACGAAACAATTAATTGACGCCATTAAGTTCTATGATGCATTGTTGGATGCTGTGGGAAAAAAATTACTAACTTCTTACGTGTTAAATACTAGACTTTCAGAAAGTACAAAAATCCGTTTACAAAATGATTACACTTCAAATGCGGAATTAATCAAGGATATAAAATCTAACTGTTTAACCAAAAAATCAGCTTCAGCCCTATCAGTTAAACTGAGCACCGTCAGGCAAGGAGGAAAATCTATTGATGAATTTGGTAAGACAATTGAAGAATTATTTGTAGATTTAACAATTACTCAGGCTAATGGAAATAGCGATGCTTTAAAAATTCTTACGGATGTTAACGAAAAGATAGCTATTAATACTTTTGCAAACGGTTTACAAAATTCCGAACTGCGTACAATCATTAAAGCTCGTAATTACTCAAAACTAGGCGAAGCTATTCGGGGAGCCAAAGATGAAGAAGTACCCAGGCAAGATATGTCGCAGGTGTATCACGTGCGAGGTCAACATCGCAAATATTTTCAACGATATAATTACCGAAATAGTCGTGGGAATTTCAATTACAAATTTTCGAATCAGAACAATAATCGTCAAGTTTCAAATAATTTTTCTAGGGGTCGAGATAATAATAATATTAGGGGCAGGTACAAACCCTCCTTCAGAGGAAGAAATAATTATAGCAACCCTAGCACCAATTTTAGAGGTAATAACAATCATAGAAGTTTTTATATAGAAAATGAAGGAACAGGTTCATCGGCCAGTACTAGCTCTTGTCAATCAAGTCCGGCTGTAGAATTTTTTCGAGCCCCCACATCGACATAATAAAGACGTTGATAATCCAGTAATTTTTAATTTAAATAATAGTTTAAATTTTATACGAGTGAAATACGCTGGAACTGAGTTGATTTTGTTAATAGATACAGGTGCGTCTGTTAGTATTATTTTTGAAAAATATTTAAATAAAAACGAAATAATTAATTCGTCACAAAAAATTAAAATAAATGGAATCTCGGGGTCTACAATTTCGCGAGGTTCAGCAAATATTTCTTTAAATGTGAACAACACTAATGTGTGTCATTCGTTTCTAATTACAAATGGCTTTGCAGACAATATGCAAGGGGTTATTGGTTCAGATTTTTTTAGCAAATATTCTGCTACTATAGATTTTGAAAAGTTTGTTTTTTCTTTTTGGGTAAATGATACAAAAATCACGGTACCATGGAATCTAAATTCGAAATTTTTACTACAATTCCGCCGCGATGTGAAACTATTAAATACTGTTGGGTTGATAGTAACGAAGATTGCGTTGTTATACCAGAAGAATTAAGCCAAGGAATTTTTGTCGCAGGGATTTTAGCTAGACCAAATAATAATATTATACCGATTAGAATACTTAATGTCGGAGACAAAGAAATTAAGCTTAAGAATTTTCAGCCTAAGATAGACAAATGTACTGAGTATCAAATACTTCAATTCAACAAAAATAATGTATCATCAGTCAGTCGTGTAGATAAGCTGTTAGGTTTATTAAATATGGGTCATTTAAACATAGACGAGCGACATTCACTACAAAGAGTATGTACTAAATATGCTGACGTATTTCATCTAGAAAACGACAAATTATCAACAACTAATATTTACAAACAAAGTATCCATTTAAAACAAACAGCTACTCCTGTTTATGTGAAACCTTACCGAATACCTCAAACACAAAAAATAGAAGTACACAAGCAAGTCGATCAAATGTTAAAAGACGGCATTATTGAGGAAGCGCGATCGGAATGGTCCGCTCCAATTTTAATTGTCCCTAAAAAAGCAAATAATAACGGTGAAAAAAAATTTAGAGTTGTCCTTGACTATAGATTGCTAAATAGGCAAATTGAAAATGACAAATTTCCTTTACCAAACATTACGGAAATTTTAGATTCTTTATCCGGGGCAATGTACTTTTCACATCTTGATTTATCCCAAGGATATTACCAAATTGAATTAGATCAAGCTAGCCGCCCTTGCACAGCTTTCCAAACAGACCGTGGAATGTTTCAGATGACAAGGCTTCCGATGGGGTTAAAAATTAGTCCTAATGCTTTTTCGCGTGCAATGACAATTGCAATGGCTGGTTTAAATTATGAAAACTGTTTTATTTATTTAGACGATTTGATTGTATTTGGGAATAGTTTAACAAGTCATAATAAGAATCTTACAAAAGTTTTTCAAAGGTTACGAGAGGTAAATTTAAAATTAAACCCTAGTAAATGTGAGTTTTTAAAGAAGGAAATTTTATATCTAGGTCATGTAATTTCAGCTAAAGGAGTATCTCCAGATCCGGGAAAAATTCATTCAATTCAGCAATATCCAATACCAAGAGATTCAAACGAAACCAAGCGCTTTGTGCCATTTGCTAATTATTATAGAAGGTACATCAAAAATTTTGCAGACATTGCGCATCCGTTAAATAACTTGACAAGAAAAGGGGTTTCATTTATATGGACTAACGAGTGTGAGGTAGCGTTCGAAACTCTAAAAAATTCTTTAACAAACCCCCCTATTTTACAATATCCTAATTTTGGTTCAGATAACATTTTTATTTTAAAAACTGATGCCTCAGGGCATGCCCTAGGAGCAATGCTCTCAAATGGAGACGATAAGCCAGTTGCTTATGCAAGTCGATCTCTTAATAAATCCGAGAAAAATTACAGCACAATAGAAAAAGAACTGTTAGCCATAGTGTGGGCAGTAAAACACTTTAGACCGTATTTGTATGGACGAAAATTTATTATTTTTACAGACCATAGACCTTTGATTTATCTTTTTGGAATGACAAATCCTTCAAGTAGGTTAATTAAATTTAGGTTAGTGCTAGAAGAATACGATTTCACAATCAACTACATAAAAGGGAAAAATAATGTCACAGCGGACGCCTTATCGCGGGTCCAGTATACCTCCGATGAATTAAAAAATATGAACACTGCTGTATGTGAGACGATGTATGCAATAACAAGAGCACAGAGTAGGAAACTAAACGAAAGTGTCAATAGGAGTTTTAATTCGGTTGCAAATGAAAGGCTTGATCACCCTGGAGTTGTGCAACTATTGAAAAGGCCTAAAGATTCTTTCGAGCTACGTCTAATTTCAGAAAAAGACTTTGACAAAATAGATAGAAGTAAACAATACGATTGTAAAATAAGGAGACTGATATGTGTCAAATGTTCACAAATAATTTATTTAAAACAGGATTCTCGATCGACATTAGCGCTAGCCGCACTGTTGAGAGACCTAAAAAATATATGTGTTAAGTATGATATTCCGGAATTAGTTATAATTAAGAACGAAAAATGCGCGTATTTATTGAATGAAATGTTAAAGGGTACCCATGAATTAAGAAATGCTAACATAAAAATATCAATTATTAAAGATATTACGAATATATCAGATCTCGATACTAGACAAATTGTGTTAAATGATTTTCACATGTTACCAACGGGAGGACATGCAGGAATCAATCGTATGTATAACAATATTAAAAAATATTATTTTTGGCCTGGTTTACGAAAAGATGTCGAAACATTTGTAAAACACTGTAATGACTGTCAACGTTATAAGCATTCTTTACCCAAAATAGAACCAATGTCAATTACAACTACAGCTTCATTTGCATTTCAAAAAATTTTTTTAGATATCGTAGGTCCAATAGAAGTAGATGCAAATAACAAACGATATATTTTAACTTTACAATGTGAATTGAGTAAATTTGTAGAAGGTTATCCTTTAGAAAATAAAGAAGCTACAACAGTTGCTAGAGCTTTCGTGGAACATTTTATTTTACGTTACGGTGTGCCTGAAGACATTGTGTCTGATCAAGGTACTGAATTCGTGAATTCTACATTAGCAGAAACTTGCAAACTGTTAGAAATTAAACAGTTAAAATCCACAGCTTATCATCATGAAACATTAGGTTCTCTTGAAAATTCCCATAAGTGTTTAGGCGCGTACTTACAAATGCAAATTGCAAAAAACCCAGATAATTGGAGTTTGTGGGTACCTTACTGGTGTTTTGCTTATAATAACACAGTTCATACGGTAACACAGTACACGCCTCATGAGTTAGTTTTTGGGAAAACAGTTCGATTACCTTCAAATATTGCTAACCATGTTGATCCACTTTACAATTTTGACAACTACCCGTTAGAACTAAAATACCGGTTGCAACAGGCATGTGAGGATGCTCGCAGTAACTTAATGGTATCAAAAATAAAGAGGAAGGTCATGTATGATAGAAAAAGTTGTTCTGTAGAGTATAAGCTAGGAGATAAGGTATTATTGAAAAACAATTCGGGAAATAAAACCGAACCTTTGTATAAAGGTCCTTACGTTTAAATAGAAGAGAGGCCTCCAAATATAGTTTTAAGTATGGATAATAAGATTGTAGAATGTCATAAAAATAGAGTTAAGTTGTATTATGATAAATAGAAATACCTATAGAGTTAAAAAAAAAAAATTGTAAAATTGTGGAAAAAATTTTTCCTTCTCTCATTATTCCAATGAAAAATTTTTTTTCTTCCGGTGGATGATGTAATGGTATTAGTCAATTCAACAAATAGTTTAATGTTTGTTAATGGTTCATTGGCCTTACAAAGTCCAATCGAATGTGCAACTGTAGAATAAGCAATATTGTATTGAACTAAAATATGTAATGCGAAGAGAGATTAAAAAAGTAAGTAGAGAATAAAGTGTGAGTTGGAAATGACTGGTGGTCTTTTTGAGTAAACCAACCCTCTGTCCGAGTAGGGACATTACACTCCAATGATCTTGCTAAGCCTTTCATCTTTATAAAACTTAAATGACTGACATGAAGTTCACGGAACAATTGCATCTGAACTAAAACACGGTCAGAAGCGATTTGTTTTTTACCTGTCTAATTTTGTTTACAAAATATCGGTTTTGTGTCGTTTTTTAATGTTAAACTAACTTCACCATACCTGTATGTCCCTAATTTTCCATAGAATAGGATAGCAAACTCATCCGCTAAATCTTTAACAGAATCAATTTTAATTTGGTTTACATAAGTTTTGCTTACCTTGGCTAAAGTCAATCCGATAGCGTTTAACCCATTTCTAAAAAAAACCGGCGCGAATTAAGGCTTTAATAACAATTTCCAAACGTTCAAAGCCTTTGACAACGGACGTCGAGGGTATTAAGACGTAATCAATGTAAACAATTGCAATGATATTGCGCAAGTCATCTAAGCCCTTATCAATGCATCTTTCGTATTCAGAAGGTCCATTTCGTAAGCCAAAGTGCATTGTTAAATATTCGTATTGACCATCCGGGGTAACAAATGATGTCCTCTCTATAGAATTGGGGTTTACCGGTATTTGATGAAAACCCGATGCCGTATCCAGTGACGTAAAGTAAAGTAAATTGCTCTATGTAATCTATTTATTTGATAGCTGATGAGCTGAAGATGATATTTATCAGCTACTGTGTTACCAGTAAGCTCACGATAGTCTACACAAATGCGGTCAGATCCTTATTTCTTTTTTACGAGAATGGTGGGACTCGAAAAAGGCGAGTAACTAGGTCGGATAATATTAGCATATAGAAGCTCTGTTATTTTATTGGACAATTGGGTGCAATGTGCCCAGGTTTTCCGCAGGTAAAACAGGTGATTACTTTGAAGTCTCGCTCTCGATTCCATTTGGATGATACCGGTTTTTGCTGCATACTGCACTGCAATGCACGATGCACTGCGCCCACATTTATGGTAGTTTCCCTGAAGGTTTGTCGATTTCTCGATCTTGGTGAACTAACTCGACGCTTCGGTCCAGTATGATGACCGGAAGGAAATAGCGCCGGGCGTTTACCCAACCTCCCTTTTAGCATGGTACACATAGCCTTAGCATCTTTTGGCTTTTCGGTTTGATAACTTCACCTCACTTGTCCATTTCGCGTGGAGCCGAAATAGTAAACAACAAGCACTGCAAATTCTTCGTCGCTTTGTCTATTTTTTAACAGATCGAAAATGGTTCGCATCGAGTCTAACATCTCGTCAATTAACGGAGTCTCTTCTGGTTTACTGGTTCTGAAAACTGTTCGATTGGGCCAACTGGTTTCGCAAAAGCAGCCAAAAATTCTGCTCTTAGGGTCTCCCAGTCCTTCTCAGTTGGTTTAGCAGAGATGAACTAACTTGCTGCTTCACCTTGCAAAGCGTTTGACAAAGCCATCACCATCGTGATGTCATCAGGGGTGTATTTTCGTACCCACAGATTAACAATTGCACAGCACCACAGCCACCTTCACTTTACAAGCCATGCTGTTAAATTTGGCCACAGCGCACTAGTGGTTGTAGGTGGGGCTACTCTTATCTGACTTTGATGCACAATAAAACAATAAAATTAACAAAGCAAATTTATTAATTACTGTAGTATAACATATTTATTAATGATAATTATATTAATTTTACATATTTATATAATTTATTATAAATAATAATTAATTTACATAATATGAAACTTCTGTTCTACTTTAAAGTCGAATTTTTTCTCTTTTTATTGACTTTACTGGCTTTACTAACTTGATGTACTTCGTTTTGGTATTTGTAAAGTTATTAATAAAATATTAGCGAAAATAGAATTAATATGATCAAATATTTTCTGGGTACTTCTTCCGCACGCGCATTCAGTTTCTATATTAGTATAAAAGTTTGACGATTCCAAATTGAGTTTTGTTAAATAAATTAAAACCGATTTCTGATTTCTTATGTGCAAGAATAATTGTTGAAGTTCATCGTTATTGATAACATACTGAAACAATGCACACATGTGGAAGAAAACCATTTTTACATTATACAGTAGGTACACTTAATCAACCTCGCTGTAATTTATCAAAATACAAATCTCCAATTTTGTTACCTTTGGACTCTACTAAATTTAAACATAAATTGCACTGCAACGTTTTACAGACAGAATGTGCAGCATACCCGCAAACATACATTAAAGGTGATTGTTCAATTTCACACAAATCAAGATAAAATGTTTCCAATACGTAATAAAACTTAGAATGAACATTATTGCTTCCAGCATCATGTGTATAATCTACGTCTGTAGAGATATCTTTTAAGCTAAACTAATTTTTTTTAATACTGTCAAAAATCCTCTTAACTCTATTTTTTCTGACTTAATAATTTGCCTAAATGAAATATTATAGTTACAGTCTGATAGACTTCTGTATTGACCAAACTGTTTTTCTAAATTGTCTGTTTTAATTTTTCTGGTAAAACATAATTTACTTTTAAATTAGACAGTGCATATACTGTAAATTTAATTTTTACTAGACTATTACTTTCATTTTTATGCATCATTCGTAAATGTTCAAAACAGCCTCTTCGTTTAATGTTCATTGTGAAACTCGGGATAGATACAAGTTTTTGAACTTTCAAATTTATCTAATTATTTCTCACATTTGAACAAAATCGTATGTCAAAAATATTGGGGCGTTATTAGATGGATTTGTCATACATTCTACATTTGAAAGCGATTCTAGACGTAATGGCGGATGGTCAAGGCAGTTCTGATCCAGCTGCGACGTGTTTGTGGTAAAAATACGTTTAAAAAACGTGTTAATGTAATGTAAAATGCTCAAGCTATTATCATGATAGCTGCGCAAAGAAGAAATTCCAGAATAAAACAATAGTAGATAATGATACAATAATTTGTTGTGACATCAGTGAATCAACGGACGAAAGTGAAAGTGAATCCACAGAAACTGGCATATTTAGTGAACACCGTAGTTTAAATGAAGTGGACTATTTGAAAGAAATTATCCGAGGTAAGAATCTACATATTAAACTACTAAATGACAAAGTCAAGTTACTTGAAGACAAGTTATTGTTGACGTACAATGCACCGAGTTGAGAAGATAAACCTCTGCAAGTGAGAGATAACATACCAAGGATAACAAAATCAAAGCCTCATACAAAACAACCTATTTCTACGTCATCAATTGACGTGCAGAAAAATAAACACGACCAAAATATAAATATAACCTCTCAGCCGGACAACACTCAATTATATAAAACAAGTGATTCTATAAAACCAGGAGATAATCCAACAAATAACGGGAAAATTAGCAAGAAACAACTATCGTTGGCTATAGCGAGCGAGCAGCAAAACTGCGATTCAAACTCAAAACTGCTTGCAGATAACAAAATCAGTTCCGCCACTGTTTCAAGCAAGGAATCAGAACCCATCTCGTCCAAAAATTCTGACTGGAAAGTAGTTGATCACAGAAAGAACAAAAAACGTTTCTCAATTGTTGGTAATCAAGATACGGCTGCGGCAACGTCATTAAAAACAGTTCCAAAATACGTAGATCTACATGTGTATAGATTAGATCCAAGCACTAAAAATCAAGATATTATTGACTTTCTCAAACCGAATTTCCCGGAGGTATTGTGTGAATCTATGAAATCAAAGTACCCAGAACAATACGCGTCTTTTAAAGTGTCGGTTCATGGACTTAACTTTAACAAAGCAATGGACCCAGCAGCATGGCCAGTGGGTGCTTGTGTCAATAAGTTTTTTCAAATGAGGAGGCCAGCCAAAAGTGGAATATAGTATTCAGGCCTGAATTGCTACTATTAAATATTCAAACATTGAATTTTGAAAAATAAATGACCTATTACTAGACATCAGCGAATTTTCAAATATAAAATTCTATGCTTAACTGAGTGTGGTGCTAACGCGAATATGATAAAGAATGCATATATACAGGGTTACACCCTACGAAGTAGTTACCTCAGAACAAGCTGTAAAAGTGGTGGTGTAGGAATCTGGGTAAAAAACAATATAAACTGTAAAGTTATTGATCTCTGCAAATTTTGTGAGGACAAGGAATTTGAAATTTGTGCTGTCGCCTACACTATTACTGAAACTAAATATATTGTTTTGACTTGCTATAGATCACCTTCTGGAGATTTAAATAATTTCCTGGCAAGAATTGTTGATGTGCTAAACTTTGTTTACAAACCAAAAGTAAGGCTTGTTCTTTGTGGTGATTTCAACGTGGACGCGTACAGATACAACAGTGAGTTCAATAAACTTTCTAACATTTTGGCAGAATGTAAGCTCTCTAATATAGTAAAGTGGCCAACCAGAGCAACGACTACTTCTTCCAAAACAATTGACCATATCTACATTAATTTTGATAACACGGGTACATCGTGCGTGTTTGACAATTAATCTCTGATCAAAGAACGGTGTTATACGATGTGGGTTGGGACACGTGCCAACAAAAAACTAGCCGTTCCTATCTTAAGATAGTTTATCCGGAAGACTCGATAAGAAGTTTTGTATCTGCACTGCAGTGTGAAGATTGGGTAAACCTATATAATCTTAATGATGTAAACATTGCTTTTGAATATTTTTATGAGATATTTCTGTATCACTTCAATGTTCACTTCCCGATACGCAAATTTAATGAATCTACTTCAAAGAATGCTGGCCACATGTGGATAAACAATGAAGTAAGAAAATCCAGTCAAGTCTTGAAAGACTGGTACTTTTTAAAGTGTACTTTCCCTGAACTTAACTTTATCTATATAACCCTAAAAAAGCAACACAGAAAATTAGTAAATAGCGTTAGACAATGCCATTATCAAAATAAAATCTTATATTCGAATAATGCTACAAAAGCTGCCTGGAATTTGATATCTGAATTCTCGAATAAATGTAAGGATACTAAAAATTTGAAAATCAAACATGCAGATTCGGTAATAGAAGACCCTGTTGTAATAGCCAATATGTTCAATAATTTTTTTAAAAATGCCCCACTTGATACCGTTAAGCAGATACCACAAGTCAGCAATAATCTACCCGGGGTTACAAATAATAATGCTCTGTCTAATTATAAGTTACATCTACATCCACTTACCGAAGATGAACTTGTAAATATTGTTAACAGTAAGTTAAAAAATAAAAAATCTTCCGGTTCAGATGGTATACCTATGTACATTATTAAGCGTATTATATGCACTATAAGAAAACAGCTGACTTATTTAGTCAATCTCTCATTTTGTACAGGGATATTCTCTAGTCAATTAAAAGTAGGTAAAGTTATTCCAGTTTTTAAAAAGGGTGATTCCAAGACACTAAATAATTACAGGCCCATTACTCTGACCTCTGTGTTTTCTAAAATATTAGAATATAGTTTTTTGCATAGACTAGCGAAATTTTTCGAAGTTAACAACATTCTATCTCAAAGTCAGCATGGTTTTCGGCCTCATAGATCCACTATAACTGCAATTGACTCATTTTATGAAATTTTAACGAATTCAATTGAGGAAAGTGTGTGCCCAATTGGCATTTTCTGTGATCTAAGTAAAGCTTTTGACTGTGTTGATTTTGAGATACTAATAAGAAAATTAAGAAAATATGGTTTTGAAGGTGCAGCCTTAAGCTGGATACGATCGTTCCTATATAATCGCAAACAATTTGTTAGCATAACAACCAAAGATCAGTATACTAAAAATGAGACTAGATCAGAGCGTGTTGATATAAACATCAGTGTACCGCAAGGTTCGGTCTTGGGCCCGATTCTCTTTACACTATATATTAATGACCTTGATACTGTAACGAATGATGCTAATTTCACGATCTATGCAGATGACACTTCCATAATTGTGTCGGACTGCAATGACACATTGTTGAAATCTAAATGTAAGGATGTTCTTTCTGCTGTGCATAACTCTGTGGATACATGCAAAAAGGGCATAAGTAAAAAATGCTAGTTTTTGAGAAACAACAATTTTGTGTTTTAATGAGTGTGTATGCGATTTTTACGCTTTAATATTGTTGTACATGATTTTTAAAGGCATTACAAAATATAACTATTTTGTGAATAATAAGTATACCCTTCGGAAAAGGGTTATATTACCAAAATAAGATTGACTTATGTCTTTAGTGCAGAGTAAAATGGTATTTAAGTTTGGCCAAAGGGGCTTATGTAAACTTGTTGCTTTTGCGCAAACAATTTTTGTTTACTTTTACGTTAATTATTATGCACTAAAGTGACTAAGACAAAAGAAAACCAAACTATATTAATAATAATATATCCATGTCGGTTGAACAGGCTGCTTGATGTAAATAATAATATATTAATATTTATATGGAACGGTATTTATTAATTGCAAAATATTGAACAAAGTAATTCAAAAGTAATGAAGATCCCTTGAAAAATACAAAACACGAAATAATACAAACAAATAAGGAAATTTTTATTCGATTCCTTCGTTCTCTTCTAAACGGTCTAAATCAGGGTCAAAATCAGCCAAGTGTTCTTCGGTTGGCAAATTGGTATAGAATTCTCTTACATCTGCATCGTCTTGGCTAAGGAGAGATAATAAATTTTCTTTCTTCAGTGCTGAGATTGGTATTAAAGCATTATATGCTTTTGGTACGGCGTATTTCTTACTAACAGGAGTATTCACTTTTTTCTGGAAGCTCATTACTTGAAATTCTTCATCGATTTTCAGAGTGTTTTTATATTTAAAAATGCCAAAAGTCTTTGTGAAACTAAGCCACTTAAGATTTCTAAAATTAAAATTGTTCTTGTTTATGTCTGTCTTTTTTTTCGACAAGTATTTTTTAAAGAGATCTGAGAAATCGAATATGTCGGCTTGTTCCATTATAACGACCTTAAAATTTTTCTTGCTTGCAATTCTGACGAGCTGGTACCAATCGCGGGGATGATATATTGGAAATGGGCTTCTCTTACTTTTTCTTTCAATAAGTGAATGATCCGAGTCGCACTCCATGTGCGTATGACCCGGAATTAGAAATTTGTGTTCAATGGCTTCAAGCGTAGGGTGCATATTGAGAACATACGTGAACATCGATATCACGTTGGAATTTTTATTTTGTCCTCCACAAGTGTCAGAATAAAATATGACATGCTTTATTTCTGGAGGCATACTCAATAATGTCTTGTACAGACAGGAGGCTATTTCTATCGAGCCTCTTTTGCCTATCGCCTCATGCCACATATAATGCACCGATTTACCTGTTGTACAGTCGTGTATAGTAAGGTGATATACACTCAGCTGTCGCTTATAAAAAACTTCACCTGATGTTAATAATGGTGTAGGTAAAACTTGATTTTTTATTAACAACAGACAAAATGAATTTCCCTGATTCATCCAGGGTACTAAGAAAGCACGCTTTGCATACAGGGATGTTCAAGTTGTCCATTTCAAAATGGTAGTAAAAAGTTTTCTGTCTGTTTTTGTGTTTTCTTGATTCGTCCTTTATTCTTTCTATCTTCTTTTGCTGGATATTTATTAGCATTGATATAAACGATACCCTCTTATCGTACGAGCCCAAAGCCCAATAGTTTTTAAAAATTACATGTCTTTGGTTTTCCGTAAGCCTTTCTTTACATTTTTGTCGGCATGTTTTCAGTGGTTTAAGATTTCTAGCTTCTCTGATTTTTCCATTGACTGTTGAATAACTTTTTCCTAAATTCCTATTTTGTTTTCTTTCTCTTCTCATTTTCACCGACCATACTTTTTCCTCTTCAGAATCACTTTCAGAGTCGGATAAATCAGAATTTCTTTGCCAGGTGTGTAAGATTTATCATTTAAATCACTTTTATTTAAGTTTGATTCAATATTATCAACTGCATTCATCAACTCTTGTTCTACCATTTCTACATTCTCCTCTTCGTCTACCACTTTTTCTTGGATCTGTTCTTTTTCATACGAAATTGCATTCTCTTCTATTAATGTACTGGTAGTGATGTTAATACCATCTTCCGTAACATATTCTAAATCTACATTTGAAAAAATGTTATTAAAGTCTTCACAGATTTCCATTGATTCGATAAACAGATTTTTCGGTAACAGGTAACAGGACCCTTGAGGTTCAGTTGTATATTCTGTGAGAATATCACTATCTTCAGTACCTTCATTTTGACTGGAATCTACACAAGAATTCAGTTGCACCAATGTTTTGGTAGTATTACTAATTCCGTCACTGTAATCATCTACAACAATGATAAATAATTGATAAAAAACATATTTTTAGAGTAACTAATCTTTTTTTTTGAATAATCTTACTAAAATATCACTTACCGTTATCCCGTGAGTTACACGCTTTTAACATTCGCAGCGTTCTGGAATTTCTCAACATTGTGATAATATTAATTATTTAGGTACATCTTTTAAGAAACTTCTTTAATAGTTTAATAATATTACTGACACCGGCCGGCACACTAATTTAACCTCACAACATCTAACGGAATAAGTCCAGTTCAGCACGTGAAAGACGACAGTAAAGATACAAGTATACATATATCCCTTTAGCAAATAAAGGTAAAAGCGGTTTATCATCGATATCCATTTTGCTAAAAGGTCATAAGTTTACTTATGCCACTTTAGCAGACCTTAAACTAATGCAGCCTCTAGAAAAATAAAGTAATAAGTAGACTTATGCCCTTTTAGCTGTTAAAAATTTAAAAAATGTTTAAAAGCGTATTAAATAGGAGGTATAAGTCCACTTATATCTTTTTAAAAGTTGCTCTAAATATTTTAATATAATAGATAGACTTATGCCTTTAAGACTGCAGGTTCTTGGGGCGATAAGTAAGCGATTTCCACAATAAAATGCATTTGGGTATATGTAGACTTATGCCCTTTTTGCGTGTGTCCACAGAACTGGTTTTGTAATAACTCATTGCTGTTGAACACAGAAGACTAGGTGTATAAGATTTCATAATAGACAAAGAGGGTGTAGCAACTCGAATGTACTAACAGATAATCTGTCTATTGATAACGTTGATACTGTAAAATTTCTGGGTCTACAGCTAGACAAGAATTTGTTGAATTGGAACATTCACTGTGAACAGGTATGCGGCAAGCTAAAATCAATCTCTTACCTTTTCAAAAACCTACAAACAATTTTTAATAAAAAACAACTATTAATGATGTACTACGCCCAAGTAGAATCTCACCTCAGGTATGGAATTTGTGTTTGGGGTTGGTCTTCTCAGGCTGTTGCGATTTTTGGTACACAAAAACGTATCATTAGATGTATAGCAAATGTCCCGAGCCGCCATAGCTGCCGACAGTTTTTTAAGGACTATAACATCCTAACTTTGGCGTCTCTATTTATATTTGAATTATGTTTGTGGGTTTTTAAAAATAAAAATAAATTCATACAAAATAAAGATATACATAATTTCAACACTTGAAATAAAGAACATTTTCATTTACCACTAAGTAAATGTGCTGTATCATATAAAGCTCCAAGATCTTCGGCGATTAGGGCCTATAACCGCCTACCTAGTCACTTTAAAGAATGCGTAACCACCAAGCAATTCAAATTTCGATTGAAAAAGTTTTTAATTGACAAATGTTTCTACAAGATAAGTGAATATATGTAGTTTATGTAGTTTCTTTGTCTTGTTTGCTAATATTAGTTTTCTTGTTTGATTTATTTATTATTTTGTATTATTTTGTATGATCATGTATTGCTGCTGAATATTCCTATGCACTTGTATGTGTTACTTGGAAAATAAAGATTATTATTATTATTATTTGTACATGGTTTACACTATTGAACGAATTGTATGATGTCCATTGTATTTTTTAATTCAGTTCCTGACAAGTGATTTACAGGACATGTATGAACAGTTTTAGCTAATTTCTTATTATTGATCGCGGCTTATTGGTAGTTAGTTTCTAAATTATATGAAAAGATGAGACACCTTCCACCAAAATAGACTTAAATCTATCACAATACATGACTAATAATAAACGATTTACAACATTTTATTTGCATAAATTACCGAACAGTTGTGACTAGGCCCACCTACGTTGTTGCCAAATCTACTACAGCATGGCTTGTAAAGTGAAGGTGACTGTGACAGCACCCTTCAGGGTCCACGTAGCGAGAAGTTGGATCAAACGAAGGCAGTTTCATAGCGCTGTAGTTTTTAGGACTTCTTATCATTAAAAACTACTGAGTACTAAACGATATTTATTTTTACCAATCTTTTTATATTTACACCAATTGACACAAACAAAAACTAACATGGATAACAAGATAAAAATATACATTAAAAACGAGGGTTGTAACTGCTGCTACATCATTAAAACTACTGAGTACTAAACGATATTTATTTTTACCAATCTTTTTATATTTACACCAATTGACACAAACAAAAACTAACATGGATAACAAGATAAAAATATACATTAAAAACGAGGGTTGTAACTGCTACAGCGCTATTGGGTGCACCCGGCGATGGTGAGTTTGCGGCAGCCTGCAATTGTTGTTCTAAGGGTAAAAACATAGTGAATTAGTTCAACTCGCCGCTCGCCGCGCATTTCGCCGTGCATACAGCCGCGCTTTGATACTCGCCGTTGCAAAACATACTGCAGCATTTCATCTCGCCGTTGATGACTTGCTTTTAGTCTTATTAAATCAGAACGCTAAAAATGTTCACCGATTCAAGCAGTGATAGTGATTCACCTAGTATCGGTTTGAAATGGTGGTTGCTTTCCAAAAACGGAGTGCGAAAATTGAATGTGCATCCAGTGAATAGAGAACGCACTAAACTTGGTGAATTCCATCATTTGTATCAGCAGCTCAAAAATTACCCCGATAGATTTTATGAATACTTACGAATGGCCCAGTCAACGTTTAATTACATTCTACAGTTTATAGAACCTAGAGTTCAAAAAGTGTACACCAACTTACATAAGCAACCAATCAGTGCCGAAGAACGATTGGTAGTAACACATACAGTAACACACAGTAACAGGTAAGAAAATAAAATATTTATTGTCTTGTGTTGTAATATTAAAGTAAAGTATATTGTAATAATGTCAAGTTAAATGTATGAATATTTACTAAGTGTAGCTGTCATAATCGAATTCAGTTGGCTCGGGAGTTTGCAGCACTGTATAACATTTATTTCCAGTCAAAGTGACAGTTTGTCGCTGAGGTATTGGTGCTATCGAAGATGACGTTGATCGAGTTGTATTTGACGCCCAAGTGGCCCTTTCTTCATTTCTGACCCCATAAACGCTTTTCATAGGTAATTGTTGAACTTTCATTCTAAACTGCAACTTGTCAGCAGGGGTCAACTTTTTCACGTGAGGTAATAAGGACGTAAAGAAGGCCACATCTTCATCATTTTTATCCACTGCTGACATTTCCTTTGCTTTCTTCATTTTCATTTTTTCTTTTTCTAAGTTCAACAAATCTTTTCCTATTGCTTCAATTGGAGCAGTCCTTTTTCTGTACCCTAAACCATCTTCCTTATTCACGGTGACTTGAATTGGTGTTGAAGAAGAGCGAGCAGTGGTTGTACTAGCAGAAGAATATTCAACACTTGATGCTAGAGAACCTGGTGTAGGAGGAGATGATATATCATTATCCTCTTCGTCATTGTTAACATCCTCATCTTCAGGATCTGGTGGCACTTCGCATAAATTACCACTTGCGGGTCTTTTTTCATAAATGTCTTTTAGAAACAGCAAGCTTTTGAAATATGGCCATTCCACAACATTTTCAGGTGGAGAGTCTCCTGATCTTGGGGGAGGTAGCTTATCAAAATGCACCTTGAACTGCTGCCTTAATACGTTCCACGCCTTTTTAGCTACTACACCTATAAAATAAGAAACAAAGCTTATAACATAATATTCTTGTTGTAAGTTCGCTGAAAAAAATTGCATAAAATATAAGCATGCGTTAAATTATAAGAAATTAATTAAATAGTTTTCTTTCACAGGTTTCTTGCTACTGGAAACTCATTCAAAAGTCTCGCATTTTCTCTTCGCTTGGGGGATACTACCATTGCGAGCATCGTGTCAAAAATCACTCACTTATTGTGGGAAATTTTGCAACCTTTGCATATGAAACCACCCACTGAAGAAAGCTGCAGAGAAACTGCGAGCACTTTTTTTATAAAAAATGGCGTTTTCCACACTGCCTTGGTGCGATTGATGGAAAGCCCATTCGAATCAAATGCCCAACTCGGTCAGGAACAATGTTTTACAACTATAAGCATTACTTTTCAATTGTATTGCAAGCAGTCAGCGACGCTAATTGTAAATTTATTTTCATTGAAGTTGGAGCATATGGGAAACAGCGATGGAGGAACTTTTCGGAACTCGCAATTTTTCAAATTAATGGAATGTCAGAAATTGAACATCTCCGCCGAGGAATCCTTTCCGAATTCCAATATTAAGGCCCCCTTTGTTTTCATAGGTGATGATAGGTGATGAACCATACGCCAGAAACAATTTAAATGAAGAGAATGAAGTATTTAACAAGAGACTGTCTCGAGTACGTAAAACTGTTGAATGTAGTTTTGGAATTTTAACAATGAAATGGAGAATATTGTGCAAAGCTATTGAAGCACATCCAGACACTGCCGATGCGATTATTAAAGCTGTTTGCATTCTCCATAATACTATAATTGAAAGAGAAAACATAATAAATGACATGGCGGAGGACACCACTGACAGCAGCGACAGCATACTACCTGATATTCAAGTATCTAGAAGAAACAACCGTTCGAAAGTAGAGGCTGCTTCAGTGAGGAATACATATAAAGAATATTTTCTTATGGGACCTGGGGGAGATATGTGATTTATACAGAATTCAATAAAATATGCTATATAAGGGATAAGCATAAAATAAAATAGATACTTTTATTTTCATTTAAGTTGTTCAGAATTATGTAGTAAACTGTACCACAAATAAATAAGTTTATTTTGATATCATTTTCCTACCTGTAACTCCATATGTAGCAGCAACCTTCGCCCAACACTTATCCAAAACATACCTATTGTGATGGGCTTTGTGACGTTGATCTCATATTTGAGAGGTTGTTGGAATATTGCGCTAATTAGTTGATCTTTGTCCATTTCTGTAAGTAGCTAACTTAATCCCTTTTCCCGCTTGTTTACTACTGTTGCATTACTGCATTATTAGCCAGACTCGTGATAAGTAAAAGTGGGGAAATGTGACCCTGAGACAACCAATCACGGACCTATTTTCAGGCAGCATCCTGCAGAAAAACAAATTATTTTGTTCGCTCAAATGCGGCGGGATGCACGTCGAGGTGCGCAGAGAGGTGTTCAACTCCAATATGTTTATACACATAGGTTTCCATTAAACTGTTTCCTGGCGAGGTGCACGGTGAGTGGCGCGGCGAGTTGAACTACTTCACTATCTTTTTACACTAACGTTCTGATGCGTACTTAGTGGCGGAACTTGGATTACAAATTTGGGGGTTGGCTAGTAGTAGGTCCAGCGTCGAAAGCTATTCTTTGAGCCAGGTACCACACTCAAATAGTTAGGTAAATTTGAAATATAATAAATTAACACAAAATCGTGCTTTATTAGCTTTAACTTTTATTAAAACAAAGTTTCTTTACATAAGAAAATACAAAATTAACAAAAAAAAAAAAAAATTAGGAACCAGGCTATATCATATACTTGAAAAAACATAACACACAACACACAAACACATTTTACATGATCTAGATAAAAGTAAAAATTCAAAACACCTTACAAAATAAAGTCAATTTTTCTTGTACGTTGCTTTGAAAACCTATCAATAACAGCATCTATATTTATTTCAATATCTCTGTGTATATTTAATAAAGTTAATCCGACTAGTCTTTCCTGACCCATCGAAGACCTTAACCATGATTTTAGTCTCTTAAGTGTGGAAAATGATCTTTCAGCACTTGCCACACTTAGCGGCATAACAGAAATTAATTGCAGGAGTGTATATATGTTGGGAGTAATTTCTCAGGTATCTAACGCAGTTTCTGGCAAAGTATTTGTTTTATTATTAGTTTCTTTCCATTTATTTATCCAGAGATCTATTTCCGATTGCAACAAATCTGACAAAAAGTCTACGGAATCATTTCTAAATTTGCTAAGATATTCGGAAAACTTAGTTTTATTTAGTTGCAAGTTTTGTTTTCTTCAGAACGGGGACAGTACCCCCCTTATCTACGCTAGTGCGCTTTGGTGGCATGGTGACCGCTATCCAGTGCTAGTAGTTAACAGTGTTAACATACAATGCAGAGCACAGTCCTCAGCCTTATATTTCACCGTTTACTCGATAAACAAACACCCATGGGCTGCGTTCACACACTTCTACGCAATTGTTTATTCACGCACTTAGAAACACAAATAAAACAAAAAACACAACTGTGTTTTTTGTTTTATTTCTGTTAGTTAACTAACTATCCCACTTTTGATATCGGAGAAATTGGGGCGTAATGTTAGCTAATTAAACAAAATATAATTGATTTTAACAATGTTTATTAGTAAAAACGGAGTAATAACGTTCTGACGACAGCTCGACCGTTCCTCACACTTGTCCGTTTTTGTCCCTTTCCTTTCTCATTCCTTCATGGTCCTAAAACCTTTCAATAAATTTATGGTTTCCACTATCACCGTTCCGTTCGCCAGGGGTACCCTGAAAAAAAAAAGTATTTCTCAATAATTTTAATTTATAATATTGACTAACTTTAATAAAATTTGTTCACTAACTTATATTCTTTATATTTTAACTACAGATTATAAACTGTAGGTTTCAATTAATATTAATACTTAAAGAAATAATAATAATTTTAAATTTGCTTCAAACAAGCATATAACCACTTTCAAATATTTTTTTAATATCACTTATACTTAATATGTCGTTTCCTTGTTCTGATGATGTCTATTAAAACCCCCCTTTTATCTTAAATATAATTGTCTACTCACACATTACTTAAACTAAATGAGTGCAAATATTACCATTTATTGTTTCAATAATAATTCAGCTGTTTTTCTTTTTATATAAAAATTCATGATTTTTATTTTTATAGAACATGATAATCACATCCCTCATAGAAATATGGATAATTATTGTGTTGCTACAAGTATCTATCGTGACTATGGAGCCACGATGCTACTGGCGCGAAGGAACGTGTAATACGTTAAAGTGTGTAGAAGTCGACAGCAATCAATTGGAAACAAAGTTGTCAATGATGGAGCATGAACATGATTATGACGATGATTATAATTATTACACAGATTATGGCATAGCTGCTTGTGCTAAGTTGGATGTTAGTCATTCAAACGTGGAGACAATAAAAATTACAACTTTGGTAGTTCAGCATCCTCATGAATACAAGGAGATACGTTTAGCAAGCATAAATATAAAACAGATGGAAGAAGACGCACTTGAAAATTTTAGTAACCTGACAAACTTGTTTTTGGATCATAACGAACTCGAAACAGTTAAGTTGACGAGTGGATTACAAAATCTGGAAGAACTGCATTTAAGTCATAACAAAATTACAAAATTAGAAGCTAGCAATTTGCCAAAGATTAATACTCTTAAAGTTTTAGACTTATCTAATAATTTCTTAACAACTTTGGAAGCACTTTTGTGTAATTTTGAAACCTTACAAGAATTAAATATAAATAATAATAATTTAACTATAATAGAATACTACTATTTTCAATGTAACAAACAAATGAAAAGTTTGAATTTAGCTTTTAATGAAATACAGGAAATTAATTCCACGGCTTTAATAGACTTGGAAGTTTTGGAAACGTTATACTTGAACGATAATAAAATCGTGATATTGCACCAAAGCTTATTTGCAAAGTTAGGGATGCTTCGTAATCTTTATTTACATAATAATAAATTGCACACCATAGACAGTACTACATTTTGTGGTTTAAAGAATCTTAAATATTTATCGTTAGAAAATAATAATATTACAATTATTCAGCCTGATTCATTTCTCGATTTGAAAATACTAACATCTATAGTTTTGGCAGGTAATAACTTGCATGTGTTAAAAACAAATGCGTTTAGAGGTTTAGAAAGTTTGCAGTTGTTATATTTAGGGAAGCTACCTATAGTGCGGGTTGAAGCACACGCATTTAACGGGTTAACTAGTTTAAAATATTTACATTTGGGTGGTTGTAAAATAGAATATCTTTCACAACTGGCATTTAGCGGTCTTACACATCTCAAAATTTTAATATTAAATAACAATAATATATACCTTCAGCCGAATACGTTTTCAGATTTAAAATCTCTTATTCAAATTGATCTTAGTGGAGATTTATACTACAAAATAGAATCAAATGTGTTTGTTGGTTTAGAAAATATAGCCAAACTTGACTTGTTTAATGTTACAATCTATAGTATATCGCAGGGAGCGTTTAACGGTCTCGATAATGTAGTAACCCTAAACCTAAGTAGAAATGAAATTCAGAAGTTAGAACCGGATGAATTTGTTGGAATGCCAAACCTGAAATATTTAGATTTAAGCAGTAATAGAATTAAAACGATAAGTGCGGATACATTTTTTGAACTTAATAATATCATACAGCTGGATATAAGTAATAACACAGTCTTCCAATTAGAGAAGAATGCATTCAAAGGCTTAAAAAATTTAGAGACACTTGATTTATCAAAATTACAGATAACTATAATCGAATTAAAAGCTTTTAATGGGCTTGAAAAGTTAATGAAATTAAAATTAAATAACAACAATATTAATACAATTCATAAAAATACGTTTTTCGGTCTTTCCAATTTAAGAAATTTACGTCTAGATAGCAATCGCATCGAATCTTTGGAAGGTAATGCATTTTTTGAATTAAATATGTTGGAATCATTGAATATTACAAATAACACTATTTTAACTTTAAAAGACGATACATTTAATGGATTAGGGAATTTAATTGATTTAAATTTAGCCGGTTTAAAAATTGCTAACATGGATATGCATGCATTTAGGGGACTCAAAAATTTACATTCTTTGGATTTAAGCGACAATACAATCTTAACTATTACTTCGCGAACGTTTAGTACTTTATCAAATTTGCAATACTTATCTTTATACAACAACAATATTACAGACATCGAAGGTTATACATTTGAAGGGCTTGTTAATGTTAAAAGTTTTAACGTCAGCAAAACTCAAGTCTTTTCTCTCAAGCCCAACGCATTCGTCGGTTTATCTACCTTAACAACGTTAAATCTGAGTTATTTAAATATTAATTCCATTCAGAGCGGAGTATTCCATGGTTTAATTAAGGTGCACACTTTGGATTTACGTGGTAATGCAATTACCACTTTGGAAGGCCATACTTTTGATGGATTTACAAATTTGCAAAATCTGTATCTAAATGAGAACATAAACGTGATACGTAGTAATGCTTTCGATGGTCTAAATAACGTACAAAGACTTATTATTAACAAAGCTCAGTTGTCTCAACTGGAAAGTAATACGTTTAGTGGATTATATAACATACAAGTATTGGGTTTATTAAATACTCATATTGGTACTATCAAAAGTAACGCATTTCAAGGATTGTTAAAACTAAAAGAAATTTCTCTAAGAAACACCAGCATTGATGTAATAGAGGAACGAGCATTTTCTTATTTGGAAAACGTAGATATTAACAATCCTACATATGTAACTCGTTATAATTTATCCAGACTGTGCATTAAAAATTTAAAATCAGGCGCATTCATTGATTTCAAAATTCCCAAATATTCAATTTTTACGAAAATTTTAGATCTATCATCTAACAAAATAACTACAATTTATGCAAACACCTTTAAAGGATTAATGCATATGGATCAAATAGCACTCAATGATAATAAGATTAAATCTATTCAGCCATTAGCTTTTTCTGATTTAGAAAGTGTAAGGACTCTCACTCTCAATAATAATCAATTAGAAATAATATTACCTGATTCTTTTAAAGGAATGCGAGAACTAATCGCATTAGATATTAGTAACAATAAAATAACTACCTTAAATTCAGGTATATTCTCTTCGTTGGTTAAGATTAATAATTTGAATGTGGGTGGTAACAGTCTTACTGAATTATCGTTTAATACATTTAAAAATTTACCCAACCTACAGATCTTGATACTTAATAAAAATAATTTAATGAAATTGCAAACTGATTCTAACTTAGTTTTAGAACTGGTCACTTTAGATTTATCACATAATGCTCTGTCATCATTTGATCCGACGTTATTGTTGTCAATGAAAAAGTTAAAACATCTGGTATTAAAATCAAATAGGATATCGGAACTGAATGGCGATTTGTTTGTAAAAAATACAAATCGTTTCAGTGTAATCGATATTGATAATAACAGTTTTACTTGCCCTACGTTGTCTCAGTTACTGTTAAAATTCAGAAAATACAGTATTAGTTACGTGAGAGAATCTACAGCGTTACAATTAGGTTATATAGATGGAATAAGTTGTAGTGTTAAGCTTGAAAAAGAGGGCTCTTTATCAAGCAAAATAAATTTGACGAATTTTGAAAAAATTCTAAATAAAACAAACGAACACATAGATGCTCTTATTAAACAATACAATCGCAGTACAATTCCTCATATCACTTTACACCATCTTACGCACTTGGTTGAATCAATAAAAGATCTGCATTCAAAATTGGAACATATTAATCATACAACTCATCTTAAGGTTTATCCCCAAGCTACGGTGTATTCTACTAAACTGGCCGTATTCCAAAGTCTTCTCATAATTACTTGCATTATGATCACTGTCGGTCAAGTTTTGAAATTATGTAAATACTGTTTAAATCGAAAGAATAATAAGAACCATGATGCCTGCCATGAATCTCAAATTGAATTATTGAATAATGCAAATTTGTAAAATGTTGTGGTGCTCTTAGGAATTTAACTGTATCTGACATACTTTCGCCTACGGTGCAAGTGCGTCACTCTGGACCAATGGGTGGCTTTTAATATTTTAGTATACGTTTTAGTTAATAATTCTACTGAATAATAATAGGATACACAGGGTGTATACGAGTTCTACCGACAAACTTTCAAGGAGTATTTCTGAAGATGTACCTACATTGTTTATATATACTTTTTTATTATCTTCTTTCATTTAGAAGTTCTGATATATTTTTCGACTAGCATTGAAATCATTAAATGAATTTTTGCTCAATGTCTAACTTAATATTAATCAATCATTAATTACATACACATATAAATAATAAAATATTACGATATTTAATTAAATAATTAGACCACCATTGGAAATAAAATATTCAAAGCTGGAGACTTGAGAATGTCTGATGTGTAGGAACACTAATTTTGAATATTTTTTTCCAGAACACACGTATGCTATAGTTGATAAAAATTTTTATATTAAAGCTAATGAATGTCCTCTAATGTTTATTTAATAATACGAATGTTGAAAAATTCCTGATTGTTTGTTCGAAATATCTTGACTTGTACAGAGTTTATTTTACAGATAAGCGCATACGTTATCGAAGCTTTTAGGCTTCATTTAGTGAGACGAATATGCACTCGCCATTTGTCGGTTGAATTCCTATACACCCTGTATTATATTTACTGTTATGTTACATTATGTATAAAAACGTATTTACATTAGATGTAAAATTAAAGTTTCGTTTATTGCTAGTGCATTTTAATAAAATTTGATTCCACAATATTAGAAAATTGTTTTTTTTAGTTTGTGCTATATCCTTGCTTTAGATTGTTAGTTATTTTGTCTTTTAGAACGAAATTAACAAGAGGTATGTAACACGAACGTTTATTTTAACATTTAATAATTTACTCTACAATACACTTGAACTTACAATACAACACTTGAACTTACAATACAACACGCGAGAGTGTATCCTCGTGATCGGGTGGAAACAGAGTAGGGCGAGTTGTTTGTTTCCCTGAATGGTTGTTGCCAACCTGTAGTAGGAAAAAAATTAAGTTCACTGGCCCCGAATACACATTCCTTTGGATTGATCACCAGTCCTCGCTCGCTCAACTTTCTTAGCACGATTTCCAAGTGTTGGACATGGCAATCAGAATGTCGTCGATATAAATATACACAAAATCCAAGAGTCTCTAAATATGATCCTGATCCAGGGAACCTTTGGAATGTTTGTGCTGGATTCCGCAACCCGAATCCTGGTAAATTCATACAGACCGAAAGGCGTTGTTATAACGGTCTTGTGACAGTCTGACGGGGCAACGGGTAACTGAAAGTATGCCTCAATTAGACCTATTGTTGAAAAAATAATTTTACCGGCTAAATCGTGACTGAAATCTTGGATGTGTGGTATCGGGCGCCGGTCCGGGATGGTAGCAGCATTCAAGTTGCGATAATCGCTACACGGTCACAATAACTGTGTTCTTTTTACATTACGCTCAGATCAGCTCAGATCACCTAAGCAGATAAATTCAGTTGAGATTAAGTGAGTTGGTTAGCAGCAAAAAAAACTACAACAGATGATTTCTTGAAACGAGGGAGAAGTAAGTTTTACCCTGCTGCTGTCCTTTTTTACCGATAGTACCAATACGACGGCACCAATTGTACTAAATTACTAGTTACTTTTGAATGTTACTGTAGTACGTTGGTATGACGTGTTTGAATTTAACTATTCAATTCAATTCAAACTTCTTTATTTAGCAATAGCTACTATTATTCCGCATTGCGTTCTCGTTGTGTTTTGTGCTTTCTTTTCGTGTGCATCTTTTTCTTCAAAAACAGTCTTTTTCAAGACTCCATTAATATCTTAAGCAGTTATATCGAGGTAAGTTGTACTATTTTATAATATTTATGTTCATAGTAATTAATTTCCTTTTCAGTTACTGTTTTGCAGCGTTTCTGTTCGTTTTTTTTGCGGCCTGTTCAAGACTAACTTTACAGAACCTCAGCTTATTTTTACAATAATGAACGAAAATTTGGAAAATTTAATTTTGGTAAATCTTTATTTTCAAGTGTATGTATGTAAATATAATTTTTTTAAATTTTTAGGAGTGCATGTTCGAAGATGATAGTTCTGATGAATTTAATAGTTTTTCAACTTCATTCAGTTCAATGGACACAAGTGATTCTTCGGTGGAGTCAGATGCGGAACGTAGAGTTCACATTCGCTGTAAAAATTACGTTTCCTCTGTAGTTCTATTATTTGATGATAAGCAGTTTCAGTCCCACTTTAGAATGAACCGCAGAAGTTGCTATTATTTTGTTGGGAAAATAACCGACGCACGAATTCTAGCTTCTCATAATTTTGGACGAAAGAAAGTGTGTGCTGAAAAGGCACTGTTAATGACTGTATGGTACTTGGCAAATACAGAAACATTTCGCCAAATATCAGACAGGTTTGATGTGGCCAGAGGAACATCGCATACAATTATCTCCATAATTGTTAAATATTTGGTATCTGTGAGTGCCAATTTCATTACCTGGCCGGATGTTGAAGAGTCTGTCATTATATCTGGACGATTTCAGGAAAGGCAAGGAATAGAGAATGTGGTGGGAGCCATCGATGGCACTCATATTCTTATTAACAGACCATCAAAAGATGCTTATACATATTGCAATAGGAAAGGTGATCACAGCATCATACTTCAAATCATATGTAATGATAAAAAACAAGTAATAGATGTGTTTTGTGGTGAAGCAGGCTCCGTTCACGATGCACGTGTTCTAAAAAAATCCAGAATATATGATATTTGCCAGGCTGGATTTTTAGATAATAGAAACCAATTTATTTTAGGAGATTCAGCCTATCCCAACCTACGATGGTTGGTTACCCCATTTAAAGACAACGGCTTTCTAACGGAAGAACAGCGACAGTTCAATTACAAACATTCGTCCACCAGAATAGTAGTTGAAAATGCAGTAGGTCTTTTAAAAGGTCGGTTTAGACGGTTGCTACATTTCTACAATAGAAACGTCCAGTTTATCGTTCAGTGTGTAGTGCCATCATGTGTTCTGCACAATGTGTGCATTCTTGAAAATGACGATAGTATAATTGAGGAAATACGTGATAATTCTGACAATGACATAATATTTCATTATGAAAATGACGACCAAGGAACGACGCAAGGAACTAGAAGAGAAGAAGTGTTTAATTTAATGTTTAATAGAAACGCAAACAATTAGAACCTTTTTATGACAATAGTAAAATTTTATTAATATTCGTTGCTGCACCATCAGCTTTATGTGATTATTTATTTAATACTATACAGGTTGATTGTAACTTTAGGGCGAGTGGATTTGCTCGTTTATGATTGATAATAGAAAAAAATGTTTCATATAAGAGTTATTCAAGTTTATGTGGCGAGTATTTTGGATGCACTCGCAAAAATGGCCGACTTCCGGTTTTAACGGAAGGGACGTGATTTTACTTTTTTTAAATACAACACCCTGTATATTTTATGCTAGTTCGATTACATAATAACATCTCTTTAATAAAACATAACACAACCATATACCTAGCGTTAATAATTACTGACATAATTTAAATTATATCAAGGTATCTGTTACCAGTATCAACTATTCAAAAACAATCGCGATTGATCTTAGCAGGCCGTTGTTAAAGTTATTGTAGTGAAGAAAATCACAAACACGCAATACACAAACATTTAATATAATGTCATTTTAAACTTTTCTAATTCAAATGAATAAATAACATAATACGCACGACTTTGTAATTAATAATATTTTTCTATCAACATGTAACTTCTAGATTTGTAACTACCTACACCTTAACTATCTTAACTGACTATGGCTGTAATAACAGAATTTAATTTAAAAGGTGTTCAAAGTGACCACCATTTTCTCGTATACAAAAACGGCATCTTCGAATAAATTAAACTTCTTTGTACATCTTGAAGCATTTCAGGTGTGATAGTATTTACAGCATTTACAATGCTATCTTCTAATTCCTGCAAATTTAAAATGACATTATATTAAATGTTTGTGTATCGCGTGTTTGTGACTTTCTTCAGTACAATAACTTTAACAACGGCCTGCTAAGATCAATCGCGATTGATTTTGAATAGTTGATACTGGTAACAGATACCTTGATATAATTTAAATTATGTCAGTAATTATTAACGCTAGGTATATGGTTCTGTTATGTTTTATTAAAGAGATGTTATCATGTAATCGAACTAGCATAAAATATACAGGGTGCTGTATTTAAAAAAAGTAAAATCACGTCCCTTCCGTTAAAACCGGAAGTCGGCCATTTTTGTGTGTGCGTCCAAAATACTCGCCACATAAACTTGAATAACTCTTATATGAAACATTTTTTTCTATTATCAATAATAAACGAGCAAATCCACTCGCCCTAAAGTTACAATCAACCTGTATAATTTAATGGAACAGTTTTAAAATAGAAAAATACAATATGGTAAAGAATTTAGGTAAACATTTAAGAGATTTAAAATATAAAAATAAAATCAGTTTGATTTTCTTTGATTTAAGAGTTGTTTTAGAAGTGATACCTTTTCTTCTTCTAAATTTAGCTTTCTCTCCATTAGTTTTATTCTCTTTTCATTTTGCTCATTTTTGTCTGCTCTTCGTTTTTCCCATTCCTTCTCCTTTAGTTCAAAATAACTTTTCTTTGTTTTGATATAATCTAAATTAGCATTGCGCCTTCGTATTTTTGGGTCTTTGGCTGTCTTAGGATCATTGCTAACACTACCATCCTCCATTTTATCACCATCACGATTTTCGGTGCTGGTCCCTGCTTCCACTTCAATGGTTGTTTGTTTCTCCACATCAATGGTGTGCGTGTCTGCTAGTTTCTCCACATCAATGGTGTGTGGACTTGAAATATTAGGTTTGTCGCCCAAAATTTCCTCCATTTTGTCAAAATAGTAAAATCTTACTGGCGACCGTCCAGTTTTCTTTTTATTATCCTTTGCCACCTTGTATGATCTTACTAAATTTTGCCATTTTTTTTTGGCACGCAGAAGCTGTAGCCTGTTGAAAGTTAGAAACAGTCTTATAATCGTATCATTTATAAAATCAGAAAGTGTGGAATAAAATTTGGAATGTTTAAAGCAAGAAATGCAACGATACGAGCGTAGAGAATGAATGATTCATTTTTCTGCACTAGCATCGCTGCTACTTAAATATTGCATCAATATACAGCTCGTCAACTAAATACTGTAATCTAATGGCATGCATTCATATTTGACACGTAGCTAACAGCACCGCGTGCAAAACCTTCAACATAAAGGTGTCCTTACCCATAACCAAATTACAAAACAGTATTTGTTATACTTATAACACTTACTAACCTTTATAGCCATACTCTCCAAATCGTTGGCTACATTTAACCAACAGTACTTTCTTTTGGTAGCATGATGTAGTTCCTCGTAATGGACACTAACAGAATCAATTAGTGCAAGTGTTGAACCATGCTCCCAAAAAGTACTACTGCTACTGGCCTGGCCACTACCTTCATTGTCAAACATCGGTGACTGCCCCTGAAGATTCTCCTCAGCTTTGTAATTAATTTTCGCGTGGCGCAACAAGACATCTCGAAAAGACGCATCTATAAAAAAAACCAAATAATTTATACCGTGTGTCCCTGGGAAGACGGAACATAGGGATCTTATAATGCTAATTTTTTAAAATGATCCACGAGTGCTTTGAAGCATTTGTCTTGAAACAATTACACGAATCTCACCGACCGTTAACGATTTCCATGCCGATCATGTATGATCGTCTCCAGATCAAATTTTTGTTTGTGTTTTAAATGTGAATTTACTAAAACCAAAGACAATTAAAGGTTATGCTCATGTTAATTTTTTTTTAAATGGGGTCCTACCTTAACTGTAGTACAGTTTAGAACTGACAATCAGTAATCCCAGTTAAATTACATGTGAAAATTTACTTTAATAGGATGATCTTGATGTATGAAGCGAAGAATTTGATGCGACAATCAGCTTTATGATGAAACATGCTACAATGCTAATTGCATAAGACTGGATTAAGATTAAATCAAAGAAAAAGCGAATGTTAATATCAGTTAGTGTGTACGAATATGAAATCTTTATTTCTACGGCACTTTAATGTGATCAAATAATTGTTACATTAAAAGTATTTGATTTTTAAGGAGCCGGATTCTTGCATACCACAAAGGAAAGTTTTCTAACACAGGTTCACAGCATTATTTTATGTACCTACTAGTATAATTTTCGTAATTTCATTTTCAGTTTATAATTATGCGTAACTTGCGAAAAGCCTTAATTGTACACCTAATCTATCATAATCTGAAAAAGATCTTAGAACCATAACGTCAACTGCAAACAAATTATTTTGTATTTACTACCTTTATAATGATACTCAGTCTCATTTAATTTAATTAAAACACTTTCTACATTTACATGAACCAATTTGAGCAAATAATTAATAATTTTATTTCTAACTGATTTTCAAGAGCGCGAGCTGTCAATTCGTATTGTAAATAATTGTTGAATCGTTTGTTGGTATAACGCACGCACGTATTACATCTGTATTAGCAAGCGCGTTAAACAGCTGACATAACGACGTCGACGCTTCCACCAAATTGAAATTCAAAGCACTCGTGGATCATTTTCAAAAATTACCATTGTAAGATCCCTATGTTCCGTCTTCCCAGGGACACACGGTATAATAACAACCTTTGCAGTTTAGTAGGTAGGTACTTGCCGTTTTCTGCCCTTTCAGAATCACCCTTCGAAATTAAAAAGGTATATATATTTCCATTTTCTGGATCAGTTAATGAGATCTGTGTGTTTAAATTTTCCATTTTTCTTAACACAAAACCAAACAGCGCTAATTAAACACAAAAAAACTTAACAGCCTTAACAGAATAATAAACACCAAGAATAAACACGTGCTGTAACAGGAATTTAAAAAGTAAACAGTGCAGGTTGAAAATGCGCATGATCACTCACTTCGGCTCAGCCACGCATAACGCGAAAAGGTTGTGCTACATCGGGAAGGGGGGAAGACGTTTCACTCAGAATATCTCATTTGTAGCCGCATAAATAAAACAACGTTATTTTCAAGGTTCCTGAGTGTGGCTGATTTGAGCTGAGTTTTGTAGTAAAAAGAACACGCCTAATGTATTGTTGGTTTTCGGAAGCAAGTGAAGTGGACTCGCCCATGCTGACGATGAGGGTCAGATGATTCCGGCAACTAACATGCGTCCAAATTTTTCTTTAACTACCTTCAACTTGTGGGGTGCTGGACGGTGAGGTTTACAGTGCACTGGGGGTCCCCTGATTGCGATGTGGTGCATTACCCCATGTATGGGAGGTTGAAATGTTGGTGTTGGGAGTAGTACGTTAGGATACTTCCGCAAAATATCTACATATCTGGTATTTTCCACTCCGAACACGGCACGCACATCTAATACATCAGAATTCTTAGAGCTACAGTTAACTACTAAAGAAGTATTATTATCCACTAATTGTCTTGTATTCAAATTTACCCCCAGTCCGATGTGTTGGAGCAATCTACTCCGATTATGGCATAGGTAACGTTGGCGACCAAGTCCAAGTCGAATATTTATAGTTAATGTCTTATTACCGAACACTTTAATGTTTGAGCCACTGGCTGACTGTAAACTAAACCTAACATGGTTATTGTCCAACCGAGACAGCTTGAATTGTGCCAGTAAAATGCTGAGGTCGGCTCCTGTATCAATTAAAAATTGTATGAGCAGTGCAGTTCACAGCTTTTTCCCCGAATTTAAAATAGTACCAGCAAAATCACTTCCCTGGTCCAGATGTCTTGCTGCGAGAACGGCCCCTGCTCTGCTGACGCCTGTGTTTTTGGTTTTCTAGACCATCGAGCCTATGCATGATTGCATCTAGTTTATTTGTGAGAGCTGCAATTGGGTCAACGGCCTCAGGCTTCGGTTTGCGCTCCTGATGGTTTACATTTACTGCTGCTACTGTCGGGGTTGTTTCCAGTATTCTGTCCGCTTATTCCACTTAGAGAAACCAATATTTGTTTTACAGTTACTGGCATTTGCTGCAAAAATAACTTATTTAACACCCGGTCGTGTACTGTGACCGTGCAAGATCTGTTTACTTTTATTTTAAATCAAGTGCTTATACTTAATAACTTCAATTACCGTTAAATGGGGGAATATGGGACATTTATTGCACTCTTTTGTCTTTAGTCCGTTATTGATAAAATATAAAAATTATTTAAAGTAGGGAACAAATGCTTTAAAACTTCGTTCCGATTTACTGGACATATCCCTGTTGCTTTGAATCTCGAAAGTATATTTTTTGCACTATTTGGTTCAATCTGCTTCAAGCATTCTTTCAGTTTTGCAGGGAATATCGATTTTGGAATACAGCCTCGGTTCTTTAATTTCCATTTTGTAAGAATTTGCCGCCAAGAAATTTTTAGTGGTCGAAAGTAGGCCACATCTAGAGGCTGACAAATATGTGTGGAATTTGGTAAAAATAAAACAAATCTAATATCCATTTCTTGGCATTTTTTAATGACAGGCATAGATAAATGAGATGCAAGATTATCTTCTATTATCACTTTTGGCCCTACTTTATGTTTGAAATAAGGAACAGCAATTTTGAGAAACCAGTCCTCAAATATTGGACCATCGAACCAACCATTTGTTGACCTATTATATTGACATTTATCTGGTCCACCTATAATCCAATCAGGATATAAATGTTTCGAACGGTACACAACATATGGTGGTAACGAAGTCCCATCTGCTGCTACGCAAAACATCACTGAAATTGAAGTTTTACTTGAATCCAGGTATCTCCTGGAATGTTTGGATCCTCTTTTTACAATAACTATTTTAAGTTTAAGACAACGACTCCATCCAGGCAACAATGGGCTAACCCTAACCGTACAGAAACAAGTGCGTTTCCTTTTCTGCTCATTTTAAAGAGACCTCCTGTAAGGTTCGTTTGCTTACAATAAACCTTATTCATACAATACCATTTATCTGGTATATTTGACAATCACTAAAAGATGCTAAAGTCGTTATTTTCTGAAATAAAATAATTGTTATTCCTGTAAATTTTAGAAATCTGCAGCAAGTGTATCTTTGTTTTCAATAGGAACAGTACTAAATAGCAATTAGTCTTAACAAAAACAAATCATCGTAGGTGCACACCTTTACATTCTCCCCCTGAGAACTTATTTATTATATTTTTGTTTTATACATGATACATTAAATTTATTTACAGGCACTTGCTAAAGAAAAAAAACCAATAAGTATACATACATAAGTTCGCATCACGCACGTCATTTTGCACGTCTGTTTGTTAATTGCGTCACGTCACTATATTTTACGATGCACATTTCTTTTCACTGCATTTTCTCACCGAGTTGCTGCGGTTTTGAACCGCTGCCTCGTCCTTTCCGCTTTTGTCGCCGCTTGACCCCTTTTGATTTTGAGATTGCAGCCATTGTCGGTTTTAATATCGCCGAATTTTCCATCCCTTCTCTTGTTTTCTTTGATTTTGGTCGGTTGGCCGTTTCTCGCTCTATCCAAGAAGGGGGTCGTTTGGCCGGTGGTAAGTCCGTTTTTGGATGGACTGGTTTCTGCGCTACTGCTGGAAGATTTTTGCATTTCCAGACTTCTTCGCAGAATTTCTCATTTGCTGCCACTGCCGATGCTGATCCTGGTGTTGGTGGTCGTTCCAGGTCCATAATTAAACCCTAGTCCGCGACAACGTCGTTGTACGTTGGTAAAAAACAGGATCTTCCAAGGTTTCCATTTCTCTTGGTGTCACCGGGATGTTATTTCTGTTAATGTTTTCTAACGACTGTCCTCTGTCGATACTTCCTGCTGCTTCTTTCGAAAATCTTGTCCCTTGTTTTTGGATGTGACCGCCTTCTTCCTTTGTGTTGACTTGACATTTCGTGACTGAACCATAATTAATGGCCAGAACCGCCCTCACAGTTCGCACTACACTGGAATAGTACCGTTTTAAATTTGTAACATTATACACACCCTTTTTTATACCCGTGGACGGATTTATTATCTCATAGGTGTTTGGATGACTGCGTTTTTGAATTTTGTAGGGGCCTTCATATAAAAGTTGCAGTTTTGCAGAAATTGGATTGCATTTTAACAACACTAAGTCCCCAATTTCAAAGATGATTTCCTTGGCCTTTTTATCAAATTGTCGCTTACGCTTGTCGGCCTATGAGTGTAGGTTTATTCGGACGGTCTGATGGATCGCTTCCAAGCTCATCTGTCATTTTTCATCTAAAATCTTCTAAAGGATGGGACTTAATTGAGTTTTTGGTTTACTTCCATGCACTACTTTGTATGGTGAGAATTCTGTACTAGTATGAGGAGTTGTGTTTAGACATTCCTCAATATTTTTTACGTGTGAAACTCAACCATTATTCCTTTGATGTGTGTAAGTGCGGAAAATTCTAGCAATCTCCTTCATCACCCTTTCCGACGGGTTAATGGGGATGTCTGATGGATGTGTAAGTTACTGTGATCCCGTTTTCTTGCAAATCCCCTTTCCATTTTCCTGACGTAAACTGACTGCCGTGGTCACTTAGAACAACTTCTGGTCTCATAAGTTTATAGAAATGTTTTATAATACAGGAACGTGCAGCTCGTGCTGTGGCTTTTCTAAGAGGAAAGAGCTTCACGTATTTTGAAAAAATATCTAGCACGACGAATACGAGTAGGTACATATGCAGTCCCTCCCCTACCTTTAGGAAGTGGACCAAAGAAATCAACCGCAATCAGCTACCCCATTCTTTCTGCAATTATGGGATTCATGGGGCCCTTGAAATTTTCATTTCCGTGCTTTGATTTTTGGCAAATGTCACAAGTTATTATGATTTTACGCAAGTTTCTGTACATTCCTTTCCAGTGAAATTGACCTTTTACAATTTCGTAAATTTTCCCAACACCAAAATGTCCAAATTCATGGTGATATTGAATGACAATGTCCCTGATGAGACAATCCGGTACAGTAATTCTGATATTGTTCTCAATTTTATGCAAAAGAACGTCGTTTTGCATAATGTAGAATTGTTAGACATTCTGGATTTTGGGGGTTCGTGTGCCATTGCATTTTCAATTACATTTATGATTTTATTTAAATATTCATCTTGTTTTTACTATTGCAGTAAGCTTGCTAGTTTCTTCTTTAATGAGTTGTTTAATCCTTCGGTTTTAAATACCGCTATTATTGGATATGAGTATCTTTGTGCAGCTCTTTCTCCCCCATCCGGTGGATACCGTGATAGCAGATCTGGAATGAAGTTGTCCCTCCCCTTAATATATTCCATGGTATAATCAAACTGGTCAATAAATAAAATCCATCGGGTCAACCTTTGGCTCAGCAGTCTACATTGTTTTATGAACTGTAGGGATTTGTGCTCAGTTCTTACGACCAGCTTCGCTCCCAGCACATAAATACGAAATTTTTTTAATGCAACTATGATTGCCAACATTTCTTTTTCAGTAATTGTGTAGTTCAATTCGGCGCCTTTAAATGACCTGCTTGCGAATCCTATGACCCCATACAATACGACTCCTATAGCATATGAGCTATCTGTTTGTAGATAGTAAGTTTGATTCGGTTATGGATATTTTAGCATGACGATATTTAAAAAGATAGCTTTCGTATGATCAAATACTTCTTGTTCTTCAAGTCCCCATTTCCATTTCACATCCTTTTTTAACAGGTGTGTTAATCCTCTTGACACATCACTGTATTTCACAGAAAAACTTCTATAGTAATTACATAACCCCAAAAATCGACGTAATCATTTCTGTTTACGAGGAATTGGAAATTCCTTTATAGTTTTCACCTTTTCTGGATCTGTTTTGACACCATCTGTAGTCACTATGTGATTCATTGAACATTCGGCGTTTAGGATCTTTTGAGGTTCTCATCCTGTTCGCTGTTGATGTGGTTGGTTTTTCTTCTTTTGATTCCAAAATGACATTTTTTACTTTTTGAATGTTACGTTATTCAACGTTATGTAGTTTTGTACTAATACAACATCAAGATCGCACATTTGCAATTGCTGGAATAATATATCTACATGAGGCATTATTTTATGGAAAAACCTTAACCAATATGAAAAGTTGTTATCTTCCAAATAGCTTTTTAGGCCAAGAGCTTGATTTCTGTTGTTACTGTTCTTCATCAATGATTTGTTCTAAACAGCGTTTTAGGTTATCTTTATAACAATATACGGTTTCAACACACTTCGTATTAAAAGCACATCGAGTAGGTGCAGTTTTAGATAATCTCACCTTAATTACTTTGTCCAGTACGGCTGTACGTTTTGGTGATCGTTCAAAAAATGACGAAAATGCATGTAAATTTGCAAAAAATATTTTAATTGGTTTCTGTTGGCTAACCGCTTTTTGGAGTATGTGATTTAGCTGATGGGCATAGCAATGGTATGAAATTTCCATGTGGATAATTCTGTTTAATTTTTTTTGTACCTACCAGCTTTCCACTCATTATTGATGCCCCATCATAACTTTGTTCTTCCATTATTGCTTCAGTTAAATGTTGAGCAGTCCCTGGACCCTGGAGGATTGACGAATGTTAAGTGTTTTCATGTTTCATGGACCGAATGTAAAACTTTTATTATTTTTTTCTCAAAACATGGTGTAGCTATAATACAAAACTGTAATTTAATTATTTAATTTAGGATTCTAAACAACTTTTTTTTAATATTCTTCAATATCTTGAAAAATAGGGGTATCTATATTACCCAACTCTTTGATACACTTACATAATTCTAAAATAAGTAGGTATGTACCTACTTAATTTTAAATTTTAGTCAAAACATAAGCCGCACGTATATCTTTAGTCTTTTGGTGTTTTAAGAAACTCTTAACTATCAAGAATTAAATTTTTAGAAACAAAAAAAATATGTTTTCTACTTCTTGGGACACATTTTTCGTATAAAACTATATAATAAATTATGATTTAAGAATTGTCATATAAAGTAATCACAAACATTTAATTTACCTTCGAATAGCTTCTTTCGTTTTACTTCCTCTAACACAAGTCGTCTAACAATTCTCGCCTGGGGCCTCCAGAATCTATTGCCCCTTCAGATGTCCCCTCTACGTCTGTAAACATTATAGAGGGTGTTTTAGTTGGAGAGAAACTTGAGTCTTTTCATTCCTCTAATGGTACATTTAAATACATCTTCTCTGTTAACATTAAAGATTGTAACGGCCTCTTTCACTTGTTGCAGTTTTTTCCTCCCTTCTTCTTTCATCATCACTATTATTAAGTGCCAATAATTTTGCAACTTCAAACTCGTTGCTATGAACATTCTCAGTGTCTGGTAATACTACAAATCGTTTTATTGCAAAAGTGTCAGTTATGTTGTTTATCGTAAACGCGTTTACCATCATCGGTTTTCTTGACGCAATTCACGAAAATCTTTATCTTTATCTGAAGTGCCGTACAGCCATAGAAAATATTTGCCAAATGTTTTATTTCCTGTGCCATTTCATTTTCCACTTAGTTGACAAAAATTAACATCAATTATTTAAACAAAGTATATTTATCTTTCTTCTAGGAAGAACCTTTTCCCTTATAGCCAAGTTATATTTTAATAGCGTTAAACTGTAAGAAAACGCTCAAAAAAGTACGTACCTCTTGCGTTGTGCAAACAAAATACAGTAACAGCGAAGCACTAAACAATAACACATGCGCCTCGACTGGATGCTAGGCGATTTGCCACAGCAGTGTTGTATACTTTATCTTTTAAATAACCCTACAGAAGAAAGTCTTAAGGGTGTGAGGCCACATCACTGGGCCACCACGACCTATCCATCCCCACGGAAATGCTTCATTTACACAATTTCTGGCTTGCACAGCAAAATGTGGGGGAGCTCGACCTGCTGAAACCACATTATTGCTCTAGTCGCCAGTGAAACATCTTCCAAAAGATCATCTAAATCGTTTTCTAAAAAGTTTGTATAATTGTCTCCGTTGAATCTATTGGGAAGAATAAACGGCCCATTAATGGAAAATCTTTCTTGACAATGTATTTCCAGTTTAGCATGTTGATTTGCAAGAGCCCATTCGTGTTTATTATGTATATTGAACACGGTATATCTTGTAAAATGCTTGTCCATATAACATTTTTTGAAAAATCTTCATTTTGATGTTGCTGATGCAGTAGCCATTCGCAATAAGCCAGACGCGAAGGGTAGTCCGCAGGTTGCAACGCTTGTACCTTAGCAAAATAATATGGTTGCAGACCGTTTTCTTTTATAATTCAGTAAACAATGGAATGACTTAGCCCCAAACCTCGTGCAATTCTCCTACCAGGTTCATTTTCTACGGCTTGCATATAACATGTTCGTCTATCTCCAGCGGTCTTATTTGGCGGTCTGCATCTAAAATCAAAAAAATGTAGTTTCTCTAGATCAGAGAATGGAATTACTATTTCATTAATAATAATGTCCAGCACTTCGAAAGATATATGTCTCAAGTGCTGCTGTTTGTCCTGTAACTCATTATTTCTACGACGCTTCAAATTTGATTCAATAAAATTAAGTTTTACGCAAATGTTAACAAGCATTACAGGCCCTGAATTCAAGTAATTTCGAGAGCAATGATTGCAGATGCCTCCTTGCTTTGGTTAAGTCGGTTAATTTGTTTTGTAAAATAGAAAATACACCAGTTTGTTCAAAGCTTAACTTAAATATCTCTAGAAAAAAGATAAATTTAAAATCCTGCAGGCTTTGCTTTAGTCCCACTGCTTCCCTTATAATAGAGATTTGATCAAAATCAGGACTGTTTATAATGAAATCTAAAATTAATTAATTTATCTTTATGAGTATTTACCGTGAACACGGCACGAGAAGGAATATTCCCCCTAGTTGGTGCATTCGTAGGCAGGCGATATCCAAAAATTTGGTCAAAGATATTACTGCGTTTTGTAGATTTTGAAAAGTATGCTGAAAACCCAGATTGGGAAGAAAAAAATCTTCGGCCTTGCGGAATCGAACTGCATGCTCTACCTATAACTAAGTTTAATGCATGGGCATAGCAGTTGGTGAAAATGGTTTGAGGGGTCACGGACTTAATTTTTGTCTGCAATCCATTTAATTCACCAGACATCACGGCAGCGTCGTCGTACGTTTGGGGGATTAACTTATTTTTTAAATCGTATTTATTAAATTCCCTAGTTAACAATTGAAATAAATCTTCAGCAGTTCGTCCAGCACTGACATCAAAAAATCCCATGAATCTTTCAACTATTTTACCGGAATTTGCATACCGAATAATCACTGATAACTGATTTTTAACAGTTTACCAAGAAATAAATGACAATTCCAAAATTTCTTGATGAATTTTGTCCTGAAGCACAGATTTACGGTCACTGTCTTTTGTTAAATTTTGCATTAAACAAATGTCTTTTTTACTAGCTAGTGAAACCAACTCTTTAAAATTTCCCCGGTTTAAAGAAATGTTTGCACCGCCGATCAACACCGTTTTAAAAAACAACGTGGTAACAACCATTTATGTCATATAAATGTTACTCGACTTGGCGACCATTACAAATTTTGCCCTATTGAACGCTCAGCGGTTTCTCACCGAGTTACTCAGAAATCCCTGTTTGCTGAGTTGCGCTGAGAAGATAACTTGGCGCTCAATTTTTACGCTGCAAGAAGCTGACAACAATTTTACAAGACTTCCGGTTTGAATCAAGGAAGGATCGTTCAACGCACAGCAGCAATTGCCGTTTGTGCAATTCAGCACAAACGCATTAGAGGAAGAATTCAATGCCTGCTGTCATTTTGGCAATCTAAGGCTCCCAGAACTTAACGTGTATCTCATAGAACTAGAAAATATGTTGAATGGAACTGATCCACTGAGCACTGAAACTCTGTAAATAGAGAATTCTGGATAACTCTGCGAGAAACTGCTGAACGTTCAATAACAATTGCTGAGCCTATTCAACGCAACTATTGTTGCCCAAAGTCAGTAGATTAAGAAAGTAGAAAGCGACAAGAAGCAGAGTTTGCAACTATTTTAAAGAAAAAGGCAATAATCAAAGCCAGTCCATTGTTGCTTCTGAAGTATCGACACGAATTTTGACGTTTACGAAGGCAACAATAACGATCTATTTGCCGCAAGGAGTGCTTCTATCGGGTGAATTTTAATGTCAAATTGCTTTAACTTATCTAATTATCATAGACATGTGACCAATTACAGTTAAAACGAAATTAAGTTTATCCCAAATTTGAAATAAAAATTGAGACGTCTGTTGCCTTTTTACATGGTCAGTTTCATTCTCCTAACTCTTATGAGTTATTTAGTCTGTTGAACATTATTTAAGCAATCCGAGTATGATTTTCCCAACAAAAGGAAATCATCTAGGTATATGACGGAAAGAAGACCCCGTCACCGCAGGGAAGCCGCAACAGGTTTTAATAGTTTAGTAAATACCCAAGGGGTAACTGCGAGACCAAAAGATAAGCAATTGAATTCATATAGGTTATTATTAAAGATAAATCTTAAATCTTTCTTGTCCGTAAGGGCTATGGGTAGCATAAAGTAGGCATCTTTTAAGTCAATGGTTGCCATAAAACATCCAGGATGAACCAACTTAACTGCAGTGGACCGGTCTTCTAATTTAAAATGTTTGGGGTTTAAGAACTTGTTGAGCTGTTTTAGATTTAAAATAAAACGCTGTGAGCCATCTCATCGTGGACGCGTACCTTTAGACCAACTTTGTTCTTTTGGAACACTGAGTGATTTTCATTACAAAAGGAACCTTTTAACCAGGATAAAATAGTGGTAATACCCGAAGTTATTTCCTGTCATGCATTAACAAAGTAACTTAATCTACATACCTTAGCAATACCGACATCTAGCCATGGTGATGTTGGGCCTCTGGTCTCTTGAACTTCGACTGTTGGTAAGGACGTCGCGTGTCGGTGGCTTCATCTGGAACTTTCTGTTTTGCCGGTTTTGTCCACCTTGATGTGCCACCCTGGCAACTTTCGAGGTGGACCCTTCAAGTTTAAATGCAACGGCATTTTTGAATTAGAGGAACTTTGTGGATGCCGAGGTTTTAAATCCAACGAGGTCTTATCTATTGCCTTAGCTGCCCTAATGCGGTCACTAACCGGTTATCCCTTATTCGAGTAGCTTCACTAACTCGCTCGAATTTCAGGATTTATTTTAGGAGCTCCCATTAACGGATAAAGAAAAAGAAGGGTATTTTTGTAAGAGCTCTGTGCGGGAATCTTCTGGAAGGCCCGATTTCAAAATCTTCTCCCAGATATCCGCCAATTCTTTGTGGAGTGGCCCAGAGCTCGCCTCCGGAGACTCCTTATGGCCCAAAATCTTTAAGACTTCTGGGTTGAGTAAATGTTCGTTGGTACTCTACTGACCCGAGACCGATTTAATATCCCCTAAAAAGCAAAACATCCTAGTAACCAAAACAAGTAAACCCAAAAGGGTGACTTTACTAAATCCGTAAGTTAATAAAGATTTACTTGGAACCTGAAAAAAGATTAGCAACGTTCAAAAGAGCAGAAACAGTGTTATTTAACTGCCTGGTGGCCTAGGTCCAAAACAAAAGCAATGTCACAAACATAAAATATCACACAAATGTTATAATTACTTGAATCAGAAAGGTGTTTCCACCTCAACTGTGGTTGAAAAAATCAGCGGTTTTCACAGGGTTCAGACTTTAAGGATCAGAAAATATTCCCTGAGTTTTCCAGGTTTTCCAGAGGCTAAATAAGTATAGGTAATTAAACATTTAAATATAAAACATTTTCAAACGACAGTTTGGTTAAATTCAATTTATAGTACCTATCTGTAGCTATTGTATAATAATAATAACTAATAGGTACCTTGGTACATATTTTATTTCGAATTTATTTTGTGAATGATGTATACTGTACGCTGCTTGCGTTCATGATCAAGCTCCTTTAAACATTTTATATCATAACAACTTGAATAAACATATATTTTGAAAAAAAAATTTGATTATAAAGGTGGCAAACAAAAAGAAAAACAAAAACATTATATACATTTTCTCAATTCAGAGAGTCGCCTATCAATTTCAGCCTTTTCATAATTTGCAACATCAAGAAGTTTAGCCTTCTTTTTTTCTAATGATAGTATTTCCGAGGCTGCGCGTTTTCTCTTATCCTGCTGCCTTTGGGTTTCTAAATCCTCAACTTTTTGATCTTGTAGGGCCTCGCTGTATTTAAAATGTGCGTTTCTTACAAACACTTTCATTTTTTTATCAATTTCCATATTCACTGCACCTCCAGAGTTTAAAATTGGATCGTAAACTTGTCTTCTGGCTATCAACGATCTCTCATGCTGGTTTTCGACCAACATATTTTTACTTATTGAAAAGCCACTTTCCACGCTAGCATTTCCGTGTGATAATATAAGTACAATTTTAATTATTTCAAAAAGGTCAGTAAAATGTAAATTTCCCAAAAAAATATATTTGTAAAAAACATCTAGTGTGTGAGAACTGTTTTTATAATTTGTAAAATGTTCCTTAATATCGCTTTCATTTAAAAATTGGTTGCATTGTTCGGAAGCTTTTTCTGCATGCTCTAGGGAAATTATATTTTGATCCGACAGCAATTCTAATAAAGTGTTCATTCGTTCCTTACATATTTGCTTTTCTTTTACTAAAATATCCGGGTCCAAGCAACTTACTGCTTTTACCAGTTTATATTTTAAAGGAGATCTTTCAAACAGTTTCTGAAATATTTTTACAATAAACTTCCTACAATCCTTAAAGAATTCAAGTTTCTATCAGTTGCTTGACGTTCCTGTAAATACCGTTTGGTTCTGAAACCACAATCTATGGCACTATAAGGGTTAATAAAAATATTTGGATCTTCAAAATTTAACTTCATTAAAGAAGCTGTAGATTTTTTTAATACCAATTCTTTCTTCACAATTCGTAATAATAGGGATCTAATCATTAAATCTAAACTTTTGTATAAAAAGGGTGCTAAACTTTTACAGCATAACACACAGTTTGCTGAAAATGGATCGCCTTTAACTTCTCGAAAAACTTGAGCCCAATTTTGGTGTATCGTAAGATTAACCCATTCTGGATTAAACGTCGATTTAGAATAACTGCTACTGCCTTTGAGATTTTTTGAACTAGCCATTATTTTCAATTTGATCCACACTCAACTGTTAAAATTAGTGATTCGGGTTTATGAATTTTAATTATATTGCACAAACTGATTTTAAAAAAAACACAAAATTTAAACCTTTTGATTTATGCAAACAGACTGATGAAATTTGCTACTTCATGTACCAAGTAAACAGGTATTCAGCTTGTACTTAAGTACACTGCGTCATAATTTGTTGTCCTTAAAATCTGCATATTTGCACGTTTTTCACTTGTAACTTTAGAATACTCGCGGTAAACTGGTCAGTTTCACAAAATTTAACCAATAAGCAAAATTTGCTTGTTGTATTCATAATGAATCTAATAATTTTTCAAGATCACGCGCGAAATTCCATGATTTTTAAAGGAATTTAATGAATTCCCTAAGAATTACAGGTTTTTGTAATGATTTTTTTATTCCCTGAGTTTTCCAGGTTTTTCAGGTTTTCCATATGAGTCTGAACCCTGTTTCAGCACTGGGGGCCGAGATGTTCTCGAGTCTCGTTGCGGGTTCTTTAAAAAATATTTATTTCATACTGTCCGTTACCACTTTACGGTATTAATTCAAGTCCGGGAAATGGCACATTACTGGAGCCTTTGGATAAAGCCTAATTGATTCTGGAGTGACAAGTAATTCAGATGAATTCATATTACTACATCTAGATTGAGATGGTGTTGCTGATTCTGCAGCAGAAAACTGGGCCTGTGGTATTTGATTATTTTCACTACTGGTACTAGGACCAGCATGATCGGTTACAAATTAACACATGAAGTCAGATTCCTGGAATATATTACGGTCCAGGGGATATATTCCGGTTGAAGAAAATCCACTGATAATATTTTTACGAGTAAATCCATTCAGGTAAGATTTATTTGCAAGTGATGCAATTTGGTAAATATCTAGCGTCTTGCCGGGATTAGTTAGCATCCACTCGTTTTGAGCATTTTTAAGAAAAGTTTTAAATGAATCATACACAGAAACGTCCAAGGGTTACAGGGGTGGAAAAGTCAACAACGTTACATAATTATCTTTAGCATAGTTGATAATATAGAAACTAATGTGGGACTCATGATTATCAAGCAGCAATAGTACACGAGCTTCTTTCGTAGGCTTGACATATTTCACAAAATGTTTTAAACTGACGAGGAAATTATTTTCAGTCATCTACCCAGATTTATGGACAAGTCCCAGTCTACCTGCTGCAGCACCATAAAGCATATATTTATTGAAACTAACCCTCGGGAAAATAAAGATGGGTGCTAGGCTGTTCCCATTTCCGCACACAAAATTTAGCATTGTCACCAGGGCTCCCCTTTCTTCTTATTCTTCTTCTTCTTATTTTTGCATTTTCTCTTTTTCTTAAGAAATTCTTCTGCCGTTAATACCTCAGCGGATTGTTTTCGTTTATTAAATTTGTTTTAAGGACTAGATGGAATCGGTGCAATTTGATAAAAAACCTTTGATGGAGTTATTATTTGAACAGCATAAAGTTCAGAAATGGGAGATTGATTTTGTTTATTACGTTCGGCAACACGTGATTGTATTTCGTCAATTTCAGTAGCAGGTTTTTGAGTTTCATTAGATAGACATGTAACTTCTAAGTTCGCTGTAGTATCGGGATATACTAGAATATATTTTTCTGGGTCATCAAAAAGTTATATGGTAAGTTTTCCACATTAAGTAGTTATCCTATTTCAGAAGATTCATTGTATAATAATAATAATAATAATAATAATAATAATAATAATAATAATAATAATAATAATACTAATAATAATAATAATACAATCTTTATTTAGCATATAATATTGCTATACAAACCACAAATCTAATGTTTTAATGTTGTTCTAAATATAATTTTCTTAATTCTAGTTTAAACATATTTACTACTACATTTCTACTACTTCTCATTTCCATTGATAATTTATTGTATCTTATTCAAGTTAAGATTGACCACAGCGTTTAATTCTGCTGCTGGTTGTCCTAATTCGATAGCACTATTGTCAACTGTTTCATTTCATTATATATGTTTAAAAAAAAGAGAGAAAGTTTTTATAGAATTTTACATGAGTGAATATGAAGTTAATACTAATTATAGAATCCTAAAATTACAGTGTGGAAAGAGGCGAGGGGGGGGGGGGTTGGAGGGGAGTAATCTAACGGTAGGCTAGGGGGGTGTCATCTAGGATGTCCTGTAGATCCTGAGGAAGGTCTGTGGTGTCTTGGAGGAACGCCGCAGACGGGAATCGAAGTTTCCGTTTGGGTTTCCTGCGGCGGATGATCCGGGTCCTGAGGGTTTCCATGGCGTCCCATGGTGTTGTTGGGCGGCTCGCGTCACATAGCGATCCCGGCGGCGAGTTTGCCGTCGATTGGAGGAATACCGGCCAGGTCGCAGACCTCCCCAGAGGGGTGGTCCGGTTCCAGGCCGAGCATTCTCCGAGCGACGCGTCTCCGGAGCCTCTCTATGACGTTCGCCGGAGCGGTACTGAAAACAGAAAAGCGGTAATCAATCACTGGTCTAATAAAAGTTTTGTAGGTGTGGATAAGGGTGCGGGGATGGCAGCCACGTATGGTGCCGCGGAGCATGGATAGGAGTCCGCTTCGTTTCTGGACCGTGTCGAGACACCTGGCCTCCATGCCCCAGTTCAGGGTGGGATGAAAGTCCACTCCCAAGTAGGTGACAGTGAGGTATAGGCGCAGGCGGGTGCCCCACAGGCTCAGGTTAACGTCGTGGGGGTTCGGCGTCGGGTTAGGGTGGGGTGCCTGAAGAGGATGGTTTGAGTTTTGGTAGGATTTGGTTTCACTCTCCATCTTCGAAACCAGGTTTCGAGTCTGGACAGTTCATCCGATATTAGGCGGGAAGATCTGACGCTGGTGGAAGCGGGATCCTTGGGGGACTCCGGCACTCGGTGTGAACGGTTTGGAACAGCTATCCTTGACTCGCACATGGTACCGTCTCCCTTTCAGGAAACTATGGATGATTCGGACAAAGGGGGAGGGGATATCTGCTCGGAGAAGCTTCTCGAGGAGTCCTTGGTCCAGATGGTGTCGAACGCCCTCTCTATATCCAGCATAATGGCGTAATCTGTCGTAAAAATTCCTTTGTACGTTTGCTATTGTAACAGCTGATATTTTATCCTTTATGGAATCTTCATTTTCATGAGGCATATCGGAATAAACTTTCGAGATCAAGTAAGGCCACAAAAAGAAATCGTTGGGGGCCAAATCTGGGGTACGTGCTGGCTAAGCTATTTCGCCACCTTTTTCGATCAAACTGTTTGGAAATGCTACGTCCAAAACTTCTTTCACTATCTGTGCATTATGAGATGGGCACCCATCGTGCTGGAACCATACAGTCGCATCTTCATCGGCTACCTCAATGCAATGCTGGTAAAATTGAATCAATGAGCAGCTCTCTGTATCTTGCACCAGTTAACATTCCTTCAATAAAAAATGGACCATTAATTGTATTTTTGTATGTTACCGCCCACACGTTTACTTTTTTCCGATACTGTGTATGCACTGGAATGTGGGTTTTGGGTACTCCAATATCGGAAATTTTAATGGTTTATAGCACCATTTAATGTAAACGTTTGGTCATTGTTGCTTCGTTCAATTATTTGCTCACAAAATACTGCTCTTCTTTCGGTGTCTCCAGCACCAATTACCTGGTGTGGACTGTACTTATAAGACCGGTAAATGTGCTTTTTAAGTACTTTGTGCACGTATGTCTTATTAACTCCCAATGCAGCACTGATTTGTCGCACGCTAATATTTGGATCTGCATTAACAGCTGCCAGTATATCAATTTCACGACCTTCATGTTTAACATTAGTTACTGCTTGAACAGGTACACAATTGTGTGCATGTATACTCCCAGTTTCTTCAAATAATGTAACAATTCTTGAAATTGTGTTACCTACCTATTAGAAACCTTTAGGTTAACTACTGCATTAAAACGTTTATTTGTAGAAAATTAGACCTTATTTAATGCTAGATCTATGTACAAATTCGATGTTTACTGCAGGAGAGCTCAATTGCAACTGCCGCAGCTTTGAATTTTACAATGGCTGGAAACTACTAAGGGTGACCAGCAACCGTATTTAGATACAAAAATAGCTGAAGGCCGTTATACCTGGAAGAAATACATGGAATTTTACTTATGTTAGAGAGTATACTAAGTGGTACTGAACATGCCGCCCCCGTTGAAAGGTGGCCTTGCAACGACGAGGAATTTAAAATTCAAGTCGTCAAATTCCAATAGTTTTTACCAAAAGATATAATGTAAAACCAAAGCAAAGTTCTTATCTTGCTCGGAGTGTCTTCGGCCTTTCGCTTTACGCCCTTTCTGCCTTTTCTACATATTAATGAAACTGTGACACTATTTTCATTCGGCCCTATTTTAAGTTTCTTTTTGCGACACAGCTTTCCCTTAGCCTTCAACTTTGCATTAATTGTTTTAGATTTTGACAACAATTTTTTCAAATTCGTATTTTGTATTTTAAAGACATTAACACATTCGCTGCCGGGCTCAATTGGGTTGACCGTCCCCAACTGCCAACTGTGAATTTTGGGTGTTTTTGTTACCAAATTTCCTGTGGCGTACCAAAAAACTATTTTCTCTTAAGTGGAAAGACAAATAGTGAAAAAAATGGGCGACTCCTATAGGAGTCGGCGGCATATGCAGCCAAGTTTTCAATGCCAGTGCCGCCGACTCCCATAGGAGTCGGAACTGTAGACATGCTTTTTAAACTGTTTCATTTATTATAGGAAACATCTAAATTATTTGTTGATAATAACTAAAACATCCTCAAGTATTTTGTAATATAAACAAAAACAAAAACATTGTAAACTATTTGTTGATAAAAACCAAAACATCCTCAACTATTATATAATATAAACAAAAACAAAAACATTCTAAACGATTTGTTTATAAAAACCAAAACATTCTCAAGTATTATATAATATAAACAAAAACATTCTAAACTATTTATTGATAAAAACCAAAACATCCTCAAGTAGGTAGTATATAAAATAAACAAAAAACAAAAACATTCTTAACTATTAGTTGATAAAAACTAAAACACGCTCAACTATTTGTATACTATAAACAAAAACACACTAAACGAATTGGAAATAAAAACTGAAACATTATCAAATATTTTATAGAATAACAAAAGCAAGAACATTCTAAACTGTTTCATGATACGGGATGAAACATTCGGCGCAGAGTCCAGGTTTGTCGACACAATCATCACAATGGTAAATAGTTTGCTTTCTCCCTTTACCCGATTTAGCACACATTCTGCAGGTTTTGCGCTTCACCCGTTGATGAGTGCCTTCGTCGCCATACTTCTCTGTGATACGGGAAATGTTGTGCTTTTTACGTGTTGGCGGCCTAGAAACTGCGCAGTTGACTGGTAGTAGCGCATCTATAACACTTAGCCGGAAGTCTAGAAATGACATTTTGTTATCACCAGAATATTGCAAGAAATGCGAAAACTAGATGGTTGAAAGAAGAATCTAAAAGATGGTTCAGAATCAGAGACAATTTGCACATTTACTTAAAGGTACTATACACAGAACTAGTTAACAAATTACATAACATTGAATTTGACATTTTTGATAATGACATTAGAGAATTAGTTAGTAAAATTAAATTTAAAAAATATAATACACAAAAAGATAAAATTTCTAGATTAGAACGAGAACAAAAATCTATTGAACCTAAAAAACCTAATAAAATTATAAATTTTCATCCTCGTGTACTAAATTTATCTAACGTAATATTTAATGACAAAGAAATGACGTTTCTAAATAAAGGTTTTAAATTTTCCACTTTTCCAAAATTAGATAATAATATAAAAGAAATTTTAGCAGTCAATTCTGAAAATATTATAAAAGAGAGGCATTTAAATTATGCAAAGTCTCAAATTTCTAATTTATTAAAAAGAATTTCGATAAACGATAAATTTAGATATAATACAAATAATAATATTTCATTAATTAAATCAATTAAGGAAAAAGTTAGAGTAAATAATTTAATTTCTGTTAGGGCAGATAAGGGAAACACTTTAGTATTTTTACCTAAAAATGATTATTTAGAAAAAGTCAATGATTTTATAACAGATTCTAATCTAGAAATTTTAAATAGAGATCCAACAAATAAATACCAAAACCAAATAAAACAAACAATTAAAAATTGTGAAATTACTTTAACACCATACGAGAAACATAACATAATATATCCAAATCCACAACCACCAAAATTATACGGTTTAGTTAAAATACATAAACCTAACATTCCTATTAGACCTGTAGTTTCATACATACATGCACCAAACCACATGCTAGCTAAAACATTAAATAATATAATTAATAATTTAGGATACACTCCAAAATATTCAGTTAAAAACACTTCTGAATTGATTAATAAATTAAGTAACATTAGCTTACCACCACTATGTAAAATAGTTAGTTTTGATGTTACGAGTATGTTTTCACAAATACCCCCACAGGAATGTATTCCTTTATTAGAAAATGTTTTAGTTAACAATAACATTGAATTAACAAAAAGGATAGAGTTGATTCAATTATTTGAACTTTGTATTAATCAAAATTATTTTATTTTTAATGATAAAATTTATCTTCAGAAAGATGGGTTACCAATGGGTAGTCCCATTTCACCACTATTGGCTAATATTTTTATGGAAAATATAGAAGATCAAATATTTGAATCAAATCTATCAAATAAAATTGTATTTTGGTTTCGTTATGTTGACGATATTTTAGCATGTTTTGATAGTTCTTTCGAATACATTGACGACTTTTTAATTTTTATTAATACTTTACACCAAAAAATTAAATTTACACTAGAAATTGAACAAAACAGATCTATTAACTTTTTAGACTTAAACATAAAAATTAATTCAGAAAACATACTCGAATACTCAATTTATAGGAAACCTACACAAACTGATATTACCATACCACATAACTCTTGTCATCATAATACACATAAATTAGCAGCATATCAATCTTTAGTACACAGAGCTCTAACAATTCCTTTAGATAAAAATAATTTTAATAGAGAAATTTCCATTATTAAACAAATTGCATATAGCAATGGTTATAACACTACACTTATTGACACTTTAATTAAAAAGAAAAATTATAAATTAGCTATTCAAAAAGTTTATTCCATTAATAACACTGATAAAACATTAAAATACGTTTCAATTCCATATTTTGGTAAAATTTCAGAAAAGATTGCTAAAATTATAAATAACACAAATAAATATAAAGTCATTTTTAAAACAAATAAAAATATTCTATACTCTCTTTTCAATGCTAAAGACAAAATTAATGATTTGCTAAAATCAGGTATTTATAAATTAAATTGTTCACATTGTGATTCAGTATATACAGGGTGATTCAAAAATGGCGCATAAGCTCTTCAGTACATTGTAGGGGACGGTTATTTGAACTGTAGAAAAATCATAAAAAAATTTTAGCTACTACATTTTTGTAGTCAACAACGAAGAAGTAAATTGTAGATTTGGCAACACGGGTGCAGGCTATGTAGTATATGAGTGGCTTTTATTTCCTTTCATTTACATAGTGAGCTTATTAAAAGTTTCAAACATCGTTGCCACATATTCTTTTCAAACAACTTGGTACAAAAATATCAATTTTGAAAGCTAATATTTCAGGATAATGAGGTGTTATGAGCATTTTATTTATTACCCACTATGAAAAAATACTTAAATTATTTATATGAAATGATGAGAAGTTTCAAAATCCACATGAATTCAAAGTTGAGTTCTCAACTTAACTTCTTCATTTCTCAGCAAATTAGCGGCTAAGAAATTTTTTACTATTTTTCCTACACTACAATTATTATTCCCTACAACGTACTGAAGAGCTTATGCGCCATTTTTGAATCACCCTGTATAGGTCAAACAATTAGAAATTTCAGTATTAGGCAAAAAGAACATATCCGTTGTTACAAATATAAACATGCACATAAATCAAATTTTGCTAAACATTTGTTAGAACAAAATCACACATTAACATCTAATAATACAATTAAATTTTTACACTTTTCTGATAACAAAAATAAATTAAACATTTTAGAAGCTTTTGAAATTTATAAACACACAAAAAACAACATACCTTTAATGAATGAGCAAATTGATCTCTTAGATTCTCCTTTACTGAAGATTTTGGAATAAACATCTTTTTAAAACACTGATAAGCGACTGACCTCCGACGGGTTGACTGGGGCCAGCTGCTTCACGCAGTGTTAAAATAATAGAATCAAGGAGTTACTATATTTTTGCATTTGTTATAATATTTTATAATAGCTTTTGACAATGGCACAATGATGCCGAAATACGTATAAAGCGAATAAATCTTGATATTTCCCGTTGAAATCGATATTTTATTTAATATTTATTATTTATATTGCAAGTACAGTTTATGCGAATTCACAAAAATCAGTTGCATAGTGTGGACAAACAACTTTTTGTACCACCGGATGGTTTTTCTTTCGCATGGGTAATACGAATGCATCTGGTCTTGGTGGTCCACACCAGACATGTATTTGTTGTATTGGACTATCGCCAGTGGTTTCAATACGTGGTTCCCACTTTTATTTTCAACATCTACCATTTCATCATCGAATTCGGTAGTGATATACACCACATCTCGCTTATCCTTCCATTTTCCAGTGTGGACACCATCTTTGAATACTGAATACTGATGTATTATCTCCTTTTTTCAACTTCTTTGGGGTTTTGGCGAAGATTAGGCCGCAACGTTCCGGTGCAATAGATGTCACTCTTCAACAACGTTTCTGCCAATAAAACGCTGTTGTAGTAGTTGTCCATATTCAAGGAAAGTCCTTTATTCAAGTTGTCCTTCATTAATGTCATGACCACTTTTGATCCATGGCCTTATCCAGACAATTCTTTATCACTTGCACCAGTATAAACACGGAATCGCAGAATGGTGCCGTTAGCTTCCGTTAACATGTATAGTTTTATTCCAAACTTATGTCTTTTGTTTTTTATGTACTGCCTAAACGACAGGCGACCTCTCCACAACATCATTCAGCGATAATTGTTTCTGCGGGTAGTAAATGGTAGCCATTTTTTCATTAAAATATTGATGGACGGGTCTAATTTTTGCAAGAGGGTCGCGAACTTCATTTCCACCTTCTGGTTCCGAATAGAAATGTAGACTTTCTAAAATTACTAAAAGCCTGTTCCTGCTCATTTGTTCGCGGAAAATGGGTATATTGAACAGTCGGCTCGTTTTCCAGTAGTCTTGGATATGAGGAAGTTGAATTGTCCCCATATGCATCAGAAGAGCTATAAAAACGCGAAGTTCTTCGTCAATTAGGTCAGTCCAAGCTGCTATTCGTGACTGTTCCGACACACTGGCAAACAAAACTGTAATTGCGTATTCATTTGTTTCTTGAACTATCATTTTTTGAAAATCTTCGTCGAAAAGCAAATTAAAAAAATCTATGGGCCTAGCCCCAGGTACTGGTACCAATAACTCGCGTGTTTTTTATATGTTATGGTTTTTAATTCATTTGGCGGCAACGAATTGTTTGACCAACCTGTAGTAACAGGGATACTACTACCTGCATTAGTATTTTGGTTGGTTGCAGCTGCACTATTAGCGGTTGATTCTTCTGGATTGGTATTCGGTTGCTGCTGGGAGTTTTCACCAACCGGTGAAATATCGTCAAAGACCAACTTAGGGGAATTTGGCTTTGACGATTGCTCCTTTTCAGAATCAGAACAACCCCATTCTGATTCACTGTCTTCAAAGTCGATATCTTCGTCACTCAATTCATTTTGAATTATATTTGCAAGTTCTTGGTCGCTCAAAGGTGTTTTATTATCCTCAAAACGCTTCCTTTTGGGTCGAGACGGCCGTGCTTCATCATTCATTGTTATAAATCCCAGTAATTTTACAATTCAGAAACGAATGTTCACAAAACACAAGAAAAATCACAATTCAGAAAGTAATGGCCACAAAACACAGATACCAGTTTCTCGGAACTTGAATCAGCGTGCTTTCTTTTGTTTGTATTACAACGCAAGGGCTTGAGTGTTTCTTTATATAATAACAACTGCGGAACTGCACCTGTCCAAAATCTTTAAACAAAAGCATTTGACTTTGGAAATTATATTCAAACATAACAATTTACCCTTGACTGTGCAGATTCTTGTTTCGAAAACATTTTTCCTCGAAATGATCGGAATGTACAACATAATTATTATACATGTGTGGTACCACTTTTCTCTTAAAAATTTCATCCAAGTCGGCTCTTTTACTTTTGATAACCCATTGAGAGCAGCTAAATTAAAATTAAAAGCTTTAATGAAATATAAACTAACCCTGGCTGCACACTTACCACTTACAGGTTTTGATTTTTAGGAAAACGAAAGAAAGATTTAGTCTTGCACTTTGTAGTTGTTACACCCGTAAATGGCACAAATACTACCCCTTCCAACCATTTTGCACACTGGTATTAATAGTTATTACGTATGAATTCGGTATATTACGATTTATTATACAAGAATCATTTGAATAAACAGGTAGTGTACAACTCTGGACGGTAGAGACGCTGCGTATGGATGTCGCCAACTTTAAAGCCGAGTTTTCCTGTATTAACCGTTAAGAGTATTTGTTTAAAGTACCTAAATGCCTAATTATTATACTTACCACTTAAAATTACACTTTTCTTGCTTTTAGGGCTGCAAAGTCTAATTATTTCAGAAATATCCAATTCTTCTGCAACACCATGTTCAATTGACATAAATGAGAGTTCTACAAGTCGGTCTTGAGACATGGTGGAACGCAAATAGTTTTTTGTTAATTTTAATTTCGAAAAACTTCCTTCGCCCGATGCAACTGAAACAGGTAACGTTAGTAATATTCTCAACGCTACAAATACGTTGGGATAAATATGCATCAACCTTTGAGCGTAAATATATTGCAGTACTTAAATAGGACCCGTTTTAGGGGTTTCAGATAAAATTCCACATAGAAAATGTAGTTCTTCACATAACCCAATACCGTCAACATCGAAACTATCTTCATCACCTAAAATTATTTCTAAATTTTTACAATATTTTATTAAAACCACTTTTTTCGTTTTCTTAATTTCTTGAATTACATAAATAAATTTAAAATGGTGACTGTGCACTTTTAATTGTTTAGAACGCTGATTTAGAGATGTAACAGCTGTATCTAAAGCTGTATAATAAAAATATATCTTAAACTGTTCTGCCGGATTGACAACTGGCTCATCTGGGTGCTCATAATCAAATAATGTTCTTTTTCTCACTAGATTTTCGGTCGGAAATTCTGATTCTGCTTCTAATTTGACTGCAATTTCTTTTGCATCTATCAGAACATTGGCAAATCCGTCATCACTGCTACAACCAAGTAGATAGTCTCTAATGTTGTTAATAATATTAATGCTTTCGGCTAAATCCAATTCTGGATTTTGTAGCATTAAGCTAACAATGTTAATTCGGTGTAATACATTATGCCAAACAACCAAGCTACATATAAACTCGACATTTTTAATTTGACTTACCATACAGCGAGCTTTATGTTTAGCATCGGCATCTTTAATTATTAAATTATCTTCCGCAATGTCCAGAAGGGCGTCATATACTTCGCCAAGATTATACCCAAATGTTTTAATAGCATCTATCCTACTAGACCATCTTGTTGTACTTAATGGTTTAACTGTTAAACTGCTAATGTATTTTTTGAGTACAAAGCACCGTAATGTTGAGCTTGAAAAAACTACGTACACCTCCTGCACAATACTGAAAACGAATACCACATCATTATTTATTTTGGCTGCATCATTGATTACTAAATTTAATGAGTGTGAAGCACACGGAACAAAAAATGCCCTAGGATTTATGTTCAAAATTCGTCTTTGTACTCCTATATTTTGGCCTCTCGTATTAGAACCATTATCATATCCTTGTCCTCTTAAAGTCTTTAATATTTAATCAAAAGATAAGAGTAATGACCGTACAATTTGAATATAAAACACAGTTAGGATCTTGGGTAAACGGTCAGGACGTAAGAAAACTTCATTTGTTAAACGCCAATATTTCGCTAATTATATTTTTTAGCTTCATCAGGGCAATCTGCAAGCAATGGAGGTTGATATTACATAAAAACATTCTAAAAACATACTTACAACGTAGAAAAACGTCTAAACTACAGAAAAGCGAATAAAACATATAATCATAATAAATATCAGTCCTAGGACCCAATTATACTTTGTATTAACATGGAATTTTTTAATATTATCATCTAAATCAATAAGTTTGTTCGTTTGTCTGCACTGAACATGAACTTTCTACACCTGCTCTAGAGTAGGTGCAGAAAGTGCATAGATGACGTCACTTCAGTTCAGTTAGTACCATTTAGTGCAGACAAACGAACAAACCTTATTTCAAAGTTGTATGCAATAAGGTTAGGTACAGTTGTTGTTTTTGAACATTTGAACTACTGCATGAAACAATTTACTATACAGTCAGGTCAGTAATTAAGTACAGTATGACACAATTGTAATATTAAGATAAAAACATGAAATGTATGTTAATTAAGCTCCGAGTGCAACAATATAATTATATACAAGTTAAATAAAATAAAACAAAACAACCAGTTACATTGTATTCACAGCATGCCCACTCGGATTGCCGTACTGAAACACTGTTTTAGTACTCTCCTTGACGCAAGAGGCGCTGCCCCAGATTTATTATACTGTACTTCACATGGATAAGGTGGCGACGGACCGCGACGTGTAGAAAACAAAAAACAAAAACCAAATTATTAAAGTGTCATTTCCCGCATAAAATTTTCACGTTTGCGCGTTGTGTTTTCTAGTTTTCTACCAGTGTTTGAAATGTTTGAAAATATTTGCGCTTTGCGTTGTGCCATTTTTAAATAAACATTGTGTTACCATCAAAATAGTAAATAGGTAAGTTGACTTTTAGTTGAGTTTTTTCGTTAATGCAGTAGTAATACTCAAAAGAAAATAGGGATCACTTCTCATATCTAGTACCTTGTAATTATGCTTGTAATTATTGGTGTACCTATAATAGCGAAATTCTTTGCATTGGTGTTATATACCTACAATATTAGATATTTTCCTGTACTAAAATTTAATCTTCTTCCGTTCTCTTCTTATCAGAGAAATCATGACAGTAGTAGGGTAAACTGGCGCGAAATTAGCGGATTCCTAACTAAATATAAATCAGATACTTTTATAGGATCACGATTCTTCTATTCAGAAGAGAACGTAGGAGAAGAGGAGTTTAATAGCTACAGGAAAATATTTTGTATAGGTACTAGACACTATTTAAATAATAGTTAAATAAAGGTTTATTTTTTCCGAAGGACGAAGCATTCATTGTAGAAGCTTTACCCAATCATCAACTGCCTTCCTGTGATGTTTGGTCGTTTGAAACAGTTTACTAATGGCTGGAGGATGGTGGTTCCTTTATAAAACGTGCTTACGATTACGGATGACCGAAGTATGTGTAAGTACACCTGAGGTAGAAGATCGATTTTTCACCATAATGGATGGAAAACAAAATTGCTCTTATCTCGAAAGAGATTTTAAGACCCATGTATATAACTTTTCTACTTATTCTTTTAAACCTTATTTTTTAACAACCTGTATAAATCGCTACAGCATGCAATCTTGTTAAATTTAATAGTTTTAAAATGTGAATACCTACTTACATATCTACCAATGGTTGTATATGTGCATAACCCAAGTTACTAATGTTATAATTACCTTATTGTATTAATTTGTTTAATAAAAATGTTTATATATAGCTAGTTATTTTATTTTGGAAATTTTTGTAATTTGAATTCAAAATACCACATTTTCCCGCGTTTATGTTTTCATTTCTCTCCTCGCCTGAAGAGGCGCTGAGCAGTTTAAAAAGTCAAACAGGAAGTGTCTCTTCTATCCGAAAGGTTATATTATCTATGATTGTATTTTGTACATGGTCTACTTGTAATAAGTACGGGTAGATGGCACTTAAATTCTCCACATCCGATCGGTAATTAATTGCTAGGGGTTCTTTTAAGATATGAGTCATCTCCAGAATGTTATATGTCGGTTCAATTTCTAGAATTTGTACATTATTGAAGTTTAATTGATGGTTAAGTTATTTGACATCTTACTGAATAATGGATACCCAAAGTTACTACTAAAAAGACTTCTCTTTAACACCACGGCTAGGACCATAAATAATAGCCCCACGACAAATACACCAATCATCTACAAAAAATTACCTTACATTGACCCCTTAACCAACAATTTAATTAATATTTTTAAAAACAACTCGTTAAAAATTGCCAAATACAACTCAAAAAATATCAACTTACTATTCTCAAAAGTGAAGGACAAAACATCTACAATTATGCGGTCAAATGTAATATACTCGATCCCATGCCATGATTGTCAAGGCAAATATATAGAACAAACATCACAACTGCTTAAGTCGAGAATAACAGCCCACCGAAATGATTGTAAGCATAATAAGAACACTTATGCCCTAGTTGATCATTGCATTAAACTTAACCATCAATTAAACTTCAATAATGTACAAATTCTAGAAATTGAACCGACATATAAAAAACGACTTTTTCTGGAGATCACTCATATCTTAAAAGAAGCCCTAGCTATTAATTACCGATTGGATGTGGAGAATTTAAGTGCCATCTACGAGTACTTATTACAAGTAGACCATGTACAAAATACAATGTAACTGGTTGTTTTGTTTTATTTTATTTAACTTGTATATAATTATATTGTTGCACTCGGAGCTTAGTTAACATACATTTCATGTTTTTATCTTAATATTACAATTGTGTCATACTGTACTTAATTACTGACCTGACTGTATAGTAAATTGTTTCATGCAGTAGTTCAAATGTTCAAAAACGACATCTGTACCTAACCTTATTGCATACAACTTTGAAATAGATTTAGAGGATAATATTAAAAAATTCCATGTTAATGTAATAATAAGCCCTCACTCTGTATATTATCTTTATTATTTCTATACAAGCTATGACGCAACAACATACATGAACAAGCGCGTAAACGTGACTGACTCAAAATTATTCATGCATGTGGTCAGCGTAATGTTTTCCTACTCTAAGAATAAGAATATTATGTTACATGCCCTTTCTTTTTTGTTCTTTTAAACTAAAAAACTTAAGACCTTACATTTATTGTTACAGGTAACAAACAAATTACAAATTATGACATTATATAATCATTCAAATAGGCGGGCTTTTTAATAGCTCTTTTGAGTCGAAGTCCAGTGTTTATAGTTACTTCTGAACTTGGCCCGGCACTTTTTATTAGATCATCACTATTCGGAAACGATTTATTTAATTGCTCTGCTTTATTTTCCGTCACTTCCGGCACTTTTGTTTCACAACTTTTGCCTCTTTGTTGTTACTGGAATTAGAAAACGCATTTTCTGGCTCAGTTGTAGCTGGCGTTTTAAATACCTTTAAATGCACTCTATTTCTTCTTAAAGGCGTACCATCTTCCGTGATAATTTCGTATGAATCTGGTTCTCTACACTTTGCCGTAATTTTAGCCGGTGTCCAATTTCTTGTGTTATTTTGAACCAACACTTGCTGATTGATGTCAAGGTCGGGCAGTGTGTGAGCAATTCGATCGTAAAATTGTTTCTGTTTCCTTTGGGTTTCCTTGATCCTTTGTTGAGGTTCACTACATTCGTATTTAGGAGTTAATACTGCTTTAGTCATTAATGGGTCAGTTCTTAATTTTCTGCCCATCAATAGTTCTGCTGGAGATGGCAAATTGTTCTTTGGGGTTGTGTTAAAATTAAGGATTGCATAAGGGATGTTTCCATTAGATTTTAATGCTTTTAAAATTAAACCTTTCACTGTCTAAACTGTTCGCTCAACCAATCCATTACTTTTCGGGTAGTTCGGGCTGGATGTTGTGTGTTTAATATCGCAGAGTTTTAAGAATGCTTTAAAACTTGTTGAACTAAATGACGGACCATTATCGCTCATAATTTCTTGTGGTATTCCGAAATAAGGAAACGTGTCTTCTATTACACTTATAACGGAATTTGCATTTTTTGACGACAATGAACTTGGAGAAATAGTCAACCATTACTAAATAGTCTGTTGATTTGATATACGCAAAATCCATTCCAATTTTTGACCACGGCAATTCAGGAATTTGATTAGAGTTTAATGGTTGTTTCGGATTAGCCTTTGTATACATCTGACAAATTCTACATTTTAATACAAGCTCTTCGATGTCCTTTAATATTCCTGGCCAATATAATGCTGCTTTTGCTTTGTTCTGACATGCCGTAACCCCTTGGTGAGAATCATGTAGTTTATGAAGAACCTGTCTCGTTTCGTTCTGAGGAATTACAATTTTATTTCCACGGAATAAAATACCATCAGCATAATGTAATTCTTCCTTTATATCCCAGAATTTCTTAACATTTGGTTTGAGACATTTCTTGTGTGTTAGCCATCCTTTATTTATATAAGATATTATTTCTTGCATTACTGAATCATTGGTGATAATTCTTGCGTTCTTCAATTCTGCTATCTGTAGCACACACCAACGAACTTACTGCAACCGTTTTACCTTCTAAATAGTCCGTTCTGAAGAATCTATTTTTGCTAGGATCACGCGATAACGCGTCGTCAATTGTTAATTCTGTAATGTCTCTACACAAGCGCGGATCTACGGGGGGGGGGGGGTAATAGGGGTAATTACCCCCCCCGCCGAGCAAATACATTAATAAATTGAAAATGAAGATCTGTATGTTGTATTAAAATGTATTAAACAAAATTTGCTCGCGTTTGACATCACTGTTATAACACGATACAAAGTATAGTATTTTTCACCAGCCAACCCAAAGATCTTATTTGAACAGGTTGTAGGTAAATCCAGTAGACAATTCTTAAACAATCATGCCCTGCTGGCGCCCAGATAAAATCTTTGGGTTTGCCATTGAAAACTGCTATTAGTATCATATTTAGTATAGACTATAGAGTTGAGTCAACGACTGAGAGGGCTTCTTGGAAAAACCAAAACACATGTCAAACAATGCGATCGGGGTTGTTGAAGCAGCATTTTAAAGGAATTAGAAATACCCCCGAAAAGTCCAGTACCTACATCAATGTTAACCAGAAACTATTAAAATATTTAAGGCTTAACGGCAACCATTGAAAGCTGAACCCATTACAAGTAGACAAAAGACATGAACATGCAAATTCCAAAATATTTTATCTTGAAATAATAAAATTTAGCTAGACTGGAATTCCCATACCACTGGGTAGCTATTCTTGAAAAACGTGAACGCGTGTTTCACCTGTGAAGTGGGCGGAGTTCACCCTAAAACTAAAACTATGTATTCTTGAATTCTGGGAACGCTCATATACCGCCAAAAATGAGTGAACTTGCTTCGCCTAGTAAATTTTCGGGGAATCAAATTGTTCACGCCGTGAAAGTTGGATTCTAACCTCGCGTTTTTGACATTTGTTCATTTGTGAGGTTTGAATGTTTGATTCAAGTCGATTCAGTGCTGTGTTTTCCACTTTATAGAAATTAACATGGATATAGGTAATTTGCTCGTTTCAAATGAGATTTTGAGAAACTTCAAAGAAGCTGAACAAGATGTTAAGGGGGAACGCCAAGTTTTACAAATGAAAGATCATTTCACCTTAACAGATCCTGCATTTGTAAAAAGATTCCGGGTAAACAAAGATGTTGCCCGAGATATAATTTATTGAAGTCGTTAAGCCATTTATGCAAGCCTGAAGATATTTAGGAATTTCCATCGAGCGCAAGGTTCTTATGGCGCTTCGATTTTTGGTTTTTGGTTCCTACCAAGAAATTACTGGTAGCAATAGTATGTAGTTATAACTGTAAGCCAAGCGTCAGTAAGTCGTGCTTTGAATGAATTTTCTTCTGCTATGTTGCAGAATGAAATATTTGAAAAGTGGGTACATTTTCATTTTTATTTTCAAACCCCACGTGCTTCTCACGACGACTATGCGCCCTTCTCATTGGTTCAAAATATCAGACACAACTGACAACACCGCTAGGATCACATCACGTTTACTAAACGTTCACAATAGTTGTAGAATAGCGTATTTTTGCGTTAGCGAAGTGAACGTGATGTGAACGTTCCCTTCGCCCGAAAAATGTTCACGTTCACTATAATTACAGAATAGCCACCCAGGCCAATGGACAGCCTCCCTTCTCATCCCACTCATTTTAAAATTATTAATGTTGATACTGGATACTGTAAAGGGTTGTCCAAGTACAGTTAGTATATGACCTCAAATAAGTTAAACAAATCATCGAGAGCGTGCTTGTTAATTTTGTAAAACTCTTAAGTTGATGAAGTTTTGTGTTGCAGTGTTTAAACAGTTTATAAGGTAAGAATTAACAATGTTGATTTTAAAAGCATCTCTATCTTCGTTTTATTTTGTTGAAGAAAAATCGTTTAACCATTAATAAACATGAGTAAGCGTAAACTATCTACCTTAGTTAGTTTTTTACTTAAACCGGCAAAAAGGGTGGAAAAGGAAAGAATGAAGACGGATGAAGATGCGCCTATAGAAAATGAACGCAAATCGCTGTCGCCCGGAACTGCAACATCCTCACATCGGCAAAAGGCAAAAGAAGATAAAAATGAATATAAAAATTATTGTACTATACCATCCACGTCAAAAACTGATTCAGCTAGAACTGGTTTTGTAATTATTTCATATTTATGTAGATACTAAATTATTCGGTCTTTTTTTAATTTTTAATTAGTAATACGAACATTTTCTTTTTTTTATACCATTGTGATGTTATATTGTAATCTAGTTTTTTAGATGTTACCATTTTGTATTTAGTGTTTCTGTAAGTTTTCATTTTTTATACGCAGATCATAGGTATATCTTAATTTTAGTTTGTTACAGTAATCAATAGTAGTAAGTTTGTAAATATTGTCATTTTAGTACTTCCAGTTCCAATAAATTAGTAACTTTATTGTAGCTTAGATTCTAACTTTTGGTGCTTTGAAAAAATGTTATGAATTTTTATTCCATAAAAACTGAAATAAGTAAAGGCTGTTTGACTTAATTTTTATTCACTTCTCAATTTGGTGCATAAAATTGAGAATTTTGCATAATGCCTCAAATTTAAAAAAAAATCGGAACCCCCGTTGCCAGGGGGTTGTCCATATACCGTCCACAATTATTTACCCCCCCACAGATTTTCTCTAGATCCGCGCTTGTCCCTACTCGGACAGAGGGTTGGTTTACTCAAAAAGACAACCAGTCATTTCCAACTCACACTTTATTGTCTGCTCCTCTCTTAAACTCTCTCGCATTACATATTTTTTTCTAATTCGGTATCGAAAATTCTTACTTATCAACATTCATTTCAGTTAGGAAAAGTACTATTTTTCCTAACTTGTATCGAAAACTGTTTTAAGTTAGGAAAAGTAAGATTTTTCGGTTTCAGACGTTTTGATTTTTTCGTTTTAGACGTTTTTTTGTTCCGTTTTTGACGTTTTGATTTTATCGTTTTAGACGCTTTTTTTATTTCGGCCTTTCAGAAAGTAAAATTATTAAGGTCAACTCGGGTAAGTGCATACCCTCAATTTCAAAGTTGACTTTAAAATCAAGATAAAAATTCGAGATTATCGAATTAAGTAATTTTTGAAGCATAATAATATTATTACAACCTTAAGTAATGATAATCCGAAAGTTTTTGTTATCTGAAACTTCAAATTAATTAAAAAAAGATTAAATTAGATCGTGGTGTCACAGAAATGCACTTACCCCAGGGTATGGGGTAAGTGCATTTCAGACTTCTATCTTTCTATTTAGGCGTTTATGATGGTTACCCGAGGCAAGTGCAGAAAATATATAAAATTCTGAATCGGCCAGTTTTTACAGAACTTAAATATCTGTAATATTAAGAAAGAAACAGTCAAATAAGTATTTTGGTATTAAACTTTGAAGATTTTATTATAAAAATCATATGAAAAAATAAAACGTAAACTTCTGAAAAACACTTTGAATATAAAATAACTCTATCATATGAACTTTGCTAGATTCTGGTAGATACTTTGCACGTAAAAAATACTTATTCTACAACTGGCACTGGATTCTCAAACACATAGCGACCTTTGGAATCCATCTCAAAGTTCGGAACAACTGTATTCATAATCTCGTGCATTGGGAGGGTGTCTTGATCAGTCTTATGGAACTTAAAAGTCTTCTTCTATTTATCTACAGAGCGTAAATATTTAACAAAACACTCTTCTGAATCATGTATTTCTTTGATTGCGCCTAAGTAAATTTTCACAGTTTTTTTGGTAGACTCGTACTTGACCAATACGAAATCACCTGGTTTTTTTGGCAAAACCGGAGCTTCAGCAGGATCTTCTTCATTGGTAGAGTGAAGAGCGTGATCAACTGTTTCAAACGAACCAGTACCAGTTTCTGCAACTTCCAAAGTTATTAATTCGTTTGGTTTTAAGAATGGAAACAGATTGTTTTCTGGATCATTAATTTCCAAATCTGTCTCAAAATGGATTGGTAGGTCGGGTATTTCAGACTCTGTTTCAATTGGTATTTCTACTCCCAAATCTTCATCTGATTCATCATTGCACATATTAAATTGCACTTCTTCATCAGAAGATGGTAGGTTTTGGAATAGAAAATCTCACTGAAGCCTCTTTCAATGTTAGTCTTTTAGATTTTACGGCATCTACTGCATCTCGAAGGTCTTCAGGGGTATTATTTTGGCCTCTATTGGTTTTTCGTTGGTAATTGCGCACCATTTTACCTCTAAATAACAGAAAAACCAACATTAAAAATATACTTAATTTAAAAAAAAGCGCCATAATTAGATAACGGGGCAAGTGCATACGCGTTTGCGCTTTCCCCATAGTGTAAAAACGCACTTGCCCCTTAACCTATTTTGGAGGGGAAAGAGCATATTTGCTAATTTCATGCGTAAAATCAATAAACACTGTAAAAACCATATAAAAAATCAAAAATTCGATCTAAAATTAAGCTACTTACCATATTTTAAAGAACTAAAAGTCAAGTTAGAATGGAAAAAAAGTACTATAAAGGGAGTACCACGCGCACAAAACGAGACCAAAATTTACACTGTTTTGACAGAAGCACAAAACTTGTTCACGTGGGATGCAGTGTCGTCAAACTATTGGTCACACTAAAAGAAAGTATCCAAGGAACACATTAGAATACCAACGGTTGCATACAATTTATTGTTATTATTATGAGATCAAGAAAATGCACTTCCCCCGAATATGCACTTCCCCGAGTTGACCTTATACCGAATTAGAAAAAATTATGTAATTGGATTATAACAGCTGGGCTTATTTTTCTTAATGATGAAAAATTGGAGATGCAGCTAATTCATTTAGAATGAAGTAAAACAAAAACCATGTTTTACTATTGTCATAAAACATTTAATTAATAATGTAACGTTTCGCCGAATTAGGCTTCTTCAGACAAATATTAAAATATACATATTGTAATCTAAAAAGTATAAAATAGGATAGTGAACGATTTGTTTAAAAGTTAATAAAACTTACCAAAATTAATACAAACAATTATCACATAAAATTAAAACGGAGAAAACCATAATTGGAGAAAAATATTATAAAAAATATATATAAATTTAAAGACAGGCAAATAAAACAGACATGTTGTCTGAAGGAACAACAGTCTGAGAATGAAAACATCAAGGTTAAAATTTTTTTTAAAAGTAATATTTGAAATGGAAAATTTTATTTAGAAAAATCATCTTGAAAACTTAAATTCTATATATTTTAATTTAATTAATTAATTGCTTTTCTTTATTGTCATGTTACTAATTGATTTCTCAATCTCAAATTTTATTTTTTTTTTATTATTTAATTTAATCCTGTTTTAGATGATTTTTCTAAATAAAATTTTCCATTTCAAATATTACTTTTAAAAATTTTAACCTTGATGTTTTCATTCTCAGACTGTTGTTCCTTAGACAACATGTCTGTTTTATTTGCCTGTCTTTAAATTTATATATATTTTTTATAATATTTTTCTCCAATTATGGTTATATGTATATTTTAATATTTGTCTGAAGAAGCCTAATTCGGCGAAACGTTACATTATTAATTAAATGTTTATGACAATAGTAAAACATGGTTTTTGTTTTACTTAATTCTAAATGAATTAGCTGCATCTCCAATTTTTCATCAGAAAAAATTATGTGTGCAATTCGTTAGGAAAATCTTACTTTTCCTAACTTAGTACACAAATAACTATAGTTCAATACAATATTGCTTATTCTACAGAAAAGCAGTTGCGCAATTTAATTTACAATGAAGTCAATAATTGTTTTTTTTAATTATTTATTAACTTCAAGGGAGTACAAGACGACAACTTTGTTACAGCAAAACTTCAATCAAGACTAGTTACATTTTAGGTGGTTACAATATTTATAAACAAGATGTACGTGCTCACGTGCATTATAGTCTATTGTTCCAAAATATTACAAAGAACGGATATCTAGCTACGCCAACCGGAAGATATATCAATAAAACGTATTTCTTATATTTTGGAGGGTGGCGTTCTTCTACTATGTTTACTAATATATTTACTTATCTAAATAAAAAGGGTTGAGATGTTATTACTCTTCCCGCCTAAGAAGGTTTAATATATTTGAAGAAGATATTAAACCTTAAATTGTAACAATTCTAATATCGTCAATATTAACTTCTTCTGAAGTGTACATATAATTTAGCAACTTATTTTTTAATACATTACGTTTACAATATATATAAATAAAAATACTACTTATAAACATTACTATTATAATAACAGTTATAATCGAAGCGGCACTTAAATGATTATTATAAGAAAAATTTATATTATCTAATAATTTTGTTTGTTCAGACAGTTTCATTTGATTATTTGTTAATTTCTGTGTATCTATAGAAGACAAATCTAATTTAGAAATATTAAAATGGTTTGATTGCGGTATTTTTAATTCGCTAATGTGGGGTAATTTTAAATTGATCATTTTAGTAATGGGTGACGTCATATAGAGCAATGTGTCTTCATCATTTACAACAACATTACAATCAGGTGTAATATGTATTATGTATGAGCCACATATTTCTTTACGATAAACATTATGTGAACACTTAATATCCAATATGACATTTTCAGGGGTGCTAATTAACCATGTATTTGCATCTATTTGGGAGAGTTTAGTGGATAACAAATCAAACACAAAAGGTTTGCAAGTCTGATTTTTATCGAAATTTGACAATTGTGTTTCACAAAGTTTATTATTAGGGATTTCAAATTTATTGCCAGGTGAGCAAAAATATTGATTGTTTGAAGTAGATTTACAGTGATCAATATTTACTGGAATACTCATTAATTTATTAAATAGTATTAGTTGATAAGTGGGAATAATCATTCTGAATTGATTGTGCGAAATATAAATTGGAAAAGGAATTAGTTCTTTTAATTGATAATCCATGTCTTGGTTAATAAGGGGTATTTCAAAAATAAAGGTTATGATAGTGTCCTTTTGATAAGCTTTGACTGTTATTATCGATTCATATAAGTGTAGTGTATTAACGTTAGCAGGATATGGAATTTTTAGTGATTTATTTCTATGTTTTGAAGCCAAGCTAAGAAGTTCTGATATTTTATTTAAATTGTTTATTAGGTCATCGTTATCTATTAAAGAAATGTGGAGTTGATGACTTTGGGCTAAAGTAATGGAAGTTTCTAATTCTATCCAGAAGTCAATGAATAATTGTAACTATTCGATGGCTTCTGTTAGTGTATTTTTAATTGACAAATCAGCAATGTTTTTATTAATCAGCTGATTATTTAAAATAACTTTATTTAAATTGTCATTTAGTAAGTTTTGGTTTTTTGTTAAATGTGTTACTGATAAAATTGTATCATTAAGTATTTGCGCTTGCTCTTTTAATATTTGCTTTTGACTATTACTATTTGTAATTAATGCATTTATCATTGAATCATATCTTTGTCCGTCCGAAGCATCTAAATTTCCAGTTAAAAATTTAAATATACTACCTATTCCGTCGATTAGTCCTCGTCTAATCCTTTTAGAGGTTATAGTGGGAAACAGTTGATTAATTAATTTTTCTGATTTTAGTACATACTGTTGCAATAGTAATACTTGATTGTTGTGATTTATCACAGTGTGTTCTGAGAATACTTTTTGTCCTGATTTGGGACTTGATTTTGAAAGTGCGTTCATTATTACCATCATTTGTCTATGTTCGACAACAAAATCTTTATTTTCTAAGAACTTAATTACTTTAATAATATTTTCTCTAAGGGTATCATAACTACTTAATAAAGGCTTATAGTCTATAGTCTTAAAAATAGTCCATTCTGATGTCTTCACTAAAGCGTCACCTAATGTCAGTGGATATAGTCCTGGGTTAGTTTTTAAGTCCTTAATTGTTACGTCACAATGGCAGAAACACCACAAGGTGATGTACCAGAGAGTAATGCTGATTGGTCTTCTGTAAATGCCAATAGCTCATTAAGATGTCTCTTTAAAATATTGTTATTTTTTACATGTTTTAAAGTATTGTTACATTTGGGTCATTTCAAAATAATTTGGTATTTGTTAAATTATAATTGTTATTCAAATCGCAATTGGAATGTTATGCTTTATAATAACATTGGCCTAATTGTCATAGATTTGAATAGAGTTGCAATGGTTAATTGCTGCAATCCTTGTTGTTAGCAAGTCTACTTATTTTCAAAGTGCTGATAAGGAGGATTGCAGGGAAAGAACGAGTGGGGCATTATAAAAGGTTTAGTTTCTTAGTTAAGGAGTTAGTGCTAGTGCCAAGAGGCTCAGATCGAGTCTTAGCTCTAATTAATCAGAGTTCTAATTAGTGCCAGTTAGAGTCTGAGTCCAAGTTCTAGTCCAAGGGCTAAAGATGCTGAGTTTCATTAATCTGGTCGTAGGGTAAGATAAGTAGTTTTAATTTTATAATGTAATACTTAGTTCGTTTAGTTTATTTTGTCTTAATAAAATTAGTTGTTAGTGCAATAGTCGTTTTGTGTTCTCATCCATAATCCCGATGGCTGGTGATTCTCTAATTTATATTAGGGACTCGCTGGCGTTACGCAACCGTTCCCCCAGGGCGTAACAAGTATGGTGGAGGTGCCGGGCATCTCTTTCTAGAATTTCAATTATTTCAAAAGGTCCTATAAATTTTGGAAGTTTTTTATTACGTTCGTTAGATTTAATAAACACTTTATCTTTAATTTTGAATTTAATATGTTTTCTGTTTTCGTTGATTTTTAAGTTTCTACTTTCTTTAGATGTTTTTTGTTTGTCATGTAGGTCTTCGTAAATAGCATTCATTTTATTTTTGTGATCGTTAATGTAGATGCTATAAAATGTATCATTGTTTAATTCAAAAGGATTAAGGCTGTCTGTATGTCCATATAAAATTTCAAAAGGAGTATATTTCAAATTTGAGTGTATACTATGATTATATGCTAGAATACAATAAGGCATTCTTTTGTCTTCCGGTGTGTTTTTCAAAAGTCTGAAATGTTCTATTAGTGTAGAATGGAGTCTTTCAACAATTGAATTAGATTGGTGATGATGAGGTGTAGTTATGTGAATTTTAATATTATGGAATTTCACAAAATCCAAAAATATATTTTTATCAAATTCTCCATCAGCTACGATTTCTTTCGGTGTCGTATAATGGGAAATGTAAAGGAATAATTTATCAATTACGTCTGTTAAATTTGCCGATTTCAACTGATATGCTTGTGCAAACTTGGAAAAAGAATCTATGATTGTTAAAAATTTTGTGTTATTTATTTGGAAAATATCCATGTGTAAAGTATGAAAAGATCTGTTATATGTAGTAGTTAATTGTAGAGGTAATTTATTAGGATGTCTATCGTATTTTCTTGTTTTACAAATTTCGCAATAATTTATAAAATTTTGAATATCTTTACTCATGCCTTTCCAAAAAACATATCTTTGTAAATGTGCTAAAGTTTCTTGCACACCACGATGGTTAGTCTTACCTATATGATAATTTTGAATTTGGGATTTTCGTTCTTCAGGATTTAAAATATAATTAACCTGTGACATACATCTGTGAAACTTAGGAGTATGTTCATTTATTATATCTTTTAGGAATTTTGAAAAATCTAAATACAATTCGTCATTGGGGAAATAACAGTAGTAATTCAGTTTTGGTTGACAATATTCTAAAAGTAGTTTTGTAAAAATTTCAATTTTTTTGTTATTAGTAACAAATAGAGCATAATGTTTAATACCGTCGTAGTTGGTTTCTCTGATTTCTTTAGGGATTGTCACTTTGATAAATTCAATCTGATTATTATGATGTTGTAAAGGTTTTTCAGAAATGTCTATAACAGGTGTAGAAGATTGTTGGGAATGAACTGTATTAACTATTGATTCGTTATCGTGTAAATCTAGGGTGTCTTTTATTAATTCATCTAAATCTACATCTGAATTAGAACTGATTGAATGGATTGATTGTTCTGCTGATTTTAGTTTAATATCTTGTAGTATTTTTATGGGTTTCTTAATAGTATTAGGTAGATTGAGTTCAGGTATCGTAAATATGTCAGTAAGTTCAGGTGAGTCAACTCTTTCAGCTATCATACTTGAGTAAGATAAGGGTGGTTCAGGGGTGTTTAATCGATCGTTTACTGATGTAGGATGTATTTGAATTCGGGATAGAGCATCCGCAACTTTATTAACTTTTCCAGGTAAATATTCTATATCAAAGTTAAATTCTTCTAATTTTATTGACCAACGAGTTAGTTTTGAATTTGGTTCTTTAATATTTCGAAGCCAAATTAAGGGTATATGATCTGTATAAATTTTAAATTTGTTGCCAAAAAGATAAGGTCTGAAGTGTTTGGTGGCCCAAACAATAGCCAAGAGTTCACGTTCTATCGTCGGGTAATTTTGCTCTGAGTTATTCAAAGTTCTAGAGGCATAACATATTGGTTTCTGATTCTGCGATAATACGGCTCCAATTGCATATTTAGAGGCGTCTGTTGTTAACTCAAAAGGTTTCTCAAAATCTGGATATGCTAATACAGGTTCGTTAATTAACAGTGTTTTACAGAAATCGAAATTTGCAATAAAGTCGGGTGTATGAACAATTTTATTGTCCTTCTTCAAGCAGAAAGTTAAAAATTTTGTTACCTTTGCAAAGTCTTTAATAAATTTTCGATAAAAGCCTAACATTCCAAGAAATGATTTTATTTCAGTTCTTGTACGAGGTAATGGATAATTTCTTATTGTTTCTATTTTATCGGGGTTAGGTTTTATACCTTTAGGTGTAATGATGTGACCTAAATATTTCACAGTTTTTTGAAGAAATTCTGATTTATCTAATTGTATTTTTATGTTGGTTTTTCTGCAAATTTTGAAAACATTTTCTAATCGTATAATATGATCTTGATCCAGACGCTAAATCGAGGGTAGTGAAATATTCTGCTCTTCCTAAATTGTCTAAAACAGTCTCTATTCGCGGCAAGGGGAATTTATCTTCTATTGTTTGCTCATTTAATTTTCTATAATCAATAACTATTTTCCATTTTTTTTTCTTTGAAGCGTCTTCCTTTTTGGGGACGACCCAAATTGGAAAATTAAAAGGGGATTCTGAGTGTTCGATAATACCATCTTTAAGCATTTTTGAAATTTGTTTTGACTTCCTCGCGATGCACGTGAGGGTACCTATAAGTTTTTGTATAAATTGGGGCATCTGTTTTTGTTCTAATGTGATGCTTCATGACATTAATAGAGGAAAGTGGTATTTCAGGGGTATAAAAGATATCTTTGTATTTATGACAAATATTAGTTAATTGTGTTTTTTCATTATCGTTAAGATGATCTAGTCTCAAATTGTTCTGTAAGTTGGCTGTTAATAATTTATTTAATTGAAGTTCATTAGTTTCTAAGTTAAAAATTTCTAAATTTTCGGGATTAGTGTAATTTTCTAATATTAGGGGATTATAAATTTTGAATATTTGTTTTTCGTCAGAGGTATTAATAACGGTAGTTTTGAAATAATTGTTGTCGAGATTAACGACAGCCAAAGGTGTAAATACGTCTTTACTAAATTTTAATTTAGGTGATATTTTAATACCATTTTCACCAATAGCTGGTAATTCAACTATTTGTTCGGTACGTGGTAAAACTGTAAATGTTGTAATTGGTTCTAAATTTTGTTTCATTTTCGAAAAATTACATTCATTTCTTTTTTGATATTCCTGTTTTAATTTAGAAGAATTATAATGAAATGGTATAACTGTTGTATCAGTTTTAACTTGCATCCACTTATAGTCTATTGATGCAGATAAATTTGCTAAAAGATCTGAACCAATGAGTCCTACATATTCGTCGTGAAAATCAAATAAATAGCAGGTATGATTTCCGGGTTGGTTAAATAAAGTTTTAATTGGGATGTTTGCAATTTTGTCATGTGCTGTTGTTCCGTGTGATGTTGTAATTTCAAAATTGTGAATAAGAATTGAATTTGGAAAATTTTTAAAAATAAATTTAGGAGACATTAATGTTTTAGAACTTCCAGTATCTATAAGTAATTTTTCGCCAGTTTGGGGAATAACTATATACGGGAGATTCGATTTGGGATTAATGTTAAAATTTTCTATTACGTCCGAGGCTACTTTTGAAAATTTACATCAGGATCATAATAATTATTTTGATCATGACATTCATCTTCGTTTTCTAGTTGCCAATCATTAAACTCGTTTTCAGAATCAATATTTTCGAAATCTTGTGGGTCTTGAACTTCAATTTCGGAATTGGATTGTTCATCTAAGTTATAGAGTTGTTCAGAGGGAACATGATGTGATTGTTGTCTAATGTAATTACATGGATATGGAGTAGAGAATTTAAATTTATTTGGGTTTCCTACTTGTTCTGATGCAGGTCGTTTTTGGATTTGACTGACTTGCATGGATTCTGGGGGATGACTTGGTTTAAAACCACGTTGAGGAGCAAAAACATTTTGACCAGGTTTTCCAAATGGTTTTTGATAACCTGGAAATTGCATAGGGCGTTGATTTGGATTTAATTGAAGAGTGGGGTTTCTATTGGGCATAAAAGTTCGAGGTGTAAATGAATTCATAGGATTTCTAAAAGGTATGGAATTTCTAGGTACAAATGAACTTTGTTGCTGCGGAACAAAAGTTCGGGGTGGAAATAAACTTTGCTGTAGTCCACTATTGTTTTTAAACTGATTTTGCATTTGATTTTGATTAGTTGGTTTAGTAATTTGTACATCAGTATTGGAATAATTTTTACTTAAATTTTGAGTGTATCGAATGTCTATTTCTTCTCTCACAATTGTTATAGCTTGTTCTAACGAATCTGGGTTTCTACATCTAATGTAACTACCAAAAGGTTCATTTAAGCCTGTTACAAAAGCTCTCAATGCCAAATTTTTTGCGTTTTCTAGTTTATAATTTTTAATTGCTAGTGCTTCGTGTCCTAAAGATATTTTTGAATTAATTACCGCTAACAGTGATCTAACTCGATTATAGAAATCAATGGGGGATTCCCTTAAATTTTGTCTAATGCGAGATAAATCTACATTTAAATTTAATTCTGACCTTTGGTCACCAAAATTTGTAATTAATACAGTTTGTAAATCTAACCAGGTGTTATAAGTGTAACCTGTTACTGCTTCAAGTGCTTTTCCTTTTAATTTATTTCTAACTGAGGAAATTAAAAATTTGTTTATATATGCTTCTGGTTGTTGAGGTACCAGAAATTGAGATAAAATTACATCTGCAGCTCTAATAAATTCGGAAAGTGTAGCTGGATTACCATCATAAGTTGGTATCTCCGCTAACATAGATACATGAAATGCAAAATTATTTACTACAGGTGCTGGATGAGCCATGTTTAATCTGGGTTGTCTTAGAATGTTATTATTTCTTGACATAAATGTTTCTAGTTCCTTTTTTTCACTATTATTTTTACTTCTTAATAATTAAAATTTTTTTTTTTTTATGTTAATTTTAATACTAAGGGCCTAACCAGGGTTCCTACACATAAAGCATGAGTATATTCAGAAATTAAGTGCATCTAATATACACACTGAATAGTCTCGCTTACCATGCTTTACTTGAGCTTAAAATTAATATTAATTGTACGTTAGTATATTTAAAATTTGTAAATTTGTTTAAATTTTCACTTCACACACAAAAAAAGTAATTAAAGTTTCTTACTTCATCCTTTGATGATTCTAAAGTTGATCGCAATGATCTGCTGTTCTCAATGAACTGGTGATCTCGATGATCAGAGGTGAAACCAGGCTGCTTGGACCGTGGCGATGTTTGTCCGTAGTCGTTGCAGTGCTGAATTTCGGGTGTTCTCTGGATTTCTTAATTTTTGAAGAGTCCGTTGAACGATGGTTTAATCTTCTTAAATACGTGATAAAGTATTGAAATACAAGAAATGGATTTTGACTTCCTATTTCTTCACGTATCCTACCGACTGCGCCATTTAATTTACAATGAAGTCAATAATTGTTTTTTTTAATTATTTATCAACTTCAAGGGAGTACAAGACGACAACTTTGTTACAGCAAAACTTCAATCAAGACTAGTTACATTTTAGGTGGTTACAATATTTATAAACAAGATGTACGTGCTAACGTGCATTATAGTCTATTGTTCCAAAATATTACAAAGAACGGATATCTAGCTACGCCAACCGGAAGATATATCAATAAAACGTATTTCTTATATTTTGGAGGGTGGCGTTCTTCTACTATGTTTACTAATATATTTACTTATCTAAATAAAAAGGGTTGAGATGTTATTACTCGCATTCGATTGGACTTTGTAAGGCCAATGAACCATTAACAAACATTAAACTATTTGTTGAATTGACATCATCCACCGGAAGAGAAAAAAAAATTTTTCATTGGAATGAGAGAAGGAAAATTTTTTTTTCAAAATTTTGCAATTTTTTTTTTAATTCTATATTTCTATTTCTATTTATCATAATACAACTTAACTCTATTTTTATGACATTCTACAATCTTATTATCTATACGAGTACTTAAAACTGTTATGGAGAAACGAGAATTATAACACGTTAAAGGTTTGAATGGATTTATTAGTTTAAAAAGTAGCAGAGCCTTCGGCGGCAGATGCCTTCAAGTATGTTACAAGACTGATTACAATTTATTCTACAAATGAATACCGGGTGTCTGCTTAAGGATGAGGACCGGCGATATCTACTGATCCGTTTATCGTAGAGCCTTGGGAAAAAAAGTTTTTATGACAAAAGTTGCCCAGAGAAATTTACCGAAAATAATTTTAAGTCCGTAAATTGACCGGAAGGGGGTGCAACTATCAGGGTCTAGAAAAACAGGCATTTCAACCAAATTTTGATGGATAATGTAGGTCGAAATTATATTTACTAAAATCTTCTGACAATTTCACACAATTTTGACCAGACATTTAGTACCCTAGCGCCCTTAATAAGGGCACGAAGAAGGGGGGCATTTCTCCACAATAAAACGGCGATAACTTCGGTTTCCCTGAACCAAATCGAACAAACTTGAGCTCGTTGGAAAGTCTTTCGAGATCATTCAGAATTCAGGTTTGATATAATTATTTTGTCCTTCGGACAAACATTAATGGACGCTGTTTTAAAATTTGACAAATTTATTGATTTTTCTTTAAATTTTTAAATGAGACGGTATGATTATTTTAGCTCGACTAAATAGTGAATCAAATAAGGAAGACAATTGCGCAAACCGAATATCGAAATCTTTTTCCAATCCAAAGTTATGGTCAAAATACGGCTTCAAGAGGAGGCCGGCACCTAAGAAAAACAAATATAAACGCAGTTTCCATGGAAACAAATAAAAAAAGATTTTAAAATTTATTGCAAACAATTAAAAGTAGGTGAAACACAAAACACAACGAAGAAACTAACAGGAGAAACGCAGGAATACGAATATAAAACTACTATAATGTGGTCATTTTCAACACAAAGGTGTAATCTCCGACTGGTAGAAAACACAGCCGCTTCAATTTCAGCCGTAGAAATGCTGTTTATAGCATTTTGAATCCTCTCGATCATATTTTCTCGGGTAGTTGATCTGGTTTGAAAGACAAGTCCTTTAATCGTACCCATAAATAAAAATCAAGACAGGTTAGATCGGGAGATCTCGGTGGCCACGGAAATAAACTGCCTCTTCGAATCCATCGGTTAGGAAACTGTTCATCGAGATAAGCACGACCGTCCTGCGAAAAATGAGCAGGGCACCCATCATGCTGGTACCACATGTTAATTCTCGTCTCTTTGGATACATCTTCTAGAAGCGGCGGTAAATCGTGCATCAAGAACTGTAAATATCTATCACCATTAAGATTCCCATTGAAAATAAATGGTCCAATAATTTTTCCTTCAACAATACCACACCATACATTTACGCTCCAACGATTTTGATGGGCAACTGACTGCATCCAGTGTGGATTGTTTTCAGACCAATAGTGCATATTATGCAGATTAACCCCCCCCCCCCCAGCACTATTAAAGGTAGCCTCATAATAATTGACAATACCATTCTGTTTTCTTTTGTTTGTTTCCATGGAAACTGCGTTCATATTTGTTTTTCTTAGGTGCCGGCCTCCTCTTGAACTCGTATTTTGACCATAACTTTGGATTGGAAAAAGATATCGATATCCGGTTTGCGCAATTGTCTTCCTTATTTGATTCACTATTTAGTCGAGCTATAATAATCATACCGTCTCATTTAAAAATTTAAAGAAAAATCAATAAATTTGTCAAATTTTAAAACAGCGCCCAGTAATGTTTGTCCGAAGGACAACACAATTATATCAAACCTGAATTCTGAATGATCTCGAAAGGCTCTTTCCAACGAGCTCAAGTTTGTTCGATTTGGTTCAGGGAAACCGAAGTTATCGCCGTTTTATTGTGGAGAAATGCCCCCCTTCCTCGTACCCTTATTAGAGCGCTAGGGTACTAAATGTCTGGTCAAAATTGTGTGAAATTGTCAGAAGATTTTAGTAAATATAATTTCAACCTACCTTATCCGTCAAAATTTGGTTGAAATGCCCGTTGTTCTAGTTGACCCTGATAGTTGCGCCCCCTTCCGGTCAATTAACGAACTTAAAATTATTTTCAGTAAATTTCTCTTGACAACTTTTGTCATAAAAACTTTCCCAAAGCTCTACGATAAACGGATCAGTAGATATCGCCGGTCCTCATCCTTAAGCAGACACCCGGTATATAGGAAATGCGTACGTGCCCCAACAGAATATTTCAAAGGAAACAAACCATTACAGGTAGACAACGTACATAACGTACTTCCAAAAACAATAACACAAAATATTATGATTGACACCTTCTTCTGAAATAGAGGATGTCACAACTTAAAGCGATTAAAATAAATGTTAGTATTATATTTAAAGACAAAACTTGCTTAACAATAGGGTTAGTGCATTCAGTAAATAATAGGGTATGCATACTAATGGTCTAGTGCAATAGATACCTTACCAAATATAGTAATAAGAATATACAGAACATGTCAAACATAACACCTCCGAGGAAAATTAAAATTTTCATAATAATGAAATGTTTTTAATCTTTTGGCCAAACTTTATTGATAAGCCGTTGTGATCTGCGTGGCACTTGTGTCATTGGTGTAGTTTCAGCAGTTTCAATAGAAGCTTCTAACTCGCTCAGTTGAACAGGTTGTTGAGATGGTTTGTAGTTGTTTCCAGAATGACAATTATTAATAATTCGTATGCAACACGAACGCTCGTCGTTTTTACAATGAAGTTTGAACCATTTGAAACAGAGAAACGGAGGATTACATTTACATAAACATTGACATAAACATAATAAAACAATAATTATAAGTAATACATTTAGAAAACTATACCAAGGATAGTGTTTCTTAACATGCTTTCGAAGTAAGAGTACGTCCAGATCAGACGATATTTTGTGCAACTTATTTTTGTTTAATTGCAAGTCTGACAAATGAAGTGAAGTACTGGATTAATGGGCGATAAATGAATTACATCTAACTGTTCTTCAACTTCCTTTTCACAGCAGTCTGTGAAAACAGGTGTTTCTGGTACAAAGACAGTGACATTTGATTCTAAATAAATTTCACTTTGTAATTTCAGTGAGCCAACACAAGCAATACAATTAGAATCTAAAGTTAAAAGAAATGTTACTGGAATTTTTTCATTTTCATTCTTACTATTACAAGTAACATCCATATGAGTTTCACTTGTACTTGCAATTAACCATTGATTAATATCAATATAATCACATAAAAAGAAAGAACCTTTAATTAATGTAATTTTGCAATTATCTGGAATCGAATCTAGTGTTCGTTTAAATAAAGTCACTTCACAGTTTTCATGTTCCAGTATAGTTTGCACAGGCTTTTGTTTGCACAGGTAATGTTTTGACGAGATATATTTGCAATTCGAGTCATCCTTGAATACAAATTGCCTTTGTTTGTCTTTCGTAACCAGTAATAATTGAGTATTAGGTATTATTGTGAAATATTCACTAGGATTATGAGGATTAGTTAACGGTATAGAATGAATATTATAAAGATCATAGGTATGAGAATCGATTAATGGAAGATGTACAACAAAGATTAAATTAGGTTTATGATAAAAAACATCTAGAGTAGAAATTTCAAGTAAAATATGCCCAATTGAGGTTTTAAGGATGTAGGAAATCTACGGTCAAGGGGTAGACTAGGTAAAACTTTTTGTAGTTCCTTAATTAAAGCTTTTGGATTTAATATAGTAGGAGATAGTACGTTAGATTTTGCAAACAATATGCTATTAATAATTGCATCAATTTGTTGATCTATTGTTTCAGTAAGAAAACTTAATTGTTGTAACAAATCAGATACGTGCGCAATAGTAAAGAGATTTTGTTGATTTTTCTGAACTTGCTGCTTAATTCGCTCAACATTGGCAGTTAATTTCATAGTTGTATTTCTAACTTGAGTCATAGTTTCGTTAAATATTGAGGTAGTATCAGTAATCACGTAATTTTGATCTTTTAAGAGTTTAGTTATTTCTTCTCGATCATCTTGTACAGCATTAATAGCAAAATTATAGTATTCCGCATCGGAAGCATCAGGGGTACCGGCAATCCATTTCCAAGCAGTGCCAAGAAAATCAAGGGATCTCTTGGAACGGGTCGATTGATCATGATTGATTAAATCAGTTATTAATTTATATCGATTTTGTAATTGAGGTAATTTATATGAGAATTGAGCTAATGAATGTTTACACAAAGCATTCAATTGCGGTACTGCACCGTAAATTCAAAGATAAGAAAACTCTGTATATAAAGTACCATACTGCGTAAGAGTTTTTTCGATACTAATTACGTCTACATAAGTTACCAGATTCCATACTGTGTCTGATATACTTGCGGTGCCCTTGGGTACATAGAGTAATCCGGATCCATGAGTTATGGGTCGAATTTCATAGGAGTGGATTAATGAAATTAATCTGTAAATAATTTCAAACGATTAATATGGACCGTTTGAATTTTAGAACCAATTTTTAATTTTGCATTAGTATCCGTTAAAGAAATAATTTCATATGGACCATGATAAGATGGTAATAACTTCCGATTTTCATGTAATTTAGTTTATTCATTTCGTAAAAACACTAAATTCCCAGGTAAGAGTATAGGAATATTTAATTGTTTATCGAAGTGTTCTTTCGATTTGCATTTACTTTTTGATAGATTTTCCTGAGCAATTTTATGAGTATTTTTCATTCTAAGTTTGAGATTATCTAAATAAGAGTCTGAAAAGTGTTGAGTGTTAGGTTAGATTATTTTATGTCCAAAGAGTAGTTCATAAGGTGTAAATTGAGTTGCAGTATGTACATCAGAATTATATGACAAAACAGCAGTAGGTAGGAAAATATCCCATTGGGTTTGCTCAGATTGTACATAGTGTCTTAAATATTCTTTTATGACAGCGTGCGCACGTTCTAAACTTCCGTTAGTTTGAGGTCTATACGCACATGAATTAATTTTATGAATCTTAAAAGAATTTATGAAACTATTGTTACGGTACATTCCCTAATTTTGTACACGTGAACAGAAAAGTGCTGACGGCTATCTTAGTGGAGATTGGGGTGGGTGGTTAATTCGCGATATAAGGGCGGAACGTTAACTTACACAGGGAGTGTTAAAAGGGCGCCACCTATTTTATTGAAGGTCCTAAGACTTTGGAGGTAAAAATAGGAAAATCCTCTGGTGTGTTTGTCGGCGTCGAGGTAAACAGTCTGACCAGTCCTGGATCCTGTAACAGAAAGTACCTTGGCGGGTTCGGGAAGTGGTCGTGAATTTACTCTTTACAATAAAGAAACGGGATTACTTAACAACTTGACTTTTAATAGTAAATAAATGCAAAGGATAATAAATATATATACATAAAATCTCCCTCAATAATGAGGAGAGATGACACAAACTTATCGATACAGCACCTATAAATACACAAATAATATCAATATATGTACATAAAATATGTACCAATAATTTGCGATAAACAAATAATGGGGGAATCGATTCGGCCCAGGACGCACAAACTCGAGATCTTATTTACGGTAAGCTCTAGATTCTCGAGGTCGTCGCCCTGTACAGTAAATATAATATAAACTAGATTAAAAATCTGTAATTATTACTGAAGCAAAACTCTGGAACACAAAAGTAGCGTCTGCTACTTTATATAAGTAGACGGGATTCTTTACGTTAATTTACCCAAAAGTAAATGTCTTTACGGTGACCCAAAAGGGGATGATGACTTTACTTAAGTCTCAAACTTTACGTCAAATCGATTGACAAGAGGATAAACATTAAGTTCGGTACCTGCTTGGTGAGGTGGTCGTCAGACGGTTTATCTCTTGGCACTTTTATTTTACACAATAGAGAGGCCTTTACACTTTACACCTTTTTAAGGATTGATGCGGGACGGAATCTCTACCTTGAAACTCGACTGGGGCCTCCTAGGCTACGGGAACCGATGAAGGTGGCGGAAGAGTCGGTACGAGCTTCTTCTGGCGGGCGGGATTACTTCTCGACTATTCGATATACGATAATCACTTTACTTGAAAATGATGCATTTCCGGGACGGGAAGCCGTGCGAAATAACTTAACGTTAGCACGACCGAATCTCGAATAACTTGAGAGTTCAGTGAGTCGCAAACACTTTATTTACGGTAAAATCTGATAGTTCACTTAAAGATAATCGGTAAACGAAACGTTAGCGGTATCAGAATATTCTTTAACTCAAAACGAGACGAGAGAAGAAACAGAACTTTGTCTTCTAAATAAACGGTAATTTCTCGAGACGATAAGCGGTACTTGGTCGTTCTTTAGGTCAAGTCGGGTTGACAGATCGGGAACGACTTAGGCTCTCTCTCCAGAGTAGAGCATGCGTGACTTTTAGTTTTAGGGGACTGACTTTGAAAAGCGGGCAGCCGATTGGCTAACTGGTTTACAAGGGGTGGATACTCGGGGTTTTAAGGCCAGGGGTAATATGATATCCTGTTGACTTGAAAAGTACAGACAGAAATCCTGGAAATGAAAAGCGTATTTCAGCATTCCATCACGTTTAAATGGCAAATGGGAAGGTTATCAAGCGATCATCGAGCGCAATGCGAGGGGTAGCCTGTTAACATGGACTGGGCCACATTCTTACAGGGTGACGTATTGTACTGGCCCCAAAGGATATAACACCCCCCTTACGTGAAGAGAATTTCCCCGAAATTCTCTTGAGGCAAGAGAAATCCGAAGGGGACAGCGACAACGAGACGGGACGAAACCGAGAGCGGTAACGAGACGATAAACGATAAACGAAACGGTATCTCCTTACACAAGTGTAAATAAATCCTTGAAAGAAGATAAACTATAAATGGAGAAGCATTACTGTGATGCTATGAACACGAAACGATAAACGAGACGATAAACGGAACGGTAACGAGACGGTAAACGGAACGCTAAGCGAGAGCGATAGCAGACGATAAACGGGACGGCAGAATTCCCAGAAAGGGAAACGGTAACGAGACGGTAAACGGAACGATAAACGAAACGATAAACGGAACGATAAACGAGACGATAAAATCCCCAAAAAGGGTAAAAGATTGTCAAAATCGGGTGAAATGTCATAATCGGGGGAAGTCTTACATCGGGGGGGGAGTCTTACACCCGTGAAGAGTACCGACCAACCTACCAAGGGCGACACGGGGTTGTGTTTGAAAAACACAAAAACAAGCGCTCGAAGTCCCAAAGAAATCACACTGAAGAGGGTACGTTGAGTTTCACGCTATTCACCCATTGTAATTTTCCCACAACCAGATAAAATCAGGGAACGAAAGAGCCTCCTAACTACTGGATGTCTAATCATCACTGGGATTAAGTTTTAAATCTTTCGCATGCCAAATGCCTTTACAAATGCCAGAAGCGTCAGATAATTCGTAAGTATTATACGAGACTTTACGATGAATTAAAAAGGGTCCTAAAAATTTAGGAGCCAGTTTAGCGGTAAAATGCTTGGCTGCATCGGAAAGGACGTAATTTTTACGCCACACGGTATCACCAACGTCAAAAGTAGCGGGACGTCTACGTAAGTCATAGCGAGATTTGGCATTCTTATAGGCAACATCTAACCTTTTAACGATATCTTCGTAAATTTGGTTGAGCGCAGGGGCTCGGCGTAAAAGCGTTTCGCGATCAGGGGTCTGAATATTATCAGCGGTAGCGGCATCGTTAGCTTCACCAAAAAGATTTCCTTCTAAAATCATTTCACGACCAAAATTTGCGAAATAGGGAGACATCCCTATTGCTTCGTGAACCGCAGTGCGAATAGCGCAAGCTACTTTAGCTAAGTATCGATCCCAATTTCTATGGTTTTCCTTAACGTAAGAAGCGAGCATAGTTTTCAATACGCGATGAACACGTTCGACAGGGTTGGCTTGAGCGTGATAGTAAGCGTTAAAAAGAATCGTAGTCGAGTAGGACTTTACCAAGTTTGCAAACTCTTTACTACGAAACTGCACTCCATTATCGGTAAGCAAGTATTGAGGTGCTCCAAACGTTAGGAAGACACCCTCCTCAATGCTTTGAACAACTGCTGAAGCAGTAGCGGAACGTAACGGAAAGAACAACGTGAATTTCGTGAAATAATCGACAACCGACAAGATATAAGAATATCCTTGGCTCGACCGAGGTAACGGACCTACCAAATCAATCGATATCATTTGCCAAGGTTTCTTAACGATAGGGTGCCGAGACATAAAACCAACAGGCTTCTTTTGTTCGGGTTTATGAGCGATACAAATGGTACAGCGATTAACGTAACGAGCGACATCAGCTTTAAGTTTGGGCCAATAATATCGTCGAGCGATACGCGCAAAAGTTATAAAAATTCCTAAATGACCGGCAATTGGTTCATCATGATTCTGTTTTAGAATAGCGGAACGATTAAACTTCGGTACTACTTCTCTCCACTTGTCTTCATCTTGCGCTAAATCAGGGTATCTAGGTGAAAGATATTTAAATAACTTCCCTTCCTTTATTTTCCATAAAGGGTACGATAGGGGGTTTTGCTTGACATTATTGATTAGGCGGTTGTACCACCGATCGGTACGAGAATTAACCACAGGTTGTACCTGGGTATCGGGAGCGGGATCTCCTACGGGACTTACAAGAACGTTATCGATAATCGGAACGGAACGCGATAAAGTATCGGGAACAACGTGATCTTTCCCCTTACGATGTATGATTTCAAAATCATATTGTTGGATCTTCACGGCCCATCTGGCCAAGCGACCACTAGGTTCCTTAAGGGAGTTTAACCACACGAGAGAATGGTGATCTGTAATCACCGTAAAGCGAGTTCCTTCTAAATAGGGACGCAATTTTTCAATTGCCCACAAAACTGCTAAACATTCACGCTCGGTAACGGAATAATTGCGCTCTGCTTTATTTAGCGACCGGCTAATATAGCAGATTACTTGTTCCTTATCATCAATAGTTTGCGTTAAAACAGATCCAATCCCAAAAGCTGAGGCGTCTGTTTGAACCACGAAAGGGACATTAAAATCGGGACACGATAAAATTGGAGCAGAAACCAATCGTTGCTTGATTGTCGAGAAAGCGACAGCGCGTTCTTCAGTCCATTCAAACTTCTGCTTTTTTCGTAAAAGCGCGGTAAGTGGCGCGATAATAGCGGAAAATTCTGGTATAAAACGTCGATACCAGCTTGCCATTCCAATAATTCTTCTAACTTCCGAAACGTTTTTAGGTTCCGGTATATTTACAATCGCTGTTACTTTATCTGGGTCCGCTAACAATCCTTGCGCGTTAACCACGTAACCCAAATATTTTAACTCGGGCTTACAAAAGTGACATTTATCACGACCCAAAGTCAACCCTGCTTCTTCCAAGCGTTTAAGGACTTCAGCGAGAATTTCGAGATGCTTCTCGAAAGTAGGCGTACATATAACGACATCGTCGAGATACACGAAAACAAAAGGCTCCAATTCAGGACCTAAGACCCGATCAATCAGGCGTTGCCATGTTGCGGGAGCGTTATGAAGTCCAAACGGCATTCGTTTAAAGTGGAAAAGTCCACGATTCGGAATCGTAAAGGCGGTATATTGTCGAGAATCTTCTGCGACCGGGATCTGCCAATAAGCAGACTTAATATCGAGACTGGTTACGAAACGTGCATCACGAAGACGATCCAAAATGGCCGAAACGTAAGGTAAAGGGTACGCATCCTTTTCTGTAACTTGATTTAATTTACGAAAATCGACGCAAAAGCGGTACGAGGAATCCTTCTTCCTTATTAATAAAATAGGGCTAGACCAGGCGCTCTGAGAACGTTCTATCACATCCATTTCTAACATTTTATCTAATTCGGAGTCGATATGTTGTTGCATGACCGGTGAAACAGGATAATATCTTTGTTTAATTGGGCGGGAGGACGTAACGATACTATGCTCAACTTGCTTAGCGCATCCTAATGATTTAGGGTTTCTCAAAAAATGTTTTTGGATAACACGATCCAAATCGGTACGTTGCGAAACGGTAAGTTCTTTAGCCGATAATAAATTTTCCGACAGAGTCGAAACGGCAGCGAGAGTCGGTAAATTCTTCGAAGAAGACGAGACGGCAGCGACATAAGGTTTGGCAAATTTCCATTCACCGCGAAATAAATCTGGGACTATTCCCACTGATTTCCAAAAATCAATCCCTAGGATCAATATATGCGGAACATCCGGTACAACTAAAACTTCGATAGTCGATACGTGATCACGTAACCGTATCGGTAGCGTAAGGGTGCCGAGACTGGGTACTGTATGTCCATTAGCGACGGAACAGGTTGGGCGAGAATCCGTATTCAACGTAAGCCCTAAAGGCGCTAAAATTTTCCAACCTTCCCCTCCTAAAATGGAGCGATTAGCTCCGGAATCTAATAATCCTAACATATCGTAACCCAAAATATTAATCGTGACGTGAGGGCGTTCGTCAGCGGTAGCGTTATCAAAAAAATAATCTAAAATAACTTTATTACGCAAAAAATTTTCTTCCTTCCTATCACTACAAGTTTGTACAGGGTAGGTCGAATACGAGACGGGACGGGAGAACATTACACGACCACTTAATGCTTCCTCGGTTCGTTTCCCGACGGAGCGCGTGAATTATTCGATTTACCACACTTGGGACAAGTGTTCACGGTAACTTCCGGTTTTCCGCAACGATAACAATAAAGTTTAGTGCGTGGTTTAGGGCATTGACCCGCACGATGGTTCGAATCTCCACAATTCCAACATAAAAGTGGATTAGCGTTAGATGACGCGGTAAATCGCTGAGTAGCCCGTACGGGAATTTCTTGAGTATTAGAAATTGCATTATCTCTAATATTTGCAGTTGCAACGTCTAAAACCGGAGTAGGTACATTTATTTCGACCGGAGCGGTATCTATATAAGCTAAATCCGTTTCGAGGTCATTCCTCTTACGTGAAGGCGGTACGAAATTCTCAACAGCGTAACGACGCTCTTCAATTTTTCTACCAAACTTGATAAGTTCCGGAATAGATTGAACTTCAACAAGTCCTAATTGCGTTTGAAAAAAAGGAGTTATATTCCGCATTAAAATGCGTAACTTCTTTTCTTCCGACAAAGGTTGCGATAAACGTGAAAATAGATTTTTCATAACGGCAACAAAAATCCCAATGGATTCGTCAGCCCCCTGGGTACGTCTCTGGATTTCTTCAATCAACCTATCATCGTAATTAACCGGTTGAAATTCAAGGCGCAAAAGGGCCGATAGCTCTTCCCAATTGCTAGCTAAATCCACGTTAGCGCGATACCATATTAAAGCTTTACCGGCAAATAGATCGCAGGCCTCCGCGAACAGCTGTGTGTCATGTACACTACGGGCCCTCGATAGCTCGCTAACCCGCTCGAGGAAGGCATTTACGGACAGGACGCGAGCATCGCCCGTAAACGTCAAATTCCATTTTGCAACAGGAACAGACGGCGTATAATGTGACGTAGACCCTGAAGGTCCTACCGGAATAGCGCTTGTTGTCGGTATATCTGGGTCAAGGTTTATAAGTACCCGTGATTGGTTACGAGATAATTCATATCGAGAAATCAAAACTGAAAGTTCGATAAACAATGCTTCTTTGCGCGCGGAATGATCGTCAGCCGTAGGGATACTTGCGTCCAAACGGGCTAATCCGTGACTGAATTTTGTCTCGATAGCTTGAGCGGTATTCCTATCGGGTTGATCTACAAATCTGGTAAGAAGGGCTTGTATTTCCCCCCTAACTGTAATTAAGGCTGCGTAATCTTCTTCAAACGAAAAAGGGCGAGTCGCCGGGCGTGGAGGTGCCGAGCCGGCGGCCTCGTCTCTTAAGACTTGACGTAAAAGGGTTCGTAATTGCGTGGTAGTTTTCGGAAGGGGAGTGGAACCTCGTATACTTAATTCGTACTGGAGTTCCACCTTCGATAAGCGATCGATAATAAGTTTAAAACCCATTATGAATGTTAAAACAAACAACGAGATAATCGGGACCTAAATTAACCCAAAAACACAACGATACAAGGGAAATAGCGAAAATTTCACAACAAAAATCCCAAAGCGAGAATTTAAATCAAAACTCAAAAGGCCCACACGTTTAGGGCGCCAAATTTGTTACGGTACATTCCCTAATTTTGTACACGTGAACAGAAAAAGTGCTGACGGCTATCTTAGTGGAGATTGGGGTGGGTGGTTAATTCGCGATATAAGGGCGGAACGTTAACTTACACAGGGAGTGTTAAAAGGGCGCCACCTATTTTATTGAAGGTCCTAAGACTTTGGAGGTAAAAATAGGAAAATCCTCTGGTGTGTTTGTCGGCGTCGAGGTAAACAGTCTGACCAGTCCTGGATCCTGTAACAGAAAGTACCTTGGCGGGTTCGGGAAGTGGTCGTGAATTTACTCTTTACAATAAAGAAACGGGATTACTTAACAACTTGACTTTTAATAGTAAATAAATGCAAAGGATAATAAATATATATACATAAAATCTCCCTCAATAATGAGGAGAGATGACACAAACTTATCGATACAGCACCTATAAATACACAAATAATATCAATATATGTACATAAAATATGTACCAATAATTTGCGATAAACAAATAATGGGGGAATCGATTCGGCCCAGGACGCACAAACTCGAGATCTTATTTACGGTAAGCTCTAGATTCTCGAGGTCGTCGCCCTGTACAGTAAATATAATATAAACTAGATTAAAAATCTGTAATTATTACTGAAGCAAAACTCTGGAACACAAAAGTAGCGTCTGCTACTTTATATAAGTAGACGGGATTCTTTACGTTAATTTACCCAAAAGTAAATGTCTTTACGGTGACCCAAAAGGGGATGATGACTTTACTTAAGTCTCAAACTTTACGTCAAATCGATTGACAAGAGGATAAACATTAAGTTCGGTACCTGCTTGGTGAGGTGGTCGTCAGACGGTTTATCTCTTGGCACTTTTATTTTACACAATAGAGAGGCCTTTACACTTTACACCTTTTTAAGGATTGATGCGGGACGGAATCTCTACCTTGAAACTCGACTGGGGCCTCCTAGGCTACGGGAACCGATGAAGGTGGCGGAAGAGTCGGTACGAGCTTCTTCTGGCGGGCGGGATTACTTCTCGACTATTCGATATACGATAATCACTTTACTTGAAAATGATGCATTTCCGGGACGGGAAGCCGTGCGAAATAACTTAACGTTAGCACGACCGAATCTCGAATAACTTGAGAGTTCAGTGAGTCGCAAACACTTTATTTACGGTAAAATCTGATAGTTAAAGATAATCGGTAAACGAAACGTTAGCGGTATCAGAATATTCTTTAACTCAAAACGAGACGAGAGACGAAACAGAACTTTGTCTTCTAAATAAACGGTAATTTCTCGAGACGATCCGAAGTATTTAATAAATCTAGCTCATTTTTTGAATATGAAGATACGCTTAAATCTCCCCCAACTGAAGTTTTTCGTTCACGGGTTATGACTTTACGATCACCGCCGGTTACGAGGTCTAAAAATTTAGAATTACGAGATAAATACAAAGAAAAGTCCTTGTCAAACGTAGCTGTTTCCGATCAGCAACATATTATTGATTTAGCAACACCAGAAACAGTCTTTGGAAATTCTTCAGGGTCTAATTCACCTGAAAACGAAACCCAAGTACCAAATTTTATAGAACCAGTTATATTAAATAAAAATCTCTTTAAATCAGTTGAAAATAATATTGCAACAATGGCAAACATAACAATTTCTGATGCATTCGTGACACCAGCAACCCCAACCTTACCTAAATTCATGAGCCCCGAAACTTTTAATCCGGTTAAGGATAAAAATCCTGCTAAATTTTTAAAATCATACGAAAGGGCGGCTGCTGTAAATTCTTGGGCAGACGCAAATAAGATTTGTTTTTTCGGATCATTTTTGATGGGACCTGCAGCAATATGGTACGAAAAATTTATTACTAATCCCTCTCACAAAGACTTCAAATGGGAAGATGTCAAAACTTACTTTTTAAGAGAATACGCAGGAGCTGCTGTTAATCGCGAAACAAAATTTAAATTACGATCACGTAAACAAGGGGAATTTGAAGACATTAACAGTTTCTTTTATGAAATCTTAGATGTGTGTTATAATTTAGATGAAAACATGCCGGAATCGGAAATAATTGATTATTTCGAATGCGGCTTACATCCCTCATACCAGTATCAATTTTCGGTATTAGCTGAGGATAATATGAACTTGGAAAAGCTCAAACGATTAGTACTTAAAATAAGTGATGCTAAAAAACGCGAGAGCTTGGCTAAGCTCGAAAAAACGGAAACTCCCGTTTTAAATATTAACGCGACAAGCAGTACCGGAACTTTTAATAAAACAACTAGTTACAATCAAGGTAATCAACGCAACAGCAATAATTATCGAAGAGGACAATTTAATAACTATCGGTCAACACGTACTTCAGACGGGCGGCCAATCTGTTTTTATTGTAATAAACCAGGACATACTATCAGTGTATGCATGATAAGACAAAATAATTCGACATATACCAATTCGCGACAAAGTCAACCAACACGTTACCCATCCAGTACAAATACGTGGGGTAGAGCAACTAACCGTAACAAGTACGTTCCACCTAATTCTTCGGGAAACGGAACAGGACAGCGCAAGCACTGAGCCTACCAGCTGTCCTATATACTGATCAAAGGCTCCCTGATTTTCATAATAAATTACAAGTTTTATTGATAGTAGGGTATATTGATAACAAGGAAGTAGAAATTATAATAGATACAGGTGCTGTAGAAAACGTAATAACTCAAAATTTTGTACATACAGTAATACAGCCTCAGGGTGTCTACTCGCCTGGAATTCCCGGAAAAGGCTTGAAAAAGCTTGAAACGAAAAACTAGACTTGATAAGCTTGAAAAGGCTGGAATTTTTTATTTGTACCTGGAATTTCATCTGGGATGTTTTGAAAATTCGAAATTTACCGCGCAAAAATCGTTCGTGTTCGTTTACAGCGGCACCGACTGCGAAATCTCGTTTTATAATTTCCAGAATGCGTATAACTCCCCAATCAGCGGTTAAATTACTCAGAAATAAACTAAGAAACGTAATACTTATTATTTTAGGCGAAACGTGTTCAATTTACGGTTGTAAATACGCATACTCGATGTCTAGCTAGCGGTTTCTGCTGACTTTTCAAAATCACAAATTTTTATGTTATTGAAGTACGCTAAACACTTTAGTTAGTGTTGTTTTTGGTCCTGTTAAATTAAGTTATAGAGAGGTGTAGTGAAAAATTGCCACAAATAATGATTTAAATAGTAAGGTGAGGTAAATAAAACTATAAAAAGTGATTAGTTTGTGTAATTACTTATTATTTTTGTATTAGAATGCCGAAGGTATTACAAAGAAAAACAAAATACCAAGAAAATTGGAAAATTACTAATCCAAGTTGGTTTTGGCTAGATAAATCGCCAAAAAATGGTGATATTTATTCAGCATTTTGCAAGCTATGCAAAACTATTATTGCAATTAATAACATGGGTAGAACTGCCATTTCCAGCCACGAAAAAAGTAAGAAGCACATTTCCATAATTAAGGCAAGAGACAGCAGTTGCAATTTGTCAAGTATGCTAAAGGTAAACACTGTTGGTCAGCTTACGAACAGCAATGCAGCAACATCATCGTCAAATGAAAAAGCAGCGATTTCTACATTCACAGAAGATTGTTCTACATTTAAAGAAACTGGTAGGAGTACATTTAAAAAAACAGACATATTAATGAGCTATACTATCAGCGAAACGGTAATCAGGACTGAAATAAAGTGGTGCTTGTTTTCTGTTGTTACCAAACAATCTTTGAGAAGTTCAGCAGCAGCAGTATCTTTATTTCCTTCAATGTTTCCAGACAGTGATATTTGTAAAAAAATTACTTGCCAAAAAGACAAAATTTCCTATTCAATTGTTTTTGGGTTAGGGCCATATTTTCAAGACGAACTCTTAAAACAGCTTTATGTCATAGATTATATAGTTGTTTGTTTCGACGAATCGTTAAATAAAATAGCACAGAAAGAACAGATGGATATTTGTGTTAGATTTTTTGACAATACAACTAATTTAGTACAAACTCGTTATCTGAATTCTGTATTTCTCGGCCATACTAGGGCAAAAGATATTTTAGAATATTTCAAATCGGGTTTGCTGGGATTAAAAATGACAAAAATTTTGCAAGTTTCGATGGATGGCCCTAATGTAAACTTAAAATTTGCAAATGATTTAAGGCGGGAGATTCAAAATACTAGTATAGATGCTCCAATATTCCTTACAATAGGTTCATGCGGTATTCATACTATGCATAATGCGTTTAAGGCTGGTATAAAGAGTATGGACTGTGATATAATACAGTTCTTAAGGTCAATATATAACCTGTTTAAAGATGTTCCTGCAAGAAGAGATGATTATGTTAGATTTTCACATTCAAACAAATTTCCCAAAAAGTTTTGTAGTGTTAGATGGCTTGAAAATGTAGAAACAGCTAAACGTGCTATTGAGATACTACCAAATTTAGAATTATATTTAGAAGGAATTAAAAAAGACAATATTAAAATATCGTGTAATAGTTTTGGATTGGTGAAAAATTCATTGGATAACCCTTTATTATTGGTATATTTAGAATTTTTTGTTAGTGTTGCTAACAAGTTGGAACCTTTTCTAAGAGAGTTCCAAAGTGATGTTCCTTTAGCTCCATATTTGTATGATACGTTGGGAGAATTGTTAAAATACTTTATGTCAAAAGTGGTTTCGAAAAATATTATGGAAGGAGCTGATACTATCCAAAAATTATTAAAAATTGATGTAGAAAATAAGACAAACTTGATATATTCTAAGAATGTAGAATTAGGTTTTGGCGTGAAAGCAGCCCTAAAACAAATTTCAAAAAAGAAAATTATATCTGAAAAGCAAATTTTGAAATTCAAGCAGGAAATGTTTGTTTGCTATGTAAATGTTGTAAAAAAATTACTTGAAAAATCCCCTCTGGCGTATAAATTTACTAGGGGCATATCTTGTATTACGCCAATCGCTGTAATAAATAGCGTGAAAATTGGATTTTTGCGTATTAAAATTGCGCTTGAGCAACTAGTAGAAAACAAATGGTTATCGGGAGAACATGCAGATAGAGTATTCGATGAATATCAAACTATCTGCAAAGATAGTTGTTTCATTGACCTGATGAAATCTACAGCTTCTACAATTGATGATAGGTTGGACAAAATCTGGTTAACTCATCTAGTGAAGAATGAAAAATATAAAAATTTAAAACATTTTGTAAAATTGATTTTAATTCTTTCACACGGAAATGCAAATGTAGAAAGAGGATTTTCTGTGAATAAAGATTTTTTGGTGGAAAATTTAAATAACGAATCCTTGATATCTCAGAGGATTGTTTACGACAGTGTTTTGTACTATGGTGGTATACAAGATACAATCATATCACCTACAATGTTACATTATTATAAAAATGCTAGTAGAAGACGGATAGAAGCAATCCAAAAGTGAAAAGAGGAAGAAGCAGAGGTAAACATTAAAGCTTTGAAAAATAAAAGAATCCAAAAAGAAATATACGATCTGAAGAAACAAAAACATGATTTACTTCAAAATTCTGAAATCATAAACGAGGAAATCAATTTATTAAAAATGCAACTCGACTAACTAGCATTCTAAAAATATTCTAATAAATAATATAATAAATAATATTCTAATTTTTCAAGAGGAGATTTTAGTGAATTTCAATAATTTTCTTTGAAACCACAATAACATTCCCATTTTTAAAAATATTTAATTTCGGCCTCTATAGCAGTCTAGAGAAAAAAATACTCTATTTGACCCCGAAAACCGTTTTTTGATCATACTATTCTGGAGCGCATAATACGAAATATTCGATAATCCGATCGAATTATTTAATATTTCGTATTACGCGCTCCAGAATAACATGATTAGAAAACGGTTTTCAGGGTCTAATAGAGTATTTTTTTTTTCTCTAGACTGCTATAGAGGCCGAAATTAAATATTTTTAAAAATAGAAATGTTATCGTGGTTTCAAAGAAAATTATTGAAATTCACTAAAATCTCCCCTTTATTTTAGAAATACTATTTATTGTGTTTTCCATTTATCTAATTTTCATATGAAGTTAAATTTAATACAGGGTGAGTCGGGAGGAAACTCACAAACGTCGGGTGTGTGTTCTACACATAAATATAAGACAAAAAAAACCCATATGTTGTTATCCGATTTTTGTTCTATTCAAAGATATAGGGTCTTCAAAGTTCCAAGTTGTGCTAGTTAAAATGCAAATACATCTGCAGTTACCTGATGGAAAAAAAAACAAAAATCGGATAACAACTTTTTAAGTTTTTTTGTCTTATATTTACGTGTAGAACACACACCCGACGCGACGTTTGTCAGTTTCCTCCCGACTCACCCTGTATAACAATAACTTGTATTCTGTTACATGACCTATTGCTGTTATTATAGGTATCTTTTATAGATCCATGTTTAGTTGGAGTTAATAAGACAATTTGTTAAATGTATCCTTTACATATAAACATGTTTTTTTTGCTGTAATTATTATTATTACCTATGTGGAATGTGTTTTTATCTTGCTGTTATTGTATTGTATTAATGATATTTTCCAGTGCTCTCGTGTTTCATTTACCTACTACTGCAGACTAAATGTCCTTTCCAAATTAATTATAGTAGTTATAGTCGCTACCTTGTGTTGCAAAAGTGAGATGCGTATATTATAAACATTCTTGTTTGGAAATTTTCAGTACTTAATTTTGTTTACCAATTACTAAAATCCTGTAACTATAACATTCTATCAAAAATCAGCTAGAATTTTGACAAAGTTGAACCTGGAATTCCTGAAATAAGCTGGAATTTCAAAATAGGATTGTAGTAGACACCCTGAGCCTAGTCCTATTTCATTTTTATCAACGGTGGATAATCATAAATTGTCAATCCTAGGATCATCGTTTGTAAATTTAACCATTCTAAATTGGAAAACCACAATTTCGGCATTAGTAATCAAATCTTCTCCTAGACCATTGATCCTCGGAATGAAATTTTTACTAGAACATAAAAGTATAATTAATTTTCACAATCATACTATTACACTTAATACTACCACAGCACAACCAATTACAACCAAAATGCATAAAACAAATATCAGGGACCTTTGGACAAATTCCTCAAATTTATTTTATAAACCTAGAAACTTTTTAGACAACATTGATATACCATATGAACAAAACGTTCGGGGAAAATTACGCTTAATTAACGATATAGAAATTCTACCAAGCGCAATTACTACTGTAGACTTACGATTACACAATATTGACAAGTTGTCCCTTAATTCCTATAAAATATGCTTACAAGAAGTTCTCTTGTCTAAGCATAAATTAATTGTAACTAATATTGATCAAATTAATACAAAGGATTGGAAAATTACAATACAATCCAACAATTTAAATAAAATACGTTTACTGGCGGGAACTACATTAGCGTATCTTGAAATACTTGGCGATTTGAATTTATTAGCAACTCTTGATGTTTGTGAAAACCCTAACCAAAGTAAAAACAACATAAACCCTACTTTAACAACGACTCAGAGAGAACAACTACAAAAATTAATAGATGAATACCAGGATATTTTTGCAACCAATTTCTCCGAAATGGGAACAACTAATTTAGTAGAACATGAAATAATAGTTGAGAACGCGGAACCAATTACATCACGACCATACAGAGTGTCCCATAAAGAGAGACAAATTATTCAGGACCAAATAGACGAAATGCTTAAATACAACATAATTAGAGAATCACAAAGTGGATGGGCATCTCCTATAGTGCTAGTCAAGAAAAAGGATAATTCTATTAGATTCTGTGTCGATTACCGAAAATTAAACGGAGTCACGAAAAAATTTAGTTATCCCCTTCCTCTCATAGACGATATAATCAGTTATCTAGGAGGGAGTCGTTACTTTTCATCCCTTGACATGTTTAGCGGATATTTTCAAATTAATGTCAAAGAAAGTGATAAGGAAAAAACTGCTTTTATTTCACCAGATGGACTGTACGAATTTAATGTAATGAGTTTTGGCTTAACAAATGCGCCTCGAACATTTCAAAACATGGCAGATAAAGTCTTTGCAGATCTAAAGAATTACTTATACAGTGAAGTCCATTTATTATGCAATATAGGCATATTGCAAGTGAAATGGTGTGAGCACTTTACCATTGGAATATAGGCAACCCACTATACACTGCTAAGCACTCTTGCCCCTGCATTAATGAATGTCGAAACATACCTGTTAATTTCGAAATTAACAATCGTTTAGCCTTCTGTTTGGAAATGCAAGGTGGGCACTTCGAACATTTGTTATACTTATAATACTCGTAATTGCTTGCTGTTGATCCTATTTGTTTCATTTTCAATATTAAATAATCTTTTTTGAACTGAGAACATGTTTTATTTTGAGGTTAAACTTTCATGTGTTGCTGATTTCGGTTAGATCATAGATGGTTAGATAAAAAAAACTAGCTAACTGTATAATGGGTTGCCTATATTCCAATGGTAAAGTGCGTACACCAATTAACTTGCAACATGCCTATATTGCATAATAAATGGACTTCACTGTATACATGGATGACATTATAATCTTTTCTAAAACATTTGAAGAACATTTGATTCGTTTACAACATGCTTTCGAAAAATTACGGTATCATAAATTGTCATTAAAACCTACCAAATGCAGTTATGCACAAACGGAATTAACTATTCTCGGTCATACAGTAAATGCAGAAGGCATTTTGCCAGATAGTACCAAAATAGCAGCTATAACGAAATTTCCCATACCAACAACACCTAAAAAAGTACAATCATTCCTAGGAATGTGTAATTATTATAGAAAACATATAGAAAATTATGCCAGAATAGCTAAACCATTATATGATGTTACTAAACCCTCCGTTAAATTTACCTGGGAAGAAATTCAACAAAACGCATTTGATACACTCAAGGATAAATTAACTTCTGCACCAATCCTACACCATTTTAATCCTGAGGCCGAAACAGAATTACGAATAGACGCAAGCCGTGAAGGCCTGGGATCGATACTACTTCAAAAATTTAATAACGAATTTTTTCCAATCGCATTCATTTCGAGAAGCCTGACCAAAGCTGAAAAAAATTATTCTATTTCCGAATTAGAGGCACTTACAGCTATTTGGAGTTTAACTTACCTACGACCTTATGTCTATGGTAAACATATTACCATCGTTACAGACCATCATGCACTTTGTTGGTTACGGAGCGCCAAAGGTATGAGCGGACGTCTCATACGCTGGTCCATACGACTTCAAGACTTCGATTATACAATTAAACACAAACGTGGAGTTTTGAATAAGGATGTTGACGCTTTGTCTCGTAATCCTTGTCAATTTGCTACTGAATTTGACGATATTCAAGCAGATTATGTTCCAACTTTTGTCACAATACCAGACGATATCGGTAATCTACAACGTCAAGATAACAAGTTAAATAAACTTTTCACAGCATTACAAAATATAAATGATACAACATTAACAATTAGTGAACGTAGACGAGCTAAATCCTTTACATTAATTAATAATGTCCTCTACAAGAAAAATCCTACTTCAGAAGGTTCTCAGTATCTTTTGTTAGTACCAAATTCTCTTAAATTCGAAATTTTATATAATAATCATGATGCTCCAATGGCAGGACATTTAGGCATTTCTAAAACATACCATAAAATAAAAATGAATTATTATTGGGATGGTCTTTTAAAAGACGTAAAGAAATATGTCTCGGGATGTCAATCGTGTCAAGCAAGAAAAGGAAGTACTCAAAAGCCACCTGGTCAATTACAACCGATTTCTATTGGAATACCATTTGAAAAAATTGGAATTGATCTGGTAGGTCCACTCCGTAAAAGTCAAAGAGGAAAAACAACAATAGTTGTAGCTACGGATTACGCAACACGTTATTGTGAAACAAGAGCCTTACCAAGCGGCAAAAGTGAACCAGTAGCACAGTTTCTATTAGAACAAATTATTTGCAGACATGGAAGTCCAAAATATATAATTTCAGATCGCGGAAAAGTATTTCAATCCCAACTAGTAACTGAATTGCTAAGAATTATGGGTATTGACAGCAGATTCACAACTGCTTATCATCCTGCTTGTAACGGGTTGGTTGAACGGACCAATCATACAATTGTGGATATGCTTAGTGTTTACACAAACACACAACAAACTGATTGGGATCATCATCTAGTCCATGTTACATGGGCCTATAATGTATCTCGCCAGGAGACAACTAAATTATCCCCATTCATGTTAGTTTATGGTAGACAACCAAGATTACCAACGGATGTTCAATTAAATATACCTGTTGAATCTAACAATGTTATAGAATCACGCGACCGTGCAATATTCGCCAGAAATTTAGCAGTTCAAAATATTAGAAGTCAACAAGATAAAGATAAAAGTCGTTATGACTCAAAACACAGATTAACTAATTTTGAAATTAACCAGAAAGTGAAAGTCTTTACACCTGTACGAAAGGTGGGTAAAAGTGAAAAACTTTTATTACGATGGTTTGGACCATATTACATTGTAAAACAATTATCTGAAGTTGATTATTTAATTAAAAAAGGTAAAGCATCAAATGCTAAACAAGAAGTTGTTCATATTTCAAGAATTTTACCTTATAACGACGGCTGGTTTCCTCCAGCAGAAGATGATACGTCCTCTAACAGTGACAATACAGATGATTCGATTAATGACAATAATCCGAATGGACCCTCGGATGAATTAGAGGAGAGCTTGAATTTTGAATAAGCTCTAAAAAATAAAAATGTGATTAATACAATGCAATGTATCAAGTAATTTATTAGAAGAAAAAAAATATATAATGTCATTAGCCTCAAAGAGAGAAAATTTTAGTTATCACGTGTCTGTTAGCTTCTCTAGTGATAACGGGCCACTTTATTCCAAGTTATACTAATAAATGATTATATGACATCCTAATAATGTCATGAACAAAGGTTAGCTTCGCCGGACTCAGGAAATTAGTTCTCACTTAACTGAAAATATTTTTTTTTCACTTACTTTAGAATTAAAAGGGCCTTTCCTGCAGCATTAATTTTAGAGAAATGGATTTTTCTCGGTATATAAGTTCTGTCAAATTGATTATAGAGGCATAATCAAGTTTTTGGCAAAGAGGTTGTCCGAAATCCTATATAGGTAAGTAATACTTCCGTTTTTGATAACATATGTCAGAGACATTGTTAGACCCCTGTTTTCGCCGGGAAGTATACTTCAATTTTTTGAGACACCTAGTCTTTTGTTTACTTTGTTAAAATTACTGTCCTCCAGTATTGGAAAGTTTTCTGGGGCGCCACAAGAAAATTAAGAAGTGATTTTAAGAATTTAAAGCAAGAGGAAATCTAACGACATTTGAGTTTATTTAAAGTCGCGCATATGTGAATTAGGGGTAAATGAGAAGCTGAAACTTCCTACTTGAAAGGAATGTTTAAGTCGTTAGATAGCTAACCACCTTTTTAATCCAAATAAACAAAAAAGAAGAAGAAAAATTTGATTACTTAATTAATACGTTTTTTAAAAAAAATGCAACTTAATTTAAAAGAATAATTTTGTAAGCTAAAGTAAAATACTGATAACTTGGAACGTGGATAGACATAAAAAATGTTACGTATCTTAATTATATTCAGTGCAAGGTTAAGATTAGAAAAAAACAATGCTTAACTGACAACAAATTCAATGCCAAAGCGCTTCCAGACCTTGTGCACTACCGCACCTGCAAGAAATATTACTGATAAAAATAGTTATTCATATCTTACTGACAGGAAATGAATTGAAACATCAAGGTTAAGATGCTCATCTCTACTGGTAGAATATCGTGAAGGTTAAATCCTCTTTAGAAATAAAATCCATGCTAATCAAAAAATATAGCAATTATCTAGAACATATAGCAAGGAATTGTCTACCAAAATTTTAACAATTTTAATTGTTACAGAACGCACGTTGTAGCGGAATACAATGTAACACAATTTAATTTCAACCCTGGATTACACTACGAAAAAATTGGACAAATTCAAGTATTTAACAATGAAGCGACCATTGTTGTTTTTGTTAACATGAAAAATTATCATAATAAAATTAATTATTTACGAACCTACTTCAATAAAATTACAAATATCTGTTCTCATGAACGTAGGCGGGAAGAAAAATGGTTTAATACCACATCGATGCTAGATAACGTTCGAATATGCGATAATTTTGTTCAAACAGCCAATACTGGTATTTCAAGAATTCAATTTGATCAAACCAATTTAGAGGAATTGGTAGGATTCGCTGAAGAAAGAACAAAACGAAGTCCCTTTGATGGGGGTGGATCACTTTTAAAAATGCTATTTGGCACACTAGACAGTAGTGATGGTGACTTTTACAATCAAAAAATTTTAGAATTTGAAGAACAAGGGAAAAGTTTGGTTAAACTAATAAGCGAACAAACTTTTTTAACAAAATCAGCACTTTCTACCCTCAATACAACTGCAACTGATTTATACTTTAATCAAAAATTATTGGCCAAAAATCTTCAACGTATAGAAAATCAGATTTATAATCAAACTAGATCAATACACTTTTTTGATATCAAAAGTATGTTGAATGAACACATCCAATTATTTTATTTATTATTTCATGAACACGAGTTCGAAGTCAAAACTTTACTTGAAGCAGTCATGTTCGCTTCACAAGGAACATTACACCCTGCAATTTTACCTCCCCAGAAATTTATAAATGAACTTCAAGAAATGTCACATTTATTACCAAAAAATTTAGAATTCCCCGTTGCTCCTCTCTTACGAAACGCCCATATCTTACAAAAATTAATCAAGTTAACAGTTTATTTTCAAAAATCCAACCTAGTCTATACAATAAAAATTCCCTTATCAAATAGAGTTCAGTGTGAATTGTTTAAACTCTCTGCGTTACCAGTTCACCTATCTGACAATAAATACATTTTTATTCAACCTTCTTCAAAATATATGGCAATAACCCTCGAAAGACATCAATTTTTTACATTATCAAGCGAAGATTTTAATGATTGCAAAAAATTTGGAACACAGAAATATCTTTGTGAACAAAAACAACCATTACTACTATCCTCTCAAAGTGAAATTTGCGAAATTTTGTTATTTAAAGGATCCAAACAAATACCAAACACATGCGATCAACGTGTTACTGAAATATCTCAATCAATTTGGTCTCAAATGTCAGTAAAAAATGGCTGGATATTTATAATACCTGATTATGAAATTATAACAATCGTTTGTAGCGACTCTTTTTCTAAAGACATAACGTTAAAAGGAATCGGTGAAATTACATTATCCTCACGGTGTTCAGGTTATACAAAAAATGCAGTTTTATTACCGCATAATGACATAGTAAGCAAGGAGCTTAGGCTAGAATATGTTCCACCAATTAATTTGGATTTGACCTACTCTGTTTTTAAAAATTTTCAAAACGTTTTACCACAGATGAATCTCAGCTCAAATTATCGCTCCATACCCAAAAATTTGGATGATCTAAGCAGGCTAAGTAATAGATTTGACGAGATAAATGAGTTAGCAACAAAAATTATTAACGACAAATCAGTAAACTCCAGTGCAAGAAGTTTTTCAAACATGCAATATTTCCTGTTCAGTCTAATTATTTTGACAATTCCCTACATCTCCTTAAGAATTTTAAGAAAGTACTTAAAAGTTAGACAAACAAGACGAGACCGTGTACATTTGGAAGAATTGGCTAGAAATTTTGAAATGATGGATATTAAAAGGGAAAAACCTATTCAAAATGCCCCTGAATTACGCAAACATAGTTCATTGTAACAAAATATAACATTGTACAAAGCGTTTCTGAATTTTAGCTACCAGATTAATTACTTAATTATTAATTAACTTTAACTTTAAAAGTTTTTTTTTATATATAAGAGTACCTATAAAAGTATAACCCTCCTGTTTACACTAAAAGAATAACTTTTTATCGATTAGTTTTTACCCTTGGGAAACTTCTGACCCAGAGAAAAAATAATTTTCTTCAAGTCATAATTTTCCTACAGAGTGTGTTAACTAGTCAACATATTAGCTAGCTATAGTATAAGATTCATATAAAGGAAAACTTGCATAAGAATTACGGTGCTGTTATAAGATATACGTTCCAAAACTTTCGTATGTTCTTTTTGGAACTTTAAAAATTTACTTTGCTTTGTACTATTAGGATAACTGTCTTTATTTTAATATAAATATCTACTTACCATAATTATTAAGCTTAGGAGAACACTTGCTACGCACAGGCTTCAAGTAGCTTCATCGGCACATGTGCACAAAACTGCACTTTGTTGAAATTTCATTGAAGGTCGTGCGCTAAAGCAAGATCCATACGGTTTAATGGCATAAAAATATTCAAACCTTCCTTTACAGTCAACACTAAATTTCTTATTTGTTTTAAGTTTTTTTATTTTTTTTTATTAACTTTTGCTTATCCTGAAAACTAAGAAAAAGGCTGTACGAGAAAAAATGCAAACTGGTATTTTTCACAAAAATATATTGTCACACAAAAACTATAACCTACATATTCTACATACAAAAAAAAAAGAAAAAAACAATTACAAAAAGCACTCAGCTCCCCTCGGGACCGAGATGCGACAAAATCTCCTCCAGTATATCATCAGATACTACTGGAGGAGAACTCGGCCCCGCTGCGGGAGAAAAAGGCGACAATTCGGAAGGCTCCAGAGCTGCTGCGGGCGGTGCCACATGGAGGTCCAGTGACAGGTCCTCCGATGGTGTATCGGCATCGGGGTACGGGTAAAAAAGGTCAAGCCTCGTAAACCCGGCCCCCATGTCATACACATTCACCGTCACGAAATCCTCCGGCACGTTAATTCCATATAGCTGGAAGCTGCCGCGCCCTCCAACGATGTAGATCCTGCCGGGCCCCAGCTCGGTTTGGACCCCCGATATAATAATGGTCAGGGGGTAACCCTCCCTGACCACTACTTCTTGGAGCCTGAACCCCTCGAAAATTTCTGAAAAAATTAAAAACAAAGGGTAGATACATCTCAACAAATTAAATGAAAATCCTTTTCAAAATTGTATAAGTACTTACGAACTGCTGGGAGCAGGCTAGGGTCGATTGGTGACGCCGTGTGGGTCAACACTTGAACCGCCTCAAAATTCATGGTGATTTGGTTTGTTTATAAAGGGTAGAACAATTGTAAACAAATGACTCCTCCCGGGAAGACCAATTTGTTTTATAGGATAAATGTGCAAATTCAGCAAAAGATAAAAAATCCCTCTTACGCCTGCGAAATAAGCAGTACCTTTTTCTCAATTTTCAGTAATTATTTAACTCATAATGACAAATTTGAGTACCTTAATGGATAGTGAAACGAATCTTTAAGTTTTGAATATTATAGCCAATTTTCAAATTACATTCAGTTTGGAAAATGTTTAAGTTTACTTACCTTTTCAAATATTTAAAAATATTCATAATGTACACCATGCCACCTATATAACACTTAATGAACTTATGTTTTAGCATATATAATGGAACTTAGAATTAACAGTGTACTACACTTACTTACGTTTACGCCCCCTGTTGGCACATGTTGAGCTATTACTAGCTTATCACTATCACTATAGAAGATACCGCGTCGGCTAATCATATACATGGTGCCCAACAATAGTAATGTACAGTATGTGTATGCAATATACAATATTATAACTTAGAATTTGAACTATATACCACAGCACCTACTTGTAACAAATATATTTTATGTATAACCATTTACTCTGCACAATTAATATTTGTATTTATATATTATATTGGCATATATCTCTTAAACCTGTATTATTATAATAACCTACTGAACTTATTGTAGCATATTCCATATCTATTTAGAACTATTGTTTGTATCCATTCATGGTGAGTGTTACGGATATGATTCAATCACTTCATGACGTAAAATTGCTCCTTTCGCGATCATAAATTCTCGCTTAATTAAGAGGGGGAGAAATGTCATGAAGTATTTGAAATACGTATTAAAGTAAAAAGAATGATTATTGTAATTATTTAAGTAAAACACATAAATTCAAGGTTTGTTCAACATATTCTTGTTACATCTAAGTATAGATTATTCTCGGACACAATTGTGCAATTCTGTTGACTTAACTCATCAAGGTTTCTTATGAAATCTGGTGCTCCACGTGTATTCATGGTCATATTCCTTATTTGGACATGCAAATTAGTATAAAAGCACAAGATATTTCCATTCAAGTCAGTGTGTTCAAACCAGAAGTCTAGAAAACACTCCATCAACTAGTACTCCAAGCCAGGCCTGGCAAGGGTTCAAGCCTTACCCGAAGATCGAAGACTACAAACAAGACTTCAACCAACCATGGTCCAATTGGTGCTTCTAGTTATTCTTATGTAAGCTCACCTTGATGGTGCATTTATTCATTATTGTAACTTTGACTTAAATATAATTATATAAATTGAATGATGTGTTTAAATCCAGACTAGTCACAATTTACAACGTGACAGTATTTCACCGTCGAAATATTTCAAAGCAGTCTATGGTGATAGTAACCTTTTTCCGAAATTTTCTAAAAAAACATTTTGGTTGGGTTGATTATAGACACTCTCGGGGTGGCCAGTAAATAAAACTGTTTAGAGCCTTGTGTAATATAGACAACACTTTAAAAAATATTCGACTGCAAGTTGATCTTGAAATACTGAATCTGTGACCCAAATAAGTAAATAATAAATTCAACCTTAATTTCATTAGAGTTAGAACTATTTCTTGAAACTTTGTTAAACTGTTTGTATGGGTAACTTTTAAATGTGGCTCTACTAATTCATATACAGCCTTTAAAACATTAAAAGAGAGGCCTGTATAAAAATTACACTTTGCTTCATTTCGTTCAAAATAGTTCATGTCCAATTTATACCATGATAGCTGCTCCCGAAGTTGATAAATTTCCCAGTTTGCATTTTGTAAAGCAACATTTAAATCAGCTTCAGCATTACTTTCTACCAACTCATCACCAACCCCTGAACCAGAAGTACTACTTAACTGACTAAATTATCATTTACACTACAAGCATCCACTACATTTTCGCAAACAGTGTTAGTAGTATCAACAACTTCCTTATCAAGCATGCTTGCTGAAGTGCCTTCAAGTGAAACTTCTGATTCACAGATCTTCAACATAATTATCAAAAAGCCTAAGTAGTTACATAAGTTTTACCACCTATCATACCTACCTGCTGTTAATTCTACAACCGCTATGTAAAAGAGTTTAATATTTAAGTGTATGAAGCTATACATGCAAACATTCATAGTATATCTTACTATCTCTGCTTTTCTACGTTTTCTTCTAGCGTATCGTTCTAAATTGCCCACTGGTCTTTTATAACCGATATTTTGTGAGAGAATCCAGTCTGGGTTATCTTTGTTGCTGGCTTACCTACGAACAAACAAGACTTTAAAATTTGTAATTAGGATATTTTACAATTACTGTTATTAATTTATTATATACCTGTTACAAAATGTTTAGAACATATCATTTGATATTTCAATTTGAGTTCTGACAAGTGATCTCTTTTTACAGCCAAAATCCATTTCTCTCGTCTCTCCTTTTCTCTGGGATCGATGCGTTTATGGTTGTCATACAATGATGGGAAACGAAAACAAGACACCTTGTCTCTTACAGCATTACTGCCACAATTTACAACCGCACAGAAATTGGGCATTTCTAAAAAAGATATTGTTACCTGCAACGTTAGTTAAATGAATGAATTGCGATTTCAATGTGGTTTTATTTATACCTTGTTATAGTTGCAACAGAAACAACAGGTACTACGACAGTCTATCCTACAATTCTCTACTCGTCCACAGATATCAATATTATCCTAAAATATCCTAAATCACTTCACCATTGACAAAACCACTGCTTTACACTTCAAACGTATATGAACCACATATGAACTAAACAGACCGCTTTACCTACAAGCAACTTGACCTTGGTTCGTGAGGTTAGGTTAGTCACGTGATGCACGCGATGTATTGGCTAACAATTTTTTTTAGTAAATTTTATCGAACTTTTTTTTATAATACCTTTTAGTAACTATAATAAGGACCTCCTACAAATATAAATGCCAAAAGGGCCATGACGGTCAAATCCGTCACGCGCTCATAGTAATAAAATTATAGCTTGATGCTGATGACGGTTTTAAACGTCATGTCATTAACTCCATAATTGATGAAGTTTGTGTTGATTTACAAATAAAACACCAATTGCAGATAATCATATTTTAATTAAAAATAAAAAACAAAGATAATTATTACAATGTGTACCTATGTACCAAAAACTTAAAAAATTCAATTATTGAAACAAAATGATTACGTCATGTCTTTGTGAAAATTTACAAAACATTCCCCTATACATAAATATGGTCTAGTTTCACATGCTGGACAGTGATACGTTGTTATTGTTGCCAAAAAAACAACAACTCCGTGTAGGTAAACACAATAAAGAAATTTATTATTGATAATAATATAAAAAGAAAAACGGTTATTACAAAGTTAAATTACAACCTGCGCAAAACCCAAGAACAAAAGTGAAAAGTAACAAGTGCAGTATTTCTACAGTAACATCAATGTTGCCAGTTTTATAAATCAAAAATTACCATACAATATTTTGTACAAGGTTAACAACACTTCCTCTCAAAATATTTCATATTAAAACCCTTCAATTACCCCTAGCATACATCTAAGTTTTTCAAACTTCACTCGTGGTAAAGTCTTTGTAAAAATATCCGCCACTTGATTGTCTCCACTAATGTGTACAAATTTGATTTCACCGGCACTATATTTCGGGGTTCTTGATTAATTTCAAAGCACTTTGATTGTCTATAAAAAGAGTTGGGGTACAAGGCTTACCCGTTATCTCCAGAAATAATTGCTTTAGCCAAACCATTTCTTTCACACCTTCACTGGCTGCTAGGTATTCGGCCTCCATCGTTGACAGCACTACATATGCTTGCTTTCTATTGTACCAGGAGATCGCACCCTCTTGGTTAATACAAGCAACTCCGCTTCTTGAACGTCTCATTTCTGGATCTCCTGCATAATCGGCATCACTAAATGCTTCAAACACAGAGTTTTCGTTACCACTCCGATACAAGATACCGAAACGTGATGTTCCCTTTAAGGAACGAAAAATTCTTTTGACTGCTTTCCAATTTTTGATCTTCGGGCTGTCCAAAGTTTCAGATACCAGGCTAACAGCATAAGAAATCTCAGGCCTCGTAGCTACTGCCAGGTACATGAGGCTCCCAACTGCCTCACGATACGGGACTCCATCGGCTGGTGAGTCATCTTCTTCACCTACAGTACCTGCTTCCGAAGGTGTTGGCACAGGGTTCGACTCATTCATCTGAACCGTTCCAGAATTTTTTGAGTGTAGACCTTTTGATCTATGAAAAAGGAACCACATTTTAATTTTGAAATCTGCATTCCTACAAAATAATTTGTTAAACTAATTGTAATGTCAAAATGTTTTTCAAGATCAGTTATAAAACAGTTTATATCACCAATATTTGTCCCCACAACAAGTCGATCGTCCACATACAAAGCCACAAGTAAGTTTGAGAAAGTGGTTGTTTTTACAAATAAACATGGATCAGTCACACTCTGTAAAAACTGTAAATTACACATGAAATCAACAAAACGTTGGTTCCAACACCTCGGAGCCTATTTTAAACCATACAAACTCCGATTTAATTGACATACACGACCACTTCCATCATCGAAACCGTTAGGTTGTTTCATGTACACATCCTCTTCCAGTATTCCATGTAAGAAAGCTGTTTTTACATCAAATTGCTTTAGTTGCATCTTCTTTGCTGACACAACAATCAGCATAACTCTAATGGTATCAAAACGTACTACTGGACTAAACGTTTCACTGTAATCAACCCCAACCTTCTGTGCAAAACCTCTTGCAACCAGTCTAGCTTTATATCGCTCAATAGAGCCGTTAGGTTGATATTTAATTTTAAACACCCATCGGTTTTGGATTAATCTTTGACTGGGCGGTAATTCCACAAGATCCCACGTATCATTTTGAGCCAATGAAACCAATTCATCATTCATAGCCTGCAACCACCATTCAGCTTCATTTGTCTTCATTGCAGCCGCATATGAATCAGGAATATTACTCGTATGTTCAGCCAAATATACATAATCACGTAAATAATATGGTTTCTTAATTACACGTTTTCCATCACCTCTTGTTCTTTCTTGGGATGTCTTTGGAACAACTTCATTCTGAACAGCTTCTTCTGAATTCTCAACAACTTCCTCTGAATTCTGAGCAGCTTCCTCTGAATTCTGAACAGCTTCCTCTCAATTCTGAACAGCTTCCTCTGAATTCTGAACGGCTTCCTCTAAAACAACAAGTTGCACCTTACTTTCATCTACATTTTTAACGGAAACTTCACGCACAGTTAACTTTATTTTTTCCTTCAGAGGTTGTTCTTCTTTAAAAATGACGTCTCGACTTCGAACAGCTTTGTTTTCTGCCTCGATCCAAATCCGGTACCAGTCTTTTTCACCGCAGTAGCCCACAAATTTGCCTGAAACGCTCTTTCTGTCCCACTTTTGACGTTTTTCTTTTGGAACATGCACAAAGCAATCTGTACCAAATATTTTAAGATGATCTAAATTTATAATATCTCTTCCAAACCACAATTCAGCGGGGGTCTTGTTTTCAACAGACGTGGCTCCCGTTCGATTTATAGTGTACGCCACTGTGTTGACAGCCTCCGCCCACAGCTTTAACGGCAAGTCTTTCGCGTAAATCATCGAACGCGCACTCCACTAAAGTTCTGTTTTCGCGCTCCGAAACACCGTTTTGTTCGTGAGTATACGGCATAATCACCCGAAAACTGATACCATTCGATTCCAAAATTTTTCTCATGCTCGAGTTATCGAACTCTTTTCCTCCGTCACTTAAAAACTCCTGTATTTTATGTCCAACAGTTTTTGTTTCATTTATAACTACTTTTAAACATTCCGCTACTTCCGATTTTGCTTTAATAAAGAACACACGCCGATATTTTGTAAAATCGTCTTTAAAACACACAAAATATCTGGCTCCTCCAAGTGATCTTGCATCGGGCCACAAACATCAGCATGAATTAATGCACCAGGAGTCGTTGGCATGTTTGTTCTCACGCCGAAACTTTTACGTTGATGTTTCCCGAACACACATCCGTCACAAACTACTCTTCAACTTGTACATTAATACCACTTCGATTTAAGATTCGTTGGACTTGCTTCTTGTTTTGATGGCATAAACGTTCGTGCCACAACTGCAATTTCTCGGTTTTTGATGCAACCAACCCTTCCACGGAATTCTTTGGAACACACACACGCATGGCTAGACTGTACAAACCTTTGAATGTCCTTTTACCAACCAAACGTACTACACCATCCTTCTTAAATGTGAATGACGTAACCTCTAATTTTGCTTGGCCATGTTACAGCCATGTGACTGGAAATATAAAATGGTTTTATAAGAAGAATGGCCAAGACTGAAAATAATATAACATGCATGTAGCTTTACACATTCATTCTAATTTTTTTAACGGAGGATTTTCGCATGAGAACGTAACTAGCATATCAATAATTATTATGTCAACGTTTAATAAGAAAAATAATGAAAAATTAGACCTGAAAACCAATATGTTCTTCTAAGGCAACCTCATAAAATACTTCACAAAATCGTTTTTCCATTGATTCAAGAAATTGATAAAAATCAGTATGTGGCATATTCAAATTTCCAAAAGTATCGTTATTTGCATTTTGGTATGCTCTGAGATGGGAATATATGGAACTTTCATTTAAATCATTGGAACTATGTGCATACTGGATGCACACCTCACAACTGTGCTGGGCTAAACACTTTTTAATAAAATATCCAGCAATATACACAAAAGCATTATCTTCTGTCTCATCTTTTAAAGTGGTATAGTCTTGTGTTGCAACATTTAATGGTGTTGGAACTTTAGATTTTATAAATAATACTTGATGCTGCGTTAAAGCATCTGGAGTTATTTCCGCTAAAACTTCGTCAAGCTCTTCAAGACAGTTTGCTCCTTCTGAATGTTCAAAATAATTCAAAGCAAACAATTTTTTAAATACCCTCGAAAATTGAATAGGGGTTGGGTTTCTACATGTTCCACCCAAACTCCGGATCTTCCCAAAATAATTTTCAACGCAATCCTGGTTTAAGCGCCTGGTTAATATTTTATGGACTCCTTTGCTCTTCAATCACTCCCACATGCACAAAAATGATGATATGGTTAATTGCCACCCATAAATAAATCTCATTCTTTTTGTGAAACTTTTTCCAGATTTACTTTTAATTTCCAAATTTGTAAAGAGCTGTAGCATATCATTTAAAAATGTCATTTGCTTTTTAGTTCCCATGAATGCCCTATTAAAATCTTTAACACCTGAAAATCGCCAAGAATTTAAAATATCAAAAAGTTTGTCCATTTGCTCGATGAAGAAGGCAGTTGCCGTTGCAGAAGCAGGTAGTTTTTTAAAAGTGATGTAAGTATTTAATGCTACAGAAACGGATGTACTAAATACCTGAGCTGCCAACTTTACCTTCATTTTCTTAAAGTTATTTGGATATATATGATCGTTGGTAAGACGTGGTGCCAGCCTAAATTTGTGAGTCTTATCTTCCTCGTAAAGTGTTTCAAGATATTTTTTACTGGTAATTCCTTGATTGTAGTGGAATTCATAATTGAAAAAATTGTTCCTTGTCGACTTCAATAGATGTGGAGTGTCGAACATACAAAATATTTTAATGTTTTCTACAATGAAGTAAGGTTTCTCTGTTGTTACGTTTAAGTCTTGGTATAGTTTATAAAAATTGGATCCTTGATCTGATATCGTTGCCAAAACGTGTAATCCAATGTTCTTCAACCTCAGAATACATTCAAAAATTATGTTTTTTAGGTCGATGGAAGGACATGATGAACCTACAAAGAAATATGCAACAGATTGTTTCCAATTAGCATTTATACCTCGGGCCATTAGGACTAATGCTTCGGTGGCTACTACGAAACTTTTCTTGTTATAGGACTGATGAAATCCTACAATTTCATCATGGCTAACGTTATAAAATAAATGACTTTTCAAGGACATTTCGTCCATACACAAAACACAATCTTTTGCATCATCCTTTAAAAGATCAACTTTAAGTTTTAAAGCAGAAAATACAAAATCGTTAAAGCCTTGACTTATTTCCCACTTTTTAGTTATTCGAAATAATGTGGACTTTGAAGGTAGTCTAAATGTTTTTGCAAGAAATTTGTATACTTTAGGGCCCAAGAAGTATACAGTCAAAGCAAATTGTTTATATTCTTGACTGTACCGGGAACCTTGTGGTAAATTTTTCATCAATTCCATTTGTGCTATAACAAAATTGGAAAAATGCGGACTATAATTTTCGGCAAGAAAACTGCCAACATTATCAATGGTAATTTTAGGCTGTGTGGGTGATTTTGCAAGCCTTCGATTCAGACGTTTGACTTTATTTCGCAACACTACTTTTCTTGGGGAATTATACGAAAAAGTTGAAGGTGTCTGCACGGCTGCGTCTGTGTCTGCAATGAATAATACTGTAAATAACATTTGCACACAGAACATAATATACTATAAGCTATGCGTAAAAACTGCACAATTTATTACGGATATTAGTCCTGTTATGTTTATTTACTTACTCATTATGCTCATCAGCTATGTTGGGTACATCATTTACTCTTGATGTTGTTGGACTGGAATAGTGTACATCGTTTATGCTTGATGTGGTTGGACTGGAATAGTGTACAGCGTTTATGCTTGATGTTGTTGGACTGGAATAGTGTACATCGTTTATGCTTGATGTTGTTGGACTGTAATAGTGTACATCACTTGAACTTGTTGTCGGACCTGAACACTGTGCAGTCACACCTAAAATTCAAATTAACATCTAATTTTAAAACTGTAATTTTTGTTTTAATTTTATTTTTGCTCTTTGTATAGAATTTGTTTTTATTTGTGCTTAATAAAATTTATATTATTATTATTACGTTATTTGTTAATGTTTAGTTTTATTAGAAAGCAGTGTGTAGGTACCTATTTATTTCTTTAATTACTTAGACTTACCTATTCTAAATATTGTTGGTACGGCATACTTTTTAAGGCGATTTTTCTGCTTGAGAACATATTTTCTGCAAAATGCAACCCACACAATCTTAGACGATTATAACGTTCTTCCACAGTATAATGGTGAAATTGTGGTTTGTTGACATTTTCTGTCCATTGTAAACATCTATAAGAGTATATTATCATTTCTGATGTAGTATGAGGGAAAGCAAATTACTTACTTATTTAATCCTTCGTGTTTTACTGCATTATTGCAGCGTCGAAGAATAGTAAATTATTTTAAAAAATATGACTTACCTGGTTTCTTCCTTAGGAAATCTAAAATAACTAACACATGGGTTACAAGTAGAATTACTGTAGCACCAGGGTGCACAACATTGCTGTGAACGTTTTATCGACATTTTATGAATTCACGAGTAAACTTTTTCAAGTATTTGAATTACTGCCAAAATGCGGCAAATCGAGACTATCCTGATTTGAATTTAAAAACAACCGCGTGTGATCACGTGACCACGAAACCTGCGCAGACCCCAATCTGTCGCCACGCGTCGATCATGCGCCGAACCACAAAATAAGCAGAGTGAACCTACTGATTCGTTAAGCGATATACTGTGGTTCTGTACACACAAAAGCTTCACCCGACGGTTTTCACGCTTGTTTTAAATTTCCCGCGGCTTCGGCTTTCCTTGAACAGTTTCTTGCTAGATGGCCCCCTTTGTGACACTTAAAACATTTAATAAATTTCCGCTGTTCCCTTGATTTCTTGTCGAATTTTTTATCCTTTGCCATCAAGGCCGAATCACTACTTTTTCTTTCTGGCAGTTGCATTTCAATTAAACGCAGTCTTTCCGTTAACTTATTTATTGTTCTTTCAGACAACGGCACCGATTCCCATACACCCTTGAACTCAAAATAGTCTGACGGCAACGTTGACATTATCCGATTCATCAGGAGTAAATCAGGCAGTTCGGTCTTCACAAGTTTTTTTAACTCATCATTGAGCTCACTAAAATTTCTTTGCAAACGCGCAACATACGACGCAATGTCTTCTGAGAGATCTTTTTCACAACTAAAAAACTTTTCCATGAGCCTATCACACGCTGCCCTGAGCTTTGTTCATAAACAGACAATAACTTCAACCAAATTTCATTTGCTGAGAAACAAGTTGCTGTCAAGTCTACGTTCGCGTCATTCATGCTACTTACTAGTATTAATTGCGCCAAAGCGTCGCCCTTTTTATATGATTTTAATTCTACCTCATATAATCGTTTGACTGCTTCTGTCGGTTGTACATCAGCTGGTGCCTCAGGTGCTACTTTATCACCAACCACGAGGTCTAGAACTTCCTGGTGTCGAAGTAGCAACTCTACTTGTCTTCGCCATCGACTCCAATTGCTTGTGCCCTCAAGCTTCTCAATCTGCGTCTTGAAATCCATTTATAATAATAATAAATTTATTTAGCATGTTTTGCTATACAAACTTTAAAAAAATTAACTATGTACATTACTTCTAACTATTCTAATTCTAAATATATTGCCTTTAAGAGGACTCAGTACATGCAAACTGAAGTAGGGTGGGGAAGGATGTGAGGTAGATATTGCGTGCATGATTTTGGAGAAACGGCTCAATAAATTTCAATTTTCTTTGAGTATTTAGATTGGCCTGATTATATTCTAGGATTGTATAGTGGTAGAATTTTTCTCTTCTTCTCTGATTACTTGTTATTGTGACATAAAAAAACACCAAATTCATCTTAATTTTTAAACGTTTCTGCCTAATAAGTTAAAAAAGTAGCACCATATAATCCTTCATACATCTTATTGACACCTAAGTTCAAAATTTTAACACAATTGAACGATTAATAACTAAATAATTACGCACGTCCGAAAGTACTACAATTTAATAATTTATTTGCTGAAACGTGCTGCCGCCTATGATAGTAGACAAGGGTAGAGCACGCAAACCTGTTTTAAAGTTTGTGTGTTTCGTTCTAATGGCAATTGAACTCAGTCCGGTGAGTTGCTTGTAATATAGCGATACGCAAACGTAATTACGGATTTTTTGGAATTTTTTATATTTTATCTACTTACCACGATCAACTGCCATGGAGGCAGCTTTTAAAAAAAATCCGAAACCGGAAGCGGAAGTTAGACATGTTTTTTTGGTATCATTTTTTTCAGAAGCGGAATTTTCAAAATCTGAGTAGGGGATATGAAAGAAGACCACAATTCAAGGGAAACAGTTTTTTACCGGACTCTCTAACTTCAAAATGGCGGTCGCTATGAATTTTTCAAAATTTTGACTTTAACGCCCCATAACTCAAAAACCAGTTATCGGATCAGATTCCGCAACAACTTGTTTGAAAGCCCTTTGGCTGTACTACACCAAGAACAAAAATTATTCACTAAATCCAAAAATGGTCGCTACGGCGCTCTTCCAAAAATTTTGAAATTTTTGAAAAATTATTACAAAAAAACTGGTCTAAGGATTTTGTTTAAATTTTCTATACTTATGCAGCTTGGTATTAGCTACATTTTTGTTTTTTGATGAACGCCAGAATTTCACTGTGGCGCCCTCTACGAGGTTTTGAAAATCGGATATTGATGCTCCTATAGCGCCTTTATTAGTCAAAATAGGAAAAAAGTTTAAATATAAAAGTTATTCAGTAAATAATTCAGGATTTTTCTAAATGTATATCACGTATACAGGGCGTTTGCTTTCCACAGTACAATACGCAACTTTGTTATTTTAAATGAAACACCCTGTATATTATTATATAATTGAACGCAAAATTTAATTGTCTATCACATAGTATAAGTTATTCATATACCGAGTGTTAACCACCAAACCTGGCCATAGTACTTACGCATGTTTCACAAACAATATATGAGTTGCCTTGAAATATTTTTGTTTGTTATCATTTTGAGGGCTTCATTTTTGACTATTTCCAGAATAAAAGGTTTGAAGATGAACACCCTTTCTTCAATTGAATATAGTTCATGTTTATAACACAAATTACAGCACGACTTATAACGCAATTTCATTAAAAAAAATAAGCTGGCAACATGACGTTAAACAAAAATATTTCAAGGCAATTCATATTTTTTTGAAACATGCATAGAATTGCATACTGCATAGGTCCTATGGCCAGGTTTGGTGGTTAACACTCGGTATGTAAAATAATGTACGGTTGATGTGAAATTCGTGAATTTTGAATATTTAGGCTGGACTCTGACAGAAACGAATCATGCGCGTCGGTCGGTAGCGATCGTCCGGCTTCGCCAGCTGTGATTACAACAGATACACACGTGTCTTCTTCTGTATATTTCGAACCCGCATAGTTTCGTTTTGCAAGCTACGCATTCAAATGATTTTCAATGCTGCCTCGCGAACTACTGTTGAATACCAAAAACGAAATGTTTATTTTGAGTATGGGAAAGTCCAGGGGAGGTTTGCACCTCCACTTTTTATATTTTAGGCTTTGCTAAAAGCATTAGTTTGTATAATTTAATATATGAAAGCCTTATTGGAGATGGAGACAGCAGCTGTTACGCGAGCATCTTGAAACTGGATCCTTATAGAGCCTATTTCTTGAAAGTTATGCCTCTAAGAGACCCTCCATATGTGGTGCGCAAAGTGCCAAAAAACTAAGCATTATGCAAATATACTTTCAAAATAATAATCTATTCAAAGTATAAAATATGAAATTTTGTTTTCATGTTCGATCAGCGTTCACAGTAATTTTTATTTCGGAATTTTCTCAATACAAATTTTTTTTATACTAAAAGAAATTGTTAGTCGTAACAGCACTACAACCTTTTTCCTTCAATTTCTACATACACACATTTTCAAATTTAAATTGAGTACCGAATCCCGCCAAATGTGCGCTGACGAGAACTGACCAGATTTATGGCCACGCCTCCAAGCGCGTCACTTTCTACCTCACCCTTCACGTTTGCCCCGCCAAGAAACTCCAGAGACCGCAAGGAGTCCTCTTAATTGTAATTTAAAGTTATTTAGGTTTTTACTATTTTTAACTTCATTTGGTAATTCATTATATTTTAACAATGCTCTAAAAAATACGGAATTTTGATGTTTTTTATACTTTTTATGCTGCATTACAAAATTTTTCTTGTTTCTGGTATCATACTCATGAATTTCATCAAATGTTTGAACGAGGAAGAACCCTACTTGTGTTAAATTCTTAGGTGTCAGCATTGACCCTCAATTAAAATGGAACTACCATCTAAATGATATTGCTTCCAAATTTTCGAAACAAATATATTTATTACGCCACCTTAAAGTAAACGTGAACCCTACAGCAGCTCGTATGGCTTATTTTGCCTTTTGTCATAGTACGATTTCTTATGCGATTTTAAACTGGGGCCACGCTACCTCAACAAATCGATTATTTGCTTTGCAACAAAGAGCCATACGTGTATTAGATGGTCTGAATTATAGGGATGACTGTCGGAAATCATTTACAAAATTGCTCCCCTCGCAGTATATATTGTTGTGATATTGACTCGGGACTTGTACGAGTTCCTATGCTAAATTAATATAAAGGTTGATAGCTACCTTAAGCTTACGTTTAATAAATTTGTCAAATTTTATTTTAATTTTTCTTTTCAATAAATCGGTTATGTTCATAATAAATATTATTTCGGTTTCTGAAGGCTCTTATCTCAGGATATTTGGTTCTTTGTTTGTATTTGTCTTGGTATCAGCTGTGGTTCGTTTCTATCTTTCAAAATTTGGGCCATATTTGGTTCCGATATGCTTTCGTTTGGTCGACTAAAAGTAAATGTTTATTAATGTCATAAAATTATGTAATTATGTAAAAATGGGTTTAGTATTTAAGATAATTCTTTGTCTGAATGAATTTAGCTATTTGTGAAAGGCTATGTTTTTATTTTAAGTTTTTTATTTATAAAATTTGTTATCGAAGCATCTTACAATACTCGGATAAACGTTGGTTTGTTCAATAGGTTGTCCCAGTATTCGTGTGGGTTGTAGCTATCTTCTTAGTTAGAAACGGTTTATCTTCATGTTTCTTTTATATGGAAAATGATTTTCTTAAAAAAATCGTTTATCTAAAAATTTAAGGTTTGAGGTTATGTTATCAAAATTTATAAATTATTAATTTTGGACTTTGGAGAAGTTTTTGGTGAAAAGCAAAGAACTTAAAGTGTGTAGAAAATGGTGAGGAATCTGAAAATTGATATGAGTTGAGTGAAAAAGTTTTCCTTAATAAGGAAAATTAACAAATTTGAAAAGTTTTGCAAATGGTATTGAAAACATAGCAAATGATATATCATTTAAAAGGGAAAATTTTAAGGAATCGGAAAATGTGCTTAGTTTCGAGAAATCTTGCAGTATAAAGGTCAGAAAGGCATTTAAAATTATTATATTATAAAAACAATTGATGTTCTAATGTTTCTACAGTAAAAATGTTTGTTACCATGGTTAAAAACAAACTTGTTGACAAAGGTGATAAATAGGCCTGACAAAACAAAAAGGACTCACTCAGCTATAACTTGTTGAAAGAGCGTGTCGTTTCCTGGAGTCGAGAAAATTACAAAGTTGGAGTTTATTTGTGTTGTGACAAGCATTGAAGCAGCCATTGTTGTTTAGAAAGTGTCGTTTGGTATCGATATCGATTTAAGAGTGGATTTGTCGGCGCAGGTTCTTGAAATACGAAGAAGCGCGGGAAGTTTGTAATTCGTCGTTCATGGTCATCCTTTTAAGATAAGTTTTTTTTTTTGTATTTAAATTTAATTTTGAGCCTAGGGAAGATAGGGTGTTTAATTGTTGGTTTTTTTTTTTTTAATTTAATTTCTTTTTGTGTGTCAGTAAATATTAATTTCTTTGTGTGTAAATAAATTTCAATTTTGTTTGTGTGTTGCTTAAAATTTTGTCATTTCATTTTTTTGTTGTTTATCGTATGAAAGTTTTTTGTTGTGTTTATGCTAAATAGTGGACCCACAGAAGATACTTGTCAGAGCAGGACAAGGTATCGAAGGAGCCCGAGATAAGAGTTCTTTTTTTTTGTTTATTTTTCTTGTAGATCTAACTCGTACAGGCAAAGTTGATCAATATTTACAGCATATTTTTTTTTTATTAGCACCGCTAAGAGCAGAGAGTTAGGATACAGAGTAATATATACCTGCTTAATGCACTTAAAAGAAAACGCAAATAGATAGACCCTCAATCAAAACATCCATAATCACCATACACGCTTGGGCTCTAATATTCGGGTCGATTTTGCACGACTCTCCTGTAGTAGAATTGGTACTAGTTACTATGGTCCCACCATTTTTAATGTGCTGCCGAAGGCAATAAGAGACCTACCTCTACAAGCCTTCGGCAAAGCGTTAAAAAATATCCTCTTAACAAAGGCTTACTATAATATGAACGAATTTCTGAAAGAAAAATTTTAAATAATTGTAATGTTAATTGTAAACGATTGTGTATTTTGACTTGTGAAATTGTGAACAAATTTCTGAAAGAAAAATTTTAAAAAATTGTAATGTTATTTGTAAACGATTGTGTATTTTGACTTGTGTAAAACTGTTTTCGTTGGAGGCACCAATAAATTATCTTATCTTATCTTATCTTATTATACCTAGGTATTTAAAAGACTGAACCATATCTATTTCCTCATTTTCAATTTTTATAGTAAAACCTTCCAATTTCCATTGTGTCTTTTGTTTTTCCTTTACCAGCCATATTGCTTTGGTTTTATCCGTATTAAGCTTTAATTTCTTTCGTTGTAGCCATTCATTTACATTAATTAAGTCTTCATTAATTTTCATTTCAGTTTCTCTTGCAGTGGTGCCTGTTATGTATAGAATAATATCATTTGCAAAAAGGTGAAATTTACAGTGCTTTATTATCTTTTCTACGTCATTTATATATAATATAAATAGTAGTGGTCCTAGGATGCTTCCTTGCGGCACTCCATAGTTCACATCTAGATCCTCTGACTGTACTTCCCCACATCTTACATTTTGTTTCCTGTTCAACAAGTAATTTTCAAACCAGCGCAAAACTGTACCGGTTATTCCATAGTATTTTAATTTACCTATCAACCTCTCCCTGTCAATTGTCTCAACGGCTCGTTAAAAATCCAGAAATATTATAACCGTGACCAATTCCTTATCTCTACTATCCATCCAATTTAATAAATACTGTAATGCGGCTTCACAACTATAGTTTTGTCTAAAACCTGACTGAAACTTGGTAAGAATGTTATTATCTACTATAAACTCTAATATTTGCATATATACTACCCTTTCCAGTATCTTTGCCATCGCTGGAGGTGTATTTATTGGCCGAAATTGTTCAGCTTTTTGAGTATGTGGTACTTTCCTCAAAGGTATTATAGTCGTTCTCTTAAGTCTTTCCGGTACTATTCCTATTTCCATTGAACTGTTAATTATGTTTATTACGGGATCTGCCACTTCATCATATGCCATTTTAATAACCTCTATTGTCACTTCATCTGGGCTTCCTTTTCTTAGGTAGTGTAAAAATTACTTTTCTTAGTTCTTCCTTATTTATCAATTTAAATTCTTCAAATTTTGTATTTCTATTTTCAATTCCCATCATATCAGTCACTATTGGTATGCTTTGTATAATTTCTTTAATACTATCAATAAAATAGTTGTTGAATTTTTGTACGATTTCAGTAACATCTCTACAAGGAACACCATTGAATTCTATTTGGTTATACGGTTCCGCTTGTTTACTGGATACTACAGCATTCAGCGTTTTCCACATTAACTTCGAATCATGTTTATTTTGATCTACTGCTTGTTCAAAGTATTCATTTTTAGTTTTTCTGAGCTCATCTACTACTGTATTTCTATGTATTTTATATTCTTCCCAGTCTTCTGCTCTTTTTGTAAAAGTAAATCTTCTATACATGTGTTCTCGTTTTTTTATTTTATCTAACAAATCCTTCGTAAACCATGGTTTAGACTTTCCTCTTATATTTATACTGACTTTTAGCATCACAGTGTTTATTATACTCAGCATATTATTATGAAATATATTATATCTACAGTCTAAATCGTTTAATCTATAATTATATTGCATACGACCTATTAAACTCTTATAATTTTCTACATCTGTTATTTTTCAACGATAGCTACACATACTGCTATTGTCATTGCAGTCACTACTAACACCTATTCTAATTAATAAATGATTATTAAATACTGGTTGTTTCAGCACTTTACAACTTAATGCACTATGATTACTTATTACTAAATCTATGAGCGATGCCTGTCCTTGGTGTGACATATGAGTAGGTTCTACGACGTGTTGCTTGAGTCCATAATTATTCATACATTGTTTTAACCTATTTGAATATGTGCAGCTCTTAAACATATTTATATTAAAATCTCCAGCTATAATAACATTCTGCTTCTGTATAACTAAGAAATGATCACACATATTTTCAAAAAATTCTAAAAAACTTGTTTCTGAGGCACTAGGCGAACGATACAGACATCCTATAATATAAATTTTTTCACCTATATGTACCTTAACAAATATTCACCAGTAATTCATTTGCTCCACATACTCTCTAACAATACAGTAACTTACATCACTTCTTACATAAAGTTGCACACCCCCTGTTGAACGGTTGGTAGAATCTAGTCTTACAGTATTATACCCACTTATTGCAATTTCAAAATTTTCTATGTTTTCTGTCAAATGTGTTTCAGTAAAACATACTATTGCTGGTCTCTTATCATTTATAAAATGCTCGTATTCATCAAAATGAGCCGTTATACTTTGTGCATTTTGTACATATATATGTCGCACCCACTTCGTGAAATGATCCAGTTCATGAACTGGATATCCAGTTCATGATAATGAATGAAATTAAAATTACAGGATCAGGTCTCAGTTCATGAACTGGATGTCCAGTTCATGAACTGGATCATTTCACGAAGTGGGTGCGACATATATACTCTTCCTTCACATTGTTGTTTTTTAGTTGCTATTTAGTACAACTGTCTTCATACTGATACTTGTTCCTCTCTTGATTTATCTTCTTTTTCAATACACTGCAATTTATATCATATGCTCCATGGTTTTCATCAAGCTGTAAATTTAGTTTTTCATTGACCATACTACAATTTATACATTTTACATTTGTACTGTCACAATCTTTCATTAAATGTTCATTACCGCACTTCCCACATGCTTGTCTATTTTTACATTGCTCTGCTTTATGATAGTAGCCACAACAGTTATAGCACCTCATAATAGTCACATTGTCATACACTGGACACATTAACCATCCAATACGTAATTTTCCTTCTTTTATCATTTTTGCATGTGTATTTGTGTTAGTTTCTATTATTGTTGTATATCCATTCTTTCCTTTGTATATAGCTTTCACTTCTATTTCTGTCAATTCTTGGACTATGTGCCCATTTTGTTTAATTATACAATTCTTTAGTTCCTCTTCATTTATTTTGTCTTCTAATCCTACTACTTTAATTCTAGGATTCTTTTTATTTATTATAGTTACATGATACTGCTTTCCCATTTTAACTTGCACTTCATTCTTCAACGTTTCAACTTCATTCTTGCTCTGACAGATTATTCCAATTTTACCTTTACTTATACTTTTTATGCTTTTCACTCCAATGTTTAATTCTGTTGGATTAACTTTGCTTTTAACTTCCTCTGCCATTTTCTTTGAATCTTGGTTCTTCTCACTTTTATTATTAGAAGTTCCTCCTTATTGCTATGTTTTACACTATCTGCATAACTAATTTGTTCATTCTTTTTCTTTTCTAATTCACTTACTTGCACAGTTTCCTTCAGATTCTTTAGTTCGTTCTTCAATTTCTCAATTTCACTACTTTGTTTTTGTATAAGAATATACATTTTCACAGTTATTTCATAAACGTGCTTGATTTCAATGTTTGGCATATCCATTTCTATTTGTTTTATGTCACTTCCATCTACATAGTTTTTTATTTCTGTAGTTTCTTTAACCTCACTTTTTTCCGCGCATTGTTTACAAACATATTTGTCTTTCATTTCCCGTTTTTCGTATTTTGTAAATTCATCTTTTGATAAACCACTACATTTTCTATGTATCCTCTCTTGACATTTTCCATTACACTTAATTGAGCATTCATTTCCCTTAATTTTTTGGGAGCAACACGGACACACCACCGCATCCGGCGCCATTTATCCTAGTTTCAACACTTTATTCAGATCACTCAACACAAGAAAACGCAACGAAAGTCTATACACGACTGCGTGGATAACCTGTTTTTTTTTAATATACTACACGTGTTCTCAACTACAGTTCTATGCGACCTGGGCACATAACCTATTGTTGATAAAAAACAACAACTCCGTGTAGGTAAACACAATAAAGAAATTTATTATTAATAATAATATAAAAAGAAAAACGGTTATTACAAAGTTAAATTACAACCTGCGCAAAACCCAAGAACAAAAGTGAAAAGTAACAAGTGCAGTTTTTCTACAGCAACATCAATGTTGCCAGTTTTATAAATCAAAAATTATCATACAATATTTTGTACAAGGTTAACAACAGTTGTTTCTCGTCTTTTTTTGTCTTTTTTGGAACACCAGGTACACCTTCTGGAAATAATTCTTCCGTTAGCTCCCAGAGGGTTTTTCATTGGATTATGGGTTTTATCTCTGGGATTTATTGGTGTAGCCGGTTTCACAGGAACCAATTACACTAATTCTAAAGTCATATAACGCCATTTTGGATCTCGTTTGTTTTTTAAATAACAAATAGGCACTGAGAAGTAGCATTTGTAGAACGTGGATTCCCAGCTTTTTGTACCAGCGCGGCGGAGACATTTCCTTTTCGCATGGATAGTAGGATAGTAGCTGATCCTTCCTATCTACCCCTCCCATATACTGGTTATACTCATAAATCGGTCTAGGTTTTTTTTCATTGCCGAATTTGTTTTGATACGTGACCATTTCATTAGAAAACTCCGTTGAAATATACTCAACTTCTCTGTTGTCACTCCACTTTCCCACCAAAACTCCATCATCGCTAATTCTAGCAATTTGTTCCCCTTTTTTTAATTTTTGGTTTTTTACCTCAACTGGATTGTTTTTCCTATCCATCATCAATGTACCAGTACAATTTGTTTGACGATTCAATAATTTAATGGCGAGGTTATGGCTATTGTAGTAGTTGTCCATGTATAACGAATGGCCGACATCAAGACGATTCTCCATGGAATGAAGGACCACTTTTGTTGCATGACCCTTGCCACTAAAGTCATCCAGCTGTCCAGTATATACAGCAAATCGCACAATAGTCCCATCAGGCTCCGTTAGCATGTACAACTTAATCCCGTACTTGTGCCTTTTGTTTTTAATGTATTGACGAAAGGACAGTCTTCCCCGCCATAAGACCATCGACTCGTCAAGGGACAGATTTTGGCCTGGGTAATAAATATCCTGATTTTTTTTGTATTAAAATACTCAATTAGAGGTCTTATTGTGAAAAGCCGATCACGGATCTGTTCACCCCCTCTGAAATTACAAACAAAATGAAGACATCTGTAATAATAAAATGTTGTCTTACAATAGATGCTTTCAAATAAAAGGAATAGGAAACAAACCCACCTCATGATTAACAACAACCTATTTCTGCTCATTGATGATGAAAAACGGAATGCTGAATAGTCTGGAAGTTTTCCGGTAGTCTTGAAGCCGATTGATGGTTATGTTTCCCATATGTAACAAAATAACCATAAATACGCGTAATTCATCCGCGGTAACATCGTGCCATCGAGTAATCCGCGATAATGTAGTTAGTTTTGGCGAAAGAAAAACTTCTTCAGCTTCTATTCGTTTCTCGAACGACCAGTTCATAAAATGTTTCATCAACAAGCATGTTGAAGAAATCGATGGGCCTTTGGCCTGTAAAGAAAAGTATTGTGTACAATTATAATCGCAACGAAATTAATTTCTTGTCAGATTACTGATGAAATGGAAAACTGAATAATGATTTACCATCGGGTACTGCGAGAAACTCCCTTCGTTTGGTGAAATTTTTTTTTTCATGGTAGAGGCATTTTCTGACCATTGAGGAAGTTGGGACACCAGTGGTTGTGCGGGGGTTGGTCCAACACGTGGTAACTGTTGTTGCTCGTCTTCACTTTCTGTATTGGAATGACTATTTTCATCTTTCTTAGTAGGTTCAACATCACCTTCGTCTGAAGAGCTACCGCTGTCTACCACATAATCGTCCCCCGAGTCCTCGAATGGTTCATCAAAATTATCCTCATCTGACTCATATACAGGGTGGATGACAAAATCCGCCCCGAGCTATACAGCTTTTAATTGAGATCGGATTGTTACGGTCGACATGGCAATCGAAATGGGTCATTAAATACTAAGTTTTGATGTAGTTAGAACATTTTCAGGGCCTACTAGATTTTAGCTGCGATAGTCAACTTTTCATTTTTAAATGGGCGCCTATGTATATTTTTTGTAATTCTGAATAAGCGTTTTTTTCCGAGTTCAACGATGTATAATAAGTCACCTTACCATCACCAAAAAGTAGTAAAAAAAATTGTTTAAAATTACTCTCGTGACTACCAATTTCGCAATGCGTTTTCAATAGTAGGCTTTGACTAACAAAATATTGACAACTGTCAAGCAATTTTCTAATGAAATTTTAATATAAACTCTCAGTACCAGTACGTTTACTGTGATATAGTGAGCTCTTAAATTAAAATTAGTTAGGACGAAAATGTTTAATGAAGAAGTAGACACGTTGCAAGTATATTTTGAAAACCAAAAAAATTCTGCTGTTGTCCTACAAGCTTATAGGGAACGTTACCCTGACTGGCAGCATTTTTCAAGTTTAGTTTGTTGGAGACGAATCTGGCAACGTGGTTCTTTTAATAAAAATAAGAATTTGAACCCCTGTGACTTTTTTTATGGGGTTACTTAAAAGATAAAGTCTACAGAACACCACCAAATTCTTTGGAAATTTTAATCAATCGCATTTCAAACGCATGTCGCGATATTCCTCCAAACATGTTACTTAATGCTGCAATGGGTGTTAGGGGAAGAGCTACAGTATGCATAGACAATAATGGAGGCCCATTTGAGTATTTAAGAAATTAAATTTAGTAGTTTAATTTTAAAATGTTAATGTGTTTATTGTTTTTCTATATCTTTTTTTTGTAATTTAATATAACATGTTCTTGTTCTTGTTCTTGTCGTATGAAACATGTTTTTCTTGTGTATTTTGAAGTTAAGCATTAACTACGAAATATTCTGTACTACTTCAAGGTCCAGTGCTAAAGGTTTCGTCAAGTAGTTAACGTTAGCAGTTGTCAATATTTTGTTAGTCAAAGCCTACTATTGAAAACGAATTGCGAAATTGGTAGTCACGAGAGTAATTTTAAACAATTTTTTTTACTACTTTTTGGTGATGGTAAGGTGACTTATTATACATCGTTGAACTCGGAAAAAAACGATTATTCAGAATTACAAAAAATATACATACGCGCCCATTTAAAAATGAAAAGTTGACTATCGCAGCTAAAATCTAGTAGGCCCTGAAAATGTTCTAACTACATCAAAACGTAGTATTTAATGACCCATTTCGATTGCCATGTCGACCGTAACAATCCGATCTCAATTAAAAGCTGTATAGCTCGGGGCGGATTTTGTCATCCACCCTGTATATAACAGACTTTCCAACTCTTTTTCAGATAACGGGGTTCGATCATATCGTCTCGTAGCTGTTCTTGCTCTTTTAGGGTTGGAAGGCCCTGCTTCATTATCCGCCATTACTAAATCCACCGAATTTTTTTTGCCGTACTGAACCCTATACACTATGCTCACGCATCCACAACCACCTCTGTCCAGTGCTGAGCTCAGAATGCTTGGTAGTGTTGCCAGACGCACAAAAATTAAATCCGTAGTTTATCTGTAAACTATCCGTAGAATCCGGCCAAAAATCCGTAAATTAAAATATTCGACTTTCATGCACAAATTGATTATTTTTAAACAATAGGTGTAGCATAATAAAGAAAACTGATTTAGGTCGTGTTTGGGAGCAATGAAATGGTAAATAATTTATATTATATATTTAAATATGCCGCAAATATACATACATATATTTAAAATATTGCAACGTAAAGAAATTAATACAACGATAATAAACACATTGAACGGTTTAAAAGTTATACTAATTAATTAGTACCTATCTATTCATATTGCTAAGTTTAGCCACCACTTTATCCTCAACAGTAAAATTATAGCAGTCCTGCTCCCCCATGTACTACTTTGAACGTAATAAACCTACGAGCCCAGTCGCATATGAATTGGACCAAAAACATTTGCAACACAATTTAATTTTTTTGAATTAAAATTTATTTAAACAGAGACAATTATGCTTATTTGGTACTTTGTGGTTATAACAATTCATTAACAATATTTAATACTAATATCAACTACAATAATTATAAAATAAACAAAAAGAAAAAGTTATATCTGGCGCATATTAATTGGACCAAAGATTTTTGAACAATATTAGTTAAGTTACCACTGCGTACAGTCACCTTTTCGTTTCAAAACGGCATAAATAAAGACGTCCAACTCCTTGTGAAGACATGCATCCCCATATCATCACAGATGCCGGAAACTTTACTTTTCTTTTGAGGCAATCCTTGTGATATTCCTCCCTTGGCGTTCGAATAATTCTACTTCGTGAATCGCCAACACATACCTCGAACTTAGATTCGTCACTCCAGATAATGGAGTCCCATTGATGTTGAACCCAGTTTTGATGCTCCTTTGCCCATAAATATCGGTTTCGCTTTTGTTTTTGTGTGAGAAGTGGTTTCTCCTTCGCCTATTTTGAAATAATGAGTTTGTATCTTTTTTATGTTTGTAAAAACTTACCTTGTAGAATCCATATCCCATTTTTTTCATTCTTCTCAAACAGGTATCTTTCGAAATTGGCCTGCCAATCGCATCTGCCCATTTACAGCTAATTCTCGGGAAGAAACTCGACGATCTTGTTTAATAAGTGTCCGGAGAGCACGCTCATCTCTTTTGGTAATATTTGAAGCACGTCCAGTTCTAACTTTTGTTTGTATATTTCCGGTCTTTTTAAATTGCGAAATTATGTATCTTACTGTTCCTTGAGCAATACTTAAATTTTTTGCAATTTGATGCCCAGAAAGTCCATTTTTATGGGCAGAAACGATAGAATTTCGCATATCGTTAGATAATGACTTTCCGCGAACCATTTTAACTTAAACCACTCTAATAATGCTATCATTTGTTTTTCAAGACATACATGATAATATATTTGCCAAAAGAAATATTATGATATTTTTGCTAGGTAAATTAATATTTATTGGGTTATGGTCCAATTAATATGCGCCAAACATTACTTCTCCTTTTTGTGTATTTTATAATTATTATAGTTGATATAAGTATTAGATATTGTTGATTATTTGTTAAAGCCATATAGCATCAAATAAGCTAACTTGCGTCGGTTGAAATTGTTAAAATTACATAAATTTTAATTCAAAAAAATTAAATTGTGTTGCAAATTTTTTTTGGTCCAATTCATATGCGACTGGGCTCGTATAATGGTGTCTGTGCCAAGACGATTTCTTACTTTTGTTTTCATAAATTAATTTGAGAGAAAATTCTTTCACATGTAGCACTTGAATGTGGAAGTGACAGCAAAGTTAGCATGAAATTGGACAATAATGGAAAAGCAGAATTGAGATCACCCATTTGTGATTCTTTTAATGGAAAAGCAGAACTGAGATCACCCATTTGTGATTCTTTAACATTTACCCAAAAATTTTCCACATTTTTATCTTCTGTTGAGTATTCGTTTTTATTTCGCAAACGGCGATACTCGATGTCTAAACTTTGTAAGTCAACTTCCTTTACAATATTAGGAAATTGTAATGCTAGGGGTACAATACTTTCATATTTTTTGGTTATTATAGCTTCAGGTTCTAAGTAGTCCAAAAGCTTAAATCTTTTATCGTTAAAATCAAACCTTCTAAATATTTGGTATAACGCTTCTATATAAAAATCTACACAACGTAATTTAAAATTCTGAATTTCCTGTGAAGTCAATTGTTGATTTCTTAATAGCTCGGCAGTTACACTAGCTCCAAAATACATATGATCTACATTCTTAAAGAGTCTTGGATTCATATATCCTATTCTTCTACTGATTTGGACATAATATTGTCAAGAATATAACAATCCATAATAGTGCGACATACCTCTTCTACTGATGATCTAATTTTGTGAATTTTGGGTTGTTGTGCTTGCATCATTTTATTAAGGTTAACAAAGAGGGGTAGTGCAAACTGTAGAAAATATAAATACAATTTAATCATGGAATCATTAAACTTATTATGAAGTTCCTTACATTTTTCTGTCATATCATTTTGATTATCAAATGCAGCATTGGTAAAATATAATTTTAGAGCATTGTATTGTTCTAAAACTCTATCTACTACATGCTGCAGCGATAGCCAACGTGTTTGACGTGCATAAAGAATTTTATGAGGTTTTACATTGACAAAATGCTGAAACTCTTTTAGATCTGTAATTCGTTTATAACTGCTTTTAAAATAATTATAAATATCTCTGACAAAATTCTCTATTTCTTCGGGAAGTTTTTGGCATGCATACGAAGCGCAATTATGAAAAGAGTGACATACAGTGCTTCCCGAAAGTAACGGATAAATTCAATAAAATCGTTGAGAAAAATATTTCAAATATATGCTCGGATACGTCGATTTTTATTTTTAAATTATCATTTAGAGATGTAATTTTCAACTCCCCACCCCCCAATCCCCAATCGCTGTCAACTCCAACTTTAAAAATTCAAATAGCAAAGAACCCTTTCTGATACCTCATCTGATAGCTTTCTTTATGCTGAATATGAACAACACATTTTGAGGCCCCTCTTCAAAGAGCCGTAGCTCCGTTAGAAAGCTTTGCCGGACCCCTGTTCATGAGAACTTTTCTTCATATTTTTGGATGTAGAATCATCTCCCGAAGTTACGGAACGTTGTTTCCGGACACCCTGTATCTAATTATGTAAGCTCAGGTTGGCCGCAATCCATTACTGATAAAACTATATTACCCTATTTTCATAGGAGAGACGAAATCACGGAGATAGATGGTATTTTACTCTGGGGTTATCGTGTAATAAAATTGTACCCAAGACTTTACAGTCTGTAATTTTAAAAGAATTGCATGTAGCGCATTCAGGAATAGTAAAAACAAAATCAGTGGCAAGATCTTATGTATGGTGGCCAGCACTAAATAACGATATTGAAAATTTGTGTAGGGCTTGTGAAAAATGTCAAAGATTGAGAGTCAATCCCCCCAAAAATTCAACCGAATTATGGCCGCTGGCGGGCGTTTGGGAAAAATATTTTTTAGTCCTAATAGACTCGTACACCAAATGGCTAGAAGTGTTTCGAGTTCCCTCTATTACTTCGGCTCAAACAATAAAAATCCTTAGAGATGTATTTTATAGATTTGGACTGCCAAAATTATTGGTTACAGATAACGGTACACAATTAGTTTCTAATGAGTTTGAATGTTTTTTAAACGTAATGGCATAGAGCACATCACTACTCCACCATACTATCCTATGTGCAATGGGGCAGCAGAAAACTCCGTAAAAACAGTAAAAAATTATTTATTAAAAGAAATTTCTAAATTTGATACCATTGACATTGATAGAGCCCTAAGCGTTTTTTTAGAACAGACCATTAAGAACTAGGTTAGATCTTATTCGTCCGGAAGGTTTGAAATATGAACCACAGGTTATGGAGGACAGCATCAAAATAAACATCGAAAATAGCAGAATACGACAAAAGAGAAATTTTAGAGGTCGGTCTAGGCGGGCATTTAGAGTGGGTGAGTTGGTATTAGTCAGAGACTATAGAAGTGAACATTACAGTTGGATTCTCTGGTACAAGAACTGATACAAAGGAAGTTTCAGATAACATGGTATCCTCCAAGACTAGTTCTGTTTCTTCCTGTTAGATCAGCTCTTCCATTATTGGCAATCCTCCCTCCGCCAGTCCTGGAGCACCTGTTATAACAACAGTGCCAAGCGCATTTATCAATTCTGTCTCAAACTCCGTCGGACACTTAGTATCTGTCGGACCTCCTCCTGTTCCTCGAGCATGGGCAATTTGCATCCGAGCTTTTTTCTTTGCGACACTTTGCCGGTCGGCAAATGTCTTAAACAAATTAAAAAAATTCATACTCTGGAAATGAAAATGAAACCATTAGTTAAATTACGTACCTCATTCCATTGCTCCTTAGTTTTTTGGGGGCTACTGCCGCAGGAATTCAACAGCCCAACTAACTGATTCCATGCCTCTTCAATGGCATTGGGGTTAGTTGGATCATTTTTATTTGTTCTAAAGACCACATTACTCTTTAGCATTTTCACATAAAGTGATTGCTGTACGGTTGTGACCTTCGCAGAACGCTTGCGTTTATTGTTTTCACCGATCGCAGACATTTCAAAAAATTTAACTTAACCCTTATTCAAACTGGTGCTGAAAATAAATGTCAAATGCATTCTCCCGCGATGCCACTGGATGACACTACTATCGAAATGTTGTACTATTCTAGATAAAAATATTCGTTATTTCGTTAGGTTGTTGTTCGAACCGACCGTAAACGATTTCGTTGAGGGGCGCGTACAGAATTTGGTTTCCAACAAAAATCGTTCAACTTCGGTCAACGATTTCGTTAGTAACGAAAATCGTTCACGTAACGAAGTTGTTACGGTACATTCCCTTATTTTGTACACGCAAACAATAAATGCTGACGGCTGTCTCAATGGAGATTGGGGTGGGTTATTAATTCGCGATATAAGGGCGGAACGATAACTTACACAGGGAGTGTTAAAAAGGGCGCCACCTATTTTTCTGATGGTCCTAAGACCTTGAAGGTAAAAACAGGAAAAGCCTCGGAGGTGTGTAATCGCAGGTCTCGAGATAAACAGTCGGACTGCACCTGTTGACATACTAACGTACCTGTAACAGACAAGCAACTAGGGAGGGTTCGGGAGGAGGTCATTAAGTTACTCTTCAATCAAAATACGTTACTTTTAAACTATTTAGCTTTTAATTAATGACTTGCAATAAGAAAAGGTGTAACATAACATATTTACACATAATCTCCCTCAATCATGAGGAGAGATGACACAAACATATTTATACAGCACCTATAAATTACACAAATAATATCACACATATGTACATGAAATATGTATTAATAATTTGCGATAAACAAACAAATCGATTCGGCCCAGAGCGCACAAACTCGAGATCTTATTTACGATAAGCTCTAGATTCTCGGGGTTGCCGCCCTGTACAGTAAAGACAGTTATAAGCTAGACTACAATTTGTACTTATTATAGAAGCAAAACTTCGGAACACAAAAGTAGCGTCTGCTACTTTATTTAAGTAGACGGGATTCTTTACGTTAATTTACCAGACATAAAAGTCTTTACAATGAGAATGACCCAAAAGGGGATGATGACTTTACTTTAGTCTCAAGCTTTACGTTACTTCACAAGTGGGATCAATTGTTCAAAGCATAAACGTTAATTTTCAGTACCTGTTCGGTGATGAGGTCGTCAGACGGTTTATCTCTTTGCACTTTAAGATTACACAATCAGAGGCCTTTCACTTTCAACACATTTTACTGGCGGTACGGGATGGGGTCCTTCACGGTGCTAGAGAGGTGGTCCTTGACGACGGGTACCGGTGCGGTGACTGAGGGGTCGTTACGGGAACTTCTTGGCGGGTTGGAGAACTTCTCTCCTTGATCGAGGATATTCACTTGACTTGAACGGGACACATTCTCGTATGATATAACTTATCGACATTACAACCGAAACAACGATAGGATCTGATAGTTCACTTAAAGACAATCGGTAAACGGAACGTTAGCAGTATCAGATTATTCTTTAGCTCCAATCGTAACGGGAGATGAAGCAGAGCTTCATTTTCTTAACAAACAGTAATTTTTCGAGACGATAAGCGGTACTAGTTCATTCTTTAGGTCCGGACGTGACGGGATATCAAGAACGACTTAGGCTCTCTTCCGGGAGCAGAGCATGCGTGACTTGCATTTTAGCGGGGAATTGGTTTGAAAAGCGGGCAGCCGATTGGCTGACTGGTTTACAAGGGGTGTATACTCGTGGCTTGAGGCCAGGGGTAACTTGATCTTCTGTTGATCAATAAAGGTACAGACAAAAATCCTGGAAATGAAAAGCGTATTTCAGCATTCCCTCACGTTTAAATGGCAAGTGGGAAGGCCATCATGCGATCATCGAGCGCAATGAAAGGGGTAGCCTGTTAACATGGACTAAGCCACATTCTTACAGGGTGACGTGTTGCACTGGCCCCAAGGGATATAACAAAGTAGGATACTGAATAGGGCTGTTAATCTTATTTTTTATAGACGCTGACTCACGTTCGCTGCGCCTGATTCCGATCGGAGTCAATTTGTATTTTGTGCGTAAGCCGGGTGCGCTTGGCTCCGAACGGAGTCAACAGTCTGCTTTACTTACATATGCGGATTACAAGGTCAGCACTAAGTGAGCTCTCATCAATTTGGTATGCGCGTGTAGCCAGGCATCAAATCAAACAAATTTTTTTTTTGCTAGGCGGATGACGCGAATGACTCCGTTATAAGCCAAAAATCAAATATTTTCAAAAAGTTAAAAATCCGTAGAATATTGAAGCAAATCCGTGCATCGGTAGGAGAGTGTCAAAATCCGTAAATCTCCGGATATATCCGTCGCTCTAGCAACGTTGATGCTTGGTAAAACTTGTCTATGCATATAACGGTTGTTACCGTCAAGCGCACATAGGTTCCAACGCGCATGATGGTATTAACCGTCCATAGCAGTGAATGTGTTAATGCCGAAACGATTTTTTTAAATGATTTTTAAACTATGGTCAAATAACATAGGAGTTCAGAATAAAATTATAATTTATTTAAGATGCTACAAACACAATTTTAAGACTGAATACATTTATAAGTGAATCCTATAAAGTAAACTATTATCTAAACCAAACCCAGACGACTGTGTCATCTCCTTCTCAGGTTGCACATACACATTTAATTATATTAATATAACTATCGATTATATCAGCTACTTTGCTAATTTTATTAATTAAATTGCACTTACATATTTGATCATGTTATAATAAACCGTCGAAGATCATATCATCTCCTTTTCAGGTTTCACATAGTACTTTAATTTTATTAATATAACTCGCGGGTGGCAGAGCAGGGTATCAGATAAACCAAAAAACGAGCTGTACGTGAAGTATGTCGCACACAGCTGAAAGTAGTTGCAGGGAATACACTTATTTAACGCGTTCGGACTAGCTTATCGGTAGATAGGTACTACATATATACAACACTAGTGGCAAAAATACACTGACGGCTGAGATGGAATGTGCCCTATTAAAGTAATATCGACGTGACCAAATTGATACGTCACACGAGACTGCTAACTAGTAGCAACAAAAATTCGTTTCCGGATTTAAAAAGTCGCCGTAATCGCTCTATAACATTTTAGGAATTTAATAACAATAATGTCGATAACTTATTCATCAAAAAAAAATTCCAACACTCTCTGTGAGTATTTTTTCCTCTAGCCCGAATAGTGACTCCCGGCAAATGAGTTACTAAGTTTTGTGATCTTGTTATAACATTTTGTGGTGGCTTAAATTTATGCCACTTAGTTCCATCTTTGCCCAAACACCAAGGCCCAGCGCCAATTTCCACATTTTCGTTATCAGATAAATCTTCGTCAGTATCTGATTCTTGATCTCGAGTTTCATATTCATCAATATTGTTACGAAGTTACCTTATCAAAATGATTAATACAAAGTCAATGTTATTGCGAAATACTAGTTTAATATTATAGTGCACTTAATGCTGTAATTTCTTCAATGTTAAGTAAACTAGGTTTGTTTATCTTGTTAATGGTCCACGTGTACTCCGACTTTTCATGTCTATGTTTGGCCATGCAATACCTTATTTAGAGGCCATAAATGTAAATAGACATACAGTACTGAAGACTAATCATAACAAGTCTCATCTGCGACCTAATAATCTTCGTGTACCCGGAGTCATGTGCATATTGAGGTCACAAGAATTAATATATAAGCATGATGACTTCCAGTTCGGTTTAGTGAGTTTTCAATAAGCGACTAGACTCTTCAAACCAGCTCTAATACCAAGTTTAGTTGGTTAAGCCCTTTTGGGCCCAAACTGCATCAGCATACTCAACTCAACTTCAACAACAAGGACCTAACCGGGGTCCTACTCTACTCAGAAGACTACAGTACACCCTTTCAACCAACCATGATTCACCTGGCAATACTAGCGGTTATTATGTAAGCTCACCTTGATGGTGCAGTTGTAATAATTTTTGTAAACTTGCTTAATAGAATTATGTCAAACTGCTGACTTGTTTCAATCCAGACCATGTCACAAAATTACAACGTGACATATCCTCCCCCATATGCTCATCATCGTCATCCAAAATTTCTTCGTCTGTTTGAACTTCATCAAACAAACGCAAAATACGAGCTTGTTTAGCTTCATAACTCCACATTTTAATTTTCTACAGAAAAGAAATATTGAAAGAAAAATAAACAATACAGAAATTCAACTGTCTTAACTCAGAAACTAATATAGCAAATATTCTGTTGGATTACACAATAACACCGTTAGTAGTCGCAGGGGGTCTCCCAGACTTTGACAACTGGTAACTTTCCAAAGAATTCACTAAAACTAATATGCATTTGCATGAGTAAAAAAGAGTACTTTATCGGAAGGTACCGAAAACGACCGAGCGCAAGATCAACCCATTACCGAATTGTAACTAAAATTTAAAAAATTCAGATCTGTAAGACCCCGTCCGATCAATGTAAGGTTAAGTAAAAAGATTAGCAGTATTATTGTTTATTTCAAATTGATTATTATTGAATTCATTGCCTAGAAAATTAGGAAAAAGATCTATGGTATCGTTATTGATATTGTTTCCATTTTTAAGAGTTTGAATTCGGTTAGTAATATGTTTATTAATAAAATTAATTAGATAACCATTTTTTGTAACATTGTTTTAATTAAGTTCGTTTTTTTTGATGGAAAGTGTTAGAGGAGAGAATAGCTCTATCAACTAGGCCGTATATTAGACTTTTTTTATATTTTATAGTAGTTATGGAATGAGAGTTTAAATATCTGTCAGTTTTTACTGGTTTTCTGTACCAGTCAGTAAGAATAGAACCATCAATTTTTCTAATCAATATCAGATCTAAAAAGTTTGTTAAATTATTTATGTCTTCCAATTCTATTGTGAATTTTAAACGAGTAATAATAATAATAATAATATGGTTTATTTTGGAAATGCGCATGGTTACATTAATTAAGTCATAATAGTATACAGGGTGATCATTTGAAAACGATCCACCCCCAATATCTCGGTGCACAAAGCTTTCTAAAGAAATCGCCGAGACACGTCAACAATATTAATGAGGGGGACATATTTTTACATAAAAGTTACATAACACGTTTTATCCCCCCACCCTCCAGAGCCTCCTCCACAAAAATTTTAAATGGCAAGGGGGGTTATGTGATACCTCATTTGAAAGGCCTTTGTATTACCTACATTTTGACGTTTTGCTTTTTAAAATCGGTTGATTCGTTTTTGAGATATTAAGGGAAAAGTGTTTAAGTTTATTAAAACAAAAGGGAGCTTTTAAAACGCATAGCAGGCTGTTGTCATAATGCATTACTGGATGTTTTTATTGTCACTACTTGTCAAAGTGTTTGGCAATAATAATTGTTGATGTTTGTTTAAATTAAAATCGATAGATTTGTTTTTCAGAAATTTAAAGAAATATAAAAATTAAACAAAATAGCAGGCTGTGCAGAAACAATTAAATGATGTTTTGACGTTTGTGCAAATTTAATATTACAGTGATTACAGTATTTGTGTGTGTTTTACTTTGCGGTTGGAGATTTTTGTGAAATTTAAAAAATGGTTTACACGTTAGCTGAAAGAATTGAAATTATTTTTATTTACGGTGCCGAAAATCAGTGTGACCGAAGAACTAAAGTAAAGTAAAGTAAACGAACATCAACAATTATTATTGCCAAACACTTTGACAAGTAGCGACAATAAAAACATCCAGTAATGCACAGCCTGCTATGCGTTTTAAAAGCTCCCTTTTGTTTTAATAAACTTAAACACTTTTCCCTTAATATCTCAAAAACGAATCAACCGATTTTAAAAAGCAAAATGTCAAAATGTAGGTAATCCAAAGGCCTTTCAAATGAGGTATCACATAACCCCCCTTGCCATTTAAAATTTTTGTGGAGGAGGCTCTGGAGGGTGGGGGGATAAAACGTGTTATGTAACTTTTATGTAAAAATATGTCCCCCTCATTAATATTGTTGACGTATCTCGGCGATTTCTTTAGAAAGCTTTGTGCACCGAGATATTGGGGGTGGATCGTTTTCAAATGATCACCCTGTATAGTATAAACAGTATTAGCGACCGCTACATTTAAATAAACTGAGTAATAATGAGATCAAGCACAAGCATACCCTCGCTTAAGTGGGTGGGGGAACATTAATAATTTGATATTCGTATTTATTTCGGGCACCTAATCTAATGTAATAGTTTGATACTTTTACAATCTAAATTCCTAACCTATATATAGCAACAGTCACTCAAACTTTGGTTGTATCCTGTATATCCTATTTCTATTTACTTAAAATTAGCCTAATTAATAAACTAAATGATTAATGCCCGGTTTCTGGAAACAAATTTATGAAACCCATAACTTATGTATTCGATAAACAGTCAATAAGGCAGTCCATGACGTATCACGTGATCCTCGTGGAAGGCGCTAATTGGCCTATACGAAATTTGATCACGTGACGTAATGTCATTAGAGTGCCTTATTCGCTGTTTATGGAATACATAAGTTATGGGTTTCATAAATTTGTTTCCAGAAACCGGGCATGAATTAGATTAAATTAAACTAAATTATTCCACATTTGAGTGCTTCTTGTGTATGACTTCTATAACTAGATTATATATATTTTTCTAGTTCAGTTATGATGATTTGTCTGTTTTGCAGCAATATCCAATTTCTAATCTTTTTTCTGAATTTTCTGACTTCAGTAATATCTTTAATTTCTTTTGGTAGTAAGTTGTAGATACGAGGTCCCAAGGAATAAATAGACTTCAGCCCCACTTTTTTTGTTGCTCTGTTGATTTCATTATTTTTTTGCCTTGTTTCGTGTGTCATAATGATGTTCTATTTTTCTTAGATTATCTTTGTTCTTGAACTGGTGAATCGCAAGGGTTTGGAAGTAAATATGCCGTATGCAAAAGATTTGCGTTTCTGAATGTAATAATTCGCTGGGGTAACCATAATCTTTATTGTACATAATTTTTATGAACCTTTTTTGGATACTTTCTAGTTTTTTTAAGTGCGTTTTGCATATTGTTCCCCATCCAATTATACCATATCGCAACAAGGATTCAGCAAGAGCATAGTATATAGATTTTAAGTTTTGTAAGTTAAGAATTTGTTTCAGGATTTTAAATTTAGAAAGAATAGGTCTTAGTTTGTTTATTAGCTTTGTTACTTGAATATCCCATCTTAGGTGGGAGTCGATGTGTATTGCAAGGTATTTTATCGAGCTGGATGAATCTATTTTTAAGTTATTGTTATTGTTTCTGAGCTCTAACTTAGTATAAGTAGGCATATTACGATTTTTGCATGTAAACGGGATGAATTTCGTTTTATTAAAATTTATGGTTAAAAGTTTATGGTCAAACCAGTCCTTTGTCAGTTTAAGATCTGTTTCTGCTTTGTTTTTGAGGCCAGCCCATGGACTGTCTTTGTAGAGGATCGCTGTGTCGTCGGCAAATGCTATAATTTCCCCTGAAGAAGGCAATGAAAATAGTTCGTATATATTGTGAAGAGTAGTGGGCCTAATACGGTGCCTTGCGGCACCCCACACTGTACGAACGTTTCTGTGCTGATTTCATCTGCAATTTTTACATATTGGGGTCTATTCTGGAGGTAGGACTTGAGGAGTTTATTGGCCTTACCGCGTATGCCGATCCTCTGTAGTGTTTCTATGAGTTGATTGTGGTTGACAGTATCAAACGCTTTGGCTAAGTCGACGAATATAGCTAAGCAGGGCATGCTTTCATCTAGAGCTGAATGTATTTCATTTATCAATAGAGCAATTACATCCTCTGTTGACTTTTTGTTTCTGAATGTTATTGAAAGTTTCATGAATTAAATTAATATTATTTTTATCAGCACCTATAATTATATCATCTTAATAATCTTAAAAACTTTTCTTTTATTAATTATAATAGGAGATTCTTCTCCTCTACAATACAAAAACTAATTTGAGTTACAGCTTTAAAAAGAATTCTTGAACAAGTGAAACTTTTGACATTCGTGCTTTTTATACACATTTTTGGTAACTAAAAAAAAAATAAACAAAAAATAAAGTCAATATCCAACATACTGCCGTCTTGCAACGCATAAATAATATGAATTACAAAAATAATATTAAAATGGAACATTTAACACTCTTCTCTACTGTTGGGTTCGGCAGAACACATACGCACGTTTGATTACCGAATTTGCGGTCTTGATTTCAACAACGCGTACGATGCCGTCGTCGCCTTGATGCAGTTGCAGGAAACGTCCCAACTGTCATTTCAACGGGGATTGGTTGTCTTAGCGAACGATGACCAAGCGTCCCTCATTTAGTAAAGTCGAAAAATTATGTTTCCACTCTGTTCTCGTCTGCAGTTTTGTCACATATTCCTAAATAGTTCAGTTGCCAAAACTCGTTCCATAATTTATATATTAATGTAAGATATAATTGTAAATAAAACTTAAATTCTGAATATCTTTCCTGTCCACAGAATTTTTATCTTTCTTTATGTAGATCATTTCTTTTATCAAACTTTTTTTATCATCGTTTCTGTCTAGTATTTTATAATTTAGGTAATCCAAAGATTGTTTATTATCTTCTGCATGTTATTTAAGAGCGGTGTTTTCTTTGTTTTTCTTTCGTTTCATAATATGTCCGATTTTTTCAGAGAGTCTTTTGACATATAGCAAAGCTATTCTTTCCTTATTTGTTGTTAAATCGTCGTGCTTAGAAATGTTTTGGTGGTAGGCTTTATGTATACGTTTTTTTTATTATTTTTTGAATAAAATGCGAAGGATAATTATTAATTCTAAAGTCTGTTTTACTTTTTGAAGTCGCCAATTGGGCGTCGCCGATTCGGCGTAAGGACAATTCGGCGTCGGACAACTAGGCGTTGGACAACTCGGCGTCAGCTGCAGTACTTTCAGCACTAAGTATTCGTCAAGTAATATTTACATTAAAACGTGACTTGCCATAAAAAAAATTTACAACAATGCAATAAACTTGTTTAATTATTAATTTTATAAAACATACATAATTATAAATACATTATTTATTCACATCTCATAATTATGAGCTAAGCCCCTAAGGTATTCTAAAATATCACTATTATCCCCAAAATTCCTAACTAGCGACAATATGCGTTCGTCGGCGTCCCGATATTTTTTTAATTTTAAAGGAGGAGGATTACCAGCAACAAGTTGTTCATAGTAAGTATCCCTACCTTTCTGAACCTTCCGTAAGCCATCTATAAACTCCCAAATTGTTGGGTGATCCATCCCCAATTCCGACTGAAGTCTTCTGTGTGCTGCCTCCGCATGGTTGTTTGTTCGGGCCTCGCCAGTCAAAGTTCGTTGATGAAGGGACCACATGGCATGTGGAAAAAAGGCAGGGCGTCTACCATTTCCTCGTCTATAAATGATTGATATACATAGTGTCACGTGAGGGATTAATTAAGAATAATTAATTACGAATATTGGTTAATAATGATCAAGGTTCGATGTTATAACAATGTTAAAAGATGCATGCTGGCTGCAAGCACGCTGCATCCTCGTGGTTCCACTTATCTTTTATTGCCTACTAAAAGATATGGAATAGTTATTGCTTTGCGGGGGGATGGTTAAATCTGATACAAGAGCTGGCATTAGTATAAAAGAGGAAGTCTTCCTAAATTGAAAAACAGTTGAAACAACCAGTCAAACTCTTCGACCCAGCATTAGTTCCAAGTTAACTGTTTGGGCCCTTTCGGGTCCAGACTCTGCATCAGAAGACTCAGTATAACTACAGCAAGCCAAACCCTGGGTTCATGGCCTACTAGTCAGCAGTAACTGTATTAGAGTAAGCCCACCATTTGTATGGTGCATTTTTAGTACTTACGCCATTTTTGTAACTTATCTTAAATATAATTATGTTTAACCGAAGATGCGTTTGAATCCAGACTAGTCACAATTTATAACGTGACAATATAAGTACTGTGTCCGCGTAAGAACATTGAAAAAATGCTTACCTGTTTTGACGTCCTACATAATTATCTTCAAACCAATCGAGGACTGGTTGAAGCTCTGCAGGTAACTCATTGGCGAGAACATCGATAGCCTCGTCCAGTCTGGCAATAGGCATAAATGCTAACGATGTTATCATCCTAGCGCTCAACGAAAATTGTGGATCATTGTTGTAATCGTGCAGAAGTCCTACCGCAGCCACGCGTTCCGCATATTTTGGGCTAGATGAAAGAAACAGCCCTTGACATTTACGTCAGGAAAGGAATCTTTCATGGCGGTAAATGCTGCCTGTTCAAAATCACAATTTATTGATACTGCTTGTAAATTTGGAACCAATTCTTTGATCATGCCAAACAGTCGGTTGTATGTAATCCGTTGCTTGTTCGGTAGAAATGCGTAAAATATAGGATGTACGCCATTATTTTTTTCAGCCATTACAGTATACACCTGAGAAAATAGCGGTGGTGCTATTGAAAATGTACCATCGGCTTACCATGTATTTGAGGTCTGTAAATGTTGAAGCCAACTTCTCCTTCCAAAAACTAAAATCCTATTGGGTCCATCTTCACTATCTGCCAATAGAAAGTTCTCTTCAATTCCAGGCTGTACCTCGTATATTGTATAACGTTCTGGTATTATCAATTCATCAAGATTCGTGGGATTCGGGGGTGCAGCTTGAATCGCATTACGTTTGCGTCTGATTAACTTCTTTAATACACAACTGTTAGGAAGTTTAGCCTGGGCGGCTTGTGTTGTATCTATTATACATTCGTTGATTACCTATATAACAAAAAACAAAAATGCAAATTTTCCATCCCTAAAGATTGTGGTTGTTTGTTTCACTATCAGTTACAAAAAAAAATTAAATTACCTGAATTGTTCCTTCAATTGTTTCTTGAGCACGTCTCTTCACTCTTGTTACCACTTGAGCAACTTCCACATTAACCGCTGACGAGTCATGGCAATGCTGGTTTATTTCCTTAATTACTTCGGCATTCCTAGTGTGTATTCTTGCTTTGCAGATTTGTTTTTTCTCGCATCTCCAAAATCGAACACTATTATCACTTTTAGAAAATGTGTCAAACACATAAATAAAACCATTTAAAGTAAATTTCTCTCGGCTCCGTTCAGATACAATTGTTGTTCCTTCCATGATTTAAAATTTTGAATGAGGGGGTCTACGAAAATCTCGTGTATTTATATTACTTAAAAGGGGGTGGAGTTGGCAGTTATCAACAAAAACGTCATTATGCGTTTCTAATTAGGTAATTACGCCCAATAAGTTATACGCAGTAAATGATAGTAATTTGCATAATCCGTTAACTGTGACAATGTGATTAGTACATAATTACATAATTACTATACTATACTATAAGTTATAATGCTTCTTAATACATTCCTCACAAATTCCAATCGCCCTGACAAAATGCGAAATTCTTACTAGCGACGCCGAGTTGTCCGACGCCGAATCGGTCCGACGCCGAATTGTCCCTACCCCGAATCGGCGACGCCCAATTGGCGACGCCGAATTATTCCATCCCGTAATTTCTTGTTTTTTTCTTCTGCAATGGTGAACTGTAGTCTTCTATGGTGTTGAAAATGTGAAGTAACTGTTCTCGTTTTTCTTCAGGTACTATGGCAAATAAATCATGTACGTATCTTTTGTAGAACGGTACGTTAAAATTGCAAATACTTAGTTGTTTCTTTTCTAGATCTAGAACCAGATTTGCCACAATAGGGATTAGCGGGGGTCCCATGGGTAGACCAAAATTTTGCTGATAATACATTGTAAACAAAGTATGTGGAGTTTTAACCGCATCTATAAATTCATTTTTTGGTAAAAGGGTATGTTCTTTAATAAGTTCCCATTTGTTATCAGATTTACTGCTACATTTATTGGAGTGTTGGTACACAAGGAAATAACGTCCATAGAAATAAGTATATGTTTGTCCGGAACTGTTACACTCTTTACTTGTTCTACAAAGTCCCATGAATCTTTCACATGGTAATTAGATTTTCCTATGATGTTGTTTAATATTTTTGCTATTGATTTACTTAAGGGGCTTGTATGAAATTGACAACTGGTCTTAATGGTATGTCGGTTTTATACAAATCGTAATAGTGATTTCAACAAACCGTGTTTGTAACTTTAGCAAAATCCTTAGTTACAACTAATTGTAGGATGGTTATACCAACAAACATTTAGTTCGTACAATTAAATTCTCTACTAGTAAAAAAATAGTATTGTGAACAAAACAAATTTCTTGACCCATATCTACAAAAATATTTTTTGTTGAGGGTACTAATATTTTGTTCCCACAACAAACCTTTTTTTTCAGTGATATTTTTATCATTAACTTTGTATCTTCCGGATTTAGGTAAATTATTTACATGACCATGTTCCCGAAATTTTTTCTCAACTTTGCTCACTGTAGCGTGACTGATTGGGATACTTCTGGTTGAACATTGCACATACTTCGTCTTGACTTCGTGTTCCATCACCACACCCTTTCATAATCAGAACGTCAATTCTTTCTGTAACTGTTAAGTACATCTTGCAGCAAATAAGCACTGTAGTTGATATATCTCAATTCTGATTAGATTTTGTTTAGCTGCCGGAATCGGTTATTTTTTATCTCGGGAAGTTGTAGAAATAAAGTACTAAGGTGGTACATTTTCGAATTCAGCATCAGAAATGCGCAGGCATAGAAACAAGGGTCTTTTTAAAAAGCAAAATCGACGTGTTTGTAAAAACAAAAAACGTATTTTTGGAAATTAGGTAACAGTTTTGGTTGCGGGAGTTTTTCTATGATATCCGACAACAGAATTGAGCATTTGTCGTTTTCATCCAGCCGATGAACAACTTACGCAAACATGTCGTTTCAGCTTCATCGTCTAAAACTCCTGTTTTATTTATAAGTTTTCTTCTTCCTATAGAAGTACGATATAACGAAGTCGCCATGTTGAATTGTGAGGATTTGATTTTTATCATTATTGATCGTTTCCTTATTTTCCCTGCTTTGCGGATTGAAATTTGGATTATTTTTTGATAATTCAGCAATAATATCTCGTTTTTCCTCCATTTCAGCATCTTGACAATTCACCGACTGGGTTTTTCTGTCACTACTAACATCGCTAATCCAAGAATCTAAGGCACTTTCGTCAGAACTAATTGTGTCTTCTTCTGTTGAACAATGTTTTTCTTCTTTTGAACAATTTTTTTCTTTTTCGAAACTTTCTTTTCTTGTATTTTTTGTTGAAAGTTTGTATTTGCGCACTGGATGTTAAAGGCATCATCTGATTGATTATCAGTATCTTGCACGGATGTTTAGGGTAAACTTTCGTCAGCAATTTTACGGTGGCAATATATTGTCTCAGTTTTGTGCCATTGATTAATTCCGGGTGTATTAAATTTGCTTCTAAGGACAGATTTCTCAGGCAATCTTGTCCTCGTATACACTCAGTGGATGGGTTACTTCTAGCTAACAAATATGGATTTTATGATAAAATAAATTCCTGACGATGTAGCAGTAGTATAATCTTCTTTACATTTGTAAAATGCTAACTGTTCGACCGCGCTTTCCTGTTATTTGCACTATGATCAATCTCGACGCTAATTGCATTTCAAGTTCGGAAAATGTATTTTGAAATTCTTATATACAGATCTGCGACCAGGTTGGTCGAGAAGAGTATATTGCATAACTGTCATTCTAGTTGCTTCGCCTGACCTTCGCTTATTAAACAGCACAATTTTTGATCATTTTAATTTTGATGATGCCAGGTTGCTCCAGGTTTTAAATGTTGGAGAATCGGTCAACAACTTCTTAGATTCTTTTAATTTTGGAGTTATAAATTCATTTAACTTGACCAAATCGTCAGTTAAGGGCAACAATTCTGTTAATTTTTCGTTGATTTAACGTAGTTAATACGCTTGAACTTACTTTTACGCACTATTCTAAATCCATTAGACTAAAAAACGAATTCAATGTTTTCACACCTCCAACATTTTCGTTTCTAAGAAAAACACATTTTTAGATCATAGTACACTTTTTTAAGGCTATGCCCAGGTTTTAGGGCTAGTGATGGAATAGAAAACAAAGGTCTGCTCTTACTAAAGTAGTTGATATTTTTCAAATTGCATTAGTACTAGTTTCATCATAAGCCTATCTTGTCGAAAGATCATTGATATAGGTATTGTCATTACGTAACGGCCGGAATACCTGTATTAAAATCGTTTGTTATTGTTACATCTGAAATTACCATAAATTATCTTTAGAGTTGCGTTTTTCAGCACAACCTTACTTTACATGGTGCCAGATATGACGTTTAAGGCCGTACGAGCCGTCCTAAAACCACTAAGAATTTGTATACAACCCAACATGCACGTACACTTTATCAATGTATTTAAAATAATTTTAAGTACTAGCCATAATTTAGTGACGTGCCTGCACTTCGAATAATCTTGCTACCTGCCTTCTCTGTACTCAAATATAACAAAATAATATTTGAGGCAACAAAATGAATGATAATTAATGATTAGTAAGTAGGGTTTAATACGTATTTATACATGTATTAAATTGCTAAACTGCGCTCACATACGCAACTAAACCGATTGCAACTAGGATGTATACACACATGCAACTTAATTGTTCAGTTTCAACATTGATTTCAATTAGTTAGCAGTGGTGTGTGCTCTCGAGCTGTCTAGAAGGAAGAAGAACGTTTGGTAAAAGGACAGTTCCGTAAAGTCTATGAAGATTTACGAATGCATCCGGAGAAGTTTTTCAAATATTATCGTATGAGCGTTAACAGTTTCGATACACTTCTGGATTTGATACGGCGTTATATCACTTATCAAGATAGTAAGTGGAGGAAAGCGATAACTCCAGCAGAAAGACTTTCAGTTACATTAAGGCAAGTAGTAATAAAAAGAAAACAAAATCATACTTAAACAAAGTTTTATTCATTTTGTTTCAAAAACATGTTAAAATCAAAATACTTGTTTACGAGAGCAACTCTGTCAAATCCCCTACAGGAGAGGGTGGCTCGAAACTGTTACCCCGACTGGTTCGTGTGCTCTCACTTAGAACTGCCCGGGGGTACTGCTAATGGGTAGTTTCTTACATTGTAATTGTAATACTCGTAGTTGGGTGGAATTGGTCGTGATTGATAATTTCCTGGAAAGCTTTGAGGTCCATTGTTTGGATATAGTCCACCTCCTTGAGGAATCTGGTAGTAAGTTCCTTAGCATGGTTGACTCAGGCGTTTTAATGTGCAGAGAAACTCCATTTTTGCATCCAGTTTTTGCGTATCATTCAATTTTTTGAATGATGGTACTAAAGAAGAAAAGAAAGGATTTGTCTTCATCGATCACTTTTTCCTTCTTCTTTTAAAATACTCAACAAAGATTCTTCATAAGTTTTCTTCTTCTTTGCTTGTTTGCCGTTTGTTTGCGTTATTGGTTGTTTATTGTTGGTTTGGGTAGATGTACTAGCCTCAGGTGTGTTATCACCCTGTGGTTGGTCCATTGTTTGTGTAGCTTGAGAACTGTCTTCGCTCTCCGAGTTGCCTGCCTGTAATGGACTACATTCACTGACTGTTGGTCTGTCCTCCTTTTTTTCTCTTTGCGAATTTTGATGGCTTCCAATATGTATGTAGGATCTGTACAATTCTTTCCTTTGCCAGTATTATTACGTACAATCTCCGGTGCAATACAAAAATTGTAAAATTGTATCAGTGTTGGAAGCATCGTATCAATCCAAAATCCAATATCTTTTTCAATTTCTTCAATAAAAATGTCAATCGAATCGATCACGTACAACCCAAAGTATCACTTATATCGATCGACCTGTTATATTCAGCTGTCCTTGTATCTAAAATGGGTCAAATTATGATTGTACTAAAGTATAATACAATTAAACTTACCTGATAATAATATGAGTGGTTTCGTTTCAAACTGATGATATTGTTTTTTAATGCCAAACATATACTGCTTTTTTTAATTTTATCACCTCCTCAATCGTTGAAACACCGAAGTTGCTGGCGGAATAAAGACACTTTACCTCTATTATGTCGTCATCCTCAACAAGGCCTAGAATTATATTATGTATTTAAAAAAAAAGGACTGTTTAAACACAACGAGTGATTGGTAACAAGAGCGCGCGCGCGCCGGTCGCTCCGCTTGCCCCTCGCCGACGTCAATGGTTGCGTTTTTTCAAACGCTTACCATTGCACTAAACCCCTTATATAATATGATAGGCCCTTTCGGGTGGTTGTTTCTTTGGTTTGTTTTTCTTTTTCTTTTTTTTTTTGAGTGGCGGTAGGTGGTGTTGAGGGGTGGAATAGGCGAAGAGGTTGGTGGTTGAGAAGTTGTTTGACTCTTGGTCAAGGAGATGCTAGGGGCAAGCTGCGCGACCGGCGCGCGCGCGCACTTGTTACCAATCACTCGTTGTGTTTAAACAGTCCTTTTTTTTTTTTTCGATAATAATTTTTACACGTCTCCGGCGGGGGAAGGCCCCCTTCGGGGGCTTCCCCTCGCCGTCGTCGGTTCGTGCCTCGCGTATTGTTTTGTGCGATAAGGGATGGACAATGTTAATTTGATTTTTAAATGTTTTCTCCGGTGTAGTGACTTTAGCATTCACACAGAAAAACGTAAATTTGATTTAAAATTTTTTTGGGTATACCAGTAGTTATTTTTTACATTTTGAACATTTTCTTTACTAAAGTAATTATTATTCATGGTCAACTAGTCATGTTTAGGATTGGGTAATTATTTTTTTTATTCTTTAGGTATCATAAAATAGAAAAATATCTACGGCATTCATTTCCACACCACCGTTAAGCTGGTATGACACGATCAAATGTCATCAAATATTACCGTCAAAGTGCTTCAAATGTTGCGTGTAATTACGACCACACAAATTAAATGGTTTTTAATGTTTACAAGTTGGCAAACTATACTCTTAGAATGATTATACATTAGTTTTTCTAAATTTGATAGAAACCAACCTTTGCTGACATTTGATGTGAATTATTTGACGACATTTGATCGTGTCATACCAGCTTTATGCGGTAGAATGCAGGGCGCGTTTTTTTTACATGGTTCCCCAGTAGGCCTATCCATGGTTTATTTTAATATATTGTCATCAATTATTTGTACTTAAAATTGTATTTTAACTTTCGTTTCTATTTTTCATTTTATAAATGGAAAGCATGATTTAGTTAGAAGATCGATTACGTGGTCTGGCGTGAAAAACTAGTTCTTATAAGAACACATTTACGGTTATTAGACCAGACTTACGTAATGTATTTCCACACCAAACGTTTTACCATTTTTGTTATATAAAGCATCATTAGCTAGGATATCGATTATGTGACTTGGTGTGAAAAGCTAGTTACAATTATATTTTAGAACACATTTACCGTTATCACACAAAGGTTACATAATGTATCCGCACATCAAACGTTTTATAATTATTTTTATTATAAAAAAATTATTTAGTTAGCAGATGGATTACGTGGCTTGACGTAAAAAACAATGTTTTATTTAAGAATACATTTACCCAATACATTAGACCAAGCTTACGTAATTTATCCGGACACCAAACGTTTTACCATTTTGATTATATAAGACATCATTAGCTAGCAGATCGATTACGTGGCCTGGCGTGAAAAGCTAGTTTCTATTTCAGAACACATTTAGCATTATTACACCAGTCTTACGTAATATATCTGTTTACTAGACGTTTTATAACCATTTTTGAATTGGAAGGCATCACTAGTTAGCAAATTGATTACATGATCGGGTGTGAAAAGCTAGTTGTTATTTTAGAATATATTTATTGTTATCACATCACAGGTTCAAGTAATATATTCGCACACCAGAAATGCTTCTTGAAAATTTTAGAAAACGAAAGCATTACAATTTTTTTAATGTAATTTTGTTTTTTCGTATTAATTTGCATATTATATTTTTATTTAAGTATATATGTGTATGACGATTGATTTCCACAACACCCCTTGTAGTCAACTTTATCCTCCAATGTATTATTACACAAATCTTGCACTTACTTTAATTAACTGTTTGCGAATGGATTATTTATTTTTTCAAGTCGCGTTGGGAGACCTTGCTGCGTTGGCTACGCCTGACTCCTGTTGGAGACGGTTCCGGACTCGGTTTAGCTTTTTTAGAATCATCTTTTAGCGGCGTTGCTTTACGAGTGCTGCGCCGTGGCGTCGATGGAGACTTATCCAAGGACGTTGTCGACCTCTTTCGGTCGAGCGAAGTGGACAAAGAAGCATCGATTTCTTTAATGCGACCGCTGCGTCGGATTGTTACCGGAGACTCGTTTATAGGGTCGTTTTTCTTTGACGTTGTTGGTCTTTCGTCATCGACGATTTCTATAATAGCTGCGGACATGGTAGCTATCGTTGCGTCGAGTACCATGTCTCCATGTCCCTTAGGCACAAAGATCGTGCTGTTTGGCTCGTTCTTTACGATTGCAGAGTAATGCTCTGCGCTTAATATAGTCATTATAGGTGTGCGGCCGATTATAGGCTGTTCCAAGGGAGAATAACGCAGGTGTTGCGTCGTGCCAGTGTTCATCGCTGTTTGCACGTCGTTCGTTGCAATACGGTTTTTATCTTGGTCAGTAAGAGGCCGATAGACGTACACGTTTCTGCAGGCTGTCACGGCGATTGCCTTGAGGTGGGGGTTGCCTCCCCAGCCAATCTCGCCGCCCTCGTCAAAACGACAAGTGTCGCGTACTAGTTGTTGAATGCCCGATTCTATCCATAGTATGCCGGCATTATCTTCGAAGTATTGCCAGTGTTCTATAAAGGCAGACATTACCGCTGCTCGTATTTGGAAATGCTTTTGCTCGTTACCAAAAAGACTGATCGCGGCTGCATTGAACATGCAATGGCCGCCGCCTCCTGTTTGTACGATAGTACAATGTCTAAGTAGGTTCTGGTAAAGCTTATCTCGCATGCCAGCCGATTGTAGTGACCTGTTGAACGTCACGTTCAAATCTGATTGGCGCATTTCGTTTCTAAAACGTGCCATGTCTACGTCGGCGGTGGCTCTGTAAAATTCGGCGGTGTAAGCGGCACGATCCAAGTCGGTTCGTATGGCTTTGACTCTCCTGAACATGTTTAGAATCGCTCGTTCTTCAATTGGCACCGTTGTAGTCTTTGTAGTTTTTGACTGCGGCTTTTTGGGGACCACTACTACCGGTGTGGTTTTTATTTTTTTCTTTGGTACCATGATTGAACCGGGAGACGGAGGTTGCAATATTGGGGCTCCGTCGACGCTACTGCTGCTGCTGCTGCTGCTGCTGAGCAAACCTCGTATAAGTTGCTCCATGGCCACTTCCTCTTTTTTGCCTGTGCGTTTGCTTTCGCGGAACATGCTCCAGTATCGCGGAACTTGAGGCATCGGCGGTTTCTTACCGTCCAATTTGTTTTGTAGCACGTCTACTTTATCGAACCAGTCTAGTAGGTCGGATAATTCGGGCGCGAATATTAACGAACGTGTATCTATCGCGGTGAAATGCAGGCTTTGCAAGTTGCGTACTCTGCTTATGGCCGTGTAAAATTGGCCGGTCGCGAACAGGTTTGTCCCATCAATCAGAACCTTGTCCAGCGTTTGGCCTTGGGCTTTGTGAATGGTGGCGGCGTATGCAAGCTCTAACGGGAATTGGTTGCGGAAGTACGTGTTTTTGGTTTGGCAATTGGGCCAAACGATCTCTTGTTTCGTTCTCCACACCCACAGTTGGAAATTGGAATGGTTAACGGCTCGTATTAGTATGCAATTTGGTCTAGCAACTAGAACGGTGGCTATTCGACCGTTTACCCAGCCGCTTCTGAAGTTTGTGTTACGTAGCAGCATTACTTTTGCGCCTACTTTGATGCGTAACAGCGGGGGTAACAGGTTGCTGCTCCTTTCGATCGTCTTTATAAATGTGGCCGTTCCTTCGGACACTGGACGGTCGTCGTGGTCGACGTCTTGTGCGACGTAATCCACCGCCGTGCCCTCGAGCTCTTTGAGCCTGGCCTTGTCGTAAGTCTCTTTTGATCGTCTACGGGCCACGAGATAGATGCCGGTGTTGGTTATGTCGAGGTCCTTAATATTTTCTTTGGGTACCAGTCGACTGTCAAGCATGGCCCAATCATGGAAACTCATTTTATTAAGACGCACGTTATTGAGCAACTGTTGAAATTCTTTTTCGGTCGCGCGCATGTTTTGCCTGAGAACGATGGTGTCGAAATTTTCGTACATGCCTCGCCATATGTTGCTTTTGATCGCGGGCAACTGAGCCACGTCTCCGAACATTATAACGCTCTTACCACCGAATAGTTTGTTGGTCCCGATCCTTTCTTTTAAAATGTCGTCTATGCGTAAAAGAACGTTCTCCTCGAGCATCGACACCTCGTCGATTAATAACACGTCGACCTTTTTCATCAGATATTCGTCGGTCGATCCTTTCTCCATGTAGCACTTGAGACGGATGTCCATTTTGAAAAATGAATGGATAGTTAGCCCTCCGATAATGTAGGAGGCACAGCCGGTTGTGGCCATTTTTTGCACGGTGCGCGAGTTCTCCCTGCAGTTGGCGGTCAAAGCGTCCAACAGGAAGCTCTTTCCGGAGCCGGCCTCGCCAGACACGAAGGCCAAAACTTGTTTTCCGTCGGCCCATCTTTTCGTTATGTATTCGAACGCTTTACCTTGCGATTCGGAAAATCTATTGGCATAATGTTGGACCGGATATTTTGGTAGCACGTTTAACAGGCCCTCGTGGTCGTCTTCGTCCACAATTTCTTTTGCGAGCGCTTCTTCTATTTCTAGGTGATAGGGGGCCACGGTTTCGAGGAGTTGGTTTACGTCTTGGTCCTCCAGCCAGTTGCCTTCTATGAGGCGATGTGCCAACGCTATCAGTCTTTCTGTGCTGTAGCCGCGTTGCACGCACGCTTCCATAAAATGCATGGCTTCCTCCTGTTCGTTTATTAGTCCTCGGTCGAGGCACTCTTGCATGTAAGAGCCCGTACGAGAGAGCAGCAAACCGACGGTTTCTCGGTTTAGCGCGACGTTTTTTAGCAATTTGATGAGGCAGTATTCTTCAAGTTGGTTGCCGTAGGGCGACACGTGTCTGAAATAGGGAACGGCTTGTTTTCCCTTTCGACGACGCAAATATCTGCCTAGTTTGTCGCGTAGCAGTGGTATCGGTTGTTCATCTGCGCACGTCTGATTCTCGTCGTCGTTGCCGAATTCGTCTTCGTTTACCTCGTCAAACAAATTATTGTCTGGATATTGTCTGTCTGTCGGTGTTTTGCCGTAATAATAAGCGGCATAGAACTGTGGATACGTTAGTTCGGATAGTTCCTCAGGTCTGTCCAGGTATTTTTCTAACCGGGTTTGGTAATAAATGTCTTCAGAGTTTTCGCTGTCTTGTGCCATGTGTCGTTTGCGTTTGAGGAACCTCTTGGCAGGATCCACGGCTGTTGGAAGATAGATTACCTCTCGACTGGCGGTGCAGTGATGCATTTGTAACAAAATTGCACAACATTCTAGAGATGAGACGAGCCTTCTTGTCAAGTATTTCTCGGTATCGCACGTGTTATCTATTTTTTCTTGTTCGTCTTTTTTTTTGTTATTATTGTCTTCTGTCTTGTCTGTTTCGGGTTTTTTGCCACTTGTAAATACCGGTTTTTTATCGAACACTACTTTGATTGTTTTCGCGGCCTTAGCCGTGTACTTGGCTAGGTACATTTCCCAGCCGTTGTTCGTAACCCTTTGGATGTTCATGTGTGCGCCCCAAAACAACAAAATGCCCAAGTTGTAAGGTGCTATGTGTATGTCTTCGGCGTGTGTTCGTTTGTAGAGATAACGCATGCCAACCTTATCTAGTTGTTCATTTTGGCACAAAATAAACGGAAAGCCATATTTGCATTTGGCCACAAATTTGTTTTTACCTACGTTGAAACAGCGCGGTCGACACTCGTGTTGTTGATATGCGTTTACGTATTCTCTCCACTTTTCGTTGTATGGATGATCGAAGCGGGGCATTTCGCCGCAAACGACATTTTTGGGTGCTGTGTCCGGTTTGCACCAGATAACCATGTGAACGTGTAGACCGCCTCGGGATTGGTACTCTATACGATACCAGTAATGGTCCACTACTCCCAAAGGACCGTTTTTGTTGAACACCACCTTGTCCTTGAAGATTTGTAGGCGTCTGTAGAACGCCTGTACCATTATGTAGGGATGGTGCACCGCGTCGGTGGCGCTGCTCTTCACTGGCTGATTTTCTTTGCAATCATACTCGGCGTGCGCCATCAGCCCATCCTTGAGAATAGCTTGAATTTCAGGCCATCCGTCGTTTTGGGTAAGGGTGATGAAAAAGTCGGGTGTTTTGCCAAGGTGTGCCGATAAGGCTAGAAGTTCGTTTAGTTTTGCGTACCAATAATTTTTTGAGTTGGGAATGGTGCTGGGCACCTCCATGCCATATCTGGTCGCGTACGCGTTGTCGACCATAACGTCTTTTTTGGTTAGCGGCACTGTCAACTGTTTGACCGATACCTTTACGGAATTAGCAAACTTGATGCGAGTCTTCAGGAGCACGTCCAAAAAGACAAAGAAGAAATTTGACTCTGTTCTGAATCTATCGTCTAACATAGACATGCGCCATCTGTAGTACATGCCCATAGTTAAATCACTGTTTTGTTTATACCCGCCTGTTCCGTATGGATGTAACCACGGAAATAGTTTTTCTGCTAGTGTCGAATCGGTGAATGATGCCCAAAGCATGTTCTTCGTGGTTGTCCTTGCCACTTCAAAGTCTCTGAGGTGCTGAGATGCCGCAACGGTTTCGGAGAGTGGGGCCGTTCCTCGTGCTTCTAAATCCGTATCCGGAATAAGTAGAGCGGCGGGTTCGTCTTCTAGTATGGTCTGTACAGTGAGGCCTTCGCCTGTTGGTTGGGCAAACTTGTCATCGAAAATTTGTATGACTGACGGCATATTGGGTTCTGGTTTGTAATATCGATACATGGTCTCATAGTTAGCGTAAAAAGTTGTATAAAGTGGGTTGATTTCTCGTAGCTTCATTAGAGCAATTACAAGTTCTTTTCGTGGCGCATACTTATTTGGTAGCTTTTCTTTTTCGAATATCATCGCATAAAGTTCAAAGTAACGTTGGTTTGGATTGCGATAGGTGAATGTTTCGCCACGTCTGTGCTCGAATGTACCGAACCTGCGATCTGGAATCTTTTCTTTGGTGGAGAAGACCCCTGCCAAAGCGATCTGCCGTTTTTCGGAATCCAATAGATTTTGAAGTTCTATCGGTATTGGAAGAATTTTTTCGCCAACGGGTGCCGCAACGGGTTTTTGCATATGTTGCATCTGTAATAGCGATTGTCGTTCTTTTTATGCATGCCGTTGAGGTATTCTTCAGGGTATGCGTCTAGAACGGGTACGTGTTCGGGTGTTATATCTGTCTGTATCGATCTTTTAGTTCCGACCAAGAGAGTAGAGCAAATGTAACAGCAGCCCACAAAAAGCGGGTGTGTTGCAATGGTATATCCGTGCGTCCAGAATATCATAATGTTTTTTATTATTTTATGTTCTGGCACTTCGGGCTGTGCTTGGAACTGTAGCTGTAGCTGTTTTTTCAGTTGTTTAAATTTATTCGATATAGCTATAACGGTAGTATCCGGGTGAACTTTTCTAAATTTATCAGTGAGGATATCGTAAAAGTGAGAAACTTGCCTAGCACTGCTAGTACTCGGATACTCAATTCCAACTCCAATATGATGCAAGGCATTTTTAATTGTCATATGTAGACATTTAATTTTTTCAAATAATTTTTTATTTTCCGGAAGTAACTAATTTCAAACGAAAAATCAAAGATTATTATTATTATCATCGAGATTTTAGATTGAACTCACCTTAGGGAGGAGACCCATATATGATTCTTCTGTTGTATTATTGCTTTGACAAATCATAGAAAATTCATTATTTGATAGCATTTCCAATTGCATTTGTTTTATACATTCTTCGATTTCCTTAAAAAAACCAGATAATATACTAACCTAAGTTATTTAAAAATGCAACTTTTAACTTACCTCCTGTTCTTGAGAATTTATTACTTTTTTTAATTTGTTAATCTCCATTTTAATAAATTTTAAAAAATTATTTGAATAGGGTTAATGAATTAAAATATTCGAGACTAGTTGTGTCAGTTGTAGGTCAGATGCGAGGTTGCCACGTTGTGTTTGATATACAGGGTACTTACAGCTTGTATACAGAATATATTTTTTGGTCATTTGTCTTTTATACCGTGTAACAACTTATTATATATTTTTTGGTCGTTTGTCTTTTATACCATGTAACAACTTATTATCGACAATCTTTGTCCTGTAAAGAGGGTTGCATATCCACCCGGGGGGGGGACGAGAGTTGCCTACAATATGTTTCCTGTATCGTGTAACGACTTATTATACTTTTATCCCCATATTGTTGGTATATGTGGTTGAAGGTCTTGAGAATACGCATCCACCGCATCTACACCCAGCTTTCTAACTTCACCCGTTACGGAGTTAAGGCAAGTTGAAATATTTTTAGTTAAATCGACCCTAGTTGCCAAACCGATCGGCCCAGTGGAAAATCCTTTTGGCTGGAAATTGTACCCAAATGTGTCTCCATATCGACCTATTTTCGTTCCGATCTGGGTCGATGAAATTTATTTCAAATTTCAAGGGGTACCCCTTATTTTTTTCTCAAAAAGCAATGTTTTCACTTTAAAATGCATTTACCGATGTATTATGGAGTTTGCGCACATATAATTCGAAAGGTCTCGAAAAGACGTATGTTTAGTGCCCCGAGCACGGAATCGCTAACCCATCCGGTTTCGGAGTTATTGGGCAAAACAGAAAAAACACAAAACGCCCCCTAGCGGCCTGGGCGGTAGTCGAAGTTGTTGCTAGTTAATTTGCACGGATAGACATCGACGCGCTCTTTGCATTTCCGCAAACCGCGACCCGCTAGCTATTTTACTTTCCGAGATATTAATTTTTTTAACTTTTTCCTAAAAAAAATTTTCAAACTCTGGCCAAAACCATCCAAAAATGACCCTCTTTTTGGCGACGTCACCGACGAAGAACGTGTAGCCCGATCGAATCGCCGTTTGGACACGTCGTACCCGGGACCTTCCCCAAGTCTCCCACAATGGCGGAGCCCTACCGTTCCCATAGCAACGCAGCTGCGATTTTCCAAAGCCGCCTCTACAAAAATCGGTTTTTCCCTTGTAGCGCGGTAAAACGCATTCGGGATCGGGTCGGACCCGGTAGAGGTTGTAGCCCTCGAAAAACTGCATCCGATAGGCTATAGCCCATCTTCCTAACCGCACTGGTTTCGGAGTTATAGAGCTCCAAAGAAATAACTTTGGCGCCCTCTGGTGGCGACACCGTACATCTCAGCGGGTTCAGATTTGGCACAGTTATACACATTTACGAGCTCTTTCCAACGCCGTCAACCGCCATCTCCTATCTCGCTCCGTTTCGGAGAAACGGCACCCCAAAAATCGTCAAAATTGGCTTTTTGGGCAAATTTTTCGAAAATTTTGAACTCTCGTCACGGGCAGACAAAAAGAGATATCGAATCGCGGTTTGCGGGAATGGATTCAAATCGCGGAGGAGAATCGATTCATCTATGGTTTATTGCAAAAAAAATTTTAGCGCCGCCTTTCGTTGACCGACGTGTTCTTGCAAATTTGACCCTGAAGATGGCCTTTTTCGAAAATTTTTCAGGTGACCTAAATTGTAGAGCGGGAAATTTGCTATTTTTTTCCAGGTTGAACGAAAAGCGCCTAGACGCTCCGTAATCCCCCCCCCAACCGGCAAAGTGGAGGAATCTTTTGAACGTCACGCTCGGCTGTCGCCTCGGTTTCGGGATCGCCCTCCACCTATTCTACTGTATAGAGCGTCTCTTTGGGCGTCTTTTAAAAAAAACCGGAACCCCCTAGCCCCCCCCGTTCTCCCTCCATCGTCGTTCGACAATTCACTTCCGTTTTTCCAGTGGCGTTCGCGAACGGGGGGGCCTACCGGCCCCCGCCTTGGCAAACGTGCTCCAAATGGACCCCGCCACACGTTCACCTAGTTTAAACCCGATCCCGGTCGAAAAAAAAAAGTTGTATCTTCAGAAATTTTCTTTTTTTGCCAAAAACGTTTTTTGGCCCGGAGGCCATCTTAACACATTTTGGGACGACGTTTGAACATGCCACGTTCTGCGCGGGCGCACTGGAAATGAATTGCCACCGGGCGCAAGTCTGTAACTCAATAACGAGACGAGCAATCGGGATCGGAAGTTGAAACTTTGGCGCCCTCTTGCGGCCGACCCGTGCAACATATCGAAGTTTGCTTGGAAGGGTTAGACGCGGCTCTTTGAGCCGCATACAACCCTCCAAATCGATTTTTCGTATCTTCAAAATCGGACAGTCGCCCCCCTCCCCTGGCCCCCCCTAATTCCGGAATCTCGTTCTCGTCACTACCACGAGAAGCGCCGATTTTTTTTACGATTTTACGTTGCAACCGCGGTCGCCTAATCCCGGGGGTTCGTTCTGAAACCGCGAAATCTTCTCCCGCCCCCCCCCCCCCGTTCCCCGGACCGAAATCCGCCCGGCCCTAAAAGATGCGGGGTCAATAGGCGCTCCCTCCCCCCGAACCCCGTTCCGATCCCCCTCGAAACTCGCGAGATATCCCAATTTCCGCGCGAAAAAAACATCAAAAATCCCGGGTTCGAGGCCCGGTAGCTCGGTTGGTCGCGCCATCCCATCCCCTCGCCTTCGGCTCGGGGATGGGCTGGGGGGTTGACGACTTTCGCCTGCGGCGAAAGTGGAATAGCCTTGTTATTTTGGGGTTTGACATAATTATATAAGGGGTTTAGTTAAGGGGTTTAGTTAATTAATAACTACAACAATTTACAATATGATAATTATAAATACTGTCAGGGGAAGCTCCTATACTGCGTCTCACGGTCAGTTTAGAGTGTAGGGTCTTATGGCGTGCCGTGTTGCAAAACTTCGTCTTAAAATTGCTTTGAAATACCAACCTCCTGTCAATCATTTAGTAATCCGCCTTTTGTTGTACACACCCTAATCGGAGATAACTACCTACTTTTAAGAGTTACCTGGACATCCTTTACCATTTACTTCATTTAAGCATTATACCCTGTCGTTAAGGCACGTAGAGCTGGCAACGTAGTACAGACAAGTCCCATAAGGTTTGCATTGCCCTATCTCTTCCACACTCTAAACAGACCGTGAGACGCAGTATAGAAAACAATGATCCAAATCAATCCACAAGCCCGACTTACAACATTTAATGAAGTTTTATTATCAAATAGTTTTATTGCAACCTATTCTTTGCAGATCCCATACTCTTGGCCTCCGAAAAAAATTAACTATTTGTTAAACATGACTTAACAATATTGCGACAAGGTGTGTGTAATCTAATTAATAACCCTTCCGAACATTGAAGTTGTTAATCTGAGACGTCTTTCCGATTCGTAACTATTGTTACCAAACTGACCAACAGAATCTAAAAAGTGTAATAGGCAAGGGAAAGGAAAGTTACAGTTAGTAGTTACCAGGGCGGCGAGCCCCACGGGGGGCGTAACAATATACTTACTTTTAATCCTGCTACTACTAGCCGACACTGCATCAACATCTTCTTCTGGAGTTTCCGCGTTAACGCCATAATCAGTATTGGGCTCACTCACCTTTGCTTTCTTTTCCGGCCTTTCCGTTGCTCTTTCCTCATTTGAGACGAGTCTTTTGCGCGCCCTACTGTCAGATTTCATCATGTTTCGATTTAACCATTTCTTAAAATGTTGACTGATGTTGACTGCGTTGCGTAACTCTTTTTTAAGGGCTGGAATACCATTCAAATTCTTATTATGCCTCAAGCCAGCAATGTCCACTCGTCTTTCATAAGAACCTCTTTGAATAAGGTTTAACCGTTTGCCCATGTTACACCGAGCCACAATGTTCATAAGCCTCTTTGCAAGATTGTTGGTTTCATTTTTAATTAAGAGATGTGCCTTCCTTATTAATAATTCAAGGGCTCCTAAAAATAATCAATTTATTGACAAAAATGTATCTTTTCTTAAGCTTACCATGTATGTGATTATAAATAGAGGTAGCTTTTAGGTTGGAAATTTTACTTTCTGATTGGTCTCCAACGTTATTGCAGATTCCTTCTCGGCATCCCGAATGATCACCGTAAACGTGATAGAATATTCGAATATGGAACATTTGACTCTCTTTTGAAATTTAATTTTCACTGCAGTAACTTTCGACCATGATACTGATGTGCATCTCCTTTTCAAATTTATAAAGATGCTTCTCATAATTTTTTAACGCGTGGTTTGTGCACTCAATTTTGTTTATTTCTGATCTATACAGCACTTTCTTTTTTAATCTTGTAAAGACACTTTAATCACCATTAGTGATCAATTTTTTGTATCTCACGGCATGCATTTGCTCACTAAGCGTAAAACCGCCATATCCGCTTCCATAGATGGTGCTGATTCGCTCTGATTCTTATAGCAGGGATGGGGTGTTAGTTGGACTTTCAGCACGGGTACATAATATGCAACAAAATTTATTTCTTACTGCCATAAACAACAATTTTCCGGTGTGACGTCCAATGATACCAATCATCCCAGACACTGAATTGAAATTAGTGCCATAACTTCGTTTGCTCCACGAGCCATCCTTGTGCACGGTAATCCATGGTGTTCCATCTGCTGATTTTCTATTATAATTTTTCTATTATGTCCGTTACTTGTAAAGAATAATGTAAACTTTCAAAATAAAAGCATTTTCTATTATATTTGTTACTTTCCTAAGTAAAGAAAACAAAATCAATATTTGACGCTGATATACGTTCTGCTACCACACACACGTGCTTAATTATAGTGATGTGACACAACGCCTTACGGCGTTGAACGTCTATCGGCGTTGTGTCACCTAATAGTATGATAATTGTTGTGTGTGGTGACACAACGCCTCTAAAAAAAACTACTCAAAATGCCTTCTTTTCTTGTATTTTCTGTAACATCTTACACAACCATACCTAATAAGCCAATTACTATAAAAAAAACGCCTACTGTCACAACACGAACTTCACTGAACCACCTACCGTCCGTCAACGTGTTAAGTAATAGTTTCTTAATTCCTGCGTACATCCAATACTGACTTGATTCTTATTTATTGTGCGGTGCAGACCACTAGTGTTTCTGGGTTTTTCGGTAGTTTTGTTCAATTTACATTTTTTGTTTATTTACATGATGAGCAGTCACGACCCATTCTCCGCTTCAAATTCGACCGGTAGTACCGAATATTTGTACAAGAAAATGAAGAAGTTAACAAAGAAAATTAAGTAGTATCGTCATCAAAAACGCAAGCATAGAGACGCATCTTCGGAAAGTATGGCGTCCACTATCGATCGGTTAGATCGCGATCACGGAGAAAGCGGCGGTGTGTTAATGTACGCGCTCCGTAACCTGTCTTTTTACTATAATATTTGCAAACCATATTCTTAAGCTTTGGTTGCTCGATAATCGCCTTGCCTTAATTTTTTTTGTAACATTCCCTGAACACACCAAGTAATATTTGATTTTGCGGAAGTAACTAATTTCAAAGGAAAAATAAAATATTATTATTATTATCATCGAAATTTTAGATTGAACTCACCTTAGGGAGACCCATATATGATTCTCCTGAAAATTCACATTTATTTGTAGAATTACTGTTAGAATCGTTTCTACGGTAAGGGCTTTGGCCGGCCTAGCACTACTAGTGCTCGGACACTCCATTATTGGATCTGCATTATTAGAAAACATTTCAATCTTCATTTGCCTCTTGCATTCTTCAATTTCCTTAACAAAAAAGGGATACTATAACCTAACTCATTTAAAAATGCAACTTTTTACTTACCTGCTGTTCTTGGGAAGTAACTTGAATTTTAATTTTATTTGATGTGTTGTTGGTCGCCATTGTAATTATAATTAATATAAATGATTAATAATTTGGAGAAACTTGCAGAATGAACTTGTGTTTTGTCGCCACCAAAAAAATAATTGACGGATGTTTACAAAATTTTTTAGAAGAAGGTAGTATCTATAGTTACGCTTACGTCAGTATAAAAAAGATATAATCATTCTCACTATTCCATGGACGCGTTGGATGCGAATTATCAAGACCTTCAACCCCATATACGAATTATATGAGGAAAAAATTTACGCATTCACACATAAAGGTATAGGTTTTTTTCTGAATATCAATTATGCAAATACGATTTTTCTGAATTTCGGCGGTCGAAAATTTTTTCCCCATATAGTTTCATGAGGTTGAATGTCTTGAGCATGCGCATCCAACGCGTCCACAGCCAGCTTTCTAACTTCACCCCTTACGAAGTTTGGCCACATTGAAATATCGTTAATTCAATCGGCCCTAACTGCCAAACCGATCGCACCAAGGGAAAATCCTTTTGGCTGGAAGTTGTACCCAAATGGGTCTCCATGTCGACCTATTTTCGTCCCGATCGAGGTCGATGAAATTTTTTTCAAATTTCAAGGGGTACCCCTTGCTTTTTTTTCAAAAACCAGTTTTTTCTCTTTAAAATGCATTTACCGATGTATTATGGAGTTTGCGCACATATCACTCGAAAGGTCTCGAAAAGACGTATTTTTAGTGCCCCGAACACGGAATCGCTAACCCATCCGGTTTTGGAGTTATTAGGCAAAAAAGAAAAAACACAAAACGCCCTCTAGCGGCCTGCGCGGTAGTGGCAGTTGTTGCTTGTTAATTTACACGGATAGAGATCGACGCGCTCTTTCCATTGACGCAAACCGCGACCCGCTAGCTCTTTTACTTTCCGAGATATGTTGTAGTCAACAGCCCTCTAAAATATTCCTCACAGTTACTTGGAGATAAATCTAGGGTAATAAATTCGTCTTAAGATGGACCAATTCCAGCAAAAGAAGTTGTATCTGCATAAAATTTATTATTGTTTCAAAGATAACACCACACTCCATTGATCGTTTTTTAACATTTAAATCGATGTTTCCGATTAGTCAATACTAAAAGTCAAAACTATTGATCTGTTTCTGCTTTACAGTATTTACGCAGTAATTATGACCCTATGTAGCATATCATAGCTTGAAAAAGACACTTGGAATATTTTTGTCACAACAATTTGCCTCACAGTCTTATGTTATTCTGATTTTGAAATACGTACAACATACATTTTTAAATTTTAATTGTTGGGTACGTATTTACTAATGTGTGTTAAAAGTAAACGTTGAATAATCTTCCAGTGTACTTAGCAAGTACAACTTGTACCTTAATATACGTAGAACGTATAATACACTTACCCTGTTGGGTATCTACTTTAATTTGGGCAGAGTTCTCTGAAATTTTTTTAAGGTGCATAGAACAACTTAAATTACGTAATAGTTCACATGCAGGATAAGGCGTTATCTTATTCCTTATACTTATTCAATTCTAGTTTTGAGAAAACAGCTTTTGGTGAACTTAAAAAACCAAGGTGTTTTTTGTCTTCCCCCGGACTCTACTAATGCAATCTAAACTACTCTAACATAATATTACAGATACGGACTCTGACGTATCGGAAGTTGGAGTGGGCGAGGTCACTTTCCAGGACGAAGAGAACCTAGAAGACCTCCAACAGATGTCTCCAGAAAACAATAAACCTTTGGATGCAACTGTGCTGCAAGTGTTGGGGGATGACCTCCCAAAGTAATTCCTGTAAGTGAAGAATTACAAACAGAAGTGGCTAGTCGCTGGACACAGATACTCAAAGCAGGTCTGCCTACAGAAACAAGGCGAACACTTCTGAAAAAGTATCTCGCAACCAGTAATTGTATGGGAGGACCTAAATAGAACCCCAAAATTGTAGCCGCTATATCTGAGGCTACCCACAAAAGGGACGAGAGGTTGCATGAGAAACAAGATCAGATCGGGGCAGCCTTAGAAGCAGCATTGGAAACACTTTGACAACTGCATTAAAAGACTCTACCGAAGGGGGGGGAGTCAACAGTTAATTGAGTTACTTAGCGATGCCGGACGGTTGTTGTGTGATGCCCATCACACAGACTTCTTCACTCGCAGAGCAATTCTTGCTGGCAGACTTCACAAATCAGTAAAAGATGTAGTACAATCATCCCTAATAGATTACTGGTTGTTTGGGAATAATCCGATGGAAAAACTTAACTCTGCCAAGACTGTGGAGAGGTCGGTGAAGAATTTGAAACAGCAAACACCAAGAAAAACATTCACATCTCGGTCAAGCACTTCACGGGTTATAAACACAAGATCGAAAGAGTCTTTAAACTGAGCAGATCCGCCCAGACGTTACAACACAACTCGCTATCTGGGCGGACCCAGCAACGGCAGAAAGCGAGGCAATGGAACAAAACGAACCAGCAACACTACAGAAAACAACACCAATAAAGGTATGTGGACTGGCCAGCAGGAGGGAGATTAAAATATTTTTTATCTAATTGGGAAGCTATCACAAGTGACAAATTAATACTCAGTTGGATTCAGGGGTACAATATGCCGTTTAGTCAATCTGTACGTCAGATGGTACTTCCTTTTGAACCTATCTGGACTTCAGCTGAAAATGCCGATATTGAACTAGGAATTAATTGCTTTGTGGAAACGTTAGACGTTAGAAAATCCTATTTCTTAATACCCATTTCTGACAACGATAAAAAATATTTGTGTTTCTGGTTTAGACAAAAAGTGTATCAATTCACCTGTGTGCCCTTTGGTTTATGTTCCGCCCCTTTTATTTTTACATAATTGTTGAAACCTGTCATACCCCAATTACGAGAAACAGGTTTATGACATTTTGTGTTTTGGCTAGTTGCAAAAGAAATGTGACCAAGTTTGTAGATATCTGTGATTTTTATTTAACTCAAAAGACATGACCATCAGTTTTAACTTTGGAAAAAAGGAAAAGTATTCATGGTGACTTGTATAGAATGAGAAACAGTCAACGGTTCAGAATTAGAGATTTGGATTAAATTATTAGGTCTCTAACAACCGCATGTCCAGCAGATGGCTGGACCTACACTAAGAAGTTAGAAAGACATAAATTCTTAGCTTTGGCGAATTCTAATAACAATTTTGAAAAATAGATGACTAATTCACCGGATCTTATAGCAGATTTGGATTGGTGGCTGACAAATGTTAGTGTTTCAGTTAATCCGATAAGAAAGCTCAATTTCGGATTAGAAATCTTTTCAGATTCTTCTACGACAGGCTGGGGAGTTGTTTGTAGGGGACAAAAAACACAGGTTTCTCATCTAAGGGAGAGAAAAAGCAACACATAGATTATTTAGAACTTTTGGCTGCCTTTTTCGGGTTAAAATGTTTCACTAAATCTGTACAGAGTTGTGAGGTTCTCCTAAGAACAGATAACACAATCTTATATTAATCGTTACGGTGGAATTCAGTTTCCCTAGCTAAATCAAGTAGCCAGAGACATTTTGCGGTGGTGTGAAGAGCGAAAAATTTGGGTGTTCGCTTCTTAGATAAAATCAAGTGAGAACGTTGAAGCCGACAGGGAATCTAGACGTAGGGTTAGTACAGAATTAGAATGGGAACTTGCTGACTATGCTTTTGAGAAAATTACTAAGGTTTTTGGCACACCAGAAATTAATCTTTTCGCAAACAGAGCCAATGCTAAATGTCAAACATTTATCTCATGGTTCCCAGATCCCGATGCCGAAAATGTTGATGCCTGTACACTAGACTGACAGGGTTTAAATTTTTCCGTGTTCCCATCTTTCCCCTTTCTCCATGGTTCTAAAAACTTAAAAAAAATTGTTGTGATACCACAGAAGGGATTGTGGTGGCACCACATTGGCCTTAACAACGATAGTTCCCATTATTTCAGTCACTATGCGTAATAAGACCTATAATTTTTATACAAATATAAATTTGTTGTGTTCTTCTTTTGGAGAACAACACTCCATGCAGGATGACTATCAGCAAAGCTTTCGCACTAAGAACTGTACCAATCTCATCATTAGAAGTAATGATGGCATCGTTAGCACCTGGCACCATCCATCAATATAATATAGGATTGAAACGTTGGTGAGAATTTGCAAGAGTGGGAGTTTTCTCACCTTTTAAAGCCACAACAACGAACAGAATTTCTATCTCAACTTTTCCATGAAGGTGCTTGGTATGGTACACTTAACTCATATCGATCAGCCTTATCTCTGTTGGGCCCATGGGTGGGTGAAAATCACCTAATAAGGTTATTTCGGGGGTTTTATCGCCTGAAACCCAGCAACTGGATCGCTGATTACGTCCCACGATCAGCCGAACTCACAGCACCCTTGACCGACCTTCTAAAGGAACCGGCGTTTCTCTTGGGGCGACGACGCCAAATGGGCGTACCAGGAAATACAGCAGAGCATCTCCCGGCCACTATCCCTTCACCGCCCCGACTTTACACGGCCTTTCGTTCTCCAAGCCGACGCCAGCGGCGTCGGCATCGCTGCCGTGCTGTATCAAGAGGTAGAGGGCCACCGGAGGATCGTTAGTTACGGGAGTGCCAAGTTGGACCTAGCGGAGCGGCGTTACCACATCAACGAGCAGGAATTCCTACACTGTAAAAAAAATTATAGTAATTTTCCCATACATGTATTGGACGTAAATAACCCATACAGTGTGGAAGTTTTCCCATACATCTGCGCAGCCCTGTGTATATATTATAGTAATAATAATGTAGTAATAAAAAGTAATAATAAAAATAATATATGTGCCTATATTTACAAAATAATGAGAAATAAAAAAATCTCTCCGGTTGCTTCTTCATCAAACAGAGACTTTCCTGAAATGATATGAAAAGATATTGTAGCAACAACTTAGATAATTTAAAAAAATAGTGGAAATGTTTCGGCTAAGAATGAATTTAGTTTTTGTACTAATTTGTGTATGTGGATTTGATTTTACTTCTATTTTTTTAATCATTATTTTTTCAACGAACTTCGTATATCTTACCTTTTATAATTAAAATAGGCCTATCGGTGTTTCCGAATGATTGCACAGTTTCTATAGTCGATGTATCCTGCAAAAATTAGAAATCCCAAGGTTTATTAGTTATTTGTCACGTAATTTGAAAAATAATTTATTTAAATGTTAAAGATCTTACGGGCAGAAGGTGAAAGATTTCCTTTTCATTTTCTAGAAAATAAAGGGACAGTAAATTAAATACAGCTATGATTTTTGTCGATTTGTTGGGCAAATTTTTACACGCTTCATTTGCCTCATTGACAGTGTCCTTCATTCTTATTCTAAATTCCTTTCGTTTTTGACTAATTAGATTTTTTCTTATTATTTCTGATTGAAGGAATGAAAACAAAGTCGATCCTTTTGATTCCATACATCTATTCCAAACAGTTTGCATGTCCCTTCCAAATAACACAGAAGCGTGATTAATAAAAAATATCGCATCTTCAAGGCAAGGCCATTTATTTAATACATCAGTTATAGTATTCCGGTCTATAATGTCAGTCCGTTGAGTTGCGTACGTAATTTCCATTAAATTTACAATTTCTTTTTGTAGATTTTCCACTTCATTTGAATTTTTCCACAAGTCTCTTTTTTCTAGTATTTTCAGGCGCTTCTCCTCTTGACTTAATTTTGTTTCATTCAAAGGCAATGGTACCTGATATGCAACACATCCGTACTCATCATGTTTTATATATTCTTTATCAATAATCTCCTCATTGTTTTCTACTTCTTCAACATTTTCATTTGTCACATTTCTCCTCTTTCTTGATATTTTTTCGTTAGCTGGTTTTTTATAGTTTATGTGATCATACAACTTTATAAGGAAAACAGTTCCATCACTTATCGTATCCCCATCAGCATCAACAATTTTCAAAGCTTCTTGATACTAGTAACAAATAATTTAATTAAAGCACCGGCAGTGCTTCTTTTAAAATCTTTAAGAGTTCCAGTCATATAAAGTCCAATAATTTTTATTAAGTCTCTGCGATCTATAGTTGACAATTTCTCTTGACTATTCAATTTCTCTTTCATCAAGTCAGGTATGGAACTCCAAGGAAAAGATAGAGGAGTTCTTTGCTCATAAATAGCACTCATATTTATCACTGTAAAACAAATAAATTAATGTATTTAATGAAAGTTTAAAGATCCTGACCTTCGATTTATTTACATATTATCATTTATAATATATTTTTATATTTACCTCTATTGTTAGCAGGTTCCTCTACAGACCTCACAATTACATCGTTAAAATTATTGTCTTTTAAAGGAAGTACTTCATTTTCTCTTAACAGTTCTTCTTTTGATTTCCATTCTTCCTGCGTATTAAGAATTAGAATTTCAGTTAAAATGGGTAAGGAAGACAGAAATTCATCTTCATCCATAACAGCACCATTTTGTTCCAAAACAAGCTGGAAACGTAGATGAGTTTTAATTGAAAAATATAAAAACAAGTTATACAGAGGGAACAATATTAAATAATGCATATACCTGATACTCTTGCGATGGTAGGTACATTTTCACGCATGCTTTTTCTATAATATCCTTAATTTTATCACCAGATACAAGAATTTTTTTTTCTCGTTATATCCATAACTGTTAATAGCGGCATTTTTCTCTGGAAAAACATAATTTTTGTAAAAAAGAAGAAATGTAAAATATTAAAGAAACAATCATTATGCCTGCCTCAAACTTATAATTGCTGTAATGCATTTTCTGCTTCAGAAAAGCATATACTTACTTATTTTAAAATCGTTTAATACCTTCAAGTGGTAAAGTAATAAGTAGCAAAGAATTTTAACGCATTACTGTTAAACAGTTTTTACCATCCCATGTTTTAAACGCACCTGCTGAACAGTGTTGATATAATAAATATGAAGTGGTTCATAAGATAGCAGTTCCTCTACAAATACACATTCGTAAAGTATAATTGATCCTAGTTCATAAACTCTAAGATGTTGCTTGAAAGTAGTCTCTAGCATTTCCAAAACAAAACAAATTTTCTCTGGAGAGTCGTACAGTATCATTTTTTTAATTTTCCCAAATTCGACATTACATTGGTAATGCTCTTGCCTCAACACAACCACGTCTCCTCTTTTGTAAGATGTCCCTTTGATCGCGACCGAACTGCATTCCGTAGTATCATTCTTTAAACCCTTTTTATAAATTGCTTCTTGTATATTAAGACAATATAAATTTGTTCGTAATTTTGTTTCATCTTTCACATTCTGTAGGTTGCGTAATCCAGCACCTTGCCTTAATAAAGTTTGAAATAGTGCTGTTGATTCGAACGAATAATCCGAATAACCGGATAATTCTTCGAGATTTATCCGGATATTTTATTTTTAGAATAATCCGAAAACGGTTAACCGGATAACATTTTATCCGTGGATAAACGGATATCGATTTATCCGTCGGATAAACAATTATCCGTTGGATAAACAATTATCCGCGGATAAACGGATATTATTTTATTCGTCAGATAATCGGATATTAATTTATCCGTTGATGATCGCATAAACATTTATCTACTAGTAAGCGGATATTATTTTATTCGACCGATAAGGCGATAAACAACTATTGGCAGATAATTTAATTTTTATTCTAGATATTGTGCAATGTTTCATGACATTTTTAAACAACTAATCAAATTAGATTTTGCTATCTGCATTCCATTAATAGTGCGGGTAAAAAAATGTTTAGTACTCTTCTAAACATTAATAAAAATTTAAAACTTGCTTATTCTTATTAGTTATTACGTGTTTGGTCAATAGGCAACTTAGCAAGTTGCATCTTTGAAAAGCCCTAAAGGAAAACACGTGGCTAAGATAAGACTTAAGAGTTAAGAATCTTAAGATGAACAAAAAAACACTGTACCTTTAAAGTTTAAAGTGCAGTTACATGTTTCAGAAATGTACATATATTAGAAACACCGTAGTTGAAAAGAAATATGTAGAAGCCTTTAAAAATATACTTAGCTAAAATTTCCCAAAATTAAAATTCTACCCCACGATAACCGTAAACTAGATAAAATACTAAATAGTCAAATATAGTCCATTCCCTGGCTTTTATGTCCCTAAAAGATTAACGCAGATGTATACGCAACGCTGCTCGACGTGCCCTGCCGATGGCTAACGGTAAAGCTATCCAGTGCCGTAGGTTACATTTCTTTTAGTAGGTAACTTAAAATTTCTATTTGCCCTGTAAAATTATTTGTTTTGAACGGTACTGACACACTTTTCTAGCTACTTTCCGCTTGTAACTTGTAAGACGACGTCCCAGCTATTGCTTATCTTACTTTAACACATTAGATGAAAGCTAAACGATTATGAACACTCTTAGAGATTTACGTTCAAGGTTCAGGTATGTGAGGACCATAAGCAAAACGGAGACAACCGATAGTAGTAGGTCGCTTCATAAATTCTTCGTTAATCTTTTAGGGACATAAAGCCAGGAAATGAACGTTAGTCTGCTTAAGAGGGCGGCCTGAAATTTAGTGGCTACCTAAGTTGCAATAATGCTTTGTAGAAAATTTTAATTAAAATCCAGATTTTTCGTTTTTGTTGGAGTTCTGCATTTTTAAAATTAACAAAGATTTTTGTTTCTGCTGCCCTCTATCCACAAAAAGCGCAGCGCTGCGCTCTTAAACTGGAGGGTGGTTAATTCAGTTAACTGGTATGATTTGCTTTGGACGTTTGGTTACCTAAACTTCATAATTCTTACCGAACCTGTATAGTAAATAGTACGGATAGATTAGTAAATTTATAAATTAGTGACAAGATAATGAGTGATGTGTGGAATTATTTTAAAAAGCTTGATGACAATATAGTGCAGTGTATTATATGCAACCATTCGATGAACTACACTGGAAGTACAAGTAATATGTGGAGACACGTAAAACAAAAACATATTTTCCATGAAAGGTAGGTATTTTATATTTTAGTATTATAATTACTCGCAAGTCTAATAACTGTAGGTACTATATCCACGACTGTAACAAGTTAAACTTTTCAGTCTGGATAAGTCAATAGTAAATTACGTTATAAGTACGGTAAACTCAGTTTTACAGTAACGAGTCGAAATGTTTAAGGACGAGGCGACGAAGGAGCCGAGTCAAGAATTTTGAGACGAGTTACTGTAAGAGTTTACCGAACGTATGTCGTAATGCGTTTTATTTCATACTGTAGGCACTAAATCTTTGTTTAAAATTGAAAAAATTAAAAATAAAAATTTGAATTCATAATATGGACATCTATGAAATGGAAGTGTTTGTTTTTTGATTGTTTGCCTTGTCAAAACGGGAGAAAATTATAACATTTTTGACGAAGTTCTTCGTAAATCTATTGCACCATTAATGTCAATTTTAATATTTAGTTTCTTTTTAATTGTCATATTTATTAATTTTGTAGTTTTTTAGTAATAAATAGTTTGATTATCGATTTATTTCATTTGAGTCCGGTAAAAGTTTTTACCGGACCTGATACCGTAAAGTCTTATTTACCGGACTCAAATCGTTAACTTAAACATGGGTGTTACGATGCAGTATGAAATAAAAAAAATTACGGTTTTCGCATTTCATAGAGTAATAGATTATATTGCTAAATTCAAAATCATTTAGTAAAGTCGAAGTTAGCAATATTGCGGATTTTACATAAAACAACAACATGGCTGTTGTGTTTCATAATACACCTACCTATTGTTTTATTTTCAATTTTACAATACCCTACTTTGACATTTATTAATGTCAAAAAATTATTGAAAATTATAGTTATTTATTGTATAAGGTAGGAATCAGACTGCACGACCAGAGCGACCGTCCAAGACCGACCAAAATTTCAAACACATGTACAACTTTTATGACTAAACTCAGACTGCAGCGGAAGCGAACGACCACGTAGGTCGGCATCGACCGTCCAGATTTGAATTTCAAATTTGTTTGAATTTTGGACGCCCTTGACCTACGCACGCATGCACAATCTTTAGGTTACTTAGTAACAAACGTAAAAAACACACCTTACCTGACAGTATAAAATACCTATATTATTATGAATTATGAATTATCATTGAATAAAAAATATTAAACGCTTGGTTCAAAAATGTCGAATACTCAAGGTAAGTACATATGCTTGGAAATTATGCCGTTGTCCTATTTTAGAAATTTGTATGGCTTTCTATATAGCGTCTGGAATGGAAAATTCTTGGTCCCCAGACGACATTGAAAAGTTAATATGCCTTGTTCAAGAAAACGACATATTATACAACCAGGCTTACCTGGATATGCTAACAGGGATGTATCAGAACAATTGTGGAGAATGATAGGAATGCGGCTTAATAAGACTGCACAAGCTTGCAGCAAAAAGTGGCAATTTTTAAGAGCAGGATATAGAAAACGACGTCACGATAATCCACCATCAGGGAGCAGCGCAAAGAAAATACCAAAGTGGCCGTATTACAATATACTCACCTTTCTAGAACAGCATATAGCAGACCGAAATACATCGACAAACGTAGAAACTCCGGTGTCTTCCCCTACTAACTGCTTGACAGAAACTAAGAGTGGAAGCAGTAGCCGTAATGATGCGTTTGTTCTAGATGATGAAGGTTATCTTCAGCTACTGGATAGTCAGGACACAGACCATGAACAAACAAATTTGGTTGAATTATTAGAAGAACAGTCAAATCCGATCAAGTCAATGAAAGAAGACAAAAAGAAAAGGATCAGCGCTCGAAATAAAGTGGATAACGAAATGGTTGAGTACATTAGCATGTTAAAGACGAAAAGCTCTGGTACCGATGTTCAAAAAAAAAGTGGCATGGAATACTTTTTACTAAGTATTTTGGAGGATGCGGAATCTCTAAGTGTGGAAGCGAAAAGACATTTTAAAATGAGAGTTTTAAAGCTTCTGGATGAATTGTCCGTTTAATTAAGTAATTAATTACTATAGTTGACTATTTTTAATTGTCTAATTATATATCCATCAAAAATAAACTTAAAATTATTTTAATGTTATGTGGGTAGTGATGTTACAGATCTCCAGTATCAAGTACCTTTTTCACTTGCCACTGTACTGCCCCTGCACCACAAAAATATTGCATAAACTTCTCGCTTACGTCTCGTGCTTGGATTGTTGATTGATTCAAACATTGTTTTTTGTTACTTTCTAGTTGTGATCTTCCAAAAGCTCCACAAATTTCCGAAATAGTTTGTTGATCTTCCATTTCTATTCTATCCTCGCATCTTATCATATTATGTAATACAACTGCAGCTAAGATTATTTTATCAGCTTTTATAGGGTCTACACTTATTGCAGATTCAAATATTCTAAATTTTGAAACTAATATACCGAAAGTGCATTCAACAATACTTCTAGCAAAGGACAATCTGTAATTAAATATTCTTCGATTTTGATCAAGCTGTCTTCTGGGAAATGGCCTCATAAGATTTTCAGTTAGGCGAAAAGCCTCATCACCCACGAAAACATACGGCATGGACACACCACCCACCTCCAATGGGGTTGCTTCAAGTAAATCAATTTTGCCTTCTTTAAAAAGTCTTCCAAATTTACTATTTTCAAATATTCCACCATCACTATTCTTGCCCATTGAACCAACATCAACAACCAAAAATTTGTATTCCACATTTACGATACTTAACAGGACAACTGAATGAAAATGCTTGTAATTATAATATAATGAACCGCAGTTTCTGGGTTTTTTAATGCGGATATGTTTTCCATCTATGGAGCCTGCACAGTTAGGAAAATGTTTCTTTCGTTTGTATCCTTCAGCAACTCGTGCCCATTCTTCTTTATCTGGATACTTCAAGTACACATTTTTTAAACAGTTGTATATTAATTCTAACATTTGGAAGACTATTATAGATATCTCATTTGGGCAGATTCTAAATCGATATGACGCCGAAGCAAATGATTCCCCATTAGCTAGGTATCTAGTTAGAAAATGTGGAGATTAGTACTACTTGCATTATACAATTTATACTACTATTTGAAGTACCTAATAGTTACAGTGAGACGTTCCAGAAAACCAATAGTCTTCCTGCAGTTCGTGTGGCCAACGGTAAAATGAGGTTCAACATAATTAACTAATAATTTAAAACAATTTTGTGACATTCGAAAATAATTTTCAAATTTTTTGGGGTCATTGACTAGTTTTGGGTATAATGTAAAAAATTCCCCTTGTTGCTGTCGATGCAAATACATTTCTCGCACCCAAACCGTCCTTTTCTGCATTCGCCTCCAAAGAATATACGCAATTATTGCAGTTTCTTCGGTTTCAATGTTTGACATGGTTAAGTTTTAAATAATAGTAAAGTTCTGTCACTTCACTTTTATTTTTTACTTGGCAGGTGCCTGAATGTGGATGAGCAGTGTGAGTTTTAAATTTTTGGCCGGTCGCGGACGATCGCTCGCTGTGAACGGTCGGTCCTGGACGATCGTGCAGTCTGATTCCTACCTTAGTGTCTTAGGAAGTATTTTATCCACGCAAGAATGTTTAAACGCGACAACGAAGTTCGAGCATTTAATTTTCTTAAGTGGATAAAATATTTTATCCACAATCATGTATATTATTAGGTCATAATTCAAATATTGCGAGACGTCTTATGGTATTAATAAAACGTATGTGTCTTATAAGAGTTATAAGTAAGCCATAAGACACGTAACAAAATCAAACTATTAAAATTTTAAATGTCCTTGTTAACATTTACATCAAAAAAATTAAAAATTGTTTAATTTTAGCATTTCACCGGAAAGCTCAAGTCCAAACGGTGAGGGTGAAATAGACGAAGGTGAACCATGTCGAAAACAAGCAAAAATTACCGACACACTCGATATTACTGGTAGTCCAGGCAAATTAGACTAAAATAAGGCCGTGCCTCAAAAAAATCATATAGAGCTGGAAATGATTTTAAACCACTTTGGGCATGCCAAATAAGAGTAATATGAGTTTGCGACGATTTCTGAGGTGAGCTTAACTTTTGAGAGCCAAAAAAACGCGAAAGTTTGGGATTTTTTCAGTTTTTGGCTTATAACACTTAAAAGATGCATCCGGCAGAAAATTTCATTCTTATCGAAATTAAAGAGCATTAAATTATGCGTCTAATGACCTCCGTATACTTTAAATTTGGTTTCGTGCTTACGTCACAATCGATCGTCAAAAATCGAAAAGTTTTAGCAACTTTGCTGAAAAGTGTGTTATGCTCCTGTTTTAACGCTTGCAGCGTAAAAACCAAATACAAATACAAAATGTCAAATACAAAAGTTGTAGAGCATCAAATTTTGCGTGGGGGGGGGTAAAAAGACAAAAATTGTCATCGCTAAATTTCCGCTAAGAGCTATTTTTGAAGTTCCGCGAGATTTGAACCTTAAATCATCTATATTGTTCCAGTTATTGTAATTATCTTATTATATGCCCGTTGGTTTGAAAAATAAGGAAAACATTTAATTAGCAGAAAGGCTTTATTCAATAATTACATTTTTTTTGAATAAAATTGAATTTTAATTTAAAGAATATATTCGAATGAACAAAATAAAGTTCAAACAAATATAGAATAACGGCTGTTGTTATATTTAACTTGGAAAATTATATGGAGATTGGCAGCCAATAAAGCACAAATTAAGAAGAAAAAAAAATTTGTTTCAAAAGAACATAGAAAAATTAAATGTATTGACGTTTCGCTTATGTAAAAGCTTCATCAGAAATAATGAAATACATGAATAAAATAAAAATGCAATTACAGTATAGCATAAAATTAAAATATTATTTTAAGACCTGCAAGAAACAAAAATGAAACGATATAGAATAATGAAGCGAATACTTGTTTTAATGTTATTTTTAAAAAATTGAAAAACTTACCATAGTAGTTGGTCAAGAAAAACAACCGAATAATGAATAATACAATTAAATTAATAAATATAGTGAAGAATAAAAATTAGAATCTCCAAAAGGAGAGATAATTAACGAACTACATATTAAATGTAGCGATTGTTAAAAAATTTTATAAAAATTATTACGAACTTAAGCAGTAACTATGAGCACGTTGTGAATGGAGGTTGGAATGAACGAGGAAGAATTTTGATAAAAATAATATGGGCTGCAAACCTTAAAAATGAAAAATCACCAATAAAAATAGGCGAATTTGAAAATAAAATAAAAAGAACTAACAATCGAGAGAAAATTTTAAAATTTAAAAAATTTTAATTTTAAACTGAAAACATTGAAAATATTAACAAATTTCAACAAAAGACCAAAACGTAAAGCAATAAAAATCAAAAAAGAGCATTATAAGTGGTATTAAGATTTTCAATGTCTGTTCTATAATTAATAGATGTAGGTGATTTCTTGATTTCTATGCTCTCAAGTAATAATCTTTTATTCAAATTTGCTTCATTATGTAGGATTGATGTAGATGGGTAGTTGAAATTGTGTAAATGATCAACCGCGTGATCAGAAAGAGCTGTATTCGGTTTATTAGGTGATTTTAATTTATTTTTTACTGAAAGTTTATGTTGATATAAGCGGGTTTTTAAGTATTGTTTAGTATGGCCAATATAAGTGGAATTACAGTTATTGCATGGAATTGAATAAACAATATTAGATTGAAGATCTAGAATAGTGTTATCTTTTAAATTAGTAAAGAAATATTTACCAAAGGTATTATTGTTAGTGAAAGCAGTATGTATATTGAAAGGTTTGAGGACTTTTTCTATTTTTTCAGATAAAAGTGGTATGTAAGGTATTGTAGAGTATATTTTGTTAATGTGGGTGGGATTATTGTTAGACGTGTTAGTAATTGGTTGAAGAATATTAGTGGTATTAATAGGATCAGGATTATCATTAATAGTATTAGTGGTGGAAAGGTGGGTGTTAATATTGTGAGTACGAGCAGGATCAGCGGAGAGAGTGGTAATAGTAAGTAATAGTAATATAAACGATACGTTGATGATATTCTAATCTGTGCTCACCCTAATTATACTAACACCATATTTGATTTATTTAATAAATACCACCCTCACCTTCAATACACTATTGAACTAGAAAATTCCAATCATTCCATAAATTTCCTTGATTTAACTTTAACTAGACACCCTTCTGGTACTATCTTTACTAACTGGTTCCGTAAAAAAATCAAATCAACTCGTTATATTAAATATAATTCCTATACATCACTAAAATATAAAACAAGTATTATAACTAGTCTTATTGACCATGCTATTATTTTATCACATCCAAAATTTCATAACTCCAACCTTAAACATATAACGCAAATACTTTTAGAAAATGATTACCCAATAAACTTTATTAATAATCAAATTAAAAAAAGGCTTAACTTTTTAAAATATAAATCTAATACCAATAATCCTTCTACTAATACAAGTTCTCTAATTCACCCCCATCCCATTACTATTACCACTCTCTCCGCTGATCCTGCTCGTACTCACAATATTAACACCCACCTTTCCACCACTAATACTATTAATGATAATCCTGATCCTATTAATACCACTAATATTCTTCAACCAATTACTAACACGTCTAACAATAATCCCACCCACATTAACAAAATATACTCTACAATACCTTACATACCACTTTTATCTGAAAAAATAGAAAAAGTCCTCAAACCTTTCAATATACATACTGCTTTCACTAACAATAATACCTTTGGTAAATATTTCTTTACTAATTTAAAAGATAACACTATTCTAGATCTTCAATCTAATATTGTTTATTCAATTCCATGCAATAACTGTAATGCCACTTATATTGGCCAAACTAAACAATACTTAAAAACCCGCTTATATCAACATAAACTTTCAGTAAAAAATAAATTAAAATCACCTAATAAACCGAATACAGCTCTTTCTGATCACGCGGTTGATCATTTACACAATTTCAACTCTACCCATCTACATCAATCCTACATAATGAAGCAAATTTGAATAAAAGATTATTACTTGAGAGCATAGAAATCAAGAAATCACCTACATCTATTAATTATAGAACAGACATTGAAAATCTTAATACCACTTATAATGCTCTTTTTTGATTTTTATTGCTTTACGTTTTGGTCTTTTGTTGAAATTTGTTAATATTTTCAATGTTTTCAGTTTAAAATTAAAATTTTTTAAATTTTAAAATTTTCTCTCGATTGTTAGTTCTTTTTATTTTATTTTCAAATTCGCCTATTTTTATTGGTGATTTTTCATTTTTAAGGTTTGCAGCCCATATTATTTTTATCAAAATTCTTCCTCGTTCATTCCAACCTCCATTCACAACGTGCTCATAGTTACTGCTTAAGTTCGTAATAATTTTTATAAAATTTTTTAACAATCGCTACATTTAATATGTAGTTCGTTAATTATCTCTCCTTTTGGAGATTCTAATTTTTATTCTTCACTATATTTATTAATTTAATTGTATTATTCATTATTCGGTTGTTTTTCTTGACCAACTACTATGGTAAGTTTTTCAATTTTTTAAAAATATCATTAAAACAAGTATTCGCTTCATTATTCTATATCGTTTCATTTTTGTTTCTTGCAGGTCTTAAAATAATATTTTAATTTTATGCTATACTGTAATTGCATTTTTATTTTATTCATGTATTTCATTATTTCTGATGAAGCTTTTACATAAGCGAAACGTCAATACATTTAATTTTTCTATGTTCTTTTGAAACAAATTTTTTATTCTTCTTAATTTGTGCTTTATTGGCTGCCAATCTCCATATAATTTTCCAAATTGAATTTTAATAAAATTTAATTTTTGGCTTTTCGTTTTCCTGTTTTCGGCGTTTCGGAGAAGGTGTTAGTGGACTTGGTTGCAAGTCAATCTCGTCATCATCAGGGTTGGAATCTTCATCATTGATTTCAGCCTCTACGTGTATCTCTTCGTCAAATGAGACCGTGTCGAGAAGAATTTGGTCATCCTCCATTAGGGAATTTCGGCATGTGTGACCCTTGCAATGAAAACATATGGCCGAACATTTGATACCAGCCTTTCGGCACGATCATGAAGTTTGGCATCCTTTCGTACAGGTGCAAGATATTGAGTTCAGCAGCTCCTGGGGTGCTGGGGGTAACACAGTGGTCTTCGGAATTATACCGTTTTTGGTTGTTTCCCAACCCCACTGCTGCGGATCGAGGATGTTATTTTTCCATATCTGCACCTGTAGATAGACCCTCAGGGAGTGTTGGTAAGCAGCTTGTTTAGTTGGAGGCAAACATGCCAAATTGAAATTGTTTTTTGCCAATGCCCTCTGAAAGAGTTGGAAGCGAATGTCGTTCAACGCTTTGTTGCTGTTAGCAGTGTACAATGTTACAATAAACTTTTCTCCTGCCTCGGCAACCTGATCTGGTGTGGCGTCAGGATCCAAGAATATTGCAACGGTTTGCTGAAGGCTAGCATTCTTCTGAAATGTGTTGACAAATTTGATTTTTCCCTGCCTGAAAAATGCAGACGTGCTGTCGCAGCCACTGAGGGCGTGAAGAAACAACAAATGCTTTTTGGCTTCTTCCGCGAGTTTAGTATTTTCGGTATTAAAAATGCACGTATCTTGTTTTCCTTTACCAGGCTTCAGGAGGAACATGTTATTCATGGGTTCATTACAGTCAGCTGCTGAGCTGCATGAGCAGTAACCAAGATCAGTAAGTCAATGTCCTCCCCTACGATGACAACAGTGGCTCCCTGTGTCGATTTATCTATAGCTGTAGTTACAATCAAGGGATCAGCGTCCTCTTTGGCTTGCTTTACTTGAAACCCCTGAGCTGTTAATTTCTCGGCAAGTATTGATATGAAGCGTTTTTTATTATGCTCATTTGATAGGAATTGTTCTTTTGGCATAGTATTCATAGACTCATCGAACAAAACTGAGGCTGACGACATGGCTCGGGCTCTTCGGTTCCGTTCCGCAGACTTAATGCTTTTTTCCGTACCATCCTCGGGATATCCATCAAATACTATGGTACAATTGGACCCAAAGTGTTTATTGATGTAGTTAACGTACTTTTGAAAGATACCGGAAAACTGCTCGTTGCTATGCCAAACAACTCGATGAAGGAGGAATCCACCATCTAAAACGAATTTCGCATTGGCAAGTTCAGCTTTTAGCTTCCCCTACGCAAAATTTGATGCTCTACAACTTTTGTATTTGACATGTTGTATTTATATTTGGTTTTTGCGCTGCAAGCGTTAAAACAGGAGCGTAACACACTTTTCAGCAAAGTTGCTAAAACTTTTCGATTTTTGACGATCGATTGTGACGTAAGCACGAAACCAAATTTAAAGTGTACGGAGGTCATTAGACCGTTGACTGAAGAATTGGGGAAAGACTCGCAACTTCTATGTTAAAATGCGTACCAATACCTGTCTCACACCTCTCCCCCTCTGAAGTAATAAATACCAAAAGAGTTTGTCTGTATTTATGCGCCACCTACAAAACTGCGATGGCCAAGTTCGCAACTATTACGTTTGGAAAGAAAGCCGCAGTTCTTGCAATTTCAGTAATTACTATACCTACTTCTCAGAGCATCAAGAAATATCAAATTCCTCCTCGTCATTCCTGCTGAAATTATGAGAGAATTATGGTTGCATTGATGTAATTACAAAATATGATGTGCCAAACATATTTAATCACTTTTAATGTAAACAGTCAAAAATAACATAAAAACTACCCTTTACAATGCGTCACGAATTCCTATTTTCAGAACAATATTTGAAGCGTTTGCAAATTGTTTCAAAAACGTCGCAAGTTTGGTAAACAATCATTTCCATAATAATTCAGTAAAAAGTTTTAGATACCTATTACAATTTCCCAACTTACAGTAAAATAAGGTAATAGTGCAATTTATTGTATTAATACAAACTAGCAACAATATATTTTTTCTAATTCGGTATCGAAAATTCTTAGTTATCAACATTAATTTCAGTTACGAAAAGTACTATTTTTCCTAACTTGTATCGAAAACTGTTTTAAGTTAGGAAAAGTAAGATTTTTTGGTTTTAGACGTTTTGATTTTTCCGTTTTAGACGTTTTTTTGTTCCTTTTTGACGTTTTGATTTTTTCGTTTTAGACGTTTTTTTATCTCGGCCTTTCAGAAAGTAAAATTATAATACCGAATTAGAAAAAATTATGTGTGCAATTCGTTAGGAAAATCAGATTTTTCCGTTCACGACGTGTTTTTGATCTCGGCCTCCGGCCTCGATCAAAAAAAGTCCAAAACGGAAAAATCTTACTTTTCCTAACTTAGTACACAAATAACTATTTTCTAATTCGGTATCGAAAATTCTTACTTATCAACATTCAATTCAGTTACGAAAAGTACTATTTTTCCTAACTTGTATCGAAAACTGTTTTAAGTTAGGAAAAGTAAGATTTTTCGGTTTTAGACGTTTTGATTTTTTCGTTTTAGACGTTTTTTTGTTCCGTTTTTGACGTTTTGATTTTTTCGTTTTAGACGATTTTTTTATCTCGGCCTTTCAGAAAGTAAAATTATTATACCGAATTAGAAAAAATTATGTGTGCAATTCGTTAGGAAATTCCTAACTTAGTACACAAATAACTATTTTACTGTTCATCCTATGGTGCATTTTCCCACATCCACAAACAGACATGATTGAAATTCTTTTTAAGTTTGAAAATTAAACAATACAATTTATTTACATTCTTAATAACTACACTTATTATAAGTATACCTATTACCTACAATATCTATTGTTGAATGGGTTTATTATTCAATTAATTTAAGAAGTTAAGATACGTACTTTTCTATGGGGCTTAGGGGCTTTGGTTGAGGGTTCTTTGATAGTTTTTACGTATTTTTCTGATTCCCACTTTAAATGTCTAAATGTTTTCATTTTCATGAACAAACTTATGATATGTCTTTTGTGCACTTGACACGATACAGGTTCATTTGATCGAAACCACTCGCAGTGTCTTTCTAATAAACCTGTAAATGCTGTTCTATATTGCTCTTGATGTTCGCACTACATTTATATGTTTCAAAAGCCGTGTTAAATTGTTCTAAAAGATATAATACGATATTCACGAATTCATCTGCAGGTCTCTTTAAAAATTTCATGTTGCCTTCGCTAGAATAATCTTTACACAACAAAAAAAGCTCGTTTTCATTGATCAGATCATTTTCGTTTTTTGTTAATTTTGAAGCACAAAACTCGCAATTATACTTCCTTGCAACGCTGTATGCCAAATAACCAGCAACATATACAGTGGAACATGTTTCTAAAGTTGTTTTGTGATATACTTTGGATCGTCAAGCGAAGGAGTTAAATCTAGTTGTTCGCGTTCCTTTTCATCATTTACTTCTTCATGACAGTCCTCTTCGTTGTTTTGACCTGGTTCATTCCTATCGATCGTTTCACAATTTTCTTTCTGCTCTATGTCAATTTCAAGAACGTCGCCATCTTGAATTTCACAATTTCCCGTATCCAGTGCCATTTGAAGCCTAATGTTCATATTATGTTGCAGGGCTATGCGAAATTGCCGAACTGTAGGAGTAGGATTATATCCTCCTCTGTTCCTAATAACTGAAAATAAATTTTCTAACACATCTTGATTCAGGAAACTTGTTATCAAGTATTTTATTCCTAAATTTTGTAAGTGGTTCCATAACAAATAGATTGACCGTATCGTCCACTGAAATCCTTGTAAACAGTAAATATTGTTCCGCTGCTTGCTTCCTTCAAAAACTGCAATGGATTTAAAATATTCTATCCCATTTTCAAGTATATCTACTGTTCTACTGCTGTAAATGGATAATGGGCGTCTATTTGGATTTGGATCTTTTAAAGTCCTACTGTTCAACGAATCAAATATATTATTGATAGTTTCAACAAACTCGGCAGTATTTATTAAAGTCGAACTATCGCATTGATTAATTAAAGAAACGGTTTTCATTGCCGCCGAAACCGTATGGAAAATATTTCGGCCGCGTACTTCACACGCATTTTCTGAAAATTTGTGGGAAAACGATGGTTGGAATTTATTTTTAGCATGGCTCTGGTGGTGGTGCTGGTTTGGTCTATTTCATACGTTTTTGTGATATCACTCCACGATACCTGTTTACTTTTCACATAAAATTGAAGTTTTGAGTTCATGAAGTTATTCCTTAAACTTTTTAATAAGTGTGGTACATCGAACAGAGTAAATATTTTGTGACCTCCTATATTTATGACAGGTTCTTCCTTGCTGGCTCCTAACATAGTCATGGCACTACGGTTGTTAGACCCTTGGTCGCATACTAAAGCCATGGGATTAAGTGTGAGTTGTTTCAATTTATTAATAACATTGACGATGATATGTTGCAAGGACGTACTATTTACAGGGCCGGCAGAAACAAAATAGCACAGTGGTAGCTTCCAGTTATGAATTAATCCCCGAACTAGAAACACTAGAGCAGTATTTGCCAGCTTTGGTCGCCTTCCCAAAGACGACAAATCATGATATCCTTCAACAATATCATCAGCTTGGTTATATTCCAATTGTTTCTTCAAGATTATTTCGTCAAATGAAACGACACACATTTTTTCCCTTTCTGTCATAGATTTGGCCTTTAGACGAAGTTTCTGCATAAGGGATGTTTTTAATCCCGTTCTTAAATTAAACACTTTTAACCAGACTTGGATAATCCTTATAGACGGTAAAATAAATTTTAGATTGAATAGCATAAATTTGTATGCACCGGGCGATTTGTAATACAAAGACAGGGCCAATTGTTTTTCAGGTCTTGACCATTTTGTTCCTTTTTTATGAAACAATTGCATATTTACAAATGTTTTTAATGGTTCACTTTTATGCATTAAAAGGCTTGCAAGCAACGTACTTAAAGAAAAAGAAGTGTTTTTCTTTCTCAGTCTATAATTCTGGGATTGTTTCCCCTTTAGTTTACGTTTTAAGTCTTTTATCTTGCATGAAAATTGTTTACATCTTTGTTTTAATTTTGTTCTGGTGGGGCTCTCCATTGCAATAATACGGTCACTGATTTGAGAATCCGTACTTACCGTGCTTGCAAAACTAGAAACCCTTGGTAGCGTTTGCTTAATTAATTTAATAGTTTCTAAATCGTTTGACTGGGATGGGCTGCTTTCAGTGCTCAATATTCGACGTTTCCTAGCATATGTCTTCAAAGGTTGGTCGCTACTCGAAAAATTAAACTTTTCTGGAGTTACTGGTATATTTAAGCGGTATTCTTCTTTACCTTAAAAGTATACAGTTAGCTAAATTAAATTTTAATGCAAGTAGGTGCTATCGTATAATTTAACTAAACAATTGAGATTTTGATGAATTAACCGTTATGAGAATACAAGGCTCATATGTAAGTAAGGATAGTCGAAATTACGATGATAAAACTTTGTTTAGTGTTTAGTTACTAGCGAGAAATCGGAAATGAAACATAGATTTACCTTCCTCCATGAACTTTCTAGGAACTGCAGATTTTCTCAATAATTTACGTCTACTATTTATAATAAAATCACTAGGTAAGAAATGTTCTTCGCAGATTAACTTATTTGTTAAATTATTATCATCCATAAGTGCAATGCTAATGTTGCCACAATTTTTTTTCCATTCTTCTACCCGCGCGGAGTCTTTGACGGGGAATTTAAAAAAACTGGTGCCTCTATTGGTTCTTTGATTTTTGTAACAATGAATATATACACAAATATGATTAGCTGTAGAACTCATTATCGTAATTAATAGATATTATGTTAATTACAAGAATTGCTCCAGCGAGTGACCACGTGAAATGCGACGACTCTTATTCAATGCAATGCTTGTTTACTCCCTTATCCAGCACGGTACTACCAGTAAGACGATCAGCAAGAGAGTGAAAGTCTCAGACCCAAACCGCCCAAACCCGTAGCAGCGCCCCTTCAATGTCAGACCCATCAGTGACCACGCTTTGCCAAGTTACGTTTCGTCTCTTTATACCACTCCTTCACTCAACGATTAGACGCAGAATTTAATGCTCTTTAATTTCGATAAGAATGAAATTTTCTGCCGGATGCATCTTTTAAGCGTTATAAGCCAAAAACTGAAAACATCCCAAAATTTCGCGTTTTTTTGACTCTCAAAAGTTAAGCTCACCTCAGAAATCGTCGCAAACTCATATTACTCTTATTTGGCATACCCAAAGCGGTTTAAAATCATTTCCAGCTCTATATGATTTGTTTTGAGGCAAAAGTTTAATTTGCCTGGGCTATGGGTAATAATTTAATATTTATTTTTCAAAGGATTAGTTAAACTAATGTATAATTATGTACCTATAACAAATTTTAAATATTATTTTTTAGAATAAATACAAGGCCTTCCACTTCTACTTCGAATCAGCTTGAATCTAGCCCTAGTCAAGGATTGATTCCTGAAAAATCACAGGCACCATTACAACCAAAAAACCCAAAAACTAAACGATCAACACTGGAGCAGCCTAAAATATCAGACATATTTTTATCTAAGAGTACTGCCACAAAAAAACAAAATAGCATTACGGATGCCGTATCAAAAATGATTTGTATGGACATGCTTCCAATTTCGTTTATTGAGGGGGAGGGATTTAAAATGTTTATACATACAATTTGTCCCATGTATGTAATTCCTTGTAGGTCTACAAACTTATCCAGGATTAATATATTATATGATGTATTAAAAAACAAAGTTTTAAGCGACTTACAAAAAATTGATTATTGGGCAATTACTACTGATTGCTGGACCTCAAGGAGTAATGAGTCTTACATTACTGTCACTGTGCATGGTATTTCGTCTTCTTGGAAGTTTGTTTCATTTAATTTAACCACTGAGGCTATGTCAGAAAGGCATACTGCTAATAACCTTAAAAGTAAATTGGAAGAAATTGTTACCGAATTTAAATTGGAAAATAAAATAGTAGCGGTTGTTCACGATAATGCCAGCAATATAGTGAATGCTGTAAAAGTGTATATTTTCCAGATAATGTATGTTGTTTTGCACATACCTTACAATTAGCGATAAATAAAGGATTAGACATTAATGAAATAAAAATCCTATTATCAAAATGCTCTGGGATAGTTGGACACTTTAAGCATTCCACCTTGGCCTCAAATACCCTAAAATTTAAACAGAAACAATTTGGGATAGTTCAACACAAATTAGTGCAAAACGTAAAAACTAGGTGGAATTCTATTTACTACATGATTGATAGATTAATAGAGTAAAGACAACCAATTGCAGCAGTTATTGCCGACAGGACAGTTACAAGTAGAGCTGCAGTTATTCAGTTAGAACTCATGGAAAATGACTGGGAATTATTAGAACAATTAAAGAATATTTTGAGATATTTTGAATTGGTCACGCAAGCAATGTCATCTGAAACTATGGCAACAGTTTCTATGATTCAGCCCATGGTTAAAACTTTACTGAATAATGTGTTAAGTATGCAAGAAAAGGATTTACCGCAAATAAAATCATTTAAAACCACACTTGAAAATGAATTTCGGACAAGATTTAGTCTGTATTCTGTAAATGGAGCGTCAGCAGCAAATATTTTTGATATAAGTGGTTACTTAGACCCTAGATTTAAGAATAATGAAAGATTAATAGGAATGAAAACAAAAGTAAAAAGATTTGTGGATAATGAAATAGAAATAAATTATACTGAAAACAATATTGTGAAATCAGAAAATGTTAGCCCTATTAAAAACAATTCTGTACTAGATATATTATTTCCTGAGGAGAATGTTAATAACCTATTGAAATACCAAAGAATTCAAATATTGCCACATGGTGGCAATGTAATGAAATTAGATTTCCTACTTTGGCCAAAACAGCTAAAAAGTACTTATGTATTCCAGCTACATCAACGACATCAGAAAGAGCCTTTTCGACTGCAGGAAATATTGTTACAGCAAAAAGGTCGTGCCTATTATCAGAAAATGTAAAGAAACTGATTTTTGTAAATTTAAATTTAAAAAATCAAAATCTTTCATTGTAAGTTTTCACTTTTTTAAATTTTAAGGTGTTCATATACAGGGTTACTGGTAATTCGATACATTCCTTTGGAGATGTGATGGGACAGGACCTAAGAAACAAATTTAACCCTAACATACATTATGCAAAACTCAATAGTTTTTGAGATATTTAAATTTTTGTGTTTTCCTCAAAAAAGTAGATCTTAATGTCTTTAAAGTTAATTTTAAAAAAATCTACTTGACATTTTTTGAACTTTTTTACTGGATTACTTGTCCCACTCTATGGGCATTCGTTTGGAATGGAAAATATCCGGCAACATTTCGATCATGTGATAAAAACTTATAAAAAATAATTTTTAAAATTGTTCAATGTGCCCTTATTGATAGTTCTAATAAAAAAAATAGTAAAAGTGATGTATGTTAGGGTTAAATTTGTTTCTTAGGTCCTGTCCCATCACATCTCCAAAGGAATGTATCGAATTACCAGTAACCTTTGTATACTTATAAGATTTTTAATTTTTCTGTACTTAAGGATGTCTGTTGTTTTTTAATAAACAAAATTTATATAAAACCGTTTTTTTTTATTTTTTTCGTGAATAGCAAATATCCATGCTATCCGTAGATGAAAATTATCCGCGGATATAAATTTTTCCTGTTATCCGCAGATAAAAATTATCCGCAGTTAAATAATACCCGTGTTATCCGTAGATGATAATTATCCGCGGATAAAAAAATATCCGTGTTATCCGTAAAAATTATAGACGGATAACTATTATCCGTGGATAAGAAATATCCACGAATAAAAATATCCGGTTATCCGAAATCGGATAAAATCGGATAACCGGATAAATTCTTATAACCGGATAACCGGATAAAAAATTTAAATTTCAACAGCACTACTTTGAAACAGCTCATGTTTCTCAGAAAGAGATAATGTTAGATTTTTAAAATTTTTCAGATTTCTGATACATCTTTTGAAGAAAGTATGTTTACTTTAAAAGCGTAGTGTCCAAACTCTTAGAAGGGGACCAAATTCTATAATCAATTTTGGGTAGTGGTAAAGAAAGTGGTGCTTCGGAACTAACTTGTTATTCGGAAATAAAGTCATTCTAGATTGTAAATATTCGTTAATAATATTCTGAAGATATGCTACAATAGTTTTATGAATTTCCGGAGCAAATATTATTTCCACTATCTCTGCTAGTTTTAAAAGACAAAGCCATACTTCGTCGTCAAAATCCTTTATTTCGTAACCAATTAAAAAAGGATAGAGTCGTAGGAAGGTCCAGTTTTGCCAGGCACTACCTGATAATCTTGAACAATTTTCTTTTAATTTTGCTGGCTTGTCCCTACCATCAGTCGAGGAGTATTTAAAACTTTCAATTCTATGATTTAATTCTGCATATGTAAATCAACCCTTATCTACGAAATATTTGGTGAATAATGCAGGGTTCACAAATGGTCACTTTTTTAGATAAAAGTCGCTTTTTTCAATTTAGGTCGCTAATAGTCGCTTTATTCAGCATTTGGTCACTAAAGTCGCTAATTTGGTAAACTTTTGCCAGTTTTACATTTCCCGCTATTTTAATGAGGCCTTTTTTACCCACAACCCGACGTTATCAAGGCGGTTTCACGTGGCAAGCGTTTCCGCGCACTCGCGTTCGTATTTCAACCAATAAGAACACAGGAATTGAAAATCTTGCGTTTCAAGGTCAATGCGTGAAGAGTTGGTTTATGTTCATGTTTCGTTGACGGCGTTCTTGCAGTTATGGCGAGAATGTGTTCAAAAGGAGAAAAAGCGCTGGTCAGTGACATAAAATTCAGTTTTAATTTGTGAACTCGAAATACCTAAGTCTTTTTGTAGGAGCCTGTGTACAAATGTGGATACTGCGGAACATTAATCAAAACCTCGGTTCTTGAACACGAATGTTTTTCAGCGTATGATGGAAATTTGCAGGACATCGTTTACACGGATGACTATGTTCTTACAATGGGTAAACACTAAACTGTTAATTTATTATTCGTCAGTAAAACGTATTATGTACTATATACTATTTACAGTAGCAAAGGATGATAGCTCCCAAGTTGAAGACGAGGTGGCTAACGAAACCACACCCGAGGAGGAGGATGTCGGAAATTCGGATGAACTTCTTATAAGTTTAATAGCTGCACGGCCTGCCCTATATGATCATCGGTTACCAACTCGAGAACGGATCAAAGCCAAAAGGGGTGCTTTATGGGATCAAGTTTCCAATATATTAGCAGGTAAATCATCATAAATTTCTTAGATACTTAAGTTTACTTGACTTTTTATTAAAATTATGTAGGCCTTCTCACTCGGGATGAGATACCGAAGAGGTGGAAGTACTTGCGTGACCGGTACACACGTGTCAAAAAAATTGCTGAAAAGTATAGACCGAGTGGGTCTAGTGGTTCACCAACTCCCAAAATTTCGTTTCCCTATTTTCAGCAAATGTCTTTTTTAAATGATGTGCTTGACAATAAAAGGTAAGCTCTTTTTTACAAAAATCACAATTAGACTATCTTGACTTTAACCTGTTTTAGAACCATATCTAACATACAAGAAACTGAATGTTCTACATTATCACCAACGAACACTGTTACTGAACCATCACCTGTAAGTGTTTGCTCACCAGAACTATCCACACCAACTACATCAGGAATAACTAATAAAAGGCGTAATAATTTTTTAAAATTATACTACCTAATAATTAAAATTTACTTGAACACAGTTTATAGTAGGTAATATTGGTATATTTTATTTTCAGGGAAACGTTGTAGTACCAATACTAGCAACGAAGACATGAATAGAGCATTGTTAGAGGCTATTCAGGCTCCTCTTCCACAGTACGATGAAACTGATGGATTTTTAACTCGTTTGGGGGCAGGGTTGAGACGATTATCTTACCCCTCTAGAATGCAACTGGAGATAAAATTTTTGCAATTGTTATATGAAGCTTCTTGCAATGAGAATGTTCAAACTTAATTTATTTTTAAGTCAAAGCTTTATTAAGAACAAAACAGCTGAGAGGAAGTATTTAAGTGTAAAATGGTTTAAGGCAGCCAATTATAAAAATTAAAATTTTTAATGTTGACATGAACTACGTTTACTGCCTCGACATGCGGTACGCAAAAAAAATGATTAAAAAGGGAGTGAGCTGGGAGAAAATAAAATAAGTGTGAAAAATAATAAACTGACATAAAAAGTGCAAAAACGTTTGTATATTAGAGTTTAATACTTGTCTAATTGTGTAGTTTAATTACGTGTAAATAAAATACAAAAACAGAAACGTATTAATTGGCGCCATTAATACGCATTAATAGTTTACGTGATGTAGGAATGTCCAATTCGTTATTTTCAAGTCTTCTTCCTATTAGAGACTTCCTCCAAACTCCACCATCACTCTGTCTTCCAGCAGCTCCAATATCAACTAATGTAAATCGTAAATGTGCATCACACATTGCCATCAGGATTAAACTATGGCTACCTTTGTAGTTATAGTAAGCTGAACCTGAATTTGGTAATGCCTGTAAATATACATAATTTCATAGGAAATATAGTTAGGTAAGTATCATAATAATATGTAAAAAAGTCACTGTTTCAACTTACTTGAATTGCTTCCCATCTAGGGCTCCAATGCAGTTTGGAAAATTCCAGGAAAGATCAAAATCTTTGGCAATATTTTTCCACTTGGATGAATTGGGATCACTTAGTAATTGATTTTCATGTAGGGTCTCCCAAATAGCACTACACGTCTCGGAAATTGTATTAGATACAGTTGAAACACCTATCCGAAATGCATATGATATCGAGACCATACTGTCCCCCGATGCAAGATAACGTAAAGTTAATGCCAATCTTGTTGCTGGAGGTATGGGTAATCTAACCGCGGTTTGTCTCAAAATTTTTGGCCCCACAATAGCAAGTAAAATATCAAAAGTTTAAGGGCGCATTCTTAAGTAATTGAAGTACTTATCTTTGTCCGTCAAACGCATTTCACATATTAAATTATCTGCTGCACCCTGCTTTGCTCTGCTTTCTTCTGTAAATATATCTCTTGTCCAAAATCGTCTTTTACATGGCGCTTTTTCTTTCTTCATTAATTTGTGTACGACATACAATCGCAGCAACCGCTTTTTGTGTAATGCTGCTGGGGTATTTAATCCCATATTAAGTTTTTTTTCTAACAGCATCAATGTTAAAATTTGTTTTCTCTCCATTATACTGTTCATCTCCATTTCGGTTATTAAATTGCAGGAAAGAGGTCAAAATCGTGTGTAGATTTTTCGAAAGTGAATTATATATTTATTATCTATGATACTGTTTTCAGTTTATAGAAACAAATACAACAAATACAAAAGAGGGTATCGATTTGACACTAGTAAAGTTTATAAGGTAAAACGCAAAAACGCTTGTACGCGTAAACGCAGTTCCATGTGAAATGTCAATTTAAATTGAGCGCGAGCGCTTGAACGCAGTTGCGCAGAAACGCCAAGAAACGCTTGCCATGTGAAACCGCCTTCAGCGTAGATGGGCGTGCAGCACATCGCGAATTTAATTTTATTACCATTTTCTACAGTAAAACTGATAGGACGCCTATGGCGCACTCACGTGGCATATTCGAGGGGAATAACATAACCTAACATGTTATGTTATGGCAAATTCGCGTGGTTTGTTTTTGTGCTGTGAGCTTCTGTGTTTTAATTTTTAAAAAACTCGAACAACAATGGGAAAGTGCAAAGTTGTGGTTGAGTGGATGAAAAGGAAAGACGTAACCGGAACTGTAAAAAATAATTGATAGAAAATGATAGAAAAAGATGTATCCTGTCCTCCAAAAACACCCATAGAAACGAATTAAAACATGAGTATCCATTTTAATCAAATTACTGAACGTTCGTTTTTATCGTGTTTAATGCTTTTACAGCATCTCCAATTGTATCACATTTAATCAAGTTTTTATCGTGTTTTTGTCCTCCACAAACACCCATAGAAACGCATCAATACAAGAGATTCCATTTTGATTATATTATTGCATATACATTTTTTATCATTTTTAATACTATTTAACGAATTACACCAATAGGGGGTTCCTATCAGATATTCCATATGAACACTGTATCCTGTTTAATACTATTTAAGTGATACACCAACATGGTTTTTCTATCCGATGTTTGGTATAGACATCGTATCCTTTTTAATACTCTTTTATCAGATACACCAACCCGTATTTCCTATCCGATATTTCGTATAGATACCGTATTCTGTTTAATAGTATTTAACTGATACATCAACATGGTTTTTCTATCCGATGTTTGGTATAGACATCGTATCCTTTTTAATACTCTTTTATCAGATACACCAACCCGTATTTCCTATCCGATATTTCGTATAGATACCGTATTCTGTTTAATAGTATTTAATTGATACATCAACATGGTTTTTCTATCCGATGTTTGGTATAGACATCGTATCCTTTCTAATGCTCTTTTATCAGATACACCAAGCCGTATTTCCTATCCGATATTTCGTATAGATACCGTATTCTGTTTAATACTATTTAACCGATACATCAACATGGGGCTTTTATTCGATGTTTGGCATAGACATCGTATCCTTTTTAATACTCTTTTATCAGATACACCAACCCGTATTTCCTATCCGATATTTCGTATAGATACCGTATTCTGTTTAATAGTATTTAACTGATACATCAACATGGTTTTTCTATCCGATGTTTGGTATAGACATCGTATCCTTTTTAATACTCTTTTATCAGATACACCAACCCGTATTTCCTATCCGATATTTCGTATAGATACCGTATTCTGTTTAATAGTATTTAATTGATACATCAACATGGTTTTTCTATCCGATGTTTGGTATAGACATCGTATCCTTTCTAATACTCTTTTATCAGATACACCAAGCCGTATTTCCTATCCGATATTTCGTATAGATACCGTATTCTGTTTAATACTATTTAACCGATACATCAACATGGGGCTTTTATTCGATGTTTGGCATAGACATCGTATCCTTTTTAATACTCTTTTATCAGATACACCAACCCGTATTTCCTATCCGATATTTCGTATAGATACCGTATTCTGTTTAATAGTATTTAACTGATACATCAACATGGTTTTTCTATCCGATGTTTGGTATAGACATCGTATCCTTTCTAATACTCTTTTATCAGATACACCAACCCGTATTTCCTATCCGATATTTCGTATAGATACCGTATTCTGTTTAATACTATTTAACCGATACATCAACATGGGGTTTTTATCCGATGTTTGGTATAGACATCGTATCCTTTTTAATACTCTTTTATCAGATACATCAACCCGTTTTTCCTATCCGATATTTGGTATAGATACCGTATTCTGTTTAATAGTATTTAACTCATACATCAATTATTCTAAAACATTAATTAGGGGTAATTTTCTTGGCCAGTCATGTTTTGAATTTTTTGCAATTAACCACATACAATTAAAAGGTTTTTTGCAGTATAATTATACCTATTGTAACTATTATTTAAATGCTTCATAATAAAATTAAATAAGAATCTTAAAAACATATTAATACTTTTTTTGCAAGTCTTGTATGTAGTCAATCTTAATCACAGATGAAACTACATTAAACAGGAAGTTACTAATTTTTTAAATATTAATTACATTCTATGTGATTCTATTTAACTTGAAACAGTATCACCAAACTTAGTTCATCTGTGATTACGACTAAAGTAGTAAAAAATTCAAGTAGTGTTTTTAAAAATTGTATTTAATTGTTATGCTTCTATATTAAGAAGTCATTTAAATGGTAGCTAAATAAATATGATTCTACTGAGAAAAAACTTAATTTTATGTAGTCGATTGAAAAAAAACTAAAGATGATTCTGAATCCAAACGTCGTTCAAACTTTGTTTTATTAATATTTTACCAGGGCTGATTAATCCAAGAATTACTTTGTTAAAATTATTTTAAAATATAAACATTTACAACGAAAGGTAATAAAGCAGTGCAAAAACAATTAAAAATAAAAATATTTTTATTAGGTGTCTCATTAGGTGTGTAATTAATTTTGTATATTTTCTGAATCCGCGTCCGACACTTCCCAAGTCACAGTTGTATCCATATCATTGTTTTCATCATCCACAGTCATATCTAAAAACAAAAGGTACACATGTACACATCTCTGGTGTTGCACAGTAACAAATGGAAAGAAATTAGTGAAAACTCAGCGAAATTAATTACCTGATGAATCTTCATGGCTTTCAACATCCTCAGAAAGTTCACTTGGGGAGACACTTGGAATAGTCATATCTAAAAAAAACTCCCTAGTATAATGTTCATTGAACAGTTTAATTCATTATTACCATTATCTGATCCAACAATAAGTTTTGGTTTTGGCTTTTTGTTGTATTCGGCTATTTTTTTGGTTATGTGGGTGGTAACTTGCTCTGCTTCATAATCAATCGTAGGCTCGTCCACCCGTTGTACAGTTGCCAGCCAGTTACGGAAGATTGCTAAAAATATCATATTAGTTAAATAATTCTTAATCCTGTTTCCCTTCATTTTCATTATGATATTCTTTAAACCTTTTATTGCCAAAATTTTTTTTGGGTCCAGTTTTGGCCGGGGTGTGGACTTAGTTCGATTAGAACCTTTACCCGTTACCGAACTATTCTTTAGGGTTTGTATCCCAAATACCGCTACCGCCATATTTTTTACAAATTGTGCATTGGATCTGCTCTGTATTAATATACTTTCGTATACTTGTATTGGGATCCAAACATTGAATACCAGATGAATCTAGAAAGCCATAATAAAAAAGAAAATTTTATTGTAAACATACAAAAAAACAAGAACTTACAGTATTCGCAGATCTTCGCTTGTACCCAACAGGTGGCAATAAATTATTTAACTTATTTCCCGTAGGATTATTTTCCCCAACGGCTGGTGTCAATATAGCTACAAATAAAACCACAATTAATCAATGAAAGTTTACAAAAAGATACCACTACTTGAACAGTTAATTGATTTTTCTACCTTTAAATTCATGAATCTCTTGGATAACATTTCTTTGCAGATCCATATTTAGGTTGCTTAACTCCTCTACCATCTTTTCACCTTCAGCAACCTTCCGCTTCAGAAATAAAATTTCTTTCCGTAGCGCCTTATTTTCTAACTGTAGGGGATCTGCAGGCCGTTTTTTTTCAGTATTCTGTAAATAATTTTAATCAATATTATACAATTATACAATAAGATAGAAGAATGGCCAAAAAGTCCAATTTTCTAAAAAGGAAATATAGAATTTTTACTAACACTTTTTGAACTTAATACAGTACTGCATGAGATCCCACTACTTTCGGACTTCTGCAACTGCGAAGTGCCCTACAAAAAAATTAAAAAAATCAATATTATTATTATTAAAATATTAAAAAAAAAAAGAAATCAATTTATACAAACATTTTTCGAAGAGGATGGAGTGCTGCACGCTGCGACTGCCGGGACAGATGAGCTCTACAATAAAATAAAGTGATATTACATACAGAACTGTCCCAGAAAGTCACAACAATATTATTATCTTAGTTATTATTAGAAAGAAAGTTTCGATATACAGGGTGTTAAAAAAAAGGGTAACAAACTTGACCGTAGGTAATATGACCCAAAAGAAGTGGTAAAGTCTTAATACACCTGGGTCCGCAAACGACTCGTTAGGGAGTTAAAGCCCCGCGAAGGGGGCGCATGCAATTTAAATTTTAATTAATATCTCAGATACCATTTAATATAAATTAATAAAATTTGGCAAATGACTTAGCAATAGTTAGTGCTGCAATCTGATACTATCCAAGTAAAATTATTTAAACCAGAGGCGTCCCAAACTGGGGGCGCTGGACAATATGATTATACGTTCAAAATTACATAAAATGGCCCTCTTCATTTTTTTGTACGACCAATCCTTCTCCCGACAAAATCGATTTTAACATTTTTGTGGTTCAAAATCAAAACTTTTAATTAAGTATTATGTCAATTTTGAATAGTAAAAACTTATAGGTACTGTAGTACTAATCAAAACAAACAAAAAAGTCTTAATCAACATATGTCTGCAAATTGACTGTTACAGAGATACAATCTGTTTTGTTGGTTAGCTAATAAACTGCATTTTTGGATATTTCATCGACTGTCGTTTCTCGTTGGTTTTGATTAGTACTGCTGCGACGCTCTTTCGGTTCGGGCGTCAAATTTGGCGACGCTTCGGGTGAATGAGGGGTATGCCGGGTTTGGGGCGGAATTGTTTGTCTGCTTAAACACAACAATTCTGCGGGAGTCTCGGGCGCCAGATTTTATTAAGGAGTTTTCTCTCCAGCGGCTTCGTTGTATACCTGGTGAAACGAAGACCTGGGTAGCTTCAGTGAAGAAAGTAAACGTCCAGGGGTCGATTCTTCTTCCACGTGGAAAACTGAAAGCTTTTAGAAGCAGAACATGCACACGCAAACAAATCATACACCAAACGTTATAGAAAGAATTTATATTACACAAACAATATATTACAATTTGTACAAATCAACTATTACCTAAAATACGGTTTTGCAAGCCAGCCACAAGCGGTGCGTGAAATAGCGTGCGAATAAAAGCGGGGCAAAGCAATGTTTTGGTACAAGCGGTTATAGCAAGCGGAAAATAAAACAATCGACTTTATAATTACCAGAGCTATAATCTCTATTAAAATTGTAAGGTGCCACCTCTACTGAAACGGTACTCAAAACTAAACTAAACAAAAAGATATTCTATACAATTAAATGAAAACAAGGTCGGAACAGGGAGGGCAGGCTTTATTTAATTCCACCCAGAAGTAGGTGACGAGTACACAGGGATATGCGCTACTGTACGGGTCAGCCACTCCAAGTAAAAATAAACCAAGCAAATAAACAGGCCGGGGAAAAACAAACACGGAGGGCTTCACTTAGATCACCGGAGAAGATGTCTAGTCGCAGAACCGAATCTCGCAAACTAGCCAAATGCCCCAGGTCAAAAAGCTACACAGCTCTATTTAATTCTACCCAGAAGTAGGTGACGAGTACACAGGGATATGCGCTACTGTACGGGTCAGCCACTCCAAGTAAAAATAAACCAAGCTAATAAACAGGCCGGAGAGAAACAAACACGGAGGGTTTCACTTAGATCACCGGAGAAGATGTCTAGTCGCAGAACTGAATCTCGCAAACTAGTCAAATGCCCCAGGTCAAAAAGCTACACAGCTCTATTTAATTCTACCCAGAAGTAGGTGACGAGTACACAGGGGGATATGCGCTACTGTACGGGTCAGCCACTCCAAGTAAAAATAAACCAAGCAAATAAACAGGCCGGGGAAAAACAAACACGGAGGGCTTCACTTAGATCACCGGAGAAGATGTCTAGTCGCAGAACCGAATCTCGCAAACTAGCCAAATGCCCCAGGTCAATAAGCAACTCGGCGGAAATGACAAGAGTTCCTAAAAATCGGCTAAGTCCAAACTGGGACTTAGTACAAAACCAAAACAATAAACTAAACGGCTAAATTCAATTCGGAACTTAGAAAAATAATTTTAAAATTTAAATCGTCTAGTCTTTACCAAACACTTAGAAAAATCCTAACTTGAAAACTAAACTTGGCACCAAACACTTTAAAGAGTATTAGCTCACCAGTTGACTGTTGTTGTACTGGAGCAGAAGACATCAAGAACTTCTTACTCTGGACTCAAAATTCGCCTTTTATAGCCGGCGAGTTCAAAATTTTGAAAACGGAGTTGAGAGATACGCGGCCCCGGCGAAAGTGGGAAAATCAAAAGTGAAAGTGGGGCCACGCCGCGGATCGGCCGCTCTAGCTACGGTCGAGCGCTATCAGATTGCACGGCCAAATAAATTTACAATTTACAATGAAAACCGGTAAATAAATACAAATAACAATTAAACCGGGTTAACTAAAATTAATTAACTGGTGTAGTAACACCGAAAATGATTAACTAAATATATCAGCCCTAATAAAATACTTAAAAATTGGCAAATTAAATAATTACAGGTAAACTTAAATATTGGAATATTGCATTTACTATGGAAAATAACTTAAAAATTAGTAACTTCGTTACACTACATTACCTATAACGTTTTAGCATCCAAAATTGACTTAAAACTTAAACATACGTAGTTGTGATTTAGAACCAGAAAAATGTTATAATTCAGTTACCGTAATGACATCCTAAAGTAAATAGAAACAAATATAACCCAATTCACTAAACAAGTACCTAATCATTTACTTACATGTTTATCTGAAAGTTTCTGCAATTTATTGCATAATAAGTTCTGCAGTTCCTCTTGCTTGGCAGATTGGTTTGTTTCCTACAATTTAAATACAAAAAAGTAATATTAACAAAACACCAAAGAATGCCTATTTAGTACTAAAACTAAGGTAAAGGTTTGGTTTTACCTGCACATAATTTTATAACAATAATAATGGAATTCCTAGACTTTCGAATTATCGGTAGATATTTTGTTTATTATTTGTTTAATAAAACATCTTATAATTATGATATTTAGATAATATATTAAACAATGGTCAATGTGTAACCTATCAACCCAAGTAATAGAACCATACAATAACTTTTTAATTCAGGTTCCCTATTTAACCTGCAATGCGTTCTAGCGACTGAAAACTACTTAAAGCACTTTTTGAAATGATGCTTAGCTTGAGAAATTAATATTCGTCGTCGAAAAAGATAGCGCTGGATGCAACATTTTAAAAGTATCTATGACGGGTCTAGGACGTTTCGCCGCCGCCGGTTCGCCACCGCCGTTTCGCCGCCAAGCCGTTTCGCCGCCAGCCGATTCGCATCCGGCCCAGTTCGCCGCCAAAACGAAATTATATAAGTATTTACTTACTGAAGAAGGTTTTAGCATAACCGAAAAATTAATATACATGTAACAAATAAAAGGCTGCTACATTTTAATCCCTGAAATAAGCAAAACACCAATGATTATAAAGCTTTCTCGTAATAAAATCTTAAATCAATGAATAATGAAACATTTTCAGGATAAGACGCATTATATTTGTATATTATACACTATAAAGTACCTACTACATTAAAATATAAAGATGTTATTGATGGAACTGATAATTGTGGGCTATTGCACGCAAATACTCCAAAGTTGTTCTGTTGTCAATATCCCTTACAATTCTTAAAATTCTTTCGTCAGCCAAACGAAATTTCAATAATTTCTGAGGGGGGAGTTGCCCGGCTATCAATTGTTCCATGTATACGTCGCGACCCTTCTGAATTTTTCTTAATCCATCAATGAACTTCCATATTGATGGATGATCTACACCCAATTCACTTTGAATGCGACGATGAGCAGCCTCCGCATGGTTGTTTGTACGATCGTCTGCTACCAGGGTGCGTTCGTAGACATTCCATATATCCGGGGGAAACACTGGATTCCGCCTTGCAGTTCCTCGACGGTTTGGTCTTCCAACGTAATTGTCCTCGAACCAGTCCAGCAAAGGTGAAAGGTCGTTGGGTAGATCTCCCGCGAGGACGTCGATAGCTTCGTCCAAATTTGGTATTGGCACGAACGCTAAAGCTATTACCTGTAATCAGAAAAATGCCATGTTATTTACATTACCATTATTATTTGCTGCAATATTTCTTACCATTTTTGCTTTGAGAGCAAACTCAGGATTGTTGTTGTATTCCTGCACACGCGACAGCTGGGCTAAATGCTTTCTCATATTTTGGGACAGGTGAAAAAAACAACCTTTTATATCGGTATCAGGAAAGCATTCCCTAATAGCTGATATAGCACCTTGCTCATAATCGCAATGTATTCCAGAAGGTGCTAAATTTGGCAGCTTTTCTTTAAGCATATAAAACATTCGTCGGTAAGTAGCTCCTTGTTTGTTAGGGAGCAACGCGTAGACTATCGGATGCACTCCATCGAATTTCTTGGCCATAATTACGTAAACTTGACTGAATATTTTCGGAGAGATTTTGAAGGTACCATCTACGTACCAGGTATTTGACGTGGATAAATATTGTAGCCAATCTTCTCGGCCAAAAATTATAATTCTGTCTGGTCCAGGTCCTGAATCACCCACCATAAAATTTATTGTAACTCCAGCTTGAGGCACGTATTGTTGATATATCTCTATAATAAGCTCTTCTAGATCCGCGGGGTCTGCTGGAACGGCGTGTATTTCATTACGTTTTCTTCTGATAATCTTTCTTAATGCTACATTATTCGGTAGGGTAGCTTGAGAGGCTTGTGTCAAATCCGCAATGCACTCACTAATTACTCGGCTAGTAGGTTCAACAGTTTCCTCTGCTCGAATTTTTATTTTGGTTAAAACTGTCTTCACTTCCACATTGGCTGCCGATGCTTCGTGAGAGTGTACATTCATTTTTTAAATCACTTCTTCGTTAAGTGTGTGAATTCGAGCGTTACATCTGCCCCGTTCTTCACAGCGCCAGAATTTCAATTTTTCATCTCTTGCACTTATTTTATCAAACACATACACAAAACCGTCGTGAGAAAACTTCTCGCAACCGCGCTTACTTAAAATTTGGGATGCCATTGTCACTAGAACGTTGCGTAGCACGTACAAAAATCAACTAAATTTAAAATAGGAACCCCAACCCTTAAATAGGCTTTAGTTATTTAATCTGCCAATCAGTCCTAGAAAGTTTCCAATTACCAGAAATTAAAATTCCTGTCAAATTTCAAATTTAATGATTACTTGCACAAAGTGCTGGTTTAAGATACCTTAAGATATCTCATTTCTAATAGTAAACAAGTGGATCTTTGCAATTATCTTGAAAGTTAATTACCTTTGATTTCTAATCTCAAACAAGTGGATTTTTGGTAGGTACATTCCCAATAACTGTAAAATAAAAATTCAAAACATTTAATAACCCGATGATGAATTTCATTTTTACTATTCAATTTGCAAAATCGTATTTGGCGGCGAACTGGGCCGGCGGCGAATCGGCTGGTGGCGAAACGGCTTGGCGGCGAAACGGCGGTGGCGAAACGGCGGTGGCGAACCGGCGGCGGCGAAACGTGCCATACCGTCTATGACGGTTCTCATTCCTAGAGCGATTTCAATAAATTGCCCTATCACAGTGTCTATAGTAACAAAGTATACGGTTACTTTAAAGCGTATTTCATCATTTGGTGTTTCATCGTGAGACAATTGATCAACAAATTTTGTAACGAACAAATATTTAAAGCCAAGAAACATTATGTTCAAATTTGCTTTACCTTTAGATCAGTGCTGCTTTAGATATTTCAATCTTACTCACATTCACAATTTTTTATTTTTATCTGCAAACTACTACAAGTACTCGCCGCAAGTACACGGCTATTACTAGAGAAAATATGCTGTACAAAAATTCTGAAAACTTCAGGTATTTTTTTCTCGGAATTTCCATTCTGAACATAACTCATTGGAATAAGTTATTTTAGCAGGTTGTTGAGGGCCCTTGCGGTGCCCTAAACCCACGAGGCCCGAAGCGTTTGCCTTCGCTGCCTTTATGGTAGTTACGCCACTGTTTAGAAGTGTTAGTTATTTTACGCGCTCTATTAATCCAGAAGTTTGATCAACTATTTTTGTAACACCCCGTAGGTATAATGAGACGTAAACTTTATGACATGATAATTAAATATTTTATTGGAAAATTATAGTTAAGAAAATTAATCTGTGTGTATTTAGATAATAGTTATTACGTTGTTCCCTTACTTGTGTTATAGGTTATACAAGTCACATTTATTAGATGTTTTATAAAACAACGACTCTAGGAATGAAATCATGTAAATACCGCCAAGAGCTAAGATTTTAAACATACATTAAACCCTAATATAATTTTCTAATGATTTTTACATATGTAATTGAAAATCGCTACAAATTATACGCTCGGTAATTAATTTCCATGCACGATACATTTGTTCGATTCAAAATTCTAGTTGCAGGGTATTTTATCAAACGTTCGATAAAAATAGAAAATGCTCGGTAAAATAATAAACGCTCGATAAAAAGAGTAAACCCTCGATAAAAAGAATAAACGCTCGATACAAAGAGTAAACGCTCGATAAAAAGAAATAAACGGTCGATAAAAGTAACAAAAGCTTAATAAAAAGGCAAACTCTCGATAAAAAGAGTAAACGCTCGATAAACGAATAGATGCTCGATAAAAAGACTAAACGATCGATAAAAAGAAAAAACTCGCGATAAAAAGAATAAACGCTCGATATAAAGAGTAAACGCTCGATAAAAGTAACAAAACCTTAATAAAAACGGTAAACGCTCAATAAAAATAGCAAACGCTTTAATAAAGATAGAAAACGTTCAATAAAATATAATAAATGCGGATATTTATTTTAAAATATGAATGGTTATGTGTAAAAATGGTTTAATAATAAAAAAAATGCATTATTCTAAACAATTTATTATAAAGAAATATATATTAAAAAACAAGCAGAATGTTCTAATATATCGACCAAAATTTATCGAGCATTTATTATTTTTACTGTGCAAACCCCTGCGAAATTTATGATACGTTTATTTTTTTACCGTGCAAAACTAATTTCAATATCAAGTATTGCATTTCGGCGTTGGCAATATTTTAGCGGACATTTCAAATATTTTATTTTGCAAAACACCTTTAAATATCGAACATTTTATTCCTACCCATTGAAAATAATTTAAAGTGCGTGTTAAATACGAACTTACATTACGAGCGCTGCATTCGTCGCTGTTATTCTCCGATGAAGCAGATTTTGCTAGATTTGCTGGTGGAATTCGTGTCCGTGTTTCAGCTAATTTTTTTTCAAGTTCTTTTTCGGTATCTGTATAATCATAAATGTATTCAATTAAAACTGTCAATAAATTAATGTAATTGCAGCTACACACCTGCCACATATATGATGGTGCCATCGTAATAGTCATCACCCCACTTAATTTTAAATTTTTTGTTGGCATCTACTTTTGGATTAAACTTGTCACTTTTAAAGTTTCGTATATCTGAAACCGGTACAATCTCTTTTTCGCCGTCTTGTAGATATCTTACATATGCGAACATTATTGATTTAAAATGAAAATGCCAGACGTTAAATTTAATAAATTCGTTGAATAATAAATGGAAGCAAATATTTTAAAATGGTTATCAAATTTAGCAGCCAAAACAACCAAACTATTCAAATTTCAGAACTAATAAAAAAAATAAGACCAAGCACTTAACCGTTTACGCTACCACAAGTTACAACACAAACAAGACTGAACGTCTAAACAAGAGTGAAGATCACAGAACATATAAAGGGTTGTGAAGATGGACATGGACACATGGACTGCAAGTGTGAATGCCATTTGCAAGAACCCCTTAAAATTCCCAGTCGAAACGGGTGGGGCTCTAAACACCCTGGCTGAGTACAGATGAGAACAATATAAATACTTGGAAGCTCAAAACAGGTAAAACCCAAAGCTCTGTACATCAGATTATTTCTTATCAATGTCGCCAATATCCACCAAAAAGTAGCCGACCGTTGTTAAAACAAAAACAAGGATAAAAAATAGACATAAATTGTAAAATAGATTCATATATTTATGAATTTTGAATGTTTATTAAATTGATTATCACGGCAAATTAAAAATTTCCGTTAACGACTCTACTTTATGGAAATAAAATGAATTCATTTTTTCAGTCTTTCATACGACCAATTACTTTACGATTTTACCTTGCAAAACCAAAATTTTCCATGCTACTTTCAATCCCTATATTAGAGAATACTGGAAGTCCGTGACACAACAAGAATATTTTTGGGAACAGTAATAAAATTTCATTTCAAGAAGAGAAGATTATTTAACGATCCCTGTATACATCTGCAGTGAAACAGGATAAACATATTGTTAATTTGTATAACAGAGCGGGTAAAAGTATAGTAATGAGTAACAAGACATTAACCATTAACATTGTTGATGATAGATAAGGACTAAGCCTCCTTAGGTAAAGTCTGCCCATTTTGTTTAAAAACACTATAGCTGCGTTGGGATTTTCCAAGAAGAGGAATTTAAAAAGTTGCAGGTTATTTGTGTAGATATTTTCTAAGAAAAAAATTTAAAATTAAACCCCTAAAATGTGGTAGAATTTTACCAAGTTCCACCACGTCTGGCAACGCTAAAAGTTAAAATCACGCTTCCTCGCGCCAAAAGGCTGTAAAACGCCAAAGCCACTCGTGGGTTGTTGCTTATAGTGACTTATTTCAAAATTTTTATTGTTGCAATGAATTCGCAGAAAAGGAAAAGGCATAATAAACATTTTTTAGATCCGCAATATTCAAAATTAAATGTATGTCCACGAACTCATAGACGGTGGAAAAAATATGGTATACAAGATACAGTTGTTGATGAACCTTTGATAGGTCGTAGGCAAGGTAGGTTCGTATAAGTTTCCAAATTAACATATCCCAGGTTATATTGTTATAAAATATTTCAAATTCATTATAGCTGTTAATTTGTTATTACGATAAACTCGTTTTTGATTTTAACTCAAATATGATTTTACTTGTTAACGACGCTCGAGTTAAAGCATATAAAGCCAAATTGCTCCAATTGCACTATTGCAATTTTTCCATCTCTTTAATTTTTGCGGTATTAACGTGACAAATTTATCTGATAAAAAATCAAACGCTTACGTGTTCTCTGAAAAAGTAAACACTAATCGATATTATGAAATTCCATGTTTTGCTGTAATAATAATACTATACACGCTCTCCTTATAGATAATGGTACGGAAAATGTAATTAAGGGTAACACTATTTTTAAATCTTCGAAATTATCAGTATGGCCTTTGCAAATCATAATTAACGAACTTCCAGTAAATATTCGATTTAAGAAAACCATATTAGCTGGTTTTTTAGTAACTAGAAAAGAACCAACTGCAGACTTAATGAACTTGTATATTGAATCATTCGCAAGTCAAGCGAAGATATTATTTTATGAAGGTATTTGTTTAACTTTTGCGAATAAGAATGTTGCTGTTATAAAATTTGCACCCTTATGTGGTTCAGTGGATTCAGTGGCACGTCCAATTCTACAAAATAGGCTACAATTTAATGGTTACATGGGATGTAGTTGGTGTTACGCAAATGGAAAATTTATTGCAGGTAGTATGCGATACTTACTAGAAACAGAAGACCCAGTACTTTGAATCCACACATCGCACATACATGATATGAACCAGTCTTTAAAATGTAATAAAAAGATTCGTGGCGTAAAAGGTAGAACGGCTCTTGTTCAATTACCTCATTTTGATGTTGTATAGGGTATGCCTGTTGAAAGTATGCATGCGATATACTTAGGAGTCGTTCGGCAGTTATGGGAAATTTGGATTAAACCTGGAAAATTTTCCCTCACGCCATCGGAGCGATCAAACATTAACAACCGCCTAGTTGATATACGTCCACCTCACGAAATACATCGTTTGCCTCGATGATTGAAAGATAAAGCTTACTGGAAAGCATCTGAGTGGCGTTCCTGGCTTCTTTTTTACAGTTTACCTTGCTTAAACGATATTTTAGATGAGCAAGCTTTTAAACATTTTTCACTGTTTGTTCGAGGTGTGTATCTACTCCTTCAAGCAGAAATTAGTAATGAAGATTTAAACAGGTGTGAATATGATCTCATTCAATTTGTTGGAGAGATGAACATACTGTACGGTAACGAAGCAATGACATTTAATGTACATTCATTATTACATCTGGTGGATTCTGTGAGAAAAACAGGCCCACTCTGGGCAACCTCTGCATTTCCGTATGAAAGTGGGATCTTTTATTTGAAAAAACAAGTTAATGGGCCAAAGGGAGTGTCTCAACAAATTGTTAGAAGACATTTACAAATTAATGCGTTACAAAGTGCTGTGCCGCAACTAACTAAAAATGATTCGTGTATTCATTACTGCAACAGTTTGTATACTTACGCACCGTTAACATGCATGCCGTTTCAAAAGATGCGGGGAAGGAGTTTTTTAGGTTGCGACAAAATTTGTAGCTCAGGAGAAATAATATACAGCAGATGCATATACAAAGGATCTTTATTCCACAGCACAGCATACGACTGATCAGGGAAAACCAACGATTCTATTGTTTTATTAAATTCAGGGATAATTGTGCAAATCCAAAGTTTTGTATTAAGTACAAATAACACTTGTTACATGTCGGTTTTGGAATTTTCTAAAACAGCTTTTACGTATCAGAAAGTTTCACAACCGCATATTTTTCAAATTTATAAGACTAATAAAACTTTAGCGGCACCTATTAGTGGGATAAACAAAAAATGTGTTCTTGTTAATATTGAAAATAACTCTTATGCTTCTATGTTTCCCAATAACTTTGAAGTGTAATTAAGCAACCTATAAGTTATTTCTTGCAGAACAAAATTCTTCTACAAAATATTATGTGCTTTTGTTTGCGATTTTTGTAAAGTACCGTTAAGTATAATAAATGTTTTTTCTGACCAAATTTTCGGATTTTCTAGGTTTTTTTAACTTTTGTACTTACTATACTAATCCCGCTCTAATTTTTAAAGTTGAGTTTATACCGAAGTAATAGGTAGACTGCAAGTTGAATCTTGTAAGAAATCATATAATAAATTTATGTTAGATGTTTTAGATGTAAGGTGTTCTCTATTCATTTTCTTAAAAAAAAACATTATTTCTAAAAATAGTTTTTTTATACATGCTGTTTCTGTAGATCGTAAATGTATTTCTTTTTAATAAAGTTTGATTTTGTACACGAAAATGTGAATTAGGTAGTTTATTTCTCATAGAAACTGATAAAAATTACATTACACCCTGTATGATAGATAGAGAATCAAATTGTCTACAAAAAAGTTTATATTCACTACCGGCTTAAATTGAAAATAATAAAGTTGTTTAAGATAAATGCATAAAATTATCGACAAACATTCTTAGAAGGCACCACAGTAAAATTTAAAAGATGAGTAAAAAATTAAATTGTAGCCCGTTTTTAGCTCTATTATTTTATGGTATTGTAACGTTTCTTTTTCTCATCGGAGATTTCTATATTTTATTCATTACTATGGTTGTCTACTTTTGCTAAGTCTATGGTCTTTATTTAGGATTTGCTGTGTTTCAACCCTGTGAGTTAGGCCACCTAAGTCGTTTTGGGGTTTCTTATCTCCTAACGTCTGCGCGTAGATTTTTCTAGCTTAGTATTTCCTCTGGCAGGGTGTCTACCAACCTGGAATTCCTTGAACTCCTAGAAATACCCCATAAAATTTTTTTTAACCTTGAAATCCTTGAATTACCCTTGGAATTTTATGTTTTCCTTGAAATTTTCAGATTTTAAATTTTTGGTTGGATGTTGAGACTATTTTCACTATCAAATATCACATTTAAAACAAACAGCGGAATTCCGCTGTAACAGCAACCACCGGCCTTTGCAATTATGATTTTTTAACTAAATAATCTCACATTCAGTTACTTTTGAAAATAGATACCTAACTGTTTAAAAATGATTTTTATTAAACCATGACTAGTAAGAAATAATCTATCTGGTAGTAATTCCAGAAAATCCTGGAAATTTGTCAAAGATATCCTAGAAAAGTCCTTGAATTTTACTTTTAGCAGCTGGTTACTGGGTTACTCGGTCACTTTCTGCAAATTCGTGCAAGTGAGAAGTTGCTGAGTGTCTTCAAAATTTGAAACCACGTTTTTGGTTACCAAGTATTTTAATATATATTGGGATTCGTTTGAAGATATTCTCAATTAAAAGTTTTGGAAGCGAAGATTTTGGATTATTTGTTAGAAGTTTCGAAACTAACGCGACGCTTTGTCGGTTTTGATACAACTTTCACTATAATCACATTATCTGATAAAGCCACCCAACATCTAAGTAAGTAGTCAACTTTTGCTATTTAGTTTTGTAACTAATTCCTCCTGAATTGTTTTAGGGCTTTAATTTTTACGTTTTTAACGTTTTGCGTTTTACGTTTTTTTGATCTTATTTTTGGCTTTTGTTTGTTATCAACATTACCTTGAAGGCAAGGTTACAAGAACAAACGTCACAAGGAAATTTCCACAAACCCATTGAATACCTTGATGTTATCTGGATGTATTTTTCCACAAGGTTTCAACCAATAAAGGAAATGGAAAATAACCTTTGAAGATTAATAAGGTCGTATACACTGTTCCATAATCATTTGCAGTGCTCCGTTAATTAATTGAATATAAAATAACTAATTAATGTTTAATAGTATCCATTAATTGAATCAACTTTGTAAATTAATGATCATCTAATCAAGTTCATGTAAACATTAACTGTCTTGAAAGTTAATTAAGTCAGTTTGAACAATTGCAAAGATAATTTAATTATTCCAAATTACTTCGAGTATTTAACATTGATTAACGTGAGTTGCCAAAGGTATTGACGGTAACTTCTGATAAGGAGCTAGGTTTTGTTTTAGATTTTTATTAAATGTGCCCTTATCTGGAGTTATTAAAAGATTTACATGTAAATGTGGGGGTTAATACTTGTGTCGTTATATCTTATTTACGATTGCATTTTTTTTTTATTTGTTTGGACTTATTCCGGTCGCTATTGTATATTTTAAGTTCGCGGTTTATATAACGCTTTGAGTTGCTTCTAATCAACGCGTACCCGAATCAGTTGCAATTGGATTAACTAGCGAAATTAGCATTATTGGTTAATGTATTTCGATTGAGTAATAATAATGTGTTTATTCAGTACTCAGTTAAAAAATATAAATACATAAAATAAATATTCATTTTATGCAAAAAAAAAATAAATAAATAGTAAATAAATTGGATAGAACAGTACTGAATCACAAGGTGGTAGTTCAGTATAAAATACTGCTCTACCACTACCACCTTGAAAATTAAGAAAATTAATAATAATAAAAAAATACATAAGTATATGTATATAAAATAATAATATATAATGTCATCAAAATGATGTAGTTTATAAAGTGAAATATAAGAAAATAAGAACAAAACCAATGTAAATATAAGTAAAAATAAATATGTAATTGGCTGAAGGCTGCACACATCAAATTATTGCGTCTCAAATAACCTATTGAATAGTTTTTTCTTAAATTGAGACAAACAAGACTTCTTGAAACTATCAGGAATTGCATTGTAAGTTTTAGCTACATTATACGTAAACGATCGCTGAAATAGGGTAGTATTATGATGAGGAATAGAAATTAAGCCCCTGTGACGAAGATTTAAATTGTGAATGTCTGTCCTAAAAGTTATTTTATTATACAAATACGGCGGCTGTTTTTCAATAACGATTTTATGAAAAAGCATAGCAGATTGGAGATATCTCCTATTTTTCATATTCAGCCACAGAGCATCTTGGAGTTTATGTGATATGTGCGAATATTTCGAAATTCCATAGATAAAACGCAAACAGGTATTTTGTACACGCTGTATACGCTGGGAGGTGTCTTGATCTATGCAAGGACCGTATACTGTAGAGCAATATGTGAAATGTGACAAAACCAGAGAATCGCATAATCGTATTTTAATTTTGACATTTAAAGAAGATCGGTGAATATATAGAAGCTTTAAGTTACAGTATGCATTACGGATATTTTTGCAAATTTGCTGTTTAAATCGGAAGGAATTATCAATTATTAAGCCTAAGTTTTTTACAGTATTTAGAACAGGGACATCAGTATTATTAATTTTTATAGTGGGTATATTAACATTATCGGTATTTTTACCAAGCAATACAGCACAAGATTTTGTGGGATTTAAAATAAGAGCATGTTGTTTAGCAAGTAGCGACATACTGTTAAGATCATTATTAATTTCATGCACAGCATCCCGAATATTCTCAGGCTTAAAGGACTTATAAATTTGTGTATCATCCGCATACATATGAATGTTACAAAATTTTATATGCTTATAAAAGCCACTAGTATATATAGTAAATAATAAGGGTCCTAAAATTGACCCTTGTGGAACACCTCTTGTAACATTCATAGGCTGCGAAATATTATTAGACAAATTGATACTTTGGTTCCTGTTATTGAGATAGCTTCTAATGAGACTAACAGCATTTGGCTTTAGTCCTACATAATGAAGAATAGCTAACAGAAGTTCATGATTAATAGTGTCAAAAGCTTTACTGAAATCTAAAAGCGTTAGAATTGTATAATCATTTACATCATAAGATTTGAGGATATCATCCGTTATGTTTAGCAAAGCCGTTGTACAACTGTGTGCTGCGCGAAAACCAGATTGACATTCGGGAAGTAATTTATATTTTTGCAAGTGTTCACGTAATTGAGCGTGGATTAGTTTTTCAAAAATTTTTGACATTGTGGGCAATATACTAATGGGCCTATAATCTTTATAATCAGCAGGTCTATCGATTTTAGGCAACGGAATTACGAAGGCAGTTTTCCAAACATCGGGGAATGTACTTTCCATTATACAGGTGTTGATGATATTTAATAAGAATGGAATAATGTAAGGACAGCAGTATTTAAGCATTTGCACATTTATGCCATCGCAACCACAAGAATTGCTTTTTAGAGAATTAATAGTTTTTAATATAGCATCGAAATCAACAAGCGTAAATTCTAATTTTGATTCTACTAAAACATTATTTAAATATGAGTCCAAGGTCTCGTCATCGATTAATATATTCGGGATGCTGTTGATAAAGAAATTATTAATTTCGTTTACATTTGGAATATCTAAAATATTGTTGTTAATATTGGGATTGCCAAGGCTTAAATGTCGAAGTTCCTTCCACATAGTTTTGCTGTCACACTTGTTCAGTTTGAATTGAAAATACGCTTTTTTCTCATTTTTGATAGCAGAATTAGTATAGTTACGAAGTAATTTATAGTAATCCCATGCTGCTCTGGTAGGACCTTTTTTATATTTAACTTTTGCTTTATCTCTAATTTTCATTAACAGTCTTACATTGTCCGTAATCCAGGGAGCAGGTTTATTTTTAAAAGTAACGGTACGCAAAGGGGCATGCTTATCGAAAAGACTAATTAACTGACTATTAAGATATAATACTTTGTCATTCACATTTTCCATATAATAAATATTCTGCAAAGGAAGCATCTCTAAGTCTGCTTGAAAATCAACAATACTAAAATATTTATAAAATCTAAAAGAACGCGTAATAGGTGTTTTTTGAGTTATGTTTCTACCAATACTACAATATACAAGATCATGATCCGACAAATCGACATTTTCCACACCTAATTTATTAATTAGCGATTCCGAGGAAGTAATAATAACGTCTAATAGAGATAATTTATCCAAACCTATTCTAGTAGGATCTTTTATAATTTGATGCAAGCCAAATGATTCTAACATAGTATTAAAGTATATTGTTGCAGGGTGATCAGGTGATAAGAAATCTATATTGCAGTCGCCCAAACAAACTATATCATCCGATATTGGTGTACATAACATAATGGAATTTTCTAATTCATCTATAAACAGTTTATAATTTGTTTGGGGTGGCTTATATACGCTACCAAAGATAAGTTTTTTTTGAATTAACTGTGGTACATATCCATAGTTGCTCTATGACGTTGTTGGTATTAATTACTGAAACATTTAACCAATTTTTTACATAGAATGCAACTCCACCCCCCCTACTTCCACGATCTCTACGCATTAATCTGTAATTATCAATTAGTAAAGCATCAGTAGCAATATCATTAGATAGCCAAGTTTCTGAAATTGCTAATACATCAATATGATGATTTAAAAGTAAATCTTTTAAATAATTTAATTTAGGTACCAGAGACCGCACATTCACATGTGCAACCTTCAAAAAGTATTCCGGCAAAATCATCTTGAAAAACAAACTCTGTTACAATAATTGATAAATAAAATTCGTATAAGCTAACAATAAACCAAGTAACATGCTAAGAGGTGGGCTCCCACAATTTACAGAAAATGCTTGGGATCCTTTTCAAATACGTTTTAAATCGACTAAGTATTAGACAAGTCATCTAAGCATTTAATTTGCTTAATATGATTGTTGATATTAACTAATATCTTGCCTTCGTTGGTCCAAACTGACTTACCAAATTTCTTAGACGTCTCCTTATACAACTGATATCGAAGTTTTGTTAAATCCTCCTTGATTACAATCCGTGTTCCTTTTAGTTTACTTTTGTTTTGAAAAACTAGTTTTTTCGAGTTTCGGCTAACAAACTTTATAATAACTGGTGTAATACTTCCTACAGGAGCATATAAGCGGTGACAACAGTCGATGGAATCAGCTGGTAGATTATTCCGTCTGGAGTACATCTCTGTATCATCTTTATATTGAAGAAGATCAAGTTTTGTCTGGACAAGTTGCTGTTTAGTTTCATTCAATTCAGTTTCGAGTGACACTACCTTTTGCTTATAATCTTGCACTTCTTTCATGAACTCATCAGCTAGTTTACTATGCAATTGACTTACTAAACTTGTAATTAATGTATCTGAACTTAACACTTTTTCAACAATATCACGAATCCGTACATCTTCATCAGAAGACCGTGCAGCACGAGTTTCGATAGGCATTTTATTCCCAGTAATTGAAATTGACTTATTTTAATACGGAGCCACACCAAACACGTCTACTACTCAGTTAGACTGTACATCGACTGTAATCCTTTCATACTTTTATTTAATTAATTTTGAGTCATGTTCAATTTAATTAATACATAGTTTATCTATCATTTTGATTTGAAGCATTTAATACAATAGTCTGATTATTAGTGCTTAATTATCGATTCATTTTTTTTTATTATTGTTGTCAGTTTAATTAGAGAACAAAAAGGCAATTAGTGTATATAGTTTTTTTTTTCTCAATTAGTGAAATATTGTTCCTGAATAGTTATTTTGGGGAATATACGAATAATTAATCCTAGTTATTGTCTTTCAATTGATTACTTAATCCCTGATGTTAGAGAGTCCCTTAGCATCAAAGTTTCTATGCAAAGCTTCGATTTGTGGACTCTGGCGCCCTTTTAGTTTTGCCTGCCTTCGTCCTGCTAGCAGGTAATTTATTTATTTCGAACCACGACCTAATCGACTGAGTAGCCGAAGCCTTTGCACACCTTCCCATCGCAGGACTTAATTTATTCGTTACTTCGAAACAAATAGGAAAAGGTAGGTGGCAAAAATTGGCACCCTAACGTGTGGGGCCGCTGGTTTTCTTCACCAGCCATCTTTGTTCTTTTCTTTTAGATCAATTCACTAATTGTGGTCGAGTTGTAGTTATTGCTCTATTGTCTTTTGCTTTATTATTATCCTCTTTATTGGTTAGTATACTTTAATAGTAGTATTTTTTTTGGATCAGTTTTTTTTATCCTTCGTTCCTTCCATCATGACGGAATTGAAGTTGGTTATTAATTATCTCAAACGGGATGAATTATCGTATGAGTTAGTTTTGAGAGGAGTTGAAGTTGCTGCCTCTGATACGATTGAGAGTTTGAGGTCTTATCTCAGACCTTTATTGAAATTAGAAAATTTAAATAAGTCAGTCAAATACCCTGAATATTTATGTGACCCTGATACAGAATTTAAGGAAGTTCTAAAGAAATTTACTGAACTTAAAACTGCTTGTAGTATTCCTCAACCGAATTTGGCTTCTATTAAATCTCGTTTAGCTCATGTTGTCAAACGTTTGGAACGTATCCCTGTTAATAAACTATCAGCAGAGACTTCTGAGAAGTATGATAACTTAGCGACTTCATTAACCACTTTTGTAAACAAACTTACTAGTACTTCCAGTGAAGATGTGGTGGGACCTTGTTAGCTACCGTTGATCTCTCCGATAGTGATTCAGACTCTGATCCAAATATTGAATTGGCTAATGCTAGTCATAGCACCTCCGTGCTTAAACATGTTTCAGAACCGATTCGTAAGTGGAATCTTAAATTTTCGGGTGACGCTCGAGGTTTAACTGTTCACAATTTTTTAGAGCGGGTAGCAGAATTAAAATTAGCTCGCAATGTTACAGACGACCAGTTATTTTCTTCTGCGATAGACCTTTTTGAAGGAAAAGCTTTATTGTGGTATCGTTCAAACCGGTCACGCTTTAGTTCTTGGAAAGCGCTTGCTTCGTTATTATGTAAACATTTTGAGCCTCCAGATTACCGAGCTCGTTTACTAAATGATACTATGTCACGTACGCAAGATACGTCTGAGGGTATCGTGGAATATCTATCTTGTATGTCTGCCATGTTTCGCCGATATGGTCAGATTTCGGAAGACCTCCAGTTAGGCATTATTACTCGTAACCTTGCGCCGTTTTATTCGACTCAACTAGCTTCAGTGCATACTCTCGAAGAGTTAGAGGACGCTTGCTTGAAGTTAAAAACAAAGAAGTTTCGCGCTGATCATTACGTACCAGCTACTCGTAAACGTACTCAATATGTAGAGCCTGATTTAGCTTTCGTGTCTGGTCCTTCTTGTAGTAATTCCTCCGGAACGCCCTACGCAGTGGAAGAAATTCGCAGTTTGCCAGTCGACCGTAATGTCACTTGCTGGAATTGCCAGAAACTAGGTCACCGTATTAGTGAATGAAAGAAAGTATTTTGTTATGGTTGCGGTACACATAATTTTACCCTTCGCACTTGTCCACATTGTGCCAAGTCGGGAAACGGTTACAGGAGAAACTAGTAGGTCGAAAAGTTTTCTCCAATGCTGTTTCATATTTGTCGACCACCATAACGCCAAATTTTCCAAATCTAAATCTTTTAGATTTTATTATCGGACATGCTCAAAACGATCAGAGACCCTATCTCGAAGTTTCTATTATGGGTTTCCCTATTAAAGCATTATTAGATTCTGGGGCTAGTAGAACTGTTATGGGATTACCTGGGTGGGATATTTTGAAACGTTTAGATCTTCCTTTAATTACTGAGACGTTAGATTGTACCGTTCCTAACGGTCAAAAGTGTAAAAGTCCTGGGTATGTAGATACACCTATCACGCTTATGAATAAAACTAAATTGATTAGTGTTTTAATAGTTCCTCAACTATCACATGTTCTTATCCTTGGCATTGATTTTTGGCTAGCTATGAATATCGTACCTAATCTCCGTGATAATGTTTGGCATTTTGCTGATGAACTCACAGTTCCTGAACTTAACGGAATTCATAGCGAAAGTTCGCTCACACCCTCGCAAAAACAAGATTTGGATCGTGTCATAGGACAGAAATTAAATCAGATGGGTAGTTCATTAGGTTGTTGTGTAGCGGTAGAACACGAAATATCTCTTGTACCTGGTACTAAGCCAATTAAACAGCGTTATTATCCAGTTTCACCTTCGAAACAGAAAATCATTGACGATGAAGTCGAGAAAATGCTAGTAGACGGAATCATTGAACCTTGTAAGAGTCCTTGGTCCTCGCCTGTTTGTCTTGTCCCTAAAAAGGATAATACTTATCGGTTTTGCGTAGACTTTCGACAATTGAACGCCGTTACGCTTAAAGATGCTTATCCCTTGCCTTATATTTCTGCGATTCTCGATCAATTACGCGACGCTCGTTATCTTAGTTCGATCGATATTAAATCCGCTTATTGGCAAATTAAGATGGAAGAATCTTCTAAAGATTTTACTGCTTTCACAGTCCCTGGACGAGGTTTATATCGTTTTTGTAGGATGCCTTTTGGTCTTACGAATGCGCCTGCTACGTGGCAGCGTGCCGTCGATCAAATTCTGGGAGCCGATCTCCAACCATCTGTTCTAGTGTATCTAGATGACATTATTGTAGTTTCCCAAGATTTTGAAACGCATCTGAAAACCCTCGAAATAGTAGTCGATCGATTCTTAGCCGCAGGTCTCGTTGTAAGTCCTGATAAGTGTAGTTTTTGCCGTTCTCAGTTGAAGTACTTAGGGTATTTAGTTGACCAATATGGTTTACGACCTGATCCCGAAAAGGTTCAAGCTATCTTGAATGTTCCTGCTCCAAAGAATGTGAGTGAGGTTAGACGTTTCCTAGATACAGCTTCTTGGTACAGACGATTCGTGCCACACTTTTCCACTACTGTTGCACCACTTACAAATTTAACGAAGAAGACTGTTGCTTGGTCTTGGTCTCCTGAGTGTGAGAATTCGTTCAGAGCTCTCAAAGAATGTCTTGTTACCGCTCCGGTACTCAGCTGTCCTGATTTTTCTAAGATTTTCATATTACAAACAGACGCCTCTGCGTACGGTCTTGGTGCTGTTCTTACACAACAATTCGACGATGGAGAACGTGTCATTTCATATTTGTCTCGCTCCCTTACTAGGGCTAAACAAAAATTTTCGACGACAGAAAGAGAGTGTTTAGCTGTTATTTGGTCTGTTGAGAAACTTCGCCATTATCTAGAAGGTCAAAAATTCACTGTTGTTACCGACCATCATTCTCTATTGTGGCTTCATCGATTGCGCGATCCGCAAGGTCGTTTAGCACGTTGGGCACTTCGTTTGCAACCCTACGACTTTGACTTAATTCATCGTAAAGGTTCCGAAAATGTTGTACCTGATTTATTATCTCGTGCTGTTCCTATTTTCTATTTTTCTACAGTTTCATCAATTCCTTCTTGGCCGTCATTATCTGTTGAAAATACCACTGATAATTGGTACAAACGTCTTGTTGAACGTGTGAATGATTTTCCTGATAAGTATCCTCAGTTTCGTGTGGAAGAGAATCGTTTGTTTAAGTATACACGAAGTTCTCACCTATTTATAAAGGCAAAAATCACTCTCTGAACGACAAAATCCTATTTCCCTGTTCTCTGAAGCATATGGTAGAGCAGCCACTATAGAAACTGCAGTAAACGCCTTCAAGGCTTCAGGGATTTGGCCAGTTGACAGAAATGTTATATATATATATAGAACCTCCAGTTGAAACTCTCGAACCTATGGAAGCCTCAGCTGAAAATAACGCACCGTTGGAGACCCCAGTTGAAAATAATGCGGCTTTAGAGATTCCAGTCGAAAACAAAGAACAATCAAAATTCAAAGATACGCTTAATGAAATATCTCCACTGCCTACTTCAAGTTCGTTTAAAAGGAAACGGCGTGCCACAATGCAACAGGATGCCACTGTTCTAACAAGTACACCCTACAAAGAAGGCTTAGAAAGTAAGAATGAGGGTCGTAAAAGGAAAGAAGAGCTGCAGGCCAAAAAAGAGACTGGTAAAAAGCTAAAAATGGTTAAAAGACGCATAGTTGAAGATGACGAAGACGAAGAAGATGGCGACGACTACGACGAAGAGAGCGAGCAAAAAGAAAAAGAACTCTATTTTGTTGGAAAGATAGTCAATGAGAAGGAAGATGGAGGCAATGACTTTGAAGTAACATTTTTAAGGAAATCTATGAAGAAAGTGAACTCTTTTGTTTATCCAAATGTGCCAGATCTTGCCTTTGTATCGGATGAGCAAATTAAACTGAAATTGCCGACACCAGAAGTGCATGGCAAGACCAAGCGGCAGATGTCATATATTACATTCGGCATTAGCTTTGGTTCCTATAATATAAGCGTGCGTTGAATTAAAAATGTATTAAGTTCTATATTCTCAAACTTGTATTTCTATTCTTTTCTACTATTATAATTATTTTTATTAAAATGATATTTAACTACTACTTTCCTTTAATTTTTTTGACGTGCTACTAATTAGGAAACCAGTTGCCTAATTCGTACTACTAGGTACAAATTAGGATACTGGTGGTACAATATTAGGCTACCAGTGTCCTTAATTGTACCATTTGCAGTGAACTTCTAAAAGCACTGTTACTTCAGTGAAGTAAGTATGACGACAACCTAACAGATAACATGTGGTACTACAAGTACAAAGTTACTAGAATGTACTATTATTGTCCAAAAAATATTATCTAGACCCTTAGAAAAAAATAAAATGTGAAAAATGGTACAAATTAGGCAACCTTCCCCTATTAACTCTAGCACATGGAAGTGCTAATGTAGAAAGAGCATTCTCTCAATCAAGTCTAATTTTAAGCGAGGAGAGGGCTAACATGAACTTGAGCACATTGAATGCGATGGTGTACGTTCAGATGCTCTTAAAAATACTTATTACAACAAGCCAGAACTAGTAGTAATCAGCAAAGAACTTCTGTCGTTAGCTAGAACGGCCTATAGTTCCTATAACATGTAGGTATTTAGAAAATGAACGTAAAAAGAAAGAAGATGTTATAAAACAAAACACACTGGAAGAAAAACAAAGAAAACATAGGGAAGATAACCTAAGAGCTATTGAAACACACAAGAAAAAAGTGTTGGAGATTGAAGATAGATTAAATGCATTACAAAAAACAAAACAAGCAGATCAGAATGTAACTAGAAGTTTATTAGAAGATGCTAATAAAAAACTATCATCAAAACCCAACCCTAACGAGGCTGATATGGCTGTTGTAAAAGTATTGCTGAAGTCTGCCTTAAATACCCAAAGAAAGGAGCAAGAGAATGAAAAGAAAGTTGAAAAACTGCAGAAAAAACTCTTAAAAAGAAAAATAACAAGTTTAGATGATTTTTTAATTAGTAGTAAATCAAACAATGCCAAACATTGATAATAAATCGTATTAATTTGTTTATTATTATTAATATTAGAATTATGTATATACTTTTTGCTATTATAATTACAATAATATTATTTGTGTTTCTTGTGTGATGTGAATAAATGTTATTTTTGTTTCAAGATTTGTTGCTGGAATATTATTTTAGTTATTCCTCTCAATTAAAAAATATCTACAAAAAAACTTTGACTTACTAAAATTTTCACAAAATCCACCTAACTGATGATTACCAAAATTGTCGCCAGCAATAAATGATACTGTTCCTTTGACCCATTTATTATGTCCAATTTCTATACCCTTATCCTCAATAATTTTGATATCTTCCACAATATTCCCATATACTTTTTCTTGGTTCAAATATTTTTCCCGGCATAAAGCAACTAATTGAATAGAATCAATGTGAGAACGTATATGATCTGGAAGATTACCTAAGCTGAGGTATACTGCAAGTAATTTATATTTTCCTTTTGCAGAACCTAAAGGATTCACTACTTCAAAGCTGCCTTGATATAAAATAATTTTAATTGATTCAGGATTCTTTTGAAAAAATGTATTAGATAGATAAACACTACCATCCGTGAAATCTCTAAGAATATCGTCATTAGAATTTGTTGAAATTAATGAAATAGGAGGAAACGACTTATCCCTAAACATGGCGGCTATAGTTTCGAGGATTGGAACGTAATGAAAATAATGTTTCTTCCCATGTAATGTACAAAGTAATTTTTGTATCGGCTCGACATATGTGAAATGATCTTTATAGAACTTTTTTCGTTTATAGTTAGTTTTTAGTTTGTTGCAATTATTTAAAAATGGATTTTTATCCCCTCTATCATTGATTTCTTCAATTTTTGAAAGTGGCATACTTTCATTTAAAAGAGTCTCTTTTAAAACTTTTTTCCGAGTCTTCATATTTTGCTGTTCTATATTTTGCCTCTTCGATTAAATATTGAATGGTACTAGTTGGAACCATATACTGCGTTTCTAATTTAAGATATAATTCAGCTGTTCCTTGCAAAACTAAATCATTGTGAACATTTTCAGGTAAATGTTCTTCCATAACTAAAGATTGTTGCTTGGTACCTTGCACTTCTTCAACAATACTTAAATTATGTACGGAAATATCTTCTTCTCTTACTGAAAAAAAATCTGTATCTCTTACTGAAGAAAAATCTCCGTTTACAAAGTTTTTCTCTTTTCTGTGATATTTCGACATGTGGCTTGTGAATGAATTAACACTACAATATTGTCCCTTAGTACTGCAGTTAGGAACAATACATTTTATTGGTGTGCCCTGCGAAATATGTTGCTTAAGATGTTTAAGTAGAAGCTGATAATGATCTACTTCCGTTTTACATATTTCAACGTTGCAAAAAAAACTTTGAAAATTCGTTCATACCGCTTCTGCTTGCAATGGCGGACGGCGACGGGGGCGCGGCCGTGGATCCGTGCTCAAAGTGTAATAAAAGTGTGAAAGATGACGGGAAGGCAATTATATGCGAAGGAATATGTTCACGTAAATTCCATGCTGGGTGTGTTAAAATAAGTTTACCGAAACTAAATAAAATAAACGACCTTAAAGACTTAATCTTGTGGATGTGTGTGGAATGTAGAAAAGTTCTCAATGACCTGAAGCTAGTAACTAAACTAGACTGGAAGGTAGGCACCCAAACCAACGTGCAGGTAAATGAAGAAGTATCTGAAAATGTTAAAACAATCCTAGAAAAAGTTACATCTGTAGAACAAACGTGCAATGAATTGAAAAGTAATGCAAATATAACGTATGCTGAAATTACAGCACAACATACGCAAAAAGAAACAGAAATAGCACCAAAAAATTTACCAAGTATTCCTAGTATTATAGTAAAACCTTTGAGAGAGCAAACAAGTGAAAAAACAAAAGAACAAGTACAATCAAAAGTTAAACCTCATACGGCGAAACCCGCAATACAATCCGTAAAAAACATCAGCAAAGGAGGCATAATCATTAGAACACAAAGTACCCTAGCGACTCAAAATCTAAAAGAGATCATGGAAAAAGAACTTGCAAACGAGTACAAAGTCGAAATCACAAAACTGAAAAAACCGAGACTTGTCATTGTGGGATTAGACAAAGAATACTCAAACGAAGAACTTCAACAAGAATTGATATCACTCAACTACTACATTAATGAAGAGGATATAGTGTCAATAAATTATGCACGTAAATCTAGAAAAAACGGAAAATGGACATTGTATATAGAAACCAACGGAAAAACTTTTGGGAAACTAGCAAATAGAGAAGTTAACATTGGATGGAAAACCTGCAAAGTCTACGAAGATCTCAACATCTTAACGTGTTTTAAATGCTGCGGCTATGGGCACAAAACAATAAACTGTACAAGGGAACAAAAGTGCTATTTATGTGCTGGAAACCACTGTGCAAAAGACTGTAAAGAAAAGGTGCAAAAAAAGTGTGTTAACTGTGAGTTCGTTAAAAATAAATACAATGATAGTCGAGACATAGACCACCAAGCAAATGGTGAAGACTGCCCCATACATAAAAAACAAATTAGGACATCACGAGAACAAACCAACTACAATTAATCTACAATTATATGGATCAATTCATAAGAAACTACAAATATGAGACTACAAAAACTCAGATCATAAATGACATTGGGCAATGGCAGAAAAGTTTAAATGTAAACGGTAAGAATTATTCCTTTAAAATCCTAAGTCAAAATATCAGAAGTATTGCAAAAAATTTTGATGAACTGTCAATATTTCTAAACCAATTTAATAATTTTTTTGATATAATCGTTCTAACCGAGACGTGGCAGGTAGAAGACATCAATTGCTTTAACTTAAGTAACTACGAAACTATATATAATCAAGGCAATCATAATCAAAATGATGGCGTTATTTTATACATAAAAAATAACTACAACCACAACACTACAGTGCAACATATAAATAACACTAAAATCTTACAAACTAAATTAATCCATCTCAGAATACCTGTCACAGTCTCAGCTATATATAGATCTCCGTCAATATGTCCCTATGATTTTAATAATGGGCTGAGAACTTACCTAAATAGCATGAGAAACAATGGACACAATTTTATAGTAGGAGATATGAATATAGATATCCTTTCCACTAGTGACTATAGTCATGAATACTTAAATATCCTTGCTGAAGCAGGCTATAAACCACTTATTAATGGGTACACAAGGGTAGAAGTTTACTCCCATAATCTTTGAAAATAGTTTAACAGATCATTACACAACCGTATGTCTAATGAGCAAGTCTGATAGTACCCTAGATGATCCAAATAGAAGCAAAAAAAAATTATCCGTAGATTAGACAAATGTAAACTGAAGTTGCAATTAAAACAGATTGATTTTAATAGAGAGATAACAAATATGCATACCGAAGAGGCAGCTGACTACTTTATTAATACAATAACATCCTGCATTGCTGAAGCGACAACGGATATAAAAATGAAACCCGGTGATATTAAAAGAAAATCATGGATAACCGCAGGGCTCATCAAATCCGTTCAAAATAAGCAGAAATTATTCATAACGTGGAAAAGAAACGAAAGCAACATTTGTGCCAAAAATGACTACATAAAATATAGAAATATGTTAAATTCACTGATAAAAACTACTAAAAATAATTATTTTCAAGATAAAATAAAAAAACAACCGGATAGTAAGAACTTATGGGAAGTAGTTAAGGAAATGACGTCGATTGCCAAATCGAATACAGACATCAAAGAAATAAAAACCATATCAGGAGAAAAGGTCTCATCAGACCTCAAAATATCAAATGCCCTGAATCAACACTTTACCAATGTAGGAAAAGCTTTGGCTGACAAAATTATAAAACCCCCAATTAATTTTCAACAAGCCAAGAAGCTTAACCAAAGCACAATATTTCTACAGGAAACAGATTTAGATGAGGTAAAGCAACTTATAAGAGAATTAAAAACTAATGAAGCTCCTGGCATTGATAATATAACTACAGAAGTTCTCAAACACAATATTGAAATAATTGCACCTCCATTAACGCTTCTAATAAATAAGGCTATCGAATCAAACATCTGTCCCAGAGTATTCAAGATTGCTGTTATTAAACCGCTCTACAAAGATGGTGACAAGAACCTTGCAGAAAACTATAGACCGATTTATTTAATATCTAATGTAGCCAAAATCTTTGAAAAAGTAATTAGAACTCGTTTAATAAAATTCTTTGATAAGTTCAGGATCATAGCACCTGCACAATATGGCTTCCAAAACAACTATTCCACACAAGATGCCTTAATTCATCTAACACAAGAAATCCAAAGCGCACTAGATACCAACAACCGTTCACTATGTGTATTCATTGACTTAGCCAAAGCTTTCGACACAGTCAATCACAGAAAACTGTTGGATTCCTTAAACAACGTAGGAATACGAGGAAAGGCGAATAAACTCCTAGAAAGCTATTTAACAAATCGACCACAATACGTTAAAATCAGGGATACAATTAGTGAGCAAACAATAGTGGAATGCGGTGTACCGCAAGGAACAGTTCTTGGGCCTATTCTTTTTACTATTTATGTAAATGAATTATTCTACCTGCAATCGGAGGGAAATATCATTGCATTTGCTGATGACACTGCTATTATTTATAAAGACAGTACCTGGGAAAACTTGAAACAGAGAGTAGAAAAAGATCTTCAACTTATCAAATATTGGTTTGATTCAAAGCTATTGACAGTCAACTTCAACAAAACAAAATATATCACATTTACATGCCATAATTATAACCGTCCAAGATTTCATAACATAAATGTACAAACCACTAGTGGTAATACACTAACCGAAGAAGAAACCGATTATATAAAATACCTAGGGGTGTACATAGACAAACATCTAAAATGGGATGTACATATCGAAAAGTTATCTAAGAAATTAAGAGGTGTTTTATACAAGTTTAAAGTATTAAAACAAGTGCTTGACATAAAAAACTTGAAAACGATGTACTATGCCCTAGTTCAGTCTTTACTGGAATATGGTATTGTAGGATGGGGAGCGGCAACGTATAATCACCTGAAGAACTTGGAAGTACTACAAAAACGCTTTCTCAAACTTATGTTCAATAAAGAATATAGATATCCAACTGAACTTCTGTTTACAGAATCTAACATGCACAGTCTAAGGCAACTCTATTTCAAAATCCTAGTGGCATTCCAATTTAAATATAGAAATAATCTTAGTTTAATCAACCATTTACATGATACTAGAAATAAAAGTGATGAATTATACAAAATCAATCGCACGGAAAAGAAAATAGGACAAAAATCTTTTTCGGCGATAGGTCCTCGACTTTTTAATCTAATTCCTTTAGAAATCCTAAACAGTAAAAGCCAGCAACAATTTAAATATAGACTGAAAAACTGGATGATACAGAAAAATTATGAATACTTTAGGACTACGATCGAAAAATACATATAAATTGCAGTCCACCACAGTAAATTATGTGCAATAGGTAAATTAAATAAAATAATAATAAACCTAAAATAAAAATAAACCTTTTGAGTTACCATTAACAAGTAAGTTTAGTTAAGTAGGTATTTTAAGTAGTACGAAATGTTTAGTTTTTCCTTTAATTTTACGGTTCTAATATAGTTTTGCGCCTAATACTCGCACACAAGCCTTTCTTTAGCGAGTGGGCCTTTGTTTATTTAGTAGCACTATACTTATTATCTAGCAAGTAGTAGAACCCATTCACCTACCATTGACTGTAAAAATTTATAATATTATGGAAAAACCTGTATTATATGTTACTAAATAAACCATATTATTATTATTATTATTATAGTTATAGCTTTAGAATGTGATTCCCTTTCTTTAATTAATATGTTATGTACTCTGATATAATGCATTTTTAACGATTCAACAGTACGAAAAAATTCTTTGTAACCATTGTAACCACAGTGGAAACTATTACTTAAACTTTTGTGATATTTATGGTGATCCAGGTGTTGGCAGAAACGACATATATACTGCCCTACTAAAGGTACGGTCTATCTACAGCGTTTAGTCGAAGCGATTAAAAGTAAGCGTTAAAACGCGTAGCGTTTAGTCGTTGGTATGGTCTCTTTAAAGGCGATTAGTGGAAACGATTCTTCAGTTTCAGTTGATGTGTGATGCAGTGTGTGTTTGAATAAACAGTTATGAAGAGAATGTTCGCTGCAATTATGTTTATGATAGAAGAAGAAGAAGAGGAAGAAGATGCCCTCTTAATAAGCCTGTACAAACCACGAGGCGAGACCAACAAGATTTTTCAAAATAGAAGACGTGAAGGATCTTTCAGTACTCTTATTAAAAGGCATTTAATGGACGATGACACCAAGTTCAGAGAATATTTTAGGCTTACGAAAAATCAGTGTTTTGTTGTGCTCTCGCATATATCCGATGATATACTGAAAGTGTCCTCCAAGTTTGTAAAACACCCGATTTCGGCTTTTGAAAGACTTGCGCTGACATTGAGTTACGCATTTATAGTTTTCAATAATATTAAAAATAAGATCGTTTTTTTTACTTTATAGATTTCTAGCTACAGGAGAATCATTCCGATCTATGGCGTTTAATTACAGAATATCTCATAATCACATTAGTAAAATAGTAAGAGAAGTTTTGACAGCACTGCGTAAAAAGCTACTTCCAATTTATTTACCCTCACCCACAAAATATGATTTGAAGAAAATAGCTAGTGAGTTTTATGAAAAATGGCATTTTCCAAATTGCTGTGGCGCGATTGATGGTAAACATATTCGCATAATTTGTCCAAAAAAAACAGGAAGCCTATATTTCAACTACAAATCATATTTTTCCATTGTTTTGTTAGCCATTGTTGATGCCCGATACAAATTCACTTGGGTCGATATTGGTGCTTATGGAAAGGAAGGATATAGTGGAATATTTCAAAAATCATCAATGTATCAACTTATACACAGTAATGAATTTATGCCGGAGGGAAACGTTTTACCTGGCGCCAATATTCTACTACCTCATGTAATTCTAGGAGATGAAGCATTTAAACTAACACAAAATGTTCTAAGACCGTACCCTAGAGATCAAGCCAAGGTAGACATAGAGAAGCGTATATTTAATTATCGCCTAAGCCGAGCACGAAGAACTTCGGAAAATGCTTTTGGAATTTTATGTCAAACTTTTCGTATATTTTATACACCCATTGCAACTGATCCATCTCTAGTAGATGACATTGTCATGGTTTCGTGCTCCTTGCACAATCTGCTGAGAGGTTCGCGTGCAGTGACCGCAGAAGACGATGATTGTGATATCCAGATGCCCAGAGAAAATATGAGAAGTTTACGTCATACAGGTGGCAACTCTTCGACAGCAGCGTTTGAAAATAGGAATGATTTCAAAAACTATTTTAACGGTGTATCTGGAAATGTTAGTTGGCAAATGAAACACGTTACTAGAACAGATATTGAATAAGTTTATTTATATAATATAATAATTGTAAAAGATTACGAAAATAAAAGGTGGTTTCTTAACAATTCATTTCAAAATTACTGAATAATTCAGCACAGTCATTGTATGGAGGCTGTTCAACTGAACTAGTATTATCGAAATTATAATGTGAACGTGATGAAAACATGAATCGCTGCTTCTGGAAGGGGCTGATCTATAATTTTCTAATTCTAGTTCCGTAATTACTTTTAGTACACTCATTTTGGCACGAGCAACCATATCTAGGGGGAAAGTCATTACTGTTTCGGCCATACTAGCAAAAAATAATTTGACTGGATGAGGTTTGTCCAACGCAGATTCTATTTTATTAAATAATTCGGTTCGATCTCTCTTTCTCTGCTGGATTGTATCTAAAATTTTTTGGCTTGTGGTTTTCCTTTTCTTAGTTTCTACGTTTGAAACCGTTGGCGTTGGTAAGGATTCAATCGATGTTTTTAAATTAGCATTAGCTTCAACTAGCGTATCCGTTTCATGATCTTCGTCTCCATTTTTCTGCGAATCACTTATATTTTCATCTTCGGATTCAACTGGACTTTCCGGCATGTCACTTTTTCCGCTTACGGTCACATTGCTTACAGTTCTAAACCAAAATTATTAAACAAATAATTACAGAAACAATGTATATTAATATGTATTTACTTTCTACTTGTTTCTATTCTTTCCAGAAAAGCTAGGGCATCCATGTGTTCCCATTTATTTGTTTGCCTTGCAGATGAACCAGTCCCTTGCTTAGTTTCCTTTTTCTTTTTCCAATAAACATCTTTCAAACTTTTCCACCGTTTTTTGCAGTCTTCAACTTAAATAAAAAATGTTGATACGGTTAGCATACCTATATGCATTTTATTAGTTTGATTGTCATTATTTTATACATAAGGAGGTACTTACCGCTTTTCCCTACTTCGATTGAAATTTCTTTCCATGTATTGTCCCTCACATTTTGATCTTTATATAATTTATGCTTAGCGTCGTACAATGCCGGGTGTTTAGAAATTTCGCCGATTAGTTTTTCGTCTTCTTCTTTTGAAAATATTAACCTGTTTCCTTTACTTGCCATATTCACTAGCAGGGAAATAATGGAAAGTTCAAGAACCAGAAACAGAATTAAGCATGCAAGAATCGCTTGCGACTCACTAAACGCGTGCGATTAAGTTGCCTTCAAAACAATTCGATTTCTAGACGCGTCGTCTCGCTGCGACTTGTTGCGACTTGTCGCTGAAGCTAGACCAAACACATGCATAATGCACATGAGCAATTTGCGCGATTAATCGCTACCTTTAATCGCTTCGACTAAACGCTGTAGATAGACCGTACCTTAAGGCTATTAGTCGTATCTGCAATGTTCTCCGATTTTGACCTTTAACCATTTCTGGGTAGATTACCCAAGTAGCACAAATTTTAATTTTAAGTTAATTTTACCTACCGTGTGTCCCTGGGAAGACGGAACATAGGGATCTTACAATGGTAATTTTTTAAAAAGATCCACGAGTGCTTTGAATTTCTATTTGGTGGAAGCGTCGACGTCGTTATGTCAGCTGTTTAACGCGCTTGCTAATACAGATGTAATACGCACGTGCGTTATACTAACAACCGATTCAACAATTATTTACAATACGATTGACAGCCGCGCTCTTGAAAATAAGTTAGAAATAAAATTATTAATTATTTGCTCAAATTCGTTCATGTAAATGTAGAAACTGTTTTAATTAAATTAAATGAGACTGAGTATCATTATTTAAGGTAATAAATACAAAATAATTTGTTTGCAGTTGACGTTATGGTTCTAAGATCATTTTCAGATTATGATGGATTAGGTGAACAATTAAGGCTTTTCACAAGTTACGCATTATTAGAAACTGAAAATGAAATTACGAAAATTATACTAGTAGGTACATAAAATAATGCTGTGGACCTGTGTTAGAAAACTTTCCTTTGTGGTATGCAAGAATTCGGCTCCTTAAAAATAAAATACTTTTAACGTAACAATTATTTGATCACATTAAATTTCCGTAGAAATAAAGATTTCATATTCGTACACACTTAACTGATATTAATATTCGCTTTTTCTTTGATTTCATCTTAATACAGTCATGCAATTAGCATTGTAGCATGTTTCATCATAAAGCTGATTGTCGCATCAAATTCTTCGGTTCATACATCAAGATCATCCTATTAAAGTAAATTTTCACATTTCACACACGATACACTTACACCGGTATGCTATTGCGCATGAGACAGCAGTCGCCTCGCCGCGTGTGACGTCACACTCGAGGATGTCCTCACTGGTTCCAATCACGATTCCAATGTAATTTCATGGCGCGCGTCGAGTTTTGTCGAATTTAAAATTATGGTGGTTGATTTTTTTGATTAAAACTGAGAGAAAATACTTGTATAAGGTAAGAAGAATAAAAATGGAAAGTTTTTTGAATTAATTTTGTTACCAGGTATTTGAAAACATATCTATTACAAAAAAAGAAAAACGGCAATGTTATAATATATTATTAAGTATAGTTCCACCCAAAAAAAAAAAGAGGAAACATGCTAAGACGTTTCTAAATATTTTATTACACAACACAAAATCAAGAGAAAAAGGTTAAACAAAAAATACTATTTCCTAAAGTTTGTAAATTTCGACATTTTTTTGTCTAGTTTCCTTTGAGCATTTTCGAAACTGAGTTTTCTGTTCAAGTCTTGCAATCTAATATATGTTCGAGTTCTGGCAAAGTACAGGACAACTTCGTAAGGCACAGATGTGATTTTTATTTGTGACATAGTTTTATCGGCTAATTTGTGAAAAATGTTCTCCTCTTTAGACAAAGAGTTACGATGCATTGTATAAAACTCGGACTCGAGTTTCAAAGCAACTTCCCACAATTCATCATTTGGATGTAAAAGAGAACCTCTAGAAATAGCTTGTATCCAGTCAGGGGCCTTATTCATATCCATACTGGCTGTGGGTCTTCCCAGCGAGTATTTACTCTTGAACTTGAATGCTACAAAGCCTGCTATATATCTGAGTGATTCCTGACTCACTCTTTCTTTCACCTCAAAATTGTGAATTTGCTGCATTGTTTCGTCGTCGATAACTTCTTCTTCCAAATAAAATGGTTCTACGAACGAAATTGGCATTATTTCATTTTCCACATGTTCTTCTTCTTCAAGCGGCTCTCCGTTTTTTGAGAGGTTGAACAACATTTTCTGAGTTAAGCAAAATTCTTCGGCTTCTACATCAGGTGTTACGCTGCGAGAGTCCTTGAAAATATTCAACAAACATCCCTCGTCGGATTCTATTGTATTTCGGTTTTCAGTAAAAATTGCTGCTGAATGTTTGCCCAGAATATACCATCGAAGTCTGTACCTAAAGTCCAGAGGGGAAGGGTGATCGTTACTTCCACCCATTCCTCGCATATAAGAGAAGAAGTTCTCAAGAACATCTTGGTTTAGTCTGGAAGTTAATATATACTCCAAATCATATTTTTCCTTTAAATAATCGAAAATTTCCGATAGTGATCTATTTGTGAGTAAAATCCCTTTTTGAAAGGGAATCAATCCCTTGTGAGTGCCTACTCTCATAGGCTTGATGAATTGCGTCATCTGATCCAGTAGGTTTCTTTGGTTGTCAATATCTGTACCGAAAGCATTCCTTCCTGGACAGTTCTGAGTGAATTTCGAACGCGAGTTGAGCAAATCAAACCAGTCGTTGAATAGTTGGACCATATCAGAGGCTTCTTTCCAAAAGCAATTTTTTGGCATAAGACCACTCTCTCCACAATATTTTATGGCTTTTGCCACCGAGTTTGATAAAAGTTGCACTGCCGGACGTACCCGTTGTCGCATGGATCCTTTTACATTGAAATGTCGTTGGGTCAATTTATGGGCATAGGTCAATTCTGAGCTAGATATATTAAGGAGTGTTTCAAAGTAATCAATGCTTATTTTTTTATCATCAATGATGAATCCCTGGTCTATTAGGTGATTTCTTACGAGCTTTATTAAATGGGGCACGTCTGCAAAAACAAAAAGCTTCAAAGCATCGTCACATGGATGAGAAAAAAAGCAACTTTTATTATGTCCGACCTTCAGTTTATTCCACAATGCAACATTTCCAGTACCCATGTCACTTGTAATGGCAACCACAATGAAATTTGCTTGAAAAAGTTCAGAAATAATCTCTTCAAGAATTTCTTTTGACATTGCTTGATCAAATTTATAGTAAAGGGGTTGTTTCCAATTTGAAATCAATCCGCGCACCATACCTGTCTGGCACGCTTTGTGTGGTCCAATAACCTGCTCATATTTTTTCTCTATATCCATTTTGTTCGAGATATAAACTTCATCGAATGTCAAAACACATAGCCGATCAAGAATACTGAAATCAGAGGACTTTTTCTTCATCAGTGTTATAACACTTTTTAAAATCCCTTCGTTGACATCAAAATTACCAGCCCAACTTCTTAATGTCGACATAGCTGGTAATGGATAATTATTTGCCCTCAAATACCTGTAAGCTTTCGGACTTACACTCCGCAGTGAAATGGCTGAAGCGATGTCTTCTGTGGACCAACGAACCCGCATATTTTCCTCTGGTTTTAACAACTTTTTTATTTGTCCTGGAGTAAACACTCTTGCTAAAAGAGTGTTATATTTTTGAGAAGTTGAAGATCTAGCTTCTTCGATTTGCTTCAAAAGATTTTTGTTCTGTGATTCCAATATGTGTACTTTTTGTCTCAGCTCAACTAGTTCAGTCTGATCTCCCCTGCAACTAACATAAGTCTATGTTACTTAAAACTCCACATAACACTATAACAATTATTGTTGATACCAAAAAGCAAAAATAGTCAGATCAAAATTTTGCAATATTGCTTTTCACTTACTCAGTATTTGGTAATGTTGAAATTAATTGTTGTTCGTCACTCTTTGGAATCTCCAACTCCTCAGCAATTGTTTCAGTGTTATGTGCTTCTACTGTACAACTTGAAGTACTAGCTGATGCCTTCATGATATCGACCTCTTCTCTGCGTCTTCTTTTTGCGATCCTCAGTGATCTATCTTCAGCTTTCCGTTTTTGAGCAGCATCCGATGAACTTCCAGGTAGATTTAAAGTAGGTACTGCATTAGCCTTTAAATAATAATAATAATAATAATAATAATAATACCTTTATTTATGGCAATACAACATACATTAAAATATATAAGTACATATGATACATGTGTTTTTTCACTGGATACACCACTTAGCCATAGAAGCAGCTGTATGTGGTTTAATACATTATTTGTGTTGAGCGTCTCTTACTAATTGTTTATTTGTTGCGCGTATATGGAATAAGGATTTTTTTTTTGTCCTTTAGTGTTTTTTTTTCTTTTTTTATTTTATTTTTTTTTTTTCTTATGATTGTTCATTGTAGTATTTTAGAAGAAAGGTTTTAATTTTTTGGGTGTAGTTGTTATCATTCATGTTAATGTCATATTTGTTTACGAAAAACATCATTTTGTTAAACAGTTTGGGTGCTTGGTATAAAAAACATTTTTGTCCAATTGCTTTAACAGTTCTCATTGGTATGGCGTCAGTCTTGTTTCTAGTCGTGTATGCATGTTGGCTTGTGTTAATTATTTCCGGAAATTTGTAGACGTATTTGAGTATTGCATTATAATACAATTGTGTAATAGTCATTTTTTGTGACTCTTTAAATACTAGATCCGATGTATAGCGCCTAGATTTTCCCAGTATAATTTTTAAAATTTGTTTTTGTATTATTTGGAGCCGTTCTTTATATAAATTTGCGGCGCCTCCCCAGGCTATTATACCGTATGTCAACAATGATTGCACAAGTCCAAAATAAAAGCTGTACAGTTGCTTTTCTAACAAAATATCTTTCATTTTTTTGAATATATATATTGATTTTCTAATTCTGTTACACAGGTTATTAATGTGGACATCCCACCTCATGTGTTGGTCTATAGTTATTCCAAGATACTTTGTGTTGGAAACTTTTTTAATTACGATGTCGTACGTGCAATTTTCAGCATTTTGTTGTTCGTTACGTATTGTAATATTCGAGAAATTTGGCTGTTTGTTTTCGTATATACTGAACGTCATAAAAACTGTTTTGGTGTAGTTTAGTGTTAGTGCATTTGCGTCTAGCCATTTTTTTATTGTGGTAAGATCATTAATTGTTGTTACCTTGACCTGGTCCCAAGCTTCTCCTTCACATGTTAGAACGGTGTCGTCAGCGTAAGCCGTTAGTTTGTTTTTTAAGTTGTTTGACGATAGCAGATCGTTAATATAGATTAAAAACAAGCATGGGCCCAGAATTGTACCCTGGGGAATGCCACAGGTGACAACTCTCGGCGCACTTTGAATTTCATTTATTTTCACTAATTGTTTTCTATTTATTAGATAACTTTCGAAAAACTGTAAGGGAATGCCTCTCACGCCGTATTTTTCTAGTTTTCTAAGTAGGATTGTATGATTAACTGTATCAAAAGCCTTAGCCAGGTCAAGAAATACTGCGATACAGGATTTTGAGTCATCTAGCGCGTTATAAATTTTACTGCTTAAAAAGGCAATGGATGGCATCGTCCGTGCTTTTTTTGGGTATAAATCCATATTGTCGCTCCGATATAATTTTGAACTGGTTTAGGAAGGACATGAGTCTTGAATGAATTACTTTTTCAATGATCTTCGCAAAATTAGATATAAGAGAGATCGGTCTGTAGTTGTTAATGTCATTCACGGGTCCGTTTTTGTGTAATGGAATTACTATTGCTAATTTTAAATAATTTGGGAAATATCCGCTTAATAGGCATTTATTAAATATAGTAGTTAGTGGGGGGGCAATTTCTTGTGAAACAGTTTTGAGAGTTTCGGCTGTAATTAGGTCGTGACCAGGCGATTTGTTATTTTTCAAGTTCTTTATTATATTTGAAATTTCTGGAATAGTTACTGGACTTAAAAATAAATTGTACTTTTTTGGTACTTGTTCGATCATTGCTGAAACATCTTCGCTGTTTATTTTGATTTTTTCGGCTAGTTGTTTACTGACATTGATAAAGTATTCATTGAAATGTTCGACTATCTCATTTTTGTATTGTGTTTCTGTGTCATTTACGAGAAGTGAGCTAATAGGTTTTCTATTTGTTATGATATTTAAGGATTCCTTTGCCAAACTCCATAATTTTTGTGCATTGTTTTGATTTTCTAAGATCTTTTGCTTGTAGTACTGGGTTTTTGTTGTTTGTATAAGTTTAGTAATTTTAGCTTTGTACCTTTGGTATAATTCTTTTACAACAATATTATTTGGTTGGAGATTCATTTGGCGATATAATCTATCCCTAATATTGATTGAGTTAATGATCCCATTTGTAATCCACGGTTTTCTTTTAGCTGATTTATTGCTACAGGTTTTTATATAACTACAATTTTTTATTCCGTTTTGCACTATTTTAATTAACATTTCTAGGGAGGCGTCTATGTCATCGGTTATTACAGTATCCCAATTGATTGAGAGTAGTATGTCTTTTAATTTTTTGTAATTGATGATTTTGATTATTTTTTGTTGTATTGGTATGTTAGTTTCAACCGTGTTTACTTCTGGAAAATTAATATTTAATAAAACAACACTGTGGTCAGTGATTTTTGAGTTTAATATAATGGGTAAAATAGTATTGGGATCAAAACGAGTTTTAATGAAAATATGGTCTAAACAGGTTTTATTTTCTCTAGTTGGTTTATTCACATAGGATGAAAATCCATATCTACTCATAATATCTAGGTAGTTGTGCGTGTTTAAGTCTTTGTGATTTAAAATGTTAATGTTTAAGTCACCTATTACAATTTCGTTATCGCTTGTGCAATGACTACTAATGTGTTGCTCGAGTTCACCTAAAAACTGGTTTGTGTCATACGAGGGTGGTTTGTATAATGTCGTGACTCCAAAATTTTTTTGATGTTTACGAAATTGTGTTCTCATTATGTTATAATTGTTTGTAAGTTCTATTATTTTTACTGTTGCATGTAATGGTATTTTTACAAAGACAAGAACTCCGTCATTTTTATTAAATTTGCTGCTATTATAGTAAGTAGTATATCCAGTTAGGCTAAAGCAATCTAAATTATCAATATTAAAAGTTTCAGTTAACACAATACAATCAAAATCAAACTTAATTTCAGACAGCATCACATTTAATTCTTCTAGGTTCTTGGATACGCTTCTTATATTGGTATGCAGCAGATTAATGTAATTGTTTTTCGCGGGTTTTTGTGACGTTAATAATTTTAATTCATGTAGGTCGTTTGCTATGATTGTTTCAATATTTTCGTCGTTAATGGTATTTAGTAAATTTTCTGTTGTTGTAAGTACCATTTTTTTTTGATAATGTGTCACTTTAATTACATACTAGTACTTACCTACTGCCTACGCAACATGAGAAGTGCAGCCAATTAATGTTTCCCAGGGTCGCTAATTTTTGATATAATATCCTCTTCTCTTGTGATTCGAATGGCCTGCTCGTTTTCGTTTTTTCTCACGAATACCTTCCCATTCCGAAACCATACATAGCGGTAGCCTGCTATACGTGCCTGTTCTTTAGTTTTTCTAAGCAGTTGTTTGTTTTCGTAAGTTAGATGTTCGTTAATAAATATTTTTTCCCCTATGGCGGAGCCAGGTATCGCTTTGTTTGTTACGATTAGCACTCTTTTTTCCACCAACATATCACGTTTTGTTCGCGATAAGAATTGTGCGACAATAGACGGCCATATTTTTTTGTTGTGTGTAGGTAGGCGGTGCGCTATGTCGATATCCTCCTTTGTTACATCTAGTTGAAGTTCTTTTGCGATTTTTATCACGATTTCTTTGCAATCCTCTCCTTCTATCTCCTTCACCCCAAAAATCTCTATATTTCTATTCCTGCTATATTGTTCTAGCGCTTGTACACGGTTATTTATATTTGTGATTATTTCTTCCTTCTGTTTGTTTTCTTCTCTTAGTTGTTGCATTTCCTGTTTGAGGCTTTTGAGTTCGTTAGTGTTGTTAGTTAACACCTTCATTACCTCATCGTATTTGTTTGATATAAAAGTTACTGAATTTTTTAGTTCCTGTAGTTCATTGTCCATTTTATCCATTTTACCATTTATTTGCGATAACACTTTCATGATTTCACTTAAGGAAGCTGCCTTATCTAGGTTTACCAGCTCTGTTTTTTCTTCTTGCTGCGAGTTAATTCGATTGCGAGTGGTTGCTCCAGTACATTGAAAACACTTCCAGTGCTTCCTGTTCTTTCCCAGCTTGTTGTAGCTACTTTCATTAATAGAGCAATCGAAATGATAACCATTTCCGCATTCTCCACATTTTGCAAATTCTTCTGATTCGATTATTTGTGTACATCGAGGACATATTTTTGATATCGTCGGAGCCATGTCCCAGGTATTTTACCGGCCACGCACTCACTTTAGTTTATTACCTTTTCGCTAACTAAAGAATTCAGGTTTTACTAGTTGGTATGTGGATTATCGGGTTTGAAATTAAACTATGTTGTTCCTCTGATCTTTTCACTATCTCGTTGTTGTTTATAACACTAATTTCACTGTTATTACTGTTGATTTCGAGGCAAAAATTGCAAGACGGTTGAGTAGCACGCGTACACGTCTTGACGCTCACATGCTCCTATGACGAGCATTCTTTGGGGAGAAATTCAATAGCCTTTGTTTCAGAGGAATTTCAAAATGCTTCTCTTCAAAATGTATTGAGCAAATCGTGGCTGAAAAAATGAATGTAATGTATGTACATTTTTACTTAATTTACTAATGTGTGACCGTCATACCGTCATATAATATGACTTTCAGAATTCATTTCAAACTTACCATTTTTCAAATTTATTTTATCTTCTCTTCGGCAAGCGATTATCCATTGTTTTGCCAAATCTTCTTTCTTTGGAAAGCTATAGTATTTTATACCAGCACCTTTTGTACATTTATTACAGTTTTTACACTTAGCTACGGCACAGTTCGGCATTGTAAATTATAATTAATCACACACCCACATACAAGAGCAAAAACACAATACAAAGAATAAATTTAGACGTCTTAATACACTCAAAATATTAAATATACATGAGAATAACATGTAAACCACCATTTAAACAATGCATCAGAACGGCTACAAGCGCGTCTCGAACCTCGAATGTGACGTCACTGCGCACGGCAGACCGAATTCGGCGCGAATAGTGGCATACCGGTGTAAGTGTATCGTGCATTTCACATGTAATTTAACTGGGATTAGTGATTGTCAGCTCTAAACTGTACTTCAGTTAACGTAGGACCCCATTTAAAAAAAAATTAACATGAACATAACCTTTAATTGTATTTGGTTTTAGTAAATTGACATTTAAAACACAAAACAAAAATGTTGATCTGGAGACGATCATACATGATCGGCGTGGAAATCGTTAACGATCGGTGACATTCGTGTAATTGTTTCAAGACGAATGCTTCAAAGCACTCGTGGATCATTTTAAAAAATTAGCATTATAAGATCCCTATGTTTCGTCTTCCCAGGGACACACGGTATATTAGGAAAGTTTTACGTAGTTTTTACCTTATTTTACGACCTGTAGGGAAATGTTGGTAATATTTTAAGTAAATATAACTATTTCAGGTATAATTGGCAAGTAGGTAATTGTAGAAGTAAAAACTACGTAATTTTGTTAATAGAAATTGACTTCAAGTTAATTTTTCCTTTAGGTAAATATTTAGTCATTATTTTGGTATTATGTTACCAAATTTTTAACCTTCTACTGACTATTAAGTAATTTCTTCTTATAGGTCAATAATTTGGTATATTTTACCAATTAAATACTAAACGCGGACCTGTAGGTAATTTCACCTGTTGGTGCAATGTAGGTAAACATGTGTAGTTGGTAAATTATTATGTATCTTTCGACTAACAAGTAAAATGGTCTTGTATGGTTACATCAGAGGTAAATTTTAAGTAAATTTTACCTTTAAATTTACTCTTAGTTGAATTTACCAAATCAGAAGTCAAATTTACCAAGGAGAGAACCCTGTTGGTAAATTGTACTTTCAATGTGCAAACTTAAATTAACCTAATAGCAAATATTACCTGATTATGGTAAATATTTCCTTTTGGTCAAAATAATAATTTATTAATAAGTATGTTTTACAAAGAGTGCATTAGTCTTGTTTTCTAAGTTTTACATCGAGTTTTGTGTACGTTATAAAAATGTCGCCAAAGAAATGCAAACCATATCGTTATACATCTAGTTATTATAGAAGAGTGAACAAAATCCTAAAGAACTCTCGGACTAATACTGCAGATACAATAAAAAATAATAGAGACATTAACTTATCTACCGTTAACCAAAGCCAGTCGATCATATCTACTGACTTTGCCGTTAACCAAATAACAACGCCACCAACATCAATTAACTGCACTGAACACAGTCAACCATTTCAAGATTTTTTTTATCTGAAGACAACAGTTCAATTCACGATAGCACTGAAGAAGCAGACCACAATTACTACAAAGGTAAACTAAATTTTATTGAAGATTTACAACAGTGGGCATTGCTTCATAGATTACCCCATGCTGCAATAAATGGTCTACTAAAACTTTTGCGAGTTCATGGATTTGAATATTTACCAAAAGATAGCAGAACCATATTGGGGACGCCCAGAACAACAACCATTACTGAAATGGGGGGAGGACATTATTGGTACAATGGATTAAAACCTAATTTAACAGCAGTTCTCTCCGATAATATTCAGAAACAAGATATTTCAACAGTTTCATTAATTTTTAATATTGATGGAATATCTCCATTCAACAGTTCATCTTTAGAATTTTGGCCAATTTTATTTGTTATCGACGAGTATCCTTGGTTGAAACCTATGGTAGCAGCAATTTATTACGGGCAAGGAAAGCCGCCACTGGAATCATATTTAACCCCTCTTGTGAATGAAATTATACACATTTTAACTAACGGATTTGAAGTTAATAAATTGAAAATAAGTCTTAAAATAAAATGTTTCATTTGCGATTCACCTGCTCGAAGTTTCATTAAAGGGGTTGTTGGTTTCAATGCAGCAGAAGGTTGCTTAAAATGCACAGTAGAAGGAGAATGGGACAAAAAAGGACATCATATGAGTTTTCCGTGAATACATTGTCCACGTCGCAGTGATGAAAGTTTTAAGAATAGAGTTCATGAGGATAATCATAAACAGGACACACCTCTGGAAAAACTTCCAATAGATATGATTGAAGATATAATTGTTTCAGATTCCCTTCACTTGTTTCACCTAGGTAAATTTTTCTGTTTTTTGTAGATATAAATATTGCTTTAGAGGCCTCAAATATATAACTGTCTTTCCAGGTGTAATGAGAAAATGTTTGTACGGGTGGTGCCATGGCAGTTACAATTTCCGCACAAAATTATCTGCTGCTGAAATCAATAGTCTATCATTACGACTAGAAGAGATTAATACTACAAAACCAGTAGAAATTCAACGTGCTATACGAGGACTGAAATTTTTAAAGTACTGGAAAGGTGCAGAATTTAGAACTATGTTACTATATGTTGCTGTAGTTGTATTCAAAGATTTCCTATCAGCTGACGTTTATGAGCATTTTTTAATGTTAAACTGTGCAGTTACAATACTATCGTGTAAAGAATATTGTAATAAGCATTTACATATTGCTGAAGTATTGCTCAACGATTACATTGAATTGTACATAAACATTTATGGGATTGATTCGGTCAGTATGAATGTTCACAATTTATGCCACGTTGTTGATGACGTTAAAAAGTTTGGGCCTTTGCCGGAAATTAGCTCTTATCCATTTGAAAATTTTTTGGGTTACTTAAAATCCCTGGTACGCTCTGGCAAACTCCAACTATCACAAATAAGCAGACGGGTAACTGAACTATCCAAACTAACAGAGGCAAACTCTGCTTATAAACCATTTGTTCCGCATGTTAAGGGAGAGGTGCATTGCACACCCGAACAAAGTAGCTGCGACAAAGCCTATAGAAAAATATATCTTACAGAATCATTTATGTTGAGCAATAGTTCAAATAATAAATGGTTTCTAACTAAAAATGATGAAATAGTTAGTATGCAAAATGCGACGTACCATAATGGAGAATTACAGGTATATGGTAGTGCTCTTACAAATAAACATGATTTTTTTGCAAAACCTTTACATTCATCTAACTTAAACATATACTCTTCAAATGGAAAAACAACTGCACCAATATTATATCCTTTAAAAAATATTCAATGTAAATTGTTTTCAATGAAACACCAGAATGAATTTGTATTTCTTCCATTAATTCATACTTTTAATTGGACTAGTAGTTGTACGGTATAATCATTACACAGTTGTAGTACGGTATAATCATTACATAGTTGTATACAATTTTATGGGACACACAGTATAATATTTACATAACAGGATACCATACATTTAATAATAATATTTGTCCACGACTACTAAATTATACATCGATTATTTATGTGTTTTGTTAAACATAAGACTACCCATAATAAATTGCCGTGAATTATGGGAGTGAATTATGACCCATAATTCACTCTAAATCACAGATGTCAAAATACATGTGAACATAACCAAACTTTGTTTTTATTTAATTTCTTACCTTTGTTGCAAGATATTCATTATCAGATGCTTCAGTAAGAAATTTATTGATACATTCAGGTGTAAAAATGCTAGCTTTCTTGGGTCGGAAACCCTCGGACTTTCGTTTCAAAAGTGCTCGCAATTTGGCATAATTTTCTATATTTATACCTTGATTGATATTAATCGTACTTCTCAGCATAGAATACTGAGTCCATAATGAAGATGGTTTGTATTTCAATGCTAATTCAGAAAAATAAACTAATAGCACATCTTCTGAAAAAGAATTTGCCTGCTTCTCCACCTTCCAATTCAGGAAAGAATTGTATGTAGCAATATATAGTTTTTGTGATTTTTGAGGCAGCAAGGTCAACGAAGTCAGTTTCGCCGCTTCTTTTATATGCGATGGTGTACTACAAGACATCTCGTCACTGTCGCTTTCCATTTTTAAGTTTTTTAATATGCCCACAGCAAAATAAGTACTTACAAAAGGAAAATCTCGCGCACAGTATTAGTCAGTATTAATTGTTTGACGTTTCTCGAATAACATCAAAAACAATTGCTTTCTTTGATATAGGTACAATATCATGGCTGATTAGATGAAATTTTTAAAAAAATGTTTATGGTAATTATAAATTTTTACAAAAATTGTTGTTATTTAGTAATAGTCGTGGACAAAGTATAGTATTTAACTCGCATGTTATTGGCTATTATTCACGACGGTTACATTAACGGTTACAATAACCGGTTTCCTAGCATGCTCGTTGAATAATATACTATTATCCACGACTACTAAATTATACATCGATTATTTATGTGTTTTGTTAAACATAAGATTACCCATAATAAATTGCCGTGAATTATACGATGGGAGTGAATTATGGTACATAATTCACTCTTACGTCAAAATCACAAATGTCAAAATACAATACAATACAACATACCCCAACTTAGTTTCGAGGCCCTGAGATTTGTCAAACTTAAAGAAGTCATTTTGTCCTTTTTTAACTTTTTTAATACAAAATACTTGCAAAAGCAAAATACTTCCTAAGACACTTATACAATAAATTACTATTAGTGTAGTCAAAAGAACCCTTTTATACATTCCTCATATGCCAATAAATATTTAAATTGTAACAAAAAATAAATAATGAAATATAAATTATAAGGTTTTGCTAATTAGTTTACATACAATTTAATTGCTTGTTTTTCAATGTATAATCCTGATGTAAATATTATTCCCCATTTTTAATATATGTATTACATGTACAGGGTGATTTCTAACGTACGGAGGAAACTGAAAGGACAATTAGAGGAGACCAAAATATAGTTTTTTTTGACAATAAACTTTTGATCAAAATCGAATAAGAAAGTTCATATAAATTAACGCCCACGTTTTGAGTACCGCTGAGCTTATTGTATTCGCTTTTATATCAGAAACACTTCTCACACAATCTGATATTGCTGCTGTAATTTTGACTTACCTACATTATCAGTTTATGTAAATTAGCGGTTGTCAATCAACAAACACCTATACCTAACTGAATATTTTAAAGAACACTTTAAATAGCTATAATTTTCGTCTTATAAAACTGTTGTAACTTTCTTGTTATTCCATTTTGATCAAAAGTTTATTGTAAATAAAACTATGTTTTGGTCCTTTCTAGTTGTCCTTTCAATTTCTTCCGTACGTTAGAAATCACCCTGTATAACAAAAAGTTTTTATTTGGTTCACTATCACAGAAATTTCTAAACGACTTTTTCAGCACCCTGTACGTACACTTGGTTTCATTGAAGTAGAAAACAAGTCGTCTAATAATTCTCAATATAAAAAATATTTCATGACTTTCATGAACCTTCCAAAAATAAGGAAGTCTATTCCAGGAGAACAAAACATTTATACAGGGTGGTGACTTGAGCAACGCAGCATAGGGATTTCAACGGTAAATTCTTAATGGTCAATTATTGACTCCCCTAATTATTTTAGAGCAAAAGTGTGCTGAGGTTTTTTTGCAGAGAAAAAAATTCTGCATCTGTTCATACTATTATTTATAATTTTCCATTTTCCGGAAGCGTAGAAATAGAAGAAATTAAAAATGGTCTTTTTAAAAAAATCAGACTAATGCATAAGTTTGAATTGACTGATTTTTTTAAAAAAGACCAGTTTTAATTTCTTCTATTCCTACGCTTCCGATAAATGGAAAATTATAAATAATAGTATGAACAGATGCAGAATTTTTTTATCTACAAAAAACCTCAACACACTTTTGCTCTAAAATAGTTAGGGGAGCCAATATTTGAACATTAAGAATTTATCATAGAAATTCCTATGCTGCGTCGCTCAAGTCACCACCCGGTATAAAGAAAACCACATGGTTTGTGTGGATGAATGTTTTCTTCTTGTGGAACAGACTTTAGTCGGAAACCCCATTAGAAAATATTAATTAATTTCATTATTCAAGTTGTGTTCTTCATTTTCAGTACTGTTGTCACTGATATTGGCTACGTTCCGAAATCTACTGACAGCACTAACTTTACTGATTAGTCGTTCCAAAATCAGTTTCAGCAATGCTGGCGCTGGTTACGCGGTGTCAAAAAATACTAATCATTCTAAAAACATTTTTGGAATTTTCTACTGACGCAGCTGACAGTGAAGAGGTAATGTGGCGTCAGTAACCTGTCATTTTTTGAATATTTGAATTTCGAGGTGTTCAATTTTGTGTAAAAAATGTCTGCAGAGAACAGAATAACATATAAATTTATTGATGGGGACTCCAATAAAGAATATGAGATTGATTTAACTGTTGAAGAGTTTCAAAGAGCAGAAATAGGTTATTATCAATTTATTAATAAAAACAAATCACATTAATCAAAATATCATATATTTTATTTTTCAGATTTACAGTATGCTACACAACTTCTAGAAAATGCTAAATTAGAGAAAAATCAACCAACATTTGCAAATAACTTCGAGGATAATGCCGGAGAAGCTGATAACAGTAAGAAAATGTAATTTTTACATTTCTCATTTTTAATAATACAGGTTCTTCTATAGCTGAATTTGTTTGGACTGACGAATCAACAAAATGCTTCATTGAACATATCAAAGAATATGAACCTTTATTATCGACTGGGCAACTGACCCATAAAATGATGTGGGACAAAATTTCCAAACATTTAAATAACAATAATTTTAAGATTTCAAGTAAACAATGCTCGACAAAATTGGCATCTTTAAAAAGGATGTACAAAAATGTTAAAGATAGAAATGAAAAATCTGGAAATGCTAGAACATCTTGGCAGTACTACAATGTATGTTTTTTTAGCTTATTATTTTATTAGTATTACACATAGCATGTTATTATGGTTGCTTATCGAGTATACCTATACCTACTTAAACATATTTTTTGTATTTCATTTTGTACAGCTGTTAGACGAAATTTATTTTAAAAAACCTTGGGTAGAACCCTTAGCAACAATTTCATCAAATGTTGATGACCCAAGTACCAGTTCCCTCCGAAATGTAGAACCAGAATGTTTAAATTCAAGTATGTTTTGATTGTAAATATTTCTTGGGAGGCTATATTCTTCAGTTTTTATATTTTTACAGCACCAAAACGAAGGAAAGTGGACACATTGCTGGAAAACATCCTATTAGAAAAAGAAAAACAAAGGAACGAGAAAAAGGTACAACATGCCGAAAAAATGCAAAGACTGGATGCATTAAACGAAACTTTAAGAAAATTAGCTGAAAAATAATGATAGTTTACTACTAACAATCCTGACATGTTTTTGTTAAATCAGTATTTAAGAGTTACCTTTTTTATATTTGCTGAATTCGTTTTTTAATTTTTAAGAATAGGTATTTGTTTATTTTCTTTGTTTTATGGTTATAGTAGATATATTTTTGGTAAATAAAATACACGTTGTCCCCTGAAATTTTGAATACGAGTAATGTAGGCACTGTGATTTTGTTCTTCTCGATTATTATAATAGATTGCCATGGTTGTTTATTACAAATTAGAACTTACTAATTATTTCCCGTTGCATAGCGAATTCCAATCGCTGCACTAGCCTGCACTAGTGTACACTAGTGTAGTGTGTTCGAATTTCAAAATTGACAAATCGTGGTTGCACCAGACCAAAATAAGCAGGTAGTTTTTAACAAGTGTTGCATCTGTGACTTGAATGTGCCTATATTTGAGTTTCCCTCTAAATTTTAACACCAGTGCAGTGCAGTCACGTGATTACACAATTCTAGCACACAACACTAGTGTACACTAGTGCAGGCTAGTGCAGCGATTGTAAAAAGTGAGCGTGGTAACTAAGCGACAAATAATGCAGTCAAATGTCCGTATTCAAAATTTCAGGGGACAACGTGTATAATTTTTCTAATGAAATTTTACTGTATTTTTACTGAGTATGTTACAACTTAAACATTCCTTAAAGGGAGATTTTGGGCGATTGTATTTCTTATTCTAATACCCATCATACGCAAATTCGGATCTACTTGATCATCCTGAATACGTTCCTCGCCTTGTCTTGGAAAAATTACTGGAACGTCGATTAAATCATTCCTAGAAAGACAAATGTTGTGTAGCACACAACAAGCCATTATATGATTAGGAATGAGATCTGTTCTAGTCATTGGAAGTCTGTCAAGCAGCCTACGAAACCTTCCTTTTAGTAGAGCCAACGAACGCTCAACAACCATACGCGTTGATGAATGGCAATTATTAAAATTCCTCTCTCTCACAGTCAATCTGCCATTATCCCGGTAAGGAACCATTAAGGCCCCTTAGGACAGCGCGGCAAATAGGGTTTCTAGTGCGCAAAATTGTTAAACTTTTGACCAAGATTACAAGAACAGGAATTAATTTGGAAAATTTCTCTTTGCTTGAGTATGTTGGTAATTACAATAGAATTTGTCCTACGAAGAGTTTTTTTCAAATATTTATTTAATTAACCGTAAATTTAAATTAATTGTTTTTTAATTACGTGTTGATATATGAAAATTACGATAACAATTTGAAAATAACTCTTCGTAGGACAAATTTGATTGCATTTTAGAATAAATTGGTGATGAGAGATTTTTTCCAAATAATTATTTACAATTACAATCTTGGTCAAAAGATTAATAAAATTGTCGGTTGAGTATTTTGCATAAAGGTGATATTTGAAATTTAGGCAACCCGAATGACATTTCTACCTGCTCGCTGGTAGAAAAACCCGAGATCGCTTATCTTTTAATCCACCCCGTTACCTTATAATGTGGAGTGTTTGGTCATTTTGCTGGCTTTCTATTTTATAGAAATAGAAAAGCAATATAAATGATCGGGCAACTCAATTAAATCATCTCCAGCTCTTGTTATTTACATATACGTAGGCGTCATTTATAATAACGTAGATTACCATATGATTTATTAAATTTGGAATAGAAAGGAATTTTTGATGTGTGGAACCCCCCCCCCCAAACAAAAGAAATCCTTTTTTTAGTTTACTTGGTGTAAATCCAAAATTACATTTGAATTTCAAAAATTAAAAAAAAACCTTAATCTTAAGTTCCTTTAAGTTATTTTCCAAATAAAGCAAAACGAGAAAACGAGAAAAACGAGACTATACGGATTCGATATGAACCGAAGAAAGACACCCATCTATCTGTAGGTACCAGCTAGAAATTACAGCTGGCGAAGCCGGACGATCGCTACCTACCGACGATCCGTTTCCGTCAGAGTCCAACATAATATTCAAAATTCAGAATTTCTCATCAACCGTACATTTTAGCTATATGAACATCTTATACTATGTGATAGACAATTAAATTTTGCATTCAATTATATAACAATATACAGGGTGTAACACAACTTACCCGAAAAATTTTAACCATATGTGCAGCTTTAAATAAGAAAACGATTTGTTAAAAAATTTTTTAATAAAAGTGCAACAGAAAACGAGATAAAAATTGTTAGTTAGTTAGTTACAAATTAATGAAAATGTTTTTGTTTTCATTAATTTGTAACTTTAACAATTTTTATCTCGTTTTGTGTATGACTTTTATTAAATTTTTTTTTAACAAATCTATTTCTTATTTAAAAGGGCATATATGGTTAAATTTTTTCGGATATGTTGTGTTACACCTTGTATAGGGTGTTTCATTTAAAATAAGAAAGTTGCTTATTATACTGGGCGGATGTAATTTGCGCGGAAAGTAATCCCTACTAATGGGTATCTTTATTTTGCATGTTAATCTTACCTGTAATTTGCGCGAAGTAACTTATTGCACTACCCTATTAATGCGATAAGTTAATGAATTACTTTTCATGAGAAAAATTCCTTATTTCAAATCAGCACTATTATTGGATGTTTTGAAAAGTGAAAATGTCTACATTTGTTTATGCACCTAAAACGTCTCTCATTGTGAATTATTCTACACAATAAGTCACTTCAGTAATCATGGTTTCTGTCGAAATAATCAAAAGCAACAGAAATTCTGATTTACTTATTATTCAGTCATACAAATATAGGAAATGTGGGGTGTTAAAAAACGGGGAAGTGTATTGGCGTTGTACCATGAAGCACAGAGCCGGACTGGGTCTTCGAAACGGCCCGGGCCAACGAGCCCAATGCGGCCCTTTTAGTACTTCATAATAACCTTCTTTTTAAGGCAAAACTCAATTAGCTCAATTACAAATTTTTTAGGAAATAAAATATATATTCAATTATATTACGTGTTAAGCGTCAGTGGCGTAACGTAAATCAAACCGGCCCCCCCGCGAACTTTTATAATGGCCCCCACGTAACAGCCCGATTTTAGAATTAAAAACATAAGAATAATAAATTCTCTAACGCTAAGCATAATTTATCATTAGTCTTACCTTAGTTTACTTGACAATAATGTAATGTTGTACACAAACAATTTTGTCTATTAAAAATTTAAAACATGTTTTACAAAAAACGATTTGCACGTCGCGTATTTTTTATAGCGAATTCGTTTATTATTTCGTCCATATTCAGTTTGGTAACATTTTCCGGCCCTATAGGTACTAATAACAGCCAAATCTGATAATCGTTGTGGTGTTAACATTGTATTTCTTAAATCATTCTTGATTGCCTTTAATTTCGAAAACGAACGCTCGGCCGAGACAACACTTAACTGATAATGTTAAGAACAAAATAATGGCACTACAAACATTTTAAATATTAAATCTTAAATGTTACTCTTACTACCTATTATAGTAATTTTCAATTTTCTAATTTTCACAGTTCACACACGACGAGTTCTGAAACTATCCCGGCTGCAACTAATTCTAAATTCAATAATTTTTCCCCCTAAAAAATTTCTTGGTATTTTGCTGATATTGAAATATAACATTTTTATTTATTATTTAGTCTGTGGTGTTTGAGTAATTTTTATGAGTCCTGAGCTCTTGCACGCATCATAACATTTCCGGCAAATCAGCTGCGACCAATAATTGCTACATTTGCTTACATTTTTAGTATTTATTGGTTGGGTACAAAATATCTCGTTACATAAATACATACATTAATACCAAAACTTGGACGTGTTTATGATCCTAAAAATTTCGTGTAACGTCGACCTCTGTAATTTTTTTTATTGTTTTCATTCCCAGAGCTCTGTCCCCCCTAAACGCCTGCCCCCCCCTGCGTGGAGGTTGCAGGGGTGTTTGTTACGCCACTGTTAAGCGTAGCCTAAGCTACTGCAGGTCGTGGCCCCGCACCCCCAATGCATTTCCGTCGTAGCCAGTTTAATGAGCGGCCACGATTTGGTAACCACCGGCCCATGATACTCACCGGCCCATCGGGCTAGCGCCCGATCGCCCGGCCTCCCAGTCCGGCTCTGATGAAGCAGTTACCTAATTATATGTATTAGTATGTAATATATTTAAATTTGTTTTGTAATAGGCTAAAGCATCATCTTATAAAAATTGTTGTTGTTTGCTCCCAAGTGCTCGTTAAAGCAGCTCATTAGTAAGATAAGGTACTTCGCGCAAATTACAGGTTGGATTTGCGGGCCATTCTATGTAGCCCGCGCATTTTACATGTCCAATTTTGGAATCCAGGTATAATTACGCGCAAATTACACCGGCCGATTATACTGTGGAAAACAAACGCCCTGTATACGTGATATACATTTAGGAGAATGCAAAATTATATACTGAATAACTTTTATATTTAAACCTCTTTAGTATAGAAAATTTAAACAAAATCCTTAGACCAGTTTGTTTGTAATAATTTTTCAAAAATTTCAAAATTTTTGGAAGAGCGCCGCCGCGCCGTTGCGACCTTTTTGAATTTAGTAAATATTTTTTTTCATGGTGTAGTACCGCCAAAGGGCTTTTAAACAAGATGTTGCGAAACCTGATCAGATAACTGGTTTTTGAGTTAAGGGGCGTTAAAGTCAAAATTTTGAAAAAGTCATAGCGGCCACCATTTTGAAGTTAGAGAGTCCAGCAAAAAACTGTTTCCCTTCAATTATGGTCTTCTTTCATATTCCCTACTCATATTTTCAAAATTCCGCGTCTAAAAAAAATGCTAAATAATTACTAATGCAAGATTTTAATGTTCATGTCCAGAATAGAGAAAAAAACCCGGCGGAAAAAAAGCCGACTGAAAAAAAGGCGCGATATAATAACAACTGATCGAATTCTTCAACCGCAACCGCGCGTGTAAGGGGGAACGTGTTCCCAAAATTAGAAAAAATATGCTTGCGTAATATTCCAATAGTAAATGGTGTAGGGTGTAATAAAAAACCATTAGGAAAACGTTTTGTGACCTAGTTTTAATAAACCTTAAACCCGGATTTTTCTAAATTTCATAAATTACATTATCAGTATTTGTACGCATTTTTGAACAAGATACTACTTATATATTTGCAAGCAGATATTAGAAACCACATTATACAGTTTTAAATGTTTACTCAAGAGATATTTGTGTAGTGTCATCAACTGCAAATTGTATGAGAAAGTATGTTCAGCCAGTTGCCTATATTTTTACACAGTAGGCGTTACGCTAAAATCTGCGAGCTGTCCTAAGGGGCCTTAAATGCTGCTGAATCATCTATGCAGAATCACCAATTAAATAGGAATTATGAGGGAACTTTTCATGATTATTGCAAATTTCTTGAAGACCAGATAGTCTAAATATTCGTTGATCATGGACTGAACCTGGATACCCCACATAACAATGAATAAATTTTAGTGAATTATCACACACCACCTGAAACATGAAACACTTACTTTACGAAATATTTAGAATTGTGCTGATAACATACTTGAAGTTGAATAGAATGATAGTTCTTTCTATTAATATATGCTTCAGCATTATTTTTAGGAGCAGAAATTTTAATATGTGTCCCATCTACTGCACCTATTACCTTAGGAAACCTTGCAGTTACCTCAAACATATTATTTATATGTTGTACTTCTTCATTTTCTGGCCACTTGATACATCGGGATCGTATTTGTAATAATGCTGTCGTCACTCTACGAACACATCGTAATGCAGTTGCTTTTCCCACATCAAACCGGTCACACATGGATCTAACAGACTGTTAATTAGCAACAGATATTTATAAGAGACGCTGTTTACCTGTAAGAATCTGGTGTACACAATACCCACAAGGCTAATAAAAGCTGTTTTGTTGGGTCAACCGTGTTTCGTCCTGATTAACTAGATTTCTACCCTGTTTCTTAGCTAGCCTGGGACCTATTATTCCTAACAGAAAGTTAAAAGTTTCCCTTGTCATTCTGCAAAATATAATAACAAGAAACAGGTAGCCATTTAAACATTGGTAGTATACAAACTTACCGAAAATGACTTTTAAACTCCTGGCCTGAATATAAGGCAACAGTATTTTCAATATAATTTTGAATTCTGGGACGTCGATCTTGTTGATCACGAATACGCCGGATTGTCACAATCAATTCTAAGTCATCTTCTGAATCTGAACTTGACTCAACTAAATTTTCAATCAAATTTTCCACAATAAGCGGAACGATAGCGGCAAAAGCCATTTTAAAAAGTGAGGTTATTATTATTTGAATTATTATTGCGGAGGGGATTAACTCATTTTGGGTTCCGAACATGTTCCGAAATACGTCAGTAATATCTCCCGATTGCAATTTCGGGACGGTGTCATTCAGTACTGCTATCCCCAAGTACTGCCAGCAGTGTCAGTAGATTTCGGAACGTAGCCATTGTGTACATCGACATCAGCAACAATCTTAATGGTAACATCAGCAGGGGCGATTTCCAGCGTATCAATTTTTTGTAAAACACCACTCTTTTTTTCATTTTCATATCATATGCTTCTTTACGTTTGATGGAATGCTTCAATATTTTATTTTTAAAGAAAGAATTGGTTTCCTCAGCTGACCATCTACAGTCAGCCACTATCATTATATCCGTAAATGTTGAAAGAAAATGGGTGAAGATGTTAAATGAGGATTTTTTCTCACCTCCCCTCGTGTTACCTGTAAAGAGAAGTAGTATTAGAATTTAAAGAAAAAGCCTAAAATAATGCTTCTTAAATCCATACCTGTCCATGAAAATAAAGTTAGTATACCTGGTGTAAACAAAACTTGTACAAATAGACGATCCACTTTGTTTCCATCTTTTTTGCCATCACTACCAAATTGCTTTTGGAAAGTTGACATGAAATATTTTTTATATTGAGAACTCTGCATGAGTATTACGTTAAGCCGCTTCACATCGTCGACATTATCGAGAGGAAACAGGAAATGATTTTCAAAATCTTCATTAGCTTCTGCAGCAGCATTTCCATCCTCCGTGGTTGTGATATTTTTAGCCACACCTGTTCTCAACAAATCCTCGATATTTTCAAGATGGGCTCTAAGGCGAACAAATTCGCCATATGTCCGATTAGCAATTTGTTCCACTGGAAGGTATAATTAAAAATGTACTTCTTTCAATGCATAATAAGAAATTCACTTACACTTTGCTATACGTTCTTCTTGAAGACTAATAAGTACTTCTACATTGCGATTGCTAGCTTCACAATTTTGTAAATCAATTCTCACTGAAAAATATACAGTTACAATGTATTATTAAGAATTAACTTTTTTAATTAAGTATTAAATTCAAGGGTTTATCAAACAACTTGGGATTAATGCTAAAAATAAAGCCTACCTTTATTTAAATCCTCCAAGTACCCCAAGTCCAAAAAGGAAGTATTGTCAATTACAGCACTTTCTGTTACATTCAAATTAGAAGGGCTACTGCAGGATATATTTTCAGTTAGTTCAACAGGTTTTGTATGGTTATTTATTAAAATTGTTGGCTGTATCAATGTACTGGTACCAGCAGTGCTAAACAAATCATCATAGGGACCAATTCTAGTATCAACTGGTTGCTGGACAATCTTTGCAATAGTCAATCTATCCCAAAGATAAATAAATAAATAGCTTTGTAAATAGTAAACAAATTATTATATAAAATCGATTGGTAACTATCATACCCCTCTTCTGCATCTGTATCTGGAGCTTCAATATACTCGCGTTCCCACAGGAGTGCCTCTTCGAAGGTACTGATATTGGATTTCTTTAATATACATTTGTAATTTTTCCAATTACATTGGGGTAATGAAGTCCCATCTTTACGACAGGAATCTTGTTGTTTATTTGGCCACATTACGGAATTATTATTATCTGCCATCCATCCGCAAGGGACTGCAGAAAACTCCATAATAGTTTTCAGACCACGTTTTCTTAAGAAAGCAATAATATTCCACGACATATCCACGCTATTCTAACCTCAATTCTAGATTTCACACACAAAACTACCTAAACAAAATTGGCACCTGAAGATGTAAGTAAAAACCTAGTTTTTTTATTTTCACCAGATCATACTAAAAACACTTACCACAGTTTAATAAAACAAACAAGGCACACAATGTTCAACACTGAAATACTGAAGAACACAAGAAGTTGAGCTGAACACTAGCTAGCTCAGCTGGTAGCCACGTCATGCGCATGAAACGTGATTGTATGAATTTCTCGACAACACGACATTCTTCACTAAAGTGTATCACAAACTAATACGATTTGTAAATGTCTTCATTCGTAAGTATTTCAAATCGAGGATTACTATTCACATATTTTAACCACATAGCACATACCGTCTGGGTACTTTCAAACCCGAACATAGGGGAATTGCATTGTAACTAACCTTTATATAGATACCTGCTCGCCATTTAAACCCACAAGGATGGTAATGGTATGAATAGAACGACAAAAATACAGCGCATCTGATGGCACCAATAAATGTTAGTACTTAGTTATCTTTTTCTGTAAAAAAATTATAAAATAATGCTATTTTGAAATAATATAGGTTGCTATGATTGTCAACTTTTTTTTATCTGTCAATTAAATTATTTGAAATCAGTCGATGTTTCTGTTATTAATATCAAATAATATGAATAATAACGAGTATTCAAAGATCAGTTACAATGCAATTCCCCTATGTTCGGCTTTGAAAATACCCACTCGGTACATCGGGTTCAGATTTAAACGTCCTAACTAAAACTCCATTCAAGGTCGCCTATTTCACTTACCGTTCTATAAGTGGGATGTTTTGTGACTGAGGAAGTCGAGGTCACAATTTTTAAGATTAAATGTATGTTTATGCGCATTAGTATTTGGCACATGAACACACAAGAGGAAAGGAGACGGCAATACTTCTGTTATTCTGATTTTTGCTTACGAGCCGATTTGAAATACTGTCCAGCTTTGCCCAGCGGCTGCGTATTGTAATTTCAACAATACGTACCAATGATGAGGTCACCATGCCAAATAAAAACCCGATGTCTTACTTAATCTTTAGCTTATGGTTTAGTTTAATAAAGCGATTATTCCTGCATTTTTTTTGAGGGTCATTGACCAATTGACCTTCAGGAAGAACCGCCACTGAATTGTAGAGAATCTAATTTATTAAAAATATACAATTTGCAACGGCGATGGCAAATTTACTGGATTATCATTATTTTAACCTTTTGATCAGACTTACTTCCAGTGGTAAAATTTACTTGCTGAGGTAAAATATACTTCTTTTAAGTTATTTTTACTACATCTTGCAAAATGGATAAAAGGTAAATTTACTAACAGGTAATATTATTGGTAAAAGTTTACTAGTACTAGAGTAACATAGAGTAACATTTACCAATTGGTCAGAATTACAAGGTAAATTTTACTAACTAGTCGAACTTTCGAAATTCGCCATTAACTCCAACTAAATCTTCGCAGCCATTGTTAAATAGCAAACCGAAAATCAAAAAATTAAATACAATTAATTATTTATTGCAATTTCCTTCGAATATTGCAATAACAGCTATTAGGGGGTTTTGTTTGATACAGACTGAAACCACATTAAAATATTTTTAAAAAGGTTAGGACTGTGTTTAAAACCTGATTATTTATTATAAGAAATTTTTAGAAGATTAATATCTTTGAAGGGCATTGTTCTTTTTTGCAATATTATCATCACATTCATCAGTAAAATCACTTGCGTTTTTGTTTCATCCGAATAGCATGCGTAAATATCAAGGGCGAAGTCCAACATATTTAAATATAAACGTTTTACGCCATTACAACTGAGAAAAGAACTTTATAACTAACAGGTCTTTGTTAGTAAATAGGCATGAGATAAAATAAGCAAGCTCTATGTGAAGTAGAAAGAGATGCTAACAAAACATTCAGAAAACATTTGCCTAACAGCGCCATCAACGTAGTTTTGCGTTACCTATCAAACAGGTCAAATGTAGGAAATATTTACTTAAATTTACCTCAACACTACGTAAATTTTACCTGTCATTTGGTAAACTTACCTATAAGTAAATTTACCTATTGGTAGAATTTCCTTACGATTAGGTAAATTCGACTTGAATATTACGTAATATTATTCTCCACTTAGTAAATTCGACGTAAAGTTTACGTAAACTTTAGGTAATCACAGGTAAACACTATTAGTCGGCGACTTAGAATTAGGTAAAGTTTACGTAAACTTTACTTCACTGTGTTACTTGAGTATATGCTTTTACAACTATTTTTTAGAACAGAAAGTCGTATCTGCATTCAATCGCGCCTTAAAATGTTAAGAAAATTATAGCTACCTACATTTATATTTGAAATTTTAAAGCAAAAAGTCGTATCTTACATATTTTAGATTGAAAAGTCGTATATGCTCTTATTTAAGCAGATACGACTATTTTGCTTCAAATAAGTACGGTAGGTATTTTAATAATACTTTTGTCAGGCGACATTCAGCAGATGAAGCTAACCTAAAAAAAAGTGGAGGTGCAAACCTCCCCTGGACTTTCCCATACTAAAAATAAACATTCGTTTTTGGTATTCAACAGTATAGTTCGCCACAACCGATAAACTAAAATTGAAAATTAACACAAGTGCCGATTGTGTTCATCTGCGCATGTGTGATTATTTATATTCATAGGCTGCTAGGATTAGCCGGCGACAAGGAATTCCCGTCCCGCGCATGGTCACTTGAACATATCGACACTTACAAATTTCACCCTACACTGTTTTAAAGTTCAAAATTCACGAATTTCTCATCAACCGTACATTTTAGCCATATGAATACATTATACTATACGATAGACAATTAAATTCTGCATTCAATTATATAATAATATACAGGGTGTTTCATTTAAAATAACAAAGTTGCTTATTGTACTGTGGAAAGCAAACGCCCTGTATACGTGATATACATGTAAGAAAATGCAGAATTATATACTAAATAACTTTTATATTTAAACTTCTTTCATATTTGGACTAATAAAGGCGCTATAGGAGCATCAATTTCCGATTTTCAAAATCTCGTAGCGGGCGCCACAGTGGAATTCTGGCATTCATCAAAAAACAAAAATGTAGCTAATACCAAGCGCCGTTGCGACCGTTCTTGGATTTACTAAATAATTTTTTTTTATGGTGTAGTACCCCCAAAGGGCTTTCAAACAAGTCGTTGTGGAACCTGATCAGATAACTGGTTTTCGAGTTATGGGGCGTTAAAGTCGAAATTTTGAAAAATTCATAGCGGCCGCCATTTTGAAGTTAGAGAGTCCGGCAAAAAACTGTTACCCTTGAATTATGACCCTCTTTCATATCCCCTACTCAGAGTTTCAAAATTCCGCTTCTGAAAAAAATGTCTAACTTCCGCTTCCGGTTTCGGATTTTTTTTAAAAGCTTATTTTGTCGATGAATTTTCGATATACCCCTTCATTTCAAATTTTATCAAAATCGGTTCACTAGTTTTTGCGTTAGAGGCGTTACATACACACCCACCCACACACACACCCACAGACAGACATTTTTTCTAGACCACTTTTTTGGGTTCCTGGGGGCCCAAAACACGTATTTCCGCGAAAATCTCGATTTCGAAAATTTTCATGATATCAATACTTCCCCTATACCAGTGGTGGTATGGGAAAGTAAAAAATTACCGGTTTGTTTGAGTGGACGTATTGTCCTGTGGTGTTGTGCTTCGTGCTAATAATTAACATTAAACATTAAAATTAAAAAAATATTTGTTACCGGGTAAGTAAATATCATTAGTATAATTATGTAAATATCACTAAAAAATGTGTTTTGATGATCGACGTGATGACATTATTGTGAAACTAGAAAATATACCACATTTTTTTGAACATACGATTGTTTCAGACGGATCTTGTTATATTATATATATATTATATAAGAAAAAATTGCCTTAGTTTTATTAGTTTTATGTTTATATTTACATTTATAATATCCATAATCTGTATTCACTATCTGTATATTTTTCTTTTTTGGCATTAAATACAAATACAAAAAATACAAAATACAAATACATATTGAATCATTTAATCCAACGATTTCCCATTACCGACGAGAACATGCCCCTCATAGGAAGTATCTCCCTTCCGATACCAACATGACGTTAATGCATGACCATTTTACAAGCAAGAATCCAGATTTTAAATGTTCTTACGACTATTATCGAAACATAATTAAAGAACAAAATATTTCGTTTACCAAGCTGGGACACGAAGAATGCTGGGCATGCCAAGTGTTTGATCAACATGTAATAGAATCAGAACATAAAAAATTAGAACCCAATACAGCCTGTGAACAGTGTACTTCATATCATGTTCATATCAAGAGAGCAAAAGAGTTTCGCCAAAATTATAAAGAGGATGCAGAAAACCCTGACAGTAAAATAATTTATTCTGCAGATTTACAAAAAGTAATAATGCTACCACGTTGTGAATCCCTGAAGGAAGTGATATTCGCACCACGAATAGTGGTCTATAATGAGAGTTTTGTACCTGTAAAGAATGTTAAAAACCGAAAACCGCAAGCAGTTATCTAGCATGAAGCCATGGCAGGTAGATCAAAAGATGACTTAATATGTACTTTCCATGAGTTTTTCAAGAGAAACAGAGATGAAAAACATATTGTGTTGTGGCTGGACAACTGTTCAGCACAAAACAAAAATTGGTCCTTGTTTTCGTTTTTCATTTTTATTGTAAATTGTGATTACGTAAGTTTAGAAACGCTAGAAATTAAATATTTTGAACCCGGACACACTTTTATGTCTGCTGACTCCTTCCACCACCAAGTAGAGTTGCCCATAAAGAAAAAGGAAAAAATATTTGATTTTGAGGATTTTAAAAACACCGTTCAAAATGCTAACTCGAGAAAAGTAGACGTAACTAGTATGCATATTAACAACTTCTTTGATTGGAATAACTGCACATCCCAGTATAAATTGAATAAAATTGTACCTAGACCGTATTTGACTACAATGGCACATGTTACATTTAAGAAAGGACTGTTTACGTTAGAATATAGAAATGCCTTTTCTGATTTACCGATATCATTAAACTTTTTTAACGCAGCTACTAAAAAAAAAAGGATTTCCACCATTGAAGTTCAGGACTAAAGAAAAGGGGATATCACAAGAAAAAAAGAACACAATTCTCACGAAACTGGGACCAATTGTTCCACAAAGCAGAATACAGTTTTGGAAGGATCTACCCGTTTCTTCAGAAGAAATGTCTCGTGAAAGTGACGATGATATAATATAAAATTAGAGTAAGACACTCATTTATTTTATTAGCGTATTCTTAAAACTTAAAAAATTATAAATTCAGATACGACTTTTTGCTTTAGTAAATACTAACCAGATTATAAGTTGAAAAGTCGTATCTACTAAATTTACTAATTTATGTTAAGTTTTTTTTTAATTAGTATCTTGGTTAAATTTGTTATAAAACATAGTGTAATGTATTACTTTTTGAAAAATAAAAAAATTAAAAATATTAGCTGCAAGAATAGATTCACTAAAACTCAATTATCTCAAAAGTGTAAAATGTGCAGATACGACCATCCTGAAAGATATATATTGCTAAATACTTCCCTTTATATAAAAGCCCCACGTTGGCTGGCCTTAAATAAATACTGTAAATGATGACTTTTATAATTGTTATTTATTTGAATTTTCTCACCACACGAACATAATGCCACTCCAAATTAGCAAGCTCTTTAATTAAACAAAATCTTAAGAATAGCTCTAAGTGCCCTATGGTATGTCAGAAAAGTACAAATCCACCGAGAAGCAGCCAATTTATTGTAAAAATAGCCAAACATTTCTTTGCTAGAATACGTGACCTGGAGCACCTTTCTTTTCAATTGGTGGAAGATCGCTACACACATGACTGAAAAGACAGTTGCCACCATACGTATACGCAGATAGTGTCAGTAACTATGGAAACATTTTTTTAAATAATAAACTATAAATAATAATACGTAGGTATACGTCATTACCATTAATTAAAGTGCATCTACCTATTAATAATGTCGTCAGAAGAAGAGCGGGAGATGGAAATTGATGATTGTCGTTGGAGTATGATATTTTTCCTCCGACATTTGCTCCCATTCAAAAATGTGACCCAGATAAATTATCTGAATGCGAGGCAGATGGGAATCAAACCCAAAGTATCCCCGAAGACTTTCTATCCCTATCTAGAGTGGGAATCTCCTTTAGTGAAATATGATGATATTTAAATTTAACGTTTTCTTGTTGTTATTCTAGTTGTTTAATAAATGTTTAAAATAATTTGGAATTTTTGATCAGCAATAAATATTTGCCTTTTTTTAAATGTATAAAAAACACCTCAATCGGATGTGCAACTATAATGAACGTCAGTATAGCTACACGTTTTTATAATATTTTCCTGCTAAAAACTAATTTTGAACCGCCGCCGCGCCGCGCTGTGCAGGCGAGTAGCAAGAAAAGTGAAGCGAATGGCAACGATAAATAAACAACCGTGTTTCAAGCCCACACTATTAATATTATACGTGATACTACCACATTTACATCGCAAACCCCAATAAGTACATAGATACCACTTACTTGTCTGCAGCAATAAGTTTTCAATTCACGGAATGACAGTGTAACGAGGCGTCTGACCAGTAGCAAATATTTAAGAAGCAGTTTAATGGCTTCTGTATTTGCTGAGGTCAGTCGTCCTCGTTTAACTCCGAATCTCCCCGATACTCCCGCCAGGACCTAGTTTCAATCCGCCCAGTTTCGTCCCGAGTGGGGAGCCTTGAGCTCTCCTATAAATTCAGAGCGCAGCTCATTTTAGAGGAGATTATTGCACTTATTTCCGTCACTTATTGTCAATTATTTTCCGAAATTAATTTGACTTATTTTCCGAGAATTATTTAGAACTTGTCTAAATAATTTGACTCCGTTCAAACCGTTTTAATTTTCATTTATTCCGAGACCCGGATTCAAAATTTATTTGAATATTTCAGCTCTTAAAGCAACGAGTGTAGTGGCTAATAATTACAGTGATCTGTGGTGTACAAAACGATAGCTGGTATATTTAATTTTTATTTAATTTCCTGATCGATTGATTGTTCAATTAACCCGCCTTGTCTCTCCGAGGATTTGTAAACGCTGCATGTGTATGATCCTAGGATCGAAACATAGCACTTTACTTATTCGAACTAATTACCCAGATGTGCATGTGCTGAACGTTGCATTCTGGTGCCCCCCGTATATCATTGGATTTTTGTGTTGGTTTGATTTCAGTAGTAAGATCACGTGCAAACGTTGATCTACTATTGTCATCCTATTACTACTTGAATCTAGTGAATTAAACAATCAATTGTTTTGCTAGTTAAAATCCCTGTATAAAGTTAATTACATACCAGAGTATTTTGTACATCCCTGAGATCACGTGAATTTAACCACAACCAGAATCAATCGTCGATTGACACTCAATTGTTTTATTTCCATACGCAATTCAATATTCACAGTAAATTGATTGCTTATCAACTTATTTTGTACATCCCTGACCGAATTCTTTTGTTTATCACTGGAATTAAATTCCGTATTAAAACCATCTTTGATATCACTTACCCGTTATACCAGAAGACTCCTGAAGGGGTCGAGCCCACCGTATCACTTGGAAATCACTTTCTTTTACATTTAATTCCACTACACCCGTTTCGCCATTGAAAATCCTTCGTGGCCATTACCGCTTTGTTCAATCTGCGCCAACCTGTTTAAGCGCAGGGTGCGCAAATAACAAAGTCCGTTTACACCGAAAAGACCCATTCACATCCGGAAATATTAACTTACTCATTTTGTAACAATCTTATGCAACCTGAATTTTATAATTGCATTATCCATGTTTTATTTTAATGTACATAAATTATAAATATTTAATATTGTTTCCGAATAAATTGTTCATAAGGTTTATCTCCAGTTATTTATTTAACCCCTTTTATAAATGACCCTGGATTTTCCCGCTAAGCTACCCTAGTGCAAAAATAAATACTGTACGTTCCAGGGGGAACGTTACAACAGAACGCAACATGAATACAATCAACACAACGTGCTAATATGGCATCGCGTCACGCTTCTGTTCTGTTCTCAACGACGGCTTTTTAGATTTTTGAAACTTGACGTCTCTTCAAGTCTCGAAACTCAAGAACCCATTGTCTTGTCACAGTCACTCGAACATATGATTGAAAATATACTATAATGTCTTGTAATTTTTCTATACATGTGTATGGAAAGATATATTTCCATACTAACATTTTTGCATATTGAAAATTTTCCATACTGAAATTGGAATTTTACCACACAATTGAAAATTTCCCATACTATGTTGACAGTTTTCCATGCTGATGTATGGAAAAGCATAGTTCCATACAAAGTAATGAAAAAAATCCATACATTTGTATGGAAAATTTCCAATTATTTTTTACAGTGTAGCTGTCATCTGGGCTGTAAAAAAATACAGGCCCTATCTAGAGGACAAGCGCTTCACGCTTAGGACGGACAGCCAGGCCCTCCTGTGGCTCAACCGGACGAAGGACGACCGAGCGAAATTAACCCGCTGGGCTCTGCTGTTACAAGAGTACAGCTTCGACATCGTGCACTGTCCCGGCAGTCAGAACGAGTTACCCGACCATTTGTCCTGGAACCCAGCGGGGACGCTACCATTCAACTCGGTCTCGGGGACGTGGACCGATTGCTGCCTCCGGAAAATCAACACGCAGCCCCTCAACCCCCGATTCTTGCCCACACCGCTGTCGCGGACCTAGCAATCAAAGTCCAAGAGGCTCAGCAGACCAACCGTCACGCCAGCAACCTCATGAGGACGTGGCTGGAGCTGCGTCGGGACGGCCCGCAGAACGCTGGCCAGAACCAAATCCTTACGAACTACGCTGTATACTCCGGGTGCCTGTGGAGACGTCATCCCGAGGGGGATAAGCTCATCGTTCCCACGGAGCTCCAGGAAGAGGTCATCCGAGCTTATCACGACGACCCGACGGCCACCCGGGCGCAGAGGAAACCACCCGCGCTATCTTTCAGAGATAGTTCTGGCCCCTTTTAGATCGTTCCGTCAACCAACATGTGCGCTCTTGTTGGATCTGTGTCGCCGCCAAACGAGGACCCCTGCAAGACCTAGCTCCTCTAAGGCCACATCAACCGTCGCAACCCTGGGAGACAGTGTCCGTCGAGAGCCGTGCTGGGAATCGACAAATCCTGGTGGTCAGGGTCCTCAATTCACATCCGTGCTCTGGGACCCTGCCCTCCGACGCTGGTGATGCCTGCACTGAACGACGCCCGTCTACCATCCACAAGCCAACCCAGTGGAGAGACGGAACCAGGAAATAAAGAAAGGATTACGGATCCAGCTCGAAGGGAAGGGCCCACAGGATTGGGATAGTAAGCTCCTCACCATCCTCTATAGCCTGCGCCTCCGCAAAAACGCAGCCTCTGGACTAACCCCTAGCGAGGCTCTACTGGGTTACACCCTTCCCCGACCAGGGGAACGGTAAATACCGGTAGCCAACCCACAAGCCGCCAACAACCAGGGACCACTGCGTCAGCAACGCATCAACCGGGTCCACCGCAACCAACACAGCAGGAGTAGGCAGATTGAGGCCTGCTACTCTTACAGCTATCGTGTCACCGTGCCTTCAGCGCTCCATGCTTATATTGTATATATATATATTTTAGTCCATGTATTAATGGACATCGACAGGACAGCAACTAGACAGCAATTCATAATTAACAATAAATAAACAGCGGCGTGTGTGCTTCGAAATATTCCAGAACTTTTAAAATTCGCCACAACGGGTGGGAGTGAGTAACGCGCAAAACCAGTACAACAGAGGGAGAACCACCTACACTCGCTTTTAGCACATCGAGGCAGCGTATATCTACTTCATCCTGAGTTTTCGTAACAAGCCGTCGCAACCTACCGCATCCCAAGTACGTTGCGGTACCCTCCGCCACTTCTGTGCTCCTGATACTCAGGACGCAAAGTTCGCGAAATAATCGCTCCAATTACCGCATTAAACCACCGCAGTGCCTGCCAGTGTAACGGACATAATTGAAGGGGAAAGTGGATGAAGGTGTTATGTCGCATTTTTAAAAAAAATCGGATTTTGTATTGAATGAAGGTGTTATGTGATTTTACAACTTTTGGCACCTATTTGGAATTGCTATCTGCTATATGTACTGAGATAGACAGTGGATAAAGGTGCCAAGTTACAAGGTTGGCATACCCTGCAACGGAAGAAGGTGTTAAGCGCACATAACACCTTTATCCATTATTGAATAAATAACTTTTGATTTTTATAACTTGTTAAGTGCACATAGCACCATTAACATAACCTAACAATATTGCAATAACTGTCAAACCACGCTGCATTTCACGTCGTGTTTTGACTTTTAACGTTTGATATCTACAGTAATTCTATCAATAACAATGTTATCACGGGGTAAACTAATGGTCTTGAAAGCCATTGAAACCGAATCCTTAAAGAATTTGCCTGGAACTGAGCACAAGAACAGTGAAGACACCAACACAGATTTGGATAAAGAATATACAGAACTCACTACAGTTACTGAACAGCAACTGTATGAGAACGAAAATGATATTTCACTTCCAGATCAGGCAGTTGATTTTGAATCAAGCGGCAGTGAATATATTCCTTCAAGTGAGGGCAATGACAGTGATGTGAATGAGGTGAATGATCAATATCAGGTCAGTGTAGAAGTAGAAGATGATCCAGAAGTAATTCTTGATAATGAACAAGTACATAATAATGTTGCCAGTGTTAGTCAAAATAATACAGGTGTAATAACAAAGAAACGAAAGCATTTTCCTATAAAAGAAAAAATTTCGAAAGTAAGGCTGCGAAATCCTCAACAATGGAAAAAAAACAGTGCTGCAATTGCTAGACAGAAGGGAGAAACCTACAACTCTCAAAGTGGAAAAGTGATTCTAGCAAAAACAGTAAATTTGGGCGAACTTTGTAGTAACAAATGCAGATTGAAATGTGGTAGTAAATTTTCGGTAGAACACAGGAATCGCATTCTACGTGAATTTTATGATCTTGATGTAAATGCAAAAAATGCACTTCTTTTTAAAAGTATTTTGCCAAGAACGGTGGCACGCCAGAGAAAGAATGCCGTAAAACATAAATCAAATTCCTACGTATACAGTATTATATTGAATAATACAGAAATCATAGTTTGTAAGGTGGCAATTTGCTCATTATACCAAATAGGTAGAAAGAAACTGGATATCATTAAACAAAAACTAAGTGCTGGTCAATCAGCTCCACTTCGGGATGCTAGAGGAAGACATGTTAGCAGGCCTCACAAGACATCTTTAGATGTGGAGCAGTACATCACAAACCATATTGCAAAATTTCCTACCGAGGAATCTCACTATTCACGGAATTCAAATCCTAACAAGAGGTATTTATCACCAATACTCAATATTTCTATCATGCATCGCCTATATCTTGAAGAATGTCAACAAAATAATATGCCAAATAACTTTTCTGTAAAAATATCACTGTATAGGAAATTTTTTAATACTAAGTTTAACCTTTCGTTTTCTCATCCCAAGTCCGACACTTGTAGCACTTGCGACTCTGGAGCTAGCACCGTTGAGCACAAAGAAAACATGCATGCAGGATATCAACTAATGAAAAATGATCGTAATAGTGCTTTAGTTGATGATACAGTGTGCTATCTTACAGTTGACATGCAACAAACGATGCCCCTGCCTAAATTGAGCACTTCTAAGGCTTTTTACCTGAGGCAACTTTGGCTGTACAATTTAGGTATCCACACCATCACAAAAATGGACACAAACCTATAATGCAAACATGGACCGAAGATATCGGTGGTAAAGGAAGCTGTGAGGTAATAAGCAGCCTATGGAATTTTATTCTGACTTCTGAAGAGGTCAAAACTAAAAACCATCTCATTATCTGGTCTGACTCGTGTTCAGGACAGAACAAGAATTTTAATATGGTCTGTTTCTTCCAATTTTTAATATTAAAAGGCATTTTTAAAACGATTGATCATAAATTTCCGGTAGTCGGGCACACATATTTAGATTCGGATCGAGACTTTGGTCGTATTGAAAAAGTGCTTCGAAAACACCAAGTCATTTCAACACCACAGCAATATCGCGTCATAATCAAATCAGCCTCAACAAAAAATTGTATAGTGCATGATATGGAACATTATTTTAAAGACACCGAAATGCTGGCAAGCAAATTGGGCATAGTACAAAAGAAAAAAAACCTGTTAAATGAGAAAATTAGATTTCGCGATGGTATAAAATGGATACGAGTAGATGAATTCGGAAGTTACTTATATAAAGAATGCTACGACTAGTACACACCGTTCAAAAAAGTGTCACTGTTTAAAAATTCGACAGGCATTATACCTATAAATGTGGAATTGGATAGATTGAAAACAAAAACTGGAAATTTGTCAATCGAAAAACTCGATAATATTCGCACTCAACTGCCATTCATTCCGGAGGATCACCGTTGGTTCTACGAACAATTTCTCGAGATGCCACCTGCTCAGAGAAAAAGGCGTACCCAATAAACACGCATTTAAAATATATTTAAGAATGTTCATTTATTTTCTTTTTGTTCTTAATACTACTTTAATTTGATGTTTTTATAGATTTAAGATTCTAAAATAAAATATTTTCATGTCACATGATGCATTTTTCTACCGAAAGTACATACAAATAAAGATACCTATTAGTGGATGAAGGTGCTATGTACACTTTTATCAAAATTTTTCCATATAGACAGTGAGCAATACAGATTCGTATTGTTACCCAGATAACTAACATAAACTACTACTTTGAAAAAAATATATCTAAGCATGAACTTACAAACAAAAGAAATGCCAGTAAAATTACTTTGACTTCAATTATCTCAAAACTAACTTTTTGTTCCATAACACCTTTATCCACTTACCCCTTCAATTCTCCGAGGTACCCGATCAATCCTGCCGTATCAGGACACGATAAATAACGCATAAACCGATTACCCACGCCGCGGAGATAACTACGCGCTTCTAAACCCACACCAAGCGAGCCGACCGCGGCCCGAGGCAACGAAGCCTTTAAACGTGAAGTGACGTCAGCAGGCGGAGAACAGCGCTCATTGGTGCATTATCTTAAGGTTAGAAGTGCAGGACAGGGAGACGGACAGCTCCCATTGGCGTATTTTGGGCAGGGACCAGGGAATGCTCTAAGTTTCAGCCGGCTGCGGAACCAAATTAAACTAGATTAGGAAACAATAAATAGATAATGAATAGGAAACGATAATTAACCAACTGAATAAATTAATTACCAGCTAGCGGTTCGCTCGCTAATTAATTAATTACCTTAGGCTAAAATAAATTAACCCAACTTAAATTAATTAAAATTAAAATAAATTAAACCAGGATAATTAAATAAATAGTAATAAAGTAGTAAATCAGGATAACAATGTACCGCGTACATAAAACACCAATTAAATACCTAAACCTAGCTAGTTAACTCAACCCAATTAAAAAAATTTAATTAAGTAAACTAAACTAAACTAAATTAAATTAAAGAGTGCAAGGAATAGTGACAAAGCACAAACGCGAATGCAAAATGAGCCAGCCCAGCAGCTCTCAAAGAAACACAAAGACCAACAGCATGGCTTCAGAAGCAGACGCAGGAGGGCTTGCCCCCAACACAAACGAAGCAACGATCGAGGAAAACCTCCCACCACCTATCGAAGACAAACATGCCCCAGAGGAAACGATGCTGCAAGAACTCATTAAAGCCCATGCATACATTAAAGCAAACGTGTCGGTGAAGGCAGAAACAATCACCGTAGACAGCAGAAGGCAGATAAGGAAGTCGGCGGATATCATGAGGGATGCAATGATGAAGATGATCGGAGCCATGCAAACCCTCAGGCATGAGACAGAAAGGAAAGAGCAAAAAATACGGCAATTGGAAGCAAAAATTGATTCTAATGCGTATCCCCCGCTACCGGAGACAAACAGAAGCACCTTCCGCAGGGATCCCAAGCATGCATTCCCCTCGGCTGCTAGCGCCCTGAAAGCGACATACGCGGTCCGAATTGAAAGCAAGGAAGAACTATTGGGCACAATAAAGGCTAAGATCGACCCGGTCCGGGCAGGGATAACAATAATTAAACACAGACAGACGAAGGCGGGAGCCGTCATTATCGAGTGCAACGACCGAACAGACGCTGACAAACTAAACCTCGCCATTGCCACAACGGCGGCAGACGTACTAAGCAGCAAAGACGTCAAAAAAGCAAGACCCAGAATCATACTGAGAGGAATAGACACAGAATACATTAAAGAAGAGCTCCTCAAGGAAATAACGAAGCACAACCCGAAACTAGTTGAAGCATGCGGCGGAGTCGGGAAACTCATAGGCGAATTCACTGAAAGATTTCGGATGGGCGGCAGAGGAGTCAGACCACTCAGCATAGTAGCGGAAGTCTCCCCGGCATTTCGCAAGCTAGTAATAACGTCAAGAATCAACTTGGGATGGCAGAGCATCGTCCCCGAGGACTACCTCAACATAGTGCAATGCTACAAGTGCTGCCAATACGGCCACAGGTCAAGCGAATGCAAAGCAACGGAACAAGTTTGTGGAAAATGCTCAGACAACCACACCTTTAAAAAATGCAAACAGAAGGAACCATGCTGCGCGACATGCAAGAAAGCAAACGAAAATCGGAAAGGACCACTACACAAAACGGATCACGACTCTAAATCCCCTAAGTGCCCCACAATGCACGCATATAAAACTGCAATAGCTAACAGCATCGATTATGGCCAATAATCCAACGCAACCGCGAGAAGCACCTAGAAATGTAAAATTCGCGCAATTAAATCTGGGCAAGGGGGGAGCAGCCACGAACGCATTGCTTGAGTACTGCACCCGCGGAAACGTAGATGTGGCGCTACACCAAGAACCGAACACGCGGGGCAACGACGTGGCGGGCCTCCCAAGCAGCGTTACGGTGCTTAACAAAGCAGAGGGGCGCCCGCGAACATGTATCGCAATACCCAACCCGAACTTCACCGCACTAATAATGGGGGACCTATCCAATGAATACGCAACGGTGGCAGAAATAACCACACCGACCGGAACTGTCACAGCTGCCTCGGTCTACCTACCACCAACCACAACGGCGAACGACCCCGAGGAGAGTATAGTATTGGACAGATTACGCAACTTCATCGAGAAACTAACTACAGGGAACACCAGCAGAGTAATAATAGCTGGCGACCTAAACGCTAAATCGGCGCTGTGGGGCTGCGATGAAGAAGATCACCGGGGACGGAAAATAGCTGACATACGCCAAGACTATGACCTCGCCGTACTTAACGACGGTCACGACCCAACCTTCGTCGGTCACCGCGGAACTAGCCGCATAGATATAATTTCAGCTTTGTTGATCAGTTGGCTTAAATCTTCAGGACTTAAAGCGTTATTAAAAATAATTGTTGGTTGTTCGAAAGAATTTGGCCGGGCAGAAGCAGTACTGACATCTTCTTCACATTCTTTTGCGGTTAGCTCGACATTTTTGAAAGCCACAAGCCTTAATATCTTTTTTTTTGGGTTCTCAAATTCTTTTTACCTGATATAAGAGCAGTACCTCGTAACTCTCATGCATATCATAATATGGGACAAATGCAGGACCTCGTAACTACATTGACAAAATTAAATTGAATAAATAACTAATTGTTTCATACAAAATTTAAATACAACATGCGGAGTGACGCTGCTGTCTCAGCAAAAAATATTTTTCCTTCTTTCCATTAGACCTGTAATTGTTTTCGTAGATTTGTGCCCAATTTCACAACTGTAGCCCGGCCACTGACTGACCTGACCAGCAAAAATTAATTTTGGAAATGGGAACCGGCTCAGCAAGAAGCCTTCGACACTTTCAAGGGGTTGTTAACCTCGTCGCCAATCCTACGCCTTGCAGATCCCACGTTACCATACATCCGGAGGACGAATGCCGGCTCTAATGCTATAGGCCTGTCTACTGCAGGGGGATGGAGATGATGAAAGACCCATTGAGTACGCTAGCAGACTTTTGAGCGCAGCTGATCGAAACTACAGTACTACGGAGCATGAGGCGTTAGTTGTAATGTACGCAGTTCAAAAAATCCGTGGCTATTTGGAGGGAGTGGCTGTAACCGTGGCCACTGATCACCAGCCCCTGTGGTGGCTGATGTCACTACGTTCACCCATTGGTGGATAGTGCTGGGCGATATATCGATAAATATCGATATAATTCTAATAGAAAAAAAAGATAACGGGTTCCCAAGCTTTCGATTTATTCTTTAAATCTTCATTCATAAATCTTCAAAACAATGAACCTTATAACCTTCAAGGTGTCCACATTCTGGAAAAACCTTGAAAACCTGGAGAAGTCAGGGAATTTAAAACTTCTGGAAAAGTCAGGGAATTTCTATAAAATCATGGATTTTTCTGGAATAATGTAATAATAATAGTTCCAACAATATTTTTTAATTTCCAAACACTTTTAATTTAAAAAAAAATAAAAGCACTATTTTAATTTAAATTTCGCGCATTTTTATTTTACTTCTCCGATATAAAATCAGTTATCGGTACTAAAAATTCCATTGTATTAATTTGTGGTTTAGCCCCTTGCTAAAATTGTTTTCCTTGGACTTGGTGTTAAGTTACGAATTATAATTGCGCAAAAAGTTGTTGTGTATTGTCGTGGTATTGTGTCCAGTTGCACGTCCAGTTGTGTCAGCAACATTTTAGCAGTGACAATCAGACAGAATCATAAGTTCTCTTAGAAAAACCAGCAGATAGGCATCTAATAAAATATTTGTATTAGTTTTTAAAATTTTAATTTAGTGTTACTTATAATTTTAGATATCTAGTATGAGTAAAAATAAGTGTAAATTGAACCCTTGTTGGATGGATCCTGCTATCTACCCAAAGTATAGCTCCTGGATACAGGAAGGAAAGCGTAACGATGAAGCCGTTTGCAAACTTTGTCGTAGTGTTTTTAAATTGAGTAATATGGGTAGACAAGCCCTAGATAGTCATCTCAAGGGAAAAAACATTCCGATATTGTTACTGGTAAAATTTGTGAGAATTTTTTTACATGTTTTACTTACTTGCGTTTCAAATTTCAGGGCGTAGCAAATCCCGTGATATACAAACTATGTTCCTTAGAAATGCACTTAAACGGTCAGCGAACGACACAATCATTGTAGAAGATACCACTGATTCTTGTGTCACGCCTCTTGTCACCTCAAACGAAACACGAGGAAATGATATGCAGTGTACAACAAATAATAATAGCAGCATTACGGCTAGCACATCTAGTCAACAGCAAAATCAAAAACTATTACCGGAAGTAAACAACAATATTGGAAGTTATTTTAACAAAGCTAATGTTTCCCGAGCTGAAGTTATCTGGTGTTTGAATACTGTGGCTAACCACTTGTCTTTAAGGACATCTGAGCAATGCGTAGAATTGTTTTCACCAATGTTTCCTAATTGTGCAACAGCTAAAAAATTGCAACTACATAGAACAAAAATCAGTTACACAATTACATTCGGCTTAGCAAAATTTTTCTCAGAGCAGTTTAAGCGTGAGCTCTTAGAAAGTAATTCATTATTTGTCGTTGGTTTTGATGAGTCATTAAATAAAGTAGTTGAGGAGGAACAAATGGATATAAACATAAGGTATTGGGATAATAAGGACGATATTGTACAAACCAGGTATTTTACGTCTTGCTTTTTAAAACATACAGCTGCAGCTGATCTCTTATACAACCTCAAAAATGCTCTTAAAGATTTTAATTTAGATAATCTTCTGCAGCTTTCTATGGATGGGCCTAACGTTAATTTTAAAATGTTAAACGAGTTGAAAAAAGATATGGCTGAAAATTGCTCATCTCAAATATTAGAAACTGGGAAGTTGCGGATTACATACAATCCATAATTGTTTTAAAGTAGCAATTAACTCCGCAAACTGGGATCTCATTACATTTTTAAGGTCCTTGTATAACCTTTTTAAAAACGTTCCTGCTCGTAGGGCTATTTACATAGAATTGACTGGTTCGAGTGAGTTTCCACAAAAATTTTGTGCAGTTAGATGGGTCGAAAATGTAAAGGTGTCTGGAAAAGCTTTGGATATTCTTCCTAACATTAAAAAGTATGTTGAAACAAGTAAGAAACTTAAGAAAAATTCTAAATGTAGTAGCTTCAATTTAGTTGAGAAGGCCCTTGAAGATCCGTTATTAAGAGCAAAATTACTATTTTTCAACTCCTTTGCATCAGATTTGCAGCCATTTTTAGAAACATTTCAAACGGACGAACCATTATGTCCTATTCTTTATGACAGTCTGTGTAGCTTGTTAGAAACCATTATGCAAAGATTTATTAAACCGGAACTGGTAGATACTGCAGTAAAGATTAAAAAAATTGATTTGAATAAAAAAGCAAATTTTATAGACCTAATGAAAGTTGATGCGGGGTTTACAACAAACATTGAATTAAAACAATTAATTAAAAACTCAAAGGGTAAAGTTAAAGAAAAGGACATAATGATTTTTAAAAAAGAATGTCAAGTGTGCTTAATCAAATTTTGTCAAAAAATGCTTGATAAAAGTCCTTTGAAATATTCTATTGTACGAGGCGTTGGTTTTTTTGTCACCTCAAGTTATTGCTAATAATCAAAATGTATCTGTAAGCCGCCTGGAGATATTGTTAGAAAATCTAATTTCTGCGAATAGGATTACAACAATTGAGGCAGAAAACATTTTAAAACAATTTAAAAAATTCATCTCCAATAAGGATGTTATCACTTCAATTAAAACGGAATTGAAAAACAAAAAAATGAAAAGACTTGACAGACTCTATAATGAACTCTGTAGTCTTCATATGACAGAAAGTGAACTATTAATAGATTTTTTTTTTAAAAATTAGAATTTTGTCTCATGGTAATGTTTCACTAGAAAGGGGATTTTCCATAAACAAAAATTGTCTGTTAGAAAAGTCTCTCATTGCCCAAAGAGTAGTTTATGACGAGATATTGATCAGAAAGGGAGTTCACAATGTAGCTGTAACAAAACATTTGCTGAGATGTAAAAAGTGCAAATTTTAACTATAATGCATTCCTCAAAAAATGCGCAAAATGAAAAAGATAGGTGGGAGCAGGAATTAAAAAGAAAAAAAGAAAACCTGATTGTGAAAGAATTAGAAAGTAAAAAACAAAAAGTGGAGGTGCAAACCTCCCCTGGACTTTCCCATACTAAAAATAAGCATTCGTTTTTGGTATTCAACACAACCGATAAACTAAACTTGAAAATTAACAAAAGTGCCGATTGTGTTCATCTGCGCATGTGTGATTATTTATATTCATAGGCTGTTAGGATTAGCCGGCGACAAGGAATTCCCGTCCCGCGCATGGTCACTTGAACATATCGGCACTTATAAATTTCACCCTACACTGTTTTAAAGTTCAAAATTCACGAATTTCTCAGCAACCGTACATTTTAGCCATATGAATACATTATACTATATGATAGACAATTAAATTCTGCATTCAATTATATAATAATATACAGGGTGTTTCATTTAAAATAACAAAGTTGCTTATTGTACTGTGGAAAGCAAACGCCCTGTATACGTAATATACATGTAAGAAAATGCAGAATTATATACTAAATAACTTTTATATTTAAACATCTTTCATATTTGGACTAATAAAGGCGCTATAGGAGCATCAATTTCCGATTTTCAAAATCTCGTAGAGGGCGCCACAGTGGAATTCTGGCATTCATCAAAAAACAAAAATGTAGCTAATACCAAGCTGCATACGTATAGAAAATTTAAACAAATTCCTTAGACCAGTTTTTTTGTAATAATATTTCAAAAATTTCAAAATTTTTGGAAGAGCGGCGTTGCCACCGGTTTTGGATTTAGTGAATAATTTTTTTTCCTGGTGTAGTACAGCCAAAGGGCTTTCAAACAAGTTGTTGCGGAACCTGATCAGATAATTGGTTTTTGAGTTATGGGGCGTTAAAGTCGAAATTTTGAAAAATTCATAGCGACCGCCATTTTGAAGTTAGAGAGTCCGGTAAAAAACTGTTTTCCTTGAATTATGCCCTTCTTTCATATCCCCTACTCAGATTTTCAAAATTCCGCTTCTGAAAAAAATGATACCAAAAAAACATGTCTAACTTCCGCTTCCGGTTTCGGATTTTTTTGAAAAGCTTATTTTGTCGATGAATTTTCGATATACCCCTTCATTTAAAATTTCATCAAAATCGGTTCACTAGTTTTTGCGTTAGAGGCGTTACATACACACACACATACATACACACACACCCACCCACCCACAGACAGACATTTTTTCTAGACCACTTTTTTGGGTTCCTGGGGGCCCAAAACACGTATTTCCGCGAAAATCTCGATTTCGAAAATTTTCATGATATCAATACTTCCCTATACCAGTAGTGGTATGGGAAAGTAAAAAATGATTCAAGAAACGAAAAGTATTGTTGTAACGGGATGTTACGTAAATATAAATTATATTAAACAATTTATAATGGTTTATTACAAATACTACAGCTACTTCTCACAAGGAAAAACTACAAACATTTCGCACTTGCAAGATCACGGCATCCCTCTACGTATAGATGGCAATGGTAATATGGTTTGCGCTACAGTCTCCCCCTCTGGACCAAGGAACCGTCTCGGCCTTGTGTCCAGGAAACTAGTTCTGCTGCTTTTTGGGACGGCCTCTTTTCCGTAATGGTTTCACTGGCTCCGGCATCTCTGCAGCGTTTCCCATATGGTATGGCGTTATGCCCGAGACATGGTATTTTCCTAATTTTAGATCCGGATTGTTTGGATGAACGATTTCGTAGGTAGTCGGACTAACTACCTTGCTGATCATGTAGGGTCCATCTCGACGAGGCCCGAGCTTCGCGCTTATTTTCTTTGAAGCGTTACTTAGCAAGTGGGAGGAAATCAGCACGGAGTCTCCTACTTGGAATTGCGAGGTTGTTCTTCTAGTTTTATCGGCATGCATGTCTTGGGCATGTTCATTGCACTCCCGTGCATCTAATAAGGTGTCCGCCAACCGCAACAAGTAGGGCGTTATCTGAGGAACAAAATTTTCAGACTGAATCACCGCACGAAGATCGTGATGGACGTCGTCTGGTGTTCTTAGCTCCCTACCAAATGTTAAATAAGCCGCTGAGTAACCCGTTGATTGACACTTTGCAGTATTCATTGCAAAACGGATTGCTGATAAATTATCTGCCCAATGGTCATGATTATTCCCCACTAATATAGCTAACTGTGATTTTAATTCGCGGTTCTTACGTTCGACAGGGTTAGCTTCTGGATGATATAGGGGAGTTAGTAACTGTTTAATATTTAAACAGTACGTAACCTGTTGTAACACGTCTCCAATGAACTGACTTCCATTGTCAGTGATTATTTTGCGTGGTGTTCCATAGCGCAAAAAAATTTGTGAAACTAAGGTTCGGGCACAGTCTTCGGCCGTTGCATGAACTAATGGGAATAGTTCCACCCATTTTGTACTAACGTCTTCGACAATTAAAATCCACCTGTAACCATCTTGTGTTTCTGGAAGAGGGCCAAACAAGTCAGCTGCGACAACTTCAAAACGCTGTGTTATGACAGGTGTTTGTAGAAGTCCTGCAGGTTTTTGGTTGGTAGGCTTGTACTTTTGGCACTCGTTACAACGTTTCAAGTATTCCTCAATGTAGCGTCGCATGCCAGTCCAGTAGTAGCGAGATGCAATTCTATGGAAGGTCTTTTCGATTCCATAGTGACCAGCAGTAGGCGAGTCGTGGTACTCCTGGAGGACACGGTCTCGTTCTTGCTGTGGGACTACTAGTTGCGCGTCCTCGGTGTCTTGATCCGGGTGATACCTGTAAAGTACTCCTTGATTCATTAAATACCCGCGGGATGCCCATTTTGTAAAATCTACACTGCGGTCACCAAGCGGTTCAAAACATTTAATAATTTTAACTAGTTCTGGGTCTTGCATCTGACCGTCGCGAATATCAGCGGCACCCCGAACCGGTAAATCGACCGTCACACTGCAAACGCCGCACGTTTGCTCTGAATCTGAGGAACAAGGGGGTCGAGACAGAGTATCTGCGACTACATTTACGCGACCTGGTACGTACGATATTTTTAAGTTGTAATGCTGAATTTGAAGAGCCCATCGGGCTAACCGTCCGGATGGTGATTTTAAACTCATTAGCCATCGTAGCGGTTGGTGATCGGAATAACAATGCACCTCAGACCCTTCGATGTAGCCCCGAAACTAAGCCCACACTAAAGCTAGTGCTTCCCGCTCTGTTGTGCTGTAGTTGCGTTCTGGGCTTGTTAATAGTCTACTGGCATACTCAACCGGACGCTCATCTTCCCCTTCCCCTTGAAGTAAAACAGCCCCAAGAGCGTAACTACTGCTGTCTGTACGTAGCGTAAAAGGTAGGTTTTCGTCAGCCTGACGTAGAATTGGAGTAGTGGTAAGACGACCTTTTAATTCGTCGAATGCTTTTTGTTGGTCGGTTCCCCACTGCCAGATTGCATCCTTTTTGGTTAGATCACTTAATGGTTTCGCGATTTCTGAAAAGTGGGCAATAAATTTGCGATACCAGCTACAAGACTGGAGAAACGATTTAACATGTTTAAGGTTGCGCGGGGGCAACATATTGCTAATGCATTCGACTTTACTTTCGTCGGTAGTGAAGCCCTCCGACGTAATAATGTGTCCTAAGTAACGAACTTCGGCGCAGGCAAACACACACTTTTCCCGTTTTGCGCGTAGTTTGAATTGTTCTAGGAGAGAAAAAACACACTGTAAGTCCGCGAGGTGCTTCTCAAACGAACTTGAGACTATGACGATATCGTCTAGGTAAGCAAATATTGCTAATGCCCCTAAACCCGAACGGAAACGATCGATTAGCCGTTGAAACGTGCTAGGCGCATTCTTCAACCCGAAGGGCATACGAATGTAGCGGTAGGTGCCACAGGGTGTGATAAACGCGGTTTTATCTCGGTCTATCTCGCGCACTGACACTTGGTAATAGCCTTGGCGTAGGTCGATGGTTGACATGCATCCACCTCGTTTGGCTTCGTGCAGCAAATCGTCAATTCTGGGTAATGGGTAGTGATCGCTAACCGTGACGGCATTGAGCTTGCGGTAATCGATGCAAAGGCGCCATCCATCGGCTTTCTTGGGAACCAAAATAGCGGGAGCGGCCCAGGGAGATTCGCATTCTTCTATAACCTTATCTTGTAGAAGTTTTCTAATTTCTTGTTGCAGAATTTCGCGTTTGGCGGGCGGCATCCGATACGGTGGCACGAAGATCGGAGGGTGATCACCAGTGTCGATACGGTGCTCCGCAAACGGAGTGGCTTCTCCCCCTTGATTGAAGGCGCTTTCGTTGTTTTCTAGCAACTTGTTGAGGCGCCGCCTTTCTTCGTCATTTAATGTGGTAGCTTCGTCATCACGTAATTGAAGTTGGGTGACGGTGGTTTCCTGAATTGCGATGGCTTGGTTGGTGGGTGTTACCTCATCTTGGGCGTATTCATGGTGCTCATTCGGTTGGTCTGCGAAGTGCCAAGTTCGCTGACCGTGATCAATAACAATTCCAGCTGTCTGAAGGAAGTCTATTCCTAACAACGTGCGACTGTGCTCGAGATGGGGTACAATAATAAATGTAATCTGAAAAGTACGATCAAGCACTTCTAGAGGAACTTTAGCAAGTAATACGTCTTCTTGTCTGGCTATCCCATCGGCGTATGCAAGGAACACATTTGATTGTGTAAGAGGGTAATCTAATGATCTAAGATAATCATAGACGCGGCGTCCTGCTAGGCTTGCTTGAGCGCCTGAATCAGCATACGCTACCCCTGGTGTTCCCAGTAACCGGATCGGTAGTAAGGGCTTTTGGCAAGCGGTATTAGTTGTAGCAGAAGCCAGAACAGTAGCGTAGTTGTAGTACTACCACTTGGCCGCGTATTTAAATGCGGACCATTGCATTTTTCACAATTCGCGCGTATTGTTCCGGGTGTTCCACATCCGTAGCATTTAAGCAAAACAGGCATGTCCTGTTGGGTCAAATTCTGCGTCTTATTTGCCGTTTGCTTACGTTTTCGGCACTCTTCTATAGAATGGCCGAAACTGTGGCAATAAGCGCAACGTAGACGTCCTTTATTTGATTTTGTGGTAGGGGATTGTTTGCTAGATGCCGCTTTTTCGTTGTGATGCATTTCCTGTAGGGATTGTTCGGCTTCTCGCGCGAGTTTGAGCAAGTCGTCGTACGTTTTTACGTTTGCTCTTGGTACACGTTTGCGTATTCGACGGTGCAAAAGACCGTATATCATATCTATTTGGATAGCGTCACTCGGAACCGTTTCGATTTGGGCAAACATAGCTCGTGCCCTGCTGACAAATATATCAGTGGGAGTTTGTTCGTCCTGTTCGCGTGAAAATAGCTCTCGATATATCTGGTAAGCTGGTTTTTGTGGACCAAAGGAATTTTTCAGAGCGGTTTCGACGCCTTCCCAGTTTGCTATTGAGGATTTTATTCCTTGCCACCATGTACCGGCAAAACCAGTTAGCAGCATCGACAGTCCACGAACCGCATTTTTATCCGACACGTTTACGCACTCGCGATATGTGTTTACCCCATCGAGAAACGCAGCGACGTCCTCGTCTTTCTTCCCCGTGAAACGCGCTGTACACTTCGCAAAACTTCCTTCGGCGTTAGTTACGGAACCTAGTGGAGATTGAGGTCGCGAAGGCTGTTGCATTTGACGCAATTGCTCCGTAAATTGGGATTGCATTTCCGTTAGCAATTGTTGTAATTGATCGGCACTCATTTGTACTACAGGAGTTGGGTCGGACATCTCCGTTTCGTATATCACCGGTAAAGCACTAGCCGATTCTAATCGCGACCACCGGTTTTTCAGTCTTTCGCTTCTGCGTAAAATTTGTGACATCCACAACGCACGCACAGATGCGATAGCAGGAAAATGTCTAACTGTCCGAACTCAGTTTATAAAAATATGTTTTTATTTAGAGAAACACGCAACGCACTGTTGAAAGGATTGTTCGTAATTGAAACGCAACGCACTGTTGAAACGATTGTTCGAAATTAAAAACATGCAACGCACTGTTGAAAGGATTGTTTTTAATTAAAAACCCGCAACGCACTGTTGAAAGGATTGTTCGTAATTAGAAAGCAACGCACTGTTGAAACGATTGTTCGAAATTAAAAACATGCAACGCACTGTTGAAAGGATTGTTTTTAATTAAAAACCCGCAACACACTGTTGAAAAGATTGTCCGTAATTACAAACACTGCAACTTGCTTGCTAAACCGTTCTTTTTTTGTAAAAAAAAATCCACTTACCCCCTCGAGACAAAGGGATTCTGTACCTGGTGGCGTCGGTAGCAGGGCCGACTTCTCGAAGCAAAAAAAATGGCCGTCTTTGGCGTGTCAAGACAAAGGAGCCGGTGCCCGCTGGTGTTTGTTGCCGTTGAAGGAGCGTTGACAAGATGGCGAGATACGCCGTTTTGTAGGTACGATATAGCTACTCCAACAAACTTCAGTTGTTTTTTGCTTAAACTGAGGCCTCTACCAATTTTTATACTCACTATTTATTATTAGTAGCTTTCCCAGTTGCTGTAGTATGTAAAGGTAAAAAAATGATCGGCTTTTACGTTGGGCGCTAGAATGTAACGGGATGTTACGTAAATATAAATTATATTAAACAATTTATAATGGTTTATTACAAATACTACAGCTACTTCTCACAAGGAAAAACTACAAACATTTCGCACTTGCAAGATCACGGCATCCCTCTACGTATAGATGGCAATGGTAGTATGGTTTGCGCTACATTGTTGCTGATCTGGATTGCAAAATTGCCAACATCAGAAACAAAATCTGCAAATGCACAGATGTATTTGAAGTTCCTTAAATATAGATATTTTGTCGTTTAGTTACTATAATAGTAAAAATTCAAATTGTTATTAGTTACAGCGTGTCCAAAAATGAATTGAAGAATGAAGCGGCAGATTGTATCTTTGTATTGGAAATTCATTTTTGGACACACTGTACTTAAGTATTTAACTTACAATATTATTCTTTATTTTGGTGCATGACACTAAGTTTTGTGTAAAGTTTTTGTGTTGTTTGTAATAAAAGTTACCTAGGATTTTTGTATTTGCACCTTATTTTTTCCACTTCTAGTCTCGAATTTTTACCTTTTTTGTCTGGAAAACCTGGAAAAGTCAGGGAATTTTATAGAAAATGTGGACACCCTGAACCTTATCTATGTTAGGTTATAGAGAATACTTACAGAAAGCAAGTTATTAGAGATTGGCGCACAATTTCAAGTAACGCATTGTAAGGATGACAATATATTATGAATTAATTAAAAACACAGTTTAAAATGAGAGTTAAGTTGATGAAAATAACAGTTTAAAACTTTTAAAACAGACAATACAAAATGTGTGCTTGCACGACAGGACACATGTGGTTGTCAGGAAAAGATCATCTGGCTATGGCGGGAATTTCAAAATGTATAACAAAATTTAAAATGAAAATTAAGCCAAGGACTAGATTTAATTGTAGCTACAGTAGGAAACCGAGACCAAGGAGCAACAGCGAGCCCAATAAGCGTTGATTTCTCATCTGTTAAACCAGTGAGTCGGTTCACCACTACAGCCACAAAAAACATACAAAAACCTATATCACTAACTCATGGTGAGTGATGAGATGAAACCGAGGAGGGCGTAGAGGCAAAGGTCGTGAAACCTTCACCTCTACGTCCACCAGGCCATGCGATCACTCACCACTAACGTTACATGCCTAAGCTCTCGTTAACATCGTTATAATGTTTTTTAAAATTAAGGATGTTGGCATAAATGCAACTAAGGTTATCAGTGTCAGCTTTAAAATTCATACAGTTGCTGTTGCTGTAAATATGAAACATTTCAAGGAAAAGTCGACTTTTGTAGTGTTTTTGAACTTCCAAAATCTTAACGTCATCATAATTCATATTGTGATTATTCTCATTAGAGTGTATAGATAACGTGCATGTGCGTTTATTAATTTTACTATCACTCCTGTGTTGGGTAAGCCGAGTACGAAGCCACTGAGATGATTGGCCTATGTAGATTTTATCACAATTCAAGCAAGGAATTGAGTAAATGGTATTCGGAGTACCCAAGACAGGAGTTCTAGTTTTTAATTTTGAAAATAAATGATTAATGGTACAGACATTGTATTGGGCTATTTTTATATTATCTTTCTTAAGGATTTTTGTTAAATGACAAGTGATTTATTCCATGTAAGGGAGTCTCCTGTAAACTATGTTCTCCACAGCATTATTTGTATGAGGTACCTGTCTAGAAGGAGTAGGCGTACTAATTAGAAGTTTATTGACAAAAGGTCTCGGATATCCATTATTACAAAAGATATCTGAGAACTTTATTAACTTCTTTTCTCTAAGAGAGGGGTGTGCAATTTTTGTAATTCTATTTTTCATAGCTTTAATGATATTTACTTTTTGGTTGAGAGGATGATGAGAGTAATAGTTGATGTATTTCCCGGGTTTTTGATACCAATCTAAGATTAGTACATTATTTTCATTCCTGATAATTTTCGTATCCAGGAAGGGGATACTATTATTCTCTTCCTCCTCTACTGTAAATTGGAGATGGGGGTTGAAGCTATTGAAGATAGCTTGAACCTGGTTTATAAGGTCAGACGGTATAGCACAAATCACATCGTCGACATACTTTTTTATGAAAGGTGGCTGGAAAGGTAACCTGGGGATAACATAGTCAAACAAAGAGTCCATTACCATGGTAGCTACTATAGGGCTAAGTGGACTACCCATAGGAGTCCCAAAAATCTGTTTAAAAAATGTATCATTAAACGAAAAGTAAGTATTATTAAAAATGAAGTTAATAGTCTGAATGAACTGTTCTTGATTGAAATTACAACCTGGCTCAATGGTTTGCCAATTTTCTTGAACTATCTGAATAACCATGTCAAGCGGTATGTTGGTAAACAGGGAGACAACATCCAAAGAGATCACCACGTAATGAGGAGGTAATTGAAAATTATTAAATTCGGATGCAAAAGCGAATGTATCTTTTACATTGTATTCATTAGTATCTTTGAATGCTGTAGCCAAGATGTTCCCAACGAAACCAGCTAATTTAAACGTCGGGGAATCGATGGAAGACACAATAGGTTTTAGCGGCACATCTTCTTTATGTATCTTAGGCAACCCATAGAACTTTGGGGTTACCGCAGCATGTATAGTTAACAGTTTGACAGTAGCCTCATGGATGCAGTCCTTGTGTTTTAAGTAATTTACAAGGTCGTTGTTCTTTTTTTTGGGTAGTGAATGTTGGGTCACTGTTGAGTTGAATGTATTGTCACGTTATGATTTAGTGACATGGTCTGGATAGAAACACATCAACCTTTTAATAGTTATATTTAAGCAAAAGTTACATTATTGACTTAATATTTAATAATACACCACACAGGTGGGCTTACATGAATAGCATAGCTATTAGTAGATAGAGCGTAGCTGAGGGTGAAACCATGTTGACGAGACTGTAGCCTTCTTGGTCTTGGTATGGATTGAGACTACCAAGTCTGACGACTCACAGCTAGGAGCTGTTTGTCTTGGTATGTACGAACTTGATCTTGATATCGTTGTCGAACTCTGACTAACAAGTTGTTCCTTCCTTGTGGCATGTTAATCCTTTTATACTATTAGCTCCCCTCTATCTATTGCATTCCATTTACAATGTCCTTAAGTCTATATTTAGTGATTGCACACTGACAGGATGTTACTTATTGTTTTACATGATGAAATAACATGAAATATGGATTGAACACCTGCACTAACTTGGAATAACAAATGAGTCACCATCAAGCCATTTCAACATGATGCAATTATCTTACATTGTAGTTAACATTCTATTAGCATAAAAGATACCTAATTAATACTCAATCAATAAATCAACATCTAATCAATCTCTAATCAATACCCAATAAATATCTAATCGATCTGCTTGTGACAGTATGTTTGTGTATCATCCAGTAAGTGTCTATTTTTCTGGAAGTACTCATTCTTATCGATGATAACAGTTACAGCGCCCTTGTCAGCCCTGCCCTTGTAATTAAGATATTCGGATTAGCTTTAAGAAAATTTCTGGTTTCGTTGTTTTAAACACCCAGGCATACAGTGTTATTGTTCTTATGTAAGAAATTAGTTATAACATTCGTAGCTCTAGCTCTGTATAAATCTCTAACATTGCGGGGATGATCCTCTAGAATGGACTCCACGTCGGCCAACAGTAGGTTGCTTTTCTCAAAGTTAATTGAAAAACCAAGCGATACTAGGGTATCCTGTGTTCTTGTGACATTGATCCTGCAACTATCAAAAGACTGGCCGAGGCCGAAGTATGTCATCGATATAGATAACCGAGGAGAGGCCCGATGCCCGTAATGAGGCAACTACAGGTTTTAGCAATTTGGTAAACACATATAGTGCAGTGCAGAGGCCAAAGGGTAGACAAATGAACTCATACAGGGTGGCATTGAATATAAATCTTAAGAAAATTCTATCTTTTGCAGCAACCGGAACTAAAAAGTATGCATTTTCTAAATCGATGGTGGCTATAAAACAGTTAGGGAAAACCAGTTTTCTAGCCGTTCTTGAATATTCCATTTTGAAATTCTCGGTGTCAATGAACTCGTTCAGTTTCTTTAAATTTAGAATGAAACGTTTGGTTCCGTTAGATTTGGGTACCAGGAAGATCTTTGATATGAATTGGTTTGGACAAGCCGTGCATTTAGAAATTGCCAAATTTAAAAGTTTGGATACTTCAGATTGTAAATCTGCTTTCTCTAAATCAGACCAGTGTGGTTCTATGGGAGGATTTTGCTGTTGCGCTGCTCTAGCAAATGGTATTTCATACCCCTGAACCCAGCTGAGAATTACTGGGTTCGTTGTTAATGCCCTCCATTCTCTTAACAATAGCCTTAGTCTACCTGCTACAAGTGCTGTACTTACGGTTGAAGCTATTGTTGTTACGGCTGCTGGTTGTAGGGGTCGGTTTGCTTTGGTTTGGGGCTCTAGCTACCTGCGCTGGTTTTAGTTCCTTGCTGGACCGTTCAATAGCTTTAGCTGCCTTCAGCCGTTCTGCAAGGTTTTCCCTGAACAGCCACCCGTCCAGTGGTGCGGAAGCAGAAACTTCTCTCACGCTTTTGTTTAGGTACCCGGAGCTAATTGTCCTACGTGCCTGCGAGTCTGAGAAATGTATATCGCACAGCAATCCGCCTGCATTGGATAGTAGTTGGACTAATTGTACACGGTCAGCCCCCCCCTCGTTCCTGTCCTTCAAAAGGATGTTGAGTGCTGCTCCGATGCTGGATAAGCTGGCTCCCAATTGGACCTGTTTGTCTCTTAACCGATTATCCAGGGTGTCTACCAAATTAAAATTGTGAGATTCCAGGACTTTCCAGGATTTTCCAGTACTAATTTTAAGCGAATTCCAGGACTTTAGTCATACTTTTTCGTTGTACTTCACATAATAAATTATAGTGAAGTTTATTCCACAACCATTCAATTAACGACTGCTTGATAACTTACCTATCAATAGGTAATTTCTAATATATAACAATCAATAATAGGAATAACATCGGTAGTTTATTTGTATACAGGGTGTCCGGAAACAACGTTCCGTAACTTCGGGAGATGATTCTACATCCAAAAATATGAAGAAAAGTTCTGATGAACAGGGGTCCGGAAAAGCTTTCTAACGGAGCTACGGCTCTTTGAAGAGGGGCCTCAAAATGTGTTGTTTTATTAATAAATTAGTTAATCAATACTGAAACGAGATTGATAAAATTTGGTACCCAGGGTATATTTGGTACGGGAAATAGTTTGGTAATGTTAAAAATAGAAAAAAAAGCCAGGGGCGTGCGTAACGGGTAGGGTGTATTGATTAACTAATTAATAAAACAACACAATTTGAGGCCCCTCTTCAAAGAGCCGTAGCTCCGTTAGAAAGCTTTTCCGGACCCCTGTTCATGAGAACTTTTCTTCATATTTTTGGATTTAGAATCATCTCCCGAAGTTACGGAACGTTGTTTCCGGACACCCTGTATAATGTAAATTAAATAGAGCACACAGTGAGTGACACTTTGTTTCTAACTAATCCTACCACTACTACTGTGTCTTCAACAAAACCTCAAAGAGGGTCGGCTGATGTGATGTTACAGATGCAGTAATACACATTTTGTCAGCTATCATTCCAGAATCAATCACAGCCTATACCGACCCTAATTCAAATTTCTTTGAAGGCAAAGCATATTACATATACAGTGTGTCCGCGTAAGTTGGCTACATATGGAAAATTTTGTTATTATTGATTTTATGAAAAAAAGTTATTCTTCATAAAAAGTTCTGCATGTTCTAAAACCCAAAATTCAACCATCAGATATTAAATTATATCAGTCGTATCATAATAATAATAATTATAGCATTTTTGTTCAAGAGTAAAGTACCTTCATTGTTGACCATATCGAAAAAAATTTATAAGAAAAGATGTTATGGATTAAAAATAATTTTTAAATATTCAATATTGTTTATTTATAATTAAAAAATATTATTAATTAATTAATGAATTATTAAATGTAATGTATTAGTATTAATCTTCAAACTTAAACTTTCAATGTTATCGCAGAGAAAATGTAAAAATAATATTTTTTAATTATAAATAAACAATATTCAATATTTAAAAATTATTTTTAATCCATAACATCTTTTCTTATAAAATTTTTTTGATATGGTCAAAAATTAAGGTACTTTACTCTTGAACAAAAATGATATAATTATTATTATTATGATACGACTGATATAATTTAATATCTGATGGTTGAATTTGGGGTTTTAGAACATGTAGAACTTTTTATGAAGAATAACTTTTTTTCATAAAATCAATACTAACAAAGTTTTTAATATGTAGCCAACTTACGCGGACACACTGTATATTTACATTATCATAATATATAAACAACATAGGGAACAAGAACTCACATAAATAAAATACTATAAAAGTATAAATATAATAATATAAAAAACTAACATCACACAAGTTTTTTCTTCAAAGAATCAACAGCATCATTTATAAGATCTGCCTCAGAAAGTAAACTTCTCTTTTTATGCTGCAATTCCATAATGTCTTTTGAAATTTGTTTATTAATAGCAGCTGCATTTTTGGTGGATTCGTCTTTCTCTAATTTTTGGGAAAGTGATTGCTTCCACTTAGAATTCGAATTTCTGAAGTAACACAATAATGATGGCGTTATTTCCACTTCTTTAACCCCTCCCACAGAAACGACTGCATCATAGACAGTTCTCTGAGCAATTAAAGATTCATTGCCAAGGTTATCTACTAAAATTTCTTTATTTACTGAAAATCCCCTTTCAACGCTAGCATTTCCATGGGAAAGTATAAGAATCATCTTGATAAAATCAAACAGGTGTTTATATTTTTCATTGGTGCCAATGTAGCTCACCCAAAAATTATCAAGCCTATCATTAAAAGAGAGCGACTGAGCAGCATCAATAAAACACTGGAAGCACATATTAAATTATATTCTCTAAAAATGTTATCCGACTGGCTTCCTGTGAACCATTTCTTTTCAGTTAATATCTCAAGGGCTACCTTCATTCTTATACTACCAACTTTGGAACAGTTAAGTACAGCTGTTGGTGTTAAACATGAAATTCCTCTTGTAAATTTATAAGAAAGTGGGGATTTTTCTAACAATTTTTGTATCACCGCTGTATAGCATTTTAAACACTCTTGCTTTAATTGCAGAATCTCCCTTTCATTTGCTTTAGAATTCCTTAAAGCTGCTTTTACCCCGAAGCCTAACTCTATTTTATTGGATATTATTATATTTTCTTTATCTGAAAGATTTATTTTAATTAATTTACTAATAGTATCAGCTTTCTCAACAACTGATGGTTTAACAATTTTTGACATCCGATTTTTTAATATAGCTCCCAAACTGTCCCAAAGATAAGGTGCTAATGCCTTATCTGACTGAAAATCACGTAAAAATGGTTCCAATTCACCAGCTAGCGCTATAAAAAATTCTAATTTAGCCACTAATAATGTATCTGCCACAGCATCACGAACAATGCTGTAACTGCCACAATTCAATTTAATTTTTTCCGACTGCACTCCAGCTAAATATTTTTTCAAAGAAGGAATAATACTGACAGCCCGTTGAGCAACCTGAATATTCTCTAACCATCTAACTGCACAAAATTTTTGGGGGAACAATTTGCTTTTTGAAAATCGAGTAAAATCATCTCGGCGAGCAGGTACATTTTTAAATAAATTATAACAAGCTCTTAAAAATTGAATAATGTTCTGCTTTAAAAGCATTGTGCAATGTATGGAGACCGCAGCTACCAATATCTAATAACAATGGACTTTCAGGGTTATCTGTAACTATTTCACTTTGTATGCATTTAAAAAACTTTTTATTAACATTTGGTCCATCCATAGAAATTTGTAACAGTTTTTTAATGTTTAATCCTAACAATCCCTGTTTAAAATTTTCTAAAATATCGCAAGCGGTTGTATGACCCATGAATGTGGAATTTAAATACCTACAAACAACAGTATGGCGATCCCAAAACCTAACAGTTAAATCCATTTGCTGTTTTTGAGAAACTTTATTGAGGGATTCGTCGAAACCAACAACAAAATGAGTAGCCGTATGTAGTTTTTTTAAAAGCATGTCCTGAAAATATAGACACAAACCAAAAATAATGGAATAGCACACTTTGTCCTTTTGGCATGACATTTTTCTAGCTACATCGCTGTCGCAAAACATTAATCTAAAAATATTAAGAGCATCCGCAGTTTGACGTAGAGATAACTTCGAGATTACTGAATAAATGCACCACAAAATTTCAGCTATAGTAACTTCATCTCTATATGTAAAATTTGAAAGAACGTTGCTTGAAATTTTTTCAGCTACATTAACTGTAGATATAGATGTGGAAGCAGTTGCAGTTTGAAGCACATTTTGGCAAGTAACAAGAGGTTGCTGGTTGTCTTTCGATGGCGCATTAGCAACAGCTTATGCAGCAGAATTTTGTAAAAAGGGGGTCACCGACACCGTGGCACCTTGCTGCACTACTTGAGTAATTCGTTGATGCTTTTTACATTTTTCATGGCTCGAAATCGCAGATTTTCCCATATTACTCACAGAGAATTCTACTTTACACCAGCTGCAGAAAGCCGAAAACGTATCACCCACTTTAGATCTGCCCAACCAAGTCCAAGATTTATTTTCAATTTTCCAGATTTCATTATACCTCGTCTTCCTCTGCGATTTTGGCATTCTAAATTACAAGAATAAAATAAGTATGTTACTACAGCAATGTTTTAATACTACATATTGTCACGAAGTTCCTAAAATAATTATTAAGATAATAATAATAACCAATGTAATTACTTCGGTAAAATCAATACTAGTCCAACATGCATGTATCACGCGCCAAGCATGATAGTATAACATTGTCAGGGTTACATTCTATTTGCATAAGATGTTGCAATACTGATGAGTCAGCATATCAGGTTTCATGAGAAATCTAGAGGATGCACGTGTGTTCCGAAGTCATGCCCAAATATGGATACATGACCCAAATGGGGACACGGGAATTAGTATAAAAGTACAACATTTCTACATTCGATTCAGTGTGCAACTTACACTCAGCAACCAGCCAACATCTAGACTCTTCGACCCAGCTCTAATACCAAGTCTAAATGGTTGGGTCCTTGGTGGACCCTTGGGCCTTCGTATAACTACATCAAGACCAGCCTGACCGGTGTCAACTTCAAACAGAACTTAGAAAACTACAGAACAAGAACAACCCTTCAACCAACCATGGCTCACTTGGCGCTACTAGCTGTTTTTATAGCTCAAGCTGTAGCACAACTTGTGGAATATAACGTAACACAATTTAAATACAATCCTGGATTACACTACGAAAAAACTGGGCAAATTCAATTATTTAACAATGAAGTGACCATTGTTGTTTATGCTAGCATGAAAAATTATCATGATAAATTTGAATACTTAGAAAAGTACTTCAGTAAAATTACACATATCTGTTCCCTTGAAAGTACAAGAGAAAAACGAGTTTTTAATACTGTCACGTTATAATTTAGTGACATGGTCTGGATAGAAACACATCAACCTTTTAATAGTTATATTTAAGCACAAGTTACATTATTGACTTAATATTAAATGATACACCACACAGGTGGGCTTACATGAATAGCATAGCTATTAGTAGATAGAGCGTAGCTGGGGTTGAAACCATGTTGACAAGACTGTAGCCTTCTTGGTCTTGGTATGGATTGATGTTACCAAGTCTGATGACTCACAGCTAGGAGCTGTTTGTCTTGGTATGGACGAACTTGATCTTGATATCGATGTCGACTGACTGACTAGTTGTTCCTTCCTTGTGGCATGTTAATCCTTTTATAGTATTAGCTCCCCTCCTATCTATTGCATTCCATTTACAATGTCCTTAAGTCTATATTTAGTGATTGCATACTGACAGGATGTTACTTATTGTTTTACATGATGAAATATGGACTGGACACCTGCACTAACTTGCAATAACAAACGAGTCATCAAGTCATTGCAACATGATGAAATTATGTTACATTGTAGTTACATTCGATTAGCATAAAAGATACTTAATTAATACCCAATCAATACTTAATAAATATCTAATCGATCTGCTTGTGACAATACCTCTAAATTATTAGACAGTGTCAGGATGTGCGATAACTTCGTTCAAACAGCCACCACTGGTCTTACAAGAATTCAATTTGATCAAAATAATTTAGAAGAATTAGTTGGATTCGCTAAAGAAAGAGCAAAACGAAGTCCTTTTGACGATGGTGGATCACTTTTAAAAATGCTATTTGGTACATTAGATAATAGTGATGGTGAATTTTATAGTCAAAAAATCTCAGAATTTGAAGCACAAGGAAAAAATTTGGCCAAAATAATTAATGAACAGACTATTTTAATAAAATCAGCAATTTCAACTCTTAATGCAACCACAGCTGACTTATACTTTAATCAGGAATTATTAGCCAACAAACTGCAAAATACAGAAGATCATATTTATAATGTGACTAAATCAATATATTTCTTTGAGTTCAAAAATATTATAAGTGAACACATTCAATTATTTTCTTTGTTATTTCATGAATACAAATTTGAAGTTAAAACTTTACTTGAAGCAGTCATGTTCGCTTCACAAGGAACATTACACCCTGCAATTTTGTCTCCCCAGAAATTTATAAATGAACTTCAAGAACTGTCACATTTAATACCAAAAAATTTGGAATTCCCTGTTGCTCCTATTTCGGGTAACGCACATATTTTACAAAAGTTAATTAAATTAACAGTTTATTTTCAAAATTCTAACCTAGTTTATACCATAAAAATTCCTTTATCAACTAGAGTCCGGTATGAATTATTTAAACTTTCTGCATTACCAGTTCACCTAGCTGACAATAAATACATTTTTATTCAACCTTCCGCAAACTATGTGGCAATAACCCTTGACAGACGTCAATTTTTTACATTATCAAGCGTAGATTTTAAAGATTGCAAGAAATTTAGAACACAAAAATATCTTTGTGAACAAAAGCAACCATTATTACTTTCCTCTCAAAGTGAACTTTGCGAAATTTTATTATTTAAAGGGCCAAAGCAAATACCAAACACCTGTGATCAACGAATCACAGAGTTATCACAACCACTTTGGTCACAAATGTCAGTAATAAATGGATGGATATTCGTAATACCTGATTATGAAGTTCTAACGATTGTTTGTGGTGATTCTTTTTCTAAAGACATAACGTTAAAAGGAATTGGCGAGATTATATTATCGTCACGGTGTTCAGATCATACAAAAAATGTAATTTTATTATCGCATAATGAATTATTGAGCAAAGAGCTTACGTTGGACTATGTTCCACCTATTAACTTGACTCTTGACCAGTCCGTTTTTACAAATTTTCAAAATGTTATACCACACATGAATCTCAGTTTAAATTATCGCTCAATACCAAAAAACTTGGACGATTTAAGCCTTCTAAGTGATAGATTTGAAGAGATAAACGAATTAGCAACAAAAATTGTTAATAAAAAATCAATAAACTTCAATGCAAGACGTTTTTCAAACATGAAATATTTTCTATTAAGTCTAATTATTTTAACAGTTCCCTACATCTTCCTTAGAATTTTAAAAAAATACGTAAAAAGCAGACAAATAGGAAGAGACCGTGTTAATTTACAAGAATTTGCTAGAAATTTTGAAATGATTGAAAGGGGAAGACCTATTCAAAATACTCCTGACTTACGCAGACATAGTTTATTATAAAATAAAAGAGATTATATTGTACAAAGCGTTTACTGCTGAATTGTAGATATAAGACTAATTTAATGTTATTTGAGTTTTAAAGTTTTACACGATTACCTGAAAATGAAATTGATCGTAATCATCAATTTGAAATGATTTTAAGGCTCAAAACTCATATTTATGTTTCAAATAATAATTATTCATTGCTTTACAAAAATGTAATCACACAAATCTTCAGAACCAAAGAAAAATTATAATTTTCTTAAGGTCTGAACTTTTGTACCGAGTGTTTAATTAGTGAAAATACTAGCTAGCTAAAAAATATAATTTATATAGGTAATTAATGTAAGAAACACACTACAATACAAAGGTGTGGTTTTTATAATTTCAAAATTACCTCTTTTATGACAATTTGAAGTCTACTTTTCTTTGTTATGGAAGAGTGATTTAATTTATTCAAGATTATCAGTGGAATTGTCTACTTACTGTAATTATTAAGCTTATAATAGAGCACTAGAACACTTCACACGCACAAGTTTCAGCTACTGAATAGCTGCATGTGCACAAAAACTGTTCTCTAATTGAAACTGCATCGAAGGTCATGTGCTAAGGAAGACTATACACGTTTATGGAAGTATGAATATCTTCAAGCATTACCTTACAACCAACACTATTTCACTTTTTGCTATTACTGATTTATTTTTATTGCTTATCCTGAAAATGTGAGAGAAATACTGAACAAAAAGAGGTAGTAGGATATCTTTCTACGTGTTTATTGTATTTTTGCATTTTTTCTTACAAAAAAAATATATAATAAAAAAATTTTTTTTTTAAACATTTGTGGTGGTACAAACTTTAAGAATTATCCGCCTTGCAAATCAGCAAGGATTTCCTCCAAAATATCGTCTGGCACCACGCCAGGGAGCTGGGGGGATGGAGGCGCTTCCACAGGAGCTTCCACCGAAGCTTCCACCGGCACTTCCACTGGCGCTACCGCATTTTCTGGTACCTCGGGATGCTCCTCGGGGACCACGTCACCTGGGAGGTCCACGTCATCGGGGTATGGATAGAATAATTCAATCCGGGTAAACCCTTCCCCGATGTCGTGAACCACCATGGTCACGAAGTCTGATGGAACATTGATGCCATAAAGTTGCCAGGTGTGGCGACGACCAATTACATATACACGGCCATGGCCCAACTCCGAATCGACGGAAGACAAGATGATGGTGAGAGGGTAACCCTCTCTCACCACCACCTCCTGCAACCTAATCCCCTCGAATAACTCTGAAAAACCATAGAGAAAAATGTGTTACTTTCCTGTTTTATAATTCGGTTCTGCATAAACCAATAAATTATTAAATATAGCACTAATAACGAAAATCATATAAACCAAATAGGTAAAATTATTATTTTCAAAATTCTTTACTTACGCACAGCAGGGAGCAGGCTAGGGTCTATTACAGACGCAGTATGCGTCAAAACTTGCACGGCCTCAAAATTCATTTTTATTGTATATTTCAATTAGCTAGATGATAATTCAAAGTACAAATGACTTCTTCAGGAGGCATCAATTGGTTTTATAGAATAAATGTGCAAGTTCAGCAAAATGCAAAAGATAAAAAGTCCCTCCTACACCTACGACATAAACAGTATACCATTTTCTCAATTTTCAATATTTATTTGAGTCATAATGACAAATTTGGATACCGTACTTGGTTGTAAAGCGAATGTTTGATTTTCTTGAAAATTATAACTAATTCTAAACTAACAGTTAGTTAAAGAATTATTAAGTTTACTTACTTTTTCAAATATTTTTTAATATTAAATGTTTACCACGCCACCTACACATCATTTAACGAACTTAAGTTTTAGCGTATATGCTAGTAATTAGACAGCTGCATATTTTTAATAGTGTACTATACTTACTTGCAATTACGACCTCTGTTGGCACTTATAGAGCTTTGATTAGCTTATCATAATCACTATGGAATGTACCATGTCAGCTACTTATATACAAGGTGACCAATAGTTGTAATGTATAGTATGTATACGAAATATTAGTAGTATTCTAGCTTACGAATCTTTGCATATAACCTTTATAATAACATATTTTATTGAAACAATTTCTTATGTGTTATATAATGACTGTATAATACTATATTTTATGCTTATATATTCAATGTTTATGCTATACTACTATCGCAACTTGTAGTAGTACATACACCATGTTTATTTAAAACTTTAATTATTGTAATATTTTTGTCAATGTGTCCATTAAGTGTGAGTGTTACAGATCTTGTTAGGTCACTTCGTGACGTATGACTCTTTCCTTAAGCGATCATGCTTCTCGCTTGATTTCACGGGGGAGAAATGTCACGATTTTCCTAAAATAATTATTAAGATAATACTAATAACCAATGTAATTACTTCGGTAAAATCAATACTAGTCCAACATGCATGTATCACGCGCCAAGCATGATAGTATAACATGTCAGGGTTACATTCTATTTGCATAAGATGTTGCAATACTGATGAGTCAGCATATCAGGTTTCATGAGAAATCTAGAGGATGCACGTGTGTTCCGAAGTCATGCCCAAATATGGATACATGACACAAATGGGGACACGGGAATTAGTATAAAAGCACAACATTTCTACATTCGATTCAGTGTGCAACTTACACTCAGCAACCAGCCAACATCTAGACTCTTCGACCCAGCTCTAATACCAAGTCTAAATGGTTGGGTCCTTGGTGGACCCTTGGGCCTTCGTATAACTACATCAAGACCAGCCTGACCGGTGTCAACTTCAAACAGAACTACAGAACAAGAACAACCCTTCAACCAACCATGGCTCACTTGGCGCTACTAGCTGTTTTTATGTAAGCTCACCTTGATGGTGCACATTTGCTAACTTTGTAACTTTATTTAAATATAATTATGTTAAAACTACTGACTTGTTTAAATCCAGACTAGTCACAATTTACCACGTGACAATATCACACAAATTGAATTTTACTAATAAAACAATAACTTGGGAGCTTGCAGTTTGTTGTCGCGGATTATAATGTAAATGTATTTTTATTATGTTTCCTAGAATATTTTTTATAAAAAATAGTCAATATATTAGTATAAAGATTTTGAAATAAAACATTCAGGGGAACAACATTATAGTACTACAATCCACCCAACCTAATAAATTTCATTAAAATTCCAGACACTTCAAACTGTTTCCCGTGTAAGATAAATTGACGATTAATAAATATTAAATAAATAAGCTAAACTTACTTCGATTTGGTTGCAAGGTTTGTTTTCTTCAGAACACCGTCGCTAACACCACAACACAATAAATTGTACTACAGAGACAAACACAGCAAATTAATTTGAAATTAATTGTGCTTTACCCGAATTTTGAATAAGGACTGTAGAGTGATGACTGATTAGTATTTGCGGACGTATGTTTTGTACATTGCTGCTGTTATAGAAAGAAACAAAGCATGCTAATATCTTGAAAGGAGAGAAATAGATGCATGCATACAAATTGGGAGGTTGTAATATTATACCTTGATTAGAAGTGAATATTCTTTTAAACACTATGTTTACAAAACAAGTTTAAAATGCAGTCTGCGCTAGATCCACTAATAAGCGAAGATATTTACCCAATCATCACGTCTCCAACTGCAGAAATATAGCTGAAGTAATGTATATCGAAGATATTTACCCAATCATCACGTCTCCAACTGCAGAAATATAGCTGAAGTAATGTATATCTCCAGCGTGTTTACACTGTTAAGACAAAATACCTACTGAAATTTAGATGTAAAAAAATAAAGATATTACATAACCAATTTTTTACGGTTTAAATTTTGCATTAGTTACATAATTCAATTTTCCGATTTTTGCCAATAAAATTCCAGGACAACAACAGAATTCAAGGACATTCCAGTAGTACTTCAAGGTACCAATTTGAATTTCCAGTCATTTTCCAGGAATTCAAGGAATTACAGGATGGTAGACACCCTGTATATCCCTCTTCAGGGTGGGCTCGGTCAGGGCTGCGGCGACTTCTGGGTTTAGTTTGGGCCCATCTAGTCGGTGGCAGTTTCCTGGTGTAGGAAGTTTGCTCAGGAGTTCCTGTCGAATTTCCTCTGTGAGACCCGATGACAGGAACACGCGTGTGAATCATTGTTTAAAGAAACCACTAGGCGCACGAGCGAAGGGAGATTAGTGGTCTCCATTCAGTGGAAAGATTCAGTCGAAAAATTGGGGGAATCTAAGAGGCGCGCTTGCAACAGGTTTTATTCAATGGAAAAGAGGTTACTATCGAATCCAAATATGCGGGACGATTATAAAAATTTTATGGAGGAGTACGAAAAATTAGGGCATATGACAGAAGTCATTGAAAATAATACACATAAAAGCGATACGTCACAATTAGCGTATTATATGCCGCATCACGGCGTAACTCGTGCCGAAAGTTTAACCACTAAGCTTCGCGTCGTTTTTGATGGTTCTGCTCCCACAACAAGCGGTTTATCCCTTAATAATTTACAGATGGTAGGGCCCGTGATTCAACAAGATCTGTTCTCAATTGTCTTGAGATTCAGAAAACACATGTATGTAGCGTCAGCGGACATAGCAAAAATGTACCGCCAAGTTCTCATTGAACCAAACCAACGTAAATTTCAACAAATTGTATGGAGACCCGACCCCAAGCAAACCTTAAAAACGTACGAATTAAACACTGTCACTTACGGAACCGCGGCCGCTTCCTTCCTAGCTATCAGGTGCCTTCATGAACTAGCACACGAATGCGAAGAAACAAACCCTGCTGTAGCAAAAATTATTCGAGAAGATTTCTATGTAGATGATCTTATTACAGGGGCGGAATCTATAGAAGCCCTCTCGCGCGCGTGTAAGGATGTTTCTGGGGTGTTAAAAGGGGGATGTTTTGAGTTGCGCAAGTGGATCTCCAATGAACGCCGCGTTGTACAAGCACTGGGTAATTCAGATTTACTCGAAAACATACTGGATCTAGGTCCACATGAAAACACGAAAACTTTGGGACTAACTTGGTCCTCCCAAACGGACTATTTAATATATAATACGAAATCGACAAACGAAATCAAAACTATTACTAAACGTTCAGTTTTATCAGATGTTGCTCAGATATTTGATCCCTTGGGGTTATTATGTCCACATATCATCAGCGCAAAAATGTTCTTGCAGGATTTATGGAAAGAAAAGTTATCATGGGACGAATCGCTGCCAACAAATTTGCATTCGCGATGGTTAACGTTAAAGAATGGGTTTACTAATATACGCGAATTAAGAATACCCCGGCGGGTTATTTGCGAAAGTCCAATTAGAATCGAAATGCATGGATTTTCGGATGCTTCCCAAGCAGCTTATGGGGGTTGTATATACTTAAAATCATTTAAAGAAAATGGAGAGGTCCTCGTAAATCTTTTATGCGCTAAATCGAAGGTAGCTCCTCTCAAAACGGTAACGATTCCTCGAGTAGAGTTATGCGGTGCGCTCATTTTAGCTAGACTAATAAAAAAGGTACAAATTGCCTTAAAAATAACAATTGATAGATGTGTTCTTTGGTCTGACTCCACTATAGTTTTATGTTGGTTAAAAACATCCCCGAGTCTTCTAAAACCGTTCGTTGGTAATCGCGTGGCAGAAATACAATCGCTAGTCAAGGATGCCAATTGGTTTCATGTTCCAACAAACGATAATCCCGCGGATCTTCTATCTCGCGGCATTGAACCACATTTACTACAAGCTGCTAGCATGTGGTGGAATGGCCCCAACTGGTTAGCTAATGATGAATCGCAGTGGCCCACTACAAGTTTGGCGGTAGAAAACGTACCCGAATTACGAGCAAACGTGCAATCCTTTCCTGCAAATCATAATTCCTTACTGAATCTTTGCAGATATTCAGATGTAACCAAATTAGAAAGGATTGTAGCATATTGCCTTCGATTTAAACATAATTGTCTTAGCACCAAAGAACATAGAAAATTAGGTCCAATCAGCTCAAATGAATCGCAGCAGGCGCTCATACATCTAATAAAGATATCACAATCGGAGGCATTTTCGAAAGAAATCTCAAATTTCGAAAGAAATAAAACCGTCAGTACCAAAAGCAAAATTTTGTGTTTAAATCCCTTTATGGACAATAATGGACTTCTTAGGGTAGGGGTGCGTCTACAAAATTCCGAATTCAATACTGACAAAATTCACCCTATCATACTAGACGGTCGAAGTCACCTCATGAAATTAATTTTAGAGCGGGAACACATCAGATTACTTCATCCGGGTCCCCAATTGCTGTTGGCTTCGATCCGGGAAAAATTTTGGCCAACTTCTGGCCGAAACGCTGCTAAAGCTATCGTTAGAAAATGCGTACGGTGTTTTAGAACAAATCCCAAACCATTTAGTACCATTATGGGCAATTTACCAAAAAATCGGGTGACTGTCACACACCCATTCAACCACACCGGTGTGGATTATGGGGGTCCATTCACAATTAAAGACCGCAAAGGTCGCGGGTGTAAAACGTCCAAATGCTACCTCAGTTTGTTTGTTTGCTTCTCAACCAAAGCCGTACATTTAGAACTTGTAACCGACCTAACCAAGGATGCTTTCATCTTAGCCTTAAGGCGTTTTGTTTCTAGGCGTGGCAAGCCAGCAAACATATATTCAGACAACGGTACTAATTTTGTAGGTGCAAAGTCAGAACTTGAATTGTTAGGCACATTTCTAAAAAATAATGAGGATAATTTAGTACAATCATATGCTGGGGAGGGAATAAACTGGCATTTTATCCCAGCTCATGCACCCCATTTTGGCGGACTGTGGGAAGCTGGAATCAAATCCACTAAGCACCATTTAAAACGGGTAGTTGGAAATGCTCTATTAACGTACGAAGAGTTAGCTACGATACTTGTGTAGATAGAGGCAGTACTTAATTCCCGGCCACTATCCCCTCTAAGTTCCGATCCTAATGATCCCACTCCCCTCACTCCCGCTCACTTCCTGGTAGGAAAATCTTTGTTATCGCTTCCTGATCCCGATGTGACGGAGTTTCCCGAAAACAGGCTTTCCATTTATCAAAAACTACAGCAAATTGTTCAGCATTTTTGGAGTAGGTGGTCCAAGGAATATATTACGGAACTGCAACAACGAGGAAAATGGAAACACAGGGTTGCCAACATTGAAGAAGGTTCCTTGGTGGTCATTAAAGATGACAATTTGCCACCGATGAAGTGGCTAATGGGACGTGTTGTGCAAGTGCATCCAGGTGATGATGGTGTAGTGCGGGTAGTGACACTAAAAACGTCAACCGGGCAACTAAAACGAGCAGTTGCAAAGGTGTGCGTGTTCCCAATAATGGACGAAAAAGACAGTAATTTAGGATAGTTATTTTCTGTGTATAGGGCTAATAATTTTTTTTTGCTATTTTCACTTGACATGTAATTAACATGTAGATAGTATAACCCTCTATAATCAATGATAGTATGTAGTAAAGTTATGTTTGAAAGTAGAATATTTCAAGGCGGGGGGCATGTTATGTATTCACTTGTATTAATCATTACTCATTTGAATTTACCGCCTTCACTTACGAGCTCTTCCGGAGCGAAGGGTGCGCAAGCCAGCCCTAAATAAGGAAGCTTAACTCACTTACTTCGCAGCAGTTGAAGGGTAAACTGCTCCCCGCCATCGCCATTATTCTTATTACTTCTAAATATTGTGTGTTCAATAAATTAACATTGCTAACATCAGTTTCGAGCTTTATTTAATTAAAACAAGCTAAGTGAAATCCAGCTTAATAATCAACAGGAGGTGTGTGTATATTTGTTCGTAATTTTGTTAAATTTGTAACTGTAAATTTAGACTCTTTTTGCGCTGACAAAATATTTGAATGTTGTGGAATAGAATGTAAATTTGACTGCTTAGCGGATAAGGTTTTGATAGTTTGTATGTATAGAAATCCAAGTTCCAACTGTGATATATTTTTAAATCAATAATCAATTAGATTTCTTTCTATATAACATAACAAAGAAATACAAAAAGGTTATAATATGTGGAGATATTAATATAAATGTGTTAAAAATGAAAGACAAAAATACTAATTCTCTGCGAAACATACTAAACTCTTATCAATTAAAAATGATGATATCAGAACCTACTAGAGTAACAGCTAAATCCGCTACTTGTATTGGCAATATATTTCATAACATCGAAAACCAGTCGATGATTAAAGTTTTTGAAGCTGTAAAATCGGATCATAAAGCTCAGCTGCTCACTCTAATAGGTACAGATAAAGAAATAGACAAAGAGAAAAATAACGCCCACAAAAACAAAAATAGAAATAAAACGTCTTTAACGATTAGATCAGTAAAACATGAAAATTTAGTAAACCTCGCAAGCCTGTTAAACGAATCAGATTGGACATCTATACATACGGCTACTACCGTTAACAATGCTCTTGGCAATTTTTTAACCATTTTCTTAAAGTGTTATACTACAGCTTGTCCAATTTTAAATGTGAGGTCTAAGGAATCGAAAGGTTGGATTACAAAGGGAATCAAAATCTCTTCACAACGTAAACGCTTACTATGGGCTGAAATTAAAGCAGGAAATGAAACTCTTAGACCTTTCTACAATTCTTATAAGCGTATACTTCAAACAACCATATTACTCGCAAAAAGAAAACGATAATATTATCCTTAATTCGAAAAGAAATCCAATGCCAAAAAATATATGGAAAGTAATAAAGAAAGAAACTGGCAGAGAAAAGGAAAAATTCAAATTCAATAATTATGAACTGTTAGATTCAAATCAAAAACTAATATCATCCCTAAAGAAAGTAGCGCATATGTTTAACCAATCATTTATCAATTGCACAGAGATTGAGACAATAAACAACAAGCAAACGACAAATAAACAACCACAATCAAAGGACACTCAAAGTATCTCATCTTCTCTATTTTTATGGCCTGTAACCGAAAATGGAGTCTTAGAATGCATAAGTAAATTACAAAATAAAAACACGGAAGATATTTTTGGTATGTCGAATTTTATCCTGAAAAAATGTTCTCACGAAGTTTGTCAACACATCTGCAAATTAATTAATATGTCAATAGAAGAAGGAATCTTTCCAGATGACTTAAAACTAGGAAAGATAGTGCCTATACATAAAAAGGGAAGTACTACGGACCCAAATAACTATCGACTGATTGCAATATTACCTTCGGTATCTAAAATATTCGAATACGTTTTACACTCAAGACTAATCTCCTTCCTAGAAACAAACAACGTACTCAGTCCCAAACAACATGGTTTTCAAAGAAACAAGTCGACTTCTACAGCGCTTTTCGATTTTTATCAACATCTTGCCAGAGCAAAGGATAACAAACTCTATTCTTTGGCTATTTTCTGCGATATGAGCAAAGCCTTTGATTGTATAGATCACAAAATTTTACTGGATAAACTAGAATCCTATGGAATCAGAGGTAAAGCTTTAAATAAATAATAAATATTAAATAAAATATCGATTTCAACAAAGTGACGCTTGAGAATGTCAATAAATTAAAGCTTTAAAACTATTTGAATCTTATCTATATAAAAGAAAACAATTAGTGGAAATTAAAACAACGAACGGCAGAGGTGTATGCTCAGAATTTATTAAAATAAAGCATGGTATCCCTCAAGGCTCAATTTTAGGACCACTTTTATTTTTGATATACATAAACGATCTCCCAAACAAAATAAGCTCAGTAAATTGCATTATGTATGCAGATGATATAACAATTATAATCTCACACTCAAATCTGAAGAATATTTTTGAGGAGGGCAACATTACTCTACGTCTACGACGAATAGGCGACTGGTTAGAGGAAAATAACCTGACCCTTAACATAAGTAAAACGACGCACATATTATTCCAATACGGGAAAAAAGAGGTTGATGTAGGGAGTGATAAGAAATTCTATTATAAAATGGAGGAAATCGTACGTAAAGAATCTGCCCTATTGTTGGGAATAATAATTGATAACAAATTGTCATGGAGTCAACAAATTGATGTACTATGTAACAAATTGGCATCTGCCTGCTATTCCCTTAAATCGCTAAATGCAGTAGTAAATAAACACACGTTAAAATTAGTCTATTCCGGCTATTTCCTGTCTACATTGTCATACTGTATCACAATTTGGGGAAACTCAAGAGATGTCGATAGAATTTTCAAGCTTCAGAAAAAAGAAATTCGAATAGTATTTAAACTCGAATACAGGGAATCGTGTAAAACTACGTTTATTGAAAATAATTTATTAACCGTGCCATGTATATACATGTATAATCTCATACTGGACACCAAACGGAGGCAAAATCAGTACTACAACAATGCCAGGGATGGAAGACACCCTAATCTATTATATCCACAGCACAAAACGGCACAATTTCAAAGAAGCCCAGTATTTCGCGGAGCTAAATTTTTCAATAACCTACCTCACAATATAAAAACAATAGATCAAACGAGATTCTTTAAATTAGAATTAAACGATTCAACGATGTTTTTACTCCGTGGGAGAACTTATAAATTCATAAAATTACAGTAATAATAATTTTAAATGTGTTTTTTGTAATATGTTACACTGTCTATGTTATACTGTTTTCAACACCATGTATGGTCTTTGAATAAACTATTACAGGGTGCTCAGTGGGTTACTTTTTAAGTAACTAGTTACTTTTCTTTGATTGCGTTACTTTTGGTTACTTTTAGTTACTTTTTCAAAAGTTCAGTTACTTTTTTAAACTTATAAAATACTTTTAAGTAATAAAAATCAAAAACCGCGCTTTTTAACTAATATTCTAATATTTCTAATAGTATACGGTAGAGGGCTGATGGCGCTCCCTTCTCTTGCCGCATTCACATTCTTGTCAGAGTAACTTCCGCCTGCGCGCTAAATAAGTCATTTTCTGGCGACCTTGTTGTGAAACTGAACACGTGGTGACAGCGTAGCAGTCTTGCTTGTGGTGTTTGTTTATACAAAATTTGTTTTCAAATATAAAAATGCTAGTGAAAAAATAATTTTATATATTCATTGGTGCTATATTTCTGGTGAGTTACAATAACATGTGATATGTTTAATAAAAAATTAATTACTTTTGTATGCATTAACACAACAGGTACTTGAACAAAATGGGTAAATGTTCTTTCAACAAACTATGGTTAAACAAGAAAGATGCTTCTGGAAGAACATTTGGTTCTTGGATAAAAGAATGTTTGGAAGATAAGTTTTAATTTTTTGTGCTATATGTATGAGGAAATTTTCGTGCACGAAAGGAATACAAAGTTTAAATCAACATGCTACTTCAACTTTCCATGCAAAAAATATAAAAAGTAAACTTAATCCTCTGCAATTGAAATTACAATCAGAAGAAGAAAGACACGAAACTGGCAATGTAAATATCAATACTAGAAGTAACATGGAATTATTTTGTGAACGTGGTGCAACTACTCGAGCTGAGATAATTTGGTGTTTGAAGATGGTATCTGCCAGGGTATATCCTCAACTTTTAATGCGATGTTTCCGGGCCAGATTTTGGAAGGATTTACTTTGTCACCAAGTAAATTTAGTTATATTTTAAGTGAAGCACTTGGTCCATTTTTCCGACAGGAGAATCTGGATGATATTGGTGATTCTTTTTATTCTATCCTTTATGATGAAACAACTAATCATGAAAACAAAAAGGAATTGCAAGTATGTATTCGCTTTTGGTCCAAAGCAAAAGAAATTGTACTTTGTAAACATTTGGAAACGTTTTTTATTGAGAATGGCACTGCTGATACCCTTTCAACTTTTATTTATAGAGCTATCAATAATGCTAGCTTACCATTAAAACGACTACTTATGTTAGGAAGTGATGGTCCTTTTGTCAATAAAAAGGTTAATAAACTAATTAACGAAGAAGTGAAAAGTTTAGGTCGAAAATCACTAATTGAGATTGGCAGCTGCTCAATTCATACAATTCATAATTCGTTCCTGAAGGGTTTGGAAGAGTTCAGTGAAATACCAGATGTTGTTCTGGCATACTACTATTTTTTTATCGGCTGGCCGACACGAATTGATGATTTTGAAAAGGTTCAGGAATTGTTAAAGGTCCCAAAAACAAGGTTTCTGAAGCATGTGCCAACTAGGTGGCTAACTATTGGCCCTGCAATCGAAAGGATTCTTGAAAATTATGATGCAAGTCATGAATATTTTCTGAAATTTGTGCCGAAGACAAAACAAAGTCTTATGCAAAATAAACATCATAAAGAAATAGTGAAGTCTTTAAAGTGTAGCCTGTTTAAAAGTAAATTACATTTTATAAAATCTGCGTCATCAAAATTTACAAAATTCACCGCCACCTTTCAAAGGGAAGAGCCGTTAATTCATATGTTATATGACAACTTGAAAGATTTAGCTATAACTCTGTTAAGTAAAATATGTAAAACGGAAATTTTAAAAAATTTTGATAACATAAACATAAGTACGATATTTAAAATGGAAAATGTATTACCCATTTCAAATGTAGTTTGTGGGCAAACTGCTTATATGAATTGACCAGTTGAAAAGGAGAGAGAAAAGTTAGACTTAGAAATTTTATAAAAATGCAGCGACACATATATTATTAAAATCACCTTTAATTTTAAAGGAATTAAAATATTTTACATGTTTAAATCCGGAAAAGATCAAAAACATCCCGGAAAGGTACGTCCTAAAAATCGCTGCGTTGTTACCGTCCGAAATTGATATAGATTCGTTGGAAAACGAATGGAAAATTTTTAAATTAAATAACTTCGAGAACATACAATTTCAAAAAAATGATAGAGTCGATACATTTTGGGCTCAATTAGATCTGAGAAAATATCCCAATTTAATAAATGTAGCCAAACAATCTCTGTGTTTGTCACATGGAAATTCCGATGTTGAGCGTGGTTTTTCATTGTCAGGGCGGGTGTTAAGCGAAGAAAGAACTAGAATGTCTAGTCAATGTCTAAATGCACGACTAAATGTTTGTTCGGCACTAAAATTTTATGAAAACAAACCAGAATTAGTTCCAATAACCCACAAATTAATAACGATGACATTGCTAGCTCATCGGTCTTATAAGTTACATATGGAAGACGAAGATAAAAAGAAGAAACAAAAACTCGAGGAAGATAAGGTAAGGCAAGCCAAAGAAGAAGAAGAAATAATAATTGCCCAAGATCGGAAAAGAGCTACCGAAGATATAAAAGAACTCGAAAGGAAACTACAGGCTGCTGCCCAGGACAAAAAAGATACTATGAAAGTGAATACAGAATTGATAGGTGACGTTAACAAAAAATTGAAACTGGCTTTAAAGAAAAAAACCTAGCGCAGGTAGAAATCGCGCAAACTATGCTTGAAACTTTAGAGAAGAAGAGAAAAGAAGAGGAAAGAAGAGGGAAAAGAACCGACGATTTAAGTAGGGAAATTTTAAAGCGAAAGAACACAATAATAGATGCATGTGTTGTTAAAAAAAAATAAAAAATTAGTACCTTCCTCATGTACAGTACATAATTTTTTGTATCAGTCTACCGTTAGTTTTGTGTTGTAGTTAGTAGTTTAGGTTTTATTCTTCTAATAAAAATGTATATATAGATGTATCAAATTTTGTTTATTTTGGAATACTCACCTTATAATCTCTCTTCGCTTGGAATATTGGTTACTATTTGGTTACTTTTTGAATTATCCTAAGTTACTTTAGTTACTTCTTTTTTATTAAATAACGCTGAGCACCCTGCTATTATTATTATTATTATTATTATTATTATTATTATTATTATTATTATTGTCTGGCACATTGATTGGGTCACCTACGGGTGAAGTAAAAACATAAATAATGCACAACTTGTGTTATGGTAGGTTCGTTTCTCCCAAAAGAGTAAGATGTACTGCAAGATGTACCTAGTTTTAAAGTGAGCCAGGAATGCAACTTGCATTGTCCTATATCCTACTAGGATTGCCTTTACTTTATTTATTTATTGCCTTACTAAGGCGACTTTCTGAATCTTACTAAGATGCGAAAGTATTATCTACTATTAGTGAAATTTTGCATACCTTTAGGGATCTCTGGACTTCGAGATTGTCGTTGCAATCGCTCCGCTGTGGGAATTGATTCAACGGAGCGTGACCTTGATCGCCTCCGTGAAAGAGATCTTGAACGTGCCGAAGAACGGCTCTGCGAACGTTCTGATGAAGGTGATGCCAATGGATATCGATGCCTTGATCGCAAGGGGCCTGCGCTTGGCCGAGATCGAGATCCTGCGCGTGGGCCATCACGTTCACGCCGCAAGGTGGTCGACCTGTGGCGTCGGCGTTTTTTCATCTTCTTCTTAATTTCACGTATATGTTGATACAGGTCATCGCTGCTATCTGCTGAATCGTAGTATCTTCTTCTACTTCTACCCATCTTAACTTGAGTCACAATAATTAAACAAAGAGTGAACAACTGTCTTCCAATCTGAACTCGTCGCAATCACCACCTGCGCACACGATATGGTGGGAAGAAATTACGAAAATCGACAAATCCTTATCAGGACGGACAGTCAGGCTGCCCTAAAAGCCCTACTGTCAATGGAAGTCTACTCTAAGACTGTAGACAGTTGCCTACAAGCCCTGAGTGAACTAGTAGCTACCCATAACAGAATCACTCTGGAGTGGGTACCGGGGCACCAGGGCATAGAAGGGAACGAGAAAGCAGACTCGCTAGCTAGGAGAGGAGCTGAATTAACAATGATCGGTCCTGAGCCCACTTATGGCATTGCTTATAGCAGCGCAAAGGGCTTTATCAAAGACCGACTCAGGGAGGCACACTGCTACTACTGGAGGGCAGTGCCTGGATTGAGACAGTCAAAATTGTTTATTCGAGATCCATCCAGGGACTACACAAAGGAAATCCTGAAGCTCGACAGGAGGAATATAAAACTACTAACCAGTCTTCTTACAGGACACTGCAAGATGAGAAAACACCTCAGTACATTGGGGATACTAAATGACCCAACGTGCAGAGCGTGTGATATGGAAAATGAAACTCCATTACATATATTCTGCCAATGCGAAGCATTGGCTGCGAAAAGACTGAAGAGGTTTGGAGTTCCCTTCCCGGAAACACACGAACTCAAGGCCGTCTCCCCCAAGGACATCTTGGACTTTACCAAAGATACAAGACTACTTGAAGGAGAATTCAACATGGGGCACAATAGGCCAATTCTGGCCGCGGTGCTGTGGGCACAATGACCACACCCAAGGAAAAAAAAAACAAAGAATAAATTCTCACTTCGTTGGGCGCTCGTAAAAAAAACCAGGTGTTGTTACGAAGCACAACGAAAAACGAATGAAGATTCGGAGCACTAGGGTTCGGATTTAGGATATAGTATAGCCGGAATATTTTCCTTCCGGCTTGGTGTTACCTTGCGGACAAAAATTACTACACTGTGATCTGAAGGATAGGACGGCACCTATAATTACGAATAAACTGAAGTAAATAAGTTATCAGAACTACCTTACTACAGGACGACAGTCTACGAGTAGTTTTAAATGGTGATTATTTGCTTGTTTTTATTTTATTTCAAGTAAAAATTATCAATTTCGGTATATTGGTAAATTGTATATTTGCTGAACGAGTATTTTTGATGGGAAATTCAATTTTTTACAGATGCACACAAATTTTTTGTAACTGCCAATTCTAAATAGGGCTAAATGCATAATTTTCTGTAATTTATTATTAATTATTTATTTATTAATTTGTTATCCCAACCGCATCTTAAAAGTAAAACGCATTTAGGGTATTGACATTTTCAAGCGTAACTTTGTTAAAATCCATAATTATAGAAATATAAATATCAAATAAAATATCGATTTTAACTGGAATAACAATATTTATTTTGCTTTCTACGTATTTCGGCATCAATGTGCCATTGTCAAAAGCATTTATAAGATATTAAATAACAAATGCAAAATGATTTATACAGTAACTGCTTGATTCTATTATTTTAACACTGCGTGAAGCAACTGGCCCCAGTCAACCCGTCGGAGGTCAGTCGCTTATCAGTGTTTTTAAGAAGATACTTATTCCAAAATCTTCAGTAAAGGAGAATCTAAGAGTTCAATTTGCTCATTCATTAAAGGTATGTTGTTTTTTGTGTGTTTATAAATTTCAAAAGCTTCTAAAATGTTTAATTTATTTTTGTTATCAGAAAAGTATAAAAATTTAATTGTATTATTAGATGTTCATGTGTGATTTTGTTCTAACAAATTAATGTTTAGCATAATTTGATTTATGTGCATGTTTATATTTGTAACAATTTATAGGAAACCTACACAAACTGATATTACCATACCACATAACTCTTGTCATCATAATACACATAAATTAGCAGCATATCAATCTTTAGTACACAGAGCTCTAACAATTCCTTTAGATAAAAATAGTTTTAATAGAGAAATTTCAATTATTAAACAAATTGCATATAGCAATGGATATAACACAACACTTATTGACACTTTAATTAAAAAGAAAAATTATAAATTAGCTATTCAAAAAGTTTATTCCATTAATAACTCTCATAAAACACTAAAATACGTTTCAATTCCATATTTTGGTAAAATTTCAGAAAAGATTGCTAAAATTATAAATAACACAAATAAATATAAAGTCACTTTTAAAACAAATAAAAATATTCTATACTCTCTTTTCAATGCTAAAGACAAAATTAATGATTTGTTAAAATCAGGTATTTATAAATTAAATTGTTCAAATTGTGATTCAGTATACAGGGTGATTCAAAAATGGCGCATAAGCTCTTCAGTACGTTGTAGGGGACGGTTATTTGAACTGTAGAAAAATCATAAAAAAATTTTAGCTGCTACATTTTTGTAGTTAACAACGAAGAAGTAAATTGTAGATTTGGCAACACGGGTGCAGCTATGTAGTATATGAGTGGCTTTTATTTCCTTTCATTTACATAGTGAGCTTATTAAAAGTTTCAAACATCGTTGCCACATATTTTTTTTTAACAACTTGGTACAAAAATATCAATTTTGAAAGCTAATATTTCAGGATAATGAGGTGTCATGAGCATTTTATTTATTACCCACTATGAAAAAATACTTAAATTATTTATATGAAATGATGAGAAGTTTCAAAATCCACATGAATTCAAAGTTGAGTTCTCAACTTAACTTCTTCATTTCTCAGCAAATTAGCGGCTAAGAAATTTTTTACTATTTTTCCTACACTACAATTATTATTCCCTACAACGTACTGAAGAGCTTATGCGCCATTTTTGAATCACCCTGTATATAGGTCAAACAATTAGAAATTTCAGTATTAGGCAAAAAGAACATATCCGTTGTTGCAAATATAAACATGCACATAAATCAAATTATGCTAAACATTTGTTAGAACAAAATCACACATTAACATCTAATAATACAATTAAATTTTTATACTTTTCTGATAACAAAAATAAATTAAACACTTTAGAAGCTTTTGAAATTTATAAACACACAAAGAACAACATACTTTAATGAATGAGCAAATTGAACTCTTAGATTCTCCTTTACTGAAGATTTTGGAATAAATATCTTTTTAAAAACACTGATAAGCGACTGACCTCCGACGGGTTGACTGGGGCCAGTTGCTTCACGCAGTGTTAAAATAATAGAATCAAGCAGTTACTGTATAAATCATTTTGCATTTGTTGTTTGATATCTCATAAATGCTTTTGACAATGGCACATTGATGCCGAAATACGTATAAAGCAAAATAAATATTGTTATTCCAGTTAAAATCGATATTTTATTTGATATTTATATTTCTATCATTTAGGGTAGACTGTGATTGATTTTAAATTGATAATACAAACTTTAAAAAGCTGACTTTAAGAATAACAACTGGCAAGATTTGCTGTTAAAAATTTTCCATTAAAGATAGTTTTTTGCATCTTGAGGTAACTTAATACTAAGATCACAACCTACCCAAAATGAGTTTAATTTAAGGAAAGGTAGCAGCCCTTGGGGTGGTAAAATCAACTTACTATACATAAGAGCAATGCTCGGAAGTAAATAAAAACCCCCGATCGCGATCATGCAAATAAACATATTATTTCGCAATACCTGCATTGTAAGTTGATCATTATTAACAAATTTTTATTACTGTAAGTCTAACTTACAATTCATTTACTAGTTACCATGGTTGCAGGGCTGTAATATTTACTTACAGTCCTACTCGAACTGTAAGTAAATATTACAGCCCTGCAACCATGGTAACTAGTATGTATTTATGTATTAAGCTTACTTTTGTTCAGTTTTAGGCTACCTAATTTTATTAAAAATATATAAATGCCATTATGACAGGTCGTGGTCAAAATTCAATTTTAACTCGTTTTTTATTACTTTTCTTTGATTTTCAGGTATTGCGAAAAATAATTTACTAACCGCGAACTATAAGTGACTTTTAAGGTCTCGAATGCTTAGGAAACCTCGGCCCTACGGGCCTCGATTTCCCAAACTACATCCTCGACCGTAAAAGTGTCACTTACAGTTCATGGTACGCAATATACTATTTAAAGTGGTAACACCCCAAAATTATGAACGACAGTAATTCCCCGATGTGTAATATAAATAGTATAAACCATAGAAAACACAAGAAAGGGATTTTACTTAAGAACTGCAAAATGAGGGATTTGACAAGTACTATTGGAAATAAAGGCTGCAAGATGAAATATGTGTTAAACTGCTTAGCTTTGAACGTGTTTAGAGTGTATTAATATTTCTAGAAGTGAAATTTAAAAGAGTGTCTGTAAAATTCGGCAACTTAACGTCGAGGTAAGTAATATAAGTTAATATATATCCACCCATATTTATTGCTTTATAAAGCCTATAAATAGGTACCTATTACATTAAAAAATAATAGTTTTTGGCTTTTAGCTCGCAAGTATTCTCGGGAGTTACTGATTGATTTTTTATTGTTTAGATATCATTATGAATACATCGCGTAGTCAACTGTGGCAGTACTTAATGAAAAAAAATGCAGTGCTTGAAGTGCAGTAAACAGATAACACACTCTCGAAACACCAGCAATTTACGTAGCCACTTAAAAACATACTATCCACAGTTACTACATCAATTACAAACTAGCTCTGATGAATTTGTAGAAGATGTAACAGACGTCGAAGAATGCAATGTACCCTCCACATCACTAAGGTAAGAGAAAAATTACAATTTAATGAAATTCACAATAACCCTATCTTATACACATTCTAGCAAAGTCTTTTACAAATAAATAATTTAATTATTTATTACACAATTTTATTTGACTTTTGAGTTATTTTTTTTTCTGAATCTTTCAGATTTACTGTGGAACCAGAAAATTACGAAGATACGTCTTCTGTTTCGCCATCTACATTGATGTCAACACTATCCCCTTTACAGTCGCCTACTTCTGAGCCAAAGAGACAAAAATTGCATCAGTCTTCGCTAGATGGCTATAAACCTATAACTAGTAAGTAAGACGCAAGATAGATATACTCAAGCATTAGCATACTTTATCTCTGTAGATATGATGCCATATAGTTTAGTAGAAAAGAAGGGCTTTCGGTTATTCGTTAATGCGTATCGGCAACCTTCAAATTACCAAGCCGTAAAACGTTATCGACAGACAGAATTCCAAAATTATATGATCAAACTATTGATTATACAAAAAAACTTCTTAGAAAAATTCATTTTTTTTTCATTAACCACAGATTCTTGAACATCCGCAGCCAAAGAACCATATTTGTGTGTGTTTCGTATTTGATTTTCTAATCAATACAAACGAGGTAATACTTTTAATTATTCATTTATTAAACTTATTGTAACAACATAACTACACAACATTCTTAAGGCAGGTAGGTTCTACTTGATTCTAACTTACTTGGCAACATGTTGGCAACTACACTGATGCTAAAAGTGTTGTCAACTATGTAATGTACACAACACGCCCCTTTTTGAGTTTAAACCTATTAAGGAGCACGCGCACTTGTTCGGTTCGGTTCAGTTCGGTTCGGAACCGTCCGATCAGCAAAAATCAAAATACAGGTAAATGAATGGCAGCCCGCGCATTACGTCGGTTCGGTTTCGTCCCGTTCGGTTCAGTCCAAGTATACTACAGATGTCAAAAAATTCCGAAAGTCCGATCAGTCTATAGGTAAGAACGGGACGAAAAGGATGGTGCCGTACCGAATCAACGTAATGCCATTAATTTCCATGTTCCGCGGCATTTGTAAGCTTGGTGGAGCTTTATTTGATTTTTGCGGACGGTTCCGAACCGAACAAGTGCGCAGAGACCTTTACAAATTTAACCTATTAACCGGACGCCTTATTCTAGTTGTTCTCCTAAGATTTACAATGTTATTGTCATTATTAATATTATTGGTGTTTTCAACCTCACCTTCGCTGCTTAACTTATCATCATATTGCATATCAAAGCGAATAGAATCATTATTGGGATTCTTTTTAATATGAATTGTAATTCTTCTATAATATTTACCGTTGCTTGTTTTAATCAAGTATGATCTAGGTGTTTGAAGCTTCTTTATAATTATAGCTGGCTCCCAAAATAAGGTTTTAACATTTTGTAGAAGTATTCTTTCACCAATTTCAAAATTCTGATCGCTTTTCGATGCATTCATATCATACCAACTTTTTTGCTTAACACAGTTATTCGCAATCCTACTGTTTACATTACTACTTACTAACTTAGGTACTAGGTATTTATTATTTAAGGGCATTTTTGACGCTCTACTACGCAATAATTGCGCCGGAGAGAAATCAAGACCAGCAACAGTTGAATTTCTATAATTCAATAAGTAAAGTTCCAAGTCTTGTTTGCTTTCCGCTGCTTTTTGTAACATTTTCTTTGCTATTCCTACACCTTTCTCTGCTTATCCATTACTTTTGGGGTAATGCGGACTTGAAGTGCATATTTCAAAATTCCAATTTTTTGCAAATTGCGTCATTTCATAGCTGTTAAAAGGCATATTATCAGCTATTACCACATTAGGTATACCGTTTCTGCAAAATACTTCTTTAAATTTATAGTCCAGGAGCTAGCGGTATATTTTAAGACTAATTTCTATCAAGCTGAAATTTTTTTTATGAGCTGGTATGGTTATGTCTGCCAAATGTAGGTGGTCGGCAAAATAGGACCGCGGGACATAGAGCGCTAAGAAAAAAAATTGGCCAACTAACCAATCCAGGACGTCAGAGAGTGCTTCTGTCCCGCTCAAATTGTCGGACAAGGTGATTTTTGTGTTTGTTAAATTAGTATATAGTTATTAAAAAAAATCAGGTTGATGGTAATAAGTCAAATGTCTTAAAAACAATACGAACCCCAAACGGCAGACACTGATTCAGTTCCGACTCTTATGTCGGACAGTTAATTTTTTGTTGTCGGAATGTCTTAAATAACGAGCAAAATAGGAATTAGCTTGATTGAAGTTTGTAAATTTCATCAAAAAATAATTAAAAACAAAAAAATTCTGGGCGCTTTATGTCCCGCGGTCCTATTTTGCCGACCACATACATTTGGCAGACATAACCATACCAGCTCATAAAAAAAAATTCAGCTTGATAGAAATTAGTCTTAAAATATACCGCTAGCTCCTGGACTGTTACTTATAACTGCACTTGAAGTTTTATTGGATAATTTCTGTACTTCCAACCATTTAGAATAGTAATCGTAAATTATTAAATAAGGTACTCCAGCATAATCTGCTATGTCACAGTGGCGTAGACACGGGGGGGATATATCCCCCCCAAGGGTCAAAAACTGGAAAAAAATAGCTCCAACCGGCTTCAATTATGAAAATTCAAAAGCAGACAAAATTAGATATCTTAGAATGGTTTAGGATCAAGCAATTTATATTATTTACTATTGCTTGTCGAAATCAAGATTTTTTAAATTTGACCATATTATTCCCTTTTTAAATATAAAAACCACATGGACCTGTACTTCTACAAAAATAAATACTGGCATAAGTATGTCATAAACCACTAAAATACTTGACCAAACTTTAAAAGCGCGTGTTCTCCACACCAAGAAAAGAATGAAATTCATAATGAACATGGGTTAGGAAACGCTTTGCTAGGGTGCTATAGCCCCCCGAAGGGGGCGCATGAAATTTAGGCTTCGTACTTTATGAATTAAATTCGCAGCATAGATTCAGGACGTCAAGGCAAAATTCATATGAACTTTTTTTATTGCCTCGATGTCCTGAATCTATGCTGCGAATTTAATCCATAAAGTACGAAGTTTCCGAATTTTGATGGCAACTAAATTTGTCGTAAAAATTGAGTTATCTAGAAAACGATTCGGTTTATCGACTTTTAATAAGATTACACTTTTTATGTGATTTTGAACGTACAATCGTACCATGTACTCAAATTTCTAAAAGCAATTGAAAATCACAAAAATAATGAAGAATAAGTACCCAGCGCCTCCAGTTTGGGACGCTCCTGGTTTAAATAATTTTATTTGAATACTGTCGGATTATAATATAATATTGTAGCGACGTTATATTTCTGAGAATTCCAGCTTGTCTTGGGCCGGATGTAGAATAAAGACGTTCACCGACAAGTTGAGACTTGCATCTCGCCCAAGGCATGCAACGGTGGTTGGAATGCTGGGACAAAAGAAAAACAACCCTGAACGGACCTCAAGGGTAGGTCAAGGGAGAAGCGGCAGTCGATCCCACGGTCCGGCCCGGTTAAGATCTTTCTTCGCGTAGCTATTAATTTTAATCACTTTACTGTATTTACTATTTACTGAATTTCAAATTACTTCATCGCATGTTACGTGTTCAATAAATTAGTTATTTATTTTAGCGTGTGTTTTTATTCATACAGATAAATAATAAACTAAAGTGGTGACCCCGACGTGATCAAACGAGCGTCCCTTGATTAAACGAGCGATCCTTCGAGTAAATATTATTAAGTGTAAATATTGTAAATATTGTGTATAAGTGTAAATTAATATTAGTTTTAATATTAAAAGTGTTTTAAAAGTTTTAATTTTAAAAGTGCTAAAATGTCAAACGAAAACGAAAATACTACTGCAAACACCTCCGCAGCGCACATCGACCGGACTAGCATCAGAATTCCACCGTTTTGGCCAGAAAAACCTTCGCTTTGGTTCGCGCAGTTAGAAGGGCAGTTCATGCTTAATGGGATTACGCAAGATACCACTAAATACTACTACGTAAGCGCCAATTTAGACAGTAGATACGCATCAGAAGTAGAAGATATTTTATTAGCTCCGCCTGCGACCGGAAAATACGAGAAACTTAAAGAAGAACTAATTAAACGACTCTCGTCATCTCGAGAACAAAAACTACAGCGACTTCTCGAGCACGAAGAAATCGGGGATAGAACGCCTTCCCAGTTCCTGCGCCGTTTAAGAACTCTTGCAGGTACGGAAATACCCAACGACTTCTTGCGAACTTTATGGTTAGGCCGGCTACCTAATAGCATGCAAGCAATTCTCGCGACCCAACCAGCTACTACCGATTTAAATACCGTAGCTAACCTCGCGGACAAGATCGCGGAAATTGCACCAGGAAGCTCGGTTGCCAGCACCTCTGCGCATTCAGAATTTGCACAATTAACTAAGCAGGTTAGTGAATTAGCATTGCAAGTGCAAGAACTAGCTCGTGGGCGAACGCATTTCCGAAGTCATTCCAATCAGCGCTTCAGATCAGCTTCAAGATCAGCTTCAAGATCAGCTTCAAGATCAAAATTATGTTGGTACCATCGACGTTTTAAAAACAACGCGACAAAATGCAGATCACCTTGCGAGTTCATACCCTCAAAAAACGAGAACGGGAGTCAGTAATGGCGGCCAACGACTCCATACTCAAGACCTGCCGCTTGTTTATTACAGACAGGACTTCAAAGGTACAATTTCTAGTGGATACCGGGGCTGATTTGTGCGTGTACCCGCGATCATTAATTAAAGGTCCGCGAACGCGTACAAATTATGAACTATTCGCAGTCAATAATTCCATAATAAACACTTACGGTTTCATAGTTTTAGAATTAGACTTTAAGCTACGCAGATCGTTTTCGTGGAGATTTATAATAGCGGATGTGAGTAAACCTATTATCGGTGCCGATTTTTTAAGCCATTTCGGATTGCTCGTGGATATTCGTAACCGCAGGTTAATGGACAATGTTACAACCTTTTCTGTACAGGGCCAAGTGCGCGAGTGCGAAGGTATTGGTATTAGAACCGTTTCCGGGGAATCAAAATATCACAAGTTACTGAGCGAATTTCCTGATATAACGCGACCATCAGCCTCACTCAAAACAGTACAGCATACTACTACTCATGCAATTGCTACAACCGCAGGTCCTCCTGTTTCGTGTAGACCCACAAGGTTACCACCAGGATGGAGACCGTGCGGTGATTATCGCGCCCTAAACGCGAGAACCGTTCCGGATTGTTATCCAGTACCACATATTGAGGATTTTTCTCACCTTATTTTCGGTTGCAAAATATTCTCAACGATAGATCTGGTAAGGGCTTTCAATCAGATACCGGTTCATCCTGATGATATCCATAAAACAGCAATTACAACACCTTTTGGACTGTACGAATTTCCATTTATGTCGTTTGGCTTACGAAATGCAGCTCAAACATTCCAAAGGTTTATAGATGAGGTAATTCGTGGCTTGGAATTTTGCTTTGCTTACATCGACGACATACTTGTCGTGTCTCAATCCGAGGAAGAGCATATGGACCATCTACAACAACTGTTCCAAAGGTTTAAACATTACGGCGTATTGATTAACCCAGCAAAATGTGTACTCGGCCTGTCAGAAGTAACCTTTTTGGGTTATACCATCGATGAAAAAGGTAGTAAGTCACCACCCGACCGGGTTGAGGCTATCACCAGCGCTACGAAGCCTACAACGGTTAAGCAACTCCGTAGATTTCTTGGGATGGTAAACTTTTACCGCCGCTTCATTCCAAATGCCGCAAGCATCCAAGCACCCTTAACAAAATTCTTGCAAAGTCCTAAATTGAAAGAAAAATCAGAGATATTATGGGATACAGAAGCAAACGAAGCTTTTGAAAATATCAAACACGCGCTTTCCAACGCAGCCCTCCTGGCTCATCCATCTCCGGCAGCACAAATCTCCGTGATGGCTGACGCTTCAGATTCAGCTGTAGGTGGAGTATTACAGCAGTTCATCGAAGGGTATTGGCAACCTTTGGCGTTCTTTACCAAGAAGCTAAATTCAGCACAACAAAAGTACAGTGCCTACGACCGTGAACTTTTAGCCGCATATTCCGCTATCAAACGCTTCAGATATTTCGTGGAAGGTCGTCCGTTTATTCTGTTTACAGATCATAAACCTCTAATATACGCCTTTCATCAGAAACCAGACCATTCTTCTCCACGACAGTTCCGACATTTGGACTTCATCGGTCAGTTACTACTGATATCCGCCATGTGGACGGCAGCAAGAACATCCCTGCAGACACCTTATCCCGTTTAGATATTGTTACAGGTATCACAGCAGCCACTCCATCTGGGCCCATCAACTACAAAGACTTGGAAGAAGCACAAGCGAATGATATGGAACTCCAATCATTTTTAGAACCAGCTTCAGTCCTCCAGCTCAAGAAAGTTCACTTCCCGAAAGATAACGTTAGTATTTATTGTGATACATCCACAAATACCCTACGTCCATTCGTCACGAAGTCGTTCCGGAAAGCAGTCTTCGCTACCATCCACAATTTGGCCCATCCAGGCATACGGGCAACTACAAACCTGGTTTGCAGTAAATTCGTATGGCCGTCCATGAATAAGGATGTGCAGACTTGGAGCCGACAATGTATACCGTGTCAAAGATCGAAGATTTCACGGCATGTGCACGCACCAACAGCAACTTTCACACCTCCATCTTCTAGATTCGAGCACGTACATATTGATATAGTAGGCCCATTACCTCCATCGATGGGTAATAATTATTGCCTGACCATGGTTGACCGGTACAGCAGGTGGCCGGAAGCGATTCCAATTCCGGATATAACCGCAGAAACTGTCGCCTTTGCTTTTTATTCTAATTGGATAGCAAGATTCGGCGTGCCATTGCGAGTGACAACTGATTGCGGAAGGCAGTTCATTTCACAACTGTTCCGTTCTCTCACAACATTAACCGGAAGTCAGCACCTACGAACTACAGCCTACCACCCAGCAGCCAATGGCATGGTGGAGCGATTCCACCGACAGCTCAAGGCCGCAATTAAGTGTCAAGGTCACTCCCGTTGGGGTGAATCACTTCCTACCGTTCTCCTGGGAATCCGTGTTTGCTTGAAGGAAGATATCAACGCTACCGTAGCAGAAATGCTATATGGGGAAAATATCCCAATTCCAGGCGAATTCTTCGCCTCCGCGACACAACAAGACCCTTCAGAGTTTGTGGAACGATTACGTGAGCATTTCACTACTTTGCGACCAACTCCTGTACAGCACCATGGTAAACAAAGAAATATTTTTGTTTTCAAAGAATTACCGACATGCTCCCATGTGTTCTTACGTCATGATGCAGTACGCAAACCTTTACAAGCGCCATACGAGGGACCATATCTTGTTATAAGCCGAAAAGAGAAAACCCTCGTCATCAACATCCGGGGAAAAGAAGTTACAGTGTCTATCGACCGGGTAAAACCAGCTTTCATAGCGACTGACGAATCAACCCTCGATTTGAACTCAGTTCCCAGCAGCATGAATACCCAACCAGTGCCTTCAACATCAACACAAGTTGATCCTGAAACTCAGACGACAAAATTGCTCCCCACGACCAGGTTTGGACGTAGAGTTCGTTTTCCAGATTTTTTCCAAGCTACTTAAGCGTTCTAACTTTATCACTGGCAAGGGGGTGATGTAGCGACGTTATATTTCTGAGAATTCCAGCTTGTCTTGGGCCAGATGTAGAATAAAGACGTTCACCGACAAGTTGAGACTTGCATCTCGCCCAAGGCATGCAACGGTGGTTGGAATGCTGGGACAAAAGAAAAACAACCCTGAACGGACCTCAAGGGTAGGTCAAGGGAGAAGCGGCAGTCGATCCCACGGTCCGGCCCGGTTAAGATCTTTCTTCGCGTAGCTATTAATTTTAATCACTTTACTGTATTTACTATTTACTGAATTTCAAATTACTTCATCGCATGTTACGTGTTCAATAAATTAGTTATTTATTTTAGCGTGTGTTTTTATTCATACAGATAAATAATAAACTAAAATATAATATATTTATATTAAAGGGTGTCGGAGATATTATTTAAAATTTTATAAAACTTCATGCGCCCCCTTTGGGGGGCTGTAGCACCCTAACAAAGCGTTTCCCAACCCATGTTCATATGAACTTTTTTTTCCTTTGGTGTGGAAAACGCACTCTTAAAGTTTCGTCAAGTGTTTTAGTTACACCCTGTATACTACAACTTCATAATTTTCATTAAAAGAACTGTATATTTTAATTTAAATAATATTTTGGAAATAATGAAATGTAATTACGATTATTGTTTTCCAACCGCAAATTTTCAATTTAATTTCTAAACAGTTTAATATTTTCAGATTTTTTTATTCAACATCAGCATTCGCAGATGCCCATATAACGTGTTAAAGATTGGCCACGCCCACTTGTGAAAACGAATCGCCTGCATTTTTTGCTCGCTTCCCTTGCATTAGTTATGTATACGCAATTACATAATATAGCTCCCCTCTGCGCTAATTCCTGACTGTGCCCCTGATATATCCCCCCCCCCAAGGGTAAACTCTGGCTACGCCACTGCTATGTCAACAGCTAGTTTGTAAAAGGGAATATTCACTCTGTCATGATTTATGAGCGGTTCATTTGTCTTGGAGTTACTATATTTGAAACAAATTGAACATTTTTCTATGAAGGATTGGACATCGGATTGTATCGCAGGCCAATATAAATTATTTCTTGCCATTGCCTTAGTTTTTACTATACCAAGATGAGTTTCATGTAAAATATTTAAAATGCTTTTTCTTAAAGTTTGTTATATTTCAATTTTTTCTTTAGGTATTGCCTCGTTTATTTCGATATTTACATTTAAGTTTCCTAAGAAGATATGATTTATGCGACCCTTTTCGTTTCCTCTGCGTTTGGTTGCCTATGTTTGTATAAGTGTTTCTGGCGGTAATTTTTGAAGTTTTTCTTAACTAATTTCGCGACCTCGTCCTTGTATGTTTTTTTGGCTTTTCCTGTTTGGGAAAAATTTGGGCATTATTTCGCTGGTGTTAGAGCATGGTGGTTTGGCTGATGTGAATTTCATTTTATAGCGTCGATCTGATAATTTAGTCATTCTGCCTCTAAAAGAATTAATTAATAGTAGTGTTACGTTTATTGAAAGATTAATTCTTAACTAAATAGTCTTTAGGATTGTGAAATTGCTCTACTCACCACATTTCTTTAAGCCGTTTTCCAACTCAAGGTACGTTCGTTATCTGCCATGTGGTCTCGCATATCGTAATTCGGTTATTGTTTTCTTTCAGGCTTTTATTTTAAGTACATTTAATCTCTTTCCATATAATCGAGAGTTAAATCGTGATATTTTGTTGGGTGCTATTACCTGACAGGATGGAAGACTTTCCTTTCTTTTGGGGCTCCGTTAGGGAGATTTTCAACTACGAACTTACAACGTGTTGGAGCAGCATTCATTTTCCAGGAGTTCGATCTGATTCAACTTATTTCTCCTCCCAGGATTGTGGAAATACCCCAGGGTTCTTCCAAGGCCGATACGTTTACCATCTGCGAGCCTTCATAATTACACCTGGTGGGTCCAACTTGGAGCATCGGACAAAAGGTCAGATTTATGCTGCACATGATCATTCCTCGATCTCCTCTCTTGCGTACCTTAAGAACTCGATCCTCTATTTAATTAATAATTATTTTTTTTGTGTGTACTGTTTGTTAGGAGGTTGATGACCTCTATTTAATTTAGGTTATGCAATAAAATATAGATTTTGAATATTGATTAAGTACATAAAAGGACCTTTAGCCATTTTAGAATTAGGAAGGTCATTAATTATCTACCTTGTATATATATTTTTTTTTGTACTTACATTTATTGAATTTTGTATTGGATAACTGCAGTGTAGCATCGAAACTTTTAGCTGCGTTCAACATTGTAAGGCGACGTATAAACGGTTGTACACTTCCCGTAAAAAGTTTTGTATTATTCGAGTCAAGTTCCAGTTTTATTTATTACATCAATTTTGCGGAAGAGTTAGGAAGTCAGCGCTATTTTGCACCCGTTTCATGCATACCCTAAAAGCGTTGTTTAATAGACGTCTGTGAAAGTACTTTCAAGCAGTTAGGCAGCGCTACGCGTTCAATTGCTTTAGATTGTAGTTAAGTCGTTTATGGTCATCTTTGTGGATGGTCTCGCGGTAGGGGCTTGTTCCGCAACTTTGTTGTGTTTAGTAAGTTCTATAAAATTAATCAGCGTTTGGGACGCATTCAACTGTTTTACATAGCCATTGGTTGCTTTCCTGCAGACAGTAGGGATAAAGATAAATCTAAACATATTTGAATCTTTCTTTGTTTATACCTATATATATATATACGAAATCTTCGTAATATACCTGTGTTGAGTTGTATTACAGTTATACAGGGTGATTCAAAAATGGCGCATAAGCTCGTCAGTACGTTGTAGGGAATAATAATTGTAGTGTAGGAAAAATAGTAAAAAATTTCTTAGCCGCTAATTTGCTGAGAAATGAAGAAGTTAAGTTGAGAACTCAACTTTGAATTCATGTGGATTTTGAAACTTCTCATCATTTCATATAAATAATTTAAGTATTTTTTCATAGTGGGTAATAAATAAAATGCTCATAACACCTCATTATCCTGAAATATTAGCTTTCAAAATTGATATTTTTGTACCAAGTTGTTAAAAAAAATATGTGGCAACGATGTTTGAAACTTTTAATAAGCTCACTATGTAAATGAAAGGAAATAAAAGCCACTCATATACTACATAGCTGCACCCGTGTTGCCAAATCTACAATTTACTTCTTCGTTGTTAACTACAAAAATGTAGCAGCTAAAATTTTTTTATGATTTTTCTACAGTTCAAATAACCGTCCCCTACAACGTACTGAAGAGCTTATGCGCCATTTTTGAATCACCCTGTATATACATGTTTACTGCCAAGTTTGCACTTTATTACATTAGATAAATATACAGTGTGTTGTTGGTATATAAATTATAATTTATTTAGTTGCCTTTTCCCTGAAGATAATATGTATCTTTCGGCTAAAACTGAGTCCGTTTAGCCTGACCTCGGTAAATTACTCCAGAAGAGAATTAAGGACTCTGGCGCCCAAAAAAATTATCTAGATCTAAAGAACCCACCCAATCGCAGAAGAGTTAGCTGTGGTCCTTCTGCTGTTACCAAACATTTGTATATTTTCAGGGAGCAGCTTTTGTATTAGTATTATTAATTTTAATTTTATTTTCTTGGTATTGTGAAAATTCAGGGTAACAGAAATTTGGCGCCCAACGTGGGGCCCCGTAAAGGTTTTGTAACTTGGCAATTTATTTAGTTTGTTATAATTCTATTAGAGTTAGGTTAGTTATTAGGGACACAATTGTATTTTATTAGAAAAGGAAATCACATTATCGAGATGGATGTAGGAAGACTGCTTCGCGACGAACTAGCGCATGAGTTATTAATTCGGAATTACCCTGGTACCGCGAATGTCAATGATATGCGTACTAACCTACGGGATGCCTTGCATCGAGAACAAGACGGTAGGAGTTTAATCAACCCATCATTACTATTAGATATCGACCGAGAATTGCACACCTGCGAAGAAAAACTGAACGAGTTACAGCAAGCTATTGACAATTTTGATCACACCAACCGGGTAAATGAAGAACAACGGATTAGAGCAAGATTACATCATGTACACGATCGCTTAAGAAGAATTTCAGTCGAGAGTGGGGAACAACTTAATCAACAAAATCAGTTAATTAGCACATGTCAAACCTTAGCGCAACGATTAGGACAAATGGGTTTTACAATTTCAGTACAACCTTCTCGGTCAAGACAACCATCGATTTTAGATTCACCAGTCCCGAATGAGGAAATCGGGGTTGAGACCGTATACTCTGAAGAACCTCCCGTGCAACAATTAATCAACCACGAAATGAATCCGAGCTGTAGTAATGATTATAGTGTGCGTAGAGTTTCCTTTAATCCAGTTCTCGCCGGAGATGAACCAATGTCTTCTACCATGCAATTCCGGGAAAATATCGATGCCTTCAAGTTTGATGCTCCAAGTCCGAAAAGGCTAACAAAGAGTGAATTACTTTCCCAACGAAATTTCCCAGCAGTGGATTCTATGAATGATTATGGGTTGCGCCCAAATTTTAAAAATTACATCCCAGTGAACAAATGGAATTTGCACTACGATGGTGAATTTGCTAGTCTTACCAGTTTTCTAACACGTGTCGAAGAATTACGGATCGCGCGCGGTGTATCGAAACAGCAATTATTACAGGCTGCGGTAGAAATTTTTACAGGAGATGCCTTGATATGGTATCGAGCCATCCGTTCGACCGTTTCTTCATGGGACAATTTAGTTAGCGAACTGAAACAAACATTTTTGCCTCACGATTATGAAGCTACGCTGTGGGATGAAATACGAAGTAGGAGTCAACACAGTTCCGAAAAAGTAGCAGTCTATATTGCTATAATGGAAAACTTGTTCCGCCGACTCCCCACTTATCCAGAGGAGAAAGTACGTCTTCCAATTATTAAACGTAACCTCCAACCATATTTTACGACTCAACTTGCATTACATCCCATACATTGTATCAATGAGTTAACTCACGTATGCCGCCGTATTGAAGAAGCGCAGTTGGCATCAAGCCTCAAGCCTCCAATAATGATTCACAGTCAACTTTTAGAACCTGATCTTGGAGTGAGAAGACGTGCCGCTAGACCTAATGTTTGTGCGGTAGATGAATCTCAATTGATTGATTTTTCCAGCAATTTTCTAGATAATCACTCCACAAGTTTAGACGAACCATCTGTTATGGAAGTACGTACACCAGTCCCGGTAGCCACGATAACCTGTTGGAATTGTAAAAAGGAAGGGCACCGTTCAAATCTGTGTACTGCTCCTCGAACTAAGCATTGCTATAAGTGTGGGTTCGCGAATGTAACTATTCGTAACTGTCCAAGATGTTCGGGAAACGGACCCCGAATGCACTAAACGACCGCAAGTTGCATTCGACCGAAACCATCAAGACGGTCCATCAGACTGAAACAATGACACCAATTTTAAATTATATTTTCGCTCATAGTGAACAAGATAAACGACCTTACCTAACGGTAGACATTTTAGGGATCAAACTAAAAGGACTTCTAGATACGGGAGCATCGAGAACTATTCTGGGTGAACCAGGTTGGAACCTCCTCAAGCACTTAGGGTGGAATATGGTATCTTCTCCTATTTCAGATTGCACTGTCGCGAATAATCAAAGATGTACAGTCAAGGGTATGCTATTTTTACCCTTTCGGCTTGAAGAACGAGTTCGTTACCTCTCTGTGTTAGTAGTCCCAGAACTCCACCATTCCTTGATCCTAGGAATTGACTTTTGGGTAGCGATGGGAATTATTCCAGACCTGAAGCGCGGATGTTGGTCCTTTGAGGCAGAAGAAGTTACTTTACCTGAAATAAACGCAGTGATAGCTCGAGACTTCCTCAGTAGTACCGAACAACAGCAACTGGACAGCTTAGTAGATAGATTTTCTGGCCAGATTGGGACGAAGATTGGATGTACAAAGTTAATGGAACATAGGATCGTATCGGATGCAGAACCAATGAAACAGAGAGCCTACCGTGTGTCACCGGCTATACAGAAAAAAATTGACGAAGAGTTGCAGAAGATGCTGAATGATGACATTATTGAGCCTTCAGATAGCAGTTGGTCTTCGCCTGTCCTAATGATCCCTAAGAAAAATGGGGAATATAGATTCTGCGTCGATTATCGCCATCTTAACAGTGTTTCGAAGAAGGACGCCTATCCGATTCCATTCGTCAGTGCCATTTTAGATCGGCTTCGAAACGCCAAATACCTGAGTTCCCCCGACGTTAAATCCGCCTACTGGCAGGTACCTATGGCCGCAGACTCACGCCACTATACCGCCTTTTCTGTACCCGGAAGAGGATTATACCAGTTTAAACGTATGCCGTTTGGCCTAACTAATAGCCCAGCAACGTGGCAAAGATTGATAGATAGAGTGTTAGGACCAGAATTAGAACCACATGCCTTTGTATATCTGGACGATGTCATAATTATAACAGAAGATTTTAATACGCACCTGAAGATATTAACAGAAGTGTTTGAAAGATTTCAGAAAGCCGGTATCACATTATCTAAGGACAAATGCCAGCTATGCCGATCCGAACTTCGATACTTGGGATTTGTCGTTGATGCTCTTGGATTACATGTGGACCCAGATAAAGTTAAATCTATTATTGAGATTCCGCCACCTACGACTGTTAAGGAAGTTCGACGAATAATCGGAACAGCAGCGTGGTATCGAAGATTCGTGCCGGATTTCTCTACAGTCATGGCTCCCTTAACAGCCTTACTGCGCAAGAGAAAGATGTTTATCTGGTCAGAAGAATGCGAAAAGTCTTTCAATTTTGTCAAACAGTGTTTAATTTCAGCTCCTGTTTTGAGTTGCCCTAACTTTAATCTTCCGTTTATAGTACAGACTGATGCCTCGGCTTATGGGCTAGGAGCGGTGTTAAGCCAGCTTGATGAGGCAGGAGAGCACGTGATATGTTACATCAGTCGTTCGTTGAGCAAGGCAGAACAGAAGTACTCAACGACTGAAAGAGAGTGTCTAGCGGTCATCTGGGCAATCGAGAAGCTACGGCCTTATCTCGAAGGGTATAAGTTCACCGTGGTCACGGACCATTCGTCACTAGTGTGGCTGAAGAATTTAAAGGAACCATCAGGTCGGTTAACCCGGTGGATACTTCGACTCCAATAATTTGATTATACCATTGTTCATCGTAGAGGCCGAGACCATGTTGTGCCTGACCTTCTCTCCCGTGCAGTTCCAGAAGTAAATCCGATTGAAATTCCAGTTCAACAGGAAGAACTTCCAATTATTGATCGTTGGTACCTAAAAATGTGTGATGCCGTTAAAAACCTGCCTTTGCGATATCCGCAAGGGAGACTCGAAAAGCAACAATTGTACAAATACGTAAAAGGTTCATTTCCCAACCTTCGTGAGGAAGCAGAGTGCTGGAAAATCGTCGTACCCAAAGAATCTCGATTAGCCATCATGAAAGAGTGTCACGATTCAACCGCCGCATGTCATTCTGGTGTCCATAAAACCTACCAACGCCTTAAAATTCGGTATTACTGGCCAAAAATGCGCTATGACATAATAAAATATATCCAACGTTGCGTTACCTGTTTGACTACGAAACCAGACCGACGAGCTCCTCCAGGACTGATGGGAAAACACCCTGATGCATCTAGACCATGGGAAAAAATTAGTGTAGATCTAGTGGGACCATTACCAAGATCAGCCCAAGGCTATACTTCTATCTTAGTAGTTTCCGATTGCTTCACCAAATATGTTCTACTGACACCATTACGTCAAGCTACTGCCGTGGCCGTTGCTAGAATCCTAGAAGAACATATCTTCTTAGTCTATGGGACACCTCACACCATTATTTGCGACAATGGAGTCCAATTTAAGTCCAAAGAATTTGTCAACTTGTGCACTCAATATTCAGTTCATATCCGCTTTACTCCATATTACCATGCTCAAGCAAATCCCGTCGAACGAGTCAATCAAAACATCAAAATAATGTTATCCGCTTACGTTGCTGATAATCACAAGAAGTGGTCTGATTTGTTGCCTAAAGTTGCTTGTGCCTTACGTACTGCTCACCATGAAGCCATCGGTATGACCCCCTTCTTTGCAAACTTTGGACGGGAACATATTCATTCGGGTAAACAACATGAACAAATCCTTGCTCCTGAAACTGAGCTAAATGAACCATCTAATCGAGAACGCGAATTTAAAAATTTATATTTAGAGATCAAGAGACGGTTAAATAGTGCTCATGCTAAGGCTAAACACCGTTATGACCTAAGAAGGCGACCTGTGAATTTTAATGTTGGAACTAAGGTTTATCACCGAAATTTTGCCCAATCTGATGCAATCAAGAATTTTACAGCAAAATTGGCTCCTCGTTATGTAGGACCGTTCACCATTAGACGTAAGATATCCCCGGTTATGTACGAGTTACAAGACGAACATCAAAAATCGAAAGGAACTTACCATGTGAAAGATCTAAAAGAACATCCTCCGGACATTCAAGAAGATAATGTAGATTGATTAGTTCTCTGATATTTTTAGTTTGCGTTCCCTTATATTTGTCCTATTGGCCCTGATAATTAGGATTATTTCTTCGTGAAAATATTAATTTTTTTTTTTCTTTTTGGGATAGCAATATAAATAAAATTTCTACGAAATTTTATTTTTTTTAAGTAAGGGGGGAATCTGTTATATTTCAATTTTTTCTTTAGGTATTGCCTCGTTTATTTCGATATTTACATTTAAGTTTCCTAAGAAGATATGATTTATGCGACCCTTTTCGTTTCCTCTGCGTTTGGTTGCCTATGTTTGTATAAGTGTTTCTGGCGGTAATTTTTGAAGTTTAACTTAACTAATTTCGCGACCTCGTCCTTGTATGTTTTTTTGGCTTTTCCTGTTTGGGAAAAATTTGGGCATTATTTCGCTGGTGTTAGAGCATGGTGGTTTGGCTGATGTGAATTTCATTTTATAGCGTCGATCTGATAATTTAGTCATTCTGCCTCTAAAAGAATTAATTAATAGTAGTGTTACGTTTATTGAAAGATTAATTCTTAACTAAATAGTCTTTAGGATTGTGAAATTGCTCTACTCACCACATTTCTTTAAGCCGTTTTCCAACTCAAGGTACGTTCGTTATCTGCCATGTGGTCTCGCATATCGTAATTCGGTTATTGTTTTCTTTCAGGCTTTTATTTTAAGTACATTTAATCTCTTTCCATATAATCGAGAGTTAAATCGTGATATTTTGTTGGGTGCTATTACCTGACAGGGTGGAAGACTTTCCTTTCTTTTGGGGCTCCGTTAGGGAGATTTTCAACTACGAACTTACAACGTGTTGGAGCAGCATTCATTTTCCAGGAGTTCGATCTGATTCAACTTATTTCTCCTCCCAGGATTGTGGAAATACCCCAGGGTTCTTCCAAGGCCGATACGTTTACCATCTGCGAGCCTTCATAATTACACCTGGTGGGTCCAACTTGGAGCATCGGACAAAAGGTCAGAGATTTATGCTGCACATGATCATTCCTCGATCTCCTCTCTTGCGTACCTTAAGAACTCGATCCTCTATTTAATTAATAATTATTTTTTTTGTGTGTACTGTTTGTTAGGAGGTTGATGACCTCTATTTAATTTAGGTTATGCAATAAAATATTGATTTTGAATATTGATTAAGTACATAAAAGGACCTTTAGCCATTTTAGAATTAGGAAGGTCATTAATTATCTACCTTGTATATATATTTTTTTTTGTACTTACATTTATTGAATTTTGTATTGGATAACTGCAGTGTAGCATCGAAACTTTTAGCTGCGTTCAACATTGTAAGGCGACGTATAAACGGTTGTACACTTCCCGTAAAAAGTTTTGTATTATTCGAGTCAAGTTCCAGTTTTATTTATTACATCAATTTTGCGGAAGAGTTAGGAAGTCAGCGCTATTTTGCACCCGTTTCATGCATACCCTAAAAGCGTTGTTTAATAGACGTCTGTGAAAGTACTTTCAAGCAGTTAGGCAGCGCTACGCGTTCAATTGCTTTAGATTGTAGTTAAGTCGTTTATGGTCATCTTTGTGGATGGTCTCGCGGTAGGGGCTTGTTCCGCAACTTTGTTGTGTTTAGTAAGTTCTATAAAATTAATCAGCGTTTGAGACGCATTCAACTGTTTTACATAGCCATTGGTTGCTTTCCTGCAGACAGTAGGGATAAAGATAAATCTAAACATATTTGAATCTTTCTTTGTTTATACCTATATATATATATACGAAATCTTCGTAATATACCTGTGTTGAGTTGTATTACAGTTATATACAGATTGGTGGCCGTTATTGTGAACATAGAGAGACAAATGCTTACGCGCTTTGCTTATATCGACACCTTGATTATGCATTATTTTTAAAATTGTATGTATTAGTTCGAATAAAACCCAAGAAGGCGTCTAGTTTAAAACCATAGCAGCCTCCTTAATTGTTAACTTACAGAACACAATTTTAAAAATAATGCATAATCAAGGTGTCGATACATGCAAAGCGCGTATGCATTTGTCTCCCTATGTTCACATTAACGGACACCAATCTGTATACATGTTTACTGCCAAGTTTGCACTTTATTACATTAGATAAATATACAGTGTGTTGTTGGTATATAAATTATAATTTATTTAGTTGCCTTTTCCCTGAAGATAATATGTATCTTTCGGCTAAAACTGAGTCCGTTTAGCCTGACCTCGGTAAATTACTCCAGAAGAGAATTAAGGACTCTGGCGCCCAAAAATATTATCTAGATCTAAAGAACCCACCCAATCGCAGAAGAGTTAGCTGTGGTCCTTCTGCTGTTACCAAACATTTGTATATTTTCAGGGAGCAGCTTTTGTATTAGTATTATTAATTTTAATTTTATTTTCTTGGTATTGTGAAAATTCAGGGTAACAAGTTTTTGGTATAATAAGTCTATCTGAGTAATAGACTAAATTATTTTCAACAGTAATTTATAATAATGATTTATTTCTCCTTCCTTATTACATTTATTGGGCCAACCTTCATAGTACCATTGAATCACTTGGCATAAAGATTCATATTTTTTAGTTTCTTTTTGAAATTGTAACATTTTTTCTTCAGACATACTGAACCTTCCTACGGTCAGTGTATGTATTACATCTTTCATGATCACATCATCTTCTTCTTTTTTATGTATTATATTCCTAGATAAAAAATCTGCAACATACATTTTATGTCCGGGCAAATAATTTAGTTCGAAATCATAATTCAACAAAGACATTCTCATTCTACGTAACCTGTTATTTGTGATTTTGTCCAGGTCTTTTCTTACTATGGATATTAAAGGCTGGTGGTCATTAAAAAATTTTATCCTGTGTCCATATATAAGATTATGAAATTTTCTACAACCAAATAAAACTGACAACAACTCCTTCTCAATTTGTGCATAATTACATTCTGTTTCGGTCAAAGACCTAGAAGCAAAGCATATAGCTTTTCCTTCTTGCATTATACAACACCCAACTGCGTCTTTTGATGAATCACTGTGCAGTTCTATTTGTTTCTTTGGGTCAAATGGTGTTAGTATTGCAGCTTCGCATACACGTTCTTTAATCTTTTGTAAGGCTTGTTCATGGGCTGTTGTCCACAACTATTCTACATTGTGCCTTAGAGGTGATAGTAGTTCTGACAAATTGGGCAAAAAATTTCTAAGAAAGTTCACCATCCCTAAAATTTGTTGTAATTCTTTTTTATTTGTTGGTGATTTTAAATTTTGTATTGATTTCACTCTTTCAGTATTAGGTTTTATTCCTTCCTCATTAAAACTAAGACCAAAATGTTTAACTTCTTTTACAAAATATTGTAATTTACTTGAATTGAATTTTATATTGTATTTCCTAGCTCTTGCAAGTACTTGAGATATAATTTCTTTCAATTCAGCTTCAGTATCTGCTTATTGATTTGTTTGGTTTTTCTACAATAACCATATTGTGAATCCATTCGCTTGCTTCTTCAGCTGGTACAATGACTTGTTTATTTTGTAACATTTTTAAACACTTTTTCTTTTATTTTTAAAGATATTCTTCTAGGTGGTACTGCCTTGGGAACTGCATTCTTTCTAATTTTTATTTTACATTCATCAGGAAACATATCCAGCCCTGTGAATACATCATTATTTCCTTGTATAAATTTTGATTTGTCATCGTTCTCTACTACTGTATCGACCCGATTTATTAAATTAAATTCAATGCATGTGTTTAACCCTAATATAGGAACGCACTTCTCCAGATCCACTACAACAAAAATTACCTTTGCTTGTTTTTCATCAATTTCTATTTTTACTTCAATTAACCCTACAGGAATTATTTTAAAACCTCCAAAACTTTCCAATTTCATTTCTGCTTTTTGCATATGTTTTTCCCATTAATTTTTTTAACAATATGGTAGGGTATTATATTTGCTTCCTACCGACTGCGCTATGTTTCGTATTTGATTTTCTAATCAATACAAACGAGGTAATTATTCATTTATTAAACTTATTGTAACAACATAACTACACAACATTCTTAAGACAGGTAGGTTCTACTTAATTCTAACTTACTTGGCAACTACACTGCTGCTAAAAGTGTTGCCAACTATGTAATGTACACAACAGTGTGTTACAGTGCATTTTATCGATGCTAATTATGAATTGCACAGCATCACCCTATCGTATCAAAATGTTAACGTTGATGAAACTGATATTAATATTAAAAATATTATTTTAAGTACACTTGACAAATGGGATGTGGATGTTTCTAACATAGGTTGTTGCACTACTGATAGCGGTTCAAATATGTTATTGGCAGTAAAATTGTTAGAAGTTCCTCATCTGAATTGTTTTGGTCATTCATTAAATACGGGCGTAACACGTGCATTAGAATTTGATGAAATTGAAGGGACTTTAGCAAAAGCAAAAAAAAATTCAAAACATAAATTAACTAGTGAGCTAAAATCTATTCAGCAGAGGTTCAATAAACCATTTAAAAAGCTCCCGTTATTTACTAGCAATCGATGGTGGTCAATGTTAGAACTTATTGAAGTTCTAGTAGACCAGCACATTGTTATTACTACCTTGCTTGACGAATATTCGGGAGGTAAATATAGAGAGTTATTGTTACCCAGGTAACAGAGTCACGTCATTTTGACGTTAATTTGCAGTCATCACGTACGTCATATTGACCTGAAATGTGACGCCAAAGTGACGTAATTATGACGACACTATGTCACAGCCCACAGACGTCATTTGAAGACGTCTATAGACGTTACTGAAATACGTCTGTAGACGTTATTGGAAGACGTCTTTCGACGTTATTAGAAAACGTCTTTAGACGTTATTGGAAGACGTCTCTAGACGTCCCCTGAAGGTCAGATGATGGTAATAAATATAAATAAATAACTTTTGGATATACAGTGTTGCCCACTGTCTCACGTTTTCTATTAAATAGTTGTCACCACTTGATAAAGAAACTTTATTAAAGTTAGATGTTATCAACTGTGTTTCTTCAGTTACAGGTTCACTGTGAACATCTACGTCGCTAAAATTACCGTCATCAGAAACATATCCAGGACTATTAGTTAAATTGATGTGGTCAATATCAACAAAATTAGAGGGCGACTCGGTAACCATACCGCTTGAACCTTGGCTTTTATCAATAATTAACACATTAAGATCGTTTTCAAAATTTGAATTTTGCACATTAAGCCCACTACAACCTAGCTTTCGCAACCCTTCTGTATATTTGTCGTTTGCCCACACACTGCTTGACTTTGAAAGCTGATCTGTTTTTTGACATTTCTAAATGACTATGATTGGCAAGCAAATATCTTAATTAATAATCAATATAAACTATCGATAATAGAAATTGAAAACCAGTTATTATGATGTGGGCGATCGAGACCTTTTCTTTTTCTTCAGCTTCGGCTCATGTGCTAGACGCTGTGGAGAATGCTTGAGCCACACCTTTATGCAACCACAAATTTCATCTTCAGTCACATTTGGTGCTGTTATTTGTATGGCTCCTGAAGAAATAGTTTAGTTTACTACACTAGTAGGTTGTAATGTCATGTAAGAATACTTACGTGTAATAACAATATTTAATTGTAAATCAACAAAAGCTTTCTTATTAGATCGGGTTCCAAAAAAACTGAATTGTTTGCAACGTTATTGTCCAGTATGTTTCTCAAAATATTATTTGTTTTAGAAGTCACATCACGGCCACCCAATGTTGAAAAATGGCGAGCCTGTACAATAAACATAATAATAATAATATTTTTCATCCTATACTTATTCCTTACCACGGCTATCAAATTAGTGTTTTCAGCTAAATAGTCTTCAATTTTTTTACATCTTCAACCTTCGAAATTGGAAAATTTACAGGAAAGTCATCAGGTAGTTGATTAGATATTAGGGTTATTTGGCGTGTTTTGCTTCTTAATCCAAGCCAATATTTGGCTATTTTGTTCTTTAATAAATAGTAACAATGGTCTGTTCTGTTTTGCACATTCTGTAAAATTAACAATATGTAATGACCAATTTTTCTGAATCAAACCACAACAATACCTCTATCACCATTAGTAAAAACAGAATTATTAGAATGCAGCGATGTCACCTCAGATATGCTAGTACTGCTAGGCGTCAATAATGTTTTACTTGTCGGAACTTCTTTGCTACTCTCTGGAGTTGAAACACTATTGTTTGCCGAAACTTTACTTTGCCCACCTGACAAAATACAAAAGTTACATTAAAACAGTTGGAAAAGCACCGATGTAATAAACTTACAAAGATCCTGAGTAGACGAGTTAACTTTGAATGTTTGATGCTTTAGTTTTGGAGGTCGCTGAAGTTTGCTGACTGCAACACTGTCTTCTTCACTGCAGCTGCTACCATATGATAACCTACGAAAAGCACGGCTATTTCGCTTAGGAAGTGGCCGATCTTCTTCAGACTGTGCTTCACTTTGAAGATCAGATGTTATCTCTACACTTTTCAATTTTCGTACAGCTTTTGCATAATCATCTGAAAATAGTAGTAGTATTGTAACGTGCTACCAGTGGCACAAAAGTTTTGGGCGTTGGCCAACATCGCCATTTTGTGTTCCACTGGTAGTTCACGTTTTGAGCGCGGGTGGCGCTGCAAGTAGAGAAGCGGAGAACAGGATTTCCACCACCGATTCATGCAGTCCACCAATCACAGCCCTGGCTTGGTGGGGAACCCGCATAAAACCAGCTCCCCAGGCCAGGATCAACAACTCCGTTCTCGACTTTAAAGTTAAACTTCTAACTTTAAATCCGATACGTATATTTTCCGAGCTTTATAATTATCCGTTTATTTTCCGATATTTTCAAATTATCCGTTTATATTCCCGTATTATTTTTATTATTACCTTTAATCAATTTTGATTTAATTCCGTTCCATTTCCGTAGTATTTTTATTATTCATTTCAAATTTGTATTAACTGTTGACCAAAGAACATTTAAAATTTACATCCAGGTACAAACCCGAAGTCCGAACCAGTCACCGTTCCTCTCCGAGACCACCCGCTTCGTGAAGAACTTGAGCGAAAGGTCTCATCCTTAACCTAGACCGAGCACGCCTGTGCAAACTTGGCTAGGTCTAGGTCTGTTCCCCAGGACACAGCGCTGGTGTCCATTAGTGCTGTCCTGGTTCCCTCAACCGTGAGAAACCGCTGTCTTTTTCCCCCCAGGGTACAGTGCTGGTGTCCATTGGTACCGGACCCGGACATTAGGGCGCCGCCGTTAGGGCGCGGCCGTTCGGGCGCGGCCGTCCGGGCGCGGGCCATAAGGGCGCGGGGACACTCGGGCGCGGGACACTCGGGCGCGAAGACGTTCGGGCGCGAGGACACTCGGGCGCGGGCCATTAGGGCGCGGGACACTAGGGCGCGAAAGCTGTCTAATATTTTCAACGTTACTCTTCTTGTCAAAATAATTCTTGCTGATTGCACATACTTACTATATAACGTAATGTAAAGGAGTATTTACATCTAAGTTTAAGTGTGAAGAGCTAAATAAATTACAGATTCAATTGTATTCTATATTGTATTGTAATAATTCTATTAAATTGTGAAAGTAGTGCATTAATAGTATATTTAAAAAACAAGTTTCATAAGGCAAGTTTTTATCGGAAGAGTTCAAGAATGGTTGCGATAAAAAGCCTTATGAAACGTGTATTTTATAATTTCAAATTTATATTACTAGTTCTTGGAGCAAACAGAATTTTTTTTAAATTGAAATATGTACCTATTAAAATGTCACATCATTTAAAAGTAAATCTAAAATTACAGGATTTATATCTTTGCCCAGCATTTTTTGTAATTTATTTCCCTCTTCATACTTAAACTTAGATGTCAATACTCCTTTACATTACGTTATATACGTAGTATGTGAAATCAGAACGAATTATTTTGACTAGAAGAGTCACGTTGAAAATATTAGACAGCTTTCGCGCCCTAGTGTCCCGTGCCCTAATGGCCGGCGCCCGAGTGTCCTCGCGCCCGAACGGCTTCGCGCCCGAGTGTCCAGCGCCCGAGTGTCCCCGCGCCCTTACGGCCCGCGTCCATACGGCCGCGCCCGAACGGCCGCGCCCTAACGGCGGCGCCCTAATGTCCTAGGCCGCCATTGGTACTACCCTGGGTTTTCCCTATCCGTTTCATTATCCCCTTATAAGTTAAATTACTGCCTACCTGTATTTTCCGAACCGAATAAACCTTGCATCGAGTACCTGGATGTAAAACGTTCCTTTGGTTCGTTTGTTTCGAATCTGTCCGAACAAGTTTTATAGCTGTCGTTTTGTTTAAACGAACAGGTTTCAGTGGCCTGTTCTTTATTCGACACTAAAAGAATTCATTTGAATTAATTATACATTCAGAGTCGAGGACCTTGAATTCATAAAAACTCCGTTTCATTTTACTCACCGAATATTATCCTCACACTTAACCAAAGATCCAGACTGTCCTTCTGGCCTCTCCCTGTAAAAAATGGTGGATTGAAAAGTATTGAAAAGTTTTCAAAGGCATACAATTTGAATCCATTTTAATTCTTCTGGGAATAGAAATGTTTGGAAGTATTAGTTTTCTATACAATTTAATGCTTTTTGAATCCCTGCCATTTTCTATACCTTAAACTGGATAAAAATTTAATCCTTCCGAATACTATTTAAATTCTGTGTCTTTTGTATCATTATGCATGTATACAAATCTTATGCACCTTTATCTCGCTTTTGTCATTGCCAAATTGAATCTTTCCAAATACATTAAAAAGTTTTCCAGTAATATAACTGACCTTTTTAATACTTTTTTATACTTTCATTCTTATATACTTTTCTATCCTTAATTAGTCATATACATTTTATATGTTTTTATCCCTCGTAATATATAAAAAATGCGGGATTCAAAAGTATTGAAAGATATTCAAAGAGATAGAATATAAATACTTTTCTTCATTACTTTTGCATCATATTCATGTATACATATTTTATCCATTGTTATTCCTTTTCCGTCATTATAAAATTAAATCCTTCTGAATTCTTTAAAAAGTTTCCATTAACATGCTCGGTCTTTTTAATACCTTGTTTATACTTGGAAAGGAATAAAATTTATATGAATGTTGCGATGTCTTTTATAATTTTTTTGCTCGCGTCGTGTGGCGTCGTCGCAGCTATTTAATTATTGTCGTCGCCATTAAAAAAAGTTGCCTATAAGCCGCGCATTATTTTAATACGAAAAGAAATTAGATCACGTTTATATAACTTTTGTTTTTTTATTGTTTATTTTTAAAAAATAAACACTATTAACTGTCAGTTTTGCCCGATTTTATCGGAAAGCAGTCAAAAATGTGTCAGGAATAAAATCTATATGTATAAATATTATGCAGGGTGTTTTATGTTATGCAAAATAAAACTGCAATAATTAGAATCACCAGAAAATAAATACGTGGTCTCATTATTTTTCTAAGTGCGTTTGTTCATGAGGTGAACGACATTACAAAAATAACCATAATACGCATTCAAATATCATTATCATTTTTGTTGGTTTGTATATCGTCAAGTTTTGAAAATCAGCCCAGACGGCGGCGCGACGGTTTATGTATCTATAAGCCCGACTCAATATAAAATTACCTAATCCCTGAGAATAATAATAATTCTCCAACAATAGGCACGCCGCCGGCCGATTTCCAGGTAGGTACCAACTGACAAATCATTTTAAGAAGTAGTATGCAAAATTCCATTCGGCGTTTACCTATTTCGAGAAAAAACCTTTATGATAAACTATCTGAAAATACTTGTTGGCAACAGATTTGTTTAATCTTCTTAAGTCGGTGCCGTAACTAGGCTATGGCCAATATATGGCCCCTGCCAGAGGCGCCAGATTGAATAAAGGCGCAGCACGAAGCATAATTTTTATTTAAAAAAAAGAAATATTCCATTTGTATTATTCAAAAGACATTGAACCCGAGTTCGAAGATTGTTTTCTATTTTTGTCGGGTTATAACAACACAAAATTTCTGCAGCCCGGGTACAAGATATATAATTTGTCGCCCCTACATAGCTCAGAATCGGACGTGTTGTAAAATTTTATTATTATTGCTTCCAGATGGTCGGACGTTCGACCCATAGACCTTTTGTCCGACCACATCAGGTTAAAAACTTTCGCTAGTAATAAATTGGTTTTTCAATTTTATTTACCAAACATTTTTAAAAATGTCTATACCTAACTCGGGACTAGCCCTGGGAAGCATCAAACTTAAGTTAAAAATTGTTTTGTTTTAAAATGTTTAAAAAGTACTTTTTAAATTTTAGGCCCGTCTTTCCACTTCATAATAAAATGGCATGGCCAATAACTATTTCTATTTGACAAGATAAGGTTGACTATTATATAATTATTATGTGAACAAGACAAGGGTGCAATACCTATAATAACATCTTGGCAATTCAAAGTTTAATAGTAAATATAAAATTTGAAAATATGCTTGCATTGCTTCGTTCATTCCAGGGGCTGTTGGCCAGATGTGGGGCTGTATTCTCGAAATCACTCGACATTTTCTCGCACACGACAAAAAAAATGAACCAATCCGAAGGCTATTTTCCTGACAAATGATCCACAAAAAATAATTTGATTGGTTTATTTTTTTTGTCGTGTACGAGAAAATGTCAAGTGATTTAGAGAATACAGCCCCTGATCTGATCATAAAATATTACCTACTTACCTAGTAAAGTGCCCTTTTTGAATGTATACAAGCATTTTTATTTTTGAGAGTGTAAACATTTCAGTGACCCAATGGAAGTATTAAGTTGCATTTTTTTAATGTCGCAAGCATATGCATAATATATCGGAAGAGGTGGGTACGGTTGGTAGTACTACCCACCTGAAAAATCTATAGGTGGGTAATTACCCACCTGAAAATTTGAGGGAAAAATAAAAATGGTTATTTTTATCTATTCAAAATTAAAATAATGAACTCTAAAAGTGAACATTTCACCCCAGTAGGCACCGAAAGTTTAAACTAATCTTCAAATAGCTTGCCGCTGCATAAATATCAACATTATTAAAATTCCTAGAAAATATTAAAACCATAATTTTGGTTTAGAAGAGACGACGAAGGGAATGGGTATACCTGCATATAAAAAATAATTATAAAAACTGAAAGTTTACATCAGATTTATTGTATTTCAAAATCGTTGGGGAATGTACAAACATAACTACTATATTATCTACATGTATAAATAAACATTTACGTTTGATGTGAGAGACGGGATAAGTTTTACATACACTTGGAATTGTTTTGTTAATTTTACGAATATGTGACAAATCAAATGTCGTATTAAATTCTTCATATACACTTAAAATTGTAGCATTCATTAGGTGATTGTCATCCTCCATGAAAAAATATTTAATTTGAACAATTACTCCTGAAACGAGTTCCGCTAGCGTGTTGTCTCGATGACTATCTTTTTTACTGTAAAATGATGAATAGTAAACGCTTTTATTGTAAAGGCACTTTTTAAAGTGACCTATATCATTTTCTCGTCCTAAAAATTGAAATCTAATAGAATCTGACGTTACACCTTTATAACCTGAATTTCTTCCAAAATATAATAATTTACAGTAATCTTTGCTAATAATATTATTGCATTTTATCACTTGAAGGTTTTGTTTGAATGCCTGAATTTGTAAGAATTTTTTTACTACCTGTGTCCCTACACCCTTAGGGCCGTTGACCTGCTGTTTAAAGAAGTGTATTGCACTTTCAAATGGAAATGTAGACGAAGCCCAGAGAGGTCCTGAATTTTTGACTGAATGAACTAAATGTAGCAGACTGTGTATATTAAAAGTTAAATACTCCTTCCCATATATAATCTCAAATTCTCCAACAAATTGCATTAGTTTATATTCTGCCGATTCTAAATTAGTATTGGAAATTTCGGTTTTTAATAACTTGTATACACTGTCGACTAACAAGGCAAAATGTTTAATTATTTGTTCATCTAATACTCCGTCCAGTAGCGGAATAGCATAATATAACAAAAACGATTTCCATTCTGATGCTTTAAAATTTCTGAAGTCCGACATTTTTCTCGTTAAGCGATGTATTTCATTTGGAGGTTTAATACTAATAATTCTTTCATCTATAAGTCTTCTATTTTGTAAACTTATAGAGAACTTTTGTTTTGGTGTACATGCCCATAATTGCCACATATGCTTTGTTATCCCTAATAATATACAATGCATATAGTCCAAAGGGAAAGACCACGCCATGTCAAAGAATGGATGCATATCTGCTAAAACTGAATTTCCCTTAACTCCATTAATGTTCTTGTTCAACTGGAGCGATTTCGTAATATCCTCTAAATGTTTTTCATGTGTTCTTATTTGAGAATCTTCTTCTTCCAGGGTATATCGAACCGCGCCATTGATATATACACCGTTTTGAACACACCAACTACATCCTTTGTATCCATTGAACTGAACACGATTTTGCAAAATTGGTCTAGCAACCGAATCAACACAGAAACAGAATGGCAAAATATTTACAACTATTTTTTTGTTATTGTCTAAAATAAACTGAAATCCGTTTTTATTGATTTTTTCAATTTCATCTAAAAATGAACGTAAAAACAAATTCATAGTGTCTGCTTTCGGCTCAGATTGTGTAACCCAGAATCCGCATAAAATTATATTTCTGAATCTTTGTAGTGGTGTTAATTCATTTATTATGGCTTGTATTGGCCACATAGCTCTTTTAGAACTGTTAAAAATTTGGGCACCATCTATATTAATATTCAGAGTAATATAATTTTGATCATCAGTATTCAATATTTTTTTATATAAAGATCCGCCTTGAATATCCGTTAATATTAATGAATCTGTTTGGTTATTGGTATCTACAATTTTGTTTTGATCTAAAAAGCTTTTGCGGAGATTTTCACAAACTTTTTTGTCTGAAGTAAGAAGTTTCAGCTGATATTCAATGTTTACACTCATAAATACAGATTGAGAAGAAGAATTAAACTGTATATCTTTTTGACAGATTTCACAGTTAATGGATTGCATTCGAAATGTATTTTTTTCAGCAGTAGATTTCAAAATAAATTTACCACATACATGGCAGTAATAGTGCTTTGTTATAATTTCCTGAGGAGGATCGAAACTTTTTGAAAAAAAGTAATTTGAAAAATTAAAATTTTTAAAGTTTTCTCCAGCAAATATTTTTATCATTTTTAGTAATTCTTCTCTCCCTGTTTGCGTTAAATTAAATTTCAGTGTAAATGCTTGTATCATTAGAATTACATCATTTACCGTAAGTTGCGATTCAGGAAACATTATATTGTCCAAAATTTGTAAATTCTGCTGCTCGCTATGAGTACCTCCAATATTTGCACCTTCAGGTTCTAAGTTTGATTCATTGTATATACTTGTATTGTCATCAATGTTATCAGCACTAGAATTTACGGTGGCATCATTTGCAAAAGAGTAATTGTGGCACTGATCATCATAATCCGTTACTGTAACAGAACTACCTGAAAGTAAATATTTGTATAGGTATTATTATACGGTGTGCGGAAAAAGTCACCGGAAAAAGATCGCCACAAAAGTCACGAAAAAGTCACGCTGAAAAAACCGGAAGAAGTCACCGGAAAAGGGGTACCCTAAAAGAAATATTAATTTTTATTTAAAAAATACGTTTTACGGGAATAAAACAGCCATTTATGTTAAAGTATTAAACGATGAAAACAGTATATATATTTCGATCAATGTTAGATCTTCTTCAGTACTAAGTATAAAATGATGATATAAAAGAATTTTAACATTCTGTAAAGAAAAAAAATTATAAATTAGTGAAATAATTATTTCCTCAAAAAATTCTTCAAGGTCTTACCTGGTAAAAAGTAAAATTTGGAAAAAAAAAAAAATTAAAGTTAAATTCTATTTGTGGTGGAATTAAACACACCACAAACTTATTGTTATATCATTTTAATGAAGTTAAAAGGTAACATTTCAATTAAAAAGAATAAAAATCTACTTAACAAATTAGTTGTTTCACATTGAGGTATTAAATTGAAATGAATAAAAGCAATATGGCAGAAAAGATAAGCAACGAAATGGAAAATTTTTAGTAAAAGTGAGAAATCTCACTGGGTCAGCAATTATTCATGGCGACAATCCCAAAAAGGCTAAAATCAAAAATTCCAGCATTCAATGCGTCTTCTAAAAACATACAAACTGCAATTCATACCCGCTCTAAATAGATTGGATATGAATTACAGAAGCAGTAATCAGAAGACGAAAAGAATACAAGAAAAAAAAAAAAAAAATGACTCTCATAAAGTCAAAGAAAAATTACAAATGTAACAATCGAGCAATATATTCAAAAAAATTAAACAAACTAAAAAAAAAAAAGAAATTTCAAATATTCGATTCGTCTTCCAAAAACATACAATTGCATTTCACACCCGCTCTAAAAAGATAGGATATGAAATACAAAAGCAGTAATTGGAAGACGGAAATAATACGTGAAGGGGGCCCAATTAAAAAAAATTATGGTAAACAGAGCTTAGTTTATCAATATCAGTTTTGTAATTAATAGAAGTAGGACTTTTTTTTATCTCAATCATTTCATAAATAAGTCTTTTTTGTAAGTTATTTTCTCTGTGAAGGATTTTAGGTGAGTTAAAATTAAAGTTATGATAGTTTTGGACAGCATGATCTGATAGAGCAGTATTAGGTTTATTAGGTGTTAAAATCTTTGTTTTTATTGAGTTTTTGTGTTGATTAATTCTTTTCTTTAAATTCTGTTTGGTTTGACCAATATAATTATTATTACAGTTATTACAATTTATTTGATAAATAATATTTGATTCTAGGTTGATATCGATTTTGTCTTTTAAGTTATTGAAAAAGTTATGGCTTATTGTATTGTGATTTTTATAAACAGGTTTAATATTAAAAGGTTTTAAGGTTTTTTCAATTTGAAAGGATAATTTAGGAATGAATGGTAAAGAAACTCTATTATGATTAAGGGCAAATTGATAATTATTAAATTCATTACCTAAAAAGTTGGGGTAGAGATCTATAGAGCTATTGTTATTATTGTTTTTTTTAAATTTTATTTTATTGACTCTGTTATTAATATGTTTATTTATAAAATCAATAGGGTAGTTATTTTTTTGCAAAATTTTTTTAATTAAAATAATATTTTTACGATGAAAATTTGGAGAAGAAAGTATGATAGCTCTGTCTATCAGACCATATATTAAGCTTTTTTTATATTGAATTGTAGTGGATGACAAAAAGTTAAGATATCTATCAGTTTTAACGGGTTTCCTATACCAATTAGTAAGAATTGTACCATTTGTGTTTCTAATTAAAGTCATATCTAAAAAATTTTTTGCATATCATTATCTCTTTTATTAAAAAATTAACTATTCAAATTAATAATTTACAGCAAAAAATTTCAAAAAGACTAGAAAATAAAATCAATCTATCAGATCATGCTGTCCAAAACTATCATAACTTTAATTTTAACTCACCTAAAATCCTTCACAGAGAAAATAACTTACAAAAAAGACTTATTTATGAAATGATTGAGATAAAAAAAAGTCCTACTTCTATTAATTACAAAACTGATATTGATAAACTAAGCTCTGTTTACCATAATTTTTAACTAGGGCCCCCTTCACGTATTCTTTCCGTCTTCCAATTACTGCTTTTGTATTTCATATCCTATCTTTTTAGAGCGGGTGTGAAATGCAATTGTATGTTTTTGGAAGACGAATCGAATATTTGAAATTTCTTTTTTTTTTTTTTAGTTTGTTTAATTTTTTTGAATATATTGCTCGATTGTTACATTTGTAATTTTTCTTTGACTTTATGAGTCATTTTTTTTTTTTTTTCTTGTATTCTTTTCGTCTTCTGATTACTGCTTCTGTAATTCATATCCAATCTATTTAGAGCGGGTATGAATTGCAGTTTGTATGTTTTTAGAAGACGCATCGAATGCTGGAATTTTTGATTTTAGCCTTTTTGGGATTGTCGCCATGAATAATTGCTGACCCAGTGAGATTTCTCACTTTTACTAAAAATTTTCCATTTCGTTGCTTATCTTTTCTGCCATATTGCTTTTATTCATTTCAATTTAATACCTCAATGTGAAACAACTAATTTGTTAAGTAGATTTTTATTCTTTTTAATTGAAATGTTACCTTTTAACTTCATTAAAATGATATAACAATAAGTTTGTGGTGTGTTTAATTCCACCACAAATAGAATTTAACTTTAATTCTTTTTTTTTTTTTTTCCAAATTTTACTTTTTACCAGGTAAGACCTTGAAGAATTTTTTGAGGAAATAATTATTTCACTAATTTATAATTTTTTTTCTTTACGGAATGTTAAAATTCTTTTATATCATCATTTTATACTTAGTACTGAAGAAGATCTAACATTGATCGAAATATATATACTGTTTTCATCGTTTAATACTTTAACATAAATGGCTGTTTTATTCCCGTAAAACGTATTTTTTAAATAAAAATTAATATTTCTTTTAGGGTACCCCTTTTCCGGTGACTTCTTCCGGTTTTTTCAGCGTGACTTTTTCGTGACTTTTGTCCTCATACTACTCATCATTCCGTTTCAACTGTTTCATTTAGAAGATACAAAAGAAGCTTTCACCTACTTTGAATTTAAAATGTCTGGAATCGTTTCTATTGCTGATTTTTATCACTACATCAACCAAACCTATGGATCCAAATATGAAGATTGCTTCCGAAAAATTAAAAAGACTGGTTTTGTAATTGTAAAGGTTAGTGAAAGAATTATTTTCCTCAAAAAATGTAAAAAATTTTGTCTTGTACCAAAATTCATTCAAAAAAACTATAGTAATATTCTCTTTCATAATGAATACAATTCTAGTAAATTCCATAATTTATATCATAATTTTATACATAACACTTTAACTATTTTAATTAACGACTCCTATAGTAAATTGAACTTTTTTAAACAAAAAACTAATAACTGTAAAAACTTTTTAGAAACCCGTATTCCCTTGCATATCATTATCTCTTTTATTAAAAAATTAACTATTCAAATTAATAATTTACAGCAAAAAATTTCAAAAAGACTAGAAAATAAAATCAATTTAATTGGAAAAAGAGAGGAATTGCAGAGTAACAATCTTGACCACAAAAATAACGTCAACTCCATACCCTCTAGCAATAATAAAAATAATTGGATTAAAAATTTAACTAATATAGATATACCTAAGGATATACAGGATGTCCTACAATTAGAACCTAATTTTAATATACATGATCCTAAACTTAACATACCCAATGAAAAAATTATTGTTAATATAGAGCATTCAATTCAAAACTTTAATGAAAGAGATCAAAATAAAATTAGAACTTCCATATGCAACATTTTAACAAACCATAAGAATAATAAATTCAATAAACATTTTAATTACAGAGATCATATCAACAATATAAATAATAATGCCTTTTTGCAAAAAGTAAAAAATACTAAATCCTTTTTGAAAAATCATAAAGAAATCCTCATTACTAAAGCTGATAAAACTAACACCACAGTTATACTAAATACTACAGATTATAATAAAAAAATGCTAGACCTTCTTAATGACACTGACACTTATATTATAGAAAATAAAGACCCTACTAATAAAATTCAAAATAAAAATAATTTAACTTTAAAGAAATGGTTGGACAATAATTATATAGACTTTAACACTTACAAAAAATTAATTTCCCATAATGGTCTTGCTCCAAAAATTTATGGTCTACCTAAATTACATAAACCTAATATACCGTTAAGACCCATCGTTGCATCATACATGAGCCCTTTATATAGTTCATCCAAGTACTTTTCAAATATTTTAATACAAATAACTAATAAAAATAAATATCGTGTTAAAGATTCATGGTCTTTCAAAACTACTATTGATCAAATAACTCTTCCACAAAATCATGTTTTATTCTCTTTGGATGTTGTATCTCTATATACTAATATACCAACTGACCTTGCAATAGAAACAATTAACTCATATTGGCAAAAAATTCAAGATTTAACTATAATTCCTAAAGATGAATTTATTAATGCTATTAAAACCATTTTAGATTCAAATTATTTTCAATACAATAATATAATTTATAGACAGAAGTTTGGTGTAGCAATGGGTCAACCTATATCTAGCACTATAGCTGATCTTGTTTTGCAATTAATAGAAGAAAATATCTTAAGGAATATTAATGATGTGTCTTTTTACAACAGATATGTTGACGATATAATAATTGGTGCAAATAAAAATAAAGTTAACCACATTCTTGAAACATTTAATAATATACACAATAGATTAAAATTTACAATAGAACAAGAAAATAACATAAACTCAATAAATTTTTTAGATATGACTTTAATTAGAAACACAAATGGTACAATTCTTACTAATTGGTATAGGAAACCCGTTAAAACTGATAGATATCTTAACTTTTTGTCATCCACTACAATTCAATATAAAAAAAGCTTAATATATGGTCTGATAGACAGAGCTATCATACTTTCTTCTCCAAATTTTCATCGTAAAAATATTATTTTAATTAAAAAAATTTTGCAAAAAAATAACTACCCTATTGATTTTATAAATAAACATATTAATAACAGAGTCAATAAAATAAAATTTAAAAAAAACAATAATAACAATAGCTCTATAGATCTCTACCCCAACTTTTTAGGTAATGAATTTAATAATTATCAATTTGCCCTTAATCATAATAGAGTTTCTTTACCATTCATTCCTAAATTATCCTTTCAAATTGAAAAAACCTTAAAACCTTTTAATATTAAACCTGTTTATAAAAATCACAATACAATAAGCCATAACTTTTTCAATAACTTAAAAGACAAAATCGATATCAACCTAGAATCAAATATTATTTATCAAATAAATTGTAATAACTGTAATAATAATTATATTGGTCAAACCAAACAGAATTTAAAGAAAAGAATTAATCAACACAAAAACTCAATAAAAACAAAGATTTTAACACCTAATAAACCTAATACTGCTCTATCAGATCATGCTGTCCAAAACTATCATAACTTTAATTTTAACTCACCTAAAATCCTTCACAGAGAAAATAACTTACAAAAAAGACTTATTTATGAAATGATTGAGATAAAAAAAAGTCCTACTTCTATTAATTACAAAACTGATATTGATAAACTAAGCTCTGTTTACCATAATTTTTTTTAATTGGGCCCCCTTCACGTATTCTTTCCGTCTTCCAATTACTGCTTTTGTATTTCATATCCTATCTTTTTAGAGCGGGTGTGAAATGCAATTGTATGTTTTTGGAAGACGAATCGAATATTTGAAATTTCTTCTTTTTTTTTTTAGTTTGTTTAATTTTTTTGAATATATTGCTCGATTGTTACATTTGTAATTTTTCTTTGACTTTATGAGTCATTTTTTTTTTTTTTTTCTTGTATTCTTTTCGTCTTCTGATTACTGCTTCTGTAATTCATATCCAATCTATTTAGAGCGGGTATGAATTGCAGTTTGTATGTTTTTAGAAGACGCATCGAATGCTGGAATTTTTGATTTTAGCCTTTTTGGGATTGTCGCCATGAATAATTGCTGACCCAGTGAGATTTCTCACTTTTACTAAAAATTTTCCATTTCGTTGCTTATCTTTTCTGCCATATTGCTTTTATTCATTTCAATTTAATACCTCAATGTGAAACAACTAATTTGTTAAGTAGATTTTTATTCTTTTTAATTGAAATGTTACCTTTTAACTTCATTAAAATGATATAACAATAAGTTTGTGGTGTGTTTAATTCCACCACAAATAGAATTTAACTTTAATTCTTTTTTTTTTTTTTCCAAATTTTACTTTTTACCAGGTAAGACCTTGAAGAATTTTTTGAGGAAATAATTATTTCACTAATTTATAATTTTTTTTCTTTACAGAATGTTAAAATTCTTTTATATCATCATTTTATACTTAGTACTGAAGAAGATCTAACATTGATCGAAATATATATACTGTTTTCATCGTTTAATACTTTAACATAAATGGCTGTTTTATTCCCGTAAAACGTATTTTTTAACTACAACTTTCCAGCCAAAAAATATTACATTTACATTAATTTTTATTGTTCTTTTCAATTAAAAAGAATTTTAGAACTATTGTAAATTTTCATTATTAGTATATTTTCGTTTTTACAAGAAGTTTGATTTGTTATCTCCGAATAGTTAACAGGCTTTTATTACTATTATTAGGACTTAATTGTGTTAGGTAATTTGTCTTCACGTGACTTTGTTCCGTGAATTTTTTAGGGGATTTTTCTCGCCAACTTTTTTTCCGCGTTACTTTTTTGCGGTGACTATTTTCACCAGCAAGGTGAATCCTTGTATGACAATTATTTAAATGATCTTCAGGTAATTGTATCAGTATACGCAAACTGTCATTGTAAGTTCCAATTAACAGTGAATGCGAAAACAAAAGAATATTATAAAAATACTTACACGATGCAATAGGTTCTAAGGATGTTTTACTTTCTTTCAAACGCTTGGATAAATTAGTCCAGCGAGATTTAGTTAAAACGCTCACTTGATCTTCACTGTAGTCGGCATCTAAATATAATTTATATTGCCGTTTTTTTTGTTTATTCATGCTTCCAAATCTTATTTTGTTTGAAAAAGCACCAATAACGTTTTAATATTAAGTATAATATTAATTTAGGGACATTTACTTTACAGGGAATCTTTACAGGTAGCGATACTTTATAATAATTATTACTTTTGAATTTATTAGTAGGATACCAGTCTGTGGCGGATCCAGAAGCTCATGCAGGGGGGGCGGATTTGTACTTCAACAAAATTTGTAATTTACTTTACACAGTATACCTACAGTATATCAATAACACTGTCAGAAAAGGACTGATGAAAAAATATAATATTTTTCAAATTTAACCTTGTGTAATGTGCCGCACCATATCATAAACTTTAAGTTTGTTCCGCCCTTGTTAAAAGGTGCCGATGACCTGCACCCCAATATAATTTATATATGTTCTCTGGTCTTGTAACTAAATATCGGGGGCTTGCATTTAGCACTGGTGTGATACACATCTATTTTTGTCTTGAACCGATTTCAAAAAAATAAAATGTAATAAAGGTATTGAAATATCAAAGTGTTTGAATACAAAGAAAATCCATGTGGCAAATTATCCAGGGAGGGGCGATCGCCCACGCCGCCCCCCTTGAATCCGCGCCTGGGATACCTACTATTACTAATGGTGCAAGCGTACCTAGCTGAATGGGCATTTCAAGTTGTGAAAACATAATTTTAAAGGTGTTTTCTACGATTATCTACTGCTAGGGAAAAGAATCCCAAAGGCGAGGGAAATGCGGCGGCCGAGGCTTTACATATGTGGCAATAAATAATACGCATTAGAAAACTTTCACTTACAATTCATAATTACAATAATAATTTACAAAAATGAATTTGTTTAAAATATTAGTTGGATATTTTCTTAAAATTTTACAGTCGTCAAATAAAAATTACGTAGCATTTTTAGCGTCAAATCAATTAAACGATACCACCCCTATTACCCGTCGTCGGCTTGCGTCGGGTCGTGTCGAAACGGTCTGTAAGGGTGCTCCTCTTAACATAAGTAGGGTAGGTACTCAGCTTTGCAGCTTTGCTAGTCAGTGTTGTTTGCTTACTTAGCCGATTGTAAAGTGTGATCGCAAACATAATAAATACGGGAGTGTGATACATCCAGTGAGTGTTGTTTAATTTTAATTTTTATTTAACGTATTATTCTAAAAGTGAGTAAGATGTCTAACTTTAAATACGTATACGTATCGTATGTGGGCACCAGTGAAAGGGACATTGTGCCTATAGAAAATATAAAACATTTTAACGCAGAGAAACATGATTCGCGAACAAAATACAAAATTAAATGAAACAACCAATTCTACTACGGTAGCGTTGTATTTCTTGGAGGTAAGTATGCTTAGGCTTAATTAGTTAGTTCACTTTGCGTATGCACTTTACTAAAACAACTGTGGTGTAATAAGTAATTAGGAGCATTAGTCATATCTTCCTACACTTACAGAAAGCGAAGAAGAGGTAAAGGACAAAGCCGAATCAGCAAGACCAAAAGTGGTTTCGGATAATTTGCTAATTTCAAATAGCGAATCGGAAGAACCACAACGCAGTACTACCAATAATAAGAAACGGCAAAATGAGGACAATATACAAGCCGCTCTCTTAAATAAAAAATTAAAACAGTTGGAAAGCAAACAGTAAGCTTTCCTTTTTTTGTCCTAAAATCATAATATTAATGTTTTGCTGTATTTTTCTGGTTAAATGCCATCCAGCTATGCATTATTATACGCTATTATTTTTCAGTGGAAATAATAAAGTAGAAGTGGAACTAAATGCCACTAATATTGCTACAACCCCAAGAAACAATCCACCATCACGCCTGGAGAATACTGCTAGTACTACTGTAGGAGTAAGCAGCAGTACTGCAGGAGCAAGCAGTAGTACTGCAGCATGTGCTGGATCGGTATCCATAAATATCGCTAGGACTAGCAAAGATGTAAGTATAATTAATAATACGTACTTATATTGATGCAGAATGTTTAAGTTTACATGTTTTCACTGACTTTTTAAGGTGGGTAGTAAGAGTAAACGGTTATTTCCAAGCGACGAAGTAACCAAATTAAAACTGGAGATCGACAAATTAAAAGCACGCACTACAGACCTACAACAACAATTGGAAGAATCCCAAAACCTGAACATACAGTTACAAAAAGATGTAATTCAGGTTGTGGGAGCCATGCATGGTAGAGTATTAACTGATTTTTTTTACTTGTGTCATGTTTAAAAATGTATCTTACTTGCAGAGGAACTGGCGAGATTAACAAATCGGGAAATACCGATACTAAGAGAGGATGAGCACTTAGGGTATCCACCCGTAGGATTTATTAAAAAAACTGATAACTCGGTAAGATATTTGTTGTAAAGTATACCTATAATCCAATAATAATCATGTGAATGTTTTTTTTACAGATTCACATTGGTCGAGATATTTGGCTAAAATCCGAAATTTATGACACAATCATTTTTACAAGTACGACACCATCTTTATTTGTCAAACAAATGGCTCTCGCTGTTTTTGGTGGTCGAACACTGAGAAATTCTTCTGTTACTGGGCGAATCAGTAATAGAAGAATTAACAAAGCTAATTGCCCTCCACCACGGCCAAAACTGGACTCTGTGAAGTTGATGGCTATAGAAGGTAAATAAATACCCAATTACATATGTATCACATTATTCTAATAGGTACCCATAATAACATTTGCAGATATATTTCGGCTCTGGCTAAAAACCACTAGAAAAATGGATTCTGCGCAGATCAACGCACATATTACTAAGATGCCAACCTATATCACTAAAAAAATATCGCAATTAAATGCGATTAAAAAAGAAGTGCAACTGAACGCTGGCGATCAGGAAATAAGCAATTCCGAGAACGACATCGATTCGGAAAATGATGTGACTGTAGTACCAGGTAAATTTAATAATATCATAATTTATATTATTAAATCTTTCAACCGCTAAATTGTATAGTTGTGTTAAAGTTTGTATTTAGATTTGTACTGTCGAAAGCTTTCACACTTTATGGTCTTATTTTTTAACATTATATTTTTGTCTTTCTTTTATCCTAATTAACCCAAAGCAATCATGAATTATTTTTATTTTAACCCAATTGATTTAAAAGAAAGAATAATTATTTCTCTTTAAACAAAAAGCACTATCCTAAAGACTAAATACAACTATTCAACAAATTATTTTGTTAAGTACCTATATTATTTGCTGCATCAACGTGGTAACCCCTTGGGAGGGTAACCCAGCTGTTTATAAACTTACTTCATCCTTGTTTTATTTAGAATTTATTGCAGTTAACAACTTCTGATGTAACTTAATTAATATCATTATTACAGATGAAACTAAAATGGCGGCTGCAGCAGCCTCATCAGACAGCGATCCTGGCGAGGATGAATAGTCATATAAAATGTGTTATATAGGTAATTGATATTATTATTATGTAATTATAGGTTGTAGTCAAATTATAATTAAATATACGTACCTATAAGCATTAACCGAATTTTCGTTTTTTTATATCCTTTTCTATCTTTCAAGTGGTTTACCGAAAAGTTAAATTGAATACACAAAAAGGATTACAAAAGAATTGGAATTAAATATATGTATGTGTATTAAAAGGGATTCCATTTTAATCACGAAAAGAGAATTAAAAAAGATTCATTTTTTCAATCCTTTTCTATCTTTCAAGTGGTTTACCGAAAAGTTAAATTGAATACACAAAAAGGATTACAAAAGAATTGGAATTAAATATATGTATGTGTATTAAAAGGGATTCCATTTTAATCACGAAAAGAGAATTAAAAAAGATTCATTTTTTCAATCCTTTTCTATCTTTCAAGTGGTTTACCGAAAAGTTAAATTGAATACACAAAAAGGATTACAAAAGAATTGGAATTAAATATATGTATGCGTATTAAAAGGGATTACATTTTAATCACGAAAAGAGAATTAAAAAAGATTCATTTTTTTCAATCCTTTTCTATCTTTCAAGTGGTTTACCGAAAAGTTAAATTGAATACACAAAACGGATTACAAAAGAATTGGAATTAAATATATGTATGCGTATTAAAAGGGATTACATTTTAATCACGAAAAGAGAATTAAAAAAGATTCATTTTTTTCAATCCTTTTCTATCCTTAAATACATTTTCAGAAAAGGTATTTAAAAGGATTCATTTTTTTAAATACTTTTCTATCCTTTATTTTTTACAGGGCTGGGCAACTTTTGTTTATTTTTTTTGTATTTTATAATTACAATTTATATTCCGAATACCGTGTACATAGTGTAAATAAATATTGTTAATCAGGTTTAAGCTTCTGTTTTACTTTTAAAGCACAACTCGACCCCTGGACAACTCAGAGCTACCCGAAATACAAATTTTGCAACGTCCACCCTTATTAGCCGGGGGTGAAACGTTACAGTATAAATTTAGAGAATTTATGAAAAGACCCGTGAAAAATACTTTTAAACACCTACCAATTAAAGGGCATCTACTTATAGGTACTAATGTATTTGATTAAAAATTCTGATTCGCTGAATGTTTTTTGTAGCTCAAAAATTGACTAATATTACCTAATTATCTATTACAACTTTAAAACGGCCTAAATATGTAAAGAACACAAATATCTATAGGAAAAATTTAAAAGAAACAATTCAGTTACAGTTGAATAATACCCACATCTTTCAAAGAAAACTATGAAATTAACTAATTGATTTTTAACAGATACTCATTAAAAATTGTCAAAACAATCATGTTAAAGGTTGGAGGCATCTTAAATTTCATATCTGTTTCAAAAAAATGCCTTGCTATGGGGTATATTTCCCACTGTTCTTCATTTGGTTCAGTTCCCTTCAATAAATAGTCGTCAAATAATGCTTGATTTTTAGTGGGCGGCCAGAACACCTCCTGTTTCCGAGGAGTCGGCCAAACTTGGTGTACTAGAGCCAAACCACCTCCATCTTTTTCTGTAAACTGCACTTCCACAAGAGCCATTTTAAACTACAAAAAATCAACGAGAATTATCTTTTTAAATGTTATTAATCCGTTTTTATATCGTAGATGTACTAATACAACCTAGCCATACTTTATGGGGCGTATTTGATGAAAATCTAATAAAACTTGACTTGAGAAGCAGCTATTTATAGTAATGGGAGCGAACGCGAAACGTGTTAGTATAAAAAATAAGGTTATGTACTTTTAAATTCGATATAATTTCGATATCGAATATCGATATGCAAATTTGAATATCGCCCACCCCTATTGGTGGGTACTATCCACCGGAGAAACCTCTACCAGGAAGAACAATGCATGTTCCCTACGTAATTGTAGCAGACGATGCATTTCCATTGATGCGAAACTTATTAAAACCGTACAAGCTTATAGGGTTTTCCTATGAACAAAAAATTTTTAATTACCGTTTAAGTAGCGCTCGACGAGTTTCCAAAAATGCATTTGGTATATTATGTAATAGGTTTAGAATTCTTTTAAATCCAATGAATTTAAACGTAGACAAGGTAGAGCTTATAACAAGGGTATGTTGTATTTTACATAATTGTTTAATTACACACAGCCCAACATATTTTCCTGCAGGGGAAGATTTTGAAAATAATTTAAATAATATTATGCATCAGGGTGGGAACCGAACTGCTAAGCAACCACAATTTTTGGTAATAATGACCTAATGTTAATATGTGCAATCTTAACCATTAAAATAAAATAACCTATCCATAACGAAAGAAGAAGGAAAAAAAGAAAAACAAACAAAATTAACAGTTACTATAAATAAATTTCATCCAATTTGCCATACTATTAAAATTGAAAACAATAGAATATGTATGCGTCGATAACGACAATTGAAAAATATACCTAAACTTTTACTAAGTGTTTGGACTGTGTGATAACAAAGTACAATAAGCCACGTGTTTCTCCGCTATTCTAAATCTTTAAGTGATGATATTCTTACAATGGAGTTTGCCACTTTTGCAATAATTTTACCTTCCTATGACCAAACATTCTTGTTTCCATATTTATCCGCTGCTTTTTTCAGTAGCTGCATTCTTCTATTTGTCAGGTCTTCTCTGATGACTATTTTCGAACCTTTCAATAACTTCTTCTCATATACAAGTTGCTTTGTATTTCTACGTATAAATTTTACTATTATTGGTATGTGCTGAGATTCTTTGGGAGGGAGACGATGACTACAATCAATTAGCGAAGTCGGTATATCTAACCCCAGCTTATCTTTACGCAGATTACTTATTACCATATCTGTGGATTCACCTTTGATTTCAGGAACTCCGAAAAAAACGCACGCTGTTCCGTCGTGTGTACTGTTCAAGTTCGTCATTACGTTGCATACCTTCCATTTTGACATTAGCAAGCTGATCTTCTAATTGCTTTACTCTATCATCATAAAATTTCAGTTTTTCATTCAGTTGCGCCTGCATACTCTCTTCGATTTTACTTAAAATACCAGCTATGAATGATGGCGAATTCAAAACCTTTTCCATGATCTTTTGAACTAATGCTTCTTCCTCTGCTACAAATCTTGTTTGTCTTGCATTTACATCCAGGCATTTTAGAACAAATTTTAATAAACACCCAATAACACGCTATCACTGGAGAACCACACAGCACGTCTAGCCTGAACGACTACACATGACAGAATGTATATACTAGTAACGATGAAGCCATCGCCATGCTCAGCAAAATGAAGGGGCAGGCAGTGGAACAACCGGAGCGTTCAGCGCTTCCAATACAGCTTCCTCAAACTGTTCTAAAATTATTAAAACACATGTTGCAGAATAATAATTATTATAATTAGTGAACTAATAATATACCGTACTTATTCTTTCAGATTGTTCGGTTAGAATCCGGCGATTGATTTTTCATTGTCATTGTCACTAACCGGCACAGGATTGCCGCCTCTGGTGCTTGAATTTGCGTCATCGGATATTGATAAGTTAGTAGTCGTTCTGAAATTTGTAAGTAGGTTATACCTAGTTGTAATAACGGTACTTTTTGTCAATTATTACCGCCTCAGTTGGGCAGTTTCCTGCAAAAACCTCAAACTCTCATAATGTTTCCATTTTCGTTTTTTCGATGCAGTCCCGCTTCCACTAGGGGTGTAAACATTCAGTTGCCCATTACTTTTAATAAACTGGGCTCTTAAGATTTTTCCACTTTTTTTGTAAGTTTGCAATTGTCATCTCTCCTAAAGCAAAACGGTTATATATATACAAGTTGTATAATTGTTTCAGGGTATTTTGTTACCACCAATTCCCTTAAAAATTTCCGACCACAACTTTTCCTTTGCAGATTTGCTTCTTTCAGATATCATAAACCTGTGATCCCACAGAGGCTTTCTGCTGTGCACCAACCCGATGAGAAGTTCCACATCATCTGCGGGTGCTCCATCCACTTTTGCAGCAGATGGTTCCTCATCATCAGGAGGGTCTTTACCTTTATGGTCCTCTAACTTCTCTGGGTGAAGAACAGCCGCGTACTTGTTGCAAACATATTCATAGTAGAAGTTTAGTAGTACACAAAAGTTAAAAACGAGTTTGAATTTATTCTACCGTTTGAAATACAGGATAGTTACAAACAATATAATAACCGTAATTAAATACTTCCTCATCCATGTTATAAAATAAGCAACTGAAATACAACTAAAACTGAAGCGAAGTGACCGCGAACTGTCAACTTTCTATTATAGCACGCAAGCGCATTTCAATAACTGCAACGTGTACTCGCAATATCTTGAACCATCTTGAGCCAACTCTCCCCGCTTAAAAGCGAATTCAAATCTAGCCAATCAACAAAAATCGCTTTCCGCTTTCTGCAAATCGCTGTTGCATGAACCTAACTTAATACGTAGATAAACAAGTAAGGAATTGGGGCATTTTTTAAATCAAATCTCTCCGATTTTATTTCTCAAAGTTGTGCAATGCTGTACTGGAAGTCAGTCGTTGCATAATGGTGCATGTTGGTGATCGTGTGTCGGCATTTGCCACAATTTTTGATCACAGAAACGATCATACCTGGAGTAACAGTCAATTTGGGGTAAACTGGAGTAGTGCAAGATATTACGGAACTTACAAAAATGTATTTATAACATCTAAGTGTGCTTCAGTGACCTGGGGTATAAATGACCACACAACCAAGGTTGCCTGTGATTTACTGCAACTTGAAACAGGTGGTTTTTGTTTTTTGCATAAAACAACTATATTTTTCGATGCAAATCTTTTATGATATTATTGTATGAATTGCATAAAATATTCACAACTATTACTATATTGTCAGTTTTATGTTCTTTATACGTAGGTTCAGATGACAATATTCAAAATGAAATCATCAATGGAAAGCGCAAACGTAGTCAAACCGTTTCATCGCCTCCTATCCCTTTATCTGCGATAGGATCTTCTGAAAGTGGTTCATTAACAAGCGAACAGGAAAATGATCTGGAAGAGGAAAATATTAGTAATTCTATAGCTCAAATGAGCGATACCGATATTAACAACGTGGAGCATCAATACGAAGATTCAAATACAGTACTAGCACATGGGAATTCTTGGGAACTTGGCACTTCTATAGAAATAAACCCCTATAAAGGCACCATTACAAACCTGAACTTCATGTGAAAAACATTCAGCAGGGTACCCACTAATTTTTCAACATGAAATTCCCTGACTTTTCCAGGTTTTCCCTGACCAAAATTAACAAATTTCCCTGACCATTTTTGCAAAACAAGCTAAAATAATTTATACACACGAAAATAAAGAATGCGAAATAAAATTAACTTTATTAAAAGTAAACTTTAACAAATTCATAAATACAAATTATTCAAATTTTAGATCGTAATTTGCGTATTTTGATATCCAAATGTCTTCTGTACTCGTTTCAGCTTCTAATTTTCTCTTTTTGGCTTCTAAATCTTTAATTTGTTTGTAAACATTATTTTTCCGATCTTCTTCTTCATTTCTAAATTCATTTTCTTCTTGCCGTTTTGCTTCTAAAGCAGCTTTATGTCGTCCACAGGAATGCTGTCATGATATCAACATGCTTTTAGTAAAAGGGACGTGGAAAGGTCCGCCAGCATCATGTATTGCGTCGTGCACCAAGTGTTGAGCGATTAATGTGTATTCTTGCAAATTCTCCACTAAAATTTCTTTGTTTATAGAGAATCCACTTTCAACAGATGCGTTTCCATGGGATAAAACAAAAAGCTTTTGAAATACTACCCATAAATCCTTATACGTATTCGCCTCAGAAATAATATTCGTATAAAATTGGTCTAAACGATCAGACTCTTTAAATGTTTGAAGATTTAACTTCTCATTCTTACATAATAATTCAAATTGTATTTTACAATTTTCAGCTTGATTCGAAGAAATTTTATCTTTTTCATAAAATATCTGTAATAATAATTCCATCCTGTTTTGCGCTTCTTCTCTGTTTGCGCAAATTAAAACTGGATTTACACAAGATACAGCTTTTACAAGCTTATATTTTATAGGGCTTCTTTCAAAAATTTTTCTTATTGTTGCAAGTAAAAATGCTTGTGCATTTTTTAAAAATTCTAATTTTTCTTTCTCAGTAGCATTACTATCTTTCAAATATTTTCTGGTGGAAAAACCAATGTCAACCTTAGATAAAAGAAGTAAATTTTGCTTTTCTTTAAAATTAATTTTAGAATATTTGTCAGGAGAATTTGGAATAATATCTCTTTTTATAACCCTCTGTATTAGAGATAACAGTATTCCTTCATAGAGGAATAGAGCTAAAGGTTTAGGGCTTTGATATTTTGTTAAAAAAGGTTCCAGTAAAGACGCTACAACCTCAAAAAAAGCTATTTTACAAAGAGAAAGTTTATCGTTGCATGCTTTTTTGACATTTTTCACCGAAACTGTATCTGGCAATTTTGTATCCTGAACTTCATGTGAAAAACATTCAAACCACGAAAGAATGAAATTGGATGCACAAACGCATATTGTAGAGAACGTCGAAGACCTATAACGAAAGGGGAATTTTTTATTGACATGCAAGGCGTTTGCAAGGAACAACTAGATGATAAATGATACCACGTTCGTCCATTATTTGATATGACCAGCGCGAAATGGAGAGATATTTTCACTCCAGGCTATAAAATTACTATCGACGAATCTATCTTCTCTTGGTATAGTAAAGGACGACATAATGAAACAGACGGCACGCCGGCCGTGATGAAAATAAAGCGTAAGCTAAAGGGCGTTGGGTGTGAGTGCAAGACTTTGACTGACATTCAATCTGGAATTATGAATGGAAGTGAAATAAATGAAGGTAAGACAGCAATGCAAGAAAAGAATTTCAGTAAGCATTTGGTGCAGTAACTACAACTACTTTGCGGATGACGCGTCCCTGGCATGGTTCTGGCTAAAGTCACTAGATATTGAAAGTAGCGCAATCACGTGACCGGCGGCCATATTTAGTCCTGTTGGTTTGAAATTACTATTGACCCCATAGGTATAAGTATACATATTTTTGAATTATATTACATACACTACAAATTTGATCTTGATTATTGCTGAGAATTGAATTTATACAGCATAAATATTGTGTTTTATAATTCTTATACCTGAGAGTCTAATGCCAGACACATTACAATATTAAGAGTACATTACGTAAATTGCCTACCTGTACTTGAACAGTTTCATTCCATTAAAAGTTAGTAACAACAAAACAATTATAAATTTAATAGTGCTCCTACTTAAGTGATTTGTACTTAAAATTTTTGTAATGAAGCAACTTCAAACTACAAAATAAAACAAATACATTTTCAATAACGATTTATTTTTTTACAACCTCTCTCATTGCCATACTCCTACTGCTCTTAGCTTTTTCAACATTATTTTTAGATTTTAGATTGTATTTTTTCATGGCAAAATACATTCTTGTCCTAAAAAACAGTTTGACAATTTTGTATATAATATTGACAATTATTTATTTCAAATAAATTTGAATTTAAAAATAAGGATATTACATTCTGTAAAGTAACTATATTATTTAGCAAGTTATTGCTGTGTTTTCTAAATAGAATTTCGGCATTATATAAGAATAAATATATTTTCAAAGATGGAAATACTAACGAGTCATCTCGGTAACATTTTAATTTTGTTAATGCGCTGAGATGTGCAACCGACCTATCATTGCTCTTGGTAATAAGTGGTAAGAAACACACATCATATGTTGAAAAGTTTTTTTTAACCTTATGCAGCATACAACCAATAACATAGAACAGCGATTGCTGTGAATCATAATCAATAGTCTCATTTTCTGATAAGACCTCATCAGAAATTTCAATAGACTCTAGAAGTTTATCTGTTTCATCCGAATTTTCAAAAAAATCAGTTACAACACATTCAAATTGATCAGCGATTGATTCTTTGGTATCAATTGTTCTTTGACGAACAAACTTTATCAGCTGTTCACAATCACTAATTGAGTAACTTCCATGTTTTGGTACGCTCTCGAATTGTGACAAACTAATTAAACGCAAAGCTGTTTTAAACTCCCTGGGTCCTGGAACTGGACTTCTAGACCTTACAACTGAAAACAAATTTTCTAAGGCATCTTGTGAAAATCTCCCCAGTAGTAGATATTTAAAGTTTTCATGATTTAAAAAAATGTTTTGCATATCAATTGCTGTTTGAGTGGCTATTAGTATGCCAGATTGAAATGGCATCCATGTACCCTTTTTTCCAACTTTTATGTTTATAACAATATCCATAAAATCCTTTAAAAAAGCAACCGTTTCATTGTATACTTCCATATTGTTGAAGGATATGCCCAATTTTGTATTACGTGCTGTCATAAGTGAAAACCATTTATACAACTTCTCAATAAACCATGCAGTTGTATAATGTTTCTTGTCAATTTTGTTTTGAACAATGCAGTACTGAATTGCTGCAGCTACATCGTTATTTAATAATGCAACAGCCAAACCAACATTCATCTTTTCAAAGTGGGATGGCTTTAAAGCATTCTCTTTCAAATAGGGTGCAATTTTCAAATCCACTTCACTGTCAAGCTTGAAAACAATTTTTGGAGCCTCTAATGTAATTTCATTAAATGGCAGTTTATATTTTGAAACAATGCTTTCACCCAAATAAAAAGTATTATTATCCGTTAGAGAATTTCTAACATTTTTATATATGTGAGGTATATCAGGCATGAAATATAAGAATTCGTTGTCCCGACATGGATGTGCACAATAATTTACAATTTTACCACATCTGGTACCAACAACATTACATAGTCGCCACAAACTACGATTTTGAGGGCCCATATCTACAGTCCTAACTACAATCCCGATATCACTACATTTTTTAATAATAGTAAACAATTTGTCTTTCATTTGGTGGGCATCGTAGGAATTTGCAGTATATTCATACGCTACTGTTTGTTTCCAACGTGTTGTGATGCCAGCCAACATAAAAACAAGGGCATGAGTTGCAAGTACTTCGTTGCTGTTGTGACCCCCAGATAGTTTCATAGTTGGCTTTCCTATAACCTCTAATATGCTAGTATCGTATTCTAGACAAGGCTTTATAGCCATTTCGTCAACTAGTAATGTTGCATGTCTTTCTTCTGGTTTCAGGACTTCCATCTAAAAAATATAAAATAAATGGTCTACTTAATGAATTGTGTAAAGAAATAAACCTTAGCTTTGAGGAGACCCATGACATCATCCAGAATTCCAGGTTTAAATTTAAAATTACTAATATTTGCTTGTAAAGTTCTGATGCTAGGATAAGGTAACTGCTGTCTTCTTATTTCATCATAGCCATTTTTGCCACAAGACATATATAATTTTAAACCTTTTTGTATGGTCTCATCTGACCATGTAGATCCTTGCATCGAATTATTAAAGAAAAATTTTTGTTGATCAGGATTGAATACTTTCTTTAAATTATTTTGTAATTCAACTATTTTACACTCCAAAATATTTATTTTCTTTAAAGCAGCTTTTAATTGTCGTTTCAAGTTCCTATTGTATTCATTTTCTGTATTTTCCTCATCTGCATTATCTTCATTTTCTTGTTCTTTCATATCATGTTCGTCTACTTGCACTACGCTGCTTGTGTTAGGTTCTAAAAGTCAGTAATGATTTATAAAAATAACAAAACACACTTAGAAAAACTTATACTAACCCAATAACACTCTTTTTATGGGTGGTTTTCTTGGGTTTGGATGTTTACGATGTTCAAATAATGTGGGAACAGCAGACCATCGTAGAAGTTTTTTACCATCTGCCCTGCCTTGCTGAAACTGGTCTTCGGTAAAGTGAACCTAATAATGCAGAATTTAGATACATATTACTAAGTGCATCTTTTGGAAGAATAATTAGATAAAGAAAAGTAACTTACTTGGCAAAGATATGGTCTCTCAGGCAGCTGATCTGCTCTGCCAATATTTCTAATCCACAATTTCTGTCTGTCTATATTTGCACTTCCCTGAGGTAACTTAAACATTCTAAATCCTTTTTCGGTACGATTACAACAATTAACAGCACAACAACTCGGCATTTTATTAATTAAAATGAGTGCTAAACACTCCACAACAACACAATAATACCAGCTGTCACTGCTGACAGGACTAAATATGGCGGATTTGGCGGCAAGTTGCGACGCAAAGGAATGCGCTACTTTCAATATCTAGTGACTTTAGTTCTGGCAGGATAGTCCTGGTTTGCATCCGCAAAAACAGCCATCCAACTGCATAAAAGAGGGCTACATTTTATTGGGATTGTAAAAACAGCTACAAAGAATTATCCAATAGCAGGAGGTACACGCCGTTGTCTGAAAGGATGAGTGTAAACGAAAATGCATTGTATGCAGCCGTATTCATAAAGGACAACAAAAAGCAAGCTATAGGTGCAGCTATTGCGGAGATCGGTCAGTTATGTGTGCACCAACGTTAAATAATTATACAAAAAGAAAAAAACACAAGTCGGAAAACCCCAACCAAGGCAATTTCACTCAACAAACATGATAGTTGGCATAAAACCAACGAGATTGTTAAGGTTAATATTTACTATGACGGCCCAGTACGTTGCCCCTGCGTTGTGTATTAAACAGGATCTGCGTGGAAGTGGTGAGATAGGGACGAGTGTGTAAATATCTCTAGAGCGTGGTGGTTACACCAGAAAATGTTAACCTTACTTGATTAATAAAAGTTTATTACAGTGTGTTTTAGTGTGGTTCATTTAATCGTAAACATTGGTCCTTCGAGCCTGATCATTTGGAATTAAACAATAATTAATCAGGGGACCAATTCAATAATCCGCAGCGTTTGGAAATTACTAATAAGCGAAGAGAAACATGGACGATTCGTTTGGTCGATTGTAGCTAGTAGACGAAGGCAAGTGTTTTTTCACGATTATATTCCTAGTATTTCCTATTCATTCTTTGTTCTCATTTAAATGCTTTAACTGTGCAAGTTGACATGACGAAATTAACTCAATTAATAAGAAAGCGTGGTGGCGTAAACGCAAATTAACCAATTTTATTACGTTTATGGAAACTATCCAAGCAATTGCCGACGAACCAGTTACAGAGAAACAAATAACTGAATTACATTTATTGACATTCTCAAGCGTCACTTTGTTGAAATTCATGATTATATAAATAATAAATATTAAATAAAATATCGATTTCAACGGGAAATAATAAGATTTATTCCCTTTATACGTATTTCGGCATCATTGTGCCATTGTCAAAAGCTATATAAAATATTATAACAAATGCAAAATATAGTAACTCCTTGATTCTATTATTTTAACACTGCGTGAAGCAGCTGGCCCCAGTCAACCCGTCGGAGGTCAGTCGCTTATCAGTGTTTTAAAAAGATATTTATTCCAAAATCTTCAGTAAAGGAGAATCTAAGAGATCAATTTGCTCATTCATTAAAGGTATGTTGTTTTTTGTGTGTTTATAAATTTCAAAAGCTTCTAAAATGTTTAATTTATTTTTGTTATCAGAAAAGTGTAAAAATTTAATTGTATTATTAGATGTTAATGTGTGATTTTGTTCTAACAAATGTTTAGCAAAATTTGATTTATGTGCATGTTTATATTTGTAACAACGGATATGTTCTTTTTGCCTAATACTAAAATTTCTAATTGTTTGACCTATATATACTGAATCACAATGTGAACAATTTAATTTATAAATACCTGATTTTAGCAAATCATTAATTTTGTCTTTAGCATTGAAAAGAGAGTATAGAATATTTTTATTTGTTTTAAAAATGACTTTATATTTATTTGTGTTATTTATAATTTTAGCAATCTTTTCTGAAATTTTACCAAAATATGGAATTGAAACGTATTTTAATGTTTTATCAGTGTTATTAATGGAATAAACTTTTTGAATAGCTAATTTATAATTTTTCTTTTTAATTAAAGTGTCAATAAGTGTAGTGTTATAACCATTGCTATATGCAATTTGTTTAATAATGGAAATTTCTCTATTAAAATTATTTTTATCTAAAGGAATTGTTAGAGCTCTGTGTACTAAAGATTGATATGCTGCTAATTTATGTGTATTATGATGACAAGAGTTATGTGGTATGGTAATATCAGTTTGTGTAGGTTTCCTATAAATTGAGTATTCGAGTATGTTTTCTGAATTAATTTTTATGTTTAAGTCTAAAAAGTTAATAGATCTGTTTTGTTCAATTTCTAGTGTAAATTTAATTTTTTGGTGTAAAGTATTAATAAAAATTAAAAAGTCGTCAATGTATTCGAAAGAACTATCAAAACATGCCAAAATATCGTCAACATAACGAAACCAAAATACAATTTTATTTGATAGATTTGATTCAAATATTTGATCTTCTATATTTTCCATAAAAATTTTAGCCAATAGTGGTGAAATGGGACTACCCATTGGTAACCCATCTTTCTGAAGATAAATTTTATCATTAAAAATAAAATAATTTTGATTAATACAAAGTTCAAATGATTGAATCAACTCTATCCTTTTTGTTAATTCAATGTTATTGTTAATTAAAACATTTTCTAATAAAGGAATACATTCCTGTGGGGGTATTTGTGAAAACATACTCGTAACATCAAAACTAACTATTTTACATAGTGGTGGTAAGCTAATGTTACTTAATTTATTAATTAATTCAGAAGTGTTTTTAACTGAATATTTTGGAGTGTATCCTAAATTATTAATTATATTATTTAATGTTTTAGCTAGCATGTGGTTTGGTGCATGTATGTATGAAACTACAGGTCTAATAGGAATGTTAGGTTTATGTATTTTAACTAAACCGTATAATTTTGGTGGTTGTGGATTTGGATATATTATGTTATGTTTCTCGTATGGTGTTAAAGTAATTTCACAATTTTTAATTGTTCGTTTTATTTGGTTTTGGTATTTATTTGTTGGATCTCTATTTAAAATTTCTAGATTAGAATCTGTTATAAAATCATTGACTTTTTCTAAATAATCATTTTTAGGTAAAAATACTAAAGTGTTTCCCTTATCTGCCCTAACAGAAATTAAATTATTTACTCTAACTTTTTCCTTAATTGATTTAATTAATGAAATATTATTATTTGTATTATATCTAAATTTATCGTTTATCGAAATTCTTTTTAATAAATTAGAAATTTGAGACTTTGCATAATTTAAATGCCTCTCTTTTATAATATTTTCAGAATTTACTGCTAAAATTTCTTTTATATTATTATCTAATTTTGGAAAAGTCGAAAATTTAAAACCTTTATTTAGAAACGTCATTTCTTTGTCATTAAATATTACGTTAGATAAATTTAGTACACGAGAATGAAAATTTATAATTTTATTAGGTTTTTTAGGTTCAATAGATTTTTGTTCTCGTTCTAATCTAGAAATTTTATCTTTTTGTGTATTATATTTTTTAAATTTAATTTTACTAACTAATTCTCTAATGTCATTATCAAAAATGTCAAATTCAATGTTATGTAATTTGTTAACTAGTTCATTGAATTTGACATTTTTGATAATGACATTAGAGAATTAGTTAGTAAAATTAAATTTAAAAAATATAATAGTGTTAAAGTGTTAAAGTGTTAAAAACACTTCTGAATTAATTAATAAATTAAGTAACATTAGCTTACCACCACTATGTAAAATAGTTAGTTTTGATGTTACGAGTATGTTTTCACAAATACCCCCACAGGAATGTATTCCTTTATTAGAAAATGTTTTAGTTAACAATAACATTGAATTAACAAAAAGGATAGAGTTGATTCAATTATTTGAACTTTGTATTAATCAAAATTATTTTATTTTTAATGATAAAATTTATCTTCAGAAAGATGGGTTACCAATGGGTAGTCCCATTTCACCACTATTGGCTAATATTTTTATGGAAAATATAGAAGATCAAATATTTGAATCAAATCTATCAAATAAAATTGTATTTTGGTTTCGTTATGTTGACGATATTTTGGCATGTTTTGATAGTTCTTTCGAAGACATTGACGACTTTTTAATTTTTATTAATACTTTACACCAAAAAATTAAATTTACACTAGAAATTGAACAAAACAGATCTATTAACTTTTTAGACTTAGAGCCGTTTTACACGCCAGAGAATTACTCCGAAAATTACTGCGAAAGTTACTGTGAAAATTTTCGCAATAGTTCTTGGCAAAATTTTCTTACTGCTCGTTTTACACGTCCATAAAATTTGGCAATAATTATTCTCGTACGCATGCTCATTTGACAAGTCGGCAAGGTGGATACTGCCTATTACCTTGAAGCAAAGCATGGTCTTAGGTCATGGTCGTAACCTAACCTCTAGAATTTAGCGTGGTTTGGCTTTGTTTATCTAACGTGCTCGTAGTTTCTGTGTTTTTTTTTCTGGTGTTCGAGAAGTGTTTTAGCTGCTATTGGTAAGAAGTACGTTTTTAAGCTCGTTACCTGTGTGCTTACAATTATTTTGTTGCAGATACTTTTGTATGTAGCACCTAGGATTACCTACCACGTTTTTTTATTTAAAGAATATTTTCGCTGTTATTGGTAAGAAATACGTTTTTAAAGCTCGTTACCTGTGTGCTTACAATTATTTTGTTGCAGATACTTTTGTAATATACTTATATTTAGCACCTAGGATTACGTACCACCTAGTTTTTTTTAGTTAAGGAATATTTTCGCTGTTATTGGTAAGAAGTACGTTTTTAAAGCTCGTTACCTGTGTGCTTACAATTATTTTGTTGCAGATACTTTTGTAATATACTTATATTTAGCACCTAGGATTACGTACCACCTAGTTTTTTTTAGTTAAGGAATATTTTCGCTGTTATTGGTAAGAAGTACGTTTTTAAAATTCGTTACCTGTGTGCTTACAATTATTTTGTTGCAGATACTTTTGTAATATACTTATATTTAGCACCTAGGATTACGTACCACCTAATTTTTTTTATTTAAGGAATATTTTCGCTGTTATTGGTAAGAAGTGAATTTCTAACGTTCCTTACTTTTATGTTTACAGTTCTTGTTTTTTCAGATCATCATGTCGTGGAGTAAAGACGAGGTTATTCTTCTTTTGGAGGAATACCAAAAGTGGCCGAATCTATACAAAGTGAAGTCGGCTAACTACAAGAACAGGAATCTAAGGCGAACGGCTTTAGATTCCATCACGGAGTCAATCCATAAATTGAAACGTGGCGTAACTTCTGCTGAAGTGCAAAGCAAATTTCAGGCTTTGGAATAAAACGCCATGAGGGAGTATAAAAAATATTTGACCTCACTAAAAAGTGGCGCAGGGGAGGATGATGTAATTATTAATTTTTACATTACTTGCTGATATTAGACTGTCCTGGTTTTAGGTGCATTATCCTTCACTGTGGTACTACGAACTAATTTCGTTTACTTTTGAGCACTGTATGCCGAGAGATGCTTTCGACAGCCTGGATCTGGTTGATCAAGGAGAGGTATATGATATTTATCTTAATATTTTTAAATATATTTATTATAAATTGTTATAGCTGGAAATGGGGATGAATCAAGATATCACAACCGCTACCACTGTTACCCCAGACATTCCAGATGACGAGATTGACACATTGTCGCAAGAGTGGCAGTCGGAATCGCAAGAAGGGCATTCACAGCCGGGGTCTTCTGGTAAAACGTCTGAAGACGGGGAACCGGAACCAGGAGTTCCACTGCGGGCCTCTGCACGGCCAGGAACATCGTCCGCAGGCGAGGAGGTGCGTGAAGCGCAACGGCAGTCACGCACCCCATTAGGTCCAAGCCCGCTGGCAAAACGCAAGCGAACTGCCGACGTTAATATGCTCCAGAGCATATCTGGGAGCCTGAAGGGGCTTTGTGCTTCCGTACATCCGATACAGCAGCAAGATGCAAATGACGAGGAAGGTGCCTTTGGCGACCTTGTGGCAAAGAAATTAAGGAAAATTGATGTAGAGGAAATTCGGGAAGGTGTGGAGGAAGACATTATATGTATTTTAAATCAGGCACTAAAAAAATGTAGAAATAAAGAAAAAAAAGATTAAAACACTTGAATTGTCTTTATTTATTAAACCATTACAATCATGTTGACATAAGCTATGTTTTTTTGTTATTTTTGTAGCAAGGTCGTGAATCTTTTAGGTTTAGCAATTACCCCGTTCAACTGCTGAGTTTTGCCAAGGTACTGCTCCAATAACAGAGTTAAAATAAGTTTTAAATTTTTCTCTAGTTAATCTGGCTGCAGTAGAAGATCTGTTACCACTTTGCTGATGTAGTGGGTGCATAGTTGATTCATTTATCTGAATATCAATGTTTTGGTCAATATAGGGTTTGCTTTTGGTAGCAAGAAAATTATGCAGCACTACACAGGTTAAAGTTATTATTTCCACTTTTTCTGGGCTCAAATGAATCGGATTTAAAAGAACTCTAAATCTATTGGCCAAAATTCCAAAAGCACTTTCAACCATTCTTCTGGCTCTTGACAGACGATAATTGTAAATTCTGTGTTACTTTGTTAATCCACGTTGTGGAAACGGTTTCATCAAATTGTCCATCAAAGGAAATGCATCATCAGCAATAATAACGTATGGGAGATTTTGCGTCATCCCTGGTAAACATTCGGGTTGTGGTAATCCCAGTTTATTGTTCTCCAGTGCTTTCGATAACTTACATGCCTCAAACACACCACCGTCGCTCACTCTACCATTCACTCCAACATTTACATATATAAATCTGTAATCCGCATCTACTAGTGCCAGTAAAACAATACTGTTTTTCTGTTTGTAATTGTAATAGTACGACCCAGATGAAGTTGGTGCTGTAAATACAATGTGGCGGCCATCCAATGCACCTATACAGTGTGGGAAGTTCCATTTGTTTTCGTACCTTACAGCAATTTTCTTCCACTCTTCGCTAGTTGTTGGTGTCTATAAAAAAAAGTGTCTTATGAAGACACAGCTACATCACTCAATATTTTAAATGCTACCTGTAGGTACTCCCCTTTCATCCTCTTAATAATTGCAGAACAAACCTCGGGCACAAATTTGGAGATGGTACTTTCATGCACCCTTGTATTAAACATCAATGACCGATATGTTTCACCCGTTGCTAAGAAACGCAAGGTTATATATAGCCTAAAAATTAACAACAATGAAATCACAAATGTAGGACAGAAATATGTTTAAACAGAAATACCTACCTATGTGTAGCACTAATTGAACTACGCATAAGAGTTTCTTGTTTTAAAATGTCCTTTTCTATTAGTTGTAATATAAATGTGAATTTTTCTTCGTCCATGCGTAAGAAGTTTTTGTACAAGTTTTTATCTTCTACCTGTAACTCCTTGTTTAATAGATTTAAAATTCCCCTGCCTTCAGTTCTTCTCTGCAACCACGGTTTCGTCCACTGTGTTCGATTTCTCCGAGCACGAATTCTTCTCGCAATATACAGTGATAATAGACTCACTGCTGCGACAACCCCTATAAGTATTTTGTTTTGGTTCGCCACTGTTCGATTAGGAATAACCTTCATTTTAACAAATAAATATCTGCAACAAAATAATTGTGAGCACACAGGTAACGAATTTTAAAAACGTACTTCTTACCAATAACAGCGAAAATATTCCTTAACTAAAAAAAACTAGGTGGTACGTAATCCTAGGTGCTAAATATAAGTATATTACAAAAGTATCTGCAACAACATAATTGTAAGCACACAGGTAACGAGCTTTAAAAACGTACTTCTTACCAATAACAGCGAAAATATTCCTTAACTAAAAAAAACTAGGTGGTACGTAATCCTAGGTGCTAAATATAAGTATATTACAAAAGTATCTGCAACAAAATAATTGTAAGCACACAGGTAACGAGCTTTAAAAACGTATTTCTTACCAATAACAGCGAAAATATTCTTTAAATAAAAAAACGTGGTAGGTAATCCTAGGTGCTACATACAAAAGTATCTGCAACAAAATAATTGTAAGCACACAGGTAACGAGCTTAAAAACGTACTTCTTACCAATAGCAGCTAAAACACTTCTCGAACACCAGAAAAAAAAACACAGAAACTACGAGCACGTTAGATAAACAAAGCCAAACCACGCTAAATTCTAGAGGTTAGGTTACGACCATGACCTAAGACCATGCTTTGCTTCAAGGTAATAGGCAGTATCCACCTTGCCGACTTGTCAAATGAGCATGCGTACGAGAATAATTATTGCCAAATTTTATGGACGTGTAAAACGAGCAGTAAGAAAATTTTGCCAAGAACTATTGCGAAAATTTTCACAGTAACTTTCGCAGTAATTTTCGGAGTAATTCTCTGGCGTGTAAAACGGCTCTAAGTCTAAAAAGTTAATAGATCTGTTTTGTTCAATTTCTAGTGTAAATTTAATTTTTTGGTGTAAAGTATTAATAAAAATTAAAAAGTCGTCAATGTATTCGAAAGAACTATCAAAACATGCCAAAATATCGTCAACATAACGAAACCAAAATACAATTTTATTTGATAGATTTGATTCAAATATTTGATCTTCTATATTTTCCATAAAAATATTAGCCAATAGTGGTGAAATGGGACTACCCATTGGTAACCCATCTTTCTGAAGATAAATTTTATCATTAAAAATAAAATAATTTTGATTAATACAAAGTTCAAATAATTGAATCAACTCTATCCTTTTTGTTAATTCAATGTTATTGTTAACTAAAACATTTTCTAATAAAGGAATACATTCCTGTGGGGGTATTTGTGAAAACATACTCGTAACATCAAAACTAACTATTTTACATAGTGGTGGTAAGCTAATGTTACTTAATTTATTAATTAATTCAGAAGTGTTTTTAACACTTTAACACTTTAACACTATTATATTTTTTAAATTTAATTTTACTAACTAATTCTCTAATGTCATTATCAAAAATGTCAAATTCAATGAACTAGTTAACAAATTACATAACATTGAATTTGACATTTTTGATAATGACATTAGAGAATTAGTTAGTAAAATTAAATTTAAAAAATATAATACACAAAAAGATAAAATTTCTAGATTAGAACGAGAACAAAAATCTATTGAACCTAAAAAACCTAATAAAATTATAAATTTTCATTCTCGTGTACTAAATTTATCTAACGTAATATTTAATGACAAAGAAATGACGTTTCTAAATAAAGGTTTTAAATTTTCGACTTTTCCAAAATTAGATAATAATATAAAAGAAATTTTAGCAGTAAATTCTGAAAATATTATAAAAGAGAGGCATTTAAATTATGCAAAGTCTCAAATTTCTAATTTATTAAAAAGAATTTCGATAAACGATAAATTTAGATATAATACAAATAATAATATTTCATTAATTAAATCAATTAAGGAAAAAGTTAGAGTAAATAATTTAATTTCTGTTAGGGCAGATAAGGGAAACACTTTAGTATTTTTACCTAAAAATGATTATTTAGAAAAAGTCAATGATTTTATAACAGATTCTAATCTAGAAATTTTAAATAGAGATCCAACAAATAAATACCAAAACCAAATAAAACGAACAATTAAAAATTGTGAAATTACTTTAACACCATACGAGAAACATAACATAATATATCCAAATCCACAACCACCAAAATTATACGGTTTAGTTAAAATACATAAACCTAACATTCCTATTAGACCTGTAGTTTCATACATACATGCACCAAACCACATGCTAGCTAAAACATTAAATAATATAATTAATAATTTAGGATACACTCCAAAATATTCAGTTAAAAACACTTCTGAATTAATTAATAAATTAAGTAACATTAGCTTACCACCACTATGTAAAATAGTTAGTTTTGATGTTACGAGTATGTTTTCACAAATACCCCCACAGGAATGTATTCCTTTATTAGAAAATGTTTTAATTAACAATAACATTGAATTAACAAAAAGGATAGAGTTGATTCAATCATTTGAACTTTGTATTAATCAAAATTATTTTATTTTTAATGATAAAATTTATCTTCAGAAAGATGGGTTACCAATGGGTAGTCCCATTTCACCACTATTGGCTAATATTTTTATGGAAAATATAGAAGATCAAATATTTGAATCAAATCTATCAAATAAAATTGTATTTTGGTTTCGTTATGTTGACGATATTTTGGCATGTTTTGATAGTTCTTTCGAATACATTGACGACTTTTTAATTTTTATTAATACTTTACACCAAAAAATTAAATTTACACTAGAAATTGAACAAAACAGATCTATTAACTTTTTAGACTTAAACATAAAAATTAATTCAGAAAACATACTCGAATACTCAATTTATAGGAAACCTACACAAACTGATATTACCATACCACATAACTCTTGTCATCATAATACACATAAATTAGCAGCATATCAATCTTTAGTACACAGAGCTCTAACAATTCCTTTAGATAAAAATAATTTTAATAGAGAAATTTCCATTATTAAACAAATTGCATATAGCAATGGTTATAACACTACACTTATTGACACTTTAATTAAAAAGAAAAATTATAAATTAGCTATTCAAAAAGTTTATTCCATTAATAACACTGATAAAACATTAAAATACGTTTCAATTCCATATTTTGGTAAAATTTCAGAAAAGATTGCTAAAATTATAAATAACACAAATAAATATAAAGTCATTTTTAAAACAAATAAAAATATTCTATACTCTCTTTTCAATGCTAAAGACAAAATTAATGATTTGCTAAAATCAGGTATTTATAAATTAAATTGTTCACATTGTGATTCAGTATATATAGGTCAAACAATTAGAAATTTTAGTATTAGGCAAAAAGAACATATCCGTTGTTACAAATATAAACATGCACATAAATCAAATTTTGCTAAACATTTGTTAGAACAAAATCACACATTAACATCTAATAATACAATTAAATTTTTACACTTTTCTGATAACAAAAATAAATTAAACATTTTAGAAGCTTTTGAAATTTATAAACACACAAAAAACAACATACCTTTAATGAATGAGCAAATTGATCTCTTAGATTCTCCTTTACTGAAGATTTTGGAATAAATATCTTTTTAAAACACTGATAAGCGACTGACCTCCGACGGGTTGACTGGGGCCAGCTGCTTCACGCAGTGTTAAAATAATAGAATCAAGGAGTTACTATATTTTGCATTTGTTATAATATTTTATATAGCTTTTGACAATGGCACAATGATGCCGAAATACGTATAAAGCGAATAAATCTTATTATTTCCCGTTGAAATCGATATTTTATTTAATATTTATTATTTATATAACTGAATTACAATTTCGTGTAGAAAGTTGCGAAGACTTGATTTAAGAATTTGAAGAATATGCGTGTGACGATAAGGCACTTGAAGAACGTTATGTTCAGCGAGATCAATTTATGAACTTATATTTGTCCAATTTCGATGCTGCAAAAACAGTTTTAAAGAAGTTAACTGATGATGTTGAAATTGATAGTTTTTCTCTGAAAAGTCGAAATGATGATAATAAAAGTCAGTACAGTAATCAGATTAGTGTGTCAGATCAATATTGCAACACGTTAGTTACATACCAACTATTCAATTGCCTAAATTTAAAGGTAACTATAACAGCTATACTGCGTCTCACGGTGATATATATCTAATATTTCTTGGTTGTATTGTAAATTTAATATTTTTTACAGGAAAAAGAAAAAACAGTGAAAGTGTTAGCGATGCTTTGATCGAATTTACCAGGGTATCATGAAATGTACAGCTCATATAGCACCGACTGCTGTTAGTTGTTTTTCAGTTAACGTCATTTTAAAAATCATCGATATAACAGTGACACTAAATCTGTCGTGATTGTACAAATGTCAAGACAGTGCCGGTGACAGTAATACTTGCTTGTGTAAACAGTGATATACAGAAATATCATTACTTGCGTGCTTCTTTGGAGGGTGATACCATGAAGGTTATTCAATCAGTTGAATTCTCGTCTGATAATTATAATACAGCTTGGAATCTCTTATGTACACATTGACACAGTTGATGTGTTTGATAAAACTCTTAACGAATATTTTGACACAACGACTAACCTGTTTCCCTTTCCCTGTAAAGAGCATAGAGAAGATAAGCGTTAAGCAACGAGATCCTCTCTCCCTTATTTTATTTAAGATTGTACTCGATGAGCTCATCGGCGACCTGGAAGCGACCGGGTTGGGTATTCCGCTGAGCCATCACCGCAACATTGCGTGCTGGCATACGCGGACGACCTTGCCGAGGACTCTCACTTAACGTCGGGAAGTGCACGGTTCTAACCACAGGTGTTGTGCCTTCTAAAAAGAAGCTTTTTACCGCGACGGTTTCGCGTTTCTATACACGACACAACAATTTATACAAGTGGTAAAAAGCTAAACGATGTCAATGCCACACTACAAAATATTATACAACTAGCTGCCGATTGGATTACTGCAAATGGATTAAAAGTCAACGAAACCAAGACTGAAACAGCAGTGTTCGCCCAAAGAGGAATGCTCCAACCAGACCCTCCAAGGGACTCACTAACCTTCCTGGGTTTTGTCTTCGACAGCGGTCTCACGTGGGAAAACCATGTAAACAAGGTAGCCAAAACAATAGCCAAAAACACCTACTCTATTAGAAAACTCATAAACATTACTAATTTAAATTTAACAAGACTTGCGTACTTCGCTCTGATAGAAAGTCATCTGCAGTATGGTTTATTGATGTGGGGAACCTGCTCACATGCAGAAAGAGTTTTTAAGCTACAGAAGAAAAACATTCGAATCCTATCCAAAGCAAAATATAACGATCACTGTAAACCGATCTTCATCGATCTGCAAATTCTAACTCTTTCAGCGCTATACATCCTCCAGGCAATCAAATACGCTCCACAACTTCGCCTAATAAAAGCATGCGACATACATCTACATGACACCCGAAACAAGAGCATGGTACTGGTCCCTTATCACCGCCTGGAAAGCAGCAAATCAAGCACAAATTACTGGATCCATAAAATCCACAACAAAATCCCAGAAATGTTAAGAAATGGTGTCAACAGCAAACAACTACTACACAGAGTTAAAAACTTCCTGCTACGAAATCCGCCCTACTCAATTGAAGAGTTTTTAAATTGTGATGTAACAAGTATGTGAAAGATTGTAATGTGACCAAATTTGTGAAATATGTCAAACAAACAAATGAAACATACCTAGGTATGAAATTTATATTTTTCTTTTCTTCAAATAATATTTTAACCCCATTGTTAACCTAAACTTTATACTACTAGTAATGAACTTTTACATAATTATATATTGTCTGTAAGCACTATATTTATATGACATGGCAAAAGCCTGTAAACCTAGCTATGCCGAATAAATTATTATTATTATTATTATTATTATATTGGAGGTTCAGGGATCAAACAAATCTACTTTAATTACTTGGGTCGCCGCTATGATCACCTCGGCGTTATTAGACCTACCATTCGGGAATTGCAACATCATCATCAACTTGCGCGCATAGAAAAGGCTCCCCTTAAACCGTTCCAAAAATTATTCATTGTCAAAACCTACCTCTTACCCCGCTACCTTCACTCCCTTCAATCCCCTAACGTAACTCGGAAGGATCTTCTTATCCTTTGACAAACTCATCCGGATTTCCTGTCGAAAATTCCTGCACCTTCCCAAGACCGCCCCCAACAGTTTCCTTCACACCGACACCAGAGGAGGCGGCCTAGGTATCCTTTCCATGACCAACCTTATACCCCTAATAATCCTTAAGCGTTTAAACAACCTGGCGACATCTGGCGATCAATCGCTGTTCGCGCGTTTTTCCAACGGCCTTCGCAGGAATGGCAGATTCACCATTGAGAGCCGGGGCCAGCTTAGGAGAGCGTGGCGCGACGAACTTGAGTGCTTGTTTTATACGCTAATGCGAATAAATTTTATAAGCAACAGCAAAACAAACAAGCGAAAATCTCGACACAGAAGAAAAAAGAATCGCGACTGCAGTTAAGTTAATTAATTCTTCAATTTCTTAATTTTTGTTATTTTTTTAATTTTATTTACTTATTTTGGTATTAAATATATCCTATTTTGCATGTACATGTTTTGTATATTTTTACTGAAATCTACCTATTTGGAAACCCCGCTAACAAATTTTATGGTAAGTATTTGTGTTGCGTACTAGGTTTTTACAATAAATTAATTCAAGGTAACATCTATTTGTTGATTCCAATTTGGCTAAATCATTCATTAATAAATTTAATAAGATTGTTAAATAAGAATTTAGTGTATTCGATACGTATTTAACTTATGCAGCTACATGTAGTGAGCCTGCACATGACTGTCTCTCGCACGTTAGTGTTGCAATGTCAGGGACACTGGCGCGACAGCCTATCTAATACCGTGGGACACATTAATTATATTGTCAAGTTATAAATTAGTGACTGTCTGGATTGAAACACATCATTCATTTAACAAGATTATATTTAGCAAAGATTGCAAGTTTAATAATTTGCACCATTAAGGTGAGCTTACACAATTGTAGCAATCAGAGTCCAGTAGATCATGATGGTAGAGCGAGACAGTGTTCTGTGGTTGTCAGAGTCCAGTAGATCTGGTTGGTAGAACGAGATGGTGTTCTTTGGTTTTCTTGTTACGGGTTCAACCCTAGCACGGGTTAAACCCTGGTCAGGCCTGGCTTGAAGTGGTGGCTTGAGTGTGATGGCTTGAACGTGATGTCTTGACTTCTTGGCTGGTAGTTGCACACTCAATGCTCTTGGATGGACTTAACCTTTGGTTGTTCTACATTCACCAGCTTTCTCATGAAACCTTGTTAGTCATCAGATTTGCATTGTGAAAGTATAATGTCAAAGTCTAATGTCAAAGTATTATAATAAACTGGCAGGTGATACCAGCATGCTAGCACGTGATGGTGGCATGTTTAGTTAACATTGATTTTATAAAGCTTATTCCAGGAATTCGTAATAAGTATTCAAAGCACTTCATGACATTTCTCCCCCTCTTAACTAAGCGAGAAGCTATGATCGCTTAAGGAAAGATTTTACGTCATGAAGTGATTATACAACATTTGTAATACTCACTCTTAATGGTTACATTAACAGATATTTAATACAAGCATTAGTTTTAAACAGACATGGTATACTATGATACGTTGCGTAAGTTACATAAAAATTGATTATACATAGTAATAATGGTTATACATACAAGATATAGCATAAAAGCAATGGTTACATATAGGCATGTTACAATCACATATCAAGTGTAAATGCAACATTTCCTGTTACAATGCTACTCAAGTTGCATATACATACTATACGTTTTAAACATTGATCACCCTGTGGATGTTTAAGTTATGTGATACTTTTTATACCGGTAATGAAAAGTTGATAATAATTCTACACGTCCGGACAGAGGTGGCTAACATAAGTAAGTATAATACATTATTTATAATATGTAGCTGTCTACTTGTTATCATATACGTTAATACATAAGTTCGGTAACTGATGTGTAGGTGGCGTTATATATATTAATAACGTTTATCATTATTTGAAAATGTAAGTAAACATATAATTATTTAGCTAAATGTTAAAATATTTTGAAAAGTAAACAATTGCCTTGAGACCATTTTCTGTACAAAAATTTTCATTACAAATTGAAAAAATACTAAAAATTGAGAAAATGCTTTGCACCTGTCTTTTGCGTAGGAGGAATCTTTATCTTTTGCTGAAGTTGCATTTTTTATTGTATATAACCAATTGTTTCTTCCTGAAGGAGTCATTTCATTTCAACCACTTAATAAAAAGTAAACTCCGTTTTTTTAAAATAAAATGAACTTCGAAAACACACAGATTATTACACATACCGCATCCCCCATCGACGAGACCCTGCTTCCCCCACTTCGTAAGTAAAGAATTTGTGAATTTTGTTTTTTTTTCTTCGTTTGGAATGCTGAACCTGATATAAGTGAGGAAAATAAAGGTTAATCAAAATAATAATTTTTTTTTCTCTGTTTCCTTTTTAGAAAACTTTGAGGGATGGAGGATACAGGAAGTGGTCGTGCGGGAGGGATATCCGCTTACCCTAATCGTGTCAGGCATTCAGTCGGAACTGGGCCAGGGAAGGATTTTCCTCCTCGGGCGTGGCAGCAATTACCAAATGTACGGAATGAATGTTCCAGTGGACTTCGCCACTATCGCCATCAATGATATTGGGGCTGTGTTTGTGAAGGTAGAATTTTTCTACCCCTACCCCGATATCGTGGTCGCAGGACCACCGGGTGGCGAAGTTCCACCGGCTCCTCCATCGCCTTCAATGTCCCCCCCTGTGTCCCCCATGCCTCCTTCACCTCCCGCGGACGACTTTCCAGATCTGCTACCTGACGATATCCTAGGGGATATCATAGCAGATCTGGAAAGAGGTTTCCCGATGTAAAAAGTTCCTGTTCCTGTTTTTTGTTTTTCCTTTGTAAATAATTTTGTGTTTTATTATTTGTAAATGTTTTTTTTTTTCATCAGTGTATATATTTGTCAGCTTTTTTTTCTATATTGTAAATATTTTTGTGCTTTTTTTCCCGCTATTTTTGTAATAAACTGATATTTTTAAAGATTTTTGCGTTTATGTTTAGTATTTTTCTTTAATTTCAGGAAAAGCATAAAAAATAATTAAGATGAATAATAAATTCAGTATTGGTTGTAAGGCAATGTTTGAATACACTGTTGAATTACAACCGTGCATAATGTACTTTAAAATATAACCTTCAACACAATATATTAACTAAGTGCAGTCAGAAGTTCGCACATGCAGTTGTTTTTAAGGTGCTCAAAAGTGTATGAACAAAGTGATTTCGTGAAAGCATAAAAGTACGGTAAGTATTTAATTCTACTGATAATATAAATATACTTATTCTATAATGACAAAGAAATTGAAATTTCAAATTTTGCCAAAAAAAATTAAGTACCTATATGTACTGTGTTTATAAAAAGCACACCTTATAATTATAGCATTTGGACTAGATTAACACTCGTTACAAAATCTCGACCCGTAGAAAATTATGTTCTTTTCTCGGTCAGAATTATTTTGTTGATATACTTGATAAAATAACAAATATTTAAAGTAAACATCTATTATCTGACAAAAACATGAGGTTTGGTTGCTTTTTAAAATTATTCATATTAAATAGGTGATTGCAAAAAAATCTCATATTTATGTACCGTCGCACATAGGAGTATTTCTAATGAAAAATCGGTCAAAAGTCTTGATTCAATTTTTTAGTCCTTGGAGATATCTAATAAGATCAATGGTAATTTATAATACTGTTTTACAACAAACTATGTCTGCGTTCTACAGGAGTATTTTAAATAGGTCTTCCTAATTCAACCATGTTAAGATTTGTAGCTAATTCTTTTAAAGTAACACGGGTTCGCCGTATTTGTTTGCCTTTTAAGTACTTTAAGAAAATTCGAAACAAAATGTAGCAAATTGTCAGAATAATTACACTTAAAAGAAAATATTGAATGTGTGAGAAACTTCTGGCGTTAGAGTTTATTGAATTGTTAGTAATAATTTTTGTTGCTAACTCGTTGATTTCATCAAACCTATCACTTAGTACTCTTAAGTCATCTAAATTTTTTGGTATGGAACGATAATTTGCACTGAGATTCATTTGTGGTATAACGTTTTGAAAACAGAGTGGTTAAGATCCAAATTAAGTGGAGCAACATATTCCAGCATAAGCTCTTTGCTTATTATTTCACTATGCGTTAATAAAACTACATTTTTTGTGTGGCCTGAACAACGTGAGGATAATATAATTTCACCAACTCCCTTTAATGTTATGTCTTTAGAGAAGGTATCGTCACAAACAATTGTTAGAATTTCAAAATCTGGTATTATAAAATATTAAAATTTCACAAAGGTCACTTTGAGAGGATAGCATTAACGGTTGTTTTTGTTCACAAAGATAATTTTGCGTTTTAAATTTTTTGTAATCTGTAAAGTCTTCACTTGATAATGTAAAAAATTGGTGACTTTCAAGTGTTATTGCCACATACTTTGAAGAGGGTTGAATAAAAGTATATTTTTTGTTACCAAGGGGTACTGGTAATGCAGAGATTTTCAATAATTCATACCGAATTGTATTCGATAAGGGAATATTTATTGTATATATTAAGTTTTTGAAAATAAACAGTCAATTTAATCAACTTTAATAGAATATTTGCGTTTTCTATTAAAAGGGTAACTGGAAATTCTAAGTGTTTTGGTAGTAAATGTGACATTTCTTGAAGTTCTTTTATAAATCTTTTTGGAGGCAAAATTGCAGGGTGTAATGTTCCTCGTGAAGCGAATAAGACTGCATTGAGTAAAGTTTTAACGTCGAATTCATATTCATGAAATAGTAAAGAAAATAATTGAATATATTCATTGACCATATTTTTGACATCAAGAAAATATACTGATTTAGATAGATTATGAATCTGATCTTCTGTATTTTGCAAACTTGTGGCTAACAAATTTTGATTAAAGTGTAAGTCAGCTGCTGTTGTATTGAGAGTTGAAATTGCAGACTTAATCAGAGTAGTTTGTTCATTTATTAGCTTGACGAAATTTTGTCCTTGTTCTTCAAACTGTAAGATCTTTTGATTATAAAATTCACCATCATTACTATCAAGTGTACCAAAGAGCATTTTTAAAAGTGATCCACCTCCGTCAAAGGGACTTCGTTTTGCTCGTTTTTGTGCAAATCCTACCAGTTCTTCTAAATTATTTTGGTCAAATTCAACTCGCATAAGACCGACGGAAGCAGTTTGAATAAAATGGTCACACATTTTAAGATTGTCTATCATTTTTGAGCTATGGTACCATTTCTGTTCTCGCTCGCGCTCCAGAGAACAAATATGTTTAATCTTATTAAAGTAATTTTGCAAATAAGTAAATTTTTCATGATAATTTTTCATATTAACAAAAGCAACAATGGTTACCTTATTGTTTAATAACTGAATTTGTCCGATTTTTTCGTAGTGTAATCCAGGGTTGTATTTAAATTCTGTTACGTTATACTCTGCTAGTTGTGCTACAGCTTGAGCTCTGTAACAATTAAAATAGGTAATAGTTAAAATTTGAAATTGTATTGTAAAAATTAGAGTTATGTGAAAATTGTAGTACTAATTAATGTCTTTTATAGGTTTTAGACAATTGCCATACTATTTTATTCATATGTAAAGATTTTATTTCCAAAGAGGATTGAACCTTCAACAGATGGTACTAGTCTAGACGAACACTTTTTTTTCCAATGAGGTTTGAATTTAACACCTGGAAATTTCTTATCAACAATATTTCCTGCAGGTACGTGAGTAGCCAAGGGACATGGTTCAACGGTTTGGCATGGTCACACGGTATATTTTTTCTTCTTTTTCTTTAATACATTGTTGCTTGATCATAAGCTTGCAGTAAATATAAATGTTGCAACTTTCATATTTGCAACGTTCCAAGTTATCTTTTATCCTTTTCTTTCTTGCACTTAGCGTAGGTACAAAATTATTCTTTTTAATTCAAGCTGTAGTTGAAAATATTACTAGTAAGTATTTAATCCATCTCTTTTTTATTTGAATTAAAAAGGTGGTTAGCGATCTAACGACTAAACATTCCTTTCAATCAGGAATTTTCAGCTTCATTTTCCCCTAACTCATATATGCGCGACTTTAATATTCACAAATGTCGTTAGATTTCCTCTTGTCGAAATTTATAAAACTACCACTTAATTCTCTGCAGCGCTTCAGAAAATTTTCCAATACTGGAGAACAGTAATTTTAATAAAGAGAACAAGAGACTGTAGGTGTCTCAAAAAATTTGAAGTATACTTCCCGGCGAAAACAGGGGTTTCTTAATGTCTCTGACATATGTTATCAATAATAAATGGAAGTATTTCTTACCTATATAGGATTTCGGACACCCTCTTTGCCAAAACTTGATTATGCCCCTCTAATCAATTTGACAGAACTCTTATACAGAGAAAAATCCATTTCTCTAAAATTAACGCTACAGGAAAGGTCCTTTTAATTCTAAAGTAAGTGAAAATGATATTTCAATTAAATGAGAATCAATTTCCTGAGCTCGGCGAAGCTAACCCTTGTATGACGCTATTATAACATTTATAACGTCATATTTACTTATTTGTATAACTTGGAGTAAACTTGGACTGAATTAACCCGTTATCACTAAAGAAGCTAACAGACACGTGATAACAAAACTTCTTTTTGAGGCTACTAACTCTTTCTTCTAACAAATTACTTTATTTAATACATTTATATTTTTTAGAGCTTATTCAATATTCGAGCTCGTTTCTAATTCATCCGAAGGGCCAATCGGATTACTATCATTATTTGAATCATTTATATCATCATTTTTGAAAGAGTTATCATCATCTACTGGAGGAAACCAGCTATCTTTATAAGGTAAAATTCTTGAAATATGCACAACTTCTTGTTTGGCATTCGATGTTTTACCTTTCTTAATTAAATAATCGACTTCAGATAATTGTTTTACAATATAGTATGGTCCGAACCATCGTAATAAAAGTTTTTCACTTTTACCCACCTTTCGTACAGGTGTAAAACTGTAAAGACCTTTACTTTCTGGTCAACTTCAAAATTTGTTAATCTATGTTTCGAGTCATAACGACTTTTATCCTTTTCTTGTTGACTTTTAATATTTTGAACTGCTAAGTTCCTGGCGAATAATGCACGTTTGCGTGATTCTATAATATCGCTAGATTCAACAGGAATATTTAATTGAACATCCGTTGGTAACCCTGGTTGTCTACCATAAACTAACATGAATGGTGATAGTTTAGTTGTTTCTTGACGAGAGACATTATAAGCCCATGTAACGTGGACTAGGTGATGATCCCAATCGGTTTGTTGTGTGTTTGTATAAACACTTAGCATATCCACGATTGTATGGTTGGTTCGTTCAACTAACCCATTACAGGTTGTCGTGAATCTACTATCAATACCCATAATTCTTAGTAATTCCGTTACTAGTTGGGATTGAAATACCTTCCCGCGATCAGAAATTATGTATTTTGAACTTCCATGTCTGCAAATAATTTGTTCTAATAGAAATTGTGCTACTGGTTCACTTTTACCACTTGGTAAAGCCCGAGTTTCACAATAACGTGTAGCATAATCAGTAACGACAACTATTGTTGTTTTGCCTCTTTGGCTTCTACGAAGTGGACCTACTAGATCGATTCCTATTTTTTCAAATGGTATTCCAAAGGAAATTGGTTGTAGTTGACCCGGGGGTTTTTGAGTACTTCCTTTTTTTGCTTGACATGATTGACACCCCGAAACATACTTCGTTACATCTTTTAAAAGACCATCCCAATAATAAGTCATTTTTATTTTATGGTATGTTTTGGTAATACCTAAATGTCCTGCCATTGGTGCATCATGGTTATTATATAAAATTTCGAATTTAAGGGTATTTGGTACTACTAGAAGATACTGAGAACCTTCTGAACTACTATTTTTTTTGTAAAGTACATCATTTATTAATGTGAAAGACTTAGCTCGTCTTCGCTCGCTAATTGTTAATATTGTGTCATTAGCATTGTCTAATGCCATGAAAAGTTTATTTAATTTTGTATCTTGACGTTGTAGGTTACCGATATCAGCTGGTATTGTTACAAAAGTTGGAACATAATCTGCTTGAATTTCATCAAAATCCGTAGCGATTTGACAAGGATTACGAGATAAAGCGTCAACATCTTTATTCAAGACTCCTCGTTTATGTTTAATCGTATAATCAAAATCTTGAAGTCTTATGGACCATCGTACGAGACGTCCGCTCATACCTTTAGCGCTCCGTAACCAACAAAGTGCATGATGGTCTGTAACAATGGTTATGTGTTTACCGTAGACATAAGGTCGTAGGTAAGTTAAACTCCAAATAGCCGTTAGTGCTTCTAATTCCGATATGGAATAATTTTTTTCAGCCTTCGTCAGGCTTCTGGAAATGAATGCAATTGGAAAATATTCGTTATCAAATTTCTGTAGGAGAATAGATCCTATGCCTTCATGGCTCGCATCCATCCGTAATTCTGTTTCAGCCTCAGGATTATAATGGTGTAAAATTGGTGCAGTTGTTAATTTAGTCTTAAGCGTATCGAATGCATGTTGTTGAATTTCTCCCCAGACAAATTTAACGGATGGTTTAGTAATTTCATACAGTGGTTTAGCTATTATGGCATAATTTTCTATGTGTTTTCTATAATAGTTACACATTCCTAGAAACGATTGAACTTTTTTAGGTGTTGTTGGTGTGGGAAATTTTGTTATAGCTGCTATTTTAGTATTGTCTGGCAAAATACCTTTTGCAGTTACTGTATGACCTAGGATAGTTAATTCTGTTTGTGCATAGCTGCATTTACTAGGTTTTAATGACAGGCTATGATAACGTAATTTATCGAAAGCATGTTTCAAGCGAGTTAAATGTTCGTCAAATGTTTTTGAAAAAATTATAATATCGTCCATGTATATAAGTAATTCTTTAAATTTTAGATCTGCAAAAACTTTATCTGCCATGTTTTGAAATGTCCTAGGAGCGTTTGTTAAGCCAAAACTCATTACATTAAATTCATATAAGCCATCGGGTGAAATAAAAGCAGTTTTTTCCTTATCGCTTTCTTTTACGTTAATTTGAAAATATCCGCTAAACATATCTAGGGACGAAAAGTATTGATTATTACCTAAATAACTCAATATATCGTCAATTAAAGGAAGTGGGTAACTGAATTTTTTGGTGACCCCATTTAATTTTCGATAATCAACGCAAAATCTAATAGAATTATCTTTCTTTTTGACTAAAACTATCGGAGACGCCCATGCGCTTTGTGATTCGCGAATTATGTTATACTTCAGCATTTCATCAATTTGTTCTTGAATAATTTGTCGTTCTTTATGGGACACTCTGTATGGTCTCGATTTAATCGGGTCAGAGTTTTCAACTATTATCTCATGTTCCACTAAATTAGTTGATCCCATTTCTGAGAAGTTAGTTGCAAAAATATCCTGATATTCATCTAGTAATTTTTGTAAGTGTTTTTGTTGATTCGTTGTCAAAGTAGGATTCATGTTGTCTTTACTTTGATTAGGGTTTTCACAAACATCAAGAGTTGATACTAAATTCAAATTCTCAAGCATTTCAAGGTATGCCAATGTAGTTCCTGCTAGTAGACGTATCTTATTTGAATTGTTGGATTGTATTTGAATTTTCCAATCCATCAGGTTAATTTGTTCAATATTAGTTACGATTAATTGATACTTGAACAAGAGAATTTCTCGGAAACATATTTTATAGGGACTATATGATAAATTGTCAATATTTTTTAATTGTAAATCTACAGTGGTTACTGTGTTTGGTAAAATTTCTATATCGTTGATTAAACGTAATTTTCCCCTAACTTTTTGTTCATATGGCATATCAATATCGTCTAAAAAGTTTCTGAATTTACAAAATAAATGTGAAGAATTTGGCCAAAGGTCCCTGATATTTGTTTTATGTATATTAATTGTAATTGGTTGTACTGAAGTATTATTAAATGTAATAGTATGATTTTGAAAATTAATTATACTTTTGTGTTTTAGTAAAAACTTCATCCCGAGGATCAATGGTCTAGGTGAAGATTCTGTAACGTTCCCCCTTGAACGTACAGTATTTATTTTTGCACTAGGGTAGCTTAGCGGGAAAATCCAGGGTCCTTTATAAAAGGGGTTAAATAAATAACTGGAGATAAACCTTATGAACAATTTATTCAGGAACAATATTAAGTATTTACAATTTATGTACATGAAAATAAAGCATAAATAATTTAATTATAAAATTCAGGTTAAATATAAGGAAGTTAATATTTCCGGGTGTGAATGGTTCTTTGAAATTGGGGTCTGTGTAAACGGGACTAAAATAAAGTTCAGTGCGCACCTTGCTCTTAAGGAGATTGGCGCAGGTTGAACGACGCGTAATGGCCACGAAGGATTTTCAATGGCGAAACGGGTATAGTGGAATCAAATGTGAAATAAAGTGTTATGGGGGCTTCGACCCCTTCAGGAGTCTTCTGGTATAACGGGTAAGTGATATCAAAGAAAGTTTTAATATGGAATTTAATTCCAGTGATAAACAAAAGAATTCGGTCAGGGATGGACAAAATAATCTGGTAAGCAATCAATTTACTGTAAAATTGAATTGCTTATCCAACTAAAACAATTGAGTGTCAATCGATGATTGATTCGGGTAGTGTTTAAATTCACGTGATCTCAGGGATGTACCAACTACTCTGGTATGTAATTAACTTTATACAGGATATTGACTAGCAAAACAATTGATTGTTTAATTCACTAGTTTTAAGTAGTAATAGGATGACAAAAGCAGAGCTACGTTCGCACGTGATCTTACTACTGACATCAAACTAATACAAAAAGCTAATGATATACCAGAATGCAACGTTTAGCACATGCACGTCTGGATAATTAGTTTGAATAAGTAAAGTGCTATGTTACGACCCTAGGATCATACACATGCAACGTTTACAAATTCTCGGAGAGACAAGGCGGGTTATAATTAAACAATCAATTGGTCAGGAAATTAAATAAAATTGAAATATACCAGCTATCGTTTGTACACCACAGATCACTGTAATTATTAGCCACTACTCGGTTTGCTTTAAGAGCTGAAAATATTCAGGTCAATTTTTAATCTGGGTCTCGGAATGAATCGAACTTTTAAAACGGGTTGAACGGAGTCAAATTATTTAGACAAGTTCTAAATAATTCTCGGCAACTAAGTCAAATTTATTTCGGAAAATAATTGACTATAAAAGTGTCTAAAATTGAGCTGTGCTCTGAATTTATAGCAGAGCCCAGGGCTCCCCACTCGGGGCGAAACTGGGCGGATTGAAAATCGGTCAGGGCGGGAGTGTCGGATGGACACGGAGTGAAACGAAGACGACTGACCTCAGTGAAAACAGAAGCCATTAAACTGCTTCCTAATTTTCACCTACTAGCCAGTCGCCTCGTTACATTCCTCCCTTCCCGGGGGAAAAGAAAAATAAACGGGGTTAAATGAAAAAAAAAAAAATTAAATGGGACAGTTAGTGAACGGTATGTACACAAAAATATTTACAAAACTATATACACGTTGCAGGCCTGTTGAAGACTATGCCGAGGGACTGGTCACCATAGCGGATGAACCTGGTGCTGATGAGATCGGTGACAACTGGATGCTGTCCAGTTTGTCTTTTCGGACCCTCACGAAGCATCCAGAGTCCAAAAATACTCGGACCCTCTTGTGGCTCTTCTTGCTCCTCCTGGTCTTCTTCTTTTGGACCTGTACAAAAGAAGCAGAAGGAAGGTCAGGGATTCGGGTTGTTACCGTTGGCTCCTGAACTGCCGCTGGGGTAGTGACCTCCAACGACTGGATCCCCACTGTTTGGATTCCGCTGACTGACCCGGAACCGGGATTGGTGGGGAAAAGATCTTGGAGAAGCTCCTGCGGAACGTCCAGGGCTTCCTTCTTCTTCCTCTCCAAACATGATGGTGGTGTTCCGGGAGTCAGCGGTGGCTTATCGAGGTCCGGAGTTACAGGCATGGGAGAGTAGTAGAGGCCGTCTCTCCCCGTGGCTGGCGGTGGGGTTTTAGGAGAATCCCCGAAGAGGTTCCGCAGCTTCTTCACCAGGTTGCCTTCTTGGACTGCTGGAACAGGACTTCGGTAGTCTGGCAGACCTGGTGAGTACTTGGGGTCGGCTGGTGACGGGATGTGAATAGTCGCCGGCCCAATACCCCTGGTGCTGATACGGGCCACGATGCCATCGGGAGACTGAATGACTGGCATCGGTGGCAGGTACTGGGCCGGGTTCCACGGACGGATCTTCTTAATCCCCTTTGAGCGGCTCTTTGACTTGCGGGTCGGTTGCTTTGTTGGAGCCATGTTGCTTGTTTGCTGACTGTAACAAAACTGATTTTCAGGTACCTGTTGCTGTTCTTTTATTCCTGTGTGGGAGGTAATCCCCCCTTCTGGTCTCCCCACTTCCGGTTTTCCCACCATTATGGCCACTTGTGGTGGGGGTGGCTCGTCAGCTGGCTTAAGATCCTTGACGTGGACTGTTCCAGCCCCACGTCTTCCTTGGGCCTCCTGCAGCTGGAACATCACCGGGGAAATGGCCTTGCTGACCCGGAATGGTCCTGCAAACTTCGGAGCTAGTTTTGTGCAAAATCCTTTTGCAGCATCGGACAGTACGTATTCTTTCCTGTAAACATAGTCCCCTACCTGCGGTCGCCAATCTCGTCGCCGTAAATTGTAATGGTGACTTTGTTTGGCGAACGCTTTTCCCATATTTTCTCTTACCAATGTATGAATTTGTTTTAGCTTTTGAAGCTGTTGATGAAATTGAGGGTAATCCGGTGGTTCTGGGCCATCTTCTGGGTCAGCTTGGTCTCTTAGCGAACCTGGAGGCAGCATCTCGCGGCCATAGTTGAGCATCGCTGGAGAGAAACCGGTTGAGTCGTGGCGAGCGGTATTGATGGCAAACATCAACTCCGGTAGACTGATGTCCCATGCCTTCTGGTTCCCTTTCGACATTTGAGCCAGCATGGTGCCGATGACTTTGTTGACTCGCTCGACTGGGTTTGCCTGGGGTGTATACGGAGGGGTGAGTTGATGCTTTATGTTGTACTCTTTTGCTAATGCCTGAAACAGTTTATTTGCAAATTGTGGGCCGTTATCTGAAACAAGGATTTTCGGAGTCCCAAATCGGTAGATAATCTTCTCTTGGAACGCCTTTATCACCGTGTTTGCTGTAGCTTTCCTTAATGGGTGCACTTCGACCCATTTTGTAAACCTGTCCATAAATACTAATAAATAAATATTACCTTTAGATGATCTCGTCAATGGCCCAATGAGATCTGTGCTTACGATCTCCCATGGACCTTCGACCCGGGACCAACACATTTTACCGGCTGGGTGTTCCTGGGATTTTTTGAATTCCTGGCACAACCTGCAGGACCGGATATATTTTACCACGTCTCGGTTGATACCTGGCCAGAAATAGTGCTGGTGAATGCGGTGTATCGTCTTCTGTATCCCCAGGTGTCCTGTGTCGTCGTGGCACTCCTTGAGGACGGCGTTCCTTTGTGGAGTCGGGACACACAGCCTCCATAGAGGATGAAAACCTTCGGTGAGTGCGGTACTGGTATTTGGAAAGCATTTGAACAATTTTCCTTCTTGTATTTTGTATGACGAGTAGTCTTCTGGTTCTGATAATACAACTGATTTTAGTTTGTTATACCACTTACATACTGGTTCCTGTTCCGCTGCATTTGTGGCACTTATCGTAGGCTTTTGTAGCTCTTCCTCTTCCCTTGCCCTGGACAAGGCGTCTGCAACCCTGTTGAGTGACCCTTTCCGATACTGTATGTCGAAGTCGTACTGCTGGAGCTCGAGAGTCCAGCGCATCAATCGACCGGTCGGCTGGGGAACGGAATGTAGCCACTTCAGACTTCGTTGGTCGCTGAGCACCGTGAAGTGGTAGCCTTCAAGGTAACCTTTTAACTTCTTTATTGCCCATACCACGCAGAGACATTCCAATTCCACGGTTGAATAATTTTTCTCTGCAGCGGACAGTGTGCGGCTGGCGTAGGCGATGACTCTTTCGTCGCCCTCCTGGACCTGGGTCAGGACGGCACCCAAACCCGTATTACTGGCATCTGTCTGTAAGCAGAAAGGGATCTGGAAATCAGGACAGGCAAGGATTGGTGCAGAGGTAAGTGCTTGTTTTAACCTGTTGAAGGCATCTGTTTGTTCTTCGCCCCAAATATACTTCTGATTCTTTTGTAGAAGAAGCGTTAACGGTGCTGCGGTTTCTGAGAACTTGGGAATGAATTTTCTATACCAGGAAGCCATTCCCAAGAACCTGCGGATAGCCTTGACTGTCTTGGGTTGTTCCACCTGGAGGATGGCTTCCACTTTCTCTGGGTCGGTTTGGATTCCATGGCGGTTTACTACATGTCCAAGGTACCGGAGTTCTGACCTACAAAATATACATTTTTCTGGTTGTAACTGTAATCCTGCGGTCCGCAAACGACTGAAGACGGTCTGTAAATGTTGGAGATGCTCCTCAAAGGTGCTGCTGACTATGATAATATCATCCAGGTAGCAGAACGCGTTTGGTTCTAGTTCTGGCCCAATTATCGAGTCCAATAGCCGCTGGAAAGTCGCTGGAGCTGCATGTAGCCCGAAAGGCATCACTTTGAATTGGAAGAGTCCAAGCCCGGGGACGGTAAATGCTGTAATTGGTCGGCTCTCCAATGACAGGGGAACCTGCCAGTAACCCTGACGAAGGTCTATTGTGGACAGAAACCGGGCTCCTCTCAATTTGTCCAGGATCCCCTGGATGAACGGGAGTGGGTAGGCATCGGGAACCGTTGCATTGTTGACCTTTCTGAAATCGATACAAAAACGGTGCTTACCCGAAGCTTTCTTAACCAATACCACCGGGGAGCTCCAGGCACTGGTTGATGGCTCAATAATGCCCTCCTGGAGCATCCGGTATACCTCTTCATTAATTATCTCTTGCATAATCGGGTTGCGGGGATAGTACCTCTGTTTTATCGGTTCTGTACCTGGTTTTAGCTTGATAATGTGTTGCGTTTTGTTTGTAGGTCCCTTGATGGAATCGAACTGTGGTAGTTGTTGCTCCAGGAACCTGTTTAACTGCTGGAGTTGCGGTTCGGTTAGGGCTTGGAGGCCTCCTACGTCGAATGTGCTTCCCAGCGCCTGTAGTGGGATGGTTTCCCCATGGCATTGCAATGTCTGGTCGTCCGGGTCTATTATGCACTGCCATTTGGTGAGTATATCCAAACCTATTATCGCTTCCGTAGTTAACGATGGTAGGTACTCCCAAGTGGAAACTGAAATTAAAGTCCCCATGGTGGCGGGGAATGTTAATTGGCCTGAAGTAGTTGTAAGGCTACCATCGGCCAATTGTACAGTGGTGTGATTAGATGTTGCGAGTTTATACCCTTTTTCCTGTAGGAATGTCCCCAACCTCGGACCTATATATGAGCGAGTGGCCCCGGTGTCGATCAGGGCCTTGAATACGTCGCCACATACCTGGAGATCCGCAAACAGTCTGGTTTCCATGGAAGCAAGAGGTGCCGGGGACGTTGTTTCTCTGGTACAAAATATTTTTACCACTTGGAGCCAGGTTTTCCATTCGGATTTGTTGGGCAAATAGGACACGCTCCCCAGGGCCTGTCGGGATGGTCCACTTAGTCCCGATGGCCCCTTGCGTTTCCCGACGGTGTCTTTCTACATCCCTGGTGGTCTGAGCGGACGCCTTGCTGGCCACACCAGGAGCAGAAGAGTTTCGGTGGGTTACGGCAGCCTGTTCTCCAGTGTCCCGCTTCTCCACAGCGCCAGCAGATCCGGTCCCTCAATGTTGTCGGCCTATTGGGAGGCTTATTAAATTGTACGGGAGGAGGTAAATTGGTATTCGGGTTGGGTAGGAATACCCTTTGCTTATTTGTAAAATTGTTTCTGGTAGGGAATCTGGGTGTGGTCAAAGGGGCCATTTCAGGAATCATTTTCTCACCCTTCGATTTCCTATCCGTGTATGCTGTTTCTGCTATGTACGCCTGTGCGAGGACCGGTGGTGGGCGAAAAGCTGCTTCTTCGAGCTTCAAGTCTTCAAATTCGGTTGCCATTTGGAGAAGCTCGGATAGGCAGGTGAAGTCTCTTCTTCGCACATACATTTTGAACTCGGGACGTAAGTTTTCAAATATTCTTTCCAGGGCACTCCCTGAGCTGAAACCTCCATGTCGGCGCATCAGTGTTTGGATCGCGGTGATGTACTCGGAGGTGGTCTCCCTGCTGCCCTGAGTCCTCCTACGGATTTCCTCCTCTAGTCGTATGGTGAACCTAGCTGGCAGGTACTGGGCTCGAAACTGGACTTCGAATTCCCTCCAGGTACGCCAGGTGTCTTTGTTGTTCCTATACCATAACAAAGTTTTACCTTTTAGAAGTTCCGGAAGGGTCTGTAATAGGGAGTCCCGCTGTAGTTGATAGCATTCCGTCAGCTCCTGAACTCTCTCCAGGAATGATATGGGGTCGGTTTCCCCATCGAACTTTACCCCCCATTTTCTCACCACATCGCAGACCATCGGAAGTGTGGTCGGTGCTGGAGCGTGTGTTGGAAGAGGTACAGTCCGTGGTGGAGGTTGCAGCTGTTGAATGTACGGAGGGAGGCCTTTGGTTTCTGTGGGAGCTGGCGAAGTGGCACCTGCGAGCTTGAGATGCAGGGATAACCGCGCCCGCAGTTCCTCTACCTTGCCTCCTGTTTCGAGTCCTCGGTTCCGAAGCTCGATGGCTAATTGGTCCTTGTTCAACTTGTATACGTCTGAAACAGAAAGCTGAGACACTGCGGCTGTTTCCTCGGTATCGGAAGGCATGATGTCGGCTACTAAATTAAACTGTACAACTAAAAATGTTCAACTCTGTAAAAAAATAAAAATTATGCTTGATACGGGTTTAATTTAAAAGGTTTCTCTCCAGTTACGGGAACACGGAAAATTATTTACAAAAGAAAATGCCTAGTATCGGGCGCCCTGTACCTAATTGGGGAATGTCAAACCCTGCTCGGGGGCCATGTAACGTTCCCCCTTGAACGTACAGTATTTATTTTTGCACTATGGTAGCTTAGCGGGAAAATCCAGGGTCCTTTATAAAAGGGGTTAAATAAATAACTGGAGATAAACCTTATGAACAATTTATTCAGGAACAATATTAAGTATTTACAATTTATGTACATGAAAATAAAGCATAAATAATTTAATTATAAAATTCAGGTTAAATATAAGGAAGTTAATATTTCCGGGTGTGAATGGTTCTTTGAAATTGGGGTCTGTGTAAACGGGACTAAAATAAAGTTCAGTGCGCACCTTGCTCTTAAGGAGATTGGCGCAGGTTGAACGACGCGTAATGGCCACGAAGGATTTTCAATGGCGAAACGGGTATAGTGGAATCAAATGTGAAATAAAGTGTTATGGGGGCTTCGACCCCTTCAGGAGTCTTCTGGTATAACGGGTAAGTGATATCAAAGAAAGTTTTAATATGGAATTTAATTCCAGTGATAAACAAAAGAATTCGGTCAGGGATGGACAAAATAATCTGGTAAGCAATCAATTTACTGTAAAATTGAATTGCTTATCCAACTAAAACAATTGAGTGTCAATCGATGATTGATTCGGGTAGTGTTTAAATTCACGTGATCTCAGGGATGTACCAACTACTCTGGTATGTAATTAACTTTATACAGGATATTGACTAGCAAAACAATTGATTGTTTAATTCACTAGTTTTAAGTAGTAATAGGATGACAAAAGCAGAGCTACGTTCGCACGTGATCTTACTACTGACATCAAACTAATACAAAAAGCTAATGATATACCAGAATGCAACGTTTAGCACATGCACGTCTGGATAATTAGTTTGAATAAGTAAAGTGCTATGTTACGACCCTAGGATCATACACATGCAACGTTTACAAATTCTCGGAGAGACAAGGCGGGTTATAATTAAACAATCAATTGGTCAGGAAATTAAATAAAATTGAAATATACCAGCTATCGTTTGTACACCACAGATCACTGTAATTATTAGCCACTACTCGGTTTGCTTTAAGAGCTGAAAATATTCAGGTCAATTTTTAATCTGGGTCTCGGAATGAATCGAACTTTTAAAACGGGTTGAACGGAGTCAAATTATTTAGACAAGTTCTAAATAATTCTCGGCAACTAAGTCAAATTTATTTCGGAAAATAATTGACTATAAAAGTGTCTAAAATTAAGCTGTGCTCTGAATTTATAGCAGAGCCCAGGGCTCCCCACTCGGGGCGAAACTGGGCGGATTGAAAATCGGTCAGGGCGGGAGTGTCGGATGGACACGGAGTGAAACGAAGACGACTGACCTCAGTGAAAACAGAAGCCATTAAACTGCTTCCTAATTTTCACCTACTAGCCAGTCGCCTCGTTACAATTCTATTACTAATGCCGAAATTGTTGTTTTCCAATTTAGAATGGTTACATCTATCAATGATGATCCTAAGACGGATAATTTATGGTTATCTACTGTTGATAAAAATGAAATTGGACTAGGTTGTATTACTGCATGTACAAAATCTTTACTTATTACGTTTTCAATGGCACCTGTATCTATTAAAATTTCTGCTTTCGTATTGTAAATATACCCTACAATAAGTAAAATTTGTAATTTATTATGAACATCAGGGAGCCTTTGATCAATATGTAGGACAGCTTGTAGGCTCAGTGCTTGCGCTGTCCTATCCCGTTTCCCGAAGAATTTGGTAATACATAATTGTTACGGGGACTGGTTCTACCCCATGTATTTGGATATAATGGTTGATTTTGTCGCGAATTAGCTGTATACCCAGTTGGTTGTTTTTGTCTTGAAGTTGTATACGATGAATTATTTTGTCTTGTTCTACACACACTAATAGTGTGTCCCGGTTTATGGCAATAAAAACAAATTGGTCTTCCGTCTGAAGTGCGTGTTGGGCGATAGCTAATAAACTGTCCTCTTCTATTGTTAATGTTACCTTGACCATCCCTATTATAGTTTGTAGGTTTTGTAAAAGTGCTTGAAGAATTTGCAGCATTAATGGTTAAAATTGGAGTTTCCGTTTTTTCTAGTTTAGATAAACTCTCGCGCTTCTTAGCATCACTAATTTTAAGTACCAATCGTTTAAGCTTATCCAAATTCATGTCATCATCAGTTAGCACTGAAAATTGATACTGATAAGATGGATGTAAACCACATTCGAAATATTCAATTATTTCTGATTCAGGCATGTTGTCATCTAGATTGTAGCATACATCTAGTATGTCATAAAAGAAACTATTAATGTCCTCAAATTCGCCTTGTTTTCGCGACCGTAATTTAAATTTGGTTTCGCGATTAACCGCAGCTCCGGCGTATTCTTTTAAGAAATGAGTTTTAATGTCTTCCCATTTCAAATTTCTATGAGTAGGGTTGGTAATGAATTTGTCATACCATATTGCTGCAGGTCCCATCAGAAAAGAGCCGAAAAAACAAATTTTATTCCCATCTGCCCAAGAATTTACAGCAGCAGCCCTTTCATATGACTTTAAAAATTTTGCAGGATTTTTATCCTTGACTGGATTAAAAGTTTCTGGACTTATAAATTTTGGTAAAGTTGGGTTTGCTGGTGTTATAAATGCTTCGGAAATTGTTACGTTTGCCATTGTTCTAATCATACTTTCAGCTGATTTAAATAATTTTTTATTTAATATGACTCGTTCTATTAAATTTGGAACTTGAGTTTCGTTTTCTGGGGAATTAGACCCTACGGAACTTTCAAAAACTGTTTCTGGTGTTGCTACTAAATCAATAATATTTTGCTGATCTGAATCAACTATGTCTGACAAAGATTTTTGTTTGTATTTATCTGTATTACGTAATTCTAAATTTGTTCTAAATCAGTTGGAGGAGATTTAATTGTATCCTCGTATTCATAAAATGAACTAGACTTATTAAATACCTCAGAACTAGTATATTTTGGTTGAAAATTTGCTATATGCTCTGGAAGAGCTGTTGAAATTGATTGACCAGATTCAGATTTCTTTTTCAGTACAGAGGGTTTCCTACTTGATTTATGCTTGACATGTTCAGATCCAGTACAGGGATTTAAAGCCCATTTTGAAATGCTTAATACAATTTATAACATTTCAGAATGATCAACGCAACTTCCACCAATATGCTCAGTTTGAAATGTTACACATCACACAGCATACTATTACTCAACATACCATACACAACATACCATACTAACATTTCAAAATGACAATCGGCACTCTCTTAAAATACTTTCATAAAAATGAAACTCGGCACTCCACCAAAATGTCACGTTATAAATTAGTGACTGTCTGGATTGAAACACATCATTCATTTAACAAGATTATATTTAGCAAAGATTACAAGTTTAATAATTTGCACCATTAAGGTGAGCTTACACAATTGTAGCAATCAGAGTCCAGTAGATCATGATGGTAGAGCGAGACAGTGTTCTGTGGTTGTCAGAGTCCAGTAGATCTGGTTGGTAGAACGAGATGGTGTTCTTTGGTTTTCTTGTTACGGGTTCAACCCTAGCGCGGGTTAAACCCTGGTCAGGCCTGGCTTGAAGTGGTGGCTTGAGTGTGATGGCTTGAACGTGATGTCTTGACTTCTTGGCTGGTAGTTGCACACTCAATCCTATGAAAGCTCGTTGTGCTTTTATACTAGTTTGAGCTTCCAAATATGGACATAATGGACTTAACCTTTGGTTGTTCTACATTCACCAGCTTTCTCAGAAAACCTTGTTAGTCAGCAGATTTACATTGTGAAAGTATAATGTCAAAGTCTAATGTCAAAGTATTATAATAAACTGGCAGGTGATACAAGCATGCTAGCACGTGATGCTGGCATGTTTAGTTAACATTGATTTTATAAAGCTTATTCCAGGAATTCGTAATAAGTATTCAAAGCACTTCATGACAATATATACGCTGTTTCTAAATCCACGGCAGACGTGGATATAATTCTGATACAAAATTCACGGTATTACGTCATGGTCACATCATTTATCGGCCTACTCTTGTTTAATTTCCCGAATTCTTTTAAATGTTATAAGTAATCATCTGGAATAAATAATTGTGGCGGTATAGGGGTTGTCCAAGCTCCCAGATCGAATTATAAACCACTTTTTAAACAACAATTCTAAGATTTGTATTTTTGTTATTATATTTATGTTAAATTGTGTTTTTAAAACGTACCGACTTAAGTCCAGCAGGTACATAAGTGGCGTTAACACGACTATGTTAAAGTAATTAATTTGAAATTATTAAAAATAATAATAATAATAAATGGCTTTATTTTAGAGTGAAAAATACAAAACAATTGATAACATATACAACAATATAAGAAGTATTTTTGGTCAGGTAATCCATGTATTAGATATGGCGAAAAAGAAATCAAGAAAACGTTTGTGTTCCCGATTTTCTGTTGACACATGAAAGGTAATTGATGGAACGAGAGAATATATCGATTCAAATGATGGTGTTTCAGATTTTCAAGAAATATGGCGACTACTAAATACTTTTCCATGTAGCACAGCAGAATGTGAAAGAGATTTTTCATCAATGAATTTAATAATGACAACATTGCGGTCAGTATTGTTAACCACACACATCAGCAACTCAATGATATGATAAAAACTAATGGGCCACCTTTAGCTGTCTTCTCTCCAGAACATACGTTGAGTCATGGTTGACTAAACACAGAAGTGCGATAGATAACCAATCTAGAAAGTTAGGAAACAAGAAAGTGGAGGAAAATCCAATTTAAGATTTGTGGAATCTATTGTAATTTAATGAATACTTAATTATAATTATTCATGAAATTACAATAATTATTGTAGCTACTATTTTTATTATTTTTGTATTATATTTCAATAATTTTCTTTTATTATTGTTGGATTTGTATAGCTTTTCCTGTAGTACAGCTATTGCAAATACTGTTTTCAAATGGAAAATATTTGAATTTGTGACTATAGATGACTATAGATAATGAAATCCGCAAGACTGTTTACAAAATTGCTACTGGGTTCATTAAGCCTCCTCAAGATTGGCTAAATCCTCTTTATGGGGGAGTTAGTCCGTCAATTGTAGAATTGCCTCATTTGCAATTGGATAATAAGAGAAAATAAGTAGAGCTCGTGGAAATAAATAATAACGAAAACAATATTACTGAAATGACCGATATAATTTCCGAAGATAAATTAAAAAGGGGTAAGGACGTTCTGGGAAAAATAAGTGCGACAATGAATGATTATTTAAGATTCCACAGATGAACTAATGCCTTCTTTAGAATTGTTTTATGAAAGACTTAGCAAAATTAAAACTAAAACAGTATTTGTTTCAAGTTTATCAAGCTTGCAACGCTTGAGTTGTTAAATTTCCTACTAATTCTAGGTGAATGGCTTTAGTTGAAATGCATATGAACAAACAAAAGTAGGCTTCGTAGTTTGTTTTGAACGTGGGCCTGCTTGTTTCAAGAGAAACGGGCCGCCGGCGCCGTAATCGACACCACAATTGGTAAACATGTGAGGGTTTCCCATTATGAGTTGGGTGACTACCGGATTGTGCCGAAAACAAATAAGACATTTATGTAAAATCGATCTAATAATTGATCTACCCCCGGGATCCAATAGTGTTCTTAAAGAATATAAAGTTGCTTGAGTTCCGGCGTGCAATAATAAGAGGTGTTCTCGCTGGATTAATTAATTTTGTTACATTGTGCTTAGGTGGTAGAATTATGGAGAATTTTTTTATTAAAGTGCATATTTGCGTGACGTAGCCTACCTCCAACTCTAAGCAGATTGTCTTAACCGAGAAAGGGATTTAACGATAATAATTGGCTAGGTTTAGGTATTCATGTATTTTGTATCAAAGTATTTATTTCGTCAGGGTAAGCCATGGATTGAATTAATATTACGACTTTTATTTCACCGGATTTCAATTCCTCCGTCTCACAGTGGTCCCAATTCCAAAAAAGCTGGCCAAAATTCAAAAAATGAAAAGAAGTTTTAATTAATTTAGATTACTAGAATCGATAATCTAGGATTCGGTCTGCATATTTTTTTTTAACATTAGGACGTGTCATGGTAATTAATGGGAACAGTCCGAACTTGGCTTACCAGTCGCCTTGTTTCAATTACTCGAAAATTTAAAAACAGTGTCTCTTACGAAATACTGCATAGATATTCGAAAAAATGAGCTAGTTTGATTTTGAAATATGGATTCAACTCGTATGTACAATGTACTCCTATTACTAAAAATTGAAATATATTGATTGCACTGTCAGCTATGAACAAACTTCAGATTTTATAAAAATTATCTGGAAGAAATTGGCAAAAAAATGTTTACGTATAGAAAAAGTTGATTGTTCTGCAGTGTTCTGTTATCAAACTTTTTTACCAGTATTATGTACACATTTGTGAATAAATATCCGAAAAGAACAGCTGCGATGCAAATTCAATTTTTATCGAAGTTTGAAGGAGCTGATCTTTTTCCCAGTTTTGATTTTCTGTGTACTTTTGCTTCACAGAAACTGCGTGTGATGCTGAAAAAAGTAAGTTCACTAAACTGGAGCTTTATATTTACTTAGAGAGCACTTCAATGATAATGCTGACGTTTCGTATCAAATAATTGAAACAGAAATGTTTCGAAAGTTGGGTACACCCTTCATGTTATCCAATCCAAATAAGGGGCTCGTACGAAAAATTCTTCACGAACTCAAAACAAGATGGCAACAAGCTGCTAGGAAGAAAGATCTGTTCCTTAAAAATAATCAAAACTGGCTCGGCAGCTCGGTTTTATTCACTATTGAAGATACCAAGGGGGCTAAAAAGGACACCACAACTGCAGCGGGACGTCCGTAATGCAGCTTCGATGACTGTAGTGAGCGTTCGAAACGCAGAAGAACAGAAGACATCCGTGCGAAAATTCCCAGCGAAGAACTCACTTACGCGGCACAAAATAGTTTGAGAGCAACTGGTAAAGTGGATGCTGCATACGTTTTAAAAGAGATTTCGATGGGTAGCCCTTTCAAATCTCTCAAATATAGGAAAGCTGTTAAACAAGTTCGCGAAATTCCTATGAGTCCTGACGAAGCGTTATCACTTATTATCGAAAGCAAGCTATCAAAAAATCATTATAACCTGATTCGAAATGTTAGTTTACAAAAAAACAGTGTTTTGTATCCGTCCTATAAATACGTTTTAGAAGCTAAGAAAAATTGTTATCCTGATCAATCAAAAATAACTATCACTGAAAGGGGGGCCAGTGTCAATTTGCAAGCACTATTAGATCACACATTACAAAGAATACTTGAGGTGCAATTACCGGTAATTAAGAGTTTGTCTGCTGGTAAAATTCAACTGAATTTAATTTGCAAATGGGGATGCGATGGAACATCTGGGCAGAGCAATTATAAACAAAAATTCAGTGACGCAGGAGCCTCTGACGACAACATTTGCTTTATGTCACTCGTTCCTTTACAACTCAATTCTTCCAATGAAACAAGATATTCAAAATCAGTTATTTGGAAAAATTGCCGTCCCTCTTCACCCAGATATTGTCGACCCATAAATATCCGATTTTTAAAAGAAATCCCAGAAACAACGCTTTCGCAAGTGAACTGCATTGAAGAAAAACAAAAAAATTTGAGTTTTTAAAACCGTGTTTCAAGGTATAGAAATCGAAGTAAATTATCAACTTTTTTTCACAATAGTAGACGGAAAGGTTTGCAATTCGATGTCGAGTACATCATCAGCGATGCGCTGCTACCTATGCCATGCAACGTCGAAAGAATTCGATGATCTCGAAAAAATTCTTTATAAACCAATTAACGAAGAGAATCTTAAATTCGGGATTTCGACACTCCATGCGTGGATTCGTTTTTTTGAGTGCTGTTTACATTTACCGTACATATTAGTATAAATCAAAAAATGGCAAAACCGAGCAGCAAAGTAAGTAGTAAACGTTGAGCAAAGAAAAAAAAAACATTCAGCAAGATTTTCGTGTACGATTGGAGCTTATCGTAGATAAACCGAAACCAGGTTTCGGTAGTTCCAATGACGGCAATACAGCTCGACGTTTTTTCGAAAATTCAGCAATCTCAGCGGAAATCACGGGTATTGATAAGGATTTGATTGAAAAGTTTCACGTGATTTTGCAAGCTATTTCTTCTGGTTTCGAAATTGATTTGTCAATTTATAATCCTTGGTACTACATGCCAACTTCAGTTCACAAAATATTAATTCATGGGCCAAAAATAATTGAGTCGTCGCTGCTTCCCATTGGACAAATGTCCGAAGAAGCCCAAGAAGCATGTAATAAATATTATAAGAATTTCCGGGAAAATTTTTCACGTAAATGTAGTCGTGAAAAAAATATGGAGGACATATTTCATCGACTTTTAATTGTGTCAGATCCAGTCATTTCGAGTTTGCGGAATCTTCCCGCAAAAACATTGAAAAGTTTCTTCCCTAAAGTATTTAGCTTATTAGTCCCACGTTCACCTACCGCTTTAGAAGATAATGATAAAGATAGCGACAACAACAATAATTATTCTGATGATTTTGTTTTTTTAAAAGTTTACTGGAGATTCGTGTTCAGGGACCTCGAAAACCCGCGTCTAGTGAATTTTATGAAAATTGAACAATTTTTGAAAAAATTCGTCAGCCATTTTAGGACCGCCATTTTGTTTTTTCAATAGTTTACTGCAGATTCGTAATCAGGGACCTTAATTACCCTTATTAACGAATTATTACAAAAATTGAACAGACTTTTATATTTTGGCCAGCTTTTTTGAATTTGGGACCACTGTGCGTCGTTAAGTATTCAGGATATTTATTTTTGTCACTTTTATTTCGACCATATTTGACGAATCCAAGCATATAAGCTTGTAACGTTCCCCTTTGAGATTTACTGAATAATTTTTTTTTGTAATAATTATTGCCGACGCTATTTAATTATTTTTGCTTTGTGCATTTAATTGTTTTGTATTACGCATTAAACTGTATGTATTTTTTTTGTTGTTCCTTGTTGGGATTTGCTGAAAATAAACCAGAATTTTGGTTACCGGATTTGCTGTTCTTGTTTATTTATTTATTGCAGTTATCGTGGTTGCTGCTGTAATTGGAACGTTACAGCATTGCAAGGTTGGTTCCTAGTGGTATGTTCCTGGCACCCTTTAACATTACATCTGGACCACTTAATTGGGAATCCATCACATCACCGTCTGAGCTAGAGGAAGCAACTCTTATTACCACCGTCAATCCACGGTCCAAATATAACAACGTGTCCAAACGCAGTTTGGTGGTAACAAACAGTTTTACTTCATTATCAACATGGTCCAGCTTTCATGAAGTGTTTTTACAAGCCAATGAAAACCGTAAAACGACAATTGGTTATGGCCCTTTTGTGGCCATGTCGCCAACAAATGTACAAGTTGTTCAAAACTCTATTGAATATTTTCTGAAAGTGTCGCAAGCAATTGAACAACAACATTCTGTTATAACAGCCGATGAAGCAATTTAAGTATCCTGACAAGTACAAAACAGTTATACCTCGAATGGGAGGATTCCATATATGATTAAATTTTTTGGGAGCGATTGGCCGAATAATGTCATTTTCCGGTATAGAAGACTTTCTGGTTGAATCAAAAATTTGTTTGCCTGGTACAGCTAATAAAATTATCAGTGGCGGTAAGGACTATTATAAAATCATCCGGGCTCACACACTAATACAGTTAGCAATTTTTGAATTATATTGGGAAGCTTTTATGGAATGGTTGTGCGAGGAAGAAATTCAAGACGACAATATGGAACTATTAGTTAACGAAATTAATGTGTTACGAGAGAACATAGCAACAAACTCGTGTAATTCTGCAATTTCATACAGCAATCTCTGCCACTTACTGTCAGTAACTGCACCTCTAAGAAGAAACTTTGAAGAAACTTTTAAGGGAAACCCAACTGCACTTTACTGGATTCAGTATACAGTGCTTCCCGAAAGTAACGGATAAATTCAATAAAATCGTTGAGAAGAATATTTCAAATAAATGCTCGCACACGTCGATTTTTATTTTTAAATTATCATTTAGAGATGTAATTTTCAACCCCCCACGCCCCATCCCCTAAGCGCTGCCAACTCCAACCTTAAAAATTCAAATAGCAAAGAACCCTTTCTGATACCTCATTTGATAGCTTTCTTTATGCTGAATACAATAAAAAAAAGTTTTTCAAAATCGGTTGATAAATAACGGAGATATTTACCAAAATGTATTCAAATGAAAGTGCTAATATTCGAGCAGGCGGTGGTAAAAAACAATTGCAACTTATTTGTAATTGAATGTAAACAAAATGTATTGACATTACTTAGTGGAATGTGTGTTACTTATTATTAACGATTGAAAAATAAGATAACAAAAATGAGATTTACTGAAGCCGAAAGAATCGAAGTTTTAATGATGATTGGGGTTGGAGGTAGATCGATACATTTTGTTTACATTCAATTACAAACAAGTTGCAATTGTTTTTTACCACCCACTGCTAGAGCCGTACCAACGCCTGCTCGAATTTTGGCACTTTCATTTGAATACATTTTGGTAAATATCTCCGTTATTTATCAACCGATTTTGAAAAACTTTTTTTTATTGTATTCAGCATAAAGAAAGCTATCAAATGAGGTATCAGAAAGGGTTCTTTGCTATTTAAATTTTTAAAGTTGGAGTTGGCAGCGCTTAGGGGTTGGGGGGTGGGGGGTTGAAAATTACATCTCTAAATGACAATTTAAAAATAAAAATCGACGTGTCCGAGCATTTATTTGAACTATTCTTCTCAACGATTTTATTGAATTTATCCGTTACTTTCGGGAAGCACTGTATAGACATGATAAGTATTTTGCAATGGTATATTGCAGCGGAACGCTCTGGAAACTTTGCTCAACACCTTACTTGTGTAGAAAATATGCTTCCTTATATGGTTGCTGTTGGTCACTATAAATATACTTCATACATACCCCATTACCTCAATGATATGCGCGATTTAAAAAACAGCTGCCCTGATATATGGAACGAATTTTCAGCCGGATATTTTAATGTTCACGTACAAGAGGGAAGGTTTAACGGTGTATGGGCGGATTTGGCGTTAGAGCAAACTTATAATAAAGATGCAAAAAATCACCTGTTTAGCGGTATTACAATGCAAGACAATACAATTCAAAAGTATTTATATGCTTTACCATTTTTATCTGCAATTTCTGATCAGGTTAAATACGAATTAGTGAATAATGACGAACGAAATATAGAAGAACACAACAAAATGACCGACCGAGCCATGCTGAGGAAAATAATAATTTGAAATTAACACTAATAAGATTAATCCGAAGCAAAATCAATCCCTTTTACTCAGGAAACAGATAATTTAATAAATATTTATTCAGGTCATAAAAGCTTGTCAAAAGACCTTCATTTAGCTAAACAAAAAGGACTTGACGCAATAGCAACCGCGGACGAACAAAAAAAACAGATAACATACAAACTGTAAAACTTACATTCTTTCAAGAAAAACAGAAAGCAAAGAGTGTCACTTCTAAAGTTTGCAAACTATATGAAGATGAAATAGAAATTTTAAGAAATTTGCATTTTACGCGGGATTTAGATGAAACTGCAAAAATTAAAGCATTTTCTTTTGAATGTATGAACTATCCAGCTTCTCTATTCGAGCCCGGTGTATTTTCAGTTTCTAATTATTTTATGAGAAAGGGAAACAAGGCCGATTTTTATACTGCTATTCAAAAAGAAACATCATCCATCAAGTAGATAAGTTACCAAATGAAGAAAAATCAACTACTTTTATTATTGACATGATGTCATTGATTCAAAGATACCAGAGCTTAACATTCAATGATTTGTCTACACAGTATTTAAAGTTAGTAACAAATTTGCGACCAAAAGGTTGCAAAATAGTTGTATGTGTTGCAGATCGATACGATGCACCGGAAAGTACCAAAAATTTTGAAAGAACTCGAAGATCAAAAGAAGAAAGCGTCCAATATGAAATTCGTGACGGTGTAGAACCCAATTGGAAAAAGTTTATTTCGAATTCAAATAATAAACACAATTTGCTCAACTTCTTGGCGTCCAAGTTTCAAGACAATAATTCTGATATAGACCAAAATGTCCAGATTCTTATTGCAGGCATGTTTCCAGAAAATTATAAGACGGTTTTGTGCGACAATAATAAAGTTGAAGTTATTAAGGAACTCAATTTTACACAACATGAGGAAGCGGATACACGAATTTTCGCTATTTTAAGTTATTTCAGAAAAAACAATCAAAGAGCAGTTGTTTATTCTACAGATACTGATGTTTTTGTCCTTTCACTATATTATGCTACTATACTGAATATTGATATATGGCTTCAGCGACACCATTCTTTTGTTCCTTGCCATCGCATAATTAGTATCCTACCTGAATCATTTAATTCGGAACAAACAGAGTTGGCTAATACTTTATTAGCAGTTTACTGCCTGTCTGGATGTGATTCTGTACGCTATCCCTTTAAGAAAGGGAAAAAATCAGCACTAAAAATTGCAAAAAGCAAAACATGTGACCTAAAGCAGCTGATCTTTATGGGAACAGTAAATTCAAATAGCACTTACACAATAACGGATGATGTTCTAGATTGCTGCAGATTTTTTTAAAGGCTTGTATGGAAGACCTTTATTTGAAGGAAACATGGACGAATTAAGAGCTCACCTCTTCTCATTCTGTAAAAGCGATATCAGGTATTTAATTAGTTATTATGATATTTTCCTCTTTTTTTTACCAAAAAATATGTTGATAGGCATCTTCCCCCAACGGAAAATGCGTTCCAGTATCATCTGAAACGCGCTTTTCTCCAGACAGTAATTTACAAGGCAGCTTATGAAGTTCAACGGCAATTACCGAACGTTTTTGATTTTGGCTGGTATGCCTCTAGCGAGAACGTTATTGTTCCAAAAATGATGAGTAAATGATCTAAACCAGAGAGTTTACAATTACATTCGTTTTGTAAATGTAAAACGTATAACTGTCACAGTAATAATAATTGTCGTGGTCGAACAGCAAAGGTACAGTGTCTCATTGGTTGCATGTGTGAAGGAAAATGTTCGAAAACGACATTACTTGATTGATTTATAGAATATTATGTAATTGGGAACTGACTTTTTATGTTTATACATACGTATATAAACATTTCCGATCTAATTAAAAGTTATTAACATTTATTATTCCTGTCTTTGTTTGTTAAAACCCTTTTCAAGCATTATTTTCAGCTGTTTGAAATATATATAAATTAATGTTGGGCTTCTACCGTATAAACAAAATTGTTTCATCAGAAATGCATTAATAGTTATTTATTGTATAAGTGTCTTAGGTAGTATTTTATCCACGCAAGAATGTTTAAACGCGAGAACGAAGTTCGAGCATTTAATTTTCTTAAGTGGATAAAATACAACTAAGACACGTATGCAATACAACGTTTAATCCACAAACAGACCAGACAGTGGCGTTTTCAAATTAATATTTTAGAAAAAATTTATTTTGACATTTTGAACTGACTTTTGTCATACGTGTTGCTATAGATTTACCATTGTTTTAATTATAAGACCTATGTGTTTTATTAATATCATAAGACGTCTCTTAATAGTGGAATTATGACCTTATAATATACTGGTTGTGGATAAATATCACATTTAATTACACTTAGAGCTAATAAAAAGCTAATACAGCGCAATTTAGAGCAGATAACGGGAAAAACGGTTACTCTAAAAGATCTTTCAAATTTACAGCAAACTACTCTTAAAGGAGATAACTTGAAAAAATGTATGCAATTTATTAAAGAAAAGAATGCCGATGCAACTATTTTCAAAGATGATAATGACAATTTTAAAGGTTTATTTGTGCAGACGGCTGCGATGAAAAGTACGATGATTGCATTTCCGGAATTTTTAGCCGTCGATGCTACATACAAACTACCAAAATTGCCATTCCACTCTTTTTGATTATTGCTGAGGACGGTAACTGTCAGAGTGAAATTGTCGCTGTCTGTTTGCTTGTAAGTGAGGACAGAGAAAGTTTCGAATGGTTTTTAAATACTTTTAAATCCAAAAATAGTAACTGGGTAGATACAAAATGCATTATGACTGACAAAGATTTATTAGAACGGGATGTCATCAAAAGTCTTTTTCCTAATGCTAACGTCATAATTTGTATTTTCCATGTAATGAAACTATTTTCTCGTCAAATAACATGTGAGAAGATGAATATTACCCAGACCCAACGAAAGAAATGCCTAGAAATTTTACAACAGCTTGTTTATTCAAAAACTGATGAAGAATTTAGTAATTTTTGCGAAATTTTGAAAGAATCTGGATATAATGAGGTTTATGCTTATTTTGAAAACAAATAGTTGAACATTAAAAATGAGTGGTCTTTAGGTAAAGAATACTTTTAGGGATCGTTCCTTAATACTACGAATAATAGAATAGAAAGTATTAACTCGAAGCTCAAGCAAGTTATACAGAAAAAAGTCTTACAAGAAACAAATGTTTTAACCGACTTGGTTGCATTAGGTTGTAATACCACTTATTTGCAACGTCTTTCTGTAATAAAAGAGTTGCAATCCTATTGGAAAAATAATATTGCAGTTCGGATTGTCCCTATAAATGAAGCAGATAGTGAAAACTTTGATACATTGGAAGGTGACAATAATACTGACATGGAAATGGTTGAAAATTATGACACAAATAATAATGATAATTTTAATTACAGACCTCAGTACGACTGACGTATGTGGATCTATTACCAACGCTATTACTCAAAACAACACGGACAACCTGATAGACTCAAATGCTATTTCCTATGAACTTGCCGAGGATGAAATTGAAAAAACTCATAATTTGGATTTCAATAGTAATAGTAGTCCAAAAGTAATTATTATAAGCAACGAAATATTAAATAACAACTGCTACACTGAGGAAACCGAAAACATTTTAGACTCTGAAGATATCCAAAATGTATCAAATGATGTCGATATAGACATTATCAAAATGCCCGAAATTGTAAAAAAAGGGTTAGACCACGCGGTTCAGATCTTACCGCAATCGGTTTGAAAAAAAGGAAGAAAAACGAAATTGTCGCTTTTTCAAACTTAGGATTAAAAAAGAAACAAGAAAAAATATTATCGTGGATTTTAACAAGGGAGCAAGATCATTTCGCTTTTGAAAGTGGCGAAAAAATCGAAGAATGTCATGTAGAAAATGATCCAGAAAAAGTGTCAAACGCAGTAATGGATGCCGATGTTGATTTCTCCTTAGTTCGACCACTCTTCACTGAAAAAGCCTGGGATATTCTACAAAATGTGATATCCAAAAAAGAGAATAATATTAGGTGGCTGTGCGACGCGACGTGTGTTGTGAAGTGTGTGAAATAACTAATGATTTCCGCGCGTCAATTAAATGTAAATCCTGCCTACAATTTTGTCATATTAAATGCGTAAATCTTAAAAAGTTGCCTAAAAGGCAGTGGTATTGTTTAAAATGCTCGCGTTAGAAAATATTTTAAGTATTAGTATTGTTTATGGAACGCTTTACGTTTACCAATGTATTTTTAAGTTGTTTATGTACCGATTTTTATGGTTTATTTAAAATAGATGTAACGAAAGCAATGTAATAATGTTGGCTGCGAGAAATGTTCATAAGTCGGGACCGGATAAAAGTCCCGCCAGCTATTTGTGATGTCATTCGACGACGTTGTTCGGGACTGACCGTGGATCCCGAGTCGGGGCGGAATAAAAGTCCCGACAGCTATTTGTGACGTCATTCAATGACGTTATTCGGGACTGAAAGTGGATTCCGATTCGGGACGCTAGCCACGGCGTTATTTTATACATCATTAAGGCCCAATTGCACCAGTTACACTTAAGTAATAAGTATCCCTTAAAAGTTTAATTGCTATAGATACAACTCTTGCTAACAATTATATCCATGGGAATTAATTTTTTAAGTGACACTTATTATTTAAATGGAACTGGTGCAATTGGGCCTAAGTATACATTCTTTTAGTTACATTCTTGCGACGACTAACTGCGACTACAAATAAGAATCCGGCTCCTTAAAAATCAAATACTTTTAATGTAACAATTATTTGATCACATTCAATTGCCGTAGAAATAAAGATTTCACATTCCTACACACTAACTGATATTAATATTCGCTTTTCTTATTCAATTAGTATTGTAACATGTTTCATCATAAAGCTGATTGTCGCATCAAATTCTTCGGTTCATACATCAAGATCATCCTATTAAAGTAAATTTTCACATTTCACAAGTAATTTAACTGGCATTACTGATTGTCAGCTCTAAACTGTACTTAATTTAAGGTAGGACCTAACCTATGGGTAGGACCCCATTTAAAAAAATTAACATGAACATAACCTTTAATTGTCTTTGGTTTTAGTAAATTGACATTTAAAACATAAACAAAAATATTCATCTGGAGACGATCATACATGGTCGGCATGGAAATCGTTAACGATCGGTGACATTCGTGTAATTGTTTCAAGGCAAATGCTTCAAAGCACTCGTGGATCATTTTAAAAAATTGGCATTATAAGATCCCTATGTTCCGTCTTCCCAGGGACACACGGTATTTTCTGTTTTTTAATTTTTTTTCAAAAAAGCGTTTTTTCTCTGATTTCGCAATTCCGAATGAAGTCTCGAACTCAAGATTCGAATGCGGAGGGAAATTTTACATAAGAATCCATTTTTCGTTTTTGTATACCCTTTAGTCGACTCCCCCCATCTTTAAAAAGCCTCGTAGAGCGAACCAGATCCCGTACTAATATTTTGTATTTGTATTAGTATTATTATTTACTATCTACTGTTAAAATTTAAAATGTAATATGAAAAAGTATGCTTTTCATATTTAACTATAAAAATATATCTTCGAGCTCGTTTGAGATAAATTTGTGCGTTTTATTTAGTTTTTTATTTGTGGAAAGAATTTTACGCAACAGTTTAGTGAGTTATAAATAGGTATTTGGTATTTTAAACATTACACCACCGTAAAGTCGGCAATTTTATAAACTTTAGTCGGCAATTTCATAGGCTTCACCCCCCCCTCGATTTTTTTCTAGGATCGTCCCTGATTGAAATGTCTTAATACTAGTGTAAACACAGGTAATTGTTTCTTTATTCAAACTATTACAACGGATGTGGAGTACCTCCAATTAACAAACTTAAGTATTTATATTTAAGAAAAGAATACACGTCTGCTCTACTTAAGGGCATGCAATACCTGGGTATTCACGCAAATTTGTTGAAGTTACTCCGAAACGAAATGTAAACTATGGTATATACTGAAAACAGTGGTTACGTAGATGCATATTTTCTTTGCAAAAGAGATAACTTGAAATTTCTCATTGGTACATTTTTCGCATTAGAAGTTGCTTACTTATGTACACTCCGCGTTAGTAAATTTTAGGATTATAGTACCAGCTTTGCAGGTAGTCAGTGAAAGGGAAACGTTTTTACCTGCAGGCGGTTTTAGACCTTTATGTGCAATAACAACAGTGAATAAATAAAATTAATAAATATTAACTTTAAATTATTAAGTAGCATTTATTTTCTAATAATAAAAACATATGTATTCAACAACACTTAATGACATCTTTATTACAAAAAACAGCGTTCCTACTTTTTCTTGTCAGCTTTTAGCTTTCGCGCTTCTAATATGTAATGTAGTTCTCGAATTTCCATATTCCTCGTATGACGGGGATCTATCAATTCAGGTGAAATGCAATTCATGTAGAATGCTTCTAATTTCGCCTCCATTACATTCTTCCAAAAATATTCACATTTGTTCACGTAACATACCTTCAAAGGAAAATTTTCTCCCGTCCATACTGCGAATAAACAGCCTTTATGACCGGTGACGTGCAGCTGGCCTTGAATTTGGAAGTACCATTTGTTTTTGGTATTTACTTCAAAGCTGTCATTTTTTTTATTATATTTCCAAAATAAAAAAAATTTTAATTTAATTGCTTCATCAGCACTCATATTAAACGTCGACGAAGGGCATTTAATTTCAACAACTACGTCTTCGTTGATAAGCCCATCGGGCGTTGCGCCCAAGAAGAAATGTTTTTTTGGATAAATAGGCCGCATTGGTCGATTTTTACGTTTTCTTGTGCTGGTAGCTGTTTTATGGCACGGGCTTCATTCTCTCGTCCGTGCTTTAGGGAAAATATATTTAGCGATTTAGTATCGTATAATAATTCACGAACTAACTTTGTACAAAGTGTATCAGGTCGCCTGGAACACACTTTATAAAACGAAGAAGCAGTTAATAATTTTCTTCTTTCTTCTAACCATTTTCCGCTCTCTGCTTGCAGTATAGTTTCTTTTTGTAAATCAGCACGTTCTTCCTCCGTTTTTCTCAAAGATGTGATACATTTTTCCGTCTCCTCCTTTAAAATCTCTTCTGGAAGATCAAGTCTTTGACAATTGTCACCATATTCAGCGTCGGCCCCCTTTTCGAAAGTTCGTGCTTGTTTTCGTCTTCGGGTTTTATTTTCCTGCAAACGTTTTTGGCGTGCTTGCGTTTTTTTCTGCCTATTATTTTCGAAAACTTGTATTGTCCTACTTGGAGTTGTACCGCAGAGAGTTTTATGCAATTCGGTAATTGGTGTTCTACTGTTGAATCTTACAACGGCAGCAGAACATCGAGCCTGGTATGATCCCCGCAGTGAAAAATTTATTCTTTTGCCCCCAACATGTTTTGCAACAATACTGTTGAACAGTTCGACAACGTTGCTATCTAGATACTAGATCGTACATCAAACTACGTGAATGGACCCAAACGGCTCTTAAATACTGTTCCTCGCACATTTTTACTTCTTCAAAGTAGTTCTCGTGTTCCTCTTTTCGCTTACAAAAATAATCGCTGCAAGTTTCATGTTGGCCAAAAACTCGGCAAATACTGTTTTGGATGTCGTTCTTCAATAACTGGGTAGATTCTTTTTCATTTATATTATTTTGACCTTTTCGATATTTTATTGCCGAAGTAATTGCAGTTCTTAGGCGCATGATGTTACTCCCAATAAGTTTTCTCAATTTGAGAGGAAATCTTGTGTCCCGTGACAGTGTACGAAGTTTGGTACAATAATTTCGTAAAATATGGTTTCGACATTCTATCTTCTCCACCGTTAGATTATTGTATGGGCGACTCTCTAATATCTTTTTATAAGTGCTGCTATTTCCGTCAGCTATTAATTTCGCGTATTTAATGCCATACGTTTGTTCACTTTCTTTAAAACCTTCAACTAAAATAGCAGATTCCATACCCGTTGAGCATCCAGTATAATTTTTGTAGCAAATGTGTGCATTTGGTTCTTGATTTGCGGTTTGTGCCCTAGAACAGGTAGCGCAGTATTTATTTTTCACTCCCAAATAAAGAACTTCTCCAAACTGATGCCCTACGATCGCCGCTGCAGCAGATAAAGCAGTATAGTTTGATCTGTATGACCTCTTCGACCAACATGCATCAGCAACCACTGTTATTAGGGGAATACCGTTTTCATTCGCATTTCCTACTTCGGTAGCGTAATCTGCTTCCCTTTGTGCTGCTTGCTGCATTTTCATCGTAGTAGTTTTCTCCCAAGCCTCATTTACTATGTTTGCATATTTCATATATGTTTTCCCTGACATATATGGAATATCCAATGTGACAAACAATTCTGCAGTATTAGAGAACCCTATTCCAATATTTACACCCGCAGCTACGGATCCTGTATTCAAATCCATGGACATTGAATTGATAATATTTGTAAATAATTTAAAATTGGCATTACACATATTACAATGGTAGTACACTGTCGAATTTAATCCTTGCCGCTTCTCTTTATAAAGAATTAAATTGTTAATTGAACAGCCGAAGCTTGGAGCGTTTTGGTTTATTCTTTGCAGTTGATCGAACAAATAATTAATATCCACAATTCTTTTTCCTTCCAATGATATTTTAGCAAAAGTATCGTTAGATGCCAACCGTTTCTGCAAAATACATCATTTAGATTGTAATTTAATGTAAATTGTAATTTTTAATGGGAAAGTGAGTAATATACAAAAAAATTACCTTGTCTCCAAAATCCGCGACAACTGTGCTGGTGCCTGGTCCAGTTAAACTCTGGGCTGTAGAAATGATCTGCTTCACTAAGAGTAAAATATTTAAAAAAGATTATTTATTTGTTTTACTACTTATATGGTATTCAAATGAAGATACACTTACGTGGAAGATGAATGCCACGTTGTAGATTGGATGCCTGTCCCCGTGAACGCTTACGCGATGTAACTTTTCGCCGTTCTGCATTTCGTTGTCCCATACTAACACAATGTTACAAAAATCACAAATTCGTCTCGGACTTCAAACTTTAGTTCATAATGACCTTTCTTGAAAGTATACGAAGGTACTTACCGAGAAACCGGATTTGTGTAACTTTCAACCAGGTATTTGCGTTAAAGTGTACAAGAAGGGTTTGAAAAGAGACGGAGTATTTTGTATTTTATATTGTGTTCGTAATTTACAAATTTGTTGCGCCATCATAACTAATTCTGTATAAAAGTTAGAAATTTGATCTAAACTTTAAAATAATCAGAAGAAGTAGTTCTACAAATCGACCGGGCGAAATTTTATTATTAAATTTCTCCTTGTTGCTACACTTAATTAAAAATGTTACAGTGTTTTCTTAATTTTGGCAGGCGATTAATGGGTTAGGAACTACATTAAAAAAAACACCCGACCAATTTGTAGATTAACTATAGAAAATTTCAAATATGAAAACAGAATTAGAAAAAGTGTTAAAACAAAAACGCTACAGTGGATACAGTTTACACGTTTAGTATAGGGAAATAACAAGGTATTGCATGCTCTTAACCAGTAAACCTCGAGTGGCCCCGTCCCTGTATTACACGATATTGCCCAATAGACTTGTTCACGAAAGAATATATTTGTGGCGCATGCGTTACTTTTAGCTGTCAGTCGTCGAAACTTTCGGACAAACAATCTTATAAACATGGATGTTCTACCACGTAAAGGTGCTACGAAACATTGTGTTTTTGGCGATTGTAAACGTGATAGCCGGTATTCATCAGTGAAATTCCTTGCGTTTCCTAAGACATGCCTTCAAGTCCGAAAAAAAATTATAAACGGTGACAAAACGCATAGAAATAATTGTAGTTTGTGTGATAAGTGTTACTGGTGGATAATTAAGTGTAAACGTGATGACGGCAAATTTTGTGATCTGCTGGACGTGAAAAAATACACTTATATATGTATTGAACATTTTATTACTGATAGTGGACCTACAGAACTGTATCCTGACCCATTGCCAGTTTCAGCTGTAGAAAAAATAAACGTAAACGTTTAATGTATTCTGACTGAGTACCTACATACTAACATTAATTTCCTTTCAGTACTTGTTAAGAAAACGAAGAACGGAATTGGAAAGTGACCACTTGTCAAAGAGACAAAAAACTACAACTTTCGGTAATCAAGATCCAACTACTTCAAATGAAATTCCAGCAACTTTAAATAAAAATCCAGCAACTTCAAATGAAAATGCAGCAACTGGAAATTCAACCTGCGGTTCTGTAAGTATATGTTCCTCACTACTTTAGTTTTACACATGGAATTCATATCAATTAGGTAGGTACCTTTGTTGTAAATGTGATTTTTTTAATAGTATACTACCACCGAAGCTCAAACCGAAACCATTGCCAAGGTTGATCAAGGTACACAAACAACATTTATATACAAGGACTATCAATTGTTGAAGGTTAGACCGAAATTTACCTTAGCTAAAAGTGTTGTGTGGATAGCAATTTTTCTTATTTTTGCAGAAGGAGCTTGCTGAATTAAAAACAAAATAGAAAACAGAAGAAAAATGTAACATATAAAAAAACAAGAATTGCAGAGTTTGAAGATGCACTTCAATCTTGTGATGCAAAATGTAGGTTTTAAACTGGGCTCTGTTTTGCACAAATTTTAATACTTATTAAACTTTTGAACGTACCTGATGTGATGCAATATTGGGACCAAACAAAAACTGGAAAGGTAAATCATCCACGAAAAAAATTTACTGTTCAGCAGGAAATTATTGTAACATTGGTGAGGTTACGAAATGGACTTTTGAGTACAGATTTAGCATACCGATTTGATATTTCTAAAGCATATGTATCTAAAATGGTAAATACATGGGTTCAGTTCATGTTTGGAAAATTTGACGAACTTCGACTATTCATGTTTCCATCTGGACAAAAGATAAAAGAACATTTGCCATCCGGTTTTAAACAATTTAAAAATTATTCGTGTTATTAAAGAATGTGCTGAATTTTTTTGTCAGTCCCCCACTGACTTTAAACACCAGGGTAATTTATACTCACAATCTAAAGCACATACTACTTTTAAAGTATTGTTAGGTTGCACACCCAATGGTAGTGTTTTCTTTGTCAGTCATTTGTATGAAGGGTCAATTTCTGACGGGGATATTGTCATAAAATCTAAGTTATTAGACTTGTTAGATAAAGGTGACCTAATTTTGGCTGACAGAGGATTCACAATCAGAGATCTAACTGATGCCAAAAATGTGGTGTTAAATATCCCTCCATTTTTAAAAGAAAGGAAAACTTTTTCACCCCAGGAAGAAATGGAAACAAAAATAATTGCGAAACAAAGAATTTATGTTGAACATGTTGTTGGGAGAATAAAAAACTTTCGTCTTTTAAGAAAGATTTTACCTCTTAACATGAGAGGTATATTAACTTATCACAACTTGTGTTTGTATGTGCACGCCTTGTAAATTTCCAGGAACCGTTGGTAACACCACCAACCGATCTTGAAAATCTGTAGATTGTCTTATTGACATAATGTAAGGGATTAAAGGTTAATTTAGGTTTATAAGATTTTATTAACATATTAAACATAAACGATTAAATACTATTAAAACAAATGTTATTAATTATTAAGAATAAAATAATGCACAATAAAATCTGAAGTTTTGATACACTTTCTAGATTAATTATTCTAGAACAAAAGGGTGTAAACGACGAGGAATCCTCATTTCAAAGTATTCTGGGGAAATAACATTTCTATGAATACTTAAGAGCTTTTGGCACACACCATTCCAAAATTCTCCATCAAAATGAATCCGTTCTATATCATGACCCTTAAATGTCCAAATAATAAAGTCGCACCATTGACGTTATAAAATAGCCATCTGCATTTGAATCTGGTAATAATATTTATGATCTTTTTTCAAATGCAAATGACCATCTTCACCTACAGATGAACAAAATGCAGTTCGCTGCTGGGATGTTAGTTCTTTTAAATCTACTGGAAAGCTGGCTTCCTTTATGACATATTGGCATTTTATTTCTAAAAGACCATTACTGTTTATGGTAGTATCAAATACTAATGCATCTGGTGATGCAGCTAAACCTGGATATTTAGGATTTATCCATAATCCTGTTTCTGTTACAACATAATTTGTAGATTGTTTATAGTCATGCAGTGCGTCTTTTTCATGTTCCTTTCCATGTTTAACATATTTATTTTCAAAATATGTTGGAAACCACATGCTGGTTCTTACAATGGTATACATATTTGAAGAATCAATTGTGTAATACCGTTTACAGTTTGATGCAGTTATTAAAAGTCTTCTGATACTGTGCCATAACAAACTTTGTTGTTGAGCTGTTGTTCCAGGTACTTCTTGCGAATTTAAGAATCCGAAGGTAAGTATATGTTGTAAATTAGTTGCACATTTTCTCAGTGTTACTGCTTTCTCAGTTGTAAGAGTATAATCTTCATATTGGTATTCAAGCAAAAGTCCCCACATGGTTAACTTAGGATAATTTTCACCACGACCTTCTTGATTTCAAGACTTGAAGTCTTTATCCGGCCTGGGCATATTCTAAGTTCAACCGTGCCCCGCATGGCGCTAGTTACCCACATAGAGTATAGGGAGCTGTATAACACTGTAGTTAACGAATAGTATTTTAGATGGCGTGCGCATACAAAATGCCGGTAAGATGGAATCTACTAACGTTGAAAGACCGCAAATTTTAATTTGGCGCATAGTTGACGTTTAAAATTTTAACTTGATTTTTATATTATTATATTGCTGTAATTACTTTTATTTTTTGGCTTTTCAACATGTCGCATTCTAATCGTTGTATTCTTGTATTTTGCAAAAGTACATGTTCATCATTTCACGAATTTCCATCTGATTTGAGTTTGTGTCAAAAATGGTTTGAAAATTTTAATCTGTCTAAAGGTATGAAATGAAGAAGTAATTGCTAAGAATCTAAATTTAATCCCCATAATATGATAATGTAGATCAGCAAGCAGCTCTGTCTGACAAAGCAGTTGTTTGCAGTCTTCATTTTGAAAAGGTATGCTTCAAGTCGACGAAATCAGGACGAAACTTATTAAAACGTGGCGCTGTACCCACCCTATGTCTGGTAGGTACTTTTTTAGGTTCCACTGTTAAAAAATTTCTTTTTATTTAGGTATATGTATCTTAACAATAAACCACTTAATAAATAATTACCAAAAAATTTATTTTAGACAGAAGTTTTTAATTGTCCTGGGATTACATTACCGAAATCTCCTTCAAACATTCCTAAGCCCATTCCTATATTTAACAAACCGTCAACGTCCTCAACAAATTATTCATTTAATTGTTATGATAATGTCCATTCTGTGAGTACTACCTATATTTAATTATTTTTATTAAAAACATACTGATTATTATTTATTACTAAAAATCTATTACTAAAAATGAATTTTACACCGAGACCTCGAATACCTGTGACACCACTACTCAAGTAAACTTTATTAGTCCAGAAGAGGTAGAAAACTACAAAAAAGTAATTAAAACGTTAAAAATCAAAGTTAAACGATTAACAGATACCAACGAGCTACTGAGTAACAGATTAGAGGAAAAAATAAAGGAGATTGATACCAGTCAAATATATAAAATAAAAAAGGATGCAGATAACAACAACTTATATGCTAAATTTTTATTAGACCAAATTTCTAATTATGGTAAGCAGAAGCCACGATTTTCTGAAACAACCATCAGGAACTGTGTTATGTGGAGGATATCTTCACCAAAGGGTTACGAATACTGTAGGACAACATTATTAAAATTACTTAGTAGACGTACACTTCAACGCTATATGGGAAGTAAGCAGAATACTAATGAACTTATAAAGCTGCGTGTTAAGGAAGAGTCAAATTCTTTAACACCCATAGAAAGAATTTGTAGTTTAGTAATTGATGATATGGCTATTAAAAGAAAAATTAAACTACAGTAGAACTGAAGACAAGTTTTATGGATTGGAAACTGCTAGAAGAATCACCATTGGCAAGAAACCCAAACTTGCTAATAAAATGCTGTGTTTTGTTGTGCATGGATTGTCCACAAAATTTACCATACCTGTAGCCTACATTTTCCACCGACTAATGTCTAATGCAGAATTGCACCAGCTTACATTAACGGTACTTCAGCAATTACATTCATGTGCTTTTGTAGTACTGGGAATAGTTACAGACAACCACAAATCAAATGTAGGGCTGTTTAAGGCACTGGGGAATAAAGAGTTACAAATACGTGTTCAACATCCTATCGAACCCATTCCTTTATTTCTTAATTTTGACTATTGCCATGCAGTAAAAAACGCAAGAAATATATTTCTTGATCACGATATGCAGTCTGAAGAAGGTAAAATTTCTTCCAGTTACTTGAAAGACCTGTACAAAGTGCAAAGAAGTTTAATAATAAAACCTGTTCGTTTTCTAACAGAAAAGCATATTTACCCAAGTAACTTTGAGAAAATGAACGTCAGAAGAGCCGTTGAAATATTTTCACCGCCATTAACAGCTGCTCTAAAATACCTGAGTAAATACAGAACTTCTGCCTTTGATTTTTCTGAGGTAAGTGCTACTGTTACCTACATGGAAACAATGTACATGTTCTTTCAACTTCACGATGTTAGTGACAGAATTCAGCACATTAAGCAGCTTGATAATAAATGTGCACCGTACATCAACATTAATGATGAAAGACTGGATTGGTTAACAACGATATTTCCGTCATATATTCAGTCAATTCAAGAATATTAAAAAAAGAACCACTTGAAGGGATTAACACGAGAAACTGCTGAAGCATTAATATTTACATCTCGAAGTACGTCGGCGTGCATTCGATATTTATTAGAAGAAGCTGGGTTTTATTATGTAGTACTGACCCGTTGTTTTAGTTCAGATGCTATTGAGTCGATGTTCAGCAATGTGCGAATGAAAGGGGGATCGCAAGATGCAACTGATGCACAAGCTGCCCACAATGCGATTAAACGCATTATTCAGTGTGGTTTAATTAAATCGTCAGCTTCAGCCAACATATCTGCTGATTGCAGTTACAGCAGTACCATTGGTCATCTTCAAGAAGTGGCTTGCGAGTCGTCCTCTAATACTATTGAGCTTCATGATCTGCCTGAAGATGTACAAGAATCTCTAAAGGACTTGCAGAACTTGTCTACATCTTTGCATTATGGTATAGTATCAGCTGCGGTGGCTTTTTTGGCTGGGTGCATAGCAAGAACTATTGAAGAAAGAATTCAATGTGAAACTTGCTTATACTCGCTGTTAACCAGCTCGGGTACAAATCCATTACTGGCTCTCATAAACTTACAAGATAAAGGAGCGCTGAAATATCCCACAACAAAATTTACGTATTTAGTAAATCAACTTATAAAAGTAGTTTTAGATATTGCTCAGTATTTACCTGTAGACGGTAATCCATCCGACATTTTAACATCTCTGCTTTTTGTTCCTCTTACTTCTTCGAGTTTTTTTATTTGCAAGGAACACCACAAGGAAGTATCTAAAATAATTCTAAGCAAATTGTTAAAGCCAATATTAGCAAACATAGCAAAAACCAGCACTGATGTTGGCGCCACTATGTGTAACTTGTCTTCTAAACCCATGTCCAGAAAAGTATTAAAATTATAAATTATGACTACTTAATGAGTAAATATCAGTTTGTTAAAACTTATTTTAATTTCAAATTCTGCATAATATAGATTTCTTATTGAAATATAAACAACTTCCGTGCCTGTTTTTTAAAGTTTTAGTATTTTTCGTGATTGGGGTTTCGAATTTAAGAATGTTGGGAATACTGTATCAGTTCGTGTTTTTCCAAAATTTGCTAAAATAGGTTTGAGCAATTTTTTTTAAATTACGGAGCAAATTTCATTTTTATGATCTTTGCAAATAAAAAACTCTGAAGATGCAAGAGGTTCAAGAAGAAGATCAGTTAAAATGTTACAGGGATTGCATTCTAGAGGTAAATGCTCCATAATTTGTAAAACCAATTTAATTAACTGGTTTATTAGAAACGTAAAATTTTTACTAGGATACTTTAAGGAACCTTTGTCTTGCAAGTGTATTAGCGCCAATAGCGGATTTGAGCATGAAGCAGTTAACAGAGAGTCCAGACAAACTCCACACTCTAACCGTTCCTTAATCGTTCGCGCAATGTATCCTACCAAAAAAGCCACGGAGGCAGAAAGTATTCCATAATCTACATGAGTTGTCAAATACTGCAGCTCGTTAATAAGTTCTTTGAGTTCTGTTGGATGTTGGAGACTGACTTTACAATTTTGACATGTTGGATTTTGCCTATATTACTGCTATAACTACATTCAGTAAATTTGCAGATGTTGATGTTTTAATCAAACCACATTGAACTATTTTCTTAATGGCATTATGCGCTGGTTGAGCATCTGTAGCATCCTGTGACCAACCCTTCATACGCACTGTACTAAAACATGGATTCAATAGCATCAGAACAGAATGATTTTGTTAACACATAGTAAAATCCAACTCCCTGCAGTAAATATCGAATACATTCTGCAGTGCTTCGGCAGTTTTCTTTGTTAGCCCTTTCATATTGCTCTTGCTTGATTGTTCTTGGATTGAATCTATGTATGAAGGTAATACATCTGCACCCATGCTAATCGTTCATCACTGATATTAATATATGGTGCAAGTTTCTCATCAAGTTGTCTTATATAGTTTATTCTGTCACTTACATAAACGGACGTAACTGAAAAAATTTGAACATTGTTTCCATGTAAGCATAGTAGCCCCAGATGCAGAGAAGCCATGTTGTAAATTGTTGTACTTTCGCTAGTATTCAATTGCTGCTATTACTGAAGGGTAAAATATTTGTACTGCCCTTCGGACATTCATTTTTTCAAAGTTACTGGGATATAAATGTTTCTGTTAAAAATTTTACCGGTTTGATTACTAAATGTTGCAATTTATACAGAGTTTTTAAATAATCAGAGGATATAACACCTTGTGCACTTTTCATATCATGATCTAGAAATTGTTTCTTCCATTTTTTATTAAGTGACAATAATCAAAGCGGAAGAACAAGGATATGCTTGGAGTTACTAGATGGTCAACATTTGTACATACCTTACCCAAATGCTTTGAACAGTGCTACTTTAGATTTGTGGTTATCTGTAATAATTATCCGTAAAACACAAATCCACATTCATGTAGCTGTTGTAAAACTTTGAAAGTTAATTCATAAAATTCAGATGGAAGAAGTCCTCTGTGAAAATAATATGCTGCTGGTATGGTAAATTTAGTGGAAAGACCTTGAATCACAAAGCATAATATTTTGTTGGCCAAAACGGGTTTCCTACCAATTCTTTCAGAATTCTTCCTAGTACTTTCCAAGCCATAAAATTTTTCCTCAGTTCTACTATAGGTACAGTAATTTTTCTTTAATTGATATGTCGTTTATTATAAAGCTACAGATACGTTTAATAGGCTGCAATGCCTTTGCTTCTGCCTTCAACCCTGACATTATAAGCTATGAAACCGTAGAAGTGTAGTTCGAGATGGTAGTTTTAGTAAGGTGGATCTGCAATACTCATATCCATTAGGTGAAGATGTTCTCCACATAATACCATTCCGAATAGTTGTTTCGGAGAATCTGGGCTTTACATTTCCATAATTCAATATTTGATCTAGTAAAAATTTGCCTATAAGTTGTTATTAATATTTGCATGTTGTTCAATATTTTTAACTCTTTCAAAAATAGAATTATTTATTGCCTCGCCCTGTTCTGTCACTGTATTCTGTATAACTGCGCATTCTGTTTCTTTAGCCGTGTGATTTTTATACTCAGTGCTCGTATTTGCATTCTGTATCCCCGAATGTCTTCTTTACTAACAAAATTAGCTGTAGTACTGTTATCATATGTCTACAATTTAAAATAAAAATGCATTAATAATGGGTATAGTATTTAACACCTACAATTTTTCTTACATCATTGGGGTCATAAGGTGAACAAAAATAGGTTGAAAGTGTTGTGCCGCTCCTAAATTCTTACCATATTATAGTTTATCTAGTTATTATTTAAAGGATGTTATCAAAGATCAAAGTTATGTATGCTCTCTTAAGGAAAGTTACATGGTATTAATGTCAAGTAAATTTGGACTTTAAGATTAAAGAAATATGCAACTCAAAAATTTTCCGATCTCATGATCTTTGGTACCAAACCGTAAACAATAGATAATAGTAATTATATACAGGGTGTGTAAAAATGGCCGTGCAAGCTTCAGGTAAAGTTATTCTTTGGACAAAAATAAAGCAAAAAGCTTATTGCAAAAAGTTCGCAAAGGGTTCCTCAAGCTACGCGGGGCCTTCAAAGTTAGAAATTGGTAACACTAAAAGAAAGCTATTTTGCAAAATCAAGTTACTTGATGCGTACTTTTAGTGATAATAACTAGAATTTATTGCTATTGATCGTTTAAAAGTAATAGGATATTAATCATTTTCATTATTTCCAATCATATAATTTTTGTAAATGCGTAAAAAATACGCTTGGCAATATTGCAAATTAATAATGATAGCCCACTTTGTTCTAAACTAAAATATAGCCTAGTAATTTAGTAAAACAAGGTCCATGGACTGGTTGATATTTGTAGTTTTAAAATACAAGGTTGCCAAATTTGCATTTCTTAATTTATGGTGAGGGGTAGCCATGCGCCTAGGAACTTTTTTCAAATAAGCTTTTAGCCTTATTTTTGTCCAAGGAATAACTTTACCTGAAGCTTGCACGACCATTTTTACACACCCTGTATACATGTAGTTGAGGGAGTCAGGCAGCAGTTAGTTAGTAAAAGTTAGTTAAGCAATAAGTCAGTCTTTTAACAATATTGTAATTGTAATTACGAATTTATAAGAATAAATGTTAAAATAACTAGACTGTTATAAATTACTTCAACAATAGTAAAATTGCGATTGCACGAACCAAAGTAGACCCTTGTGAGAATTCTGGTGGCTACAGGTACAACAAAGGAATATCATTGAAGCTAGGAGATTGTTCCGTAGGGATTCCTACAGCTCTGAGAATGCTTGGAGGGACTGACTACAATAAAATTATTAAATATAAGTAAACGAAACTCTCAGAACAAACATCGAAAGTACTACCAAATGAAGCGTTGGAACAGCATCACGAGTATAAGTATTCTTCTCCCAGAAGTCATTTTGTAGGCATTATTTTTAAAATGTAAACTACAAATAATTGCTCTACCGGGTATATTAGTAGTACCTAGGTACTACTAGATATAGGAAGCTATATTACACATTTCTCAAGTTTTATTCGATATTTTGTATACCTAAAATATTATAGTAGTATAATTAAGTTAAATTCATTAAATGTAGAATTATATTTTCCATAGAGTAACGTACTTAATTGGATCTAAATGTAAATTTTTTAACCATTTTTGTCGGAGACATTATTCGAAGGAAATTCGTGAAAGGACTTATTGAAATTAAATTGTTATTAAAAAAACATTAATGTAACCTCTAAGAATGTAACCATAACGTAACCTCAATCGCGACTGAATGTCATCGAATGTCATTGTGGGTAACTAGCGCCATAACGGTGAAAATTTGCGTTTTTACGGAATCACGATTTATATGGAAAATTTAAGATATGCCCAGGCCGGATAAAGACTTCAAGTCTTGAAATCAAGAAGGTCGTGATTTTCACATTCGGCAAATAAATTATTACAGCTTTGTAATGGATTGCTGCTATTACTAGAATATGGAGAAAATTCAAATTTCATTTTATGATTAGTTTTATTGCTATACTGATCTTCACTTATTACAGTGGCAGATTTTTCTTTTTTCCCTTTATTCCATTCACAAAGTTTGCTTGTATATGCAACTGGCTCGCAACCAAAATTAACAACGTAATCTTCTAAAGCAAAAAGGAGTCCAGCAACATGATTACATCGTCCCATACTTGATGCTGGACATTCACATGTTGAATCTAACACATATCCAGTTTGCTATCTAACATAATCATAACATTGTAAACTTTATCCTTAAACGATGATTTTACAAAAGCTTTTACACAATAATAACCTTCCCTTGCTGTATCTTGCATATCTGTGACATATCCACTTAAAAAATACTGTCGTCCCTTACGCAATGATTTTGTGGTAGTGGAATACGCTCGTTTAGAAAATACGTCACACCCATCAAGGTCAGTTCCTTTGGATGCAAACAAACGTAGACATCCATTTAAAATACACGTGGTGAATTTAAAAGTTTTAATTTCTGAACGAAAATAATTATTTGAGATATAAAAGGTATGTACAGCTCTTCTTTAACACTTTTATTATCATTATTACAAATTGTAATCATCCTAGTATACAACAAAATTGATTATTTTAATAATATTAATTGTTTACAACTCCTTCAATGGTTGGTTATACAATAGGTACAACTTATTTTTGTACCTATTCTGTTTTATAACGATATTATGATTTTTCACAGATAATGGCATCAAATCACGCTGTTAAATTTTTTATGATTGCGAAGATTTTTCAAAATCATGAAAAGCAATTAACACGTGGTGAAAATGCCCACACAAGCGGGCAGGTGCGAAAAATGGTTTTTGATGGCAGTGTGAAACCAGCATTAATTAAAGGGGACGTTAGTGCTAGCATGAAAAAAAGAGTTTAGTCTGTGGAGGTATGTAGTTCCTGGTAATTTAATATAAATCAAACTATAATAATTGTACATTATTTAAGACTTCGATTGATTTTGAAACCGGTGAAGCTGTTGCACTGTCATGTACATGTCCAAGAGGACAAAGTGTTTGTCATCACATGGCAGCTTTGTTATACCATGCACATTATAATATCAGTTCCACTGATACAGAACGGACATGGGGTATTCCATCAGGGAGTAAAGAAGAACCTGAAATTAAAACGGTTGAAGAGTTGTTCCCTGGAAAGGAACACTATGTAGCTGTGACTGAAGGCATAAGCACGGCCAAAATAGAAAAATTTAGGAAAACATTGGCCACCAACATTGTGGGATATTCCTGGCTACTAAAACCAGAAGCCGATGAGGATATGGTAGAATTAGTGCCTTCTATACAGGACATTGATTTCTGCGGATTATTATCAGGCCGAAGATAAAACAGGCTATTTACGTGAAAAGTTAATGTTGTCTTCCCAAAGGATAAAAGAAATTGCAGCTTGTACGGTGGGCCAACGTAAAAATGAGGGTTGGTTGGTTGCCCGCAAATTACGCCTTACTGCCAGCAAGTTCGGCATGGTATTGAATGCATGCCGACGTAATCGATTTCCACCATCCCTATTTAAATCGTTGTTGGAAGGATACGACTTGGACAATGTCTTATCAGTTAAGTGGGGGCAAGACAACGAAGGAACTGCGTTACAAAAATTTGAAAGCGAGACGAAGTTAGTTGTAGTTCCTACAGGGATATGGTTTGACCAATGTGGCTTCTTAGGAGCAACCCCGGATGGGCTTATTGGGGAGAACGCCATATTAGAAATAAAGTGCCCTTACACACACCGTATGGGCACTATTAAAGATGTGGTAAAAAATCAAAAGTATTTATTTTATTATAATGAAAACGATGAAATAGTACTTAATTGTGACCATAGTTATACTCTGTTTTTTCTCTTTATCATTCAGAGTAGGCGAAGTCAACTTTAAATATTTTTATAACAGTGTAGAAAAGTTACTAAAGTCACTGGTGGAAACGACACTTGTAATCAATTGTCGTCATATTTTTGACACACTGAAACACATTGCGTTTTCTTTCTAAAGGAATCACGTTTTGCTTTGGCATTTTTCAAAATAAAACCTCAAGATTCACGTTCTTACAAGAATGACAATTTCAATTTTGACACTAGTAATTTTTTGTCTTTTGTCTATACCACAGTCTATACCTACACTATAAAACTATATAAAAATCACGGCACTCTTGAATGATAAAGAGAAAAAACAGAGTATACTACCATCAGATACAAGGGCAACTTTATCAGACGGGAAGAGAGTTGTGTTACTTTTTTGTGTGGACAGTGAATGACAGTGAATTATTATTAATAGATCAAGATCCAGACTGGGTTGTTAATGTGGATATTTTAAAAGATTTTTATAAGGATAAATTTATTCCAGCTCTTATTGATCTGTGAACATTGTCACTTCCATTTAATGTTTTATCTTTATAGAATAAATACCTATTTAATATGTTTAATACGTTTAATTATTATGAGGAATATTTGATACATAAGTATATGACATCTCGCCCATATTACTTATTATCTAAAAACAAACTGTCTACCTACTACGATAATAAATAAATGGTTAATAGTAATAATAGGTATAAATTTAATAATTAATTTTCATTAACGTTATTTTAAAAAATAGGAAACATTACTAGTACTAGTGAAATATATATAATTAATTAGAAGAAACAGTATCTGAAGAAGGGACACCTACATAAAATTGGGAAACTTCTTTAATAAGGGGGTATTGAAGATTTGTTAAAGCGCCAACAGTTTTGAAAATTATGGAACTATAATTAAACAATTGTTCGGGGATAAAACTTAAAATTCTGTAACTCTTCATTCTCTGAATTGCCCTCTCAACATGAATCCTTGCTTTAGCTATACATTCGGTATGACGGATTTGTTCAGTAGTAAATTGTGGAGTTGACAGAAAAGGGGGAACATTAATCGAAACACCATTAGGCAACAAATCCCTTATTAAGAACCCTTTGTCTGCCAAAATTAAATCCCCACTTTGCAATTTATTTAATATCCCACAATGTTTTACCACTGCCGTATCAGAGGTTGATCCTGGGTAGAGATTACTTAGAAATGTAACTACCCCATTTGGGGCAACTCCAACTAGTCCCTTAAACGTATTACGGTGTTTATAACTGCTATATGTGAGTCTGAAAAATTGAAAATAATAACATCAAGACCATTACGTTTGTGGTTTCATTCCTCACCTCTGCTTTTTCATTGACTGTCTGGGAACTGCCGCAAAAATTTCAGTGCAATCTAAAATTATTCTGCAATTTGTAAATGTACTGGCACAATTTGGCAAACAGGATTTGTTTTTGGCTCTGGTTGGTACATCTTTCATGAAAGTATTGTGTAAAATCTCGTGCAAAACGTGTATATACGTTATCACAATATTGGTTACAGTGCCCTCAGACACTTGAAACCTAAATGCCAAATCTGTGTAAGTAAGATTTAGGCGCAACTTCATTAACGTTAACAACAATTGGTTAATTTTTGTAACCTTTTGTACGGTCCATTTTAAATAATATTGAATTTTGACGTCATCTACTAATTCAAATACACTTTCAAACAGTTCTTTTGTGGGTATACCAGTGTATTCCAAAATCAACTTGTTTGTCTCGCAAATATGACTGTAGTCCATTTGAAGTCTTAAACTTTTTATTATTGCGTCTTTTCTCTCAAATTCCAATTTCAGTAAATAATTTTCTGCCTCTAACATGGAAATTGAAGATGTGCAACCTGATGTGGAAGGTACTGCATTAATATCAACTTCCATTTGATGCACCGATTCGACTGCCGAAGTGGATGGTGTCTCTTGTTGAAGGAGATCGGAAATACTAATGCTTGGTTGACTAAAAAATTACAATCTATATTAGCACGGTTTTTTGGATTTTAATTAAGGTATTAATACCTTTTAACACATTTTGTCTTCTTCTTCTCCGGTGTTAAATGGTGTAGGGGAAAGGGGGGTACAGTGTGACGTGGGGTACAGTGTTCAATTTTAAATTACCGCCACATTTGATGTTTCACAAAAAAATATCGTAGGCAGTATCGTTCCCTGTAATATCTTGTTACCGATTACCGACAACCAGAAAGGTTGGTTAGAAGGTGAACAGATAGTATGTCAAAACAGAAAAGGCGGGATTTTAAAAAAATATTTGTAGGTTTTTCCTTTTGTGTCTTTTATATGATATATCATTAGTTTTTCAAATATTTTTAGATGGAATAAAAGCTTGATCTATGTGCCGATAGATGTGTCCAATAGATCAACCCTCAACTTTTATTGTGCATAAAAAAAAATAATTGTTGACATCATTGTATGGTAGGCTACAATGTGACATCGTTTCCTAGGGTACAGTGTGACATGTGGGGATTTGACATAACCTAACCTTTCTTTTTATGTTGACATTATTATTATTAACTTTTACATCCAAAGTAACAAAAATGGTCAGAAATAGACAACGGAAGACGGACATTGGTTTGGTTGATGAATCCACAATGAAAACTGCAGTGCTTCGTGTTATGAACAATAATGGAAGTGTACGCGGTGTAGCGCAAGAATTAAACATTAATCGGATGACCCTAAAGCGGTATGTTGACAAATATAACTCGGCAACAGATCAACAAAGAACCACCTTCAGGTTTACTCCACATTATGATGTTAATAAAGTTTTTACTCAAAAAATGGAAGAAGACTTGAAAGATTATCTCATAACTGCAGCTCGAATGCACCACGGATTGACAAGGAAACAGGCAATGAATAAAGTAAAATATCCAACATCCTGGGATAAAACTGAGTCTGCTGGTTTTGATTGGTTTTACAGCTTCAGCAAACGCTTTCCTGAACTCTCAATTAGAAAACCCGAAGGAACTAGCCTATCGAGGGCTACCAGTTTTAACCGAGCTACAGTCAAAATATTTTTTGATAATTTGGAGGAGGTTTATTCCCAACTTACTGACAGTTTAACACCTCATATAATTTACAATTTGGATGAAACTGCTTTAACCACAGTACACAATCCGCCAAAGATTATTGCTAAAAAAGGACAAAAACAGATAGGGCAGGTTACTTCGGGTGAGCGTGGGATTTTAGTGACAGCTTGTTGCTTCATTTCCGCAAGTGGCAATTCAATCCCACCTTATTTAATATTTCCACGTATTAAATTTAAGGATCATATGCTTATAGGTGCACCACCTGGTTCTGGAGGAAATGCAACAAAAACAGGTTGGATGAATGGAGAAGTTTTTTTTGACGTTTTGAAACATTTTCAGAAACATGCACGTTCGTCACCTGAAAATAAAGTTATTTTACTTTTGGATAACCATGAATCACACATTACGATCGATAGTTTAACTTTTTGTAAGGCTCATGGAATTATTTTAATCACGTTCCCACCTCATACGTCGCACAAGTTGCAGCCACTTGATGTTACTGTCTATAAATCTTTTAAAAATTTTTTCAATGTTGCTTGTAACGAATGGATGTTAACACACCCAGGAAAAGTTATAACCATTTATGATATCGCGGCTTTGTGTGGAAAAGCTTACCCTTCTGCATTCACTACAAAGAATTTGACAAATGGGTTTCGTTGCACTGGGATTTGGCCACTAAACCGCAACGTGTTTACCGAAGAAGACTTTCTCTGCTCATCCGTAACTGATAGACCACTTCCACCGATCCAGACAAAAGAAACATACGATGAAAATATGCCATCAACATCTACTAGTACACCCCACCGAGAAGCTCCGAATATGGAAAAGGAAATTACTGTTACACCTCAGCAGTTAAGACTATATCCTAAAGCCACAGAGAGAAAACAAAATACAAACCGAAGAAAAAGAAAAAGCGAAATATTGACTAAAACACCCATAAAAAACGCAATTTGTGAAGAGTTACAAGCCAAGCTGAGCAAGAAGATTAATTTATCAAAAAAGAAAAGTGCAACGAGGCCTTTGTTTAAAAAAGACAATAAACATTCAGATGAAGACGAAGAGATTGAAGAGGCTACAAGTTTGTATGATGAAAGCTCGGATGAAGAATATGTAGAACCCGAAGAGAATGTCTGTAATTTTGACCCTAGCTACTCGCCTACGATAAATGATTATGTTTTAGTTAAAGAAGGATGTTCGAAAAAGAGTGCCATCTTTTCTGTTGGAAAGATCGTATCAGAAAATAATGAAGAATATGAAATACTTCATTTAAAGCAGACAAAAAAAAGAAACTTTGTAGAGAGTGGTAATAAATACACATTTTTAAAAAAACAAGTTGAGTTAAAAAAATTACCTAATCCAACCGCTTTGGGAAAAACCAACAGAACATCTGAAATGTTGTCTTTTGCTATTTCCTTTGATAACATTATTATTCAATAAACAATTTAACATTTACATATGTAATTAGCTGTTTGTTTTCAGGGTTCTTTATTTTGTACCTATTTTACATTATACTAGTACTTAAATTTGAAATTTGTTAAATTATTTATTACTTGTCACATTGCACCCCACCCTATTGCACAGAGTACCCCACTAAGGGGGTACAGTGTGCCAGTTTGCAGCACAACAGTAATTATTTTTTTTTACATATTGAATGATGATTCAAATTACTACTCTTACAATTTTTAGGTTGGTAAATATACCCTACTTACATGAATAACAAGATTTTTAGAAATTATGAATCCATGACTGAGAAAAAAATTCGCAAAAAAAAAATGTCACACTGTACCCCCCTTTCCCCTAACTGAAACAGTTTTCCTTTGTTGTGGGAAAACAAATCAGGGCCATTTTCTTTTTTACCATCCTTAAAGTGGCAACTGCACACCCTTGCGCCCGATCCTGGCTCAGCATCTCGTCTATTCAAATATTTGTGATTTTAATAAGATTTTGTTATTGTGATCTATTACTTTTACCGTATATTTTTCTTCCATTGTTGGCATTGCTTTTTATCAATGGGAAATCTAAAAAACTTGCACTTGTGCTTTTTATTGTTGTGATTACAACCGGGAGCCCAACACGTTATTGCCATAATTATTCCTTTTGGTATAAAAAATAGAAAATGTTAGGTTATGTCATGAAAAGTAATTTTGAAATAAGTAATTCTGTTGTACACTTAGAATAACTACAATTTGCAATAATGATAATAAAAGTATTAAAGATAGATTATACGTACTTTTTATGTCTCAAATAAATTTTTAATCGTTAACAAATAATGTTTTAAAGGTAGCCGTATGTATTTTTTATGGATGTCTAAGTTTGTTTGCATCCAAAGCGCTGACCTTGGTCAGTATGACGCGCACTAAACGCGCGTATTATTCCCACGATTTTCTTTATTGTCTTCTTCGTCACTGCTGTTATTACAAGTATTGTCATTACCATTAGCCTCTACTGTCATGTTTCTTGTTATTGTTTAAATACCATTAACACACAATGCTTTTACGTACTGAGTTCTTTATTTTAACTGTTACACCGATAATACAATAACATTGAATACCTTCACCATTACCATTACATTTTTGTGGTCCGTTCACCCACCTTTTTATAAAGGTGTGTTCAATATATTACATCTCCCTTTTTTTTTTTAATTCAATACATAATCCTTAAATCTAGTAGGAATTCTAGTCGCCCTTATTGGTCTACCTATTGGTGTCTTATTTAAATTAGTATTATCGATTGCATTAGAGGTACCATTGCCAACTGGGAATTGGATGTTGGGAAGTTCAAATCCGGGTACTCGGGACAGTTAACTGGAGAATTGCTGCTACTCGGTGTTGATGTTATTGGGAGGTTCAGATCAGGATAGTCAGGACTGTAAACTGGGGAATTACTACTACTCGCTCTTAGATCCCTACGATTTCTCCTGTATTCTCCCTCGTCTGTTCTTACTATGTACGATCTGGGACTGTCATGTACTTTATGTACTTCTGCGTTGTCCCATTCCCTTCCTTTTCTTATTAATACATTCTGTCCTGCGTTTAAAGGGGGTAATTCCTTTGCATTCCTGTTGTAATACCATTTTTGAATATTTTGTTGTCTTTGTTTCGCATCACTGACCTTAGTCTCTACTTTCGGATTTAAACTACTCATGCTAACTGGTAATTTTGTCCTTAGTTTTCTGCTCAACATTAATTGTGCTGGTGATTTATTTAATCTTTTTAACGGTGTGTTCCGGTATTCCATTAACATTGTATAAAAATTTGTGAGCTGTTCTCCTGCTTTCCTAAGGATGTTTTTAGCTATTTGAACACCGCGCTCTGCTAATCCGTTTGATTGTGGAGAATGAGGGCTCGATGTTGTTATAACGAAATCCCATTCCTTTGAAAATTGGTGAAAGTTGTAGCTGTTGAATGGCATGTTATCACTAACTATTTCTTCTGGAATTCCATTTCTTGAAAATGATTCCTTGAATCTTATCATAAGCTCTTCAGATGTTTTCCCTTTCAGTGGTAGTATTGGCCTGGCCAAAATATTATTTCCCTAGCTTTTGCTTTTAATTTCTCCATTCCCTGGTGTCCTTCGTGTAATTGTTTCAATATTTTACTTCTTAAATTTGACGGTATTACCAATTTTTCATCTAAGAACAGTAAATTTTCGGCTACTGTTAATTGCGTTTGATATTTCCAGTATGGAGTAGCATTCTCATGCACTTCATATTTATTATTTGGCCAACCTTTTAGGTGATAATTTATGACTTTCTGTAAGACTTCATCGTTTCTGGTGGCCTCTTGTAATTCCCTTTGTTTATTTGGAGTAACGGCTAAATGTTTTGCGACTGTATGTACTACATTTTCGAGTTCCGGGTCATCTTTTATTGGATATTTCAAGTACGCTCTTGAAAGCGTGTCTGCTAGTTGCATATTTTTTCCTGGAATATAAACTGTTTTTAAATCATACTTTAATAATTTCAACATCATCCTTTGAAGTCTACTTGAAACCTGCGTAATCTCTTTCTTTAAAATGGTTTCAAGTGGTTTATGGTCAGTTTGAATATTAATCTCCTTCCCATAAACAAACTGATGGAATTTCTCCACTCCGTATGCAATTGCCAGCAGTTCTTTTTCGATTTGGGCATATTTCTTTTCCGCTGATATAAGGGAACGTGAGGAATAAGCTACAGGATGGTGGTTTTGTAACAAGCACGCTCCTAATCCATCTTTTGAAGCGTCAGTCTGTATTGTGACTGGTAATTCTTGGTCATAATACTTTAGTACCGGAGCTTGGCATAGTTTTTGCTTTAATTTATTAAATGCATTTATCTGCGGTTCTTTCCATACCCATGTCGAATCTTTTTTTAGCAGTTCCCGCAATGGTGCATTTATTTCCGCATAATTTTGTATGTATTTAGATAAGAAATTAATCATTCCAAGAAATCTTTTCAATTCTTCTTTATTATTAGGCTCTTCCATTTCGACTATCGCTTTTACTTTGTCAGGATCTACTTTGAATCCTTCCGCACTAACTATATTTCCCATGTATTTAACTGAATCCACTCTTAACTGAAATTTTTCTTTGTTAAAAGTTATTTTATTCTTGGCGGCTGTTTCAAAAACTTTCTCTAGTATTTCATCGTGTTTGGCTATAGTCTCTCCTGCAATTATCAAATCATCAAATATTATTTGAACACCCTCGATACCACCAAAAATGTTCATTACTTTTTTTTTGAATACCTCTGGTGCTGATTTAATACCGAAAGGCATCCTCAAAAATTTAAATCTGCCAAATGGCGTATTAAAAGTACACAAGTCCGAGGTGCTTTCGTCCAACTGAATTTTCCAAAATCCTGAGCTCATATCTATTACCGAGAATAATTTTTTTCCATTTAATTTTGCTGTGATGTCGGCCTGTGTTGGTATTACAAAATGTTCCTTTTTTATTGCTTTATTTAAATGTTTTGGATCAAGACACAATTTCAATTTACCATTCTTTTTTTCCACAATAACCAAACTGTTGACCCAATCTGTAGCATGGTCTACTTTTGTCACCACTCCAATTTTTTCCAATTCGTTTAATGCTTCTTCTAATTTAGGGAGTAAGGTAAAGGGTACTTTACGGGGTGGGTGTACTACTGGAGTAATAGTATCATCTAATGCAATGTGATACTCTCCCTGTATTTTACCTAAACCATTAAAAATATTTTTATATTTTTCACAAATTTGAGATTTACTCATACCTTCTGAAAAATCATCTATTCTTTGGATTAGACTTAACTTAATACATGCCTTTAAACCTAATATTGGTTGCGATTCCAAATTAGTTATTACAAATTCCAAAATTTCAGTTCTATCATTGACCTTGACACTAACATAATATTTGCGTTTTTTACATTTAGCTGCTTTTCATTATTTAGCCGTTTGAATACTGATTGTGGTATAACATTAATTTCTGCCCCCGTGTCTAATTTAAATTTTACACCTACACCTTCAACTTTAATATCAGCATACCATGCATTATCTAACACTTTTAAACCATTAATAACTAGATTTTCTAACCTTTTATCATATTTTTCTATTGCGGTTACAAAATATTCCTCATTTTCTGAAAATATTTCATTACTTTCATGCTCATCTTGTACAATCTCTCTTACTCTATGATTTTGACTGATATTATTCCTACTATAATAAAATTGTTTGATCTGAAATTATTATTGTTACCTCGTTTATAATTATAATTTTTCTTTCTGCATGCTACTGCAAAATGATTGCGGCCGTGGCAATATGAACAAATTTGTCCAAATGCTGGACATGATCTTGCTTCGTGCTTCCTATTGCAGTTCCAACACTGCCTTTCTTCTCTTTGGGGATAACTTCTCTCGTAGTCTCTTGATAACTGCTCATTTCCTGTTAATCCTTGTTCCCTTAGGAGTCTTTTCTGCGTTTCCTTGTCCCACAGTCCACATACAATCCTGTATCTTATTAAGCTGTCTTTCTGGTCACCGAATTCGCATGTAGACGCTTTTGTACGTAACTCCGTTAGGAATGATTCAAAGGTTTCATTTTCCTTTTGTTGTACATTAAAAAAATTGAATCTTTCTACCGTCTCGTTTCTTCTTGGCGTACAATATTCCTGAAATTTTCCCAGTACTATTTCAAACTTGCTTTTATCTTTTTCTCTTATGAACTTGAAATTATTAAACAATTCGTGCCCATCCTCTCCAATTAAGTTTATTAAGATAGATATTTTGCGTTTCTGAGAAACTTCTTCATACCCTGAGGCACACAGATATGTTTCAAAGTTCGCCTTCCATTTGGTCCATTCAACGTTAGGGTTCCCTTTAATTTGTAGTGGAGGTGGTTTATTAAATCCACCACCTTCTGCCATTTTACTATAATTTGCTTTTTTTTTCTTTTGAGGTTATCTTCTTTTCCCACTTTCACTGGTTATTTCTTATTGTTTATCTTCTTATTTCTTATTTATTTTTGTTTTACTTCTGACACCATGTCATGTTTCTTGTTATTTTTTAAATACCATTAACACACAATGCTTTTACGTACTGAGTTCTTTATTTTAACTGTTACACCGATAATACAATAACATTGAATACCTTCACCATTACCATTACATTTTTGTGGTCCGTTCACCCACCTTTTTATAAAGGTGTGTTCAATATATTACATCTACTGTATTTGCAGATTCAACTAGATGTTTATAAATACAACCATAGGAATATGTATCTGGTAATTTGCCACTTGGGAATGCTTTCCATCCTGTTATTGGAAATGTTGGTGGTAAAGTGTGAAATTTTAAGAGTGTTTGTCTAGCAGTTTTGATAAGTGCCACTTTCCCCCATCCACTGTTTTAATAATATTTTGACTGTTACCACCAGAAATACAGCAATGTATTCTAAAAAAGATATAAAAACCATCATGCTAAATTTTTAGTAAAATAACATAAATAGGATCGGATCATCCATTTAAATAATTTATCGAGTATACCTACCTCTGTATTAAATCACCTTTTTTTCCACTAGATTTTAAACCCCGACATTGTAACCACCGTCTTAATTCCAATACGTTGTAACGAAGTTACTAATTTTTAAGTTATTTTCCATAATAAATGCAGTATTAAAATATTTAGTTTACCTGTAATTATTTAATTTAACATTTTGTAAGTATTTTATTAGGGCTGATATATTTAGTTAATCATTTTCGGTGTTAGTACACCAGTTTATTTAATTTTAGTTAACTCGGTTTAATTGTTATTTGTATTTATTTACCTGTTTTCCTTATTATTTGTAAATTTTATTTGGCCGTGCAATCTGATAGCGCTCGACCGTAGCTAGAGCGGCCGATCCGCGGCGTGGCCCCACTTTCTCTTTTGATTTTCCCACTTTCGCCGGGGCCGCGTATCTTTCAACTCCGTTTTCAAAATTTTGAACTCGCCGGCTATAAAAGGCGAATTTTGAGTCCAGAGTAATAAGTTCTTGATGTCTTCTGCTACAGTTCAACAACAGTCAACTCCAGCTTCGAGGATCATCTCCAGGTGAGCTAATACTCTTTAAAGTGTTTGGTGCCAAGTTTAGTTTTCAAGTTAGGATTTTTCTAAGTGTTTGGTAAAGACTTAGCCGATTTAAATTTTAAAATTTTTTTTCTAAGTTCCGAATTGGACTTAGCCGTTTAAATTATTGTTTTGGTTTTGTACTAAGTCCCAGTTTGGACTTAGCCGGATTTTTAGGAACTCTTGTCATTTCCGCCGAGTTGCTTATTGACCTGGGGTAGTGGCTAGTTTGCGAGATTCAGTTCTGCGACTAGACATCTTCTCTGGTGATTTAGGTGAATTCCGCCGAGTTGCTTATTGACCTGGGGTAGTGGCTAGTTTGCGAGATTCAGTTCTGCGACTAGACGTCTTCTCCGGAGATATAGGTAATTCCCGCTGTGTAGCTTTTTGACCTGGGGCATTTGGCTAGTTTGCGAGATTCGGTTCTGCGACTAGACATCTTCTCCGGTGATCTAAGTGAAACCCTCCGTGTTTGCTTTTCCCTGACCTGTTTATTTGCTTGGTTTATTTTTACTTGGAGTGGCTGACCCGTACAGTAGCGCATATCCCTGTGTACTCGTCACCTACTTCTGGGTGGAATTAAATAAAGCCTGCCCTCCCTGTTCCGACCCGGGTTTTCATTTAATTGTTTAGAGTATCTTTTGTTTAGTTTAGTTTTGAGTACCGTTTCAGTAGAGGTGGCACCTTACAATTTTAATAGAGATTATAGCTCTGGTAATTATAAAGTCGATTGTTTTATGTTCCGCTTGCTATAACCGCTTGTACCAAAACATTGCTTTGCCCCGCTTTTATTCGCACGCTAATTCACGCACCGCTTGTGGCTGGCTTGCAAAACCGTATTTTAGGTAATAATTGGTTTGTACAAAGTTGTAATATATTGTTGTTTAATATAAACCCTTTCTATAACGTTTGGTGTATGATTTGTTTGCGTGTGCATATTCTGCTTTTAAAAGCTTTCAGTTTTCCACGTGGAAGAAGAATCGACCCCTGGACATTTACTTTCTTCACTGAAGCTACCCAGGTCTTCGTTTCACTAGGTATACAACGAAGCCGTTGGAGAGAAAACTCCTTAATAAAATCTGGCGCCCGAGACTCCCGCAGAATTGTTGTGTTTAAGCAGACAAACAATCCCGCCCCAAACCCGGCATAACCCTCATTCACCAGAAGCGTCGCCAAATTTGACGCCCGAACCGAAAGAGCGTCGCAAATTTGGCGCCCGAGCAGGGACCTGTTTTTCTTTCAAACATCGTAAAGGAAGACATCGCCGACGAAGGGCACTCCATCCAGCAAACAAAATACACCACCGTCAGCATGGCAAACAGCAAGCAAGATCCGACCGAACAAAGTCAAGAACATTCCTCCGACGAGCAAGAAGACGAGACCGTAGGCCTAGAAGTGGCAGACAACCGCGTGGGTTGGATATACCGTCTGAAGAAGAACCAGCTGATCGAAGAAAGCGAGAAGTTTGGACTAAATCCTGAAGGATCTATGGCGAAGCTACGTCGCCAACTATCACGGTTCCTACACGATGGACACACATCCCCTAGGTCCAAAAACCAACCGCCCCAGCACACCGAATCGTCCTCGTACTTGTCCGCTACGTTACCACCCACCTGGTCACAACAGCCGCTCCGTACCGAAGCCTCTCCAAACCAACCACCCTATCTACCAAAATCACAGTTTCCGTCCCGTACCGACACATCCCCGCAGCCTCCGAATTCATTATCCGTACCGGAGTGGTTACTCCGTCTTGCAAACGCAACACCGACTTCTACCTGGGGAAATGTAACTACTACCTGGACCCAGGTGCCGTATACCACTATCCCTCCCATTAATTGTATTCCAGCTCCGAGTAACAATATCAACCTCCCTGTATTCCCGTCTGTTGGCCCGTTACCACCCTCTTCCCTACCACCGCAAAATTCTGTACCCGCTTCAGCAATTAGGACCGACTCACTAAGGGTCCATGAATGGCATGTCAGCTTTAATGGACGCACCGATCCGGTAGCATTCCTAGAACGCTTAAACGAAGTTTGTCTTAGGTATAACTTAATTACAGAAGCATTACTGCCAGTCTTGCCCGAACTTCTAACCGAAACAGCATTAGCCTGGTATAGGAACAATTGTCGCAATTGGACGTGCTGGTCCGACTTTCTCCGGGACTTCCGAGCGTTCTACCTTCCCACCGACTACCACATCCAGCTAGAGGCACAGATAAGTCAGAGACGTCAACGCCCGAGGGAAAAGGCACTAGATTTCATCATCGACCTGCAAACGTTAATAAGACGACATGGAGCCATGTCCCCGCAACAAGAGTTGTATTGGCTGCATCAGAACCTGTTGCCAGAGTATCGTTTGTTCATTCATAGGTCTACCTGCAGCACCGTACCACAGTTAATTGCTGCAGTAAAGGAATACGAAGACATCCAGTTAGAACGCTTAGGTACTCCGATTTTTAGCACCCCGTCACCAAGAGAGACAAATCTGACAACCGCAAGGCAGCCTGAAACGCGAACCGAGGTACCCCGACCTTTGTTGCCAGTCCGCCGCCAGGAAGCTCGGCCAGTACCCATTAACACGCCAGTTACACCAAATAGAATCATGAGTGCCAGGACAAGTCCGACTTCGACTGTCTGCTGGAGATGTGGACAAACCGGACATCTTCGACAGCACTGTAGGAACCAGCCAGTGTTATTCTGCTCCCGATGTGGAAGGCGAGGTATACTTTCCCGGGATTGCAACTGCCGAGAACGGAGCCCCTCAGACCGGAGGCCTGGGCCGCTCCCATTAAACACCGCCTCCTGCACCCAAGACACCCGTCCGTACATTTCAGTTGTCATAGGAGACCGAAAATTCGCTGCGCTTGTAGACACCGGTGCCGTCTTGTCCTACATGGGCCCCAGCGTATTGAAACTCTGCCGCCAGTTGAAAATACGGAAGCAGCAACCCGTTAGCTGTCAAGCTACCGTCTTAGACGGTAGCCCAGTAGCCATTTCCGCCGCATATCAAATACCTCTGACCATAAGGGATAAGACCCAGACACAGGTATTCAACTACGTAGAGAATATGGCCACCGATTTGTTACTGGGAATGGATTTCCTCCAGAGTATGGATTTCCATGTCAACCTGAAGACCGGTAATATATTCCTAGAGAATGTCATCGTGTCTATGCCAAAGGAGACTCCCATGACCGTGGGACTCGTCCAGAACAGTTTTCCAGCTTTGGTTAAACTGCCCACCGCTGTTACACCAACGGAGGATCCCTCCCAAAATAGATGTGTAATGGATTTACCAGAATGCAACTGGTACCGAAAGAAGCTCAATGAAGTGACCCAACACCCAGCTGACTTCCAGAATTATATCATTAAAAAAGGAAAGCTGTACCGCCATTTCATCGACAACAACCTGAAGGATGATGAGTTCCACAACACCTGGAAACTGTGCGTTCCGAAACCACTGCGACCACAAGTTTTGAAGGAAATTCACGATCATCCTACCGCAGGACACCTAGGGATCACCAAGACCATCGCCCGTGTAGCTACCCTGTATTATTGGCCTGGAATGTTTCGCGAAGTAGCTAAGTATGTTCGAAGTTGCTTGCAGTGCCAGAGGTTTAACACCTCTCAAAAGCAAACACCAGGTCAGATACAGCCGTCCGCAAAACACCAGCCATGGCAAGCAGTCAGCATCGATTTGGTGGGTCCAGTACCAAGGTCTTCGATGGGCAACTATTATCCAGCTGGCTTCCAAGATCGACTCACCAAAAGAGTATCATGTAGAACAAGCCGTAAAAATTGTGCACGAGCTGTCACCCAGGATCCGTTGGTGGAAGTTCCCATCCGTTTCGGAACTCTCCAGACCATCATCACCAATAAGGCATTCACCACCCAGCAACATCATTATAACCTCCGCCGTAGAGACTGGAAATGCCACGTAGGGGATCAAGTTATGAAAAAGGAACACCACCTTTCTTCCGCCGCACAAGGTTTCGCAGCCAAGCTCGCGCCAAAATACTCCGGCCCCTACACCGTAACTAAAGTCATTTCTCCGGTCGTTTACCAGTTAAAAGATGAAGCGGGAAATAAAATATCGCGTGTCCATATTAAAGACTTAAAACCCTCTATCCGTAATTAATGTTTTAGAATGCGTAAAGTTATCCAGCATCCACCCTCAGCAAAGGTAGAGCCTACCCAGAGGAAACAACAGACCGCCCGAATGAACCAAGTTAGGAAAATGGTCGCCCACCTCGCAGATCAGCAGCGCGGAGGGAACAAGCGGCCCATAGCGAAAACAACCGTACCGTCCGACGTCCGCATCTCCATACCGCTGCATCGAATCCAGGTCCAGGAGATTCCGAAGGTGGCCGATCTAGTAGCCACGCAGCGGAGAGCCACCAGACCTTGGCGTATGGCCACTCCAGCTCCCCGGCCACCTATTTTTCCCGACACCCACCTCCCACTCCCTGCAGCACGACCTTCTGATACCCCAGCCAGATTAGCGGTACCGGCTATTTTGGATCAGTATTTTCGCCAGCACCTAGGTCCACCGCTACCTAACCCTACCTCCATCCCCGCTGCATCGATTCCTTCCGCTCCTTCCATGCCTTTCATCCCTATCCTGTCAGTTTCGTCGCCGCCCGGCGTTCCAACCGCGGCCACGCTATATTGCGACCAAACACCGACCATTATATCCCTTCCCAGTTCCTCCACCAACCCTGCACCAGGATCTCTTGCCGACCTCGAGTCCAGGATGGCCAGTATGGGGCCCAATTTCAATGATTGGCCCCTACCTCTTCGCCAGGAGGTAAGGCAACGAGTGCTACGTGGTGGAGACCTCCGACGATGCCGGTATCGGTTTAAAACCCTCTCCTGTCCCCGCATAACCATCCATTCCTCCTTCTAAATTGCTCTCCGTTTGTTCTCTGTTCTTTATTCCTCCTCTCTTTCATTTTATCCCTTTTTACTAAATCCCTTCTCTCTTTCGTTTTCCCCTTCCTTAAAAATTATCCCTTCCCTACAAATCCCTTCTCCTTTATACTGCTATATAAGCAGACAGGCACCTGTCTCTGGACTAAGTCAGTTCAAGTCTCTCAAACAGTCCACATCATGTCCAGTCAGAATAACGAGGATTTCGACCTGCTCCGAGAATTAGATTCCGCCATGGAAGAAATAGAACCAACCCCAGTAACAATAACTTCAAGAACCGACCAAGAAGAAGATCCACCTATGGAGTTCTTCACCGATGAGGCTCTGGAAGTGGTTGAACTCCCGCTTGTTTCTCCGAAACCGCCGACAACTACAGAAACCATTGCAACACCGATATCAAACAGTCCACCAGGTCTTAAAGTCCCAATCCCTGAAATGTCATCACCTACCGGACCATTCAAACGAATGAAATATACCAGTCCAGTTCCTTCCCTTACGAAATTACCAGCACTGTCACCACCCGCCAAAATCCGAGAAGACACCACTACAGGGGGTTTTTGGTCCACCATTACCTCCGACATCCGAGAAGTCGAACGACATGCCGAAATATCTAACCAAAACAACGTCGCCAATATTTATCTCCACCAAGCCCGCATACCCGTATGGAAGAACAATATATGCTGGCGTTGCGGTCTAGAAGGTCACCATCGTGATATATGTTCCTATACTCCGATCCTTTTCTGCTCTCGATGCGGCCGCCGTGGGAAGATGTCCCGTGATTGTAACTGCCCCGTTTTCAAAGGAAGTTCAGTAAGCCGAGGAGTGCAGTGCAACCTACTGAAGCCGAACGCATTCATCTCCACGTCCTGCAGCATCCATGGACACCGGAAGGAGTAGTGCCGAAAAGGATGTGCCACCCTTTTCTTTCCGAAGAAAGGGGGGTGTGTAACGAAGTTACTAATTTTTAAGTTATTTTCCATAATAAATGCAGTATTAAAATATTTAGTTTACCTGTAATTATTTAATTTAACATTTTTTAAGTATTTTATTAGGGCTGATATATTTAGTTAATCATTTTCGGTGTTAGTACACCAGTTTATTTAATTTTAGTTAACTCGGTTTAATTGTTATTTGTATTTATTTACCTGTTTTCCTTATTATTTGTAAATTTTATTTGGCCGTGCAATCTGATAGCGCTCGACCGTAGCTAGAGCGGCCGATCCGCGGCGTGGCCCCACTTTCTCTTTTGATTTTCCCACTTTCGCCGGGGCCGCGTATCTTTCAACTCCGTTTTCAAAATTTTGAACTCGCCGGCTATAAAAGGCGAATTTTGAGTCCAGAGTAATAAGTTCTTGATGTCTTCTGCTACAGTTCAACAACAGTCAACTCCAGCTTCGAGGATCATCTCCAGGTGAGCTAATACTCTTTAAAGTGTTTGGTGCCAAGTTTAGTTTTCAAGTTAGGATTTTTCTAAGTGTTTGGTAAAGACTTAGCCGATTTAAATTTTAAAATTTTTTTTCTAAGTTCCGAATTGGACTTAGCCGTTTAAATTATTGTTTTGGTTTTGTACTAAGTCCCAGTTTGGACTTAGCCGGATTTTTAGGAACTCTTGTCATTTCCGCCGAGTTGCTTATTGACCTGGGGTAGTGGCTAGTTTGCGAGATTCAGTTCTGCGACTAGACATCTTCTCCAGAGAAATAGGTAATTCCGCCGTGTAGCTTATTGACCTGGGGCATTTGGCTAGTTTGCGAGATTCGGTTCTGCGACTAGACATCTTCTCTGGTGATTTAGGTGAATTCCGCCGAGTTGCTTATTGACCTGGGGTAGTGGCTAGTTTGCGAGATTCAGTTCTGCGACTAGACGTCTTCTCCGGAGATATAGGTAATTCCCGCTGTGTAGCTTTTTGACCTGGGGCATTTGGCTAGTTTGCGAGATTCGGTTCTGCGACTAGACATCTTCTCCGGTGATCTAAGTGAAACCCTCCGTGTTTGCTTTTCCCTGACCTGTTTATTTGCTTGGTTTATTTTTACTTGGAGTGGCTGACCCGTACAGTAGCGCATATCCCTGTGTACTCGTCACCTACTTCTGGGTGGAATTAAATAAAGCCTGCCCTCCCTGTTCCGACCCGGGTTTTCATTTAATTGTTTAGAGTATCTTTTGTTTAGTTTAGTTTTGAGTACCGTTTCAGTAGAGGTGGCACCTTACAATTTTAATAGAGATTATAGCTCTGGTAATTATAAAGTCGATTGTTTTATGTTCCGCTTGCTATAACCGCTTGTACCAAAACATTGCTTTGCCCCGCTTTTATTCGCACGCTAATTCACGCACCGCTTGTGGCTGGCTTGCAAAACCGTATTTTAGGTAATAATTGGTTTGTACAAAGTTGTAATATATTGTTGTTTAATATAAACCCTTTCTATAACGTTTGGTGTATGATTTGTTTGCGTGTGCATATTCTGCTTTTAAAAGCTTTCAGTTTTCCACGTGGAAGAAGAATCGACCCCTGGACATTTACTTTCTTCACTGAAGCTACCCAGGTCTTCGTTTCACTAGGTATACAACGAAGCCGTTGGAGAGAAAACTCCTTAATAAAATCTGGCGCCCGAGACTCCCGCAGAATTGTTGTGTTTAAGCAGACAAACAATCCCGCCCCAAACCCGGCATAACCCTCATTCACCAGAAGCGTCGCCAAATTTGACGCCCGAACCGAAAGAGCGTCGCAAATTTGGCGCCCGAGCAGGGACCTGTTTTTCTTTCAAACATCGTAAAGGAAGACATCGCCGACGAAGGGCACTCCATCCAGCAAACAAAATACACCACCGTCAGCATGGCAAACAGCAAGCAAGATCCGACCGAACAAAGTCAAGAACATTCCTCCGACGAGCAAGAAGACGAGACCGTAGGCCTAGAAGTGGCAGACAACCGCGTGGGTTGGATATACCGTCTGAAGAAGAACCAGCTGATCGAAGAAAGCGAGAAGTTTGGACTAAATCCTGAAGGATCTATGGCGAAGCTACGTCGCCAACTATCACGGTTCCTACACGATGGACACACACCCCCTAGGTCCAAAAACCAACCGCCCCAGCACACCGAATCGTCCTCGTACTTGTCCGCTACGTTACCACCCACCTGGTCACAACAGCCGCTCCGTACCGAAGCCTCTCCAAACCAACCACCCTATCTACCAAAATCACAGTTTCCGTCCCGTACCGACACATCCCCGCAGCCTCCGAATTCATTATCCGTACCGGAGTGGTTACTCCGTCTTGCAAACGCAACACCGACTTCTACCTGGGGAAATGTAACTACTACCTGGACCCAGGTGCCGTATACCACTATCCCTCCCATTAATTGTATTCCAGCTCCCAGTAACAATATCAACCTCCCTGTATTCCCGTCTGTTGGCCCGTTACCACCCTCTTCCCTACCACCGCAAAATTCTGTACCCGCTTCAGCAATTAGGACCGACTCACTAAGGGTCCATGAATGGCATGTCAGCTTTAATGGACGCACCGATCCGGTAGCATTCCTAGAACGCTTAAACGAAGTTTGTCTTAGGTATAACTTAATTACAGAAGCATTACTGCCAGTCTTGCCCGAACTTCTAACCGAAACAGCATTAGCCTGGTATAGGAACAATTGTCGCAATTGGACGTGCTGGTCCGACTTTCTCCGGGACTTCCGAGCGTTCTACCTTCCCACCGACTACCACATCCAGCTAGAGGCACAGATAAGTCAGAGACGTCAACGCCCGAGGGAAAAGGCACTAGATTTCATCATCGACCTGCAAACGTTAATAAGACGACATGGAGCCATGTCCCCGCAACAAGAGTTGTATTGGCTGCATCAGAACCTGTTGCCAGAGTATCGTTTGTTCATTCATAGGTCTACCTGCAGCACCGTACCACAGTTAATTGCTGCAGTAAAGGAATACGAAGACATCCAGTTAGAACGCTTAGGTACTCCGATTTTTAGCACCCCGTCACCAAGAGAGACAAATCTGACAACCGCAAGGCAGCCTGAAACGCGAACCGAGGTACCCCGACCTTTGTTGCCAGTCCGCCGCCAGGAAGCTCGGCCAGTACCCATTAACACGCCAGTTACACCAAATAGAATCATGAGTGCCAGGACAAGTCCGACTTCGACTGTCTGCTGGAGATGTGGACAAACCGGACATCTTCGACAGCACTGTAGGAACCAGCCAGTGTTATTCTGCTCCCGATGTGGAAGGCGAGGTATACTTTCCCGGGATTGCAACTGCCGAGAACGGAGCCCCTCAGACCGGAGGCCTGGGCCGCTCCCATTAAACACCGCCTCCTGCACCCAAGACACCCGTCCGTACATTTCAGTTGTCATAGGAGACCGAAAATTCGCTGCGCTTGTAGACACCGGTGCCGTCTTGTCCTACATGGGCCCCAGCGTATTGAAACTCTGCCGCCAGTTGAAAATACGGAAGCAGCAACCCGTTAGCTGTCAAGCTACCGTCTTAGACGGTAGCCCAGTAGCCATTTCCGCCGCATATCAAATACCTCTGACCATAAGGGATAAGACCCAGACACAGGTATTCAACTACGTAGAGAATATGGCCACCGATTTGTTACTGGGAATGGATTTCCTCCAGAGTATGGATTTCCATGTCAACCTGAAGACCGGTAATATATTCCTAGAGAATGTCATCGTGTCTATGCCAAAGGAGACTCCCATGACCGTGGGACTCGTCCAGAACAGTTTTCCAGCTTTGGTTAAACTGCCCACCGCTGTTACACCAACGGAGGATCCCTCCCAAAATAGATGTGTAATGGATTTACCAGAATGCAACTGGTACCGAAAGAAGCTCAATGAAGTGACCCAACACCCAGCTGACTTCCAGAATTATATCATTAAAAAAGGAAAGCTGTACCGCCATTTCATCGACAACAACCTGAAGGATGATGAGTTCCACAACACCTGGAAACTGTGCGTTCCGAAACCACTGCGACCACAAGTTTTGAAGGAAATTCACGATCATCCTACCGCAGGACACCTAGGGATCACCAAGACCATCGCCCGTGTAGCTACCCTGTATTATTGGCCTGGAATGTTTCGCGAAGTAGCTAAGTATGTTCGAAGTTGCTTGCAGTGCCAGAGGTTTAACACCTCTCAAAAGCAAACACCAGGTCAGATACAGCCGTCCGCAAAACACCAGCCATGGCAAGCAGTCAGCATCGATTTGGTGGGTCCAGTACCAAGGTCTTCGATGGGCAACTATTATCCAGCTGGCTTCCAAGATCGACTCACCAAAAGAGTATCATGTAGAACAAGCCGTAAAAATTGTGCACGAGCTGTCACCCAGGATCCGTTGGTGGAAGTTCCCATCCGTTTCGGAACTCTCCAGACCATCATCACCAATAAGGCATTCACCACCCAGCAACATCATTATAACCTCCGCCGTAGAGACTGGAAATGCCACGTAGGGGATCAAGTTATGAAAAAGGAACACCACCTTTCTTCCGCCGCACAAGGTTTCGCAGCCAAGCTCGCGCCAAAATACTCCGGCCCCTACACCGTAACTAAAGTCATTTCTCCGGTCGTTTACCAGTTAAAAGATGAAGCGGGAAATAAAATATCGCGTGTCCATATTAAAGACTTAAAACCCTCTATCCGTAATTAATGTTTTAGAATGCGTAAAGTTATCCAGCATCCACCCTCAGCAAAGGTAGAGCCTACCCAGAGGAAACAACAGACCGCCCGAATGAACCAAGTTAGGAAAATGGTCGCCCACCTCGCAGATCAGCAGCGCGGAGGGAACAAGCGGCCCATAGCGAAAACAACCGTACCGTCCGACGTCCGCATCTCCACACCGCTGCATCGAATCCAGGTCCAGGAGATTCCGAAGGTGGCCGATCTAGTAGCCACGCAGCGGAGAGCCACCAGACCTTGGCGTATGGCCACTCCAGCTCCCCGGCCACCTATTTTTCCCGACACCCACCTCCCACTCCCTGCAGCACGACCTTCTGATACCCCAGCCAGATTAGCGGTACCGGCTATTTTGGATCAGTATTTTCGCCAGCACCTAGGTCCACCGCTACCTAACCCTACCTCCATCCCCGCTGCATCGATTCCTTCCGCTCCTTCCATGCCTTTCATCCCTATCCTGTCAGTTTCGTCGCCGCCCGGCGTTCCAACCGCGGCCACGCTATATTGCGACCAAACACCGACCATTATATCCCTTCCCAGTTCCTCCACCAACCCTGCACCAGGATCTCTTGCCGACCTCGAGTCCAGGATGGCCAGTATGGGGCCCAATTTCAATGATTGGCCCCTACCTCTTCGCCAGGAGGTAAGGCAACGAGTGCTACGTGGTGGAGACCTCCGACGATGCCGGTATCGGTTTAAAACCCTCTCCTGTCCCCGCATAACCATCCATTCCTCCTTCTAAATTGCTCTCCGTTTGTTCTCTGTTCTTTATTCCTCCTCTCTTTCATTTTATCCCTTTTTACTAAATCCCTTCTCTCTTTCGTTTTCCCCTTCCTTAAAAATTATCCCTTCCCTACAAATCCCTTCTCCTTTATACTGCTATATAAGCAGACAGGCACCTGTCTCTGGACTAAGTCAGTTCAAGTCTCTCAAACAGTCCACATCATGTCCAGTCAGAATAACGAGGATTTCGACCTGCTCCGAGAATTAGATTCCGCCATGGAAGAAATAGAACCAACCCCAGTAACAATAACTTCAAGAACCGACCAAGAAGAAGATCCACCTATGGAGTTCTTCACCGATGAGGCTCTGGAAGTGGTTGAACTCCCGCTTGTTTCTCCGAAACCGCCGACAACTACAGAAACCATTGCAACACCGATATCAAACAGTCCACCAGGTCTTAAAGTCCCAATCCCTGAAATGTCATCACCTACCGGACCATTCAAACGAATGAAATATACCAGTCCAGTTCCTTCCCTTACGAAATTACCAGCACTGTCACCACCCGCCAAAATCCGAGAAGACACCACTACAGGGGGTTTTTGGTCCACCATTACCTCCGACATCCGAGAAGTCGAACGACATGCCGAAATATCTAACCAAAACAACGTCGCCAATATTTATCTCCACCAAGCCCGCATACCCGTATGGAAGAACAATATATGCTGGCGTTGCGGTCTAGAAGGTCACCATCGTGATATATGTTCCTATACTCCGATCCTTTTCTGCTCTCGATGCGGCCGCCGTGGGAAGATGTCCCGTGATTGTAACTGCCCCGTTTTCAAAGGAAGTTCAGTAAGCCGAGGAGTGCAGTGCAACCTACTGAAGCCGAACGCATTCATCTCCACGTCCTGCAGCATCCATGGACACCGGAAGGAGTAGTGCCGAAAAGGATGTGCCACCCTTTTCTTTCCGAAGAAAGGGGGGTGTGTAACGAAGTTACTAATTTTTAAGTTATTTTCCATAATAAATGCAGTATTAAAATATTTAGTTTACCTGTAATTATTTAATTTAACATTTTTTAAGTATTTTATTAGGGCTGATATATTTAGTTAATCATTTTCGGTGTTAGTACACCAGTTTATTTAATTTTAGTTAACTCGGTTTAATTGTTATTTGTATTTATTTACCTGTTTTCCTTATTATTTGTAAATTTTATTTGGCCGTGCAATCTGATAGCGCTCGACCGTAGCTAGAGCGGCCGATCCGCGGCGTGGCCCCACTTTCTCTTTTGATTTTCCCACTTTCGCCGGGGCCGCGTATCTTTCAACTCCGTTTTCAAAATTTTGAACTCGCCGGCTATAAAAGGCGAATTTTGAGTCCAGAGTAATAAGTTCTTGATGTCTTCTGCTACAGTTCAACAACAGTCAACTCCAGCTTCGAGGATCATCTCCAGGTGAGCTAATACTCTTTAAAGTGTTTGGTGCCAAGTTTAGTTTTCAAGTTAGGATTTTTCTAAGTGTTTGGTAAAGACTTAGCCGATTTAAATTTTAAAATTTTTTTTCTAAGTTCCGAATTGGACTTAGCCGTTTAAATTATTGTTTTGGTTTTGTACTAAGTCCCAGTTTGGACTTAGCCGGATTTTTAGGAACTCTTGTCATTTCCGCCGAGTTGCTTATTGACCTGGGGTAGTGGCTAGTTTGCGAGATTCAGTTCTGCGACTAGACATCTTCTCCAGAGAAATAGGTAATTCCGCCGTGTAGCTTATTGACCTGGGGCATTTGGCTAGTTTGCGAGATTCGGTTCTGCGACTAGACATCTTCTCTGGTGATTTAGGTGAATTCCGCCGAGTTGCTTATTGACCTGGGGTAGTGGCTAGTTTGCGAGATTCAGTTCTGCGACTAGACGTCTTCTCCGGAGATATAGGTAATTCCCGCTGTGTAGCTTTTTGACCTGGGGCATTTGGCTAGTTTGCGAGATTCGGTTCTGCGACTAGACATCTTCTCCGGTGATCTAAGTGAAACCCTCCGTGTTTGCTTTTCCCTGACCTGTTTATTTGCTTGGTTTATTTTTACTTGGAGTGGCTGACCCGTACAGTAGCGCATATCCCTGTGTACTCGTCACCTACTTCTGGGTGGAATTAAATAAAGCCTGCCCTCCCTGTTCCGACCCGGGTTTTCATTTAATTGTTTAGAGTATCTTTTGTTTAGTTTAGTTTTGAGTACCGTTTCAGTAGAGGTGGCACCTTACAATTTTAATAGAGATTATAGCTCTGGTAATTATAAAGTCGATTGTTTTATGTTCCGCTTGCTATAACCGCTTGTACCAAAACATTGCTTTGCCCCGCTTTTATTCGCACGCTAATTCACGCACCGCTTGTGGCTGGCTTGCAAAACCGTATTTTAGGTAATAATTGGTTTGTACAAAGTTGTAATATATTGTTGTTTAATATAAACCCTTTCTATAACGTTTGGTGTATGATTTGTTTGCGTGTGCATATTCTGCTTTTAAAAGCTTTCAGTTTTCCACGTGGAAGAAGAATCGACCCCTGGACATTTACTTTCTTCACTGAAGCTACCCAGGTCTTCGTTTCACTAGGTATACAACGAAGCCGTTGGAGAGAAAACTCCTTAATAAAATCTGGCGCCCGAGACTCCCGCAGAATTGTTGTGTTTAAGCAGACAAACAATCCCGCCCCAAACCCGGCATAACCCTCATTCACCAGAAGCGTCGCCAAATTTGACGCCCGAACCGAAAGAGCGTCGCAACGTTATGTTCTACTAAGGAGCAATTTCTTAATTTAGCTCCGGGAACGTCAGTTTCCATAATATTAACAGAAACAAAGGGAGCCGACGAAGCCATTGCTATATGCTGCTTATGGCTTACTAACTCCCGTTGTCCGAATGGTTCAAATGTCAGCACTTGGCGGGAAGTTTAGTGCATGCGCGTTCTGTGAACAGGTCTATTTACATGCCATAACATTGCTAACACCATAAATATTAGGTTTATTGATATATTCGCGGAACAGCATGAGATCACTGTTATGCTAGGTCAGCATCCAGGAGAGGCTCTCACACTAGTATTACTTATTGGTACACCATCAAAATAGTACTGGTTTTGTCTATATTGTAAGAAGGTAGTATTTTATGGGATGTACAGGTACATTAGAGGCCATAGATATAATCATACAATATCCGGGGTTGCTAGTGATACATCATTTTGTTTATAATTTATTATGTTAATTACGGTTGCTACATAAAGAATAATATTTAATTTAATTTTACAATAAAAGATAATTAAAAAAATGGATATTAAAATAAAAAGTTCATACATTGTAACTAAAAAATAGTTTATTAACAAATAACAAAATGATGTTTTTATTGTAGGTAGTAGTTAGAGATGTCAAAAAAACTAAGTGGCGCTCAGTTTAGAAAAAGAAGAATAGAAAAGCAAGAAGCAGAAAATGATGTTTTATGGAAAGTTTCTAAAATATCAACGTTTTTTAAAACGGTCAATTTAAATAATTCATCTGCCTGTAATTGGTATGTAACCAAATCACAAGCTGAAGGCAAAACAGATACGGATATTACGCCTGAACCAATTAAAACTGAAAATGAAGTTCTTCCACTACGCATTAATTATGATATAGAAATAGACTCATCTGACAAAGGAAATTTTACAGAACCTCTAACTACTGAACAAAAACGTAAAGTTATTAGACTTGGTCCCTATCATCCAAAGGGGCCTTTCTCTAAAGATTTAACTGGCCGCAATAAAACCACTTTCACGGATGGGTGGAGCAAATCCGTACGATTTTATTAAGCGAATTTTATCCAAAGTAATGTCCAACCAACTTGCGTCTCAATATAGTTGGTATGGTTTGAAGAAGAAAGAAATTTTTGGCAAATTGATTTTAAGTCAATTAATCATTGGTAAGTTTGTTTTTTTATAATTTTTTCTTCAAATTAGAACAGTGCGATTGAAGTGAAAAGAAACTGATAATAACTGAAAATTGTTTTCTTAATCAAATTTTGACAAAACTCCCTATAATAATCCTAATACTCTTACATAAGTTCATAAACGGTGGCACCCAACCTTATGGCCGACCTTCAATAAAGTCATGTGGGTGTTTTCGGAAGTGTGTTCTTAACTAAAACTGAATGCATGAGAAAGTCAGACTATTACAGTAGTATTTAGACACTAAAGTGTTTTTTTTTCACTTCCTCTAAGTGCAGTTTCGGTTCGAATACGAATTGTATAATACTACCCAATAATGTTGACAAACGCCATTATGGAATGGAATGGAATTAATACACTAAATTGTTGTTTCTGTTTAGGTGCTGGTGCAAAGCTTAGTAAAGCAACGATTAAGGAGTTAGAAGACGCTATACGAAGTTGGTTGAGGCGGGCAAAGGAGAGAGCACAAATAGAAGCCAAAAACAATGCTAAATAAAAATGTTCGTTTACAATAATTATTGATGACTGATGCGAAAAATAAAGGATAATAACTAACTCTTTTGTTTTACTCCTTAAATTGATAAATGGATAATTTACAAACTATTCAATTAAAATCAATATACAGGTTTTCTTATGTACCTAGCTAATTTACAAAGGATATCCTCCGGACATTACATGAAGATCCATTGCACATCATTAGGGATATCCATAAGACGTCCGATGCACGACATTCTATCTAGATTCATTAAAGATATCTTATGGACGTCCACTGCAGACATCCTATGGATGTCCGTTTACGACATGCAATGACGACGTATGGACGTCCATAAAACGTCCATCGAACTTTACATGGACGTCCATAGGACATCCTTGGGGATATTCATAAAACGTCTTGTACAGGACATTTTATCTAGATCCATTAAAGATATTTTATGGATGTCCGTTTAAGACATCCTACGGCCGGCGGTCTGAGTTAGTGCCAAAAGGACAACATATGGACGTCCATAAAACGTCCGTCGGACTTGACATGGACGTCCATAGGACATTCTTGGGGGTATCCATAAAACGTCTTATGCAGAACATTTTATGTAGATCCATTAATGATATCCTATGGACGTCCACTGCGGATATCCCATGGATGTCTGTTGAGGACATCCTACGACCGACGGTCCAGGTTAGTGCCAAAAGGACAACGTATGGACGTCCATAAGACGTCCCAAGGACCCTAACTGAACATCCTACGGACATCCACAATGTCCATGAGGGATGTCCATAAAACGTTCTATGGATGTGTTTGTGTTATATGGATGTATACTTAAAACCTCAGAAAAATGAGGCACTTGAAGCTACAAAGCGTGAACAGGAAAATGAGCAGAAATTGGAAAAACAACTTTTAGATAACATTAATAAAAATAAACGAGATATAGAACAATTGCAAGAAGATATTAAAGAGAAGGAAGAGGAGTACAATGAAACGAAGAGCATCAAGGAGAAGGCATTAGTTGAAGCAAAACGGATGATTAGTGAAGGTGTAAAGCATAAAGATTTTCAGTTAATTGCAGTAGGTGAAGCCATGTTAGAGAATGCTGCAACATCTACTAAAGAAATTCAGCAGATGGACAAAACCTTAATTACTAATAAAAACATATTGGATAAAAAGCGAAAAAAAATGTTTGACAAAATGTCAAAAAAGTTAAAAATTGGTTGATCCCCAAACACTGTTTTTTTGCTATTTTTAGTGCCTTTTTGAATTCCTATTTTATTTTAGATATTTATTATTTTTATGTATAATATACTAAATATATTATGAATTAAAAATATTTGAGTTACTTTTGAGTTACTTTTTTCAAGTTTGTGTGTTACTTTTTCTACTTTTTTGTGAAAAAAAAGTGCTATGAGCCCTGTAGATGGCAACCAGATGTGTTTTTAAAAGGTTCTACCCTTATGCACAATTTAAGGAATGGGCATATAAATAGCGTTCTCCGCTGTAAGAAATTGTGTGACAAAGATAGAGCCTACAGGATGACATGTTCTTCCCATAGGGATATTTTATTTAGTTATTTTTGGTAATTTCGTATTTATAATATTAGCCCAATGTAAACGTGGGAGGAGTAAAGTAATGCACGTGCGTGAGACTCACATAACCCAACTTATTAAAGGAAAGCTTGTGCCTTTGTTGTTATTCCAAGTTGGTTGGTTTTTACTTACATCAAGACATCTTTGTAAGTTGTAAGTATAATCAAGTATTTGGTAATAATATAGTTGCTGTATTTGTTTTAAAGGAAATTTAGCAGTGATTGTTTAATCTAATGAACTTTTTTTTAGCAATAGATGATGAATCAACAAAGTCAATCTATAAAATTATTACCAAGTGATGTTCCTGGTGCTTCATTGAAGTGGGCTATATTAAATGATCATTCTGTTAAGGAATTAAGGAGGTGGTTGGAATGTAGAGGTTTACAGCAGAGTGGTCGAAAGGAGGATTTGATTGAAAGGTGAGCTCGGAATATAGGAAGTTATATTAATAGTAATAAATCAATAATTTTAAAACATGAATAACCACATAATTCTGTTTATTACAGAGTGCGAAACTGCATTGCAAATGGGCGTGCTAGTGAAATTTCTATTGCAATTGATGGAGGCAAATGGTACGATCAAAAATGTCATATGAATGTAACTGCATCTCCGTCAACAATTGATACCTACCAAGTACAACAGGGAAATTGGTTTTCGTTATGTGCAGATTATAAAAGATTCCCGTCAGTCGACATTCCCCTATATTTTAATAAAGGACATATTTTTTCATACATCATTTTAAATGTTGTGCATCATAGCATAAAGTAAATAGCTTCGCTATAGAGATACAGTGTCCCTATGATCTTGGCTGTCGATAAAAAATAGGGATGGATGCGCTCACCAGGGCGGCAGATAAATCGAATCGCTACAAATTATACGCTCGGTAATTTAATTACCATGCACGATACATTTGTTCAATTAAAAATTCTAGTTGCAAGGTATTTCAAACGCCCGATAAAAATAGAAAATGCTCGGTAAAATAATAAACGCTCGATAAAAAGAGTAAACGCTCGATAAAAAGAATAGATGCCCGATAAAAAGACTAAACGCTCGATAAAAATAGCAAACTCTTAATAACGAGAGAAATCGCTCAATAAAAATAATAAATGGTTATTCTTTTACAATATGAATGGTCATGTATAAAAAAAGGGTTATACATATACAGTGTGTGGATAAAGTTTGGAACTAATTCAATATCTCCCGAAATATTATTTTTTCTGGAAAACGCTCGGACAGGTATAGCGATTTAAATTACGGCGCATATTTTAAGATGCTTCAAAAAAATTTTCCGTTAGTCATTTTTTTGTAGTGACGTCGTCGACTTTTTTTTTAAATGGAAACATGTATATTTGATTATCGCATTGGATAAACATTGTTTTTCACTTTTTAAGCTTCTAATATTTTTCTAACCTTACATAAGAAAATTTTTAAGAAAATTGCTAAAATAGTTTTACGTCTCAGTAGGCTGAGCTGGAACAGCGGGTGCAGCTCCAACTCAAAGAAATTGTTTATTTAAGCTTATTACTTTAAAGTGAACACCTTTTTTTTGTAAAATATAGTGTATTATGTCTGCTTTTGTTTAAATTTTGACGTTTAATCAAATTAATTGTGTAGTTGCATCTGGTAATTGGATTGCAAATCGATTGATTGGCCGACGAGGACCAATGGAGTGGCCTGCTAGATCTCCAGAATTGACCCCACTTGATTATTTCATGTGGGGTTACTTAAAAAGTAAGGTGTATCTAAATAAACTCAATAGTTTGGAAGATTTGAAGGAACGCATTCGGCATGAAATAAGATAGATTACGCCTGATGCTATTAACAGGGTGCAACAAGAGTTTATTTTTCGTCTTGGACACTGTCGAGCTGTAAACTGATATCAATTTGAACATCTACTATAACAATTTATTCATCATTTCTTTTTTCAATTTCTTGTTAATTTAAGGTAGGTATTTAATTTCTTTTTTTATAATCTTATGTACTTTTATACTCACATTTCTGTTCACGTTAAAGTACTAAGCTTAAATAAACAATTGCTTTGAGTTGGAGCTCCACCCGCTGTTCCAGATCGGCCTACTGAGACGTAAAACTATTTAGCAATTTTTTCAAAAATTTTCTTATGTAAGGGTATAATAATATTAGAAACTTAAAAAGAGAAAAACAATGTTTATCCAATGCGATAATCAAATATACATGTTTCCATTTAAAAAACAAGTCGACGACGTCACTACAAAAAAATGACTAACGGAAAAAATTTTTGAAGCATCTTAAAATATGCGCCGTAATTTAAATCGCTATAGGTACCTGTCCGAGCGTTTTCCAGAAAAAATAATATTTCGGGAGATATTGAATTAGTTCCAAACTTTATCCACACACTGTATTTATGTATAACCCTTTTTTTATACATGACCATTCATATTGCAAAAGAATAACCATTTATTATTTTTATTGAGCGATTTCTCTCGTTATTAAGAGTTTGCTATTTTTATCGAGCGTTTACTCTTTTTATCGAGCGTTTATTATTTTACCGAGCATTTTCTATTTTTATCGGGCTTTTGATTTCAAAAAGGTATTTCCTTGCAACTAGAATTTTGAATTGAACAAATGTATCGTGCATGGAAATTAAATTACCGAGCGTATAATTTGTAGCGTTATCATATTATCTATGGTTCTTATCACTTGTTTCAAAGTAGGTATCGACATGCGTAGCGCGATTAGAAAGAGATAACTAGCTCCGTATGTCGTAACTATGCGACACGTTACTGAACTAGCGATCCTGGTGTCGGCATCCAAGAACTACACAAAAAAGTCGGCAAGCGTATTGTGTCTCTATAGCGAAGCTATTTACTTTATGATCATAGTGATGAGGTGGAACTTCTGAATGAAGAAACAGGAACAACCGAAAAACCGTTTCGAAAAGCATCCCAATTGGTTCAGACTGGAAATTTACAGATGGAAGTACCAACAGTTATTATTTTATAAAATGTCAATGCCATGCATCGTTTAAAAATAAGAATTATGCCGTTGCAGCAGTATTGAGTAAGCATTCTAGTGCCATAATAAAGGGAAAATGTGAGTGTGTGCAATCAGCAGTAGGCAAATGCAATCATGTCACAGCATTACTGATGTTTTTATAGGAACACGTGAATGAAATGGGGTACACGGCAAATTCTACTTCTTGTACGAGCCGTTTAAGAGAATGGGGACTTGGTACAAAACATCGAGATCCTGGTGCCATAAATGTAAAATCATATAATGAAGTGCGATTTAACCCATTAACAAGAACAAATTTTGATCCACGACCAATAAGTTATGATCGAAATAGTAACATGATAAATGACTTTCTTGCAGATTTACAAAAGTGTTAAAAAAAGAACCCTTAAACTAAAATACAGTAATTTTATGTATGATGAAAGTGAAAAAAGAGTAAATATTAAATAAAATATCGATTTTAACAGGAAATAATAACTATTTATTCGCTTTGCTATTGTCAAAAGCATTTATAAAATATTTAATAACAAATATATTTATAAATGCTTTTGACAATGGCGCATTGATGCCGAAATACGTATAAAGCGAATAAATAGTTATTTCCCGTTAAAATCGATATTTTATTTAATATTTATTATTTATATAATCATGGATTTTAGCAAAGTAACGCTTGAAAATGTCAATGAAAAAAGAGTATTTAAAGATTTAGTAAACATGTTGCAAAATAATATGAAAGAATATATGAATACGTTTAATGACACCATTTTTGAAATTTGTAAAGAACAAAGTAATGAAAATTGCAGGCATTATCGAAAATATTTTTTAACTGGTTACACTATAAAACAAGTGTGTTGTTTTACTTGTATAACGGCCAAAAGAAATTTTTTGTACCAGCATATGTGGTCAAATGAAAATTTCATGACCGAAGCTATAGCTTATAGCAAAAATAATGAAAAAAAATGCACAAACACATTATCAAGCTACACTAACTGATGACGAAACATTAATAAATTTTGGTTTAGTGGTAAATAAAAACTATCCATTTTTAGCTGCAAGTATTGATGGTGCAGTAGTTAAAAACAATACCATAATTAAACTGGTTGAATACAAATTCCCAATGGTTTTAAAAAGCTGCCATCCTGCATTGTTTAAAACCCATTTAACACGAACACAATTGAATAGTTTTTGTTTAGAAATTATAAATAACAAAATGTTATTTAAAAAAAACCATAAGTATGCATACCAATAGCACTTTATATGCTAATTTTTGATGTGGAAATATGTGATTTAGTTATATGGTCTCCAATAGGTAGCATAACTTTAACCATTAACAAAAGTGACTATGTACATTGTATACTGAGTAATATGACTAAAATTTCTGGCTATTATTATAATTTTCTTATACCAGAAACTTTTATGATGCGCACACCCCGACAGCTAGATCCTGTAGAATTAGTAAAAGTTATTATTATTATTATTGTAAATGTCTAATTTTATGACATTAAATTAATTGGTTTCTAAGGACACACCAGAGTATGTGCAAATGAGTTTATTTTAAAATAAAAAAATATATAATGATTATTAAACTTAAACAGATAAATGAGGAATAAAAAATTTATAAAAAAAATAACAGTATTTTATTATTTTTTCTTGAAAATTAACTAAAAAAGCACATATATGAAATGTTGCACTTAAAATTGGCAATTGCACAATTAAAATGTTTTTATTTAATATAAGAAATTTCTTCAGGTGTTCAATTGCTCGCTCAACGTGTATACGAGCTTTGGCAATATTTTTGGTTAGAACTTCCTCTTCTCCCGTTAATTTATCTCGTCCCATTAAAAATGGTGGAATAATTAATTTTATGTTATACAAATCTGCCACATCTTGTATGTTAAAACCCCTGTCTGCTATTATCAAATCGTCTTTTTTTTTTAAATTTTGTATATCACAGTTTATAAAAAGTTGTCTATCCGATATTGAGCCTTCACTGACATACGAAATCATGCCATGAACATTTATGCCAATTAAAAATTTTATGGTATTGGCATGTTTGTAAGAAGAATGGGTATTTCCCTGGCGTTTATAATTTCTAGGCATCTGGATTTTAATTTCAGTTTCATCAATAACCAGACGTAACCCATTAAACGATCTGAAGCATTTGGGAATCTCTTTACGTGGAATGCATCTGGAATATTCAAAAAATGCTCCTCTAAATCCAACAGTTTGAAAATATATAAACTGGATCCATGTATAGATAATATCTGCAATCCAACTGTGCGAAATATTGAACAGATAACTTAATTCTTGGTACGTGTAGCCTCTTCTTAGACGAACTAATGTTAGGCACAATTTATCTTTTTCACTCACTTTTAACTTTCTTTTTCGCAGCGGCTCTTCCTTAAACTTGTATTTTAATGACGGCATAATAAATGGATCTAAAAGATTATATAAAACCAAAAAATGTTTGTGTGAGATTCCAGTGAAAAATTGAAACCTTTCTTCACTCTTCCTCAAAATGTCGTAGCTTAAAATAGTTTCGCTGTATTCAGGAGTGTCTGTTTCCCTGGAATCCAGTGTTGGCTGAACTTGTACCGATTGACTTTGTCGAGTCATCGCTCTCGCATAGTTATGATGTGATCCAGTTTCAACATCGGACATCACATCATCCAGAGGAATTTTTTCTACTTCCGTTTCTACTGCACCAACTGTTTCTTCTCGACCGACATCGTTATAATCACAATGCGTTTCTGTATCGGTTTTAAAATAAGGTACTGGATCAGGATACTCTACGGTTGGTCCCTGGCCACTCACAAAATGTTTACTGCATACATAATGGCCATATTACATGGGGCGATTTTTCAATGCAATCGACTGCAGCAACTGGTTGCAGCAACGAAATGCTTCGTGTAATGTGGAAATTGCTTAGGCAACCGAGCGCCGCAACGGGCGTTTATTTTATTTAGAACTTGTTCTATTTTCATGCGATTTTTTCGTGCAATCTAGTAATTTTTAGGATTGCCAACCACACGAAACTAAGCAACTAAGCGACTTTATTTTGAAAACATAACCTCGTCTTTACCACGCCGTGTATCCAGCTTCTTATATTGTCATTGTTATATTCAGTCTTGTTGTTATTCATTTTTGTCGTTATTCATTCTTGTTGTTATTCATTCGTGTTATTATTTTCATTTTAAAAAAAACAGCCTTTTTCAAGGCTATCTAAAAACGTTGTAAAGTGCTTCAGAGTAAGTTCTCAATGCTATAAATTAATATAGTACTCTTTATAATTTGTTATATAAATATATTACCTAATTCCTGATTCTTTTTAGCTGATATTTTGCAAAAATGGATGAAGCAATTAAAGAAGATTTTGTGTGGGCGAAAGGTAATCTCGATGTATTTATACAGCAGTATGAGAAGTTTCCATGCTTATATGTAGTAACTTCGGCGGACTACAAAAACAAAACGAAGCGAGAGGCAGCTTATCAAGCTATTTGTACCAATTTTAACACGGTAACACAGCGGAGATTAACGGTGCCAGAAGCGAAGATAAAAATTCATGGCATTAAGACGCAGTACCTAAAAGAATCCAACAAAATAAAAGCTTCACTAACAAGTGGTACAGGCAGCGAGGATGTTTATGTTCCTAAATTATGGTACTTCCACTTGCTGAAATTTCTCGATGAAAAAACTTACCCAGTTAGAGGTGGCACATCAAATTTAGACAATGTAAGTTATTTCTTGTACCTAGGTAATCGTAATGAATTTTCACATTTACCTTTTTATGTAAATTGTTTTAGCAAAGTGAAGCAGACACACAGGAAGAAGACCTTGAAAGTCGACAAGATGATGAGGAGGTAGTTTTCGAAAGGACAGTCGACGAACTTCAACATGTCATGAGCCCCGGAAGTTCACACTCGGGAAATGATATCGTAACAAAACAAAGTAGAAAAAGAAAAGCGTCTGAATCCACTACTGCTTCAGCCAGTGTGCAGGAGCTAATTTTGCAAGCTACTAATATAATGGCTTCCACATCCAAAGTTATTACATCGAATGAGCAACCTACACGTCCCGCAAATGACTTAGATCACTTTGGACAGTAAGTAGCAAAATTTCATATTGTTATATCAATTCTAGTGTAACTGTAATTTTAGAATGATGGCGAATGAAATGAGAAAAATAAACTCCGAAAGAAATCTGCAAAAACTAAAAAGAATGTTGATGGACCTGATTTTTGATAGCCAGGAAGAGGAAATGGGGGATTAATAATTTAATTTAATAAATTTTATAATAAACATTTACCTTTATACCGTGTGTCCCTAGGAAGACGGAACATAGGGATCTTACAATGGTAATTTTTTAAAATGATCCACGAGTGCTTTGAATTTCTATTTGGTGGAAGCGTCGACGTCGTTATGTCAGCTGTTAAACGCGCTTGCTAATACAGATGTAATACGCGCGTGCGTTATACTAACAAACGATTCAACAATTATTTACAATACCTACGAATTGACAGCCGCGCTCTTGAAAATCAGTTAGAAATAAAATTATTAATTATTTGCTCAAATTGGTTCATGTAAATGTAGATAGTGTTTTAATTAAATTAAATGAGACTGGGTATCATTATAAAGGTAATAAATACAAAATAATTTGTTTGCAGTTGACGTTTGGTTCTATGATCTTTTTCAGATTATGATGGATTAGGTGAACAATTAAGGGTTTTCGCAAGTTACGCATTATTAGAAACTGAAAATGAAATTACGAAAATTATACTAGTAGGTGCATAAAATAATGCTGTGGACCTGTGTTAGAAAACTTTCCTTTCTGGTATGCAAGAATCCGGCTCCTTAAAAATTAAATAGTTTTAATGTAACAATTATTTGATCACATTAAATTGCCGTAGAAATAAAGATTTCATATTCGTACACACTAACTGATATTAATATTCCCTTTTTCTTTGATTTCATCTTAATACAGTCTTATGCAATTAGCATTGTAGCATGTTTCATCATAAAGCTGATTGTCGTGATCAAATTCTTCGGTTCATACATCAAGATCATCCTATTAAAGTAAATTTTCACATTTCACATGTAATTTAACTGGGATTATTAATTGTCAGCTCTAAACTGTACTTCAGTTAAGGTAGGACCCCATTTGAAAAAAAAATAACATGAACATAACCTTTAATTATTGTCTTTGACATTTAAAACACAAACAAAAATGTTGATCTGGAGACGATCATACATGATCGGCATGGAAATCGTTAACGATCGGTGACATTCGTGTAATTGTTTCAAGGCGAATGCTTCAAAGCACTCGTGGATCATTTTAAAAAATTAGCATTATAAGATCCCTATGGTCCGTCTTCCCAGGGACACGCGGTATGTAAATTGTTTTAGCAAAGTGAAGCAGACACACAGGAAGAAGACCGTGAAAGTCGACAAGATGATGAGGAGGTAGTTTTCGAAGGGACAGTTGACGAACTTTAACATGTCATGAGCCCCGGAAGTTCACACTCGGGAAGTGATATCGTAACAAAACAAAGTAGAAAAAGAAAAGCGTCTGAATCCACTGCTGCTCCAGCCAGTGTGCAGGAGCAAATTTTGCAAGCTACTAATATAATGGCTTCCACATCCAAAGTTATTACATCGAATGAGCAACCTACACGTCCCGCAAATGACTTAGATCACTTTGGACAGTAAGTAGCAAAACTTCATATTGTTATACTTATAAATTCTAGTGTAATTGTAATTTTAGAATGATGGCGAATGAAATGAGAAAAATAAACTCCGAAAGAAATCTGCAAAAACTAAAAAGAAGGTTGATGGACCTGATTTTTGATAGCCAGGAAGAGGAAATGGGGGATTAATAATTTAATTTAATAAATTTTATAATAAACAAATTGTTTAAGAAAATATTTATTGTAGAATAAATTGTTTATTTATCTAAACATCTAAACCGTTAACATTATTTTGCCATGGCACGCTTCAAACCCCATTGAAATATGCCATAAATTCATTTCGAATGTCAAGTGCTACCTGTTTTGGTCTATTTCCTATTTGTTGACTTAAATTATATTTAAAGGTGCAGCGCCTATCAACATTATCTGTCTGTCGATAAGTACATTTGCACTCTTTACTTAAAAAATTATTTAATACACAGCATGCCAAAGTTATAATTTCCACTTTGTCCACATTTAAACCGATTGTTGTTAATAAAACCCTAAAACGGTTAGCTAAAATACCGAAAGCATTTTCCACAACGCGACGGGCCCTACTTAACCGGTAATTAAAAATTCTTTGTTCATTTAGCATATTGCGGAATGGAAAAGGTTTTAAAATATTTAAAGCTAATGGAAATGCAGCATCAGCAACTATGACATAAGGAACCATGTGAGTTCGTCCTGGTAGAGCATTCTCTGCTGGAATATTGATTGTATTATTAACTATTGCTCTACAAATTGTGCTTTTCCGATAAACCCCACCATCAGAAATTCTACCATTAGTTCCAACATCCACGTAGAGGAAATTATAGTGTGCATCTACCAAAGCTAATAAAACAATACTATGTTCGCCCTTGTAATTGAAATATGTGGATCCAGCTCTTGATGGAGCTCTAAAAATTATATGCTTTCCGTCCATAGCAGCTAAACAGTTAGGAAAATTCCATATTTCATTAAATTCAGATGAAACTTTTAACCATTCCGATGTAGTATTTGGACACTAAGGCCCGGTCTTTCAATGTCCAGTTAAAGTTCCTGTTAGCTAACTACTGCAGTTATCCGATAGATAACAAATTTCTCCGTCTTTCCACCGTCTGCTAACTATCTTCTAGCAGTTACTGAGCTTATCCGTCAGCCAAACTTGACGGTCGCTTCGAGTTCCTGTTAAGGTTTGAGTGTCGGTTAAGACGTGGCCGATTGATATCGAAAAAGTACGAATATATACGAAACCAACAGTAGCACATGACGTTGTGGTAAACATAACCCAACATAACCTAGTTTGTTATTATTGTTTTCCACGTTGTTTTCTACCAACCCTTTAGCTGTTATTTTGTTGTATCAATTGTATTAATCGTTAATAAATTATGGACATCGAAGACCTTATTGTGGATGACTTGTTAGAAATGGAGGAAATTGAAATTATAAATGAGGTGAATCCACAACGCCGCCCATATACAATAGGTGAACGTCCAGATCATTTTGAAATGTGGGACGATCTTGATTTTTTTCGACGGTTTCGTTTAAGGAAACCTACCGTAGAAAGGTTGCTACAACAAATAGAGCATGCCTTGTTGCACCCAACGAATAGGTAAATTAAGTTTATTATTCAAAAGTTTCTTATTTAAATGTGGATAGCCAACTGTACTAAAAATATTTTCAGAAATCATTGTGTTGCCCTCATGGCCCAATTGCTATTAACGTTAAGGTTTTTTGCAAGTGGGTCCCTTTACATAGTAGCAGCTGATTTTGCGGGAGTCAGTAAAGCTACTGCAGGAAAAATAATTACGAGGGTAGCAAATGCCATTGCAATGTTACGACCGCAATACATTTCACTTCCAACTACACAAATTCAACGAAAGACTGTCATGGAAGAATTTTACCATTTAGCACGATTTCCCAGAACTGTAGGAGCAATAGACTGCACTCATGTGCGGATTCAATCCCCAGGTAAACACGTTTACATAATTACAGTAGCTACAAATTTAGTTTTGTTATTGCAGGAGGTAATGTAGCAGAAAATTACAGAAACCGCAAGGGATATTTTTCCATTAACGTACAATGTGTATGTGATAGCCAACTAAAATTTTTGGATGTTGTTGCTCGATGGCCTGGTGCTTCGCACGACAGTAATATTTTTGACCACTCAACGCTTCGAGGTAGATGTGAAAATGGAGAATTTGGGGATGGGGTAATACTAGGCGACAGTGGGTATGCTGTCCGCACTTATCTCATAACACCTTTACCCGACCCTCGAACGCCGGCTCAAAATTTGTTTAATGAATCCCAAATACCTACTAGAAACGTCATTGAAAAGGCATTTGGGGTATGGAAAAGAAGATTTCCAATTTTGTCTGTAGGCATGCGTTGCCGTGTCCCATTGATACAGACGATCATTGTGGCAACAGCAGTCCTACACAACTTAGCAGTGATGGAGAATGAAGAATTGCCTCCAGAGGAAATTCAACCTGAAGAATACGATCAAGTATTGCATTATGTAGAACCAGTAGCATTTAATAATCGTGACGATACTGTACAGAGGCAATTAGTGCAATACTTTGCTAATTTATTGTAAAAAGGTGTAACAGTTGGAAAATGAAATGGAAAATTAAATAACTATTAATAAATTAAACATTGTAAATAATTTAAATTTTTTATTTAATTATATTAATATTTATTTTATTGTAAAAAGGTGTAACAGTTGGAAAATGGAATGGAAAATAAAACAACTATTAATAAATTAAACATTGTAAATAATTTAAATTTTTTATTTACATATAGCCATATCAAGCCAACTGTTTATATAAAATTTTCATTTTCACCTCGTGCTCCTGCTCTTCTCTTTCCATAATTTTCAGCAATCTCTCCTTCTCCAGCTCTCTCATTTCCTTCTCATGACTGCTTTTTTCTATATTTGATTCTAATTCTTTTCTTGCCTTTTCTATCTGCAGCCCTACTAATGTTTGACGCTCTTCACCCAATTTACTGTACTCGGCTAACACCGCTTCCTTCTTCGACATTACTCTTCGGAGCGGTGTGGACTGTTTTTGCCTCAAAGAGGCTGGCGACCAGTTGCTCCAACTCCTCTTTGCAACTGAATAAAATAAATCAAAATGTATTTATAGAAATTATAAAATCGATCAATTCTCACCAGATTCTGTATGGTTCCTTTTTTTGGAATTCACTACCTTGCTGCTGCTAGTGCTAACATCTGAAAAATAATTATATTCATCATTGCAATCTTAAACACTAATAATAATAATATAATAATTACCCGGTACTGTTGGTAGCTGAAATTGCATTTCCTCGATTATGGTAAATGGCTCCCCCAGCTCAAATTGCGGCTCTTCAGATTCTAAAATAATATTAAAGTTTTAACTAGCATTTTTATAAAATCCTAGGCGCATAAATCAAAATACATTACCAGTTATACTTTCTTCCACTGCAGCAGCTGTTATACTTTCTTCCACTGCAGCAGCTGTATCATCCTCGTGTTGCTCACTTATTACCATCACTTCGGGTGATTCTACCAGGGTCTGCAAACTGATATCTGCAAATTTTGATATGTGAAATATTGAAATAACTTCTGGTTTCGACAAGTTTTACCTGTTTCTGGGAGGTTGTCAGAGTCGTATGTTGAAGATAGGCCACATATGAATAACTTCAACACAGCTAATAATTTTTTTTCCCAATCTTTATAATGGGTGTCAATTTTTGTGCCACCTCCAGTCCTATATATGGAGCATTTTTCAGCAGCTACCTTCTTTTTTAAACTTTTTTTTAACGCTTCGTACTTCATTTTGAGATTATTAGCATCTCGATGTACCCCATTTATGCACCTGGCATTAAAAGTTACAGCCACTCTTTCCCATGCTGCGTTTTTATCCCGCCAGGTAACTGCATCCGACGTTTTGTTTTCAATTGTGGTACGGTGCTGCAGCACAATTTCCACTAGGACACTATTTTCCACTTCGGTAAAATTTGCAGAACGTTTTTTATCTTTGTTCGCAGGCATTCTCCCAAAGACACAAATACACAAGCTTATACCTACCTACACAAATACTGAAATACCTACTTACCAAAATAACTAGAAACAAATAAAGAAATAACTACAATTACTTTACAAATAACACTACTATACTAGTACTAACTACAGAAATAATTTTAACTACTTACTTACTACAAAAATACTTAACAATAAATTTACAAATAACACTAAGATGGTAAGAAAGTTGTTCAAACGATTCAAAGCAGCGGGAAACTCACTTGATCTTATCTCGCTCTAACCGCTACGCATTCGGTAGTTCTATTTCACTTGCGTTGCAATATTCTGAAGATAGTCACAATGTGCAGTAGTAAAAATGTAGCCAACCAAGAGATGACTAACCAAGGGACAAACACCGATGGAAAGACGCATTACGAGTTAGCAGACAGATTGACCGTCAGATAACTTAGCATGACTGTTAGTTGACAGCTGCTTTAACTGGACATTGAAAGACCGGGCCTAAAACAACAAAATCAAAAATCATTAATAATTGTTTATTTATCCATTCCTGCTTCCTACTCACTTTTAGATATTGCTTTCCCAAATTATTGTATATAGCTCTACATACTTTAGGAATGAATAGGGAAATAGTACTTTCAGACACTCTGAAATCGTACATTAGACTACGATATGAATTGCCCGTTGCCAGAAACCGTAAGGTTATAATCAATTGATGTTTTGCAGATATGCTTTCACGCATATTTGTATCAGTTTTTTTAATGTCATTTTCCAAGTATTTTAAAAGTTTTTCAAATGTTGCTTCGTCCATTCGTACATAATTTAAATATATACTGGGTTCATTAAATTCGTTTATCAAGTTCAGGTTTCCTTTCGTAGTGTCACCATTAGCCAACCAAGGCCTTACCCACAATTTTCTTTTTCGTACTTTGTTCTGTTCCATTAATAACAGCGCTGCTACTCCAACTAATAAACCACACGATCCCATTACAAATAATTTGGCCCGATTATTCTCCATTGGCTCATAACCTACAATTTCACGCTGTTGCTATTCAGGTATAATAATTTTGGAACGGTTGGTACTTTTAAGTTGGAATAAAAAGTCACTTATAACAAATGCCAGCAATTTCCTCGTGTAAATACAAGCTTGCAACTGGTTGCTGCAACCACAAAATCGCAGCAACTGACTGCAGCAACCGATTGCATTGAAAAATCGCCCCATGTAATATGGCCATAAGTATTTCTGGTTATCATTGCAGTATTTACGTTTTCTTTTCCGCACAATCGTAACCATTTTTTTGTTAAGTAAAGGTTGGTTGCAGGTTTTGGAAATGGTGTATATTTTAGGGTTTCTCCCCAAACCTTGTATTTTGTATTATTTCGACAGCCTTGATATGAACATCTAGGCATATTGCTAAAAAAAAGTTAACTTCATTAGATTAAACAATCATTGCAATTTTCCTTTAAAACAAATACAGCAACTATATTATACCAAATACTTGATTATACTTACAACTTACAAAGATGTCTTGATGAAAGTAAAAAGAAAAACCAACCAACTTGGAATAACAACAAAGACACAAGTTTTCCTTTAAAAAGCTGGGTTATGTGAGTCTCACGTACGTGCATTACTTTACTCCTCCCACTTTTACATTGGGCCAATATTATAACGAAATTACCAAAAATAACTAAATAAAATATCTCTATGGGAAGAGCATGTCATCCTGTAGGCTCTATCTTTGTCACACAATTTCTTACAGCGGAGAACGCTATTGATTGCTGTGCTATTGTGCAGTAGGTATACTTTTATGGTCATGAAATAAACAAACCTTTTAAACTAGAAATTTCTAAACGAGTACTTAAATTTTTCGATTTTATTGCTTTGGAAACCAAGAAATGTGTTAAATATTTGCACAGTCGAATCTCTGATTGCTGACCAGATAGCAGCCGATTCCCGATTCCGATAGTTTGATGTAGTGTTCAACAGCAATTAATTATTACTGATTGATAGAATTGCAGTCGCAGCGTCCCGCGTTACGCGATCTACTTTACGTGCCCGTGGTGAGCCGTTTGTGTTAAATACTGAATTGTGAATAAGTTCGCTTGTGACAATGAGTTCCACTTCAGAAAAGAAAAGATGTCCGGGTGGCAAAGAAAAAAAACGAACGCGTTAAAAGTGGCTACACACGGTGTTCCCAAAATAGATACTTTTTTTACCAATATTAATAAAGCCAGCTCTTCGGAAGTTAGCGAAACAAGTAATGAGTGAGTACCTATATCTATTAAAAAGCTGCTCCCCTGCGTAATTACATATTTCACATGTTGTAAATCCTATTTTTGACTTCAGAAATTTTGACCATGGGTAAAAACATGAACAAGTAGTACACGATTCTCCTTGCTCTTCAACGTCTCTGCCTCAGGTACCGAACATAAGTATAGAAAATTCTGATAATGATAGTGAAGATGTAGCTGCTGTAGAGAGTAGCGATGAGCATGTAAAGGACGAAAATGATACTTCAGATGGAAGTGCATCTAATAAGGAAAGAGGCGAAAGTGAAGTGTTTGGAAATATTAATATATTATTAGAATTTCCCACTGACCCGGCTTTATTTAAAAACGTTAATATTACCGCAGACTTAATAAGAGAAGTAATATCTTTTGGACCTTGCCAAACAGGTTTAAAAGACTGAACCTATAATTTTTATGCAGGAACTGGTGAAAAGACATTTTTAAATACATGGTATACTAAACGACCGTGGCTCATATATTCTCCACGCACGAGAAAAATGTTTTGTAATGTATGTTGGCTTTTTAGCCCCCCCAAGTTCCACTAGTAGCAAATTTCACTCTACTTGGTCAGATCCAAATAAAGGTGTTGACAAATATAAAAAAGGGCTGGAAAAAATTAAATTCCATGAAAATTCAGAAAACCATAAAAAATCTATGAACACGTTCTTAGCAACTAAATATCGATTGCATAATAGTAAAACCGTTGCAGATGATGCTCTTAAGGCTGTGAATTTAGAACAAAATAACAACAGAAAGGTGTTAACTGTAATAATAGAATGCATATTCTTTTTGGCCAGACAGGGTTTGCCTCTTCGGGGACATAATGAATCACTTGATGGTGTTCAAAATAAAGGTAATTTTCTAGAGGTCCTTAAATTTGTATCAAAATACGACGTCGCCCTATGTGAGCATTTAAAGAAGCATGAAAAGGGTTCTATATCCTATTTAAGCCCATTAATACAGAACGAATTAATTTCAGCTATCGGTGAGCACTGTACTAAAACAGTTGTTAAGGAAGTAGTAAATTCTAAATTTTATACAATAATAATTGACACTACGATAGATATTAGTAAAGTTGACCAATTTTCTTTATCAGTTAGATATTTGGATAAAAACGGATTTCCTTGAAAGGTTTTTGCTATTCGACAATTTAATAGAATCATCTGGTGAAGAGATGTTTAAATTACTTACTAAAAATTTAAAAAACTTGAATCTTAGTTTAGAAAATTGTAGGGGGCAAGCCTATGATGGCGCAGCAAATATGTCTGGACATACGTATATCCGGCCTGCAAAAAAGAATTAAAAATATCGAGCCCAAAGCTATATATGTTCATTGTGTCGCCCATCGCTTAAATTTAATATTAATCGATGCAATATCTTCGTCTATAGGAGCTAAAGTATTTTTTGGATGTTTGGAAACAATATATTCTTTCATAAGTAGCAGTCTGCCGCGTCTTCGTTTACTAAAAGAAGCCCAAAAGGAACTGGGAGAATTTAATACAACTTTGAAAAGGCTTTGCGATACAAGATGGTATAGTCATCACAATGCAGTCACTGCTACTAAAAAATGCCTTAAATCCATCATAACGACTTTGGAACAAATAGACGAAGGCAAAGTTCACACCACGCCAAAAATAGTATCCGAATCGACTGGTTTGTTAGTTCAAATTAATAAATTTGAATTTGTGATGCTGTTAATAATCTGGGAAGTTGTATTAATAAAATTAAACCAGTTGTCACAATATTTGCAAAAATCAAATATAAATACGAATATTGCTTCAAAAATGATAACCACTGTCAAAAATGAGATAAGGAACTTGAGAAATGATGTAACATTTCACAAATACGAATCCAAGGCCAAAGAATTATGTACAAGTTGTAATATTGGTACCAGCTACGAACAAAGAAGAGCTAGAAAGAAAAAACGGTTTTTTGATGAAAGTTCTGATGATGAACCACAATCATCCTTTAAAATAAACGTTTACTATGTTTTAATAGATAATATTAACGTGTCTTTTGAAGAACGTTTTAAAGATTTCTTGGAAACAGTGACATTGTTTGAAGCCTTGGATACATTTTCCGACCCACAAGTCAACGGACTTAACGATTTAATATAGTGAAGACTTACCAACACCAAGCAATGTTCTAAGCGAATTTGACCATTTAAAGAAGTTATATTTCGAAGTATTTTCTGGAAAGCAAGAATCAAAGCCCAGTATAGGCGAAATATTACCGTTTCTTATATCTAATGACATATACCCGAATGTGTCCATTTTATACAGAACTTTTATGACACTTCCTGTGTCAACAGCTACCGCAGAAAGGAGTTTTAGCAGAATAAAAAATATAAAAAGTTACTTGAGGTCGACGATGGGAGAGGATAGGTTAAGTTCACTAGCTCTTTTGAACATTGAAAGAGATATTGCGGAAACTATCGATCTCAGTCTAGTGTTGCACGAATTCAAGAAGCTGAAATCTCGAAGACTAGATTTTTAGATGTTTATAATAGAAGATTAGGTAATTACAAAATATTATGCTTAGTTATTTATATTACCTATCGAGAAGCAATATTGTTATCTTTAATTACATTTTATTATGTTAACGAATTGAGGAGTAGAAGTAACAAAGGGGCTAAGTGCCAATTTATCGGAAAATGAGATATTCCTATAGAAAGGTTCTATGTGCCATGGACTATATCCTATAAAACGGGCCAAGTGCCCGGACACAAAATTCAAGGGGAAAAGTAGGCTGAAAGTTGATATTACAAACAAGTGCCAGGTCAGTTCCACAACAATAGTGGTATGTACAGTCAGCGACAAATGTTTTCACCAGTATGATACCACTGAACACGTTTTTCTGAGAAATATAAGAGGTACCATAACGTCGTTCTTATTGTTTTATATAGGTATGTTGGTAACACTGTTAACAAGATGAAATGAAATATAGAAATGTGTTATATTCCTCAGTAAAGCAGGTTACAGTGGTACAAGACTGGTGAAAACATTTGTCGCTGACTGTACATTGTGACAGTAGTTGTCGGAATATACCTTTTCGCGCAATACAATAAAATTATTGAAGAATTATTAGTATAGAATGAATACAGAACGTCGTAAACAGGGGTCGGGAAGACAGAGTGACGAACAAAGGCAACGGAAAATGCAGGAAAATCATATGAAACGAGGAAAGGAAATAATATAGTTGAAAAAAAGAAACCTAACCTGGAAGTGAGTTGCTTTTTTGAACATTTACTATGATTAAAATTAGCTATTGTAGATTTAACGTTTATAGTAAATATCGTTAACAACTGTAAATACATTTTGTTCGAAGTTTCTTTTGTTAAAATTCACTTGTTTTCATGGCTTACTTTATTTAATACAAAAACTATTAAGTATGCCGTTATTTTTTATTTTTAACATAGATTGTTATACATCGTTGAATGCAGAAAAAAAATGCAATTTTTTCATTTGAAAATCTTAGATGGCGCCCATTTAAAATAAGAAAGTTGCTATCAATATCTCGAAAACGGCTTTTGCGATATTTTGTTGTAAACATATTTTTGTTTATCTTAATGAATCAAGTAACTTTTGTTTAAAACAATTTTCTGTAACTTTTATAATAAGCGAAATAATCGACTTTTTCGAAAAATGGATTTTGTGGTTTTTTGCGGATATCTTTTGAAGGGTTCGGAATGTTTGATCTTTCTAAGCAGCATCTAAACCAGCATGAAAAACTGCACAACATTGTCCATTTAACCGAATCTGTATCTTTATTAATAAGAAAGATAGCCATGCAATACTACTCTATTTGGGACACACTGTATACTACAGCTTAATACACACATGATTCAAATTTGAAAAACTTTTCTGGTGTGACGATTAAAAAAAACTATCAGCAGGTTATAATGTTAAGATAATTATTTTTTAATAACTGGGTCCCCGCATATGCAAGACCCTTAAAACAACGCTCCCCTGGAGATTTATGTGGAACTTTTTGGATAGGTTCCAGGCCGCTTTCTTACATATTGGATGGTGTCTTCTAGTTTCCATTTAATGGTAAATACAAATTATTTCTATAATGTTGTAAATGTAGTAACTATACCTTTTCGATTTCAAAATGAGACTAAACAATTTTAAATTGGGAATAATTATTTCATAATTGAAAATTTTATTAAGTAGGTACTACCCAAGGTCCGTCGAGCATGCGTATATACTAATATTCTAAGGTTGCCTACTACCGGATCTTGCAATGGTGACCGATTGCTACCCCTCGCTAAAGCCCTAGTTCTCAGTGAGTGACGTCATTCGTGTAAGCAGTCCCCGTTGCTTTCGCTGTGTTTCGAGATTCAGGGTGCATTGATCTGTGTTTAATTAAGTTACAATATTATTTTCAACACATTTATTTAAAACAACCGAGTTAAACGGTTAATTGATCTGTTTTTAGTTAACTTATAATTTTATTTTAAAGACGTTTATTTAAGAAAACCGAGTTAAACGGTTAATTCATCTGTGTAGTTAAGTTATAATTTTATTTTAGAGACATATATTTCAAAAACTGAGTTAAACGGTTAATTGGTCTGTGTTTAATTAAATACCTACCGACTAATTCTATTTTAAAGACATTTATAAAAACTGAGTTAAACGGTTAGTGTTTTCTATAATTTTATCAAGGTAAGTTATCTTTTTAATTATAGCACAATTATCATTTCTAATTTTAATTATATTAAAAAATCTTTTGGTTGTTTTTTGGTTCATTAACTTTCTTGTTTGACTTTTGATTTTGTTTTGATTGTCCAAAAGGGTGATTATTGTCTACTTTTAGCGCAATTAATTTTAATTTTCTATAAAGCTGCAAAAGAAGTAAAGATTGTTTGGTTAACAATTAATTAAATTAATCTAATGAGAGTGCTTAATACCTGTTGCAGATTCCGATGAGTTGTGCTGTAGCAATTTGCAAAATGCACCATGGAAAGGCAAAAGCAAGTCATCTAAATCTGACGTATTTTACATTTCCGAAGGATGACAATCTTTGCAAAGAATGGATAGCAAAATGTCGAAGGGGCGATCATATTAACACATCATGTTCGAGAATTTGTTCACTGCATTTCAGAGAAGATGACTATGAAAGAGATCTGAAGTCAGAATTATTAAATTTACCGCGAAAAAAGATTTTGAAAAAAGGATCAGAGCCATCATTAAATTTGCCTGCCACACTAATTACTCGCGAAAAAGTCGCTGATAGAACCAATAGGCGGAAAAACAGATTGAAGAAGCAAGATTCTGTCTCATATATAGATTCAATAACACGCAATGAAGAATTGCAGGCAACATCATCATCCTCTTCAATACAGCTTTCAATCGATGAACACTTTGTCAATCCAGCAGAAGTAAACACCACAAGTGAAATCGAAATCACGAAACTGAATCAGTTAATAACATCTTTAACTTTAGAAAATGATTCTTTAAAGCGGAAATTATGCGAGAAAGAAACAAATTTAAAATTATGGAAACGTAAATGTGGCTCGTTTAGAAAAATGTTGCAGAGACACAGAAGACAACCAATCCCGAAAAAATCGGTAGGTAGCATATAAAACAGCAGATTTAAAAACAATTTTTGGAAAGATCTTCACTGAAAAACAATTGAAATCTGTACTAAAGAAAAGTCAAAGAGTACATTGGACAGAAAAAGAAATTGCTCTAGCATTCACGATTAGATATTTTAGCAAGAGATGTTATTTATATTTGCGGCAACACTTACATTATCCTTTACCAGGAATCTCGACTTTGCAAAAATGGGCTTCCAAGATCGATATGCGCCAGGGAATATTAGAATCAGTTTTAAAATTGTTAGAAATTGCTGGAAAAACTATGACCGAAAAAGAAAGAGTCGTTGTTCTGCAATACTGTCATGAAGTGCTTTGAATACTTATTACGAATTCCTGGAATAAGCTTTATAAAATCAATGTTAACTAAACATGCCACCATCACGTGCTAGCATGCTGGTATCACCTGCCAGTTTATTGTAACACTTTGACATTAGACTTGACATTATACTTTCACAATGCAAATCTGGTGACTCACAAGGTTTCATGAGAAAGCTGGTGAATGTAGAACAACCAAAGTTTAAGTCCATTATGTCCATATTTGGAAGTTCAAACTAGTATAAAAGCACAACGAGCTTTCATACGAGTTCAGTGTGCAACTACCAGCCAAGAAGTCAAGACATCACGTTCAAGTCATCACACTCAAGCCACCAAGCCAAGCCAGGCCTGACCAGGGTTTAACCCGTGCTAGGGTTGAACCCTTAACAAGAAGACCAAAGAACATCATCTCGCTCCATCAACCCGATCTACAGGACTCTGACAACCACAGAACACCATCTCGCTCTACCATCATGATCCACTGGACTCTGATTGCTACAATTGTGTAAGCTCACCTTAATGGTGCAAATTATTAAACTTGTAATCTTTGCTAAATATAATCTTGTTAATGAATGATGTGTTTCAATCCAGACAGTCACTAATTTATAACGTGACATTTTGGTGGAGCTGCCGAGTTTCATTTTTATGAAAGTATTTTGGTAGAGTACCAATTGTCATTTTGAAATGTTAGTATGGTATGTTGCGTATGGTATGTTGAGTATAGTATATTGTGTGATGTGAAACATTTCAAACTGAGCATATTGGTAGAAGTTGCGTTGATCATTCTGAAATGTTATAACTTGTATTAAGCATTTCAAAATGGGCTTTAAATCCCTGTACAATGTCTGGATCTGAACATGTCAAGCATAAATCAAGTAGAAAACCCTCTGTACTGAAGAAGAAATCTGAATCTGGTCAATCAATTTCAACAGCTCTTCCAGAGCATATAGCAAATTTTCAACCAAAATATACTAGTTCTGAGGTATTTAATAAGTCTAGTTCATTTTATGAATACGAGGATACAATTAAATCTCCTCCAACTGATGTTTTTCGTTCTCGGGTAATGACCTTAAGATCACCACCAGTTACGAGATCTAAAAATTTAGACTTACGTAATACAGATAAATACAAACAAAAATCTTTGTCAGACATAGTTGATTCAGATCAGCAAAATATTATTGATTTAGTAGCAACACCAGAAACAGTTTTTGAAAGTTCTGTAGGGTCTAATTCCCCAGAAAACGAAACTCAAGTTCCAAATTTAGTAGAACGAGTCATATTAAATAAAAATTTATTTAAATCAGCTGAAAGTACGATTAGAACAATGGCAAACGTAACAATTTCCGAAGCATTTATAACACCAGCAAACCCAACTTTACCAAAATTTATACGTCCAGAAACTTTTAATCCAGTCAAGGATAAAAATCCTGAAAATTTTTAAAGCCATATGAAAGGGCTGCTGCTGTAAATTCTTGGGCAGATGGGAATAAAATTTGTTTTTTCGGCTCTTTTCTGATGGGACCTGCAGCAATATGGTACGAAATAGTATATTAAGTATTAAGAACGGTAAGGACATTTTACCGATCGAAGACAATAGTTTGGAGGAGGAGCGCAGCGACGACTCCAATTATTGTCTGAGATCGGTAGTCCTTAACGTTCGTGATGCTTTTGACGTTTTTTGCGCTACTGAATCCGGTAAAACGAATTTTTAATAAATTAATAATTAATACAGATTCAAATGCGATAATTGTCAGTCTCCGCATCACGTTGCCGTATTGTCGATTGATATATTGCGTTTCTATAGCAATCTGTAAACAGTTACCGCCATTGCAGTTTTTTGTGAAAATTATTTGGAGTTCCGTGCTAAAAATTAATGAAAATGATTCCGAAAACGAAATAGAAGAAGCTTGGAATGTGGGGTGTTCGGTTCTCATTCCTGATAAGTCTAGAGAGACGCTACGAAGGTACCTACAATCATTTTAAAAATTGGTGTACCAAGAAAAGTACAAATATTGATGAAAAATCTTTGCTGGCGTACTTTGTTACAAGAAATGAGAAATTAAAAGCTCCAGGATTTGTTTTAACTAACATTGGAAATTGCATTCATTTTATTTAACTAAACTGACATTTGTGACTGACATTAATTTATTACATGGCACATTCGTTTTGAGTAAATTTACTTACCGTTCTAGAACCCCAAAGTATTTTACCGACGACTTTATCCTTAGCAACTAGTAAACATAACTACTGTCTTGGAAACAGCCGCGGTAAACAATGAAATAGAGCACAGTAGCGCAAAAAATTTATTACCAATCCTATTCATAGAAACTTGAAATGGGAAGACATTAAAACTTATTTCTTAAAAGAATACGCCGGAGCTGCGGTTAATCGCGAAACCAAATTTAAATTACGGTCGCGAAAACAAGGCGAATTTGAGGACATTAATAGTTTCTTTTATGACATACTAGATGTATGCTACAATTTAGATGACAACATGCCTGAATCAGAAATAATTGAATATTTCGAATGTGGTTTACATCCATCGTATCAGTATCAATTTTCGGTGCTAACTGATGATGACATGAATTTGGATAAACTTAAACGATTGGTACTTAAAATTAGTGATGCTAAGAAACGCGAGAGTTTATCTAAACTAGAAAAAACGGAAACTCCAATTTTAAACATTAATGCTGCAAATGCTTCAAGAACTTTTACAAAACCTACAAACTATAATAGGGATGATCAGGGTAACATTAACAATCCTAGAAGAGGACAGTTTATTAGTTATCGCCCAACACGCACTTCAGACGGAAGACCGATTTGTTTTTATTGCCATAAACCGGGACATACTATTAGCTTGTGTAGAACAAGACAAAATAATTCATCCTATACCACTTCAAGACAAAAACAACCAACTGGTTACCCAGCCAATTCGCGACAAAATCAACCATTATATACAAATACATGGGGTAGAACCAATCCCCGTAACAATTATGTATTGCCAAATTCATCGGGAAACGGGACAGGACAGCGCAAGCACTGAGCCTACAGGCTGTCCTACATATTGATCAAAGGCTCCCTGATGTTCATAATAAATTACAAATTTTACTTATTGTAGGGTATATTTTTAATACGAAAGCAGAAATTATATTAGATACAGGTGCCATTGAAAACGTAATAAGTAAAGATTTTGTACATACAGTAATACAACCTAGCCCAATTTCTTTTTTATCAATAGTAGATAACCATAAATTATCCGTCTTAGGATCATCATTGATAGATGTAAGCATTCAAAATTGGAAAACAACAATTTCAGCATTAGTAATAGAATCTTCACCTAGACCATTGATCCTCGGGATGAAGTTTTTACTAAAACACAAAAGTATAATTAATTTTCAAAATCATACTATTACATTCAATAATACTTCAGTACAACCAATTACAATTAATATGCATAAAACAAATATCAGGGACATATTTTGACAATGGCACAATGATGCCGAAATACGTATAAAGCGAATAAATCTTATTATTTCCCGTTGAAATCGATATTTTATTTAATATTTATTATTTATATAATCATGGATTTCAACAAAGTGACGCTTGAGAATGTCAATAAATATCAGGGACCTTTGGCCAAATTCTTCACATTTATTTTGTAAATTCAGAAACTTTTTAGACGACATTGATATGCCATATGAACAAAAAGTTAAGGGAAAATTACGCTTAATCAACGACATAGAAATTCTACCAAACACAGTAACCACTGTAGATTTAGAATTAGAAAATACTGACAATTTGTCATATAGTCCCTATAAAATATGTTTCCAAGAAATTCTCTTGTCCAAGCATAAATTAATCATAACTAATATTGAACAAATTAAGCTGACGGATTGGAAAATTCAAATACAATCCAACAATTCAAATAAGATACGGCTACTAACAGGAACTACATTGGCATACCTTGAAATGCTTGAGAATTTGAATTTAGTATCAACTCTTGATATTTGTGAAAACCCTAATCAAAGTAAAGACAACATGAATCCTACTTTGACAACGAATCAACAAAAACAATTACAAAAATTACTAGATGAATATTGTCACGAAGTTCCTAAATAATTATTAAGATAATAATAATAACCAATGTAATTCCTTCAGTAAAATCAATACTTGTCCAACATGCAAGTATCACGCGCCAAGCATGCTAGTATCACATGTCAGGGTTACATTCTATTTGCATAAGATGTTGCAATACTGATGCGTCAGCGTATCAGGTTTCATGAGAAATCTAGATGATGCACGTGTGTCCCGAAGTCATGCCCAAATATGGATACATGACCTAAATGGAAACACGGGAATTAGTATAAAAGCACAACATTTCTACATTCAGTTCAGTGTAACTTCCACTCAGCAACCAGCCAGCATCTAGACTCTTCGACCCAGCTCTACTACCAAGTCTAAATGGTTGGGTCCTTGGTGGACCCTTGGGCCTTCGTATAACCACATCAAGACCAGCCTGACCGATGTCAACTTCAAACAGAACTTAGAAAACTACAGAACGAAGAACAACCCTTCAACCAATCATGGCTCACTTGGCGCTACTAGCTGTTTTTATGTAAGCTCACCTTGATGGTGCACATTTGCTAACTTTGTAACTTTATTTAAATATAATTATGTTAAAACTACTGACTTGTTTTAATCCAGACTAGTCACAATTTACAACGTGACATTTGGTGGAGGTTGCCGTTTATCATTTTGAAATGCTATTTTAATTATTATGTTAAACATTTCAAAATGGGCTTTGATTTCGTGTACATTATGTCTGGATCTAAGCATGTCAAGTCTCTAAGAACTAAAAACCCTTTTTGGCAAAAAGCTCTAAAACGTCACAAGCTATTCCAATTATTGCATTCATTCCAACTTATATAGCTAATTTTGATTATACAGTAGTTCAAAAAACTAAAATATTAGATAAATTGCATTTTGCTACGAGTATGAAAATGTGCTCAGAAAATTTTGAATTAAAAATAATAAATATTCAGTGAAAATGAAAATGATATTGAACCGTATAAAAAAAAATTTCGGATAAAATTAAATAATTAGTAGGGGCCAACAGCAAGTTTCAAACATTACGCGGAAATAGTTTGTGTGAATTCCACAGAAGTAATTTTTGTTTTCAAAAAATGCAACTCTAGTTTTGATTCATGAATTAAATCAAAAATCCTGATGAAAAAATGTTTTAGCGAATACAATGTATTCAAATTGAACGACATATTTTACAAAAATGTCAATTAAAAATAACAATATGGCTAAATTTAAAAGAAATGTATAAATGAACAGACAGCTTATAGTATGAAAATTTAAAACTAACCCCTCATAAAAAGAAATTTTAAGGAAAAAGTTTTAAAATCAGTTTTTCAAAGAATTTTTGGGAGTATTAGTCTTGAAGTAAAAACTTAAACTACGAAATGTGAATTTAAAGATATTAGCAAATAGTTAAATGTTGAGTACCTACTTGTGTTAGGGTACAGGTGAAAAAACGCCAGAATAAGAAATAGTACGATATATATGTCGAATATGGGTTACATTCTTAATACCAATGTCAATTTTTAGTACTTTCAGATGATAAATATGACTTCAGAAAAATATAAAAACCTTATAGCCTACTCGAAATTCGTAAAGTTAAAATTAAAGAAACGCTAAAGTACCTACATTTAATTTGATAATAATTGATACACCAGTTTTAAATCTTAATGCAACAATTTTTTCTAGCACTTTTGTTCGACTTACAGTCGCAGTAATCAATTTAAAACGATGTCATAACAATATTGCAAATTATTTAGAACCACTACACCTAAAATTTTTATTCAACAATTAATAATTCAGGAAATCACAAGTTGGCCTGAATAAAAATTAAATTTATTAAATGGCAAGTTTTGCTTATTTTTATGTTAAATTTATTATAGAAGTATGCACAAATTCTATCAAATACAAGTTCTGTTAAGAACATTGTATGAAAAATATATTTTTTTGGATAATTGTAAAAGTTCCTCATTTTGTTCGTGGCAATCTTGGCAGCTTGAAATTCCATTTTTCGTAACCTCGAATTTCACTGTTCAATTGGCGACACTAATAATTCAGCATTAGTGATTGAATCTTCTCTAAAACACTTGTTCATTGAGATAAGATTTTTACTAGAAAACAAAAACAAAATTAGTTTTCAAAATTTTAAATTACATTTAATGCTTAAATTAGATACAATCTGTCTGTATTAACATGCATACATACGCCAATTCAATAAATATCATTATAAATTTAGTTTTGGCTGTTAAATATATTTTTTTTATTCATATTATTTCTATTGCATTTTACCAAATGCAATAACAGCAATTGTAAAATTACAGTTAAATGAAACTGACAAATCATCGAAAATCCTTTATAGAATATGTTTGCAAGAAGTTTATTTAGCCAAGCGTAAATTGATAATTGTAAATTGTAAACCAAGCATGTACAGATACTGAGAAGTAACTATACCTTGCTCTATTTATAAACACACATTGACTCATCTAGAGATAACGACTTAAAATTGTTAGCAACTCTTAATATTAATATTATAACTTAATAAAAACAACTCGTTCGAAACTAATTTTTCATAAATGCAAAATGCATTGGTTAAAAAAAAAAATTATGTTTTATAACCAGATAACAGTAGATATTTTCAAATTAACGTGAAAGAAAATGACAAATATGTCCTGTATCAATTTACTGTAATAACTTTTGAGTTAACAAGTGTTTCCAGAACTTTTCAAAATATGGCGGATAAGATTGTTGTAGATCACAATTTAATGAAATATTTTTATATAGGTATGGACAATAATATATTTTCTAAAATAATTGAAGAACAGTTAGGTAGTTTTTCTTCGTCGTGCATTCAAAAAATTAAGACAACATAAATTAAAAAAAAACAGAAATCACCATTTTACGAAACAAAATTAATAGTCAATCAGTAGTTTAGATACTAAAGTTATCCAAACTTCCGACAACATAAAATAAATATAACTAGGTACATTCGTTTTTGGGCATGTAAATTATTACATAAAACATAAAAAACAAAAATTTTAGTAACTAAATTAGGAAACGTCTCCGTTTAAGTTGGTTCATGATTTCCAACATTTCAATTATTATTAAATACACCTACTGGTTAAATCGATAATGTTATAATGAACAGCGTTTTAGAATATTAAAAGAATTAACAAATCAGGGATAAAAGTCCATATGACTCAAAACATAGATTAACAAATTTTGAAGTTAGTCAAAAAAGAAAGCACTTTACACCTATAAGAAAGGTGGGGAAAATCGAAAAAAAATTATTACGATGGTTTAGACCATATTCTAATGTCAAACAACTATCTGAAGTCGATTATTTAATTAAGAAATGCAAAACACTTAAAGGCTACACAAGTTGTCCATATTTCAAGAATTTTACCTTACAAAGGTATGGCTGGTTTACTCCAGTAGATAGTAGTACATCCTATAGCAGTAACACTACAGATGATACGATTAATGACAGTAATCCGATTGGACCCTCGGATGAATTAGAGGAGAGCTTGAATTTTGAATAAGCTCTAAAAAATAAAATATAATTGTAATTACTGGAAGGTAATACAAAAAGTAAAGTAAAAGAAGAAAAAATATATGTCATTAGCCTCAAAGAGAGAAAATTTTAGTTATCACGTGTCTGTTAGCTTCTCTAGTGATAACGGGCCACTTTATTCCAAGTTATACTAATAAATGATTATATGACATCTTAATAATGTCATGAACAAAGGTTAGCTTCGCCGGACTCAGGAAATTAATTCTCATTTAACTGAAATTTTTTTTCACTTACTTTAGAATTAAAAGGGCCTTTCCTGCAGCATTAATTTTAGAGAAATGGATTTTTCTCAGTATATGAGTTCTGTCAAATTGATTATAGAGGCATAATCAAGTTTTTGGCAAAGAGGTTGTCCGAAATCCTATATAGGTAGGTAATACTTCCGTTTATTGATAACATATGTCAGAGACAATGTTAAACCCCTGTTTTCGCCGGGAAGTATACTTCAATTTTTTGAGACACCTAGTCTTTTGTTTACTTTGTTAAAATTACTGTCCTCCAGTATTGGAAAGTTTTCTGGGGCGCGCCAAGAAAATTAAGGAGTAGTTTTAAGAATTTAAAATAAGAGGAAATCTAACGACATTTGAGTTTATTTAAAGTCGCGCATATGTGAATTAGGGGTAAATGAGAAGCTGAAACTTCCTAATTGAAAGGAAGTCGTTAGATAGCTAACCGCCTTTTTAGTTCAAATAAAAAAGAGGGAGAGAAATTGATTAATTAATTAATAATAATATTTTCAAATACAGCTTGAATTAAAAAGAATAATTTTGTACGCTAAAGTACGATGGATAAAAAAGATAAGAGACAAACTTGGAACGTTGCAGAATATACAAACTGCAACATTTATATTGCAAGCCTAATGATCAGACCATAATGCATAAAAGGCTATGTGTTTATACTAAAACGTTTATGGAAGTAGGCCACAAGACGTCACACGAGCACCTGCAGGAAGTGCAATTGATAACAGTTATTAATAACTTACTTACAAGAGATGCATTAAGATTAAGAAAATAAAAGTAATATTCCTGACTAAGATATTAACACAGAAAGAGAATAATACAAGTCAATAAGTTGTGAAACTTACCCACAGATGATAATTGTAATTTTTTTTTGTAGAAAGTAATTTTGCTATAAGGGAATCGTTCCTTAAGAATTTAGAATTAGAACTTCCAAAATCTTCGTAGGCCAAAATGCCAGCTACCAGCTAAAACATGCAATAAATCAGTTGTTGAAAACTTTCAAATTAGCAATCCTCAAATTTAGTATAAAGCTATCAAAGGTGCCTAAAATTTTAATAAAATTTACTTCAATTGTTAGACAATAATTGGCTTGTCTGAAATAAAATATAATATAAACTAATTTAGGTGTAATCAAAGATTGCACTAAGTACAAATAATTTGTCATATTAGATTCTGTAATACCGCAGTTACAGGTAACGATCATTGCATTCATAAATACATTTAATTAACTTGAATACTACTTTAATACGCTTTGTTCCGCAGAACATAAAAAACAGAAACAGTAAATTCCAAATTCTAAAGTATTAACAATTTTGATTTATCAAAATCAATTTAGGGTAATTAGTTGGTCACTACCAACATAGAAGTAAATGAAACCTTCTCAAGTGGTGCTGAATCATCTTTAAAAATTATATTTGATACATTAGAGGGTGAATCTTATGATAGAAAAAAACTATAAAATTTGAGGAATCATAAGCGAAAACTTCGCCAAGTTAATCAAGGAACAAAGAAAATTAATTAAATAGACAATTTACACATTAAATTCAACTATTTATATTGTCTTGCAGTTCAATAAAATAAAATTTATCAGTAAATAAACGCATAATTTTATTTACAATTGACTGATTTTGATTTTAAATGTTGTTTTAAAAGGTATAACTACCGATGCGTAAGTAGCTTTAGAATTTGCAAATGAGAAATTGTTAAGAATAAATCCACAAATTATGAATTACGGAAATTTTTGTGGATATATACTTGCTGTTAATCCTGCTTCTATTTATTACAATATTTGGTTGTTTTATGAATTCTTGAACTAGCTGTTTCTGTAATCAAAGAGAAAAATAGTAACCCCCTAATCTTGATGCAAGCATTGGAAGTTTTGACGTATTGAATATTTTAACGATAAACCATAATATTACAATGAAAAAAAAAGGGAAAAGAAAAAGTTGTCACTTAAATTGCACAAACGGGTTTACGTCAATACATAAGAGTCTTATTTAAATTAGTAAATGTTCCAAATAGTAACATGTTTAAAAAAACATCAGGCTCCTGTAAAATAAAATCAGTGTAACCCCTTCTATAGTCTATGTTTATAATAGTGAAATGAATAAGAAAAAAAAGTATATGAAATTAATTGACATGGAAACGCTCTTGTTTCAAACTTAAATTTTTTGAACATTACAAACTATGTTTACTCATGTAACAAATTTGTAGTTACACTGACTTTGTTATGCTTTAAAACTTTCAAGTTTTATCACTGTTTCGTTATACAATTGTTGTAGAAATTCGAATTGTTGAACAAATGTAGTTCTTTTGAAATTCTTGTAATTGAATATGAACTGTAAACAGTTTGCAAAACATTACTAATATTTTAATATTTCCATCTTCTTCGAAACTAGAGCTACATGCTTGAGTTAATTCAGTGATCAATGTTAGTCACATTTATTGCAGTTTAAAAAAATTATTTTGCAAATTGTACAAAATAACTATTGTAAGTTGTACTTACGGTTATCACAATAGTAATGTCGAACTTGTGACATTGCAGCACTGCACTGGCACTAGAACACTTCACACGCACAAGTTTCAGCTACTGAATAGCTGCATGTGCATAAAAATTGTTCTCTAATTGAAACTGCATCACAAAACTGCATATGTTTTAAAAATGTACTATACTTACTTGCAATTACGACCTCTGTTGGCACTTGTAGAGCTTTGATTAGCTTATCACAATCACTATGGAATGTACCATGTCAGCTACTTATACACGGTGACCAATAGTTGTAATGTACAGTATGTATACAAAATATTAGTAGCATTATAGCTTATGAATCGTTGCATATAACCTTTATAATAACATATTTTATTGAAACAATTACTTTTGTGTTATATAATGACTGTATAATACTGTATTTTATGCTTATATAAGTTATATATTCAATGTTTCTGCTGTACTACTATCGTAACTTGTAGTAGTACATACACCATGTTCATTTAAAACTTTAATTATTGTAATATTTTTGTCAATGTGTCCATTAAGAGTGAGTGTCACAGATCTTGTTAGATCACTTCGTGACGTATGACTCTTTCCTTAAGCGATCATGCTTCTCGCTTGATTTCAAGGGGGAGAAATGTCACGAAGTTCCTAAATAATTATTAAGATAATAATAATAACCAATGTAATTCCTTCAGTAAAATCAATACTTGTCCAACATGCAAGTATCACGCGCCAAGCATGCTAGTATCACATGTCAGGGTTACATTCTATTTGCATAAGATGTTGCAATACTGATGCGTCAGCGTATCAGGTTTCATGAGAAATCTAGATGATGCACGTGTGTCCCGAAGTCATGCCCAAATATGGATACATGACCTAAATGGAAACACGGGAATTAGTATAAAAGCACAACATTTCTACATTCAGTTCAGTGTAACTTCCACTCAGCAACCAGCCAGCATCTAGACTCTTCGACCCAGCTCTACTACCAAGTCTAAATGGTTGGGTCCTTGGTGGACCCTTGGGCCTTCGTATAACCACATCAAGACCAGCCTGACCGATGTCAACTTCAAACAGAACTTAGAAAACTACAGAACGAAGAACAACCCTTCAACCAATCATGGCTCACTTGGCGCTACTAGCTGTTTTTATGTAAGCTCACCTTGATGGTGCACATTTGCTAACTTTGTAACTTTATTTAAATATAATTATGTTAAAACTACTGACTTGTTTTAATCCAGACTAGTCACAATTTACAACGTGACAATATCAGGATATTTTTGCAACTAACTTCTCAGAAATGGGATCAACTAATTTAGTGGAACATGAGATAATAGTTGAAAACTCTGACCCAATTAAATCAAGACCATACAGAGTGTCCCATAAAGAACGACAAATTATTCAAGAACAAATTGATGAAATGCTGAAGTATAACATAATTCGCGAATCACAAAGCGCATGGGCGTCTCCGATAGTTTTAGTCAAAAAGAAAGATAATTCTATTAGATTTTGCGTTGATTATCGAAAATTAAATGGGGTCACCAAAAAATTCAGTTACCCACTTCCTTTAATTGACGATATATTGAGTTATTTAGGTAATAATCAATACTTTTCGTCCCTAGATATGTTTAGCGGATATTTTCAAATTAACGTAAAAGAAAGCGATAAGGAAAAAACTGCTTTTATTTCACCCGATGGCTTATATGAATTTAATGTAATGAGTTTTGGCTTAACAAACGCTCCTAGGACATTTCAAAACATGGCAGATAAAGTTTTTGCAGATCTAAAATTTAAAGAATTACTTATAGGGGGAAGTCCCCTAGCGCCGGACGGCACCTAGTACCGGACACATGCATTTTAAATCAAGAACAAGCTTTCCCGCCACTGTTACTCAGCATAAAAGATAGAGTAAGGCACGAATACGCAGCCGCTCCTGTAGGAGCAAGCAGTGACGCACCAATTGGTTTTTAGGAGAGTTGATTGTAGATTTGTGAGTGAAAGAGCAGCACGTGCTTAACTTAAATCGTTCGTAAAGTGAAGATATTAATTAAAAGTGACTTAGTGAAGCATTTTTATTATTAACTGGTAAGTCCTTGACGTATTCTAACACTTAAAATAGGGACAACTCAACCACCTTTCTTAATAGTTGCATGTAGAGTGATCTCTTGAAGCCCCTAGCACCGGACCGTTGCTTTTTCCCCAAGACCGGACACAGAACCTTGAAGAGAAAACTAATGAAAAAAGAATAAAGAAGAAGAAAAAGAAGGAAAAAACGCCTTCGTACAACAACAAAGAAAGGAAGCAAAAAAAAACAAACTTAGGAACTCAAAAACATTAGAAGAAATTGCTAGGCCGTGTACGCCTCCAGAAATCGCTCCGACTTCTTGTGTGGTTTGCTTGGAAGACAACGACGAAGACTGGATACAGTGCAGCTCGTGCAAGGAGTGGGCTCAGGAGGCTTGTGCTGATGTTCCAGAGTGCTCTGATACATATGTATGTGATAGATGTAAACTATTTTAAGTTTGTGCGGTCCTAGGTACCATATTTTATATATGTCCGGTACTAGGTGCCACCTCATGATATACCAAGAATTATCAGTCTGAGTTACCTCTTGATTTACGTTGTCAAAAATGTTACAATGATTGCTTTTTTTGTTTTTATGAGTTCCTGGAAATGTTTCGTGCCTATTATTATAAATAAAAATGTAAATAAAAAATCAAATGGCTTGTTATTACGTTTAACCCTTAGGTGTACGGTACTAGGGGACTTCCCCCTATACATGGACGATATTATAATTTTTTCAAAAACATTTGACGAACATTTAACTCGCTTGAAACATGCTTTCGATAAATTACGTTATCATAGCCTGTCATTAAAACCTAGTAAATGCAGCTATGCACAAACAGAATTAACTATCCTAGGTCATACAGTAACTGCAAAAGGTATTTTGCCAGACAATACTAAAATAGCAGCTATAACAAAATTTCCCACACCAACAACACCTAAAAAAGTTCAATCGTTTCTAGGAATGTGTAACTATTATAGAAAACACATAGAAAATTATGCCAGAATAGCTAAACCACTGTATGAAATTACTAAACCATCCGTTAAATTTGTCTGGGGAGAAATTCAACAACATGCATTCGATACGCTTAAGACTAAATTAACAACTGCACCAATTTTACACCATTATAATCCTGAGGCTGAAACAGAATTACGGATGGATGCGAGCCATGAAGGCATAGGATCTATTCTCCTACAGAAATTTGATAACGAATATTTTCCAATTGCATTCATTTCCAGAAGCCTGACGAAGGCTGAAAAAAATTATTCCATATCGGAATTAGAAGCACTAACGGCTATTTGGAGTTTAACTTACCTACGACCTTATGTCTACGGTAAACACATAACCATTGTTACAGACCATCATGCACTTTGTTGGTTACGGAGCGCTAAAAGTATGAGCGGACGTCTCGTACGATGGTCCATAAGACTTCAAGATTTTGATTATACGATTAAACATAAACGAGGAGTCTTGAATAAAGATGTTGACGCTTTATCTCGTAATCCTTGTCAAATCGCTACGGATTTTGATGAAATTCAAGCAGATTATGTTCCAACTTTTGTAACAATACCAGCTGATATCGGTAACCTACAACGTCAAGATACAAAATTAAATAAACTTTTCATGGCATTAGACAATGCTAATGACACAATATTAACAATTAGCGAGCGAAGACGAGCTAAGTCTTTTACATTAATAAATGATGTCCTTTACAAAAAAAATACTAGTTCAGAAGGTTCTCAGTATCTTCTAGTAGTACCAAATTCCCTTAAATTTGAAATTTTATATAATAACCATGATGCCCCAATGGCAGGACATTTAGGTATTACCAAAACATACCATAAAATAAAAGTGACTTATTATTGGGATGGTCTTTTAAAAGATGTAACGAAGTATGTTTCGGGGTGTCAATCTTGTCAAGCAAGAAAAGGAAGTACTCAAAAACCACCAGGTCAACTACAACCAATTTCCATAGGAATACCATTTGAAAAAATAGGAATCGATCTAGTAGGTCCACTTCGTAGAAGCCAAAGAGGCAAAACAACAATAGTTGTCGCTACTGATTATACAACACGTTATTGTGAAACTCGGGCTTTACCAAGCGGTAAAAGTGAACCAGTAGCACAATTTCTATTAGAACAAATTATTTGCAGACATGGAAGTCCAAAATACATAATTTCTGATCGCGGAAAGGTATTTCAATCCCAACTAGTAACGGAATTACTAAGAATTATGGGTATTGATAGTAGATTCACGACAGCTTATCATCCAGCCTGTAATGGGTTAGTTGAACGAACCAACCATACAATCGTGGATATGCTAAGTGTTTATACAAACACACAACAAACCGATTGGGATCATCACCTAGTCCACGTTACATGGGCTTATAATGTCTCTCGTCAAGAAACAACTAAACTATCACCATTCATGTTAGTTTATGGTAGACAACCACGGTTACCAACGGATGTTCAATTAAATATTCCTGTTGAATCTAGCGATATTATAGAATCACGCGAACGTGCATTATTCGCCAGGAACTTAGCAGTTCAAAATATTAAAAGTCAACAAGAAAAGGATAAAAGTCGTTATGACTCGAAACATAGATTAACAAATTTTGAAGTTGACCAGAAAGTAAAGGTCTTTACACCTGTACGAAAGGTGGGTAAAAGTGAAAAACTTTTATTACGATGGTTCGGACCATACTATATTGTAAAACAATTATCTGAAGTCGATTATTTAATTAAGAAAGGTAAAACATCGAATGCCAAACAAGAAGTTGTGCATATTTCAAGAATTTTACCTTATAAAGATAGCTGGTTTCCTCCAGTAGATGATGATAACTCTTTCAAAAATGATGATATAAATGATTCAAATAATGATAGTAATCCGATTGGCCCTTCGGATGAATTAGAAACGAGCTCGAATATTGAATAAGCTCTAAAAAATATAAATGTATTAAATAAAGTAATTTGTTAGAAGAAAGAGTTAGTAGCCTCAAAAAGAAGTTTTGTTATCACGTGTCTGTTAGCTTCTTTAGTGATAACGGGTTAATTCAGTCCAAGTTTACTCCAAGTTATACAAATAAGTAAATATGACGTTATAAATGTTATAATAGCGTCATACAAGGGTTAGCTTCGCCGAGCTCAGGAAATTGATTCTCATTTAATTGAAATATCATTTTCACTTACTTTAGAATTAAAAGGACCTTTCCTGTAGCGTTAATTTTAGAGAAATGGATTTTTCTCTGTATAAGAGTTCTGTCAAATTGATTAGAGGGGCATAATCAAGTTTTGGCAAAGAGGGTGTCCGAAATCCTATATAGGTAAGAAATACTTCCATTTATTCTTGATAACATATGTCAGAGACATTAAGAAACCCCTGTTTTCGCCGGGAAGTATACTTCAAATTTTTTGAGACACCTACAGTCTCTTGTTCTCTTTATTAAAATTACTGTTCTCCAGTATTGGAAAATTTTCTGAAGCGCTGCAGAGAATTAAGTGGTAGTTTTATAAATTTCGACAAGAGGAAATCTAACGACATTTGTGAATATTAAAGTCGCGCATATATGAGTTAGGGGAAAAAGAAGCTGAAAATTCCTGATTGAAAGGAATGTTTAGTCGTTAGATCGCTAACCACCTTTTTAATTCAAATAAAAACGAGATGGATTAAATACTTACTAGTAATATTTTCAACTACAGCTTGAATTAAAAAGAATAATTTTGTACCTACGCTAAGTGCAAGAAAGAAAAGGATAAAAGATAACTTGGAACGTTGCAAATATGAAAGTTGCAACATTTATATTTACTGCAAGCTTATGATCGAGCAACAATGTATTAAAGAAAAAAGAAGAAAAAATATACCGTGTAACCATGCCAAACCGTTGAACCATGTCCCTTGGCTACTCCCGTACCTGCAGGAAATATTGTTGATAAGAAATTTACAGGTGTTAAATTCAAACCTCATTGGAAAAAAAAGTGTTCGTCTAGACTAGTACCATCTGTTGAAGGTTCAATCCTCTTTGGAAATAAATTCTTTACACATGAATAAAATAGTATGGCAATTGTCTAAAACATATAAAAGACATTAATTAGTACTACAATTTTCACATAATTCTAATTTTTACAATACAATTTCCAATTTTAACTATTACCTATTTTAATTGTTACAGAGCTCAAGCTGTAGCACAACTAGCAGAGTATAACGTAACAGAATTTAAATACAACCCTGGATTACACTACGAAAAAATCGGACAAATTCAGTTACTTAACAATAAGGTAACCATTGTTGCTTTTGTTAATATGAAAAAAATTATCATGAAAAATTTACTTATTTGCAAAATTACTTTAATAAGATTAAACATATTTGTTCTCTGGAGCGCGAGCGAGAACAGAAATGGTACCATAGCTCAAAAATGATAGACAATCTTAAAATGTGTGACCATTTTATTCAAACAGCTTCCGTCGGTCTGATGCGAGTTGAATTTGACCAAAATAATTTAGAAGAACTGGTAGGATTTGCACAAAAACGAGCAAAACGAAGTCCCTTTGACGGAGGTGGATCACTTTTAAAAATGCTCTTTGGTACACTTGATAGTAATGATGGTGAATTTTATAATCAAAAGATCTTACAGTTTGAAGAACAAGGACAAAATTTCGTCAAGCTAATAAATGAACAAACTACTCTGATAAAGTCTGCAATTTCAACTCTCAATACAACAGCAGCTGACTTATACTTTAATCAAAATTTGTTAGCCACAAGTTTGCAAAATACAGATCAGATTCATAATCTATCTAAATCAGTATATTTTCTTGATGTCAAAAATATGATCAATGAATATATTCAATTATTTTCTTTACTGTTTCATGAATATGAATTCGACGTTAAAACTTTACTCAATGCAGTCTTATTCGCTTCACGAGGAACATTACACCCTGCAATTTTGCCTCCAAAAAGATTTATAAAAGAACTTCAAGAAATGTCACATTTACTACCAAAACACTTAGAATTTCCAGTTACCCTTTTAATAGAAAACGCAAATATTCTATTAAAGTTGATTAAATTGACTGTTTATTTTCAAAACACAAACTTAATATATACAATAAATGTTCCCTTATCGAATACAATTCGGTATGAATTATTGAAAATCTCTGCATTACCAGTACCCCTTGGTAACAAAAAATACACTTTTATTCAACCCTCTTCAAAGTATGTGGCAATAACACTTGAAAGACACCAATTTTTTACATTATCAAGTGAAGACTTTACAGATTGCAAAAAATTTAAAATGCAAAATTATCTTTGTGAACAAAAACAACCGTTAATGCTATCCTCTCAAAGTGACCTTTGTGAAATTTTGATATTTAAAGGATCCCAACAAATACCAAAAACCTGTGACCAACGTATCACTGAGTTATATCATCCGCTTTGGTCCCAAATGTCAGTATTAAATGCTTGGATATTCGTAATACCAGATTTTGAAATTCTAACAATTGTTTGTGACGATGCCTTCTCTAAAGACAACGTTAAAAGGAGTTGGTGAAATTATATTATCTTCACGTTGTACAGGCCACACTAAAAATGTAATTTTATTAACGCATAGTGAAATAATAAGCAAAGAGCTTATGCTGGAATATGTTGCTCCACTTAATTTGGATCTTAACCACTCTGTTTTCAAAAATTTTCAAAATGTTATACCACAAATGAATCTCAGTGCAAATTATCGTTCCATACCAAAAAATTTAGATGACTTAAGCGTACTAAGTGATAGGTTTGATGAAATCAACGAGTTAGCCACAAAAATTGTTAATAACGATTCAATAAACTCTAACGCCAGAAGTTTCTCACACATTCAATATTTTCTCTTAAGTGTAATTATTCTGACAATTTGCTACATTTTGTTTAGAATTTTATTAAAGTACTCGAAAGGCAAACAAATACGACGAACCCGTGTTACTTTAAAAGAATTAGCTACAAATCTTAACATGGTTGAATTAGGAAGACCTATTCAAAATACTCCTGTAGAACGCAGACATAGTTTGTTGTAAAACAGTATTATAAATTACCATTGATCTTATTAGATATCTCCAAGGACTAAAAAATTGAATCAAGACCACATAACGTGTCAATACCATTATTATTTGTAATAAAATAATAAATTTTTGTACCTTCTCAGTACACAGCGTTGAATACAAAATTTTTAGATACAAAAAATCTAAATTTTACTTAACTTTAAAAGTTTTCTGAGCGACGGTACATAAATATGAGATTTTTTTTAAGCAATCACCTATTTAATATGAATAATTTTAAAAAAGCAACTGAACCTCATGTTTTTGTCAGATAATAGATGTTTACTTTAAATTTCTGTTATTTTATCAATTATATCTGCAAAATAATTCTGACCACGAAAAGAAAATAATTTTCTTCGGGTCGAGATTTTTGTGACGAGTGTTAAACTAGTCCAAATATAATTATAAGATATAGTTTTTATAAACACAGTAAATATAGGTACTTAATTTTTTTGGCAAAATTTGAAATTTCAATTTCTTTGTCATTATAGAATAAGTATTTTTATATTATCAGTAGACTTAAATACTTACTGTAATTTTAGGCTTTCACTAAATCACTTTGTTCACACAATTACGACCACCTTAAAAACCACTGCATGTGCGAACTTGTAACTGCACTTGGTTAAAATATTGTGTTGAAGGTTATATTTTAAAGTACGTTCTGCACGGTATTGTAACTTCACCGTGTATTCAAACATTGCCTTACAACCAATAATGAATTTATTATTCGTCTTAATTATTTTTTATGCTTTTCCTGAAATTAAAGAAAAATACTAAACATAAACGCAAAAATCTTTAAAAATATCAATTTATTATAAAAATAGCGGGAAAAACAAAAGCACAAAAATATTTACAATCTTAAAAAGATCAAACCAAATATATACAATAATAATAACAAATAATAGTAACAAAATACCAAAATATTAAAAAATCCCCTCCAGATCTGCCATAATTTCATCCAGGATGTCGTATGACAGTTCTGGAGGAGAGTAGTTGCGAATCAGCTCTTCTAGGGTGGCTGCTACTCCGGGTACAGGAGGCGATAGAGGTGTGAGATCATTAGCGACCTCATCGTCACCGAGCAGTTCGTCCTCGGGGTGCGGGTAGAACAACTCCAGTTTGGTCCACCCGCCCCCCATGTCGTGCACCGCCACGGTGACACATTCGATGGGCGCGTTGATCCCAAACACCTCAAATTGGTCCTCACGGCCAAGGATATAGATCCGTCCAGGTCCAAGTATAGTCTGGATCCAGGAGGTGATAATGGTGAGGGGATAACCCTCGCCTCCCTTACTACCACCTCCTGTAGGTTCCATCCTTCGAAGAGTTCTGAAAAACAAAGATAAAAATGAAATTGTGTTCTTAGCTACTTCCTATAAAATTTAACAAACAACCAAACAAAAAATTATTCTTTCCAAAATTCTTTACTTACGAATTGCCGGGAGCAGACTTGCATCAATGGGGGATGCAGTGTGGGTTAGGCTTTGGGTCGTTTCAAAATTCATTTTTTTTTGAAAAAAAAAGGAACAAATTTTTGATTTAAATGTAAAATGGTGGTGGTTTAAAATGAAATGACTCCTTCAGGAAGAAACAATTGGTTATATACAATAAAAAATGCAACTTCAGCAAAAGATAAAGATTCCTCCTACGCAAAAGACAGGTGCAAAGCATTTTCTCAATTTTTAGTATTTTTTCAACTTGTAATGACAATTTTTGTGCAGAAAATGGTCGGAAGGCAATTGTTTAATTTTCAAAATATTCTAACTAACTTCTAATTAACATTTAGCCAAATAATTATATGTTTACTTACATTTTCAAATAATGATAAACGTTAATAATGTATATCACGCCACCTACACGTCACTTAGACAGAGATTAGACTGAGCGATCAGCGTCGGTCGTCCGCGAACGGTCACCGTCGACCAAATTTCCAACACAAGTATTCTAATGGGCAAAGTTACATTGATCGGTCGTTCACGAACGGCCTCGATCGCTATGCAACGAACAGTTTGAAATTAGAATTTTGATCGGTCGCGAACGTTCAAAAGTAATTCGTACCCCAACTTTTTAAAAGTGCCCTTGTTTTTTCTACCAATAACAGTAAAGAACGGTCACCATTTGTTCCTTTTCACTTGAACTGGACATTTTTTAATGAATTTAAAAGAAAAAATGTATTTTCCTAGTCTTTAGTGCAATGACCACAAACAATTTTTTACCGCCATCGACCGCCACCGCTCGCTCAGTCTAATGTTACATTTTTAGAACGTTGCTCACCGATACTGATCGATCGAAGACGTTCGCGGACGACCGACGCCGATCGCTCAGTCTAATCTCTGTCTTACCGAACTTAAGTATTAACGCATATGATAACAATTAGACCGCTACATATTATTATGAATAATGTATTATACTTACTTATGTTAGCGACCTCTGTTGGAAGTGCCGAATTATTTCATTACCGATATAAAAGGTATCACATAACTTAAACATCCACAGGGTGATCAATGTTAATAACGTATAGTATGTATACGCAACTTAAGTAGCATCGTAACAGGAAATGTTGCATTTAAACTTGATATGTGATTGTAATATGTAACCATTACGTTTATGCTATATCTCGTATGTATAACCATTATTACTATGTATAATCGATTTTTATGTAACTTACGCAATGTATCATAGTATACCATGTCTGTTTAAAATTAATGCTTGTATTAAATATCTGTTAATGTAACCATTAAGAGTGAGTATTACAAATGTTGTATAATCACTTCATGACGTAAAATCTTTCCTTAAGCGATCATAGCTTCTCGCTTAGTTAAGAGGGGGAGAAATGTCATGAAGTGCTTTGAATACTTATTACGAATTCCTGGAATAAGCTTTATAAAATCAATGTTAACTAAACATGCCACCATCACGTGCTAGCATGCTGGTATCACCTGCCAGTTTATTGTAACACTTTGACATTAGACTTGACATTATACTTTCACAATGCAAATCTGGTGACTCACAAGGTTTCATGAGAAAGCTGGTGAATGTAGAACAACCAAAGGTTAAGTCCATTATGTCCATATTTGGAAGCTCAAACTAGTATAAAAGCACAACGAGCTTTCATACGAGTTCAGTGTGCAACTACCAGCCAAGAAGTCAAGACATCACGTTCAAGTCATCACACTCAAGCCACCAAGCCAAGCCAGGCCTGACCAGGGTTTAACCCGTGCTAGGGTTGAACCCTTAACAAGAAGACCAAAGAACATCATCTCGCTATATCAACCCGATCTACAGGACTCTGACAACCACAGAACACCATCTCGCTCTACCATCATGATCCACTGGACTCTGATTGCTACAATTGTGTAAGCTCACCTTAATGGTGCAAATTATTAAACTTGTAATCTTTGCTAAATATAATCTTGTTAATGAATGATGTGTTTCAATCCAGACAGTCACTAATTTATAACGTGACAATACGACGAAATGAAAGTGTCGGAAATGCATGAATACGATGAAAAAATGGATCAGGTTGTTGGACCACATTCACAAATGCAGATCATGAATGCCAGAGGCCTATTCAGTAGTTGGAAACAGCCAGTTTTTGTCGATTTCGATACAAAAATCACACCTACACTACTTCATACAGTGATTAACGAATTATATAGAATTGGTTTTAATGTAGTTGCTTGTGCCCATGATTCAGGATCATCAAATATTAGTTTACTTCGCGATCTAGGTGTGACTTACGACAAAAGTAGTATAACTCATCAGCATACGGTCGAAAATATTTACTTTTTTCCCGATGCACCCCATTTGTTAAAATTAATTAGGAACTGGTTGCTTGATTCCGAATTTACTTTGAACGGTACTGTATTAATAAGAGACCACTAGAACAACTAGTTTCTGCAGCTGATAGTGAAATAAATAGTTGTTATAAATTAACCAGTGAGCACTTGACATGCGAAAATGCAAGAAGGCAAAATGTAGCTTTAGCATCACAGTTGCTTTCTCATAATACAGCCACTGCACTAAAACATTACTTCCAAACTGATCCCACAGCTCTAGCAACAGCAGATTTTATTGAAACCGTAAATTTATGGTTTGATGTGATGAATTCATATATACCAAAAAACAGTATTTATTCTAAAGCAGGGTATGGCATACATCTTAGTGAACAAAATAGAATATTAAATTATATGTATGAAATAGTTTTAAATTTAAAATGTAAAAGGAAAAGAACTTTACAGATTTTTCAAAAAGGTATACTAATGTCAATAAATTCCATTAAAATTTGTATTCCGATATGAAAGCAAGATATTCCATTCACTATATATTAACACATAGAGTTAATCAAGATAGTTTGGAAAACCTATTTGCACAGATACGCCATCGTGGTGGTTTTAATGACCATCCAACACCACTTAATGCACTTAGTCGCTTGCGGATGATCATGTTGGGGAAACCTGCCCAAATGCAAGGTAACCTTAATACAGTAGATCAGGGAGACGACAATTATATTGTTGGAAAAGTATTAATGGAAACTGATATTAATTACCGTGACCAGGCAAACTCAAGCACATCTTCTTTAACCGAATTACCCATAGAATTTAACGACCAATTAACGTCTTTAAAATCTCCTATAAAAATCCAAGCAGAAAACGATGGATTGGAGTACGTAGCAGGTTGGATAGCTTATAAATTAAAAGGTACTCGCCCAAAACTAGGTGAATTTACATACAAACTACGTGATGGACACAGTTCTGGTTTACCATCCTGGGTAAAACATTTATCATTTGGTGGTCTAGTGAAACCAGCTGATAAGTTTATGCAAACTATAACAAGATATAATAGCACATTTGAGCAAATTATGGGGGAAGGGGTCAGTAATACAAAAAAATTAACAAAAAGCTGCTAAAAAAATTTATAGAACATTACCCAAATGCAGACGTTACAGTGGTAAAGTTATTTATCAGGCAAAGGGTATTTATGAGGATAAATTATTTAAATTATAAATACAATGAACAAAAAAAATGTAGAAATCTAAAAAGAAGAGTATGCGATATTAAAGATAAACTAATGAAAAAAATGGTTAAAGTAATGACATAAAAATGCAATCAATTACTGTAGGTAACAATGTGAAATATTTGTTTTTTAATAAATTTTTTTCGCACTGTAATTATTTATTTAATACTAAGTGGTAGAAAATTGTAAAAATATATTGTAACATAAAATAACAATTACTAACAAGCAAATGCTTGTTGCCTGGTATTCTAACACTTTCCAGTATTTTAAAATTAAATTGAGTTATTGTTGAATTCCTAGTGCAGACCTACACTTTAAGCATTTATTCGGGCGCTCTTACACGCTTGACGTCACAGCTGCTTTCCTTCCCCTGACGCCGCGAAGCTCTGTTGATGTTTAGTAGGCAACCTTAGAATATTAGTATATACGCATGCTCGACGGACCTTGGGTACTACCACTATCTGCTTCAGTAATCACTTTTTTATAAATAGAGCGTTAAAGAGAAAAATGGCAATCGATAATCATCAATAAAAGTATTGATTTAAAAAAAATAATTTTTATCAAGAAAACTAAAAAATTTATTTCATTTCGCCAGAAAAGTCTAAAAAATGATATAGGTACATAGAGATACTTGCAGATATTCCCAAAAATACAGGGTATTCTATGTTATGTAAGGATCATTTTCAAGCAAACTATTTTAAAATTTGCAGACAAAGATTCATCAATACAAAGAAACTATCTGTATTACCAAGTGCAAGCATAGTGCAAAGTAGGGGACCATCGCGTCGGGCGGTTAGAGTAGGTACTTTATCTTATTTGCAAAATATGTATCTCTACTATTTCTTTGAATCGAAAATGTATAGTATTAGTTGTTACGATTTAAATTATATTCCGAAGTTAAAAATCGTAAAACGCTAAGACATAGAAATGAAAAAAACATTATAGCTTGGTACTATTTTTAAACCCAAATTATTTTTATACTGAAGTTTTTTGTATCACTATCTGGTATTTTAATACATATTTATTTTTCGTTCTCTTTTGCTTAAGACTGCGTGTATTATTTCACAATCACAAATAACTATTTTCCAAATTCAGTTCAAACTATATAAACTCGAACAACAAACATATTTTTGGGATTATTCTTGTAGGTACTTTGCACAATACATACTAACTCGTATTTTCACTTCATATAGGTAATACATCATAGCCTAATATACAGATTTTTTTCTTGTTTACAGTTTGTAATACACAACGTTTTTCAAATACTGTTCAAATGTCTATGACAAGATGTGTCAAAGTAAAGTGTCAAAACGTTGTTTGTGAGGTGTGTTACGCTTTTCGTGCGTTCGTGTACTTTCATGCGAACAAATTTACAGAAATGAAGAATAATAATTTCCGAGGCTTTAATAAGTAACTACAAGGAGCTAAAAATTCCAATTAGCAATAAGTAATTACGTTTTATGCAATTATATTGGTATTATTAATATTAATAATCATTTTTTAAGTGGATTGCTGCGTTCAACGCTTTGGTACTTTTTTCATTGAACGGAATTTTGCGCATTATATAGAGGTCGGATACTTTTGATTTGACCAGAAAGCACTTGGAAACCATTATAAAAAAGAAAAAAAGCGGCGAAGCAGTATACACAGATATGAGAACTCGTACGGCACCTGGAAGATTCACAAGGAATGATAGAGAACTTGTTAAAGAACATATAAATAGTATACCCCGAGAAGAGTCTCATTATTCGCGGGCAAAAAGTGCAAAGGAATACATGAGTCCAGATTTAAATACTAATCGGCTTCACAAAGCCTTCTTGCAGAAACATCCCGTAAGCTTGGTCACTTATAAGTTCTACAGAAGAGTTTTGAAGGAAGATTTTCCAAATGTTTCGTTTAGAGCACCTAGAAGTGACACCTGCCGACTCGTTAAATTGCGAAATCAAAGTGCAGGGTGAAAGGAGTAGGGCAGCAACGGTTGAGTTACAAGTCCACCATCGAAAGGCAGAAGCAGCCACTACGCTCATGAAAATGGACATCGCCTCTTCGCAGATGCCAGATAGCACCGTGAGTGTGTTCTCAATGGATTTAGAACAAGACATGTTTGTACCAAATTTGACGCATTCCGACATGTTCTACATGAGCCAACTTTCATGCTATAACTTGGGCATCAACTTTGGAGATAACAAGCACTCCTACATGCGCTGCTGGCATGAAGGGTTGGCAGGAAGAGGCGGTAACGAGATCGCATCCTGCTTATTACGTGTCTTAAACATGGGCATTACAAACAAAAGAAATATTATTGTTTGGAGCGATAACTGCACCGCACAAAATAAAAACAGAATGATTGTGTTCATTTATATGTTTTTGGTGAGTTCTGGACTCTTTGATACCATCGAACATAGGTACCTTGTCAGGGTCATAGTTTCCTGCAATGTGACAGGGACTTCGCCTTGATCGAGAAGAGAAAGCGCAGGTGCGCTCCGATGGTACCTGAGGACTTACACGGTGTAATACTCTCAAGTACCCATGCAGGCCGATTTGAAATAGTGGATATGTGCCAGAAAAAGTTTTTTGATATACACGCTGCAGCCGACAAGGTGTTAAATCTTAAACAAGTGAACATTAGCAAAGTTGACTCCCAACAACCCGGTTTTTTGTGTAGTTCTGAAAGTTTTTCGGAAGTATCACCGTGGAAGGTAACTCCGATACTTAAAAAAGGAAAGACCATGAAAGACATCAAAAATATGGCGATTATTCAGCTTCCAGACATAAATAAGATCGGTGATAACAAAAAGAAACACTTAATATCAATGATTCCTTATCTAAAAGACGAGAAACATCAAGAATTTTAAGCGGATTTAACTAAATAAACTACTGGCACTTGATCCTTTTCCCAGAATAGTTTTTTAATTTTTTTATTATTGTCACATGTTAAACTTTTTTACATTATTTGTGTAGTAGCATATTCAGGCGTAGGGAGAAGAATAACCTACACCAATATTTCTGATTAAAATGTTTGTTATTTTGGAATGATGAAGTTCTACTCCTCAATTTAGTTTAGTAGTATTTACTGCAATAAATTTTGAGTTTAGTTAGACGCCTTTTTTATTAACGAAAACCTGCCTGTGGATCAACTGTAGTTAAGCCACTGCAAACCAACTTAGCAAAAACATTGAAGAGTTTGTCCAGCCACCGTGCTGGACAAACTCTTCTAGAATTCAGGCTCTTGATGCACTACATTCTCGTCCTATTGATGTAATTAAAATAACGACATATTTATCATTAAATGGTAAAAATTATGATGAGCAACGTGAAGCTAAAAACTTGATGAAATATTTTGAACAATTTATGACAATTATTTTGATAATAGTACAAAGTAAAATACTGGAACCTATTAATGTAGTCTCCAAAATGCTGCAAGGTGCTCATGAAGATATAGAGAAATCCGTTGAGATGCTGGCATCACTCCTAACCCAATTCCAGAACTTCAAGGAATAATTGGGAGTTTGTTAAAAACGATGCCCTGGAGTTATCAGCTATATGGAATATTGAACCTTTTTTTCCCAAAAAAAGATTGCGGCGTGTGAAAAATTTGTTTGATGAGTTGCAACTAGATGAGCGCATTGAAGACAGTGAACATTGTTTCAAGGTCGAGGTCTTTTTATGGATTTAATAATAAATCAGTTGAGTGTTAGATTTAAATCCGTTCGACAACTATGTTCAGTTTTTAAGTGCTTATCACCTGCATATCTTACGACGACATCTGATAAAAATATACTGGAAGGAGCAGAATTATTACAATCAGCATATGCCGCCGACGTTTCATCTAGTTTTGGACCTCAACTGTTTCGGTTTAAAATATGTTTTTATAGTCAATTAAAGGAAATTGCTTCTATACGCTAAGTTGCTGAACTACTGCTAATTCATACCGCAGCCTCAAGTAGCTTCTTTGACATTATTGCAGCATGTTTAATTTTTTTAACTTTACCGGTGACGACAGCGACAACACAACGAAGTTTTTCAAAACTAAATTTAATCAAAACCTATTTAACCAAATTCATAGCCACGACACCAGACAGGGATAATTTTAGCTTAAGCTGTAAGACCAATTTCTTTCTGTTGTTTTACTCTTTTGCTAATTTTAGAATTTCTCCCCAAATAACACTTTAAACCAAGTTTTAACCTTAAGCTCAGAAGCAAAGTATTGTTTATTGGTGTAAGGAACAAATTCTGCACCAATTGCAATGCCGCACAAATAAAAAGTGTGCAGCCGAAGTCGCACAAATGCTATAAAAACTGGAGCGGCTCATCGTCAAGTATGGAGGCAGATATTACAGCAGATGGCTTTAAAAAAAGTATAGAAATCTACGGGTTAATTTACAACAAACTGACGAGGATAACAACTGTTATAGTAAAATATTGGATGTTCATCAATATGAAAATGTACGAGTAGAAAAAATAGAATGTAAAAATTATTTACTACATAATTATTCAAAAAAAATTAGAGAGTTAGTTGCGGATAAAAATGCAGGGGGTGCCTAGTCTTATTCATTTTGTGTATCGATAAATCACTTATATTTAATGTTTTAATAGGAAACTGAACGGAGACTGCGTTGTGGTATCAGCACAGCTATTACTTGTAGAAAACATCAGAATGTGCCTAAGAAGGAACAATTAATAATTGCGCTAAACAAATATATTAATAATTCTATAAGTCATGTTTTTGATAAACACAAGCAATCGACACACAAGCAACACATTCATTCGAGTAAACCTTGCTAATTAAACAGGTATTATAGAACGTTATTCTTTTTAGATCTTTATGAAGAACTTTCGACTTACAAAAATTATCTAATGAGGCATACTTCAAGTCTAATATACGATGTAGACACCAACGTTGTGGAGCTGTTAATTCAATAATTGCAAATTTATTGGGGCCAAGCGGATTAATTACTGCAAGAAACGGTCTTACCAAAGCAGATGCGCTGCGGCGGTTGTTAGTTACAACACAAAGCGACCAATGTATACCATTAAAAAACATTTAGACTCCATGGAAATAGTCCCGGCCAGTACACAAAAACAAGAACTTCGAAATAAAAATAAAAACCCAAAAAGAAAACCACAAGCTCGAAGGAAGCTTAATTTAGGCTGCAGCCAAAAGCAACGTTGTGCAGAAGGTGCTCAAAGTTATGGAGAACATTGCGAGAAACTCGATGACACCAGAGGATTTTACCAACCCAAAAGAAGAATTTCTAAAAAAAACTGATAAAATCAACAGAAGACAATCTTAAAATTGAGAGCCTCACGCAAGAACAGCAAAATTCGGATCTGTGGTATATAGACCGGCGAAATCGGTTAACGACATCTAAGTTTGGTGATGTTAAGTTATTATGGACTCTATGATATACTCAAAACAGTTTTTTATTGCGGCCTGTCAATACGGGGAAAAGAATGAATCGGTTGCTAGAGAATAAATTGAAAAAACCATTGGAAATTCAACATGAAGGTCCAACCTTGTGGGTTGTTTATAGACGAAAAAATTCCATTTCTTGCAGCTTCGCCAGATGGTGTTATACAAGAAAAGGGGATTGTAGAAATAAAATGTTTGTATTCGGCAAGAAACATGACCCCAGAAGAGGGTATGACATCTAAAAAGATCATGTTTTGGGCAGTTAATGGTGAAGTAAATACCGATCACAAATGAAAAAAAAAACCAGAACATCTTCAAAAATCAAGGATGACAGCTAGAAACCCAGAAGTCGTTTATGACTTCCACGACGTATAAAATTCTTCCGTCATTCATCTTTAACGCCGATGAGTCTGGATTCAACTCAGATCCATCGAAGGTCCGCGCTATAGGCACCAAGGGAACTGCTTTGAGCCGAGTTAGTGGAGGTTCAGGTCGAGAAAGCACCACAGTATTAACGTGTGTATCTGCAGATGGTACGGCGCTACCACCGATGGTTGTGTTTAAATGTGCTGCAGTCCAAGCGCGTTGGACATCATACGTCGCTATTCCTGGGACTGTATACGCAACGTCTAGTAACGGTTGGATGGAGGAACCCCAATTCTTCCACTGGTTTCAAAATTTGTTTGTAAAGCACATTTGTAAAAAGCGTGAGGAAAGGGGGATGGCTAATGAAACCGCCCTTCTTTTGTTCGATGGACATAACAGCCACATAAGTTTGCGCATAATCTAAACCGCGATTAAAGCGAACATACAAATTATCAAATTTCCGAGTCGTGTCACACCGACAAGATCCAACCCCTCGACAAATGCGTATTCGGGCCTGTCAAAAAGGCGTGGGGTCGGAAGCTAGTGGACTTTGGCAAGGCTAACATCGGCGTGGGAACGGGACGTTTCCAAAAGCATGATTTTGTTGAAATTTTGGGAGCAGTGTGGACAGAATCAATGACAAAATCAAACATTCTGGCGGGATTCACCACGACAGGAATATATCCTGTAGATCGCTCTCATTTCCAAAACAGAATTTGACCCCGCAATACTTGAAGCATATTACAAGAGCAAAGAGACTACCGAAGGCAATAATTCTCCAATGTTAACTGACGCGTCTGGCTGTTGTAGTGGCACTATGGCACAGCTACCTCCTGGAACTTCTAGATCACCTTCAGTGTCGGGTGATGCTGCAGCACTGCCGGTCCCTGGAACCTCTACATCGGTGTCAGTGTTGGGTGAAGCCCAAAGAGTTTCCATTGTAATAAAACGGTTCATAAGCCAAAGGTGTTGGCGTAAATGTATCGTAGAGAATCTGGGTCAAGAGGAGGTATAGACGGCAAATATATCGATGTATTGCACAAGTTGCAAATAATGAGGTGGATGGTGATGATGTTAAAATACAGAACCAAAGCTGTTTTCGCAATTAAAACACAGTTTCGTATTTGTTTTTAATACCCTCTGTTGTATACCCGGCTTTATTGTAAATGAATAGGGCCAGATTTTCTTTTGGTTGATATGGAAATACAAACAAAGAAAGCCCTGTACCATAAAAAGTTTAGGAAGGTTTCTTCAGGTAGGCTTCTTAACACTTTCAGTCCCCGTGTCCATCACCATGGACATCGAATTGCTATGCTCTCAAATGTTTTAAATTTTTTGTTTGTTCCTTCAAGAAGAAGTGGATCCTAAAGTCCTCTGCTCTGATGATGATATCGACTTCGAAATCGATCCTCTATCTGATAAAGAAAATGAAGAACAGACAATAACTGTTGTTCCAGAAAGATACTACGCTGTGTAGTATGATTCACAGTGGTATTTAGGACGCATCATTAAAGTATATGCAACCAATTGTAAAATTAAGTTCCTCGAGTCATTTTTAGGCTCCTACAAGTGGCCTTCTCATGATGATATTCAGTTCGTAAATAAAGAATTTATTTTTATGCTCCTGTGCTATATGGTCAACGGAAAAAAGAAGCCACCAAGAACCAAGTTTAATTTAGTTTTTTTATAAGTTTTCATATTGAATAATGCGTTCTGTTTTTTTAATAATTAAGCACCTAGCAATGCACACTTTGTTTTTGAGTTTTTCTAATAAAAAGTTGTTCTGCAGCCTAAATTTATTTTCATTTCCTTAAAAAAGCACTATTTTACTTTGTTATACACATTACTTAAACACAAAAAATATTGCTCAACAATTTTATGGGGCCTACTTTTGTCAATAAAACTTTGTTGCGTTGTAACTTCCTTAAACGTAGAAGGAATTCCGTAAAACTTTAAGGGGGAATAGGAAACATCACAAACATGATTCTTATTACCCCAACGAATTTTTACGCGACTGCATTGGAGAAGTACAGGCAATGTATCTTATTAAATTTTGCGGTAAAAAAAAATGTGTATCCCACATATATTATAATAAATAAATAATAAAATAAACCAATTAGGACAGGCTGTGAAATTGAATTATTTTAAATTGGTACTGTAGTCACATCCACAGAATGACATTTATGACATGAAAATTTAAAACTGAACGCTCTTGCCTAAGTTTTTAAGTTTTTTATTTGATAATAATATTTTAATAATTTGATAATCAAATAAAAAACTTAGACAAGAGCGTTCAGTTTTAAATTTTCATGTCAGAAATGTCATTCTGTGGATGTGGCTACAGTACCAATTTAAAATAATTCAATTTCACAGTCTGCCCTAATTGGCTTTTTTATTGATCTCTCGTTATTAGTATTGATAAAAAACAATCAAACGTACCAAGAAACAAATGCCCGTAATCTAAACAAATGCCCAATTGTCAAATATTCAGAAATATTAATTGTCGTTTACTTGTAATAATTACCATCAGCTTCATACATCTGATATGGCTCATTTAACAATTACAAGTGAACGCCAATTAACATTTCTGAATATTTGACAACTCGTAGGCACTTGTTTAGATTACGGGCATTTGTTTCTTGGTACCTTTGATTCTCTTTTATCAATACTAATACCATTAAACCATGTTTAACATTTGTTAAGAATGTGTTTGTTAAACATTAAATAATTTATTTCTCGACAATTTGACACACCCTAAACTGACCAATCCGGTTGCGTTTTAGCGACTTGATAAGTCAATCAGCGCCCTCCAAATTTGTATATTCTCGGATATTTAGGACTAGTACAAAATTTCAGCGATAATTTTTCTGTCTAAAAAAAACTGCTTCCAAACCGAGGTGTGAGATTTCAAAGTATTCTTGGGCGTTTTACCTTCTACAGCTTCGGTTATCTCTTCAAGTGTACTCTAGTCAAACCAGTTTGCTTCCATTTTACCGTAAATGTCACAAACCATACACAAAATACGTAGAAAGAAACATTAAATTTCATACAATTCTTGGGCGTTTTACCTTCTACAGCTTCCTCTATCTCTTCAAGTGTACTCTGTTGAACCCGCTTTGCTTCCATTTTACCGAAAATATCACAAAGTATGCACAACATACGTAGGTAGAAAGAAAAATTAAATTTGACTTTTGTCTGGTTTGTATATAAAACCATGGTTACGAAGAAAATTATTATTAATCTGATTTGAAACTATAAAAATTTAAATTTGGTTCGTCAAATTGTCCTCCGAATACTACTCGTAACTACGAAATAATCCTGCAATTTTTGGACAGTACGCATTCGTACTTGATGCGCGATAATTCGCTATTCGTCCTTCGGACTCATAGCGAATTATCGCGCATCAAGTACTCTTACATACTGTCCAAAAATTGTCGGATATTTCGTAGTTACTAGTAGTATTATATATGACAATTTGACACACCCTAAACTGACCAATCCGGTTGCGTTTTAGAGACTTGATAAGCCAATCAGCGCACTCCAAATTTGTATATTCTCGGATATTTAGGACTAGTACAAAATTTCAGCGATAATTTTTCTGTCAAAAAAAACTCGCGTTGCTAAGAAAGCAAACCTCCATTAAAAATAATATTGTAAACGTCAAACAAAAACTTTATTCAATAATAAATTAACATTTAACTTCCTGGTTGATTATTAATAACAAACGAACAGTTATTATACACAATGCTGGGTTGTCCATGTGGAGATTCATGTCTCACTTCATTTTCGCAAGGACAAATTTTACATACAAATGGTGTTGAAACATTGCTGGAGGAACTTGCTAGAACCACGGTATTATTCGTTACAGTTCTTCGCATTTGGTCAATTATTGCTTCATGATGCTGTTGATCTAGTTGAAGATAAGGCTTTACCGAGTTTGCATTATTATGGCCTGTGATTTTTATAAGCGATTGCTCGTTCACTCCAGCTTTGGCTAACATTGAGACCGCAGTTGACCTTTACATCCACCCCCGTGAATTCAGCTGTACATTTGGTCCACCTTCCAATTTCGTGTACCCCCACAGGACAATTTTTATACCAAGGACTAGTAGCAGTTTGATTCCAGAATGGATTTGGAGTTATGAAAAGTCTTTCTGTTTTGATGTTGGTTGTCCTTTTAGACAGTAGTTTTTTGTATAACCTAAAATAGTAAGTAACATGCGTTATGGAATCGTCAAGTCCGTATCAAGAGTTTTTTATTTCTTACCTCACAGGACACAAATCCGGATTCTTGTCGTTGATTACTAGCTACTTGGATTCTGCCAGCTTTTGTGCCCCACCTTGACGAGTTTTTGAAAAAACATTGTTGTACTCCAGCCTGCCTGTTTCACGTCCAGTATTATCTAATTCTTCCTTGATAAAATGAAGCATGCAATTAACAGCCTCACCACCTCGCCATGCTAGCTCGAGAGACCTATGAAAAAAAACTTTTTCTGAAGACCATCTGGAGTTTCTTCGTCACACACCTTGATTAACTTTGTATATTCGAGCCCCGTCAGAGCGGCGCAACTCACTTTTTGTTTATCCGGTTCAGATTTCAGCATTTTTCTCTTTGTATCTCTAGCGTCTCTCGCCGATTTAAAAATTATGTCCCCAAATGGATCGATTTTTAAGCCATATTTTTTAAAGAATAGTTCTTGAAGTAATTTCGCCGTAACGTTCCACATTTGTTTTACTACCATTTCTTTGTAATCTCTGCCATCCTTACGCTTCATATTATGAGCCCAACTCTTTAAAATGGTATTAAGCTCCTCTGGGGTTGTCGCATTTCCAAGGATGAAGCCTTTTTCGTTGCAAAACTCGGAAAACTGCTTCCAAACCGAGTTGTGAGATTTACCAGTGTTCTTCGGCATTTTATCTGCCACGGCTCCATCTATTTCTTCATCAGTCCTTCGACCAAACCGTTTTCCTTCCATTTTTGCCTCAAAAAACTCAACTCAAGCCATATACACAACAAGAAAAATTAAATTTGACTTTAGTCTGGTTTGTTTATAAAACCATGGTTATACGAAGAAAATTATTATTAGGCAGGTAATCCGATTTGAAACTATAAAAATTTAAAATTTGGTTCGTCAAATTGTCCTCCGAATACTACTCGTAACTACGAAATAATCCTGCAATTTTTTTCGTCCTTCGGACTCATAGCGAATTATCGCGCATCAAGTACTCTTACATACTGTCCAAAAATTGTCGGATATTTCGTAGTTACGAAAATTTTCTTATGTAAGGTATCAACATTTTTATACTGTCATTTAAGTAATTAAAAGATGTATCAAAAACGCGAAAAAAAATGGGGGTTGATATTTAAAAAAATACTGATGACGTCATCACTTACAAACAAATGAAGGCCGGAAAATTATTTTGACATTCCAATGTGTATTTTTAAAAAAGAAAATTGACGTGTTTCGGGATGTTTAGAAAAAAACATTCATTTCGGTTTTATTTGGTATGTTCCATGTTTGGTGCTCACTGTATAATAGTATGGCCATTTTTAGGTATATGAAGTGTGGATACGGAGGATTCAAAACAGTAAACTGGATGTAACCCCACCTGATTGAAAACCAAGGGGCACAAATAAAAAATGCCACCGACTACTCAGGACGGCGCCTTGGGTCGTGGTTGAGTAAATAAGACAATTATTGCGAAAATCTAAATAAATATTTAATACCGTAATAATTAAATGCAGCAAATGCAGCAACCTGATTCAATAAAAAATACATAAACAATAATAATTGAAAACCAGATTCCGTTTCTTTTATGAGAAAAAAATCCAGATAACAAATTATGCAGAATCATAACCCCCCACTGACTAAAAAAACTGGAAACGCACGGAGCAATAAATTGCATTGGGAGATCTCTCAATTATTACCTTATTACTTCCGCCATTACACGCAAAAGGTTAAGATAAAGATTATTAAACCCGCACAAAATTCAGCAGAATTTCCCTAGATTGTTTACTTAATATGAAATCAAAACATAAATCTGCTTCACAACTTACAAATCAATGATATTGAACAATTTGATCAAGTTTGCATAAAAAATTATTAATAACAAATAGGTTATTTGAATATTTAAAGAAATAATTAATCTCAATGAAATTGATGAACACAAACTGTTGTTATACTTCAGTTTCCACGAAATTGGACGTAATAAATAAATTTATCTGACCTTAAATTTCGTAGTAGGTACCATTAATATTGCTATTTGTTGCTTATCGGCGATCGAATTCTTCCCAAGCCGAGGGTTGAATTAAATTATTTGTGGGTAGTATGTAGATTTTTTATCCTTATGTTGCTTATCGGCAATCGAATTCTTCCCAAGTCGAGTGTTGAATTAAATTATTTGTAGGTAGTATATAGATTTTTATCCTTAAAACTTTTCCGTTCGCTATCTTTGATAGATATACTAAAACAACCTGTAAAAACCATCGAACCTAAGCGATTATTAAAATGTAATTAGAAATAAACTTACCGCCACCATGCGGTTGTTGGAATAAGAAAAATAAATAATTCTTTAACAAATTTCAATTAATATGCACTCAATTCGTAACAATCGAATTAAATTTCTACAATGATGTTTGCTCGTTCAACGCAGGCAGAGCATTGATTGGAAAAATACCATAAAATATGGTTTGATAAGAAAACATAGGTAGAAAAATTTCCAAATAAATGAAACGAAAGACGTATAACATAGGCAACCAAAATTACCTAAATCAAAATCGAAACATAATAAAATAAAATTGTGACAAATGAAAAATTGTTACACAGCCCCCCACCAACATTTGAAACCATAAGATTCAAATAATTGCCTTGAAATTCAAAACACAACATCCACCAACCATCTCTTAAATGTATGAAACTTTTCTTCAAATCAACCACCGTTATTCAAATAGAAGAAAGATCAAAATATCCAAATACCAACAAACCAACGACCCCTATTCTACCTTACCATATCTTAATCTACTTAACCTATTTTAACCTAGTACTTAACTAAGGCATAAAGCATCAAATCTAGTAATCAAAATCACCACCGAGCTTTCTAATAAATGAAAAATCCATCTAAAAGATTCAAATCAACTCTGGGAAAAAAATCTCTAATCTATTCTGTATGAAACATACAGACATATCCGCATCGCTAGCGAGAGAAAATAAAAATCCAAGGGAGCTTAGCCCTCTGAAATGGGAACGAAGAAACATATCTTTCAAGTACCAACACTGTCCTGAATACGACTATTGTAAGACAAGCACCTGGAAAGTATTAAACCTGCATTGAACCACACAAGTACATCGCTAAGCCTAATACCTGTAACTAAATAGATTTTGAATTTTATGTCACGATCTGCTTACTTTAAACCTTCTAACTCTAAACTAACCTAATCTGGGCCTGGCTGCAAATAAATGGAGAATTAATCTTATTCATCATCTTCATTGGAGTTGGTTGTGTGATATGGTTTAAGGTCTTTAATATGCCATACTCCAATACATTTTCCATCTTCGGAGGCTAATTTATACGTTAGCGGACCGGTAACTTGTATAACTTTGCACTTAATAAATTTCGGTGCTAATTTTTTATTATAAAATTTTGTGGCATCTGATATCGTGTAATTTTTCTTCCACACCACGTCACCTTTTACAAACTTTAAAGGGCGTTTGCGAAGATTATAATGTTTAGCATTTCGGTCATAGGCTAATTTAAGTCTCTTAATCACGTCCTTATGTATTGAAGATATCTGATTAACATCTTGTACTAATAGTTCGCGATTATCTATTGATAACTCTTCTTCAGTAAAGTTTTTTAATTTTCCATAGTATTCACCTGTATTTGGCACAGTTCTTCCAAAGTTAAGGAAAGAAGGGGTGTACCCAGTAACTTCATGTACAGAGTTTCGCAAGGCATGTCCCACCTTATGGATTTCTACATCCCAATTGCGATGATTATCTTTGACGTACGATCTGATAGCAGTACCAATTACCTTATTAACACGTTCCACAAAATTCACTTGTGGATGATATGCTGCATTATACCATACTTGGTGAACATGATAGTTGCTCAAAAATTTCTTAAATTCTTTGCTTATAAATTGAGGTCCGTTGTCAATCATGCAGATTTGAGGAACTCCCAATAAGAGAAACACATGATTTTCCAGAAACTTGATGATTGTTTTTGAAGTTGCTTTACGCATGGGATGCACAAGAGTAAATTTAGTCAGCCAATCAGAAACAACTAATAGTGACGTATTTCCGTTTGGTGATCGAGGAAAGGGTCCCATAATATCAACTGATAGACATTGGAATGGAAAGGAAACTTTCTTTTCTTTACCCATAAGACCTGGTCTTCCCATCTGTGAAGATTTACTTGCTGCACATACATCACATCTTCTCACATATCTGGTAACATCAACTTGCATCTTGGGCCAATAATACTGCTCACATAATTTGTGATAAGTTTTAAAAATTCCCAGGTGTGCTGATGTAGGATCATCATGAAAGCGTCGTATAAGTTCATTTCTTCGTAATGTAGGTACTACCTGTTTCCATTCAATAAGATTTGAGATGATATTGTGTCTGTTAAGAACAAATTTGTACAGTCTCTCATCTTCTATTCGCCAATCGGGATATTTTTCAGGATGTTGCTGAACTTCTCGCAACATTTTTCTATACCACTGGTCTAAGTCTTCCTCTATCAATTCCAGCGAATCAACTTGCAAAGGTGCTCTAGACAGTGCATCGGGGACTACATTATACTTTCCTTTTCTGTGCTTTATGTCATATGAATACTGCGATAATCGTACACTCCATCTTGCTAGACGACCTGTAGGTTCTTTAATGTGGTGTAACCATAATAAAGAGTAATGATCGGTATACACGGTAAAATGGGTACCTTCAATATAACCTCTAAATTTTTCAATTCCAAAAATAACACTTAAACATTCGCGCTCTGTCACAGAGTAATTCCTTTCTTGTTTAGATAGAGTTCTTGAAGCGTAAGCGATAACATGCTCATCGTCTCCTTCACCTTGCGTAAGAACGCAACCTAATCCGTAATCAGAAGCGTCGCACTGAAGATTGAAAGGTTTAGAAAAATTAGGACTAGATAGGATAGGAGTTGACACAAGTAGGTATTTGATTTTCTGAAAGGCAGATTCAGCTTCTTCATCCCACTTTATGGATTGTTTCTTGACACGTCCTTTTATCAAGTTTGATATTGGGGCTACAATCGTAGAGAAATTTGGTACAAATCTCCGATACCAAGAACATAAACCCAAAAATCGTTTGACTTCGGTTACCGTCTTCGGTTGAGGGTACTGAGATATGGCATCAACCTTCTTGGGATCAGTGTGCAGTCCATTTTTGTCTATTACATATCCTAAATATGTTAATTGAGGCTTACAAAACTCACACTTTTCAAAATTGATGGTTAAACCAGCATCTTTTAGTCGTCGAAAAACCTCTTGCAACATTTCGATATGCTCTCGAAAAGAAGCGGACACTACAACAATGTCGTCAATGTAGATAAATAAATTTTCTCCCAGAAGTGGTCCAAAGATTTCATCCATTAACCGTTGTTGAGTCGCTGGGGCATTAGCAATTCCAAAAGGCATTACCACATATTCAAATAAGCCTCGCCTCGGAACAGTAAACGCAGTCTTCTCACACGAATCGGGATGAAGTGGTATCTGGTAAAAAGCTTGTTTGGCACATGAAGAGTGTATCGACACTGAGCTTTTTTTTCTATGCCGGAATTGCGATTCCGACGACGATATATAACTATTTTATTCTGTATCAACTAACCCCAGTCTTAACACCTGTTAAGCAATAAAACATTATTTCTTGTTTGCTGTTTAATTTTAAAGTAAACTATTATTTCTGTGATAAAGGCAAAGGTTCAACACAGTGGATACCCCCAAGAGAAACTTAATATATCCCTAAAGAAAAATGTAAAAAATTAAAAACCAGATTTCGTAACAACTAACCCTGGTCTCCCCTATGTGATTCCCATTTTGGTGAACTGTGCAGTATCGACAGTACTATACTTTATTTTTTCTAACCACGGCCTGGATGTAAACAAAGCCACGTGACAATTTCTAGAACGTCATCGCAATGCAGCGCTGTGATTGGTAGTTGCAGCTAGAACATTTCACCCCTTTACTGTAAGAGTAGTTACGTTCGATTCGTGCGTTATTTGAAGTTTCATTGTAGAATTTGTTGGTAAGACGCTGCAAGTTAGTGCATCATCCGTGAAGAAAATTCTAAAAGAATTCCGAGAAAACAAATCCTTGGCACCTCCAAAAACTACAAGGGTGAAGACAAAAATTGTTGATACTGTTGAGGAAGCTGATGTGTGTGTGACTCGCAAAAAGGTACCTATATCTACCTACCCTTATTGGAATATTTATTTCCTTTTCATAAAACGTCAAACTTCAAAAATGGAAAACTGTCAAAGTAAACATCATCTATTGGCGTTTCCTTTTAAATCGCATCATCCATTTATATTTTTATTGGCAATCGAAAGTATCAACACTGATAGGTATTGAGAACAGGTAAATACGTAAACGGCTTCTATTATTTTCTATATCTGGTGATTTACATGGAGTTGTGTGTGTAGGTTCACGAATTTTTCTTTCGAAACGAAATTCCGACGATCGACAAAATTTTATTGGCTGTGAACGAAGATACAGATCTACCTAACTTCAAGCGCAGTAATTTATACCAAATACTTAAAAAATTAAATTTTAACTATACTGCACGTTCCCGAAAGGCGTTGCTCTTGGAAAAGGATGAAATTATTATGTGGCGTCGGCGTTATCTGAAAACAATTCGGAAATATCGCGAAGAAGGACGTCCGATATTTTATACGGATGAAACATGGGTCAACGCAGGTAAAAATTGAAAACAGAGCAGAGTTACATGTACACTAATTTTTTCATGGTTAAATTTCATCTTTATTTTTATATCGCTATCACAGGACATACGAGAGGATAAGTGTGGGTTGATGAAAATGTTCATACTTCACAAGCGTTTTTGGAAGGCCTATCCACTACTGGTTTGAAAAATCCATCTGGTAAAGGAAAACGCCTCATAATTACCCATATAGGTAATGAAAATAGTTTTTTGGAGGATTCCCTTTTAGTTTTTGAGGCGTCGAAGAATGACGGTGATTACCACGGCGAAATGACTGGGGAGGTCTATGAATCCTGGTTTGTACCAATTTGTAAAAAATTGCCGAAAAATGCTGTTGTGGTATTTGATAATGCTCCATACCACAATAGACAAGTAGAAAGGTTACCAACAACAAACTGGAAGAAGGAGGACCTGAAAAAGTGGCTGTCTTCAAAAAATATTCCCTTTAAAGATGATGCGCTGAAAGTGCAGTTGGTCGCCCTTACTAAGGAACACCGGAATAAATTTAAAATGTACGCCTTGGACGAAATGGCTAAATCTAACGGAATTGATTTGTTACGTCAACCGCCATATCACTGCGAGCTGAATCCCATAGAATTAATTTGGTCCCAAGTCAAAGGACATGTAGCAGCTCGCAATACATCATTTAAATTACAAGATGTAAAAGCCCTGCTTTTAGAAGCAATTACATTGGTAACTCCTCAGAAATGGGAAAAGTGTGTAAATCACATAATTAATGAAGAGAAACGAATGTACGAGTTAGATAACATCATTGAGGTTGCTGTTGAAAAACTTGTAATTAATCTTGGGCCAGATAGCTCATCAGAAGAGGATAAAGACGACACTATACTGCGTCTCACGGTCAGTTTAGAGTGTGGGGTCTTATGGCGCGCCATGTTGCAAAACTTCGTCTTAAAATTGCTTTGAAATACAAACCTCCTGTCAATCATTATGTAATCCGCCTTTTGTTGTACACACACTAATCGGCGATAACTACCTACTTTTAAGAGTTACCTGGACATCCTTTACCATTTACTTCATTTAAGCATTATACCCTGTCGTTAAGGCACGTAGAGCTGGCAACGTAGTACAGACAAGTCCCATAAGGTTTGCATTGCCCTATCTCTTCCACACTCTAAACTGACCGTGAGACGCAGTATAGTTAAGTACATAAGATTTGTTAATTTATTTTTTGTTAATTTCAGGTCAACAATTTGTGTTTTTGCATTACAGGGTGATTTCTAACATACTGTCACGTTGTAAATTGTGACTAGTCTGGATTCAAACACGTCATTAAATTTATATAATTATATTTAAGTCAAAGTTACAATAATGAATAAATGCACCATCAAGGTGAGCTTACATAAGAATAACTAGAAGCACCAATCGGACCATGGTTGGTTGAAGTCTTGTTGTAGTCTTCGATCTTCTATGTAGAGTTCGAACCCCGGCCAGGCCTGGCTTGGAGTACTAGTTGATAGAGTGTTTTCTTGACTTCTGGTTTGAACACACTGACTTAAATGGAAATATCTTGTGCTTTTATACTAATTTGCATGTCCAAATAAGGAATATGACCATGAATACACGTGGAGCACCAGATTTCATAAGAAACCTTGATGAGTTGAGTCAACAGAATTGCACAATTGTGTCCGAGAATAATCTATACTTAGATGTAGCAAGAATATGTTGAACAAACCTTGAATTTATGTGTTTTACTTAAATAATTACAATAATCATTCTTTTTACTTTAATACGTATTTCAAATACTTCATGACAGATCGCGGAAAAGTATTTCAATCCCAACTAGTAACGGAATTGCTAAGAATTATGGGTATTGACAGCAGATTCACAACTGCTTATCATCCTGCTTGTAACGGGTTGGTTGAACGGACCAATCATACAATTGTGGATATGCTTAGTGTTTACACAACCACACAACAAACTGATTGGGATCATCATCTAGTCCATGCTACATGGGCCTATAATGTATCTCGCCAGGAGACAACGAAATTATCCCCATTCATGTTAGTTTATGGTAGACAACCAAGATTACCAACGGATGTTCAATTAAATATACCTGTAGAATCTAACAATGTTATAGAATCACGGGATCGTGCAATATTCGCCAGAAATTTAGCAGTTCAAAATATTAGAAGTCAACAAGAAAAAGATAAAAATCGTTACGACTCAAAACACAGATTAACTAATTTTGAAATTAACCAGAAAGTGAAAGTCTTTATACCTGTACGAAAGGTGGGTAAAAGTGAAAAACTTTTATTACGATGGTTTGGACCATATTATATTGTAAAACAGTTATCTGAAGTTGATTATTTAATTAAAAAAGGTAAAGCATCAAATGCTAAACAAGAAGTTGTCCATATTTCAAGAATTTTACCTTATAACGATGGCTGGTTTGCTCCAGCAGATGATGATACGTCCTCTAACAGTGACAATACAGATGATTCGATTAATGACAATAATCCGAATGGACCCTCGGATGAATTAGAGGAGAGCTTGAATTTTGAATAAGCTCTAAAAAATAAAAATGTGATTAATACAATGCAATGTATCAAGTAATTTATTAGAGGAAAAAAATATATAATGTCATTAGCCTCAAAGAGAGAAAATTTTAGTTATCACGTGTCTGTTAGCTTCTCTAGTGATAACGGGCCACTTTATTCTAAGTTATACTAATAAATGATTATATGACATCCTAATAATGTCATGAACAAAGGTTAGCTTCGCCGGACTCAGGAAATTAGTTCTCACTTAACTGAAAATATTTTTTTTTTCACTTACTTTAGAATTAAAAGGGCCTTTCCTGCAGCATTAATTTTAGAGAAATGGATTTTTCTCGGTATATGAGTTCTGTCAAATTGATTATAGAGGCATAATCAAGTTTTTGGCAAAGAGGTTGTCCGAAATCCTATATAGGTAAGTAATACTTCCGTTTTTTGATAACATATGTCAGAGACATTGTTAGACCCCTGTTTTCGCCGGGAAGTATACTTCAATTTTTTGAGACACCTAGTCTTTTGTTTACTTTGTTAAAATTACTGTCCTCCAGTATTGGAAAGTTTTCTGGGGCGCCACAAGAAAATTAAGAAGTGATTTTAAGAATTTAAAGCAAGAGGAAATCTAACGACATTTAAGTTTATTTAAAGTCGCGCATATGTGAATTAGGGGTAAATGAGAAGCTGAAACTTCCTAATTGAAAGGAATGTTTAAGTCGTTAGATAGCTAACTATCTTTTTAATCCAAATAAACAAAAAGAAGAAAAAAAAATTGATTACTTAATTAATACTAGTTTTTTAAAAATGCAGCTTAAATTAAAAGAATAATTTTGTAAGCTAAAGTAAAATACAGATAACTTGGAACGTGGATAGACATAAAAAATGTTACGTATCTTAATTATATTCAGTGCAAGGTTAAGATTAGAAAAAACAATGCTTAACTGACAACAAATTCAATGCCAAAGCGCTTCCAGACCTTGTGCACTACCGCACCTGCAAGAAATATTACTGATAAAAATAGTTATTCATATCTTACTGACAGGAAATGAATTGAAACATCAAGGTTAAGATGCTCATCTCTACTGGTAGAATATCGTGAAGGTTAAATCCTCTTTAGAAATAAAATCCATGCTAATCAAAAAATATAGCAATTATCTAGAACATATAGCAAGAAATTGTCTACCAAAATTTTAACAATTTTAATTGTTACAGAACGCACGTTGTAGCGGAATACAATGTAACACAATTTAATTTCAACCCTGGATTACACTACGAAAAAATTGGACAAATTCAAGTATTTAACAATGAAGCGACCATTGTTGTTTTTGTTAACATGAAAAATTATCATAATAAAATTAATTATTTACGAACCTACTTCAATAAAATTACAAATATCTGTTCTCATGAACGTAGGCGGGAAGAAAAATGGTTTAATACCACATCGATGCTAGATAACGTCCGAATATGCGATAATTTTGTTCAAACAGCCAATACTGGTATTTCAAGAATTCAATTTGATCAAACCAATTTAGAGGAATTGGTAGGATTCGCTGAAGAAAGAACAAAACGAAGTCCCTTTGATGGGGGTGGATCACTTTTAAAAATGCTATTCGGCACACTAGACAGTAGTGATGGTGACTTTTACAATCAAAAAATTTTAGAATTTGAAGAACAAGGGAAAAGTTTGGTGGAACTAATAAGCGAACAAACTCTTTTAACAAAATCAGCACTTTCTACACTAAATACAACTGCAGCTGATTTATACTTTAATCAAAAATTATTGGCCAAAAATCTTCAACGTATAGAAAATCAGATTTATAATCAAATTAGATCAATACACTTTTTTGATATCAAAAGTATGTTAAATGAACACATCCAATTATTTTATTTATTATTTCATGAACACGAGTTCGAAGTCAAAACTTTACTTGAAGCAGTCATGTTCGCTTCACAAGGAACATTACACCCTGCAATTTTACCTCCCCAGAAATTTATAAATGAACTTCAAGAAATGTCACATTTATTACCAAAAAATTTAGAATTCCCCGTTGCTCCTCTCTTACGAAACGCCCATATTTTACAAAAATTAATCAAGTTAACAGTTTATTTTCAAAAATCCAACCTAGTCTATACAATAAAAATTCCCTTATCAAATAGAGTTCAGTATGAATTGTTTAAACTCTCTGCGTTACCAGTTCACCTATCTGACAATAAATACATTTTTATTCAACCTTCTTCAAAATATGTGGCAATAACCCTCGAAAGACATCAATTTTTTACATTATCAAGCGAAGATTTTAATGATTGCAAAAAATTTGGAACACAAAAATATCTTTGTGAACAAAAACAACCATTACTACTATCCTCTCAAAGTGAAATTTGCGAAATTTTGTTATTTAAAGGATCCAAACAAATACCAAACACATGTGATCAACGTGTTACTGAAATATCCCAATCAATTTGGTCTCAAATGTCGGTAAAAAATGGCTGGATATTTATAATACCTGATTATGAAATTATAACAATCGTTTGTGGAGACTCTTTTTCTAAAGACATAACGTTAAAAGGAATCGGTGAGATTACATTATCCTCACGGTGTTCAGGTTATACAAAAAATGCAGTTTTATTACCGCATAATGAATTAGTAAGCAAGGAGCTTAGGCTAGAATATGTTCCACCAATTAATTTGGATGTGACCTACTCTGTTTTTAAAGATTTTCAAAACGTTTTACCACAGATGAATCTCAGCTCAAATTATCGCTCCATACCCAAAAATTTGGATGATTTAAGCTTGTTAAGTAATAGATTTGACGAGATAAATGAGTTAGCAACAAAAATTATTAACGACAAATCAGTAAACTCCAGTGCAAGAAGTTTTTCAAACATGCAATATTTCCTGTTCAGTCTAATTATTTTGACAATTCCCTACATCTCCTTAAGAATTTTAAGAAAGTACTTAAAAGTTAGACAAACAAGACGAGACCGTGTACATTTGGAAGAATTGGCTAGAAATTTTGATATGATGGATATTAAAAGAGAAAAACCTATTCAAAATGCCCCTGAATTACGCAAACATAGTTCATTGTAACAAAATATAACATTGTACAAAGCGTTTGCTACTGAATTTTAGCTACCAGATTAATTACTTAATTATGAATTAACTTTAACTTTAAAAGTTTTTTTTTATATATATAAGAGTACCTATAAAAGTAGAACCTTCCTGTTTACACTAAAAGAATAACTTTTTATCGATTAGTTTTTACCCCTGGGAAACTTCTGACCCAGAGAAAAAATAATTTTTTTCGTCAGAGAAAAAATAATTTTCTTCAAGTCATAATTTTCCTACAGAGTGTGTTAACTAGTCAACATATTAGCTAGCTATAGTATAAGATTCATATAAAGGAAAACTTGCATAAGAATTACGGTGCTGTTATAAGATATACGTTCCAAAACTTTCGTATGTTCTTTTTGGAACTTTAAAAATTTACTTTGCTTTGTACTATTAGGATAACTGTCTTTATTTTAATATAAATATCTACTTACCATAATTATTAAGCTTAGGAGAACACTTGCTACGCACAGGCTTCAAGTAGCTTCATCGGCACATGTGCACAAAACTGCACTTTGTTGAAATTTCATTGAAGGTCGTGCGCTAAAGCAAGATCCATACGGTTTGGTGGCATAAAAATATTCAAACCTTCCTTTACAGTCAACACTAAATTTCTTATTTGTTTTAAGTTTTTTTATATATATTTTTTTTAGTAACTTTTGCTTATCCTGAAAACTAAGAAAAAGGCTGTACGAGAAAAAAAAAATGCAAATTGGTATTTTTCACAAAAATATATTGTCACAAAAAACTAAAACCTACATATTCTACATACAAAAAAAAGAACAAAAAATAGAAAACAATTACAGAACGCACTCAGCTCCCCTCGGGACCGAGATGCGACAAAATCTCCTCCAGTATATCATCAGATAATACTGGAGGAGAACTCGGCCCCGCTGCGGGAGAAAAAGGCGACAATTCGGAAGGCTCCAGAGCTGCTGCGGGCGGTGGCACATGGAGGTCCAGCGGCAGGTCCTCCGATGGTGTATCGGCATCGGGGTACGGGTAAAAGAGGTCAAGCCTCGTAAACCCGGTCCCCATGTCATACACCATCACCGTCACGAAGTCCTCCGGCACGTTTATTCCATATAGCTGGAAGCTGCCGCGCCTTCTAACGATGTATATCCTGCCGGGCCCCAGCTCGGTTTGGACCCCCGATATAATAATGGTCAGGGGGTAACCCTCCCTGACCACTACTTCTTGGAGCCTAAACCCCTCGAAGATTTCTGAAAAAATGAAAAAAAAAGGGTAGATACATCTCAACAAGTTAAATGAAAATTCTTTTCAAAATTGTATACTTACGAACTGCTGGGAGCAGGCTAGGGTCAATTGGTGACGCTGTATGGGTCAAGACCTGCACCGCTTCAAAATTCATTGTTTTACTAAAACTTATTTGCAGAAGGCAGAACAATTGTAAACAAATGACTCCTCCCGGGAAGACCAATTTGTTTTATAGGATAAAGGTGCAAATTCAGCAAAAGATAAAAAAATCCCTCTTACGCCTACGAAATAAGCAGTACCTTTTTCTCAATTTTCAGTAATTATTTAACTCATAATGACAAATTTGAGTACCTTAATTGGTAGTAAAGCGAATCTTCAAGTTTTGAATATTATAGCCAATTTTCAAATTACATTTAGTTTGGAAAATTTTTAAGTTTACTTACCTTTTCAAATATTTAAAAATATTCATAATGTACACCATGCCACCTATATAACACTTAATGAACTTATGTTTTAGCATATATAATGGAACTTAGAATTAACAGTGTACTACACTTACTTACGTTTACGCCCCCTGTTGGCACATGTTGAGCTATTACTAGCTTATCACTATCACTATAGAAGATACCGCGTCGGCTAATCATATACATGGTGCCCAACAATAGTAATGTACAGTATGTGTATGCAATATACAATATTATAACTTAGAATTTGAACTATATACCACAGCACCTACTTGTAACAAATATATTTTATGTATAACCATTTACTCTGCACAATTAATATTTGTGTATTTATATATTATGTTGGCATATATCTCTTAAACCTGTATTATTATAATAACCTACTGAACTTATTGTAGCATATTCCATATCTATTTAGAACTATTGTTTGTATCCATTCATGGTGAGTGTTACGGATGTGATTCAATCACTTCATGACGTAAAATTGCTCCTTTCGCGATCATAAATTCTCGCTTAATTAAGAGGGGGAGAAATGTCATGAAGTATTTGAAATACGTATTAAAGTAAAAAGAATGATTATTGTAATTATTTAAGTAAAACACATAAATTCAAGGTTTGTTCAACATATTCTTGCTACATCTAAGTATAGATTATTCTCGGACACAATTGTGCAATTCTGTTGACTCAACTCATCAAGGTTTCTTATGAAATCTGGTGCTCCACGTGTATTCATGGTCATATTCCTTATTTGGACATGCAAATTAGTATAAAAGCACAAGATATTTCCATTCAAGTCAGTGTGTTCAAACCAGAAGTCAAGAAAACACTCTATCAACTAGTACTCCAAGCCAGGCCTGGCCGGGGTTCGAACTCTACATAGAAGATCGAAGACTACAACAAGACTTCAACCAACCATGGTCCGATTGGTGCTTCTAGTTATTCTTATGTAAGCTCACCTTGATGGTGCATTTATTCATTATTGTAACTTTGACTTAAATATAATTATATAAATTTAATGACGTGTTTGAATCCAGACTAGTCACAATTTACAACGTGACAATACGGAGGAAACTGAAAGGACAATTAAAGGAGACCAAAATATGGTTTTTTTAAAATAACCGTTTTATCAAAATCGAATAACAAGAAACTTACAACGGTTTAAAGTTCTTATAAATTAACGCCCACGTTTTGAGTACCGCTGAGCTTATTGTATTCGCATTTACATTAGAAACACTTCTCACACAATCTGATAAATTGCCGCTGTAATTTACCTACATGATCAGATTATGTACATCAGGGGTTGTCAATAAACAAACACCTATTACTAAATATTTTAAAGAACACTTTAAATAGCCATAACTTTCATCTTATAAAAATTTTCACTTAACTTTGTTTGATTACCTTACAAATATACAAAAGTTGAATTCAAAACGTAAGTAATTACCGAATTTCATTAAGAAAATGCTCAAGTTTATAAGAAATTTAAACTGTTATAACTTTCTTGTTATTCGATTTTCATCAAAAGTTTATTGTAACAAAACTATGTTTTGGTCCCCTCTAGTTGTCCTTTCGGTTTCCTCCGTACGTTAGAAATCACCCTGTATTGAATTTATTATATCCTAAATTTATTAGTATTTGGAATGAGCAAAGTTCCTAATCTTAATGATGGTGAAAGTCGTTTGAATTACTCATTATTATTTGTACAAATAATAGAACTTAATGTTTAGACAGAAAGTTACATTTACTAAATTGGTTACGCCTTTCACCGATTCTCTTAATGTGTTATCTTTACAATTATTTTTTAAACATTACAGATCTTCATCTACATCCACAACCATGCAACCTAGGCGAACTTGGGTGGTCTATTTACTCAAAATGGTTATTTTCAGAACCACAAATTACATTCAAAAAATAATTCCTTTAGATAACTACTACTTCCATAAATTTCCTTGCAGCTATTGTTTAAATTACCGCGCGCGAAAGTTTACGTAAGATACGCACCACTGTAAAGGTACACTAGAAACGATCACGTGGTTTTGTTTACATCCAGGCTGTAGTTAAAAAAAAATAAGGTATAAATATAAACATCGTACAGGGCTTGTTGAACGAAGCTTACCAACAATTAATATCCCAGGAAAGATTTGCTACTTTTAAAATATTGTTAAATATTTAAATAGTTTGTGTTTCAATTGGTCCACGCAGTTTTTATAATAATATGCTAACTAATTGCTTGTTTTTAGGTTTTAGTAAAGATCCCACGTCGATAAAAAATTCAATTATGCCCACTATGGCAAATGCGTGTTGTAGTAGTAATTCAAGAAATGACTTATCAGGTAATTATGAACATATTTACTATTTACTCTGTAAATTATGTAACTAAGAATTGTAGTGATTATATTAATTTTGTATTGTATTAATTGTTTTAGTGTCCCCTGAACGTACAACTTCCATGGAGGCACAACAGCATACTCCACTAGCAATGGGTGAATCACCAAATGTTTTCGAAAAGATTCGTACTCTAAAATGTCGAAAAGGTATGTACTTGCTACCTACTTACATAAATAGGTACCTACCTTCAATTTATATCCTTACTTACACTTATATTGAAAATTGTTTTCCAGATCGACAAAGCATGATGAAACTGATGGTAGGATGCCGAAAAGTGCGCCTTACTCCTAAAGCCACGAAATTGCACAACTTGGCAAGTGGATTGAGAAAAACTGCACGTACCCTAGATAGGGAATGCTGCAGTCTGAAGGAAAGATTGCAAAATGCAATTGCGTTTGGAAATCCGATGAGTTTTTAAGGGCCAAAGTCAATAAACCAACATACAATTTTATAATAATGCAATTAAATATGCAGAAAAGGAAATCCAAGGGTCGACGTTTTTCGATGGATAATAAAGTTTTAGCTTTATCACTTATGAAACAAAGCCCAAAGGGATATCGTCTATTGCAAAGAATATTTGCTCTGCCATGCCGGAAAACTTTAAACAACCTTTTACAGAAAGTGCCATTTAAATGTGGAATTGTACCTGATATTATAAATAATTTAAAATATTCGGTCAGCAAAATGAACGAAAGGGACAAATTATGCGTATTGATGTATGACGAAATGAATGTGGATGCAGCTCTGTCATATGATAGGAAATCAGGCAGCATAATTGGTTTTGAGAACAGTGGAGATGTTCAGTTAATAATTTCGGGGCTTCCTACATGAGGGAGGCGTATGTAAATTTTTCCGCCGAATTTTTTGTTTCAAATTGTAACAAAAACCACTTTGCATACATTTACTAATCGTTCGAAAACATCAATTTTCAATGCAAATTCAAATTTGATTGTTGACGCCGATACATGCGAGCAGTCTTAAATAATTGGGTAGGACATGTTAAAAATCTATAATAATCATAACTTTAAAAAAACGTTGCACAAAATGTCATTACCGGCCAGTCGATTATGGACCAAGCTTCAAGGCAAAGCAGGTTTTACATTTTTGTGTCCTAGAGGATTCAACCAGGACCAGGGAAAATTTCTTTACACCTATTCGTAGTCATGGAGGACGTAATATAAATCCAACATGCGTAGCATTTATAGCATCGTTTAAGTCGCTGGTTATGAACAATTTTATGTCTTCATACTCACCTGGGTCAAATTGTGAAGAAGATGTCTGTGAAGGTGCCCTCGACACGCTAAAATCATTTTTAGTACCAGAGGAAGTAGCAGCCGATAAAGTTAAAATATCTTTATTTATTTATATAATGCTCAAATCACAGCACTTCCCCCTTGAAATTTTAATCTAAAGATCCACAACGTATTGAGCTTTGATTATAAATTTCACCTAATTAAATTTTTTCTAATTACTAACTACTCTGAACAACTATCCTAATATTTTCATATACCTACCTACTTAAACTCTGTCTAAACTTCCCCCTTATTCCTTCCTCCCGTTTCTCTTCCTATCTATGCTTATTATCCCTTCCTTTCTGTTTGCCTTTATACTCTCTTTCCCAATTGTACTAATCTTTATATGACTCGTCTATGTATTTCATTAATGTTGCCTATTTATCCTTTTATTATTCTGATAACTGATAACTTTATTCTCCTATTTCTTTTAATAACTCAACTTTCCCAACCCTTATTTATTTATTTCCCACTTGTCATTTGACATATTAATACCTTTCACTCTACATCACTATTTAGTGTTTCATTATAATTATACGACGATTTTCCCCCCCTCTTTATTTTATTCGACGATTTATCTCATTATTAAACGACAATACCATAACTCAGTTATCCATCTATACTTTTACCCTGCAACATCTTTTATTTCAACTTTCTATTATGACATTATTAACCTGTGTTTTCTGTATCTTTCTTCTGTTCTTAAATCTAATAAAGGCAAATTTTCATCCCTAGACAAAATCTAATTTTCATTCTTTGCTTTTCAACCCTATGTACTCTTTCTTTCCTGCTCTTTTTATTTTATTTTAATTATAGTAAGCGTTATCTTTTAATTACCAGCCCTGCTAGAAATGCAAAATTAAATTATGTTACAATTTCCTACTTCTTATTCTATTTGCGTCCTAATTACATACTTCCTATTTATCTTACTTATGTTCCAAATTATATCTTTCATTACTAATTTATTATTTACCCTCTTAAGTTTTCTTCCTTTTATCATCTTTCAACAAATTCCTGTTTCCTATTTAATTTAAAAGTTGCTCATTTATTTTGAATTATTTTCAAACTGAATAACGCTATTCTTATATTGTAAATTACTAATCAAACCAACCCATTATCATTTATTTTATATCATCGAAGTTTTATTTCCCCTATTATTCATTATATCATCGTAGGTTCCTATTTATTATATCATCGTAGATTATTATTTATTATATCATCGCAGCCTATCAATTATTCCTATTTATTTATATCATCGTAGCTTATCATATTCCCCCTTTATTATATTATTATATCATCGTAGAACCAACCCTTATTATTTTTCATTAGCAATTGTTATCCTATATTTTCAAAATTCTAAATCTCGTTATTCTCCTGTTTCTAATATCATTTTCAATTAAATATTTCTACATTCCTTTATTGCCTTTTTCCTACCTTCAACAATTAATTAAATATCATACAACTTTTCTTTTAATAACTGGTAAACCCTGAATTCATTTATAATTTTCCCTCGTATCTTCTTAACTTTTATAAATAATAATAATAATAATAATAATAATTATTTATTGTTCGTTAAATGATATACAGTTGTGAACACGTCAATATTAAAAGAACAAAAGCACATATTGTCTAAACAAACAAGTAATTAATGACATATATTATAAAATTCATTTTGCGCATACAAGCAATTTTGTTTTAACATTTTCTTGATGTGGTTTTTGAATTGTTTCAAGTTGAGGTTACGGACAGTAATAGGTAGAGTATTGAACAATCTAATACCTGTCAACATGCGATTCGATTGCGTTAATCTGTGATGCGGTACAACAAGATTATGTCTATTTCTAGTATTATATTCATGTTGGTGACCATGAAGGTCATATTTATGCAGATTCATTTTGACATAACATAGTTTTTGATATACAATTAAAGAATACAATGACATAATACCAAGTTCCACAAACAGAGGTTTACAGTGGTCTTTCTTTGGCCTACCAGTTATACAGCGGACAGCTGCTTTTTGTAAAACAAATATTTCTTTAAGACTATTCTCACATGCACTGGACCAAGCGAGGAGCCCGTAGGATATGATGGAGTGAAACATTGCATAATAAGTTTCAAGGGCAGTTTCTTTACTGCTTGCTTGCATAATTTTGCGAATTGCAAAAACGGTTGAGGAAAGCCTACCACAAAGAGTATTTACATGTTTTTTCCATGACAGTTTGTTATCGAGTTGGACTCCTAAGAACTTGATTTGATCACACTCGCTTTCAGGCACTGTTAAAGAAAACTGCATTGACACTGTTTTAGTGGAGTTTAAAATTAATTTGTTGGCATTAAGCCACACTTTGGATTTATTTAGCACTTCATTTTGGAGCATATTTACATTATTGGTGTTTTGACCAATCACTGTTAAAGTAGTGTCGTCAGCAAACATCACAGTGGAAACGGCACCAGTAGCACTTGGAAAGTCATTTACATATATTAAAAACAAAAGTGGTCCAAGTATAGAGCCCTGAGGCACACCTTGGCATACTTGGATTTCTTTGCTTAATGTATTATTTAGATAAACCATTTGAGTTCTGTTTTGTAAGTAAGAGGCTAGGATGTTTGTGATTCTTCCTCGGAGTCCATAGAATTCACATTTTTCTATTAAAATATCATGTGACACAAGGTCGAAAGCACGACTGAGGTCTACAAAAGTACTCTTTACACAATCTCTGTTTTCGAAAGCATCGGTGATGGTATTTACCAGCGCCAATATAGCATCGGTGGTTGAACAGTTTTTCTTGAAACCATACTGGTTTTGTGATAGAATCTTATTGCGATTTATGTATTCCAGTAGTCTGTTGAATAGTATTTTTTCAAATACTTTGGAGATTGTGGGTAAGATGGCGATTGGCCGGTAATTACTCAAGTCGGCATCATCACCTTTTTTAAATACAGGAATGATTTTGGCTTTCTTGAGTTCATCTGGGAAGTATCCCTGCTCCATGCAACAGTTTATTACGGTAGCTAGTGGAGGAGCAATATTTTCGGCAACAGATTTTAGAAATGGAATGGTCATTCCGTATATATCCTGGCATTGTTTGTTTTTTAGTTCTTTTATTATGGAGGCCACTTCGTTGTTATCGGTGGGTCTTACAAAAAAACTACCTGGATTGTAACTAGTGTGGTGTGTTCTTAGTATTTCATATGGAGATGTGTTTGGTTTCGGAAGATTGTTTACCAGTGCCGTTACTGAGTGTATGAAGTAGTCATTTATCTCATCTGGTGATACTATTGAGAGGTTTGGCTCTTTTGTTTGCTTTCCAAGCTCCATGTTTATGATTTTCCACGTAGCTTTGGTTTTGTTTTGAGCTTTGTTTATAAAAGACATGTTCTCCTTTTTTCTTGCTTCAGATAAAAGATTGTGATACACAACTTTCTGCTGTTTATGCAGGCTTTTTGTTACAGGGTTTTTGTTTAGTTTATAGCAATTATATAAGAAAAGTAATTTGCTTTTTGCATATTCCACTTCGCGGGTCACTATTTTTAGTCTCTTCGGTTTAAGTTGATTTCTATTGTTAATTGGTTTAGTCTTTACGAATGGAAAAGCTAAATCACAGTAAAAGGTATAGATATTAAAGAAAAGTGTGAATTTCTTACTTGCGGTGTTCTCTTTATAGAGATTACTCCAGCTTTCATTCTGCAAACAGGTTTTAAAGGTGTTCAGATTTTCTGGTGAGAAAATACGTTTATTATTTGGTGCCTCTGGGTTTGGTTGATAATTATTCAATTCATGTTCCATCATAACAGCTTCATGATCAGACAGATTGGAGTATATTATATCAGCTTTATGTGTAAAACTGTTTGTAAATATGGTATCTAGGCACGCATTTAATCGTGTTTGACGAAGGACAGTCGGCTGCAGGCCGTACGTTTCTAAGAGACGTTTGAAATTTTTTGAGTTTGGAGAGTCCTCCAACAAGTCTATATTGTAGTCCCCAGCTACGATAACTGTGGCTTGTGGATAAGTAGTGGCGGCTATCTCAAGCGCTTCTTGCATTTTATCTAGAAAAACTTTCATATGTTGAAGTAGCTTGGTTGGAATCCTATACGTTTCTATTATAACCGCATTTAATTTGTGGATATAAACGGCCGCTATTTCAACCAGCATCTCCTGAGTCAAATTATTGATCTGGTTTATTGGCTTAGTATGGTAATTTTCCCTGGTGTAGATAGAGACACCACCATGTTCAGAGTGCTTCCTACAAAAGGAATAAGCAAGTTTGTAAGATCGCAAACCGCAAAATTTTTGCATTTTTTCGTCAAGCCAGTGCTCACATAAACATACTACGTCAATGTTATAGTTAATTAATAAGTGCTCAAGTTCAAGAGTTTTATTTCGCAATGATTGGATGTTCTGATGAAGTATTTTAATGCTTTTGGCAATACTCACGGCTCTGGGTTTTTCAATTTCTTGAAGTGAAAAAACTTATTGATACGACAGCCATTGGGCCAGATGTTCGGGTTCATTGCCTTCTCAACATTGGAATGGTATAGCGTAATTTTAAAAGACGAATACAAATCTGGGAATTTAGACTGGAGTTGTTCGCATTTTACTTCGGAGAAAGAGGTTTTCAGAAAGGTTTCTACGTCAGCTACTGTAGTTGTCGGGTCTAGCTTAAATACATGTAAAGATGAAATTTTTTCTGCTGCTTTTAAGGAATGATTTTCACCATTTCCAAGAATCGGTTTATTTCGGTTTTTACGCTTGCTTCTTTGAGTGACCCAATTATTTTCGTTTCTTTTCTCTGTAGATTCTACGTCTGTATTTAAGTTTATGATTGTATTACAACGCTCAATCAGTTGAGCGTTTAGGACAGCTGCTGAAACAGAATTGTTTGTTATTTTTGGTTTCATACTGTTATCCGTAGATAAACATGCTGCGTTGTCACTTTCCGTTTTACTAGGGTCGATGCCCGCTATTTTGTCCTTCTTTATTTTATCAGAAACCAAATTTGTAACAAGTGCATTTGAATACGATGCCACATGTTGCCTGTTTTGCACTTTAGGCAATTTATCATTTGATTTTTCAGAAATTTGGGGAGATTTTTGCTTCTTACCAGTAGAACTATCTTCTGCATTTGCGTTCAGTTTGATGTTGTTTTGGTTTAGGATTTGCAGCATCATTATTTTTTCCTGTAATAGCTGGTTTTTTTCTCTTAGTTCGTTTATTATACAGTCTTTAGCATGAGCTATGTCTTGTAGATATTTTATTTCACTTTCGGTGCTCATTGCACTACTTATCTCACTACTTAACTCAGTCATAGTTTTGTTTAGATCGTGATTTACAACGTCATCGTCACTATTAACCTCACTTTTATCACAGCAAATTATTTGCTTATCGTCGATATACACAACATTTTTAATAATTTTTAGGCAACTGAGATGATTTAGAGAGTTGCACTTTACGCATTTTATTCCATTTAAAGGTAATCTTTTACACCTAATGCAGGGTTTAGGAACTGACTCTTGCGACACAACATTTCCGCCCGCCATGTTGACAGTGACAATTAAAACTTACTAGAACGTATGTAATTAGAACTAACATTTTATAACTATTTACAACTTATTTTTATTATTCTGATATTACCTCAATGCTATCCCTGTCATCATCTCCCTTCTTTTGATGCCTATTTAACTTATTTTCAAATTCCTTATTCCCCAATTCAATCTTATCTTCTTTTTCCCATATTATCATGTTAACCCTTCTATAATTACCTCTGGCTTCCCCCTTATCTCGATAACTTAATCTTTTAATTTTAAATTGCCCTTTCATTCTTAATCATTTAATTTTAAATTGCCCTTTCTTTCTTGTTCTTTTAACAAATGCAAATCTTTCCCTACTAATTCCCTTTTTATAATCATATTTCTTATTTACTTTATCTTCATATTCTTGTAAACATTCATTCAATTGATCTCCTACATTTTCTTTTACATATCTCATTCCCTCATTTAATTTTCGTAATTGTTCCTCCTCAATTTGATTCATTTTATCATCTAATTCCTTTTTTACCTGTTTCAATCCCTTATCATTTTCCTCCTCAATCAACTGTCTAAATTTAACCTCTTTATTTTCTATCTCCTGTCTAATTTCTTTCCTTTCTATCTCTGCATCTATACATGTTTTATTTATTATTTCAATCTCTGAATTACTTTCTTGTATACCCTCTTCTACCTTCTTAATTTCTCTTTGACACCTATTCTTTTCAACTTTTATTTCCTCGTCTACTTCTGTAATTCTTTCACTATTTACTTGTTCTAACTTTTCACCCATCACTTGACTATTTTTCTCTATTCTATTCTCAAACTTTTCCCACATTTCCTTTTGATGTTTATCCCTTTTCTCACTTTCTAATCTTATAAATTCCTGAGTTGTTTTGTCCCTCTTGTCACCTTCTATTTCAATTTTCCTATTTATTTCCCTGCTTTGTTCCTCAAATTTATCCATTATAAGTTTAAACATTTTATTCATATCAAATTCTGTCTTTTCTTTTTCCTTCTCACCTTCTTCTTCTGTACCTTCCCCACTTATTCCCGCTCTATAAATTTTTTCTCCTTCTACACTTTCCCTTTCTGCTGTAAACCCTACTATTACTTCCTGTTCTGTATCCCCCTTTGATCTATCCTTACTCGTTTGTCTAGTTAATCTCTTTTCCCTGTTATCTGCCATGTCTGTTTCTTAATGAAACCTACCCCAGCTAAATCGAGGCCCCACGTTGCTGGCGACAATAAATATACAATGCTGCACTACTTCTCTCCTTAGCTATTGCACATATACTACTGCTGTAATAAAAACACAAAACAAAAGAAATGTTGGGCGCCAGTACTCTTACCTTCGAGTTAATTGAAAGTATCGAATACAATTTAAAAAGAACACAAAATCTCTCTTCTCAGGGTCGTTAATTTAAGGTTCTCATGATTTAGCTAGATATTGAAAAATAAAAATTTTGAAATAAAACCTCTTTTCTTTTAAATTGAACACAAAACATAAAAATTTATTCAACAAACAAATAAAATTAATAACTACTTACGAATCAAACGAAATCATTCACTCTAAAACCCAAAATTGAACTGTCAATCTCAAATAATAAACCCCCCCAAATAAATTACAAATAAAAAGAAACAAGTTATACATAAACTTAGCTTAAAATTTTTGATAATCCTTTATTCCGGTCCTGCACAATGTTTTCCAACTTCTAACTTCCAACTTGCGCAAGTCTGTTCCAAATATTCCAGTTTAAAATGTCGGCAGCAGAATGCAACCCAAAAACGTATCCAAACAAAGTGTAACTTTGGTGAAACTTCACTACACAACTCCAAACATGTAAGTCATTATATTAAAACTTGTTGCACTAATATTCCAATCATTCAATCTTGAATCATTTGACAAATGATGACATACTTAACCAAAACACCAACTTTTTCTCAATTTTAGGTTATAAAATTTTTCGTGGAGCTGCGAATCTGTTAACGACAAACATTCCACAAGCTGCTGTTTTTCCTGCGCTCTTGTATTTATAACTTCAGCAATTTTTAGAACAATTGAAGATCGTTGTCATGGTAAATTCAACATTTAGTTATATTTTCTAGTTTTATAACCATAAACTTACTAAAAGTAATTAAATTTTCTAATTATTCCATTCTGACGCCTGAAAACTTCTTAAAACTTACTTCATCTTATTGATCCATAAATTTTCCTCTTTCTTTTGATGTAGGATACAGCTGGTTTCGAAGCGAACACTTTTGAACACTTTTAACAATTTCACAAAATGTTTCCCTACTCTGTTCTTTTTGTTCAAAATCACTATGATAAACTTATAGCTCACAAAAAACTACTCCTTTTAACATAAACAGATAACCCTATAAACAATTCTAAAACCCAATATTTCCATAATTAACATCCGTTTGACAGTTACGTTTTATAAAAATAGTCAGTCATACATACTTTCACACCTTAATTCTAATTATACATAATTTATACAACAAAAATAACTATTTACAATGATTATACATACTTTTTACCCCAATTACAATCATCAAAATCCATTACCCAGTTCAATTTTTACGTTTTACCTTAACCGTTTTAACAAAATTTACTTTTTAGGTTTTTAGCCATCTAAAAAAGAAGTTCTATATTTAAATGGAAAAATAGAAATGAAATACAACCATCGACGAACTAAAATTGACAACCAAACATGGAAAAGAGTTTCACGAAGTTAAAAGAAAAATTAATTTAGAGAAACTGAAAACTTGAATATCGGAAATGATACTCGACAACCCTGGTTTTTATTATTTTGTGTTTTATACTCAACAATATTACTAACCCATTAACTAATGGTATTTTTAAGAATAAAACTAATACTACTAATCTTTATTTATTTATATAATGCTCAAATCACAGCAATATACAGTGTGTCCCAAATAGAGTAGTATTGCATGGCTATCTTTCTTATTAATAAAGATACAGATTCGGTTAAATGGGCAATGTTGTGCAGTTTTTCATGCTGGTTTAGATGCTGCTTAGAGAGATCAAACATTCCGAACCCTTCAAAAGATATCCGCAAAAAACCAGAAAATCCATTTTTCGAAAAAGTCGATTATTTCGCTTATTATAAAAGTTACTGAAAATTGTTTTATACAAAAGTTACTTGATTCATTAAGATAAACAAAAATATGTTCGCAAAAAAAATATCGCATAAGCCGTTTTCGAGATATTGATAGCAACTTTCTTATTTTAAATGGGCGCCATCTTGGATTTTCAAATGAATAAATTGCATTTTTTTTTCTGCATTCAACGATGTATAACAATCTATGTTAAAAATTAAAAATAACGGCATACGTAATAGTTTTTGTATTAAATAAAGTAAGCCATGAAAACAAGTGAATTTTAACAAAAAAAACTTGGAACAAAATGTATTTACAGTTATTAACGATATTTAGAATAAACGTTAAATCTACAATAGCTAATTTTAATCACAGTAAATGTTCAAAATGTTGGCCATTGCTAGCCAAACATAACGGCATCTTTTTTAAATACTTGCAGTTACTTTACGTAATGTATTGCGATTAATACTATTTAACGCCTCTTGTACAGATTCTTCTAATTCGTTAACATTGTTGTAATTAAAATTACTACCATACACTTTATTTTTTATCGTACCCCACAGAAAAAAGTCAAGAGGTGTTAGGTCTGCCGACCTGGGTGGTCATCTAATAGGTGTGTTAGTAGCTATCACTCTGTTATTAAATCGGTGATTTAATAACAAAGATGCAAGTTATGTTTGGCTAACAATGGCTAACATTTTGAACATTTACTGTGATTAAAATTAGCTATTGTAGATTTAACGTTTATTGCAAATATCGTTAATAACTGTAAATACATTTTGTTCCAAGTTTTTTTTGTTAAAATTCACTTGTTTTCATGGCTTACTTTATTTAATACAAAAACTATTACGTATGCCGTTATTTTTAATTTTTAACATAGATTGTTATACATCGTTGAATGCAGAAAAAAAAATGCAATTTATTCATTTGAAAATCCAAGATGGCGCCCATTTAAAATAAGAAAGTTGCTATCAATATCTCGAAAACGGCTTTTGCGATAAATTTTTTAAAAACATATTTTTGTTTATCTTAATGAATCAAGTAACTTTTGTATAAAACAATTTTCAGTAACTTTTATAATAAGCGAAATAATCGACTTTTTCGAAAAATGGATTTTGTGGTTTTTTGCGGATATCTTTTGAAGGGTTCGGAATGTTTGATCTTTCTAAGCAGCATCTAAACCAGCATGAAAAACTGCACAATATTGCCCATTTAACCGAATCTGTATCTTTATTAATAAGAAAGATAGCCATGCAATACTACTCTATTTGGGACACACTGTATACAGTTAACCGTGGACCCTGTGATTGTATTACCTATGACCAAAATTGATGCCGGAACCCACGCTTACATTGCTGGTTTTGTAGCACGTAAAATGATTAGGATGGTAAAAGGATGTGCAACGTGTAAAGCAGATTTAGTCAGCGATGTACTCAACTTACAGGAGCAATTTTTTTGCGAAGTAAAGCTTATGGACCAAAAGCATTGTTATTTCCAAACACAGTGTTTTCGTCGTTGTTTTCAGAATGTTCTCAAATTATTAGTAAAGTGCTACCACAGATTTGTCATGAATAATTGTTGAAAGAGAAACTTCTTAAGTATTTAGAAGATACTTTTGGAAGAATACATTATGTTTCTTGTTCAAATCATAATTTAAAACAAATCTTTTTGGATATAAGTGGATACAGTGGAACAGAATTATGTTTGCGGCTGGTTCGGCGATGCGCTGTAGCAAATTCATACGGACTCCCTGTCAGCTCATTGCTTATTTCGCGTTCGAGTGATACAGAGCTCTATACTGCGTGAAAAAATATGTTTAGTTTATGTTATAAAAGTTAATTTCTGTTATTGCTATCTTTTTCGTTGGTATCATTGTTATCTATTTTGTTGTTCCTGTTATCCATTTCGTTGTTGCTATCGTTTTCTGTATTGTTATTGCTACTGGTTGCCTGTTATTGTTGCTCTACCTTGCTGGTTTACATTTTTTGTAAATCATGGATTTTATATCCAAAGTTAAAAATAAGGTTCTACATGGCCAAAGCCGGGAAATTGTACAATTTATGCAAGAGGAATGTGAGGCTCATGAACCGATTATTTCTATCACTAAGGTTCAAGAACGTGTGACACAAGCACTGGGATTTCTTTGCGAACAGTCCAAAACATAGCGAAGGAATCGAAAGTAATACAGGAAGGTGCGGCAGCTACCTTTTCCACCCCAAGGAAGAAGAGGCGCAGGACTCATACCAAGACAAATCTAGACGAGGGCGACAGAGAAATTTTGAGCAGAATAGTTATGAATTATTACATTGTGGAAAAGCAGGTTCCTATTATAAAGAAAATTTTACATCCCTTTCAAGAAGCTGTTAATTACACTAGTAGCACTGAAAGTTTACGCACCGAAATCAACAATATAGGATTTCGATGGAGAAAAACTAGAACTAATCGTAAAATTCTGATAGAAAAGCATGAGATTCGCTCGTTACGATTAAATTTCTTGAGAAGCATTAAGCGGTACCGGGAAGAAGGGCGCTTCATTGCATACATGGACGAAACATACCGTCTGGGTACTTTCAAAACCGAACATAGGGGAATTGCATTGTAACTAACCTTTATATAGATTCCTGCTCGCCATTTAAACCCACAAGGATGGTAATGGTATGAATAGAACGACAAAAATACAGCGCATCTGATGGTATCAATAAATGTTAGTACTTAGTTATCTTTTTCTGTAAAAAAAATTATGAAATAATGTTATTTTGAAATAATATAGGTTGCTATGATTGTCAACTTTTTTTTATCTGTCAATTAAATTATTTGAAATCAGTCGATGTTTCTGTTATTAATATCAAATAATATGAATAGTAACGAGTATTCAGTAGAGCAGAGGGTTCTTATAATAAAGACATTACCATCCTTGTGGGTTTAAATGGCGAGCAGAAATCTATATAAAGATCAGTTACAATGCAATTCCCCTATGTTCGGCTTTGAAAATACCCACTCGGTATATTCATTTCACCCATACAAATACTAACTCTTGGAGGGACGACAGTAGAGATGGTCTACATAAACAAATTTCAAAAGGGCCAAGACTGATAATTGTCCATGCAGGAGGAGCAGATGGATTTGTAAAAAACGCTGGGTTAATATTCAAATCATCAACGACTACAGGTGATTACCATAGCGAGATGAATTTTAACCCTTGACTGGTATCGTCTGGTCCAAATAGACCCCGCGCATCTTTTAGTTATCACAGACTGGAGACTGTTGCAACTAGATGGTGGGGATTCCGTGACTTTTCACAAAGTGGGGGGATTAACAGGTACCGTAAATGTCAGTTCACTGCTGACATTAGAAGTGCCGGTTTGTACGTGTTCGGGTCATATTGGACCCGAGGATACCAGTTGCGTTCATTTTATGATGGAGCATATTGTTATTGATGGTAGGCGGTATACGGAAGCAGAAGTACGTGAACTGTTTTTAGACAACGAAGATGATGCGGACATTAGTGATGCATCCACTATCGATAGCGATCACGATTCGGATGAAGAATATGACACAGTTGAAGGTGTAAGTAATGAAGCAAAACCCGTGTTTTTTGGCGATTTAGATATTGACCCAAGTATATCAGGTAATAGTGGCTCTGATAGTACGGATGGCGATGATTCTTCGGTTTTGCCACCAACCTTATCTTATGTTTATGGAAAAAACAGATACAAATGGGCTAAGCAACCTCCAACACTGGGTCGTACCAGAAGTAGTAACATTATAATGCATCTTCCAGGGCTAAAAGGTATGGCTACTAATTTACGACAAAGAACTGGTGCGGCAGTCACATTTAATAGATCTATTAGACGATGGTGACTTAGTGTTAGCAGATCGAGGATTTACAATTAAAGATATCACAGACACAAAGAATGTATCATTGAATATTCCACCGTTTTTAAAAGGCAGAGACAAACTTAGCCCCGAAGAGGAAATAGAGACTAAACGAATAGCAAAGGAGAGGATTTACATAGAACACGTTGTTGGCAGAATAAAACAGTTTCGTATTCTACAAAAAATTTTGCCATCTAATATGAGATGTGTTATGTCACAGATCGTGCTTGTCTGTGGTTGCTTACTTAACTTTCAAGAGCCTTTAGTTTCTCCTTAACATTCTCAAGACCCTAAGAATATAAGTAATACAATACAATAGTAATGCAGTACATGAGTTATTTTATTAAATTGGTAATTTTACATTTACACTGTAATATTATGTAATAAGTAATAAAAGTTTTAAATAACATGAATTTTAGCGGTAACTACTTAAGTTATAACATTCACATTAAAACTAACGGATCCAATTTCCTTGGCACTCTCATTTCAAAGTATTCTGGTGAAATCACTTTTTGATGCAAGTCGAGCAATTTGGGAAAAATGGTGTTCCAAAATTGCTCATCAAAATTTACTCTCTGAATGCTATACCCTTTAAAAGTCCAAATTAAAAAATCGCACCAAGGTTTTTCGAATATGGCCATTTGCATTTGTAGCTGATAATAATACTTTTGGTCTTTTTTAATGAATAGTTGATGGTCAGTTACAGTGGAACAAAATCGATTTACTTGTTGCGGATTTAAATCTGAAAAATCCGTGGGCTCTTTATCTTTCAATATGTAGGGGCATTTTATTTCCAAAAGGCCATAAGTGTTGGTTACAGTATCAAATACCAACCCATCTGGAAAAGCACCTAATCAGACATACTTCGGATTTACCCACAAACCGGTTTTAGACACTTTAAAACCAGTCACGGTGCAGTATTTTGAAAGCGCCATATTTTCATTTTGGACACCATGTTCAACATATTTACTTTCAACAAATTTTGGATACCACATCATGGTGCTAAGTTTAGTAAACATGTTTCCTGGTTCTATCGTATAATATTCTTTACAACGGGACGCTGTAATTAGCACCCTGCGTAGTCGGTGCCAACAATCGCTATCTGCTTGTTCTTTTGTATTTTCAACTTCACCTGGGGTGGAGAAGTCAAACAGAAGACTTTCTTCTAATTTTTTAATGCATATTTTAAGTTCTTCTGCTCTATTAATATCGATGGTATAATCGGGGTATTTATATTCTAACAGCAGCTCCCACATTGTTGGTTTGTCATAACGCTGGCACTGGTATAACAAACTATCGACATTCTGCTGTGGTTCGAAATTGTTTGGTAGCGGCTGAAATTTGCTTTTTATGGAAGGATCCATTTTGTCGGTATATTGTCGATCAGTTATTGTTGTTGGAGCTTTTTCTTTTCTGCCTTGGTTCCACTCGCACAGTTTGCTGGTGCATGCCACCGCAGAATTTCCAAACATAATGGTGTAATCTTCAAGTGCAAACAAAACTCCTGCTACATGATTACACCTTCCCATAGCAGAAGCTGCACATTCGCATGTAGAATCAACAATTCGTCCATTTTTGCCTAGCATTACCATAACAGTAAAACTAATCTTGTCACGATACGATGCCTGCACGGTAGCTTTAAGGCAGTAATGGTTATTGACACTGTTATCTTTTAATTCTTTTACATGGCCACTTTTAAAAAATAACCTGCCTTTTTTTAAAGGCTTTGAAGTACCGCAGAGTTGATTGTCATCCTCCTCGCTGCTTTCATTATCGTTACGAGCAGAAGTCGTGGTGCTATTTCTGTTACTTGGTGCCAAAGGTTTTACCTCGATGAAGTGCTCGTATATACGCCCGTAACTGAATTGTGTTGGAATCTCGTTTCCCGGAAAGGTTTTCCAACCACTTATCGGAAAAACGGGTGGTTTTGATTCACTACTATTTACTAGGTTCTAAAAATAAAATGAGTAAACCAACAATGTTAAATTAAGTTGGCAATTTTAAACATACCGCTCTAGTATTTTTAAGTTTTTTATCGTGCCATACTCCACCATCTATGGCAGGAGTAATTTTTGTCCCTAGTGCTATATGTTCTTTTACTCTAAAAAATAATTTCTATGAAAAATGAGTTGAATAAAATATCAAAGGACCTCACTTACCTTTCTACCAACTCTACCTTTTTCCCTGAAGTTTTTACACCTCTGCACTGCAACCACCTTTTTAATTGAACAACAGAGTATTGTTCAATTTGTATAGAAGATAAAACAGCTCCAGGAACTTCACTTTCTTCTAAAGTAACTGCACAAAACGGTAACGAAGACGCCATACTTAACACACGTTTGCAATGCACTTGCAATGACTCACAGAGTAGCTTGCCCGAACGGTTTGAATTGCCGCCTCCTCGGCGTATGCGCAGTTCATCGAATTTCTTAAATGAGCGGTCCTATTAAATGGTTTTTATCAATTATATTTGATAAAATTGGAAATATTATTGAGTAATTTGGAATGGAATACATCATCATTAATAAATTGGAAAATTTTATAATATAATATGGTATAAGAAGAAAGAAGGATAAATTGTGGGATAAAGAAAAGGAAAAGGATAGTTCGTGAGTGACATATTTTATTTATAAGGAAAGAAAAAGAAATTGTTTTTGTTTGGATTATAAGATAGGGATTTTAGGGAAGATAGGAATATAAGAAATTGTAATAATTTCTTGATGGTATTTTTGTATAAATTTTAATAATAAAAGAATTATAATTTGTTGGAACCTACCCTGAGATAAAAGAGTTTTAGTTTATGCTAGCTGAGGAGAAAAAATTAAAATTTATAAATTTTGAAAGATAAGTTTGATTAATAAAATAAAACAAAGTATTTAGATTGCCTGATAATTTAAAATAAATAAAAATTAACTATAGTATTGCACTACAATATATACAGGGTGATCATTTGAAAACGATCCACTCTTAATATCTCGCTAACCATACCAAATATCAACAAAATGTAAAAACATGTTTTTATAGAGGATGGGGGACACTCGATAGCGCAATCCACGTCGCGCTAGTACTTATTCCTCCACCCCCACCTATCCAACCTTGAAAAGTTTAAATGGCACTATGCCCTTTATGATACCTCAAATTAAAGGTCTTTAAAAATGCTATCTTTCTATGCAAATAAAATTAAAATCGATAGATTCGTTTTGGAGAAATTAAAAAAATATATAAAACAGTGAGCGTGCTTAAGACGTCCGCACATCAAAAGTGAAAATCAAATGACAGCTGTCAGATTATTATTCGCCGATAAAGATAAAAGAAAGTGCCATCTGCAGAGTAGAAACGGCCGAAACGTGTAAGATACCAAGTCTTGGCCCATCGCCCCCGCTTGCGAGTGGCCGGCCGACACGAGTCGAACACACGTTTGATGTAAAAAGATACGATAAACGGGCAAATATTGTAACTAACTCGCGTGTTAATCGGCGAATAATAATCTCACAGCTATTATTTGGTTTTTACTTCTGATGTGCGGACGTCTTAAGCACCACACTTTTTTCATGTTTTTCTTAATTTCACCAAAACGAATCTATCGATTTTAATTTTCATTGCGTAGAAAGATAGCATTTTAAAAGACCTTTAATTTGAGGTATCACAAAGGGCATAGTGCTATTTAAACTTTTCAAGTTTTTGATAGGGGGCGGCGGGGTAAGAATTAGCGCGACACAGATTACGCTATCGAGTGTCCCCCCATCCTCTATAAAAACATATTTTTACATCCCTTTTGATATTTGGTATGGTTCGAGAGATATTAACGGTGGATCGTTTTCAAATGATCACACTGTATAGAAAGATAAAGCTAAAAAAAAAGAAGATGGTAACACAAAGGGATGCTCATTCCTCATAAAAGAAAACAAGAAATGGTTAGGGGGTAAGCTGAGGGATGTTCATTCCTCATAAAAGAAAACAAAAATGGATAGCAGGTAAGCTGAGGGATTTTCATTCCTCATAAAAGAAAACAAAAAATGGTTAGCAGGTAAGCTGAGGGATATTCGTGTTGCATCGTTGCTGTCTGTGTACATGGTACGAAAATCTGTGCACATGGTATGGTGCCTTAGTCTGTGTTCAGGTTAGTTGCTCTTTGCAGGTAATATATATAAATAAGAACTTGCACGAAAAGGAGATGGTCAATGCAGTCTGTGTACATGGTACAAAAATCTGTGCACATGGCCCTTAGTCTGTGTTCAGGTTAGTTGCTCTTTGCAGGTAATATATATATAAATATGTATAAATAAGAACTTGCACGAAAAGGAGATGGCCAATGCAGTCTGTGCACATGGCACCTTAGTCTGTGTTCAGGTTAGATCGCCCGGCGCCGAATCGCCCGGCGCCGAATGCCCGGCGCCTAATCGCCGGCGCCGAATTGCTGGTGCCGAAGTTTTAAAGAATGTAGCTTTTTCTTCACCTTCTCGAGCATCAAAATACAAAAAGGCACTGAAGAAAGAAAGCGACAAAGTTTCAATACAATTTAATTAGAAGTTCTGCAAGAAGTCACAAATCACATCTTTATCCGAATTATGAAACGATTACGCCGCGGCGAAAAAACGATGTTATCCGGAAACCTTACTAATTTCTGAAAACGTTGCCGAGGTACCTCTTCAAAATTTGTTGGACTATACCACTTTAAAGGCTATGTGAATCCCTTAAAGAAGTTTTAAATATGTTGAAGTCTGAAAGATGTAACAATTTACATTTAATTTCTAATTAAGTGGGGGTGTGACGGAAGTTCTGGGATGAGTCAGTATAAACAACAGTTTTCTGACTCCAATGTTTCGGATGCTAATGTTTTTTTACATCAATGGTGCCAATTCAGTTGATTAATGGTGACCCTAAAGAAAAGTTGGTTATCTGACAGAATCCTAGAACTTCTTCCACCCGATTTTGTAGGCCAATTCGGATTCAATTCAAGTACGAAACAACAGAGCTTTCAGTCCTGGAAAAGCATTATATTGACAGCAAAATATCCGTTTTAGATGCAATAAAGCTTAGCATTCACTTAGTTGATGTGCTTGTAAAACATACTTTGTATTTTACCATGATAGACGGTAAATTGTGTAACGCTGTCGCCGAAAATCGGTCTACACAGAGATGTTATTTGTGGATTGACATCAAAAGATTTCAATAATATAGACAAGGCTTTAAAACAAAATGTTATAGACGAGTCGAGATATCAGTTTGGTTTATCGCCTTTGCATACTTGGATTCGGTTCTTTGAGTGTGTGGTTCACCTTTCTTATAAAATGGTTATTAAACAATGGCAGGCCAGGGGTAAAGAAAATCAAGTTAAGTATACGACAGCCCGAAGGATGTAGCCTTTCGAGAGCATCATCTTTTAACGAATACAACGTCAATTTATTTTTTGACAAATTTGACACAGCTTAAACTGACCAATCCGGCTGCGTTTTACCGACTTGACAAGCCAATCAGCGCACTCCAAACTTGTATATTCTCGGATATTTAGGACTAGTACAAAATTTCAGCGGATATTTTTCTGTCAAAAAAAAAATGCTTCCAAACCGAGGTGTGAGATTTCACAGTATTCTTGGGCGTTTTACCTTCTACAGCTTCGTTTATCTCTTCAAGTGTACTCTAGCCAAACCGTTTTGCTTCCATTTTACCGAAAATATCACAAAGTATGCACAAAATACGTAGGTAGAAAGAAAAATTAAATTTGACTTTAGTCTGGTTTGTTTATAAAACCATGGTTACGAAGAAAATTATTATTAATCTGATTTGAAACTAAAAATTTAAAATTTGGTTCGTCAAATTGTCCTACGAATACTACACGTAACTACGAAATAATCCTGCGATTTTTGGACAGTATGTATTCGTACTTGATGCGCGATAATTCGCTATTCGTCCTTCGGACTCATAGCAAATTAACTCGCATCAAGTACTCTTACATACTGTCCAAAAATTGTCGGATATTTCGTAGTTACTAGTAGTATTATACAGTGAGCACCAAAAGTATGGAACATACCAAATAAAACCGAAACGAATGTTTTTTTCTAAAAATCCCGAAACACGTCAATTTTCTTTTTTAAAAATACATATTGGAATGTCAAAATAATTTTCCGACCTTCATTTGTTTGTAAGTGATGACGTCATCAGTATTTTTTTTAAATGTCAACCCCTATTTTTTTTTCGCGTTTTTGATACATCTTTTAATTGCTTAAATGACAGTATAAAAATGTTGATACCTTACATAAGAAAATTTTCGAGAAATAAATTATTTAATATTTAATAAACACATTCTTAACAAATGTTAAACATGGTTTAATGGTATTAGTATTGATAAAAGACAATCAAAGGTACCAAGAAAGAAATGCCCGTAATCTAAACAAGTGCCTACAAGTTGTCAAATATTCAGAAATGTTAATTGTCGTTTACTTGTAATTGTTAAATGAGCCATATCAGATTTATGAAGCTGATGTTAAATATTACAAGTAAACGACAATTAACATTTCTGAATATTTGACAATTGGGCATTTGTTTAGATTACAGGCATTTGTTTCTTGGTACCTTTGATTCTCTTTTATCAATACTAATACCATTAAACCATGTTTAACATTTGTTAAGAATGTGTTTATTAAATATTAAATAATTTATTTCTCGAAAATTTTCTTATGTAAGGCAGGTATCAACATTTTTATACCGTCATTTAAGCAGTTGAAAGATGTATCAAAAACGCGAAAAAAATGGGGGTTGACATTTAAAAAAAATACTGATGACGTCATCACTTACAAACAAATGAAGGTCGGAAAATTATTTTTGACATTCCAATGTGTAGTTTTAAAAAGAAAATTGGCGTGTTTCGGGATTTTTAGAAAAAAACATTCATTCCGGTTTTATTTGGTATGTTCCATACTTTTGGTGCTCACTGTATATGACAATCTTGGAAAAGCATATCGTCGCTCTGAAAAATTTTCCGAGGGTACCCGCATCTATAATCTCGATGAGACGGGTACAACTACCGTACAAAAACCAAAAAAGGTCTGGTCATCAAACGGAACCAAGCAAGTCAGTCAATGCACCAGTGGAGAACGTGGGGTATTAATAACAACTTGTATAATTAGCGCCACTGGAAATGCACTTCCACCTGTTATGGTGTTTCCCAGAAAAAAATTTAAACATATGTTGAATGGAGCACCATTCGGCACATTAGGTCTCGCCTCTCCTTCGGGCTGGATGAACGGGGACCTCTTTCCATGCGTAATGAAGCACTTTATCCAATACAGCGGATCTTCTAAAGAAAACCCGACTATTCTAATATGTGATAACCACGACAGCCACCTTACTATTGAAACGCTCTACGTAGCAAAAGAGAATGGGGTTATAATAGTCACACTACCCCCACATTGCAGTCATAAGCTGCAGCCGTTGGATACGTCGGTGTTCGCATCATTCAAGGCAAACTATAATGCTTCTATCGATTCATGGCTCTTGCATCATCCAGAGAATCCATTAACAATTTATGATGTTGCCGGATGTGTAGGTGTGCATTTGAATGTTCTATGACCCCACACCGAATATTAAGTCTGGGTTTAAAAAAACATGCATATATCCATTCGATAAAAATGTATTTACGCCTGATGATTTTTTGAGTAGTTTCGTCACTGACACGTCAGATGTGCTCAATAGTGATAATGATAACCAAGTTGCATCAACTTCGTCCGAAATACCTCGTTCCATAAACAAACCGTCTGATGAGAATTCTCCGAAATATTCAAAGGATATCCTAAAGCAAGTGAAAGAAAATTGAATAACAGTCGACGTAAAACAGTCACCAGTTGCATTCCTACCGATACTCCTGAAAAAGAACAAATCGAGATGAAATATATGGAGAAAAAAGAAAAAAGAGAAAAACAAGATCTTAAAAAAGAATCCGCCACGAAAAAATTATTTGCAAAAAAAAGAAAATCTATTCCAAAAGAGATTATATCTTCCGATGAAGAAGAGTAACAAATGTCACTCGCCGATTCCGATGAAAATGTAGACTGGATTCCTGAAGATGAACCGTCGGCATTTGAAGAACTCGACAAAGATCCAGAGCCCGATGATTTTGTATTAGTGCAATTTAAAGCTAAAACTGTGTTTGTCTGTTTTTATATTTTTTTTAATAAAATAATATTTTTCTTCCTGTAATCTGATGTATAATTCTTCCTTTATCCCTTAAAATAATTTTAAAATATTAATAAAAGCTTAATTATTAAAAATTATGACCCGCGACGTTAGAAACCACGACTTTCTTGATTTGATCAAGAAGGCGTGGTAAAATATTTAAAAAAAAAACAAAACGTAGGTACTATGTTCCCATAGCAAAATTTGTTTAATGCATCCATTCGGAAATATTTTCAAAATTTCGAAAAATGGTGCGGGCATCAATTAACCCTTTTTTTAAATTATTTGCGAGAATATCGGCGGGAGCATCCTACCGCGGGGCTGGATGTTCCCGCCTGCGCTGCACATATTTGGAATACCATGACCCATAAAGATAAGCACAAATATCGCCTAATGGCTGTCAGGGAGAGAGCACGGAGTTCAGTTTTGTGCACTAATCTAATTGTTCGTTTGTTTTATTTTTTAATGGCAGAAAGCTACTTCGATCTAAATTGTTTTTAATTCGTCGATACTTTACACATGCTCTTCTGTAATTTAATTAAAGACCTCTTTTTTGCATAGATAGAAGAAAATGTTTTAGACAAATGTTGTAATAGATAGTTTGACGATTTAAAAAAAATATTTTCAAAAATCTATGGGGTGGTTATTAAAATATTGAGATTTGAAATTTTTGATCGGCCAACATTTTGTTATTTGAAAAAATATAAAATAACTGTAAATACAAATGTTGTAGAGAGCCGTAAGCTCATTTTGAAAACCTTCCGTTTTTTGAAATATTCCCTGAAATGAAGGAGTTATTACGATTGTTAAAAAAACAAAAGAAATCAATAAGAATAGAGGCCCCAAATCAAAAAATGGAACTAAAAAAAGCTGTTTGTTTTAATGAGTTCTAACTGCCATTTTCGGGTGTAACGACTTAGTATTAACACCCTGTATATATATACACCACCGGTACTGTAATGTCCAACAGTAAAGGTTTTCCACTACAACTGAAAAAACCTAAACTAATTATATATTACAGAAAAGTATGAGATTGTGGCCTACGAAAAGGATTATCAAGTGATGGTGCTCAGCTTAATCTAGTCAAATGGTAGAAAATAGGGGAAAGTTTTGGTGTAATTTTGATATTTGGTTCCTATAAGTTTTTTGGGTCGCTGAATGCGAATATCAGGTTTGCCAACAAAAATTTTGACCGGAAATACGTTTCTTTAGCAAAAAGCGTATAAAAAACGGATTGTTTTTTAGTTTTTATAAAATATTTCGAAATGTATCCATTTTTTGTAAATATTGATCCTATATGATATGAAAGAGTATACAATTTGCTACATTTTATGTATTTAAGGTTTTTTTTCTCCGATCAAGGGTGTAACCACAGGAGTGTCACCAATTGAGATTATAGAGTGTAAAATTTTATATCACTTGGCTTCCAGCATGTAGCATTTTTCGTTCTTCCCGTGCGGTGCTAACTGTTGGGGTTCATCTTGTTGGCTACCTGAAGGGCCCCCATCTTCATTAAGAACTGTCTCTTTCTTTAAATCACGAATGTCTGTAAATCAAATTCCTTAAGAGGAATTCAGTTAACATTAAAGTGCAGTTACACTGAACCAGAGGAGTGTGCACTGGTGTACACTAGTAACGTGCAGTCCCGACTGCACTACAACTTAACTTCTATACTGTTGAGGCGGGTATATGTCATTTAAAATCCACATCAACCGCAAGCAGTAGTTGTTTTTGATGGGTACCCTGATGGCGAAGAAGGTGGTACAAAAAGTGCAGAGTGTATGAAAAGAACAAGAAAACTTTGTTCAGCTGACATATTGTTTGACGACACCATGATACCAACGACGTCCAAAGAAATTTTCCTTGCTAACCCGAAACACAAAAGTCGGTTGATATCAATGCTCGCTAAAAAGTTCTCATCAGTTCGGTATCTGCCATAGTTTAGGCTGAAAAAATTATTTTGATTGGCTGCAGTGCATTTTTTAAAACAGATGTAGTAATCTAGTTGTCCCGTATGTTGAGGAATAAATCACAAAGAGACAATTTGATATAAAGTTTATTACTAGCAAGTGTGTAAAGGGTGGCGCAAAATAATCCGAACCATTTTTGAATCAACGGTTCAGCTTATTTTGTACCACCGGTAAATTAATAGATTTACAGCAAATGCTCAATGTGACCACCATTTTTCCGGATGCAAAAGTTGATTCTACGCAAAAAATTGTCTCTTCGTCATTTATTTCTCAGCATACGGGACAACTAGTTTACTGCATCGTTTTAAGGAATGAACTGCAGCTAATCAAAATAATTTTTTTCAGCCTAAAAGTATGAGAGATACCGAAATCGAACAAGAAACGAAAAATATTTGAAATAAGATTGTCTCTCTGTAAAAAAATTTTGAAAACTATTGGCCGAACTGCTAAAAAAATATGAGCTTCTTTGCCTATGGATCAATCCTTCATCATCCTTTTTAGGTGTGTATGTAGGACCGCACGGATGTGAGAAAAATTCCTCTTAGAAAAGCTGATCGAAACCTTCTTGCCTCGAAAATTAGGCAAAAAATTTCATTTGATGAATTATTGAATGACGTACGGGATAATGTTGATGAAAATGGTTTTGGTCGTATTCATTTGTTGACTAGAAAAGATTTTCATCAATAGCGAACAGCTTTATAACCTGAATAACGACTCTGTTAGGCATGCAAACGATTGTACTAGTATAGAATCGTGGATTGCCCAAACGCACGAAAATAGCGCTTACTCGGTTGTTAGGTTAGTATTATAAAAAACAAGGGGAGGTTACTGAAGACTGCTATTATGGATTAGGAATCAATGACTTTCTATTGATTATAATGAATGATGGACAATTAGAGGTATTAAAAAAATACGGAAGCGATTGTTTGTGCATCAATACACACGCCCTCAACGCCTATGACTTCTAATTAACACCCTTCTAGTGTTGGACGATTTGAAGCTGGGGTTTCCTTGCAGTTTACATTTAGCAATAGAGCCGATACATACGTATTCAAAATTGTGTTCGATATTATTAAAAATATTCTGGGTGACGAAACATTACGACCTAAAATATTTATGTCGGACAAGGCCGATTCATTCTATAACGCTTGGTGAGTGTGAAGTAATGGGCCCAACTGATATGAGACTATAATTGTACTTGGCATGTAAATAGAGCTTGGAAGAAAAATGTTAGTGCTAAAATCAAAGATACCGATAAACAAGCAACTGTATATAAAATTCTTAGAACCCTACTGGAAGAATCAGATCAAGCAGCCTTCGAGAAAACTGTTTGAATAATTTGAATTCCGACCCAGACTTACAAGATTTTGGACGCTCCTATTAAAAACTGCCTCCCGTATGCCCGACCATACATTCAGTTGTCATTGGAGACCGAAAATTGGCTGCGCTTGTTGACACCGGTGCCGTCTTGTCCTACATGGGTCCCAGCGTATTGAGACTTTGCCGACAGTTGAGAATACGGAAGCAGCAACCCGTTAGCTGTCAAACTACCGTCTTAGACGGTAGCCCAGTAGCAATTTCCGCCGCATACCGAATACCCCTGACCATAAGGGATAAGACCCAGTCACAGGTATTCAACTACGTAGAAAATATGGCCACCGATTTGTTACTGGAAATGGATTTCCTCCAGAGTATGGATTTCCATGTGAACCTGAAGACCGGTAACGTATTCCTAGAGAATGTTATCGTGTCTATGCCAAAGGAGACTCCCATACCCGTGGGACTCGTCCAGAACAGTTTTTCAGCCTTGGCTGAACTGCACACCGCTATTACACCAACGGAGGATCCCTCCCAAAATATATGTGTAATGGATTTACCTAAATGCAACCGGCACCGAAAGAAGCTCGACGAAGTGACCAACACCGAGCTGACTGCCAGATTATACTGTTAAAGAAGGAAAGCTGTACCGCCACTTCATCGACAACCTGAAAGATGATGTGTTCCCCAACACCTGGAAACTGTGGGTTCCGAAACCACTGCGACCGCGAGTTTTGGAGGAAAATCATGATCATACACTGTAACTAAAATAATTTCTCCGGTCGTTACCAGTTAAAAGATGAAGCGGGAAATAAAATTTGACGTGTCCATATTAAAGAGATAAAACCATCTATCCTAATTAATTATGTTTTAGAAAGCGTAAAGCTATCAAGCATCCAGCTTACGTCAAAGTGGAACCAGTTAGGCGGGAACAGGAAACAACCCGGATGAAAATGGTAAAGCGGATGGTCTCCTATCTTTACGAACAGTACCGTCCGGGAAACAAGCGCCCTGCAGCCTCTGTCGCAGAAAGACTAAAAACCGAGGTGCGGGTTTCCATTCCACTTGCTTGGATCAACGTCCACCAAATCCCCGAAATCGTCGCCGAACTGGCCTCCCAACGATGGGCAACTAGTCCTTGGCGGATGTGCCTGCCCATTTCACCAAAATCTTCCCCCTCCCTTTTCTTCCTTACTGTTATCCCAGCCACCAACCTTCCTATCAAACCCGGGTTAGTAATTCCAGCGAACCTTGACTCTTATTTCCGTATCCATCTTGGTCCTCCACACCCTCCTAAACTGTCCACCACTGTCACTTCCGCCTCTTATACCTCGACCGAGTCCTCCATACCCATTATTTTAACTCCTGTCATGCCAGTTTCGTTACCTCCCTGCTTTCCAACCGCGACCACGCCATATAACAACGATCCCGACCAATGTTTATTCATACCCAGTTCCCCGACCGCTCCTGAAATCCCCGCGTTAAGTTCCCTTGCCGAACTAAAAACCGGGATGTCCAGTATGGGTCCAACCAACTTTCGAGACTGGCCCCTGTCTCTTCGTCAAGAGGTCCGCAAGCGGATACTACGTGGTGGGAAAATCCGAAGACAACGCTATCGGTTCAAAACCCTATCCAGTCCCCGCGCAACCTTCTATTCCACGTTCTAAAATGTATCCCTTTCCTACAAAGCCCTCCTCTCTTTCATTTTCCCCTTCCTTACAGATCCCTTCTCCTTTATACTGCTATATGAGCAGACATTAACCTGTATCCGCACTAGTCAATTCAAATTTCTCAAATAGTCCACACCATGTCCAGTCAGAGTACCGAAGAGTTTGACGTGCTCCGAGAATTAGATTCCGCCATGGAGGAAATAGAACTAACGCCATTAAGTATAATGGAAACTTCAACAACCGACCGAGAGGAAGATCCACCTATGGAGCTCTTCACCAATAACATTTTGGACATATCCGAACTCCAGCTCGTTTCTCGAATTAAAATATTTAAGTTTACCTGTAATTATTTAATTTACCATTTTTAAGTATTTTATTAAGACTCATATATTTAGTTAATCATTCCCGGTATTAGTACACCGTTTAATTAATTTTAGTTTACCCGGTTTAATTGTTAGTTGCATTTATTTACTTGTTTTTATTGTTACTTGTAAATTTATTTAGCCGTGCAATCTTTTAGTTTAGTTTCAAATTGGACTTAGCCGTTTAAATTATTGTTTTGGTTTTGTACTAAGTCGCGGTTTGAACTTTATTTCTCGCTTTCTATATCCGCTTGTACCATAGACATTGCTTTGCTCCGCTTTTATTCGTACGCTACTTAATGCACCGCTAGTTAAGATATATTAGAATGCTTAACCCGCTAAGATAAGCTCACGTTATCAACCTGCCTTTCCTAGAATAGTTTTTGCTTGCATAGATAATTATAATTAGACGTTAGTCTGTATTTGTATTTTGTACTGAACACAGCTCCGTATTTTTACTTATTAATAAATAAAATTGTTTTTAAAAAGTATTTTCTTCGACAAGAAAAGTAAATTGGCGCAGTCGGTAGGATGGCAAAAGGGCTATTAGTAAAAGTCTTAATTTGCCTACTACAGTTTTTGTGAAGTTTGAATTCCTGTCCCGACGACAAACATTGCAGACGGAAGGAAGAAAAACTCCAATTCAAAATTACAAAAAGAAAATTTAACTTCAACCAACACCGCTGTTCGAGTGGGACTACATCGCCCCGGTAATAGCAACGCTGGTTCTAGTTTTCCAGTTCATTGGGAACACCAGTTCATTGGGAACATCAGTTCATTGGGAACACCAGTCCATTGGGGACATCAATCTATTGTTTTGCTATTTGCAACTCACAGAACAAGAATAATGTATATGTGAGTATTTAGTTTTAAAGCTCGCCTTTGAGAGCTACAATATAATTCAAATAATAAATTAATTTTAAGCAAGTAACTGGCATAATTAATCGATGTAATTTCCTACTTCGATAGACGAATAGGTAGCAAGATTATTATCCATTTACCAATTGCAACCCTTAAATCAAATTAAATAAATAACAACCCGTATCGACTGAACATTTACAGGTTACCTTAACAGGTGTAAATATACCTTTAATTGTCATTCCATACAATAAACTATTAGCTTTAAGATCTGTTTTTATTTAAGCATTGTTATTTCGATTAGCGACTAACTTTTGATGCTGATAAGAACTTATTGAGTAGACATTCTGTTGATTCTACAACCACAACCACACGAATCAATAGTTCATCAATGTAAGTTAACATTGTATGTGTTAGGTACACAAATTAAAAAAAAAAAAAAGAAATTTTATGTCTAATAGTGAAAACGAAAACGAAAATTTGAACAACCTGAAACAATTAGACAAATTATTTTACAATTTGCTAACTTAAATTTAGAAATGGCTATGCCTGAAGCACACGTACGTGCACAACCTCCTACTGGTTACCCACAAGGTTTCCATATAAGTTTGTTAAACGAAATCCCCCAATATCATGGGAATCCTTCAGAATTATTTGAATATATTAGAGCCGTTGAGGATATTTTCACTCAATTTTGGCAACAAAATGATCCCGGTGCGTATATCAACAAATTATTGTTATCATCAGCACGCAACCGTTTAAAAGGTGCAGCTTTAGAAGTTGTCACCGGTCAATTTTTTAATTCATGGGAAACACTAAAAGATACTTTAATTAGTAATTTCGGAGACCAAAGATCCGAACTTAATATTCGAATTGATCTTACACGAATGAGGCAATCCCCAAAAGAAACCCCTATTGACTTTTACAACCGAATTAGATCCCTGTTAGCCATACTTAACTCCAAAATTTCACTAGGACCCGAACAACAGGCAATTAAAGACTATAAAGTTTTAGATTCAAAATCATTAGCACTTAAAGCATATTTAGGAGGACTAATGGAACCTCTACGAAGTTTCTTGCGTAGTAGAGCACCCCAAAATCTCGAAACTGCTTTAACATACGTAAAAGACGAACTTGATACCCGTTATTTCCAAAATGTTAATCGTGGCCAACCTCAACAAACATTTACTACAATAAATCAACCAGTTCAAAATAGAATCTCTCAACCAACGAATAATTTCAACCCTTCTTTCCAAAATCATCAACAACGCCCTAGCTTTCAACCACAGTATGGAATAGCACGAAGTCAACCACCTCAATTTAGACCTAATTTTAATCCAGCTTTTCAACTGAATCCAAATGTACCACCTCGACAATTTCCAGGAACCCAACCTAGATTTGGACACCCTAATCAAAACGTCTTTGCCCCCAGAAGGAACTTTCAACCTCAAAACCGTCCAGAACCTATGGAAACTAGCACAGTAAATAAACGCCCTGCATCACAACAATTTCATAGACCCAATCCCCCAAAACCATTTAATTCCAATTTTAATCCCTACTTTAAACCGAATAGTTTCGTTCGACAAACGAATCAACTCCATTGTACAAATTTAGAAGACGAAGATTATTCTCAATATTATTACCCCCCAGATAACGAAGATGCATACGAAAATTTCAATGACCAAGATTATAACAATTTCTCTGATTTGGACCCTGAACAAACAGATGATATAAATTTTCCTGTAAAAGCCTCGGAGAACAATTAGAATCCTTTTCCATCAACCCAAAATCTTCATTACCTTTTATTATTATTCCAGAAACCAATGAAAAACTTTTAATAGACACTGGCAGCTCAAAAACTATCCTTTCTCCCGAATTTGTTTATCAACATTTTCCTGAATCAATTCATGAACACCCATTCGAAATTATAACCTCTCATGGTAAAACAAATCATAATTATCGTTGGAATCATATTCAAACCGAAAAAACAACAATTCCTTTTTACTTCAACGAATCCCAAACAAAGAAAGAAATTCAAAAAAGAAACCAATGTAATTTTTCCAAAATTAATCAAAATACATTAAAATGCATTACTGTACCCCCACGGACAGAACAAAGAATTAAATTACCCGCTATAGGTAGTAACGGAAATAAAATTGCACCTAAACTAAATTTTACAAAACATTTAACTATGCCTTCTGCTATAGTTCGACTTGACAATAATTATTTTCACACCACTATTATTAATACCTCAGACGAACCCCAAACTTTTAACAATTAATAACCCTCTCTATTTAGATGACTACATGGAAATTAAAAACAATGATAATCATATCCAAATCAATAACCACAATATTGAACATCCCGATCAAAACTTCCCACAAAATCAAAAATCAATAAAACAGTTACTTTCACAAAACTTAAAAGATAACTTACGAACAGATCACTTAAATCCTGAAGAAAATACCCTATTAACAAACCTGTGTTACGAGTATAAAGAAATTTTTCACCATCCGGAAATTCCCTTATCCTCTACAAATTTAACAAAACATCATATTAGAACAAAAAACGAAATTCCTATTTTTACTAAAACGTACCGCTACCCTCACGTACACCGCGAAGAAGTCAGAAATCAAATTGACAAAATGTTAAAAGAAAATATAATCGAACCATCTGAAAGTCCATATAATTTTCCAATTTGGATAGTACCAAAAAAGCTAGACGCTTCCGGCAAAAAGAAATGGCGTATAGTCATCGACTATCGCAAATTAAATGAAAATACAATTGAAGACAAATTCCCTCTCCCCAATATAGAAACAGTTTTAGACCATTTAGGCCGTGCAAATTATTTTTCAACTTTAGACTTGGCCTCTGGTTTCCACCAGATAGAAATTGAAACAAATGACAAAGAAAAAACAGCTTTCTCGACGGAAGAAGGACACTTCCAGTTCAAGCGCATGCCCTTTGGATTAAAAAATGCACCTGCCGCTTTTCAAAGGATGATTAACATAGCCCTTACAGGTTTGACACCCACACAATGTCTTGTATATCTAGACGATGTAATTGTTTATTCCACCTCTTTAGAAGAACATATTTCACGATTAAAAAATATTTTTGAAAAATGTAGAACCACTAATCTCAAAATTCAATTGGATAAATCTGAATTTCTACATAAATCTGTAAAATACCTTGGACACATAATTACACCAGACGGCATTCGCCCAGACCCCTCAAAAATACACGCGATACAGAATTTTCCTTTACCTAAAACAAAAACCGAAATTAAAAGTTATTTAGGACTCTTAGGATACTATCGAAAATGTATTAAAGACTTCGCTAAAATAACCAAACCTTTAACCCAATGCTTAAAAAAAGACAACAACGTTCAACACACCCCTGATTTCATCGACTCTTTCAATTATACCAAAACTATCCTCTCTAACGAACCAATTTTACAATACCCTGACTTTACTAAAACTTTTGAACTAACCACAGACGCCTCTAAATTCGCATTAGGAGCCGTACTGTCTCAGAACCAAAAACCGATTTGTTATGCTTCAAGAACGCTTAATGAAACCGAACAGAGATACTCGACTATTGAACGAGAACTTTTGGCAATCATTTGGGCAACCAAACAATTTCGCCCATACCTTTTCGGAGTCAAATTTATATTGTACACTGACCACAGACCTTTAGTTTGGTTACGAAACCTGAAAGAACCAAATTCGAAATTAACCAGATGGTCCCTAAAATTAGAAGAATTCAATTTCGAAATTAAATATTTACCTGGAAAAACAAATAAAGTCGCAGACGCCCTTTCACGGATTCAAATTCACCCTTTAACTATAACAGACGACATTATGAACAATATAGATGACATTTTACAAAATACTGATCGAATAAATACCCCAGAACCTAACATCGACAATTGTAGTTTAATTCCAAACAGACCATACTCACCCGACCTTACTGACCTATTTGACTTTCCTACTATTGAACCAAATACATTAAATAATGAAAACACCTCACAGGACATTCAAATACTAGAAACCCCGATGATAATTAATCAGAAGGAAACACAGTACACACACAAGAAGATTCGACACCCGCAATACCTATATGTGAAAAACCTCTTCAACAGTTTTCAAACCAAATTGAATTTATATTAACACCTCTACCAAAACAAATAAATTTAACCACTATCGATGGAAATCGATTAATCCGAATTTATGTCAATCAATTTAATAAAGGCGACAAATTTAACGAATTATTAATTGGACACTGTTTGCCTAAAACAAACTATCATTGCTATTTCCCTAATGACACTTTATACAACGAATTTTCTAAATATATTATTTCCGTATCAAACAACAATACCCCCAAATTTTATAGATGCATGAACCAAGTCACATACATTTTCGACAAAGATGAAAGAATCAATCAAATCCGAAACTACCATGAAAACAAAAATAACCATAGAGGAATTCCCGAAACTAGCGAACATTTAAAAAGAAAATATTATTGGAAAGGAATTACTAATGACATCAAAAATTTCATAGATAATTGTCAAATTTGTAAAAAACATAAATACAACAGACATCCAGTCAAACAGCCCCTAAATTTAACACCTACTCATAACCGACCACTTCACACACTACATATGGACATATTTCAAATAGGAGGACAAAAATACTTGACTATTACAGACGCATTTTCAAAATTCGCTCAAGCCTATCATTTAAAATCAACCAATCTAATAGATGTAACAGATAAGTTATTTTATTTTATAACAACCTTCACCACTCCAGATACTCTAATCGTCGATGGCGAATTTAATAAACAACCCTTAAAAAGTTTTGTAGAATTACATAAAATCAATCTACATGTAGCAACCCCTTATAATCACCAATCAAATTCGATAGTAGAGCGATTACACTCAACTATCATCGAACATTACCGATTACTCGGAAACATACCAGACACCAAGAAAATTCAATATTGTATTGTAGCTTACAATCATTCCATTCACTCGAATTTAAATTATACCCCCTTTGAGATATTATTTGGCCATACTGAGAGTCGAAATCCTTTCGATCTCGAATATAACAAAAACTTTTATGAAAATTATGTTGTCGACCATAAAGAAAAAATGAAACATCTTTATAAAGATCTTCACGATAAGCAAAATATAACTAAAGAAAAACGTAACATCAGAATTAATAAATCCCGCAAAGCACACACTTTCCAAATAAACGACCAAGTATATGTAAAAACAAATGCTAGAAACAAAAAGGAACCACGTTTTGTAGGACCTTATGTTGTTGAAAAAATACATGAACATGACACGTACGATTTAAGAAATGTACCCAATAATACAACTATTAAAAGACACGCTAATGACTTAATGCCCTTTACAGGACAGTTACCTTCTTCACCCTCACCTGGACCCTCATCTACAGTGACGTAACAATCCAACAATTACATGACAATCCTGGACTGTACCCTTTGATTAAAGGAAAGGCCCTCATGAAAGAAAGTTCATGGACCCTAATAAAAACCCTTGATTATTCTCCTTTACTATATAATTATAATACCATAAGAAATAATTTGCTTGATACTATTGCTTTGCTTAAAAATAAACATTATTTAATCCCATATAAAAGCTTCTCCACCACTAGAGATATCACACTTAATTATGAAAACCAATTGTTACTAGTACAACAATATTTAGATAAATCCGATCAATTGATTGATCAACTATTTCCTGAAATTTATATAAAAACCAGACCAAAAAGATCCCTAGCCGACGGACTCGGCGATGTTATAAAATTTATTACTGGCAACCTTAATGCAGAAGATGGTAAACGATACGATAAACTCATTGACAAATTGATTAAATCCACTGATACCCAGAAAGTTGTCCTACAAGAACAAGCACAAATTCTAAATGATACAATCAACACCTTCACTATAAATATAAAAAATCTAGCTAAGAACCAAGAGCTTTTAAACGAAAACCTAAATAAAATTATTCTCGACACTAAATTAGAAATCCACGAAATCTTAGGAACTATCTACACTTATGCTATCCTTGACCAATCAATTCAATCCCTGGAACTATTCATTCTAACCTGCACAGATTTACAGACTTCTCTAACTTTCGCACAAAATCACCAACTACATCTTTCCCTAATAGATAATAATGACCTATTATCCGCTCTAGAACATATTTCTGAAAATCTACAAGAACTGCAGATAAACACTAACCGTATATTAGACTTACCTTATCCTATTAAATTTGGGAACTTGCATTTATACGAGTCTTTAATCCAAATCAAAGCCTACCAAAAGAATACCACATTATATATGAAATTCCCCTTGTAAAACCGTTTTCGGAATATCAATATATTCAATTGATTCCGTTTCCCGTTCTCAATAACAATCATTTTCAAATAATTATACCTACTTACAATAATATCCTCTTTAATACAGAATTCAGTATTCCTGTGGACGACGATCACTGCAAACAAGTTACCATTTCTCATTACTTCTGTTCACAAGATACCCACTTTTCAATACCCAATTCAAAACTATGCGAAACTCAATTATTAAGCTTTAAAAGCAACCAAACTTGTCAGCCCCTTATATTTCTCCTACAATCAATCAAAATAATAAGAATAAATCGATCCTCTTGGATCATAAGCTCTCCTAATGATACTATTATTGACGTAAAATGTACAAATTCTTTAAATAGAAGAATCACTACTGGTTCGGTGCTACTCCATATCACTAACGATTGCTCCGCATTGATAAATCGTGATGAACTTTTAACTACTTTTGAATCATCTTCTACAGAAGAAAAACAAATTCAAATCTTATCCATTGGTAAATTACAAATAGCCCCCTCAATCCAAACCGAAATTACTAATATTGATCTATCGCCTGTTAATGTTCACAGCCTAATTCAAAGTCAAGAAAAATTAACAAAAAATATGATAACCCTTCAGGATATCGATCCCATAAGTTATAAACACTTACGCTATACCTCATTGATCATTGTTCTTGTGATGGTGATAACTATAATATGTATATCCATTTGTATCTATCATAAGCGAATATCGATTATCAATAAGTTGTTTAAATCAGTATCTCCAATCCAATCAATTAATGAAAATAATATTGATCCTAATTCATTAATACAATGTAAATCCATTTAGGATAAATAAAAAATTTTAATATTGTAAATGTGAATATTATATTATTTAAAAGTATATAATATTCCCTCTTAGGATGGAGGAGTTAAGATATATTAGAATGCTTAACCCGCTAAGATAAGTTCACATTATCAACCTGCCTTTCCTAGAATAGTTTTTGCTTGCATAGATGATTATAATTAGACGTTAGTCTGTATTTGTATTTTGTACTGAACACAGCTCCGTATTTTTACTTATTAATAAATAAAATTGTTTTTAAAAAGTATTTTCTTCGACAAGAAAAGTAAATTCGCTTGTGGCTGTCTTGCACAACCGTAGTTTAGGTGTAAGTTGTTCGTAACCATTGTATTATATTTGTGTAATATAATTTCGTTCTCTAAAGTTTTAGTGTATGATTTGTTTGCGTATGCATGTTCTGCTTCTAAAAAGCTTTCAGTATCCACGTGGAAGAAGAATCGACCCCTGGACTATTTCTTTCTTCACTGAAGCTACCCAAGTCTTTGTTTCACCAAATATACAACGAAGTCGCTGGAGAGAAAACTCCTTAATAAAATCTGGCGCCCGAGACTCCCGCAGAATTGTTGTATTCAAGCAGACAAACAATTCCGCCCCGGCTGACAGGTTGACTAGGATTTCCGATGGATCCCTTTTCTGTCAGACAAACGAGAGGTTGACAGGTTGGCTAGGATTTCCCATGGATCCCTTTTCTGTTAGACAAACGAGAGGTTGGCAGGTTGACTAGGATTTCCGATGGATCCCTTTTCTGCCAGACAAACCCCCTTTGTTGTCTTTGATCAATTCCCAAATGTTTTGATCCAGGTACTGGTGGATTAAGAAAACGTGCTATTGACTTATGGCAATTGGGAAAAACAATTGAGGGGTTTGTATCAAAAACAACCAATGTCACTTTTTATAAAATTTGACTTTTTGGTATAATATACTTGTAGGGAACATGGCGCATGTTGTCAAAATGTGTTAGTCCTTGTTCACAATGAACGTAAACATAAAAAATACGCAAAACGTAAAATATACTTAAAACGTAAAATTTTGTTTGCGTTCAAAATAGCCGTAAACTCTAACGTAAAATTTGGACGATCACGCAGGCGTACTTCAGCCAGTTGGCAGTTGTGACGCGTCAGTTTTGGCGTTTGAGAATTCCCCAATTGTGTTTGCAAATAATAATTATTGATACCTACATAATATGGATAATCTATTGATTACAGGCCAACTTTTAAAGTTGCTCTTGTTAAAAAGGCAACAAGTGGAAAACAATGAGAGACAAAGAAAGGCCAAAAATGTAAGACGATGGTGGGTTAGACCTGCAAATGTAAACAGGGAAAGGAGAGGAGAATTTAGAAGAGTTATGCTAGAATTTAAAACTGCATGATAAAGAATGGTTTTTTGCATATACGAGGATGACTTCAACATTATTTGATAATCTGTTAAGTCTAGTTGGTCCCTAATTGATTAAAAACAGTATTCGTAAACCAATATCAGCCAGTCAACGCCTTATTATTACGTTAAGGTAAAGTATAGGTACAAATATATTTTGCATTTATAAATAATTTGTGAGTATTATATAATTACAGATTTTTGGCAACTGGTGACAGTTATTTTTCAATAGCACATAGTTACCAGATAGGTAAATCTACAGTGTGAGTAATAGTACAAGAAGTAACATTTGTTATATGGACTATTTTAAATCCAGTAGTTATGCCAGAACCATCCCAAGCACAACTACTAAGAGTTGCTCACAATTTCCACAATATTTGGAATGTACCACACTGCATTGGAAGTATTGATGGAAAGCATATACGTATAACAGCACCTGCTAAAAGTGGCTCTCTTTACTATAATTACAAGGGATACTTTAGTATCGTTTTGTTAGAACTATGTGATGCAATGTACAATTTTACATATATTGATGTGGGGGCATATGGATCTGTTAGTGATGGTGGTACATTTAGCACATCAAGTTTTGGGAAAAAATTAAAGCAGAATATGCTACCTATTCCAGAACCGGAAGACTTGCCAGGAAGTGTTAATAATATGGGTTATTTTTTTGTTGGTGATGCTGCGTTTCCATTATCAACAAAACTAATGAGACCATATTCTGCAAAAAATTTAAATATTGTTAAAGCAATGTTTAACTACCGACTGTCAAGAGCCCGAAGGGTTATTGAAAATACTTTCGGGATACTGGTAGCAAGATGGAGAATATTCCATAGAGAAATATGTAGTTAACCAGATAATGTGGACAACATCGTGAGAGCTACAGTTTGTCTGCATAACTTCATAAAAGCATCGCAGTGTGGAAAGGAACAGTACTGCCCTACAAACTTTGTGGATACTGAAGATATATTAGGATGGTGAAGACAAGAAATTGAAAATACTATAATGCAAACGTGCAATAGGCTTGGAAGTAATAATTCTTCAAATGCAGCAATTTCAATGGGAAATGATTTAGCAAAATACTTCTTGACTCCAGTGGGATTCAAAGAAGGGCAAACAGAATATGTGAAACGAGCGTAATTTATTAAATTTGTAAAAAAGTTTATTAGAAATCATAAATTAAATTTATTATTTTTTGCTTTATTAGCTTCCTCTTCTCCCGATCTTCAACTTGACCAAGTTCGTACGCAACCAAATTGCTAAAATCGTTTTCCTCTCTCTCATTATGCACATCATTAATATGTTTTAATGTGTTCATAATCTCGGCGTCAATGCATTGTTTGTCCGTGCCCTGTTTATTCCCAATCTCCATTTTTTTTTGCAGTGGCATTGTCTTCATGCGCTTATTAGGTGGAGGTGGGGTAGAAACGTTTACTTCTAAAAAAATGATTTTTACCCGAAATCGTCAAGAAAGTCAAACTTTCACAGCTATCTTGAGTTTTGAAAGTTGATCATTACCTTCCTAGTAATGTAAAATCTTGAGCGTACTTCTATTACATGAAGCAACTGTCAATGTCAAAGTTTATAAAAAATTTCTTGGTTGTAGGTACAAATTCCACCTATACTTATATGGAATGAACAGTTTAGGTTGTTTCAAACTAAAATAATACTTTTCTTAAGCTATAAATTGAATTTTATTAAATTATTAAATACAATATTATTAACTTAACTTATTAATGTGAAATATTAATATTAATAGCAGTATTCTGAACATTAGAAATATTTATGGAAGGTGGGACAGTTTTCGAGGAAGTTTTTGCTACTACAACACGACATGCAGATGCTAGATCTTCATTATTATTCGAAGTTGCGGAAAAATTATCCGAAACTTCGTTTGTCTGTGACATTTCTTGATGCTGTATCCGATTAGCAATTGAAAGCTTATTACTCATCGCAGCGACATGCTTCTGCCAAACCAATAATTAGAACAATCTAAAAATTAGAAAAAATAAAAAATATAGAAATATTGCACTGGTTGGTATTTTACCTTCATCAAAATAAATTCCTCAAGTAAAAATCTAAGCTTTTCTTCTTCAAAAAGGCAATTAGCCTGCAGAATTGACCAATATTCAAATTATTTTTGATCAATAAGGTTGATTTAAGCATTGAAAAGACACTCCAAAGGCTTGATGGCTTATAAATTTTAGCCTTTTCTCCAAAATACGCCAAGAGGACATCTTCTGTTAGTTCATTAAGTTGTTTTACCTTGCACCAGTCATAGACAAGTTGATATGCCTTTTCGTATCTTTCCCTTGATTTAGTTGGTAACAAATCTTGTACCACAGACGCCGCAGCCTCAGTCACATTATAAGAAACGTCTTCTTCTTCGAACACGCCGAATTTACCATTTAACACCACACAAAACCATACGAAAACCAAGAAAAATCAAAACATAAATAAATCAATTATTTTTTATTTCACCATGGATACACGAATCTGCTGTTCCTTAACATATCTGATTTTTATTTTTTAAAGGATTGTCAAAATGACATTTTCAAATTTGCGAATTTATGAATAATTTTGAAGTAATTTATACGATTTCAGGTAAAATTTTATACATAACGAGTCTTGAAAGTTATTCTACTGGACTCTCGTTATATTTCTCCGTTAAACTTTTCCACGTTTTCTCACATATTTCACCTATACAGTTAAAAATTCCATGCATATTATTATTATGTAAATTGTAAATACTATATTATAACATGATTTAACTTACTTGTAGAATTAAGAGCTGCGGCTATTTCCACCCAGGCATTTTCTTTCCTCACTACATCTTTATAAAATCGGTGACCTTTATCATATAAGAACACTTTCACCCCCACTAAGTTTATTAATAATTCTATATCTATGTTTTCCATCTTTAATATCACCATAAGTAAATAGCTTCGCTATAGAGACACAATTAGGGCTAGGCGATACCATGAAATGGGTATCGAGTATCAATACCAATGTGGTATCGATATTACTCAAAAGTATCGAAGTATCGAAAATATCGGAAGTATCGAAAATATCGAAGTATCGAAAATATCGAAGTATCGAAAATATCGAAGTATCGAAAATATCGAAAGTATCGAAAGTATCGAAGTATCGAAGTATCGAAAGTATCGAAGTATCGACAGTATCGAAGTATCGAAAGTATCGAAGTATCGAAAGTATCGAAGTATCGAAAGTATCGAAGTATCGAAAGTATCGAAAGTATCGAAGTATCGAAAGTATCGAGGTATCGAAACGATCGAAGTATCGAAGTAACTAAACTACTAATTACACTGATGTAGGTACTGTGTCTGTGACCCACACCGTAAACAATGAATATGAATGTGTTTGGGTACACCTACTATTTCCTAATGCTAAGCATAACAAATCGTCTAAAAATTATAAACGTAACACGTCACTTTTGTCCGTTCTTGGCATAGAAGGGGGAAAAACTAAACCTACCCCAGTTGATCCTATTTGATTGTTCAATCTAATTATCTAATATCTCTATTCTAATTAAAAATAAAAACTTAAGTATATGAAGAGGTAAATGGGTATACCTACTCCTGGAAATACACAAAGTTAAAACTCCTACGAAAACTACGCGAGCCTGCTATATTAATTTTCTGATACTTAATTAGATACTTTCAATATTTCTCTATTTCCGATATTTCGATATTTTTGATACTTATATACTTTCGATATTTCTATACTTTGATATTTTCGATACTTTCGATACTTCGATACTTTCGATACTTCGATATTTTCGATACTTCGATACTTTTGAGTATTGGTATCGATGCTCGATACCAATCCAAGTACCGATACTTCGAGTAAGTATCGATGCTTTGCCCAGCCCTAGACACAATACGCTGGCCGATTTTCTTGTGTAGTTCCTGGATGCCGACACCAGGATCGCAAGTTCAGTAACGTGTCGCATAGTTACGACATACGGAGCTAGTTATCTCTTTCTAATCGCGCTACGCATGTCGATACCTACTTTGAAACAATTGATAAGAACCATAGATAATATGATAATAGTAACCCATAAGAACCAATGCAAGTGCCTGCAGCGACGCGACGTTAGCGAAAGCGCGAAAGTTGCAACCCACGTTACTAAAGGTTTTCTTGACAATAAGTGATCTATTGAAAAGAAAAATGGAAAAGATCATGGGCAATAAATGTGAAATTTGTGGTGAAAGTAAAAGAACAGTTCATAATTTAAAGTTGTACAGTATTCCGGAAAAGGAGAAAAAAAGATCCGCAGAATGGATAAAAATTATAGGTAGGTAGCTAAGTTAAATTTTCCATATACGGCAAATGTAATATTTAGATAAAATTATATGATGCTGGTTTATATTAGCGTTTAAGTAGGTATTTTAAAATCTTATAGTTATTAATCTGGTATTTAATTCGAATTTTTTTTTGGTTTTTAAACCTGTCAATTCAACACTTAATTTTATTTGACGCTAATCAAGGCTAGGGCTGGGCAAAGTATCGATACTTGGATTGGTATCCAGCATCGATACCAATACTCAAAAGTATCGAAGTATCGAAAATATCGAAAGTATCGAAGTATCGAAAGTATCGAAGTATCGAAAGTATCGAAGTATCGAAAGTATCGAAGTATCGAAAGTATCGAAACTATCGAAAATATCAAAGTATAGAAATATCGAAAGTATATAAGTATCAAAAATATCGAAATATCGGAAATAGAGAAATACTGAAAGTATCTAATTAAGTATCAGAAAATTAATATAGCAGGCTCGCGTAGTTTTCGTAGGAGTTTTAACTTTGTGTATTTCCAGGAGTAGGTATACCCATTTACCTCTTCATATACTTAAGTTTTTATTTTTAATTAGAATAGAGATATTAGATAATTAGATTGAACAATCAAATAGGATCAACTGGGGTAGGTTTAGTTTTTCCCCCTTCTATGCCAAGAACGGACAAAAGTGACATGTTACGTTTATAAGTTTTAGACGATTTGTTATGCTTAGCATTAGGAAATAGTAGGTGTACCCAAACACATTCATATTCATTGTTTACGGTGTGGGTCACAGACACAGTACCTACATCAGTGTAATTAGTAGTTTAGTTACTTCGATACTTTCGATACTTCGATCGTTTCGATACCTCGATACTTTCGATACTTCGATACTTTCGATACTTCGATACTTTCGATACTTCGATACTTCGATACTGTCGATACTTCGATACTTCGATACTTTCGATACTTCGATACTTTCGATATTTTCGATACTTCGATATTTTCGATACTTCAATATTTTCGATACTTCGATATTTTCGATACTTCCGATATTTTCGATACTTTTGAGTAATATCGATACCACATTGGTATTGATACTCGATACCCATTTCATGGTATCGCCCAGCCCTAATCAAGGCTACTTTATATATTTTAGAATAATTTTTTTAATACATTACCATGGAACTATATCAATTATTTACGTATTTCCATATAGCAATATAAGTACCTATTTAACAAATTTACACATTTTCATGTTGCTTTTTTTTTGTTGTTATTAGGTAAAGAGTCTCTGAATCTAGACGACATTCAGTTACGAAAGCGGTATGTTTGTGAACGCCATTTTCAACTACACCAGTTTGTTAATGAAACGAAGGTTCGGTTAGTGCATGATGCTGTCCCTCAAAATGCATTTATTTCATCCCCCGAAAATGTGCAAACCGGAGAAGAACTTTCTCCAGAGAGGTTTCCTTTTCCTGTCATTCAAAGTTCTTGTGGTTTTGCTGAAAACCAATCGCAAGTTGCAACAAAAACTGCAGTGAAGCGTCCCAAACTTTATGATGATACAAATGCATCTCCAAGAAAGAAGCGGATGATATCACTAATTAATTTTTACAGGAAAAAAACAAAAAAGCTACACAGCTCGCTGCGTTCATTGAAGAAACGATTGTATAGCAATAAATTCCATACAATTTTACAAAATAAACGAAAAAGGTCCTGGGAACAAGAGAAATAAGATTTCGCCGTTTCACTATATTATGTTTCCCCAGTCGCATACAAAATTTATGCGTAAAAACAACATTCCTCTTCCAGGTATAACAACAGTAAAAGGATGGATGAAATCCTGTAACATTGTTCCTGGATTTTGTGACAATATTTTTCAGTTGCTGAAAATTAAAACGCAATCGATGTCTCTATTAGAAAAACGATGTGTTTTAACTTTTGACGAAATGGCAATAAAGACAGATTTGGAGAACAACCAGGGATTAGAAGATTTTGGTGTTTACGGCAGACCGGCTAATTGTGGTACAGAAGCTTTAGTTTTTGTGTTGCGTGCATTATGCGGAAAGTGGAAAATACCAATTGCTTTTTTATATCTAGTAATTCTACAAAATCAAATGTATTAAAAAATTTAATTAATGACTGCATCGGTAAAGTGAGCGATTGTGGCTTGGATCTTAAAGCATTTGTTTGTGATCAAGAATCCAATAATAGAGCGGCGATAAAAAGTTTGGGTGTTACTGAGGATTCACCGTTTGTTGTAAGGAATAACAAAAAAATATATTTCTTGTATGATATTCCTCATCTAATAAAATATATACGAAACAATTTCAAAGAAAATAAATTTTCTGTAGACGGTGTAACTGTGTCGTGGGCAGATATTCAAAATACCTGGAAGATTGACAAAAATCAAGGAATGGCAAGAAGTCTCTGTAAAATTACACAAAAGCATATATACCCAAACAGTTTCGAAAAAATGAAGTGCAAATTAGCTCTGCAAGTTTTTAGTAAGACAATGGCGCGGCTATACGGACTGCAGTTGCAACGGGGGAACTGAAAAGCGAAACGGCCTTAAATACAGCTAATTTTGTAGAAAAAGTTGATACTTTATTTGTGTGTAATAGCGTTAGCCTCGCTTCAAAAAATCCACATCGTAAACCAGTTTCAAAAAAAAATCCTTATTTGATAAAAACTTTGGAAGAATCTCTTATATGGATTAAATCCTTGAAAGCAGAACGGAAAGTAAAAAGTGAAACTAACCAAAATTTGGAAGCGAGAAGTAATACGTACAAGAACGCGTTAAGCAAACCCTATAGGAGAAAGACCGCCAGTAAACAAACTGTAAACACTACAAAGACGAAAACCAACAATAATAATTTGAATATCAAGAAACTGACCGCAAAAACCAAGACTTATAAGAATCCACCGTGTTTTAATGGGTTAATACTATCGGTCAATTCCATCTTACAATTATCGAAGGAAATTTTTACAAGTGATGAAGGACAGTCGTATTTATTGACTTCTAGGTTAAATCAAGATTCGTTGGAAAATTTATTTTCTGTGGTAAGGCGTAGAGGTGGCCATGATAAAAACCCAACAACCAGCGCGTTTCGTTCAAATTTAAGGTGTATCTTAGCGGTGAGATTGAAAGTAACATCCGATAATTTTAATTGCTTGACGGATAGCGACGCTCCTGTAATTTGCAGTGGTCACCGCATCTCTGTACCGCGAACTAACGAGAAAGTTGAACAGATGGAAATAGAGCTGAACACATTAAGTACCAAGTTCAATATAATTAAATTAGAAAATTGTGCTGTTAGATACACTGCCGGTTATGTAATTAAAAAAACCCTTGATAAATTTATATGCGAAGCTTGTCGCATGCACTTGGTAAAATCTAGTGAATTTGAATATACAGATGAACTATTTATAAAAAACAAAGTTTAAATGTCGAAACGGTGCTGATTTGGGAAACTTGTGTCCTCCTTCTCAACTAGCAACAAACATCATACAAATTTGCCTAAAGGTATTTGCAAACAGTTATCCCAGAATTAAAAGTGTACTCGGCATAAGGGAAACAATAACTACATGGGCCTTCCAAGCCATTAAAACGTTGTGTCCAGATTGGTTGTTAATATGTTCTATACACAGAAAATTTATTGTTGAATTTACTATTTTGTTAAGACTTCGTAAACAAACTCTTTGGGAAACAAAAGAAATTCGAAATTCGGGTACTAGAAATTCAAACCAAAAGCGAAACCAAAAAATAAGAAATTTGCAACACGACTAGGAGATACTATAGTCAAATATTACTTAAATGAACCTTATTGGCTAAAAGATAAAAAGTGTGAAAGAGACAAATTGATGCTCTTTCGCTCTTTCTGTTCCATTACTCAAACGAGCGGTGAAGGACCGCCTTCGAAAACCACGTTCTATTTTTCTGGTGCTACATGTATTTCTATCTGAAAGGTAGAGAAATGCCATTTCTTTATGTAAGACAAAGATGCTGCTACCTGACGGCGCACAGTGGGGCAAGAGACCTAAAATATGGCATAAAATCAAAATACGAAATCAAACCTATCCATTTACTATTTTAATATTTTTGTTCTCTTTTATGTACTGAACAAATCGAGCGAGTGTAACAAACAATCGACACTACCCCTATCTCGCATGGCGTGTCTATACTTGTCATTCTGTAGTGTTTGTCTAATATTGCTATCTATTATTTTATACAATTATCCGTTTAATTGTTATGGAACCGTCAAGTTCAGGTATTTACCTATTTTTATTGTTGTTGTTTACCAAAATAATTCAATCCAAATATAAAAAAATGCAGTAAAATCTTATCTGTAGAAAACGTTCAGTGGCTTTAACAATTCACATAAACTCTTAAACGTTTAGTTATGTTGCGGGTTAGATCCGGTGTGGTTCTATACGCACTGATGATAAGTATTTATTGTAGTTTCAGAATCCATCTCCATTCTTTGCCCTTTTTTTATGACAGGGGTTTTTGCAATGGATGTCGGTATCGATAAAAAAAATGAAACAATAATTTGATTGTTTTGCACAGGTACAGGCTCCAATACCTTGTTCATAACAAGGCAAGAGTTGTATAATATTATGAAAAAGTCTAGGTGTCGAAGATAAGAAGATCAGTTCAATTTTGTAGAACAAGAAATACAAAAACGGTTACAATGCAGTGGTGAGCCGCAAACAGATTTTAAGCAGAGAATAGCTCGATTTAGATCGGAGTTTAAGCCTCGGTGGGCAATGGCACATCGTATGGAAGATAGATTTCTTCAGAATAATCTTGTTTGACTAGAAACATCGATTTCATTTCCTCGAGTTTTAAACATAAAACGTGGTCGCCCAAAAGTATCATTTGAAAACGGTAAAGAGAGAACAAAGCGGCAGAAAACCGAACAGCTAAGAAAGTTTACGCCACTTGCTGAATTGACTTACGCCACTCACATGAGTTTAAGGGCATCAGGGCAAACAGAAGCTGCAAAGCTAATAAGCGAAGTAACAACATCAAGTCCAAATCGTGCCGTAAAATATAGAAAAGCTTATAGGGAGTCACTGGATCCTAATACTATGTCAGGAGAAGATGCCTTAGCGCTCATAGTAGAAGCAAGTCTATCTCGGCATCAGTATAATATAATCAGAATGAAAGCTCCGAAACTATTCCCATCATATAAAATTGTGCAAGAAACTAAGAAAAATTGCTACCCAAAACCTGAACAATTACAAATATCTGCTACTTCAGTTTATGTTGATTTGCAAACATTGCTGAATCTTACTATTGGACGTTTGCTGATAGTTCAAAAAGAAGTTATAGATTCAATTGAGCCTGAGGAATTGAAGAATCTATTCTTATACTCCAAGTGGGGCTATGATGGCAGCTCTGGCCATAGTTCCTATAAACAGGCCTTTCATGGTGTAGATGCTGATGATTCAGCGGTTTTTATTACTTGCCTTGTACCTCTTCGGTTAGTGTCTGGAGCGAAAATCCTTTAAAACCCCCGACCGGGTTCAACGAGATATTGCCGACCTTTAAAAATCGACTTTATTAAAGAATCTGCTGCAGTGTCTACAGCAGAGAAAAATAAAGTAGATAAACAAATAAAAGAGCTTCAACCTAGCATTGTAACAATGAACGGACTCACTATTTCAGTGAAACATAATTTAATTTTCGCCATGATAGATGGAAAAGTCTGTAACGCCATAACAGGTACTTCATCTACTCAAAAATGCTATATATGTGGGGCCACATCCAAAGAGTTCAACTCTATTGATGACATGATTAACAGGAAAATAAAAACTGAAAATCTGAAATTTGGTTTATCCGTGTTACACGGATGGATACGCTTCTTTGAATGCCTTCTCTATATGTCACACAAATTACCAATTAAAAAATGGCAAGCTAGAGGGGATATTGACAAGGCAGTTGTTGCAGATACAAAGAAAAAAATTCAAAAAGAGTTCAAAGAGAGATTAAGATTGATCATAGACAAACCGAAACCAGGATTCGGAAACTCCAATGATGGAAATACGGCAAGACGATTTTTTTCCAACGCTGAAGTTTCAGCTGAAATAACAAAACTTGATGTGACTTTAATAAGAAAAATGCATATCATAATGATAGTTGTTTCATGTGGCCATGAAATTAACATTGAGAAATTTCGAGAATATGCTATTAACACGGCCACCTACTTTGTACAAAAGTACTCATGGTATAACATGCCACCCACAGTACACAAGTATTTAATTCACGGGCCAGAAATAATCAAATGCCGCATTGCCAATAGAGCAATTCACAGAAGAAGCGCAGGAAGCCCGCAATAAAGACTTCAAAAAATATAGAGAACATCATTCTCGAAAGTGTAGCCGTGAAAGTTCAAATGCAGACATTTTCAACTTTTTACTGTTGTCATCAGACCCTATTATAACAAGCAAAAGAAAATTACCAAGAAAACCACTCCCTACAGAAGCTGTAGATTTTGTAATATCCCCATCCATGCAGACACCAAACCAAAGTGATAGTGATATAGATAGTGGCGATAGTGACGGCGAATAGTTATTATTCTGATAGTGATTCAACATTACTAATTGTTTTACTGTTTTTATGTCTTATTTAGAAATATGTTTTTACTTAATACAAAATGTTCTAGGTATCAGTGGTGATACCGATATTATAAAAATAAATTGTGTTGTTTATGAAAACTATTTTTTAACCAAAGAGTTCCTTTCCCGCTGAAATAATTGATTTCTAACTTCCTTCTAAGTGTCTAGGATTTAATGCCAATTTTTAGACTGTTGTCCCACCAGCGCCATAGTGAAGTCGCCATTTTGTACTTGTAAATTTTGACTTCAGATTCGTAATCAGCGATGTCAGAAACCTTTAGATACCTCTTTTTGTTGTAATACGATTATTTTTTATAATGGCGATACGCCATATTGAAGCCGCCATTTGTTTTTCTTAATTTTGACTTCGGGTTCGCAATCAGCAGTATCTAAAACCTCCGAGTAACCAATTTCGTAAAGATTTAAGCACCTCTTGAGGTTTTCGCCACGATTTCGGGATTTGGCCCCACTGTGCGGCGTGTCACGTTAAGGTCCGAATGATTAATATCTTAACGTGATGCACCGTCTGGTAGCAGCGTCTTTGTCTTAGATGAAGAAATAGCATTTCTCTACCTCTCAGGTAGAAGTACATGTAGCACTAGAAAAATAGGACGCGGTTTTCGAAAGGGGTCCTTCTCCACTCATTTGAGTAATGGAACAGAAAGAGCGAAAGAGCATCTATTTGCCTCTTTCACACTTTAAACTTTTAAGCCGATAGGTTTCATTTAAAGGGGTTGTAACCCAAAAAAATTATTTTTTATCAAAAAATAGAATAAAAATATCTAAGAACAACCGCGAAATCCGCAGTTTGCTAAGGCCTTTCGTTTCCGAATTATTAGCTTGTAAAGTTTACAGGTTTAGAGTAGTGACGTCATACCGACACGACCGACCTCTGAGTATTCACCACTGCCCGAGCCACTGCCTATTTGTTGTAGGCAGTTCGTGGTTAAAAATGCTGTGATTGCAGTGTTCTAAATAATATTTTTTGTTACTTACTTATTACTTATTTTATAATATAACATGACGTATATTATTTTACCTACCCTATTTGTGCTATACTAAATATTTGAAGGAATTATATAACAGCACGTATATTTATAATTCATTTCTGGCTATTCGTAATGGTATCACTATCATATCGTAATCTCTTCGGCGTCTTTGAAACACAACTTAGCCGCAAAAATTTAACCATATATGCACTTTTAAATATGAAATCGATTTGTTAAAAAAATTTTAATAAAAGTTCAACACAAAACGAGATAAAAATTGTAGAAAATGTTATTTTAACATTTTCATTAATTTGTAACTTTAACAATTTTTATCTCGTTTCTGTTGGACTTTTATTAAAATTTTTTTAACAAGTCCAACACAAAACGAGATAAAAATTGTACAAAATGTTATTTTAACATTTTCATTAATTTGTAACTTTAACAATTTTTATCTCGTATCTGTTGGACTTTTATTAAAAAAATTTTTTAACAAATCGATTTCTTATTTAAAAGTGTATATATCGTTAAATTTTTTCGGCTCAGTTGTGTTACACCCTGTATTCCATTTAGCTCATGAAATCTTTCCCGAATTTGATTAACAACACATGATGGAATAGCAATCCTATTGTATCATCAAATAGAAGTCCAAGAATTAATCCAACAAATAAAATTGCGATACACCAAATTACGCCACAATTTGTTAGATAGCTCGATATATTTCTCTTTATCGGCATTTATTTTGCATTTAAAAACGTAGTGTGTCGTACCATATTTAGTGCCGGTTTTTCAATTCGAGTTTAAACTCGGTTCAGCTGAACTAAGATCAATTGTCATGGATATAATTATTCTTAACGATGGTAATGACAATTGATCTTAGTTCAGTTGAACCGAGTTTAAACTGAAATTGAAAAACCGGCACTAAAACTATCAAAATTTAACATTACACCTTCAAAACTGTCGTGCAAACTAATACACATATTTTCCCCTTTAACTATTTTTATTAGATCGTTTTCCTAGCTGCAGATAGATTCTTTTGCGGTAGGCATCTGAATGCAATTACTGCATTTACACCACTCCGTATTATTTAGGTCCCGTTATACGAAAGTATTTGATCGCCAGTTCAGTTGAACCACGATCAATTCAATTGGCATGGATACAATTGTTCGACCAATTTTATCCATGACAATTAATCGTGAATCGTGGTTCAACTGAACTGGCGATCAAATACTTTCGTACAACTGGATGGGGACCTTAATCTGATCATTTTTGCTTAATTCTGTGTATTTTTTCTCTTTCTCTTCTTCCATCGATCTAAGTTCTTTTGGGGTATATTTTGGTTCCAATCCAAAAGAAGCTATTGTTAAAACCAGCTGGTATTACAATTAGAAAATACAATAATCAGAAAAACGTGCAGCGCGTCGCTGTTTAGTAACGTTTCTACACAGCGGAGCATGCTACAATACGCGGAGACGTGTCGGTATGACGTCACACACGACTGTCGCTGTACTTATAACTGCTGTATCTCAAGAACTATTGTTTACATTGATATGCGGTTTAAAAATTTATCCTTAGAATTTTTCATAGAACATTTAATTTTTTTGGGTCACAACCCCTTTAAGAAACGTTCGACTTTATGATACTTTTGCATTTTTAATTAAATTTCATAGTTTTTTTATTTTATCGTCGTTTTGTGCTTTTTATAAATGTGATGTAAATTCGGTTTTTGTTAATTCTGATTTCCCATTTCAATTTGTTTAATTAACGAATAATTTTATCATTCTGATTAGTGTTCAGCCTTTATTCACCATTTTACGGTTTAATTGTACATTGTGACTTAGTTGGAAAGTTTCAATTTTTTGTTAATGTACTTAAGTCATATTTGTATTTTTCTATTTTTCCCTTAATTGTAGTGTTTATCTGAAGATGTCTGCAGAGTTGTTTTGGCGAAAACGTTAATATTTTTCATCGATTTCAATTTTTACTTTCCCATACCACCACTGGTAAGGAGAAGTATTGGTATCATGAAAATTTTCGAAATTGAGATTTTCGCGGAAATACGTGTTTTGGACCTCCGGGAACTCAAAAAAGTGGTTTAGAAAAAACTCTCTGTGGGTGTGGGTCTTTGTGTGTGTGTGTGTGTGTGTGTGGTGGTGGGTATATGTATGTGACGCCTCTAACGCAGAAACTAGTGAACCGATTTTGATGAAATTTTAAATGAAGGGATATATCGAAAATTCATCGACAAAATAAGCTTTTCAAAAAAATCCGAAACCGGAAGCGGAAGTTAGAATTTTCTGGAAGCACTTTTTTCAAAAGCAGAACTTTGAAAATCTGAGTAGGCGATATGAAAGAAGACCATAATTCAAGGGAAACAGTTTTTTACCGGACTCTCTAACTTTAAAATGGCGGCCGCTATAAATTTTTCAAAATTTCTACTACGCCCCACAATTCAAAAACCAGTTATCGGATCAGGTTCAGCAACAACTCGTTTGAAAGCCCTTTGGCGGTACTATACCACGAAGAAAAATTTATCTAGTGAATTCAAAATAGGCCGCAACGGCGCTCTTCCAAAAATTTTGAAAAATTAAAAAAAAAACTGTTAACACGATTTTGTTTAAATTTTCTATACTTATGCAGCTTGGTATTAGCTACATTTTCACTTTTTTTGATGAACCCCAGAATTTCATTGTGGCGGCCTCTACGAGGTTTTGAAAATCGGAAATTGATCCCACATTCACAGATGTAATTTGAGCATTTTTTAAACTGGAAAGTTAAATTCACTAGCAGGTGGTATAACTATGTCACGCATTGGAAATAGAACAATAAACATTAATTTTTCTTTGTATAAATAATTTTTGTAATTTAATAAAATCCTTGAGTGAATACTACTAATTTATGTATTAATATAAATATAATATTTATTTTAATTATTCTATTTATCTAAATGTTTGTTCGGTATTTAAATGAAAATTATAAATGAATTACAAATAATAAAATAAAATAACTATAATTTAAAAAAAAAGTTAGTAGCCGACGGGGTTTGATCGCACCGACCTACCGCGTCTCTAGCTGTGGGCTTCAATAATTTGCTATAAAAATATTTAAAATATTGAATCTTTATATTATTTGTTTTCATTGTTATTTAAAACAAATGTAATGTTTAAATCTCGTCTCCATGGTAGCACCTAAACAAGCCGCACGGCCGAAACCTGAGCGCGATATTACAGTTAACCAGTCAGCAAGTGGTAATGGTGCAGTAACTGTTACATGGAGGGTACAGTTTGATGAATGTAATTCGATTTGGGTAGGAATAAAATGTTCGATATTTAAAGGTGTTTTGCAAAATAAAATATTTGAAATGTCCGCTAAAATATTGCAAACGCAGAAATGCAATACTCGATATTCAAATAAGTTTTGCACGGTAAAAAAATAAACGCATGATAAATTTCACAGGGGTTTTCACAGTAAAAATAATAAATACTCGATAAATTTTGCTCGATATATTAGGACATTGTGCTGGTGTATCTGGGTGTATCTAAATAAACTCAATAGTTTGGAAGATTTGAAGGAACGCATCGGCATGAAATAAGATAGATTACGCCTGATGCTATTAACAGGGTTCAACAAGAGTTTATTTTTCGTCTTGGACACTGTCGAGCTGTAAACTGATATCAATTTGAACATCTACTATAACAATTTATTCATCATTTCTTTTTTCAATTTCTTGTTAATTTAAGGTAGGTATTTAATTTCTTTTTTTATAATCTTATGTACTTTTATACTCACATTTCTGTTCAGGTTAAAGTACAAAGCTTAAATAAACAATTGCTTTGAGTTGGAGCTCCACCCGCTGTTCCAGATCGGCCTACTGAGACGTAAAACTATTTAGCAATTTTTTCAAAAATTTTCTTACGTAAGGGTATAAAAATATTAGAAACTTAAAAAGAGAAAAACAATGTTTATCCAATGCGATAATCAAATATACATGTTTCCATTTAAAAAACAAGTCGACGACGTCACTACAAAAAAATGACTAACGGAAAAATGTTTTGAAGCATCTTAAAATTTGCGCCGTAATTTAAATCGCTATACCTGTCCGAGCGTTTTCCAGAAAAAATAATATTTCGGGAGATATTGAATTAGTTCCAAACTTTATCCACACACTGTATTTATGTATAACCCTTTTTTTATACATGACCATTCATATTGTAAAAGAATAACCATTTATTATTTTTATTGAGCGATTTCTCTCGTTGTTAAGAGTTTGCTATTTTTATCGAGCGTTTAGTTTTTTTATCGGGCATCTATTCTTTTTATCGAGCGTTTACTCTTTTTATCGAGCGTTTATTATTTTACCGAGCATTTTCTATTTTTATCGGGCTTTTGAAATACCTTGCAACTAGAATTTTGAATTGAACAAATGTATCGTGCATGGAAATTAAATTACCGAGCGTATAATTTGTAGCGTTATCATATTATCTATGGTTCTTATCAATTGTTTCAAAGTAGGTATCGACATGCGTAGCGTGATTAGAAAGAGATAACTAGCTCCGTATGTCGTAACTATGCGACACGTTACTGAACTAGCGATCCTGGTGTCGGCATCCAGGAACTACACAAGAAAGTCGGCAAGCGTATTGTGTCTCTATAGCGAAGCTATTTACTTTATGATCATAGTGATGAGGTGGAACTTCTGAATGAAGAAACAGGAACAACCGAAAAACCGTTTCGAAAAGCATCCCAATTTGTTCAGAGTGGAAATTTACATGATGTTATGGGGTTGCGGACAATTCGCCCCCCACAATTCGCCCCCGGACGATTCGCCCCCGGATGATTCGCCCCCGGATGATTCGCCCCCGCGGATAATTCGCCCCTGGACGATTCGCCCCCGGAAAAGAATTTAAAAAAATAAGACAGACCACCCATATATTTTGTAACAAATAGTTTAAAGTAAAATTGAACTTTTACTTTACTTACTTACTTTACTATTACGAATTAGTTAAATTTTGTTAGTTAAAGTCGTTAAATTGGAATTGGAAGTAATTTTAGGCTATCATTACGCACAAAAACATTTATAAATTACTATTCTGTATGTGGTATACTAATAAAAAATACATTATACAAAATATATACAGTCCGTTTTTTTTATTTTTATTTTTATAATAAAATATACAGGGTGTCTCTAAACCTAGTACAATAAATTTACCAGCCGCTTCCTGACAAATGAGTCGAAAAGGTCTATAAAAATTTTGTCCTAAACCGCAGCATAAGGAAGCTACACGTCTTTGAAAATGGTATTGAAAAAACGGAAAACAATTGCATTTTAAAAACGGTTCGAGATAAAAAACGAAATTTTGCATGCGGCCTAACCTATTGAAGGTATAAACAGTACGAACACTTACTGTAACTATTTTTATTTGTATTTATTTTTCAATAAATTAATTTATACAAATCCAGCATTCTAAATTGATTTTGGCTAAACAGAAAACTTGCATTTTATAGGAAACGGTTAGTCCAGGCGAGTTGAAACAAGAGTACCTTTTTTGTTAATTAGGCAACAGGGAATACAAATCTCTAACCTAAAATGGAAAACAACAAAAGGTTAAGAAAAACGGGTTACAAGAAGAAAGTGATAACCCCCATTCGCGCCACCCCTGGTTTATTTACAAAAAAAAAATAGAAAGCTTATACCTTTAATAGGTTAGGCTGCCTGCAAAATGTCAATTTTTTTTATCTGAAACCGTTTTTAAAATGTTTTCCATTTACTAATTCGTAAAAGTTCCTTTTTAATTTAAACTATTTGTAAGTTTTGTTACAAAATATATGGGTGGTCAGTCTTCTTTTTTTTAAATTTTTTTCCGGGGGCGAATCGTCCGGGGGCGAATTATCCCCGGGGGCGAATCGTCCGGGGGCGAATCATCCGGGGGCGAATCGTCCGGGGGCGAATTGTGGGGGGCGAATTATCCTAGAAGCGATGTTATGGATGGAAGTACCAACAGTTATTATTTTATAAAATGTCAATGCCATGCATCGTTTAAAAATAAGAATTATGCCGTTGCAGCAGTATTGAGTAAGCATTCTAGTGCCATAATAAAGGGAAAATGTGAGTGTGTGCAATCAGCACTAGGCAAATGCAGTCATGTCACAGCATTACTGATGTTTTTATAGGAACACGTGAATGAAATGGGGTACACGGCAAATTCTACTTCTTGTACGAGCCGTTTAAGAGAATGGGGACTTGGTACAAAACATCGAGATCCTGGTGCCATAAATGTAAAATCATATAATGAAGTGCGATTTAACCCATTAACAAGAACAAATTTTGATCCACGACCAATAAGTTATGATCGAAATAGTAACATGATAAATGACTTTCTTGCAGATTTACAAAAGTGTTAAAAAACCATGTTTGAAAGCACCCTTAAACTAAAATACAGTAATTTTATGTATGATGAAAGTGAAAAAAGAGTAAATATTAAATAAAATATCGATTTTAACAGGAAATAATAACTATTTATTCGCTTTATACGTATTTCGGCATCAATGTGCTATTGTCAAAAGCATTTATAAAATATTTAATAGCAAATATATTTATAAATGCTTTTGACAATGGCGCATTGATGCCGAAATACGTATAAAGGGAATAAATAGTTATTATTTCCTGTTAAAATCGATATTGTATTTAATATTTATTATTTATATAATCATGGATTTTAACAAAGTAACGCTTGAAAATGTCAATGAAAAAACAGTATTTAAAGATTTAGTAAACATGTTGCAAAATAATATGAAAGAATATATGAATACGTTTAATGACACCATTTTTGAAATTTGTAAAGAAGAAAGTAATGAAAATTGCAGGCATTATCGAAAATATTTTTTAACTGGTTACACTATAAAACAAGTGTGTTGTTTTACTTGTATAACGGCCAAAAGAAATTTTTTGTACCAGCATATGTGGTCAAATGAAAATTTCATGACCGAAGCTATGGCTTATGGCAAAAATAATGAAAAAAGATGCACAAGCACATTATCAAGCTACACTAACTGATGACGAAACATTAATAAATTTTGGTTTAGTGGTAAATAAAAACTATCCATTTTTAGCTGCAAGTATTGATGCTGCAATAGTTAAAAACAATACCATAATTAAACTGGTTGAATACAAATTCCCAATGGTTTTAAAAAGTTGTCTATCCGATATTGAGCCTTCATAGTCTTCACTGACATACGAAATCATGCCATGAACATTTATGCCAATTAAAAATTTTATGGTATTGGCATGTTTGTAAGAAGAATGGGTATTTCCCTGGCGTTTATAATTTCTAGGCATCTGGATTTTAATTTCAGTTGCATCAATAACCAGAGATAAACCATTAAACGATCTGAAGCATTTGGGAATCTCTTCACGTGGAAAGCATCTGGAATATTCAAAAAATGCTCCTCTAAATCCAACAGTTTGAAAATATATAAACTGGATCCATGTATAGATAATATCTGCAATCCAACTGTGCGAAATATTGAACAGATAACTTAATTCTTGGTACGTGTAGCCTCTTCTTAGACGAACTAATGTTAGGCACAATTTATCTTTTTCACTCACTTTTAACTTTCTTTTTCGCAGCGGCTCTTCCTTAAACTTGTATTTTAATGACGGCATAATAGATGGATCTAAAAGATTATATAAAACCAAAAAATGTTTGTGTGAGATTCCAGTGAAAAATTGAAACCTTTCTTCACTCTTCCTCAAAATGTCGTAGCTTAAAATAGTTTCGCTGTATTCAGGAGTGTCTGTTTCCCTGGAATCCAGTGTTGGCTGAACTTGTACCGATTGACTTTGTCGAGTCATCGCTCTCGCATAGTTATGATGTGATCCAGTTTCAACATCGGACATCACATCATCCAGAGGCATTTTTTCTACTTCCGTTTCTACTGCACCAACTGTTTCTTCTCGACCGACATCGTTATAATCACAATACGTTTCTGTATCGGTTTTAAAATAAGGTACTGGATCAGGATACTCTACGGTTGGTCCCTGGCCACTCACAAAATGTTTACTGCATACATAATGGCCATATTACATGGGGCGATTTTTCAATGCAATCGACTGCAGCAACTGGTTGCAGCAACGAAATGCTTCGTGTAATGTGGAAATTGCTTAGGCAACCGAGCGCCGCAACGGGCGTTTATTTTATTTAGAACTTGTTCTATTTTCATGCGATTTTTTCGTGCAATCTAGTAATTTTTACGATTGCCAACCACACGAAACTAAGCGACTTTATTTTGAAAACATAACCTCGTCTTTACCACGCCGTGTATCCAGCTTCTTATATTGTCATTGTTATATTCATTCTTGTTGTTATTCATTCGTGTTATTATTTTCATTTTAAAAAAATCAGTCTTTTTCAAGGCTATCTAAAAACGTTGCAAAGTGCTTCAGAGTAAGTTCTCAATGCTATAAATTAATATAGTACTCTTTATAATTTGTTATATAAATATATTACCTAATTCCTGATTCTTTTTAGCTGATATTTTGCAAAAATGGATGAAGCAATTAATGAAGATTTAGTGCGGACGAAAGGTAATCTCAATGTATTTATACAGCAGTATGAGAAGTTTCCATGCTTATATGTAGTAACTTCGGCGGACTACAAAAACAAAACGAAGCGAGAGGCAGCTTACCAAGCTATTTGTACCAATTTTAACACGGTAACACAGCGGAGATTAACGGTGCCAGAAGCGAAGAAAAAAATTCATGGCATTAAGACGCAGTACCTAAAAGAATCCAACAAAATAAAAGCTTCACTAACAAGTGGTACAGGCAGCGAGGATGTTTATGTTCCTAAATTATGGTACTTCCACTTGCTGAAATTTCTCGATAAAAAAACTTACCCAGTTAGAGGTGGCACATCAAATTTAGACAAATGTAAGTTGTTTCTTGTACCTAGGTAATCGTAATGAATTTTCACATTTACCTTTTTATGTAAATTGTTTTAGCAAAGTGAAGCAGACACACAGGAAGAAGACCTTGAAAGTCGACAAGATGATGAGGAGGTAGTTTTCGAAGGGACAGTCGACGAACTTCAACATGTCATGAGCCCCGGAAGTTCACACTCGGGAAGTGATATCGTAACAAAACAAAGTAGAAAAAGAAAAGCGTCTGAATCCACTGCTGCTCCAGCCAGTGTGCAGGAGCAAATTTTGCAAGCTACTAATATAATGGCTTCCACATCCAAAGTTATTACATCGAATGAGCAACTTACACGTCCCGCAAATGACTTAGATCACTTTGGACAGTAAGTAGCAAAACTTCATATTATTATACTTATCAATTCTAGTGTAATTGTAATTTTAGAATGATGGCAAATGAAATGAGAAAAAAACTCCGAAAGAAATTTGCAAAAACTAAAAAGAAGGTTGATGGACCTGATTTTTGATAGCCAGGAAGAGGAAATGGGGGATTAATAATTTAATTTAATAAATTTTATAATAAACAAATTGTTTAAGAAAATATTTATTGTAGAATAAATTGTTTATTTATCTAAACATCTACACCGTTAACATTATTTTGCCATGGCACGCTTCCAACCCCATTGAAATATGCCATAAATTCATTTCGAATGTCAAGTGCTACCTGTTTTTGTCTATTTCCTATTTGTTGACTTAAATTATATTTATAGGTGCAGCGCCTATCAACATTATCTGTCTGTCGAGAAGTACATTATTTTGAACTCTTTACTTAAAAAATTATGTAATACACAGCATTCCAAAGTTATAATTTCCACTTTGTCCACATTTAAACCGATTGTTGTTAATAAAGCCCTAAAACGGTTAGCTAAAATACCGAAAGCATTTTCCACAACGCGACGGGCCCTACTTAACCAGTAATTAAAAATTCTTTGTTCATTTAGCATATTGCGGAATGGAAAAGGTTTTAAAATATTTAAAGCTAATGGAAATGCAGCATCAGCAACTATGACATAAGGAACCATGTGAGTTCGTCCTGGTAGAGCATTCTCTGCTGGAATATTGATTGTATTATTAACTATTGCTCTACAAATTGTGCTTTTCCGATAAACCCCACCATCAGAAATTCTACCATTAGTTCCAACATCCACGTAGAGAAAATTATAGTGTGCATCTACCAAAGCTAATAAAACAATACTATGTTCGCCCTTGTAATTGAAATATGTGGATTCAGCTCTTGCTGGAGCTCTAAAAATTATATGCTTTCCGTCCATAGCAGCTAAACAGTTAGGAAAATTCCATATTTCATTAAATTCAGATGAAACTTTTAACCATTCCGATGTAGTATTTGGACACTAAAACAACAAAATCAAAAATCATTAATTGTTTATTTATCCATTCCTGCTTCCTACTCACTTTTAGATATTCCTTTTCCAAATTATTGTATATAGCTCTACATACTTTAGGAATGAATAGGGAAATATTTATTAAAAATTTCAGACAGTCTGAAATCGTACATTAGACTACGATATGAATTGCCCGTTGCCAGAAACCGTAAGGTTATAATCAATTGATGTTTTGCAGATATGCTTTCACGCATATTTGTATCAGTTTTTTTAATGTCATTTTCCACGTATTTTAAAAGTTTTTCAAATGTTGCTTCGTCCATTCGTACATAATTTAAATATATACTGGGTTCATTAAATTCGTTTATCAAGTTCAGGTTTCCTTTCGTAGTGTCACCATTAGCCAACCAAGGCCTTACCCACAATTTTCTTTTTCGTACTTTGTTCTGTTCCATTAATAACAGCGCTGCTACTCCAACTAATAAACCACACGATCCCATTACAAATAATTTGGCCTGATTATTCTCCATTGGCTCATAACCTACAATTTCACGCTGTTGCTATTCAGGTATAATAATTTTGGTACGGTTGGTACTTTTAAGTTGGAATAAAAAGTCACTTATAACCCATGCCAGCAATTGCCTCGTGTAAATACAAGCGTGCAACTGGTTGCTGCAACCACAAAATCGCAGCAACTGACTGCAGCAACCGATTGCATTGAAAAATCGCCCCATGTAATATGGTCATAAGTATTTCTGGTTATCATTGCAGTATTTAAGTTTAATCTAATTTTTCTGTCTGGTTTGTCCTATTTAATTCTTATTTTTCAAAAATAAAAAAAAAAATTTTATTTTATTCTCTTTAAGGGGGTAATGCTGAATACATGTAATCGTTTTTGTAAGATTTCTCAGTCAATAGTGGACTTAGAAAAAAACCAAAAACACCAAAATGCTCAGAACAATATACCAAGGGTGCCTATAGAACGTTTTTTTCAAAATTATTATTAGGTAATTAATAAAAAAAATTGATTTTTGCAGTAATTGTTTATTCTCTAGTTTCCTCATTTATTTGATTGAAATCAATTATTCGGCTTCTATAGGCACCTTCGTCAATTTGTGTACTACAAGAGCCTCATTTCGAAAATTGTCTATCCCGAACCGTTTTTTCAAAAAACCGAAAATACGGAGCCAAAGTGTTGGCTAATTTTAAATTCACAAATTTCCAAATTGTTTATTAAAACATACAGCAAGGTACGTGCAGTTAGCTATAACATACATCTACACTGTAAAAATAAAATATCAAACCAATACAAGGTTATAGTATGTATTTTAATACTCTTTAAAGATAAATCGAATACGGAATACAATAAATATAACACGAGAACAGTATATTATATACAGAAAATCGTACAAAGAAAAGAGAAACCATTATGAAGATGATAGTTACATAATTATGTATTGTCTCTCTACTAGCTTTTCAAATGCATCAACAAAAACACTTCATACGTTTTTATACAAATTTTATAGAATTAATTAAATTGACTTCATACGTTTTTATACAAATTTTATAGAATTAATTAAATTGAAAGTTGCATTACATCCCACAAATTTCTTATTTACATTTTTCTTATTAGAAAAATTTAGACGAAATCTGGAATATTATGAAAAGAGTATGCAAAAAATAATTTCCTACGTTTTTATACAAATTCTACAAAATTAATCAAATTGAAAGTTGCATTACATCCCACAAATTTCTTATTTACATTTTTCTTATTAGAAAAATTTAGACGAAATCTGGAATATTATGAAAAGAGTATGCAAAAAATAATTTCCTACGTTTTTATACAAATTCTACAAAATTAATCAAATTGAAAGTTGCATTACATCCCACAAATTTCTTATTTACATTTTTCTTATTAGAAAAATTTAGACGAAATCTGGAATATTATGAAAAGAGTATGCAAAAAATAATTTCCTACGTTTTTATACAAATTCTACAAAATTAATCAAATTGAAAGTTGCATTACATCCCACAAATTTCTTATTACATTTTTCTTGTTAGAAAAATTTAGAAGAAATCTGGAATATTATGAAAAAGTGCCTATGCAAAAAATAATTTCCTACGTTTTTATACAAATTCTACAGAAATAATTTCATCGAAAGTTTCAGAAACTAATTTATAATTTAGATGTTTCCAGAAAAATTCAGAAAATAATTATCTACGAAAAGTAGGTAATTAAAAGTTAAAAAACGGATTAATTTAAATCAAAGTTACAAACCCTAACTATTAAATTACAATTTAAATTTTTCTCAAATCTTTAATAGGCATTTTCCTAGGAAATTGAGGATCTACCATTTCAGGAAGAAAACATTTATGAAAAAAGGTACACAATTTATCCTGCATTCGCTCCTCCCAAAATGTTTCGTCTTTAAATATTTTTTCAACTTCCAGTCCGTGTGGCGTCCATACAATGAAAAAACAATATTTTTTGTTGGTAACTTTCAGCTGACCCTGAATTTGGTAGTAATAGTTGTGAGTACGCTTCAATTCCATTTTCCCGTTACATTCTTTTGCAAATTTTATTTTATTTTTGCGTATAGCTTCTAATGGAGTAATCGTTGACGCCGTTGATGGACACTTCACTTCTACAATTCCATCATCTGCGACTAAACCGTCAGGAGAAGCAGCCAAGAAGTTGAATTCTCTGTCAATAAATAGCCCACACTCTGTGACTTTGACACTGTGCTGTTCTTCAAATTCTCTTATAGCTACAATTTCGTGGTCTTGTCCCCAGCGTGTAGAATCTGTGCCAAAGAATTTTGAATATAGCAGTCCCTTGACGAGATTGCCACAATGGGTTGTTTCTCTCATTTTACATATTCTGCCAAAATTAGAAGCAGTCAAGCGTATAGATCTTTCCTGTCTCCATAATATGTTATTACTTTGTCCGACTGTATTCAGTTGAATGTTTTTCCTTTCTTCGTCGGTTTTTGTTATGATGAGTAGCAGTTCCTGTTCCTTCAAGTTGTAATCTTCAACTGTTACTTCACCACCAGAGACTGCACCATAATCTTCATCTGCAGGTTCACTAATCGGTCTCCTCTTTTTCAACTTTTCTGAAAAAAGTCGTTTTCGACACTTCTTCCACCGATGTACACTACGTAAGCTTTCAATATATTTTTTGGTTATTTGCCCCGGACTTTTGTTCACGGCCTTTTTGTGTATCCACCTTGTTAATCGACCGGATGAAGTGTTATATGAAATTGCTGCTGCTTCGCATCTGGTTTGGTATGACCGTCTTCCAGAAAAATTTATGCGTTTTCCCCCTGTAAATTTTACTAAAATAGCATTGTAGAGCTCCGCAGCATTATTGTTCATGTTTAAAATTAAGCTCTCTGCATTACGTGCTACTCTGTCCATTGTTACCATAATATCTTGGTATAATCCTGATTCTTTCATATCGGGAATCCAATTTTGTTCATTCTCAGTTGCTCTAGATCCGCTGCAAAAGTATGTAGAGCAGGCAGAATGATCTCCAAATACATGGTTGGGACTGTTTAAAATGTCTTTTCGAAGTTTTTGCATTTTTTCAGCGTGAACTATATTCGAATTTTGGTTGATATATTTCACTGCACCCTGAATTCCATTGCGCAACCTTTTAATTCTATTATTTAATGCATTCCTCTGTGCTACAGGAACCGCAATTTTCTTAGTACTGATTCTTTTTTGCGCAAGATCACGCAATTTGGAACAGAAGTTTCGCAGTAAATGGTTACAACATTCAATCTTTTGAACTAATCTACTACCGTACGGTCTCGATTCGATCAATTTTTTGGTTACACTGCTATCGCCATCTCCGATAAGATAAACATATTTTAAATTGTGCATTTCAATGCTCCTCATAAATCCCTCAAGTATAATATCGGACTCCATTCCAGTAGACGGTTTGTCCCAATTTCTAAAACACTGATGAACAGGAGGATCACAGTTTTTAGTTTTTGCGCGAGAACACACACAACAGTACTTATTCTTAATTCCTAAAAATAATACCTTTCCAGTTTTTTGTCCTATTATTACACCTAAACCAGAAGAAGCATTATAATTGACTTTATATGAACGTTTACTCCATGCGCCGTCCGCGATAACTGTTATTGTAGGTATACCGTCCGAATCTACTCTTCCTTCTTCAACTGCTATCTGCGCTTCCTCTTTTCCAGCAGTTTCCATCAACTCCCATGCGGTATCGTGGATGTAAGAAGCTAACATTTCTTCCGTTTTTGTATATAAATGAGAGCCCATAGATGGAATATCGCAAGTTGAAAGAAATTCCCTTAATTGTGAATATCCACCCCCTGTTAAAACAGTTCCTAATACCGATGCTCTGTTAATATCCATCGCGTTTTCGTTATTATCGCTAGCAATTGTTTTTGTAACCTTACACATTTTACAAACCACTATAAATTTACTTTGTAACCCTGTCCTTTGTTCACTTATAATTTGCAAGTGTTCATTACTACACGAAAAAAGTTCTAAATGTTTAAAAGAAATTATATCTTGAAAAAAGCAATTTATGTCTACAATGCGTCTACCGTATACTGGGAATTCATTACTTGTATTAATTTTTGATTGTAGTGGTTCTGATGTATCTACATTTACCTTCATTTCTTGAATATCGCTTTCCGTACTAGTTTGTAATGGTTGAAAGTTGCAAGTGGATGTTGAAGGTCCCGGATCCATTTCTTGAATAACATTTACTGATGCACTAGTTCCTGATGATTGAACATTGAAAGTGGATGTTGAAGGTCCTAGATCCATTTCTTGAATTTGAATAACATTTACTGCACTAGTTTCGGATGATTGAACATTGAAAGTGGATGTTGAAGGTCCTGGATCACGTATTGCCTTTGAATAACTTTTTCTCGCTTCTCTACTCTTCTTCATTTTTTGACGCACACTTTGTCGTCGCACCGCACCGGTTAATTTAGGCATTGCTGTCACACTAATACACAACAAATCACAAAAAATAAGATGATACCTATCACAACCACTAGTACCAATTGAATAACTAAAAATAAAGTATAAAAATACTCTTTGCTTAGTTTAGAAATGTGACTTATAACTGTCAGGAATATTAATGAAAACTGTTTGTTTCGAAGTCTGCATTATAACTGATTCCACTACCCCCAGATCTTGAATTTATTTTGATGAAAATGAATATTGGTAGGAAGGGGTGCTTCTCACGCTTTTCTATTAGTTTATTACTTTTAACACGTGCAAAAATAAACACATATGTTTCTTAAGGGTGCTAGACTTAATTGGTTTAAAGATCACTTAAGCGTGAAACCGATATTTCTGTATTTTATGAAAGCCATTAAAATAGACCCGTAGAAAGAGAGAAAACACCTTTGTGTTTTCAACGACAAAAACGTCTAATATTCCCACACACGCTGATGTATAGTCCTTTGACGAATTATGACGTACCTAGGTACCTACTCATATATAAGTAATCGTTTTCAGTTTTATTTTAAACCATAATCCCAACAGTGGGATTATAACATCTCCGGGCATTAAAGACTTTGCAGCTATTTAACATTTTGTACAGGGCTCGACAACAAAGTTGTAATTTTCTTAAATTTTATGATTACAGTACAGTCGGCGACGGTTATCCCCGTGAGATACTACCACTTACTACCTAGTTCGGTTCAACTTACATTCAATGACGCTTATTTTGAAAGAATGCTACTAATATCACACTATTGTAGTATGTACACGAAACATTTTTTCAAACTGTTGTATCTGAAACATCTGTCTAACAATAAAATCGAAGTGATTTAACGCAATTTCGTACACATACTCGTTCAGGGATCCCATCTAATACCCAATAGAAATTATATGCTAAACCGCGAGGACAGCCGTTATCTATTTCAAAGTAGTACATACAAAGGTTATCATTTTTCAAAATGAATACAAGTAAAATTGCCCCCTCTTTATGTTCAATGTAGCACTCCCAAATACTGAAAACATACACAAAACAAGCAAACAAATTGTTTCAAATTTGCATTATTATATGTGAAATTTTTATACCTATTACTCACTTACCAAAAAAACTTTCAAGCTAGCTTAGAAAAAAAAAGTAACTGCTTTATATTACCTACGAAAATTTAAAGAAAATCGGAATCATTTTCATATTTCAGATAGCAAAAATGGTATACTGTAAATGCAGAGTAAAATATAAAATTAGGAAATAGGCATAATAGGTAGATATATTTTTGCTCTTGTTTATTTCTATAATTTTATTGTATGTAACAATATTATATATCTTCACGCCCTTCCCCCTTGTTATTGCATTATATTGTGTTCATAATGTCAAAATTACAGAAATCAATAATTATTCAAAAACTGGCCATTTGTTACAATAATTATTATAATGAATGTTAAATTACTAGTGCAAAACAAATATTTGCAGCTAAGAAGAAGCATACCAATAACATTCGTAAATAATACCTAATCATCATAATTCATAATAACTTTTAGAGGAACAGTGTAGAAAAGTGAGCGAATTGTGTACCCATAAATAAGATTAAAATGACAGAATGTCTATCCCATAATGGTTTTGCGAACTTCTGCTCGTTACGTCAGTTGTAATTGTATCGACACGTAGTGTAAAGTATTTAGATAAGTACGTCTCTCTCCAAACTTTTTGTGCTCTCTCGCCAAAATATTTCAGTCTAGCAGCATTACCCCCTTAATCTCCAATTTTACATTGTTTTCTCTCCATCTTTCTGTATCTCTGCCCTATTTTACATTCAATCTTTTAAGAGCGACTGTAAAATGGGGTAGAGTTCTTTTGGATGGTGAGAATACAATTTATTTAGCAGTTTTATAACACTCTGTATGTCAAATAATTTTTGCTCTTATGAGAATTTCTTAGACTTGTTGACATTTTTGACTCTATGAGCATATAAAACTTTTCAACCATTTTGTGTTTACTTCATAGCAAGATGTTTAATAGGACTGGTGAGGCGGCAGCAGCTTGCAAAGTGTCCCGCTACTAGTAGACGTTGCTGTGCGAGAGAGACAGCTAATTCAATCCGTCTTACGTTATATTGTGGGCATAATGTACTGTGCTTACTTTTAATATTCACTGTCATTAGGGTAATTATGGGGTAGTTTAAATTTAATATCTACCCAATTAGAGGTATAATAGGGTAATTAAATAGAATAATAGTACGAAAAATTATAACTCTTAAGGAATAAAACGCCAGAAACCTTCAATAAACTGTTAAGTACATTACGTTTTGAGCAATTTCGATTGTTTTCTTTTTTCAGAACTTGCTTTTCTCATTTTTTGTGATTCTTGTTTGTAAAATTGTTTCACTCGCATTGTAATATAAAAAAAAATTGCTTCTGATATGACATCTTGTTTGTGCAATTCGCAGGGGAACAAAAAAGAAATACTTATATTTGAAGAGAAAAAATCTTCAATGGTTTCATCAAAAACATCTACCGACTTAATATGCAACATTAGGATTTTTTTTCTTCTATAAACATGTTGAACATCGAAATATTGGGATGATTTAACCAACCCCTTGATTTTAAGTTAGTTAGTTTGCTGGCTGGCATGTTTTCAGTCCTTTCAACCTTGTGGTACAAATCCTTTCGGCACTCTTAACATTTCGTAGATTTGTACAATTTTTTGCATATAATACAATATGCAATCAATTGTCTCTGGAATTGCGTCATCCTGAATTGTACCAATGTATTCCCAGTCATGGCCGACTGCAGAATACAAATTGTATTATTTTTCCCCGGATGTTCAATAAATTGTAAAGCCCAAGATCTTGATGGTAATTTTAATATCGCTCCATTCCACAATTCATCAAAAGAATGTAAAACGAGTTTTTCTTCTAGCTCTTAAATATTTAATTAACATTAACTTCAAAAAGTAAATAGATTTTTACATGATCTGTTATTCAATACAATACTTACCATTGTCAAAAATATTATTCTTTTCGTCAATACCATCTTGCTCAACACTCAAATTTACAGTAGTATTTCCGTCAGAATATTTTTGTTTTTTTAAATCATTAGTGATCGGTGTCCTTTCTAAACTGCGCCGTTTTTTTGGTAAAGACTGGGTAAGGTATTTTGGACAACCTGGGAATTTAGTAGGGAGTGCAGTTTTTGAAAGTCTTGGCTTTGCTAATAGAATCTGTAGTCAAATTTTACATTTTATTTTGTTATCACATACATTCTTTGTTGATATTTAAATGACTACTACTTTACTTACAGTATATGATTCTGTTATAAGTTCTTTAATAATGTCATTTTCATTAAAATGTTTTTCACAAACACAGTCTTTTATGGTTAAATCTCGATCTTTTCGCGGTATTTTCTTCTGAAACTCTACCAATTTTTCTTTGGGAATTTTAAACATAGATACCTTTTCTGAATTTCATTTGTAACCAATTGTACAAAACGGTACACAGCACCTATCTGGCATTATTACACAAACAGTAAATGTTTTCAAAATATACAAAAACACTAACAATCACAAACTAATTAATTAGTAAGAAAACAACGAAGTCATAGGTACCGTTGGATGTGCTTAACGTATACCACTATTACCCAGCACGGACTGAATTAGCGTTCTCTCTCGGGGTCCTCTCACTCGCACAGAGACCACTACCTGTGACAGATAAAATATCTCTATGGGAAGAGCATGTCATCCTGTAGGCACACACACCTGTTTGTCACACATTTTCTTACAGCGGAGAACGCTATTGATTGCTGTGCTATTGTGCAGTAGGTATACTTTTATGGTCATGAAATAAACAAACCTTGTAAACTAGAAATTTCTAAACGAGTACTTAAATTTTTCGATTTTATTGCTTTGGAAACCAAGAAATGTGTTAAATATTTGCACAGTCGAATCTCTGATTGCTGACCAGATAGCAGCCGATTCCCGATTCCGATAGTTTGATGTAGTGTTCAACAGCAATTAATTATTACTGATTGATAGAATTGCAGCCGCAGCGTCCCGCGTTACGCGTTCTACTTTACGTGCCCGTGGTGAGCCGTTTGTGTTAAATACTGAATTGTGAATAAGTTCGCTTGTGACAATGAGTTCCACTTCAGAAAAGAAAAGATGTCCGGGTGGCAAAGAAAAAAAACGAACGCGTTAAAAGTGGCTACACACGGTGTTCCCAAAATAGATACTTTTTTTACCAATATTAATAAAGCCAGCTCTTCGGAAGTTAGCGAAACAAGTAATGAGTGAGTACCTATATCTATTAAAAAGCTGCTCCCCTGCGTAATTACATATTTCACATGTTGTAAATCCTATTTTTGACTTCAGAAATTTTGACCACGGGCAAAAACATGAACAAGTAGTACACGATTCTCCTTGCTCTTCAATGTCTCTGCCTCAGGTACCGAACATAAGTATAGAAAATTCTGATAATGATAGTGAAGATGTAGCTGCTGTAGAGAGTAGCGATGAGCATGTAAAGGACGAAAATGATACTTCAGATGGAAGTGCATCTAATAAGAAAAGGGGCGAAAGTGAAGTGTTTGGAAATATTAATATATTATTACAATTTCCCACTGTCCCGGCTTTATTTAAAAACGTTAATATTACCCCAGACTTAATAAGAGAAGTAATATGTTTTGGACCTTTACAACCAGGTTTAAAAGACTCAACCTATAATTTTTATGCAGGAACTGGTGAAAAGACATTTTTAAATACATGGTATACTAAACGACCGTGGCTCATATATTCTCCACGCACGAGAAAAATGTTTTATAATGTATGTTGGCTTTTTAGACCCCCAAGTTCCACTAGTAGCAAATTTCACTCTACTTGGTCAGATCCAAATAAAGGTGTTGACAAATATAAAAAAGGGCTGGAAAAAATTAAATTCCATGAAAATTCAGAAAACCATAAAAAATCTATGAACACGTTCTTAGCAACTAAATATCGATTGCATAATAGTAAAACCGTTGCAGATGATGCTCTTAAGGCTGTGAATTTAGAACAAAATAACAACAGAAAGGTGTTAATTGTAACAATAGAATGCATATTCTCTTTGGCCAGACAGGGTTTGCTTCTTTGGGGACATAATGAATCACTTGTAGTCCAGGAGCTAGCGGTATATTTTAAGACTAATTTCTATCAAGCTGAAATTTTTTTTATGAGCTGGTATAGTTATGTCTGCCAAATGTAGGTGGTCGGCAAAATAGGACCGCGGGACATAAAGCGCCCAGAATTTTTTTGTTTTTAATTATTTTTTGATGAAATTTACAAACTTCAATCAAGCTAATTCCTATTTTGCTCGTTATTTAAGACATTCCGACAACAAAAAATTAACTGTCCGACATAAGAGTCGGAACTGAATCAGTGTCTGCCGTTTGGGGTTCGTATTGTTTTTAAGGCGGCTTGGAACAGCTGGAGAATTTTTGTGATGCCCCTAAAATGTAGACTACCCAAAACTCCTGACTTGATAGGGATGGATTCACTCACCAGGGCGGCAGTTAAATCAAATTTCGGCCGTGCGGCTTGTTTAGGTGCTACCATGGACACGAGACTTAAACATTACGTTGTTTTAAATAAGTAACAATGAAAGAAAATAATATAAAAATCTAAGATAAAAATTCAATATTTTAAATAATTTAATATTTATAGCAAATTATTGAAGCCCATAGCTAGAGACGCGGTGGGTCAGTGGGGTCAAACCCCAACGGCTACTAACTTTTTTTTTTAATTTTAGCTATTTTATATTATTATTTGTGATTCATTTATAATTTTAATTTAAACACCGAACAAATATTTAGATAAATATAATAATTAAAATAAATATTATATTTATATTATTATTCACCACTCAAGAATTTTATTCAATACAAAAATTATTTATTCAGTGAAAATTTAATGTTTATCGTGCTATTTCCAATGCGTGATATCACCAACTAATGAATCTAGCAGTTAAGTTAATTCCTGCCATAATTTCCAGTTTACAAAATACTCCAATTACATCTGTGAATGTGGAAACATGTAGGTACTACCGGATAGGCGGTATTGTATCCTATTCGTGTTGTAAATTTCATATTTTTTGGTTGTGGGTTTGTTTGCGAAGTCTTAACAATATAGTAAATTCAACAATAAATTTTCTGTGTAGACTGTAGAGAACATATTAACAATCAATCTGGCTTTTTTCTGGCTTAGAAGACCCATGTAGTTACTGTTTCCCTTATGCCGAGTACACTTTTAATTCTGGGATAATTGTTTGCAAATACGGCCGTTAGGCAAATTTCTACGATGTTTGTTGCTAGTTGAAAAGGGGGGCACAAGTTTCCCAAATCAGCACCGTTTCGACATTTAAACCTAAACGCCTTGTTTTTTTTTATTAATAGTTCATCTGTATATTTAAATTTACTGGATTTTACGAAGTGCATGCGACAAGCTTCGCATTTAAACTTATCAAGTGTTTTTTTAATCACATAATCGGCGGTGTATCTAACAGCACAATTTTCTATTTAATTTTATTGAACTTTGTAGCTACTTAATGTATTCAATTCTATTTCCATAAGTAGTTTGGGATACAAGAAGCGGCCCCACCGCAAATTACAGATTTACGACAACTGATGAGCATTGTGGCGTGGAAGGTGGTAATGTTCCAGATACGGACCCTGACTTGTATGCTACGAAAACTGCAGAATTTTTACTTTCACTGGAAGGAGCGAGGTGTGTGATTACTCGCGGCGAAATTTTACGGAATCGCGGCACTGGAACACTGGAATAGCTATTACGAGCCCAGTCGCACATATATTGGACCAAAATGTTTTTCAAACTTATGATTTAAATTTAATCTATACTATGTCCAAAAGTTGAGCGATACGATAAACCGCGAAAACATTCTGACAAACCATGTATACTTACCTAATATTTCTTAAACTTTACATATTATTACTAGATTCATTGAAAAACTACAATCATAAATAAATTGGTGGTTTTGAAAACATCCCCTTATCCCCTTTTTGGGCATGAAAGAACAAATTGATGCTTTTAAGTTATAAAACTAGCTCGTAGGTATATATATTTTTACTTTAAAATTCTACTTACTTACTTTAATATTCTAATGCGCATCAATTTGTTCTTAATATTCATAATATTATTGTATGTAAAGTTTAAGAAATATTAGGTAAGTACATGGTTTGTCAGAATGTTTACGCGGTTTATCGTATCGCTCAACTTTTGGACATACTATAGATTAAATTATAAGTTTGAAAAACATTTTGGTCCAATACATGTGCGACTGGGCTCGTATAAACTAAACCAAACGACGCCGCATTTTTTATTTATAAAATAACACAATATATTTAACAAGAAACAAGAAAGGAATCTGCCGTTAAAAAGTTAAAAGAAAATGTATCTTTGCATCTTTTCAGACAAAAGTTAAAACATTGGATTATGCATTCTACAATTTAAATGAATTTTTTGAATTTACGTGTTTACAGTCAGAACATATTTTGTGTAATTAATTTATTAACATTTTTTTTAAAACTAATATAATATTACGATTATTTATTTATTTTAAGGAAAAGTATATACATACATACATTTACATACTTACATACATACATTTACATACTTACATACATACATTGATACAACATAATAATTATTATAGGGTCTGTTAGAAACTTTATTTTTGAATTTGGCGCGCGGTTAGGGTGGAAGTGAGAGTAGGGATATGGGTAGAAGCGGATATGGAAGTTAGTGCTAGCTGGAGCGCGGAGTCAATTTTCAAAACCTCAAAACGTCAAATGCCAAAAGCCCACTACGCATAACGTATAAACTAAAAGCGTGGTGTGTTGCCTAACCATTATTTCCAAAGTTGTTACGATTGATCAAAAACCAAATATATGCTTTGACAAAGATAACTAAAATATGTGTACGGTTGAAATCGTTTTCTACGTTTTATTCAATTCTAATCAACTACATAAGTGAACGTTCGGATCCGGTTTTGCCGAAATTTGTTAGTTTAACCTTATATTTCAATAATAAAAAATTTACAAATTGGCCTCTATAAGCAATTTGGATTTTTTTTTTAAAAAACGAAATCCGAACAAACCATTCTATACTGTCAAACATTAAAATAAACTATCGATCAGCTTTTTAAAAAAAACGTTGTAAGCGTAATCTTGGACAAAAGTTTTTAGGTTTTTGCCAATTTTTAGCTAGCGTGGCGTGTTGCCTAACCCCTCTTCCAAGCCGCCTTAAGACATTTGACTTATTGTTATTACCATCAACCTGATTTTTTTTAAATAACTATATACTAATTTAACAAACACAAAAATCACCTTGTCCGACAATTTGAGCGGGACAGAAGCACTCTCTGACGTCCTGGATTGGTTAGTTGGCCAATTTTTTTTCTTAGCGCTCTATGTCCCGCGGTCCTATTTTGCCGACCACCTACATTTGGCAGACATAACCATACAAGCTCATAAAAAAAATTCAGCTTGATAGAAATTAGTCTTAAAATATACCGCTAGCTCCTGGACTATTGATGGTGTTCAAAATAAAGATAACTTTCTAGAGGTCCTTAAATTTGTATCAAAATACGACGTCGACCTATGTGAGCATTTAAAGAAGCATGAAAAGGGTTCTATATCCTATTTAAGTCCATTAATCAAATATAAATACGAATATTGCTTCAAAAATGATAACCACTGTCAAAAATGAGATAAGGAACTTGAGAAATGATGTAACATTTCACAAATACGAATCCGAGCCCAAAGAATTATGTACAAGTTGTAATTTGATACCAGCTACGAACAAAGAAGAGCTAGAAAGAAAAAACGGTTTTTTGATGAAAGTTCTGATGATGAACCACAATCATCCTTTAAAATAAACGTTGACTATGTTTTAATAGATAATATTAACGTGTCTTTTGAAGAACGTTTTAAAGATTTCTTGGAAACAGTAACATTGTTTGAAGCCTTGGATACATTTTCCGACCCACAAGTCAACGGACTTAAAGATTTAATTATCAAATATAGTGAAGACTTACCAACACTAAGCAATGTTCTAAGCGAATTTGACCATTTAAAGAAGTTATATTTCGAAGTGTTTTCTGGAAAGCAAGAATCAAAGCCCAGTATAGGCGAAATATTACCGTTTCTTATACAGGGTAGCTATTAAAGATTGGACCAAAGTCGTAGCGCTCAAACGCTTTGAGATATTTATTTGAAATTTGGAACACTTCAATACAACATTACTCTGCATATTTTACACTACTGAAAAATTTTATTTGGGTCATACTTTCGGAGCCCGGTCGACATCTTGAAATTTCTTAAATGGGAATAGGGGTAACGCAATACATCATTAAAAAGCTTAATTTTTTCTCTTTCTAATTGTGGTAAATTAATATAGGGTTACATAAGAAAATAATGCAACAAAATTAGAAAACAATTTGCCGTACGCTCAGATGGCTATTTATTGTATGCTTTAATTTTAGGTGGCTTTGCTTTAACAGAGCTTCAAAATTAAACAAAAATACAAACAGTAATTGTTTAGCAGATGACAGTATGTACATTGTCATACTTTTCGTAGAAATTTGACAATCTGAATTTTGTTAAACATGGATTGGTGGACAGAAACTGATTGGGTATGGTGACAGAAAACAGTTTGAACATTTTGTGTAAATTTAAGCAGTTTTTTGATACCATAGTTTTAACAATCACATGGTATTTGTTTTTTTAACTTTTACTTTTTTAATGCAGAGCTACCTAGATTTAAAGCATACCATAAATAGCCGTCTGAGCGTAGGCAAATTATTTTCTAATTTTTCTGCATTATTTTCTTATGTAACCCCATATTAATTTACCATGATTAGAAAGAAAAATAATCAAGCTTTCTAATGATGTATTACGTTACCCCTATTACCATTTAAGAAAGTTCCAGATGGCGGCCGGACTCCGAAAGTATAAGTCAAATAAAAAATTTCTATACTGTAAAGTATGCGCAGTGACGTCGTATTAAAGTGTTCCAAATTTCAAATTACTATCTAAAAGCGTTTGGGCGCTACGGCTTTGGTCCAATCTTTAATAGCTACCCTGTATCTAATGACATGGAAGACATATACCCGAATGTGTCCATTTTATACAGAACTTTTATGACACTTCCTGTGTCAACAGCTACCGCAGAAAGGAGTTTTAGCAGAATAAAAAATAGAAAAAGTTACTCGAGGTCGACGATGGGAGAGGATAGGTTAAGTTCACTAGCTCTTTTGAACATTGAAAGAGATATTGCGGAAACTATCGATCTCAGTCTAGTGTTGGACGAATTCTAGAAGCTGAAATCTCGAAGACTAGATTTTTAGATGTTTATAATAGAAGATTAGGTAATTACAAAATATTATGCTTAGTTATTGTTATCTTTAAATACATTTTATTATGTTAACGAATTGAGGAGTAGAAGTAACAAAGGGGCTAAGTGCCAATTTGTCGGAAAATGAGATATTCCTATAGAAAGGTTCTATGTGCCATGGACTATATCCTATAAAACGGGCCAAGTGCCCGGACACAACATTCAAGGGGAAAAGTAGGCTGAAAGTTGATATTACAAACAAGTGCCAGGTCAGTTCCACAACAATGATGGTATGTACATTGTGACAGTAGTTGACGGAATATACCTTTTCGCGCAATACAATAAAATTATTGAAGAATTATTAGTATAGAATGAATGCAGAACGTCGTAAACAGGGGTCGGGAAGACAGAGTGACGAACAAAGGCAACGGAAAAATGCAGGAAAATCATATGAAACGAGGAAAGGAAATAATGTAGTTGAAAAAAAGAAACCTAACCTGGAAGTGAGTTGTTAGCTTTTTAAATTATTTGTGTGAACCTCAAAACATGTATTTTTTCTTACAGTTAACATGTAAATGTAAATTTGATTGCAAGTCGTTGACATAATAATAATAATAATAATTTATTGAAGCATGAAATGGAAACAAAACAAATATGTACATAGTAAGTACACGAAAGAAAAATGTTTAATTCTTAAAATAAAAAATAAAAATAATGTAATTGGGAGGTAATGAGGAGAAAGAGAGAGAAAAGAAAAAAAATAAAGTTGGTTTTTAATGCTTGATGCAGAGGTGACTCAGCCTAAGTAAAAACATACTTGTGTGCTGAGTCAAATCCACATATCATTTAAATGCTATCTGTAGGTGCGTGATATTTTTAAATAAAATAAGTACTATTAATAATAATAATACATAATAGATTTATTTTAGTAGTTCCAGGAAGCTAGAGGTATCATTATCTAGTATATACTGTTTTAGATGTTTTTTGAACGTAAAAAAGTTTTTAAGTTTTGTTATGTTAAAAGGAAGCAAGTTGTAAAATCTTGGTGCAAGATAAGCTACACATCTAGTACCGATGGTTTTCTGAGCTCTAATTGTCACAGACTGTTCATTTGCAACACTTCTAGTATTTTGCGCATGGGTTTTTATTTGCTTTTTTTGTTGGTGGTACCAGCAGATTACAGTAGATATATACAATTTTCTAATACACTGTACCTTCGCTTCTGTAAAAAAATTTGCTGTTGAATAACGATGCGGTTTAGAAAACATAATTCTTAAAATAATATTTTGAATCGTTTTTAACGGTTTCAGTGCCGATGTATAAACACCCCCCCAGCCAATTATACCATACTGTAATACCGACTGCACAAGAGCATAGTACACGGTTTGTAATTGTTCAGTTTTTAGAAATTTTCTTATTTCCTTGAACAAGTACAGTAGTTTTCTAATTTTTTTAGTATTCTCTCTAATCTGCACGTTCCATTTTAAGTGGTTGTCTAGATTTATGCCAAGGTATTTTACGTCCGATACAATTTCAATTTTCTTATCCGAGTTTTCTATATTAATTAATTTAACAACTGGTAAATTTTTCTTATAGGAGGTAAAGGGAACGCATTTTGTTTTTTGTACGTTTAACGTAAGTAGATTAGAGTCTAGCCATTTATTAACTTTGCCCATTTGGCTTTTAATTTTTTTAAAGACTTGTTGCCACGTTGTTCCACTACAGTACAATACCGTATCATCTGCGTATGAGATAATATTGTCAACATTCAGTAACAAAAGATCGTTTATGTAAACTAAAAAGAGGACTGGGCCCAAAATGCTGCCTTGCGGAACACCATAAGCGCCACAGGTTCCTACATTGCTATCAACATCACCATTTTTTACCTTTTGAGTTCTATTGTCTAAGTAGCTTTTAATTAATTTATTGCTTAATCCCCTTACTCCCAGCCGATCAAGTTTTTTACACAAGTATTCGTGACTAACCGTGTCAAATGCTTTTGCAAGATCCAAAAACACTGCTGCACTATACATTGCGGAGTCAAGATTTTTATATATTTTTGATATTAAAAGTTCTATTGCATCACTAGTGGATTTACTTTTTTGAAAACCAAATTGCGTGGTTGCTATTATATTATTTTTCTCCAGAAAACTGACTAGACGTGATTTAATTACTTTTTCAGCTATTTTTGAAATTCCTGTTAAAAGTGAAATTGGTCTGTAGTTCTCTACAGTATGTATACACCCAGCCTTATATATTTGTATTACAACTGCAATTTTTAGTATGTCCGGAAAAACGCCATTTTCCAACATTAGGTTGCATACATATTGAAGTGGTTCCGCAATGACATCATTTACTTGTTTTAGGTTGTCAGGCGTAATACCATCAGCTCCCGGGGCTTTTTTTGGCTTTAATGAGTTTATGTGCTCTACTATTTCGTTATTTGTTACCGGATTTAAAAATAGAGTGTTTGCTACAGCTGTTAAATTTCCAAAATCAATTTTATTACCGTTTTTTATGTTGTTTTCAATTAGAATTTTTGCCATATTTTCACCTACATGACAATAATGTGAGTTAAATTCATTCGCAATATCTACTTTATTATGAAGTTGTGTGCCATTTTTTGTTTTAACTAGCGATATGTCAGATTTTACATTTGTATCATTCATACTTTGCTTTACGACATTCCATAATTTCTTAGCATCATTTGGTGCTTGCATTATTTGGTTTTTATAATAGTTTGACTTAACGTTTTTTATGCAGTTATTTATTATGTTTCGATAGCGTTTATAGTAATCTTGCAGATTTGTATTGTTTTGATCCTTGAGCAGTGTTTGCTTTAACCTATCTCTTGTATTAATGGCTTTTACCAGCCCTACTGTAATCCACGGTTTCCTTTTCCTATTTTTTGAAATGATAGTTTTAACTGTTAAGGCTTTTATATGGCAATCACTTAATTTACTAATAAGTTTTTCGGTTGCTAAATTTGGGTCGCGTATCTCGTATAATTCATTCCATTTTAAGTCTTTAACTAAATTATAAAATTGATTTTGATCAAATACCTTAATTGTTACCTGATCACTTGCTTGACTTCTAATATTTTTTGATTTTAATGGATTAATTCCTAGAAGTGTTGCATAATGATCTGTTATATCAAGTTTTAATACTATGCTAGAGTAATTTAATGTTAGTTTTGTTTTAACAAAGATGTGATCAATACATGATTTGGAGTTTAATTGTTCCCGAGTAAATTTGTTTATTAGCGATACGAAACCGTGCTCGTACATTGCATTTAAGTAATCATTTGATATTTTTGACATTTTTAAAATATCTATATTGAAATCACCAACAATCATTTCAGTCTCCTCATTACAACCCTGCAGATACAGAAATAAATTATCTATGAAACAATTAACGTCTACATCATGAGATCGATAGATCGCGGTTAATCCTAGTGCTTTATTATGCTTAAATATCTTAGCTCTTATTACCTTCAATATGCCAATGGAAGATATAGTAACAATTGGGTTTAGTTTATTACTAATGTAAATCAAGATTCCATCATTTTTATTAACATTACCGTAATTATAGTAATTTGTATGCCAAAATTGTTTATATCATCAATTTTAAACGTTTCCGTTAAAACAATAACATCAAAACTAACATCATTCATTTGCTGCAAAAAAATCTGTAGTTCATTAAAATTTTTTGATATACTTCTAATATTTAGGTGAAACAGGTTTAAGTCATTACCTATCAGTTTATTATTACATTCTAGTGGGGTTTCCAGTTCAAGGGTATCATACATATTGTAGTTAATAAAATCCTCGTTAAACATAAGATTTGCCATTTTTAACAAAAACATATTTTACTTTGGAAGAATTATTTTTATTTTCGTGCAGGTTATTTGATATCTTGCAGACATGATATTTTAACAATCGGACTATTTTCGTCCTTGCGTGCTAACAGTTTTGAGTTCTTAAACCACACAAACTTAAACATTTTTTGATCATTTATGCATTTCTTTTTCGCTTCGTACATTAAATTTTTATAATAGCTTGTTAGATGCTCATTGACGTATATTGGAACCGGAATCATGTTTGTAATACCGATACAAGCGGTAGTTAGTCGTCTGGATTTGGCTTTGTCACGAAACTGATCCCGCACTGACCTATTATCGAATTGCACTATTATGGGGTTTTTTCCATTACGTGTTTTCAAACGATGGGCAGTTTGGATGTCCTTCGCTTGTAATTGCATACCTAACTTTTTTCCTATAACATTTATAGTGTCTATCACATTTTCATTCGCTGCATCAGGTATACCCTCGATTATTAGATTTCGATTTCTCGAATACTGCTTATCTTCCTCTTGGGTAATTTTTATTGCTGATATTTCCTTCTCCAAATTTTTACACTTCTCTTCTGTTTCAACGCATTTTTTCTTTAGAGATAAGTTTTCCTCTGTTAGAGATTTCATTGTCTTTGTGAAGTCGTCAATCTGATGGCTATAATACTCTATAGACTTTTGAAAATCATCCATTTTTTTCGCTATAAGTTGGTTTTCTTCTTTCATAACTTTTCTAATTACTGCCTCAAGTTGTGATTCAGCTGGTACTGCTGTTTCTGTTATAACTCCTGGGTCCTTTGTTCCACAGCTTTTTGTTTTACAGTCATAACATTTCCACATAGATTTGCTTTCTGGTGGATTTGATCTCCATTTCGATTCTCGAATGCCTGCACATAAGTAATGTAGCCCTGAATTACAAATGCTACATATAACGAAGTCATTATCAGGTGGTAAGTTTTCACGGCACTTAGTACACAACATTTTTTCTTAGACACTTAACGTCTTGGGTTTTCAATATTAAATTGCTTAGGTTGCACTTCCTCGAAAACACGTCCGTTTAGTACCACGCACTGCACCACGAGGCACAGAGATTGGTACTTTTTGAAAATTACTACGAAACCAAGCCTGACGTTCGTGGAACGTACATCATGGGTTTAATACAAGTGACTGGCGTCAAAAGAAGAAGGCATGGCTCATATGAAGATGCTCGTGACAGTCATCGTCAAACTACCGTCCACTATAGCATTCCAGATGGAGAGGGCAATATTGTGATTGTTTGTAAATCCACTATTATGAACTAGCTGGGTACCCGCAGCACATGCCGCGTTTACAGTAGGGTCGTATAAAACGAATTTAATATCTATCGTAGCAGATAGTTTTAAAAACAGAAAAATTTCCAAAAGATGTAGATATTTATAATTTATAATATACAGGGTGAGTCATAATTAGGTGTAAAAATTTAACCAAAGCTTCGTTAGGCCAAAACAAAGCAATTAACCTAATACAACCTAGTACCAAAATGCTTCCTGAAAAAGATACAGGGTGTTAATGAAATTTTTTTTATTTATCTGATTAATTTGAAAATACATCAAAATAAACACAAAATTAACAAAACAATGATTGAATAAGAGAAAACTATAGCAAATGTTCAAAATGCCCCCTCCAGCTTCAATACAAGAATGGCACCGTTGTACTAACGATCCATACACTTGGTGAATATTATAGATTTGACGAATTTCATTAGGAGCTTCGAAAGTTGTTTGCTGTAACTGTTCCCCCGTGTTAATTACCTCACGGTAAACCAGCTGTTTAAAAAACCCATAAAAATAAATCCAGCGGATTTAAGTCAGGGCTCCTTGCCGGCCATCTCACAAGACCAAATCGGCCGATCCAGCTACCATTGAAATAGTCATTTAACCATTCCGTAGGTTTCTGCCATTGTGAGGAGGTGCACCGTCTTGTTGGAAGAACATCTGTTGCCTAATGTTTAACGGGATGTCTTCAAATATATCATCCAGCTGGTATTCAAGAAAGTTGATAACCATTCGCATTGAACCGATTATCGAGTTATTGTAACTCCAGTAAAGAACCATTGCATATTCCTCCCCTTACATTGACAGAAAATCGTTGCTGGAACCTTCTACTCCTTACATAGGGGTTGTCTAATGAATAATAGTGCAGGTTTCGAAAGTTTGTAATTCCGTCCCTGGTAAAATTCGGTTCATCGGTAAATAAAATAGATAGAATAAAATTGGGATCGTTATTTATCCTTCCAAGAAGTCACCGACAAAAAACTAGATGTTGGTCGGCATCCGCAGGATGAAGAGCTTGAACACTAATATAATGATAAGAGTGTAATTGCTCCCTAAGCAGAGTTCGTGAAACAAAACTTTGTGAAAGTCCTAACTGCGCAGAATTTCGGCGAGTACTTGTAGTAGGATTGTCTAAAACCAAACCAATCACAGCTTCCTCTACTTGCATTACATTTTCCTGTCGCGGTACAACAACCCCTTGAACTCGCGGAAGACCAACCTCACCCAATCTTCGAAAGGCTGCAGTAAAGACCTAATCATTTGGGATTCTTCTGTTAGGCAATCTGCGGTGGTATTCCCTAACAGCTGCTAAGGCGCTTCTGTTGCAAAAGCCATACACGAAAATGACGTCTGCTATTTATTTCTTTTGGAGTAAAATCACCCATTTTGAAAGAGAATCGATCTTTTAAAAAAGACAACAAAAACTTTCAAACAATAAATTAACGACTGTTTATGACAGCCATTGTCTTGATATTGTTTCAAAATTAAAATTGACTATCAAAATCAGACTACTTGATTTTAACAATTCAAATGTTTACTTTCCAACAATAGAATTTTTTTTTCATTAACACCCTGTATCTTTTTCAGGAAGCAATTTGGTACTAAGGTGTATTAGGTTAATTGCTTTGTTTTGGCCTAAAGAAGTTTTGGTTAAATTTTTTACACCTAATTATGACTCACCCTGTATACAGGTTAATTGTAACTTTAGGGCGAGTGGATTTGCTCGTTTATTATTGATAATAGTAAATAGTTTCATATAAGAGTTATTCAAGTTTATGTGGCGAGTATTTTGGACGCACTCACAAAAATGGCCGACTTCCGGTTTAACCGGAAGGGACGTGATTTTACTTTTTTTAAATACAACACCCTGTATATTTTATGCTAGTTCGATTACATGATAACATCTCTTTAACAAAACATAACACAACCATATACCTAGCGTTAATAATTACAGACATAATTTAAATTATATCTTATATCTGTTACCAGTATCAACTATTCAAAAACAATCGCGATTGATCTTAGCAGGCTGTTATTAAAGTTATTGTAGTGAGAGATAAGAAAATCACAAACACGCAATACACAAACATTTAATATAATGTCATTTTAAAATTTTCTAATTCAAATAAATAAATAACATAATACGCACGACTTTGTAATTAATAATATTTTTCTATCAACATGTAACTTCTAGATTTGTAAGTACTTATACCTTAACTACCTTAACTGACTATGGCTGTAATAACAGAATTTAATTTAAAAGGTGTTCAAACTGACCACCATTTTCTCGTATACAAAAACGGCATCTTCGAATAAGACTTCTTTGTATATCTTGAAGCATTTCAGGTGTGATAATATTTACAGCATTTACATTTACAGCAAATTTCTCGAAGTTCTTTGATACACCATGTCTTTTAAATACCCCCAAGCAAAAAAAATCCATCGGTGTTAAATCAGGTGATCTAGGTGGCCACCTGATAGGACCTTGATTGGCAATGTAATGGTTTCCAAATGTCTCTTGTAAAAAATTCGATACTATGCTAGAATTATGAGCCGGGGCCCCATCTTGCTGGTACCATAGACCTACTCTAACATTTAGTGGTAAGTCCTCCACGTAATCCATGAATTCATTTTCCAAAAATTCCAAAAACCTTACAGAATTCAATGTACCATTATAAAAATATGGCCCTAATATTCGCTGCCCCACAATTCCCATCCACACATTTATTGAAATCTTGTCTGTCGCACTTGTCGTGGATTTCTATCGTCCCAATAATGCATATTATGCCGGTTGAATATTCGATTCGACATGTGGGTATATAGAAATGAGTAAAAATATGCGCCGCGTGCAAAAGTAGGCGTGCCCTATTTAACGTGTTGTACAAGCATTAGAGGATTTTGATGTCAAATAAAAGAAATTCAAAACTTTTTAGAAATAATGTCTCTTATTTTTGGAATAAAAAGAAACATAACACATACAAATAAGATACGGAAATAAAAAAATCGCATTCCCATTTAAAAGTAAAATTACATTTTCAGGTAAACCAACTGTAATTTTCTGCATCATATTTTTAGTTTTAGTCATTTACTATTGGTATGAAGCAATAAAGATGAACAGTGTTTCATTTTAAACGACTGGTTCTCGTTTAAAGTGGAACTTTTCTAGCCTTCATTCTTGCGAACTTATCAATAATAGAATCATAATCTAACATTTGAACTACATCAGTTTCTATAAACATGAGTGACAAATTGTTCAAACGTAATTGACATAATGAATTACGTAAATAACTCTTAACCCGTTTAAGTACGGAGAATGAACGTTCACCGCTTGCATTGCAGATAGGCATTGTCAAAAATATTCTTAAAATAGTTTCTACATTGGGAAATATAGACCGCAGTCCGTCAATTAATAATTTATACATATCGACAGGATCGGATACGTTTTCTTCCTTAACATAGTTGATGAAATGGAGAACTTCATCTTTAAAATATTTAATATCGATATCATTGCCGTATTTCAACGATAATCTATCCACACATTCAATAATTTCATCCCTACTCATTTTCTCATTGAAAAAAACTTGAAAATCATTCAAAACATCGTGGTAAACAGTAGATCTCCTGGATATCTCAGATATGAGTACATCACATATCACATTATGTATGTTAACTATAAAGGATTGCCTACCACCGAAACGTGTGTCATTATTGGATGTTTCTCCAAATTGCAATTTTCTTTCCCTTATTCTACCACCACTATCTTTATAGCTTCTATTCTCTGTTAGTAAATTTGCTTCGTTCTCAATATCTTCAAATTTGTCTCTTACATCCTTTATAAAAGCGGAAAGAGATTTGTGAAGAGTTGCCCCATGGAGTAAATTTGACTGCACTTCTTGTAAAGATTTGCTGGTAGTATTTATTCTCTGCAACAATTTGTCCCATAACACAGTTATTAAGGCTATTTCATAATCATCAAATGTTTTTGCTAACTTTTTTGCCTCTAATTTACTCATTGGTTTCTCCGTTTCGCTTATACTAATTTGAATTAATGTTTCCTTTATATTTTTATAATTTAATCTTAAAGCTGAAACGGCGTCCGCTCTAGCCGACTACCTCGTGTCGCTTACTCTCTTCACATTCTTCTTTTTAGTATTAGCATCAGGTAAACTATCCTTCAGAATATTCCAGCGTCGAGTGGATGAAGAAAAATACACATATATATTTTGAATAAAGTCAAAGTAGTGTAATGCCCCCGAACATGATTCGGCAGCAGAATTCCCAATTAAATTTAAGGTATGACTGGCACATGGTATATAGGTAGTTGTTCCGACATATTCTTTCAATCTTGCTTGTAATCCGTTGTATTGACCAGACATGTTAGCCGCATTATCGTAAGTTTGGCCTCTACAGTTTCTTATATCAATACCTAGATTTTGCAATGATTCTAATACAACTTTTTCTAAATATGCTGCATCATGCTTCTCGATTTGAAAGAATCCAAAAAATCTTTCTTTGATTTCTCCTTGCTTAGTAACGAACCGTAAGATTAGAGTCAATTGGTCTATGTGGGTTATATCGGGAGTAGAATCCACAATTATCGAAAAATACAATGCTCCTTGAACTTCAGCAATTAAAAACTTTTCGACTTCGCTTCCCATCAAATTTATAAACTCTTCACACACAGCATGCGACAAATAATTAACGTTACCTTTACCAGGATTATTATATTTTTGCAAATGATTACTCAAAAAACTATCAAATTCTGCGAGATAGTCTATGCAACTTAGGAAATTTCCTCTTCGATTCGAATCTGTGTTTTCTCTGTGACCACGAAATGCTATACCCAAACTTGCCAAAAGTTTAACTGTTGCAATAATTCTCTTTAAAACTTCTCGCCAATGTTTCTGTTCCGCATCTATTTGCTGTGCCATGTGTGAGTCGATACGTCCAGAAACTGATAATCGTTTTTTTAGACTTAATATAGATTTGAAATGAACTTCAGAAGATTCATGGTCTTTCAAACTTCTCACTACATTTTTCCAGTCGTTGAATCCTGATATAAAATTTATTTGAGATTTGGAAAAGAGTTTGCATACATAACAGTAAGCAGATTTACTCGTTTCTGAGAATACTAACCATTCTCGAAATTCTTTAATGCCGTTTGCTTTTAAGCAATAAAAGTTAGAGTTAGAAAGATTTCTATAGTATGATCGGTTTTTTTCGATATATTCAACTTTAAGTTTTGTGATATCACCAGTGTTGCTAGGTTTATTTATTAAATAATATTCCACCATTTCATCAGTTAAATGTATTGGCCATAATGCGATATCATGAGGAAACTCACATATTTTTGATTCTTGGCTGAATCCGATTTGACTCATTGTTTCTTCCCCGTCCTGCTTATTTTGCTCTCCTTGAAGTTCACATTCTTCGATATCGGTTGTTCCCTTGTCGCTGTCTACACAATCACGATCTAATGGTGTTAGATCGAGGTGCTAGAAATTTAGCTAAAGAAGTTTTTTGTTGTATTGCACATTTTTCTCTCTCTCTAATCCGTTTTCGTTTCTCAGCACCGGACTGGAATGTTCTTTTCATCTTAATGTTCAAAGGCTAAAAATTTAAAAACAAAGTGACGCTTGAGAATGTCAATAAAATAACAAAGTTACTTATAACTTCACGACCACTGACCAGCCTATTGTCAAACAATAGTATATTACATACTGATGTGGAAAGTATTTCATTACAGCCGGTGCCCGAGGGCATACGAAGATTTTTAGTTTAGTAAGTGTTTTTGACTACAAGATAAGACTATTATTAAACTTTTACCCACCCATTCGCAGCAGAGCAGCCGAGGAAGTTTCTGTGCACACCAACGACCACCGTCAGGGACAAACCTTAACACCTTTTATTTTTCTTTTAACAACAAAAGTTGGTAACAAGATAAAAAAAGTTGACCGTCATAGCAACCTATGTTATTTCAAAATAGCATTATTTTATAATTTTTTTTACAGAAAAAGATAACTAAAGCCCGTATGAAACAGTGTTAAATTTGAAACAAAATTTGCGTGTAAGTTGACACGTAAATTTGATGTCAAATTTAACGCCGTGTCATACACAAAATAATTTTGTAAATTTTCATGCAAATTTTTATGAAATTATTTTGAACATCCCTGGTAAACATATCTGAAATCTTTCGAGATGTTTACTACAACCAGGTAAAATGCTTCAAGAGGGATTTTAAAAACGACGATGGGTGTTAGTTAAAGTTTAAAACATAATTACTAATAATGTTCAAAATAATTTCATAAAAATTTGCATGAAAATTTACAAAATTATTTACACGCAAATTTTGTTTCAAATTTAACACAGTGTCATACGGGCTTAAGTATTAACATTTATTGGTACCATCGCATGCGCTGTATTTTTGTCGTTCTATTCATACCATTACTACTCCTGTGGGTTTAAATGGCGAGCAGGAATCTATATAAAGTTACAATGCAATTCTCCTATGTTCAGTTTTGAAAGTACCCACAATCTAGATACAATACACAATACAATTTTTTTAACATAACATTATTTTTATTTAGAGATTAGAGCCCTAGTTAACTTCTCTCTGTGGTAAACACCATCAGTTGTATTATTTAGCAAAAAATGTCTCTGTTTCGGGTTGCTCATCAAATGCATTATTACTATCAGTAAATTGAAGACCATCATCAACAGCTAGATTATGTAAGACACAACAAGCCATTAGGAACTGACAAATTCTTGAAATGTTTCTTAACTTAATATGATACTATTGTTATATTTAAATGATTCATCAACCTTAGATCAATTATTTATTCATATTTATACATTTTTCCTTAACCATGCTTTATTTATGACACACCTTTCTTTTTCATACATCATGCATAACCCCCAAAATACCAACCCAAGCCCAACCTATACCAACTTAACTCATATTTTATTGTTCTTTTAACACCCCCCTTCAATAAAATTAATCAAAACTATCGAATTAAACAAAACTACCTTATTACAGTTTAAATTTGTCCTAATCCTAAACGACATTTTTCAAATAAAACATTATTTAACGGTTTCGTTAAAATATCTGCCACTTGATCCTGTGTCGGAACATACTTCACTTCAATTTCTCCACTTGCTACCTTCTCTCGGATGAAATGATGTCTAATATCAACATGTTTTAACCTTCGATGATTTTCTGGGTTTTTAGACACGCGAATAGCTGCCTGATTATCTTCGTTAAAGTAAGTATTTTCTTTAATTCTATGTTATCTTGATCCCATAGCTTATAAGGTTTACTTAAGAAACAATTTCATGAACGTTTATTTTATATCTAAAATTAAAATTGCCGATTCGGGTAAGTTGACGAAATCAAGAAGCGGGCAAGATGCCGACCTCGTCATCTTACCCGGCCTGTTTATAAATATTTGAAAGTAAAATCCTGTGTTTAATTTGCAGTATCTTAGCATGGGTAGAATTTACAAACGAACGACAAACAGGCAGAGCTGGTCTAAGGAAGCGATGGCTGAAGCTGTAAAGGAGGTGAAGAATGGTGCGGCGGTGAATGCCATTGCAAAAAACTTTAATATTCCTGAAGCTACTCTGCGTCGTTACGCCAAGAAATATTCTGAAGAGACTTTGCCGGTTAGTGCTGGATGATTCAGATGTACGTTTACCGAGGAACAGCTGCAAAACCTCAAACAATATGTGGAGGATTTAAATAAGAGAGCATTTGGCGTAACAAGAGAACAATTTTCAAAAATATTTTTTGATTACACCGAGACATTGAAGATTCCTCACCGCTTCAACAAAAAGAAGGCCGGAAAAGATTTTATCCAGACTTTTATGACACGATACCAGTTTTCCTTGAGAAAACCAGAAGCCACTTCGGCGGCCAGGTTGGCTGCTTTTAATGACGAATGTGGAAGCATTTTTCAATCTTTACCAAGAACTATTAACCATTAAAAACTATGAGCCGCATCAGATTTTTAATATACCGTGTGTCCCTGGGAAGACGGAACATAGGGATCTTATAATGCTAATTTTTTAAAATGATCCACGAGTGCTTTGAAGCATTCGCCTTGAAACAATTACACGAATGTCACCGATCGTTAACGATTTCCATGCCGATCATGTATGATCGTCTCCAGATCAAAATTTTTGTTTGTATTTTAAACGTCAATTTACTAAAACCAAAGACAATTAAAGGTTATGTTCATGTTAGTTTTTTTTGAAATGGGGTCCTACCTTAACTGAAGTACAGTTTAGAGTTGACAATCAGTAATCCCAGTTAAATTACATGTGAAATGTGAAAACTTACTTTAATAAGATGATATTGATGTATGAACCGAAGAATTTGATGCGACAATCAGCTTTATGATGAAACATGCTACAATGCTAATTACATAAGACTGTATTAAGATGAAATCAAAGAAAAAGCGAATATTAATATCAGTTAGTGTGTACGAATATGAAATCTTTATTTCTACGGCAATTTAATGTGATCAAATAATTGTTACATTAAAAGTAGTATTTGATTTTTAAGGAGCCGGATTCTTGCATACCACAAAGGAAAGTTTTCTAACACAGGTCCACAGCATTATCTTATGTACCTACTAGTATAATTTTCGTAATTTCATTTTAGTTTCTAATAATGCGTAACTTGCGAAAAGCCTTAATTGTTCACCTAATCCATCATAATCTGAAAAAGATCTTAGAACCATAACGTCAACTGCAAACACATTATTTTGTATTTATTACCTTTAAGTATAATGATACTCAGTCTTATTTAATTTAATTAAAACACTTTCTACATTTACATGAACCAATTTGAGCAAATAATTAATAATTTTATTTCTAACTGATTTTCAAGAGCGCGGCTGTCAATTCGTAGGTATTGTAAATAATTGTTGAATCGTTTGTTGGTATAACGCACGCGCGTATTACATCTGTATTAGCAAGCGCGTTAAACAGCTGACATAACGACGTCGACGCTTCCACCAAATAGAAATTCAAAGCACTCGTGGATCATTTTAAAAAATTACCATTGTAAGATCCCTATGTTCCGTCTTCCCAGGGACACACGGTAGATGAGACTGGCTGTCCTACTGTGCCTACGAAGACCCCTAATGTTTTAAGTCCCAGAGGAAGCCGTCGAGTTATCAAAATATCTTCTGCTGAAAAGGGTACAAGTGTCAGTGTGGCATGCTGTTTTAGTGCTGTGGGTCATTACGTCCCCCTGTTTTTCCTTTTCCCAAGGGTACGGATGCAGCAGCATTTCTTGAACAATGCACCACCGGGCTCTTCGGACATGTGTAATGAGTCAGGGTGGATGACTGCAGAGTCTTTCGTCGAATGGTTAAAACATTTTATAAAAAATGTAAGACCTAGTAAGGACAATCCCATCCCCTTCTTTTAATGGACAATCACTCATCACACGTTACTCTTCAAGTCGTCAATTTATGTCGGGAACACCATATTACTGTGCTGGGCTTTCCTCCGCACACAAGCCACCGCATGCAACCGCTGGACATCGCTTTTTATGGACCTTTTAAAACCGCTTATAGCCGGGCTTGTAATGATTATTTAATGCAACATCCAGGACAAGTCTTCACCATTTAAGACGTGGCAGGGTTATTTAATGTGGCTTATAGTAAGGTTGCTACAGTAAATAATGCCGTGCAAGGTTTTAAAGGGACTGGCTTAGTTCCATTAAATTCTCAAGTATTTAATGACGCTGACTTTGAACCATCAATGACTACAGAAAGACCACTTAATTCTTCGACGAATGTGGATAAAGAAGTGGCAGGACCACCTCGTGCCATTACTTCCGCACCTACTGTGGATACTGAAGCAGCAGGGCCATCTCATGCCATTAATATTTCTTCAGCGACTGTGAACACTGAAGTAGCAGCATCTCAAAATGGCTCCTCAGCTACCCTAAATATTGCAGTAACTGAACCGCCTAATGCAGAACCAGTCATCGCCCTACCTCCCTTGCCTGTTGCTGTTTACAAAGAAAAAAAAACAGAAGAAGAAGGTACCGTCATTGCATATAACAAGCAGTCCTGTCAAACAAGCCTTAGAAGATAAAGAAGCTGAGAAAATCAACAAAGAGAAGAAAAAAGAAGAAAATCGAAAGAGAAGAGAAGAAAACCAAAAGAAGAGAGATGAAAAGCAATTTGTTTAATTTGTAATGATACAGGTAAAAATGAGGTTTGGTTTGCTTGCTCGCTTTGTCGGAAGTGGGTACATGCCGCCTGTACTGGGCTCACTTTGACAGAATCAAAGCGCAAAGCGTATGTTTGTGACTTCTGTGACACACAATAATAAATTTTTCTTTGAGAATATTATTTTTCTTTTATTTCTTATCCTTCGTCATCTTACCCACCTAATGAAGTCATCTTACCCGCATGTGAGGGTAAGATGACGAATTTGACTAAAATATTTAAAAAACAAATATAGTAGTTGGATCTCAAAAGTATGTAGTGTTCTAAAATAAAAACACAAGGCGTTACACCAAAATTACGCGAAGAAAAAAAAAAGCTTACTGTCGTCATCTTACCCGACTTTCCCCTACTCGGCTTCGGTAGATGACAATGCCACTGTAGGCTCCTTCCTGGAGGCCCAAGCTACACTGCAATTGAAAACCTTAAAGATGTAGCCTGCTGTAGACTTTCTATCGTTAATGTCCCCCCCCAATCGGCATCTACGTAACCATGTAACACCTCAGACCCATTTTCACTTTTATAAATAATGTTTTTAGATTTACGGACCCTTTAAGACGGCAGTACCCGTTCTAAATTATTCCAATAAACAAGCTCTAAAATGCTTTAAACTAATTTAGAAGAAATGATCGACATTTGGAATGTACCATAATAACTTGTTTTACAAATTTTTGCAAAAAAAAAATTAAAAAATATAGTAATAAAAACATTAGTTCAAAACATATTTACGCCGTTATTACTAATGATATTTCAAAAAACTAAATTTTTACAGACGTGTCTGTAGCTGTTATAGGGTATAAAATGTTAGGATATTGTTATTTTGCTATCCTTATTGAGAAAAAAATTAATTTATGTCATTAAAAATAAATTTTTCGTAAATTCTTACTAAAAACATATTTATCTTGGCTACTAAAGCTTACTTTATCTTGAAAATTTGTCATAACCTGTAATCGTACATGATCTAATGATAGTGAAAAATTGGGGTCAATACGTCCACACACTTTTGAAAAATTATGTTTTAATTAATCAGAATATTTGAAAATCTCTCTGAACTATTCTGTGTGAAATAGCGATAGAAGGATGGAAAATGTTACCTGGGCGACCCTTTTAGAAGCCTATTGTATGTAGGTATCTATTAGTCATTACTCATTAACAAAGATCCTTCTTTTACTATTTAGTACTACTCATTTTCATATGAACAGGCATTGATTTGTTTTCAAAATTCGAAATTCAAATTTTGATCGAAAAATTTAAATTTTTGATCATTCATTATTGTCTAAATTTATAAAGTGGTATTGAATGCGATAACTTCTGTTATTAGATACAGGGGTGTGAAGGTGAGAACTTGTATATCATTCAAAATTCACTTATGCTGAAGTTTTATTTATAAATTACTTTTCTTTCAATTTTTTTTGATGGAATGTGTGGTAATTGATGCAAATATTTCAACATCATTCTAAGGTATAAGTTTCTATGCAGTAATTTGTAAACAATTTTTTTGTTAATCAGTGTAAAATGTTAGGAACTCATGATGCTACATGCACAATGGGACGAATGTATCTACAGAGAGAAATAAGGAAGGGTTTTAGTAGCCCTTTTTTCTATTTTTGCGAAACTTGCGAGAAAACCATAAAAATACTTAGTCAGTCTAGCGAAATTGAAAGAGAAAATATAAACAAGTCTTTTGTATGGGGATCTATTTCTACTGGGTTTGGATATGCGCAAGGTCAAGAATTGTTGAGCATAATGGATATTCCTCCAATGAGCAAAAAGTTTTTTATGAAATTAGAAAATAAGGTTGGAATAGAATGGGAAATGGCCTTACAAAAACAAATGTTAGAAGCAGGGAAAGAAGAGGCACGATTGGCGAAAGATGTTGAAAGCTAGGATTCCACGTCTAACTGCCGCCGTTAGAAAAGCTATTGGAAAAAAATCCGACGTCAATCGTTTGCGAGAAGAATTGCGCAATGGACCTTATCATGTTTTTGGAAACCATTTAAATTGTAAAGGTGATTTCTGTACCAGAAAAGAACTTAACGAAACCGACTACACTACGTTCATGAAGCAAAGTTCCCTGTTGTACGAAATTGAAAGCGCTCTGGATAACGTAATTAGAAAAGCGGACCGATTGACAAACAATGTGACAACCAATAGGGCAGAATTTTATATGTCTCTAGTTGCAAAGTTTACAGGGGGGAAACGTGTTAATTATTGCCAAAAAAAATCTTACTTTAGGAGGTGTATAGGTGCGGGATTAAGTTTTAATAATGGACCAAGTTGGCACTGCAGTGTATTAAAACAGCACTCCGGGATTAATTTTCGTAAGTTCTGCGAAAATCGAGAAAAACTGCGAAGCCTACGATTGGCTAGAAGAAAAGCTCTATCTAATGAACGCTTTATTCGCAAACGAGATGCCTACAAACACAGTGACAGTGCCAAGGACGGGGAAATTGAATATGGTCCAAACGCTGCTCAACCAGATATCACCGAGGAGGAATTTGGGAACAAAAAAGTACAGGTTTTACGAGATTTTGACATTGGCGACGAAACAGTTCAAGAAATTGAGGAAAAAACACGAGGACAGCATGAAAATCTTCTTTGGAAAGCAGCACGACGTAATAGATTAACAGCTTCACATTTTGGAAAAATTATCAAACGTTTACCATCCACCTCCTGCCACAATGCTGTTTATGACATAATTTATAATGCAAGCAAGGAATTAAAAACCTCAGCAATTGTGTATGGTCGAATCAATGAGAGCACGGCCATCAACTTATATATGAAGCAATTCGGAATAACAGTTAACAAATGTGGACTTTTTATATGCACTGAAGCACTAGGGTAGGGTACTACCGCCTTAACGTATAGAAGCACTCTTTTTAATAATTTCCATAATTCAATGTTACCGGAACTTTGGTAGCGACTTAATATCGACACTGAAGCACACAAGTCAGGCCTCGATCCTAAAACGGCATACATTAAACATCCAATTAACTTTCTACACTTACTTTCCCATTGGTTATTTTCTCCAGTTTCACCCTTTGGCCATCCAATCTTGAAATGGTTTGGTTCCATAGGAGTTGACACTGGTTTACTATCTTCCATATCAAACTTCTTCAAAACAGATTTTAAATAGGATGTTTGATTTATCTTTGTAACACCCATCTCAACCTGTTGGATTATGTTAATCCCTAGATAATTTGATGCCAAACCCAGGTCTTTCATTTTGAAGTTTTCTGATAATGTTTCTTTTAACTTTGTTATTTGTTGCTCATTAGACCCTACAATTAGCAAATCATCAACATACAATAATATATACATTTTGTCTGTGTTTGTAATCCTTGTGTATAAACAGTAATCATTTCTTTATCTTAACCATCCCTCCTTTGTCATAAGTGTATTAAATTTTTCATTCCAATAACGTGGCGACTTCTTTAAACCATAAATTGACTTATTTAATTTACATACTTTATCAGAACTCAATTCTACTCCTTCTGGTAAACTCATGTAGACATGCTTCGCAAAAGAAGTCATCTTTTTCTTCGAAAGCAACTCCCTGTCTTTTGAGGATACTTTTAACTTGATTTACATTTTGATGAACTAACCTTTCGTGCCACGATTTTATATCATCTTCTCGAGTAATACCTATGTTTGCGTTACTTCTTGTTTCTACTTCAAACATCATCTTATACAGCTTACCAACTTGGGTTGCTTGTGCAAAAACTTTTCCATTTTTTATAAATTCACACGTTTTATCATCTGATCGTAATTTATATCCTTTATCCAAGGCCGTACCTACCGAAAACAAATTGTATTTTAACTGTGGTACATATAAGAGATTGTTCAGCTCAGTTGGGATCCACTCAGTATTATTGAATGCCTTTAATTTAATTTTTCCATTACCAACGGCACTTAAAGTTGAACTATCTCCTATTTTGATCAATTTTACTACTTTTAACTGAGTGTATTCTTCAAAGGCATCCCTCTCCATACTCATATGTTCGCTTGCACCACTGTCTACATACCATTGCTTGTTTTCTAATTCTCCACTACGTAAAACGGAACCTATGAATGCATTACCACTTTCCCTTGCATTCTTATTCTTTTCCTTCTCAGTTTTAAACCAACAACCACTTATTTTGTGGCCAGCTCTAATACAATGGTAGCACACTATTCTCCCTCTCTCTTGCCTGTTTCTGAAACAATTTCTTTTTATGTGGCCTAGTTTCCCACACCCAAAACATTTTATTGGAGCGGCAGCTCCTTTTGTTACGAATGCACATTCAGGTTTTACTTCCATAGTTTTCATTCGTTCTTCTTCGATCAACAATCTTGAAGTTAACTCGTCCATCTTCTGGTCTGTCGGAGGAACTGACTCCCAAGCTGATACGAAATGTTTAAATTCATCGGGAAGAGACATCAGCACTTTGGTAATCAGCATTTGCTCTGAGATTGTTTCACGCATCTGTTCTAACTGACTCTTCAATTCTTCTAACTTTGAAATAAAACTTGATATTCCTTCGCCTTCATATTTGCAACTAAAAAATTTCTGCAGCAAGCAATTTACTCCACATTTCATGTGCATGTTCGCACGTAAAAATGTGACTCATAGGTCCTTCCTCTAATCTGATAACAATCATCTCCTGGGCTTTACTGTCCTTTGCGGTCCATGCTTTCAGTTCATCATTATATTTGGCTATGGCCACTGGACCTGCCCCAACCTCAAGCTCTGGTTTTGGTACCAGTCCTGTAACTATTTCATACAAACTCTTTGCCTTAAATATTATCCGTACCTGGAATTTCCACACATTCCAATTATCGCTACCATTCAACTTCATTACAGTACTACTGCTTCCCGTATCCATCTTTTTTTAATTCCAGTACTTTTCTACACGTGTTAACTTTCTTTGTTCTACCAGTTTTTCCTTCTTCCAGTTTTATCGCAATAATGACTTAATTTTTACTCTCGTTTTCGACTTATCTAAGGTGATTCTAGCCTGGGCCCATAACCTATTGTTATATTTAAATGATTCATCAACCTTAGATCAATTATTTATACATATTTATACACTTTTCCTTAACCATGCTTTATTTATGACACACCTTTCTTTTTCATACATCATACATAACCCCCAAAATACCAACCCAAGCTATACCAACTTAACTCATATTTTATTTTTCTTTTAACATATACAATTGACGGAAACGTTGTTTAAGTGGCCCAAACGTATGTTCGATTACCACTCGACAGGAGCTACGAATTTTATTAAAACGTTTTTTATCCCCATTTAAATGGTCATTGTCTCGATATGGTGTTATTACTGTAGGTAACAATGGGTAGGCACTATCTGCAAGTATATATTCTTCTAAAACAAAAAATAAATATAATTATTAATTAATTTATCTTTCTAACATACCTTCAATTGACAATTCTGTTATGTGCTTTACGTATAATTTATTGTGAATTTTTAAAAACTCGGGCATCATGTGTAGATCCCGGCATTCCTATGAATACATCAATAAGTTTCCTATCTTCATTACATGTTCCTTGCAATATCAGTGAATAAAAATGTTTACGATTGAAGTAGTCTGTATGACGATCCGCTGGCTTATCAATTTTTATATGACAGCCATCTAGGGCTCCTGCAACACTATAATATCAATACCTGTATACATTGCTGTAGATCATAATTTACCAATAATGTTTGGAAATCCAAATTTTTCATAAAAAAACTGTTTGGTCTTTTGTTTTTGAATGTTATTTCCCATTTTTATTATATCATGCTGTAACGTACACAGAAAGTTAGAAATTCGAGTTATTACATCGAAAAGTGAACTAAGGGATAAATTCCACCTATCAGCAACATATCTGTATGATGACGTTTGGTGTCCTGCAAACCAGAGAAACACCAATACATGTTTCTCAGCATCTATACTGATCCGGGATCGTGCTACAAACAGTGAAGAGATATTGTAAATGTGAACTTAATAAGATAGGAAACTTACGTGTTAATAAAGACTGGTATTCCTGAGATTTTGTAAATTTATTTTTTAAATATGCTACAAGTGAGCGTTCTATGTGAAAGTGATTTACAAATATTTCATCGCAGTAATGCCAAACAACCTGAAATATTAGTTTTCATTGTAGGATTTGAATTATTATTCTTAAGTGAAACAAGCTTACTTCATCTGCATAATTTCTTATCGAAATTCGAGGTCTACATTCTTGTGTTTGAGGCATAATTAGTGATGCTAATATTGTTACTTCCATTTTCTCTTCACCATTTTCTTCATCGGATGATAACAGCAGTTCAAGAGAATCATCGTCTTCTGTAGATTATAAATATTATTCAAAGCAATATACAAACTATTACCACTGAGGGCATTTTACCTATCAACGCAATAATAGATTCCATTTTGAAGTTGTCTCACTAGAATCAAACTCAAGATGCACTGGGAACGTTCGTTTCAAACGCGATAATGTTAGTGTAAATATAGCTATCTTTTTCTTGAAACAACTGCACTCGTGACGTAATAACAGTGTAGAAAGTTCAATCAAACGAACAAACCTACTAACTCTGTGATTACTTTGAAACCTGAAGATGTTCCGGGTGCTGTATTGCCTCAAGGAGTACGAGCGGAAGATTGCACGGTTTTTCAACTGAGAAGATGGTTAGAATGTCGTGGCCTGAAGAAAATTGGTAATAAGATGGAGTTGATAGAAAGGTATGAGAAATTAGTGTAACGTCTTATCTTAGAAGCTAATCATATCTATTTTAGGTTGCATAACTGCGTAAGTGCTGGTCGTGAGGCCACGATTTTTTTGGGCATCGATGGAGGAAAGTGGTACGACGCAAAAAGAAATTTATCCCAGAATCAGGGTAATTCTTCCAGTAATTTGCGAGTACCAGTTGTAGCAATGAAATGGGGAAGATTTCCATCAGAAAGTATCCCAAAATATTATAATAAAGGCCATATTTATACATATATAGCCGGAACACAGGTGGAAAATAATGATTACGAGGTGGTTGATCCGGATGGAGGTTTCACCGAGAAGCCGTTTAGAAGAGGAAGCCAATTTGTAAGCAGCGACCACATTCATGATGTTTATGATGCTAGAGACACCATTTATTACTATATAAAAGTAAAATGTTTAGCATCGTTTCGAGCAAATGTTGCGTATGACGTAAAGTGTGTGTTAAATCAACTGTCTGGTGCAGTTGTAAGTGTCGAGAGTGTTTGTAAACAATCTGCGCTAGGGAAGTGCAGTCACGTTAGTGCTTTACTGCTATTTCTGTTTGCATTTACGGAGGAAAATGGGTATGATGGAGTAGCATGTACCAGCAATGGTACGATTTCAGCATCTATTAAGAGCTGCTTTTGATCCAAGACCTAATAACTACGAAAGAAATATCAATGTAAACAATTGTATTGCTGACATTCAATGTGGAACAAACTTCACAATGTTCGAAACTTTATTGAAGTTAACTTACGAAGATTTTGTGTTGGAGGAGGATGATATACAAATTCTTAGACAGCATGTAAATAGTTTTGCTGCTAATATGGCTGATCACATGAGCAGCTATCAGTCTAACACTTTTGCCATTAAAGGCGCAGAAGTACAAAGATCCGAAGGTTGGAAGCAATGGAGGACATATTTTATTACGGCTTCTAATGTTAAAACGGCAAATTCGTTAACACAGGCTACTGCAAAATCCAATTTTTTAAAGAAAAATTTGTGGCAACTGACCCCCACGTATTCATTGCCATCACTCGAGTACGGCAATAGAAATAAGCCACTAGCGAAGTACCATTAGCCCAGGCAAATTAGACTTTTGCCTCAAAAAAAATCGTATAAAGCTGGAAATTATTTTTGGGCATGCCAAATAAGAGTAATATGAGTTTGCGACGATTTCTGAGGTGAGCTTAACTTTTGAGAGCCAAAAAAAACGCTAAATTTTGGGATTTTTTCAGTTTTTGGCTTATAACGCTTAAAAGATGCATCCGGCAGAAAATTTCATTATTATCGAAATTAAAGAGCATTAAATTCTGCGTCTAATGACCTCCGTACACTTTAAATTTGGTTTCGTGCTTACGTCACAATCGATCGTCAAAAATCGAAAACGCTTGTAGCGCAAAAACCAAATATAAATACAACATGTCAAATACAAAAGTTGTAGAGCATCAAATTTTGCGTAGGAGAAGCTAAAAAAACCAAAAATTGTCATATCGCTAAATTTCCGCTAAGGGCTATTTTATATTTATTCCGCTACAATATACATATATCCTCATGTGAAGGCCTGTCACGGGGGCGAGGGATTACTGACGGAACTCTTGGTAGATGGATTGCAAGAATGCCAACAGCTGTCGACGTTTGCCATCAAATTGAGGAGTTCTGTGGTGTATCATTCGCCTCGTCAGATCAACACGTTGATACTACAACTTCTCGAATGAGAAGAGACAATATCGATGTGGAGAAGTTCTGTAACTGGTTTGATTCTCATGATCCATTTCCTCTCGGAGACATCATCATGAGCATAAGTACTGGAGTATTGGGAGGTGATGACATCAACTGCCACAAAGCACATACCATTGGGAAAAATAGCATGGACAGCATCGTAGGCAAAATCTTTAAAGAACTGAAATTTGTACGAAAACACCGAGTTATGCCACTGAGAGCTGTGAACTGTACAGTCAAGATAAATGGTGAACGAGTTCCTGTAAATCCTGATACTATCTTCCGCAGAATTCCTTTCCACATGAAATCCCCACAACAGCTAGAATCGTATTTTGCGTATCAGTTGGCCCCTTATCCGTTATCACTTTTTGATGACGGAGGAATGCGAAAGACACGTAAATCGGATATGTATAAGCTGTTCAATCCAGTCAAAGCTGAACTTGCCAATGCGAAATTCGTTTTAGATGGTGGATTCCTCCTTCATCAAGTTGTTTGGCATAGCAACGAGCAGTTTTCCGGTATTTTTCAAAAGTACGTTAACTACATCAATAAACACCTTGGGTCCAATTGTACCATAGTATTTGATATGGAAAATTATTGGCTGGAAACGGAAGTATTCTTTCATGAGATGAATGCAGCCATTTATAATATTCGTCGAATCCAAAAAAACAAAATTTAATTGAAAGAAATATATATATATTTCGGTTAAATAAAAACCTTCATCAGTATAAAAATATAAATCTGTAAGTTACAATAGAAAAATATAGGTTAGTGAAATAATATATTCATCAGAAAGTGCAAAACTTACCATTTAAGAAATGGAACGTAATGGAAAATTTTCTAACACATGTTAAAAATATTAAATTAAAAAGTTTTAATTTTGTGGTGGAATTTTAAACACACCACTGAGTGATTGTTATTTAAAAACAAAAACAATGAAACGATAAAGTTTCATTGTTAGAAATCGAAAGAGAAAAAAAATTTTTTCAAAATTAAATGATTGTCTCACTTCAAAGTCAAATTTGATACTTGATGTAGTTCATCATTTAATTTTGAAAAAATTTTTTTCTCTTTCGATTTCTAACAATGAAACTTTATCGTTTCATTGTTTTTGTTTTTAAATAACAATCACTCAGTGGTGTGTTTAAAATTCCACCACAAAATTAAAACTTTTTAATTTAATATTTTTAACATGTGTTAGAAAATTTTCCATTACGTTCCATTTCTTAAATGGTAAGTTTTGCACTTTCTGATGAATATATTATTTCACTAACCTATATTTTTCTATTGTAACTTACAGATTTATATTTTTATACTGATGAAGGTTTTTATTTAACCGAAATATATATATATTTCTTTCAATTAAATTTTGTTTTTTTGGATTCGACGAATATTATAAATGGCTGCATTCATCTCATGAAAGAATAGTATTTGATGGATATCCTGAGGATGGAACGGAAAAAAGCATTAAGTCTGCGGGACGGACCCGAAGAGCCCGATCCATGTCGTCAGCCTCAGTTTTGTTCAATGAGTCTATGAATACTACAATGCCAAAAGAACGATTCCTATCAAATGAGCATAATAAAAAACGCTTCATATCAATACTTGCCGAGAAATTAACAGCTCAGGGTTTTCAAGTAAAGCAAGCCACAGAGGACGCTGATCCCTTGATTGTAACTACAGCTATAGTTAAATCGACACAGGGAGGCACTGTTGTCATCGTAGGGGAGGACATTGACTTACTAATCTTGCTTACTGCTCATGCAGCTGACTGTAATGAACCCATGAATAACATGTTCCTCCTGAAGCCTGGTACAGGAAAACAAGATACTTGCATTTTTAATACCGAAAATACTAAACTCTCGGAAGAAGCCAAAAAGCATTTGTTGTTTCTTCACGCCTTCAGTGGCTGCGACAGCACGTCTGCATATTTCAGGCAGGGAAAAATCAAATTTGCCAACACATTTCAGAAGAATGCTAGCCTTCAACAAACCGTTGCAATATTCTTGGATCCTGACGCCACACCAGATCAGGTTGCCGAGGCAGGAGAAAAGTTTATTGTAACATTGTAAACTGCTAACAGCAACAAAGCGTTGAACGACATTCGCTCCCAACTCTTTCAGAGGGCATTGGCAAAAAACAATTTCAATTTGGCATGTTTGCCTCCAACTAAACAAGCTGCTTACCAACACTCCCTGAGGGTCTATCTACAGGTGCAGATATGGAAAAATAACATCCTCGATCCGCAACAGTGGGGTTGGGAAACAACCAAAAACGGTATATTTCCGAAGACAACGGTGTTACCCCCAGCACCCCAGGAACTGCTGAATACAATATCATGCACCTGTACGAAAGGATGCCAAACCTCATGCTCGTGCCGAAAGGCTGGTATCAAATGTTCGGCCATATGTTTTCATTGCAAGGGTCACACATGCCGAAATTCCCTAATGGAGGATGACCAAATTCTTCTCGACACGGCTTCATTTGACGAAGAGATAGACGTAGAGGTTGAAATCAATGATGAAGATTCCAACCCTGATGATGACGAGATTTACTTGCAACCAAGTCCACTACCACCTTCTCCGAAACGCCAGAACAGGAAAACGAAAAGCCAAAAATTAGATTTTATTAAAATTCAATTTTATTCAAATAAAATGTAATTATTGAATAAAACCTTCCTACTAATTAATGTTTTCCTTATTTTTCAAAGCAATTGGATAAACCAACGGGCATATAATATAATTACAATAACTGGAACAATACAGAGTGATGATAAAGTATCGCACAAAAATCATATTCTGGTTATTTAATGTTTTTGCGGAAAATCCTGAGACCCGTCGATTTTTGTTTTTAAATCTCCATTTAGACATATAATTTTCAACCCCCCACCCCTCAACCCCTAAGTGCTAGCAACCCCAACTTTAAAATTTTAAATAGAAAGATACCCTTTATGATACCTCTTTTGATAGGTCTTTTTATTCTTAATATAAGCAAAAAAAGTTTTTCAAAATCGGTTGATAAATAACGGAGATATTTAACAAAATGTAATCAAATGAAAATGTCAATATTCGACAAGAAACGGCTCAAACACGCCGTAAATTGTAACATTAAAATGGGCACTTCCTGACCTAAAAGTGTGGTTTTGATCGCCCATTATTTCTAGGCTGTGACGTCATAATTTTTTTTTAAATGTCAACCCCATTATTTACATTGATTACATTTTGTTAAATATCTCTGTTATTTTTCAACCGATTTTGAAAAACTTTTTTTTGTTATATTAAGAATAAAAAGACCTATCAAAAGAGGTATCACAAAGGGTATCTTTCCATTAAAATTTTTAAAGTTGGGGTTGCTATCACTTAGGACCTGAGGGGTGGGGGGATTAAAATTACCTGCCTAAATGCCAATTTAGAAACAAAAATTGACGGGTCTCAGGATTTGTGCCATTATTTCTACGCTGTGACGTCATAATTTTTTGTTGAATGTCAACCCCATTTTTTACATTGATTACATTTTGTTAAATATCTCCGTTATTTATCAATCGATTTTGAAAAACTTTTTTTAGTTATATTAAGAATAAAAAGACCTATAAAAAGAGGTATCACAAAGGGTATCTTTCTATTTAAATTTTTAAAGTTGGGGTTGCTAGCACTTAGGGGTTGAGGGGTGGGGGGTTGCAAATTATATGTCTGAATGGAAATTTAAAAACAAAAATCGACTGGTCTCAGGATTTTCCGTAAAACCATTAAATAACCAGAATATGATTTTTGTGCGATACTTTATCATCACTCTGTATAATGATTTGGGGTTCAAATCTCGCGGAACTTCAAAAATAGCCCTTAGCGGAAATTTAGCGATGACAATTTTTGTTTTTTTACCCCCCCCCCCCCACGCAAAATTTGATGCTCTACAACTTTTGTATTTGACATTTTGTATTTGTATTTGGTTTTTTGTATTTTGGCGTTAAAACACGAGTAAACACACTTTTCAGCAAAGTTGCTAAAACTTTCCGATTTTTGACGATCGATTGTGACATGAGCACGAAACCAAAGTTAAAGTGTAAGTAGGTCATTAGGTGTAGAATTTAATGCTCTTTAATTTTAATAATAACGGAATTTTCTGTCAGATGCATCCTTTAGGCGACATAAGCCCAAAACTGAAAAAATTCCCAAAATTTCGAGGTTTTTTGGCTCTCAAAGGTTAAGCTCACCCCAGAAACCGTCACAAACTCATATTACTCTTATTTGACATGCCCAAAGTGGTTTAAAATCATTTCCAGCACTATATGATTTTTTTTGAGGCACGGCCTTATTTTAGTCTAATTTGCCTGGACTACATTATAAACAACGATATTTGAGTATTAATGAATCGCTAATCGACATCGGGCTGTACACCAACAAAGATTATCCTCATTTGGCATGCAGTGTTGATGGTGTTGTAATGGAGGACAACAAAATGAAACGAATTATCGAGATCAAGTGCCCAAAAATTCTGTAGAAGGCCGATCCAGCCACCTTTCTTAAAGCCGCTACACACGATCCAATCTGCAGGGATTCTGCCGATTGGGTCGTGTGTAGGCATGTCAGGACGCCAATTTGAAGTCGGACGGTTGGCAGGTAACAACCACCCAATCTCCCGACTCCCCAATCTACCATCCTGCAAATTGTATCGTCTGTAGGGTGGTCGGGCCGATTTCCAGGTCATTACCACTTGTTGAGTGAATTATATCACGTGTGAAGTTTTACGCGCTGTATACATATTGTTTTTCGAGTGAATTGTTATAATAAAACTTTCAAAAAGCAAAGATGGAGAAGGAAAAGGAAGTGTGGAGGGAAATTTTTGAATTATACAGGGATATGCCCTGTCTATGGGACATTTCCCATGCAAATTATATGAATAAAGATTTGCGCAATCAAGCCTACGAACTCCTCATTGATAAATATAAGCTCTTCGATGAGGGTGCCACCATTTCGATTATAAAAAAGAAATTGGATAATATGCGAACGTCGTACAAGAGAGAGTTAAAAAAGGTAAGCTTTTTTATGACTGAGGTTTTTAAATGTTTATCATATTATTTGCAATTTCAGGTTAAAGCTTCAATGGGAACTGGTACTGGCACTGATAACAGTTACGTGCCTACCCTCTGGTACTATGAGTTACTAACTTTTTTGGATGAGAAAAATGAAGAGAGCCGTAGGGGCACAGATACCATGGAGAATTCTGATGAGGTATATATTTATTGAAAATTTAACATTACAATATTATGGTACAACTCGCAGCACATTCTCTTGAAAAAAAACTCCTCCTTCCCCATTGAAATAATTACTTAAAATATTTCGCACATTATTTCCTTCTTCGTTTCGTTGTTGAAGCGGTGTTAATAAACCATCTACTTGACGCCAGTCACCTTGTCGAAAAGTTAAATTATCAATATCTTCACTATCTAGAGAATTATCTGTTATGTACAAAGATGATTTATTTCTTAAAAAATTATGTAATGCACAACATGCCAATACGATAGGATCAACATTATCTATATTCACGCATATGCCTTGTCGAAAAACTCGAAACCGTGCTGTTAATATGCCAAATACATTTTATACTACTCTTCTTGCACGTGATAGCCTATAATTAAATATTCGTTTGTCGTGGGATATATTTTTAAATGGAAATGGTTTCATAAGGTGCTTGTTGATTGCAAATGCACTGTCTCCTGAAAAAACATACGGTACAAAAGTACCAGTGCCAGGCAACGAGCACGATTGTGGCAAGTTTAGTTCGCCTGTCACTAACTTTTCATAAAATTTTGTATGCTGTAAAATAGCTCCATCTGACACACTTCCATTTGTACCAGTATGGACGTATAGAAATTCATAGTTAGCGTTTACGACCGCAAATAAGACAGTACTAAAAAAATGTTTATAGTTAAAGTATGATGATCCACTGCCAGGTGGTTTCCGTGTGCTTCCCATCCATAGCGCCAATGCAGTTACTAAAATTCCACCTCTCTTCAAATTTCTTTGCTGTTGCTTGCCATTCAGCTTTAGTTGCAGGCATCTGAAACACATAATAATGTTCCCTATTTTTCAGGAAAACACACAACAAACAACACCTACACCGCAGCTTCCCCCGCAAAAAAACAGCGGACCAATGTCGTTAAAAAACAGAAGGACTTATATGATATGGCAAGCAAATTATTGAACAGTCCAGAAACAGAGTGGGAGATTTATGGAAAATCTATAGGGCTGCAGATGAAGGATATCGACCAAGGACAACAAGTTATAGCCCAAAAACTAATTTCCGATGCAATATTTTATGCCAAATTAGGAAGATTGACTGAAGACTCTTCCATATCTGTACGCGCCTTACAGCTTCCATTGTATTTATCCACTAGAATCCCTCGTAGTACACCAACACCTTCATATCCCATCCCATCTCCTACCATGTCGCAGCAATCATTTGCAGGTTCTAGTGTTTCACACGAAGATGTATACTACCAATCACATCAAACACCTTCACAGTCATACATCAATCGCAATACTCTCTCTCCTCCACTAACTCATACCATCCCCTCCACCTCCCTTAATGTGATCTCCAACGTGAAACTGCCAACCACCACATTAAATGCTCCTGACCTAGATGAATATGTTACATTTCAGAATCGAAGATATCAATAAATAAAAATATATACAATTTGTTTAGAGGTTTATATGTATTTTTTACTCTCATCTGTAATTTAATGAATAAAATATTGAATAAATAAAAAATCTTACTTATGCCCGGTATTATAAACGAGCAATAAATCATTAGATAAGTATTTGTGTAGTAAATTTACTTCGCTAGTAAACTAGTGGGTAAATAAAATTGCGTATTATAAAGCAAATCTACCGATTAAATAACTATTCTAGAAATAGATCATTTAATTGGTACATTAGTATTCATTTTCATTGTGCTATAGATGGCGCCACTAATTTTTTAAAAACTGTCAATTATTTGGGTTGCTTGTTGGTTTCTTCAATAAATTTTGATAATCCCTGATAATTAAGGAGAAACAACGTGAAAGAGGAAAGAATTACACACAGCAAGATAAAGAAAGCTTATTAGAAATAATTAAAGAATTTCACAATATTATAGAGAACAAACAAACGGATGGTACCAGCGTGAAGTTGAAAAATGAAGCCTGGGAAGAAGTTGCTGTTCAGTGTAATGCCACGGCTCAAACAGGTATTAGATCTGCTTCTCAATTAAGACTTTTATATGACTGTATTAAAAAGAAAGCTAAAAAAGATAAAGCAAATGAGAAAGTTGAAATTTATAAAACTGGGGGAGGATCATCCAAAAGTCAAGTGGATGCTATTGGGGAAAAAGTTTTAGCTTTAAATGGTGAAAATTCCACACAGGAAATAATTAATATCTATGATAGCAATGCTCCATTTGATAATCTTCTTCAAATGCAATATATTAATTCTGAACCGACTGAAGAAGAAATTATTAGTACCAAAGAAAATTACGAAGATACACCTAAAATTTTACAAGAGGTTGTTGTGTTAGCTGCACGAAAACAAAATCAAAGGAATTTAAGACCTGGAATTCCATATCACAAAGTCAGGAAAGATGATAAAAATTCTGTAGATAAAGAAAATATAAAATTAGATATTCTGCAGATAAGGAGAGAAAAGGAAGAACTTGTCGTGATATTTTAAAATTAGAAAAAAGGAAGTTACAGTTGGAAATTCAGGAAAAAGTTATTAAACTACAAAGAGAATATGGTAGTGATTTTGTTAACTTAGATTAATATGTTTAATAAACAACTATTTAATTACAACTATTTTCTAACTTATTCGAATATGGTATGAATAACAGCATTTCTTACAGCAAAATTGTTTGGTATTATTTGAACATTATTCAAGTTATGGTCAACTTCCATTTGTTGAATATTTACCTCATTTTCCATAATAATATTGTCATTTATTGTTCTGTATATATTATGCAAGACGCACGTCGCTATTATAATTGGAATAGCCTTATTTACAGAAACTCTCAATCCCAAAGATAAACATGGAAACCTTCTCTTGAGCATTCCAAATAATCTCTCAATTGTATTTCTTGATCTTATGTGGGCCGAGTTATATCTTCTCTCAGCCGCTGTTTCCGGATTAGGCAAAGGTGTAAGAATATAACTGTCACCCAATAAATATGTTTCGCCAAATTCATTATTTTCAAATTGAGCTCTTACCAATGAGTTATCAAAGATGCGGCTATCGTGAGTTGATCCTGGCCATCTTGCCACAACATCCATTATATTTAAATTGGCATCAGAAATAACCTGAATATTCAAAGAAAAATAACCTTTTCTATTTCTAAAGGTTTCGGCAGCATGTCCTCCAGGAGATTGTATTCGAATGTGGTTTCCATCTATTGCACCAATAACACTAGGAAATCTAGCAATATTGTAAAATTCTGCACAAATTCCACGTCTTTGTTGTAGCGATCTTGGCATTTTAATAAATCTGTTTCGAAGTCTGGCTATAGTATGACTAACTTTACATTAAAATGATCACCAATATTAATTTGAAACGTACCACATGCATAAAAACGAAGAGTGATAAGCAACTGATTCATTGCAGATATGGATTTATTTCTCGCTGTTATAGGTTTTATCTGATTTCCAATTAAATCTAAAATGTTACGAACAGTATTTTTAGACAGTCTAAACCTATTCTTAAATTCGTCTTCATTGTATGTATCAAAAGGGTTGCTACTGGCTCGGAAAACTCGAGGTCTTCGATGTCTGTTGTGGTTTAGATTCGCCACTGTCGGCACTAGACACTGTAGGCGAACTTACATCTGACACAGATGATACGGAAGACATGATAACCGTAAAGCAAATTATTGTAATTATTATTGTATGTAATAGTACAATCGAAAGTAAGTTTAAATATACACGATTTATTTCTACAACATAAGACTAACGCTACACTTTTGAGTTTTAATTCCTTTGAACTGTCAAATTATCAAGAGAGTAAAATTTACTTGCTCAAACAACAAGGGAATAATTTAATGTAAGGATTTATTAGCCGAATAAAATTATTTTGCGTTTATAATACGCAAATCTACGGAATAACTTAATTTATTCTCAAAGTAAATTTTATTTAGAAAATTAAAAGTTTTATAATACCGGGCATAAGTTACTTACCTTTATGTATTTCTTCAAACTATTGTAAATAGCCCAACATGTTTCTGGAATTATTTTAGATAAAAGCTGTGGTGACACAGCTGCAGTAAATTTTAAATCTTCATAACTTGCTCCCGTTACTAAAAATCTTAAAGTCACGATTAATCGCTCCTGTGCACTCACACTTTCTCGCATTACGGTGTCTTGTTTTTGTATTACAGGCGCCACCATGTAGAGCAATTCATTAAATGCGTCATTATCCATTCGGAGGAAGTTTCTAAAATCGATTGGATCTAGTTCCTTCATGACATTTGTATGGCTCAACTTTTTTATTTGTAGAAACCATTTTTTAGCCCAATATTTTCGTTGCTGCACTGGCGTGTCATTTTCTAATAATAAAGTTATTGCAACGCCAAGCTTTTAGCGCCTTGAAAATGAAGCAGACATGATATCACTCCTCGCTAGCGGTAGCATACGTACTGCCTGGTTGGATCGTGTGTAGAGTAGCTCCCAATCTGCTCCCACCTAACCACCCTGCAGATCGGGCCCTGCAGATTGGATCGTGTGTAGGGGCCTTTAGACAACGAAACCCCGCTGCCAGATTTGTGCACTGCTGTTCTCATAGTTTGAATTTAGTGATCAACGACAGTGTCGCCAATGTACAGGACGTCAGGCAATTTGATGAACGTTTTTTTTTTTAGTTCTGTTAACCGTTGGGCAATGTTAATGGAAACGAATCAAACCAACTTAGCAAAAACATTGAAAACAGTTTGTCCAACACGATGGTCATTCTCGTTATATTGATGTAATTAAAATATTAACATATTTATCATTAAATGGTAAAAATTATGATGAACAACGTGAAGCTAAAAACTTGATTAAATATTTTGAACAATGTACAACAATTATTTTGATAATAGTACAAAGTAAAATACTGGAACCTATTAATGCAGTCTCGAAAATGCTGCAAGGTGCTCATGAAGATATAGAGAAATCCGTTGAGATGCTGTCATCACTCCTAACCCAATTACAGAACTTAAGGAATAATTGGAAGTTTGTTAAAAACGATGCCCTGGAGTTATCAGCTATATGGAATATTGAACCTTTTTTTCCCAAAAAAAGATTGCGCCGTGTGAAAAAATTCTTTGATGAGTTGCAACTAGATAAGCGCATTGAAGACAGTGAACAATGTTTCAAAGTCGAGGTGTTTTATAAACTAATGGATTTAATAATAAATCAGTTGAGTGTTAGATTTAAATCCGTTCGACAACAATGTTCAGTTTTTAAGTGCTTATCACCTACATATCTTACGGCGACATCTGATAAAAATATTCTGGAAAGAGCAAAATTATTACAATCAGCATATGCCGCCGACGTTTCATCTAGTTTTCGACCTCAACTGCTTCGGTGTAAATATGTTTTTATAGTCAATTCAAGTCAAAGAAATTGCTTCTATACGCGAAGTTGCTGAACTACCACTAATTCATACCGCAGCTTCAAGTAGTTTCTTTGACATTATCGCAACATGTTTAATTTTTTGAACTTTACCGACACAAGTTGGGGGTATCTTTCATAGATGGAGCGATATGCTACCAGTTAGAACGAGAATTCTGATATTCAATACAATTATATTACCACATTTCTTTTATTCGGTCACAGTCATATGTACTTGGCAAGTCAGGTCGACTCAAACAGGTTACAGGCGTTGCAGTATAGAGCAACGAGGATGTTACTAAGCTGTCACAGGTATACCCAAATTGAATATACGCCAAAGAGACTGAATTAGTTAAACATGGAGCTTTTTGCGAAAGTGCAAATATTGGTTTTTTTACACAAAATTAAGTTAGGTTTACACCCACCATATTTTTCAGACGTAACAACCATCTTTAACCAAATTCATAGTCACGACACCAGACAGGGATCATTTTAGCTTAAGCTGTAAGAGCAATTTCTTCCTGTTGTCTTACTCTTTTGCTAATTTTAGAATTCCTTCCCAAATAACACTTTCAACCAAGTTTTAACCTTAAGCTCAGAAGCTCATAAAACTGGGTTTCGTAAACAATGATAATGATGCCAAAATTGGCGTACGTAACAAAGTGGCGGAGGTAAATAGATATTCCAGCTCTTATTCTTCGCACACCGCCCTTATTCTTTTACTTTATAATTTTAGGACTCCGCAAAAGATAACAAAAGTGAAAAATCTGCAGCGATAGTGGAGGGATGGCGAATAGTTGATATCAATTTTTCATCAACTCACTTATTACGGTGAACAACCATTGTGACATATTTAACTGTACCCTGCAGACTATGCAGTTTATTAAAGAAGAGAGAGCAGGGTTTGCGTCTATATTACACTTTAAGTGTAACATGTGCTACTGTGATTTTCAAATTTCTACTTGCGAAAATATAAAAAATGCCAATAATGATGCTGTATTGGCTGTAATGGCAATTGGTTCAGGATTTTCCCACTTAGAACAAATTTCTACTTCTTTGGACATATGTACTGGATGTCGCAATTATCTATTACAATTACTTAGGTGAACAACCTCCAGTGCAACTACCTGTGATATGGAATGTCCAATTCAGCAAGGTGGCATTGTATAATAAATATATAAGTGTAGATGTACTTTGATTAGATATAATAATTATTATACTTGTTACGTGTAACGAAGGGGTAATTAGATTAAACAACAAAACCAATATGTGCTTTATTTAAATTACAAAGAATAAGAATGAAGAATATTACACATACTCTGCATCTCACAACACATGTATGGTGTAGCTCATGACGAAGTATCCGATGGTTGGAAGGAAATAAGTATGAAGGCAATGAAGGATGCCGCCGAAGAAGAAACCTTGGCCATTGCTCCTGGAGATATACACGAAAGTGCCATTCCTATGATCACTATTGTAGCTGATGGAAGTTGGGCAAAGAGGTCTTATAGAAACAACTATAACTCTTTATCCGGGGGAGCTGCTATACTTGGTTTTCGAACACGCAAAGTATTGTTTATTGGTGTAAGGAACAAATTCTGCACCATTTGCAATGCCGCACAAATAAAAAGTGTGCAGCAAAGTCGCACAAATGCTATAAAAACTGGAGCGGCTCATCGTCAAGTATGGAGGCAGATATTACAGCAGATGGCTTTAAAAAAGTATAGAAATCTACGGGTTAATTTACAACAAACTGACGGGGATAACAACTGTTATAGTAAAATATTGGATGTTCATCCATATGAAAATGTACGAGTAGAAAAAATAGAATGTAAAAATTATTTACTACATAATTATTCAAAAAAAATTAGAGAGTTAGTTGCGGATAAAAATGCAGGGGGTGCCTAGTCTTATTCATTTTGTGTACCGATAAATCACTTATATTTAATGTTTTAATAGAAAACTGAACGGAGACTGCGTTGTGGTATCAGCACAGCTATTACTTGTAGAAAACATCAGAATGTGCCTAAGAAGGAACAATTAATAATGGCGCTAAAAAAATATATTAATAATTCTATAAGTCATGTTTTTGATGAACACAAGCAGTATCAGACAACTGCCAATCTATCCCAACACATTCATTCGAGTAAACCTTGCTAATTAAACAGGTATTATAGAACGTTATTCTTTTTAGATCTTTATGAAGAACTTTCGTCTTACAAAAATTATCTAATGAGGCATACTTCAAGTCTAATATACGATGTAGACACCAACGTTGTGGAGCTGTTAATTCAATAATTGCAAAATTTATTGGGGGCAAGCGGATTAATTACTGCAAGAAACGGTCTTACCAAAGCAGATGCGCTGCGGCGGTTGTTAGTTACAACACAAAGCGACCAATATATACCATTAAAAAACATTTAGACTCCATGGAAATAGTCCCGGCCAGTACACAAAAACAAGAACTACGAAATAAAAATAAAAACCCAAAAAGAAAACCACAAGCTCGAAGGAAGCTTAATTTAGGCTGCAGCCAAAAGCAACGTTGTGCAGAAGGTGCTCAAAGTTATGGAGAACATTGCGAGAAAGTCGATGGCACCAGAGGATTTTACCAACCCAAAAGAAGAATTTCTAAAAAACTGATAAAATCAACAGAAGACAATCTTAAAATTGAGAGCCTCACGCAAGAACAGCGAAATTCGGATCTCTGGTATATAGACCGGCGAAATCGGTTAACGACATCTAAGTTTGGTGATGTTAAGTTATTATGGACTCTATGATATACTCAAAACAGTTTTTTTATTGCGGCCTGTCAATACGGGAAAAAGAATGAATCGGTTGCTAGAGAATAAATTGAAAAAACCATTGAGAATCCAACATGAAGGTCCAACCTTGTGGATTGTTTATTAACGAAAAATTTCCATTTCTTGCAGCTTCGCCAGATGGTGTTATACAATAAAATGGGGTGTAGAAATAAAATGTTTGTATTCGGCAAGAAACATGACCCCAGAAGAGGGTATAACATCTAAAAAGATCATGTTTTGGGCAGCTAATGGTGAAGTAAATACCGATTACAAATGAAAAAAAAACAGAACATCTTCAAAAATCAAGGATGACAGCTAGAAACCCAGAAGTCGTTTATGACTTCTACGACGTATAAAATTCTTTCGTCATTCATCTTTAACGCCTATGAGTTTGGATTCAGCTCAGATCCATAGAAGATCCGCGCTATAGGCACCAAGGGAACTGCTTTGAGCCGAGTTAGTGGAGGTTCAGGTCGAGAAAGCACCACAGTATTAACGTGTGTATCTGCAGATGGTACGGCGCTACCACCGATGGTTGTGTTTAAATGTGCTGCAGTCCAAGCGCGTTGGACATCATACGTCGCTATTGCTGGGACTGTATACGCAACGTCTAGCAACGGTTGGATGGAGGAACCCCAATTCTTCCACTGGTTTCAAAATTTGTTTGTAAAGCACATTTGTAAAAAGCGTGAGGAAAGGGGGATGGCTAATGAAACCGCCCTTCTTTTGTTCGATGGACATAACAGCCACATAAGTTTGCGCATAATGCAAACCGCGTTAAAGCCAACATACAAATTATCAAATTTCCGAGTCGTGTCACACCGACAAATGCGTATTCGGGCCTGTCAAAAAGGCGTGGGGTCGGAAGCTAGTGGACTTTGGCAAGGCTAACATCGGCGTGGGAACGGGACGTTTCCAAAAGCATGATTTTGTTGAAATTTTGGGAGCAGTGACGTGTGGACAGAATCAATGACAAAATCAAACATTCTGGCGGGATTCACCACGACATCGACAGGAATATATCCTGTAGATCGCTCTCATTTCCCCAAAACAGAATTTGACCCCGCAATACTTGAAGCATATTACAAGAGCAAAGAGACTACCGAAGGCAATAATTCTCAATGTTAACTGACGCGTCTGGCTGTTGTAGTGGCACAGCTACCTCCTGGGACTTCTAGATCGCCTTCAGTGTCGGGTGATGCTGCAGCACTGCCGGTCCCTGGAACCTCTACATCGGTGTCAGTGTTGGGTGAAGCCCAAAGAGTTTCCATTGTAATAAAACGGTTCATAAGCCAAAGGTGTTGGCGTAAATGTATCGTAGAGAAACTGGGTCAAGAGGAGGTATAGACTGCAAATATATCGATGTATTGCAGTAGTTGCAAATAATGAGGTGGATGGTGATGATGTTAAAATACAGAACCAAAGCTGTTTTCGCAATTAAAACACAGTTTCCTATTTGTTTTCTATTTGTTTTTAATACCCTCTGTTGTACTATACCCGGCTCTATTGTAAATGAATAGGGCCCGGTTTTCTTTTGGTTTATATGGAAATACAAACAAAAAAAGCCCTGTACCATAAAAAGTTTAGGAAGGTTTCTTCAGGTAGGCTTCTTAACCCTTTCAGTCACCGTGTCCATCACCATGGACATCGAATTGCTATGCTCTCAAATGTTTTAAATTTTTTGTTTGTTCCTTCAAGAAGAAGTGGATCTTAAAGTCCTCTGCTCTGATGATGATATCGACTTCGAAATCGATCCTCTATCTGATAAAGAAAATGAAGAACAGACAATAACTGTTGTTCCAGAAAGATACTACGCTGTGTAGTATGATTCACAGTGGTATTTAGGACGCATCATTAAAGTATATGCAACCAATTGTAAAATTAAGTTCCTCGAGTCATTTTTAGGCTCTTACAAGTGGCCTTCTCATGATGATATTCGTAAATTCGTAAATAAAGAATTTATTTTTTATGCTCCTGTGCCTTTACTTGGAAATGGCCCATTTACTATAAGGCGCTCTGATGCCATTAACATAAAAAAGCTATATGGTCAACAGAAAAAAGAACCCACCAAGAACCAAGTTTAATTTAATTTTTTTATAAGTTTTCATACTGAATAATGCGTTCTGTTTTTTTAATAATTAAGCACCTAGGAATGCACAATTTGTCTAAAAAGTCGTACGTCTAGGCAGTTGCCTTATGTGAAATGAGTGATGCTTGTTTGTTTATACTAATAGTGTTTGTAAAGTTAAATTTGATTTTTCGTTGCGTACAATCAGGAATAAGACTGATATGATGTTTTCGAATTTAGAAGTTTTCGACATGTTGATGGTATTAGGAGAATGTCGACAAAATTACAGAGCAGCTGAACAAGTTTATGCTGAAAGATATCCTCAGCGTGTCCGTCAATCCTTCAATGTTTTTCGGCGATTGACTGCACATGTTCGTACTACTGGGCAGGTGCAGCCGAAACATAACCGCGATAATCGAGTGATACGAGGGATAAGAGACGATAGAGAGGCTGATATTGTTGCGGCAGTAATTGTTGATCCGAATGTTTCAACAAGAAGACTTGCAAGAGACTCTGGAGTTAGTCAAAGCACTGTATGCAGGATATTGAAAGATCATCGTTTTCATCCATACTACGTCAATCTCCACTAAGAGTTAACAGAAAATTATTTTAAAGTCGAGTCGTTTTTTGTACTTGGTTTTTAAATAAAGGCCCTCAGTTTTGTCGCACAGTTTAATGAACCGACGAGGCTATGTTTAAAAGTACTGGAGAAATCAACATTCATAATGCTCATTACTGATCGCAGACAAACCCTCATTGACTGCAAACCATTGACAATCAACATATTTGGAGTCTTAATACATGGTGTGGTATACGTACTTGCGGGAGAAATCATAGGCCCTTAGTTTTTTTGAAGAGACCCTTAATGGGAAGAGATACACAGATTTGTTACGTGACGACTTGGTCCACTTGCTTGAAAATTCTGCGACGCGAGCGATAATGTGGTTTCAGCAAGATGGCTGCCCAGGTCATTTTTCATTGGTTGTCAGGAATATGGTGAACCAGCTTTTCCCTAATCGGTGGATTGGCAGAGAAGATGTAGTCGCGTGGCCTCCAAGGTCACCCGATCGCACCCCCTGGATTTTTTTCTTTGGGGCCGTATCAAGAATATTGTCTATGGCGAAAAGCCTACAACGAGAGATGATATGAAGCTGAGAATTCGCAATGCCTGCCGGTCATTAAGTGGTGAAGAAATATTGAGAGCCGCTGATAATGTGACGAGAAGAGCTCGACAGTGTTTAGAAGTACGAGTAGATGGACGGCAGTTTGAACAATTATTGTGATATTGTCAAACTTACATTTTGTATGTATCTTATTACCCCCTTTGCTTCTTAGGCGGTTCGTCCACCGAGGAAACCAATATGGTCGTTTCTTCGTACACCAAAGAAACCTAAATTTTATCAGTTACGAATATGTCGTCTTCGGATGAGGACCTTCTTGTAGGTTACATGTACCTAAAAGGTCGAACAAAAAAACGCAAATGTTTTTGGGTTCATCCAGATTTTAAAGATAAGCAGGAACAACGATGGTACAAAATCGCAAGTGATTTTAATGACCCTGCCAAGTTCAGACAAACCTACAGGATGAGTAGGGAAAGCTTTAAAGTACTTGAAAGGCTTGTAGGTCCTGTAATTTTGAGGAAGGACACCACAAATGCATACAACACGTGAGAATACCTCCATCAACGAATGATCGTAGGCAACTAGTCGCTCGGCGACCAACCGGTTTGGTCGTCAGCGATCAGTTTCCTCGAGTTTAATCTCTAGTCGCCTTGGTGGACGAACAACTATTATTTTTAATGGAATGGCTGCATGCGCGACTGGTCTAGCGTCGTATTAATTTCCTCGATGGAGGAACCGCCTTATTGCCACATCCACCCCTATATAGTAGTATGGCCATTTTTAGGTATATGAAGAGTGGATACGGAGGATCCAAAACAGTAAACTGGAGCCCATGCATCCTAAAATTGTAAATAAAAACTACAGAGTATGTGATTCCCATTTTAGTGAACTGTGCAGGATCGACAGTATTAAATATTTAAATCGTACAGGGCTTGTTGAACGGAGCTTACCAACAATTACTATCCCAGGTAAGATTTGCTACTTCTTAAAATATTGTTAACTATTTAAATAGTTTGTGTTTCAATTGGTCCACACAGTTTTTATAATATGCTAACCAATTGCTTGTTTTTAGGTTTTAGTAAAGATTCCACGTCGATAAAAAATTCAATTATGCCCACTGTGGCAAATGCGTGTTGTAGTAGTAATTCAACAAATGACTTATCAGGTAATAATGACTATTTACTCTGTAAATTATGTAACTAAGAATTGTAGTGATTATATTAATTTTGTATTGTATTAATTGTTTTAATGTCCCCTGAACGTACAACTTCCATGGAGGAACAACATCATACGCCAGTAGCAATGGGTGAATCACCAAATGTTTTCGAATTGATTCGTACTCCAGAATGTCGAAAAGGTATGTACCTTCTACCTACTTACATAAATGGGTACCTTCAATTTATATCCTTACTTGCACTTATATTGAAAATTGTTTTCCAGATCCACAAAGCATGATGAAACTGATGGTCGGATGTCCAAAAAGTGCGCCTTACTCCTAAAGCCAGGAAATTGCACAACTTGGTCAGTGGATTGAGAAAAACTGCACGTAGGTACCCTAGATAGGGAATGCTGCAGTCTGAAGGAAAGATTGAAAAATGCAATTGCGTTTGGAAATTCCGATGGGTTTTTAAGGGCCAAAGTCAATAAGCCAACATACATTTTATAATAATGCAATTAAATATGCAGAAACGGAAATCCAAGGGTCAGCCTTTTTCTATGGATAATAAATTTTTAGCTTTTATCACTTATGAAACAAAGCCCAAAGAGATATCGTTTAATGCAAAGAATATTTGGTCTGCCATGCCGAAAAACTCTAAACAACCTTTTACAGAAAGTGCCATTTAAATGTGGAATTGTACCTGATATTATAAACAATTTAAAATATCCGCTCAGCAAAATGAAGGAAAGGGACAAATTATGCGTACTGATGTATGACGAAATGAGTGTAGATGCAGCTCTGTCATATGATAGGAAATCAGACAGCATAATTGGTTTTTAATCGTTCGAAATCATCAATTTTCAATGCAAATTCAAATTTGATTGTTGACGCCGCGCCGATACATGCGAGCAGTCTTAAATAAATGGGTAGGACATGTTAAAAATCTATAATAATCATAACTTTAAAAAAACGTTGCACAAAATGTCACTACCGGCTAGTCTATTATGGACCAAGCTTCAAGGCAAAGCAGGTTTTACATTTGTGTGTCCTAGAGGATTCAACCAGAACCAGTGGAAAATTTCTTTAGATCTATTCGTAGTCATGGAGGACGTAATATAAATTCAACATGCGTAGCATTTATAGCATCGTTTAAGTCGCTGGTTGTGAACAATTTTATGTCTTCATTCTCATCTGGGTCAAATTGTGAAGACGATATCTGTGAAGGTGCCCTGGATACTCTAAAATCATTTTTAGTACTAGAGGAAGTAGCGGCTGATAAGGTTAATATACCTATACCGAGTGTTAACCACCAAACCTGGCCATAGGATCTATGCAGTATGCATGTTTCAAAAATAAATAATATATGAGCTGCCTTCAAATATTTTTGTTTAATATCATTTTGACGACTTCATTTTTGAATGATAAATACTACACCTGGCCATAGTTTTTCCAAAATTTATGTCGCCTACTTCGTTAATTCCTACTAAACAGCACATAAATTTAATAACGCAATTTCATTAAAAAAATATGCTGTCAACATGACATTAAACAAAAATTTTTCAAGGTAACTCATATATTTTTTTGAAACATGCATACTGCATAGGTCCTGTGGTCAGGTTTGGTGGTTAACACTCGGTATGTAGTAACCGTGGACCCTGTGATTGTATTACCTATGACCAAAATTGATGCTGGAACCCATGCTTACATTGCTGGTTTTGTAGCACGTAAAATGATTAGGATGGTAAAAGGATATGCAACGTGTAAAGCAGATTTAGTAAGCGATGTACGCAACTTACAGGACCAATTTCTTTTGCGAAGTAGAGCTTATGAACCAAAAGCATTGTTATTTTCAAACACAGTGTTTTCGTCGTTGTTTTCCGAATGTTCTCAAATTATTAGTAAAGTGCTACCACAGATTTGTCATGAATCATTGTTGAAAGAGAAACTTCTTAAGGGCTGGTGAACCGATTATTTCTATCACTAAGGTTCAAGAACGTGTGGTGTGGCACAAGCAACTGGGATTTCTTTGCGAACAGTCCAAAACATAGCGAAGGAATCGAAAGTAATACAGGGAGGTGCGGTAGCTACCTTTTCTACCCCAAGGAAGAAGAGGCGCAGGATTCATATCAAGACAAATCTAGACGAGGGCGACAGAAATTTTGAGGAGAATAGTTATAAATTATTACATTGTGGAAAAGCAGGTTACTATTATAAAGAAAATTTTACATTCCTTTCAAGAAGCTGTTAATTACACTGGTAACACTGAAAGTTTACGCACCGAAATCAACAATATAGGATTTCGATGGAGAAAAACTAGAACTAATCGTAAAATTCTGATGGAAAAGCATGAGATTCGCTCGTTACGATTAAATTTCTTGAGAAGCATTAAGCGGTACCGGGATGAAGGGCGCTCCATTGCATACATGGACGAACCATATATTCATTCCACCCATACAAATACTAAATCTTGGAGAGACGACAGTAGAGATGGTCTACATAAACAAATTTCAAAAGGGCCAAGACTGATAATTGTCCATGCAGGAGGAGCAGATGGATTTGTAAAAAACGCTGGGTTAATATTCAAATCATCAACGACTACAGGTGATTACCATAGTGAGATGAATTTTAAAAATTATAAAAATGGTTAGAAGAAAAACTCGTGCCTAATTTAGCACCGCAAAGTGTTTTAGTTATCGATAATGCCCCTTATCATAACGTGGTTGCAGACAAGTGCCCCACCTCTGCAAGCAGAAAAGACGACATGAAAAACTGGCTACAGAGCAAAAATATACCGTTTCTGGATACCATGTTAAAACCAGATTTATATAACATAATTAAAATCCACAAACCAAGATATAAAACTTACGAAATTGACAAAATTTTGGCCATGACACCTCAAGCAATAGTTTCAGGTTTTATGTCTACGGGTATTTACCCACTGAACAAAGCAAAATATCCAATTTCAAGGTTAGACCCTATTAAACTACAAAACTATAATCTCGAAAAGAGTATGAAAACCGTAAAAGATACTTCTCCTGTAGAAGATGGCGTAGTTGTAGCTGTAGGTTCACTTGAAATTCTACTGGAACTCGTGAAGGTTCATGTGGAACATCAGATGCTCAAAGTAGTACCAACTCATTTGAAGAACTGCTCTTAAAAAAATTGAAGAAAACTGAAGCTTCTAACATTACAAAGTTGATATTCGAGCAAAAGTTGTTACCACTGAAGAATTCTTAAAATCTGTTCAAGAAAAAACTACAGCCCTAAGTCAACGTACTAAAAAACGACAAGGAAAAGCCAAAACAAAAACGAAACCTCCTAAACATGTTCCTAACAACATCGTCGCGTCGCACAGTGGTCCCAATTCCAAAAAAGCTGGCCAAAATTCAAAAAATGAAAAAAAGTTTTCATTAATTTAGATTACTAGAATCGATAATTTAGGGTTCAGTCTGCATATTATTCTTTTTTTTAACATCAGGACGTGCCATGGTTAGCAATGGCAACTGTCCGAACCTGGCTTACCAGTCGCCTTGTGTCAATTACTCGAAAAATTAAAAACACACTGTCTTATGAAATAGTGCATAGATATTCAAAACATTGAGCTATTTTGATTTTGAAATATGGATTCAACTCGTGAAGGTATGTACAATGTACTCCTATTACTAAAAAAATAGAAATATATTGCACTGTCAGCTATGAACAAACGTCAAATTTTACAAAAATTATTTGGAAGAAATTTGCAAAAAAAAATTTTTACGTATAAAAAAAGTTGATTGTTCTGCAGTGTTCTGTTATCAAACTTTTTTAATAGTGTTATGTACACATTTGTGAATATATATCCGAAAAGAACAGCTGCTAATATCTGCTAATTCAATTTTTATCGAAGTTTGAAGGAGCTAATCTTTTTCCCAGTTTTGATTTTCTTTGTACTTTTGTTTCTCAGAAACTACGTGTGATGCTGAAAAAAGTAAGTTCACTAAACTGGAGCTTTTTTATTTACTTAAAGAGCACTTTAATGATAATGTTGACGTTTCGTATCAAATAATTGAAACAGAAATGTTTCGAAAGTTGGGTACACCTTTCATGTTATCCAATCCTAACAAGGGGCGCATACGAAAAATTCTTCATGATCTCAAAACAAGATGGCAACAAAATGCTAGGAATAAAGATCTGTTCCTTAAAAATAATCAAAACTGGCTCGGCAGCTCGGTTTTGTTCACTATTAAAGATACCAAGGGGGCTAAAAGGGACACCACAACTGCAGCAGGACGTCCGTCATGCAGCTTCAATGACTGTAGTGAGCGTTCGAAACGCAGAAGAACAGAAGACATCCGTGCGAAAATTCCCAGCGAAGAACTCACTTACGCGGCACAAATGAGTTTGAGGGCAACTGGTAAAGTGGATGCTGCATACGTTTTAAAAGATATTTCGATGGGTAGCCCTTCCAAATCTCTCACATATAGGAAAGCTGTAAAACAAGTTCGTGAAACTCCTATGAGTGCTGACGAAGCGTTATCACTGATTATCGAGAGCAAGCTATCAAAAAATCATTATAACCTGATTCGAAATGTTAGTTTACAAAAAACAGTGTTTTGTATCCGTCCTATAAATACGTTTTAGAAGCTAAGAAAAATTGTTATCCTGATCAATCAAAAATAACTATCACTGAAAGGGGGGCTAGTGTCAATTTGCAAACACTATTAGATCACACATTACAAAGAATACTTGAGGTGCAGTTACCGGTAATTAAGAGCTTGTCTGCTAGTCAAATTCAACTGAATTTAATTTGCAAATGGGGTTGCGATGGCACATCCGGGCAGAGCAATTATAAACAAAAATTCAGTGACGCAGGAGCCTCTGACGACAACATTTTCTTTATGTCACTCGTTCCTTTACAACTCAATTCAACTCAACTCAATGAAACAAGATATTCAAAATCAGTTATTTGGAAAAATCCCCGTCCCTCTTCACCGAGATATTGTCGACCCATAAATATCCAGTTTTTAAAAGAAACCCCAGAAACAACGCTTTCGCAAGTGAACTGTATTAAAGAACAACAAAAAAATTTGACAGTTTTTAAAACCATGTTTCAAGGGGTAGAAATCGAAGTAAATTATCAACTTTTTTTCACAATGGTAGACGGAAAGGTATGCAATTCGATGTCGAGCACATCATCAGCGATGCGCTGCTACCTATGTCATGCAACGTCGAAAGAATTTAATGATCTCGAAAAAATTCTTGATAAACCAATTTACGAAGAGAATCTGCAATTCGGGATTTCGTCACTCCATGCGTGGATTCGTTTTTTTGAGTGCTGTTTACATTTATCTTACAAATTAGAAATCAAAAAATGGCAAAACCGGGCAGCAGACAAAGTAAACGTTGAGCAAAGAAAAAAAAACATTCAGCAGGATTTTCGTGAACGATTGGGGCTTATCGTAGATAAACCGAAACCAGGTTTCGGTAGTACCAATGACGGCAATACAGCTCGACGTTTTTTCGAAAATTCAGCAATCTCCGCGGAAATCACGGGTATTGATAAGGGTTTGAATGAAAACTTTCACGTGATTTTGCAAGCTATTTCTTCTGGTTTCGAAATTGATGTGAAAAAATTCGAAGATTATGCGTTAGAAACTGCTCGAAAATTTGTCAACTTATATCCTTGGTACTACATGCCAACTTCAGTTCACAAAATATTAATTCATGGGCCAAAAATAATTGAGTCGCCGCTGCTTCCCATTGGACAAATGTCCGAAGAAGCCCAGGAAGCATGTAATAAATATATTAAGAATTTCCGGGAAAATTTTTCACGTAAATGTAGTCGTGAAAAAAATATGGAGGACATATTTCATCGACTTTTAATTGTGTCAGATCCAGTCATTTCGAGTTTGCGGAATCTTCCCGCAAAAACATTGAAAAGTTTCTCCCCTGAAATATTGAGCTTATTAGTCCCACCTTCACTTGCCTCTTTAGAAGATAATGACAAAGATAGTGACAACAACAACAATTATTCTGATGATGATTAATATGATGATAATGATGTCGACTATAATTAGTTCAATAGTTCAATTAATGCTTTCATAGTAGTTCTTATTCTTTTACGTTTTAACTTTTAAATTGCCGGGGTGGGGTTTTGCCAACTTTTTGTCTTCATTAATTAGTATTCTTTATGATAATTTATATTGCCAAGTTGGGTTTTCAACTGTTTTTCACTTTGTGATATGGGTTCTTAAAACAATTTTTAATTAATTTTGTTCTTGTTATATAAAGATGCTGGGTTAACCTCAGCGAAAACGTTGATACATTTTCCTTCAATTTTTCTACAATAAATTCGTGGTAGACAAGGAGTTTACTGTGTTATAATCTAATCACATTTTGTCCATTTGGAGGATGGATCGTTACCAACAAGTTATTAGTTCAATAATTAGGATTCGTACTTATAAATAAACGTATTTTTGACTAACATGTGTTTTTAAATTATTGAAACTTAAACTTCAGGTTTATTGTAATCAGCTCCCTCGAAAACTCCCCTGTAGTAAATTTTATGAAAATGAAATAATTTCCCAGGAACGTCCTCTGCCATTTTGGCCCCCCCCTTTTGTTTTTTCAAAAGTTTACTACAGATTCGTGATCAGGGACCTCGAAAACCCGCGTCTAGTGAATTTTATGAAAATTTAACAACTTTTCAAAAACTTCGTCAGCCATTTTGGAACCGCCATTTTGTTTTTTCAAAAGTTTACTGCAGATTCGTAATCAGGGACCTTGATTACCCTTATTAACGAATTATTACAAAAATTGAACAGACTTTTATATTTTGGCCAGCTTTTTTGGATTTGGAACCACTGTGCGTCGGGGGGGCCACATGCGCCACCAACCTTAATTGCAGTAAGATCAAGCTACGATAAGCTTTAAATAAATGTTAATCTTTATTGTTATTGCACCAGAGTAGGTAAAGAAAAATACAACAAATACAGACACAATTGAAACAGAAACCGAAAGGCGAATGCTAATTTATCATTCCTAAAATTGCATTCACCCGATACCGATACCCCAGATGCTGAGATGCAGTTCTACGTAAAACATTGCCACTTGACCTGCTGCTATTCAGCTTATTAGAGAGTTTTAGAGCACTATACGCTAGAGTACGTTAACGCTAACGGTAACGTCTTTGCTAGGCAACATATCCCTTTGCTAAGCAACACATTGTTTTGCTTAGCAAAGACGTTAGTGTTAGCGTTACCGTACTCTTGTCGTACGGTGCTCAAAAACTCTCTAATGTTAGGATGTGAATATTTGAAAATTTCTAGAAGTATTTATTGCCTGTCAATAATCTTTTGCCGGAAGTCGGCTGCCGGGGACTCGGTAGTTCGAAGTCTTGAAAGATATTTATGGCATTCTTTTATTTTGAGTGTTAAACTTTTAAAAGGACATTTATTTTATGTACGCTGAATGATTATCGTCACAATTTTTCACTTGCAGTTGTAGAAAGCGCTTGTTTAGAAAAATTTAAAATATTTGTTAATTCATCGAAAACAGCATCTTTCGTGATTTTTATAATCTAAGCACCAAAAGTGTTTTGTTTTCCCTTCTTAACGTCGCGTTCGAAAGGAGTTATTGTTTTAAATAATCATGGCAAAGCGAACGTCTATATTATCTTTTTTTAATAGAAAACGACCTGATAATTTGAATAGCAATAATAATCTATCACTTAAAATTTCTAAGGAAAATGATAGTGTTGTTCATGAACCTGAAGAACAGATGAATTCATCCAATGTTTGTCGTGTTAATGCTTTAAAATTTTCTAATAAGTGTAACATCGAACAATTAATTACTAGTGATGTGAATGTTGTCGTTGACGGCCGGGATCCAGCTCACGGTTTTAAGTGTGTAGACATTAACGCTGGGTCGCTGGAGCTTATCAGCCACAAGTCGACTTTAAAAAATAATTGTTCATGGTAAAACCCGCAGTTTTAAATCATCATGGTATTCAGACTTTCGATGGCTTGAATACAGTATTATTAAAGACTCTGCCTTCTGCTTCCCGTGCCGTGCTTTCTGCCGGAATAAAACTAGCCAAGAAGAGGATTCATTCACGATTCAAGGAGTGAATAACTGGAAAAAAGCACTAGAAAAATTCAGAAAACATGAGTTAAGTGATATGCATTTAAAGTCAATGCAATTCTGGACTGAAATGCACGGTAAATGTACAAATGTTGCTGATATGTTGTCTTCGGCACATTCAAAACAGATTGCAGAAAATCGGAAATACGTGAGTTTCCTATTTGAAAATATATTATTTTTAGGGAAACAATGTTTGGCCCTTAGAGGACATGATGAAACCGTTACATCCGTTAAGAAAGGCAACTTTTTGGAACTTTTGCAAATTCGCGGATACATTCCTATAAGAGTGCTGAAACCCAAAACGAAATGATAAATATCATAAAATCTGTAATACTGCAGAAAATTATTAGTGAAATAAACTCCAGTTCTTGCTACTCAATTATTTGTGACGAAACGCCGATTGTTCGACCAAGGAGCAAGTATCTATTTGCGTTAGATATCCCCTTAAAAATGAAATTGAAGGAAATGGCATCATCAAAGAGCCTTTTTTGGGATTCATCGAGGTTGAAGAAACATCAGGAGCAACGTTACACACGGTTATACAGACTTATATAAAAGAACTAGGAATTGATCTGACAAAAATGCGAGATCAAGCTTTCAATGGAGCTGCAAATATGAGCGGTCAATTCAACGGAGTTGCAGCCAAGTTTCAGGCAGAAGAACCTCATTGCCACGCTCATCTTTTGGATTTGGCTGTCATGAGATTTTGCGAAGACGTAAAAGAACTGAAAAATGCTCTTGGCAATATTAATTCCCTGTATAATATAACATGTGCATCGGCGAAAAGATACGCAATTTTCGAAAACATTTGTAAAAGGAGTGAAATGGGCGCGACTTTCAAAAAACTCGTTAGTCTATCAAAAACGCGCTGAACGATGAGACATCGAGCAGTTTCGGTAGTTGTTGAAGAGTTACCTGAAATAATGCAGACATTACATGTTATTTGAAATGATGCGGCAAATGTAAAATCAGCTGCTGATGCAAGCGGCCTACTGAAAGCTATTTCTGACTTTGAATTTGTGTTTTCCTAAAAATTATTGCATACTATCCTCAGTGTCACTGATTTACTTTCTAAAGAACTTCAAAGTAAAAATTTGAATATTCTTTCCACATTCCCCAAAATACAGGCATTAATGAGATGTATCGAATCCCAAAGAAATGGAGATTTATTTAAAGTCGTGTGGAGCGAGACCAAACAATTATGTGATAAAATTGAAGACCGAGTTTCCGAAGTTGAAATAAAAAGACCGACTCTTGGACGGAAAAGGAAAGTACCCATGAGACTCGATAAAAATTCACAGAAAGCATTTTCCATTCTTCTCCAGAGGAACACTATAAAATAAATATTTATTTCCAAGGACTGGACAGTATACTTGTCAATTTAAAGAAACGTTTCTCGGAAAATGACTACTCAAAAATCGAAGACATTGGTGCCTTGTTGCTCAAATGGTCTGAACCTTTAAATGAAACTGTGGCCAAAAGAATTGATATATTTAAGGCCCTTCCATACACTGAATTCAAAAGGAAAATAAAGTACATAATAGGCAAGGGGTACTACAAGCTAGAGGAATTCTTCTCAGATTAGACAATATCTTCTTCAGGGTGTGTACAGTCCGTTCAATTTTCGTGATATGTTATATCATAATATTTATTGTAATCTATCTTAATTTTATTCTGTAGCTGTAAGTATGTATTGTATTTGTTGACCAGTTTCAAACATTTTGATGTACTACTATGAAACAGAATATATCTTATCTTATCTTATCTTATCTTTACCGATCTGATGCAAGTTTTATTCCCCAATTACGACTTTATTACAGTTTTGCCCAATTAAAATTTTTGAAAAAGACCGAAAATATACTGGATTTATTTATTTATGAGTCACTCCCTTCACGATACTGCTCCCAACATTATGCACCTTTTTGAAATAGCATTATCGTGGCCGGTCACTACAGCAAGCGCGGATCGTTGTCGGGGCTAGCTCCGGAGCGACCAAGGAACCGGAGAGAAACTTGAAATGCCAGGAACCGAGGAGAGGGGGTCGATCCTGCTGGCGTAGATAACATCCTGGGAAGAGGAAAAACAGACGAGGAGACTCTTAGTGGCTTAGCACTAATGGCTATAAAACAAGAAGAGACATCGAAACTTATTTAACAACACGAACAGAAAAATTTGCATCTGCAATTTCAAGAAGAATGCTATTGTACTGAGTTTGTAAATAAACGTTTATAAATCATATTGTTTATTATTCTCTACTTATTACACTTTTTTAATTATTACTAGGGTGGTGAGGGGCCGGGTGTCTTTTTATCCTGTCAACATGGAGTACGATACTATAATACGAGTTGTGAGTACCTGAACCAATCTCAGGGCCGTAGCCAGGGGGGGGGCAGGCAGGGCGAAGCCCTTCCTGAAAGTATTTTCGCCCTTCCTGGATTTTATCGTGTGCGTCGTGCGCACTACGCGCTAGCGATAAGCGAATAGGTGAATATGCGAATTCGTGTTTGTGAGCACGTCGTCACTTAACTTGTTTCTTAGCATACAGTATTTATGCTATTTAGTTAGAAAAATTTAAAGTTTGTGCTTTGTTTGTAGTCGTTTATAGTAATTTATAGTGTTTGTGGTTTCTCACATTTCACTTACGGCCGTTTGCACCAGTTCCCCTTAAATTATAAGTGTCGCTTAAAAGTTTAATTGTCATGGATACAATTGTCATTTTTTAGTTAAGGAAGGACCAGACCAAAATGTATACTTAGTTGTAAGAATTTGCCGGTGGCCTGATGTCCGGACTTATGGTCTTTTTGGTTTGTTTAGGAGTAAAAATGCAAAACAACTAAACAAGCACATGTGAACTGTTTGAAGACTTTATTCGTTCTGATTCTAAGAGGCGGTCTTGGCCAGACAGCCTGCTGGCGCGCTACTACATCTGCAGCGCCAAACAAGTGGGTACACTATTTACTACAGTACCAAACATGCCCCCGGCCTTGAAACGGGGAGCTTTCAAAGTAATACAAATAAAATTGCAACAATACATGTAAAAAGAAACAAATATAAAAAATGTACATATGTAATACAAAATGGACAAATCACACATCTGTTTTGCCTATGGGTAATGGGCACAGTTTTGCAAACGAGCGTCGCACTAAACCATGATGAGTACGAACTGAAGCAACACGAGCAATTCTGTCGATTCCTGGATGCACAGTTTCGATTCTGCCCAACTTCCATTGTAAAGGGGGCAGATTGTCTTCCTTAATCAGTACAAGCAAGCCTGGTTGCAGCTGTGGTTGTTGAGTTCGCTATTTTGGGCGCGGCTGCAATTCTGACAGGTACTCCTTACTCCACCTTTTCCAGAAATGCTGGTGAATTTGCTGGATCTTTTGGAATTTAGAGAGTCGCGATTCAGAGATGTGAGTGACATCTGGATCAGGCAATGACGTCAATGGGCGTCCTATCAGGAAGTGCGCCGGAGTCAGAGGTTGCAAGTCGTTGGGATCGGAGGATAAAGGAGCAATAGGGCGAGAATTTAGGGTTGCTTCTACTTGAGCAAAGAGAGTACAAAGTTCCTCAAAAGTTAAAATACAGCTACCTATTACACGCTTTATGTGATGCTTTGAAGCCTTAACGCCTGCTTCCCATAGTCCTCCAAAGTGGGGACTATGCGCGGGTATAAAATGCCAGCTAGTTCCCTCAGTAGCAACAGATTCGGGTATAACCGCGCTCTGTTTTATCAAAAACGTACCTAACTCGCGCAATTCGGAATTTGCACCAACGAAGTTTGTTCCGTTGTCGGAGTACACGCGTAAGGGTTTACCTCGGCGAGCTACGAAACGTCTAAATGCAAGCAAAAATGTAGAAGTTGACAAATCGCTCACTAGTTCAAGATGTACTGCCTTACTGGTAAAGCAGACAAATATACATAAATAAGACTTGGATGTCTTAGCACCGCGGCCTTTGCGGTCTTTAAAAGGGAAAGGCCCGGCGTAGTCGACCCCCGTGACATGAAAGGGTGGAGAGGGCTCGATACGTTCGACAGGGAGATTACCCATAATGGGCTTGGTAATCTTGGGGGAGACACGGAAACACGGCACGCAACTGTGGACTACTTTCTTCACGAGATTGCGGCCAGAAGTGAGCCAAAACTGATCCCTAAGGGAAGATAACAAAAGCTGAGGTCCCGCATGTAGCAGTCGTAGGTGCTCGTGTATAACAAGAAGTTTAGCTAGGTAATGTTTGCCAGACAGTAGCAAAGGATGTTTTTTATCAAAGGAGTAGTTGGAATGGCGAAACCTGCCACCAACACGCAATAAGCCTTCGGAATCCAGAAACGGATTGAGGCTGATAAGAGTTGAAGAAGGTTTCAACTGTTTTGATTGCTTAAGTTGCTTCACCTCTTCCGCGAATGAGTCTCCCTGGGCAATTTTAACTAAAATTAGCAGGGAATGTTGGAGTTCTTCGGAAGTGAGAGGCCCGAGAGAGCCCCCTTTTTGAAGGGTCGAGTTTTTAATAAACCGTAAACAATAGGCTACAACTCGCTTTAACCTGGTTAAATTAGAAAAATCGTTAATAGGGAAGGCATTAGGGAGAGTAGCAGCGTGACACTGTGCTACTACCTTTAACTCGGGAAGTGTGGGTTTGGAGAGGCAGAAGTAGGCCACGAAGTAGCCTCTTGAAGAAGAAAAGAAGGGCCCTTCCACCACAAATCGGAGGACTTTAAAAGACGCGGAGACACACCTCGAGAAAGCAGGTCGGCAGGGTTGGATTTGGTGGGAAAGTGCCGCCAAATCACATCGGGGTTGAGTGCCTGAATGTCTGCAAGTCGGTTACAGACGAACATTTTGAGCAAATTAGGACTGGTTTTCAACCAGCCTAGGACAATGGACGAGTCTGTCCACAAAACACAATTAGAAATTTCAAGTCTTAAATCTTTTCGAACTTGGTGCAGAAGTTTAGACAACAGACAAGCTCCACTAAGTTCTAGTTTTGGAATAGTAATTGGCTTGAGAGGCGAAACCTTGGATTTGGCACAAAGTAGTTTTACATGGGTTTGCCCATGTGGGTCAACAGAGCGAAGATAGAGGCATGCCCCATAACCTTGTAGGGACGCATCAGAAAAGCCGTGTAGCTGAATATCAATAGGATTTAGACATAAAACGTGTCTTGGAATTTTTAGATCATTTAGATCAAGGAGTTCTTCGCGATAAGAGGTCCACCTGGTTTCGAGGTGGCTTGAAACCGGCTCGTCCCAAGAGAGCTTCTCCATCCAGATTTGCTGGAGGGTAGCCTTAGCACCCAGGGTACATGGAGTTAACAGCCCCAGGGGGTCGAATATCTGAGATATTTCGGATAAAATTATGCGCTTGGTTATCGCAGTAACCGAGGAGTTTGAAATAGAATACATCAGGTGATCAGTTTGAAATGACCACAGTAATCCTAGAGTGTGAGTATGCTCAGGTGATCCAAATTCCAGGGCACCTGGATGTAGATCAACCTTTGGAATGTTCATCAGAACTTGGGGATTGTTAGAAATCCATTTGCGCAGTTTTAAACAACCTGCATTCAAAGTGGCTGAAAGCTGGGAACATATCTGAGGGGCTAACTCCAAATCATCTGTTCCAGTAAGTAGGTCGTCGACATAGAAATCTTGTTTTATAATAGAGGAAATCTCAGGTTGAGAGGTTTCACAGTCGATCCCTAACTGGGTCAAAGAACGGATTGCTAAAAATGAAGCTGAAGCGGTATCATAAGTCACCGTGTTGAGCTCATAGATTTGAAGGGGTTCAGTGGGATCTGGGCGCCATAGTATGCGCTGCAGTGGTCTTTGGGCAGGCTCCACTAGTACCTGCCGATACATCTTTTCAATATCTGCTGAAATAGCATACGTGTGTTGACGAAAACGAATGAGAATAGAGAACAGATCAGGTTGTAAGGTCGGTCCGACCATTTGTATGCTATTCAGCGCTAGGCCGTTAGTGGTAGGCATTGAGCCATTAAAAACCACGCGAAGCTTTGTGGTTAGGGAATCCTCCTTCAGTACACCATGGTGGAGTAAGTAATATGCAATATCAGAATGAGTGGGGATAACGGCTGACATGTGTCCTAGCTCCTCGTACTCTTTCATGAAGGAACGGTAACGAGTTAACAAATTTGGGTTAGATTGGAGTCGTTTCTCCAGCGAAAAGAATCTCTTCTGGGCAATTTCGAGCGAGTCACCTAGCACCTCAACGGGATCTTTGAAAGGTATGGAAACAATAAATCTACCATTAGAATCTCTTCTGACGGTTTTGGAAAAATGAGTTTCACACGCGTTCTCTTCCTTTGAGAGAACTTTATCAGAAGGATAGTGTTCAAGTTCCCAAAATCTCGTTAATTGATCGGGAGGGTCATCGTAACGACTAAAATGGCATTGAACCACAGGATTTGAAACGCAACCGGCTGGGCCAGAAATCACCCAGCCAAAGCGAGTCTTCTGAAGAATAGGTAGGTTTGCACCTAAATGGATTTGTCCTATACATAATATGTCAAAAAAGATTGGTGCACCGATAAGCAAATCGATATCACCAGGTCGGTCATAGTTGAGATCTGATAATATTATATTATCTGGAATTTGGAACTTGTTGCAATCGACATGAAAGCTCGGCATGGTACCAGTGACCTCGTCTAGGACTAGGCATGAAAGGTTGGCTTTAAATTGAGAGTGGTGAGCGTACACTTCGACGTCGCACCTAGACTTAATTTGAGAAGTGACTTTACTCAGACCAGAAACAGATATGTTGACATCCCTCAAGGTTAAATTCATTCTTTTACACAAACTAGCACGAATAAAATTACTTTGGGAGCCGGAATCTAGAAGAATTCTGATTGAATGTGCATTTCCATCAGAATCCATGATCTGCGCACTAGCAGTAGCTAATAATACCTGGGTTTGGTTTGCCGAAAAGGCAGAGACAATTTGAGAAGGCCCGGTCGGGGCTTCCGTTACTGTAGCCGCATTTGGTTGTGCCACAGGAGGCTGAACTGCTTCTAAATGAAGCAAAGTGTGATGTTTACATTGCGCACTTGCGGCAAGTAAACTTTGAATTACATTGGGGAACAAAATGACCCTTTGCAAGGCAGTTGAGGCATACTCTGAACTCTTTGGCTTTAGCTAATCTCTCTTGTGGAGGAAGCTGTTGGAATTTTTCACATCTAGCAATAGTATGTGAATCATGGCAGAGTAAACAGGTCGGACTACTTGCAATAAACGATTTGAAGTGAGCCTTAGGTTTTTCTATCAAGGGTTTGACAGTTTTGGTTTCTAAGGACTCTAACAGATTGGCAGTATTTTTAAGAAAATCCTTGAACTGGTCAAGAGTGGGCAATTTGCTTCCAAGGGTATTTTTTAAGGTTTCCCATTCTCGGGAGGTGGTTGGATCGAGCTTTTTAGAGATACTGTAGATAAGAAAGGTATGAAGAAGCTCCGTCTCCGTGGCTAGAGATTCTAGCGCTGTAACATGTTTGAAAAGGGTATCACGAATCTTCCTCAACTTTGAAGCAGACTCTTTTGATAATGACTCAAATCCAAAATTGCCTTAAGATGATTGTGAACAAGCATGCGTGGATTGTTATAGCGTTCACGAACGCTGTCCCACGCAACCTTATAATTGCTGGCTGTAAATTCTAAAGACTTGATTAAATCAGCAGCTTCGCCAGAAAGGCTGGCTTTCAGATAATGTAATTTTTGAATATCTGTGATGGAACTATTTTCATGAATTAGGCTGTCATAAGTTTCCCTAAACTCGATCCAATGTTCAATGTTTCCAGCGAATTTTGGAAGATTTATGATTGGTAGTTTAATGAATGGACTACCTGTATGAATTGACTGTACAATACTTGGTGAGTTTGGGCTACTTAGACTTGGGTTGCTGCTAGGTTCCATCAGTAAATAGCTGACTAAAGTGTCTGCCATTGACATGGCATTATAATAATCAGTTTCTAATTGTTCCAACTGAACTTCTTCAGCTTTAACATCAGTACAAACATGAATAATTTGGGCATGCAATTGCTGAAATTCGGCTAAGAAATGCGCTGCGTCATTTAAACGCTTTTGTAGCTGTACGAGCTGTTCGGGGGGGATTTGTTGGTTAACATCATCATACGATGCTTTAAACGCATGAACGTGGTCTTGGAACCGCTTTAACTGCCCCTTTAGGAGGTCTCGGCTACGTTCTAATACGTCCATTTTTAAATAGGTAATTAAAACAAATGCCTATCTAACAATGAACAAACGAAACAAACTTCGGATACTTCAAAATATTTGTAGATAATTATAATAATACGAATTAATTGTTTTAAAGAAACTAGCTGACACGATGCAATCCTAATCTTCTTTCAAAATTGAAAGCATTACAATAATAAATGCAACTAAATCTTTGATCTCTATTTGCTAAATAGTTAGCAATGGGTAGGACAAGGATAGCGGTATACCTGGATATCTGACCTGTGAACGTCTGAATGGCGCGATTGTTGTCTGCACCTGATCGTCTGGTCTCTGGATGCTATCTTTCTCTCTCTCTCTATCGCAAGTAAATTTCACTTCGCCGACGTCACAAAATGCATGAAATATCGAAAATAGTATTTAAATTGCATACACTTGGCAATTTGCTGGTAATTAATGCGGAATCGAAGGACCAAAATGTATAGTTGTAAGAATTTGCCGGTGGCCTGATGTCCGGACTTATGGTCTTTTTGGTTTGTTTAGGAGTAAAAATGCAAAATAACTAAACAAGCACATGTGAACTGTTTGAAGACTTTATTCGTTCTGATTCTAAGAGGCGGTCTTGGCCAGACAGCCTGCTGGCGCGCTACTACATCTGCAGCGCCAAACAAGTGGGTACACTATTTACTACAGTACCAAACAGGGGACAGTGACACTTAAGGTTTAAGGGAAACTGGTGCAAACGGCCGTTAGTATTCAAAATGGACATTTTTTATTAAAAAGCCTCGGTTACAGCTTGAAATCGACGATGGACCGGAACCAAAACCGGTTGAACAGCATGAAAATGTAGTAAAAGCTACATCATCCGCTTCTAATTTAGCTACAGAACCAGTACAGTACGGGCACGGGCCAGCAGTGGCGTAACAAACACCCCTGCAACCCCCGCAAGGCGGGGGGGCCGGCATTTGGGGTGCCCAGAGCGCTAGGAACGAAAACAATAAAAAAATTAACAAATTTACAGAGGTCGACGTTACACGAAATTTTTAGGGTCATAAACACGTCCAAGTTTTAGTAATGTATAGGTATTTATGTAACTTGAGATATTTTCTATCCAACCAAATAAATACTAAAAATACAAATGTAGCAATTATTAGTAGGTTATCTGTGCCGGTTCTAGGACCAAGCCCCGCCTTCCCCCGTGAATATCAGGTGATGGGTAGGTGTAATGAGACAGGTGAGAGGTGAGGGAGCAGGTGCGTGTGGAGGTGTTGGGATTGGGCGGGGTGGTGTAGATTGGAAGGTGTGATAAGGGGGTGGGAAATGGGTTTGAAGTGGGTAGAGAGAGAGGTTTGAAAGAGTGAGATGGAGTGAGAGGTGAAAGGTTAAAGATAGGGGGTGAAAGGTGAAAGATAGCGGATGAAAGGAGTTTGTTGTTTGTGGGGAAATGGGGTCAATGGTGATAGATGCGAGATGCAAGAGGTAAGTAATGGGGAGTTGTGCGAATGAGCGTAAGTGTGGCGTCAGAGTTGGGGAGTGAGATAAGAGAGCGAGAGGCGAATGTTGGGTAAAAATGGGGAGTGAACGAGAGTTGAATGACCTGAGGTGTTATAAATGGGTCAGTTAAATGTGTGTGTCTCAGTAAATGTTGATTCACGGGGAAGGTGTGGTCAACGCGTTGATCAACAAGCTTCCGGTAGAGTTGCATGTGCCAGGTTATCAGTATTGCGGTCCTGGGACAAAATTGGAGAAACGTTTGAGCCGAGGTGATCGAGGTATAAATCCGTTGGATGCAGCGTGTCGCGAGCACGATATAGCATATAGAGATTATAAGGATTTGGAGAGTCGTCATCGGGCTGATAAGATTTTGGAGGATACGGCTTGGGGTCGTGTGAAATCGCGAGATTCATCGTTTGGTGAGAAGGCGTCTGCTTGGATGGTAACAAATGCAATGAAGGTGAAAAGAAAGATGGGAATGGGTGTTAAATCGAAGTCGAAGAAAAAGCGAGCAGGTGTAAAGTGCAGTGGTGGTAGAATTTCGTTCAAGAGTGGATTTTTAAAGAGAATGAGAAAAATGGTAAAACAGGGTAGTGGCGGTGGAGATACAAAAAGTGTGATTAAAGATGCATTGTCTGCAGCTAGGCGAATAATAAAAGAGGTGGGTGGAAGAAAGAGGGTGAAGATTCCTCGGATAATTCCAGTGCCGAAAGAAGGAGGTATATTACCTTTAATTCCAATATTTGCAGGGTTAAGTGCGTTAGGGGGATTGGCAGGTGGGATAAGTAATATTGTGAAGGCTGTGAATAGTGCTAAGGAGGCGAAGAAACAGCAAGATGAGGGTTCTCGGCATAATAAAATGATGGAGGCGATAGCAATGGGTAAAAAGGGGAGTGCGCTTTATTTAAAGCCGTATAAGAAAGGAAGTGCATTGTATCTGAAGCCGTATAATAGATCAAAAAACTAGATAGGCTACCTCGAAGAGCATTAACAAACGTAGATTTGCAAAAGTATGCGAGAAATGTACCGTATTTCAGAGGTGTGTATATGCGTAATGATTTGCCTGCAAAGCCGTTAAAAAATGAGAGTGCAATAGTGAACTTGGACGATAGAGAGGGTCCGGGAACGCATTGGGTGTGTTATCGCAAACGTGGTTTAAAAGTTTGGTATTATGATTCGTTCGGAGATTTGCAGCCACCTTTGGAATTGAAACGGTACCTTCGAGGTAGTGAGATATTTTTTAATTATGAGAATCAGCAGGATTATAATACGACTAATTGTGGTCATTTATGTTTAAGATTTTTGTATAAATAGAGTGTTGGAGGGTGCGTTATTGTCAGTTGTTGTGTGAAAAGGGTGAGAAGAAGAAGAAGAAGAAGAAGAAGAAGAAGAAGAAGAAAGCATGTATTTTACGAGATCTGAAGCTCTGAAAAGTTGTTGCAGCTGCTGTTGCACAATCGGCAATGGGGTGATAATCAGCCTTTTAAGATTACATAATATAGAATTCAACTTTATTGCAAACGACAAAGAAAACCGACGAATAATAGTTCATCTTAAAGACCCCTCCCACTTAAATTTCAGGTTATTCCTGTGTGATCTTGAAATATTTTGTAGTTGGGATACCGGCTATGATCTATTAGATGATAGTCATATTGTTGACTTGTTTGTTTATAATAAAAAGCTTGAAGCAACAACTACAATATCTTTTTATTCAAATATAAATGCGATTGCGCATGCTCTTCGCCTTAATCATGTCTCAGACGTTCACGGTGCACGGTAAAGGGAACCTCTTGACAACAGGATCAATATATCCACCAATAAGATTGGATTTAAAGTATCAACATTCTCTGGGATTGGTTGGTTTGTATACGTGTAATACGGTGCGAAACATTTTTCCAGGTAACAATAAATTTTACTATAACAAAAGTAAGGAGATAACAATACCTTCAGGCTGTTATGAAATTGATGAGATAAATACGTATTTAAAAGGTGAGATTAGCCGTAGCGAGGGTCGAAAGCAGAGGAAGAAAGAGGCGGACGCGCAAGAGATTTTTAAATTGAGGCCGAATAATAATACTTTGAAGTGTGAAATTGAGTCGATTTATGAGATAGATTTTACGAAACCTGATAATATAGGCTCTATGTTGGGATTTACGTCGCAAATTCTAACGGCAAATAAGAAATATACGTCGGATAAGGACATTGAAATAATAAAAACGTCAAATATTTTCGTAGACACCAATATAACAGGAGGTGCGTACAGAAATAATAGTTTGTGTCATTCAATTTTTGAATTTGGATTATCTGTTGCGCCCGGTTATAATCTGGAAAAGGAGCCCTCTCAGATAATATATTTTCCGATAACGTTAAGTGAATTTGATAATATTACAATCAGATTTGTTGATAACGAGGGTAATTTGGTTCCGTTTAGCGAGGATACTGCCAGCAGTGTACGTTTACACCTGAAAAGCGAACCATGGGTATAAATTTTTCTCCGATTATAAGAGACAATTATTACAAAACAGGAGGCAGTTTCGTGCAGGTAGCTGATGGTGTGAGACATCAGACAACACAGCAGCAGCAGCAAACTCTTACGTGTAGCGATATAAAATTTCTAACAAGTTTGGGTTTTAAGGTGTTGAACAATGGGAGGAAAACGAAGCGAAAGCGCAAGCGCAAGGAGTGAGAGCAGTAGCTTTTTCAAACGAATGAAACTGAACGAATTGAGTCATAAAGTGGACGTGTTTAAAAAACCAAGATATGATAATATAATAATTAAGGAGGACTATCATACATATTTGCCGTATACACAGAATACAAACAATTCTGATACTATTCGGATAGAAATTCAAAGTTCTGATATTATTACCGGTACATATGATAGTTATATTAAAATTAGCGGTACTTTTACGCCAAAGGTTGCGGGTAGCGTTGATTTTACCATAGCAAAAAATGCCGGTTGTTTTCTGTTTGATGAGATTCAACTGAAACTAGGTAGTACTGAGATTATTGATGTATGCAAGCAACCTGGGATAACGTCTTTTATAAAAGGAGCGACTACGTATACGCATAACGATGAAAATGGGCTTAGTTGTATAGGATGGAATGTAAACGAGCTGCAACCAAAACAGCATATCTTCAAGAATAATAAATTTACCTGTTGCATACCGCTGAGGCATTTATTTGGGTTTTGTGAAGATTATCGAAAGATGATTGTTAAAATGCGCCAGGAGTTGATATTGGTGCGAGCTAAAAGTGATGTTAATTGCTACAAGAGTGCAACAACGGACGTCACCTTTAACATTGAAAAGATATCGTGGGAGGTTCCGCATCTATTGTTAAGTGATGAGGCAAATCTAGAACTAATGGAAAAACTGAGGACAAATTCGGAAATTGCGATGGCATATCGCAGGTGGGAATTGCATGAGCTGCCTGCTCTGCCCACATCGAATAAAACCATATGGCGCGTCAAAAATAGCAGCCCAAACGAGAAACCTGTACAAATACTGCTATGTGCTCAAAGAAATAAAATGGGCGAGAGAAGTGCAGAGCCCACGGAACTAGTACATGCGAATATATCAAACATAAAAGTACACCTCAACTCTTCCGAGTTTCCCTATCAGCGTATGAATCTGAACTTTGAAGAGGACGATTATATAACAGCCTTTATAAGTTATAAGAATTTTCAGTCGAGCTACTTTGGAAAATCATCAAACAACTGCTTATTCAATTACAGTCAGTACAAGGATACCCCTGTGTTTGTTATCGACTGTTCAAATCAGCCCATGTCCCTAAAAGAATCACCTATAGACATCAGAATAGAAGTAGAGGCATCTGAAAACTTTGCGGCCGGCACCAAACTTTACGCAATAATTTTGCAGGAATGTGTAATACAATACAATCCATTTACAGAAATGATTACGCATGTTATTCGTGACTAAGCAAAGACCCAATTTAAGAGGTTATCGGGGTTAAAGTTGAATGATCGATCTCTGTCTGATGTTACAATGTAAAAATTGTGTTTTGAGGATGGATGGAGGGAGGGGATGTGTGTATATGAGAGCAGCCAAAAAATAATTTTCGATAGTTTTCACTTAAAATCGAACCATTAATGACGAAGAAGCGACGAAATGTGGCAGTGTTACAGTTCTGTTCTCAATTCACCACCGCCAGCACCATCGGACGACCTTGGCACTATATTGGGCTATTTAAGCGAAATATTCCGGCTGGTCGCCTTCGAGGAATCGCATGATGCGATTTATAAACAATTCCACGACGAGGAGATTGCTGCAAGAATGAACGAAAAAGCTGAAAGGTTTGAAACGGCAGAGGATTTGTGTGATCAATTTTTTAATCCAGAAAGTGGTGTGGTAAAGTGCATTCTATGCTTGCATCAGGAGCTCATTGAGCTTGGTGTGGAGCCATACCTTGGCATCCTGAGAAGACACATTTCGCAGAATAAGATTCAACATATGGATGGGTGTGATAACTATTGACGTTATAGTTGATAATTGTTAGTTTGCTTTTGTTTCTTGTATAGAATAGAGCTATAATCGATCTGCATTTTTTGAATATTCTAGAATTTAGTTATATATATTATAAAAGCAATATGCCTGTAGTTGAACCTACAGTTACCGGACATTTGACGTTTTGTCGTAAACACAATTATTGGTTTAGGCATGGGGATAAGTGTCCGGCATGTATTGGTCTAGATTAAATAAAAAACAATAAAAATGTAAATATGTTTTATTTCTATGTGTTATGTGGTGTGGTGAGGGAGGGAGAGAGTGAAGATGAAAATCATTAAACAAGAGCAATCCTTACCTGTTCTAAACTTGGATGGTCTTGTGGCGGAGACAAAAATACTAAAGAGACATGGCTCTCTGTTGCCAGCAACAATTCGATGTATAATTTGTGGGCCAAGTAATTCGGGTAAAACAAACGTCATTTTAAGTTTAATCATTGATCCAAATGGTTTAAGGTTTGAAAATGTGTATGTTTATTCAAAATCTTTGTTTCAACCAAAGTATGTATTTTTAAGAGAAGTTCTCCAGTCAATCAAGGGTATAGGCTATTTTGAGTTTCAAGAAAATGATGAAATTATTGACCCTAATAGCGCTCGACCTAATTCCATATTTATTTTTGATGATATCGCATGTAGTAAACAAGATAAAATTCAACAATTTTTTAGTATGGGACGCCATAAATCACTAGACTCTTTCTATCTCAGTCAGACTTATGCACGAATACCTAAACATTTAATCAGAGACAATATTAACCTCCTCATCCTGTTTAAACAAGATGATATGAACCTGAGGCATGTGTATGATGATCACGTGAACACTGATATGACATTTCAAGTGTTTAAAGATGTGTGCTCGCTGTGTTGGCAGGACGAGTATGGATTTTTGGTGATAGACAAAGATGGTAAATGTAATGAGGGTCGCTATAGGAAATCGTTGGATTCCTTTATACAGATATAATTCCCAACAGTATCTCATAGTATCAATTGCAACGATGGCGAGTGCATCATTAAAGGAGAAGGTTATCGAGGCATCTAAGAGTATTAGAAAAAAATTTTCGGCTTATAAGCGCAATTTAAAACAGGCCGAACAGGATTACTTTATTGAGCATAAACAAGTTATACAACCATTGCGCACAATCGCATCTAATGCGGAACAACAACAGCAGCAACAAAATCAAAAAAAAAATCAACAACCTCAGCAGAACCAATCTGCAGGTTCAAAAATTCCTATAAAGTATGAGCGTAAAAAAGAGCTAAAAAGTGAAATGCAAACGGAGAGTGAAGAACAAGAAGAAGATGATGATGATGATGATAGGGGTGAGGAAGAAGAGGAACTGCAAACATCTAAAAGTAGTACTAGTGGTAGAGATCCGTTAGATACGGAGTTTATTGTTGAGCAATATAACAAGTTACTGAATGCTGATGGTGACGACGTTGATATTGAGAGCGTAGACAAAACACGGTATGGAATAAAGTATCAAGGTGTTGGAGCCTGGAAAATTGGCGACTCAAAAATTACTCTAGAAGGCAGCAATTTGGTTGTTAAAGGTGAAAAATACAAAGTAACCCCTGGCCTGTTCAATCTGCTTGTCCTTAAACAACCTGAGCAATACAATACAGAAGATGTTGAAAATTATCGATTAATCGTGCTGAATACCAATGCACACAGAGCAAAGTATTTAGAGAAAGGCTCGTTGCAGCCATCAAAAAGTTATAAATATGTAAAAATTTTAGAGCCATTTTTGCTAAAACATCGCAAAAAATATGGTCATGGCGCCGCCGCCGCCGCCGCCAGCGATGGTAATAATTTATTCAAGAAGGTAGTAAATGGTAAACATGTTGTTCAGTATGTATACTGGAACACTCCTGCAGAATTGGTAAAAAGACTTCGATTATTGTACGCATCCAAGTGGGCAGGTAATAATTCACACGATAACGAGATTTTATCCATTATCGAAGAGTTAAGAGAAGAGGGTTTAATTGCATAGTGCCCATTATCAACATGGTTGTCGATAGATTTGGACGTCAATACCAAAGCGGAGGTGGAGGTGGAGGATGGGGTATTGGTGAAAACGTAAATCGAGGTCCACCTGGTATTGGCTTTAAACTCACACCAAATGGGAACTTTAATGTTGAAAATAAGAAAATTTCTAATGTTGGCAATCCGGAGCACGAATTAGATGCTGTTAATCGACAAAGCACATTGATTGTAGAAGAAGATAGGGTTAGTATGCGTAAGAGGCGATTGGTTGATCTTCAAGAACCTGTAAATGAATCAGATGCGATAACGATAAAATATGCAAAAGAGGCGATGCGTGTGGAGAGCTCCAAGATATTTTCAGACTGTAAAAATTTAATCACTCAGCACCTTGGCGGCGTCGACACCGAAACCACCGGCGTCGGCGGCGGCGGCGGCATAGCATCTAAAACGTATGTTGAGGCCGAGATTAAGAGAAAAATGCGAAAATATAATGTCAAAGTGCAAGATGTAAAAGATGATATTGTTGAGACGTCCGCTCAAATCGTATTAATTGTAAACACCTTAAAAGCAGCGTATCCTCTGATTACAAATTTAGTTTTATGGACTAAGAGGTTGTATAAGCACTTGAACGTTGCCGACCCAAATGCGTATCCTTTAGACTTATCTGACCTGTCATCGTTATTTAAAGAATTGTTGCACCTCGAACCGGTTTCGTCCAGTAATCAAGCTGGATCGGATGACTAGAAAACAAGATAAGAGAGAGCAATGAACCGAAAGCGAACTGTAGTAGAGGAAATTCATAAGTTGGCGCGAAAGAAATTTAAAAGAAGGTCAACTGTCATTAAAGGATATCGAGAACTTTATCAGGCTGATTTAGCGGAATTTATTCCCTATAGCAAGGAGAATAAGAATTATAAGTATATTTTAGTAGTGATAGATTGTTTTTCGAAATTCCTCTGGACCCGGGGCCTGAAAACGAAAACAAGCAAAGACGTTGCTGCAGCTATGAAGACCATTTTAGAAGAGTCCGGTGAGCCTTATCCAAATCTATTGCAAACCGATGATGGAATGGAATTCAAAGGAAGTGCATTTTCCAACCTGATGAAAAAATACAACATAAAACGATATTCAACCTATAGTACAGTTAAGGCATCGATGGCTGAACGAGTAATTAGAACTATTAAGCATAAGCTGTACAAGGAGTTTAGTATGCGTGGTAAATATAAGTGGATTGATATTTTACCCGGTATAACTGCCAATTACAATCAAACCGTGCATAAAACAATAAAAATGAAGCCGTGTGACGTCACACCACAAACGAAACTTGCCATGTATGATCGCTTGAAGGTTGCAGGACAGCATCGCTACAATGTTGGTGACATTGTTCGCATTAGTAAACACAAAGGAGTTTTCGACAAAGGATACTTACCAAATTGGTCTACAGAGCTATTTAAGATATCAAAGGTGCAAACAACCAATCCTGTGACGTATTTACTTAAAGATTTAAATGGAAATCCCATATTAGGTGGATTTTATGAGGCTGAACTATCCAAAACTAAAGAACCCGAAGTGTATCTGGTGGAGAAAATTTTAGCACGTAAAACTAAAAAATACCTGGTCAAGTGGCTCGGCATCAAGGAACCCTCGTGGATTAATAAAACTGATATATTGTAAAACTGATATATTGTAAAAATAATAATAATAGCATCATACAATGTATTTATAAAAGACAATAAAAAATTATTTTTTTTACCCCAATATAATATAATATACATTTTTTACACCAACATAATATAATATAATAAACTACCTTAAGATCTAGAGCATACACAGGTGTTTTTTTTTGTTACTTATTATTACTGTTTTCTAATTCTAAAATTTTATAATGGTTCCATGGTAATGTACTTACACCGTCGCTCAATAAATACCGTTTATCGTCGTTGGCATTGAGAGCAATTTTTCTCTGTGTGATTGTATAGACCTGGTGCAAGTATGATCTAATACTATTTTGAGGTTGTACAATAGAAACACCTTCGGATAATGCCCTCCAATAATCCTTAAAACGTAACGATTGTTTAACGACATATTTTTTTGTGCCTTTTGATTTTTTTATTACAACTTTACCATTTTTTTTGATTGCATACATTTTTGAACGCAATCCAATGAAATGTGTTAAAATTCCACCCTTTAACTCATCCTTCATCAAACCTATTTTCTTTTTATTGACAAGAGGTATGTTATAAGGATTATCTTCGGCATAATCGCTGGTATCAAATTTATCCAAATCAGGTTTAATGCTCTCATAGAAATCATCACAAAATACTTCATAAACAAAACTATCTGTATCCATATACAAGAGATTACAGTCATGGAACCTTATCTTCATATAATTATAATGAAAATCGTACATGCATATTTTAGATAAATCAAGAATGGACATTCCCACATATAAAGGTTTGTTAAACACAATTTCGGTTTTGTTTAGCTCTATGGCAACCAAGCGTTCACTAAAAATAGTTCTACTGTGAAAATTTACCCTCGAGATTAATTGTTGAGCCCCGTACCTACCACGCCATTTTGTTACCAGTTTTATGATGCGATGCTTACGTACATTTTCCATCGTCTTTCCAAATACTGCGTTGTTCATTTTCTTGTAAAGATTTTTTTGAAATTCATTTTGGGCTTTTGCCCTCATGTTAGTGTTTAGCTCGATATATGAAACCATCCAAGGAGATTGACTGAATTGCAAGATTCTGTGTATTTTAGTTAATTTTAGGCCTGCCATAATGCACTGTTTTAAATTCCGATAGTGTAAAATATACTTTTGTTTGTTATCTAAGGTGGTCATCAATTTTTCAAACTTTGAACCTTGAGGAATTTTTCGTTCAGAGCACATTGGAAAATCTTTGTGACAGTCGTGTAAGTGTATGGGATATTCCAAATCAACCTCTAAAATGTACCCAGTATCACCATTATCATCAATATTCATGACATTAAAACTATTGCCTGACGATGGTGGTGATACCCATTTAAAATTATTGTAAGGTAAACTTTGGGTCATTGCCCACCCATAGAGATTATTAACGTCCAAGTAGCATAAGAATTTCGAAGGTAGTGAATTATCAAAATTTTTCAAATAGTACTTATTGTTACAGCAACTATACCTCTTTATAACCTGAGAAATACCTCCCCGAATACCGCTTTCAACCATAAGTAGCATGTCAATGTCTGTAAATAGTTCTAATTTAATTTTTGTATAATTTAGCATAACATCCCAGGCATAGGAAGGTAGGGTTAGATAATTTGCAGGATCTAATGAGTAACTTTTTAAAGAGCTTTTTCTAAAATTTTCAAAAATGTCTGCCAGCAGTAAGATATCAGTTTTCATATAGAGATCGCTATATTCACCCAAATTTTTTAAATTGAATAAGTCCCACACGTTTTGAGCGTGTTGATAGTTTTCGCGAGAGATTTTTTCATTGTTTAATTTGTTATAAAATTGTTTTCGTGATGGTAGTTGGCAATCTAATAGTTTATCAATATCATCGACATAATCATACGGAAACACACCTTTTCGCCTTAACAATTTTAATTGACAATCATCCATCGAACTTTCTTTTTTTAAAATATTAAAATCACCCTCTGACAAATAAGATGCCAACTCGGCCAGCGGTGCATCCATAAAACGATACGAGTCGATAAATCTGAATTTAATGTTTGTGTTTAGGTAATTCTTTGAAAATGAAATGTAGTTTTCGGTGTTAATAGGAATCAGCGAAATTGCACCCTTAAACGCGGTTGCTACTTCTCGAAGAATAAAATGTGCGTCATAGTGCGTAAAATTGTGAAAGACCACAGGTATTGTGGGATGCATTTTGAAATTTAAATTGCAAGCCTGATGGCAAACATAGCGAAATTCCCCTGTTAAGTGATTATGATCTAAAACGCGAATATCTCCAGGTTCAAAGTCAACCTCACAAATCCCACATGTTGGTACGCTCATGGGATCAATGTTTGTTGGTTTCATTGGTACCGGGTCAAGAAACCTTTTACCATAACGTTCTGCTATAACAACTAATTCGTCTGCAAACCATTTGATGCACCCTAAATCCCTACACTGTTTGTAATATGATATGCTGTTATCAAAAGAACAATGAAAATAATAGCCAATGGCGAACGGGATATGATGCTGGTATTTAAGTGTTTTATCACCTTTTGCGTTATTATCATCTTTATCATTGGGGATAGTTTTATCTTTATTATCAGCATCATCATCCTCGTCATTGCCAGTGCTATCATCATCATCATCATCATCATCATCATCATCATCATCATCCTGCCCATCGCCATCATCATCATCATCATCATCATCATCACAGCTATCTTGACCTAGGTTGGATGATGATTTTTTTTTTAATATACATTCAATGTCTGCATATATAATAAAAGGAACAGTTTGTTTATATTTATAATTTTTGAAAAATACATATTTATCATTCTCATCTGGGAGTATTATTTGACAAGTATTTAATTTCTCACATTGAACCAAATGGTTATCTAATACATCTTGATCATGAAAATATTGCAAACACCTACAGCATATATATTTTTTGTGGGCATTTTTTGAAAGTTGGCTGCTAACTAAACGCGATAAATTTGTAATTAAGCAATAATGGTATCTTATTTTAGCATCAATAATGTTTTCCGCATCATTAACCTCATCTTCATCATCATCATCAAAATCCCCACCTACTACATTGTCATAATTTTTTATTTCATAATCTGAACTGTCATAATGTTCTTTAACCATAAGTAAGTTAACATGGTGTGGTTTGACTTTTTTTGTTATATAAGCAGGTACTACTAAAAACTTTTGTTTATTTGCTTTATTATTAATTTTGCATTGTAAAGCGAACACATTAATCGAAATGTTGTTCATGTTTTCAAATTTGTTAATTTTATTAAGAGACATGGACTCTGTTAGATCAAAACCATTAACCTGTAATACTTGTTTAAAATCGGGATAAGATGAAACCCTCTGTTTATGAGATTTTGCAGGATGCAACCCGGCAACCACTGAATGAAAAAAGCAATTTTGATCTGTATTCTTTATATTAATAACGGCTTTTTTTAATTTGATTTCATCAGGAAGATCAATGTATGATGATCCATGAAATAAAAAATCACAACTATTAATGTTAACACTAAGTGAATCAATTTTGTGAAGAGTCCAGCCTGAATTACACGTTTCAAATTCACTCAGTTGGTTTTCTAATTTTTCAAAAATTTTATCATGAAAAAACTCATTAAAGGTTTCCCTAAAACTTGGGAACACTAGTGAATTTGGCGTTTGAAAATATTTAAATTCAAACATTGTTTCATTCTCAGCCAGTCTCCAGAACTCACAACAAAGAACTACATTTAACTTTATACATGGAAATTTTTTCCTAAAGCAATTAGTTAATCTATTCTTTATAAGTATACAACAGTTTTCCATGAAACTTGATAATTTTTTATGCATAAGGTTAACTATTAGTCTAGTTTCAATCCTTTTTTTAAAACACGTAATTAATTTACGCCAGGCTACACCTGTATTATTTGTTTTTTTATTTGCACTACGCTTTAACATATGTGAAAAAAATACCTCATATTTTTTGAGGTTTGTCAGATTGTTGACCAAAATTTTCTTATTTACAACGTTAATAATTTCCGGGGTGTACAACAGCTTTTCCACATACCTAATACATTTTTTAATATTTTTTATCCAAAATTGAATCTGTGATGGTGTATTTTTCTCTTGATTTTTATGCAAAATAAAATACACCTGTTTAATATTATTTACAAATTTATAACTTAAAGATAGCACTTCTTCAAAGAAGTTTTTATTCATTTTCTGTGCTTTTAAATAAACTATGACCACTATATTTCTTTGCAAGACGTTTGAATTCACACCCTAAAATGTATTTAAAAACAGGTTGATCGGTGGAATGATCAAATTCGATAGGCATTAGCGTAATTTCTTCAATCTCATTTAAAACGTGTTGGAAATTTCTTAATGTTTGAATTCGTTTAAATATTCGACCTGCTACAATAACTCTGTATATTATCGCTTTAAATTTACTCAATGTGAACTCTTGCGACCTCTGTGGTTGATTATGGTTACGAAAATAGAAACGTAGTATGGAATCTTCCTGATATGGAAATATATTATAAAATCCTACTTTATCATTGAGATATTTTTCTATTCGATTCCGACGGATTTTGTTCTTTGCAATTACTGTTTTATTTTGAATAAAATCCAAAAACTGTTCTGACACGATATAACGATTCCTTTTTACGTCCAGATATAAACACAAAAAATTAAAATCAAAAGAGAAAAAAATATCGCTTGGATGGCTGTAACAAAATATGTAATCGAATGAAATGTCATTAACCGTTATTCCAAATACACATTTACCCCAATCTATTTCATAATCAACATCCTCAACTGGATACTCTAAACAATTTAAATAGTGTCGAATATCTGAAGACGATTCGTTATACGGTATTAAGATATCATAATCCCTTGGTTTGCATTTCTCCAAATTTGGATTAAAATTAAATTGTTTGCAAAACAAAAATAATGCTTGACTGCCCACTAAATACCACTCATTGAGTCTAACAAACCTGTCTTCTTTTAAGACCTGGGGAATATCAACGGTACACGGTATATTAATAAAATTACAATTTTTTCGTTGTATTAAATCTACATTAAAGCTAGACATATACCTTATTAAACTAGTATTATTCCGCGTTGCGGGCTGTCCTTGTAGCATGCTTCCTGATGTGTGTTGGGGTTAAAAACACCTTGCTGCTTGGCTCTCTTAAACGACTACAGAGTGGCTCTCACAAATCTGTAAACAAATAATAAAAAAATATTACTCAAACATTCATTGATGCTCTCTCAAAAAGAGAAAATTAATAAAATAAACGACTACATGTATTGCAAATAATTACCTTTAATATGTGAGAGATACACTTTTAATGGTGCTTCCTTTTTTTGCTTGGCACCGCTGGAACTTCTATTATTTCCTTGCTGGCTTCGCTATCAGATTCGGAATCTTCAGTTTCAGTATTGTTTTCTGGCAAATCGTTGACACCGTCTTCAGCCTTTACAAACTTTAGATTAGATGCCGGGTTAATTTTCCCAACGTCTACAGCACCCAAATAAATGATAGCAAGACCTTCTTTATTCATTGATGTAATGTCCTCTGGCGTCAATCCATCACCAACTCGTTTTGGCAGGTAGATTGCATTATCTTCTAACTCGCATACAACACACTGCTGCTTTAATTTTTTACTAAATACCCGTTTTATTGAGATGATCTTGTATTTTTTATCAACTATCATCTCCTGCACTCTCAGCACCGGTTTTAAACTTATACCTGCCAATGCATTTAATGCTGTTAGATTCATTGCCATTTTGTTTTAATTATATTTTTTATGATCACTCACTTGAAAATTCTGGCAGGTATATGTTCTGGTTTTTCTTTCTTTGATGTTTTCTTTGTTGTTTGATGATTATCACAATTACTAGCACACGTAGCACACAGCAACGACGGATTCAATTGTAACTTGAATGTAAGTTCTCAATTAAAAATTCAAGCTATTTATACAGGCAAATTAGTTGTACTTTGATATACACATGTTTGCAGAAACAGTGAAATCATTCATTCATTCTTGCTTCCGTTGGAAAAATTATATTTTTTTACACATTTTTGTTGGCCGCATGTTGTTGCAAAACAAAGAATTCCTTGTTCTTTTGGGTTAAAAAATTTTTTTGATTAACCTGAAAATCTAAATTTCTCTAATCAAACCAGGAAAAGAGTCGGAGGAGTCGTTATATTTGCGCAATAATTATTTCAAAATAAGCAACTTTTAAATTTTTCTTAGTTAAACGAGGTTAGAGCATGAGGCTCTCTTTCTTACAGCAAATCTTAATCTAATCGAATCCGGAAGAGCTCTTTTAAACAAATATATCTTCTATTGAATAACAAATTACATGTATTTTGATGTGCGATTCCATTACAATTCTTAAAACTATTTTTGATAATATTTCATGCTAGAATATTTTTAATAATTATTCTTTAGTTTAACTCGAAACAGCGACATGGACACTTCTATCAGCGATTTTATTGTTACGAATCCCGTTCCACCTCCAAATCCAATCCCAGAATGTTTATCAACAACTTATAAGGAGTATGGATACCTGGAGATGACCAGACCTCGCGGAATATTTTTATTTCGCGATATACCCGACTGGGAGCCATCTTCAGGTTCCACACAAGTGTTATTCCTTTATAATCCTGAAAACCCATATTACGAAATATTCCACAACCGAAATATCTCTGCAATTCCTCTTGGTATTTTACCTCCCAATTATACCTGGAATACCCAGTTAGCGCTGCAATTAATATCTGAAGCACGCCAAAATGAAATGCAAAAAAGATGCCCATGTTGTACAAGGAGAATCCCAAGGTGTAAATGTAATAAGGAAAACGAATAATTTTTACCCTTATTACATTTACCAAATAAAAAACTGCCTTTTTCAAGGCAACATAAACGAACACAAGGTTTTAATTTTTCTTTAATAAACATGTCTTAACATGTTGGATTTTTGTGACCTACTTTCAGGTCAATAACTTGTCATACATCCTGACCTAATTAATAAAAAGTTGAAAACACCATGTATTTAACTTTATCTCATACAGCATTCTTTTGGGGTGATAATTCACTGTTATCTACACCATGACCTACTAATAGACTATCATATTAAAACACATATTATTTCACAATATCTCTTTATTTTGTTAGGTATATACTAAGGTACAAAAATTATTTTTAAAAAAGAACAATAACTACATACATTATTTTAATTAATTTTAAATCTTGCAATTCTTAGTGAAAGAATTACAGAGATATCTTACTGTACAATATTGATTTAAATCGTAAGATAGTTTTTCTAAATTTTTTAAATATTTGCGAAGCTTCCGCTGATATTTTTCAGCGGCGAAAACGATGCTGGCGCTGTTGCGAGTACTTTTTTGGCTCATGATTGTGCTTGTACAGGAACTCTTTAACATCTGAAAGCAAAACTTTTGAGTGGAAGTGAATTATTTCCATCATCGTAAGATAATTTTCGGTGGCCACAACCTCACACAGCATTTTTGAATAAAACAAAATATCCAAGTGACTATTCAAATTAATCATTTCAAGAATCATATTTATAAAATTATTGTAAAAATCAATAAAAGAATGGTGGTTCAGTAGGTCGATTTTTTGTGTAATTAATTGAGTCAATGATGCCAGGTTCTCAAATTCGCTTGCACTGATAACAACCGAATCTTTTCCATCACGTATTATGGTTACACTTCTATCCCTTCGGCACATAACTATTGATATGTTATCGTTCAATTTTATGGTTTTTTCAAACTCGCCATAATCAAAACGTGAACGTTGAAAAAAGTTTCTGCAAGATAGTTCAAGGCGCGATGCTTGAAAATCAAACCAGTCATATTCCATGAAAATAACCGATGGATTATTGCATGCTCGATTTAAGCAAATAATCCTTACTATCGGTTCAAAATTCATCGAAGGGTGTAATCCAACTTCCACCGCATGAGTATGGTCACAAGCATTCCAATTATCTTTATCGCCTGCGTTGTCAAGTTTGTACAACGATGTTGAAACCATTTCAGGTGCAGCATAAGCACACACTTTCATTTCTACATCTTGCGACGCTGATGACGATGCCGCTGTCTCCATATCTTTACCAATATTTTTATTATTGGGATTAATCTTATTGCTATTTTGAAAACCTAAAAAATAATAAATTAAATTATATTTAAATTTTTTCCCCTTAAAATATAATTTTACCTTCCCAAACAACTCCATCCTCCTTCATGACATCCTCGAAACATTCTGAATTAAAACAATCACACTCGGTAGTCATTGTTGCGACCGTTTTATTGCTTAACAATACTCTTGATTGTTGGATGCTGACCACGCTCTTGATGACTCTGTTGTGCTTGGGAAACTAAGTACAGTTTACTTATAAGAGTAATTTAATCTACTTGCACACACGTGCATAAAATTATGTTTTAGACCTGCAAAATAAAATTATGATTTGTGCCAAATTACATAAGAATACACGATAATTGCATCATTTTTTGTAACAAATATTATTTAAATGTACACACTTCCTGACACACTGACCTCTGACCCTTACATATCATCGGCCGCCGTTAAACCGACACGATAACAAAACTAATTTATAATACAAATTAAAGACTATGCTATTTTAAACTTTTAACATACAAGCCGCAGCCGCCGCCCTTGAGCTCTTGATGCATTTTAAACAATCGATTTTTTGTTTCGGTGGACCATCAATTTGATCACCCCCTGATGGGTAATAATGTTCATAGCAATACTGATAGTCCCACAAATATTTCTGCATTTCCGCGGATAATTTTTCAAAATTTCTTGCAATATATTTTTTATCTTGTAAACAAGAATTTATCTCATCAGGCTGCTGCTGCTGCTGCTCACAAAACTGATGTCTGAACATTTTAAAAACTTCTTACAATCTAATCAAATAATCCTATCTTACCAACTAATAATTGCTATATTGTGACGCCACCATCTATTATTATTTATGACCATCTAACAGATTTTTATATACTGCCTCATTCCTTTTACAATCTTGAAGTAATTTTGCTGTGAAATTATAAATATTCTCAAGTTTTAATAGATCAATTTCTAGCGACACTTTCCTACCCTGCAAAAAGTCTAATTCAATTTTATCATCTGCACACTCTTGAATTCTTTTCTTAGTACATGCTGGAGATATTTCCTCTGTTGACGTCGGCGTCGCGACGCTATCCCACTCTGTCCAAGAGGGTGCTTTTGTATATTCTCTTTGCGCCACCCCTGCACCATTATCACCATTGTTATCACTATTTTGATTATGTTGTTGCTGCTGCCCTTGCAACCCATTAAATCCGTGAGAATAATTAAATATAGGTATCGTTTGATCCCAAGGATGATTAAAATGCATTCGAACCAAACTCTGATTTGTAACCTTTCTACTCACCGATGTAGTTCCATTCAACCATAACTGAGAATCGATATTTTCGCGAAAACTTTGACCAATACACCCACAACTCGCCGAAACAATTAATATTATCAAAAACATTGTTGAAACTAATTTTTCAAAGGACAAAACGCACTTATATTTACAGATAAGTTTATAATTTTCTTAAGAGCCGAACCGCTTTCCCTCTCATTAAAATCGGTCAATTTAGAATTTATCTCCGACACCGCAGACTCATAAACCAAACCAATATCCGTTGATTGCAACACCTCGAAATTCTTTGTATTAAAATATTTCCTATCCTCTATCTCAGGACTACTAGGCTTCACAAAATCACCCGAAAATACAAAATTTACCTTTATACACCTATAACGTCTTACTGCTTTACCCACATACACTCGAACTATCTTATAACAATCTGCGAGAAATTCGTCAGGATTTTTATGCACCAAATTTACAACCGAACCCGTTCGCAATCTTCCCCTAAATGCACTTAATGTATCCTGCCATTTTAATCGCTTACTTCTCACCTCTCCCCTCACACCTCCACCTCCACCCTCTACAATGCTTTGTCTTAAACACAACCTTTCTGCCCTTAAATTTTGCAAGGACGTCTCTAAATGACGTTTTCTACCTACACTTACACCCCTTTTACCATTCTCTATACACTCCCGCAACTCTTTTCCCACCTCACACACCAACTTACGATTTAATTTCAACGCATCCTGTATACTAACAGACATATTCGCTTTTTTAAATTCACCTCTTATCTCACTCCTCTCAACTGACACACTTACAGCTCATTCAAACAACTCCCCATTATCTACTCCCCATTTCCCCACAAACAACAAACTCCTTTCATCCGCTATCTTTCACCTTTCACCCCCTATCTTTAACCTTTCACCTCTCACTCCATCTCACTCTTTCAAACCTCTCTCTCTACCCACTTCAAACCCATTTCCCACCCCCTTATCACACCTTCCAATCAACACCACCCCGCCCAATCCCAACACCTCCACACGCACCTGCTCCCTCACCTCTCACCTGTCTCATTACACCTACCCTTCACCTGTTATTCACGGGGGAAGGCGGGGCTTGGTCCTAGAACCGGCACAGATAACCTACTAGCAATTATTGGTCCCAGCTGAAATGTCCGAAATGCTGTGATGCTTGCACGTGCACGAGCTGACGCACACTGGTCGAATATTACAATCTAGCTGTGCAAAACTCCAAAATAAAATAGTCTCAAATTCCAATAACTTTTGTTTTTCAGAGCCTAGACAATCAGTGATTACTCTAACAGCAATATAAGTATTATCTTCGCTTCTTAGAAAAGCGGTAGTACACAAACAAAAGATGAGTTGGTTGCGACTATGTTTGTTTACATATTTGTTTTAATTTGTACGTCTAATCAAACGCATTTTTTTCGAAGTTCTGTTGTGAGTTAAGTGTTTTAAACTATGAATATGTTTTGTACAGGTATGTACTATTTCTGCATTGTTCTGGTTAATAATTATAGTGTTTATTAAGAATGTTGTTGATGTAAAAGGTTAGAAGTGGTTTTGATTTTCAAATTTTTCGATTTTGTACTTTTATTGGACCAAAACTATATACCGAGTGGGTACTTTCAAAGCCGAACATAGGGAAATTGCATTGTACTACCTAACTGACCTTTATATAGATTCCTGCTCACCATTTAAACCCACAAGGATGGTTATGTCTTTATTATAAAAACCCCTGCTCTACTGAATACTCGTTATTATTCATATTATTTGATATTAATAACAGAAGCATCGACTGATTTCAAATAATTTAATTGACAGATAAAAAAAAGTTGACAATCATAGCAACCTATATTATTTCAAAATAGCATTATTTCATAATTTTTTTTACAGAAAAAGATAACTAAGTAGGATTAACATGTATTGGTACCATCAGATGCGCTTTATTTTTGTCGTTCTATTCATACCATTACCATCCTTGTGGGTTTAAATGGCGAGCAGGAATCTATATAAAGGTTAGTTACAATGCAATTCCCCTATGTTCGGTTTTGCAAGTACCCAGACGGTATATCCGCGTATATCCGAGATCGGACATTTTTTTATACAGGGTGTTAATAAAAAAACTTTACACACTTTGGTAGGCGATAATAGTGATCAATACAAGAAAAAAATTCTAATACACCGTGGTCCAATACTCAATAGTTTTCGCGATATGGTTCTTACAAAATCTTTACATATAAAATAAACAACGCATTTAGCGCACTCTAAAGATATCTTCAATAAACAAAACAGTTAGCACACTTCTTGAAAAGTTGGATGAGAAGGAATATGCCTCAAAGGATATCTCTGCTGGTAAATTCGTCTAGCTTCACGCGAATTTAGACGATCTTCGCCCTAACATAAATGCATATCGGCGTACTCCGCTGATGTAAATGTAACCATTGCGAAAATAAACTTGCTTCAAGAGCAATAATTAATCCCACCGTTGACACAACATTACATCTATTGTTGCTGCGATTGTTTTTTTATCGCGTTCATTTAGATAACGCGACATCGCATTCAAATTTGAAGGTGTAAATAAAAATTTAAAAACTCCATATCGCGAAAACCATTGAGTATTGGACCACGGTGTATTAGAATTTTTTTCTTGTATTGATCTCTATTATCCCCTACCAAAGTGTGTAAAGTTTTTTTATTAACACCCTGTATAATTAGCAAACATTTTTGTATTCAGTAAACATAAAATGAACTGCGGGAAAATGCGCCAACAATTTAATATTTAATAATTTTAGGTACAGTATCGATACCTCGAAGATAGCTGTACGATGCTTGGCGTAAAGAAAAGACTTTACGCGCCAAAACTGAAACGGTTCTATCATATGTTTTGAATAGAATGGGAATCCAGCGACAAAATAAAGATGAGAATGTGTATATTAAGCAACAAATTAATAATTTTAATAGCAAAATGTCACAAAAATGGGCAAATTCTCAACGTTCAATGAAAATATTTTTAGTGCGTGAATGTAAATGGTTAGATGAAAATGTTATGTTTTCTCCTCATCAATTGGCAGACACAATTCTGGAAGCAACTGGAAGAAAAACAGGACGACCAGCAAAGGCCTTTGAAGAACTAACTCCGTCTTCAAAAAAACGAAAAGTTTTACCTTTAGTAGAAAAATATTCGAAAGAAGAATTGACGTGTGCGGCTCAAACAAGTTTGCGTTTGGCTGGACAAAGAGATGCTGCAAAGATGGTGCACGAGGTCACCGAAACATCACCAAACAGGGCAACAAAAATTAAAAAATCGTGGAGAACTCCGACCTTAGAGCCTACCAAGTATACTCCAGAAGAAGCGCTCGCGTTGTTCATTGATGGGCATTTTACCAAGCATTCGTATATTTTAATGCAATCTGGGGCCAAGGCGCGAAATGCAAATATCTATCCTCCTTACGAGACAATATTAAAACCGAAGAAAGACTGCTATCCTACACCGGAATCAACAATTATAGTTAGTGAAACATCAGCAGAAGTAACAGTGCAGGCTCTCGTTGACCACACCGTAACTAGATTGGCAATGGTGCAAGAAGATGTATTATCGCAAAAAATTGATGACCTATCAAGGCGGTTTAACATTTATTTTCAAGTGGGGGTGCGACGGAAGCTCTGGGCACTCCAACTACAATCAAAAATTCTCTGGAGATGATGGTCATCAGAAAACGGATTCCAGTTTATTTTCGGTATGCATTGTTCCCCTCCACTTACGAGTAAACAAAACCAATGCTATTATATGGCACAACCAAAGACCTTCTTCTACCAGATTCTGCAGACCAATTAAGCTATTGTTTGAGAAAGAAACTGTGGAATTGTCTAAACGAGAAATTGAAAATGTAGAACAACAAATACAGGCGCTACTACCCATTACAGTTTTCGTTTCTGGCCATAAAATTGTTGTCGTTCCTTGCTTCAAATTAACAATGATTGATGGAAAAATGTATGGAGTGATCACTGATACATCAACTCAAGTTTGTGGAATCTGCGGGGTCACTCCTAAAAATATGAACAATTTGCTAAATATCCAAAACAGATCCTCAGATGCAAGCAAATATGAATATGGACTTTCTACGTTACACGCTTGGATAAGATGCTTTGAGTGCCTTCTTCACATCGCATATCGCCCGTGATGTAAAAAAATGGCAAATGCGCACCCAAGAAGATAAACAAGCATTTTCCGAAACGAAAAAACTTATTCAAAATGAACTTCGTCTAAAAATGGGGTTATTAGTAGACATTCCAAAACCTGGCTATGGTACCACGAATGACGGAAACACTGCCAGTCGCTTTTTTGAACAATTTGCTCTTACATCTTCTATCACAGGAATTGACGAAGAATTAATAAAACGTTTCAATGTCATCCTACAAACAATTTCCTGTGGATATGCTGTAGATGTAGAAGCGTTTAGAAGCTATGCAAAAGCGACTGCAGAAAAGTATGTGAATCTCTATTCCTGGTACAATATGCCATCAACTACTTATCCATGGAGCAGACATAATACAATCTGCTGTTTTGCCAATAGGAATGTTTTCAGAAGAAGCGTTGGAAGCTAGAAATAAAGACTTTAGAAGATATAGGGAGTTCCATACAAGAAAATTTTGTCGTACCCAAACAATGACGGATTTATTCAATACCCTTATCTTTTCTTCAAATCCGTTTATATCTTCCATTTCTCACCGCAACAATTCTGCGCGATCATATAACATTAGAACTCTTGATCCTGACGTTAAATGCCTGTTGCTGCAACCGTAGCCGAACGGTCTCTAGTTGTAGTTTAGTAGTTTAAAAAAAATAAGTTTTTTTCGCCATTTAGGAGGTTGTTTTAGTTGAAATAAGAAAAACTAAAGATCTTCCAACATTTTCGTCGTCATTTATGTAACACACATTTACTAAATTTCTTGAAACCGTTTTTCTCGTTTTATAGATTTTCGATTATTTCATTCGTGATTATAATTATACTTTTGTCACACCCTGTATAGATAAACTCTTCTTCATTACCGTAATACGAGGTGTCTTTAGCCCGGCCAGGTGAGATTGTCTCAAATGAAAAAAAAAGATTGGTGCTGAAAAATGTCAAAATTTATCACAGCAATCTTCCCAAAAAAAAATAATTAGTACTACTGATTGTTATAGAACTAGTTATTATTTTTGGTTTTGTTTAATATGTGTTTATTAAAAAGAAAAACAAAAAAAAGTGAACATCGGCATGTTGGTGAAATTCTGTATGCGTGCAAAGTGTGTTGCTAACTTAAGTGCAAATGCAGCAATCTGCGATTTTGCTATTTTGAGAGCATTAGGGATCCTTTGTCATTAGTTCGACATGGTGCTAGTAGATGTCGGAAACATGTAGATATTTTAGATGGGTGAGTCAATCTCACCTCTACAAAATTGGGTCAAAATGCATACGAGTTTGACCCACGTGCATGTGTTGTGAAATATAACCTTATATTTTGAAATCTTTTGTTTAACTGTGCAGTAAATTGTTTATGTTCCTTTTTTGTTTGATGTTGTATCAAGGCAAGTACTAATAATGAATTTCATTAGTATTACATCATTACTTACGTATTTATTAATGTTTCAGATGCCAAACAATTACAAAATCCCTTTGGGAAGTCGGACTTACGCAAATTATTCTGAAGAGAAATTAAATCAAGCCTTAGAAAGTATTCGTAGTGGTGAACTAAGTCAACGAAAAGCTGCGAAACACTACAATATTCCAGTGAGTACCCTGAAAAATAAGCTGAAGCAAAGACATGAAAAAAGAACCGGTGGCCAACAAGTATTTTCAGAAGAGGAAGAAACTTTACTAGCTAACCATGTTATTACGCTTTCAAATTTTGGATTTCCTGTTGATCGTTTTGAACTGCGTTGCATTGTAAAAAGTTACTTGGATAAACGTGGTGTACAAATCCGTTGTTTTAAAAATAATATGCCAGGTTTAATTTGGGGACAGGGCTTTTTGAAACGTCATCGCGAATTAACAGTACGATTTTCGTCTAATATTAAACGACAAAGAGCCGAAGTAGATGCTGTAGTATTAAACAAATATTTTGACAATCTCGAAATAGAGCTAAATGGTATTCCCCCTAATAATATATGGAATTATGACGAAACAGCGTTGTCCGATGACCCAGGACAAAAAAAAATACTGACAAAACGTGGTACCAAATATCCCGAAATGCTATTAAATAGCAGCAAACAGAATGTTTCAACCCATTTAACACAGTCACTTGATGTGGCGTATTTTCGCCCAATGAAAATCCATTGGAAAAAATGTTTGGGTGCATATAAGCTCAAAGCTAAAAGATCAAGTTTGATAGAAAAATCAGAGTTTCCAAGCCTATTACGCCAGCTAGTGGATGCTATGGCTGCGAACGGCATTTCTATTTTGCAAAACGGTTTTAGGAAAGCTGGTATATATCCCTTAAATCGAAACGAAGTTTTATCTCGTTTACCTAGAGCTGATGATCCAGATAACATTCATATTGGCGAAGCCGTTTTAGTGTTCTTGCAAAAAAATAGATGTCCAGATGCCGATGAACAAAAGCAGAAAAGAAGAAAGAAATTGAATGTACCAGCTGGAAAAAGTATCACTGTCAATGATTTACCAACAGCTGGTCCTAGTAACAAAAATAAAAAGAAAAAGGAGGGAAAGAACCAACAGAATAAGAAGAAACCCGTAAATTCTTCTGATGAAGCTTCTGTTATTTCAGACAATTTTGATTTACCAACAGCTGGTCCTAGCGGTCTGAGCAGACAGAAAAACAAACCAAAAGAAGTGAAAAAACAAACAACTAAACAAAAGAAGAAGAGAATTTTCAACTCTTCTAATGAAGCTTCAGCTTCAGATGCTGCTTCTCTTATTTCAGACGATTTTGAATTTTCTTCTGACACTTCAGACATTGAAGAAGTTGTTCCAGCTGAGGGGGACTACGTAATTGTAGTCTACGAAAATGAGTATTATCCAGGAGGATATAAAACTGGTGAGATCAAAGCAATGGAAAAAGTTAGCAACCTTATATGGAAATGGCCAAAAGAAGAAGACAAATTATTTTATCCATTCGAGGACATTATAGATGTCATAAACACACCCACAGAAACATCAGCTGGGCTATTTGAAGTTCCATCCATCGTAAAATACTTATCAAAAATGTAATTTTTTCTATTACCTACTATTAATAAATTTTCTAACTTTCAAAACATTTTTTTTAATTTTTTTCTGAAAAAGGGTGGTCTAAACTAGCCTTGCTTGAATATAAGATTGACGCACTTTCATTTTCTTTAGCAATACAACGCAAATACGGAGCTGAGGCAAAGTCACCTCGAATCGTATGGTAAGATTGACCCACTAGAAAAAAAATAAATTCCAGCTTATTGTTTACGATATTTAAAAACTAAACACACTGTTGGGTACCTTTAACTGCCAGTCAAATATATACACGCCCCAATGTTAATTAAAGCTTATTACAAAAGAGGTAAATTAAATTATATGTTCAAAATGAGTCAAACTCGCCTCGTTTTACGGTATATTACGTATTGTTTTAAATATCACTGAATAGCAGACTTACAATATTTCACTTTGAAACCACACCTTTGTATCATTTTGAGTTTTGCACAGCTAGATTATTAATTTCGAACAGTGTGTGACGCCTCATAAAAATTACTCACTCGAAACACCACAGACTAAATAATAAACAAAAATGATATATTTCAATAACAGCAAAATAAGTACTAAAAAATCTTTTTAGGGGAAAAACTTATTGAATTTAGAATTAGTTGCAGCCGGGATACTTTCAGAGCTCGTCGTGTGTGAACTGTGAAAGGCGAAAATTATTACAACAGGTAGTACCTACATTTAAAATTTTAAAATGAATCCACCTGAACAATTAAGCGGTGCACAAAAAAGAAAGGCAGCTAGGGAAAGGGAGGAAAAACTAAAAAAACTACCTAAAATAAGTAGTTTTTTCAATGTGGAAGCGTCTACATCATCAAGTGCTAGTTCTGAATTTGAAAGTGGGAAAGATCTAATTTCAAAGGAAAATATTGAGCTTGTGCTTGAGCAAGAGACAAGTCATGAAATTGATACAGTTTCGTCTGATATGGCTCTGTACCAAAATTCAATAATGGACAGTGAAATCAAATTAAAAATTTTAAAAGTAGGACCTTGCAGACCACGCGAGAATTTCAAAAAGGACGTTAAAGGAAGATCATTTTCTGCTTCATATTAGCTATAAAATCTGGTAAACCCATGGAACGAATGTGGTTGTGCTATTCGCCTAGACTCAACGTTGCGTATTGTGAAGCGTGCTGGCTTTTTGCTGATAGAAACAACAAAAATTTCAAGGATTCATGGTGCAAAGGTGTGGAGGATTGGCAAGGGTTTTCTAAAAAAATTAAAGATCATGAAATTTCTATAATACATTTGCAGGCTTGTCATACATATGATATATGGAAACAAGGTAAAACGATTGAAACATTACTAGATTTTAATGACGAAGTTAAAAAATGGAGAGAAATTTTAAGAAGAATTATTGACGTTATAATGACTTTGGCCGTTTGTGATTTGTCGTTCCGAGGGCACCGCGAAAACAAAGAATCGATCCAAAAAGGCAATTTCTTGTCAATTGTAGAGTTGTTGGCGAGATATGATCCACTTTTAAACTCGCATTTATCAAACGAACGGGAGAAAAGTAAATATCTTAGTCCAACGATACAGAATGAACTTATTCATAGTTTCATCAAACCTTAAATCACGCATTTTAAACGATATAAGCTTCTTTCTTTTCCATAATTACAGATACCACGCAAGACGTATCAAAACTTGATCAGTTAAGTCAAATCATCAGATATGTTAAAATCGAAACGGATGAAAATAATAAAGCTAAATGTATAAAAATTCTAGAATCGTTTATAGGATTTACAGAAGTTACAGACCAAACGTCAAAAGGGCTAGAAAAATCTATTTTGGAAAATTTGAATGCATTGGATATCGACTTGAGAAAGTGTCGGGGTCAGGGATATGACGGCGCAGATATGACGGCGCAGCAAATATGAGCGGAGTTTATTCAGGTTTGCAAAAATTGATGAAAGAAAAAGAACCAACGGCGAACTACATTCACTCATAATTTAAATTTAGTGTTAAATGATGCTTGCAATAATGTGTCAATGGTAAAAGAGTTTTATGACTTGTGCCAAAAAATATACACGTTTTTTGGACATAGTATAAAAAGGTGGAACGATTTAAAAGTGGCGAATGCTGACAATGTTCAAATTACTTTAAAAAGTCTTTTTTCTACAAGATGGTCTTCTCGCTATGAATCCATTGCTGCTATCAGATATAATTTTGTTTTAGTTTTAAAAGTTTTGTCTAATATATCACTGCTAAGTAAAAAAAGAGAAGAAAGAGAAGATGCTACTGCAATAAAGAAAAAAATGGAAAAATTTGAGTTTATTGTTATGTTAGTTTTTCAGACTGAAATTTTGGAAACTCTGAATTTAACATCAAAATCTTTGCAGAAATCTGACACGGATTTAGAAACCGCCACCACATTATTAAATTCGTCTTTGAAAGCCATAAGCGACATGAGGGACCAGTTTCTGGAATTAAAAGATAAGGCTGTCATGCTAGCTAATTCTTGGACAATTCATCCGCAGTTTGAAGAGAAAAGAGGGAGAAAAATAAAACGATTTTTTGATGAACTGGCTACTGACGAACGATTTACGGATGCAGAAAAATTATTTGAAGTAGAAATATTCAAAGCTACCTTAGATATATTAATAAATCAACTGAAGTTGAGGTTTGAAAGTATGAATAACGTTTATAACAGTTTTAATTTTTTGACTCCCACAAATATTGTGTCTTGCACAGAAGATGACCTTTTTGAAAATGCAAATAATTTACAAAAACAGTATCACACTGATTTATCTGAACAATTTCCATTTCAAATTTTGAGTGTAAAAAACGTGTTAAAAGAAGATATTTCTAAAATGAGTAGTATAAGGGACCTTGCTGAATTTTTGCTTATTAAACATGAGTGCACAGCTTCAAATCTACCCGATGTTTGTAGTGCCATTATTTTGTTTTTAACATTACCAATTACTGTGGCCTCCGCTGAACGTTCCTTTTCGAAATTAAAGATAATCAAGAATTATTTAAGAAATACATACAATGTCAACACCACGATTATCAGATTTGGCTGTTATCAGTATAGAGCAGGAAAATGTTACTCAACTAAATATGGACGAAATAATAAACGAATTCGCTATAAAAAATACGCGACGTGCAAGTCGTTTTTTGTAAAATATGCTTTAAATTTTTAATAAGACAAAATTGTTTGTGTACAACATTACACTATTGTCAAAGAAACTGAGGTAAGACTAATAATGTTATGTGGGGGCCCATTATAAAAGTTCGCGGGGGGGGGCCGGTTTGATTTGCGTTACGCCACTGCGGGCAGACGACTTAGTAAAACTCGGAAAACCAGTTAAACAAACAAAATTGAACAATTACCCTAAACAAAAGAATAATCGATCTTTTCATGCAGAATGGTTTAAAAAGTTTAAGTGGCTAGAATATTCTGCGCAAATGGATGCTGCTTTCTGCTATGTTTGTAGGCAATTTCAGCCACTTGCAACTAAAGAAACCGCATATACCGAGACGGGTTATAAAAATTGGAAAAATGCTATGGACCCCAAAAATGGCTTTCCAAAGCACGAAATCAGTGAGACCCATATTACATCAATGACCATGTGGAATGAAAAACTATACCGACAGTCCAGTGCTACCTCTGTAACAACATTAGTTAACCAAAATGTCCTCGAAAAACATCGATACTATATAAAATCTATAGCTGAGGTTGTCCAGTTTCTTGCTGTGAATGAGTTGGCACTTAGAGGAACCTACGAAGCGGAAGAGCATATTGAAAGGGGGTTGTTTGTTAAGACAGAGATTAGACTGAGCGATCGGTGTCGATCGTCCGCGAACGTCTTCGATCGATCAGTATCGGTTAGCAACGTTCAAAAAATGTAACATTAGACTGAGCGATCGGTGGCGATCAAAAATTTGTTTTTGGTCGTTGCACTGACAATAGATAAATAAACTTTTACTTTTAAATTCTTCAAAAATGTCAAGCTCAAGTGACGAGGAAGAAATGGTGACCGCACTTTACTATTATTTGAAGAAAAAACAAATTAAAAAAAAAGAACTGTTTGGGTAAGAGAACTGTACCTGCATCGTGAACAAGAGGGTGAATATTTCCTTATAAAAGAGAAATTAATCAGAGACCCAATAAAATTTCAAAATTATTATCGTATGTCAATAAGTTGTTTTCAAAGATTGAGTTTATTCATTCAGCCGCATTTTAAAATTGGCCACACCAATTGCCGCAAGTCAATAGGATTGTTGGAACGATTAACTGTGACAATCAGGTAAAATATTTTTTATAACAATGGTAAATTTTATTTTATATGATATATACCTATGTACAGTCAGCGACAAATGTTTTCACCAGTATGATACCACTGAACACGTTTTTCTGAGAAATATAAGAGGTACCATAACGTAGTTCTTATTGTTTTATACCGTCTGGGTACTTTCAAAACCGAACATAGGGGAATTGCATTGTAACTAACCTTTATATAGATTCCTGCTCGCCATTTAAAACCACAAGAGTGGTAATGGTATGAATAGAACGACAAAAATACAGCGGATACGATGGTACCAATAAATGTTAGTACTTAGTTATCTTTTTCTGTAAAAAAAATTATAAAATAATGCTATTTTGAAATAATATAGGTTGCTATGATTGTCAACTTTTTTTTATCTGTCAATTAAATTATTTGAAATCAGTCGATGTTTCTGTTATTAATATCAAATAATATGAATAATAACGAGTATTCAGTAGAGCAGAGGGTTTTTATAATAAAGACATTACCATCCTTGTGGGTTTAAATGGCGAGCAGGAATCTATATAAAGATCAGTTACAATGCAATTCCCCTATGTTCGGCTTTGAAAGTACCCACTCGGTAGAAGCACCTAGTTCTGAACTGTGGAATAGAATTGCTGCAGGTTTTAAAAATAACAAATTTTTTCCAAACTGTATTGGGACGGTAGATGGGAAACACATCAGAATTAAAAAACCAAACAATGCTGGGTCTCTATATTTTAATTATAAACATTTCCACTCAATAGTCTTGCTTAGTGTAGTGGATTCAGATTATAAATTTGTTATTGTGGATATTGGCTCAATGGGTAAAAATAGTGATGCTGGAATTTTTGAGGCCAGTACATTTGGCGAACAATTTAAAAGTGGGCTCTTAAAATTACCACCACCAGCGCCTATAGAAGAAAATGGTCCTGCAATGCCTTTTGTGTTTGTAGGTGATGAAGCCTTCAGGCTAACGGAGAACTTCATGAAGCCTTACCCAAGAAGACAATTAGACAGACAAAAGCGAATTTACAATTACAGACTTTCTTTTGCCCGAGGTATTGTGGAATGCACATTTGGAATATTGGTCTCGAAATTTAGAATTTTCGAAACTGTGATTAATGTGCAACCAGACAAAGTAGATAACATTGTTATGGCCGCTATTTTGTTACACAATATGATAAGGCAAGAGGACCGAATAAAACTTTGCAAGAAACAAATAGAGTTACTTCCTAAACAATTTGGTGCATTTACTGAATTGAATCAAGAACCAAATGAGTATCCGAGAGTATCTGTAAATCAGTCTACACGAGCAGCTCGACGTGTAAGAGACTATTTCTGCAGTTATTTTAATAACACAGGTGCAGTGGATTGGCAAAATTCAAAGATTTTGGACGATATATCCAGTACCGACAGTGAAGACTAATACCAACACAATTTTTTACATTTATATGTCATTTTAAGGTCAATTCCATATTACACTTACATTGTAGGTATGTTAAACCGTAGTACACGATCATAAATTACATGTACTTCTACATGTATTTTTACATGCAATATTGCGGCAATAAAACCGGTTTTAAACTGCAAGGTCGTATACGTGTATTTCTAGTAACTTCTAGAGATTTTTGCAAGTCGCGGTATACGACCTTGCAATTTAAAACCGGTTTTATTGTCGCAATATTGCATGTAAAAATACATGTAAAAATACATGTAGAAATACATGTAATTTATGATCGTGTACTATGGCTTTCATGTATGTGTAAATGAAAATTTAAAAAATCTTAAAGTTATCATTTTACACATTGTTAATAGAAGTTAAAACACACCCTTCAACTATAAAATAATAAATAAATGAACAACACATATTCTAACTATGAAAGGAATATTAGCCATTTTAAAAATTATTCCTGTGTCTGTAATTCTTCTAATAATAGTAATGTTTTTATTTTAAATTCTGTTTGAGCAGATTTGCTAAGTGAGCTAGCATCCTCCATTAAGCTCTGAAGAAACAATTGCATTGAAGATGTGTTATTGTTAGTATCTTGATGTTTATTTTTCTCAATTTTCCTTTGGTTTTTCTCAGTCACTGTTTTTAAATATTCCCTAAAATCATCGTCTATACCTGTATCTTTCCTTTTACGTTTTGTGGTCTTTGCTAGAAGTAGTGTGCCGTTTGATACATCTTCTATTTCTGTTTCGTCAACCTTTTCGCCCTGGGTGTTTTCAAATACTTGAGAATTAAGATCTTCGGTGTTTTCAAATGCTTCGGCATCATTCAAACTTTCAACGTCCATTGTTAAAGAGCCATCATCATTGACAATATATGTCTGTCGGGAACTGCTTCGACTGGTACCTGCAGAGGCGGATTCCGTATTTTTCAGTGAACTTGGAGGAGTTAATGTTGTTTGCGTTTCTCTATCATTTAGATATTTATCTAGGAAGGTCAAACATTCGAAATATGGCCATCTCTTAATTTTCTTGGCTGCGTCGCCAGTTGTGCCTTTTGTTTTTTTCTTCTGCGATAACCAGCTCGTAACGCCTGCCATTTTTTTGAACAAGTCTCAGCTATAATAAAAATAAATATATTATACAAACCCCAAATGTTAATATTGTAATTACCTGTTCGCTTAAGTTTTATACCTATACGCGCCCATGTTTGTTCAGTAATTTCACGATTACTGTAATCAGCAGATGACTGATCATACAGATGGGGATGCTTTTGCACTAAATTAATTAAGTTGTCCACCAGATCAGCAGCCCATACATTATCGATGTCTGTAATAAAAATATATTTACATATAAGCCAAATATAAACAATAAATGCAAATAACAGTAAAATTTCACAAATATTTATAATTAACTTGTAATTTAAACCTACCCATTACAGGTTTTAGGTTAAATTTACAATTAACATGTATTTTACATATTTTAACATAAAAAAATAATTATTTTAAATATCTACTTACTGTTCTCTTGGGTGTTTTGACTATCCTGTGTTGACATTTTAATTTCCCACACTTTCAAAAAGTTGGCTTACGTTACTTTTAGCGCATGCGCACTCTACTACGAACATTCGTGACCGATCAAAATTTAGAATTTCAAACTGTTCGTTGCATAGCGATCGAGGCCGTTCGTGAACGACCGATCAATGTAACTTTGCCCATTTGAATACTTGTGTTGGAAATTTGGTCAACGGTGACCGTTCGCGGACGATCGACACCGATCGCTCAGTCTAATCTCTGTCTAATTTGTTTAAATACACCTTAAAAAAGGTTAGCACACTTGCTGAATGCGCACATCATATTCCTAAAAATGCAGTCTATACTTCACCTGATATTCAAAATGAAATCATTGACATTTTGGCCGAAATAGTGCGCGAAAATGTAGTTAACGATATAAAAAATTCAGATGTACCCTGGTTTACATTGCTTGAAGATGGAACAAGAGATAAAAACAATCGAGAAAACGTATCCATTGGAATTAGATACATTAAAAACGGTAAAGTTTTCGAGTCTTTACTAGGAATTTACACAACAAAAAAAATGGATGCTAAAACTTTCACTGAAATGACACTAAAAATTCTAAAAGACAATGATATTGACGAATCTCGACTTCTTAGCCAATGTTACGATGGTGCCTCTGTTATGAGTGGAAAAAAAGGTGGCGTCTCTGCACTAATTCAAAAAGCGTTAAATCGACGCGTTTCAGAAATAACTGTTGTGAAGCATTTCTTTGAGCAGTGTATTTTATTGCACGCATTTTTCCAACACGGAAAAGTCGCCGCTCTCTATGAAGGAAAAACCATTGTTCGGGTTCTAGTATGATGGTCAGGCCATCTAGCAATTGTAAATGTTGTACACTCTAACTATGAGGATATAATAAAAACTTTAGATATTATTGTGAAACAAAAAAAATTTTTCTGGGGAAGACGTTGCTAAAAGTATAGGAATAAAATCTGTGATGCTAGAACTAAAATTTAGATTTACTTTATGTCTTATGAAGAAAATTTTAGGTACTTTAGAGCCAGCTGACGCCGCGCCGTATTGCAAGCCCGATCAAGCAGTTTGAAAAATGCTATATCGATTATAAAATCCGTCAAAAACCAAATATCTATCATAAAAACAGATGAAGTATTTTCCGAAATTTTAAATGAGGCAAACTGTATTTTAGGACATAACGAAGATAAAGCTGGTTCTAGTAAGAGAGTTGCAAAAACTCCTGCTAATATGAAAGACTACATAATTTTGGAAACATTGCCAATATATGCCGATACAGATAATGTTCCATCTCACCTTAAGAGAGTTTACTACGAAGTAATAGATCTAGTATCAACACAACTCGAAGAAAGATTTGGTGACAACGAAGAACTTTTGAATTCCATTAGCAGCATTGAAGAGTTTGATTTCGACAAAATCCAGTATTAAAAGAGTTAGGTAAATACTATATAGGCACTTAGATTTTTGTTATTTTTTTTACTAAACTTATAAACTTATTCAAACTGCATTATTTTATTGCTGCAGGTATCACCATTCCATCGAGAGAGGAATTGGCAGTTTTAAAGGATTTTATGTCTGAAAAATCAGAAGGAACCGTATTTGAGGAGCTGTACAAACAACGAGAAGTCTTTAAAAAATCTTATGAAATGTTTGCTTCCACTGCAACTATCGGATGTAGTACTGCAATCTGCGAATCGACATTTTCAACCCTCACTGCCGTTAATCGCCCGCAAAGGATTTCTATGACACACCAACGGATGGCCGATTTAGTGTTTCTAGCTTTTGAGAAGAAAAGAACGGAAACTATAGACTTTAATTTATTTTTGAGAAAATTCAACAGCGGGCGTAACAGGAAGTTGCAACTATTTTAGTATACGTTTTATATTATTTACATAGATTAAGTAAAAATCTCTCTACTTGTTTGTATTTTTTAGAATATATGGTAATATATTATGTTTGCCCTTTCGCTAAAATCCTTGGCCCTTCTTAGAATCATTGTCTGACTACGGCCCTGACCAATCTTAATCTTAATTAATTTTGTGCCCGCCCAACATTTTTAGTCAGGCGACGCCACTGAACTTAGAGAAACGTAAACCTTTTATTATACAGGGTGTCTCTAAACCTAGTACCATAAATTTACCAGTCGCTTCCTGACGCAAAAATTAGTCGAAAATGTCTATAAAAATTTTATCCTAAACCGCAGGATAAGGAAGCTACACGTCTTTGAAAATGGTGTTGAAAAAACGGAAAACAATTGCATTTTAAAAACGGTTTGAAATAAAAAATCGAAATTTTGCAGGCAGCCTAACCTATTAGTATAAACTTTCTACTATTTTTTCTTTGTAAATTAACCAGGGGCGGCGCGAATGGGGGTTATCACCTTTTTCTTGTAATCCGTTTTTCTTAACCTTTTGTTTTTTCCATTTTAGTTTAGAGATTTGTATTCCCTGTTGCCTAATTAACAAAAAAGGTACTCTTGTTTCAACTCGCTTGGACTAACCGTTTTCTATAAAATGCAGGTTTTCTGTTTAGCCAAAATCAATTTAGAATGCTGGATTTGTGTGTGAATTAATTTATTGAAAAATAAATTAAAATAAAAATAGTTACAGTAAGTGTTCGTACTGTTTATACCTTCAATAGGTTAGGCTGCATACAAAATCAAACCGTTTTTAAAATGCAATTGTTTTCCGTTTTTTCAACACCATTTTCAAAGACGTGTAGCTTCCTTATGCTGTGGTTTAGGACAAAATTTTTATACACATTTTCGACTTATTTTTGCGTCGGGAAGCGGCTGGTAAATTTATGGTACTAGTTTTAGAGACACCCTGTATAATAAATCTTTTACAATATAACGATTCTTCAAATCCGAATATTATTGTTTGATAACCTTTCCTATTTAAATATCCCATTTATCCTTAAACGCAATTTAATAATTGGCTGCTTTGTTACCACAACTTTATATTATATTCTGAAATTCTCTAATATTTAAATATTTACGTCAGCTCTGTGGAAATAAAATGCGTATAAACAGTCGTTAATATTTTTTAAGTGTTGTTTTATTTTCGATGATTTAGCAGATATAGGTACAACAAATGAAGAAGAAACGAATCACACGCAAGACCAAGAAGAAATCAATATACAAATAGAAGAAGTGATAGAAGCAATAAAACATAAAAAAGGGAAAGCTGCAGGACACGACAAGATAAATGCAGAGATGCCTGGGATGGAATTACTAACCAAAATTTTCAATAAGGCATGGAACAGTGAAACTACATGGGAGGAGTTGACAAATCGGGCTATATAATTGTGGATCATATGCTTTTCAACGCAAATTAATAAAATGGCGGCGAAAGTTTTTTTCTTTGGCAGATTGAGGTATCAATTTCATATTATATAATATAGATAGAACCGAAAAAGGTTTGCAACCTGTGACACACTTATACTTTAGAAAAAACATCATAAGACAGCAGCTGGTAGGAAATGTACGCAATAGAAGTTCACGAAAGCGAGGACATCCCTCTTCACTTGATATTCGAGGAAAGGTTGAATACGAAACCCCATTTTCTCATGCAGAAGGAGAACAAGAACACAAAAGATTCTGTAGTCTGCAGCAACAGCTTGTTGAAACTTGTTCACTTTAGCCTGGTTTACATCCTTGCGTTTGCTTTAAAAACTACCACACAATGAATGTTTTCAAATAAATTAATTGTAATATCAATCAGAGTCGAGTTTAGCAATTAAAAATAATACGGACAATAAATAGATACTAAAATAGTTGGTGTTTCATTATAAAACAGTAATGCTGGTATTAAAGTATTAAAAGCCTTTGGAATTAAATTGGATCTAGGGAGTTTGGGCCCGGTCTATTAATTGGATTGGTAAAGGTTAAGTCTATCTGTGCAGTAGAGAACAAAATTGGGGTACCGTAACAGTATACCCGCAAGATATTTCTAACATACCAACTAGGAGGCTCCGAAAGAGACCACCGGAGTTCATTTATTAAAGATACGAGTGATCAAGAACCATTCAAACAATTTTCTTATAAATTACGACTGGCAAGCGGTACAAACTCATAAATCTTTATACCTACTAACTGTAATAATTAAACTTTTTCATTGCTAATTTTATGTAATCGTTGTCCCCAAATATAGAAGTAGAATCTCAATTGCACACAAAAAAGGTATAAGTACACCTTTTAACATGAGGAGAACTGTTCTCATTCTCAATAAAAATGGAGATTTCCCCTGCAAGTAAAAAAAAAGAATAAAAATGTAAAATAGCTTCTCGTTCATGCAAATAAAACTATGTAGGTAAATGTAGTGTAGATAAATACAGTTATTTACTGATGGTAACAATCAGTTCTATCTTTCGTAAGTACCTACCTATACTTATAGGTATTAAGGAAACGGATAATATAATTAGAAATTTGAATAAGGAAATATAAACAACAAAAATATCATTATTTTATATTCTACCATTCTATAGTTTTACGTTTTACCCACATAGTACTACTGATACAAGTGATGAAAAAAATTTTAATGTGATTATGCAAATATAAAAACAAATTAATTGCGTTTACTGTAATTTAGTAAAATAAATATATATCATAAACTCACCTCAAAACATAAGTGCCTTTATTATATGAATTAAATGAACCTACACAAATTTTTTTCTGATTTTCATTAATAAATAAATAATGAACTGTTATGAACGTCCTTCACATGGCATCCACAAAGGCGACCAAGGCGACGCTGGCTGGCAGTGTTGCCAGATATTTGTCTTAGCCAACTGCACCAACTTTAGTAGCGGTCGTTGCTAGCTCCACGGCTGACGTGGATATAATTCTGACACAAAACCCACGGATTACATCATTGTCATGGGATAGTCATGGGGTAACGTTTAATTGGCCGACTCGGCGCATGTCTGGAGACTTGGAAAATTATTTCAGCTTCCTGAGATTATAGGGACAGAGGTGCTGTACGATTGGTTGCCTACTCCCAAATCTAATGTAAATAATTATTTATTAATTACAAATAAAATCAATCGCTCGAACTTGAGAGAAGAATTAGAACTCTTTACTCTAGTATTTTTTAGTTGGTGATTTTCAACTTGTAAATTAATTAGAAATTAATTTAAAATATGAAAATGTTTGAAACTTCCATAATGGAATCATTTTGTAAGTCCCCAGCATGCGCAGTAGGTGGAGCTCGTATTCGCGTCGCAAATTAATGACGTCACCCCTTGACAATACCGTGGATTTTGTGTCAGAATTATACCCACGTCTGCCGTGGATATAGCAACGGCAAATTTTTAACAATAGACAATTCGCCTACCTACAAAAATGTCCAGGTTTGTACAGGCTTAAACAGTCGCAACCACGTGTGACTTGTAATTAGGTCAGTGATGCAGGGAGGGATTTACTATATTAAAATTTTGAGACCGGAAAATGATATTTGTTGAGATAGTCAAAAAAATAGCCAATCACCAAAAGTAAAAAAGACCGCCAAATGGTGCTGTAAAGTAGCCGAAGTAGCGATAAATCGCCAAATCTGGCAACACTGCTGCCTGGCAAGCATTCATGTAACCAAGAGCGACAGCATGGAACGCTAGCTCCTTGACACTAGGTAACCAATGAAAAGAGGCTGCAGCGCGTATGGCAGTGCATTCCATATACAGGGAGTTTCACGGAGTGCGGGCTATAGGGACTTGATCATGCAATTTTTTGTTAAGGATCAACGTAGGTTGTGTACATGTATTTATATTAATAACCCTGAGATAATTAGCAATTAATACATCTGTCATATTTGCTCAACCCCAAAGCATCTGGATTTCGCGCAAACCTTTTTATATTTTTAAATTTAATCTTAGGTTTTTTAAATCTTTTTTATAAATTTGTTGTCACGTTGCAGTCTCGTTCCTGATTGGCTGCCTAACGTACCATGCTATCGCTGATGGTTATTTGAATTCTCACGCGGTGAAATGCCCAGAGTCGAGTTGGCGAAGGTCAAGGTTTACATAGTGGGTAGGTTGCCTCGTAACTTTAAGGGCACGTGACTGGGTATGCTAACGGAACAATCCGTGGAAAACTTATTACAATAAATTGCAATATAATTGTATAACAACGCCAGCTGCTTTTATTTGCCTATTGAGAATGCGCAGCCTTATAATAAGCAATATTTTAAAGCAAACCTGTGACGCGCTTCTGATTGGCTAAAAGTTACGAGGCAACCTACTCATTATATAAACCTTGGGCGAAGGTCACGTTGCCGTCTAGTCCTGATTGGTTGCCTAACGTTCCATGCTGTCGCTGTTGGTTATATGAATTCTCGCGTATTATCACTCTAACATAATATTACCATTAACAGTATTGTGGAAGGGCAGTTAGTAGTAAAGGGAGTTGCTAATGATACGTTATCAGAACGGTGTTCAACCTAATTTTATCTAATCCACATCCACCGCAATTGATGTTCACACTACACTTACCGCAACAGCTTGTCAAAATAATCCTCCAAGAATTATGGAACGCTACCAAAGATTGACTGTTGCGCACATCGTCCGCATTTTTGTCTACAATTGTCATTTGTCAAATATAAAGAGGAAAAGAACTTGAGACCGTCGTTGAAGGATGGCCATGCACATAGTTTTATAAAAAGGTAAGCTAATAAATTACTAGTTTAAATTGACATAAAATGTATAATTTAATATCAAAGCCTCCCAATAATAAAAATTTCAATATGACTGTATTTTACTTGATTTTTATAAATAGTTTTAAGACGGGCTTGGCCTCTTCCAATGTAATAATTCTAACCAGATTGAACTTGTAGGTTTATTATTTTATAATTACCTTATCCTCAAAATCATTTTGAATCCCCCTGATTAAACATTACTTTGTAACATGGACATTACCCCAAGTTAATGATCTTAACTTCCGAGAAGGTTCTGCTAGTATTATTTTTTGTTATTGGTTATCCTTATTTATAAACGGACTTTATTATCATTTAAAAAGTGATTGAATTTCTTATCGATGTTACATAAATATTCAGTAAGTTTTAAAAACCCTTACGTTTGTTACAAAGTTTGCATTAGTAAAATTCTTAAACGTTTATTCTTTTACAGACTGCAGCAACTTAGAATGGCAGAATCATGTCCAACAAACAGAAATAATATAACTTTAACTGGTTCATCCTTTAATAGAGAGTTCGATTTGCCTAAACAAGACTGTACAAGCCCTAGTCCTACAGAAACAATTTGTTTGGATAGTGCAGATAGTGTTGCAGGTAAGACAGATATATTGAAATGATTTGTAATCAACAAATATTACATCATGAAGGGTATTCAAAAGAAAGGGGGTCAAGTTTGGTATGATTCTGTGGAATCGCAGTCAACTTGGCCCATTTTTTCAATATTTGTACTGTTTTTGTACTAGTTTTAAAATTGTAGGTACATCACAAACTAATTTTGTATTGTTAAAAGACAAAGTAATTGATGTAACAAGAATTGACAAAGACAGTGATAGAGAAGACAAAGCAACATTCCTAAACGAACTTGGATTAGGACAATGTGATGATCAAAACAGTCATGATGGTGCTTGGGATGATTGTTTTGATGGTGATTTTATCGAAGAACATACTTTTGAACGGGAGCTAGCAGATGAGGTATATATTTCTTAAATTTTATGTAATATAATAATTTCCATGGATGACCAAACTTGCAATGAGCAATGAGAGAAATTCAATAAGACCTCTGGGAAGTCTGGGTTAGTCCCTGAGAATTATGGGAAGTCTGGGTAGTCCCTAGTAAGCTTGGGTGTTAGTCTCTGGGAAGTTTTTTAAGCGTGGTTTACCCCTTGGCTCACACGAAATTACTGATTTATAACAAAACGCGAAATCAATGGTCACCCCTATTAAAATGTGGCAATTTTTGTTTTTATTGTAGGAAGGGAGGCTTTGTGCTTCATAAAGGGGGCTGAGATAAACCTGTAGCTAGGTTGCGGTAAGGTTGATCTAGGGAAATATTGTTGTTTTTTTTCCTGATTAGTCAATAAGCGCCGTTTTTGGGCGCATTGCGATATAGAAAATGCTTGGTAGTGTATTGTAGCCTGTGGATAAGGTATGGATGAAATTTGGTCTCTTGTGGGATTAGGGGCAATTTCTATGCCGGGTGTGCAGGGTGCTTGGTATAAATCACTACTTAAGCAGTAATTTTAATAATAATAATAATCAGCCAGTTCAAGCCTATCATTGGTCTGAGGCCTCCCCCCCTTGATTTCCATTCAGTCTTGTTACTTTCCCATACCATCACTGGTGTAGGGGAAGTATTGATATGAAAATTTTCGAAATCGAGATTTTCGCGGAAATACGTGTTTTGGGCCCCCAGGAACCCAAAAATGTGGTCTAGAAAAAATGTCTGTCTGTGGGTGTGTGTCTGTGTGTGTGTGTATGTAACGCCTGTAACGCAAAAACTAGTGAACCGATTTTGATGAAATTTTAAATGAAGGGGTGTATCGAAAATTCATCGACAAAATAAGCTTTTCAAAAAAATTCGAAACCGGAAGCGGAAGTTAGACATGTTTTTTTGGTAGCATTTTTTTCAAAAGCGGAATTTTAAAAATCTGATTAGGGAATATGAAAGAAGGCCATAATTGAAGGGAAACAGTTTTTTGCTGGACTCTCTAACTTCAAAATGGCGGCCGCTATAAATTTTTTAAAATTTCAACTTTAACGCCCCATAACTCAAAAACCAATTATCTGATCAGGTTCCGCAACAACTTGTTTGAAAGCCCTTTGGCGGTACTACACAATGAAAAAAAAGTATTTACTAAATCCAAAAACGGTCGCAACGGCGCTCTTCCAAAAATTTTGAAATTTTTGAAAAATTATTACAAAAAAACTGGTCTAACGATTTTATTTAAATTTTCTATACTTGTTGAGCTTGGTATTAGCTACATTTTTGTTTTTTGATGAACTCCAGAATTCCACTGTGGCGCCCTCTACGAGGTTTTGAAAATCGGAAATTGATGCTCCTATAGCGCCTTTATTAGTCAAAATATGAAAGAAGTTTAAATATGAAAGTTATTCAGTATATAATTCTGCATTCTTCTAAATGTATATCACGTATACAGGGCGTTTGCTTTCCACAGTACAATAAGCAACTTTGTTATTTTAAATGAAACACCCTATATATTATTATATAATTGAATGCAAAATAAGGTGTTCATATAGCTAAAATGTACGGTTGATGAGAAATTCGTGAATTTTGAATATTTAGGTTGGACTCTGACGAAAACGGATCGTTGATCGGTAGCGATCGTCCGGCTTCGCCAGCTGTAATTTCTAGTCGGTAACTACAGATAGATGGGTGTCTTTCTTCTGTTCATATCGAATCCGTATACTCTCATTTTTCTCGCTAGACATTCAAATGCTTATCAGGGTCTGCCTCGCGAACTATACTGTTGAATACCAAAAACGAAACGTTTATTTTTAGAATGGGAAAGTCTAGGGGAGGTTTGCACCTCCGTTTTTTTTTTTTTAACTAACGACCATCTTGGGCGTGCTTCATATTTTCATTTACTTGCCACTTTATGAAAATATTAAAATTATTAATTTCAGGAAGAAAGAATTTGCGGAGAAGATACACTTGAATCATTGTCTGTTTTATGTCATTCCACATCTTCTAACAGTATCTTCAGAAACAGTACTTCTGCTGGTAGCACCGATAGATACTGGGTATATATATTTTTATTTATTTTATATTAAATTATTTGTCATGTTTCTATGATTTGAAAACTTGGCAAATATTTGGTTTTGCTTTGCATGATGATTACTTGAAACCGTGAATTAGTATCGTAATCATCAGATTATGTTGACTAATAAATGATGTATTCTAATCTTCTCTCTGAATATTTTATTTGATTAAAATATTATTTGTTTATACAGTGAGTTTTTTTAACAATTTTTCTTTACAGAGAAAAAGAAAGCTGGATATACATAATGGGTTTCCTTGTAAAAAACTATTACCCGAAAATAAGATGTCCAGTTCCTCTGTTTCCCATGGGAAGACACATAGTTCCTGTACGTCTCCGAATGATACTGTAAATAGCTCAATAGTTTCAGCAACTAGTGACAAATTAAAGCCTACTAGAGCTGTTATACCAACCAAGGATAATCCACCGCCAGAATTATCAGAATGGTTAATACAGTTTCAGGTAAGATTACATTATTCTGTCTTGGGTATTTATGTATGTATGTATGTAACCCCTCTAACGCAAAAACTAGTGAAGCGATTTTGATGAAATTTGAAATGAAGGGGTATATCGAAAATTCATCGACAAAATAAGCTTTTCAAAAAAATCCGAAACCGGAAGCGGAAGTTAGACATGTTTTTTGGTAGCATTTTTGTTAAAAGTGAAATTTTGAAAATCTGAGTAGGGGATATGAAAGAAGGGCATAATTCAAGGGAAACAGTTTTTTACCGGACTCTCTAACTTCAAAATGGCGGTCGCTATGAATTTTTCAAAATTTCGACTTTAACGCCCCATAACTCAAAAACCAATTATCTGATCAGGTTCCGCAACAACTTGTTTGAAAGCCCTTTGGCTGTACTACACCAGGAAAAAAAATTATTTAGTAAATCCAAAAACGATCGTAACGGCGCTCTTTCAACAATTTTGAACTTTTTGAAAAATTATTACAAAAAAACTGGTCTAACGATTTTGTTGAAATTTTCTATACTTATGCAGCTTGGTATTAGCTACATTTTTATTTTTTGATGAACACCAGAATTCCACTGTGGCCCCCTCTACGAGGTTTTGAAAATCGGATATTGATGCTCCTATAGCGCCTTTATTAGTCAAAATATGAAAGAAGTTTAAATATGAAAGATATTCAGTATATAATTCTGCATTCTTCTAAATGTATATCACGTATACAGGGCGTTTACTTTCCACAGTACAATAAGCAACTTTGTTATTTTAAATGAAACACCCTATATATTATTATATAATTGAATGCAAAATTTAATTGTCTATCACATAGTATAAGGTGTTTATATTGCTAAAATGTACGGTTGATAAGAAATTCGTTAATTTTGAATATTATGTTGGACTCTGACGGAAACGGATTGTCAGTCGGTAGCGATTGTCCGTCCGGCATCGCCAGCTGTAATTTCTAGCGGGTACCTACAGATACGATAGATGGGTGTCTTTCATCTGTTCACATCGAATCCGTATAGTCTCGTTTTTCTCGCTAGGCATTCAAATGCTTATCAGGGTTTGCCTCGCGAACTATACTGTTAAATACCAAAAACGAAACGTTTATTTTTAGTATGGAAAAGTCCAGGGGAGGTTTGCACCTCCACTTTTTTCCATACTACATTACTGTTTTTCTTTTATATTTTATTACACATGCACTACGGGGATGCCAACTGCTTAGATAATAATGTCCCCCCATCTAACACTTAAATCTTGAGGACTAGCCCAGTACCTTGATATTTTGCCATTTCTTTGTAATAATTTTGTTCTTATTTACTATTTCTGTTGGGGTTGTAGCGCCGCATAGTGGTTCAAAACCCTAAAAATGACCTTTGTAATTTTTGGAAAAATCGCGGATGACATGTTTATAGATAGATGGAATAACAAGAATATATATATAAAAAAGTGGAGGTGCAAACCTCCCCTGGACTTTCCCATACTAAAAATAAACATTTTGTTTTTGCTATTCAACAGTAGTTCGCGAGGCAGCATTGAAAATCATTTGAATGCCTCGCGAGAAAAATGAGACTATACGGGTTCGATATGAACAAAAGAAAGACACCAAGATACGCATCTATCTGTACTCTGTAGTAGGCACCCGCTAAAAATTACAACTGGCGAAGCCGGACGATCGCTACCGACCGACGATCAGTTTCCGAGTCCAACCAGATTCAGAGTCCAACCTAAATATTCAAAATTCACGAATTTCTCATTAACCGTACATTTTAGCCATATGAACACCTTATACTATGTGATAGACAATTCAATTTTGCATTCAATTATATAATAATATATAGGGTGTTTCATTTAAAATAACAAAGTTGCTTATTGTACTGTGAAAACCAAACACCCTGTATACGTGATATAAATTTAGAAAAATGCAAATCTATATACTGAACAACTTTTGTATTTAAACTTCTTTCATATTTTGACTAATAAAGGCGCTATAGGAGCATCAATTTCCGATTTTCAAAATCTCGTAGAGGGCGCCACAGTGGAATTCTGGCGTTCATCAAAAAACAAAAATGTAGCTAATACCTAGCTGTATAAGTATAGAAAATTTAAACAAATTCCTTAGACCAGTTTTTTTGTAATAATTTTTCAAAAATTTCAAAATTTTTGGAAGAGCGCCGTTGCGACCGTTTTTCGATTTAGTAAATAATTTTTTTTCATGGTATAGTACCGCAAAAGGGCTTTCAAACAAGTTGTTGCGAAACCTGATCAGATAACTGGTTTTTGAGTTACGGGGCGTTAAAGTCGAAATTTTGAAAAATTCATAGCGACCGCCATTTTGAAGTTAGAGAGTCCGGTAAAAAACTGTTTCCCTTGAATTATGCCCTTCTTTCATATCCCCTACTCAGATTTTCAAAATTCCGCTTCTGAAAAAAATGATACCAAAAAAACATGTCTAACTTTCCGCGAAAATCTCGACTTCGAAAATTTTCATGATATCAATACTTCCCATATACCGATTTTCATCTTTTTGATAAGTGTAGCAAGCCATTAAAATCGGTTTAGTTTTGTTACTGGCATGATTCGTTTTATAGATTTTTCATGTACAGTCAGTGACAAATGTTTTCACCAGTATTATATCACTTAACCCGCTTTTCTGAGAAATATAAGAGATAACATAACGCCGTTTTTATTGTTTTACATAGGTATGTTGGTAACGCTGTTAACAAGATGAAATCAAACAGAGAAACGTGTTATACTTCTCAGTAGAGCAGGTTACAGTGGTGAAAACATTTGTCACTGACTGTACATCCTTTACCCATACCAAAACATTATGATGCAGTTGTTATGTCTCATATATGACAATGGTTTCTTGTTCCTGTATCACTATACGACAACCTATAACAAAAAATTTAATTTTGAAAAGTTTAATACAAAAATTACTCAAAAAATACCAGAGAATTCTACACTAAAAAAAAGTAGATTTTTAATAAATAATAAATAAATAATAAATAAATAAATAAAAAAATAAAATAAATCTATACTTTTGTGTTGGTACAACGCTGTGGTATGATTCATAATTTGAAATGTTTAGACTTTTTTAATGAACAAAGTTCTATCTGTTTTTTTCGTCCGTGCGTTTTGTTAGTGGTTATAACGAAAATAAACGTAAGTGTTTAATTATTATTAGTATTTTATTTATATTTACTCATATTAAAAGGTTTCTTGAAATAAGGCGAATTTTTTTAAACAAATACAGGTGTCCAAGATATGGGGTGGATACATGGGGATCTTCTAAACGGTAAGAGATAGAGATTCAGTTAAATGCGAAGAAATGTTCAGAGTGTTGTGGGTTACTACAATCAGCATTCAAATTCTAGAAATTTTGCGTATTGTTCAGTACAGGCTGAAAAATCTTAAATTTTCAGTTTCTGTTTCCCTGTGTAATTTGATTATTATAGGCAGTAGTGTAAAATGGTGTGGACATTATTAAGGGACTTTTTAATGTAGATTTCAAACCTCTAATTAAATTTTTGATGGATTTATCTTGATCAATAGTGGAGTTACGATAGAAAATCTGATTATTTCATAGTTGACCATGAAAAATAGTGTTTGCAATGGACTGAAACATATAGCTCTGTTATTAACAGAGACAGCCAACCAAACCAATCAGTTGAAAGAGAGAAAGAGCTCTTTACAGTGGTGGCATGGCGCCACCTCTGATCCATAATTGAAAAGGCCAAGTTAATGCCTTTTTCTCGCTTTCCGCTGCTTAGTTTGGTTGGTCTGTCTCCATTAACAACAGAGCTTCACCCAAAAAAGTGTTTTAGCCCTGTGACGCATATTTGAAAAGTAGTATCTTGAAAAAAAAATTTAATGCTTGTGTTGAGAAGATATGGAAAGGTTTTATTGAAAGGGGCGAACTCATATTTTGAACTATTTGTTAATACTCCTTTATTGCGGGAAACGACCGCAGCTTTCTTATTTTAAATGGAACACTCGGTATATTTTTGCATATTTTGACTGGGTCAATAATTCTGCGTACCATCATGTAAAAATATTGCAGATTTGAATATTCACAATAATTTTCAAATTAAAAAAAAAAGTTCAATCAAGAGTGCTTTGACTTTCTTAAATTTGTTCAAATTCTGATTAGTAAATGGAAGAAGGCCGTAAATACAACGGCACACATACAAAAATTCATTCTTATTGGATAAAAAATAGGTTGGCCGTTGCTAGCTCGACGGCTAACGTGGATATAATTCTGACACTAAATCCACGGCATTACGTCATTATCATAGGGTGACGTTTATCGGCCGACTCGGCGCATGTCTGGAGACTTGGAAAATTATTTCAGCTTCCTGAGATTATAGGGACAGAGGTGCGCACGATTGGTTGCCTATTCCCAAGGCGTAAAAGTCTGTTTCTGAGAAATCTAATGATAATAATTATTAACTACAAACAAAATCAATCGCTCGGGCTTAGAGAAACTTTACTCTATACTCTATTTTTTCTAACCACGGCCTGGATGTAAACAAAACCACGTGACAATTTCTAAAACGTCATCTCAATGCAATTTTGTGATTGGTAGTTGTAGCAAGAGGATTTCACCCCTTTACTGTAGGAGTAGTTACGTTCGATTCGTGCGTTAATTGCAGTTGCATTTGTCGTCATCTGTGTATGATATCCTGGTGTTTTAGTATTTAGATTTATTTAAAATGGAATCGTCGCCCAGTGAAACAATTCTTTGCACCTATGGTTTAAACTTCCCCGCGCGCTATTTTACGTAAAATACCTACCACTGTAAACGTAGGCTAGAAATGATCACGTGGTTTTGTTTACATCCAGGCCGTAGTTAAAAAAAATAAGGTATAGTATTTTTTGTTGGTCATATTCAACTTGCAAATTAATTAAAAATCAATTTAAAATATGAAAATGTTTGAAACTTTCATAATGGAATAATTAAGTCGCCGGACATGCGCAGTAGGTGAGCTCGTATTCGCGTCGCCGAATTAATGACGTCATCCCTTGAAAATGACGTAATGCCGTGGATTTTGCGTCAGAATTATATCCACGTTAGTCGTGGAGCTAGCAACGGCGTAAAAAGAAGCATCGCGAAGCAAAGATTTAAACCATATTAAAGAACCAAGGACATGGCCAGCTTCATTATCTTAACTTTTACAAGTTATTTGGCTGTCCCAATTTAGGTGTGGGTGTGTATTTAACGCTGAAATTAGTGAACCGATTTTGATGAAATTTGAAGTGAAGGGGCAATTCATCGACAAAATAAGCTTTTCAAAAATCCGAAACCGGAAGCGAAAGTTGGACGTGTTTTTTGGTAGGATTTTTTAAAATCAAAATTTTGCAAATCTGAGTAGCGGATATGCAAGAAGGCCATAATTCAAGGGAAACAGTTTTTTACCAGACTCTCTAACTTCAAAATACTTGCCATTATGAATTTTTCAAAACTCAAAACCAGTTATCTGATCAGGTTCAGCAACAGCTTGTTTGAAAGCCCTTTGTCGGTACTATACCATGAAGTAAAATTAAATTAGAAAATTCAAAAACGGTCACAACGTATAGCTAAAATGTAGGGTTGATGAGAATTTCGCGAAGTTCAGCTGCGTTTTGTAAATTTTGAAGATTTAGTATTACTACGGATGCGCGTCTCTCTTCCTTACGTACCGAGCCCGTTTAGTCTTGTTTGTCGCGCTACGCATTCAAGTGATATCCAGAGACTGTCTCGAGGTCAAGAACTATACTCTTGAATACCAAAAAAGAAATGTTTATTTTTAGTATTAGTAGTAGTCCAGGGAGGTGTTAACGTCCACTTTTTCTCTTCTTTGTCTTGCAGCATGCCTGACCCACCTCCATTTTAGTTTTGCTACTCATTCAACTACCTCTTCCAGTCTTGTTATTTAATTTTTGTGTTTCTTATTTTGTTCTTTAATGTTTTATCATTATTCAACAGAAACAATATAGGAGGTGACTATGTAGAAAAAAAATTTATGAAATGCTGATATAGTGTTGTCATAAATGTTATTATTGATATAGAATTTTATTTGCAGATGTGGTCAAATGCAGAACGAATTTTAGCAATTGATGAATTAATAGCACGATGCGAACCAACACAAGTGCGTCATATGATGCAAGTGATCGAACCCCAATTCCAAAGAGACTTTATTTCCCTTCTCCCTCGTGAACTTGCTTTATCTGTTTTGCGCCTTTTAGAACCTTGTGATCTTTTGCGTGCTGCTCAAACTTGCCGCAGTTGGAGATTTCTTGCTGATGACAATCTTTTATGGAAAGAAAAATGTAAACAAGCAGGTATTGAAGATATTCCTAGAAGAAAAGGCTCACCCCGTTCGAATAATCACACATCCCCATGGAAGGTAAGTTGGACATTTATATACAGGGTGTCTCAAATGGATTACTTGGTTATTATTGAAGATAGAGATTCGGTTAAATGGGCAATATTTTGCAGTTTCTCATACTGATTCATATTCCGATTAGAAAAATTACAAATTTTCAGTTGTTCAGTTGTTATCTTGAAAAAACTGAAAAATGCGTATTTTTAAAAAGTGGAATATTTGCGTAATTTTAATATTTATGGAGAAAAGTTTCAAATAAAACTTACTAGGTTCGATTAGCTCGATTTAAAAACGTTATTCAATATTTTTTCAAAATGGCGGTTTTCAAGATATTGATAGCAACTTTCTTATTTGAAATGGGTGCCATTTTGTTTCTTTGCAGAAATGGATTGCATTTTTTTTCTGATTTCAACGATGTAGAACAACCTATGTTTAAATAAAGTTTTACACTGTATTTACTGATGTTTTAATATGCAGTCTAGTTAGCCATGAAAACAAAAGACATGAAACAAAATTTATTGAAAATTATTGGTACCTAAAGCATGTTGCACCTGAAAATACAAATATCATAAATCTTAGAAAATTTCACAACAAATGTTCAAAATGGTGACCATTATTAGCCAGACATAATTGGCACCTTTTTAATACAGAAGCAGTTACTTTGCGCAATGTGTTTCGATTAATACCATTAAATGCTTCCAACACCTCTTAATAAATAATTAATAATAAATTAATTAAAATTAATAAATAATAAATTTTGTTTCATGTCTTTTGTTTTCAAGGCTATAACTCGACTGCAAATTAAATTCAGTATAACACTTTATTTAAACATAGGTTGTTATACATTGTTGAAATCAGAAAAACAAATGCAATCCATTTCTGCAAAGAAACAAAATGGCACCCATTTAAAATAAGAAAGTTGCTATCAATATCTTGAAAACCGCCATTTTGAAAAAAAATTGAATAACGTTTTTAAATCGGGCTAATCGAACCTAGTAACTTTTATTTGCAACTTTTCTCCATAAATATTAAAATTACGCAAATATTCCACTTTTTAAAAATACGCATTTTTCAGTTTTTTCAAGATAACAACTGAACGACTGAAAATTTGTAATTTTTCTAATTGGGATATGAATCAGTACGAGAAACTGCAAAACATTGCCCATTTAATCGAATCTCTATCTTCAATAATAACTAAGATACCCATACTATCCTAATCCATTTGAGACACCCTGTATAGGCTGCCATTTAATGCGCATTTTTATTTATTTTGAACAATGAACGAGATACTAAATCCATTCAAAATGGACTACCTGTACCTGTATTAAATTTTGGCCGTTGCTAGCTCCACGGCTAACGTGGATATAATTTTGACACAAAATCCACGGCATAACGTCATTGTCAAGGGATGACGTCATTAATTCGGCGACGCGAATACGAGCTGCATCTACTGCGCATGTCCGGGGACAAAATTCTTCCATTATGAAAGTTTCAAACATTTTCATATTTTAAATTGATTTTTAATTAATTTGCAAGTTGAATATGACCAAAAGTCCGAGCGATTGATTTTGTTTGTAGTTAACATTTATTATAATTAGATTTCTCAGAAACAGACTTTTACGCCTTGGGAATAGGCAACCAATCGTGCGCACCTCTGTCCCTGTAATCTCAGGAAGCTGAAATAATTTTCAAGTCCCCAGACATGCGCCGAACGTAATGCCGTGGATTTTGTGTCAGAATTATATCCACGTTAGCCGTGGAGCCAAAATTTAATTAAAGCAATTAATTTTCTAATTATTCTAGGCTGCTTATATGCGACATCATGCTATCGAAATGAACTGGCGAAGTAAACCAATTGCTCAACCCAAAATGTTAAAAGGTCATGATGATCATGTTATCACTTGTCTTCAATTTTGTGGTAACAGAATAGTTAGTGGTTCTGATGATAATACATTAAAGGTTTGGTCTGCTACTACAGGAAAGGTATGTTTCAATTTTATGTTGTTTGGCTATTTCAAAATGTTTTTCTTTTCATTTTCCTTTTTTATTTAAATTCATTCGTTTTTTTATTTATTCTAGTGTCTACGTACCTTAGTCGGACACACAGGTGGTGTGTGGTCATCACAAATGTCTGGTAGTATAATTATAAGCGGTAGCACAGACAGAACGCTGAAAGTTTGGGATGCAGAATCTGGTGTATGCATACACACCCTTTATGGTCATACATCTACTGTACGTTGCATGCACTTGCATGAAAATAAGTAAGTTTGGCCCTTACTTTTTTTATAGTCGTCCATACCAAACTCCCTTATACAGACTTCATGTTTTTCTTTGATATTACATTAATTTTCTTACAGAGTCGTCAGTGGTTCTAGGGATGCCACATTGAGAGTATGGGATATTGAAACAGGAGAATGTTTGCATGTACTAGTTGGACATTTAGCGGCAGTACGTTGTGTGCAATACGATGGAAAACTTGTAGTTTCAGGGGCATATGACTATATGGTCAAAGTTTGGAATCCTGAAAGGGAGGAATGTTTACATACTTTACAAGGCCATACCAATCGTGTATATTCTTTACAGGTAAGTAAATTAAACTTAAATAATCTGCATAATGTCTTAACTGATTTCTCATAATAGGTGGTAGTGTTAATTTATTTTTTAGATTTTACATAAAACAGGTCTATGTTAGAAACCCAACTAAATTTTATGTTCATTATTTTAGAGCTACACTGTTGTCTATGGGGCGCCGTTTAAGACAAAACTAATTTATAAAAATATTTATTTTCTCTTCAATATGTATATTTTAATTTAAATATATTTGCGATTTAAAATAAATATATTCAGAAAAAATAAATATATTTAGAAAAATAAAAAAATATTCATAAGAAATAAATATATTCTGAAAAATAAAATATACCCATGAAAAATAAATATATTCATAAAAAAAATTATATTAGCAAAAATAAATATATTACAAAAAATTATTTATATTCAAGTTAGAAGTTGCAAATATATTTAAGTTGACCTTTGCTGCTTCGCCGATAGAGGGCAGAATTAACTGGCTTGTATCTCGGATTTGCGCTTTACAGTAGACCAGTGGTGTGTTGTTTCTGCGATCTGCTCCTTTACATACTATGTATGTCTACTGTAAAGCCCAAATCCGAGATACAAGCCAGTTAATTCTGCCCTCTATCGGCGAAGCAGCAAAGGTCAACTTAAATATATTTGCAACTTCTAACTTGAATATAAATAATTTTTCGTAATATATTTATTTTTGCAAATATATATTTTTTTATGGATATATTTATTTTTCATGAGTATCTTTCATTTTTCAGAATATATTTTATTTTAAATCGCAGATATATTTAAATTAAAATATACATACATATATTTTTATAAAATAGTCTTGTCCTAAACGGCGCGGCGCGGCGCTCCATAGTTGTTTATAGACAAAGAAATATTGAATCATGGCGTTCTATTGGTTTTGTATTTTAGTTTTACAAACGGAGAAAAATGAAAAAATTGAGCGTCTGAATTTGAAAATCGCGCGCTTTTTTTAATTGCAGAACTATCAGGTATGGTGGCCAGACTTTACACAATACATTGTTCATTCTTTTAATGTTATCAAAATGTTTTTAAAATGCTTTAATTTGTCAATCATGCAGAATTTTTTTTAAATAAATCGCGCGATATTCAAATTCAGCCGCTCAATTATTGCAATTTGTTTCTTTCTGTAAATCTAAAATATAAAACCCATAGAACGTCCTGATTCAGTATTTCTTTCTCTACAGAAAACTTCCGAACAGTTTAGCTCTAAAATAATTAGGGGATAAAATAAATGAACATAAAGATTTTTGCATTGAAATCCCTATGGTGCGTAGTTAGTCCAATTCTGTATACATCACTAAAGTTTGTGTATGGCATCAAATATAAGTTTTTAAACTTAATAGGGGGTTATTTATTCGCCGTTGCTAGCTACACGGCAGACGTGGATATAATTGTGACACAAAATCCACGGCTTTACGTCATTGTCAGGGGGCGACCTTTAATCGGCCGACTCGGCGCATGTCTGGGGACGGACTTGAAAAATTATTTCAGCTTCCTGAGATTATAGGGACAGAGTGCTGTACGATTGGTTGCCTACTCCCAAGGCGTAAAAGTCTGTTTCTGAGAAATCTAATGATAATAATTATTCACTACAAACAAAATCAATTGCTCGGACTTGGAGAAATTTTACTCTAGTATTTTTTATTGGTCATATTCAACTTGCAAATTAATTAAAAATCAATTTAAAATATGAAATTGTTTGAAACTTTCATAATGGAATAATTTTGTCCCCGGACATGCGCAGTAGATGCAGCTCGTATTGGCGTCGCCGAATTAATGACGTCACCCCTTGACAAGACGTAATGCCGTGGATTTAGTGTCAAAATTATATCCACGTTAGCCGTGGAGCTAGCAAGGGCGTTATTTATTTCACATAAAATCAGTTTTTCTTCCGTCTATGATTATTTAGTAAAAGGTCTGACATGTTTTGGTTTTGAGTTTCCTTTTATTTAAAGGTTGAATTCCCAAAACATGAAATGATATAATATTGAAATGAGACATTTGGAATTTATAAAATATAAAGTATAGGTTTATAGGTGAAAGGATTGTGCACTAGCAGTTTGTCAGTGGAATTCGTAACCTTGTACAGTCATTTGATTTGATTTGTAAAAAATGTTGTTTATAATTATGTATTTCAGTTTGATGGTGTTCATGTAGTGAGTGGATCTCTGGATACAAGTATTCGCGTTTGGGAAGTAGAAACAGGAGCTTGCCGACATACTCTAATGGGTCATCAATCTCTTACCTCGGGAATGGAGCTAAGAAATAATATTCTTGTGTCTGGCAATGCAGATTCCACTGTAAAAGTATGGGACATCATTTCTGGACAGTGCCTACAAACCCTTTCTGGTAAATCTTCCTCTTCTGCTTGTAATATTGCAATAATCTAATAAATATATATTTTTTCCAGGACCATATAAACATCAGTCAGCCGTAACTTGCCTGCAATTTAATAACCGTTTTGTGATAACATCGTCAGATGATGGAACAGTTAAACTTTGGGATGTGCGCACAGGTGAATTTATCAGAAATCTAGTAGCACTAGAAAGTGGTGGTTCTGGTGGGGTAGTGTGGCGTATTCGAGCTAGTGACACCAAGTTAGTGTGTGCTGTTGGTAGTCGTAATGGTACCGAAGAAACTAAACTTTTAGTACTTGACTTTGATGTTGATACAAATTCTAGGTAACTAAAGACTTAAACAAATAGTGTGTGTTGCGGAAGGTTTGTTGAATGTATCTATACTTAATTATGTTCATTCGCAAATTAAGATTGCACTTAATCATGCTGAAATTTAAACATTTGGAATCTGGTAATTAGGTTGTAAATATACTGGGTTGTTTAAACCAGTTTGCTGTAATACAGCCAGTTGGTTCAAAAATTTTAACAAAAATAGAAGAGTGCATTATGTGAGAGATTAGAAATAAGAACATACCAGTACAAGATGCAAAAATAACCTAAAGGAAAATTACATTCATGCACGATATTTATATTGAAGCAGGACAAGTTGAACTTGTTTATTCATTATAAAAAAAACAACTTTGTTAGGCTGCTAAAAAGCAGTATAAATAATTTAGTTCCGGTGAAATGGTTTGGCAAGTGTGTATGGGTATATTTATGTATGATGTCTATGTGAAAACAACATGATCCCAGTGAGAGTACAAAGATTGCAAAGTCGTTAATTTATATTTTAAACTAGTGCCTGTAAAATCAATAAAATTCTCATCTTTTTATTTTAAACTGATGTAGATACTTGGTTTTATACAATTTATTGATACTTTATAAGAAATAAATATTTTAAAATATATTTATCTGCAACGAACAGAGATATGGAAAGAGCAAAGAAAAACAAAAAGTTACTCAAACTATTGCATTTTCTTCAAATATGCTATTCTAAACACACATTTGGTCATGTGACCTTTAATAATTGTCTGGAAAATAAACAAAATCTTTTTCAAAACAAAGTGCAACTTTAGTGGACCATCAACTCCCTAGGGGGCAGTACAAGAAAATCTAATGCCCTATTACACAATCATTGTTGAGACAAAACACAAACAAAACAGGCCAATCAGCGCCCTCTATGAGGGTTATCTGATAGGAGTGTGATGCACTTTGTTTGTGCTGCCCTCTAGGTCATGTAACCCAATGTTTTTGGAATGCCGAAGCTCATGACCTTGATTAAACATTTTTATCTGGTATAGGAAAATGAAATGAAACTGTTTCTAAAACATCTTTCATCCAAAATTTTGTTTATTTCTGTTTAACAAACCAATTTATTGTAGACAAAAATATTAACCCTACCAATGTTTCAAACAAATTTAATATTGTTTCAGAGGATAATAATTATACAAACACTTTCTTAAAGTAGTTTCCAGTTATTTCTTCTCCCTGCAAAATTTCTCCATCTAATATTTCCCTATTTTGGATAATTAACAAGATATAAATTAATCTCCGATAAAATAAGACACAGGGTGTCCACTATAAGAAGTGCATGCATGGGGATCTCATAAACAGTCAGGAATAGAGATTCGGTTAAATAAGAAAAATTGTTCCGCGTATTGAGGAAAACTAAAATCTAATCTCTATTCAAATTTTATAAACTGGGCAGTTTTCAGTTTACACAAGAAGAGACCCCATGCATGTACTCCTTATCTTGGACACCCTGTGTATTTAAATTACCTTATCAACATTCAATTAGTAATTTGGTAAAGTACTTCAGATGAGTACCTTGACCTTGGTGTATGCTATATATAACCCAACAGGGAAACCTGAAGAAAAACAATTCAGAATGAAGTTCGTTAAGAGATGTATCCGTGAATCAAAAGTTTTTTCTGCAAATTGTTTTGTTCATTAGGAGAATAGTTAACGTATTCTGTTGAAAAAGTAAGTAATGACTGAATTAAATGTTTATTATTTTTAACTAAAGTTTTCTGGAGAAAGTAAAAGAATAATTAATGATGAAAATGTCTAAATTTCAACTTTAGATAAACAAAAATGTACAGTTTTATTTATAACAGGTGGAGTAAAAAATCTTTGAAAATATTCCAACATAAAAAAGTTAACCAAAAGAAAAATTGAAAACAAACCAAGTAAAAAAAATTGATACTTGTTAACGTAAGGAATGTCTTGAAGAATCAGGAACAATTAAAGAATGTTTCTGTAGTTTGTTAGTAATACAGCAAAATACCTGTCATAATTACTTTTTGTTAAAAAATTATAAAATAGTGATTAGATTTATTTTATTTATATTGTTTTAATTATTTTGGTAAATGTAAACAAAACATGTCCTGCTTGGAATTTCATGTGTACATTAAATTAATTAAAAAGACTGAAATTATAATATGTTTTTTATTAAATAAATCCTGAAATTACACAAGTTGTTGTAATTAGTATAGTTAACTCATTCAATCTTACCAAAGATAAATACTAGAGCTAATGTAAGTAAGGTATTTCCACACAGGGAATGGGAATTATAAAACGCCGTTGCTAGTTCCACGGCTAACGTGGATATAATTCTGACACAAAATCCACGGCATTACGTTCGGCGCATGTCTGGGGACTTGGAAAATTATTTCAGCTTCCTGAGATTATAGGGACAGAGGTGCGCACGATTGGTTGCCTATTCCCAAGGCGTAAAAGTCTGTTTCTGAGATATCTAATTAAGAGATATCTAAGTCCCCGGACATGCGCAGTAGCTGCAGCTCGTATTCGCGTCGCGGAATTAATGACGTCACCCCTTGACAAGACGTAATGCCGTGGATTTAGTGTCAAAATTATATCCATCCACGTTAGCCGTGGAGCTAGCAACGGCCAACAAAAACCCAAAATGTGAATAATCTCATAAAGAAACATATTCCATACATTCCTTATTCTTGAAAAATAAACTAATATTCAACATACCTGTCCTGTAATAAGTGCAATTTTAATTGAAATGAACGTTTACTTAAGTTTATACTGTGAGTAGTTCACAAAACAGTGTTCTTATTTAACATTTGCCTTTCAAATTATTTACACATTTTTTAAGAACTTGTTTTTATGGGGTTTGATCTTTCGACCATACCCCCTTGATATTGGCTCGAAGAAGATTATTAAGGACAGGCATATAATAGGAACTAGTATTTTCTACGCATGCGCGCAGGAGTATGCTTCTGTAAAGGAACAGTGCTTGGAATCATGGCTTGGAAGCAGTTTAAAGATCTGATGACATCACCAACTGTTCATAATCCAATACCAACCCACTATTAATCTGTGTTTATAACCCTACCAGGATCATAAAACCAACTCTTAACCTGAATCTTAAGAGCAATTGCAAGTACTCAAAACAATTGATTATTTTGAATGTATACCTATTGCCAATGGCATGATCAAGGTTGACGTTATAAATATTCAAAATAATCAATTGGCCTTGTGAATAAGGTTCTCTTTATGAACACAATTAGCTTTGTTTGTATTTTTCATCTTATACAATATAACAAGACCTTGAATTTTTATCGGAAAATTTCAGTACTAGTAGTTCCCGATAGGTAAGTACATTGTAGCTAGGTAAAGCAGGAGAAACAACACATTTAAAAAAAAGAGTGCGTTAGCACGAGTGTTTTTTCGGTTTTGTATTGTGCTGTACCTTATAGCAAGACTGTTAAGGGCACTACTGCTGAAATTTGCCATTAGAAAAATATAAGGTCGAGTTATATTTTACAAGACAAAATCCCGAATATGTATCAAAAAATAATAAACAGTAGTAAACAACACCTTACCAACAAGTAAATAACTCCCTACCAACCCTCCCAAGTCCATACAGTAGTTACTAAACACCCCTATTCTGTAAGCCCTAACGACTCGTTAGCGACTCGTTCGGCAGCGGTTACCGATGTGTTCAACGATTTTTCGCTCTAAAGTTATTCTGTAACTCCCGCCATCGATCACCAACGGTTGTATCGGTTGAAATATCTCGTTAAGTGAACGGCGTCTGCGCTGCTCACGTTCAGCTTTTACGATCCACTTTTCCAAAAGTTATTTTAGTGTTTGTGTGTTTTTAAAATATTTTTTTTATAAGAATTATATTTGTTTTCGGCTTGAGCATGGCTCATAATAATTTACAAATAATTTTAGATGAATTAGAAAGAAAAGGCAAGTAACGTAAGAGCCCTTTTACACGTCAGAGAATTACTCCAAAAATTATTGTGAAAATTACTCTGAAAATTTTCAACAATAATAATTATTTGACGTGTAATACAGTATTTTACTCGCAAAATTAATTACGGTAATAACTTTCGCAATAACTTTGCGAGTAAAATGCTGTGTTACACGTCATATAATTATTGTTGAAAATTTTCAGAGTAATTTTCACAATAATTTTCGGAGTAATTCTCTGACTTGTAAAAAGGCTCTAACAGGATTATAAGAAATATGTATATCTACCGAATGTCCACCCTTAAACGCCAACATAAAAACTTAACCTTGTATTGAATGTTTTTGCTAATTCTTCCTCACTAATTTCAACTTCCAGGAAAGGTAATAATATCAATTGAAATGTAAAATTAATTTAACTGCATATTGAATAATATTAATAATGGAATTTCTATTTTTAAATACTAATTTTAAACTACTTTTTATTGACGCATAGTAAATTATGTTCCTCTTTAAGAGTGGACACCAGGATCATATTATTTGGATCAGTTAATGTTTTTCATGATCTGTTATAACAATATTATTTGTGCATGCAAAGGAATGATTTACTCTAAGCTTTCTCGTCTTGTAAAACGCCACTTTCATGCCTTTTAATGTAATATACTAAATTAGAAGAAAATCCAGTAGACAGGTAATTGGAACTAAACACTTGTGTTAATGCCGTCGGTAGTAAATTGCAACTGACAAATCCAAAAAATGTATTTGCCGGGTAAAATTTTGTAGTTAAAGCATGCGCAAACATTTTTCTGTAGCCAAGTACATATTTGCTACGCAACGAGGTCGACGCAAGGTTAAGTCGTGAACGAGACCGTTTACAGAATAGCTTTCGTAGGCTGATCGTTGAAATGATCGGTAGGGGAGTCGCTAACGATCGCCGGTAGCTAACGAACCGCTCATGAACGGTTTTTTACAGAATAGGGGTGTTAAGTAACACCTGAAACATCAGCCAATAGGATTCCATTTTTCGCGATAAACACGGACCATCATTTTATCAGTATAAAAATCCCACTTCCTGTTTAAAAAGACGGCTTCCTGTGATAAAAACGCTGTTGGTAGGGAGTTGTTTACTTGTTGGTAGGGTGTTGGTTTCACTGTTTATTATTTTTTGATTAATGACTAGTACATATTCGGGATTTTGTCTTGTTAAATATAACTCGACCTTACATTTTTCTCAAGGCAAATTTCAGCAGTAGTGCCCTTAACATTCTTGCTATAAGGTAAATAAGCACTCAAGCACAATACAAAATCGAAAAAAAACTCGTGCTAACGCACTCGTTTTTTTAAATATATTGTGCTCTCGTGCTTTACCTAGCAACAATGTTTCAGGAACAATTACTGAAATTTTCCGAAAAATTCAAAGATTTGTTATGTTGTATATGAAAAAACAAGTAATTTTAAATTACTTACACTTCTGTTTATAAAATGCATGGTTTACTGCCCCTAATTATAATTGTCTTTTGATAGATTGATAAAAAAAATGATACCTACTACTTAATAAAATATTCAAAATTTTTTCAAATTTTAAATGTGCAACTGGTCGATTGCGATCTACTAGTTGCCGACCCCTGGCTCAGATCATGTTAAAGTGGCGCATTCTAAATAATTGGCATGTGTTTAAACGCTCCCGTTTATATTGGCGATTCAAGTGTTTCTACATTTGAACCAATGACATGCATTTATTTAGGAAGAGCCGCTTGGATCTTGGCTCGTGCTCGTTCGCTCGCTGCTCTAGCATAGGGCGGCAGTCCCACTGGAACCACCCATAGCCATCAAGTAAAATTGAAACACACGTATAGTCAAATAGCATACCGTTTGATTGTGATTGCATGTATTTAAATTTTAGTTCATGGCTAAGAGTGAGTGATTGCAAGCTATAGCCAATGGAAGCGATGTAGAAGTAGAATTGGAGCATGTGTTCAACTTGTGTGACTCATTCCTAAGTGTAGGTACCCTTACTTGAAAAAAAAAACAGTGTGCAGCTTTGATAGGTTCCATTAAAGTTGCAGTGCAGTTTTAAAAATTTATTTAACTCCATTATACCTATAACCAAAACCATTACAGTTAGTTAAACCTATATTCAAATCAGAAAACTAAACACTTGAAAAGAGTCCAAAACCATTACAGTTAGTTTAGTTAAACCTATATTCAAATCAGAAACCTAAACACTTGAAAAGAGTCAACAATAATATTTATTTATATTTAAAATATGAATTTCAAAAAATATATATTTCAAGCAGCGACAGCAACTTCACCACCGATTTCCTTACGTAGAGTTTTCTTGCATTTTTATCTATGATGAGTTTTTTAATTATTCATAAAGAGTGCAAAACAAAGAATCCGAGTATGTCAAAACAAAATAGACGTTGTGGCTACAGTGTGCCATGGAAAAAAACAAATGACTACTACACAGAATTGTAGGGCAGCTAGTTCCATTAAACGTAAAGCCTCTAGTATACCGTCTGGGTACTTTCAAAACCGAACATAGGGGAATTGCATTGTAACTAACCTTTATATAGATTCCTGCTCGCCATTTAAACCCACAAGGATGGTAATGGTATGAATAGAACGACAAAAATACAGCGCATCTGATGGTATCAATAAATGTTAGTACTTAAGTCATCTTTTTCTGTAAAAAAAATTACAAAATAATGCTATTTTGAAATAATATAGGTTGCTATGATTGTCAACTTTTTTTTTATCTGTCAATTAAATTATTTGAAATCAGTCGATGTTTCTGTTATTAATATCAAATAATATGAATAATAACGAGTATTCAGTAGAGCATAGGGTTTTTATAATAAAGACATTACCATCCTTGTGGGTTTAAATGGCGAGCAGGAATCTATATAAAGATCAGTTACAATGCAATTCCCCTATGTTCGGCTTTAAAGTACCCACTCGGTATAGGCTTGATTTTTTCTTTTGTTTCAATTGGTTAAATTTGAAATTGCCACCAAATATAAGAGGGGGGCCGCTGCGCTTTTTATCAATAGAAGGCAGCAGCCACAAAATCTTTGTTAATTTTAAGAAAAATTTGGCCACCAATTGAGAGTAAGAAGTTCAGCGTAATTTGGATAGATGACGCTGCTGAAATTAAAAACGCTGATTGGTTCATTTTTAATTTTTTTTAAATCCTATTGGTTTATAATATACGAGTGATATAATCCAAAATATTACAATTTAATACCAGTACTGCCCTCTACTAAGATAATATTATATTAAATTTGCAAATAAGCTATCCCTACTAATTCTTAGGGCGCCCTCTTAACCAAAAAACTGAAAGAAAAATTCGCAAAAAATCTCGTTGTATCGACTCACCTTGTGTAATCCGTAAGGATGCTATAAAACTGTCAAGAGCAAAGAAGATGCAACCCACTTGGGGAATATTGCAGGTAACATACAATACATAGTTATAACCAAACCTGCATAGTGCTAAAACTCATAACCAATAACTCCTCATGGCGATTTTTTTTGCGATATTTTTTTTGTTTTTATTAGTTGAAATTGGCAGTAAATTGAAATTTAACTAATAAAAACAAACAAACAAAATCCCACCTATATGAAGACACCCTTTGACATTTTCTTATATGCCCCGACTTCCCATGGTCACAGGTTCTGGAATAACTTAAGAAACTTGATAACTATTTTTCAATGTAATTAATTCTAGATATTACAAGTTTTTCATAGTTTATTCAATTATAGGCAGAAATTTAAAGAAAATATTAATATTCCTTTTAGGGTGACATACAATAACTAAAAATAAACCAGAATTCCAGTAAACTTAACTATTTACCTTTTTTATAATAAATTTACTTAGAAGTATTCTTATATTACAAGATTATAAAAAACCTACACATTATTTGGAATATACGAACTACTAACCAGAAAATTATTCCAAATATTAAAAAAAATGCTTCGTCATTGAAATAAAATAATATTTTTTTTTGCAGAAATAAATTGATTAAAGCTGTTTGAAGTTAATGTATACAATAATTGTTAGTACAAAGACAATATTTATATAACCCTGTGATTAAGTTATAACCAGAGAATTTTATTTTTAACAAAACGTATCAACTTTCCTAATTTAATGCTTAACTTATTAAAACCTCTTACATTTTTAAACTACCCCTAAACTTGAATCAAACAAAGTAAATTACTAGAGAAACACAAACAATATTAATATTAATGCGGATATTTAGTGAGATCAACAGTTAACACCTGACTAATCAGACATTCAGCAGGCTGAAACAATAAAAACCATCAGTTATATAAAATACAAAATTAAAAACAAATACAGTAGAAACAAATAAAAAAATCTATAATTAAATTCAATAGGAATTTATATTAAATTTTAGGCCATTGCTAGCTCCACGGCTAACGTGGATATAATTTTGACACTAAATCCACGGCATTACGTCTTGAAGGGGTGACGTCAATTTATTCGGCGACGCGAATACGAGCTGCACCTACAGCGCATGTCCGAGGACTTTTGTTTGTAGTTAATAATTATTATCATTAGATTTCTCAGAAAGACTTTTACGCCTTGGGAATAGGCAACCAATCGTGCGCACCTCTGTCCCTATAAGTATAATTTCAGGAAGCTGAAATAATTTTCCAAGTCCCCAGACATGCGCCGAACGTAATGCCGTGGATTTTGTGTCAGAATTATATCCACGTTAGCCGTGGAGCTATCAACGGCCTAATATATAAAAAATACTTACTGTTGGACAAATACCAATAAGTGCATCAGCATGAGAGTAAAACTCTTCTTTAAGCGATATAACAATAGTTTGAAGAGACTCTGTTTTCTCAGTTATATACTTGGCCACTTTACCGATATTGGTATTATCAAGAGCAGCATCTACCTCATCCAGTACAAAGAATGGAGCAGGCTGATAACTGTGTATAGCAAACAAAAGAGCTAATGCAGCTACAGTTTTTTCTCCTCCAGATAAATTGGACATGGGTTGGAAACGTTTCCCTGGTGCTACACAGTTATAATTTATCCCATCGAGATAGGGTTCTTCTGGATTTTCAGCACCCAAAAAGGCTTGTGCCGAGTTATTTTGAGCCAAAGATTTATAAATGTTATCAATTTCATTGGATACATGATCAAAACATTTTGAGAACTTTTCGTAGCGCTGCTGTTTCACACGTTCAAATGTTTGCTTTGCTTTTTTATTCTGCTTGCGTAATGATTCGAATTCTTCATTTGTTGACTGAAGTTTACCTTGTGCTTGCTCAAGCTTCTGTAATGCCTTTAGAGAAAAATAAAATTAAACTTAATTTATATTTAAATTAAGTTTTGGAAAATGACAAAAGCAATACAGACAATTCTTGCAATTTTTAAAAACTATTGAAAGAACACAGTTCAAAAATTTAATGAATACAAATTCTTCTATTCAAAAATATACAGGGCTTTTATTTTAAAACTAGCCACCTTTAATAACTCTGAAAAGTTTTGAAATTTCCAGTTTGAATAAAAACACGTCAACTTTGATATCGAGGGGAAAGTTTAAAACCGCCATTGAAGTAATTTTATAATTCACCCCCTCCACTCCAGCAACCCCCACTTTGAAATTTCAAATGGAACCACCTACTTTGTGATATATCATTTTACAGGTAATAAAATTCTCTATCTAAAGGGTCTATTCTGTATACACCTGTTAAAATTTAACCTGGCTTTAAAATTGTAACTAACCGCTAAGTTTAAAACATTGGCGTTGATTGGTTGAATGGTAGTTTTAGCTGTCATAATAAAGCTTAGCGATTGGTTAAAATTTTAACGCCACGTTAAATTTTAACAGTTGCTTACAGAATAGACCCTTAAACATACTATTTTTTATTTCACCTCATCACCCCCCCTTTTCTGAAATTTTTTATATTTCCGGTTTGAAGAAAAACACGTCAATTTTTATATCGAATGGGAAGTTTAAAACCACTATTGAAATAATTTTATAATTTCCCCCCTCACTCCAACAACCCCCCCTTTGAAATTTCATATTTCCCCCTACCTTGTGATATATCATTTTACAGGTAAAAAAATTCTCTATCTAGTCACATTATTTTATATTCCAACCCCTCAACCTCAACAACCCCTTCTTTCTGAAATCATTGAAGTTCATTTTTATATCGAAGGGGAAGGTTAAAATGACTATTTAGTTTTTCAGAAAGCGGAGGTTGTTGAGGTTGAGGGGGTGAAACATAAATAATGTGTTGACATTCTCAAGCGTCACTTTGTTGAAATCCATGATTATATAAATAATAAATATTAAATAAAATATCGATTTCAACGGGAAATATCAAGATTTATTCGCTTTATACGTATTTCGGCATCATTGTGCCATTGTCAAAAGCTATTATAAAATATTATAACAAATGCAAAATATAGTAACTCCTTGATTCTATTATTTTAACACTGCGTGAAGCAGCTGGCCCCAGTCAACCCGTCGGAGGTCAGTCGCTTATCAGTGTTTTAAAAAGATATTTATTCCAAAATCTTCAGTAAAGGAGAATCTAAGAGATCAATTTGCTCATTCATTAAAGGTATGTTGTTTTTTGTGTGTTTATAAATTTCAAAAGCTTCTAAAATGTTTAATTTATTTTTGTTATCAGAAAAGTGTAAAAATTTAATTGTATTATTAGATGTTAATGTGTGATTTTGTTCTAACAAATGTTTGGCAAAATTTGATTTATGTGCATGTTTATATTTGTAACAACGGATATGTTCTTTTTGCCTAATACTAAAATTTCTAATTGTTTGACCTATATATACTGAATCACAATGTGAACAATTTAATTTATAAATACCTGATTTTAGCAAATCATTAATTTTGTCTTTAGCATTGAAAAGAGAGTATAGAATATTTTTATTTGTTTTAAAAATGACTTTATATTTATTTGTGTTATTTATAATTTTAGCAATCTTTTCTGAAATTTTACCAAAATATGGAATTGAAACGTATTTTAATGTTTTATCAGTGTTATTAATGGAATAAACTTTTTGAATAGCTAATTTATAATTTTTCTTTTTAATTAAAGTGTCAATAAGTGTAGTGTTATAACCATTGCTATATGCAATTTGTTTAATAATGGAAATTTCTCTATTAAAATTATTTTTATCTAAAGGAATTGTTAGAGCTCTGTGTACTAAAGATTGATATGCTGCTAATTTATGTGTATTATGATGACAAGAGTTATGTGGTATGGTAATATCAGTTTGTGTAGGTTTCCTATAAATTGAGTATTCTGATAACAAAAATAAATTAAACATTTTAGAAGCTTTTGAAATTTATAAACACACAAAAAACAACATAGCTTTAATGAATGAGCAAATTGATCTCTTAGATTCTCCTTTACTGAAGATTTTGGAATAAATATCTTTTTAAAACACTGATAAGCGACTGACCTCCGACGGGTTGACTGGGGCCAGCTGCTTCACGCAGTGTTAAAATAATAGAATCAAGGAGTTACTATATTTTTGCATTTGTTATAATATTTTATAATAGCTTTTGACAATGGCACAATGATGCCGAAATACGTATAAAGCGAATAAATCTTGATATTTCCCGTTGAAATCGATATTTTATTTAATATTTATTATTTATACAGGGTGATTTAAAAATAGCGCATAAGCTCTTCAGTACGTTGTTGGGAATAATAATTGAAGTGTAGGAAAAATAGTAAAAAAATTCTTAGCCGCTAATTTGCTGAGAAATGAAGAAGTTAAGTTGAGAACTCAACTTTGAATTCATGTGGATTTTGAAACTTCTCATCATTTCATATAAATAATTTAAGTATTTTTAATAGTGGGTAATAAATAAAATGCTCATAACACCTCATTATCCTGAAATATTAGCTTTCAAAATTGATATTTTCCTATCAAGTTGTTTTAAAAAAATATGTGGCAACGATGTTTGAAACTTTTAATAAGCTCACTATGTAAATGAAACGAAATAAAAGCCACTCATATACTACATAGCTGCACCCGTGTTGCCAAATCTACAACTTACTTCTTCGTTGTTAACTACAAAAATGTAGCAGCTAAATTTTTTTTATGATTTTTCCACAGTTCAAATAACCGTCCCCTACAACGTACTGAAGAGCTTATGCGCCATTTTTGAATCACCCTGTATATAAATAATGTGATTAGATAGAGAATTTTTTACCTGTAAAATGATATATCACAAGGTAGGGCGAAATTTGAAATTTCAAAGGGGGGGGTTGCTGGAGTGAAAGGGGGGAATTATAAAATTATTTCAATAGTGGTTTTAAACTTCCCATTCGGTATAAAAATTGACGTGTTATTTTTCAAACCGGAAATGTCAAAAATTTCAGAAAAGGGGGATGGAGAGGGGTGATGAGGTGCAATAAAAAATAGTATGGTTACATAGAGAATGTTATTACCTGTAAAATGATATATCACAAAGTAGGTGGTTCCATTTGAAATTTCAAAGTGGGGGTTGCTGGAGTGGAGGGGGCGAATTACAAAATTACTTTAAGAGGGCGGCCGCTGCCCTTTTTGTCGATAGAGGGCAGCAGCTTGTTAATTTTAAGACTACCGAACTCGAACAAAAACGAAAAATTTGAATTTTAATTAAGATATTCTACAAAGCATTATTGCAACTTAGGCAGCCACTAAATTTCATGTAAAATACAGTTTTGATTCTAAATTTAAATTCAATTTGAAAATTAGCAAAAAAGAAATTTTTATGATTTTAAATTACGTCAAATTCTGTTAATACCTAAGTATGGTCACACAGAATGTAAACTTCAAGTCCGGGTCATTAATGTTGGATTATAATGTTTATCGGTAGTCTTAAGTTTTGGTTTGACAAGGGCATAAAAAAATGGCCGCCAATTGTGAGTAAGAAGTTCAGCGTAATTTGGATAGATGGCACTGTCGACATTAAATACGCGCTAAATTTGAATTTGAATGAAAAGATTTGTACGTGTGAACACTTATTCCTGAACATAGTTTCCCTATACAACATGTATTTTCTTACAAACCCGTTTATAATTTCAAACTGTATTATTTTGTTAGAATTTAGGTAACTGCAAGAAGTATTAACCTTTATTATTGTTCAAAAAAAGTTAAAATCGGTAATTTCTTAATTACAGTCAACGGTGTTCTTTAATTTTGTCAACCAAAAATACTAAAAGCAAAAAATAAAAAGTATTACAATCAATATTTTTATTTAAATAGAAATCAAATTTTAAAAAAAAGTTTATCAGAGCCTGGAATGGATCCTATGACGTTCTGAGTGCGAGGCCGAAAGCATTACCACAGCTCTATACAGACAACACTGTTTTCGTTAGTTGTAGTTCGCTAAATTAAAGAACAACTTTGACGGTAATTTATAAATTATTTTTTACGTCTTTTAGACAATAATAATAAAAAGTAAATAAAGTTCCGCTGGACAATTGTAATTATATTAGATACTAGTTACATATTTGCGTAGTATTAATGATATGAAGTTTGAATTGTCAACGTGACAGATTTGGTAAAAACAAGTGTGCCTGGGTGTGCCCTGCAGTCGCGTCGTTTAGTTTTCAGATTTTATCAAAATAAATGATAATTTCAAAATAATTCAAATCAATACCAGTATCGCCCTCTATTAAATAAATATAATCCTACATTTGAAAACTGAACTATCCCCACTCCTCAAGTCGCCCTCTTAATGGCGGTTTTAAACTTCCCGCTCGTTATCAAAGTTGACGTGTTTTTATTCCAACTGGAAATTTCAAAACTTTCAGAGTTATTGAAGGTGGCTAGTTTTAAAATGAAAGCCCTGTATAATAAAATGCCTGCAGGACATGTAGACAAGTCCACAAAAGTGGCCTGCACACCTGCACTTCGTGAAACTCGTAATGATGTGTTTGTTAATTCTGGTGAATGCGAGTAAATCCGCAAAAGCTTTTTTTTTTTAATTTATAACTTAATACCTACCCTCATATTAGGTGCTTGAATCTTCATTAGTGTATCTTGCAGACTCTTTATAAAGTGAAGTAGTTTATCGGCCATTTTCTTGATTTCATCTCTTTCTTCTAAATCTTTTAAATTTTCCGACAGTACAGTGTAGTCAATTTGAATGCTGTAACCAAAATTAAATCAAATAATGCGTTTGTGTTTTATATTATACCTAAAGTAGTTTAAGCAAAACAAACATACCGTGCTTCTCGTTCATATTGTTGTGTAGTGCTATTGCTTTCATTATGAGATGATGATGATTGGGATGGATCCTGCTGAACTACATCTTCCATATTACCAACCAACATAGGAATTGCAATGTCATCCATCTAGAAAAAAATAATCAGCAATAAGAGTAACAGTACAACAAAATATCTTTTTATAAAGAGAGACAAAAATGTAACATACACTCCTGTTACTTTTTATTTTTTAATGGATTTAAATAAGAAGTTTGTAAAAAAAAGGGAAATAATCAGGGATGAATCCAATTTTTTTATTTGAAGAAATAAATAAAAAACGCTCAGAATGATTAGCAAATAAAACAATAATAAACCTGTTTTGTAACGAAATTAATGGAACACCTGCTATATTAATAGGATTTGTTAAATTTAGGCCGTTGCTAGCTCCACGGCTAACGTGGATATAATTCTGACAGTAAATCCACGGCATTACGTCATGCGCATGTCTGGCGACTTTGAAACTTTCATAATGGAAGTCCCCGGACATGCGCAGTAGGTGCAGCTCGTATCGCGTCGCCGAATTAACGACGTCACCCCTTGACAATGACGTATGCCGTGGATTTTGTGTCAGAATTATATCCACGTTCGCCGTGGAGCTAGCAACGGCGTAAATTTAACATTAACCTGCCAAATGTATTCAGAAACATACATACCTTGCATTGCATAAGAATGTTATGTCGATCACTCTTCTTGCTTTCAATTTTTCCCTCCAATGAAACCACCTGTTTCTGAGAGGCCTGAATGTCTTTAGCGATAGCGCCTACTTCACGTCGAGCTTTGCCTACTTCATCTTCTATACTGTCACACTCTTGTTTTTTGCTGAGTCTCTCGGCTTTTAGCTGTTCTACTTGTCTCAAATCTTTATCTATTTCTTCACGCTGTTTCTGCTCTTGTTTCTTGCATGATTCCAACCTCTCTTCTTCATCATTAACTGTGCGTTCCCAACGACTCACATTGCCTAAAACAAAAAATTTCATCAGGTGCAATTTAAAATTATAATTCCTGATAAGGAATACATACTTTGAGTATCGCGACTGCGTTCAAATTCCAAATTACTTGAAATGCGATTGATTTGTTTTTGGAATTCCAACCTCTTTTGTTTACGCTCTTCTTGAGCACGGAGTTCTCGATCTTCGTATTGCCTGATGTTGCGAACCCCTATTTCTTGGCAAAAACGTGAAAATACCACATCTTCCACGCTATTCATTTTTAATTTTATTTCTTCTATTTGCTGTTCTCGTATCTGCATAGTCTTTTCAATTTCACTAATGTTGGGCTACAACAAAAATTTTTATTTTGCTACTCAGGTTCTGCAGAGAAGAAGTAATTAGAGTTTTGGAAACAATATAAATTTCCCTTTCAAAACAATTTACTCTAACAGGAATCGTTTATACAGGATGATTCACTAAACAAATCTACCACTGCAACTCTGAAACTATTTGTCGTACACTAAGGGCCAGTTTTTCAGTTCTGGTCTAAACCCTGATTCAGTTAATCAAATAATAATAAATTGCCATAGATGCAATTGTTATAAGAATTTGTATCCATGGCATCTTGGATTAGTTGAGTCGGGGTTTAAACCAGAACTGAAAAAGTGGAGGTGCAAACCTCCCCTGGACTTTCCCATACTAAAAATAAACATTTTGGTATTCACAGTATAGTTCGCGAGGCAGGCCCTGACAATCATTTGAATGCTTAGCGAGAAAAACGAGACTATATGGGTTCAATATGAACAGAAGAAAGCTAGAAATTACAACTGGCGAAGCCGGACGATCGCTACCGACCAACGCGACGATCCGTTTCCGTAAGAGTCCAACCTAAATATTCAAAATTCAAGAATTTCGCATCAACCGTACTTAGCCATATGACTGCCTTATACTATGTGATAAAGACAATTAAATTTTGCATTCAATTATATAATAATATATAGGGTGTTTCATTTAAAATAACAAAGTTGCTTATTGTACTGTGGAAAGCAAACGCCCTGTATACGTGATATACATTTAGGAAAATGCAGAATTATATACTTACTGAATAACTTTTATATTTAAAGTTTTTTCATATTTTGACTAATAAAGGCGCTATAGGAGCATTAATTTCCGATTTTCAAAACCTCATAGAGGGCGCCACAGTGAAATTCTAGCGTTCATCAAAAAATAAAAATATAGCTATACCAAGCTACATAAGTATAGAAAATTTAAACAAAATCGTTAGACCAGTTTATTTGTAATAATTTTTCAAAAATTTCAAAATTTTTGGAAGAGCGCCGTTGCGACCATTTTTGGATTTAATAAATAAATTTTTTTCATGGTGTAGTACCGCCAAACGGCTTTCAAACAAGTTGTTGCGGAACCTGAGCAGATAACTTGTTTTTGAGTTATGGGGCGTTAAAGTCGAAATTTTGAAAAATTCATAGCGGCCGCCATTTTGAAGTTAGAGAGCCCGCCAAAAAACTGTTTCCCTTGAATTATTATTTAGAGGGGTCACACACACATGTGGTTTACAAAAACAGTACTTACCCCGTATTCAGTCATTTCCTGAGAGAGGCGAGTTAATTCAGTTTCGACCACCTTAATTTGTTTTGTCTGAAAAAAAAGATATTTTTATAGAAAATAAAGAAATTGGGGGACAATAAGTCTTACTGTGCTCTCCATATCTGTTTTTGCATAGCGAAGACGTGTTTCTAGACCTCGAATTTGTGAATCCACGGTATTTAACTCGGATTCTTTACGGGATTTTTTCATGGCCTCTCTAAGTTCTTCAGAAAGTTTTTCCTAAAATATAATAAGAATTTTTTTTATTATTTTGTAATATTTAGCACCATTGCAATTAATAATTTCATTGATTTTCCATTAACATTACCTTTTGCGCTTTCAATTGGGACATGTGCTTCTCATCCCAACGTTTTGCTTTACGAGCAAGATCCAAACTACCTCCAGAAATTATACCAGACTTCTGATAGAAAGTTCCATCCAATGCCACTGCCTGCAAATAAATTTATTTTTGCTATTATTGTTAATTATATATTTTTTATGTTCTTACATCGTAACGACCTCCAAGTTCAAAAGCAACCTTCATTGCATCCTCGGGGGTCTCACAGACCAAAGCGTTATTTGTAGCAAACATAACCGCTCTAGCAATAGCTTGAGGCTCAAAGTACAGTACGTCATATAAAAGCTTTACTCCTTTAGGCTCAGTTATATTACGTAATCTGTCTTTTAAGGGTTTGGCTTGTAGATAATCCAATGGTAAAAATGTTTCTGGTTCTAACATTTGTTCTTTCAGATATTTGATGCACTGACGGCCGGTGTGTTCTGTATCAACTACTATTGCTTCCATGTACTTGCCCAAAACTTTTGTAATAGCCACGTTGTAACGCTTATGTGAAGGTTGACACATATTAATCATTCGATCATACTAGAAATACAAAATGTGTTTATTATTATTGCTGCAGAGGGGATGTTAAGTGGCAAACAAAAACTAAACACACCAATTGTGCAGCAACTTATAAAACGACCAGGACCTGGATTCTCGAAATCACTCGACATTTTCTCGTACACGACAAAAAAAATTGAACCAATCCGAAGGCTATTTTCCTGACAATTGATCATATGTCATGCCACAAAAAATAGTTTGATTGGTTCATTTTTTTTTTGTCGTGTACGAGAAAATGTCGAGTGATTTCGAGAATACAGCCCCTGTACAGTGTTCAAAAGAACGTTCGCTCTTCGTGCGCCTATAGCGTCACTACTACCCTGGCACATACAAGAAAAAACTACAATTCTGAACAATGTTTGAGAGAGAGAATTCAAATAACCAACAGCGGCAGCATAGGATGCTAGGCAACCAATGAGAAGAGGCTGGAGTGCGGGACAATTTCAAAGGGGGGGTTGCTGGACTGAAAGGGGTGAATTATAAAATTACTTCAGTGGTGGTTTTAAACTTCCCCCTCAATATCAAAGTTGACGTGTTTTTATTCAAACTGGAAATTTCAAAACTTTCAGAGTTATTAAAGGTGGCTAGTTTTGAAATGAAAGCCCTGTATTAATAACCCTGAGATAATTAGCAGATAATTATTAATTATTAATACATCTGCCCCATTTGCTCAGCGATAAAGCGTCTGGATTCGAAACCAGAGATGGCGAGTTCTACAGGGTGTCCCAGAAATGGATGGACAGCGCTAGACCACCGATTCCTGAGGTCAAAATAAGACGATTTGGCCGAACTTACCTATATACAAAAATCCATCCCTGCCGAGATACGGCCGTCTGAAGGTGGTGACCCCCGACCTGTTTTTTCGAAATAATTCCCAGAACGGCTTAACTTCAAATTTCGCACGGTTTTGTCTTTGTTTGAGACTAATAAACACAATGAGTTTAAAAAAAATTCCCTTACAGAGTTATTGTTTTTCGGGACTCTTATCTCCACTTTTTTTTTTACACGCCAATGACTTTTCTTTGTAGCTGGTAGCTCTGTTTTGAATTGTGCTATTTTATGAGTAAACCATAAGAGATATCACAATTTTACAAGACGCAAAAAAGTTTTTAAAAAAAATGGTCTTTGAAGTAATGTTGCAAAAAAACGTCATTGGCGTGCGTACAAAAAAGTTCTGAACAAATATGGGAGGTGAGAGTCTCGAAAAACAAACACCCTGTATAGGAACTTTTTTCAAACTCATTCTGTTTATTACTCTCAAACAAAGACAAAAATGTGCGGAATTGGAAGTTTGCAGGTTAAGCCGTTCTGGGAATTATTTTGAAAAAACTCGTGGGGGGTCACCACCTTCAGAGAGCTGTGGTAGGAATGCATTTTTGTATACAAGGTGCCATAGCTTAACCACAGATTCCGGGGATCAAAATAAGACCTCTATCCGAAATTACTTCGTTAAAGCGCTATCCAACGCCAAAGATTTTCAAAAAATTTCTATTTTTACTTTCCCACACCACCACTGGTATAGGGGAAGTATTGATATCATGAAAATTTTCGAAATCGAGATTTTCGCGGAAATACGTCTTTTGGGCCCCCAGGAACCCAAAAAAGTAGTCTAGAAAAAATGTCTGTCTGTGGGTGGGTGGGTGCGTGGATATGTAACGCCTCTAACCTAAAAACTACTGCACCGATTTTGATGAAATTTTAAATGAAGGGGTATATCGAAAATTCATCGACAAAATAAGCTTTTCAAAAAAATCCGAAACCGGAAGCGGAAGTTAGACATGTTTTTTTGGTATCATTTTTTTCAGAAGCGGAATTTTGAAAATCTGAGTAGGGGATATGAAAGAAGGGCATAATTCAAGGGAAACAGTTTTTTACCGGACTCTCTAACTTCAAAACGGCGGTCGCTATGAATTTTTCAAAATTTCGACTTTAACGCCCCATAACTCAAAAAGTGGAGGTGCAAACCTCCCCTGGACTTTCCCATACTAAAAATAAACATTTTGTTTTTGGTATTCAACAGTAGTTCGCGAGGCAGCATTGAAAATCATTTGAATGCCTAGCGAGAAAAATGAGACTATACGGGTTGGATATGAACAAAAGAAAGACAACAAGATACGCATCTATCTGTACTCTTTAGTAGGCACCCGCTAAAAATTACAACTGGCGAAGCCGGACGATCGCTACCGACCGACACGATCAGTTTCCGAGTCCAACCAGATTCAGAGTCCAACCTAAATATTCAAAATTCACGAATTTCTCATTAACCGTACATTTTAGCCATATAAACACCTTATACTATGTGATAGACAATTAAATTTTGCATTCAATTATATAATAATATACAGGGTGTTTCATTTAAAATAACAAAGTTGCTTATTGTACTGTGAAAACCAAACACCCTGTATACGTGATATAAATTTAGAAAAATGCAAATCTATATACTGAACAACTTTTGTATTTAAACTTCTTTCATATTTTGACTAATAAAGGCGCTATAGGAGCATCAATTTCCGATTTTCAAAATCTCGTAGAGGGCGCCACAGTGGAATTCTGGCGTTCATCAAAAAACAAAAATGTAGCTAATACCAAGCTGCATAAGTATAGAAAATTTAAACAAATTCCTTAGACCAGTTTTTTTGTAATAATTTTTTAAAAATTTCAAAATTTTTGGAAGAGCGCCGTTGCGACCGTTTTTGGATTTAGTAAATAATTTTTTTTCTTGGTGTAGTACAGCCAAAGGGCTTTCAAACAAGTTGTTGCGGAACCTGATCAGATAACTGGTTTTTGAGTTACGGGGCGTTAAAGTCGAAATTTTGAAAAATTCATAGCGACCGCCATTTTGAAGTTAGAGAGTCCGGTAAAAAACTGTTTCCCTTGAATTATGCCCTTCTTTCATATCCCCGACTCAAATTTTCAAAATTCCGTTCTGAAAAAAATGAAAAAAACATGTCTAACTTCCGCTTCCGGTTTCGGATTTTTTTGAAAAGCGTATTTTGTCGATGAATTTTCGATATACCCCTTCATTTAAAATTTCATCAAAATCGGTTCACTAGTTTTTGCGTTAGAGGCGTTACATACATACACACACACACACACACAGACAGACATTTTTTCTAGACCACTTTTTTGGGTTCCTGGGGACCCAAAACACGTATTTCCGCGAAAATCTCGACTTCGAAAATTTTCATGATATCAATACTTCCCATATACCAGTGGTGGTATGGGAAAGTAACAAAAACCAGTTGTCTGATCAGGTTCAGCAACAACTTATTTGAAAGCCCTTTGGCGGTACTATACCATAAAAAAAAATATTTACTAAATCGAAAAACGGTCGCAACGGCGCTCTTCCAAAAATTTTGAAATTTTTGAAAAATTATTACAAAAAAACTATCCACAGGATTTTGTTTAAATTTTCTATACTTATTAAGCTTGGTATTAGCTACATTTTTGTTTTTTGATGAATGCCAGAATTTCACTGTGGCGCCCTCTACGACGTTTTGAAAATCGAAAATTGATGCTCCTATAGCGCCCTTATTAATCGAAATATGAAAAAAGTTTGAATATAAAAGTTGTTCAGTATATAGTTTTGCATTCTCCTAAATGTATATCACGTATACAGGGCGTTTGCTTTCCACAGTACAATAAGCAACTTTGTTATTTTAAATGAAACACCCTGTATATTATTATATAATTGAATGCAAAATTTAATTATCTATCACATTGTGTAAGGTGTTCAGCTAGCTAAAATGTACGGTTAATGAGAAATTCGTGAATTTTGAATATTTAGGTTGGACTCGGATCGTCTCGGTCGGTCGGTAACGATCGTCCGACTTCGCCAGTTGTAATTTCTAGCCGCGATAGAAGCGTATCTTGGTGTTTTTCTTTTGTTCATATCGAACCCGTATAGCCTCGTTATTCTCGCGAGGCATTCAAATTATTTCCAATGCTGCCTCGCGAACTACTGTTGAATAGCAAAAACAAAATGTTTATTTTTAGTGTGGGAAAGTCCAGGGGAGGTTTGCACCTCCACTTTTTTAAAATAAGAAAAGATTGTTTTTAGCGATTAGGGTGAAATTTGGGATGTGATTCTTTACTGGAAAAGGGTGTTTTTTGACATCATTTTTTAGGGTCGCTCATATTTTTTAACAGTTCGGCCAATAGTTTTCAATTTTTTTTTACAGAGAGCCATTCTTATTTCAAATATTTTTTGTCTCTTGTTCGATTTCGGTATCTCCCATAATTTAGGCTGAAAAAATTATTTTAATTGGCTGCAGTGCCAAACTTAAACTCTTAAAACAGATGTAGTAATCTAGTTGTCCCGTATGTTGAGAAACAAATCACGAAGAGACAATTTGATGTAAAGTTTTTTACTAACAAGTAAATAAATGGTGGCGCAAAATAATCTGAACCATTTCTCAACAAATGGTTCAGCTTATTTTGTACCACTGGTAAATTAATAGATTTACAGCAAATGCTCAATGTGACCACCATTTTCGCGTATACAAAAGTTGAGCCTACGCAAAAAATTGTCTTTTCGTCATTTGTTTCTCAGCATACGGGGCAACTAAATTACTACATCGTTTTAAAATGCACTGCAACCAATTAAAATAATTTTTTTCAGCCTAAACTATGGGAGATACCAAAATCGAACAAGAAAAATATTTGAAATAAGAATGTCTCTCTGTAAAAAAATGTTGAAAACTATTGGCCGAACTGTTAAAAAAATATGAGCTTCTTTGCCTGTGGCTGATCAACCTTTGACCACTTACGGGACCCTCCTGAACAAAAAAAATAATATTATGCCAAAAAACACCTTTTTCTAGTAAAGAATCACATCCCAAATTTCATCCTAATCGCTAAAAACAATCTTTTGTTATTTAAAAAAATAGAAATGTTTTGAAGATCTTTGGCGTTGGATAGCGTTTGAATGAAGCAATTTCCGATAGAGGTAAGTTGCGTTAAATCGTCTTATTTTGACCTCAGGAATCTGTGGTCGAGCGTTGTCCATCCATTTCTGGGACAGCCTGTATACTTTTTTATTTTTAAAATTTAAAAGATTTTAAATTTTTTTTTATAATTTTGTTGATATTCGAATTAAATGCGTTTTTAAAATTAATTGAAAAAATGTTTATGGTTCAGCAAGTACAATATTATTGAAGACCGCAAGCAATACAATGTAATTAACTAATAATTTACCGAATATTTTTAAAGTAAAGTAATTTAAAACACGAATTTATTAAGAATATCATAACAAAATTATAAAAAAGTGGAGGTGCAAACCTTCCTTGGACTTTCCCATACTAAAAATAAACATTTCGTTTTTAGTATTCACAGTATAGTTCGCGAGGCACACCTGGAAATCATTTGATTGCGTAGCTAGAAAAACGAGACTATGCGGATTCGATATGTACAGAAGAAAGACCCCTATGTATTGTATCTGTAGTAATCAGCTTGAAATTACGGCTGGCGAAGCCGGGCGATCGCTACCGACCGACGCGCACGATCCTAAATATTCAAAATTCACGAATTTCTCATCAACCGTACATTTTAGCAATATAAATACCTTATACTCTTATAGTAAGTGATAGACTTACATATATACAGGGTGTTTTATTTAAAATAACAAAGTTGCGTGTTGTACTGTGGAAAGCAAACGCCCTGTATACGTGATATATATTTAGGAAAATGCAGAATTATATACTGAATAACTTTTATATTTAAACTGCTTTCATATTTTGACTAATAAAGGCGTTATAGGAGCATCAACTTCCGATTTTTAAAACCTCGTAGAGGGCGCCACAGTGAAATTCTGGCATTCATCAAAAAATAAAAATGTAGCTAATAGTCCAGGAGCTAGCGGTATATTTTAAGACTAATTTCTATCAAGCTGAAATTTTTTTTATGAGCTGGTATGGTTATGTCTGCCAAATGTAGGTGGTCGGCAAAATAGGACCGCGGGACATAGAGCGCTAAGAAAAAAAATTGGCCAACTGACCAATCCAGGACGTCAGAGAGTGCTTCTGTCCCGCTCAAATTGTCGGACAAGGTGATTTTTGTGTTTGTTAAATTAGTATATAGTTATTAAAAAAAAAATCAGGTTGATGGTAATAAGTCAAATGTCTTAAAAACAATACGAACCCCAAACGGCAGACACTGATTCAGTTCCGACTCTTATGTCGGACAGTTAATTTTTTGTTGTCGGGATGTCTTAAATAACGAGCAAAATAGGAATTAGCTTGATTGAAGTTTGTAAATTTCATCAAAAAATAATTAAAAACAAAAAAATTCTGGGCGCTTTATGTCCCGCGGTCCTATTTTGCCGACCACCTACATTTGGCAGACATAACCATACCACCTCATAAAAAAAATTTCAGCTTGATAGAAATTAGTCTTAAAATATACCGCTAGCTCCTGGACTATAATACCAAGTTGCATAAGTATAGAAAATGTAAACAAAATCGGGTGGCCAGTTTTTTGGTAATAATTTTTCAAAAATTTCAAAATTTTTGGAAGAGCGCCGTTGCTACCGTTTTTGGATTTAGTAAATGATTCTTTTTCTTGGTGTAGTACAGCCAAAGGGCTTTCAAACAAGTTGTTGCGGAACCTGATCAGGTAACTGGTTTTTGAGTTATGGGGCGTTAAATTCTAAATTTTGAAAAATTCATAGCGACCGCCATTTTGAAGTTAGAGAGTCCGCCAAAAAACTGTTTCCCTTGAATTATGGTCGTCTTTCATGTCCCCTACCCAGATTTTCAAAATCCCGCTTCTGAAAAAAATGCTACCAAAAAAACATGTCCAACTTCCGTTTCCGGTTTTTTTTGAAAAGCTTATTTTGTCGACGAATTTTCGATATACCCCTTCATTTCATCAAAATCCGTTCACTAATTTTTGCGTTAGAGGCGTGACATACATACATACACACATCGACACTCGCAGACAGACATTTTTTCTAGACCACTTTTTTGGGTTCCTGGGGGTCCAAAACACGTATTTCCGCGAAACTCCCGATTTCGAAAATTTTCATGATATCAATACTTCCCCTATACCAGGGTGGTATGGGAAAGTAAAAAATGGGCGACCACACCAGAGATGGGAAACAGAAATAGTAGAAGCAGCAGGGCAATCATGGTTGTTAGGGACGAGAAACAGATGGGGGGGGGGGCCTTTGCCCGACACCGGGATCTGAATGAATAACAGTAATAATAATAATATTTTTTTAGCAGCTTTGTACTGATATGTTCAAATTCCATTAATGATGGTTCCTAAGATCACATGATTAATCGACTTACCACTCCTGGGTAGTTGCTCTTAAACCGTTCCACTATTTCCTGCTTTTTCTTACGCCGTGCATCCTCATGTTTATCAGTTCTTGCATCTCCAAGCTGTTCCAAAACATCATCTAACTGTTTCTGAATTTCTTGAACACGATCTTTAGAAGAACCCACATCAGACTGTAAGTCTTCACGTAAACGTTGTTGTTCCAATAAAGCTTGTTCACTTGTGCTGAAATAAAATTCCAACAATTAATATTCAGACAAGTTTTTGCTTAGTAAACCATGCATACCGAATATGTTCTACTAGCTTCTCAATACGTTTCTCCATTTCTTCTTTTTCATGTCCCTTTTGGCGGTGCTTGTTTTCTGATTCTGTTCTAAAACGATGGACATTATCTAATCGATCTTGGTCTGACTTTTGTTCTCTGTTTACAGAATCCAGTTCTTGCATGTAACGGGCCGATCTCTTGGCAGCCTCTTCCTTAAGATGGTGATATTCTCGTACCTACAAGTAACAATTAATACAACCGAGAATTCGGATATTAATCAAATGCATACTTGTTCATCTTCTAAATGAACATCTCTTCCCTGGCTTTGGGATTCACCTGCAATGGTAGCTTCGTATTCCTCTTTAGATCGTTCTATCTCAGCCAATTCTTCTTCTAATTTATGTATGTCATTGTTATGGGCTTCATTTGCCTTTCGAGCCTGCTCCAAAGTTTTAATAGCACCATCGAATTTCTTCTGCATGTGCGAGACTCGTTCTTTGGCTTTGATAAACTGTGGACGCTTTTTGGATATTTCCACTTCCTATTCATAAAAAAAATGTAGGTATAACATAATTTAGTTGGTTAAAATTAAATAACTGACCACTTCGCGAATGTCTTGCTCAATTTTTGCAAGTTCACGTCCAAGCCTGCCTTGTTCTTTTTTCTTTTCTTTCAATCCCTCTTCTGCCTTTTCCTTTTTACGTTCAATTTTTTCTAGTTCTCGGTGTTTTGATTTTAAATCACCTTCCAAACTTTTCATCTCACGTTCATTATGGAAAAGTTTAAATTGTTGATGTTCTATCAATTTATCATTCTACAATAGTTTTTAAAAAGAAATTAGACTTTATTTTTTTTTTAGCCGTTGCTTCCTCCACGATTAACGTGGATATAATTCTGGCACTAAATCCACGTCATTAATTCGGCGACGCGAATACGAGCTGTACCTACTGCGCATGTCCGGGGACAAAATTATTCCATTATGAAAGTTTCAAACATTTCATATTTTAAATTGATTTTTAATTAATTTGCAAGTTGAATATGACCAATAAAAAATACTAGAGTAAAGTTTCTCTAAGTCCGAGCGATTGATTTTGTTTGTAATTAATAATTATTATCATTAGATTTCTCAGAAACAAACTTTTACGCCTTGGGAGTAGGCAACCAATCGTACGCACCCTCTCCCTATAATCTCTGCAAGCTGAAATAATTTTCAAAGTCCCCAGACATGCGCCGAACGTAATGCCGTGGATTTTGTGTCAGAATTATATCCACGTTAGCCGTGGAGCTAGCAACGGCCTTTTTTTTATAAAATAATTAAAAAAAAAAAATACTTACAAGATCATCTTTTAATCTTGCATATTTATCAGCTTCTTCTTTTTCAAGTCGAGCCTCCTTGCGTTCAGCATTAATGCCCTTTTTCTTTTGATACGCATAATTTATATCTTCTTGAGCTTTCTGCATTTGAAGCTTTTGTTTGTCATATTCATCTTTGAAAGCAGCAGATCTAGAACACAAACAAGGAAGTTTGATTTCTGTAATATGTACAAAAATAAATAGCCATGTCCAACATCATAAAGCGGCTGCTTTAGGTGTGTAGGACACGGACATTTTATAATACGAACCCACTAATTTCTTCAAACAAGACCGTCATTTCTTTTGGATTTTTCATAGCGACCGACTCAACAGCCCCTTGAAATACCAAGAAATTTTTTGCTTTCACATTAATTCGCAGCTTTTCCAACTCGCACAAGTACTCCTGATTAGAAACAACCTAAAGGGAAATATTTTGTTAGAAAATATGATCAAACTAAAATACAACATCTAGTCCAACTATAGCAAAACTTGTATTAATTGTTTCTAGTTTTATTATTTGTAAAAAATTAGTCAATTTAAAACATTATTAAACTAGAAAGACAATATTATATGTGTCTGCTTAAACAGCAGTGACCTCTTGCTCTGTCACAGTGTTCTGTAAGACACAACAAAAGGCTTCAAATAAAATACAATAAAACCCGCATTCTTTTGCTAGTTAGAAGAAAAAATGAGAAAAAGCATCCACTTACGCTATTATTAATTCTATATTCAGAGGCAGCTCCTACAACTGAACGTTGGAAACTCATTTCTTTGCCTTCTTCATCATCAATAATAAAAACTGCAGTAACGGAAGCACTAAAATAATATATAACTGTGTGTAACTCCCCGAAACACACTTAAAGCACCAAACTAAAGACTTACCATCGTGACACCGGCCGATTAATGGATGCTCCATGTATTAAATCACTCAATCGTCGAACACGTAAGCTTTGAGTTTTCTCTCCCATGACAAAACTGATTGCATCCATAAAATTCGATTTGCCTATTCAAATATGATACGTAATAAATTAAAAGAGCTAAATAATAATACATACCAGATCCATTGGGGCCAATTACCGCATTGAAGGGCTGCAGTGGCCCAATAACACGGCGACCACGGTAAGACTTGAAATTTTCGACTTCGATATGTTTGAGTCGTGGAGGCATTTTTAAATTAATTTGTCCGTAATATAATTAATCACAAAATGTTGTTTTAAACTAAACTAAACACTGCCAAAAAATACACACCGCAAATGTTGTCCGTTTGCAAACAATCGACACTGACACACAGCACTGACAGTTGACAGTTGACGGAGGCGAAGCTGTGAAAATTGCGGGAAGCGGGTCAATAGTTGCGTTCAATGCAGCAGACGGCTGAAAATGTAAACCTTATTTCTTTATTTCATCTGTGCCAGAGTATCTGACAACATCGCAGTCCTGGCCAGCGGCTCACCCGCCATATGTAAAACATTTGAATTTTATAGTGTCATAATTATCTGATATTTATTTACTTAAACTACATTTTTATGAAATCTTAAGTGATTACGATGGTTTTAACTATCTTGTGAGATGCGAGTTAACGAATTTTTAAGTTCCATTTGCTAAAAATGTCAGTCTGACTCATGTCTGACTTTTGAAAAAATTAATTTATAAAAAATCAATTATTGTTATGTACGGTTGCTACAGATACCATCGTATCACGGCCAATAGAAAGTCGAAACACCAAATCGACTGTACCGATGGACCAAGAAGGTAGATATCCGATTATATTACTCATATATTATAGACCAATAGGATTTAAGAATTTTTTAAAAATGAACCAATCACGACTGGAATTCTCGGATATATCCTCTTGGTCCATCGGTATATTCGATTTGGTGTTTCGGCTTCCTATTGGCTGTGATACGATGGTATCTGTAGCAACCGTACATAACAATAATTGATTTTTTTTAATAAATAAATTTTTTCAAAAGTCAGACTGACGTTTTGAGCAAAATGAACTTAAAAATTCGCGATATAATCGTGACAAATATCATTCGATCACTTCCGTATATTCTAAATACTTTTCCCTCTTTCTATTCTCTATTGCTGTTACCATAATTGCGAATAGAAATCGCGAAAAGTATATTTGAATACGCTACAAATTGTACGCTCGGTAATTAATTTCCATGCACGATACATTTGTTCGATTCAAAATTCTAGTTGCAGGGTATTTTATCAAACGCCCGATAAAAATAGAAAATGCTCGGTAAAATAATAAATGCTCGATAAAATGAATAAACGCTCGATACAAAGAGTAAACGCTCGATAAAAAGAAATAAACGCTCGATAAAAAAAATAAACGCTCGATACAAAGAGTGAACGCTCGATAAAAAGAAATAAACGCTCGATAAAAAAAATAAACGCTCGACGCTTAAATCCTATTGGTTTAAAATATATGACTGGTATAATCATAATAATATGTGTTAGTATTAAGCACCTATTTAGTTATAATAATCATAGTAGGTAGAGACTGTTTTAAAATTAAATAAGTAGTGTGGCTGAAATTGAAATGTCATAAAAAAAAGTGTATAATAATAATTATTTATATTCAAGATGGAAGTTGCAAATATATTTAAGTTAACCTTTGCTGCTTCGCCGATAGAGGGCGGAATAAACTGGCTGGTATCAAAGCCAGTTGATTACTTAAAAACAATCAACTGACTTTGACTTGTATCTCGGATAAGCGCATTACAGTGGACCAGTGGTGTGTTGTTTCTGCGATCTACTTCTTTACATACTATTAAATAATATTGCGTAATATAATGGCACGTGTTAATAAGTTAAGTGTTCGGTATTGAGTTTCTTTAGTTAATATTAATTAAAAAGTTTTTAATAATTTAATAGTATGTAAAGGAGCAGATCGCAGAGACAACACACCACTGGTCCACTGTAGCCCAAATCCGAAATACAAACCAGTTTAATCCGCCCTCTATCGGGGAAGAAGCAAATGCTAACCTAACTTAAATATATTTGCGTAATATATTTATTTTTGCTAATATAATTTTTTTTTTCTGAATATATTTATTTTTCTTGAGTATATTTTATTTTTCAGAATACATTTATTTCTTATGAATATTTTTTTATTTATCTAAAGATATTTATTTTAAATCGCAAATATATTTAAATTAAAATATACATTTATTTACATTTTCAAGCGTAACTTTGTTAAAATCCATGAATAAATAATAAATATTAAATAAAATATCTATTTCAACTGGAAATAACAAGATTTATTCGCTTTATACGTATTTCGGCATCACTGTGCCATTGTCAAAAGCAATATAAGATATTATAACAAATGCAAAATATAGTAACTCCTTGATTCTATTATTTTAACACTGCGTGAAGCAGCTGGCCCCAGTCAACCCGTCGGAGTTATTATATTTTGCATTTGTTATAATATCTTATATTGCTTTTGACAATGGCACATTGATGCCGAAATACGTATAAAGCGAAAATCTTGTTATTTCCCGTTGAAATCGATATTTTATTTAATATTTATTTTGTAAAATATACATATTAAAGAGAAAATAAATATTTTTATAAATTCGTTTTGTCTTAAACGGCGCCCCATACTCTTTCCACAACGGAGCAATATATGTATGTTCCTAGCACTCGTAAGATTAATTCGATCTTAGAAAATACAAATTCAAATAAGCCGCCTAAATAGATAAAATTAGGTTACCAAATCTGATAACGTAATTTCGTGATTTTCTAGGAACTTTATGTTTGAAGAGGTTACGCCCTGTGGTAAAACAAATAAAAACATCTAATCTGTCAAAGTAATGCGCAAAGGTTATGTTCATAAAGAGTTAAAAATTTTGAATAATGAATTCGTTATTAACTGAGTTAACAGCATCAATAAAATCCAACGATGAAGAAAACATCAAACAGAATTTACAAGCAATTGTATCTCAGGGTAAAACCATCGAATTAACAAATACATTAGTCATCGAACCTCTTTTTCAACAAACTTGTACTGAAATTTTACAACTAACTGCAGATGCAATTGCTGAAATTGCAAAATCGGATGAGAACCGGAAAGTACTCACACATAAACAGATTACATGTTTCTTGTTAAGTTTGTTTGAATATGAAGAAGTTGCCCTTACGATACAGGCATGTCGTGCTCTAGGCAATATATGTTTTGAAAATGAAACTGCTCGAGAGCTGATAGGTAAAGATGGCCTTAAAATTTTACTATCTGCAATAACATTGAGCAAAACATCGAAGAATGCCAAACTACAAATGGTTGCTTGTGGATTTTTGTTGAACCTGTTGATGGGAAACGATGAGCTGCAAAAAGCTGCTCTTGAATTTGATATTATAAACTTAATGGAAACTATCTTAAAAGAGCTATTAAACAATTTTGAATCTCATGAAGATTGTTGTACACATTTGTTGTTGACGTTAAATATGCTCACCGAACATTTGACCGATACATGGCTTACAGAAAGTTTATGTTCTATATTGGTCGATGTGCTTAAAGTTTCTACAAATCCAGAAATTTCCGTTATATGCCTGGAAATTATTCATGGACAGTTAGAAAACAGTAAGTTTTTAATTTTTTTTCTAAGAACAATGTAATATTCATATTTTTTTAGATGATACAAAGCTGTTTTTGGCTAAGAAAGGGATCTGCGAACTGGTATATCAGCTTGTTGAAAAGTACAAAGATCACGTGGATGATGAAGAAAGCAGAGCAGCACTTAAAATGGCTTGCGATATTATTGTGCTGGTTCTTACAGGAGGTACAATATCAATTAATTTGATTTATTTCCATATACAAACAAATAGTTGCATACTACACAGCACATTACTCTTTAAACAAATCTTACAATAAGAAAAATAATAAAAAAGTAAATATTAAGTTATTTCTTAACTTGTAGGCACGTAAACTAAATTATAAGTTGGATACCGGTTCTGTTTTAATGTACAGAGTAGTAATTATTTGGTGTTGTAGGATTGAACAATGAAGTGTAATTTAAAATTAATTTATTATTATTTTTAGATGAACCGATGGATCTATTGTATAGCAATGGAAATGGAATCGTGTACAAAAACATGCTTTCTTGGTTAAATTCGGATGATTTTGATTTGTTAAGTACAGGAATATTAGCAATTGGAAATTTTGCTCGCAACGATGCTCATTGTATTCAAATGGTTCAAAATGGAATAGCAAAGAACCTTCTTGGTAAGTTATTTATTTGCTTTGTCTTCTTTTTCCTTATCGTACAGATCTCTGTAATTAGCAAATGTATGGTGCATATAGACAATAGATATAGAGCAGCCGTGTCTCAAATTTCAATGACAATTTTCATCGCCCCCTCCCCCCATTGATAAAACCAAAATCGATGCCACTCTATTGCTCTGCAATACTGATACAATCCTATTTTTATTTTATTTTTTATTATATGAGAATTCTATTTTGCTTTCCTTTCAGTAAATTAAATAATTTTTTAATAATGTTTTTTCTTTTTTTTTTCGATATTCTCGCGCCCCCCGCCTTTAGTGTTATCACGCCCCCTCCTGGCGCGCCCCACTGGTTGAGAACAGCTGATATAGAGTATTTACACCGGGTAGATCCGCAATAGGGTTTGATCATCACGTGGTCTACATCAGTGGGTAAGCGCAATATGTTTGTTCTATGATATCGGCGGGGCCGGTTATCACGTGATCTGCGTGTTTCGATTGTTGGAGCCGGTAACCTTAAAATGTATTGTATTTGTGTGACAACTCATGAGCGTGTAGTTTTACCCACCGAGGTACCCGCGTTGCTAACGTGCTGACGTCAGAAAACCGCTATATTACGCACTGCTTTCTTAGGAAACTAAAGCTTAAGAGACGATTTTATATTCTAGTAGTATATACAGGGTGTTTCCTAAGTACGTTTAGGAAATGCAGGAAGTGAATCCTGGGCGAAAATTAAAGATACTTTTTTGTATAAACTTTTATCCTAATATGCTTCCTTGAAGGGTTACGTCTCTTCAAAAATGGAGTAAAAATTTGGTTTTTAATTTTTATCTCTGATTTGGACAAAGACAGAAAAATACAAATTATACAGGGAGTTTCACGGAGTGCGGACCATAGGGATTTGACCATGCAATTTTTTGTTACCGATCAACGTAGGTTCGATACTCGCGCAAATCTTTTTTTTTTTAGTTTTTAAATCTTTTTTTATAACTTTAAAATGATATTCTTAATAAATTCATGTTTTAATTACTTAACTTTAAAAATATTCGGTTGATGAACCATGACCATTTTTGAAATTATTTTAAAAAACGAGTGTATTTCGAATATCATAACAAAATTTTAAAAAGATTTAAAAACTAAAAATTAAATTAAAAAAATAAAAATAAGGCATGCGCGAGTATCGAACTAGTTCCCAACCCCAGACTCTTTACCACTGTGTCAATTTGACAAATGTATTAATTGCTAATTATCTCAGGGTTATTAATACGCCGTTGCAGACGGCACGGCACGGCAGGCGTGGATATAATTCTGACACAAAATAATAATAATAATCTCTACACTACTCATATCCTGTTGCCAGGCCCCAGAAGCGCAATGCTTGTGCGGGGGGGAGGAAGGGGCTATTATTATTAAGCGGGCCCGCTTGCGTCTGCAGCCGACTTAGAGATGGAATAGCACAACTCTCATATTCATGTTACAGCCAAGGAAAACTGCAGAAAACCTTGGCCAGAAGTTGCCGGCACCGGGAATCGAAACCCGGCCCGCGGAGTAGGAGCCTAGCATGCTAGTCGCTCGACTACCGGGGCATTGTCAAGGGGTGACGTCATTAATTCGGCGACGCCAATACTACTGTGCCAATACGAGCTCCACCTACTGCGCATGTCCGGAGACTAATTTGCAAGTTGTGGATTTTGTGTCAGAATTATATCCACGTCTGCCGTGGAGCTAGCAACGACGTTATTAATATAAGAAATGAAGTGATTAATGTCCAGTTTCTGGAAACAAATTTACGAAACCCATATCTTCTGTATTCGATTAACAAACAAGGCAGTCCATGGCGTATCACGTGATCCTCGTGGAAGGTGCTAATTGGCCTATACATAGTTAGATCACGTGACCTAATGTCATTAGAGTTCCTTATTCGTTGTTTATGGAATACATAAGTTATGGGTTTCATAAATTTGTTTCCAGAAACCGGGCATAAATCCTGTACACAACCTACGTTGATCATTAACAAAAAATTCCATGGTCAAATCCCTATGGCCCCCACTACGTGAAACTCCCTGTACAATTAAGAGACATTTTTGCGAGGGACATTTATAAAATATAGAGATAGATAAATAAAAAATTAATGATATTGAAGCGTGTGATATATTCACGAACTTATAATTAAAATGGAGAGTATCATTGGTGGTTAAAAAATGACTTCTCCCTGGGGGCCGCTATGATGTGCACTTTGTCGTAGCGGGAAATCCAAATAAAATTAGCCATGTTCATAGTATGGTTATGTTTGATAAAACTTCTTTTACCTTATTTTAAGGTATAGAAGTAAAAATAAACTAAATTACCCAAACGTAACCCAGCGACAAAACCACGAATCCACTAGCTGGGCTTACTAAAATTTCCGCTTAACCACACTTTTCAGAACTGGCATATCTGAATTTACGTCAAATATGTTATGGGTACGTTCCGAAATCTACTGACAGCACTAACATTACTGATTAGTCGTTCCAAAATCAGTTACAGCAATGCTGGCGCTGGTTACGCGTTGTCAAAAAATACTTATCGGTCTAAAAACATCTTTGGAATTTTCTACTGTCGCAGCTGACAGTGGAGAGGTAGTGTGGCGTCAGTAAACTGTCATTTTTTGAATTTTTGAATTTGGAGGTGTTCAATTTTGTGTGAAAAATGTCCGAGAACAGAATAACATATCAATTTATTGATGGGGACTCCAATAAAGAATAGGTTATTATCAATTCTACGTCATCTTCTGAATCTGAACTTGAGTCAACTAAATTTTCAATCATATTTTCAACAATAGGCGGAACGATAGTAGCAAAAGCAATTTTAAAAAGTTAGGTTATTATTATATGCAATTATATGCATGATTATTGCCGAGGGGATTAACTCATTTTGGGTTCCGAACATGTTCCGAAATACGTCAGTAATTTCTCCGATTGCAATTTCGGAATGGTGTCATTCAGTACTGCTATCCCCAAGTACTGCCAGCAGTGTCAGTGGAATGTAGCCTATAGCACGCGATGGACGTTTCGTCCTGAGGATCCCATTAGCCCTAAGTTACATGGACGTTTCGTCCTCGACTCAGAACACTTAGCTTAAGATACCTGGACGTTTCGTCCTCATGCGGTTAAGTGGGTTTTAATGACAATATTGATAAATAAAACTAATGCACTTGGGAAATTAGATATATTAAGCAAACAATTAAGTCAAATAGCTATTTACAATTACATTAAAAAAAGTTATTGCTACAGTAATGCGAATTTAAAATATTATTTTGCAAAATACGGAAGTAGAGAAAAAATTACAAATATTTACAATTACATTAAAAAAAAAGTACATAAATTACAAGTTGTTGCTAAAGTAATGCGATGCTACTTTTACAAAATGCAAACGAGATATAGCGTTATCCTTATATTCCTGAATTCGTTGGTTAACATATGCTACGCGTTTCTGTGTTGCCGAATTTGGTTTATGCGGTTTGTGGGTGCTTTGTAATTTTATGTATGTCTCGGTTTGTTGAGATATTAAAACTTCAAGGAATAAAAAAATGTTGGAGTGGCAACAATTAAAACTTTTATTATAAAATGAATGAAAAGATTCGCAAACGTTGGTAGTTCGAGTGCTATTGCCAGTCGTAGATGCCCATATGTGTGGTGGATACGTAGAATCATCAGTATTATATGTATCTACCAAGTGATCCGAAAATTTTTGAAGATTGGCGTTATTAGGTTGAATGGAACTCAAATCGAAGGCAAAGCAATCTCCAACATTTTCAGGTTCTGAAACATTTAAGACAAAATTAATATATTTTCAGACTTTTAATATATACCATTCTTACCTAAAAATATAAGTCCATAGCAATACCCCAACCATTTTCCAACTTCTGTTCTCTTCTTGTAGTCGCCCGCCAGTCCTAACTGTTGAATTTTTCTAAACCAAGCTTGGCTAATGTGAAAACGACAACCAATAATTGAAATATCAGGCCAAACTAACTGTATACCATTATGTATTGCTTTTTCAAAATTTACCACAACTTCTTTAAAATTCAAATGAATACCCATGCTGCTACAGTTATCTTTTATTATATTAAAACAATCTCTGTATGTCTCTGTCGATTTATCAGGTAGCAAACAAAATACCATTGGCACATAGTGTCCATTCATATGTCCATGTATCGTAAATAACTGAAGGAAGTACTTTGGACAATAATCAAAAGTACCATCTACATACGTCGGACCTCCATATAACGAAGTCGCAAAATCCTGAAAAAAAATTCGTTATATAGAAATTTACTTTTAAATTTTCCATGTTTACTTCTCTGATAACAACCATGAACTAAAGTTTTGCCTTATTTACAATACACATTTATATGGTTTTTAAAGAAAATGTGTAATTTAAAAGTTACTGTACTGATCATTAATATTAAGGTCTTTTCTAAGATACTTGATCTTATCGTTTAGGACGAAACGTCCATATAACTTAAGGGTCATTAGTATCGGTTACGGATTAAGGGTAATTACGGGGACGAAACGTCCACTGCCCGCCGTTATATATTTTATTTTTCACTTGTCAATTATTTGTTGTTTATATATTTCAAACGAGATATATTAAGCAGTCTATAAGGCCCTAGCTAGGGTGTTAAAAGCAGGCATTATGATATAATGCCACCACTCACCAGAACAACCTACAGCAAACAAATAATATAACTATAATTGGAACTTAGTGTCATCCACAGTTTTAATACCTGTTCCAGAAGGTACGTGTTGTTGGAACCTTCTGCTAAAAATTTCAGAACATCCTCTCGTGACAAAATCTTTGATTTTTTCGGAACATATCCTCTTGATAATTGTTTTAAAAAGGCCCGCAGCCGACTGTATTTTTCCTATGTATTTTTCTGTATCTATTTTACAGTTCATCAGCAATGTAGATTTTAGCATTGAATATTTGGACCATAATGAGTTTGGGCTGAATGATTCTGACTATAAAAATACGCTGAAATATATAAAAATATAAGAAATCGACTAAAATAGCAAGAATACTTACTAGTTCCTGAAAATAACCCGATAAAACTGTTTCATTGACAGTTTTCACGGAATTTGTTTTCGTCCAGTCTTCAAATTTTTGGTATTCTCGATCGTAGAATGATCAAGATTTTTTTTTTGCTAATAATTCTCTTTAAGCCTTTTCAGCTCTCTCCGTTATTATTTCTGGAATATCTTCTAACATCTGGAAGAATTTCTAAACAGCGTTCCACCACACTTCACACGTACAAGAACTACCAACCCAACACTCTCCCTTATTCTTTCGGCTCCATGCCTAAACCAATTACACAAAATTTGTGTTTTTGTGCGGAGACCGCTTTTGTCATCACATCCGCAAGCATTCTGTTAGTCGATAAATACATGAGATTTATTTTCTGAGATTCAATCGCATGTCGAATAAAATGATGCCTGATGATGTGTTTGGTCCTTTTGTGGACTGGGTTGTCAGCCCACTTCTGTGCACTTTGGTTGTCGTTGTACAAAGAAACTATTAGTTCTTTATTGTTGTGTATTTAAATAATACTAGGACATGGTTCTCACACGTTTATTGGTAATCTTGATAACTACTGGTCTACTACAACGCTCGCACTTTGACAACAATCCGCTGCCAGTGCCAACCTTCTAAAACCTAAACTTAAACACTACATTTCTCCTCCCCTTAACAAAAATTACATGCTAATTTATAAATATAATTTCAAAGGTGGCTTAATTTGCCGCCCACTACGAGTAACAGTAAATGCGTGTCTAACAAATTTTGGTGTTGACCCAGCTGACGTACAACTAGCACTCGTTGAAGGTTCACTAGGAGTGCTCGCATTTCTGCTTGGGTTTGACACCGGAATAGCTTCCGTATTGGGTTGTTCGTTTGTAGGTACAGCTACAGGTAACCCTACCCCGCTTACATGATTCGGTGCCAAATCGCAATACTTATTTGGCCTCAAGCTGTCTGCATGTACAAATTTGATTTGGTTATTGATTTCCACCAAATAAGTACTGTGACTCAGTATCTTCATTACCCTTCCTAAATCCCAAGCTTTTGAGTGGACATTTTTTACAAATACTTTATCATTTACAGTATAAAGCGTTCTATCGGGCATTACATTATCATGCATCTTAATATTATTTTTAAAACATGGTTTTAATAAATCGAACCGAGTCCTTGGTCTCTGGATTCTAGATTTTCAGGAAGGGGGGTGAGAAACATCTCACGCGTACTTAGGCCACAATACGCGGGCCCATTGTACTACCCCCAGACAGCAGCCGCCCAATTCAGGTATCACTCAAGCCATCCAATCCTTTGGACGAACTTGAGGACATCCGCAATTGGGGTGCTACTGATACTGGCCATATGAGGCCAGAAGTCCCCTAACATGGATCCTCTTATTCTTGCGAGAGCAGGGCAGTGACACAGCACGTGCTCTGCTGTCTCGTCGTCAGTGTTGCACCCGCGACAGTTGGGGCTGTTTACTAGCCCCATCCTGTGCATGTGTTTCTTGAGAGTGCAGTGTCCCGTTAAGATTCCCACCAGTTGTCGCACTTCGCAGGTTCTTTCGTGACAACTGCACGCAGTATTTGGCTGACCTCGGCGAAGGTGCCGCCATAGCAGCCCTTGCCTGAGAGCAGCTTTGCATGTTGACCCATCTTCTGGTGAAGCTTCTTAGGGTTTCTTGGTGTAGCATAGAGTTTAACATATTTAGGGATACGGGGATTACAGGCTCTGGCCCCCAAGAGGGTTGTTCAGAGGCCCGTCTCGCAGCCGCGTCGGCCTGTTCGTTACCGTAGTTTCCGTCATGTCCTTTCACCCATATTAGTGATACGACATTGTTGATTGCGATATCTTGGAGAGCTTCGTAGCACTGCATTACTATCCCAGAGGTAATTTTGCAACTGCCTAGGGCCAGTAAAGCGGCTCTGCTATCACTGTAGATACCAATTCTTTTATACTTGATCCGTCGGTCAAGGATTGCTAGCGCACCATGCATTATGCCCACCACCTCCGCTTGGAAAACAGTGGCCATTTCGCCTAGTGCCAGGCTTTGGCAGAGGTTTAGGTCGCCGGAGAAAACCCCGACGCCACTACCTTGTTTCGTTTTGGACCCATTAGTAAAAATGGATATGTCCATATGTTCAGTTTCTTCAGCATTCACACATACTTTGAAGTGACTGTTGAAGATATATTTAGGGGAGATGTAGTCGACCGTCGCGTTGAGAAGAGGAATCTTAGCGACTGCCTCATCCAAGATGCGAGTATGCCTACCACCACTCCCCGTAGTATGCCACAGCCCCTTGAGACGCAGCCTTAGGGCAGTCCTTGTTGCAAACTCCTCCACGAGAAGGTCAAGTGGAGGGACAACCTCTAATGCTGCCGTAGGGGTTGAGCTAATAGCACCAGTGCAGCTGAGACAGGCAAGGTGTTGCACATGTCTCAGTTTGCTGGCCGCTGTAGCCTGTCTGACTCTGGGCCACCAGATCAGTGCTCCGTAGCATAGCATTGGCCTGACTATGGCGGTATACAGCCACAGGGTAATTTTGGGGGAAAGTCCCCAAGATTTACCCATAGCGCGGCGACACTGCCAAAACGCCATGCAGGCTTTTTCGGTTTTAACCTACATATGTTTTTGTCAAATATTTCTGTTAGATATATACAATATTTATAACACAGTGGTGTATATATCTTGATAGTTTATTCCAGAAAATTCATATAAATCTTTTACAGAATTTTACATATTTCAGTTATATAAAATTAACAACTTAAGTAACTATAGTGTAGCAGGTGTTATACTACTAGGGCATTCAATACGATAGTCAGGCTTTACTCAATATTTATTTAAGAACGGTTCAACAATATTCTAATTCATACACGAGGCTACACAACGACCCTCGCCATCATCACCATAACTTAAGACTGTTAAGAAACTATTCTACTACCAACCTCACCAACCCAATCCTTGGCGCCAAATTCAAATCACTAATTCTACTACTACAGCTCGGCCGGTCCTGACGCATCGTCGACCTCGACGGGTTCAGAATCGCTCTCACCGACACTTTCAGTATTCCACAATTTCATTCGGCTGGGATCAAAAACTCCTTCAAACGGTACCCGGGAAATTTGAAATCCTTCAATATCTCCAATGAGATATCTGTCATTTAATAAAACTTTACGAATTACGTACGGACCTTTGTATTTCGGCAACAATTTTTTGTTTACTCCGGCTGTTGTGATGGTGTTTTTGATCATTACATAATCGCCTTCTTTAAAAACCTTAGCAATCTTATGTCTAATGTCATACATATTTTTATTATAATCTTGAACTTTCTTATTCTGTACTTGAGCTCTCGCTCTTACAATATTTAAATCAACACTATCCTTATCTAAATACTCATTCTCATCCAAAAATAATTGTAAAGTGTCAAGTACTTTACCTTTTTGATTAATGCCGAATAATAACATTGAAGGGCTAGTGTTTATAGACCTAGAAACAGTGTTATTTATAGCATATTCTACATCACTTAAAAGTTTATCCCATTCTAAATTAGAGTGTAAATCCACTAACTTAGACAACATTGGTGTGATAAATCTATTTATGCGCTCAACCTGACCATTTGATCTAGGTGTAGCGGTAGCAATTAATACCAAAGAAACATTCTTTGAATTCAAAAACTCTTTAAATGGTTGTGATCTAAAACAACTCCCTCGATCTGAAATAATTCGCCTTGGGGCGCTATAATTGATAAAATATCGAGTCAAATGACCAATCACTTCATTGGTATTTGTTGTTCGACAAGGAAACAATTTGACGTACTTTGTGAATGCATCAACCGCAATAAAAACATGTTTGTTTTTCTTTTTGGTCGAATCAAGGGGTCCATAATGGTCTATGTGCACAGTATCAAAGGGCTTATTTCCCTTATTTATGTTATGCAATAAACCTTCTGATTTTCCATCCGGAACAGAAAAAGTTATACACTTTAAGCAATTAGAGATGTGGTTCTTGACGTGTTCATGTAAATTTGTAAACCAATAAGTGCGCTTAATTAATTCAATAGTTTTGTCAATGCCAATGTGGCCCATGTCATCGTGACAGGTTCGAATTACATTACCCTGCATGGATTTGGGTACGTAGAACAATAAACCGTTATTCCCTTTCCGGTAGACTAAACCATCTCTCAATTCAAAAAACTTATTTTCCCCAATTTCCAATTTTTCTCTAATCTTCGTTATTTCATTGTCTTGTCCTTGCTTTAACCCTAATACATGTTCAAACGTGTTTTCCTCTAAGACTAAAATGTTCTGTGCTCTACTCAATGCGTCAACATGGCGCATCCTAGTATTATCACGGTGCTCTAATGTATAATCAAAATTCTGAAAGTACAATGCCCATCTGCTAATACGCGGATTGATTTCCTTCTTATTCAATGCCATTTTAAAGGAATTACAATCGGTTACAATGTTGAACTTGATTCCATGTAAATACACACGAAATCTTTCCAATGCATACTTAACAGCAAGTGTTTCTAATTCGTAGCTATGATAGCGCGATTCACTATCAGTCGTTCGTCGACTATAATAAAAAACAGGGTGAAACCTATTATCACTAATTTGTTTCTGAAGGAGCACACTTCCGAATCCATGTGAACTAGCATCACAATGTAGTTCGGTTTCTAATTTTGGACAATATACTGCTAAAAGAGGCATTTCTACTAATTTCGATTTTAACTCACTAAAAGATTTCATTTCTAGCTCGCCCCACCTGAACTCTTGGTTCTTTTGCAACAATAAATACATTGGCCTGGCCAATGCTGCAAAATCCCTTATAAAACGCCTAAAATAAGACACCATTCCAATAAACCTATGAGCTTCATGTACATTTTTTGGTACGGGAAATTCAGACACTGCATTAACATTTTCCGGGTTGGGGCGTATGCCCTCGTAACTAATCATATAACCTAAATACAGGACAGTTCTATTTAAGAAATGACATTTATCTAAACGTAATTGCAATAGATTTTTAACCATAAGCGTAAATACAGTTTTCAAAATCTCTAAATGCTCAGTAATATTTTCTGTGGCTATCATCAAATCATCAAAATAAACTAAGATTTACCCTTCTCTTATAAGATCAACAAAGATTAAATTAATGTACCTTTGAAATATCTGAGGAGCCGTAGTGATACCAAACGGCATTCGTAAATACTCATATTGACCAAATGGTGTAACGAATGAAGTATAACGTACCGAATCTTCAGCAATTTTCACATGGTGAAAACCATTTTTCAAATCTAAACATGAGAAATATTTTTTATCTTTCAATGAATCCAAATGATCATCGATCAGTGGTAAGGGGAAACGATCACGTACAATAAGCTTATTTAGTTCCCTGTAATCCACACAAAGCCGGGTCTCTCCAGTTTTCTTTTTAATTAAAACAATAGGGCTACTATATTCTGAATTGCTAGGACGAATAATACCAGCGTCTAGTTGCTCGTCTATAATTTCACGAACATTCAATTTCTCGGCATGAGATAATCTACGTGGATTAAAATAAAATGGATCTTCCTTTTTCAGGTTAATATGCATTACATAATCAATTAAAGGAACATCGGGTCTCTCGGCAAATTTATAATAAGTATTAAAAACGTCAACAAATGTTTCCCTTGTCTCACAATCTAAACTTGACTCAATATTTGTTGCATCTTTAGGATCAAACATGACATTACTGTGATCAATTTGCATAATTTCAAGATTGCTACTGCTTACCTCAATTTCGTTATTTGGTTCCAGCACTTGCTGAATATTTACATCTGCTCCAAATGTAATTTCCAAACTTGGATGGCTGATAAAATCTCGACCTAAAATACTACCATATTTCATTGTGTTATCAGGCACAACATGAAACTTAATAAAAACATTTATGTTATTAGCAATTTCAATCTTAACACTAAATATTCCTAATACTACCAATTTTGAACCATTAATTCCAGTAAAGTTTTCTAAACTTGATTCATTATTGTAATAATAACTAGGTACTAATTTTGATTTTATTAAACTGATAGGGCTACCAGTATCTAACAATGCTACCGACATGCAATTTGTTACTGTATCATCCTGGTTATCAATCAATTCAAATTTAAATGGCAACGTATAGGTAGGAATGTTTACCGGCACTGCAATACTCAGCTGATCACTAAACAACTGCTTGGGTTGAATAACCATGGTTGTACTATCGGCCGGCCTTCTCGAAGTCGAAGGTCGTTCCATAGAATTTCGAGTACATGTATCAATTTGATGTTGCGTACTGCCACAACGAAAACATGATCCCATGGCTCGTTTCGGTTTTGAACAATTAACAGAAATATGACCATTTTCTGAACAATTAAAACATCGTACCACAGGTTTTGTTGATCCACTTGTTTCTGGTGGTGACGTCACACGGTTTGAAGCTTTGCTGTAAACAATTGAAGAAGGTGTCTTGCTCGGGGCAGTGGCACTTCTATCATCAACGGTAACTTTACACATAATCCGGAACAACTCTGCTAGCGTTGTGAAATCTTGCATCCGTGCTTGCGTTTGCAAGGTCGGATTATCCATTGCGTCAATTATATAATCAATTATATCTTGATCGGGCATACCCAAACGATTACCTAAAGTGACTTTGTCGTGGTAGTAAACTGAAAACTTCTCGTTTTTTCTCCACCGTCGACTTTCAAACTTACGCATCAAACAAATCTTATCTTCTCGGGTCTTAAACATATTCTTCAATTCACTCTTAATTTCTTCAAACGAAAGTGCTGCATTCTGGGGCTTTGAATAATACCACTTCAAAGCAGTTCCAGTCAATTTTCCAATAATTACAACATACATCACATCATCAGGAACTTCATAAGTTCTCTGCACAATTCCTAAACGTGTAAGCCAATTATCTACACATTCGTCTTCATTACCTCCGAAGGTGGGTACCAATGCACTTATTTCTGAGTTAGTAAATTTCGGTTTTACTACCTGAGCAATAGGTGATGACATTGCAGGTGTCACACTTGTTCTTTGGACAGCTCTGATCGTAGCTTCAATCAATTCTTGAAGCGACACTTTTCCAGCAATTTGTTCTTCAAGTTCCTCCTGGTCACTCATTTTGTTTTTACTCAAATTCAATAATCCAATATTTTAACAGTAATCCCACTTCTGAGACTGTAGCAGGTGTTATACTACTAGGGCATTCAATACGATAGTCAGGCTTTACTCAATATTTATTTAAGAACGGTTCAACAATATTCTAATTCATACACGAGGCTACACAACGACCCTCGCCATCATCACCATAACTTAAGACTGTTAAGAAACTATTCTACTACCAACCTCACCAACCCAATCCTTGGCGCCAAATTCAAATCACTAATTCTACTACTACAATAGTAACATCAAAAACTAAAAACAAACACAGATAACTATTTGATTAAATTAAATTAAATTATTCAACAATTTCTCCCAGGTATTTGACATGGTCTGAAAAATTGAGTGAAGTTTCGAATAGGGTAGGTGCATGTAGGGGTGCAATCTTCCGTTTTTTTTGTAAAAAGTACCATCTCTGTCTTCGAAGGATTGACAGAAAGGGACTGTTTATTACACCATGTTTCTATTATTGGAAGTGCAGTCTGCTGATATAATTTCTACGGGTAAACCAAAAGTTGAAAATATCTCCTTTAGTTTGTTAATAGTTTCTTTAGCCGAAGTGCTATTGTTCATTAATTCTACTTCTAACCATTTTGATCTGCTGTCCACGAGTATTAAAAAGGTATGACCAAATTTGTGGAAGAAATCAATATTTACCCTGTGGAAATTATTTGGCGATGAAGGCCAGGTACTCCACTTTTCGGTACTACTCAAATTCTGTGTCGTTTGACAAACTAGACAAGTTTGGATAGTTTTTTCCACATCATTATTTATTCCTGACCACCAACAATAAGAGCGAATGAGCATTTTTGTTCTCACTATCCCTATGTGTTGCTCGTGAAATAATTTAAGGAATTGACTTCTTAACGGTACGGGAATCACTACTTTGGAGCTTAACAATAGACAATTTTGTTCAACTGACAGTTCATGACGTTTCCTAAAATAGGGGATTAAGTCCTCATTCGTTACTGAATTTGGGCAGTCCGTTAAAGTAAACTCGACTGCTTGACTATATGCCAAATCTTTTTTAATGGCTTTCAATGTATCCTCAAAATTTAGAGGTATACATTCATTTAGACTGAAGGAATAGATCTCCTCCGAAATTTGGGTTTGCGTTTCATTTGGCAAGCGCGACAAGGCATCCGCATTTGTTATTAAACACCCTTTTTTATACTGGATTTCGTAATCATATCCCGACAACTCAATAGCCCAACGGGTAATGCGTGCTGCGGAAGTAACAGGCAGCCCTTTATTATGACCAAAAATAAACTGTAAAGGTTGGTGGTCACTACTAAGGACAAACTTCCTTCCGAACAAATATTTATGAAATTTCCGAACCGCGAACATTATGGCCAATGGTTCTCTTACTATGTTGGCGTATTTCATTTCGGTTGTCGTTAATGAGCCGGCTCCTTCGGCTCACTTCCGAGAATACATCAAGTCCTTTATTTACCATACTACTAACCGATAGTAAATTTGTGCTAAAATAGGGCACATGTGTGACTCCTGCTATCATTTTTAAATCATGGTGTGCTTTTAATTTTACAACCGCATTACCAATTCCACTACTATATAGCCTCTCACCATTTACTACTGTGATTTCTTTGTTCAAATTTTCATCGTAATTTGTAAGCCAATCACAACGCTTTTTTCATGTGTATCGTAGCACCTGAGTCCACAATACATGCATCATCACTGACTGTTGCGCTGAACGCTGTTAACAAAGTTCGATCACCATTTTTGTCGATGTTCAGATTATTGTTTTGCTTCTTGCTTGGTCAAAAGAATTTTTTGTGGCCCACTTCATTACAAGTGTAACACCGTAGCCCCCTTTTAGGTTTACTTCCAGTTATTCGCGATTCAAACTAAGACTTGCCGCGTGCGCGCAACGCTGCTGTGACGTCACGTGAAGGATAAGTTTTAAATTACAACATGCCTAGCGTACTTGTAGCCATCTCTTACAGCAGTTTTTTATAGTTGTTTGTATTTGCGGTTTGTACGGTTTACATTTTTATAATGAATTTATCGGGGAAAAAACTGCTGCAAGCAAGAGCAACACTAACTGTTTTGTATATGGTTGCAAATCTTTGCGAAGAATACAGCGATTCCATTTCGGTCTTATGAGGAAATACAAGCAAACATGCCAAAATGCTTCAAGGATTATCAAGATGTAAGAATCATATTGAACTGAAAAAAGCAACTACTCTGTTGTAAATTAAAATTATATTCTCATTATAAAAGTGCAACTATTACATTTATGACAGGTGTAAGTCCTGCAGGACTGATTACCTACATATTATGTTCGCCTTCCAAATGGAGGTCGCGCATCAGACAAGGCTATCTTTGAAAGAAGCAATTGACTCGACAAATTGAGGATGAACAAGGATCACATTATGGTCGATAAAGGGTTTTTAATGGATGATGTATGTAAAAGATATGGCGTAAAATTAATTCGGCCCCCGTTTCTTCAAAATAAGAAGCAATTCACCTTTCTTTTAAAAACCCACTTGCAGTCCACCACTGTAGCATTCACAGGTAAATCGACGAGTTCTCAAGCACTATTTTCTTCAAATGACTCCAATTCTTCCTCAATGGCATTCTGCCATGCTGCTCCATCAGGACTGGACAGGGCTTCCGAGATTACTGATTGGATCACTTTCTGAATTCATCTCGCTGCTCGTGTAGTACACAAAATTCTTGTCAATTTTTGGTTTCGGCTGTCTTTCGGATCTTCTAAGCTCTTGAGGGTCTTCAACACTTGTATTGGGATCACAAGCTTCATCATCAAACATTTCCTCTTCAGAATTCCTTTCTTCATTTGACGAGTCAGTCGAAGAAACTGATTCTGTTTCTTCCCCCACTGAATCTAAAGTTTCTACCTTCTGAACTTCGGTTTCTATGGCAATATTCTTTTCTTCAGTATATTCCATCACAATTACACCTCGATTAGTGATGACTTTACCAGTAACTGGATTGTAAAATCTATAACCTTTGACTGTTTCACTGTAACCTACTAAAATGTGTTTAATTGCCTTTTTATCCCATTTTTGTCTACTTGTTTGTTTGTTTTATATGGGGTTGATTATTTTAATAAATATTTGCCAACTTTTGTGCCAGTGACAATGCCTCTCTGTAACGTAGTCTTCCATGGTTTGAAAATTTTGCAATTCTATTCGCAACAAATTCTTCAACAGAATAAGCCGCCTAGTAAGACCTTTGTCTTCGTACCCCTTGCTGAGATTTTTCCATGCTTCCTGTGCTGTTTTTGCAGATAACACATGCACGTGACAATGTGGTTTCACGTTTGTCATTTATAAATATACAACTGATTTTTTTCCAATAATAGCATTTCAAAGTTTTTGTTCGACAGACGTTTGCGCCTGGGTGTTAATATCTGCCCTCCAGCACTGAATAATTGTTCGACTGGAGCCGATGATGGGAGAACATTGTTGTATTTTTTAAACAATTTAAGGATATGTTCATACTTGACTAGAGATGCAATATCTTTAGACTTATCTTGCATGTACTGCATAAACTCCATCTGCACAATTGAAGTAGGACACGTACCAGAAGTGGAAGGCAGAAAAATCGCTTTTGTTTTTAATTTCAGAAGTAAAAGCCGTTGCGGCCGACAGGCTACTCAAAATATTACAAAAACCATCGTCATCTAGAGAATCTTCAGAAACAATATATATTTCTTTGAAACACTATTACTTAAGTCCATGACAGTTTCAAACCTTTTTGTAATTCCTTCAAGTAGAGCCACTTTTAATGAATTACAATATGTTAAATGTGTGAGCGATTGCAAACTTTGTTTAATTTGTAATAATGAAGGAAGCACATACCCCAGATATCAGTTGAACTCTCCTTGTAAAATATCAATCGCCTTGGCAAGTCCTTCCATTACACTGGAATATTCTGTTAAAAATTCTATTTCTGATTTTTTCAGATTAGGTTTTCCTATACTTTCAAAAATCACTGGTAAGAAGGTTTCGATATCTAATATTCGCTTTACGCTATCGTAGAACGGGTTCCACCTTGTTGGACACGGAACAAGTAATTTTCTATTGAAAATAACCTCAATTTGATCCGAAGTACTTGTCGAACGGTGGCACAGGTTCCACAATGCAGTTAATATAGCAAAGGTGGAGTAGTAAACTTTTTTGTACTTAGCATCTTGCAAAGCTTGCTCCGTATCTTGGGTAGCTACCAAATTAAGAGTGTGGGAACAGCACCGATAGTGTTCCGGCAGTGATATGTCGTCCTCATCATCTTCATTGTTGCAATCAACGTTATTAAATGCTGGAAATTCCTCAAGTGTAATGGTTTGATTTTCTTCATTTAAAAAGTTTAAATCTTCAGCTGGTATATTTTCTGGGACCGAGTAAATTCTGAATGATTTGCCAAAGTTAGAGGCATTGTCAGTCATTGTGCTAACTAAATTTTCTGCTTTAAGATTGAAACTTTTATGGATGCTACAGCAGAACATTTTCCCAATTTCCAAATATGTATGGGCAAGTTTCATTCTTTTGCAAGCTAAAACTGCAGATCGCCTTTTAAGACTAGCATCTATATAATGAGAAGTAACTCCGAAGTAACTTTTGTTATTGGCACTCCAAATATCGGCAGTAGTGCACACGTAGTCCAGTTTATTTAATTCTGCTTTTAAATTGGTCAATATGAGTTGTTTCCTTGCATTTAGTTTTTCCAACGTGGTCTTCCTACAAGACGGCTTGCACCACGTGACAAACCAGCAACCAAGGTCTCTGAATGATTTTTTTCCACAGTAGCTATTGCCAACATTGCATCTACCAAATAATTATTCACCATTTCATCAAGCTGGAATGAGAAAAATATAATTATAATTAATTTATGCGGTACTGCCGTACTGCATACGCATGGTCGGGGCTGAGACCAGCCAACAGCAATGATCTTATCCACTCATCGTTTATTTCAAAGCCCGTGCCAATTTTGTCCAGTTTCCACTATTTGATTCACATAGATCGCCATGGAACTCATTTTCAAAGAGATTCTTCAATTCAATGTCTTCTTCTTGGGCTTGCTGCAATGATCTTGCATTAAAATCGGCTTGGGTTATGCTTGTGAGACGGGATAAAGCATCAGCTGGAGAATTTTCGACACCTTTTATATAACGAATGTCGGTGGTAAATTGTGAGTCTAACTGACGACAATGACGAGGACTACACTTTTCCGGTTTCTTAGTGAAAGCAAAAGTTAGTGGTCGATGATCGGTGAAGATGGTAAAATCTCGCCCTTCTAGGAAATGTTGAAAATGTCGAACACATTTGTAAAAGGCCAACAGCTCTCTGTACTTCTTCTCAGCCGGTGCAAGTTTCCTAGAGAAGAGAGATTGGCCGACAGTTGTTCCCTTTACCTTGTGGGAGGACTCCACTTGGTACTGCTACATCTGAAGCGTCGACAGCTATGCTAAGTTTTTTACCAGGTTCTGGAAATGCTAATATTGCTGCATTTGCTAGGTCATCTTTGCATTTTTGGATTGCATTTTTTGCAGTCTCGCCCCAATCGATATTGCTATCTTTTCTCGATGTTCCCTTTAAAAGGTTGGTCAACGGTTGTTGCGTGGTTGCTGCCTCTGGGATCCATCATTTATAATAATTTATCATTCCTAAGAATGCTTGCAGCTTTTTTCTGGTAATGGAAATTCTTTAACGGTCCCTACTTTCTCTGCTAGTGGTTTTAAACCGTTGTTGAAAATTTTGGTTCCTAAAAACTTCGCTAGCTCCGAATATGCATTTCTTCGGGTTTATAATGCTTCCATGCTGGTTTAATCTGCTTAACACAATGTCGATATGCTGTGCATGTTGCTGTTCGGACGAAGCAGCGATTAAGATATCAATGTAGATGTAAACAAAGTCTAAATCTTTCAGTATTTGATCAAGAAACCTTTGGAAGGTCTGGGCTGCATTTCTTAGACCGAAAGGCATTCGCACAAACTCGAATAAACCAAAAGCAGTTGTTAATGCTGTTTTATGACAATAGGCAGGATTTACCGGAATCTGAAAATATGCCTTGATGAGATCTATGGTGGAAAATATTATCTTACCCGCCAAGTTGTTAGTAAAATCCTGTATGTGAGGTATTGGGTAACGGTCTGGTGTGGTAATGGCGTTTAAGTTGCGGTAGTCACCACATGGTCGTCAGGTATTATCAGCCTTGGGAACCAGGTGCAATGGGCTCGCCCAGGAAGATGATGATGGGCGGATGATTCCTGCTGACGGCATTAGGTCGAATTCTTCCTTGGCTATTTTGGATTTGTCCGGCGCTAAGCGACGTGGTTTACAGTGTACCGGAGGTCCATTGGTTATGATATGGTGTTGTGTAGCTGTGTGGGTACTCCCATGGCCCACTGCTGCTACCACAGATGTGGTTTCCAAACTCCTGTCGGCTATCTCTGCTAATTGTTCGAGCGGTTAGCTCGTGAGGGATACCAAGATCTGCACTTACGGCATTCGCTGCAGGAAGAGTTCATTTAATACCTGGTCACTGACATATCCAGACCAGTTGACTAGATTCCGCATGTGCCTTAGCAATTGGGATGGTTTCCTCGTGCCCAACTCTTTTCCGGAGAGCAATTGTTTTAATTTTTGAGAATCGGGCATCGTTGTTCGATTGATAATTGCTTGTTTTAATTTTTTAGAGGGCTCTTGAGCATCCGGTTTGGTTAGTAAATCAGACACTTCGTCGGCGATTTCCGGTGAAAGAACCGTTAAAACGTGATTAAATTTTGTTTGCTGAAGCGTGATTTTTGGATGGGCTAAATTAAATTTTGCTTCTACCATCGCAAACCATAAAGCAGTCTTGTTTGGCCAAAATGCGGGTAGCACGATCGAAGAAACTGTGATCATCGGCGTGGTGTTTACGCCGCGGTCGTGTTTGTATCCGCATCAGTCGGTGTAGCGTGCGTGCTTGATGATTCCGCCTTTATTTTTAGTACTTTTAAATCAAAAAACACGTGCACACTGTATCACAATAAATGTTTGTTTTACTTACGTATAATAAATCGTCGGGTCACCACTTTAGGTTATTCCAGTTATTAGCATAAATATAAGTTTATTCCTAATTTAAATATATGAAATTAAACACAAACAGATATACACAAAATGAATTAGAACACAAGAACCAAACGTCTTGTTGCTTTCTTAGCCTGCGCGGAAGTAGTGGGGAACCAGTAGCTTGCAAACCGCTGTTCTTACCTTCCGCTACCAATCATGCGTGCCACCCTAACTCGAGCCAACCAACAATAACGATATGGCCGTTGCTAGCTCTACGGTTACCGTGGATATAATTCTGACACTAAATCCACGGCATTACGTCTTGTCCACGAGTGACGTCATTAATTCGGCGACGCGAATACGAGCTGCACCTACTGCGTATGTCCGGGGACTTAAACAAAATTATTCCATTATGAAGGGGTCAAACATTTTCATATTTTAAATTGATTTTGAATTAATTTGCAAGCTGAATATGACCAATAAAAAATACTATACTTTATTTTTTCTAACCACGGCCTGGATGTAAACAAAACCACGTGACAATTTCTAAAACGTCATCTCAATGCAATTTTGTGATTGGTAGTTGTAGCGAGAGGATTTCACCCCTTTACCGTAGGAGTAGTTACGTTTGATTCGTGCGTTAATTGCAGTTGCATTTGTCGTCATCTGTGTATGATATGTGGTGCTTTAGTATTTAGATTTATTTAAAATGGAATCGTCGCCCAGTGAAACTATTCTTTGCACCTATGGTTTAAACTTCCCCGCGCGTAGTTTACGTAAAATACCTACCACTGTAAACGTAGGTTAGAACTGATCACGTGGTTTTGTTTACATCTAGGCCGTAGTTAAAAAAAATAAGGTATAGAGTAAAGTTTCTCTAAGTCCGAGCGATTGATTTTGTTTGTAGTTAATAATTATTATCATTAGATTTCCCAGAAACAGACTTTTACGCCTTGGGAGTAGGCAACCAATCGTACGCACCTCTGTCCCTATAATCTCAGGAAGCTGAAATAATGAAAGTCCCCAGACATGCGCCGAGTCGGTCGATAAACGTCACCCCATGATAATGACGTAATGCCGTGGATTTTGTGTCAGAATTATATCCACGTTAGCCGTGGAGCTAGCAACGGCCTAACGATATATGAAATACTTTAGCTAATAAAAATGATCATGATCATGAAGAACTGTATTATACAGGGTGTTCAAGTAAACGATAAGAGATAAAGATTCTGTTAAATGAGAAGAAATATTCAGCGTATTGAATGGTCATCGTAGTTGTCCTTAATATGCTTAACATTTCTTCTCATTTAACCAAATCTCTTATCGTTTACAAAATCTCCATGCATCTCCGAGCTCCTTTCTTGGACTCCCTGTATAAAGTCGCTACATGCAAAATTTTCAAATGAAATTCGGCTTTTAACTAATTTTGATAATAATTTACAGATTTATTGTCGAAATATAACACAGTAGAGAAAGATGTAAAGGTACAACATGCAATATTAAGTGCACTCCGTAACTTGGTCATACTACCTCAAAACAAAGGACAAATTCTTCAGGAAGGCTTGGTTGACATCTTGTACCCCATGTTGAACATTAATCATTCCCATGTTACCTTTAAACTTTTGGGGACTCTTCGTATAGTTATCGATGGACAAGGTAAGTAGTTTATTAAACAATAAAAACATCCTTGTAAAAGGAAGGTTTGTTTCAGAAAAAGCAGCTCTTGATCTTGTAATGCGAAAAGATTTACTGGTAAAACTTGTCGAGTGGTGTTTCAACTCTGATCACTTGGGCGTGAGAGGTGAAGCCTCCAGGCTTCTGGCTTGGTTAATCAAACACTGTCATTCCTCAAAACCGTATCCGATTATCATCAGCACTAAAGACAGCGTAAAATGTTTAGTTGAAATGATACCCTCAAACCATGCAGTTATGCAAAATGAAGCGTTCTACGCTTTAACTTTGCTATGTGTCGATTGTCTTTGCAGTAAATTAAAATATGAGTTGTCAGCCACTTCAAAACCACAAGAAAATAATAAAGACGTCGAAGTTTTTATGCAGAATAGCGCCGATGGTAGTAATCATTGTAATTTAGTTAACACAGACTCGGGTCTGAAATTGGATAAAATTTTGACTCAAGCGGAGATCGGTAATAAATTGAATTTTTTAATTAACAAATATAAAGATAAATTAGAAAAAGAAACGGTGGTCAATCTTTTAACCTTACTAGAGCAATTAATAGCTTCACGAGTTGTACTTGAACATTTAAAATGTAGCAATTTAGGACAAACTCTTGTAAAACTTGCAGATAATAAAAATGTGACGAGTTTACAAGACAAAATTAAACAGTTGTCGAACACGATTGATAGTGGTTGAGTTATTGAATTTTTGAACTTGTACTTTTAGCTTTAATTCTCCATCGTTATTAAAATGAAGCCTTTCAATAGTATTCATAGTTACGTAGGATGATGTTAGAGTAACACATTGCATCTGCATGACCAAGTATTTTTGCGGCACAATTTATCGTTAATCGTTGATGACATTTCTTCGTGAATTTACATTTTAAAGTATTATATTAATATATAAAATTTTTATCTTATTAATTATTGTATAGGTTATTTAGGGCTTTTATAGAAGCATTTCACTCCTTAAAGCTAAGCAAACGAATAATACCATATGATCAAATATAAAGCATATCACGTTTGCTATGAAAAATTAAATCAGTGTCTTTGCTTCCTTCAGATTTTTTTAGTATTGTATAGACTGTCCACGCACAATTAGTGATTTATAACAAGACCCCTCGTGCGTTGGTCAATCCGCTTGCCCCTTGCGAAATCAATGTTTAAAGGCCATCGCTCACTTGTTGGCAGCGCGGCGCGGCGCGCCGGACGGAAGATTTTACAAGTAACGCACACTTGCCGGCATCAGATTATTGCTGCGCCGACAGTGAGGTACAGTGTTCCCGAAGAATAATTTCTGGTTTAAATTTTAATTAATTGTTGTTAAAATGGATATATCTGACGAAGACGTGGTTATTGTTTCTTTACTTGGCGAAGAGGCAGAGATGCAGGAAAAAAGAAAAAGGAGAAATTTTGGGTCCATCCTATATGCAAAAAAAAGAAGGGCTGGGGGATATTTGCTAACGAGCAGCAGAAGTTTTTCTTCTTAGGCAGACAATTTTAAAACAAACTCTCGAACGAAAGGCAGACTGTGTAGATATGAAGATACACAATTTGCAAATCTTGGGATTCACGAGGTTCCGCTGTCGGGTGTTCTCGACTACTCTAATCGAAAATATTTCTTCGGAAGAGTCATTAAAAGGCCAGCGCCCACTTGTCGGCAGCGCGCCGGACGGAAGATTTTATGATGTATAGATTCTTATGGGCGTACGCGCATCTGTCAACGGCGCGCCACGCCACGCCGAGCGGAAGGTTTCGGAATTCTATTCTGAGAATATTTTTCCGTCTGCCGCGCTGCGTTGCGCCGCGCCGAGGATCAGTGAGCGTTAACAAACGGTCAACGGATTCTTCGACAGAAATATTTCCGATTAGAGTAGTCGAGAACATCCGACAGCGGAACCTCGTGAAGCCCAAGATTTTGCAAATTGTGTATCTTCATATCTACACAGTCTGCTTTTCGTTCAAGGGTTTGTTTTAAAAATGTCTGCCGAAGAAAAAAAAACTTGTGCTGCTCGTTTAGCAAATATCCCTCAGCCCTTCTTTTTTGCATATAAGATGGACCCAAAATTTCTTCTTTTTCTTTTTTTCCTGCATCTCTACCTCTTCGGCAAATAAAGAAACAATAACCACGTCTTCGTCAGATGTATCCAGTTTAACAACAATTAATTAAAATTTAAACCAGAAATTAACCTTCGGGAACACTATAACCTCACTGCCGGCGCGGCGCAGCAATAATCCGCACCGACAAGTGCGCGTTACCTGGAAAATCTTACGTCCGGCGTGTCGCGCCGCGGTGCCGATAAGTGAGCGATGGCCTTAAAACTCTTACTATTACACATTCTATTTTTAAAATTATGGGGAGGGAGACGTTGTGACAAGGTGCGGTTAGGGTAAGGTTGATGTGGAGGAATATTGTTTCTATCCTGATTTGTCAATATGCTTATATGCGCCGTTTTTTTGGGAGGGAGGCGTTGCGGTATAGAAAATGGCTGGTGGTGTGTTGTGGCCTGTGAGTAAGATGCGGGTGGAATTTGGTCTTTTGTCGCGCGAGGGACAAGTCCCGACCGCGAGGTCGTGTTACAAAATCACTAATTTCGCGTAGGCAGTAATTTTTCTTAGTACTGTAAGTATTTAGTTTATTTCTGTAGTGTTGTCTTATGTATTTAATGTAATTATATTTTCTAGCCGATAGTGATAGGAACTATCTTAAAAATTGGTAGAGGCCGTTAATAAATTCTAAAATAACCAAAGACACTAATTTTATCTTTCATAGCCCACCCTTAAGTGCTTCTATTTCATCATGCTGTATAATCATTTTAACTTTTAATCGATATGCAATTCTCAATCGCTAGCATTTTGTACCATATATGTATTTATTTAGGTTTAAGAGAACTAGGATTTTTTTAGAATACAACATGACTAAAACAATTTGTTGATATCAATATATTACATCCTCTTCTTGACAAAAAGTAAACCAAGTGTATTATTTAAGGTAAAGAGTTGTTTAAATATGAATGTTTTCACATTGCACGAAAATTATTCTTATAATTTTCTTAAATTGAAAGTTTTTATTAATAGGGTGTCCCATGATAAGCAACGCATCCATGGCGATCTGGTAAACGGTAAGTTATAGAGATTGGGGTAAATGAGAAGAAATGTTCCGTATATTGACGGCTACTATTCGAATTCTATACATTTTGCCGGGATTTCAGTACATACTGAATAATCTTAAATTTTCAATTTTGTGTTACCCTGTGTAATTTGATTGTTATAGGATATAGGCAATAGCGCGAAATGATTTTGACATCATTAAGGCACTTTTTAATGCAAAATTCAATTCACCAACTTTACAAGATACGGACATTAATATTTCTTTTTTAAATATGTGTCAAAAACGCCCATACCACCATTGCAAAGAGCTCTTTTTTTCTCTTTCATCGGTATAAGGTTGGATGAATTTATCTTAAAACATATTGGAGTTACAATAGGGAGTCACTAATTTCCCGGATGACTCCTGCAGTCTGGCGTAGCAACGTATTTGTGGTGTAGGTGTACCCCTGCCCGGTTGGTCCCGGGACCCAAACTTTCCCTGACGAGTTATAAACCATTACCCGTTCGAGTCCAACCGCAATCTCCGAATTCGCACGAGAAGTTATGCGAGGAGCTTTAACTCCGAGCTCGGGGTACCCGATTAGCGTTTAATTGGATGCCTCGGACTCGCACTTAAAGCTTCTCGCATAGCTTGTGCAAATTTGGAGATTGCGGTTGTCGCATTTCCGTAAATTATCAAATTAATATGTGCAATAGCGCCCTAGTCGGCGATCAATGGACTGGAACAGTCTTTGCATAAAGCTCTGTTGTTAATGGAGACAGACCAACCAGTGGAAATAGAAAAAAAGAGCTCGTTGCAGGGGTGTCCTGACCGCCTCTGACGCACAGTTGTATTAGACAGAGATTAGACTGAGCGTTCAGTGTCGGTCTGCGACCAGCCACCATCAACCAAATTTCCAACACAAGTATTCTTATGGGCAAAGTTACATTCATCGATCGTTCACGGCTGGCCTCGATCGTTCTGCAAAGAACGGTTTGAAATTAGAACCAATTCTAAATTTTAGTCGGTCACGAACGTTCGTAGTAGAGTGCGCATGTGCTAAAAGTAACGTAGCCCAACTTTTTAAAAGTGCCCTTGTTTTTTCTACCAATAACAGTAAAGAACGGTCACCATTTGTTGTGGCCCTTAACAGCTTGTATCCATGGATGTAAAGCCTATATACATTGCAGGTACCGGAAAACGTATTTTTGTTGTTTCTGTTCTTCCCAAGGTTTTAAAAATAACAGGAATAACAAAAGCACGATTTTCAAAAATAGCAGGACCAATGGGAACAACAAAAAACACGCGTTTAAATCTAATACAGATTATAAATATTATTAATAATATTTGACTAAATAACAATAAAATCAACAACGTACCTACCTAACTACAATCAGAAGCAAGGTGACATTTATCCTTCAAAAAATTAAATCAACCAAGCCATCACTCCTAACTCAACAATACTATATTATATTACTAGGAGTAGAAAGAGTTCATTTTGTGTTGAGTTTATATGTTAGGGCAGAGGCGCTCGCGCCGAGGCTGTGCACAATGAGCGAAACACAAAATGAACGTTCTACTCCGAGCGATATATACTATATTTTCTTCAAGTGAAATAATATAATATCTGATAATTTTATAAGTAGGTAGTTGTCAATAAATGGAAACCTATTTTTTAAATTTATCTTACCCTGACGTCGACAAGCTTCCTTTTGTGTATGTGTTATAATTGACACAATCGTCATAGACTGTACCTACATCCATAATGAATCACAATGAAGAAACGTGCATATCGAAAACGATACCTACTCAATTTTGCTTCGGACTGATGTCATGCGCAAAACAAACGCATTTTAGTCCCGAGCTCAGTATACCACTTGAGCATACCATACCGGTATCGTGGTAGGATATCAAGTAATATGCTAAGGTCATGTTATATTCTAAAGTTCATTCAGATGTAATATTTACTTGATACTTTTGAAATCCTTAAATTATAAATACAGATGTTAGTTTTCATCTTGGATGTGTTGTTATTTTTGAACCTATTCCATTGTTATTTTAACAAATCCCGCTACAGAGGGAACCTATCCAAATCAAAATTGGAACGCCCCTGTAACTCGTAAGAGTTAGGAGCATGAAGCTGGCCATGTCCTTATTTATTGAAATGGTGTAGTATATCTTTGCTTTGTATCGGTAAGTATACCTACTTCAAATTTGAAATTAAAATCAACACTCAGCAGCGGCGCCAACGGAAAATATGACATAATCTTTGCTTTGTCAGTAGTTTGTTAAAAAAATATCGACTGGTATTGAAATTAACAGGACATGTACGCCCCTTGCGGCAAGTAAATCGTTATTCTTGCCTTCCTAAACATCAAAATTCGTGTCGGTGCTTTAGACAGCAATCGACTGGCTTTAGATCCCAACGCCGCGCCGCGGCAGCAAATTTGGAACCTCTGTAAGAACATTGTGTCAATTTCAGTTTAGATAGAAATTTGTTTTGAAGGTTCTGAAGAAGTATGACCCATACCTAGTCATAAACTGTTATTTCTAATCATTGTTTAATAATTTCAATTGAAAATTGTCGAGTATTAAACAGTTGTAATTTTCAAGAATGTAGCTTACAGCAAGAAAAAGCCCCGCCAGGTGGCGTGCTGGTTAACATAACTTGCATCACATGTCCAATAGGGTGACGTACGACTAAATCGCGAGGTATGTCGTTCGGATCCTGTTAATCGCGCATGATCATGCTATGATGATGCGCCTGCGCACATGTCGACATTTCGGACTTAGAATTTTGAACAGCTTTGAAACTCATTTTAGACCAGTTAACTTTGCGTTTGTGCCAAAATCGACGTCCGGTGTTGCCCGATTGATTGAGATGCGAGTATTGAAATAGCCACCGCTTTACGCGCATGCGTGACGTATGTATATACACAAGTTCACTGGGTAAAAATAATTCTCAAACTGCAACTAACCTGAAGCAAAGACTTTGCAAAGACACTAGTGGGGCGCCCCTCGAGCTTTAGGTTAGTTACAGTTTGAGAATTAATTTTTACAAAAACCCATATTTCAATACTCGCATCTCAATCAATCTGGCAACACCGGACGTCGACTTTGGCGCATACGCAAAGTTAACACGGCCCAAAATGAGTTTCAAAGCTGTTCAAAATTCTAAGTCCGAAATGTCGACATGTGCGCAGGCGCATCATAATAACATGATCATGCGCGATTAACAGGATCCGAACGACATACCTCGCGATTTAGTCGCACGTCAATAGGGTGTAGACCGTTAGGCTTACGGCTCGGGGACATTTGGGTTCGAGACACTTGGAAGCAGGCTTTCGGACGCGTACATTCGGGTGCGAGCCATTAGGGCACGGGACAGTGGGGCGCGAAATATTTTCGAAGTAAAACATAACTCAAATGCATATTACAGTTCCGCATCATTCAAAACCAACTCTAACATTGTAGGGATTATATTCCATACAATATTTTATGGATTTATTTAGCTCATCGCACTTGAATTTTACTTTACTTTATTGGTAGGTATTATTTTTATAAGAAGTAGGTATGTGCAACCAGAAGGAATTATTTCAAATTTGACCAGAATGGCCAAAATGTACACAGAAAAAAGTTATATGCAAATACTACATGAAGCGAAAGTGACGTAACAAGTCCCCCTTTCAGGCAGCAAAAAAATAAGTACCTACCTACGGGCGTCGCATAAGGTCACTGAAGTATATATTATACAGGGTGTCTCTAAACCTAGTACCATAAATTTACCAGCCGCTTGCTGACGCAAAAATAAGTCGAAAATGTTTTGTTTTGTCCTAAACCGCAGCTAAGGAAGCTACACGGATTTGAAAATGGTGTTGAAAAAACGGAAAACAATTGCATTTTAAAAACGGTTTGAGATAAAAAAAATCGAAATTTTGCAGGCAGCCTAACCTATTAAAGGTATACATTTTCTATTTTTTTTTTGAAAATTAACCAGGGGCGGCGGGAATGGGGGTTATCACCTTTTTCTTGTAACCCGCTTTTCTTAACATTTTGTTTTTTTCCATTTTAGTTTAGAGATTTGTATTCCCTGTTGCCTAATTAACAAAAAAGGTACTCTTGTTTCAACTCGCCTGGACTAACCGTTTCCTATAAAATGCAGGTTTTCTGTTTAGCCAAAATCAATTTAGAATGCTGGATTTGTATGTAAATTAATTTATTGAAAAATAAATTAAAATAAAAGTAGTTACAGTAAGTGTTCGTACTGTTTATACCTTCAATAGGTTAGGCTGCATACAAAATCTCGATTTTTTTTTATCTCAAACCGCTTTTAAAATGCAACTGTTTTCCGTTTTTCAACACCATTTTCAAAGACGTGTAGCTTCCTTATGCTGCGGTTTAGGACAAAATTTTTATAGACATTTTCGACTCATTTTTGCGTCAGGAAGCGGTTGGTAACTTTATGGTACTAGGTTTAGAGACACCCTGTATATACAGTGCTTCCCGAAAGTAACGGATAAATTCAATAAAATCGTTGAGAAAAATATTTCAAATAAATGCTCGGACACGTCGATTTTTATTTTTAAATTATCATTTAGAGATGTAATTTTCAACCCCCCACCCCAATCCCTTCGCGCTGCCAACTCCAACTTTAAAAATTCAAACAGCAAAGAAGACTTTCTGATACCTCATCTGATAGCTTTTTTTATGCTGAATACAATAAAAAAAAGTTTTTCAAAATCGGTTGATAAATAACGGAAATATTTACCAAAATGTATTCAAATGAAAGAGCCAATATTCGAGCAGGCGTTGGTACGGTACAATGAGTGGTACAAAACAATTGCAACTGTTTGTAATTGAATGTAAACAAAATATATCTATTTATCTCCAACCCCAATCATCATTAAAACTTCGATTCTTTCGGCTTCAGTAAATCTCATTTTTGTTATCTTATTTTTCAATCGTTAATAATAAGTAACACACACTCCACTAAGTAATGTCAATACATTATGTTTACATTCAATTGCAAACAAGTTGCAATTGTTTTTTACCACTCATTGTAGAGCCGTACCAACGCCTGCTCGAATATTGGCTCTTTCATTTGAATACATTTTGGTAAATATCTCCGTTATTTATCAACCGATTTTGAAAAACTTTTTTTTATTGTATTCAGCATAAAAAAGCTATCAGATGAGGTATCAAAAAGTGTTCTTTGCTATTTGAATTTTTAAAGTTGGAGTTGGCAGCGCGAAGGGATTGGGGGTGGGGGGTTGAAAATTACATCTCTAAATGATAATTTAAAAATAAAAATCGACGTGTCCGAGCATTTATTTGAAATATTTTTCTTAACGATTTTATTAAATTTATCCGTTACTTTCGGGAAGCACTGTATATACCGTCTGGGTACTTTCAAAACCGAACATAGGGGAATTGCATTGTAACTAACCTTTAAGTATATAGATTCCTGCTCGCCATTTAAACCTACAAGGATGGTAATGGTATGAATAGAACGACAAAAATACAGCGCATCTGATGGTACCAATAAATGTTAGTACTTAGTTATCTTTTTCTGTAAAAAAAATTATAAAATAATGCTATTTTGAAATAATATAGGTTGCTATGATTGTCAACTTTTTTTTATCTGTCAATTAAATTATATGAAATCAGTCGAAGTTTCTCTTATTAATATCAAATAATATGAATAATAACGAGTATTCAGTAGAGCAGAGGGTTTTTATAATAAAGACATTACCATCCTTGTGAGTTTAAATTGCGAGCAGGAATCTATGTATATAAACATCAGTTACAATGCAATTCCCCTATGTTCGGCTTTGAAAGTACCCACTCGGTATAATATATACTTTAGTGTATAAGGAGGCACTACAAACAATATAACGGCTAGCCGTACCAGGAAGGGCATGTAACCAAACGTCATTGGAATACCTAATTCCCATAGAGATAGTTTACCATGTTTCATTAGTCATTAGTCATTACTATAGAGAGATCAATAAAAAAACCAATTAGGGCAGGCTGTGAAATTGAATTATTTTAAATTGGTACGTAGCCACATCCACAGAATGACATTTCTGACATGAAAATTTAAAACTGAACGCTCTTGTCTAAGTTTTTTATTTGATTATCAAATTATTAAAATATTATTATCAAATAAAAAACTTAAAAACTTAGACAAGAGCGTTCAGTTTTAAATTTTCATGTCAGAAATGTCATTCTGTGGATGTGGCTACAGTACCAATTTAATATAATTCAATTTCACAGCCTGCCCCAATTGGTTTTTTTATTGATCTCTCGATAGTAAGGTTTAGTCTTTGTCATGTTTGTCATTACACTGACGACCAAATGGCACAAGCAACAAGCACAATGCACAAATATTGTAGAATTACATGCAACTGTAATCGAACAACTTATTTACAAACACCAGAGGGCGCAAGTTAGAAATTACAGATATTATTTAATATTTTTCCAAAATTAACCTTTTCTTACACTTTACAAACTTAATTCTTTCTATTCTATATTTCTTAAGTGATATTAAGTGAATAAAATGAATTTTTAAGTCAGTTTATGTCTTTTTTATCCTGGTTTCACACTAGAGATTCCTTAGTCAGCGATTTCTGTTCCTGAAAGACTAGTGCTGCGATTGAAAGAGGGCGGTGTATGTTCATATCCCTATTAATATTTATGTCGCTTATGTTTATAAGCTGAAGTGTTAGGAAGCCAAAGCATACTTACCTGGCGTAGGGATTACCTTGATCAACAAGGCGGTTTCCCCAGGGTGAGGCCCTTTCATTGCACTTAGATTGGGCTGACCCCTGCGATTATTCCTAATGTGAATAACTCGGGCGCGTAATTTTTGGTAGTCGGGACTGCGTACGCGCTGTCCCGGATTAATTAATTTAAACATAAATCAAATGCTCTTGATATTAATTAGAGAAATCTTTACCGATGCCAATTAATAAATAAATATTTTCGTTTTTTTGTGTTTAAACTTTAAAGGCAACAACCTTATTAGTTGATATTATTAGTCCACTCTTATGCCGAAGAGAGGGGGGTTAATTTAATCTCATTATATTTTCAATTCCAGTTAAACACAATTCTTAAGTAAACATTAATCAATCAAAAGTTTAATAATTTTTCTACACTCGCTGGTAATGCTAAATTCAATTTAATTTTAGTTAGGTATATGAACTGTAATTTATTAGACGCTATAATTAATTAGTAGGTAATTCCTTAAAATTTTGTAATTAAGTACTTTAGAATAATTAGTTTTATTATCAAATTTAATTAAACACTGCTGTTTTGTTTCTTCAGGCGTAACTAAGTAACTGCTGGTGTTCCGAAAGGCCCGGAAACTCCAGGGACCCGGATATAAGAATATGATGTTTATGAGTGTGTGTGTAAGATGTAACGCAACAACTAATGAACCGATTTTGATGAAATTTGAAATGAAGGGGTATATCGAAAATTCATCGATAAAATAAGCTTTTCAAAAAAATACGAAAGCGGAAGTTAGGCATGTTTTTGAAGGATCAATATTTTATTACGAAAATGACTTAGTTATTACAAATTTGTTTTTTTATATATCGTTAAATTAAATTTTATTAATTTATTTCAAAAATTCGATATTACAGGCATAACCTAATTTATTTTATTACAGATTCGTTTTTATTCTTTATACAACTACATATGAAATACTAAAGAAGGTCGAATTTGACCGAAATCAACCGAAATATATACAGAGTGATGATAAAATCTGGCACAAAAATCATGTTCTGGTTATTTAATGTTTTTGCGGAAAATCCTGAGACCCGTCGATTTTTGTTTTTAGATTGCCATTCAGACATATAATTTTCAACCCCCCACCCCTCAACCCCTAAGTGCTAGCAACCCCAACTTTCAAAATTTTAATAGAAAGATACCCTTTGTGATACCTCTTTTGATAGGTCTCTTTATTCTTAATATAACCAAAAAAAGTTTTTCAACATCGGTTGATAAATAACGGAGATATTTAACAAAATGTAATCAATGTAAAAAATGGGGTCGACATTTAAAAAAAATTATGACGTCACAGCGTAGAAATAATGGCCGATTAAAACCACACTTTTAGGTCAGGAAGTGCCCTTTCTAATGTCTACCATTTACGGCGTGTTTGAGCCGTTTCTTGTCAAATATTGACATTTTCATTTGATTACATTTTGTTAAATATCTCCGTTATTTATCAACCGATTTTGAAAAACTTTTTTTGATTATATTAAGAATAAAAAGACCTATCAAATGAGGTATCACAAAGGGTATCTTTCTATTTAAATTTTTAAAGTTGGGGTTGCTAGCACTTAGGGGTTGGGGGGTGGGGGGTTGAAAATTATGTCTAAATGGCGATTTAAAAACAAAAATCGACGGGTCTCAGGATTTTCCGCAAAAGCATTAAATAACCAGAATATGATTTTTGTGCGATACTTTATCATCACTCTGTATATTTGCAACATGAATTATTAATTAATTAATTTTAATTTTTAACGGCTGCCGAATTTTCCGAACAAAAAATATATTAAATAAAATATTGTTTTTAACTTGTACCTACCTAATAATAAGATTTATTTGCTTAACGCGTATTTCGGTATCAATGTGCCATTGTCAAAAGTACCTATATAAGATATTTCATAGCAAATGAATAATGATTTATACATTATACATATAAGTAGTACCTACTTGATTTCATTAAAGACATCTTCTATTCCAAAATTGCCAGTAAAGGAGAAACTAACAGCTCATACATTAAAGGTATAGTACTGTTTTTTGTGTGTTTATAAATTTTAAAAGTTTCCAAAATATTTAATTTATTTTTGTTATCAGAAAACTGTAAAAATTTAATTGTATTATTTTAGCAAATCATTAGTTTTGTCTTTAGCATTGAAAAGAAAATAAGTAGTACCTATAGAATATTTTTATTTGTTTTAAAAATGACTTTATATTTATTTGTATTAATTATATTTTTAGCAACTTTTTCTGAAATATTACCAAAGTATGGAATTGAACGAATTGTTACTAATACAAATATAGTAGGTACCTACCTACACATAAAGAAAATTACGCTAAACATTTATTAGAACAAAATCACATTGACATCTACTATATAATTATTAAGGTATCTAGGGTATTATAAGAATAATAACGACCCGAGGTCGATGGTGTACAACACGAGGGCTTTAGCCCGAGGGTTGTACGTCGACCGAGGGCGTGATTATTCTTATAATACCTGTGGTGCCTTCAACGTTTAATGTCCTACTAGTCTGTTATTTAATTCGATTTTTCTTATTTTTAAGCTTGTCAATTTGACATTTAATTTGTAATGACACTAAATCAAGACTACTTTATATTTTAGAATAATTCTCTATTTCCATGGTAACGCCAAGTAACGCCCATAAATTCTCTCTCTCTCGGTCAATTATTTTTTATAAGAGCCCTAGGGCCTATTAAAAAAAATAATAGACCTGAGGCAATTATTTCTCATATAATAAATCTCAAAATAGAGTGCTTATGTTACAATAACAGACTAGTAGGACATTAATACAATTAAATGTTTACACTTTTCTGATAACAAAAATAAATTAAATATTTTGAAAGCTTTCGAAATTTATAAATACATAAAAACAGTATACCTTTAATGAATGAGCACATTGAGCTCTTAGATTCTCCTTTGCTGGTAATTTTGGAATAGATGTGTTTATAAGCGACTTTGGCATAATTATAATAAGTTTTACTTGTGAAGAGTCATAGAAACGGCGTTGATCGAAAGTTAATAATTTCTTTATACTTTGGAACTAAAGTTTTGTAGGCTTTATTCTTATTTTTGTCATAGTAATCCGGGCTTTTCACTTACCACAATGTCAGATACTGCCGACTGCCGGTATAAATCTATAAATTCTGAAATAAATTTGCACTCTGGAGTTGCTGTCGCTATCATGCCACAGGCTACAGCATGGCTACAGTGAACAATATTGTGCAATAATCACCATAGAAGCATAATTTCAGGCGATATTGCCCAATGTTGCATTGAAGATTTCAAACATGCACAATCTTCACTCAATACTGGACAAGCGGATAGCCCTCACATTTGTGCTACAAACAGCTGAATACACAAGTCCACTGGGTTTTTGTAAAAATTAATTCTCAAATTGCAACTAACCTAAAGCAAAGACTTTTTGCAAAGACTAGTTGGGCGCCCCTCGAGCTTTAGGTTAGTTGCAGTTTGAGAATTATTTTTCACAAAAACCCAGTGGACTTGTGTATTCAGCTGTTTGTAGCACAAATGTGAGGGCTATCCGCTTGTCAATACTGGCACAATATAAGGTTTGTTCGTTTGTCTGCACTAAACTGCTCCGAACAGGAAACAGAAAAAGATGGCTACATACGGCGTTGATGCATTAAAAAGAGATAGCATGTTGTTTGTTTCCTGTTCCATGCAGTTTAGTGCAGACAAACGAACAAGCCTATGGGGTACCTATATACTACACCTGCAATAACTTACAATTTTATACTTGCGCATCCAAATATTGCACAATATCATTGCGTGTGTAGGGGGGCCTTCATGGAATCAAGTACCTAGTTGCTATATTATTATTCATTAATTAGTAAATTATCTAGTGAAGTCCATTTATTACGCAATATAGGCATATTCGTGGTGATATTGCATGTTAAATGGACTGATCATTGGAATATAGGCAACCCATTATACACGGCTAAGCACTTGCCCCTGCTTACCGACTTTAATTATTGTTTGTCACCTGTAAAATTTGTTTTTTCAATATTTCATACAGAACAAGATTGAAAACTACCGATCTATTAAAAACATCATTTATACTGACCAAGAAAAAATAGAAATGTGTAGAAATTCATGTGTTACTGTTTTACGTCAATTTTTTTTCATGCTGCGTCAAATTTTCTAGATGATCTTGATATTATAGACACATTAGGGACTGGTTTGTTAGGATATTTTACACTAAAATAATCCCTAACATTCGATAATCCGGAGTGATATAGTATACAAATTTCAATTTTTTTTCGTCTGTATAGATCATGTTTCCAATAAATCGTTCATTTTAAATCTTGTTCTTTATTAAAAACTAAAAGAAAAATCACCGTGTAATTTGACCAACAATAATCAATAGTAGTGTATAATGGGTTGCCTATATTCCAATAATAAAGTTTTAACTATTGCATAATAAATGAACTTCACTGTATGCTTTTGACAATGGCACATTGATCCCGAAATAAGTATTAAGCAAATAAAGATTTTGTAGAAATTAAATTAAATCCTAAAATTATTAAAAATTTTAAATTTGTTAGCTTTTCACAGCAACCTTGTTTTTGAATACTACTGCCAGCTTTTACTGTCAATCGGAGAAAATAGTTATTTGTTTAACAAGGCAGAAAAGTAGCAGATTTACTGACGCAGCTGGTATTTCACAGCTGAGGCGAAGTCGAAGCTGTGAAACCAGCCAATGCAGTAAATCTGCATTTCAAATATATTTGTTTTTCGCAGCAACCTGATTTTAAATGCTACTGTCAGCAAAAATGATCTCTTTTGCCTATTAGGCAGCAAAAGTGGAACTTTGGAGACAGTCAAATGTCAATGTTACTGTCAATCGGAGAAAATAGTAGATTGTTTTATTAGGATGAAAAGTGTCACTTTTTTTGACGAGCAAATTTTGCATTTGTGAGGCGAAGCGTAGCGTAGCCGAACGGATGCAAAATTGCGAGTCAAAAGAAGTCACTTTTCATCCGAATGAAACATACTATTTTTTCCGCAACCGGAACAACCGGATTCAAAATAATAAAATTAAGATGCGAGGAATTAGAGAACACTACTACTACTAAAATCAAGTCTTCTTAGCTTTTGTTTTCAATTTTATTTATTCTGTCAAACCCAGCCAAACCATCGAAAAAGTTTGAACAAGATAATGGTAACGAAGATACACCACCAGAAATTTTAGACCGTGCAAAAGAAGTTGTATCAAATCTTCTGCCCAATAAATCTCGAGAAGTATACGAAGGTGCCTACAACAAATTTTTAAATTGGTGTAACGAGAAAACCGTAAAATCGTACACGGAAAGCGTGGTATCTACTATTAACGTACTTTTCCGAATTGTCCACTAAAATGAAGGCTTCTACTCTTTGGGCGCAATATTCAATGTTGAAGGCAACATTAAGTTTAAAAAATGGGGTAAATATCGAAAAATTTTCAAAACTCCGTGCCTATTTAAAAAAAGAAAATAATGACTACACACCTAAGAAATCGAGAATTCTTAGTAAAGAACAGGTGGATCGATTCTTGAAGTGTGCTCCTGATAAGCAATACTTGATGATGAAGGTGTGTTTTAGTTTTAAAATCGAATATTTTACGATAATTAAATTTTGACGTTTGTAGGTTATATTAATTTTGGGTGTTGCTGGAGCTTGTCCCTGCGACGAGTTACTACATTTAAAGATTAATGATATTGAAGATCTTAAATCAGTCTTACTGATTAAAATTCCTAAGATCCTAACACTAAAACTAATAAGGCTATATCATTTACTGTGATGGGAGATAGCTATTTAAATATTTACAGAAAATTCTTTGTCTAATATCTTTGTACTGTTTTTCTTAAATAAATGTTATTCACATAACAAACCAAAATCTTAACCAAAAAAGTGAAAAGTAAAAGTTCCTAGGAAGTAAAAGTACTTTTACTTCCTAGGAACTAAAAGTGTTGTCTAGCAACACACACATTTTTTTACTAATAACAAAAACATCAACTTCACTGTCCGTTTTTGGTATCAAAAGTGATCACTTTTGAGTCGGTTGCGGAAAAACAAAATTTTATCTTTAAAGCCCTATAACTTACTGTTTAAGGAACCATATTTTAAAGCCCTATAACTTTCTAAGGAACGATATTTCATTGTAGATTTATATATTAAAGTTTATTGCTTAGAATTAAATTTGCAATCTAAAGAATTTGTTTGCAGGAAATAAATCAAGAATACATTTTAAAATTTAAAATAATGGATTTTTTATGAAGTTATACTATACGCACCAAAGGGATATTAGTTAAGCTCCTCCCCTAGAGTTTGTGCTACACAAAAGCCAGTTTTACACGGTACCAATAAAAAAGGCCGTTGCTAGCTCCACGGCTAACATGGATATAATTCTGACACAAAATCCACGGCATTACGTCATTATCATGGGGCGACGTTTATCGGCCGACTCGGCGCATTTCTGAGGACTTATTTCAGCTTCCTGAGATTATAGGGACAGAGGTGCGTACGATTGGTTGCCTACTCCCAAGACGTAAAAATCCGTTTCTGAGAAATCTAATGATAATAATTATTAACTACAAACAAAATCAATCGCTCGGACTTTGAGAAACTTTACTCTAGTATTTTTTATTGGTCATATTCAACTTGCAAATTAATTAAAAATCAATTTAAAATATGAAAATGTTTGAAACTTTCATAATGGAAGTCCCAGGGCATGCGCAGTAGGTGCAGCTCGTGTTCGCGTCGTCGAATTAATGACGTCACCCCTTGACAAGACGTAATGCCGTGGATTTAGTGTCAAAATTATATCCACGTTAGCCGTGGAACTAGCAACGACCTTAATAAAAACATTTGAATTCAAATAATGCGTGTTTTGTGGGGAGAAGCTAAACTATATCTGTTGGATGCTTATAGTATAGTAGTTAATAAACATTTACAACTACAATTTAAAAATCAATGTTTCTTAAAAACAACTGAACTAACAACGCTTCCTACTTTTCCTCCAAATTTAAATTGTGGAGTTGGAATCACATCATGTATATCAAACACGCCTTCAAATTGACCGATTAATTCTTCTTTTGTCCAATTACATGATGTGATTATTAATAAGCCACTATCCTTTAAACACTTACATACGTTCATCATATAACATTTTCTATTGTTCTTAGCATCACTACTTAAACTTATCGCATCATATGTACCCTTATCCATAACAGTGTCGAAGTGGTTTTCTTCTAATTCATCCTTAATTATATCATTTACAACAAATTTAATGTCAGTTTTGTAATGTTTCGAGACCTCTTTCGCTAAAACTATTGCATCTTCCGAGTAGTCCATGCCAATTAAATTTGTAAATCCGTTTGTTGATAGTTCAGTGAGAAGCATTCCGTTTCCACAACCAATGTCTAATATTCTATTTTCTCTAGGAGTGTTCTTATCCATCCAGTTGATAATTCGGTCAGAAATATCTTCTCCAAACCAAACTTCGCCTACATCTTTATGACTTCTGAAATTGGAAACTTCAGTCTTGTACAGTTTATCCCAGTAGTCTTGAGTTCCTAACTCAGATTCTTCCAATTCTTCAAAAGACATCTGCAAACAGATAATAGGTAAAACAATTGAACCGAATTAAATGGGTCATAGTACTGGTAACTGTTATTTATCGGTAGAATAAAAAATAATGGGTAAACTCCAATAATAATAAAATAGTAATGTTATAAAACTGGAAACTTCATATTTTTAAGGTCACACCTGTTTAGGTGTACTAAGGACAAAGGAGTCCTTTCCCTGTCACAAAAAAGTTCCGTCCTGTAAAGGGTTACTTCCTTGTTAGTTGCAGGTGTTAATTAATTATACAAATATTTCAACGTCAAGTGGGACATTTAAACAAACTTCCTGTATATTGCAGCTTGTGATTAGCTAGGTACTTAATTTCATAGAAAATATCTTAACTTTTACCGTTTTTAAACTTACTGTAACTATTCGGAGACTAAATGTTCTGTATCTATAGTACCTATACTTCTCCTCGTGAAGTATTCTTGAGAATTAAAATATATTATCCCAAGATAAAATATTTATTTGAATTTTATTAATAATGAAATAAATTTCATGATAATTGGGCTGGCCATAAGAAAAACACAAATCTAACCTCACTTTATCTATTATCACACAAACAAGCGGTTGCGGAGAGGATAGTGTAAACGTCCACAGCGTTAACGCAGATCCTTTATGATTATTATTTACTTTCTCATACCACCACTGGTAAAATATATAATATCATGAAAAGATCCCCAGGAACCCAAAAAAGTGGTCTAGAAAAAATGTCTGTCTGTGGGTGGGTGTGTATGTATGTGACGCCTCTAACGCAAAAACTAGTGAACCGATTTTGATGAAATTTTAAATGAACGGGTATATCGAAAATTCATTGACAAAATAAGCTTTTCAAAAAAATCCGAAACCGGAAGCGGAAGTTAGACAAGTTTTTTTGGTAGCATTTTTTTCAGAAGCGGAATTTTGAAAATCTGGGTAGCGGACATGGAAGAAGACCATAATTCAAGGGAAACCGTTTTTTGGCGGACTCTATAACTTCAAAATGGCGGCCGCTATGAATTTTTCAAAATTTCGACTTTAACGCCCCATAATTCAAAAACCGGTTGTCTGATCAGGTTTCGCAACAACTTCCTTGAAATCCCTTTGGTGGCACTACACCATGAAAAAAAAACTATTTACTAAATCCAAAAACGGTCGTAACGGCGCGGCGCTCTTCAAAAAAATTTGCAATTTTTGAAAAATTATTACTACAAAAAAACTGGTCTAACGATTTTGTTTAAATGTTCTGTACTTATGCAGCTTGGTACTAGCTACATTTTTGTTTTTTGATGAACAGAAGAATTCCACTGTAGCGCCCTCTACGAGGTTTTGAAATCGGAAATTGATGCTCCTGTAGCGCCTTTATTAGTCAAAATATGAAAGAAATTTAAATATAAAAGTTATTCAGTATATAATTCTGCATTCTCCTAAATGTATATAACGTATACAGGGCGTTTGCTTTCCACAGTAAAATAAGCAACTTTAATATTTTAAATGAAACACCCTATATATTATTATACAATTGAATGCAAAATTTAATTGTCTATCATATAGTATAAGGTGTTCATATAGCTAAAATGTACGGTTGATGAGAAATTCGTGAATTTTGAATATTATGTTGGACTCTGACGGACAGGGATCGTCGCGTGTCGGTCGGTAGCGATCGTTCGGCTTCGCCAGCTGTACTTTCTAGCCGGTACCTACAGATAGATGGGTGCCTTTCTTCTGTTCATATCAAATCCGTATAGTCTCGTTTTTCTCGCTAGGCATTCAAATGCTTATCAGGGTCTGCCTCGCGAACTATACTGTTAAATACCAAAAACGAAACGTTTATTTATAGTATGGGAAAGTCCAGGGGAGGTTTGCACCTCCACTTTTTAACTTCTTGTACTCAGGCCATTTAAGCCCATAGCTTGATAATTTCTCTCATCTCTTCCGATCTTTAGCTCGTGTCTTCCAGTCCTGGATCCCTTTTTCTCTTAAATCTTCTTTTATTGCGTCTTGCCATTTCCTTTTCGGTGTTCCTCTCCTTCTCGGTTCTCTTAGGTTTGTATCCATTAGCTTTTTTGGAATCCTGTTGTCTGACTGCCTTTCTAAGTGCCCTAGTAATCTCAGCCTTACTGCCTTGACTTAATTGCTGAGCTCTGGTGTTTGTAAAGGTTCCTTATTTCTTCGTTTGTTCTTCTTACCCATATCTCTCCTCTTCCTTCTTCTCTCCGAATATCCTTCTTAAGATTTCTCTCTCACATAGGTACCTACATATATTCTCTCTTTCTCTTTTCTATTGAGGATCCATACCTCGCTCCCATACAGTACAGTTGGTCTTACGAATGTTTTTTTGTTTTCCTTGATACCTAGCTTTTTAGATTTTAGTATTTTGTTTAAAGCACCTGCGCATTTATCCCCTTTGGCTAATCTTACTTCAATTTCCTTCTCTTCGTCCCCTGTTTCCGTTAAGGTAATTCCCAAATAAGTAGATATGTGTAGATATATTTTTTGACCTTCTCTATTTTTATTCTGTTCGTAGTACCCATTTCTACTATCAGGTCATCCTTTTGTTCTCGCGGTTTTTCTGTGGGTCCTAGTTCCATGAATTTGGATTTGCTCAGGTTTACTGTTTCTGCTGCTGTTTAAACTTCTGGCATATTTGGGTTAGCTCACGTCTTGTCCTAGCTAAAGGCAGGAACACATTGTTCTGACGTGTTGTGTTGTGTTGTGATGCTACACAACTTTACATAAATCATACAGCTAATTTCTCGTGTATTTAAATGTGCGGCGTGCACATTTATCTGATGCTACACCTTCTGACGCGTTCTGACGTGTTGTGTCGTGAAAAATGCGGGCCATCCAGATTTTCGTCACACGCCGAGGCCGACACAAGCGTCAGAACGTTGTTGGCCATTGTACGTTGTACCAGCGCGATCTTTTTTATTCTTTTTTTTATTTTTCCATGTAAACTTTCAAATTGTTCCCTGGACGTTCTAAAGTACATATGGAAACGATTTTCATCTTTAAAAAGTAGATTAACTAACGTATGATATTCGCCAAATGATTCTCTATTTTCGTTTATTTCGTGTATCCAATTGTTTCTTTTCTTGGGTATTGGAGAGCAAATAATAGTCGCGGCACATTCTTCAATTTCTTCTTCAAATTCGTCTGGTGAGCTTGAGGTCGTGGTGAAACGAACGCCAACAATACACTGGATAAAATTTTAATCCCAAATACCTACCTATTTTCGTCATAATGCATCAGAAAAGTATGTTTACAACTCGTCACAACATAATGCACAAAAATCATATTCTGGTTATTTAATGTTTTTGCGGAAAATCCTGAGACCCGTCGATTTTTGTTTTTAGATTGCCATTCAGACATATAATTTTCAACCCCCCACCCCTCATCCCCTAAGTGCTAGCAACCCCAACTTTAAAAATTTAAATAGAAATATACCCTTTGTGATACCTCTTTTGATAGGTCTTTTTATTCTTAATATAACCAAAAATAGTTTTTCAAAATCGGTTGATAAATAACGGAGATATTTAACAAAATGTAATCAATGTAAAAAATGGGGTTGACATTTAAAAAAAATATGACGTCACAGCGTAGAAATAATGGCACAAATCCTGAGACCCGTCAATTTTTGTTTTTAAATTACCATTTAGGCAGGTAATTTTAATCCCCCCACCCCTCAACCCGTAAGTGGTAGCAACCCCAACTTTAAAAATTTAAATGGAAAGATACCCTCTGTGATATCTCTTTTGATAGGTCTTTCTAATCTTAATATAACAAAAAAAAGTTTTTCAAAATCGCTTGATAAATAACAGAAATATTTAACAAAATGTAATCAATGTAAAAAATGGGGTTGACATTTAAAAAAAATATGACGTCACAGCGTAGAAATAATGGCACAAATCCTGAGACCCGTCAATTTTTGTTTTTAAATTACCATTTAGGCAGGTAATTTTAATCCCCCCACCCCTCGACCCGTAAGTGGTAGCAACCCCAACTTTAAAACTTTAAATAGAAAGATACCCTTTGTGATACCTCTTTTGATAGGTCTTTTTAATCTTAATATAACAAAAAAAAGTTTTTCAAAATCGCTTGATAAATAACAGAAATATTTAACAAAATGTAATCAATGTAAAAAATGGGGTTGACATTTAAAAAAAAATTATGACGTCACAGCGTAGATCTAATGGCCGATCAAAACCACACTTTTAGGTCAGGAAGTGCCCTATTTAATGTCTACCATTTACGTTTGAGGCGTTTCTTGTCGAATATTAACATTTTCATTTGATTACATTTTGTTAAATATCTCCGTTATTTGTTAACCGATTTTGAAAAACTTTTTTTGGTTATATTAAGAATAAAAAGACCTACCAAAAGAGATATCACAAAGGGTATCTTTCTATTTAAATTTTTAAAGTTGGGGTTGCTAGCACTTAGGGGTTGAGGGGTGGGGGGTTGAAAATTATATGTCTGAATGGCAATTTAAAAACAAAAATCGACGGGTCTCAGGATTTTTCTCAAAAACATTAAATAACCAGAATATGATTTTTGTGCGATACTTTATCATCACTCTGTAGGTATATTGATGAGACAATAAATATTTTTATAAAATAGTTTTGTCTTAAACGGCGGCGCCCCGTACTATTCAATGTATCTTGTTTGATTTTTTCATTTTGAATTATAGTTTTGTTAAAATCTAACATGATTCTTAAATTTTTGAGTGTCTTAAATAATTCTGGGTAATCAGCAGAGTCTGTTGTGAATTGTTTTACGTAGGCTAGGTAAATGGTCTGTTGAGGTAATGAGAGTTTTATTATGTCTCCTGTTTTCGAGCTATTAAATTGTTGTTTGGAAAATTTCTTTTAACATAATCTAAATGTAAGTTTGAATCTAATACGTCACAGCCTAATGGAATAATTAGTACTCTGACCTTGTTAATAACTGATTTGTTAATTTCAGGTTTTCTTTTCTTCTAAATTCTGTTGGTGAAATAATTTGAAGTCGTCAAGACTTAAGAATTTCAGTTGTCAAGTCGTGCAGAATGTCATGTTCTAGTTGTAGAATTGGACGGGTAAGTTCTTCAGCGTTTGAGTTAATCTTTCCTGGTTTATAATCTAATCTCATATGCATATTCTAATAGTTTTAAACGCCACCTAACTAGTCGTGAGGATGGGTCTTTGCAATTATTCATTAGATATGTTAAGGGGTTTTGATCTGTCACGATTATAAATTTTTGTCGGAATAGGTAGGTAGTACCTATGGTCTAAAATGTTTTACAGAATCTACTATTGCAAGTAAGTTCCTTTTCAGTAGTCGAATAATTTCTTTCTTCTTGATTCAGGGTTCTTTAATGAAATGGGTAGGTCTTTACTTATTTCCCCTTGAGAGAGTAGTGAGCCTAAAGCTTCATTTGATGCATCGGTTGTAAGTACAAAATTTTTATCAAAATCTGGATATTGTAGTATAGGTTGCGAGATAAGGCAATGTTTTAATTTTTGGAATGATTCTTCGCATTTGGGGGACCATTCGAATTTTTTTTTCTTCATTATTATGGCTGAAAATTCTCAAAAATTTTGAAGTTTTAACCTTATACATTCAGCCAAATTTAAATTAAATAAGTACTTTATTATCGTGATAATATCTGATATTGTTATCGGTGCTTGGAAATTATACTAGTATTGAAAGAAAATATTGGTTTAGATGCAAACAGTAACACCATAACATTTTTAATGGAAAATGTGTAACAATAAATTTTTAATTTAGAATCATTCTCAGCTTACGTTAAATGAATAACGGGGACGGTACTTGCTGAGTTTATTTTGTTTTAATTATTATTTGTTATTAACATTAAACCGTTAAACTGCTTACAGGTTTTTTTTTAGTAAATATCGGTTTATTCATTTCAGCAACTTTTTGTCCTGAAATAACGACTGTCGCCCCTGTCGCCATGAATTTGGTGATTATTTGTGTGAGTTGGCAACACTGCGCATCAAGCGGTGAAACTGCGGCCTGCCACTGCGCAACAGAAAGTTTGTTTACGCCATTCCATTGTTCTGTGCAGTGATGCCAGATCTCACGAAAAATCGTGAGATCTTACGATTTCACTTACAATCTCACGATCTTACGATAACTGCTCTACATCTCACGATTTTAAACGCAGTGCTTAAATTTGAATATGGATATCATTGAACTTGTCTAAATTTTCTCAATTTCTGTTTAAAACTCGGGGGTTCCCGTGAAAGTACACAATAAATACCTACTCTAAATAAACTTAGGTAAGTTTATGTAAAACTCGGGGGTTCCCGTGAAATTACACAATAAAGACCTTAAATAAACTTGGTTTTATTTAAAACTCGGGACTTTCCCTGATATAAATACATGGCAAACAGACTGCTCGTTTTCGGTTTTAACGTAAGTAGTTCGTTGAGCCTTGAACGCCAGAGCATTTATCGCGTTTGTAGAAAAAAATGTCGGAAGACAGTGCTAGTGATAACAGTAATAATTCTCTTCCTCATCTACGACAAAGAAGCGAAAGTTATCTTATAAACAAAAATATAAAGAAGTTGGAATAAACTTTTTGGAATTTGAAATCTAATATTTGTGTTACCATACTTTTCCTGCTTTACCGAATTCTCACGATTTCTCACGAATTTTCCTGTTCTTATCTCACGAAATCAACTGTGGTTGATCTGGCATCGTTGGTTCTGTGCATTCCATTGGGGTGTACAGGGAGTAATAGCACATGGTGGTAGCATCCATGACACTTATCGAAGTTCAGTTATATTTCTTCATCTACATTTGGAAAATTAATCATTTATACAAGGGAAGTAGGTACGTTATACATTTATAAACATTTTGTAAACTCTTAGTAAAACATTTGTATTTATTTTAAGGTCAACAATATCGAAATTATGAAGGTTGGTAGGAAGATGTATGCGTGCAAATATCCTGGGTGTAAGAACAGCTACCATTTGGGAACAAACAACAAGCACTTACAATTTTCCAAAGGATCCTGAATATCGATTGTTATGGAAGCAGGCATGTAATATAGATATATAGTTGTGTAGAAGTAAATAGAAGTTGTGATGATCATTTTGTTCGGAAAGATTTTGTGAACGACTCAAAGCATCGCTTCAATCCAAAAGTCATACCACAACCATTTTTGGTTGATATTACAAACGTTCTAATTAGCGAACAGCGAGAAGAAGGGAAAAGTTCATCCAATTTGGATAACTCTGTTTCTTCTCGCTGCACTTGTTCAGGCTCTTCGTCTTCAATTCAGGAATGCTCGTGTAGTATTGAAATTGCTCATTTGTCTCCTTCACAAAATAGAATAACAGGCAACTTATTTCATATTCAAGATCACAACTATTGTTTCACGAATCATAAGGTTTGTTCGTTTGTCTGCACTGAACGTGAACTATCTACACCTGCTCTAGAGTAGGTACAGAGAGTGCATAGATGACGTCACTTCAGTTCAGTTAGTACCATTTAGTGCAGACAAACGAACAAACCTATAATTAAGCCCTTGGTAATAATACGATCAACTATTCATTTTTAGAGGAAAATTAAAGTGGAATAATGCATTATTGTTAGGATCGTGATTCAAAATATTTAGGCAAAATAGTGGTTTTGGCCAGCTTATTTGCTTCGTTTCTTTCGTATAACCTGGATTTCCGTATCTGCTAAATCATCGAAGGTATATCGGATAAAGCAACACTTATTAGCTACTACTGTTTATATGCATTGTTAAATAAAATTCAGTCAATAGAAATTATTTAACTGCAGCAGGATCAAATAAAAGTGGAAACGGATCCATTTTGCAGCTTTTATTATTGTTTGCACCCTTTGGCACACAACAAATAAACACCATCGTTTTAACTTTCAACTCTACACAAGTACATAATGGGTATTCACAAATACGGGCACAAATACTTCAGTCACACAACTAATTACAAAAATTAAATAAGATTTACTTATTAGGAAGCCTATTTGAAGAGACCTTCTTAAACTTTTTGTGGTATAGGGCTTTTCTTATTTGTATTTCCATATCTACCAAAAGAAAACGTGGTCCTGTTCATTTACAATGGAGCCGGGTATATAACAGAGAGTATTAGAAACAAATACAAAACAAATTAGTATATAACGGTACAAGGTCGGTAAGTGCTCTCTAACAGATCGAAAAAAGTTGGAAAATCTCGACCCTACGGGTCTCGATTTTCCAATTTTTGAGATCTGTAGGTAAGCACTTACCGACCGTGTGCCGTATAATATTTTTTGCCCGATCGAATTTACAGAATTATTTGGGAATAAGTAGTTTTTAAAATGTAATTATGAAATTTTGACTTGTCATTTTAATTGCACGATCCTTGATATCAAACGTGCTAGGTATCTAAAATAAAATCAGAACGCTACCTCTAGAAATGTCAAATTTGCATGTTTTGTTTTACTTACCGCCCTAATTAGGTTATAAACTCGAACAGCACTGGTGTTTCCATACCAACCAATCGAAATTTTGTAAACCCAACTTACAATATCTATCAACAAAGCTGATAAATACACATAACAACACGATCGGGCGAAAAGGAATTTTAATTGCAAAAACAGCTTTGGTTCTGTATTTCAACATCGTCACCATCCACCTCATTATTTGCAACTTGTGCAATACATCCGTATATTTGCAGTCTGTACCTCCTCCTGACTCAGTTTTTCTACGATTATCAACTTTTTTCTAAAATGAAAAATACATTTACGCCAACACATTTGGCTTATGGAGAGTTTATTACAACAAATGCAATTAAACTTAACATTGTTGCTTTCTTCAAGTTTTGCCAAAAATCATCCCGGCTGTAAGTCCATTCTTTATCTGGGACCACAAGCCCCAAGCTGGCTGTCTTTTCATGAATTGTTTTCCAACACTGGATTTTACCTTTTTTGGTAAGTTTGTCGGAAAAACTATCAAACAGAATGTCCTAATCGCGTATTTCTTTTAAAATGCAAACTTTATTTCCTAACGCAACACGTTTAGACATTTTTGACTATTTTTATCTTGAAATATTGCTACTGATAAGTGTTACTGTACTTGTTGAAAACAAGTCAAAATTTACTTGTTGCCTAAATACTTGTTTCAAACATATTTTAGAATTCTGTGTGAAACGTCTGTTCCAAACAAAACCACTTGTGATTACAAGTGTTGATATTTACAATTGGTACTAACAGATACTTGTACCTTTGTGAAACAGGGCCCTGATCATTAAACCAATGCTTATCACTATTTTTAATAATACAATCCTTCTTAGGCATATGCTTGTTGAGTATCATTCGTAAATTTGTGTGAAATTGGTTATATCCCCACCCAAGTAAGTACCATTGCCTTGGTCTTATTGGGATTCAGCTTTAATTTATTCACCTTAAGCCACTCATCTGCAACTGCCAGTTCAGTGTTCAATAGTTCCACTGCTTCCTCAAATACTTTCCCTTCTATTTAAACTATTGTGTCGTCAGCAAACATAATATGATATTTACAATTCTTTGAATTTTTCACAATATCATTAATATATAATATGAACAGTAAGGGGCCTAGTACACTTCCTTGTGGTACCCCTAAACTGAGATCCTTTGCTTCAGACAACTCCTGATTGCATTTCACTTGTTTTTTGTTGTAAGATATCTTTCCAACCATTTTAAAATTATTCCATAGCTCTTTAATTTCTTAACTAATCTATACTCCTGTTTATAGTCTCGAAAGCTCTTTTTAAGTCTAAAAAAACAATAACTGCTGCTGCGTTATTGTCAACTCCACCTTTCCTTAATAGGTAATGAAAAGCAGTCTCACACTATACTTCTGTCTAAAGCCTGATCGATACTTAGTTAAGATATCACTCTTGTTAATGTGATCTTGCAACTCTAAATAAAATAATAAACATTTGGGCCCTATAGGTATCTCGGAAACCGTAAGAGATAGAAGATTAGTTAAATTAGACAAACGTTGGGTATTTTACGGACCAGTTTGTATCATCCAGTTTCAAAAGATTAAAAATATTCAAAGCCTAATAGATATAAAAAAAATTGAAATTGCTGTTTTCTCGTTTTATCTGTGGTTTCTTCATTTATAACTATAACTGGTTGAATGTTCTTATACACCTAAAGAAGTTTTCAATGGAGTCTTGATTAAAGTATTAGAGGAAGCAAAAATTGAAAACCCTCTGCCTGCAGCTTGCCCCACAAATATTTAAATCCCTTATGCCCGATTGCACCGTCGTCACTTAAATTTTAAGGGAGCCTTAAAAGTTTAATTGCCATGGATACAATTCTTGGTGACAATTGTATCCATGGCAATTCAACTTTTAAGGCTCGCTTAAAATTTAAGTGACGACGGTGCAATCGGGCATTAATAATGGCAATTCAATTTTTTATATTGAGGGGGTGAATATGATCCTGGTTCTTCCCGTTAATAAATTTTATTGTATGTAGGACTGAAAAATTGCTTCATCCCAAAATTGTGCATAAGGTAACGAAGGGGTCACTGCATACCTCAACCAGTTTCCATTACCTGTATCAAAAGCTGTTGGGAGTCCTAATTAAAAAAAGTTTGAAATAGTACTTACCAAACTTAAATAATCCTCTAGTTGTAAAGATAGGTACTTGATGAGACAATGCCATGCCGTAATTTTGACCTTCATTTTTTTATTTCTAGCGGGGTATGCATTAGACTGTTATTTATACATTATACGGGTATTATAATCTCCTAGTACTAGTTTTGTGTTGTTTGTTTATGGCATGGTCAATCACCTACTCTTATTTTATTAATCTTCCTTTTCTATTATAGAATGAGACACAAGACAGCACCTTAAATTAAAACTGGTAAACTATGAGGCCAACCATTCTTTGATAATATGTTATCAATTTTTGGAAGTTATCTGAAATAATCGAATGGATGCTGCAAATAACCTGCTCTTTGCCTTGGGATGGTACAAACTGTTATAGTTTACTAGCTACCTGCTCAGTTGTCATGACAGACGACTGAAAAGCTAAAACTGCGAGATGTAGAATTAATGAGTTAATCATACCTGTTTGCCTTTCACACTAGTTTATAACACATTATTTTTGAATTTCACTGAGCAAAATAAAGAGCCACCGCACAGGTAAAAGTACTTAAATTAGAGGAATTCAAGCAAGCACCCTCCTGTATTTGGAACTTCAATCACCCCTAATTCAACCGCACAAATATGGGCTGCCATTTGCAAATTGTCGATGGCAGTGTAGTACACGAATGAAAAACGATTGGACCATGCCAACAATGGAAATAACCTACCAGTTTTTCTAATTCTCTCTAGTTTGAGAGTTGTACAGTGCATACAGTAGTATGAAGTTTTTCCTTTTCAGGATAGAACTTTCACGTTTTTCTAATTCTCGCTACTTTGAGAGTTTTACAGTGCATACAATAGTACGAAGTTTTTCCTTTTCAGGATAGAACTTACACGTTTTTCTAATTCTCACCAGTTTGAGAGTTTTACAGTGCATACAATAGTACGAAGTTTTTCCTTTTCAGGATAGAACTTACACGTTTTTCTAATTCTCGCAAGTTTGGGAGTTTTACAGTGTATACAATAGTACGAAGTTTTTCCTTTTCAGGATAGAACTTTCACGTTTTTCTAATTCTCGCTAGTTTGAGAGTTTTACAGTGCATACAATAGTACGAAGTTTTTCCTTTTCAGGATAGAACTTTCACGTTTTTCTAATTCTCACCAGTTTGACAGTTTTACAGTGCATACAATAGTACGAAGTTTTTCCTTTTCAGGATAGAACTTACACGTTTTTCTAATTCTCGCAAGTTTGGGAGTTTTACAGTGTATACAATAGTACGAAGTTTTTCCTTTTCAGGATAGAACTTTCACGTTTTTCTAATTCTCACCAGTTTGAGAGTTTTACAGTGCATACAATAGTACGAAGTTTTTCCTTTTCAGGATAGAACTTACACGTTTTTCTAATTCTCGCAAGTTTGGGAGTTTTACAGTGTATACAATAGTACGAAGTTTTTCCTTTTCAGGATAGAACTTTCACGTTTTTCTAATTCTCGCTAGTTTGAGAGTTTTACAGTGCATACAATAGTACGAAGTTTTTCCTTTTCAGGATAGAACTTTCACGTTTTTCTAATTCTCACCAGTTTGACAGTTTTACAGTGCATACAATAGTACGAAGTTTTTCCTTTTCAGGATAGAACTTACACGTTTTTCTAATTCTCGCAAGTTTGGGAGTTTTACAGTGTATACAATAGTACGAAGTTTTTCCTTTTCAGGATAGAACTTTCACGTTTTTCTAATTCTCGCTAGTTTGAGAGTTTTACAGTGCATACAATAGTACGAAGTTTTTCCTTTTCAGGATAGAACTTACACGTTTTTCTAATTCTCACCAGTTTGAGAGTTTTACAGTGCATACAATAGTACGAAGTTTTTCCTTTTCAGGATAGAACTTACACGTTTTTCTAATTCTCACCAGTTTGAGAGTTTTACAGTGCATACAATAGTACGAAGTTTTTCCTTTTCAGGATAGAACTTACACGTTTTTCTAATTCTCGCAAGTTTGGGAGTTTTACAGTGTATACAATAGTACGAAGTTTTTCCTTTTCAGGATAGAACTTTCACGTTTTTCTAATTCTCGCTAGTTTGAGAGTTTTACAGTGCATACAATAGTACGAAGTTTTTCCTTTTCAGGATAGAACTTTCACGTTTTTCTAATTCTCGCCAGTTTGAGAGTTTTACAGTGCATAGAATAGTATGAAATTTTTTCTTTTCAGGATAGAACTATCACGTTTTTCTAATTCTCGCTAGTTTGAGAGTTTTACAGTGCATACAATAGTATGAAGTTTTTCCTTTTCAGGATAGAACTTTCACGTTTTTCTAATTCTCGCCAGTTTGAGAGTTTTACAGTGCATACAGTATGAAGTTTTTCCTTTTCAGGATAGAACTTTCACGTTTTTCTAATTCTCACCAGTTTGAGAGTTTTACAGTGCATACAATAGTACGAAGTTTTTCCTTTTCAGGATAGAACTTACACGTTTTTCTAATTCTCGCTAGTTTGAGAGTTTTACAGTGCATACAATAGTATGAAGTTTTTCCTTTTCAGGATAGAACTTTCACGTTTTTCTAATTCTCGCTAGTTTGAGAGTTTTACAGTGCATACAATAGTATGAAGTTTTTCCTTTTCAGGATAGAACTTTCACGTTTTTCTAATTCTCGCTAGTTTGAGAGTTTTACAGTGCATACAATAGTATGAAGTTTTTCCTTTTCAGGATAGAACTTTCACGTTTTTCTAATTCTCGCTACTTTGAGAGTTTTACAGTGCATACAGTAGTATGAAGTTTTTCCTTTTCAGGATAGAACTTACACGTTTTTCTAATTCTCGCTACTTTGAGAGTTTTACAGTGCATACAGTAATATGAAGTTTTTCCTTTTTAGGATAGAACTTACACGTTTTTCTAATTCTCGCTACTTTGAGAGTTTTACAGTGCATACAGTAATATGAAGTTTTTCCTTTTTAGGATAGAACTTACACGTTTTTCTAATTCTCGCTACTTTGAGAGTTTTACAGTGCATACAGTAGTATGAAGTTTTTCCTTTTCAGGATAGAACTTACACGTTTTTCTAATTCTCACCAGTTTGAGAGTTTTACAGTGCATACAATAGTACGAAGTTTTTCCTTTTCAGGATAGAACTTTCACGTTTTTCTAATTCTCACCAGTTTGAGAGTTTTACAGTGCATACAATAGTACGAAGTTTTTCCTTTTCAGGATAGAACTTACACGTTTTTCTAATTCTCACCAGTTTGAGAGTTTTACAGTGCATACAATAGTACGAAGTTTTTCCTTTTCAGGATAGAACTTACACGTTTTTCTAATTCTCACCAGTTTGAGAGTTTTACAGTGCATACAATAGTACGAAGTTTTTCCTTTTCAGGATAGAACTTTCACGTTTTTCTAATTCTCGCTAGTTTGAGAGTTTTACAGTGCATACAATAGTATAAAGTTTTTCCTTTTCAGGATAGAACTTTCACGTTTTTCTAATTCTCGCTAGTTTGAGAGTTTTACAGTGCATACAATAGTACGAAGTGTTTCCTTTTCAGGATAGAACTTTCACGTTTTTCTAATTCTCGCTAGTTTGAGAGTTTTACAGTGCATACAATAGTACGAAGTTTTTCCTTTTCAGGATAGAACTTTCACGTTTTTCTAATTCTCGCTAGTTTGAGAGTTGTACAGTGCATACAATAGTATGAAGTTTTTCCTTTTCAGGATAGAACTTTCACGTTTTTCTAATTCTCGCTAGTTTGAGAGTTGTACAGTGCATACAATAGTATGAAGTTTTTCCTTTTCAGGATAGAACTTTCACGTTTTTCTAATTCTCGCTAGTTTGAGAGTTGTACAGTGCATACAATAGTATGAAGTTTTTCCTTTCAGGATAGAACTTTCACGTTTTTCTAATTCTCACCAGTTTGAGAGTTTTACAGTGCATACAATAGTATGAAGTTTTTCCTTTTCAGGATAGAACTTTCACGTTTTTCTAATTCTCGCCAGTTTGAGAGTTTTACAGTGCATACAGTAGTATGAAGTTTTTCCTTTTCAGGATAGAACTTACACGTTTTTCTAATTCTCACCAGTTTGAGAGTTTTACAGTGCATACAATAGTACGAAGTTTTTCCTTTTCAGGATAGAACTTTCACGTTTTTCTAATTCTCGCTAGTTTGAGAGTTTTACAGTGCATACAATAGTACGAAGTTTTTCCTTTTCAGGATAGAACTTTCACGTTTTTCTAATGCTCGCTAGTTTGAGAGTTTTACAGTGCATACAATAGTACGAAGTTTTTCCTTTTCAGGATAGAACTTTCACGTTTTTCTAATTCTCACCAGTTTGAGAGTTTTACAGTGCATACAATAGTACGAAGTTTTTCCTTTTCAGGATAGAACTTACACGTTTTTCTAATTCTCACCAGTTTGAGAGTTTTACAGTGCATACAATAGTACGAAGTTTTTCCTTTTCAGGATAGAACTTTCACGTTTTTCTAATTCTCGCTAGTTTGAGAGTTTTACAGTGCATACAATAGTACGAAGTTTTTCCTTTTCAGGATAGAACTTTCACGTTTTTCTAATTCTCGCTAGTTTGAGAGTTTTACAGTGCATACAATAGTACGAAGTTTTTCCTTTTCAGGATAGAACTTTCACGTTTTTCTAATTCTCACCAGTTTGAGAGTTTTACAGTGCATACAATAGTACGAAGTTTTTCCTTTTCAGGATAGAACTTTCACGTTTTTCTAATTCTCGCTAGTTTGAGAGTTTTACAGTGCATACAATAGTACGAAATTTTTCCTTTTCAGGATAGAACTTTCACGTTTTTCTAATTCTCACCAGTTTGAGAGTTTTACAGTGCATACAATAGTACGAAGTTTTTCCTTTTCAGGATAGAACTTTCACGTTTTTCTAATTCTCGCTAGTTTGAGAGTTTTACAGTGCATACAATAGTACGAAGTTTTTCCTTTTCAGGATAGAACTTTCACGTTTTTCTAATTCTCGCTAGTTTGAGAGTTTTACAGTGCATACAATAGTACGAAGTTTTTCCTTTTCAGGATAGAACTTTCACGTTTTTCTAATTCTCACCAGTTTGAGAGTTTTACAGTGCATACAATAGTACGAAGTTTTTCCTTTTCAGGATAGAACTTACACGTTTTTCTAATTCTCACCAGTTTGAGAGTTTTACAGTGCATACAATAGTATGAAGTTTTTCCTTTTCAGGATAGAACTTTCACGTTTTTCTAATTCTCGCCAGTTTGAGAGTTTTACAGTGCATACAGTAGTATGAAGTTTTTCCTTTTCAGGATAGAACTTACACGTTTTTCTAATTCTCACCAGTTTGAGAGTTTTACAGTGCATACAATAGTACGAAGTTTTTCCTTTTCAGGATAGAACTTACACGTTTTTCTAATTCTCGCAAGTTTGGGAATTTACAGTGCATACAATAGTACGAAGTTTTTCCTTTTCAGGATAGAACTTTCACGTTTTTCTAATTCTCACCAGTTTGAGAGTTTTACAGTGCATACAATAGTACGAAGTTTTTCCTTTTCAGGATAGAACTTACACGTTTTTCTAATTCTCACCAGTTTGAGAGTTTTACAGTGCATACAATAGTACGAAGTTTTTCCTTTTCAGGATAGAACTTTCACGTTTTTCTAATTCTCGCTAGTTTGAGAGTTTTACAGTGCATACAATAGTATGAAGTTTTTCCTTTTCAGGATAGAACTTTCACGTTTTTCTAATGCTCGCTAGTTTGAGAGTTTTACAGTGCATACAATAGTACGAAGTTTTTCCTTTTCAGGATAGAACTTTCACGTTTTTCTAATTCTCACCAGTTTGAGAGTTTTACAGTGCATACAATAGTACGAAGTTTTTCCTTTTCAGGATAGAACTTACACGTTTTTCTAATTCTCACCAGTTTGAGAGTTTTACAGTGCATACAATAGTACGAAGTTTTTCCTTTTCAGGATAGAACTTTCACGTTTTTCTAATTCTCGCTAGTTTGAGAGTTTTACAGTGCATACAATAGTACGAAGTTTTTCCTTTTCAGGATAGAACTTTCACGTTTTTCTAATTCTCGCTAGTTTGAGAGTTTTACAGTGCATACAATAGTACGAAGTTTTTCCTTTTCAGGATAGAACTTTCACGTTTTTCTAATTCTCACCAGTTTGATAGTTTTACAGTGCATACAATAGTACGAAGTTTTTCCTTTTCAGGATAGAACTTTCACGTTTTTCTAATTCTCGCTAGTTTGAGAGTTTTACAGTGCATACAATAGTACGAAATTTTTCCTTTTCAGGATAGAACTTTCACGTTTTTCTAATTCTCACCAGTTTGAGAGTTTTACAGTGCATACAATAGTACGAAGTTTTTCCTTTTCAGGATAGAACTTTCACGTTTTTCTAATTCTCGCTAGTTTGAGAGTTTTACAGTGCATACAATAGTACGAAGTTTTTCCTTTTCAGGATAGAACTTTCACGTTTTTCTAATTCTCGCTAGTTTGAGAGTTTTACAGTGCATACAATAGTACGAAGTTTTTCCTTTTCAGGATAGAACTTTCACGTTTTTCTAATTCTCACCAGTTTGAGAGTTTTACAGTGCATACAATAGTACGAAGTTTTTCCTTTTCAGGATAGAACTTACACGTTTTTCTAATTCTCACCAGTTTGAGAGTTTTACAGTGCATACAATAGTACGAAGTTTTTCCTTTTCAGGATAGAACTTTCACGTTTTTCTAATTCTCGCTAGTTTGAGAGTTTTACAGTGCATACAATAGTATGAAGTTTTTCCTTTTCAGGATAGAACTTTCACGTTTTTCTAATGCTCGCTAGTTTGAGAGTTTTACAGTGCATACAATAGTACGAAGTTTTTCCTTTTCAGGATAGAACTTTCACGTTTTTCTAATTCTCACCAGTTTGAGAGATTTACAGTGCATACAATAGTACGAAGTTTTTCCTTTTCAGGATAGAACTTACACGTTTTTCTAATTCTCACCAGTTTGAGAGTTTTACAGTGCATACAATAGTACGAAGTTTTTCCTTTTCAGGATAGAACTTTCACGTTTTTCTAATTCTCGCTAGTTTGAGAGTTTTACAGTGCATACAATAGTACGAAGTTTTTCCTTTTCAGGATAGAACTTTCACGTTTTTCTAATTCTCGCTAGTTTGAGAGTTTTACAGTGCATACAATAGTACGAAGTTTTTCCTTTTCAGGATAGAACTTTCACGTTTTTCTAATTCTCACCAGTTTGAGAGTTTTACAGTGCATACAATAGTACGAAGTTTTTCCTTTTCAGGATAGAACTTTCACGTTTTTCTAATTCTCGCTAGTTTGAGAGTTTTACAGTGCATACAATAGTACGAAATTTTTCCTTTTCAGGATAGAACTTTCACGTTTTTCTAATTCTCACCAGTTTGAGAGTTTTACAGTGCATACAATAGTACGAAGTTTTTCCTTTTCAGGATAGAACTTTCACGTTTTTCTAATTCTCGCTAGTTTGAGAGTTTTACAGTGCATACAATAGTACGAAGTTTTTCCTTTTCAGGATAGAACTTTCACGTTTTTCTAATTCTCGCTAGTTTGAGAGTTTTACAGTGCATACAATAGTACGAAGTTTTTCCTTTTCAGGATAGAACTTTCACGTTTTTCTAATTCTCACCAGTTTGAGAGTTTTACAGTGCATACAATAGTACGAAGTTTTTCCTTTTCAGGATAGAACTTACACGTTTTTCTAATTCTCACCAGTTTGAGAGTTTTACAGTGCATACAATAGTATGAAGTTTTTCCTTTTCAGGATAGAACTTTCACGTTTTTCTAATTCTCGCCAGTTTGAGAGTTTTACAGTGCATACAGTAGTATGAAGTTTTTCCTTTTCAGGATAGAACTTTCACGTTTTTCTAATTCTCACCAGTTTGAGAGTTTTACAGTGCATACAATAGTACGAAGTTTTTCCTTTTCAGGATAGAACTTACACGTTTTTCTAATTCTCACCAGTTTGAGAGTTTTACAGTGCATACAATAGTACGAAGTTTTTCCTTTTCAGGATAGAACTTACACGTTTTTCTAATTCTCACCAGTTTGAGAGTTTTACAGTGCATACAATAGTACGAAGTTTTTCCTTTTCAGGATAGAACTTTCACGTTTTTCTAATTCTCACCAGTTTGAGAGTTTTACAGTGCATACAATAGTACGAAGTTTTTCCTTTTCAGGATAGAACTTTCACGTTTTTCTAATTCTCACCAGTTTGAGAGTTTTACAGTGCATACAATAGTACGAAGTTTTTCCTTTTCAGGATAGAACTTACACGTTTTTCTAATTCTCACCAGTTTGAGAGTTTTACAGTGCATACAATAGTACGAAGTTTTTCCTTTTCAGGATAGAACTTACACGTTTTTCTAATTCTCACCAGTTTGAGAGTTTTACAGTGCATACAATAGTACGAAGTTTTTCCTTTTCAGGATAGAACTTTCACGTTTTTCTAATTCTCACCAGTTTGAGAGTTTTACAGTGCATACAATAGTACGAAGTTTTTCCTTTTCAGGATAGAACTTTCACGTTTTTCTAATTCTCGCTAGTTTGAGAGTTTTACAGTGCATACAATAGTATAAAGTTTTTCCTTTTCAGGATAGAACTTTCACGTTTTTCTAATTCTCGCTAGTTTGAGAGTTTTACAGTGCATACAATAGTACGAAGTTTTTCCTTTTCAGGATAGAACTTTCACGTTTTTCTAATTCTCACCAGTTTGAGAGTTTTACAGTGCATACAATAGTACGAAGTTTTTCCTTTTCAGGATAGAACTTTCACGTTTTTCTAATTCTCGCTAGTTTGAGAGTTTTACAGTGCATACAATAGTACGAAGTTTTTCCTTTTCAGGATAGAACTTTCACGTTTTTCTAATTCTCACCAGTTTGAGAGTTTTACAGTGCATACAATAGTACGAAGTTTTTCCTTTTCAGGATAGAACTTTCACGTTTTTCTAATTCTCGCTAGTTTGAGAGTTTTACAGTGCATACAATAGTATGAAGTTTTTCCTTTTCAGGATAGAACTTTCACGTTTTTCTAATTCTCACCAGTTTGAGAGTTTTACAGTGCATACAATAGTACGAAGTTTTTCCTTTTCAGGATAGAACTTTCACGTTTTTCTAATTCTCACCAGTTTGAGAGTTTTACAGTGCATACAATAGTACGAAGTTTTTCCTTTTCAGGATAGAACTTTCACGTTTTTCTAATTCTCACCAGTTTGAGAGTTTTACAGTGCATACAATAGTACGAAGTTTTTCCTTTTCAGGATAGAACTTACACGTTTTTCTAATTCTCACCAGTTTGAGAGTTTTACAGTGCATACAATAGTACGAAGTTTTTCCTTTTCAGGATAGAACTTTCACGTTTTTCTAATTCTCACCAGTTTGAGAGTTTTACAGTGCATACAATAGTACGAAGTTTTTCCTTTTCAGGATAGAACTTTCACGTTTTTCTAATTCTCGCTAGTTTGAGAGTTTTACAGTGCATACAATAGTACGAAGTTTTTCCTTTTCAGGATAGAACTTTCACGTTTTTCTAATTCTCACCAGTTTGAGAGTTTTACAGTGCATACAATAGTACGAAGTTTTTCCTTTTCAGGATAGAACTTTCACGTTTTTCTAATTCTCGCTAGTTTGAGAGTTTTACAGTGCATACAATAGTACGAAATTTTTCCTTTTCAGGATAGAACTTTCACGTTTTTCTAATTCTCACCAGTTTGAGAGTTTTACAGTGCATACAATAGTACGAAGTTTTTCCTTTTCAGGATAGAACTTTCACGTTTTTCTAATTCTCGCTAGTTTGAGAGTTTTACAGTGCATACAATAGTACGAAGTTTTTCCTTTTCAGGATAGAACTTTCACGTTTTTCTAATTCTCGCTAGTTTGAGAGTTTTACAGTGCATACAATAGTACGAAGTTTTTCCTTTTCAGGATAGAACTTTCACGTTTTTCTAATTCTCACCAGTTTGAGAGTTTTACAGTGCATACAATAGTACGAAGTTTTTCCTTTTCAGGATAGAACTTACACGTTTTTCTAATTCTCACCAGTTTGAGAGTTTTACAGTGCATACAATAGTATGAAGTTTTTCCTTTTCAGGATAGAACTTTCACGTTTTTCTAATTCTCGCCAGTTTGAGAGTTTTACAGTGCATACAGTAGTATCAAAAACTGAAGGACATTTTAACGAGGTACATGAACAAAAATAAAAAATTGAATGAATTAATAGAAAATTAAAGAAAGTGCTGGAACTGACCTCCTTTAGTACAATTTCTCACAAAATTGATGTACACATTACAATTTATTGTGATTTTTTACTCAAAAACTATTAGTATCATGGAAAAATAAAAATGACAAAAGTATTTCTTAATGAATTGGGGTTTCTCCTTCGCATTTTTTAATTGGAAATTCCGGTGTATTAAAATGTTCTAATAAAAACAAAACAAACAAAAAGGTTTGTAAGTTTCAGTGTCATCCCTCACCCCTTCTAACAATGCAGGTGGGTTATGAGAATATCCTTAAAAATCCTTCCTATCAGTAGAACACGTCCACTGATTTGTATTTTTCTATCTTTGTCCAAATTTGAGATAAAAATTGAAAACGAAATTGTTACTCCATTTTTGAAAAGACGTTAACTGTTCAGGGTAGCATATTAGGATAGTATCCTAAGTACCTATATTGGAAAAGATTGCCTTAATTTTCGCCCAGGATAAACCCCCTGAATTTTCTACACGTACTTACGAAACACCCTATATACTGTTCTCATTATATATTTGATTCCATCTTTAACTAGTATTAAAATAAGAATAAAATACATACTATAACCTTGTATAGGTTTCATATTTTATTTTTACAGTGCAAATTGAATTTTGATCAAATTGGGATGTTTTTTTTCAGTATGGGTCGTTTCCAGCTTTAATACATTTCTTTAAATACCTTAAATATTTTTATTAATATTTATCCTAAGTCGGAAACGGTACAGTAATTTGTACAGCAGCAAAATAAATAAAGATGCAGGTTCAAACCGATAATGCAAATTAATCTATCAGCTGACACTGATTTGAACTTTTCTTGAAACAAGTAATTTAATACGCGAAATAACAGCGGCAACGCCGCTGGACGCCATCTGATGCGCGAAGTGAAATAAATATACACCGTGGGACGCAACATCTACCGTGGGGTTCCAAGTATACACGGCTGTATACATTTCCTTTCATACCACGGTTAAGTTGAACTCCGACGAATTGGCAACGCTGTTATTACATCATCTATATTAAATTGCCTCGCGAAGCGCAAGTTAATATTAATTTCTTCAATACAGTTGCTGGACGTCAATTGGGAAGGAAATTTGTGTTTCATACTTAAAGGTTAATTTTAATTGTTGGGTGGATTTTAATTTCTACTTGCTACACCGAAAATGCGTTCATTAGTTAACAGTAATGCAAATCTATCATCTTAAGAATTACACATTAATACTATTTCTATTAGGTAGGTACCATTCCTGTAATTGAAGAGATTGTTATTAATTACGCTTTATGAAAATATTTGACAAGGTTACGAAATACCTCTAATATAGGGACGTCGAATTACACGTAATATAAAAGGAGTTGCGTAAAACCGTCATATGAAAAAGCTATGTATATTGTATCAAATCTAGTTGCTTGCATATTATATTTTTTGGAGGTTTTACATTCTAGAGTCTCTTATTACACTTTGCTTTGAGCCTAAAATTGTAGTTTAGCTGTAACTTAATTTATATTATTGATTAGTCGAACTTAATTAGTAATTCAGTTAAGATTTCATTAGTTAAAAATTAAAATTCAATTCAAATCTATCATCTTAAAAATTAGCACATTAATGCTGTTTCTATTAGGTACCATTCCTGTAATTGAAGAGACTTATTACTTAACGTGTTTTATTATTAATTACGCTTTATGAAAATATTTAGCAAGGTCCCGATACAACTAATGCAGGGGATTCCCCGGACGTCGAATTACACATATTGTAAAAGGAGTTTCGTAAAACCGTCATATTAAAGAGCGATGTATATTGTACCAAATCTAGTTGCTTGCGTATTACATTTCTTTGTGTAGTGTTTCTAAGATGTCTTAAATGGCCATAGTTCGGGTTAAATGTCGAAAACAGGAAAAATACATACATCTCATTGTGAGGAACTTTCTTCTGAAATTTGATCAAACTGGGATGTATTTTTCAGTATGGGTCGTTTCCAGCATTAATACATTTCAATAAATACCTTAAATATTTTTATTAATATTTATCCTAAGTGGGAATTGGTACAGTAATTTGTATAGCAGCAAAATAAATAAAGATGTAGGTTCAAACCGATAATCTGTCAGCTGACGCTGATTTGAACTTTTCTACAAACAAGTAATTTAATACGCGAAATAACAGCGGCAACACCGTTGGACGCCATCTGATACGCGAAGTGAAATAAATATACACCGTGGGACGCTTCATCTACCGTGAGGTGAAAATAATATACACGTGGACGTTAAAATGCATACGTTCTGAAAGGTGTTCAAAATAACCGCAATATGAAAGTAGACTGTATATTTTATACTACAATATTTTAAAACAAAAAAGTTTGCGTTGAGAAACTGGGACAAAAAACCGCATATTCACAGGTTCTTGGTTAGCTAACTACTCTCCTTCTACTGGACGCCAAATGTACCAACCTTTATAAGGACGTTAAAATGATAGCAGGATTTATATATATATATATATATATATATATATATATATACATCCCGCTATCATTTTGGCGTCCACTCACATCCCATTTTCATTTAATCTGGCGTCCAACCGCAATTTGGCGTCCGGTATACGGACGCCACTTTATTTCGCCTTATAAAAAATATTCTGGGTTAGTGGGGGTGCCTGGATGCCAAATACGAAAATTGTGGTGGACGCCATTTTGATAGTAATATGAAAGTTTTTGTATATTTTTAGTGCAGGGATATTCCGCTGGTGGCGCCAATGGCGTCTCAAGTATACACGGCTGTATACATTTGCTTTCACACCACGGTTAAGTTGAACTCCGACGAATTGGCAACGCTGTTCTTACATCATCTATATGAAAATGCCTTGCGAAGCGCAAATTAATATTAAGTTCTTTAATACAGTTGCTGGACGTCAAATTACTTCTAAATATAGGCATAGTAAATTTGTGTATCTTAAAATGATATTGAAGTATTGGAAATAGGAAAGAAAATTTGTGTTTCATAGTTAAAGGATAATTTTAATTATTGGGTGGATTTTAATTTCTACTTGCTATACCGAAATTGCGGCGAAATGTAGCATAAATATTTTATCCCTTTCGGATTTTATTTTATTTTTTAGGTTTATCCATTCTAGAGCCTTTTATTACACTTTCCTTTTAGCCTAAAATTGTAGTTTATCAGCAACTTAATTTAAATTATTGATTAGCCGAATTTAATAAGTAATTCAGTTAAAATTTCATTAGTTGATAATTAGAATTGAATGCAAATCTATCATCTTAAAAATTATTTCAATGATGCTATTTCTATTAGGTAGGTACCATTCCTGTAATTGAAGAGGTTATTATTACTCACGCTTTATCAAAATATTTGACAAGGTTAGGAAATACCTCTAATGCAGGGGATTCCCCGGACGTGGAATTACACGTATTGTAAAAGGAGTTCCTTAAAACCGTCATATGAAAGAGCGATGTATATTATATCAAATCTAGTTGTTTGCATTTTATATTTTGTGGAGTTTTTCCATTCTAGAGCCTCTCATTACACTTTGATTTTAGCCTAAAATTGTAGTTTAGCTGTAACTTAATTTATATTATTGATTAGTCGAACTTAATTAGTAATTCAGTTAAGATTTCATTAGTTAAAAATTAAAATTCAATTCAAATCTATCATCTTAAAAATTATGACATTAATGCTATTTCTATTAGGTACCATTCCTGTAATTGTATTATTACTTAATGTGTTTTATTATTAATTATGGAAATATTGGAATATTTATGGAAATATTTTACAAGGTTACGAAATACTTCTAATGCAGGGGATTCCCCGGACGTCGAATTACACGTATTCTAAAAGGAGTTCCGTAAAGCCGTCATATGAAAGAGCAATCTATATTGTGTGAGGGCCTCTCCTGGGTGCTGACCGGGTTAGCCTGCTTATGATGACCTAGCATAACAGTGATCTCATGCTGTTCCACGAATATGTCAATAAACCTAATATTTATGGTGTTAGCAATGTTTTGGTCTGCAAATTGGGCAGTATCTGTAATACAGGGACGGTGGTACTCTAGGTTTACTAGTTAAGTAGAGCAGATGTGTTTTTACTTGAATATGAATACCTAAGATTATTAGTTGAAGGTACTCCATATTTATTGTAATAAGTTAAAATAAGGGAACAGTTACCTGTGTTCACAATTGTATCAAATTTTTATAAGTACTACAGTTAAGCCTTCATTAGCTAAAAATTAAAATTCAATGCAAATCAACCATCTTAAAAATTATCACGTTAAACCTATTCTTATTAGGTACCATTTCTGCAATTACGAAATATCTCTAATGCAGCAGATTCCCCGGACGTCGAATTACACCTATTGTAAAAGGAGTTCCGTAAAACCGCCATATGAAGGAGCGATGTATATTGTACCAAATCTAGTTGCTTGCATATTACACTTTGCTTTTAGCTTAACATTGTAGTTTAGCTGCAACTTAATTTTAATTATTGATTAGTCGAACTTATTAAGTAATTCAGTTAAGGGGGTAATGCTGCAAGTCTGAAATATTTTGACGAGAGAGCACAAAAAGTTTGGAGGAAGACGCACTTATCCAAGTAGGTACTGTACACTGTGTCGATACAATTATCAGTTTTGGGTAAGATCCGTTAAATAGGGATCTAGATACAGATCCAGATACCTTTAAAAAATAGGATCTAAATCCAGAGCAAAGATCCAAGCCCAAATATGGATCTAGATTAAGATCCAAGATGTTTGAAAAAGTATCTAGCTCATGTATAGATCCTTTCGCATTTTGTAATTTCTGATCAATTAGTTTGGAAAACAGATGAAGGTCGTAATTCTAATTTGTCAATCAATGGCTTCTTCGAAGATCCTACCTAAGTACAAGATAATGCAATTGCAATATCAATTGGGCTCAATTACGCAAAACTTGCGCTTAACATGTGATAATACCCTAAAATTATTTTTTTGGAAATAAAAGTAATGAGAAATAAAAAATATTTTTTCGACAAGAATTGCTAGAAGAAAGTAATGAACTACAATTACTCATTATTGTGGAATAAGGTAATTCATTACAATTACTTATTACTCAAAAAGTAATTAAATTGCAGTACTTGTAATTCATTACTTCCAACCACCACTGATAATGACTACTACATACTTTATGCTCTTATATACAGTTTTTCGTATTATGGTAGGCTTTAGACATTCCCAACGGGTCTAGGAAATTTGACCGAAAACAGTAGACCGAAAGAAAGTTGATCGAGGACAGTAGACCGAAAGGAAATTTCACCGAATGGAAAGTTGGCCAAAAGGAAATTTGATCGAAGAACATTTAACCGAATGGAAAGTTGACCGAAAATATAATTTTTTGACTGTCTAATGCATACAAGCTGGAAGATTATTTTGGTACATCGAACTCATTGCAGGATATGACTTAATCGTAAACATATTACCCGAAAGAACTTAATTGATTGCAAACTAATGACTAGTAATTAAGATGCAAGTTTAACGTAAGGAAACAATTTCATAATTTAATTTTAATGGTATTTGTGCTTATGACAATTAGGGGTATTCGTAAACATATTACCCGAAAGAACTTATTGATTGCAAACTAATGACTAGTAATTAAGGTGCTTATGACAATCAGGGGTATATATCTGGAATGGGGCGATAATACATTTCATTTTGCTTACATTTGTGCAAGAGTGTCGAAGTCGTGAAATGGCCCTCGAGTTTGTAATTAGCTAGAGTAAAGGGACAGCATAAATTGTTGGTGGGCGGTTATCTATTCTGCAAAGACAAGAAAAATAATAAAATTTATTGGAGGAAGGCGTCTTACCGCCAGAAGTCAAGCCAATTATTGATTATTTTGAGGATACCTGGATAGACCGCCCCCAAAGACGCCGAGAGCGCCGTATACGAAGATGTCCTCACGTTCTATGGAATTGCTGTGACGGGGTGGTAGAAAATTTACCAAAAACAAATAACTCAATCGAAGGATGGCATCGAGGATTCGAGCAGCAAGTTGCTGCTGATCACCCAAATATTTGAAAGCTTGTGGAAGCCATTCAGAGAGAACAGAGTCTACATGAACTTCAGATCGAGCAATATGTCGCTGGAATGGTAGACCCAACTACTCTCAGACTACGGGTCGTGAACGACTAAGTGAGTCTATGTTTGATGAAGATACAACAGTTGATATGTCGTCAGCATAAAGGGTTACGGAACAATCATTAATGTGTTTAACAATATCGTTGATGAACAATAGGAAGCGTACAGGACCCATTATACTCCCTTGAGGGACACCTGATTCGATGTTACGGCTATTTGAAATATAACTTGATCCGTTACGCGTAATATTAAGTGATTGAGTTCTACTAAGGTATGTTTTTACCCATGACAGCGAGGGGCCGCGAAAACCATATAATTCTAATTTTTTTAATAAGAGATTATGATTTATAGTATCAAATGCGCGCGAGAAATCAAAAAATATTCCCGCAGCTTTTCGTTTATTATCGAAATTTTCTAAAATTGCATGGAAAGAGGATAGAACGCTTTTCTATCCTCCTGTGTCGATCTACCTATGGTAAAACCAAATTGATAAGGGGTTAATATATCATTTTTATGAATGAAGCTTGTTATTCTATTGAGAAAAGCTTTTTCAAATATTTTAGAGAAAACAGACAGCAACGCTACAGGTCTGTAATTTTCAATATTGGCTGGGTCACATTTTTTGTATATAGGGACTACTAGGGCCAACTTCAAATTGTCCGGAAAATGGCCAATTTCGAAGGAGATATTTAACAGGTTAACAGGTATGTTAAAGGGGCAATGATATAGTCCGACACATCTTTTAATAAGTAACATGGCACTTCGTCGATCCCTGAAGATTTTTTGTCGCAAACGGAACTAATAATTTTTTATATTTCGTCTACCGTTAGAGGTGACAAAAAGACACTGTTTGAGACTCTCAATCTGCTCGAGAGACGATAGATCACTGTTTGATTATTAACAGAATCTAGAAAAAAGTTATTAAAAGCATCAGCGATATCATTTGGGTTTTCGAATTCATCATTATTAAGTTTCAATTTATTCGGCATTTTGCTTTTCTCTTTGCCCATTTTTATATTTGATTGTATTTGATACACCAGAAAATGACAGTTTTCAGTTTTTTTAGATAACTTCTGACGGGTTCGACATTCTGAACTTGCTAACAGATTTTAAAACGGGATATAAAACTGTAACACATTGCCCATTTAAGCAAATCTCCATCTTCAATGATAAGAAAGTTACCTATGTATTCCCACTCGATTTGGAACACCCTGTATATCATTTTATCCCTGAGAGCGACTTTATTTCCTAAGCGAGTTGGGCGAGGGAGGGAATTAAAAACATCACTCCTGTGGTATATGCTCAATTTTTTGCACTTCCGGATAATTTATTGGATTTTTAAACTATTCTAAAATTGTTGTCAAAGTGGCAATCGACAACTAGAAAACTATTCATAAATCCTATTCTCTAATGACAAAAAGAATCTGGTACCTAGGGAAGAAATGGGTTACTGTAGTCCCTATAGTCAGGGATAAAGTAGTCACTTTGGTCCCGGAAGTGCAAACAATTAGTTGCTAGTAGTCGAGAAAATCAACTTCTTGCACTGAAAACAAACGAAATAATGAAGTGTTCTAAAAGTAGTACCTAGTACTTAGTGAAAAAAAAAATTTCTTAATTTTTGTATCAAGAAATTTGTGGGATAATATGCAACTTTCAATTTAAATTAATTCTATAAAATTTGTTTAAAATCGTAGGGAATTATCGTAAAATATTTTTGTTGCACTTTCATTAATTTGAAAAACTCAAAAGCTAGACGTAGAAGAGACCATTTACATAGCTGTCACACCTTCATATTGTTTTTTTTTTAATAATGCTGCACGGATTTTCTGTTTACAGGGTGTTTCATAAGTTGGGTGTAGAAAATATAGTATCCTAAAATACTTCGCTGAAAAGTGACCCCTCTTCAAAAACTGAGGGACATTTTAATGAGGTACATGAACAAAAATAAAAAATTTAATGAATTACTAGAAAATTAAAGAAAGTGCTGGAACTGACCTCCTTTAGTACGAACAAATTTATTGTGATTTTTTACTCAAAAACTATTAGTATCAAGGAAAAATACAAATGACAAAAGTATTTCTAAATGAATTGGGGTTTCTCATGCGCATTTTTCAATTGGAAATTCCGGTGCATTAAAATGTTCTAATAAAACATGAAAAAGGGTTGTAAGTTTCAGTGTCATCCCCTTCTAACAATCCAGGTGGGTTATGAAAATATCCTTAAAAATCCTTCCTATTAGTAGAACACGTCCACTGATCTGTATTTTTCTATCTTTGTCCAAATTTAAGATAAAAATTGAAAACGAACTCCATTTTTGAAAAGACTTAACTGATCCCAATTTAATAAATATAAATAAAAGTTAAATATCATGGTTATGAGTAATTTTAACTGTACATATGTGCTATACTTTTTTAAAGCCAAAATTATTTCCAATCGAAAAATTTAAAAAAATACAGGGTGTTCCATTTAAAAATAAATAGTTGGCACCATTTCTCGCTAAACCAGAAGTGCCATAAAAAATAGAATTTCACATTCTAAATGAGCATAAAAAATACTGAATCTTTCCTCATTTAACCAACTTTCCATCTCCAAAGGTAAGAAAGTTACCAATGGTGGACAACTTAAAATTGGCACCTGTATATTTGATTCCATCTTTAACTAGTATTAAAATATGATTAAAATACATACTATAACCTGGTATAGGTTTGATAATTTATTTTTACAGTGCAAATTGAAATTTTATCAAATTGGGATGTTTTTTTCAGTATGGGTCGTTTCCAGCATTAATACATTTCTTTAAATACCTTAAATACTTTAATTAATAATTATCGTAAGTCGGAATTGGTACAGTAATTTGTACAGCAGCAAAATAAATAAAGATGCAGGTTCAAACCGATAATGCAAATTAATCTGTCAGCTGACGCTGATTTGAACTTTTCTTGAAACAAGTAATTTAATACGCGAAATAACAGCGGCAACGCCGCTGGACGCCATCTGATGCGCGAAGTGAAATAAATATACACCGTGGGACGCATCATCTACCGTGGGGTTCCAAGTATACACGTCTGTATACATTTCCTTTCATACCACGGTTAAGTTGAACTCCGACGAATTGGCAACGCTGTTATTACATCATCTATATTAAATTGCCTCGCGAAGCGCAAGTTAATATTAATTTCTTTAATACAGTTGCTGGACGTCAATTGACTTCTAAATATAGGAATAGTAAATTTGTGAATCTTAAAATGATATTGAAGTACTGGAAATAGGGAAGGAAATTTGTGTTTCATACTTAAAGGTTAATTTTAATTGTTGGGTGGATTTTAATTTCTACTTGCTACACCGAGAATGCGTTCATTAGATAACAGTAATGCAAATCTATCATCTTAAAAATTACACATTAAATACTATTTCTATTAGGTAGGTACCATTCCTGTAATTGAAGAGATTAGTATTAATTACGCTTTATGAAAATATTTGACAAGATTACGAAATAGCTCTAATGTAGGGGATTCCCCGGACGTCGAATTACACGGTTCCGTAAAACCGTCATATGAAAAAGCTATGTATATTGTATCAAATCTAGTTGCTTGCATATTATATTTTTTGGAGTTTTTACATTCTTTACAGTCTCTTATTACATTTTGCTTTGACCCTAAAATTGTAGTTTAGCTGTAACTTAATTTGTATTATTGATTAGTCGAACTTAATTAGTAATTCAGTTAAGATTTCATTAGTTAAAAATTAAAATTCAATTCAAATCTATCATCTTAAAAATTATCAAATTAATGGTATTTCTATTAGGTACAATTCCTGTAATTGAAGAGACTTATTACTTAATGTGTTTTATTATTAATTACGCTTTATGAAAATATTTTATAAGGTCACGATACAACTAATGCAGGGGATTCCCCGGACGTCGAATTACACGTATTATAAAAGGAGTTCCGTAAAACCGTCATATTAAAGAGCGATGTATATTGTACCAAATCTAGTTGCTTACGTATTACATTTTTTTGTGTAGTGTTTCTAGATGTCTTAAATGGCCATATTTCGGGTTAAATTGTCGAAAACAGGAAAAATACATACATCTCATTGTGAAGAACTTTCTTCTGGAGTTTGAGCAAACTGGGATGATTTTTTTTAGTATGGGTCGTTTGAAGCTTTAATACATTTCTTTAAATACCTTAAATATTTTTATTAATATTTATCGTAAGTGGGAATTGGTACAGTAATTTGTATAGCAGCAAAATAAATAAAGATGTAGGTTCAAACCGATAATGCAATTCATCTGTCAGCTGACGCTGATTTGAACTTTTCTAGAAACAAGTAATTTAATACGCGAAATAACAGCGGCAACACCGCTGGACGCCATCTGATGCGCGAAGTGAAATAAATATACAGCGTGGGACGCTTCATCTACCGTGAGGTGAAAATAATATACACGTGGACGTTAAAATGCATACGTTCTGAAAGGTGTTCAAAATAACCGCAATATGAAAGTAGACTGTATATTTTATGCTAACATATTTTAAAACAAAAAAGTTTGCGTTGAGAAACTGGAACAACAAACCGCATATTCACAGGTTCTTGGTTAGCTAACTACTCTCCTTCTAGTGGACGCCAAATGTACCAACCTTTATAAGGACGTTAAAATGATAGCAGGATTTATATATATATATATATCCGGGTTGCAGTGATGCATCTACATTTTTATTTATGAACTCATTTGGAGGAGAAGCGTTGTTGGGTTGCTTTTCTGGTGCTGTTCTGTCTGTGACAAATGAGCAAAGGAAGTCTTCTTCGGTAAAAATCGTTTTATCAAATGGCCAAATTCCAGTACAGCGGAACCCAGATTTGATATTGGATGGGGTTGCAGATCGATCCCAAGCTTTCATGCATATTGGTGCAAGGTCATAAATTGACAGTGTCTGTCCTGGATGAGACAGCATCCAGTCATCTGCCCGTTGGTAGAAACATGTTTTGAATGGGCCGAAAACAGTCCTATCTAAAGGTTGCAATTTGTTAGACGTATGTGGTGGAAGAGTTAGAATTGTAATACCATTGTCTTTGCAGTAATCAATGGCAGGAACAGATAAATGGGATTCATGATTGTCCATTATGAGAATGACTTGGCGTTCTTTAGAACATCGAACATGAACTACAAAATGTTCTAAAACCCTTAAGAAATTATCGCTGGTCATCCATCCAGACGAATGAACCAAGCCGGTTGCGCAGTACTCTTCTGGAATATCGCTTAGCATTCGATGTTTGTCAAATTTTTTTCTTGGAAACACCCACACTGGAGGAAGTGCTGTTCTATTGGCTCCAATAATGCCTACTTGAGTAACCAGCTCTCCTCTCTCACGCGAAACGACTTTACCCACTTGATGCTGGCCTTTCGTCGCAACCACTTTTTGCGTTTTTTGGACTGTGGTAACACCCGTCTGGTCCAAATTAAATATGTCTGATCCAGTGAAGTCGTGTCGTTTCAGGATCTCTTCTAATTTAGCTTGAAATTCCCCAACCGTATATTTATTAAAACTTGAGATTCTAGCTAAACTTGTGTTCTCTGGGGTTCGTATGGACAATTCAGACTGTCGACTTAAAAATCCAGTAAACCAATCCTTCCCAGCTAATTTATTTGCTTTCCAAGAGTCTGGAACTTTAAGGTGGTTTTTTTCGGCAAACTCATACACCAATCTGCGTGTAGCTTTTGGAGTTAAACCATGATACATATTTGAGCATGTTTTAAGGTAACAGCCAAGTGAAGCTTCCAATTCATTAGATAAAACTTGACATGTGACGAACTGCGGAGAAAATGACATATTGTTAATTCCAACCCCTTTTGCTTTTGCAACATATAATGCTAGAGTTGATTTTTTGACGTCGTGTTCTTGCGCACTTGTCCTAACGGAATGTTTTCCAGACAAAACATCAACTGTTGCAATTCTCATGGCTTCTGCAGAAAATGTCCTATTTGTCAACCTTTTGTATTTGTAAGGCATGTTTCCTGTAACAATTTCGTATTTTAGGGAGGGTTTTGACACTTGCGGAACGGTTTGGACAGGTGTCCATACCCTCCCGTAAAATGGTTCGACTAATAAAATACGCAATTCGTTGAAGTATGTTTCTATGTCTTAAAAATAACAACAAAGTTTAATTGTTAATGCTTACCTAATATTGGCAATAAGTCAGCAATCCAAAAAACACAAAAACAGTTTGTTAAAAGCGCAGTTAAAAAGTGGTAAATATTAGAACAAACACGTCGATTAATCCGAAAATAGCCATGCGTCGAAACGAAGCTTCCTGCCTGCTTCGCTCCTAGACGGGTACTGAGAATATTCAAATACGATTCAGGTTATGTATCTACTTTGAGCTGTTCACAAATTAGGCGGCAATTATGAATGTGTCCAATGCCTCCCGCTGTCCAAACCCTCCCGGCGCTCCCCTACTGCTTTTACGTGGGTGATTCAAGTCGGCTCCCCGTGGTTTCCGCGTGTTGATTGTCCATGTTATAAACCTAAAATTAAGTAAAATAAAAAGCTGTAAACCGTGCAGCGTATTCGGCACTGTTGATGTGGTTTTGCGCCTTCCTAAACTTTATACAGGGCTTTCATTTCAAAACTAGCCACCTTTAATAACTGAAAGTTTTGAAATTTCCAGTTGGAATAAAAACACTTTGATATCGAGGGGGAAGTTCAAAACCGCCATTAAAGTGATTTTTAATTCACCCACCCTCCCACTCCACCAACCCCCACTTTGAAATTTCAAATGGAACCACCTAGTTTGTGATATATCATTTTACAGGTAATAAAATTCTCTATCTAACCATACTATTTGTAGAAACACTTTTTTACATATAAAAAGCACTGTAAGAAGTGTATTATCCATTTTTCTGCGGAATTATATTGAGTTTGGTTGGTTTGAGCTGTTGTAGCTGTTATATATATGGTTCAAACAAATTTGGAATAAGGTGAAGTGGGGTAAGTGTGAAGTAAAATTTGAATAGTGTTCATTTAAGCTGTGCTGAATTAAACAGAAATTAAATTAAAAATTGCATATTCACACATGCCATCCTTATGACTATTTCCAACTGAATTTTTGATCTTTTTAAACCAAAATTGTCATATGTAACTTTTTTGGAGTATTTTACTAAACCGATGTTCACACTACACACTTGCCCCTGCATATGGGGCAAGTGTGTATCTGGACGACTGTTTCAATATGATTGACTTTAGACGTTTTCTGGGGCAAGAGTGTAAAAGAGAAAAAACTCCACGGCGACCTAGTCTCTTCAGAATTGAAAAAGAATAAAAAGCAGTTATGTTAGGAACTTTTTTATTAAATGATTACATAACAATTTTATTGAAAAAAACATAACATAACATAACATAAAAAACATCATGTTAGGTTACAAAAATCAAAAACAAACATATTATTTATACATAATTAATTTTATAGCACATTGTAACCTGTAAAATTAATATCAAAACGAATTAAACCTCTTCATCCTGATGCCATATTAGGAGTAGGTAGAAATTTTACAATGTCGTCATATGGAACAAATGATTGATCTTCTGGATCCGCCCAGGCGAAGGTGGCAGAAGCCATGAGGTCCAAGGACTTTAGTTTTCGTAAAAAAATTACCTTCGCTTCATCTTCTGCTCGCGTTAGCGAAACGACTTGACCAACGTAATACCAGAAGGATTGTTTTGTTGCAAATCGTGCAAGAACCCAGTCATTTAAATGAATTTCTGATATGGGTCTTTCAATCTCATCCATAAACTCATTTGGAGATTCGTGTTCGATCACCTCATCTCCAAAATCTTCATCGTCACTATCCATATATACAATTTCTTCTGCAATCGGCAGATCGGAATCTTTCCGAGAGAGTCTTGGAAAATTATTCTTTTTCACACAAGTTTTGTTTTTTTCTCTTCAAGTAGACGAAGTACTTCTTCACTAGTTATGACTTCTGTCCCGCTAGCAATTCTAGTTTTAGATTTCTTATCCGCTGGCTTACTTTGTTTGAATGTTGCTAATAGTATTTCTTCAAAAGAACGGCTGTTCTGAGCAACATTTGACGTGGATGCAGACTCGCCTGGTTCAAGGTCTTGTTCCGAATTTTCAGAAGCAGTGGGAATTGCAGGTACATCAGTCTGATAGCTTTTTGGATTATTATGTTATTCCCACCGTTTACAAGCAAGAGGATCATACTGAGCTTTCGTAATTACTCCTTAATTAAAAGGGTATATTCCTCCCTTACGAGAGCCATTTATTATAATCTCAGGTTTGAGTTCCAACCAAATATGTCCTACCAGTTTGCTAAAGAAAGTTCCAGTTTCTCTTTCCCCTTTTAAAAATACGCGCGCTTTACAACAAAAAGGTCGTTAGATTTCCCCTTGTCTGATTTTCAAAATTACTTCTTAATTTTCTTTTGGCGCCTTAGAAAACTTTCCAATACTGGAGAACAGTAACTTTAATAAAAAGAACAAGAGATTAGATGTCTCAAAACAATTAAAATACACTCCCGGAGCAAACTAATATAGGGGAATCAACTAAGTCCTTTGGACAAATAAATTGGAGCATATTTACCTACGTAGGATTTCGGACATCTCTTTGTCAGAAACTTGATTATGCCTCTATAATCAATATGACAGTACACAAATACAGAGAAAAATCTCTTTTCTCTAACCGAAGTAAATCAGAAATGGCCCTTCAATTCTAAAATATGTGAAAAGATTCATTTAGATGAGAATTAAATTCCTGACTTTTGTTAAAGCTGATCATTATTATGCTTTGCATAATATATTTATTCATTTATATTAAATTGTCTTATTACCACCAGAGAAACTTCAAGAAGAATGGTAATCATGGTATGAGGCTATTACTATTACTTTTAAAATTACTTTATGTATTACTTAGTTAATACATGTATGATTTTTATTTTATTTTTTTTTTTTTAGCTATTCGGCAATTAAAGTCTCAACTTCATCCGAGGGTCCAACCGGATTGAAATTGTCTGTGTTATTACTGTTAAAGGAAGTAGTTGAATTTTCCAAAGAAGATTCATTTTCTGCCGACACATCCCATGGATCAATATAAGGTAGCATCCGAGAAATGTGCACGACCTCACATTTAGCATTAGGTGCGGTACCTTTTTTAACTAGATAATCTACTTCTGACTTCCTTTCTATAATTTCATATGGACCGAACCACCTCAATAAGAGTTTTTCGGTCTTTCCTATTTTCCGAATAGGTGTAAAGACTTTTACTTTTTGTCCAACTTCAAAAGTTAGTAATCTATGTTTTTCGTCATAACGATTTTTATCTTTAATTTGTTGACTTCTGATATTTTGAACAGCTAGGTTTCTTGCGAACAATGCTTGATCTCGTGCTTGTATAACATCGAGAGTTTCGACCGGTATGTTTAATTGAACATCTGTTGGTAATCTTGGTTGCCTACCATATACTAACATAAATGGTGATAATTTAGTTGTTTCTTGACGAGATACATTATAAGCCCATGTGACATGAACTAAATGTCTATCCCAGTCAGTTTGTTTAGTATTTGTATACACACTAAGCATGTCTACGATTGTATGATTAGTACGTTCAACTAATCCATTACAAGCGGGGTGATATGAAGTAGTCATCCGTGAGTTAGTACCCATTAGTCTTAGTAATTCTGTAACTAGTTGTGATTGAAAAACTTTTCCGCGATCTGAAATTAAATATTTTGGGCTTCCGTGCCTACATATTATTTGCTCTAATATGAACTGTGCTACTCCCTCACTTTTACCACTTGCTAGTGCCCGTGTTTCGCAGTAACGCGTAGCATAGTCTGTAGCGACAACTATTGTTGTTTTACCACGTTGACTTCTATGAATGGGGCCTACTAAATCTATTCCTACTTTTTCAAATGGCACACCTATGGTGATTGGTTGTAATTGACCAGGGGGTTTTTGCGTACTCCCTTTTCGTGCTTGACAAGATTGACATCCTGAAACATATTTCTTTACGTCTTTTAACAATCCATCCCAATAGTAATTCATTTTAATTTTGTGATATGTCTTTGTAATGCCTAAATGTCCTGCCATTGGAGCATCATGGTTATTATATAAAATTTCGAATTTAAGGGTATTTGGTACCATTAAAAGATATTGAGAACCCTCTGAACTAGCATTTTTCTTGTAAAGGACACTATCTATTAATATAAATGACTTAGCACGTTTACGTTCACTAATTGTTAAAGTTGTGTCTTGTATATTTTCTAATGCTATAAAAAGTTTGGCTAAGTTTTTATCTTGATGTTGTAGGTTGCTGATATTATTTGGTACCATGATGAATGTCGGTACGTAATCTGCTTGAAGTTCATCAAATTCTGAAGCTACTTGACATGGATTACGGGATAAAGCATCAACGTCTCTATTTAAGACTCCACGTTTGTGTTTGATTGTATAATCAAAATCTTGAAGTCGTATCGACCAGCGTACTAGCCGACCGCTTATGCCTTTAGCACTGCGTAACCAACATAGGCAGTGATGGTCTGTAACTATGGTAATATGTTTTCCATAGACGTAAGGTCTCAGATATGTTAAACTCCAAATAGCTGTTAAGGCTTCTAATTCGGAAATCGAGTAATTTTTTTCAGCTTTGGTCAAGCCTCTGGAAATGAATGCAATTGGAAAGAACTCATTGTTAAATTTCTGTAGTAAAATGGCACCAAGTCCTTCAATACTTGCATCTATTCTTAACTCTGTTTCTGCGTGAGGATCATAATGACGTAAAATGGGTGCAGTTGTTAATTTTTCTTTAAGTGTATCAAATGCCTCTTGTTGCATTGCTGTCCAAGAGAATTTAACAGATGATTTAGTGATTTCGTAAAGTGGTTTAGCTATTCTGGCAAAATTTTCAATGTGATTCCTGTAGTAATTACAGATACCAAGAAATGACTGTACCTTCTTAACTGTTGTTGGAGTTGGAAATTGTATTATGGCTTGTATTTTTGTATTATCTGGTAAGATGCCTTCTGCATTTACTGTATGTCCTAAAATAGTTATTTTTGTCTTTGCATAGCTGCACTTACTAGGTTTTAATGTTAGTTTGTAATAACGTAATTTATCAAAAGCTTGCTGAAGGCGAACTAAATGTTCCTCAAAGGTTTTTGAATAAATGATAATATCATCCATGTACAAAAGTAAACCTTTAAATTTTAAATCTGCAAAAACTTTATCTGCCATTTTTTGAAATGTCCTAGGAGCATTTGTTAAACCGAAAGACATTACATTGAATTCATACAGTCCATCCGGAGAGACAAAAGCCGTTTTTTCCTTGTCATTTTCTTTTACATTAATTTGAAAATATCCGCTAAACATATCCAAGGAAGAAAAATAACAAGACCCATTTAAGTAACTAAGTAGGTCCTGTATAACTGGTAATGGGTAAACTTGTTTTTTCGTAACTGCATTCAGTTTTCTATAATCTATACAAAATCTGATAGAATTATCTTTCTTTTTGACTAAAACAATTGGCGATGCCCAATCACTCTGTGATTCACGAATTATGTTATACTTGAGCATTTCATCTATCTGTTCCTGAATTATTTCTCTTTCTTTATGAGACACTCTGTATGGTCTTGATTTAATTGGGTCGGAGCCTTCAACTATTATTTCGTGTTCCACTAAACTAGTTGAGCCCATTTCTGAGAAGCTAGTTGCAAAAATGTCTTGATATTCATTTATTAACTGTTGTAGTTGTTTTTGTTCATTTATTGTTAACGAAGGATTTATATCATGTTTGATGCATTTTGAATTATCGTAAACATCAAGAGTCGCTAACAAATTTGAGTCATTAATAATTTCAAAATATGCCAACGTAGTACCTTTAAATAAACGTACTTTATTTAAATTATTTGATTGTAATGTTAGCTTCCACATTTTTGTGCTACCCCGTTTGATATCTTGTACAATTAATTTATATCGACTTAAAACGATTTCTTGCAAACATATTTCATAAAGGTTATTTGAAAAATTTCCATTTTTATGTAGCTGTAAACTAACAACTTTCACTTCATTCGGCAAAATTTCAGTATCTTTTGTTAAAGTTAATTTATATTTAGTATTTTGTTCATTAGGATTAGAAATTTTATCCAAAAAATTATTAAAAGTTTTAATCGAAGTTGTATTGAGTTGCCAAAGGTCCCTGATAGTAGATTTATGAATATCAATTGTGATAGGTTGTACTGTATTATTATTAAACGTTATAGTATGATCATGAAAATTAATTATGCTTTTGTTTTCCAGCAAGAATTTCATTCCAAGAATTAAAGGTTTTGGAGAAGATTCAATTACTAATGCCGAAACTGTAGTTTTCCAATTTTGAATGGATAAATTTATTATTGACGATCCTATGACGGATAGTTTATGATTATCAACCGTTGTTAAAAATGAAATGGAACTAGGTTGTATTATTGTATGTACAAATTTTTTATCAATTACGTTTTCGACAGCACCTGTATCAATTATAATTTCGACTTCTTTTTCATGAATATAACCTAAGATAAGTAAAACTTGTAATTTATTATAAATATCAGGGAGCCTTTCGTTAAAATGCAGGACAGCTTGTAGGCTCAGTGCTTTTGCTGTCCCCTCACGTTTCCCGAAGAATTTTGCTGTACAAAACTGTTACGATTGTTGGTTCTACGCCAAGTATTTCCATTATTGTTGAATTGTCTGGGTTGGTTATATCGTGGAGTATTTGACTCATTATTTTGGTTTGTCATACAAACGCTGCTGGTATGTCCTGCTCTATTGCAAAGAAAGCAAATTGGTCTACCGTCCAATGTACGTGTTGGGCGATAAGAATTAAATCGTCCCTTTCTATTATTATCATTATGGTTGAACTGATTACCACGATTGTAATTAAATTGATTATCCCGATTGTAACTCAATTGATTATCACGATTGTAATTCATATTATTTCTAGTATAATTTCTAGAAGTTTCAGGTGTATTTATATTTAAAACCGGAGTTTCAGTACTTTCAAGTTTTGAAATGCTCTCTCTCTTTTTTGCGTCGCTGATTTTGAGCACTAGTTTTTTAAGTTTTTCCAAAGTCATATTTTCATCTGAAAGTACCAAAAATTGATATTGGTATGAAGGATGTAACCCACATTCAAAATATTCAATGATCTCTGATTCGGCCATATTTTCATCTAGGTTATAACAAATATCAAGTATTTCGTAGAAAAAGCTGTTAATGTCTTCAAATTCTCCCTGTTTTTTATTTCGTAGCTTAAACTTTGCTTCGCGATTGACAGCCGCCCCAGCAAATTCTTTTATGAAATTTGCTTTAACATTTTCCCACGTATCATTTTGATGAATTGGATTAGTTCGAAATTTTTCATACCATATTGCCGCTGGTCCTTACAAAAAAGATCCAAAGAAAAATATCTTATTTCCGTCTGCCCATGAATTTACTGCAGCAGCTCTTTCATAACTCTTTAAAAATTTAGCCGGATTTTTATTCTTAATGGGGTCAAATGTTTCTGGACTTATAAATTTAGGTAAAGTCGGATTTACTGGACTTTCAAACGCCTGTATAATTGTCGAATTTGCCATCTTAATACTTGTTACGGATGTTTGATTATTAATAACAGTTGTTGAAGTAGCAGGGACACTTTTATCTAATTGAAATAAATTTTTATTTATTAAAATTTTTTCTTGCACTGTTTTGGAATTATTTTCATTAATAATTAAGAGAGAATTTTCTGACGCATCAGGTTCTGAACTACTTATTTCTGTATTATCAAATAAATCTGAAATATTTATTATTTGCTGTTGGTCTGACCCATCTGTTTTTATTTTTATTAAAAACTTATCTTTAGTGTTTGTATCAAAATTTTGTGCCACTGTAGTTGGAGATCGTAAAATTCTAGCACTACGACCAAAAACTTTATCTGCAGATGATTGAAGTATATCTTTAAATTCAGAATAAGAATGTGATCTGTTTAATACTGAAGTTGGAGGACTTCTTACAACTTTAGTACTAGAAGCAAAAATATTATCTGGAGATGACTGAAGTGTTTCTTCAAATGCAGAACAAGAATGTGATCTATTTAGTACTGTAGAACTATTATATTTTGGGTCAAAATTAGATGTATAACTTGGAATTGACGCGGTTATTGAAGTAGAATTCGCAGAATTTTTTGTTACAAGGTGTTCCCTATTTTTTACAAGGTTGACATGATCAGATCCAGACATTGCACACGGAATCGTAGTCCATTTTTGAAATGATTAATGAAATTTCAGAATTGATTACCCAAAATTACATCAAAATACTCGCATAACGATTCAAAATGAAAACGGCACCTCCACCAAAATATGTCACGTTATAATTTAGTGACATGGTCTGGATAGAAACACATCAACCTTTTAATAGTTATATTTAAGCACAAGTTACATTATTGACTTAATATTAAATGATACACCACACAGGTGGGCTTACATGAATAGCATAGCTATTAGTAGATAGAGCGTAGCTGAGGTTGAAACCATGTTGACGAGACTGTAGCATTCTTGGTCTTGGTATGGATTGATGTTACCAAGTCTGATGACTCACAGCTAGGAGCTGTTTGTCTTGGTATGGACGAACTTGATCTTGATATCGATGTCGACTGACTGACTAGTTCTTGTTTCCTTGTGGCATGTTAATCCTTTTATAGTATTAGCTCCCCTCCTATCTATTGCATTCCATTTACAATGTCCTTAAGTCTATATTTAGTGATTGCATACTGAAGGGATGTTGCTTATTGTTCTACATGCCCAAATATGGATTGACCTACTTCACTAACTTGGAATAACAAATGAGTCACCATCAAGTTATTTCAACATGATGAAATTATCTTACATTGTAGTTAACATTCCATTAGCATAAAAGATACTTAATTAATATTCAATCAATGCCCTATCAATACTTAATCAATCTCTAATCAATACCTAATAAATATCTAATCGATCTGCTTGTGACAGTATATTTGAACAGGGATTTTAAGATAATAAATTCTAAACAGATAAAATTGAAATTATCAAAAGTTAAATAAAATGACTTATTATTGTTATTCTTATTATTAATGGAACGAAGACTGCCGATATCCGACTGCGCGCTTGCCCGGGCTGCACGACGGCGGCATCTAGACAGCTCCGTCCGCGGGTGTTTGGGGATTTAGTTGTAGGATTTTAAGTTGATGAATTCTAAACAGATCAAATTAAAATTATCAAAAGTTAAATAAAATGACGTATTATTGTTATTATTATTAATGGAACGAAGACTGCCGATATCCGACTGCGCGCTTGCCCGGGCTGCACGACGGCGGCATCCAGACAGCTCCGTCCGCGGGTGTTTGGGGATTTAGATAAAATTGCAAACGTTAAATACAATTACGTATATAAAATGAATAATGATACAAAATAATTGAGAATAAACAAGTTTTAAATTTTGAATCAACATAACGAACTATATGTACAGCGTAGACAATCATTGACCCCTTTTCTCTAGTATTAATAAATACACGTCTTCTAAATTTGCAGGGAACCTAGTTTTTGCCGTCTGTAAATCATTGTACGCGATCCAACTACTATTGACATTTATGATGCACGTGTAATGACCGTGGTCTAGCGAATCTCCGTGGTGCAGGATGGCCGCGCGTACGTCAAAATGCGTATCGTTTATACAAACTTCTGTCTCATTAAAATTTACTACCGAATTCATCAACTTTGTGTCAGCACGGAATCTGGCAAGTACTAGTACTACATACTGGTTAACGTACGATATAATATGTTTTTCTGAAAAATTTGATACGCGGCAATTGGAACACTTTATATTAGTGTCATCCCAACAAATAAATTTAGAAAAATCCAAAGGCATATCATCTTCGAAACGAAGAAAATAGCAGGAATCTAATTCTGATCGTTCCCGGGAATAATCACAATTAAAACACTTTAGTACAATAGTTCTTGAATAATAAAATTTTGCAGATAACGCAGGGTTTTCTTCTTCTAAACATTGCAGCAATTTCATTAAAAATTCGTGGGCATCTTGCTGTAGGGTAGCATTGAAATTTACGTCGGTTTTTTGATCTAAAATAGCTCTAACATGACAAGTTGAATTACAATCACTCCCGAAATTTACTAGATTAATTATGTCTACGATACTGCTACTGACACGATGTTCTGGTGTACTATTATTAACTAAATCCTGTTTAAAATGTTCTAAAGCTATTAGGCATTGAATTACACTGTTTGCATAGCAAGAAACGCCATCCCTGTTTATAAATCCTATGTACTTGTTTTTATTTTTGCTAGAAAGGGCACGATTATTAACGTCTTCATCCGAAACTGTTATTACCGACGAATTGTTAAAAAAATTTGCAGCCGGCTGCCTAGAAGATATTATTGGGAGCAACGCATATATGGGCTTATGATATGAAAAGTAACTGTCGAAAACACCTGCTATCAATGATTCGTCGTTACTAAATACAATATCGATTTGAGTATTGTGATCGGTTGTGGACGTATTACGGTTTAAAATACTTTTAAAATCGAACTTTGCCATTAAATTTGGAAAATATGAGGCAGCATCAAAATTAAATATATCAAAATTAAAATCTCCCAACACAACAATTTTATCATCGGCAATAGATAACGTACTACTTATAATTTCTTGAAAACAATTTTCATACATAGCATGCCTAACCGAAGGCGATTTGTAACCACTAATTAACCAAAAATTCTCTACTTGAAAACTAAATAAGTCAACATGATTTTTACATTCGAATTTTAAAACGTGCTGAATATTACAAACGGTAATGTGGTTCGAATGAAATATTATGTGAAAACCGGGAATTTCTATATCATCGTAATTTTGTGATAAAGTTTCTTTTTTTTTTTTTTTTTTAATATATTATAACCAGTTCAACACACTTGGGTTTTTCATGATTGTGTTCATATAACTTATAACTTTTAATCACATATAGGTCCGCTAATATCGTTCCACTTCACTATGTGTTTAATACACTAACTATATTAACACCAAAGTTTATGTCACTCTCTGTCTGCACTATTGTCACTATTTGATGAAAACAGGTCTTGTGGCAATTTACGTTTTAATCGTCTATGAATATTTTTAGATCCAATCGAATAATGAGCTGCGCCTGGACAGCTCGGTAGTTTTAACAGATGATTTCTGGTGACTCGCTTGACATAGCTGAGGATGGTTGGTATTTGCAATTCTTCGTGTAACTGCTGGTTCCTGACAAACCAGGGCGCGTTAGTAGCAATTCTTAATACTTTCGACTGGAATGACTGAATCTTCTTCATATTTGTTTTAGAAGTACCGGCCCATACGGCACAAGCATACATTAACCCAGGTCTAATTATGGCTTCATATATAAGGGTAGCACATTCAATTTGTAGGGCAGATTTTCTATTAACTAGAGGGTAAAGTTGCGCTAGTTTGCCGTAACTGTCATTTAGTTTTTTGTTGACGTGGATGCTCCATGTTAATCTACGATCAAGATGTACTCCTAAGTACTTTATGCTTCCGTCATTCGGATTCCAATTGATCGCTTGTTGGTTAATTCTTAGGCAGGGTGGTGTGGCAGGTCTCCGAAGTGTAAAAATTTTTAGTTCACACTTGTCTGGGTTAAGAGAAATACACCATTTATTCATCCATTCAGCGATAGTACTTACAGCATTTTGCAATTGATGGGCAGCAGTTTCGATGTTTTCATTTTGGGTTGCTATCGCCGTGTCATCGGCAAACATACAGAGTGAAACGTCAATTGGCTCAGGGATATCATACACATATATGTTAAATAATATTGGTCCTAATATAGACCCCTGGGACACACCCGCTGCAATAGGTTTTACTTGAGACATTTGGTTGTTGATTTTTACAATAAAGCTTCTGCCATTGAGAAAGGAAGAGAGTACCCTAATAATGTTGTTCGGCAGTCCGATGTGAAGTAGCTTGTGTAGCAAGCCCACAATCCATACGCGGTCAAAAGCTTGTGCTATATCTAAGAATGCAACCGCTGTATGTTGTTTTGCTTCGTACCCTTTTTCAATTATCTCGACTAATCGTTGAAGTAGATGTGTCGTTGAGTGTAGTTGTTTGAACCCGAATTGAAAGTGGGGTAACGTGTCATTGTTTTGGAGTATTTTAGTTATGCGGTTGTATATGATTCTTTCCAGTACTTTAGACATTGTTGTAAGTAGGCTTATGGGTCTGTAACTACCAGGATTACTTGAGTCTTTGCCAGGTTTATTGAATAGCAGTATTGCCGCACATTTCCAGCTTTTGGGAAAGTATCCCAATCTCAAACAGGCATTATAAATATTAGCTAGTAGAGCTAATGCTTTTCTTGGTAAATTGTGTAGGACTATATTTGGTATATGATCTACTCCTGGAGTTTTCTTAACAGGTAGTCTCTTTATGTATTTCAAAATTTCTCTGGGAGAGGTTGGTTTAATGTTGTCACTTTGAGACGGCATTTCCTTTTGTACATACTGTATAATTTCATCGTGTATTGGTTTAATTTTAGGATCTTGCTTGGTTGTGAAAGTCGTTTCTAAATGATTGGCAAATACCTCACATTTTTCTTCATCAGTACAATACAGCTGGTTGTCATTCTTGATGTTTGAAATAATTTGAGGTTTCTTTAATATGCGCCTCGTTGCTTGCCACATAGATGGGTCACGTGGTTGTAATTCTTTAATGTAGGATTGATACCTTCTGATTCGATCCGCGTCGAGCTCCCATCTAACTCGATGAGTTAACAAATTTAGTTGGGTTTTATGCTGGGGCAGCCGTGTTAATTGCCATTGTCGTCTGGCTTTATTTTTTTCCTTGATTAGTTCCAATAAGTATCTAGGGGGGTGTTCGTGATTTGTTGGCCGATTTATTCTAGGTTTTTTGGTTGTAGCCTCGTTAACAGAGTGTGTAATCGCGTTAGTGATGTTGGCGATTAATACATCAACGTCGCTTTCTGTCGATATAGAGATCGGGCATTTTATGTTTCCATTTAAGACTTCTTGGAATTTCTCCCAGTCGACTTTACCTTGAATTAGTCTTGTTGTGGCTTCTTTGTAACGAGGAACATGAGCAAAGTTGATCACCACTGGTAGGTGGTCCGAGCTTAGTTCTGTTAGAACATCTTGCATAATCGGTGTTGTAAGATTTTTGTATAGGATGATATCCAAGATGTCGGATTGATGATCCATACGATACGGTACGTAGGTATGATCTGTTGGTGCAGCAATTTGTATACCATGATTTTCTGCAATAGTGAGTAATTTTACGCCACTGGGGTTGTTAGTTCTGCAGCCCCATCTTTCATTCTTACTATTGATATCTCCTATGATTAGTGTAGGTTGATTAGTGTCAAATATTTTGATTATATCATCCTCTATTATCTTGCGGTTTGGTTGTTTGTATACACATGTTATATTGACAGCCGGGTAATTGTGTAGTTGCAATTGCATTGTGATGCTTTCTAAGTTTTGAAGACCTTTAGTTGGCATGGTTAATAGTTGCAGTTTCTTTTTAGCGATGATAGCAACTCCCCCAGAGGCAATTGGCGCTGTTCTGTCGTTACGATATACGCAGTAGTTTGGTATTTTGAACGTTTCGCCTTCAACAAGATGTGTTTCACTTATACAAGCTATATCTATGTTATGTTGGGCTAGAAAGACAATTAGTTCAGACCTTGTTTGTTTAATACCGTTAGAGTTCCAATTAAGGATGGTTAAATTGTTAATAAATGGTAGTTTATTTACCGCCATTGTTGAGTACAGTTGTTAGTAGTGTTAAGAGAAGTTCTTTAATTTTGTCCATATATGGAGTTAGCATATCTATTATTACTTGGATTAGAGAGTTGCCTACAGGTGCTCTTGGGTTATTGGTATTTGGTTGAGTAATTGTTATTTTGTTTGCGTATGTTGTACCCGTTTCGTGACTGTTGATGTTTTGTTGTGAATTATGGTTAATATTGCTAGTGTATACTGCTGATTCGGTTATGGGTGATGTTCGTAGCGCGGTATGTTTAGGACTGTTAGCTATAAATTTTTTATAATAGCTGCACCCCCTGAAGTTAGCGGTGTGCTCTCCACCACAGTTCACACAACCTAGTTTGTCATTTTTAGTTTTGGTGCATTCTGTGTAATGGTGATGCCCTGTACATTTCACACACCTCGGGTCGAGGTGGCAATAGTTTTTGGTGTGACCGAATTTTTGGCAGCGCGTACACTGCGATATGTTTTTGGACTTTCGTCTTGGTTCTACAGAGATCCTGCAGTAGTATAGGTACTCTAGGTTAAAGATTTGGTTCACATTGTCTTTTTTTTGTAATTCAGCTGCACATAGGGGCATAGGTTTTTTTTCGCGATTATATAAGCGTGTTACGCTAATTACTGGGTGATTCTTTAATATCAATTCCTGTTTTATTTCATCGGTGGTGAGTGAGATAGGGAGATTTCTTATTATAACTGATAGGTTATCTTTGTCGGGATTTTGGTAAGTATAATATTTAATATTTTCATTGTTATAAAACGTTGTTAATAGTCGGTATTGTTCGATATTAGTAAGGTTTACTCTTAGCTGTGTACCTTTAGTTTGTGTGGTAAACTCACCCGTTATGTTAGTTCTGATATCTTGAATTGCTTTTTGGTAATTTTCCGCACCTGGTATGAATATCGGCGGAATCTTCTTTAGGGCTGGAGTACTTTCGTTACTGGTTTCATTAACTTGATTTTCATTTGTGTTGTTTTGGGTATTGGGTGGCAAATAATATCTATTCTGTGTTATTAATCTATTATTATCAAGCATATACTTCTTATTACTGTTATTTTCATCAGGGGAATCTATAGGGCGTTTATTATGTTGAGTATTATTAGGATTATCAGTAACATCTTGTGATAAGTTTCCTTTTTCTATGACAATGACATTGGGATCTAAGTGATTTGTTACATCAATTACCATATCTTCAGGGATCTCGCTATTAGGCATAATGCCATTGATATTTATTGCTAACTTGGAAATATTCCTGGAATTTTTAAGATTTTTCTTGCTTTTATGTGCTGATATCTCAGCTGTTAACTCGCGTAAAAAGGAAATGTTTATTTGCACGTTTTTAACTCTGAGATTATAATATCGCAGCGCTCAAGGCGCGCGATAACGTTAGTAAAACTTCTTATGCACAACAATGGTTAGATTTGACCTATACCATCGAGCACATGAGTAAAAACTCAATTGTTTTAACAAAGATTCACTGATTTAGCACAAGGAAACAACCGACCGCACTAGGCAACGGGTTGGCTTGAACCTGATAAAGTTTCTGAAAATATTAATATATCGGCTCTAATGTACCACTCATCACTGATAATGTTTCGTAAATGTTTGCGCAATGATCCAACGTTATGATATAAAATTTTAATCTGATCGCTATTGTTAAAAATGTCGTAGAAGAATGTGAGCGGTTTATTTTGCTGTAGTCGCAAAATTTCTGTTAAAATTTGGTCGTTCTCTTTTGGAGACTTCGGGGGTTTGAAACTACCTAAAATGTAAAGTCCAGATAACTTTTTTACCCTACTTAATGCGACGTACATCATTTGTCTGGTAATTCTTTTTGATTTTTTAAAATCGATACACGCCTCTTCGTACGTCTGCCCCTGAGATTTGTGGATAGTTAAAGCTTCCGCTGCTGTCACTGGAAATTGACGGCGTACAATTTGATACTGCAAATCTTTAGAGACAGTTAAAGGATACGCATTCTTACTTATAGGGGTCAATTTTGAGTCGATACCTTCGGCATTCATTAAACCTATAAACGCTTTTCGCACTTTGTTACCGACCGCATTTGACTGAAAATCAATCCAAAGTTTGCTAGGAAATTTAGAATTTGGTTCAAACGAAATATGTCGTAAGTATTCCACAAGATCCGTTTACAAGTCCGTCCGCGATATCTACATTAGAAATTACCATATACTTAATACCCAATTTTATACGTAAATGTGTTGGTAAACCTCCAAGTTCTGAAGTTTTCTTTTTCTTTAACGCGCCTAATACTTTACTTTTAGTGAATTCTGAAACTTTTCCTAAAATAACGTCTTCCGCAGTAGATAAGAATTCTTCGCCAGGCGCATTGTTTATACGACGTTCATTGTACGCATCAACGTTAGCGTTTTCCGCATATAACCTAATCGCGGTCTCTGGGACTAGAGTTTCTTCTACTTCTCGCGATTTAATTAATTTTATATCGTCAACGCTCATAATCCCCTTAGCTAAATTATTTAAACAATGTATAAACTGAATTTCATCCCGCTGCCGCATTATTTGTGTCAATTCGTAATAATTAAACTCGTCCCATAAGGGGTTTGATTAGACGTGAAAAATACTTAGACTGTTACTGTTTGGTGAACAAAATACAGGGCGATCCATCACAGGAGGTAATTGATTTAAATCTCCTACAACTAAAACCGATATGCCGCCAAAAGACTCTTTGCAACCCATGATTTGTCGAAGTCTAGTATCGACCCGTGAAAATAACCGACTACCCACCATCGATATTTCGTCAATAATAAGTAATTTTAAATGAAATAATTTTGCTCGTAGTGTATTCGCGATGTCGTTGGATAATTCTGGCATTTGTCCACCAAACTGAGATACCGGTAAAGAAAACGCGGTGTGTAATGTGAGACCGTTTATTAAAAATGCTGCTTTACCTGATGGAGCACACAGCAAGACAAAATTTTCTCCTTTACTTGAACCGGGTAATTTATCAAAATAACTTGTGATCAATTGATAGATTGCATTTATAACCGTACTTTTCCCGACGCCGGCGGATCCACTTAAAAACGTTCTTATAGGCAACGTATCAGTTTTAAAACAATGTAAAATGTGCATTATGAACTCCCTCTGGCGCGTATTTAATTGCTGTATTAATTGAACAATTTCTTCGATTGATATTCTAGGTGGACAACTAAAGTGATTTGCACCGCGATCTTTAATAATTTCAGAACCCCCCTGCTGTAAGATATCGATTTGCTGGTGCTCAGGTAATGCACTTTTGGAAAATTCGTCGATATCTTCTTCCTCGATTTCTAAAACATTATTTTGCGCGTTTTCCATGGCTTCGTCTAAAACATCGTCGCCAAGAATTTGAAATTTTTTGCGATTAGCGTCAATAGTACAATGATGGTTTAAAAATACTTCCTCGTAATTTACATTCTGCACCTCTGAGTATTCGTTTCTCCACGGTAAAAATAAAAGAAGGTTTTCTCTATAAAAATTAACCGGATCCTGAATTAGTTTATACCGCCTATATCTAATAACGGCAGTTTTTCGCCGTTGCCTATAATATTTAATGACGTCATCATCATCGTCTTCATTCGCGTTCTGGTTATCCGTATTCAGCGCAGTAAAATTCGAAGCAAAATCTGCTAGGCACACGTCTTCCATAGATAAAGGTCTTTTCGCGTATTTTCCGAATATATCATCAACAAACACGACATCCGAATCTACATTTAAGGCACTTAATTCTAACCTAGACTTTAACATTTGAACTCTTTCTTGCTGTGGAAACGTGCTAATAAAAATAGTTTTTCGCGAATTTTTCCAAAGAGGCAAAGATAACGCATGATAAACTGCTTCTTGCGCGCACATTAAATTACTATTTACAAATACATTAAAAATTTTTCTGAATTTTTCTCTAACATTAGTAAATCCGTTATTTATATCTGATGCCGTTTCTCCTAACAATTTCGAAAGTCCCGCGTCCGTTTTACTAATATAATTAATAATATACGATGCCAACGCGTATTCTTCTAAAATAAACTGAATGTCCATATTAGACTCGAACAAATGCAATATATCTTTATTATAATTATTAATTCCGACTTCTAAACTACTACGTTTTAAAATATCTGGGTTTTTTTTTAATGAACTACGAATAGCGAGATAATATTGTTCTTCCGTAATTAGGAGTTTAGCTAAAATATCATTAAATTCTACTAATTTCGGATTTTTATAAAAATCTTGGGTAATTTTTTTTATATCTTTCAAAATGCGTTTTAAATTTTCGTTTTGTTCCTCTTCCGGAAGAGGTTCCATAATGGTTGTTGAGGGCATAACAAAGATTGGAAAGTTAAACCGGCATTTGTTTTAAATAACACATAAATTTTGAAATCAAAATACCGCGCACATGTAACTGGATCGCGTTTTATTAAATCGGATTTTTCATAAGTAGTGAGATTCATTGCTTCTACAAGAGATAAATTTTTAGAATGAACCAGTTTCGCCAAAGATTGAAGTAGTTCTGGCCAAATGTTTTCCCCCGCAGATAACGTCAAAAATATACTGGGTTTACCTAATTGCCGAATGGTAGCCAACAACTCTTTTTTCCTAGTTTCCCAATAGGAAGGGGAGGATCTAATTTGTCTTAAAAACCTATAACCGTCGTCAAATTTTACCATGTTTTCTAAAAATTCGTCATTTAACACATTCCCCATTTTAACATTTCTAGTATTTTTTGTTTTCCGCATACAAATATTAATTTTTGAAAGACAAAACAACACTTAATTTTTTCTTTGCCATAAAGAGTAATCGAGTGGGATCGCACGATCTATGATCTCTACGCCTAATTTCCGACTTTATACGATCAGAGTACGATACTTTAGAACTGCCGTTGAAAGAATGGCCCGCGAAAATTTTGGGAAAACATAATTCGTCGATATGGGGTATCATATGCCAAGGTATCGGTTTTTTACCTTGGCCGGGCGCTATGACTTGTACGTTATTTACGGCATCTGCATTTCCGTCTATCACTAATACCTCATCACTTTCCACTTCTTCCTCCGGAAGATCGGTTTAAGTGATTTCTTCGCAAATGTTGTCGTTCGTGGATATCTCGGTAGATATTACATTATCCGCTATAAAATCGTTACTTTCTTCAATACAATCCCTAGTTTCTACAATAAAATCTACATTTTCGCTATACTGCTTTTCGTAACGCCTAAAATATTCGCGGTCAACTTGAATATTGTACAGTTTGTATAACGGGGTGTCTTTCAAATAACACAACGCATCGCAAACAATAGCTGGTCTGATGGTTTCATACATGTAGTCCGTTTTGTGTTCAATGTGCCTCTTTAATTTAACCTGAATTGTAGCCATGTTGTCAAATGCTCGCGGTAAAACTTGTAACATATCGCTAATTTCAACAGAGATGTTAACTACACTACCTTTAAGACCTAACTGGGGATTTAAGGCATACGGTTTTAAAGATCTAATTTGCATAAAATTTATGTAAGGGGCTGCCATTCTTTCCTCTAATGGTGACAGTTTTTGAATGCAATCGGGTAAATCTACAAACTTTAAATCATTACTTGTGGCTAATTTGGGTACTTTTGACAGGGTTAGGTATCTATCACACGTTCTGCAAATGAACGGCGAATCATAATTTATTATTAAACTCACTAAAGTATCCTTGGAATAATTAGAAAATTTATCCAGTTTTGTAATTTTGAAATTGATAACAGAATGTTTAAAGAACAGTCCTTCGCAGCAGCAACATATAAAATTTGGAGTACATTTTCGAATTTTTATAAATTCTAATTTTAATTTCGCAGAATTTGTGTTTTCTCTTACTAAATTATTGTAAAAATGTTCCCTAAATCGTAAGATATCATTTTCTCGCGTGTTTCGTTTGCTTTGAAGGTCGCATTGTTGTTCAAATAGTCTAATTGCGTCGTCGTTTTTCCTAACTTCCCGTTTCCGTTTTTGTTCATTAATTAACTCTTTCTGTTTGTATTCTACATGACCCCTTAATTTTTTCATTCCCGAATTTCTACTAATTAACTCTTTCTCTTTGTATTCTACATTACTCCTTAATTTTTTCATTCTTGATTTGCTACTAATTAACTCTTTCTCTTTGTATTCTACGTTAGCCCTAATTTTTTTTATACCTACTCTGTTTTTTTATCAACTCTTTGGCTTTGTATTCTACGTTACCCCTGAATTTTTTTATACCTACTCTGTTTCTTATCATTTCTTTGGATTTGTATTCTACGTTACCCCTTAATTTTTTATAGCTACTCTATTACGTATCAACTCTTTCTCCTTGTGTTCTAATTTTTTTCGTAATTTTTGGATACGTAGTTTTCCACTTAAGTCAGTTTTTCTACCCTTCCTATTCGCGACTGTTTCGACAATCGTATAAGGACACAATTTAAACATACTACTCTGAGGGGCATTTAAACGTTGAATAAAATTATATTTTAACAATTGCGTTAAATAATGGAGTGTTTCAAAACTACAGCTTACCGCAACCCCATCTTTGACATTTTTCGCTGTAATACGCGAACTACTCTCTGAATCAAACATCCAATACTCGGTAGAATCGTTAATAATTTCTTTAAACAAAGCTACAGATTTATTATTACATGATAATATACCCGCTTGAAAAGTTATAAAAAACTTTGACAATATTTCTTCAATATTCTCCAAAAACTGGCCTTCACTCATGTCTAACTGATTTGAATTGGCCATGTAGCGTTTATTTTTAATTTTGACATATTCACATTTCCCTTCACTTTTCCCTAATTGCAAAGTATCATCAATATCGCCGGCGTCCCATAAATACGGAGATTTAAAAATCCGAAAGCAGGTAGCTACAAAGGCATTTCTAAGATTTGAAGACTCTATAAAAGTTTTGTGTCCATCATGAAAAGTTCCTGCTTTTATTACTTTAGGATTTTGAAAATCAGAATCTACTTTAAAATTCAATCGTTTTGATTTCATCTTGTTACAATAGTAATAAATAGAGTATCTAATAAATACCTAATGAAAATAATTTTCTTCGCAAAACGTTAAGTAAATTTACTACCTATATAATTCGATTATGGTTATAGATCAACACTAAGAAACGATTGAAATTAATGACTTCAATTTTACAAAATTCGCCAATTTTTTAATGTACGGTATAAACTACTACCTATGTTAGTCTAATCAAAGTAAATTAATACTCCTAGCAAAAATAAAACAATCAGAATAATAACTCAAACATCAAAATGATAACAATGTTTGGGCACTAATGTCAGCTACAGCAGTAAAAATTCTCTTACCAGACGAATAGTTCACTTGTAAGGTTGACAGTGTAATGCTTTTGCATCCTCAGGGATGAAAATAAAATGTAAAACCCTCACCCCGCACCGGCCGCCCCAAATGTTTGTCAAGGTTAAAATTTCTTGTGAAAGCAAGAATTGTGAAGCAGGTACCTACAACCCTTTGCATAGTCTGTAAAATCACTTAAAATTTAAGATTTTCCATTTCGACTTAGCGCTGTATGTCACTACGACATCAACAATATATAGCCGTTTCCTTCTCACATTTAAATTATAACAAACACGTACGTCATTTTTAGAAACCACAACTTTGTTACTTGAATTTAGAATTACTCTGTACCGGCTAAAACCATTCTAAAACTGAACAATTCTACTACCCATTGCAGAGGTTCTGTAGGGCCAAGCGAAGCGGGGTAGAATTCTGAGAAGTCGCTAATCTAAGTACCTACCTGTTATTTGGAATGTTCAACATTTTAGCAATAGGTAATCCACCTACCTGCGAGGCGAGGGTTGATTGTTAAGCAGCACGAATGTATGCCGTTTTATCCCATGCTTTTTTTTTAAAATTACAAATATCGTTTGTTACAGCATGCTTCAAAACTATGGAACAAAACTAACAAATATTTAATAAATCTGCAAATGTTACAAAACTCATATTTGTATTATAATATGACATCTCATTTATACAACAAAATTTAATTTTACAACTACAATAATAGACACGGTGTTTTATTTCAAATGTCAAACTTGCCTATTGTACTCTGAAACGTAAAGACCCTGTATACGTGATAGAAATTTAAGAGAACGCAGAGCTATACAGGGTGACTGATTTTTCATTGTCCAGCTTATACCTGCTGAAGTATTAAAGATACAAGAAAAAGTTAAAGAAGAGACTGAACTAAGAGAACCTGGTGTACAAAATAGCGCAAACAAGTTTTTTCCACGGTCTACTAATTTTCCGGAAAACTATGTAACTTAGGTTTTTTAAATCGAATCTTTCTTTATTTTAATCACTTTCTATTTGCGCTATTTTATAGGTACACCAGGTTCTCTCAGCTGAGCTGCTCCTTTAACTTTTTCTTGTATCTTTAATATTTCAGCAGATATAAGCTGGGCAATGAAAATCCAACCACCTACTGAACAACTACTGAACAATGTTTCTATTTAAACTCTTTGGAAATCACTTGAATGCGTGGCGAGAAAAACGAGACTATAAGGTTTCGATACGTACAGAAGAGAGACACGAAAACGCAACGAAACTTGGCGAATTTTTCATCAACCCTACATTTTAGCTATCTGAACACCTTATACAATGTGATAGACAATTACATTTTGCATTCAATTATATAATAATATACAGGGTGTTTCATTTAAAATAACAAAGTTGCTTATTGTACTGTGGAAAGCAAACGCCCTGTATACGTGATATACATTTAGGAGAATGCAAAACTATATACTGAACAACTTTTATATTCAAACTTTTTTCATATTTTGATTAATAAGGGCGCTATAGGAGCATCAATTCCCGATTTTCAAAACGTCGTAGAGGGCGCCACAGTCAAATTCTGGCATTCATCAAAAACAAAAATGTAGCTAATACCAAGCTTAATAAGTATAGAAAATTTAAACAAAATCCTGTGGACAGTTTTTTTGTAATAATTTTTCAAAAATTTCAAAAGTATTGGAAGAGCGCAGTTGCGACCGTTTTTCGATTTAGTAAATAATTTTTTTTCATGGTATAGTACCCCCAATGGGCTTTCAAACAAGTTGTTGCGAAACCTGATCAGATAACTGGTTTTTGAGTTATGGGGCGTTAAAGTCGAAATTTTGAAAAATTCATAGCGGCCGCCATTTTGAAGTTAGAGAGTCCGGGAAAAAACGGTTTCCTTTCAATTATGGTCTTCTTTCATATCCCCTACTCAGATTTTCAAAATTTCGCTTCTGAAAAAAATGCTACCAAAAAAACGTGTCTAACTTCCGCTTCCGGTTTCAGATTTTTTTGAAAAGCTTATTTTGTCGATGAATTTTCGATATACCCCTTCATTTAAAATTTCATCAAAATCGGTTCACTAGTTTTTGCGTTAGAGGCGTTACATACATTACGTTACCCACGCACCCACAGACAGACATTTTTTCTAGACCACTTTTTTGGGTTCCTGGAGGTCCAAAAGACGTATTTCCGCGAAAATCTCGATTTCGAAAATTTTCATGATATCAATACTTCCCTATACCAGTAGTGGTATGGGAAAGTAAAAAAAGTTTTACATTGTGGCTACGACATATAATATATTCAAGGGCGAAATACAATATATGCTATATTATAATATAAGTTCTACTTTACAAAACAAATATGAATTTCTATAATAATGATGCTTGTTCTTACCGTGAGTTTTTTATGGCGTTTGTCAAATACACTAAACTTCACTTGGCCGCCACTTAAAAACAATTATCCCTCAGGCAACTACTTGATGTTTCTATATTGTTTAAATATATTAGCGTACTAAACATATTTTAGTACAACCGGTGATGAATTTTTGCAATAATAAACTCATTTTCAGATTAATCAAAAACATTTTTCTTATTTATTACATAAAGGACTAAGTCATTTTTTTTCTTTTGGCCTCAAATTTTTTGTTTTCTCAGTATTGTCATTTTAAATCACTCCCGAAGCATAAAGGTACCTAACATATGTATGAGTATAGAAATAATAAATATTAAATAAAATATCTATTTAATTGTTAAAATAGATATTTTATGTAATATTTATTATTTCTTTACTCATGGATTTTAACAAAGTAACGCTTGAGAATGTCAATAAATATGTATGCTTATACATGAGTGTGGGTATACATTCATTAACAAATTTGACAAAATTATTATTAATTTCTCAGAAAAAAATATTTTTAAACTAATATTACAATATAATATTACTATTTCATGTAACAAACTTTAAACTCCTTAATAAAAACTACACCCGTACCTACATCTATAATTTAAATAAGCGGGACTCCCACTCTAAATGTGGTTGAAATTTAAAAAATGTCTTATGCTTTATAACTTTTTCTGGATTTATCCCCATCTGTCGCCAAGCCAGATATTGAATCGCTGTACAATTTCTAAATTTCAATAAATCCCGTAGCAGAAAAATTTTATCCCAGGATTTCGTGTCTTCTTCCCATTCCCTCTCTTCCTCCGCGGCAAGATGATCTTGAAAATCTTCATTTGACACAAACGTCTAACATAAAACACAAAGTTTATTTTGGGATTTTCTCCTTAATGTGGGACATGCCGAGTTACAACCGATAGCTATGCTTACTACTGAATCACCCTGTACAATTTGTACAAAAACAACTTACTTTTTTAATTAAAATTTATTATAACGAAAAATGCTATCGAAAACTCCTCATCCATTTTGGCTTTAGATGACGCGGTACTTTAAATCGCCTAATCGTTTCATAAAAAGTTTTACATTGTGGCTACGACATATAATATATTCAAGGGCGAAATACAATATATGATAGATTATAATATAAGTTCTACTTTACAAAACAAATATGAATTTCTATAATAATGATGTTTATTCTTACCATGATTTTTTGATGGCGTTTGACAAATTCACTAAACTTCACTTGGCCTCTACCATAGGCCTCTACTTAAAAAAAATTATCCCTCAGGCCACTACTTAATGTTTTTATATTTTTCAGTATATTAGCATGTAATAGATATTTTAGTATAACCGGTGATACATAATGCAATAAAAAGCATTTAAAAAAAAATGTTTACGGCACAGAGCCTAAAGCGTGCTGATCAAACTTTATGTTTTGGTGCATTTGTCGAAATCAGTTCCTAATGTGCATTGATTACGTGAAGTTGGTTGTAAAAGAGAGTAGTGATTATGAGTTACGAAGAAGAGCAACGGTTTTTCCATGTTAAATAAAATCCTTTTTCAAATGACAGTAGAATGCCACAAAAACGATTCTGCGAAACGTTTTCTTATGCAGCTTTATTTACTTTACGAACATCATCTCATGTTACAAAAATACCACCAGGCAGTTTGCTCTTAGAAATCATTTTTCCACGTTATATAAAATCCTATTTCAAATGACACTATACAATGCAACAAAACCGATTCTGCGAAACGTTTTTTATGCGGATTTATTTTCTTCGGGAACTGAATCCCATGAATGGTACAAAAATGCCATAAAATTGATTCTAAGAATCTTTTTCGCTTTTTGAAATAGGTAATTCAGATACGCTTCAAAATCAAACAGGAAAATGATTCAAAATATCAGTTTGGCTGCGTTAATAATTCGTTTTAGCATCGTAACAAAAGCACCACAGTATCGTTGTCCTACCATCGGAATCGGAAGAATTCGCTATCACCAGCCTTCTCGTCTGGATTACTCAGAGCAGGTACACCATCACCAAGTCGTTTTACGCCGTATGAAAGACCTTTAACTGATGATGTCCAGACATCCAATGATGCATGTCAATTATACATTATTTTAAACGGAACTTCTAGAGGAAACATGCTCGTTTAGTATTACAACAAATTTTCCAAGTTTCAAGAAAAACAGAGGTTCACACTAATTGCAGTTATTGATAATCTTTTACAACATAATTATCTGTAAAATTACACTATAATGTGAAAATCTCACCCATTGGTGTAAAAATACATCAAAATCGTATACTTTTACACCTAGCATATGCAAATTTACATTTTTGTTTAGGAACTTCTACTTCGATTTAGTGTAAAAGTACCCTTTTAGTAAGAAAATACCTCGAAACGTAAAAAGTATGCCTATCCATAGAGTAAATTTAGCCATTATAACCAACTTGGTGTAAAATCACAAACATATTTAAGATAAAATTGCTGATTTTGTTTCATTTTACACCCGTAATATTACACTTATTTTTTACAGTGTAGATTAAGAGTTTACTTGTTAGGGATAGTTTAGATTTTCTGCCTAGTATTTTGTCGCGGACCTGCTTTCGGAAATGGTCTTACTTGCTCAGGAGAAATCACAGAAACAGATGGTTCTAAAGTTACTGAACTCAGCATGGTTGCAGGTGGATTTTCGCTTATTGCGCAAATCCTTGCGTTGATGATGGTGGATTTTCGTTGCTTGCAGGTAGATTTTCATTGATTGTATGTTGATTTGCATTATTGTCTTATTAAGTTTCCATCGTCAGATGCCGGCCTATCCGTTACGTATGCCGGTAAAAATGTTTTCATTTAAGGAACAAATCCCAGTTGTTTTGAAGCCAGCCATTATATTATTTGGTGTAGCAGCTAGGGGCAGAGTAACTGTAGCCACACCTGTGTGGTTTTTTCGGGTTAAGCCAAACGCTAAGAAAGCAGATCATACACCTTTTTAATTTTGCGCACAAACAGTTTTGTGGTGGTTAAAACAGTCATTACCATAAAAATCTCTATTGCAGGCCGGACATGTTATCGTTTCTACAAGGCTAAAACAAGGAGGTGTTACATGACAGCAAGGACAGATATATGGACAGTTTTTGTATTTTTTCTTACCATTGAATCGGACGTGACAAAGCTCGCAAAAGTACGTACATGAAAATGCTGACGTGAAATTGGTTATGACATTATAATGCTCGTTCTCCAAAATTAAATTTAATACCACACGATCTGGTGCTCGTGGACCTTCGTAGTATACAGTTTTACCCATACGACTATTATAAACTACAATTGTATATTCCGTTAAATGCTGCTGAAATTGCTCAATATGTTCACGTGTACCGCCATTATCTAAGTTAACCCCAGCTCTTGCGCATAGATTGGAGGCCCTACGTTGCATTACAGCACCAACAGCCTCTAAAATTTCTAACTCCGCATCATTAGACCTCCATGCCATTGCAAGAACTAGGGCGCGCGCAAGACACAAATTATCAAAATTCTTAACTACTAAAATACCCTGTTTGCGTCTGTAGAATTCATCGTAATCTACGCCTGTCATATTCATGCGGTACGGCCTTCCATAACCCACAGGTAAAGTTATGCGGTCCACATGCAGCCTCAAGGTATCGTTAGTGAAGAAAGCTGCGTTGCTCTGCAAGATTTTTTCGATGGTGGCTAGGATCACGGTCGAAGGCAACTGGTCCACCTGTCTGAACGAGAAGCACACAGGTTTCTCCGTAAAATTGTCATTGCGGAGGATTATACCGATTTTATCGGATGGCCCTGATCCCTCAATAACATGCTCCATCAATTCGTCAAATGCCCTCTGTAAAATTAAAAACATTGTGGTAAACTTTGCGGTTGTATCAAAGAACAGTTATTAATTTTGTAATTGACGATTTGTGAAATTTTACGGTTGAATAAAAACAATTGGTAAATTTACCTGCAGCCACAAAACGGTTTGCTGAGTCTTCCACGTCCTTAAATTTAAAAGTCACGACTTTGACCTCGATGTTAAACTTCTTTATCTGCTTTGTCCCTTCGGATATAACAGTCAAATGATTCATAGTATGTGCTGACGTTACGGAATCCATGCCTCCACGACTCGGCTCTTGTCGCGCAATCTAAATTTAAACAAAAAGAAAAAAATTAAATCGACAAGCGTTAAAAATCAGTTGGTAATTTTGTACTTGAATAAAACAATTAGTAAATTTACCGTGCCGCCGTACTGGATATCCCTGGTGCACAGGTTTAGGACCCCCGATGTTGAAGGTTGAGCTTCGACGGCTTGGTTCTGAAAAATCATTTAGGTGATTAGATTTTTAGGGTTTAAATGTTACCGTCAAACATAAGATTATTTTAAAAATTTAAGGTGCATTAACACTTGATTTCCAAAACTTTTCAAAGCAGACTTTGCTTAATTTTCATTACACTAACTATTTATTATAAGCGTAATAACAATTATTATTATTAACGCATTTTTTATTACATACCTCTTTACTGCAAGATGGAGTCTCCGAAGTAATTGCACGAGTAACACGTGGTTGCTGACGTGGAGCACTTGGGGTTTGATAACTTCCCCGTACCAGACCAACGAAATCCGCGAGCATGTTAAATAATGGTTGGTCATCAGAAATAACCACTTCACCACACACATTTATTTTATGACACAAAATGTCGTATGCTTGTAAAACTTCTTGAATACTCTGCAAGGTACCGTTCCGCACCCACTTCAAAATATCACCAACACTTGTAACTTGGGCCATTTTGTTTAGCTTTGTTTAAACGAAATTCGAATTAAAGAAATGCTTCGATAGCAAAGTCACAGGAGCAAGAGACCCTCTCGGTGGCTGCGTACGGATATAAACTCAAAAAAACGTAAGCTCCCTACTACAGGCGAAAGGGTTAAGCGTTTTGAGCAGGGGATGGCGAATGAACGTGCAAGTAATTTGTCACCTGACTTGGTTTTGTGAAAAATTAACTTAAGGTATGCGAGAAACTTATAGGTTTTTCTCCAACACAATAACTATTATGCTGGGGTGGCTGAACGACAAACAATAATTAGTGACTATGTCTAATACTTACATTTAATAAAATTTAAATATATAATTACAGATTAGTTTATATTAAACATTTTTGTTTTGTTTTTTATATTTTTCAGCATTGTCACTTTACCAGCTAAATTCTACACTTTTTAACTTTTACAGTTTTTAACCTCATTGACCGTACAAATCTTCGAGAATGTTAACCACATCAAGCATACCTTCGGGTAGATCAGGCCACTCGAATCGATAATTCTCTCTCTCTCCCTCTTTAACGGATTGTAAAAACTCCATCGCACCTTCCGGAAGCTCAGGCCACTGATCAAATTCAGTTTCCTGGTGCTGGCCCCTCATCTGCAGCATGATGGTCCCACTCGTCAACAACTTCAGGCCTGTATGGGGAATAATTGACTCCATTTAAAATAGTTTCCTCTAAACTAATGCTGCTATGCCCGCTAACACTACCAGAGAAATATCCAGAATTACTAGACCCCGTGTTTATTGACAGTTCTACATGGTCGCCATCGCTATCTTCCGTGTAACTACCCCATGGGACAGATCTATATCTTCTTCTCCCTCGTCAAAGGACGCCGCTATTTCATCCCTTCTTCTTAAGGGACTACCTCCACGGGGCTGGTTGGAGACAAGAAGTTCCTTGACGCTATCGGCGCGTCCAATGTGTTGATTGGCTCGTTGTCGCTTATCAATATAATTTCCTCTTCTGCTGGCAAAGATGTAGTCTGGCTTGTTAAATGAATAACATCACCCTCAAAAAAATAACTTAAAATTGATCCTACAGACGGGGGGCAAAACTGCTCATCACTATCACTACAACTATCATAAAAAGTATCCTGGGCTGTCGGGGTAGGTAGGGATACCTCCTCTTCATCAAAATACAATCAAATACTGGACAGGTGCCCTGGCAAGAACAAGCTATAAACAATGGTAACATGTAAAACTTTTATAGATACAATTTAATTACAACTACCTACTTTAATAAAACTTCTTGTTTCATCATTTTAATTTTTTTATATATAAATTAATTATTTTCTACTCTGATTAAACAAAATGTTCGTTATCTTCTCTTGTGCCTCGTTGAGGATCTGTGGATCTTGTAACATTCTTAGCCTGCTGACTACAAAGTCGCCAAATACTTGTAAGTGGTCCTTTGGCTCTACATTTACATGACCTCTGGTGGTCTTACTGGCGGTGGCTTCAGCGACTTCAGCTATCCGCTTCATTGCTGCATTCGATGTTGTGAAAAAGCCACAGTCGTTCTTCTTCTGCTTTTTGCGCTGGAGTGTCAGTACTGTTTGGTAATGACACACCTGATGTTCCTGGAATTTCTTCCAAATAGCTGTCGTCAACGTATTCCATGCTGAAACGGTCCTCAACTTCTAGTTCGGTGTTCCTCTCTTCGTCCTATAAACAAAAATGTATCATTTCACTCAAATTCAAACAAAGTAAAGTCTGATGATGTTACGTAATATCTTTGTGAAGCATTTTCTTCTGAACCCTGGCTCTCCACCACCACCAACGGTTCCGCTGAATCGGTGGCATGTCGGGGTTGCGTATGGTCCAAAATAAACTTTAAGTCATCAAAGTACCACAAAGTAGGTCGATATACGACCATATATATAACGTACAAATTTACATGAAATATATATACAAAATAACTACATGAACTTACGTCATCTTCACCAATACCACTTTTCTTAGATGTACAGTATTTCCGGTATTCGGTAAGAAAATTAGTCCGAAGTCCATTTATTTTGGACTTTATTTCAGCAATCGTTGTTTCTGGTCTAATGGACTGTAATATTTTTTCCATTTCCTCGTACCTCCGGTTTCTCAAATGCTTATTTTTATATTTGCTGCTTTTCACCTCGTACAAGCATGGTCGAGCCTTGTACAATTCGATCAACGTTGAAACTTGGTTTTGGCTCCAGGACATTTTCAAAGGGTATCCCAAAATTTGAAAGGAAACGAATACACCTAGTCTGTGGAATAAACACTAAACAGGAAATAAGTCACAAATAATACAGTATAATAGTAGGTACAACTTACCTTGATATAATACAGATGATAAGATAAGTCTTGAAAAAAACTGTTTTTTTAAAGAATTAAGAAATAGAAAGGGAAACTAAACAAAAAACAAAACGACACAACGAAAGGACAAGCGGAATGACACAGATAATGGCAGTAATGACAGTTGCAGATGACAATAGATATTTAGTAAACAAAATAGGACACTTTTCATTCCATTTTTTTAAGGACGAAAAAATTGATGAAATGGATGTATGGATCGGTCAATTTTTTAGTTCCTAGATGTTTTATTTTGTAATTTTGTTTTCTAATGTTATACCAACTACAATTTTGAAGAATTTAAAAACATGTTTTAACGGACAAGTAAAAACAATAACAACGTTGATAAGAGATTACAAGTGACGAGGGGTTGACCCAAGGTTGGTAAAGTATATGGGTAAAGGTTGCCTGGATCAGGGCTTTTTCTGTACCGGGCAAGGGGGTTAGCGCAGGGCAGAATTGAATGGTGACGTAGCGGGCGACCTACAACAGCGCCTATGCAGCTACATACACGGTAGTTCATAATGGTTAATTTAAATGAAATAAAGTTGAATTGGATGTAGTAATTTAATATAATTAAAATTTTTTGAGAAATGTCGCATCCATTTATATAATTTTTCGTAGAAACACAAGTTATATAAAAAAACAAATTTAATTAAATATATTTCGGATAATTAAATCCTTCATCAGTAATGTGTATACAACTGCAATAAAGAAAAAAAAATTGAGTTTGTAAAAGGAAATAATTTCTCAAGAAGATAAAAATTCTTACCTGATTTTATTGAAATGTTAAAAAATAAAGTTATTAAAAAATTAATTCCACCGACGGAAAAATAGTAAATAAAGAACCTTTGGTTAGTCTTTTTGAAATGAATAACACCGAAGTAAGTGTCTGCCACAAATTAACGAAGACACATTTGCTATGTGAGGGATATCAAAGGCAAAAAGTATCTTTAGCTGCACAATTACTTTCCCACACGACAGCAAGTGCTATATCGTATTACTTACCTGGTAACAATGAGGAACTGGCCCTATCAACATCAAATTTTATTTCTGTGGTAAATTCGTGGTTTGACTTAATGAATTCTTATGTTCCAGTTTCCTCGATTGTAAGTAAATGCGCATATGGAAAACATCTTGATGTTCAAAATGAAATATTAGACAAAATGTATGACCTCGTGGTAAACATGATTTGTTTAAATAAAAGATCGTTACAGGTTTTTCAAAAAGCAATTTTAATTTCAATAACTTCTTTAAAAGCCCTGTTTCTGGATTTACAAAAAGACTTTGAAATTGCGTACATATTAACGCACAAACTTAACCAGGATTCATTAGAAAATCTATTTTCCCAACTTCGTACAAGAGGGGGGCTAAATGATCATCCGACACCTCTAAACGCATTGTACAGACTTCGTATGGTAATACTCGGAAAATCTTCGAACATAGAAGCTGCCTCATCAAACACCACGGACAGAGGTAACGAAGAATATGCAGTAGGGAAAGTTATTTGCCGAACAGGGCTTAATGTACCCTCGCAGAAACGAAAATTTAATACCGATGATAATTCCTTAAGTAATGATAGCGACAGTGATTTTTCACACTCGTCTGATGCCACGGCAAGTAAATCAGATGCTACAGTATCTACTGAAGACGATGGTTTAGATTATTTAGCTGGATGGATTGCAAAAAAATTAAGAACCACGCATCCAGAACTAGGAAATCATACACACAAAAGCCGTGATATAAATTTCCCAACCTGGATGAAACATCTGTCATTCGGAGGTTTAATTGAACCATCGGCGGAATGGAAGAATAAAATAAAACTGCTAGAAAAGTATTTTAAACTTTACTTTCAAAAAGCAGTAATAAAAAAGAAAAACATAACAACTAGAATGTGTAACAAGATCAAATTGAAACTGCAAATAAATGATGAAGTGCTGCTTAGAACCTTCATTCGACAACGATTATTTATTAAAATAAATTATTTGAATACAAAAAAACAGGAAGAAAAGCTAAATAAAAAATGTTTAAAAAGGACAATTCAAGAAAATGATGATCAGCATAATCCAAAACAAAAGAAAATGAAGAAAATTGTAACCTAAGAAAGTGAAAGTATTTGGATTTTTAGTTTATTCTTTACATAATTTTTATATAAATAGGTATTTGTCATGTCACTTGTTATTAGATTACTGTACTACTTAAACTTTATTGTGTTCTGTTCTATGTATAACTTGCAAATATAATTTCTGTAGTGTCTACATAACTTTTCGCTACAAAAAAGTGTATCACAATTAGCCGCAACCGCATTGTATCTATACAAACTGCACGGAATACCCAACTGTGGGTCTCCCAATACGTCACGCGAGTCACGTGCTTGCAGTGATATCGAAGCGACTCGGAGTCCAGGCAACCTCTATACTTACTTATATACTATACTTTACCAACCTTGGGGTTGACCGGTATTTAAAAAATTACAAGGTCAACAACAGCTACATAATCGTCTAATATTTTTTCTGGATATAACACAAGCATTTCAAGCATCTTACACATATTTGGGCCATTTCTATTTTTACGCAGTGCATGTTTTAAATTTTTCAAAAGGCTGTCGTCCCCATCACAATCTACGAAAAAGGGGGCGTAACCTTGAATCAACCCCGCGGCTCTATCAAAATTAATTAGATCAATAAAAATTAATTAGATCACACACACACACGTATCAATTAAATTAATCAGGTCAATAAAACTGCGAATTCAATTAATTGCTCCAATTAAAACAGCGACTTAATTCCCGAAATTCCACGAATTAAACAAGAATTTAATTAATCCAGTTGATCAAAGTGACAAATTGCACAAATTAATTAGATCAATCAATCAAAGTGCGAAATTAATACCGAATACTCAAAAAGTGGGCGTAACCCTCAATTACACCGCGAACCCCGCGAAATCAACCGCGGATTAGGTCATTGACCCCGCGAATTAAACCGCGATGATGACTCAGGGCTGCCCTCCTTCTACTTATACATATTCAATAAGATATTATATGGAATTAATCCAAAAGTAAATATAATATAATATCTAATAACTGGTAAAGTCTAAAATATGCATGCGTTCAGGGCATGACAAGCGGAACGCTCGGTAGAAAGGTGTTTTCACTGAAAATAATTTTAATGGGACCGCAACAATTTCTTTATAATAAAATAGGTTTAATGAGAGTAACAAGAAAGGCTCTACTTAGAGCTTTAAGGTTACTTAATACTACTAAAGGATCACACGGTCAGTAGCTTTTATAAATTTGAGGTTAAATATTTTCAAGATAAATAATTGATTTGTGGTAGGTTTTGCTTAATAACGGGACGTGGTTGAACGGTAGTCGGAATGCTAGTGAAATTATTAGCTTTAGAACGGCAGGTATGAGGTTAAAGTACTTATTGTTTCAACTTATGTTTGATTACTGTTAATTTAGAATAAGACGTCCGGTATTTGTACGAATTGCTTCAGGGTATACAGGGTGTTTCTTAAATGGCGGATACGGAGAGCACTACGCGATTCTCATCTTAAAACTGAGTTGAAAAAGTATAGGCGATTTTGTCCTAATGTATTTAGTTTCCGAGTTATTCGCTTTTTAAAAATTTTAAATTTGACAACATTGCGCATGCTTGCACGGACTTTGTTTTAAACGTTTGGTGTTTTAATAATGCAGCATGAACAAGTTTCCTGGGTAATAACCTCATAGGTACAATGCACTGTTGCAACATATTGAAAAAAATTTTAACAACAGATATTTATCAGAAAGAATGTCTTCGGAGGAAGGAATACAACGTATACAAAATTCCAAATTTATTAAGATTTAATATTTGATTGATGAACAATGCGGAACGGTTAAAATTTACCCGTTTTTCCAAAGCATAAAGGAATTGAATTTCAATCTTTGACTGAGAATAACTCTGAAACTAGCGAAGAACGGACATTATTGTATTATATTTTTCCATTCAGTATCTGGAGGGGAATGGCGTACCGTGCTCCGTGTCCGCGATTTAAGAAACACCCTGTATAAAGCTTTTCCAGTTAATTTAGAATAAGACGTCCGGTATTAGTAGGTACGAACTGTTTCACGGTGTATACAGCCTTCCCAATAGCCACTGGGTTCCAGTTTTATGTGGGAAAGTGGGTAGGAAGAGAAATGATCTATAATCAATTTTCACCAATAAACAGATCTTTCTCTGACAATACTATAACCAATTTGCACCAATAAACAGTACCTCGGAAAAGATTTGGTGACTTATCGTGACTATTCGTATCACATGTCAGTCTAACATTATACTCGCACGTGATGATGCAGTTCTGCTGATTAAGTGGTGACTTAGACATCACGCCATATCAGGTTTCATGGGATCTGGCGATCCTCGTGTCCTCGAGGTCGTGCCCATATTTGGACAGGCAAACTAGTATAAAAGCACAATGCATTTTCATGCTAGTCAGTTTACTCTAGTCAAGAAGAGAACTCACCTCCAGTTACAACTTCAACCCAGCTCACACCTGCCACCAACCCTTACCAAGAACACTGCAAAACACCACCTCGACCAACATAGTCAACCGGTGACGATGGTATTGTATTTCTAATTTTTTCTGCGATAGTGACAAAAAAGTCTTTCGCCGTTAATGTTGTCGTTTTATCAACTTTGAGTGAGGGAAATAAACGGATATTAATTAAATCACATGTGGCTTTTACTTTACATGGAGCTTTTTCGATATACTGAATATTTGCAGACTTTTTTGCTCTCTCAATTTCTTTCCTGTATTGCGATTTAACAATTCTATAAAGTGTAGCGGCCTCGGTGGAACCTGTATCATTTTTTATAGTCCAGATTGCATTCCATTTGCAACGAAACATCTTTAGGTCATTTGTAAACCAATTGAGCTGAACACCTTTGCTCTTATTTACCTTTACTTGTTTTCTTTTTCGGGACAGTATTTATCAAAGGCACGTAGTAGTGTATCATGAAACAAATTGCAAGCCACTTCGGTACTTGATTCTGAAAAAATATTCGACCAATCAACCTTTAATAGGTAGGAGTTTAGATTCCATAAATGATTATGTGACATTGATCTTAATATAGCTGCTTGGTTAGTTCAACTTACAGTATTGGAAATTTTGAATTAAACCGATATATGGCCAGGTGGTCCGCAATATGTGGTTCCCAAACTGAGGTTAAGTAGTTGTTAACGTCGATGTTCAATCGTACTGTCAATTTTAAATTTTCAGGAATTTCTACTTTCAACTTATTTAGTTTGGCGACCTTTTGTTTAGGCTGAGGCAGCTTGTAACAATTGTTTTCCAAATCGTACAGGTGTCGGAAAACTTTTAAGTGCTCTAATTCGCGCTACTTTAAACACGGGTTTACCAAAGAATCATACCATTTGCGCGCATTACCCCTCAACCGATTAGTGGCAAGCTTGTTTATTAATGTGTCATCCCAATGATAAAAAGCAACTAAATCTACTTCTCTCACCCAAGTATCGACATCTTGATTTTCCGTGCTTGCGTCGAATATTGGTATCAACGTTTCATCAATTGTTACCTTCAATCCGGTTGGGATATGCGTTTTTCTTCGTAACGAGGATAGTTGTTTCAACTTAACAATCTGTGCTTTGGCTGTAGTTCCTGAAGATTATGAGCTGGACGAGCTGCTGCTCGAAAAAGACGACGGCTTGGGACAATCCCTGCTGAAATGGCCTCCATACTCCTGGCAGTTGTAGCATCGGACGCTGCTGGGCACCGTACGGCTGGACTCGGCCTTGTTGTTGGTCATGATGTCTTCACGACGCCGTTCTTTAGTTACCCTGGTAACTTCTGAAGCCACTCGCCTCGATGTTGACGGCGTGTGGTAATCTTCAAGACCCGCCAAAAACCCTGAATAAAGCGCCTCGGGGGTCGTCCACTGATGAGCATACGCATTCGCCCGCAGTTCCTCTGGAAGCCCACGTATGATGCAGGAGACCGCCCTTTCCTCCTGGATGCCACACCTGTCGCACAACGCCAATTTTGCGTGAAAATAGTGCGTCATGCTTTCGCCTGGGGCTTTACGCCTAGCCACCAGCTCCTCCAAAAGGGCCGCGAAGTCGGTCTGCCTGGGAAACGCCTTGAGAAGTTTCTCTTTCCAGGCAGCCCAACTTAGGTTGAATTCTTCGAGCCGATTGGACCACTTCGCCACCGGTCCCGCCAACTCCACCTGCATAAAACTCGCCCTCTCGTATGCAGACCAACCATGTACGTCGCCCAGCTGGTCTATTTTATGCAACCAGCGTTGGATGTTGCTGTCTGGGTCGAATGGATCCAAAATCTCAGCGCCTACCCGCAACTCTCGCCGCGCCCTCTTTTCGGTACGCCCCTGTGTTACCTCAGCAGTCGCCTCTGCTGGTACCTCCGGCTTCTGGAAACACGCCGGGCTCCCAACGCCTTGGGCACCCGCGCGATCTGCTAGTTCGCCGAATATCAGGGCCGCCTGCCGCTGAACTATTCGCCGAATGCTTCTTTCCATACCTCGCATCCTCTCCGATAACGCCGAATCCTCCTCTTCAAACGCCATCTCAATATCATCCGCCTCGATCGAAATAGCATCTTCGTCTTGCCCCCTTTCCGCCATTGTTGCAACACACCACTTGTAACACGAACAAAGAACTCACCTACTCACGCACCACGCCCGCCTATTCACCTCGCCGTACTTCTTTTGTTTTTGGGTGTTCCCACTTCTGAAATGTTACACTAGAAACTCTCTACCTCTTACAATCAAATAAAATACCACTTTAAACAATACGCCTTTATTAAGTTTTAAATAAACACACAGATCAATTCACCGCAACTCGATCCTTCACGCAGGTATCGCTTACCAGGTCTCTGACCTGACTGCCCGCCGGTCCGCCTCGACACCCGATACCTGGTCCCCTCTCTCGCTCCAGACTTTACCGCCGTAACAAGTATATTAGGTAAATTGTATGGTAGTACATCTCCGGGTTCTATTGGCAATCATATACCGTGTATAATGGGTATTCCTAGAACATTAAATCATTATGCCGTTGTATATTTAAATAAAGCAAAACACGAAAGTCAATATGTTGAAGCCGGTGTTGCTAGATATCCTATTCAATATCCGTATGCCGATGAAGGTTTACCCTGGTTAGATAGATACGTTCGTAAATTTTTATTTCGTACAGCTATTGGTAAACCAATAATAAATTATAATTATAAAGTAAAAAGAGGATGGTTAGAACGCGGAGTTCACGATTTACCTGTTGACGGACAAGGTGGTACGGAAACAACATTTACTGGTAATATTTACAATAAACAGAAAGAAAATTTAGTGACAGAATTAACTGGATCGTCAATAACAGATGGAATATTAAAAGTAACTAGTAAAGAGCGCAATACGTATGTGACTGGTGCAGGATCAACAAAAGAAGGCATTTGGAGTAGAACGTTAGAAAATCCTTTAGCACATACATTAACGTCATCTGGATCTGAAAATATATCAGCTCAACCTTCCTTACATATAGGTATTCAAGCTGTACCGGCGTTAAATCCTACTGTCGAAGATACAAAATTCGTTACGGCATATTCTTACTGGATTTGTGAAAGTGAAATGGTAATAGAATGTAGTGATAATTCTTTGTATCCATTTGGAGAAAATGTGCATTATAATCCCGATAACGTTGTATTAGGTGGTGTTAACGATCATAATGACTATAATATTGTTAATTTTAATTTAATGAATACATTATGACGTAAGAGAAAAAAAACTTTAATTTATAATATTATAGGGGAGAGTTGGGCAAGTCGGCATACTTTTACTTTGGTGTACCACAGCTACTATAAAAACGATTTGTTGTCCAATGTCTTTACACCAAATGAAACACTGATGTTTCGCTTATAATTTGCTTTATTCAAAATAGTGAATTTAAACATATATTTTTTGCAACATAGCATTTAAAAAAAAGTGTAAACTTGCCATCTTGCCCAACCAGTTAGGGTAAGATGGCATACATAATTAATTAAATAGTTTCTGCAACTTATGAACACAATTCGCACACAAAGTGTTTTGCCTTTTTTGGTAACCCCGCGCACTCTGCGTGAGACCACTTGGAACATCGTTGGCATTTTCACCAACCCTCCCCAGCCTTAGAAAAACTAAACAATTCGTTGCAATAGAGGCAAGGACAATCTTCCTCGCTATCGTTTCCGTCTCCGCCAGAAAAGTCTTTTTACTTTTCCTTTTATACTGGTGCACCATCTATAAATTTTGAAAAATGAATGATAACAAATAATAACAATACCTATATAAAATCATATTAATATAGAGTACGGGCAAGATGGCGTACACCTACGCCCTCTTGCCCGATGAGGTTAAACGAGGTCAAACTTAGATTTTAAACTAATAACGTATCCTCAACTTTCCCAAACCGGGTGTAAACTACAGTATACTAATACAGCTAACACTTCAAATACATTAAAAATTTCAAATGCAAATAATATTTTAATAAAAAAAATTATAAACATGTACTTACCTTGATCTTGTATATGGTAAAAACTAAAACACGAAATAATTACTACAACTTCACAGCTAGAAAGGCGGTTTGAAATGGGAACCCCCTATTGTGCCATAGGCACTAATTCTCGCTACACCAAGGTAGCAGATTGCGTCCCAATAACCAGTAATAACGCTGGTGCCGTCTTGTCCACCATGCCGTCTTGCCCACTTCTCCCCTACATTTTAAATAAATAATATAAACTTAATGGATATGGTTTTTTATCTATACCTTTTAACCAATTAATAGTATGCCATTTATATCTATACATTCTAGTATTAAAAATAACATCAGTTGGAAAACATTGAACGTTACTTAATACTATAATTGGTGTTCTACATACATTAACATCCATTTGATATTTTACTTTAACATTAAAATTATCGCCTCCAAATAACATTTTTAAAGTATCTATAGCATTAGGTTCAAAATTAGGTTCATTCCACAATAATATACGTTTATTAACACATTCTTGTAATGGAAATGTTGAAAATCTGTTAAAATTACCTATTTGACCAAAATTAAGAAAATAATGAATTACACAATCAAAAAAAAAATTCTTTCCTGCATTACTTTCCCCATATACCATAAAACAATTACGTTTAGGTTCTATTTTATTTATAATATTATATAAATCCTTTAAAAATATACCTACACCAAGTTTACATTGATCAGTTAATAATCTATTTAAGACTTCTATACTGCTTTCTAAATTTAAATAATAATTAAAAGTGTCTCCGATAGGTGCATTAAAAATACAGTGTTTTCCGTCGTATAATAAAAATAATTCTTCAACGGTTTTATCTAATAATTCTAGAGCAAATAATTCGATACAAGTTTGAAATGTTTTGTCTTGCCTTCTTACAAATTTAAACTGTGACGTTAACCACGGACGTGTATTAGTTATATTCAATAAGGGGCATACCGGCGTTGTCCTGATGAATTGTAACATCCTTTCTGCGTAACTTCTTTTTTGACATTTTGAATTACCTGCAGACGTTCCGCTACCTTCGAAATTAAATCCATTGTTATCAGGTAAAGGTTGTCCTTCGACGAAGAAGTTAGAAAAGTCGTCCGAATTGTTGCTTTCCTCCAATACTGATCGCTTGAAAGATGCGCAATATCGTTGGTGTTGTGCACCGTCAATTTGATTAAATGTTCTCCACTCTCGCCCGGTGATCTATAAAGTACAAAATATTTATTAAAATAAAAATATAATCAGTAAATATAATGTGCCATACTTCGCAGAATAAAGTTTTTCTTGGTCGTTGACAAAGATAGCTTGTGAAAATAAGCCACCGCTCTCTTGTAAAAGCGCTGGTCCAAAAAGACTTTCTATCCCTCGAGTACTTGGATAATTGATAGAATCGTGAGCATCTACAAGAGGAGTTGGTCCAGTGACAATCGTGGATAACGTGAATATGTGTTCCATGTTCGATAATCCACGTGAGATTTCCATTATAGCCTGTTTTACGTATTCCATAAATAATTCGTTTCCATTCGTCGGCATCTCCTGTACGTATAATGTCGTGTATAATTCTTCGTCTGAGATTACTTCTTTGAATTTCTCGAACGAATCTACGGATTTCGTGTAAGTTAGCATCTTCTTTTTCTGCTTGCTGGAAGGATTCGTCACGATCATCTTCAACTCTTTGAAAATATTCATCCAATACCGTCTGCTTTGTAAAGTCATACGTTCCTCTTTTTCTAATATTGATTTTACAGCTACTATTATCGTCAACAGAGACATGGGTTTCATCCAGTTCCAAACAGCATATTAGTGATACTATCTGTTGTGGAGGCAACACTTCTTGTATCATGCTCTTCTTCTTCACAGATACTTCCTCTTCCGAATCGCTGTTCAACATTTGAATTGGAGATGGAGGATGACTCATTATTTGCAAGATTTTCAACACACTCGTCGAAGACACTTTGTAGTAATTCTAAATAATTAAAGTATTTTAAAAGGGTTGAGCATGTTGAAACACAATACCACCATCAGTGTCAACATCTTGTTTACTTTGTAGATTGCATGTATGTAGTATTTTAAAAGATTCTTCCGGTAATAGTATTTCATATTCACTCTCAGATGTAAAAACAAAATGAACTTTTAATAATTTTACAAAAACGCTCTTTTTACAAAACGAATAATTTATATTACTTAACATGCACTTTAATAATATTTGCTTTTGAATTCCATAATGACAATGAATACATGGCATAGACACTTCATCAACATTGTGTTTGTGTTCTACAAATACATTCAACAATTTTGAGCCATCGTCCAATCTATTATAAATTGTTTTGAAATTACTGATAGCACACTCGCAACATACTATTATAGAACAATCCCTTATTCCTAATTCATCTACTTTACTTGACACATATCCCAACGGATACGCAAAACGAACATAATACATGCAATACATTTCATACCAATAATGTTGACATTAACTGATGATGCTGACATACTGGGAACTTACACCGGGACACTGTCTTTATAAACTCTTAGTTTATCTCTCTCGCCTCTCGCTGCGCAGGAGGAGGAATTATTTTATTTTTGGTGGGGCCTTATTGCATGCTAATCATGGTATACCGATAGCGCAATTCTCTATTATTTTTATCGCGAGTACCATCCTCTAATATAGTGTACCATGGCACATCTGCAGCTTGAATATCTGAAACCACATTCCCAGTAACCATATCCGCCATTATTTGAATAATTTCATTTTGGATATCTGGGGATATGTAAGTTGCATTTTTAGGGATATGTTTTGAACATTCTCCTAATTTTTAGTTCTTAAGAATTATTAGAGATGACTTTTGTATGCTGTTTTGGTTTAGTTGGTTCAATAAATTTTAAATTTTTTTGGTTTATTTCTTTTAATTTTAGTGTTATTTAAAATCTTTTTGAAAAATTTTCCGATGACGCTTGGGCGTGGGCTGATAAAGATCATTTTGTGTTCTGTGCTTATTAGAAGAAGTTGTTACCCCGAAGGAGCCGTGGCAACAATAATTACAATAAAGCCCCGGTAGCTAGGGTGGTTATCGAAGAGACAGCTGTATACTTTGTTTAACCAAGATATGCCACTAGACTCCGCCCCTTGAACGTGATGGGCACTAAAGCCAGTTTCACATGGTACATGGTACGAATACTTAAAAGCAGGAAATTCAAAAACTATTCATGTTTAATTTAATTTTTTTTTATTTTAAATGATAACACTTCTGGTGTCAGTATATGAGATTTAATTTTTTTATCATTTATAAAAGAAACACAAAGAAATAAATCATCAAATAGATCATCAAGCCGCCACAATTTTTCTTCTTCACCTTGCGTATGACGAATGGCGTTTTTCCAATTTTCGGCAGAAACATTTTCAACAGCTTGTGCAAACAATGGATGGAGGTCTTTCATTTTGATGTAGTATTGTTCCTCGCGACTTCCCCTTCTATTTGCCCCCATATTAATTCAATAGGATTGAATTCACAATGGTACAGGGGCAATCGCAAAACTACACGATTCTGTTGTTTTGCCATCTCATCAACTACATATTTCGGAGTAACGGCAGCCTGTCTGACAAGCTGCAGGAGTTCGTCTCGCACCATGTCCACTTCGTAAGTAATTGACTTACTTGTTAACCAACCTTGTATATTTACTTTTTTGGTACCAGAATTTGGTACCTTTTCTGTCTTTCGGCTGTGATACGAAGCCGTTGTCCATCACCAGCACAGAATGTTCGTCCAAGCGTCCCAGAATCTGCGAACCAGACTTCGAAACATCACCAGTCATTTCTTCATGGTAATCACCGGTTTTCTTCGATTCAAAACATAGCAAACCATCCTCAACAAAACCATCCTCGGATCCTATGTGGAGAACTATAAGGCGACTCTCCTTGTCAGATGGATCTTTTAACTCCGTCGTTAATCCTTGGATAAAAACCTGCCTCGAAGTCAAGATCGATGTGTCCTTCCATACCTTGTTCACGGTGTGGCCAGCGTTCACCCAAGTCTCATCTAAGAAGTGTAATTTCTTGTCTTCTTCCCGGTATTTTCTGATATTTCGCAGGAAACGTCGCCTACAGGAAATTATTTCGTCCTTTTCTCTGAGTCCACGACCGACGCGACGCCTCGACGACCGTCCGTCCAAGACGGTAACAGTTGTATCGGCGGCTTATGTCGCTGCGCCTCTTCTCGACCGTGGCGCGCCGGAACGTCGATATTGCACGTCGCATCTGCTCGAAAGTGTTGGCCTCTTCGTACACATTAGTATGGTATATCCGGCAATAGGCAGCGTAGAGGATCAACCTCGTGGCCGCCAGCTCCTCGGCGGCTCTCCATCGGTGTCGTCCCCGCCGCCATGGGCGCGAAGCACGACAGGACGTCTTCCGACATCTTCACCATGGCAGCAAGCGCCTTCGAAAAGAAAACTACCAACTCCCGCACCGATACGTGCATGCCTTCGTCGGAACGGTGCACGAAGTTTCCCGGATTGATGTCGACGGCCGAGTCATTAAAGGAAATAGCTCCGCCGGCGTCGGCCGAACCTGTTACAAAGCCCTTTGACAAAACCAGCCGTAGCTGATTAGTGTTGACCTGTCGGAACAAACAGAAAGCGTAAGATCGAGGGAGAGAGAGAGTGAGAGAGATATATAAATATGTTATCGACAACGGCTACGTTACCTGGTCCGGACTCCCCAACAGAAAAAATTCTGAGTCTCGTCTCCCACAGGAGCACGTAACGCACGCGTTCCAGGACAGTGGCCATGTCCTTGGGCCCGCGTCTAAGAGGCTGGTCGGGATTCGTCAGCACTATCCGAAGGTCCTTGACCCACCGAATAGCCAGGCTCGTGACCCACGGTCTCCATTCCTCCTCGGGAAGCATTTAAGCACAATGTACTTGCTGTCGGCAACTACTGCAAAATTACGCTATCTGATTGGTTACGGCTGAATAACAGTACGGTTTGCTCTATTTATTTATTTTATATACGCATTATTTATAATTATATATAAATTAAATTAATTAAAAATTAAAAAACTGTTTTATTAGTGGGCACTACACTGCGATTTTGCATTTGTCAAATTGAGTAATACCAGGCCTTCTTCTTGCAATAGTGGTGGGTTGAACACGAATGGTTCCACGAGCACGTCTTAAAGGAATACCAGGTCCTGACGTACACAAAAACGAATCCCATGCGTTCCTGGTTGTTAGTTTTTTAAGACGAGTTGTAAATTTTCGAATAGATGCGTCAGATGTACCAAATTTTGCATTGCACTCCTGCATAAGGTTGATCAGTTGATCTAATGGATTCTCCATATTACAGTAAAGTTTACTATTATCGTCATAATATAACCCATCGGTTTCTACATCATAATTTCCGTTATCTATTTTTACATTAGATTGTGTGTCAATCTGATTTTGGTAACTGATTGCAGCTGAAGTAGATGAACCCTGTGCGAACAGCAAGTAAGCAATCTGCACATCATGCCAGCACATGAACAGCAAACCGTACTGTTATTCAGCCTTAACCAATCAGGCAGCGTAATTTTGCAGTAGGTGCCGACAGCATGTACATTGTGCTTAAATGCCCTCGGCAACCACCCGGATAATCCCGTAGGACTGTAGGAATTTTTCCAACGCCTGTGACTGAAATATGGAAAGAGTAGTAGTAGTGTCATTTGACGTATATAATAGAAGGTGTAGTCGTGGTTGTATCGTTATTTACCTAGAGGTCTTCACGTAGACCCTGAATATGAGTCTTTTTTACCTGCTGCGGCTGCAGTGAACTCAATGTTTTGCATTTTAGGATTGTCAGGATTCTGTCCAGCGTACGTCTTAAAAATATTCAAAACGCGTTATTTGTCTTCAACCGACACAGGCTTCGCTCGTCGCTTTCTCGGCGGAGAAAGATTCATTCTTATTAGGGCCGGTTCTACAATACAGGTATAACTTACGATATAGCTATACTCCCATTTATAATAATAAGTTGTGGTAATAAAGCAGCCAATTATTAAATTGCATATAATGTTGGATGATAATATTTAAAAGGAAAAGGTTAAGTAAATTAAAAAGAAAAAATAATATAAAAATTTGAGGAATCGTTATATTGTAAACGGTAAAATATAAAGAAATGTTAACGTTTCGCTAATATTAATTAGCTTCATCAGAACAAAAATTGGTAGGTATTGTATAATAAATTATTTCTATGAGTTAAAAATGAATTGGTTAAAGATAAATAACATTATAATGTTAAGTGTAAAATTGAGAAAAAATTGAGTGATGAAAAATGTATTATTTATTAAGTTTAATAAAAAAGTTTTTAATTAAAATCTGAAAAGAATACATAAAGTTTTAATTGATAGGTTCAGTGAATGTTTGTAAAATTTAAAGAAGCAATTAACTTCTAAAGATAAGAAAAAATATTAAAAAACTTACCGATAACTGATATTGAGGAAAACATTATTAGAATATTATTATGAAAGAAATAAAAACCAATGGTTGATACATTGCATTACATATTCTACAATTACAAATGTTAAAATAGTTATACTGAATAAAATGTGCTAACACGTTAAGATTCACTCGTGGAATAAACCGGAAAAATTTAGTGTCACAAGTTAAAATTTTTAAATTGGCTGAAGGCCACGAAAATATACAATTTGAAATTAAATTAGGATAAAATTTTTTTTCAAATTATTGAAGTAAAAAATCATATGTGGAATTTAAATTTTCCGTGTCTGTTCTGTAATTAATTGATTTGGGAGATTTTTTTATTGAAATACTTTCCAGTCTTTTTTTAAGGTTTTTTCAGTGTGTAAAATAGAGGTTGAGGGAAAGTTAAAATTATGGAGGTAGTCTATGGCTATCAGACCATGCCATAGACAACCTCCATAATTTTAACTTTGTATATTATAGTATATTTTCTTAGTTTTGTACATTTTTGTAGGCTAGTGTAGCTGTAGCTTTGTATTATAGTCTTTTTTTTCTTGATTCTTGTAGATTTTAATTTTGTTTATTCCTCAGCTTTGTAGTTTATTAATTTAAGTATTGTATATTGCTTTGCCCTAAAATTACTGACAATGGAAAGCGAAAAACGCGATAGGTGCGCTAATTTCCTCCAGGTGATTGTATTTTCACTTGGGTACAATCGATAGCGCCAATTATATTGGGAAATCTCGGCAGTTCATAAAAATGCAAAATGCTCTGCTCTCGTTCTTCTTCCGTTCTAGGCATATAAATGTAGTTTGCTCGTTTCGATGCAATTGCCTGCGACACTTGCTTTACAATAGTGCATGCTGAAGTTTTACTGACCCCAGAAAAATCTCCTACAGCAAGAAGCATTGTGCCTACCGCATAAAATCTTAATGCTAGAAGAAGTTTGGTTATGGGCGATATGGATTGATAATTGAAAATATCAAGGAACATTAATTTTAGAACTTATACTACCAAGTAAAATCTGTTACCTATCAGTAAACGACTCAATCAAATCTTCAATTTCCATCAACAATCTCAAAACCGTGGGCTTTTGCAAGCGAAATCGAATGAAAAATTGCCCATCATTTAATTCGTTAAAATAATTATATTGTTCACCATATGTTTTTGTCCTACGAGGCCTTGCAATATAATTAAATATCTCTTCGTCGTCGTCAGAATCAAACACAAGAACATCAAAATAATTATTTACAGCCATTATTGTAAAAACTCCAGACGTAAACACAAAACAAAAGCATAACCTCACTCTCGAGATATACTCAGGATAAACCGCGCTATCGGAACGTGCGTCGACTGTATAACTTATACCTAGTTTACACCGATGTTTAACCTATTCTTAAGCTATACTACACTGGTAGAACTGAATTTTGGTATTTATGCTCGAAATAAATTTATACTTGACTTAATTGTAGAACCGGCCCTTATAAATGAATTCTAACCTACAAAAAACCACGAGGTTGCAAATTCAATTATATTATGATTTTATTACCTACCTTAATAGACACAAAGGTACACCAAATTCTTGAAAAAAACTATTTTTAAGCCAAATTAGCAAAATAACAGTAAAACGAAACAAAGAATATCTTTCAGCTCGGGAACGTTCTGACAAGACTGACAAGAAACAACCGTAAGTGGTTCGTAAGCGTCACTAAAAATTAGCGCACTTGCGTGTTGTGGGTTTTAAAAATACGACCAATTGAAATATTATATTTAACTATTAACATTGTTTCTTGGGGCGGAGCCTAGAAGCATATCTTGGTTAAACAAAGTATAGTTGAGGGTTGAAGATGATCGGTTGATGGCTTTGGACTCAGTTAAATGATTTGGGAAAGGGGTATCGTATTTATACTAAATCACTAGACTTTTAGATTGTTCTAGAATAAGGGTATGAATTTTGTGGGGAGCGAAAAATAAAGTAAGTACTAGTAAACATTTTAAACTATGAATTCGTAATACTCACATTTACTGGCAGATTTCGGTATTGTGTTTGATATTGACCTCCCAAAGTCGGCCCTAACAAGTTGAAATCAAACTCTGAATTTGCATCTAGCTATTGGCTATTGAACAGGAGTTGAACTGAACCTGATTGATAAAACAAAGTAATAGTAGTAGACATTTAAAATAGAAATTTGCAATACTTACGGCTAGCGATTGACTTTGATTTTGATTTGTTATTCGTTGAACTACTGTGCTAATAGCATACAATGGCCTGTCTTCATCACTAATAATCTCGCTCTTTTCGATCACTTCCAACGAAATCGCGTAATCGGCTTTTAAAATATCTGCAGGCTGTAGCACTCCGTATTTAAACAAATTTAAAATTCCACTAATAGAGAGAATATTTAAATCCATGATTATTATTATTATCACGACAGGTCGTAGCTGTACGGTTTCGAACACAAGAAAATTTTCATATAACCCTAAACATGAAAACATCGGCTAATAACAAAGTAACGTTGAGTTAATTATCTAAACCTTTAAGTTCATTTGTGTCATAGTTAAATGATCCACTTTCTCTAACTGTAATATTCGTTAAACATAATTATGTTGATGCTAAAAGATTAGTCAGGAATACACACATTTATTAAACTTAAAATTTATATTTCTTTTGAAACCAACAATCTAAATTACATTTTAAATTACGCTACAAGAAAAGTATATCATCCACCTTTCGATTTTTATTTTATAATTAACGTTTTTTTTACTAAATTTTATTGTTTTAACTAACTAATTTGACATATACCTTCTGGTAGAGCCGGCCATATTTTTTTTGCAGTTGAGCCTTTTCAGCTCCCTCCAGAAACTCCAGGACACAGGCGTCCTGATGTCGCTCGTCCTCATCTTCTGATAATAATTCATAGTGGCTGTTGGGTGAATAATTCAGACCATTTAAATGGGTATCCTCTAAACTATGGTTTTCATAGTTGTAACTGCTGAACCCTCCCGAAAAATACCCCGATTCACTGTCGCGTGTATTTATGGAAATTTCCCCATCTGATGGAACTTCTTCAACCAATTCTTGAATATTATAATCTTCTTCATTATTATAGCCGATCAAGTTGGATTCCGCTGAAAATCTTTCAAATACAGCGCTATTCTGACTCGACGTAGGCACCAAGATTTCAACAGGCGGTGTGCACAAATCCATGATTTCAGGCGAAGACAATTGCACCATTGAAGATGTCTGGGTATTTAAATCAATGCTCTGTGTTTCCGCTAACGGTGATTGCGTAGTTAAGTCAATAACTTGCGTTGCATCTTTAATTTCATCCCCCAAAAAACTCCGAATAGAGTTTTAACGACGGACAGTAAAATTGATGTTGATGGTCACTTTCTTCTATATTTTCATAAAACATACCATTTGCTGTTGGAGTATGTACAGACTGTATAGCTCAATGATAATTTCCCCGTCTTCTAAATAATGTTGTATGGATCTGCCACACTGCTCATAAAACAGTAATTGCCTTGGTTTCATTTTGGATTCCGTATTCGGTTGCAACAGATTCAAAAAATCATGATATTGCATCGACGTCACTGTTTTCGCTATAAAAGTTGTCGCCGTAATTTAGCAACTTTGCCAAATTTTGAAGCTGTTAGTTTCTTCGCTCTTATCTACTTCCACAAGTTATCATCTCGTTGTCCTATTGTTAAATTTTGGGTTGATTGTGAATCTCTTGTGACTTTGCTAAGAAGTTGGTTTTCTTTTCTGAATGGGTTTCAGGGCTCATATCTTCGACATTTGCATTTTCTCCATAATCAGCATCCTCTTCTGTATGAAACAATTTCCTTGGTCGCGGTCCTTGGGATTTTGACCGTCGTTTGGAATTTAAGAATCTAATCCGTTTATTTGCAGACAGTTTCAAATATTTTCCTGGGCTTCTTCACGTTAACAACTTTTGGAGTTTGTAATGTATAATTCCTCCACTATTAAATGAAGAAATTGCTGCTCCGCAACGAGGTGTGTAGGAACCTCGCTGCGAAAAATTTAATTCTTTTTCCAGCAACATGCTTTGCTACCACATAATTAAATGACTACAATATTTGTATCGACATCGTCTCTTAAACTATTAATTGGAGTGCATAGCCACTCTATTTATTACGTTTAATAAATCTTTATAGATAGAACTAGCTGTTATTTTCATAATCATTGACTTCTCCATCTTTAGATCCATTACAAAAATAATCAGCCCCTTTAGAGTGTTCACCATATGTTTACCCATTTAATATATCTAATTTTAATAAACGGATCTTTTCATTTGCAGAAAATGTCTGATTTTTTCGGTATTGCACTGCTTTTTAATACCAGAACGAAATCGGAGTAGTTTTTTTTAACAAGAAACACCTTATTGGCGATTCAACTTGTTTTTTTTGAAATTTCTTTTCGTTTGATACAGAAATTGCGAAGGATGTGATTTCTACATTCTATTTTTTGGATCACATATTGTGAACCATAAAGACCGACATCTTGAATTTTTCTCATTCCACTGCTATCGCCATCCCCTACAAGTTTACCGTAAATCAACCCATGCATTTTTTGTGATATTTGAAACATTCTATAATAATTCCACCCTCTATCGAAGTTGATGAAGCATTCCAATTTTTGAAACAGTCGTGTTCAATAGTTTTTTGCAATTATGTTGAAAAATTTTCAATCACAAATGACTTCTCCAGCAAACAACAAATGGTTTTATATAATAAATTTGCAAATTCAGCAAAATATAAAAAGTCCCAGCTATGCCTAAAAGCCGCATTACATTAGACAATTTCTTGAACAAGAAATTGAGCAATTTTTGGAACAACTGAATTGTGTAGTATTTTGATTAGTCCCAACAAGCGTTGTTTGATATTAACACAATTTCTTGCCCAATAAATCGTTTGGGATTCTGCGCAGTTTATATTATAATCTGTCATTTTGAAACATGTCAAAACGGAAGATACCGACCTTGGTTTATTTATCGCCTTGTTAATATTGAATTTTATTTACAGGCAGATAGGTATTCTTCACGATGGTTATTGAAAGTGAATTAATAGTAGCGGGTACCATTTGTGCAAATATTTTGTTAAAGAGAGTGTTAGAAAGACGACTGAATAGTAGGAAAAAAACAAAGAAAGCCAAGAAAGACATGGCAAGAAAAGTGGCTACAGCGAAGAGAGGAAGGACGAGGAACATTAAATATGTTGCAATCTGAACTCTTAACCCTTTGAGTACTGAATTTTCAAAAATTACTTAAAAAGTTGTTTGATCACACAGTTGAGTTTAAAGGTAATCCAATTGAAGGTTTTTAAGGGTTTTTCGAAAAAATGTTGTTAAATTATTTAAACAATAGGTGGTTAGCCGTTTTGACCACCAGGACTTTTCAACCAGAACTTAATTGTTGTTATTACTACTTGTAATAGTAAAACGAAACGAATTTGTTGAAGATGGCTTATCTCAGAAAAGTAATTTTGAAATAAAAATGTGGTATGGTAAAAAAATTATTTATTTTCGTATACACTACCTGTATTTAGATGACGTATATTTATAATAGTATAATACTAATTTTTATGATACAAATAAAAACAATTTCTTTCTTGTGATAAACAAAGTTCAACTTGGCACTCGCTACATTTACAGTGGCTTCTGTGAGGTTTGGCCTTTGTGCTACAGTTTGCACAGCGTAATTATGTTCCTCTTATTGGCATATGAGCTGCCTTGTCCAGTCTTCTCTCCAAAGGCACCGTAATTTTGAATTTATTTACGAGTATTTCATTACTTCTTCTTCCTCTTTTATTATCAGATTGATTAGCTCCCACCAATCCAGCAATCACATGCAGTCGAAAAGATTTTAGGTCTATAGCGGTTCCCATTGTACGCTTTTGAAACAAAATGTATGCATTGACGACAGGTGTCCAGAAAATGCCAAAATATTCTTAGCCACCATCTTTTACTTTTTCGATCAATTGCATAAGTGCCATTCAACATGTCCGCTTTATCTACATACCCCATATGAGCGTTGTAATCCACTACAAGATCTGCACATGGAACCTGTTTCGTGGAACCATCTTTCTGCCGGCGCACAGTGGGGCCAAATTCCGAAAACGTGGCGAAAACCCCAAGAGGTGCTTAAATCTTTACGAAATTGGTTACTCGGAGGTTTTAGATACTGCTGATTACGAATCCGAAGTCAAAATTAGAAAAAACAAAATGGCGGCTTCAATATGGCGTATCGTCATTATAAAAAATAATCGTATTACAACAAAAAGAGGTATCTAAAGGTTTTTGACATCGCTGATTACGAATCCGAAGTCAAAATTTACAAATACAAAATGGCGACTTCAATATGGCGCTGCGCGCTGGTGGGACAACAGTCTAAAAATTGGCATTAAATCCTAGACACTTAGAAGGAAGTTAGTTAGTTAGAAATCAATTATTTCAGCGGGAAACAAACTCTTTGGTTAAAAAATAGTTTTCATAAACAACACAATTTATTTTTATAATATTGGTATCACCACTGATGCCAAGAAGATTTTGTATTAACTAAAAACATATTTCTAAATTAGACATAAAAACAGTAAAACAATTAGTAATGTTGAATCACTATCAGAATAATAACTATTCGCCATTACTATCGCCACTATCACTATCACTTTGGTTTGGTGTCTGCATGGATGGGGATATTAATAAATCTATAGCTTCTGTAGGGAGCTTCTGAAGTGGTTTTCTTGGTAACTTTCTTTTGCTTGTTATAATAGGGTCTGATGACAACAGTAAAAAGTTGAAAATGTCTGCATTTGAACTTTCACGGCTACACTTTCGAGAATGATGTTCCCTATATTTTTTAAAGTCTTTATTGCGGGCTTCCTGCGCTTCTTCTATGAATTGCCCTATTGGCAATGCGGCATTTGATATTATTTCTGGCCCGTGAATTAAATACTTGTGTACTGTGGGTGGCATGTTATACCATGAGTACTTTTGTACAAAGTAGGTGGCCGTGTTAATAGCATATTCTCGAAATTTCTCAATGTTAATTTCATGCCCACATGAAACCAGTATCATTATGATATGCATTTTTCTTATTAAAGTCACGTCAAGTTTTGTTATTTCAGCTGAAACTTCAGCGTTGGAAAAAAATCGTCTTGCGGTATTTCCATCATTGGAGTTTCCGAATCCTGGTTTCGGTTGGTCTATGATCAATCCTAATCCCTCTTTGAAATCTTTTTGAATTTTTTTGTTAGTATCTGCAACAACTGCCTTGCCAATATCCCCTCTAGCTTGCTATTTTTTAATTGGTAATTTGTATGACATATGGAGAAGGCATTCAAAGAAGCGTATCCATGCGTGTAACACGGATAAACCAAATTGCAAATTTTCAGTTTTTATTTTCCTGTTAATCATGTCATCAATAGAGTTGAACTCTTTAGACGTGGCACCACATATATAGCATTTTTGAGTAGATGAAGTACCTGTTATGGCGTTACAGACTTTTCCATCTATCATGGCGAAAATTAAATTATGTTTGACTGAAATAGTGAGTCCGTTCATTGTTACAATGCTAGGTTCAAGCTGTTTTATTTGTATATCTACTCTATTTTTCTCTGCTGTAGACACTGCGGTAGATTCTTTAATAAACTCGATTTTTAAAGGTCTGCAATATCTCGTTGAACCCGGTCGGGGGTTTTGCCAAACGATTTTCGCTCCAGACACTAATCGAAGAGGTACAAGGCAAGTAATAAATACCGCTGAATCATCAGCATCTACACCATGAAAGGCCTGTTTATAGGAACTATGGCCAGAGCTGCCATCATAGCCCCACTTGGAGTATAAGACTAGATTCTTCAATTCTTCAGGCTCAATTGAATCTATAACATCTTTTTGAACTATCAGCAAACGTCCAATAGTAAGATTCAGCAATGTTTGCAAATCAACATAAACTGAAGTAGCAGATATTTGTATTTGTTCAGGTTTTGGGTAGCAATTTTTCTTAGTTTCTTGCACAATTTTGTATGAAGGGGATAGTTTCGGAGCTTTCATTCTGATTATATTATACTGATGCCGAGATAGACTTGCTTCTACTATTGTCACGTTATAAATTGTGACTAGTCTGGATTTAAACAAGTCAGTACTTTACATAACTATATTTAATTAAAGTTTACAAAGATGAATAATATGCACCATCAAGGTGAGCTTACATAAGTACAGTTAGAAGAGCCCAATGGACCATGGTTGGTCGAAGTCTTGTTCTGTTGTCTTCAGTCTTCTGGGTAAGGCTTGAACCCTAGCCAGGCCTGGCTTGGAATACTTGTTGACGGAGAGTGTTCTTGTGTTGTATCTGGAGCACACTCTGAATCGGATGGAGAAACATTGTGCTTATATACTAGTTTGCATGTCCATATATGGTTATATGACCTCGGCACGCGCGTATCATCAGATCCCACATGAAACCTGATATTCTTAGTCATCAGAATTGCATATCTAATTACAGCCATAACCTTCAGTCAACGTGGACTAGAAGAGTTGCATTACCAAATAAGGCAATAACCTTGAATGCACGTGGATCATGAAACTTGATATGTTCGAGTAAGCAGAACCTTATCTTCATGTGCAGAGATAATGTTATCTGACATGTGATTCTAGCATGCTTAGCACGTGATACTAACATGTTGAACTACATTGATTTTACGTAAGTAATTACATTAATCATTGTTATTAATTATTTTAGGCACTTCGTGACACTATGAGCGCTAAGGCATCTTCTCCTGACATAGTATTAGGATCCAGTGACTCCCTATAAGCTTTTTTATATTTTACGACACGATTTGGACTTGATGTTGTTACTTCGCGTATTAGCTTTGCAGCTTCTGTTTGCCCTGATGCCCTTAAGCTCATTTGAGTGGCGTAAGTCAATTCAGCAAGTGGCGTAGACTTTCTTAGCTGTTCGGTTTTCTGCCGCTTTGTTCTCTCTTTACCGTTTTCAAATGATACTTTTGGGCGACCACGTTTTATGTTTAAAACTCGAGGAAATGAAATCGATGTTTCTAGCCAAATACGATTATTCTGAAGAAATCTCTCTTCCATACGATGTGCCATCGCCCACCGAGGTTTAAATTCCGATCTAAATCGAAATATTCTGTGCTTAAAATCTGTTTGCGACTCACCACTGCACTGTAACCGTTTTTGTATTTCTTGTTCTACAAAATTCAACTGATCTTCTAATCTTCGACACCTAGACTTTTTCATAATGTTATACAACTCTTGCCTTGTTATGAACAAGGTATTGGAACCTGTACCTGTGCAAAACAATCAAATTATTGTTTCATTTTTTTATCGACACCGACATCCATTACAAAAACCTCTTGTCATAAAAAAAGGGCAAAGAATGGAGATGGATTTTGAAACTACAATAAATACTTATCATCAGTACGTATAGAACCACACCGGATCTAACCCGCAACATAACTAAAAGTTTAAGAGTTTATGTTAAATGTTAAAGCCACTGAACGTTTTCTACAGATAAGAGTTTACTGCATTTAATTATATTTGGATTGAATTATTTTGGTAAACAACAACAATAAAAATAGGTAAATACCTGAACTTGACGGTTCCATAACAATTAAACGGATAATTGTATAAAATAATAGATAACAATATTAGACAAACACTACAGAATGACAAGTATAGACACGCCATGCGAGGTAGGGGTTGTGTCGATTGTTTATTACACTCGCTCGATTTTTTCAGTACATAAAAGAGAACAAAAATTTTAAAATAGTAAATGGATAAGTTTAATTTCGTATTTTGATTTTATGCCATATTTTAGGTAGTGCTGCTCGTAATTTAGTTCTTGTATGGTCCCAGTTTCGGAAGAAGTGTCGTCCGTCAACAAGTGGGTTCATAGCAAAGAAAGGTTTGGAAGGAAATGGAATGGAAATTTGTTGTTGCTTCGTCCGCGATTCCTTGGCACATTTTCTGATTCTGCACTGCTTATGTCGGAGGCATACAACAACCCATTGGCTTTCGCGTTCGCGATGTCGTAAGAAGCTATAACAAGTATAAACGTTTTGCATTACAACAATATTTCTTTTGTTGAATTGTATGAATACTCACTATACTTCCTCGCTTGGCCATCCACATGACTAAACAATCGCATAGCGCATTTCCTCCACCGTTCGTTCTTTGGAATTTGTTCCTGTATGCATTTGGTTGCATCTTTTAACGGCCAGTAGCACAACTCGTCGTTGATTACCCAACTTTCGGGCATAGCTGAAACAGCATTCATGGCCGGAAACCCGACTAACGCGTACATTCTGAAAGAAAAATGCATCAGGAGGATAAATATCTATGAATATCGAACATCTCATCTCAGTTTTAAAACTTGTGCTCAATCTTTCCTATGAATAGGAACATGAGAAAATATTAAGCTTTCCTTTACCCAAAGACACATTTCAGAAGTAGTTGAAAACAAATTCTAGGGCATTATATTATTAAATTATTCTAATTATTATTTAAAAAATTCAAAAGAAAATCGCGACACCCTATGTAGCAACTATTTGCCATCCACAAACTGCCAACCTTTTTCGTCGACGGTATGTCCATTGTCAACTTCCCTTTAAACACCCTGACGATGTTGTGTTCCATGGATGAAGTAAGAGAAGTATCCCAGACTCTGTGAAATTGTCTCACTGCAACTAACAATAGAAATTTTGAATAATAATGTTATAAATTATAAGCGAGATGGGTTTGGGTAATACTTACCTATCTCATGTATACACGGTGTCACAGTTTGTTTTAGCAGAACTTTAACATTAAATAAATGTCAGACTTGTTACAAATGTTTCTGTTTATCTTTTCAACAATCCATCTTATCGAGTTGTGATAAGAGGGTCGTTTTTTAAGCAAAATTGAATGCTCGGCTGTTCATGTTTTAACGAGAAAATTTTAAAATTTCAGGTGGGTTATATATTATTGTAATTCCCCAAACTGCTCGTTGTGGTGCTAATAAAAAGTTGTAAATCTAGAATCAAATTTAACTGTACGACTACCTGTATTGATTTAAATTAGACAACAAAAAAAAAAAAAAACAAGCAACAAAAAGAACTCTTATCTCGGGGCTTTCGATACCTTGTCCTGCGTTAACAAGTATCATCTGTGGGTCCACTATTTAGCACATACTTTTACGAACAACTAAAAGAAAAACTTTCATCCGACCAAAACGATATTTAGGAAAATGAAACTAAACAAACTTAAATTTCAGACAGCACAGCAAACAAATTTATTTACAATAAAACAAACACAAGTTACTCATCAAACACCCTATCATTCCTAGGCAATTACACACAAAATTTACACATTTAAAATACAAAAAAAACTTATCTTAAAATGTTGACGATGAACGATGAACTACGAGCTTCCTGCGCTTCTTCGTATTTCCAGAATCTGCGCCGACAAATCCACTCTTAAATCGATATCGATTACGTTCGAAACAAAAATGGCTGCTTCAACCCTTGTCACAACACCACAACTTTAAAATCAAACTTTGTTCTTTGGAACTCGTGGAAAACGACCAGCTCTTTCGACAGGTTTTAGCTCAGTGATCTTTTTGTTTTTGAGGCCTTATTTATAACCTCTGTTACAAGTTTATTTTTCACCATGGAAACGACATTTTTAAGGTATGAAAAATTTGAACATCAACTGTTTTACAAATTAATAAATTTTAAATGCATTTCTGGCCTTTATCCTTCAAGATTTCTCAAAACCATGTACATTTTTGGACTCATAATTTTCTCTATTCAAAAAGGTCCCATATGATACATCTTAAAATTATCCGTCAAACTCCTCAAATCTCTTGATTTTTCTCTAAAAGGAAAACTTGCAGTCATGCCATTGGAAAATTCTTGTTCCTCTCACTTTTTACCACACTTTAAGTCCTTTGAATACCACCAAAAGGCTTTACAATCGTCCACAATTAATAAAATAGAAATTTGGTAACATAACCTATAACTTACAAATTTTAGAATCGATTTTTGAATAAAATCATTTTAGATATGAAAAGAAACCGTATCTAAGTATGAAGATAGCTAAAAACCACATTAACAAAAACTAGGACAACATATTGAACATCCCAACATATGTCGGAATATCGTAAGATGTTTAGCGGTTTGCGTACTCTTATTGGTGTGTATTGAATTAATCTGACTCGAATTTTTTATTAAATATGTTTATTATATCAGAACAACTTATACAGATTGGTGGCCGTTATGGTGAACATAGAGAGACAAATGCTTACGCGCTTTGCTTATATCGACACCTTGATTATGCATTATTTTTCAAAATTGTATGTATTAGTTCGAATAAAACTCAAGAAGGCGTCTAGTTTAAAACCATAGCAGCCTCCTTAATTGTTAACTTACAGAACACAATTTTAAAAATAATGCATAATCAAGGTGTCGATACATGCAAAGCGCGTATGCATTTGTCTCTCTATGTTCACATTAACGGACACCAATCTGTATACAACAGTTATATAAAAACCTTGTAAAGTGGGTAAAGGTACCCTTTATTAATAATGTTAAAGAAAAACTTTAATACATGTGAGGGAAATAATCCCAACAATGACGAAATTCTGACAGGTCTTCAGGTGCTTCAATTTCTTGAGATCTTCGGTAATTGGATCTAACAATGAATCTTCGAGGGTCCAAGTTGGATAAGAAAAATGGAGAAATTCCAATGTAGCTGGTTGAAGATATCTTGAGAGGTTCAAGATGGTAATCAACAGAAGTGGGAATTTCTGAAGGATCTTCCTTGGACAAAATAACTGATTCTTGAGTGTTGACAACCGAAGGTAATGTTGAAGAAGTCTGCTTGACTGGTGATGGAGGAAGTGTTGACTGGTGATGGAGGAAGTGGTGAAACTGCTGTTGGAATTCAGTATGATGTAGAATCGCTCGTAACGTGCTACGCTGTCTACTAGATTTGCTTGATACAGTTCTTTTCTTCATAACATCCAGAAGGCTTAAATAAATGTATTATTATGGGAAGACCTGAGGAAACCTCTAGGTTATGTTGAGAGTAGTTAGATGAGTTCACTCCAACTAAACTCTGACAGCCGGATTCATCAACGAGGCGTAAGTCGTTAGTCCGACTACTGAGATTTGCGCCCGTGGAAACCTATTCATGAACGCGCTGCGCGTTTTTTTACGCCTAGTCCACATCCTAGTACGCACTAAAGTTACACGAAAAGTTACGCCTGGTTTTGTAGCTGTGTAACTTTTGGCGCATCTCCAACTTTGCATTAAGTTTGTTATTTTGTGTCTAATTTACAACGATTATTTCAACAAAACAGTACTTTTCAGTGCTCCGAACATTTTTTAACTCTCAAAAGTAAGTATTAAACTGTATTTATGCCTAGTATTACAATTGTAGGCTAGATTTATCCGCTTCAGTTTTGCATGTTAATTTAATCAGTTTTTGCCAGTAAAACGATATTACTACCAAGTCTTACTCGACATCCATATGTTTAGCTTTCGTTAGGTGCTAAAAATGTGCATTTAGAAGTATGTATGTGCCCAAGTTTTAATATTAAATTTGTACCTGCAACTTCGAGGTCAAGTGAACAATATCGCCTATTATTCGTTTTAATTTTGTTGTGTTGCAGTTTTAAGCTAAATTACTGTCATTTCCATGTAATTATTACCTATAATTAAACTAATTTTTAATGTGTACACTTACTTAATGTTACAAATTTATAGTTAGAATGTTTCCTGGCCCTGCGAGGATTCTTCTGGCTTTGAATGAGGGCAATGATCTGCCTGAACCACCCCCTGTTGTTGTTAACGAGGATAATGATGTGGTTGAAGGAGCTGAAGCACCACCAGGTGAAATTGAGCAACTTCCAGCAGCAAATCTACGGAGGGAGAGGTTATTTCGAGACCGGTTGGACCCTTTACAAGTGCCCGATGCACTGTTATTAAGGTAAACAAATAATTAACCACCTTTATGTTTAAATATAACTAAGTACCGTAACTTTTATTAAAGGTACTATCGTTTGCCTCGCCATATGATAGTGGAATTGTGTGAGCTGCTAACCCCACAACTAGAACATCCTACACGAAGAAGCCAGTCTCTTTCTGTGATGCTACAGGTGCTCATTGGCTTGAGATTCTTAGCATCAGGTGGTTTCCAAAGTTTAATTGGGGATATTGCCCATGTAAGCCAGTCAACATGTAGTCGAGTGCTGACAAATTTTTGTACAGCCCTAGAAACATTAGCCAGAGATCATATAAGATATCCGACAAATGATCCAAACTACATAATTGGCTTAAAGGAAGCATTTTATGCTATAGACAACATGCCCAACGCAATAGGAGCAATAGACTGCAGCCATATTTTGTTAATGCCCCCTAAAGAAGATAAGGCCAATTACATTGATCGTAAGGGCCAAACATCATTGAATATCCAGGTTGTGTGTAATGCACAACTTCGAGTTCTGAATCTTGCTGTTCAATGGCCAGGATCAACACACGACAGCTTTATTTGGGCAAATTGTGCTCTGAAACGTCAATTAGATCAACATGTTTGTCCTGCTGCTTATCTTGTTGGTAAGTTTCATAATTTTGTTATGTACTGTATTATATTAGTTAATTGCTTGGTGTTCTTGCAGGCGGCTCTGGCTATCCGTTGGAACAATATCTCTTAACACCATTTCGAAATCCTGCAACACCAGCTGAGGAAAGGTACAATGAAGCACACATCAAGACGAGAAATCCAGTTGAACGCTGTTTTGGTGTTTTAAAAAGCCGTTTCCGTGCAATACATGCTTCTGGAGGTGTACTTATGTACACTCCCCAAAAAGTGCAGAAAATTATTATTGCAGCTTGTATGTTGCATAACATGTGCATCAATGAAGGTGTTCCTCTAGAACAGGATCAGATAATTCCACTGGATGCCCAACCGCCACGACAGGAGATTCACAATGAACCAGTCGTTGGTGCTCATATAAGACAGCAAGTTGTGGCTCGTTATGAGCAGTAAAACCACCGTTTTCAAAATGTTTAAAATGTTCTATATTTTATATTAATAATTTTTTTAATTTTAACATAACAATCAATATTTAACAGATAATAATTAGAATTAACAACTTATTAACATATTGACATTTTCAAGCGTTACTTTGTTAAAATCCATAATTATAGAAATAATAATGAATATTAAATAAAATATCGATTTTAACGAGAAATAATTAGATTTATTTGCTTAATACGTATTGCGGCATCAATGTCCCATTGACAAAAGCATACTTTTGAATGGCAATTTTGATTTAATATTTATTATTTCTATAAAACTTGTTAACTGTTTTTAGCTCTATTTTGTTGAAATCCATTATAAATAATAATAAATATCTTTATTGACATTTTCAAGCGTTACTTTGTTAAAATCCATGATTATAGAAATAATTATATTTATTATTTCTATAATGAATATCTTGGTTGAAATTTAATATTATTATTTATGTTTATTATTAAAATGGATTTCAACAAAGTAGAACTAAGAACAGTCAATAGATTTTGGAAATATTTTGTTAATTTAAACTCCTGTAGTATCTCTCATAATAAAATTAACGTACTGCTGGAACAGGTCTACCATTTTTTCCTGCGCATTAGGTTCAACTGCTCGTGCCCTTGCTGCAGCAGCTGTTCTTGTAATGATAGGCTAGGAGTAATTTTAACTTCATGTTGATATGCTCATGTTGTTTTTAAAAATGTTTGTGTCACAAAAATTATTATTTGTGTTTGTAGTAAATATACTTTAATATACCTGAAATCTGTCTGGGTCGACTGTTCTTGTTGTTGGATCATGAAGGAATCGTCATTGAGATCGGGATGGGAATCGGGAGTGCATAGGAGGTCTACTGTGGGGTGATCTGGAGTTGGTGGATTGTATACGTCATGTGTTTGTGTCTGACTAGTGTAGTATGAGGATGATGGTTCTGTGTTAATGTGTGTTGGTACCGGCAGCTCTAAACTATCACCCCCCCCCCCCAGGAATCCCTTCTATTGACGCTTTCCCTATCAGTTCAAGCATGTCCTCATCGCAGGAGTCCATCGCGATATCTGGTTCCGACCCACCGCCTGTAGCCATACGATCTTGATGTTGCTGAGAAACTGTGATAGGAAATTAGAGGAATTGAAAATGAAATCGTAACAACCGTCCTACGTTTTTTTTTGGTTTCCCGTTTCATGTCTTTAAACTTTTTCTTTAGCTGCGGTAAAGTTCTAGGTACAGGACTTACTGCATTCACTGCACCTAGCACTGCCTGCCACACAGCTTTCTTCCGCTGCCAAGTATTTTTTGGCGTTATCTTGCCATACAGCAGCTCGTAATTTTTCGTCACCTCTCTTCGCAAAATCAGCATCTCGTCGGGGTTAAAATTCGCACTGCGCTTCTTATCAGCCATTGTCGATCAATCTATAAGTTTATAATATTACCATTAAGTTGGTTTAAGTACTAGTTATAGCTTTCTGTATTATTTAGGAACTTTGTAGGATTTAATATGTACCTAACATTTATAAATAAAAATAATATATATGAACTTTATAATTTAAATGTTAAATAATTACATGACGGACAGCTATCAATTCATACTGACTACGTGCTTTCAAATCAAATCTTTTTATTAAATTCATACTCTATTATTAAAATATAATATACTTACATTACTCACAAAATTGAAACACTAATAACAGTAAACAATTTTTAAAGTAGGTAGTTGTCAAACTAATCGAATTTTCTGATTTGTCAAAAAAAGGCGCAACGGTGACGTCACGGATGAGTCTCGTCTAATACTTACGTCCGGTCTAAACCATTTTCATGAATAGGCTTACGCCTTTTATTTAGACCCGTGCAAGGTAGGCGTAAATTTTCCGTGCAACTGACGTTAGTCGGACTAAAGTTGCGCCTCGTTGATGAATCCGGTAGTGAATGTTTATCCAATTTGCTTCGCTTTATATACAAAACTCAGATAATTAAAATTCTTTCATTGGTTGGTCCAAATTGATTTTCACCAATCACATTGCTGAAAATCTGTGTGGGAGGAGTCAATTTGTACAACGACTGAGCTTGATTGCACTTCACAGTGACACTTGCATTCCAATACAAACACTATGTTTCTATGCAGGTCAGCAGTTTGGTTTCCAAGGTATCACCATACAAAATTACCCTGGCATCGGACTGAAGCCCCGATAGATGCTTAGATATCAAATTATACAAATAACAACTTAAAATTAACAAATAGCTTTGCACAAATAGCTAAATTTATGTAGACAATGAATTATCTTAACTACTAACCCAATTTTACATAATCTCATAAGTTCATGACATAAATAACATTTACTTTTTAGTTGACCAAATGCAAGCATATCGGAACCGTATATGCCCCAAATTTTGAAATTTTGAAATGAACCACAACAAATACCAAGACGATGCACACAAAGAGCCAATATCCTGAGATAAGAGCCCAGATTTTTTTTCATCAACCAACTTCTCACCCAAACGCTTCTTTTTTTCTTTTTCTTTTGAATAGCTTTCTCCATTTCAGCACATAATATTGTAGTTAACGATTTAATCACTGTCCGCACTGTCATATTATTTGGAAATGATGCTTTCGAAGAAGGCATCATTTTTTGGCCTTCTCTCGGTGTCTGTCCAGTAACTGTCATTTTCAGCTCTCCGTGTAAACAGTCGAGGTACATGGTGGCGAGTAGGCGGCAACTGTCATGACAGTTGCTGCCTACTCGCCAGGCAAACTACTCGCACTGTGTAAACACACCTTAAAACAAAATGCTCACTGAAACGTGCTCTACTGGTCAAAATCTCCTGATTTCCACTTACTATCCGCTGCGTAGCTTAAAGGTAGTAGGGGCTGTGTAAACGGGGCTGAGCAGACGTGAAAATTAGACCGAGAGGGGTAAATCATGCACTGTAGTGTTAGAGTGAAATAAAAATTGTCTACACATGTGGCTAGACTTGGTATATACTTTTTTTACCTGAAGTAAAAATGACCGATAACAGGATGCGGCCTGCAAATTTGTTATTCAACAAGAACAAGACAAATGGAATTTAGTAGTTTTTGTTAAAATACCAACTATAAATAGTTTCTACTAATTAAGTTTACCTTAATAAGTCGTCAGGTGTTAAATAGATGCTGATTGATATCACTAAGATCACTGCCCGTCCATTTTAAATTAAGAACAACAACACCACATACACCACCTACGATGGTTTTGAAAATGCTGTTCATGGTAGGGAGGCCGTCCTCTCGGCACAAAATAAACTGACGGAGCGCAAATTTGTTTGAGGTTGCCATGGCAACAGCCAATTAGAGACCAGGATTTAGAAAAAGTCGTCAAGATTGCGTGCAGTCAGGGATACATTTTCATTTTGGCTCGCTACCCTCTCCAAAATCTTATAAACGGCAACTTTTCTTAAATATGTTAAAACGACGCCATTGTTGACAATTAATTCCTAACAATAATATTATGTAAAAATTGATATTTATTGTTAAATACGTGTTTTATGTGAATTTAGATACAGTTTAGTGCTTCAAATATGATAATTATTCACTTCGTAACAGTTTAAAGCTTTAATAAAAGCTGTGATTATAGGTTTTCAATTTTAATTTCTAATAGAAGTAATAAAATATTTATTCGGTAAGTTGTAGTGCACACAAGGTATATTCCAGTCCTGGGGAAGTTCTTTTTTTTTATGAACTTTTAAAAAGTTCAGTTCGTTTTCGGAGAAAAGAACTTTTAAAAGTTCAAGTTCTTAAGTTCAGTTTTTCTTTGAAAGTTCAAGTTCACAGAAAAAAAGATTTAAGTTCTTTAGTTGCTTAGCTTGCGGTATAAACACATTGGCTCTAGTAGGGTTGTTACGTCCAAATTTGGGAATATACATTTTTTCGGAAATTTGGTTTTTCCAACTGAATTTATCACTGATACTAATTGATCAGGAAGAATAACGACACCTTTAGCAAGGACTACAAAATTTTCGTCCGTTGGAAAGAGAGCGTAATCGTCCTCATTATCTAAAATGCTTGTTACACCTCTTTGTACAAACAATGTTTTACTCTCAAGAACAACAAGGATAACGTGATATAATTGATAAATGATACCACGAATAGGTACGTTGTTAAATTCAAATATAGCTGCAACAGTTGTTAGAGAACCAAAACCTATTGCACGAGTGGTAATGCAAAGCGCTATTGCCTTAAAAGTATTCACGGCTTCGAGTCGATCTGCTGCAGACTGGCCGTCTTTGACTCCAGGGAAGAGCTTCTTTCTCAATTCCTCTGATAAGTCAGTTTAAGTTACGTGCGATTGATTTCGCCTGAATGACGTAACTCTGTGTTCTTGGTACTGTTTACACGCTGGATTTCCACCTCGACCACGAGGTTTTCCACGCTGTTGAGTGGTATCGTAAACGAACTCTCTGGATTTTTCATATCCATCATTATAATCTCCGTTGACAATGCCGGAGATATCATATCGCTGTTGACTTGGCTTATTTCGCCGGTACTGATTTCGATTCATTTTGAATGATCGCGGGCCTGACAACCGGGCAGGTACCTTGGCAGGAAGATATCGTAATTAATAATAGAATGTAGATTATATAAGAAAGTTTTTTTATACCGTATAAATAAAAAGATTTTCAAGTTTGTATTAAACTTGCTGTTTGTAAATACCTACCTCGCTTACATTGAATGTTTCGTCTAATTCAACATTGTCGACCTCTTCTTCTGTGATATGATCGACCCAATTCTGGGGCGTCAGATTGCAAGTTGCCTTCCGTGCTTGGACATGGTCCTGCAGAAACAGCATCCGGTCGAAATACCACAACGAATGACGTAACTCTGTGTTCTTAGTACTGTTTACGCGCGGGATTTCCACCTCGACCACGAGGTTTTCCACGCTGTTGAGTGTTATCGTAAACGAACTCTCTGGATTTTTCATATCCATCATTATAAACTCCATTGACAATGCCGGAGATATCATATCGCTGTTGACTTGGCTTATTTCGCCGGTACTGATTTCGATTCATTTTGAATGATCGCGGGCCTGACATCAGAATCCCAAATCCCAGAATCATCTTCGTCGAGTCTACTGAACGACAGGCGCTTGCGAATCTATCCTCGAAGGACTTGTAACTTCGCTTCCTACTACTCCCTTACTACTCACTTGATAATAATATGAATAAGACCTTTTCAAACAAATAGTAGATGCTTTATTTTCTAAATAAATGCTGTTCTTTTGTAATTTGATTACATCTATGGTGCTTGCTACAAGGTCACTGGCAGAGTAAAGTGATTTGACCTCCAAAATTGCATCTTCTCCTGCAAGTCCTGTGAATGTTTGTAGTCAAAGTATAAAGTAGACAAAGTTGTTTATGTATACATTTATATAAATACAGCAACCAAAGGAAAGTAAGGCCCTATCCTCACGGGGCCACACGACATCAACACGACATGCAGGCGACACAACAAAAAATAATGTATCCAACACGACGTATTCATACGACGCGGCTTGCATGCGATATTTATCGTAAACTCTCACCAGTTATTATAGAGATGTCTAGTGAAGAAGACCTCTTTTCAAGTGATGAAGAAGACCTCTTTTCTTCAAGTGATGAAGAAGAGGATCTGCTTATATATTTCTATCTGAGAAATCGGCGAAAAAGAAGACAGTATTGGGCGCACCCATATATTGTAAAGTCCTTTTACAGGATGACCAAAGAAAGCTTTCAAGAACTTTTAATGATTGTGGGACCTTTCCTTCAAAAACAAAACACAGTTATGAGAGAATGTGTCAGCGCAGAGGAAAGACTACTCATAACACTCAGGTAAGATATAAAAACTTTTTATTACAAATTATTACAAAATTCAAACACAAAAAGATTTAAGTACACATTATTTTTATTAAACGTCGTCGTCGTAACCACAAGAAAGCAATGTTGCATAAGTTGGAATATTCGATGTTTCTGTTGAATTTTCAAATGACTGATATGCATGTGGTTCATCGGGTCCTGAAAAGCTAGTGTATGAAGATGCCGCTGTACCAAACGAAGGTGGTGTTGAAGTGCGAGTGTACGACGGAACTGCTGTCGAGTTTCCTTTTATATGTTCGATTAATAGCAAAACTTTAATTTTAAAAGACGTATCTGGTCTGCATTCAGTCCTCTCAGTTCCGGTAACAGACTGAGTAGGAAATAGCGTTTAGCGGTTTCATCATCAGTGGTGGCTGTATTCTTCTTTTTATTTTGCAAATATTCTAAAAATGTTTTGTCAAAATCATTTGCTTTTCGTTTCTTTCGAATTGTTGTAGATGGCGTTGAAACAGTAGTTGAAATAGCATTAGCTGACTGTTCGTCATTTGGAACGGCTTCATCGCCATCTATTACATTCTGCTCTTCATCCTCTATCCTCTTGACTATTTGTGAGATTATCTGGGCGCTCGATATTGCCTGGCGATTCATTATTGTTTATAGCCTTCACATACGGAAGTATAAATAGTAAAATATCGTGCAAGTAATATGGCTTTTTTGATTTTGCTGATGAACCGCTCGGAGCCGGGTTCAGGCTGCGTACAAAAGCCGACCTGACGTTTTTCCATTTCTCCTTGCATTCATGTACTGAAACAAAAGAAAATATTTTTCACATGCCTTTTTATTACAGTGCTTTGATCGTTTGCATATTTTTGTTTCAGGTACCTAGCATCAGGCTGCAGTTTCATATCTCTTTCACTGTATTTTCAAAGAGGACATAGTACTGTAGCAAAGATCGTAGCTGAAACTACCTTAGTTATATGGCAAAAATTAAAAGATGAATACCTGAAAGTTCCAAATAGTACTGAAGAATGGAAAACTATATCTGAACGTTTTTTATGAGCTGTGGAATATTCCACATTGCTTGGGTGCCATAGATGGTAAGCATATACGTATTGAAAAACTTCCTAATTCTGGCTCAACCAACTTTAATTACAAACAATATCACTCTATTGTATTAATGGCAGCATGTGATGCCGATGGCTTGTTTACCATAGTGGAAACCGGATATGCTGGCAGAAATAACGATGGTGGAATATTTAGAGAATCAGGATTACATTATTGGTTAGAAAGAGATGGCCTTCATATACCAGAAAGTTCACCATTACCTCATGATGAGACACAGCAAAACTTTCCATATTTTTTCGTTGGGGATAATGATTTTCCATTAAAACGATATATGATGAGACCATATCCTTTAACTGGACTCGATAACAAAAAAACGGATTTATAATTATAGATTAAGTCGTGCAAGGAAAACTATTGAATGTGCCTTTGGTATGATGGCAGCAAAATTTCAAATATTGGGTTCGCCAATTCGTTGCAAAAAAATAAGTAATGTGGTAAATATAATCAAAGCAGTTTGTATGTTACACAACTTCGTCAGAAAACGAGAGGGTTCTCAGTACACAGCATCTTTTACTGAACCAAAAGAACTCCAAATAGACGACAAAATAATAACTTCTTAATAGTAGAACAAATTAATTTAACTTCTGGTCCATTGGTATTACGAAAATATTTGAGCAATCACTTTATAAAACCACGTGTTGCTCTTCCCTGGCAAAATAATTATTGCGTATAGTTTCATATTATTGTGCAATCATAAGCACAATATTATTACTTTATATACCGGGTGAGTCAGACCACCCGTATCAGTCGTTTTTTTCGAAAACGGTTAATCGTAGAGAGTCGGGCCAAAATTTTTTATTACAAAAGCCTTCATGAAGAATCGAATGGTGACATTGGCATTCGCCGGAAAAATCGGCATCCTGAAGAGTTTGCTCCAGAATGTCGAGAACTCCAAAATTTCAAATAGCACGGGCGGTCAAAAGTATTATCGTTGAAAAGGTCTTTAAAAAATAACCAAGTTTTGTAGGAAAAATAATTTTATTACCCCCACTCCTTCTGAGGAATATCCGATTGAAGTTATTAAGTAATTGTACTTGTATTTAGGCAGGAACTGTCGTCCATCTACTTCTAAACACTGTCGAGCTCTTCTGGTCACATTATCAATGGCTCTCAATATTTCTTCACCACTTAATGACCGACAGGCATTGCGAAGTCTCAGCTTCATTCAGTATCCAGTGGAGTACAATCAGGTGACCTATTGTCAAACTTACATTTTAGACATTTTTTAAATGTAAAGTTAAATAACAGTTTTCTTCTTCTTCTTGTCAGCCCGTGTTCATCCACTGCTGATTTTCCATGCATTTCTATTGTTAGGACGTATGTAGTTACTTAGGCCGTTTACATCCTGCCTAAATAACAGTACAATTACTTATTACCTTCAATCGAATATTCCTCAGAAGGGGTGGGGGTAATAAAATTATTTTTCCTACAAAACTTGCTTATTTTTTAAAGACCTTTTCAACGATACTACTTTTGACCCCCCGTGCTATTTGAAATTTTGGAGTTCTCGACATTCTGGAGCAAACTCTTCAGGATGCCGATATTTCCGGCGAATGCCAATGTCACTATTCGATTCTTCATGAAGGCTTTTGTAATAAAAAATTTTGGCCCGACTCTCTACGATTAACCGTTTTCGAAAAAAACGACTGATACGGGTGGTCTGACTCACCCGGTATATATCCACGTGTTGCTTATTATTGAATACTGTTTCATATTATTGTGTAATAGATAACTACTAATTATTAAACCTTAATAAATGTATAGCTACATACCTGACAAATTTGTTTTCTTTGAAACTTCGTTCCATGCCTTTTCACGTTCAGCAGCCATTTTTTACACATGTTATTTAAAAAATATACACAAATCACGCTACAAATGTTGAGCGGCGACTGAATAAAAATGTTGACTGGCAATATGCGTCCTGCATATCGTACTGCTTCCATGTCGCGTCGCGCCGTGTGAATGCCTGCATTAAAAAACGTGGGCGCAACATCGAAACGACATGTCGCTTGCATGTTGTGTTGATGTCGTGTAGCGCCGTGAGGATAGGGCCTAAAGTTTACCATCAGGACATGCTCCAAGGGAACCGTAATCTAAATCTACGCAAAGGCCAGATTTCTCCACTACTAGATTTGTTTCTTGTTGAAATCGTTGAATGGTAACTTGTTCTTTGAGAACGCCGTACTCTGTAGCTTCTGAGTTAAACTTTATCTCTGTCAAACGGCTTTTAACAATATTATGGCAGGGTGTATGTGGTAATCCATAATCTGTATTCTCTTTTAGTATATCCAATTAACGTTTTTTATTATTGGACATTTTCTGTTCTTCACTTGGAAACGATCTTTTGCGTGCAGAAACGTTATGTTTCCTTGTGCTTTTTAGGATGAAATTTTCAAAAAACTTTCCAGGGTCACTTTTGCAGACTCGTTTGTAAGGACTGGAATGCCAATTAGATCATTCATTATACCTTAATCCTGCAAGGTATACTCTTCTTTTACATGAACCTCGTTGAATTAGATTTAATTGCTTGCCCATATTGAACCTGGAGACTATATTCATAAGCCTCTCAGCTCGATTGATATTTTCATTGTCGATCAACAGATGAGCTTTCCTGGCCAACAATTCCAGGGCTCCTAAAAAATTGTAAATTATAATTGTTTACGAATATACCAAATAATATTTTTACTTACCAGATAAATGGCTATGTTAAAAGTGGACTTTAATAGCCAAATTTTACTTTCTGATCGATCGCCCACACTGTTACAGATACCATACGGGAATGATCACCATATACATGGTAGCGTCCATTCTTCAAATCTTCTCCCAGTAGAGTAACATTCTTTCCATTTTTGGAGTGTTCATATTGTCACAAGCAGATCGATTAGATATTTATTAGGTATTGATTAAGTATTGATAGGGCATTGATTGAATATTAATTAAGTATCTTTTATGCTAATGGAATGTTAACTACAATGTAAGATAATTGCATCATGTTGAAATGGCTTGTGATGGTGACTCATTTGTTATTGCAAGTTAGTGCAGGTGTTCAATCCATATTTCATCATGTTATTTCATCATGTAAAACAAGTAACATCCTGTCAGTGTGCAATCACTAAATATAGACTTAAGGACATTGTAAATGGAATGCAATAGATAGGAGGGGAGCTAATACTATAAAAGGATTAATATGCCACAAGGAAGAAAGAACTAGTCAGTCAGTCGACATCAATATCAAGATCAAGTTCGTCCATACCAAGACAAACAGCTCCTAGCTGTGAGTCATCAGACTTGGTAACATCAATCCATACCAAGACCAAGAAGGCTACAGTCTTGTCAACATGGTTTCAACCTCAGCTACGCTCTATCTGCTAATAGCTATGCTATTCATGTAAGCCCACCTGTGTGGTGTATCATTTAATATTAAGTCAATAATGTAACTTGTGCTTAAATATAACTATTAAAAGGTTGATGTGTTTCTATCCAGACCATGTCACTAAATTATAACGTGACATATTTTGGTGGAGGTGCCGTTTTCATTTTGAATCGTTATGCGAGTATTTTGATGTAATTTTGGGTAATCAATTCTGAAATTTCATTAATCATTTCAAAAATGGACTACGATTCCGTGTGCAATGTCTGGATCTGATCATGTCAACCTTGTAAAAAATAGGGAACACCTTGTAACAAAAAATTCTGCGAATTCTACTTCAATAACCGCGTCAATTCCAAGTTATACATCTAATTTTGACCCAAAATATAATAGTTCTACAGTACTAAATAGATCACATTCTTGTTCTGCATTTGAAGAAACACTTCAGTCATCTCCAGATAATATTTTTGCTTCTAGTAATAAAGTTGTAAGAAGTCCTCCAACTTCAGTATTAAACAGATCACATTCTTATTCTGAATTTAAAGATATACTTCAATCATCTGCAGATAAAGTTTTTGGTCGTAGTGCTAGAATTTTACGATCTCCAACTACAGTGGCACAAAATTTTGATACAAACACTAAAGATAAGTTTTTAATAAAAATAAAAACAGATGGGTCAGACCAACAGCAAATAATAAATATTTCAGATTTATTTGATAATACAGAAATAAGTAGTTCAGAACCTGATGCGTCAGAAAATTCTCTCTTAATTATTAATGAAAATAATTCCAAAACAGTGCAAGAAAAAATTTTAATAAATAAAAATTTATTTCAATTAGATAAAAGTGTCCCTGCTACTTCAACAACTGTTATTAATAATCAAGTATCCGTAACAAATATTAAGATGGCAAATTCAACAATTATACAGGCGTTTGAAAGTCCAGTAAATCCGACTTTACCTAAATTCATAAGTCCAGAAACATTTGACCCCATTAAGAATAAAAATCCGGCTAAATTTTTAAAGAGTTATGAAAGGGCTGCTGCGGTAAATTCATGGGCAGACGGAAATAAGATATTTTTCTTTGGATCTTTTTTGTTAGGACCAGCGGCAATATGGTATGAAAAATTTCGAACTAATCCAATTCATCAAAATGATACGTGGGAAAATGTTAAAGCAAATTTCATAAAAGAATTCGCTGGGGCGGCTGTCAATCGCGAAGCAAAGTTTAAGCTACGAAATAAAAAACAGGGAGAATTTGAAGACATTAACAGCTTTTTCTACGAAATACTTGATATTTGTTATAACCTAGATGAAAATATGGCCGAATCAGAGATCATTGAATATTTTGAATGTGGGTTACATCCTTCATACCAATATCAATTTTTGGTACTTTCAGATGAAAATATGACTTTGGAAAAACTTAAAAAACTAGTGCTCAAAATCAGCGACGCAAAAAAGAGAGAGAGCATTTCAAAACTTGAAAGTACTGAAACTCCGGTTTTAAATATAAATACACCTGGAACTTCTAGAAATTATACTAGAAATAATATGAATTACAATCGTGATAGTCAATTTAATTACAATCGTGGTAATCAGTTCAACAATAATAATAATAATAGAAAAGGACGATTTAATTCTTATCGCCCAACACGTACATTGGACGGTAGACCAATTTGCTTTCTTTGCAATAGAGCAGGACATACCAGCAGCGTTTGTATGACAAACCGAAATAATGAGTCAAATACTCCACGATATAACCAACCCAGACAATTCAACAATAATGGGAATACTTGGCGTAGAACCAACAATCGTAACAGTTTTGTACAACAAAATTCTTCGGGAAACGTGAGGGGACAGCAAAAGCACTGAGCCTACAAGCTGTCCTGCATTTTAACGAAAGGCTCCCTGATATTTATAATAAATTACAAGTTTTACTTATCTTAGGCTATATTCATGATAAAGAAGTCGAAATTATAATTGATACAGGTGCTGTCGAAAACGTAATTGATAAAAAATTTGTACATACAATAATACAACCTAGTTCCATTTCATTTTTAACAACGGTTGATAAACATAAACTATCCGTCATAGGATCGTCAATAATAAATTTATCCATTCAAAATTGGAAAACTACAGTTTCGGCATTAGTAATTGAATCTTCTCCAAAACCTTTAATTCTTGGAATGAAATTCTTGCTGGAAAACAAAAGCATAATTAATTTTCATGATCATACTATAACGTTTAATAATAATACAGCACAACCTATCACAATTGATATTCATAAATCTACTATCAGGGACCTTTGGCAACTCAATACAACTTCAATTAAAACTTTTAATAATTTTTTGGATAAAATTTCTAATCCTAATGAACAAAATACTAAATATAAATTAACTTTAACAAAAGATACTGAAATTTTGCCGAATGAAGTGAAAGTTGTTAGTTTACAGCTACATAAAAATGGAAATTTTTCAAATAACCTTTATGAAATATGTTTACAAGAAATCGTTTTAAGTCGATATAAATTAATTGTACAGGATGTCAAACAGGTTAACACAAAAATGTGGAAGCTAACATTACAATCAAATAATTTAAATAAAGTACGTTTATTTAAAGGTACTACGTTGGCATATTTTGAAATTATTAATGACTCAAATTTGTTAGCGACTCTTGATGTTTACGATAATTCAAAATGCATCAAACATGATATAAATCCTTCGTTAACAATAAATGAATAAAAACAACTACAACAGTTAATAAATGAATATCAAGACATTTTTGCAACTAGCTTCTCAGAAATGGGCTCAACTAGTTTAGTGGAACACGAAATAATAGTTGAAGGCTCCGACCCAATTAAATCAAGACCATACAGAGTGTCTCATAAAGAAAGAGAAATAATTCAGGAACAGATAGATGAAATGCTCAAGTATAACATAATTCGTGAATCACAGAGTGATTGGGCATCACCAATTGTTTTAGTCAAAAAGAAAGATAATTCTATCAGATTTTGTATAGATTATAGAAAACTGAATGCAGTTACGAAAAAACAAGTTTACCCATTACCAGTTATACAGGACCTACTTAGTTACTTAAATGGGTCTTGTTATTTTTCTTCCTTGGATATGTTTAGCGGATATTTTCAAATTAATGTAAAAGAAAATGACAAGGAAAAAACGGCTTTTGTTTCTCCGGATGGACTGTATGAATTCAATGTAATGTCTTTCGGTTTAACAAATGCTCCTAGGACATTTCAAAAAATGGCAGATAAAGTTTTTGCAGATTTAAAATTTAAAGGTTTACTTTTGTACATGGATGATATTATCATTTATTCAAAAACCTTTGAGGAACATTTAGTTCGCCTTCAGCAAGCTTTTGATAAATTACGTTATTACAAACTAACATTAAAACCTAGTAAGTGCAGCTATGCAAAGACAAAAATAACTATTTTAGGACATACAGTAAATGCAGAAGGCATCTTACCAGATAATACAAAAATACAAGCCATAATACAATTTCCAACTCCAACAACAGTTAAGAAGGTACAGTCATTTCTTGGTATCTGTAATTACTACAGGAATCACATTGAAAATTTTGCCAGAATAGCTAAACCACTTTACGAAATCACTAAATCATCTGTTAAATTCTCTTGGACAGCAATGCAACAAGAGGCATTTGATACACTTAAAGAAAAATTAACAACTGCACCCATTTTACGTCATTATGATCCTCACGCAGAAACAGGGTTAAGAATAGATGCAAGTATTGAAGGACTTGGTGCCATTTTACTACAGAAATTTAACAATGAGTTCTTTCCAATTGCATTCATTTCCAGAGGCTTGACCAAAGCTGAAAAAAATTACTCGATTTCCGAATTAGAAGCCTTAACAGCTATTTGGAGTTTAACATATCTGAGACCTTACGTCTATGGAAAACATATTACCATAGTTACAGACCATCACTGCCTATGTTGGTTACGCAGTGCTAAAGGCATAAGCGGTCGGCTAGTACGCTGGTCGATACGACTTCAAGATTTTGATTATACAATCAAACACAAACGTGGAGTCTTAAATAGAGACGTTGATGCTTTATCCCGTAATCCATGTCAAGTAGCTTCAGAATTTGATGAACTTCAAGCAGATTACGTACCGACATTCATCATGGTACCACATAATATCAGTAACCTACAACATCAAGATAAAAACTTAGCCAAACTTTTTATAGCATTAGAAAATATACAAGACACAACTTTAACAATTAGTGAACGTAAACGTGCTAAGTCATTTATATTAATAGATAGTGTCCTTTACAAGAAAAATGCTAGTTCAGAGGGTTCTCAATATCTTTTAATGGTACCAAATACCCTTAAATTCGAAATTTTATATAATAACCATGATGCTCCAATGGCAGGACATTTAGGCATTACAAAGACATATCACAAAATTAAAATGAATTACTATTGGGATGGATTGTTAAAAGACGTAAAGAAATATGTTTCAGGATGTCAATCCTGTCAAGCACGAAAAGGGAGTACGCAAAAACCCCCTGGTCAATTACAACCAATCACTATAGGTGTGCCATTTGAAAAAGTAGGAATAGATTTAGTAGGCCCCATTCATAGAAGTCAACGTGGTAAAACAACAATAGTTGTCGCTACAGACTATGCTACGCGTTACTGCGAAACACGGGCACTAGCAAGTGGTAAAAGTGAGGGAGTAGCACAGTTCATATTAGAGCAAATAATATGTAGGCACGGAAGCCCAAAATATTTAATTTCAGATCGAGGAAAAGTTTTTCAATCACAACTAGTTACAGAATTACTAAGACTAATGGGTACTAATTCACGGATGACTACTTCATATCACCCCGCTTGTAATGGATTAGTTGAACGTACTAATCATACAATCGTAGACATGCTTAGCGTGTATACAAATACTAAACAAACTGACTGGGATAGACATTTAGTTCATGTCACATGGGCTTATAATGTATCTCGTCAAGAAACAACTAAATTATCACCATTTATGTTAGTATATGGTAGGCAACCAAGATTACCAACAGATGTTCAGTTAAACATACCGGTCGAAACTCTCGATGTTATACAAGCACGAGATCAAGCATTGTTCGCAAGAAACCTAGCTGTTCAAAATATTAGAAGTCAACAAATTAAAGATAAAAATCGTTATGACTCGAAACATAGGTTACTAACTTTTGAAGTTGGACAAAAAGTAAAAGTCTTTACACCTATTCGGAAAATAGGAAAGACCGAAAAACTCTTATTGAGGTGGTTCGGTCCATATGAAATTATAGAAAGGAAGTCAGAAGTAGATTATCTAGTTAAAAAAGGTACCGCACCTAATGCTAAATGTGAGGTCGTGCACATTTCTCGGATGCTACCTTATGTTGATCCATGGGATGTGTCGGCAGAAAATGAATCTTCTTTGGAAAATTCAACTACTTCCTTTAACAGTAATAACACAGACAATTTCAATCCGGTTGGACCCTCGGATGAAGTTGAGACTTTAATTGCCAAATAGCTAAAAAAAAAAATAAAATAAAAATCATACATGTATTAACTAAGTAATACATAAAGTAATTTTAAAAGTAATAGTAATAGCCTCATACCATGATTACCACTCTTCTTGAAGTTTCTCTGGTGGTAATAAGACAATTTAATATAAATGAATAAATATATTATGCAAAGCATAATAATGATCAGCTTTAACAAAAGTCAGGAATTTAATTCTCATCTAAATGAATCTTTTCACATATTTTAGAATTGAAGGGCCATTTCTGATTTACTTCGGTTAGAGAAAAGAGATTTTTCTCTGTATTTGTGTACTGTCATATTGATTATAGAGGCATAATCAAGTTTCTGACAAAGAGATGTCCGAAATCCTACGTAGGTAAATATGCTCCAATTTATTTGTCCAAAGGACTTAGTTGATTCCCCTATATTAGTTTGCTCCGGGAGTGTATTTTAATTGTTTTGAGACATCTAATCTCTTGTTCTTTTTATTAAAGTTACTGTTCTCCAGTAGTGGAAAGTTTTCTAAGGCGCCAAAAGAAAATTAAGAAGTAATTTTGAAAATCAGACAAGGGGAAATCTAACGACCTTTTTGTTGTAAAGCGCGCGTATTTTTAAAGGGGAAAGAGAAACAGGAACTTTCTACAGGATAGAAATGTTCAGGCGTTAGATAAGGCTGATCACTTTTTAATTCAAGTTTATTGCAAAAGTAATTAATTGAGAGGCATAATTTATATAACCTATTTTAATGAAATTGCATGCTTTGAATTGAAAGGAAATGGTGTTAAAAAGAAATAATGTTATAAAGATAACAAATGAAATGAATTAAAAAAGAAATTAAAATAATGTTATACAGATAACAAATAAACTCGAATAATACAAAATCTAAATAGAACATAAGTTCTATAAATTGCAATATAGACAGAATACAGGTCATTAACTGCAAATCTGCATGAGAAAATACATTTAATAGTGAATTGCTAGACAAACGTCGGTAAATGTAGACTACAATAGACTGCCTGTACGGATTTTTATGTTAACATTGATAACTTAGTTATTAATAAACTCACTTGCAGATGTAAATTGCGAATTTCTTGTTTGAAATATTAATATCACTTTATGGAACCTTTTAAGACTGAATCCTTTCTCAAAGTTCAGGAATTTAGGGTATCCAAAATCCTTATATAATTGTAATAGGATTTCTTTCTGAAACATCTATTCAAAAAATTAGTTCCAATAATCAATAATTAGTAATTTAAATAATAAGGGGAAAGTCGACTTAGAACTGTCAAGCTTAGATAAAAAGACTAATAATTGTATTTTTAATTACTGGATATTCGTAATACCTGATTATGAAATTTTAACAATAGTTTGTGATGATTTTATTTCTAAGGACATAACGTTAAAAGGAGTCGGTGAAATTATATTATCCTCACGATGCTCAGGTCATACAAAAAATGTAATTTTATTAACGCATCGTGAAATATTAAGCAAAGAACTCACGTTGGAATATGTTCCACCAATTAATTTGGACCTGAACCATTCTGTTTTTAAAAATTTTTCAAACGTAATACCACACATGAATCTTAGCTCAAATTATCGTTCTATAGCTAAAAATTTGGATGATCTAGGCTTATTAAGTGATAAGTTTGATGAAATAAACGAGTTAGCTACAAAAATTGTTAATAACAAACCAGTACACTCAAGAAATTTCTCAGACATTCAATATTTTCTTTTAAGTTTGATTATTCTAACAGTCCCTTACATTATATTCAGACTTGTATTAAAATATGTAAAAGCCAAACAAACAAGAAGAGAACGCATGCATTTAGAAGAACTTGCAAGAGATTTTGATATGATTGATATTGAAAGGGGAAGACGTTTTCAAAACGCTCCTGAGTCACATGAACACAGTTCATTGTAATAAGATTTAATAAAGCTATGATACAAGGAGTTTTCTATTACTAGATAGGAGGTCAATCACTTATTAATTGAACCCCATATTTATTATATTAATATTAAAATATTTACTAATAATTTTGATTCTATTTGTATCCACAATATGGCACCGCTTGCTTATGTACAATTACTAACATATAATTATCTAGAAATTAATTTGAAATTCTTATAGTATTGCTGTATTCTTTGTTCTTAGGGTGTGTTTTATGCAATGTAAGCAATTTTCAATACTTAGAAGATTTACGTTTTTTACGGTCTAAACTTATACTTCAGAAAAAGTAATTGCTACAATAGTTAAAGAAAATTACTTCAAGAACTTCTAACAATGAAAGTTGTAAATTATTTAAGTAAATTTTATACTTACTGTTAATTTTATAGCTTATAATACTTGCACACACACAAAAAACTTCAAACAACTTGCGAGTAGCTGTCAGTCAGTTACTGAGTAACTTTGACTGCGCATGTAAAGTGAATCGAAGCAGATTATCATATACAGGAGGTAGCAAAAGTATTAATTTGCAACCCTTACTCAAATGTGCTTATTTCTGAAAATGTAGAAACCAACACAAAAGAAAATACTGTGGGGTAATTTAATAGTCATTTATTATATTATAAGATCTATTAATAATTGCAAAAATATTACAAAGAAAAAAAAAATGTATTTTTTTTTACGGCTTTTATACCGCGGGCGCTGTTTCATTCCTTTGCAATTGGTCCATGGCGTTGTGTATGACCATTATTGGGGTGATATTAGGCACCATCTGCTCAGGGGAAGGAGCAGGTCCAGCGAATAAGCCATCAAGAATTAGGGGGTCCTCCTCGTCCAGGTATTGGAATGTTACCCGCGATAGACTGGGAGCTACGCCATGCACCCGAATGACAACGAAATCGGTAGGTATATTTATACCATATACGTAGAATCGATTTCCGGGGCACACGACGTAGATCCGTCCTGGCCCAATTTGAGTTGTCACCCATGATGTGATAATTGTGAGGGGATAAGCGCTGTTGACATCGACGCCCTGCAGGCGCCATCCTTCAAGCAGTTCTGAAAATAAATAAATAAAAAACCAAATTAATTTAAAAATATATAGAGAAAACAAAACCCAAGTTATTTTTGACAACTGGATGTTAAAATCACTCAGTAGAGAAAAAAAAAAATGTTAGAATAATTTTGGACTTACGCACTGCAGGCAACAAACAAATGTCGATCGGAGATGAGGTATGTGTTACAACCTGAGTCTCGTCAAAGTTCATTTTTTATCTTGGTTATTAACAGACTTGTTTGAAATAATCAGAAATGTAAATGAAGTTCCCCCAGGATGACAAATGATTATATAGGACAATTTTGCTAACTCAGCAAAGATGAGACGTTTCACCCCCGCGCGAAACATCGCAGGTCTTGATACAATAGTATTTTCGAAAATAATAAGAAAACTGACATTTTAGACCACAAAACGTATTTTTGAGATTGATAATGTGATTACACAGTTTAATTTGCATATTTCAAATAGTTTAAAATCATGTAATAGATGTAATTTACCTTTAATTAAGTATTATGTTCACTTACCTTTTGAAAAAAATTTTGTAATTTATAATTACCTATGTTGCGCCATCTCTGTAGAACTTATGATTCTTATACCTTAAGACACAAAGGAACACACAAATATACTTAACTCTATTCACTTAAGTTATGTTCACAACCACTATTTACCGCTTGTAGAATTATAAGTAGTACTAAACTACTTAAATAGAGAGTGTTTATAACTAGCTTTTATTATGGTTTTTATCACGATAGGTTTTTATGTATACTTTAAACATTTATCTATATAACATAAGATGTAACTTTGTTTAACTATTAACCATTGCTTGTACGCTTTATACACACATTGGGCTGATGTTTTGTGTTTGGTAACTGTTATGTATTTTAGGGTGTTCATCGATCTCCTTATGACTTTGTGAGTAAGGAGACCCCATACGCAACAATTGTTTGTAAGGGGAGGGAAATGTCACAAGCAGATCGATTAGATATTTATTAGGTATTGATTAAGTATTGATAGGGCATTGATTGAATATTAATTAAGTATCTTTTATGCTAATGGAATGTTAACTACAATGTAAGATAATTGCATCATGTTGAAATGGCTTGTGATGGTGACTCATTTGTTATTGCAAGTTAGTGCAGGTGTTCAATCCATATTTCATCATGTTATTTCATCATGTAAAACAAGTAACATCCTGTCAGTGTGCAATCACTAAATATAGACTTAAGGACATTGTAAATGGAATGCAATAGATAGGAGGGGAGCTAATACTATAAAAGGATTAATATGCCACAAGGAAGAAAGAACTAGTCAGTCAGTCGACATCAATATCAAGATCAAGTTCGTCCATACCAAGACAAACAGCTCCTAGCTGTGAGTCATCAGACTTGGTAACATCAATCCATACCAAGACCAAGAAGGCTACAGTCTTGTCAACATGGTTTCAACCTCAGCTACGCTCTATCTGCTAATAGCTATGCTATTCATGTAAGCCCACCTGTGTGGTGTATCATTTAATATTAAGTCAATAATGTAACTTGTGCTTAAATATAACTATTAAAAGGTTGATGTGTTTCTATCCAGACCATGTCACTAAATTATAACGTGACAATATATTGAACATTTGGCCCTTCTTTGCAATTGTTTAATTTTAGTAGCAGTTAGAAACTTTCGACCCTCCAGTTTGATGTGGGTATCCTTTTTTATCCTATACAAATGTTTCCCATAATTTTTCAAGGCGTGATTAGTACATTCTATTTCGTTTATAGTTTGACCATAAGATACTTCTCGTCTTAATTTAGCAAACACGCTAGAGTCTCCATCAGCTACGAATTGACGATACCGTACACCATGCATAGATTCACTTAGATTAAATCCTTCTACAGCCATATTAGCTTCCATCGTTGGTGGTTGATGATACTTCATTTATAAATCTTTCTATTCTTTGTAAATATCTTTACTAATTACTGTGTCTATCATATAAAACTAATATCCTTAAATATTTTACTACCTCCTGAATATACCTCTCGGATGGATTTCCCTGTGTATGCCTGATACTACACAATGATATTGTTATTTGTTAATCAATGTTGTTTAAATCTTTGATTGTTAAAATATGTAGCATTATCTGCTAATAACCTCATAGGTTTCCCTACATCCTCTATAATTTTTTTTATACTGTTTATTGCTGTATCCGTATTACATTTCTTACAAGGATATATTTTTGTATATTTGGAAAAAATATCTACTACAATTAACATGTTTTTTATAACCCCCACTATTAACGATGTTTGATAAAAAATCTACTGCTGCTAGCTCTAATAGCTCCCATACCTTAACATTTTTAACAACATTTCTATTCAGATGATTTCTATATTTAATTAAACAACATGTATCACATTTTGTTATTATTTGTAAATCAGTCTTACATAAAAACTTTCAGTAATCAGTAACCACAACTTTTCTTATACCTATATGTCCATATTCTTTATGGAAAAATTTCATCTCTTTCATTTAATATATTTAAAACTATCATAACATAATTCATTTTCTGAACTTCCTCTGCATCCTTTGTACTTAAACTATCTGCAACTACCTGCAACTACATTATTTTTCCCTGGTATATACTTTATTACAAAATTAAAATCTTATATTAATAACGTGTACCTATATATTCTGATATTTGAAAATCTAGTTTTCATAATATATTCCAAAAAACATGATCTGTTTCTATTTTAAATTCATTACCAGTTAAATAAAATTTTTACTTAATTATTGCAAAAACAATGGCATCCATCTCCTTTTTTGTATTTTTATAATTTCTTTCATAATTTTTTAATGATATTGAAACAATATTTATAGGCATTTCCATTCCCTCTATATTGAACTAATATTTTTACAAAATTCCCTTGTTGAACTAACAAATGGTCCTTCCTGCTCGTTTTTCCAACACCATTTAGCCCTTTTTTTCAAAAGGTCCCTGTTTCAACTTACTTGAATTATTACATGCTTCCCATCTAGGTCTCAAATGCAGTTTGGAAAATTGCAGGTAACATCAAAGTCTTTGGTCGTATTTTTCCATTGTTGAATTGGAATTACTTACTAATTAATCTTTATCTAAGGTCTCCCAAATAGCATTGGCCATCTTGTAAATTGTATTAGATACAGTTGAAACACCTATCCTAAATGCATACGACATCGAGACCATACACTCCCCTCATGCTAGGTAACGTGGAGTTAATGCCAATCTTGCTGCTGGAGGTATGCGCAATCTAACCGTGGTCTGTTTCAAGGCCCACCATAAGTAAAATAATAATAAATTAAAGTAAAATATTAGAAGTTTCAGGGCGCATTCTTAAGTAATTATAGTATTTATCTTTGTCCGTCAAACGCATTTCATATATTAAATTATATGCTGCACCCTGATTTGCTCTGTTTTCTTCTGTAAATATATTTCTTGTTCTAAATCGTCTTTTACATGTTTCTTTTACTTTCTTTATTAAATTATGTAGAACATGCAATCGCAGCAACTACTACTGCTTTTTTTTGTAATGTTGATGGGACATTTAATTTTTTCTAACAGCATCAATGTTTAAATACGTTTTCTCTCTATTATACCATGAGTTTATAGAAAGAAGTACAAAAGAGGGTATCGATTTGACACTTAGGAAAGTTATAAGGTAAAACGCAAAGATGCTTGTACGCGAAAACGCTGTTCCATGTAATATGTCAATTTAAATAGACCGAGACTGCTGGGTGCAGAAACGCTTGCCATGGAAACTACCTTGACCTGTGATTGAGTTTCAATTGACGAAGTGCGCAATGACGTCGGCAGTACCAGCGCCGTGGAGAGTTTTGTAACTATCATTACAAACAAAGATGATTCGTATATGCCATTGTATATTCTTCCTGTTAGAACCTTCCTGAAGATTAGTTATTAATTTGTATATTAGTTATTATTTTAGTGGTTACCATTTTAGTTAGGTCTTAGGTATATTGTTTTTTAGTAATTTGTCTTTGCGTACATTAAAAATGTCCAGCGAGATAGTATTACGAGAGGAAGATGTTCCTGGAGCAAAGTTTACACGAAGTACTTTAAAAGATCTTTAAAATATTTAAAACAAGACAGTTTTCTTTTTTGAGAATATCTATCTTAAATTTTTTAAACTCTAAATACATAAACTGTATAAAACAGTAAACTGTTCTAGAAACCATTGTAGACGATATTCTAAAAAAGAAACCTAACTCTTTATAAGTAAAACCTCTTCTCAATCGGATTAGAGTTAATAAAAGTTTATCTCTATCATTTAACAAAGTCTTCACCTTTTTAGGGGTGTTCTTCTGATTGGGCATTTTTAAGACACTCATTTTATGTGGTCCTAAAAATTACACAAAACCTCAAACATTTCGACAGTGAATCCTGAAAGAAACTTAAATTGTTCTTTAGAGTTGGATAAGATGGCATACGAAATTTTAAACATTTCATCGTTAGGAGCAGCCGATCTTTTATCAACAATATTTCCAAATAGTTGACGGGCATAATATGGATTTAAGGTTTGTGTAGACTTATCGTCCTTCTCAATACGCAACACTTTCTTGTTAGTTGAGGCTGGACATTCGATTTCTGCAGGGGTTTTTGGTAGTTGCTGTAACTCTACTTCGGAAACTAGATCTTGAGGTTCAATTTGTACTGCAGCAGCTGTTGTAAATTCTTGAGGCTCAGCATCTGGTTCCATAGAGGTTCCGGCCCCGTACCTAGGTGTTTTTAATTTTTGGTCGCATCACCATGAAGTAGTGTCTGCCTTTCACTAAACGGCAACTTGCGTTTTCTAGTGCAAACATTCTCCTAAAAAAACATTTTTATGAAAGTAAACTGTGAATTTCGTGTACATAATCTATAAGTGCCCTTATATTCACAGAATCCTTTATATAATAACTTACCTTATGTTGAGGGATGGGATTAGGGTGGTCTTTGGATGGTCCTCCATTAAATTTAACGCGTTACATTTTGTACTGAAAAATCCTTCCTTCCACAGGCATTCACCCAAATTTTACATTTAGTTAAGTTCTCGTGTGGTTTTGGAAACAATATAAAGTTGACGCCTTTCATGTAATCTTTATGCTTGTATCTTGAATCACTTTTACATGTTCCATATGCACACCTCATTTTATTAATAAATGTAATTTAGTTGAAACGCGTTTCAGTGGTAGAACAAGTTATGTCACCATTTGTTTGTAATTTTAGTTCCTATTAGCGGCGTTGGCGCTACTAGGGATTTGAAGTTGCACTTTGTCAATTAGAGCGAGGGCATGCGGAGACTTATAGCGTTTTCCACCTTCTTGCACTTGGTGCGCACTCGCACCATTGACGTCACAACCGCACCGCACGGGTTTTTCTGTCTGGTGCAGTACCGTGCAGTAGCAAGTGGAACATTCGTGGGAACCTTGAAAGATTACAATAATGGCGCTCACATTGAAATTTAAAATCAATGATCAGGAAGTAAATCTTTCACTGGAAGACCATCAAGCAGATTCATTTTTTAAACTGACTAGTAAGTATAAAAATAATGTTTGTCTCATGCGTGCATGCACGTGCACGCACATGGCATGTATAGGTTAGAAATTGATATAAAAACCTATGGATATTTTAATATTAACAATGCATTTATTATACTTATGTATGTATCTAAATTTTCTATATTACCAAAAATTGTTTGGATTATATTAACTGATTAACTCTTATTTTTTGTAGACGATGATGAGTTCACCATAACTTATTTAAAAACCTTAATTGAAAATAAATTTATTACAATTGATGAGGAAATCACACAGATTGTACGTGTGGAAGATGAAAAGTAAGTACATATTTAAACGTGAAACTTTTAGTAGAATCATATTATATTATTTTAGTGATATTCCAATATACCAAAACAACCTAGATACTACAGCAGAAGACGAGACAGAAAATGGACCAAAAAAGGGTATTTATAAAATTATTGAACATATACGTACAGCAATATTATAGTATTAATATGTATTTCTCGCAGATGGTTGGGGTGATGCAGAGACACGGCTCCTTTTAGACAGATACGAATTGTATCTGTCTATGGTAGGACCGCTGAAGCGTTTTAAGAGGAAAAAGCAGCTCTGGGAGCAGATAGCTGCAGATTTGCACCAAGAGTTAAGAATAATAAAAACTCCATTGCAAGTGGAAAACCGTTTTAAAACGGTAATGAAACGAAAGAAGACAGCTATTAACAATAATAATAGAACAGGGCAAACGCGGGCAGAAATTCCTTTTGAGGAAGAATTGAGTAAAATTGCAGCAGTCGATGACAGCATCGAACCAGAGGTGCTGCAAAGTGCACAGCGAAAAACAATACTGAAGCCTAAAAACGCTACAACAGTAAAAAAGGAATCGACAAAAACTGTAGGGAACATTTTAAATATGTTAAGGCAACAAAAAGAAGAACACCTTAGGCAACGAGAAGATGCAAAAGAAAGAAGGCATAAAGAAAAGATGGAGTTGCTAAAAGCCTTTGTTTCTTCTTTTAATCAAGGCAATTCATCCAAAGATGACCAATAAAATTTTTTATAATTTGAAAATATATTAATAATATGAAATAAAATGGTTTACACTCTACTAATTTGTTTAATATAAAATTATGGCTCTTCTTGAAAATATTGTAAATAAAAACTTTGTGTTCTAAGCAGGTTTCTTGAATATTGTTGGTAGCATGTTCACACATTTACAATTTCATATTCAAATTTAATGTCGACTAGAAACCTGCATGTAGAGATAACTAATTTTATTGAATGATGCCTCCATCACAAAAAATCAATAATATAAAACTTATTATTTATTAAAAAATGCTACTAATTACAATGTTGTTCATTCTACATTTTTTTGAGTCACAGTAAGCCACGCCACATCCGATGCTTTCACTTTGGCATAAGCAGGCGATTATAAACACTAACATGGCCAACAGTCAATCAAAAAGATATGGAATGAATAATTTAATTGGTATAATCAAAAGTATTCTTTATTACGTCTCTTTGTTTTCCCCCTAACTTTCGTAAAGCAATCTCGTTTGCTGTATTATCCACATTGTGTTCAGCATCAGTTGGATCCAAATAATCTTCTATTTCAAAATTATCATCATTATCTATACATAAATTATGCAAAACACAACACGCTACTATAAAATCCGTTATTTTCAAAACTTTATGTAAATTTAAATGCAACAGTTGTCGAAAACGACCCTTCAATATGCCAAAGGTGTTTTCAATTAAAACTCTTGTAGCTGAAAATTTGTAGTTAAACCTTTTCTGGCTTCCTGTCAAATTTCCAAAATCCCTGTATGGAGTTAATAACCATTCTCGTATACCATACGCACTATCCCCAACCAAATGGTATTTATGACTACAAATTTCAGGCAGACTTTTACTAATATCTGACAATTGAAATACACGAGCATCGTGGATTTTAGCTGGAGTTCCAGTGAAAATGTCAATAAATTGCCGCTTGTAATTACATATTCCTTGTAAAGTAATTGCTGGTAAATCGTGCCTATTTGTATATGTAGATTTTACTTTGTGTGCTGGTGTTCTAATAATTATTGATGTACCATCAACACATCCAAGTACATTTGGAAAATTTGAAATCTGTAACAAAACTTTTATTACCTATTTATTCATGTATCAATTTTACATTTAATCAAAATAATTAAGTACCGACTTTTAAAAATTCACTTGCTGTATATTCCTTCTCTTCTGTGGTTTGTGGGAATTTAATAATATGTGGTGCAATATCAACCAAAAAATCTGTAACCCGTGTTATTTGTCGAAATAAAGTTGTCACTCCTATTCCAAACCTTTGTGCAACATCTCTTAAACAACAGTTGTTGCCAGCAAACCTGTGAAGATGGGCAGTAATTCATAAAACTATATACAAAATATTTATTTTTATTCTACATACCACAAAAAAGATAAAATTTGATTTTCTGCAGATATTGCCTGAGATACTGTTTGAGGTGCTTTTGGGTAGAAAGAAGAATTTTCATACTGCTCTATTATTTTATAGGCAGTGCTTCTATTCATTCTGAAATTCTTCTTAAACTAAAAGAAAATTATTGTTGTTATAAGTACACATAACAACACAACCTACAAAATACTTACTTCGGTATCGCTAAACTGATGAACAACATCAGTAATAAAGTTATGTATTACGGGAATTTCTTGTTTCAGCCTTGTTACTGCCATATAAATATCAAACTCATCATCACTACTGTCAGAAGACGACGACGACGATAATAAATGCTCCAAGAAAACTAAACTTGTGTTTAACTTTTCCGCCATATTTACAGTGCAGATTTTGGCACCCTCACTCGAGCAGGGTGTTATGCGAATTGCACCGCGTGCAGAAAAACCGCACTGCCATAGCTATGTGGAACATGTTTCCACTAACAGAGTGCGCATGAAATTGGTACGTGGAACATACAATTTTGGCGAGTGCGCACTCAGTGCAGCCAGTGCATGTAGGTGGAAAACGCTATTAATGATAAAGAGAAAACGCGCCAAATTTGAACAACAGCTATCCAACACATTTCTTCGAGTTGTATAAGATAAGTGTTTAGTTTTTTATAAATTTATTTGAATTGAGCATATGTTTTTATTGTTTAAAAGACGTTAAAATAAATAAATTATTAATTACAGTTTACAGCTCAACAAGTTAGCAAACTACAGGTATTAAAAACAGTTATTTCCGTTGACTAGTGGTAATACGATCTAGGACATTTCAGCACCGGACGTTTCGGCGCCTCGACGATTTGGGGCGAACCGTTACAGCATCGCCGTTTCGGCGCAAATGCAGAGTATCTTTGTTATTTTAAATTGAACACTCTGTATATTTTTACAGATTTGGATAGAGAAGGAAAAAGCGCGTACAATAGACCCAATATCAACCTTTTCTACCCAGAAAAATTTTGTATCTACTCGTAAACGTCAAATATTTTGACGTGATTTTCCATACACGCCGGGTTGATAATTTGTTCATTATCTACACTTAAGATACAGGGTGATTCATTTAAAATAACAAAGTTGCTGTCATTTCCGATTTTACCGTGTGTGCTAGGGTCGGCGCATAGATCAAAAATGCCAATTTAAAAACTAAAATCGACGTGTCAGAACGATTTTAATAAAAAACAATAGCTACAATTTTATCGAACATATTCCTTTCATCACGAACGCACTGTATTTAAAAAATTTAAATAATTTTATATTCAAACTGCATAAATCCATGTTTAAAAGGATACATTAAAAAACACTGAGACTTTGTTAATTATTTTATAATATAACCTGATGTAGTTTATTTTATAAAACACAAACAAATTATTAGTTAAATCAACTTTATTTTAATACAATCACAACGTGACATATTTCTTACATAGAAATATTTTTATTATTAAATTATATAAACAAAACATATTTCAGCAAGGCTGTCATAGAAACTAATAAACATAAACAGTGTTGCCAAACTTAATTATTATATGTAAATACAGCGAATTCACAACACTCCCCCTATACAGGGTGATCATTTGAAAACGGTCCACCCCCAATATCTCGGTGCACAAAGCTTTCTAAAGAAATCGCCGAGACACGACAACAATATTAATGAGGGGGACATATTTTTACATAAAAGTTACATAATACGTTTTATCCCCCACACCCTCCAGAGCCTCCTCCTCAAAAATTTTAAATGGCAAGGGGGGTTATGTGATACCTCATTTGAAAGGCCTTTGGATTACCTACATTTTGACGTTTTGCTTTTTAAAATCGGTTGATTCGTTTTTGAGATATTAAGGGAAAAGTGTTTAAGTTTATTAAAACAAAAGGGAGCTTTTAAAACGCATAGCAGGCTGTTGTCATAATGCATTACTGGATGTTTTTATTGTCAGTACTTGCCAAATTGTTTGGCAATAATAATTGTTGATGTTCGTTTAAATTAAAATCGATAGATTTGTTTTTCAGAAATTTAAAGAAATATAAAAATTAAACAAAATAGCAGGCTGTGCAGAAACAATTAAATGATGTTTTGACGTTTGTGCAAATTTAATATTACAGTGATTACAGTGTTTGTGTGTGTTTTACTTTGCGGTTGGAGATTTTTGTGAAATTTAAAAAATGGTTTACACGTTAGCTGCTTCATGTAGGTACAACTCTAGGCTGATATCTTTTTTTATTCGCAACAGATCCACTTTCTCTAAATTTTCCAACCACCTCCAAAACATACTTGTGTGAAACATGCTTGTCCGGATGATTTTCGTTGAAAGTGGCAACGGTTCTTCGGGCACACTAATTTTCGGCACCGTATAAAAATAATTTCAATTCTTTCAGCTAACGTGTAAACCATTTTTTAAATTTCACAAAAATCTCCAACCGCAAAGTAAAACACACACAAACACTGTAATCACTGTAATATTAAATTTGCACAAACGTCAAAACATCATTTAATTGTTTCTGTACAGCCTGCTATTTTCTCTAATTTTTATATTTCTTTAAATTTCTGAAAAACAAATCTATCGATTTTAATTTAAACGAACATCAACAATTATTATTGCCAAACACTTTGACAAGTAGTGACAATAAAAACATCCAGTAATGCATTATGACAACAGCCTGCTATGCGTTTGAAAAGCTCCCTTTTGTTTTAATAAACTTAAACACTTTTCCCTTAATATCTCAAAAACGAATCAACCGATTTTAAAAAGCAAAACGTCAAAATGTAGGTAATCCAAAGGCCTTTCAAATGAGGTATCACGTAACCCCCCTTGCCATTTAAAATTTTTAAGGTGGTGGCTCTGGAGGGTGGGGGGATAAAACGTGTTAAGTAACTTTTATGTAAAAATATGTCCCCCTCGTTAATATTGTTGACGTGTCTCGGCGATTTCTTTAGAAAGCTTTGTGCATCGAGATATTGGGGGTGGATCGTTTTCAAATGATCACCCTGTATATAATCATTATAATTGTCCATTAAATTACAATAGATCCCACAAATCTTTTATTGGATTTTTCTCCACTTTCTTGCTTCCTAACTTTCTAGATTGGTTATCTATCGCACTTCTGTGTTTAGTTAACGCTAACGTGACCAACTATTAGAAATGAAAAACCAGTACATTTCTAAAATATCTATTTGATTACATATTAAAATGAAAAATTACTTTTTAAACTAGTATTTTTGTGACTTATGTATAGCTGTTAACAAATTATTATTTTCTGTAGGTATATTAAAGTTTTTTGTAACTCTTCATTAAAATGGCATTTCCGGCGCGGAGCCATAATGAAATACAACACGCGCAACGTCTGCCGTCTGCACAACCTCTGTTATACTTGTTAAGATTTAAGTTGGCGTAGTGCATTGCATGCGCATGCCGTGTACCATCCCATACGTTATGCACGTGGGTTGTATTTAATGTTAATCTTAATGTATTTAGATTCCGCATTCCCTGGCAATTTTATTCAACATCAGTTGTTGACCTGTCGTAAGCTTATAAGACATAAGTACATTATTATTTTAAATTTTAGAATTGGTGAAATGAATTACCAGAAAAAGATTTGAAAGCGGAATGAATATAACTGATAAAAGCTTAATAAAATCAGTACAGAAATTGAAAACCAGAACATTTACTGTCCTGATTTTTTTTAAATCCACCAGAACAAGTAAGTCAAAAAGAGTACTGTCCTGGATAAAACAGTACGGTTTGTCATCTTAAGTTAACCATGACTCAACGTATGGTTCTGGAGAGAAGGCAGCTAAAGGTGGCCCATTAATTTTTATCGTATCATTGAGTTGCTGATGTGTGTGGTTAAGAATACTGACCGCAATGTTGTCATTATTAAATTCGTTGATGAAAAATCTCTTTCACATTCTGCCGTGCTACACGGAAAAGTATTTAAAAAAATCTTCTAGAACACCATCATTTGAATCGATATATTCTCTCGTTCCATCAATTACCTTTTTTGTGTCCAATGAAAATCGAGTACACAATCGTTTGATTTCTTTTTCGCCATATCTAATAGATGGATTATCTGACCAAAAAGACTTGTAATATTGTTGTATATGTTAATCATTGTTTTGTATTTTTCACGCTAAAATAACGCCATTTATTATTATTAATTTTAAATTAATTACGTTAACATAGTCGTGTTAACGCCACTTATGTGCCTACTGGACTTAAGTCGGTAAGATTTAAAAACACAATTTAACATAAATATAATAACAAAAATACAAATTTTAGAATTGTTGTTTAAAAAGTGGTTTTAATGCGATCTGGGAGCTAGGACAACCCCTACACCGCCACAATTATTTATTCAAGATGATTACTTAATAACATTTAAAAGAATTCGGGAAATAAAACAAGAGTAGGCCGATAAATGATGTGACCATGACGTAATACCGCGGATTTTGTATCAGAATTATTTCCACGTCTGCCGTGGATTTAGAAACAGCGTATACAGGTTGATTGTAACTTTAGGGCGAGTGGATTTGCTCGTTTATGATTGATAATAGAAAAAAATGTTTCAATAAGAGTTATTCAAGTTTATGTGGCGAGTATTTTGGATGCACTCACAAAAATGGCCGACTTCCGGTTTTAACGGAAGGGACGTGATTTTACTTTTTTTAAATACAACACCCTGTATATTTTATGCTAGTTCGATTACATGATAACATCTCTTTAATAAAACATAACACAACCATATACCTAGCGTTAATAATTACTGACACAATTTAAATTATATCAAGGTATCTGTTACCAGTATCAACTATTCAAAAACAATCGCTCGATAAAAAGAATAGATGCCCGATAAAAAGACTAAACGCTCGATAAAAATAGCAAACTCTTAATAACGAGAGAAATCGCTCAATAAAAATAATAAATGGTTATTCTTTTACAATATGAATGGTCATGTATAAAAAAAGGGTTATAAATAAATACAGTGTGTGGATAAAGTTTGGAACTAATTCAATATCTCCCAAAATATTATTTTTTCTGGAAAACGCTTAGACAGGTATAGCGATTTAAATTACGGCGCATATTTTAAGATGCTTCAAATTTTTTTTGCGTTAGTCATTCTTTGGTAGTGACGTCATCGACTTTTTTTTAAATGGAAACATGTATATTTGATTATCGCATTGAATAAACATTGTTTTTCTCTTTTTAAGCTTGTAATATTTTTATACCTTTACATAAGAAAATTTTTGAGAAAAGTACTAAAATAGTTTTACGTCTCAGTAGGCTGATCTAGAACAACGGGTGCAGCTCCAACTCAAAGCAATTGTTTATTTAAGCTTATTAAAGTGAAACAGAATTATGATTGCGGGTGACTAAGCGATGCGCAGTGGTTATTTCATGGGAAGGACCAGTTCAGCTCATTGCTTTCCCTATTACGTGACCTCCTCTCTGTTTATCTTGTGCACATTTCACCTGCAATCATAATTCTGTTTTGCTATACTTTAAAGTGAACACCTTTTTTTGTAAAATCTAGTGTATTATGTCTGCTTTTGTTTAAATTTTGACGTTTAATCAAATTAATTGTGTACAGTTTCATCTGGTAATTTGATTGCAAATCGATGGATTAGCCGACGAGGACCAATGGAGTGGCCTGCTAGATCTCCAGATTTGAACCCACTTGATTACTTCATGTGGGGTTACTTAAAAAGTAAGGTGTATCTAAATAAACCCAATAGTTTGGAAGATTTGAAGGAACGCATTCGGCATGAAATAAGACAGATTACGCCTGATGCTATTAACAGGGTTCAACAAGAGTTTATTTTTCGTCTTGGACACTGTCGAGCTGTAAACGGATATCCATTTGAACATTTACTATAACAATTTATTCATCATTTCCTTGTGTGTCATTTAAAACTATCAATTTTGTTTTCAATTTCTTGTTAATTTAATTTATTTAGTTTATCTTTTTTTATAATCTAATGTACTTTCATACTCACATTTCTGTTCACGTTAAAGTACTAAGCTTAAATAAACAATTGCTTTGAGTTGGAGCTGCACCCGCTGTTCCAGATCGGCCTACTGAGACGTGAATCTATTTTAGCAATTTTCTCAAAAATTTTCTTATGTAAGGGTATAAAAAAATTAGAAGCTTAAAAAGAGAAAAAAAATGTCCAACCAATGCGATAATCAAATATACATGTTTTCATTTAAAAAAAAAGTCAATGACGTCACTACAAAAAAATGACTAACGCAAATTTTTTTAAAGCATCTTAAAATATGCGCCGTAATTTAAATCGCTATACCTGTCTGAGCGTTTTCCAGAAAAAATAATATTTCGGGAGATATTGAATTTGTTCCAAACTTTATCCACACCGTGTAATTAATGTGTCCCACGGTATTAGATAGGCTGTCGCGCCAGTGTCCCTGACAATGCAATGCTAGCGTGCGAGAGACAGTCATGTGCAGGCTGTTTTCTATACTTGCAATTTCAGTTTTAACTGATGCAGTATTTTCCTCTGTTGTTATTGAGTTGTTATCTACAGCGTTAGATATTTGCTGTAATATTGTCTCATAAGTCTGACGAAGCGAAGTTTTATCTATGAGTTCTCCAAGTCTAATGACTTCCTCTATTGGACATCTGAAAGATGACACTTCTGGAAAGCGTTCAACTATGCGTTCATAGAATCCTGCTGGTATTAGTCTAACTGCTGATATACAACAAAAACAATTTTCACATTTTGAAGACCTAAGCTCTTCTAGTACAGCAACTATATGCATGACCCATCTTTCACAATCTTCGTGATAGGTTGAAATAGTAGCAATCGATGCTCGTGGCATGGTCGACACAAAAAATAGTGAAGACAGCTCTGTCAGCGGTCATTTTCGGTTGTACATATTCTCCCGTACATAAGTGTGTTGGTGGTGGTACTGCCGTATTTCTATCTGGCTTGGGTTTAGTATTTAAAACTACTTTTCCTGAGCTTTTAGCCTTGTTAATATCGAAATTAATCAATTTGCCTCTAAAACCAGGAGCAATTTTAGCCACTTCCTCCGATGTGTATTGCTTCTTTGTTGTTTTATTCATGTCTTTCTCCATTTTGAGCAAGACTTTACGTAATACGTATGTGCATTAACTCTTGTGTTAACACACGCGTATATATTACGTAGATTATTTTCATTCCAATCTAAGGACCAGATAATCAAACTGCATAAGTTAAATACGTATCGAATACACTAAATTCTTATTTAACAATCTTATTAAATTTATTAATGAACGATTTAGTCAAATTGGAATCAAAAAATAGATGTTACCTTGAATTAATTTACTGTAAATATCTAGTACGCAATACAAATACTTACTATAAAATTTGTTAGCGTGGTTTCCAAATAGGTACATTTCAGTAAAAATATACAAAATATGTACATGCAAAATAGGATATATTTAATACCAAAATAAGTAAATAAAATTAACAAAATAACAAAAATTAAGAAATTGAAGAATTAATTAACTTAATTGCAGTCACGATTCTTTTTTCTTCTTTGTCGAGATTTTCGCTTGTTTGTTTTGCTGTTGCTTATAAAATTTATTCGCATTAGCGTATAAAACAAGCACTCAAGTTCGTCGCGCCATGCTCTCCTAAGTTGGCCCCGGCTCTCAATGGTGAATCTGCCATTCCTGCGAAGGCCGTTGGAAAAACGCGCGAACAGCGATTGTCCCCAGGTGGAGTACAGCACGGCTGGATCGCCAGATGTCGCCAGGTTGTTTAAACGCTTAAGGATTATTAGGGGTATAAGGTTGGTCATGGAAAGGATGCCTAGGCCGCCTCCTCAGGTGTCGGTGTGAAGGACACTGTTGGGGGCGGTCTTGGGAAGGTGCAGGAATTTTCGACAGGAAATCCGGATGAGTTTGTCAAAGGATAGAAGTTCCTTCCGACTTACGTTAGGGGATTGAAGGGAGTGAAGGTAGCGGGGTAAGAGGTAGATTTTGACAATGAATAATTTTTGGAACGGTTTAAGGGGAGCCTTTTCTATGCGCGCAAGTTGATGGTGCAATTCCCGAATGTTAGGTCTAATAACGCCGAGGTGACCATAGCGGCGACCCAAGTAATTAAAGTAGTCTCCGACGGAGATTTGTTTAATCCCTGAATCTCGGATATAGAAACGCGAAACCGTCGCGGTAAAAAGCTTCTTTTTAGAAGTCACAACACCTGTGGTTAGAGCCGTGCACTTCCCGACGTTAAGTGAGAGTCCTCTTTTCAAAAAAGCCGATGGCGCGTTTAAGAAGCGCCTGCGCCTCGAAGACCGAGGGAGCGAACAGGACAAGGTCGTCGCGTATGCCATGCACGCAATGTTGCGGTCATGGCTCAGCTGAATACCCAACCCGGTCGCTTCCAGGTCGCCGATGAGCCCATCGAGTACAATATTAAATAAAATAAGGGAGAGAGAATCTCCTTGCTTAGCGCGTATCTTCTCTATGCTCTTTACAGGGAAAGGGAAACAGATTAGTCGTTGTGTCAAAATATTCGTTAAGGTTTTTATCAAACACATCAACTGTGTCAATGTGTACATAAGAGATCCCAAGCTGTATTATAATTATCAGCCGAGAATTCAACTGATTGAATAACCTTCATGGTATCACCCTCGAAAGAAGCACGCAAGTAATGATATTTCTGTATATCATTTATATTAGAATTTTGATGAATGACCCACCGTTGACACAAGCAAGTATTACTGTCACCGGCACTGTCTTGAGATTTGTACAATCACGAAAGATTTAGAAATGCGTTTACTCTCATTGTTATATCGATGATTTTTAAAATGGCGTTAACTGAAAAACAACTTACAGCAGTCGGTGCTATATTAGCTGTACATTTCATGATACCATGGTAAATTCGATCAAAGCATCGCTAACGCTTTCACTGTTTTTTCTTTTTCCTGTAAAAATTATTAAATTTACAATACAACCAAGAAATATTAGATATAGCAGATTACCTTTGCCATTACCACCAACTCGTGTTTCGTCCGATGAGCAGCTGGGTGTAGGAGAAGGCTCCGCCTGTTTTGCACTCAAATTAGTTGTTCTAAAAATTAAGTTATAATATAAATTAACAACAGGACTAGTTTTAAGTTGATCATTACTTACGAACGAGCCTGTACACTTTCACTAATAAATTTCATCAGATCGTAGTGTTTCCACACTTTCTTTTTTTTTTGGCACTGGAACCTGTGGCTACATATTTCTCGACATCTGCTTTAGTTTTCATAAATGTATCCCGTAGGTTCCGCCACTTCTTCACCAAAGCTTCGATGGAAAATTGGCCTCCAAATATTTTATGGATCTCGATCTGTATGCTAAAATCACAGAGATCGCAAGAAAAAAATCCGGAAAAAGTTGAAATAAATTTAATTTTTGTCCGACGCCGCAAGAAGTTGAAATAATTCGCAACGAATTTTCTGTTTGACAGATTCGTAAAACTATTGCGGAAATCAGTCCCATGGGAACGGGGCTTTAAACTTTTCAATTTCTTTTTTATATCCGCCACGGTCATTTTAGATTCTTTACTTATGTCTTGGTAGCACTTTTGTTTTAAATCCAGTTGTTTATAAGCATTACTTTTATTATGTTCCACAAACATTCATTTTGATTAGATGATTGATTAGATGTTGCCCGCGATTTTAGTTGCCGCCATTTTGGTTTGATAAAATCTCACTACAACTGTCCGTATCAATGGCATGCTAATTGTCACGACAATACTGTCATGCCTGTGAAAATAGAACCAAGTAAGGGTTTACACGTGACAGTTGATTGTCAAGACAGCGCCAGTGACAGTCATACTTGCTTGTGTAAACGCTGGATTAAAGACTGAAGGTATCTTTGAATTCTAACTAGCTGTTATAGTTACCTTTAAATTTAGGCAATTGAATAGTTGGTAACTAACGTGTTGCAATTGATCTGACACACTAATCTTATTACTGTTCTGACTTTTATTATCGTCATTTAGACTTTTCAGAGAAATACCTATCAATTTCAACATCATTAGTTAACTCCTTTGAAACTGTTTTTGCAGCAGCGAAATTGGACAAATACAAGTTCATAAATTGATCTCGCTGAACATAATGTTCTTCAAGTGCCTTATCGTCACACGCATATTAAATTTGCGTTTCTTCAAATTATTGAATCAAGTCTTCGCAACTTTCTACGCGTAATTGTAATTCAGTTATTTGTTTCTCTGTAACTGGTTCGTCGGCAATGGCTTGGATAGTTTCCATAAACGTAATAAAATTGGTTAATTTACGTTTAACCCCACCACGCTTTCTTATTAATTGAGTTAATTTCGTCATGTCAATTTGCACGGTTAAAGCATTTAAATGAAAACAAAGAATGAATAGAAAATACTAGGAATATAATCGTGAAAAAACACTTGTCTTCGTCTACTAGCTACAATCGACCAAACGAATTGTCCAAGTTTCTCCTTGCTTATTAGTAATTTCCAAACGCTGCGGATTATTGAATTGGTCCCCTTAGTAATTATTGTTTAATTCTAAATCATCAAGCTCGAAGGACCAATGTTTACGATAGAATGAACCACACTAAAACACACTGTAATAAACTTATTAATCAACTGAGGTAAGCATTTTCTGGTGTAATCACTAAGGTCTAGGGATATTTACACACTCGTTCCTGTCCCACCACTTCCACGCAAATCCTGCTTAATACACAACGCTGAGACAACGGAGAGGGCCGTCATAGCAAATATTAACCTTAACAATCTCGTTGGGTTTATGGCAACTACCATGTTTGTTGAGTGAAATTGTCTTGGTTAGGGTTTTCCGACTTTTAAGTGTTTTTTTTTCTTTTTGTATAATTATTTAATGTTGGTGCTCACATAACTGACCGATCTCTACAATAGCTGCACCTATAACTTGCTTTTTGTTGTCTTTTATGAATACGGCAGCATATAATGCATTTTCTTTCACACTCCTTTCAGACAGCCTTCAGCTACCTTCTGCTATTGGATAATTCTTTGTAGCTGTTTTTACAATCCCAATAAAATGTAGCCCTCTTTTATGCAGTTGAATGACTGTTTTTGCTGATGCAAACCAGGACTATCCTGACAGAACCATGCCAGAGACGTGTCATCCGCAAAGTAGTTCCTGCACCAAATGCTTGCTGACATTTTTTTCTTGCATTGCTGTCTTACCTTCATTTATTTCACTTCCAATCATAATACCAGATTGAACGCCAATCAAAGTCTTGCACTCACACCCAACGCCCTTTGGTTTGCGTTTTATTTTAATCACGGTCGGAATGCCGTCTGTTTCATTATGTCGTCCTTTACCATATCAAGAGAACGTAGATTCGTCGATGGCAATTTTATACCCTGGAGTGAAAATATCTCCATTTCGCAGTGGTCATATCAAAAAATGGACGAACGTGGTATCATCTAGCTGTTCGTTAGTAGACATTGCAAACGCCATGCATGTCAATATCTCTTCAAAGTGATGGAGGCCCATTCCAAATTTTTGCCCGAAGACTGGAGCTGGGAAGAAACCCGCATCAGTGGACTAATAGTCTCGTCGGGTGTCGAGAACATTGATGGTCGTAGCGTACATGATTCCCAGCGCTTTAAAAAATTCTCCCTTCGTTATAGGTCTTCGTCGTTCTCTACGATATGCGTTTGTGCACCGCAAAATTAGATTCAAATGTTCAGATGGAAATAATGCTACTTATCCAATTTCGTTCTTTCATGGATTGAACGTGTCTCACATGAAGTTCAGGTTTGTAATAGGTGCCTTTATAGGGGTTTATTTCTATAGAAGTGGCAAATTCCAAAGAATTACCATGTGCTAATACTGTATTTGAATTTTGGTATTGATGCTCCACGTTGTTAATATCGCTATCGCTAATTTGAGCTATAGAATTACTAATATTTTCCTCTTCCAGATCACTTTCCTATTCGGTTCTTGATGAACCACTTTCAGAAGATCGTCATACGAACCTATGTACAAAAAACATAAAACTGACAATATAGTAATAGTTGCGAATATTTTATGCAATTCAAACAATATCATAAAAGATTTGCATCGAAAAATACAGTTTTACGCAAAAAACAAAATCCACCTGTATTGCTGAATTTTCAAGTTGCAGCAAATTACAGGCAACCTTGGTTGCGCGGTCATTTATACCCCTGGTCACTGAAGCACACTTAGATGTTATAAATACATTTTTGCAAGTTCCGTAGCATCTTGCGCTACTCCAGTTTACCCCAAATTGACTTTCACTCCAGGTATGAACGTTTCTGTGATCAAAAATTGTGGCAAATGCCGACACACGATCACCCACACGCACAATGGTGCGCAACGACTGACTTCCAGTACAGCATTGCACAACTTTGAGAAATAAAATCGGAGAAACTTGATTTAAAAAATGCCCCAATTCCTTACTTGTTTATCTACGTATTAAGTTAGATTCATTCATTCAACAGCGATTTGCAGAAAGTGGAAAGCGATTTTTGTTGTGATTGGCAAGAGTTCAATTTACTTTAAAGCAGGGAGAGTTGGCTCAAAATGGTTCAAGATTTTGCGATTTCCGCAGAAATTGAAATAGATCCAAGATTCTTGCGGGTATGCGATGCAGTTATTGAAATGCGCCTGCGTGCTATATTAGAAAGTTGACAGTTCGCGGTCACTTCGGTTCAGTTTTAGTTGTATTTCAGTTGCTTATTTTATAACATGGATAAGGAGGTATTTAATTATGGTTATTATATTGTTTGTAACTATTCTGTATTTCAAACGTTAGAATATATTCAAACACGTTTTTAATTTTTATGTACTACTAAACTTCTACTATGAATACGTTTGCAACAAGTGCGCGGCTGTTCTTCACCCAGAGAAATTAGAGAACCATAAAGGTAAAGACCCTCCGAATGATGAGGAACCAACTACATCTGCTGCAAAAGTGGATGGAGCACCCGCAAATGATGTGGAACTACTCATCGGGTTGGTGCACAGCAGAAAGCCTCTGTGGGATCACAGGTTTATGATATCTGAAAGAAGCAAATCTGCAAAGGAAAAGTTGTGGTCGGAAATTTTTAAGGGAATTGGTGGTAACAAAATACCTTGAAACAATTATACAACTTGTATATGTATAACCGTTTTGCTTTAGGAGTGATGACAATTGCAAACTTACAGAAAAAGTGGAAAAATCTTAAAGACCAGTTTTTTAAAAGTAATGGGCAACTGATTGTTTACACATCTAATGGAAGCAGGACTACATCGAAAAAACGAAAATGGAAACATTATGAGAGTTTGAGGTTTTTGCAGGAAACTGTCCAACCGAGGCGGTAATAATTGATAAAAAGTACCGTTATTACAACTGGGTATAACTTACTTACAAATTTCAGAACGACTGCTAACTTTTTGGTTCAGCTGTTATTAAGTTCTGTGATTCTGTGTTATTATCAACGTCAGAAATTTCATCCTGTGAATTTTCTTTATCTTCCTGTTCTTGCGAGTCATCTAATTGTGATCCGTCATGATCCTGACTGTTGCCATTGTTGATCTCCTGTAATAATACTGCGATAAAGGGATAATTTAGGGAGCAGCATAATGATAGTTTTGAGTACTACTAGCTATAATATGATAGCATCTAGAACTGCTTATTACTTTTTACAAAATTTCTGCATTCCTTTTAAATTCAGATGCCCAAAACACAAGAAGATTGGTTGAAAGTTTCTCAGAATTATGAAGGGAAATGGAACTTCCTGCATTGTATTGGTGTCATGAATGGCAAGCACATTCAGTTACAGGCACCGATTGCCAGTGGCAGCAACTATTTTAATTACAAGTCAACATTTAGCATTTTGCTGTTTGCACTTGTAGACGCCGATTACAATTTTCTATATGCTGATGTTGGATGTCAAGGGAGAATTTCTGATGGAGGTGTTTTTAGAAATGCATCTCTATTCAAACAACTTGAAGAAAATACATTAAAGAGAGTAGAGAGAAATATTGTCATGAAGTATTTGAAATACGTATTAAAGTAAAAAGAATGATTATTGTAATTATTTAAGTAAAACACATAAATTCAAGGTTTGTTCAACATATTCTTGTTACATCTAAGTATAGATTATTCTCGGACACAATTGTGCAATTCTGTTGACTCAACTCATCAAGGTTTCTTATGAAATCTGGTGCTCCACGTGTATTCATGGTCATATTCCTTATTTGGACATGCAAATTAGTATAAAAGCACAAGATATTTCCATTCAAGTCAGTGTGTTCAAACCAGAAGTCAAGAAAACACTCTATCAACTAGTACTCCAAGCCAGGCCTGGCCGGGGTTCGAACTCTACATAGAAGATCGAAGACTACAACAAGACTTCAACCAACCATGGTCCGATTGGTGCTTCTAGTTATTCTTATGTAAGCTCACCTTGATGGTGCATTTATTCATTATTGTAACTTTGACTTAAATATAATTATATTAAATGAATGACGTGTTTGAATCCAGACTAGTCACAATTTACAACGTGACAATATACAGTGAAGTCCATTTATTATGCAATATAGGCATGTTGCAAGTTAATTGGTGTACGCACTTTACCATTGGAATATAGGCAACCCATTATACACTGCTAACCACTCTTGCCCCTGCCTACTGATGAATTTAAATTTTCAATTGTCAGGAATGTATTATTATTATTGTTTTGTTACCTATTAAATTTTTTTTAACTAAGAACATGTTTTATTTTGAGGTTAAACTTTCATGTGTTGCTGATTTCGGTTAGATCATAGATGGTTAGATAAAAAAAAACTAGCTAACTGTATAATGGGTTGCCTATATTCCAATGGTAAAGTGCGTACACCAATTAACTTGCAACATGCCTATATTGCATAATAAATGGACTTCACTGTATACACACCCATGAAAATTGTAAACGGTGTTTGTATTCTCACAGTAACCGTCAACTAGAATGTTATTTGTTAACCGTTTTTCGCGCCCATTACCGGCATGCCGAATGTGTAAACCCTGGTCATGCGCGACCCACAAAAGCCATTTTATCGCAATTCTTGATTGTTTGTCCCCCATGCGATTCCCAACCAGGCGGTTTACAAGAAAATGTTATCCCTATAACATTTTCTTGTAAAAAGTTACGCCTAAAAACATTCATGCACGCAACGGCTATAGTACACGACTCTCTAAAAGTGTCCACTCCATTTTGCTTAGTGAACATCACCCAAAACTCGAGACAAGCTTTTCTTAAACTCTCCACATCTGTAATGCAATACTGAACAATATCGCGCTGCATATCGAACAACGTATTATTTTCAACTTCTGAAGCGTACCATTTCAGAAAAGTGTCTCGAGCTTTGGGTTTCATTTCATCAGGACAATAATAATTAACAGGAAGTAATGGACCTACGTAATTTTAATTAGCCGCGGTGTTAAAAAGAAAGGGAAAGTAACCTTTGGCACCAGGAAATTTAAAAGTTGCAGGTAAAAGGAATCTATAAATTTAATACTGTTACATGTGATGGACATAATTTTGGAACCCGTAGAAATAGTTTTCGGATTCCACCTAAACTTCGTTCAGGGTAAGCAGATTCATGTAAACAAAACCACGTGACTGCAGTACTATTCACAAGGTGCGCGTTCTACGTAAAATGCTTGCGGTTACCTAAATAACTAAACATTTTATGAATAAATATATTTTAAGTATGTGATGTTTGTTACATCTTGAAAGCAAGTATAGTAGTTCTACCCCTAATAACAAATTTTCAAATACTTATGAATAAGATTAAATCTCAAAGTAATTTGGTAATTACACTAATGGAAATTTTTAAATACTTATGAATAACCTTTAATGGAAAGATTCTTTTTCGAAATCGTTTGTGGCTCTGAAAAGAACCGTTTTTTATCCTCTTTTTCTGTGTCGTGTTGTAGTCGGTGTCTTCGAATTCTTCGTCGTCCGAACTCTATTTGGGCCGAGGTTAATCACTAATTGTTCCACCGTCACATCGATGATATTATCAAGTTGGTACATTTTACCTTCTTCCTTTATCAAATGCTCAACACATTTTGCCCATTTTTGCGGAGTGACCAAAGAAATTCCCTCTAACAATAATGCTTTCACTTCGTCAAATTTATATGTTTTATTGTTAGCCGCAACATAACCTTTAATTTGGGCCCAAATTAGTTCGATCGGATTTAACTCACAATGGTACGGCGGCTGACGCAAAATTTCAACATCATGTGATTTCGCCATTTCATCAACGACATAGGTACTTTTTAAAATTATTACGATATTGTTTCGCCAAATTGAACAATTCCGCCTTTAAACAATCTTCGTCGTATTTTATTTGTTTTTCCTTTAGCAAATTTTTAAGGTCTTCTTTTCGCAGTTCGTAGCCGGTAATTTTTCTACCTGCCTGCTATGGTAAGGAGCATTATCCATAACCACGACAGAATTTTTTGGTAATGTTTTAAGGACCGATCCGAACCACTTTTCGTAAGATTCCGCAGTCATCTCACCGTGGTTAACCCCCTTCTTCTTTTTTAGCTTCAAAAACTAACAACCCGCCCTCTAAGAAACCGTTTTCATTGCCAATGTGCCCAATTATCAAACGTTTACCCTTTCCCGACGGATTCTTTAAACCCGTTGACAGCCCTTGTAAAAAAGATTGTTTGGACGAATGGACATTCTGGCCCATCCAAACTTTTGCTTTTGTATGACCTATGATAATTATGGAAATGAAAATTAAATCATGTATAAATAAAGGAAAGGCGTTTGTATGACCTATGATATGGAAATTAAAATTAAATCATGTATAAATAAAAGAAAAACAAAATTACTTACCGGCATTAACCCATGTTTCATCTGTGTAAAATAATTTCCGACCTTCCTCGCGATACTTTTTTAATTTTTTTTAACCTTCGCAAAACCATAATAAAAATATTACGAAGGCACCCATAATGAGTCAATCGTGACCCGATATATCAACCTTCATTAATGTTGCTAAATAATAATTAAATGATTAATTGACTTACCTTAAGGAAATTGATCCAAATTATATGAGTATTGCCATTCGAAGATTACAATATATAAACACTCGTAGTAGCAAATTTTTCTGGGCTCCAGTGATCGAAAATTCAAAGAAAACAATCCGCCGCCGTTTCCCTCCAGCTCCCCAGCTCCCGTAACCCAGTAAGGTTTGAGTCATTGCAAGTTGTGGAAAAAGAACTAGATCGGTTCGGGTAGGGCAAGGGTGGGATTGTAATCTTCGAATGGCAATACTCGTATAATTTGGATCAATTTTCCTTAAGCTAAGTCAATTGATCATTTAATTATATGTCGTATTGCCATTCTCAATTACAATATATAAACACTCGTGGATGTTCAAAGTTAAACGATCTAGTGCTGCAAAAAGGTTTTTATGTATCAACATGAAAATACAATAATACTACTAATACAGAATACAATAAAAAAAGGTATATCATATGCGATAACACAAACAATGTTATGCATCAACCATGTTATAAAGAAAAAACGAAAATTCAAAAAACAAAGACATACATAATGGTTCAATTTTACTTGTTAAAACCCTTTAACACGCCTCTGGCAAAGCTAGTAGGATCCGGGCATACAGGACGATTGTAAAATCTGTTAAATGTATTACTATTTTCTGTCCATCCAGCAGCCCTTCTAATAGTTTCGATAGAAACCCCAGCTCTGAATGCCGCAGAAGTAGCGGCGTGTCTCGTACTATAGCTTGAAAACTGAGACAGATTGACACCGCTCTCCGAGAGTGCCATTTTTATCCATTTACTGATACGCTGAGGGGTTGCTGGATGAATAGGTTTTTTGTATGTTAATATTAAGAAAGCACTTTCATGTGATCTGAATGGTTTGGTGCGTAATTGATAAGCATTAATTACTGAGGCCAAACAGAGTTTCGGATTTTCCCGGAAGTATGGAATAGTTAACAGTGGCTGATAATGTTTTGTACTCGAGGTCTTTATCAAGTCTGAAATTTTAATATCTATTCTGTCTTCAAGGAAAATGATATTGCTGAGGCGAATTTTAGACAAAGTTTGTATTCTATGTCCCGTGACAAGTGCTAACAAGGTCACAAGCTTAATAGTCAATTGTGAGATTGAGACGTCCATTAGAGGATCAATTGTGGACAAATACGCGAGGACACAATTTGGATCCCATGTTGTTTGATATCTAGGTTTTGGTGGCTTTTGCTTATATATACCTTTCAGAAACCTTCGTAAAAATATTTTGTGTGTATTTTCAATGGAGAAAATAAGTGCCAAAGCCGAGTGTTGGGAGTTCAAAGTTGAATATGATGCACCAGAAGTATATTGCTCAGTTAAAAAGGCGATTATGGCATCCAAAGAATAAGTATGTGGGTTGTTTAATCGGTTTGTACAAAATTTCCACCATTTGTTTAAATATGTGTTATACTGTGCTAGAGTACTTGGAGCAATAGACGATTTTATATGTTCTAGCCCTACTGGTGGAAACCCTCTGTGAATGAAAGCTTGCCGGATAAAATTCCAACCTCCAGGGAAAGGTGTTTCCAAAGAGGGTGTCTCTTTCTGAAAGGGGAGGAAAGTAGAGTTTTAGTTGGTTGAAAAACCAGCGATTTTGTTAATAATAATTGTTGAAACAACTGGTACCATGGTTGGGTGTCCCAACGTGGTATTACCATGATTCCTTCCGCTTTTTCCGTAATGATTTTCTGCAAACATTTAGCCACAAGACCAAAAGGGGGAAAGGCATAAAAAAATTCTCCTCTCCAAGATATAGTGAAAGCGTCGACTGTTAAGGAGTCTGGATCAGGCTTCCATGAAATATAGCGTATACATTTAGAGTTTAATTTAGTTGCAAAACGGTCTATGGTAGGGGTACCAAACTGATAACATATTTGGTGGAAAGCATCTGTGGATAATTCGTATTCAGTATTAATATGCGTTGATCGTGATGCACGATCTGCAAATATATTGTCTTTAGTGTTTATGTACGAGGCCACAATAAAAATATTACGAGATTCACTCCATAGCCACAATTTCCTCGTGATTTTATTTAATTTTTTAAATCGCACGCTGCCCATACGGTTGATGCACGCCACAGCAGTTGTATTATCAACCCGAAGAAGAAGTGAGCAATCAGAAACCTGACTCGCAAACGATTTTAAAGCGTTAAAGGCAGCTAATAATTCCAAATAATTAATATGTTGGGAGTTTTCGGACAAATCCCAAAACCCATGCGTAGAGTGTCCATTACAAACAGCTCCCCACCCACTTTTGGACGCGTCCGAGAAAATTTCAAACTTGAACTCGCGACTGGCTCTGATAGGCATGCCTTTGTTGTTAGATACCGACTGGTACCACCATTTTATGTCAGTTTTCATAGAAGAGGTAATTTTCATCTTACGTTTGTAATTTTGATTATTACATTGTAATGCCAACATTTTTTTTCGTTCGAGGATTTTTAAATGAACCCAGCCATATGGGGTTGCTGGACATGCAGCTACAAGTTTACCCAATAGTTTGGCTAGGTTTTGTATCGAAACGGTGTTGATAGATAACAAACGTTCAAGAAGTTGTAATATAGATAACTTTTTAGGCTCTGGTAGAGACAGTAACAAAAGACGGGAGTCAAAAATAAAACCCAGATATTTACATTGTTGGTTGGGAACTAAAGAGCTTTTGTCAATATTTATGATAAACCCTAGGGTTTCAAGAAACCCTTTAGTAAATTGGCAGTCCGTAAATGCGGCTTTCTTGGTTCTACTAATAATAATAATGTCGTCCAAATAAGCGACGCAGGTAATTCCCTTAGTTCTTAGAGTTTTCAAAACAGGTCTTAAAAGCTTGGTGAATAGATATGGTGCTGTAGAGAGACCAAAGGGGAGACAATTAAAGATGTAAAACCTGTCTCTAAATTTAAACATGAGAAATTTCTTGTATTGTGTATGAATAGGGACCAAGAAATATGCATCCTTGAGATCCAAAGTTGTGAAAAAACAGTTTTGGTAAATTAACTGTAATACTGTTCTATAATCTTCCATCTTGAAGTGGGGAGGGTCTATAAAACGGTTCAGTCTCTTTAAATTAAAAATGAAGCGGAAGGAACCATCAGGTTTTGGCACAAGAAAAAATGGGGACAGAAACTGGCCCGGTTGGGGGTCAGTTTCCGAAATTGCCCCAACAGTGATGAGTTTAGTAATAGTCTGATTTAAATCGGCCAAGTTAATTCGCTCAAAATAGAATTTGGTGTATGCCTCTGGATAGGTTTTGTAAAAAAAGGTAATTTATAACCAGACAGCCAACTTAATATTGTAGTGTCACTCGTAATAGTGGACCACTGAGGTACATAAAAGGTTAAACGACCAGCATAATTTTGGGTCACCTGTATTAATGATGACTCTGTGGCTGATACGGCCTCTTCCGTAGGCGATTCCCCCCCTCTTCTTTTTTGTAACGAGCCTTCCCTGGTGGACGGCGCGCGGCTAAAAAAGACGAGGGTCGTCTTGGTGCATGAATAGCCGTCTGCTGAACTGTCGAAGAAGGACCAGCTACGGGAGTTGAATTGGGTCTGGGTTTCTTTCGGAGAGACGCACCAAATTTCTTGGCCTCTTTTGATATTTTAAGTTTTTCTGTAAAATCTTGTCCAAACAAAAAATTATCCACTGGACAATGTCCTTAACAGAAGTATCCAGGGAAGGAATAATAAGGTAGCGCCGATGACGAGAAATCGAATAAAAGGTGTCTGCTAAAAGTTTCAGCGGATCTCCCAATGATTCCAACTCCCGTTGATTAACGGGAGTGGAATCTACCTTCATTAAGTTATATTGAAGATTGAAGGGTACTGCCAGCGCACTTAAAACTGCTGCCAACTGGTTTTGCAGCTTGATTAAAAAAGCATCCTGGCGTAACACAGTTGAGGTCAGACATCCCTTTATTTCTGGGTTTATTTCTGGAGGCGTTAAGGCGTCGCAGTTTTTTAGCAACGGATAAGACGTCAAAGCTAGTTCGCGTGTTTCGCGTTCTAACCCCTTCACCAGAAAGGTGGAAAGAAGCTCTGCTACATCCGCATGGACCTCCGGTCCCTGATTTTGAGTCGTCTTTTGCCCCAAAATTGCTAACAATTCGGTAGCCGTAAAAGTCTTTGGGCGCTCCTGTTGTTGGGCTAATTCTGCAAGCGGGGTATTCATATCTGCCTCCTCCTCGCTGCCCGCCTGTGAACCTTGAGAAGCGTCTGAGTCGCCTGCAACGGAAAGATTAGCTCGTAATGCCGGCATTCTTTCAGAAATAAATATCAGATTTCAGCGGCACCGACCGGCGGGCTTCCGTTGATAGTCAAAACAGTGCTCATGAGCAGGCGCCTGCCAGCGTCAAGGACGACGCCCCGCAAGCCGCGTACCCATAGCGTTCAGTAAAAACCAGTGGGTTTAAAAATAACTGGTGCACACGTAATAGTCCAGTGGGTACTATTAAGCCGTGTGATTTACGACCAAAAGCATACCAGTTTTCAGTGGAAAACGGTATAGATAATATTCCAGTGGGAATAAATATGAACAAGATTTCCAGTGGGAAAAGTGTTCATAGGTGCAACGTTATAGTACGTGGGTACTATGAACGGAGAATGCACAGGTCGTTTATACGTTCAAAACTGATGACTTCACAAGAAACTGTAAACGAAAGAAAGTAAGGGTACTTACTTGCCAACAATTCCTGTAATAAGTCTCTAAATTTCCTCTTCTTTGCTCTGAAGACGCTGCTTGATGCGGACATGGTGGATTCAACAAGTAGCACTCGGTAACACAATCACACACGTCCACTGTCGCCCGCGAAAAAATTTGCAATGACTCAAACCTTACTGGGTTACGGGAGCTGGGGAGCTGGAGGGAAACGGCGGCGGATTGTTTTCTTTGAATTTTCGATCACTGGAGCCCAGAAAAATTTGCTACTACGAGTGTTTATATATTGTAATTGAGAATGGCAATACGACATATAATATCGTATTGTAGGAACATGTGTTATTTATTAGTATAAAGTTAGAAACAATAAAAAATAAAACAATAATATGAAAAAATCAATCTCTAAATTTTATAGCATTAAATTCATGGATGAAACTGTGATCTGAAAATAAACTTAAATTTAATTACATTAGCGTGTTCTGCACAAGTAAATCGTGTGCATTCGTTGCATTTTGTGCTGTATTTGTTGTCATTGCCACGACACATAGCATCGACCCTGTTTCCCTTTGGTTTTCAACGCACACTTTATTTTGAGAAGAAACATTTAAATATTTTCATTCATATCTCAAAAACTATTAAGTTTAGAAGGTAAGAACCCTTGAAACTTTTTTAAAGCGAAAATTATTTTCTGCTAATTAGTGTAATAATATACAGGGTATTCCATTTAAAAAAGTACAAATATGGCAATATCTACGAAAATTAAACTTTTTTTTACCAAATTTATACAGATTTAGTTAGCATCTTAAAAGTACTAAAAACTTTATTTAAATAATTTTTCGCTATCTATAATAACTTCCTAGAGAAAAGGTGTTTCCAATTTCGCATTTCACCCTGTATACGTTTGCTTTGACTTAGCACTTAATGTTTTTCTTGTTTAAATCTATACCATCTATATTACCTATATTAAATAATGGCCATGGATAGTAAAGAATACTTTTTATCCATAATCGTTTGTTGAATTTGTTCCAGCCACTCTTTTTTAGTTTTTAGTACCAATTATTTTTTAGAGTGTATCAAAATAATATAAATGCCTAAAATAAAAGTATTGTGAAAACCTCTATTTTATTTATCTTATTAACAAAAACCTGTATCCTGAATCGTAATTTGAAAATTTATTATTTAAATTTTTAATTGCTTACTATTTTGTTTTTAGATAATGAAATTACCTCTTACATTAAAGTGATCTTCACAAACATGAACAAAACTGTTTGATGTAGATAAATCTGACACTTTTCTTCTGCAAGCTGTTAACCACTTTTCTCTAATGGCGGGAACAGTTGGAACTCTAATAAACACTTTATTAGGGGTTTTAAATGTTGTACTTGTACACATTGGCACCAAACAGTACTTATAATATTTGACACCGGCACTATTCACTTCTAACGCCATGTTTTAAACCGTTACTCTTCCAAAACAATTTATATATGCATGAAATCTACTAAATTGCATGCCAGTCAAACCCAGAACCAACCTCCTGACGTCACACCGTCGTCGGGATGGCTCGGGTGTTTTCGGCGCGCATTTTACGTACTCTACTTTAATAATTAACCCATTACCTCCCACGGATTTATTTTTCTCAGAACGAATTGAAACTCGCAGATATTTCACAGAACTGTATTTGAAACATTTTAATATATGAACATATAGTAGTTTTCCCTCAAATTTTCCGGAAAAATAGGTGTACTCGAGTGAGTACATTGGGATAATATACTACAATTAATACTAGGAATGGAATATTTTAAAACAGTCTCGTTCTACACACAGAGTTACTTTACACTTACAACACATCCACCTCACCCTTGCATGACATTTTTGACACCTCAATTGCTTATCTAGTTTTTCGGGAAAATGACCGCCCTCATGCTTCACAATGCTTGAAGGTACTTTGGCACTTGGTCTACGTTTTTGGGATGATTTTTCATAACATCGTAGATAATGACGGGCAATTGCACGTTGTACGAAGAGCAGATCAACATCCTCTCCGGACACCAATTTATATATTCGCCAGGTATTGGTTACAGCCATATTTATGATGTGGGTAAATAAAGGCCACCACCATTTTTTTCCTCTTATATTTATTCGATAATTATTGACCGACTGGTCAAGCAGATCTACACCACCCATACCCCGATTGTAGTTTTTGAACAAGAATGGTTGAGGCAGTTCCGTTACTTCTTTTAGAGCTGATGACCAACGTTTCACCTTCCCCAGAGGCTCTACGGAATCATAATTGGTAGCCATTGTAACTACATTATTATCCATCCAACGGACGAATAGAAGAGACGATTCACTGTCAAACATATGGTCATATGAACCTCTACTTCTCTTCTTCATTTGTTTGGTGTCAATAAGGGGGCATTTTTTCGTGCGATTATCGCGTATGGTTCCGGTGGCTCGGTAACCTTGGCTTTTTAGAGATTCCATGAGACCGTGACTTGTAAAATAATTGTCAAAATAGATTATGTGATCTGAAGGAACTGCTATGGTTTGAAGCAAATCAAGAACCACTTTAGACCCCAAGGGAAGCTTCTTTTCTTGGGCAGTTTGGGTAGTTTCTGTTTTCTTGGCTCCACAGTAAGTGTCGAAGGCATAGCAGTAGCCTGTTGAACTGCACAAGGTCCAATTTTTATATCCAAATCTGACAGGTTTTCCTCTGATAAACTGTTTTGCGGAGTGGTGACCGTAATATTTCACCATGGCCTCATCAATAGATAACTCTTCATGAAAAACCCCCCATTGTTGAAATCGCTGATTCACAAGATCTACCAGATTTCGAAGTTTGGCCATTTTGTCTTCTTTGTTCAAAGCTGTATTATCTGCAAGATGTATGTATTTTTTTATCTCTTGAAACCTATTTCTAGACATGCTTTTCGCTACCATATCTACGCACACATCTTCGTCCAAACTCCAGTACATTGTCTCACGTGGTAAACAGTGGTATCCTGTCAGCAATAGTATTCCCAAAAAGATTTTCACGTCAGATTCGGAGAACAGAAAGCTATGGTTATTATTCTGTTGCGCATATAGGTTACTTTGATATACTATATGGTCAATCACAACTTTGTCAATCAGCGTTTCAAAAATCTCAACCGGGTTTTTATCTCCCAATTCAGCCTTCATTATATTCAACCTATCTAAATATCCATGAGTTGCGGGCATGCTTATATCAGTGTCAGCATCATTACTCCACACCGGCTGCGCTAGCTTCTTTTTATTAGCTAGATTCCTGTTTCTCAATACTGCAAGAGGGACTTCATCATCACTCGAATTTTCCTCATCACTTACGTCGTAGTGGAGTTCAATTGTTCCAGGAACATCATGAGGTGCTGATACCACTTGCATGTCATCCTCGTCAATACCTTCCTCGTCTGTCTGCTCATCCACTTCTGGAGGAATTATAACGACATCTACCTCATTAGTTGTCTCTAACAATGGAAGATCATCTAAAGCTGGACCTAAATTCTCATACCTTCTGCCGTAAAACATCCGGGTAGGTATTGGTTGCTCATTAGAATCCATTCTAAACGTGTAGTGCCTCTAAGAAAACAATAACGTAGTTACCTGACATGATTCTCAAATATAGCGGTTATGTCCCACTGTACTCAAATGAGTACATCAAACTTTTCACTTGAAAATATTTTGGAAAATAGTTTTTCTTACCTTTGTATTATATTTTAGCAGTACCACAATAGTTACTGAATACAATTATAGAAGAAAAACGGCACTAATCTAACACAAACCAACAAAAACAAACATTTTATAAATTACGGTGCGCTAACACATGCGCAATCAAAACCCTTTCAAGTTCAAAACAACATATCAATTCAACACTATAAAAAAAATCATAACTTCTGCAAGATATCTGTTTTCACTTCCTTCACAATAGGTTTGTGATGAAAATAAACCCCAAAAATTAAGTAACATGCCGATAGATGTCAATAGTAGCAAAGATGATCTGGTGTACTCACTTGAGTACATTGGGAGGTAATGGGTTAATTAACGGTTTATATTTAAGGCTTCATATTTGGTACGGATGATTTTTTGGCATATTATATCAATTTTATGAAAAAAAATGTGCGTGTACCCTATTGTCACTTACTCAAATCACGATAATGAACTGACTGAACGTAATTACTTCCCTGTGTTAAGCAGGTATTCTTTACTCCGCTAGTATACACCCATTCCCGTCTAGTAACCAATACCAGACCTCGCTACCAGCCATGTGACTACCGGCCCACGTGGTTTTGTTTACATGAAGAATCTGCTTATCCTGAACGAAGTTTAGACTGTTCTTTAACCAAAGCTTTCAATATGAAAAGCCCGTCGTACCCCTACATGTTGTGAGCTAGTGCAATTACAGTTCTATTATTGTTGCCTAATTTAGAAATATAATTTAAAAAACTTTTATCCACGACTACTAAATTATATATCAATTATTTATGTATTTTGTCAAACATAATATTATCCATAATAAATTGCCGTGAGTTATGGGAGTGAATTATCGTACCTAATTCACTCTTACGTCAAAATCACATGTCAAAATACAATACAATACCAGCAAACGTAAGAAGTCATTTTCGCAGCTTCTGTTATATGCGGGGTGTACAAGACATGTCGTCACTGTCGCTGTCCATTTTTAACTTTTTTATTACAAAATACTTGCAAAAGCAAAATCTCGCGCACAGTATTAATTTTTTGACGTTTCTCGAATAACATCAAAAACAATTGCTGCCTTTGATATAGGTACAATGTCATGGCTGATTAGATGAAGTTTTTAAAAAAATGTTTCTGGAAATTATAAATTTTTACAAAAATTGTTGTTATTTAGTAATAGTCGTGGACCAAGTATAGTATTTAACTCGCATGTTATTGGCTATTATTCACGACGGTTACATATACGAAACGAGCCGCACTAACATGCTCGTTGAATAATATACTATTTACAGGAGAATGTTTGAATATGTGTTGGCGTTTACCACACATCGCGCAATTTTGTGAAATTTCCGGGTTGTTAATGCAGACAAACAAACATTTTAAGCTACGCATAAATTGGGTTCGTGTAGAAATGTGTTTGCAAAACCATCTACAGCCGTTTCCTGCATACATTCAAAATCGTAAAAGACAAAGATAAAAAATGTCTCCATCAACCCTTTGTTAACGGCTTGTTTACCTATGTAGCAAAAATGTCTAACAGGCTTTTCGGTCTGGCACGTGTGGCAGTAACTGTAACCGCACCTGTGCGTTTTTTTTGGGTTAACCCAAACACAAGAAAAACAAACCAAACATCTTTTTAATTTAGCGCACAAATTTTTCTTGTGCTCGGCGAAACACCCCGGCCCATAAAAATCTCGGTTGCACAAACCGCATTTTTCGATTTCCATTTCTAAATGTTCTAAACATGGGGGTGAACTATGGCAGCGTGGGCGCATATATACAGACAATTCTTATGTTTCGTTTTATCATTGAATCGGGCACGACAAAGTTCGCAAAAGTACGTACATGAAAAGGCCGAAACTAAATTTGTCACGACGTTATAATGATCGTTCTCCAAAATTAAATTTAAAACCACACAGTCCGGAGCTCGTGGGCCTTCATAATAAACAGTTTGTCCTAAACGGTTGTTATAGACAACGATTGTGTGATTGGTCAAGTAGTTTTGAAATTGCGCGATATGCTCACGATTACCCCCGTTAGATAAATCAACCCCCGCCCTTGTACATAACATTGTGGCCCTATTTTGCAATACAAACCCACCAAATTCCAAAAACTCCCAACTCTGGATCCTTTGACCGCCATGCCATAGCGAAAACCAAAGCGCTTGCAAGACATAAATTATCATTATTCTTACCAACTATAACACCTTGTTTTCGTCGGCAAAATTCATTAAAATCAACCCCGGTCATCCTCATACGACCACGACCGGACGGCAAGGTTATTCGATCCACGTGTAACCTTAAAGTATCCTCTGTAAAGAAGGCTGCATTGCTCTGAAAAATCTTCTCCAGCGTTGCGAGGATCACCGCCGAAGATAATTGATCCACCCTGCGAAACGAGAAACAAACCGGTTTCTCCGGGAAATTGTCATTTCGCAAAATCATCCCTATTTTGTCTGACGGTGCAGAATTCGCGGCTGCGTAATCGATCATCTCGTCAAAAGCATTCTGTAAATTGAAAAAACAGTTGGTAAATTTTGTGCATGAATAAAAATCACTTAATTAATTTACCTGTAGCCATAAAATGGGGTTTTCGGACTCGCTAACATCGTTAAACTTAAACGCAATGGTCTTGGATTCAAGGTTGAACTTTTGTATCACTTCACCCCTTGAGAGATTATTGTTAGATATTTCTTTACCCCCGACGGTTCCGATACAACGCTATCTATACTATAATCATCGTCATCAGATTCTTGTTGCACGACCTAAAATTAAAAATAAAAATCGTTAAATATAGTAAAGTCTAGTACCGTAGAATGGGGTGAATAGGATCACTTTTGAACTTTGAAATATTGTGTCTTCATAAGTAATAAACATAGAACTTCGACGTATGTACTAAAACTTGTGTCCGTACTTGGGCTATGCATTTCTGCTGCCAATTTTGGTGTATGCTTAGTGGTTTGCATTAAAAAAAAATTTTGTTCTCTGATCCTATCCTCCTGCCATTGTGGTGAAAAGGATCAGCTATGTTTTTATCATGTTACATCCTATTTAGCTGCATGTGGGGTGTATAGAATCACAGAGCATCCTGATAAAAAGTGTATTTTTGGTTTTCTCAGTTGTGAATATAAATGAAATTCGATTTTTTGGTACCTATATATGTTTATTATCCAAAGGCAAGTTACAGTATAAAAATTATTGTTATTAGGTACAACAGCATTTAATATAAATCTAAATCTATGTTTGTTTATTCGTATACTCAAGCAAATTAATTTTAAAGTGAAGAAGCCCTCTATCATATGCTTCGGGATTTTCGAGTTTTCCAACAATTTGCTGAAATGTAAACTCATACTTATCTCTTACATGTGGATAGGTGTAAATGTATCCAGAATAGTCCCTGGTCGGTTTTTGTCTTAAGAAATTTCCTTCATAACCATTTTTATTTATTTGCAGAACTTGTGCTATAAAATTTTATTGAATGAGCTTGATGTACCTTCTGCATTCGTCTTAGGGGCATAAGGTAAATTTACAAGTAACCAGTCATCAATATTAACATCTTCCCTATTCACATGAGACAGACCATTAGAAACAGATTGTTGGTATAATTTATTTGAGATGACACTGTTAGCGGATGACGGCTGGGGAACCCCTTCATTTATGGCAGCAGGTTCTTCTTCATTTTCTTCTTCATATTCGGACATGGGATCCATATCAGAATTCGAATCATGAGTGCTAAAATGTTCGCTACTTTCATCAGAAGATTCAAAGTCGTCAACTGCTATACTTTTCCCAGCAGGGACGTTTATTTTCTTTTTTCGCAGCTTAGGCTGATTCTCGTCATACCGCATAGACTTTAAAAGATCAACGAAAGAGTTGTTGATGTCATCTTCATGAGCTTCATTTGCTGGGTCTTCCACAGGAAGCATACTCAACACGCGATCAGCATTCAAGGGTAACAATCCACATTTATTAAATCCAGCAATTATATTCTGAGAACTGTTAGAGTTTATAGATTCAAGCAGTTTTTTCAACAAATAAGGAAACACGTTTTTAGGAATGCTACATTCCTTCCTCCCTGGTCCTTTTTTATACTCTTCAACTATCTTTCTCCATGCAACCTTTAACGGCTTAAAAACAGCCACATCTAGCGGTTGCGTTAAATGTGTGGAGTTGCTTGGTAGAAATATAAAATTAATATTATTTTCTGTGCATTCTTTTATCACTTGTATTGAAAGGTGTGAAGATAAATTGTCACCTATTAATACCTTCTTGCCAGGTAACTTCTTTAAATATGGTATAGCAATTGAATGTATCCAATCACCAAAGCAGTACCCATCAAACCAACCGGATTTGCTCCGATTATATCTAGTATGTGGTGGTCCACCAGTTGTCCAAGAGTCATACATGTTTAAGGCTTTGTAGACTACATAACATGGCAATAATTCGCCACTACCAGAAGCAGCAAACATTATTGAAGTCGAGGACTTACTATGGTTAATAATACGTTCAGGATATTTGCACCCCCGCTTTGCAATTATTTTTTTTTCGGCCTGGATCATCAGAAAGGTTAGTTTTGTCATAATTTATGATGTTACTAGCAGGAACGTCTACCAATTCGACAGAAAAATGTTGAAAATATTCTTTAATGGTTTCCCTAGTAACACCAGCACGGGTCCGTTTAATATTTTGACACATTCTTTCAGAGTATATTTGAATGGCGTTTTAAAAAGGAATATGCAAATTATTTACCCGGAAGGTTATTTCTATAACGTGGCACCACTCTACCAGCTCTATTTAAATATTGTTGTATAATTAATCTTAAATCATATGTATCTAGGGGGTAACCCCACTCGCTACATTTCAGTAATTTTTCTGCAATAGATCTTTCTTCTATTTCACTCAACACCGTTTGACCCCCTTGTTTCTTAACATCTTTATTTTTTAGATGTCTCTGAAGCACTGTGTAAGCAAGATTGTGTTTTATTGCGGCTTGCCTTATACTAAAACCATTGGTCTTGACATCATTTATTGCTTCTTGAATTGTATTTAAATTGGTTTTTTTGTAACGTTTTCCCTCTGAATTCGGTTTATAATTTCTAGGCATTTTAACGAATAGATCCTATTAACCCCACGAATTGATCCTATTAACCCCAGAACGCTAAAAAAATGGGGCGAATCAGAAATATTTTTACAGAAATGTTTTGCATATAAATAAACTAACACCACTATAAGTGACTCGCTTATTTGGAAAAGGTCACATGTCCAAAAAAACAAATTTTACAGGAGGCAAATAAAACTTAATAATTTTGATAAGGTGTTCTTTTTAAAATATTTACATGGTCCACTGGGAATATAATGTTGGTAGAGTTAGAAGTAACAGATAAATTTTTATTAAAATGTTTTATTTTGAATAATAAATATTAAATAAAATATCGATTTCAACGGGAAATAACAAGATTTATTCGCTTTATACGTATTTCAAAAAAAATATTTTTGGTACTTGGACATGTGCCCTTTTCCAACTTTTGAAATTATAATGCTGTAATTTGATTTGAAAATTTATTCATAAGTATTTTTAATAACAATAAACTTAATTATCCACTTCAGGTGCTTCGTCCTTATCACCTATAGGCCAATCAAATATAATTTTGTAAAACTGTTCGCTCTCTTTCGGAATGTATTGAGCTAGAGATTTTAAGTTGTTCATTTTCTTCACATTGATTGGTAGTTTCGCGTCATAGGCTTTAAAAGTATCCAATGTAGGAAGAGGTGATCGACTTCCAGCTGGTCTTGCCAAGTTAAATGAGTCCGACATTAACCCATTAATCCAAGGAAGTGCAACTACGATGCCAGGATTAATAGATTCATACCTGAACTCATTATATTTCGAAATTTGAAATTGAATTTTTTTCTATTGTGGCACATTTCTACCTTGAGTTTCACGAGACTGCGCAGTTTTTTTTATAAACTGTAGGCCACCAACTTTTAAAAATCTATAATTTCTGAGGTTTTTACCTGTTTAACTGAAAACTTTTTCGAATTTGAAGATTTCTCGATCAGTTCCATGTAGTCTTTGTGGGTATAAATTCTGTCTACTTTTCTAATTTTTCTTTTGACTGTAGCAGTCTCTGTCACAGTCATTAAATGAATGCCCCCTGACCGGAAAATAGTGATGTATTTTTTCAAACCTATTGGTAGATGCTAGAGACATCAGGAAACGTGATACAGTGTGGTTTTTATTTTGTCCAGGGCACCCATCAGAAATAATATACAAGTGTTTAATCGTGTCTGGAATGAATTCCTTGATGTAGCTGTTCAGAAATGTGGCTACTTCATTTGGCCCTTTTAAAGCTTCCCCTTCATGATACGAATAAAATGTTGCCTTTCCTGTTATCAAATTATGGACACAAAATTCGTACACCCACAATTGCCTCAAGTAAAACACTTCCTGAACAGGAATGTGAGGTAGTGGAAGATTTTGCATGTAGTCGATCACAATTCCTGCTGCATTATTATTTTCAGCACACATTTCTTTTACTGCTCGAAGTTGTGTAAAAAACTTATTAGCCCTACGTTTATGAACACAAAGTTCAGCTGCGAATGCGCGCTTTGCATTATCATCCAAATTAGGGTTCTTTATTTTTTGACTGTACTCTTCACAATACAAACACACATCTACTTGTGGTCTACCAAACGCTAAATTAAAGTTTTCATGGAAATACTTCGCAAAGAACGCATACTTGATTGTATCTTTCAGCTCTGGATGCTTTTCAACGAACATTGCGTGCATTATTTTAATATCTAGTTCTGCTGATAAATATTGTTTTTTCAAATTATTGGATAGACTTCCTTCCCATCAAACTGTTCTACAAATTCTTTTATTTTAGAACACGTTATCCCTGGAATTGCATTGTGTCTAGATCCTACTGTCGTTCCTCTTAAGTCCTTTGGTGTATCACCAGCAGCTGCCAATAAACATAAACGACGCACTTGTTTCTCCGAAATACCATGCAAACTAACGAAAGCTATTTTACATACGGTAAATCGGGTCCCATTTACATTAACGTTATAAATGAATGTATGCGTTTTTGGTTTCTCCCTTTCGGCATCAGTTTCTGGTCGTTTACGTTTTCTGATAATATCAGAGACTTCTACAAGGTTTACCAAATAAGCATCCTGGGCGTTTTTGTCATCAAAGCTATTGACGTAAGTAATAATACCCTGTTGTACATCTTCGGAGAACTGTTTAAAACATTTCCTTACACACCTAAAAAGGGCGAAGTTAAGGAAACAATGAAAAGTTTGAGTAAAAATTTTGTTTCTTCTTGACATACCTGCAACTAGTGCCAGTAGTTCTAGAAACAACAGTTTTCCCAACATGATTTACGTGGGGTAACCCCTTCACTTTAGCGGATTTTATCACTGCAGGTTTATAATTTTTGGTATTCATAATACCTTTCTTCCTTTTGCAAGGACCTTCACAAACTTCACTATCGCTTGAATCACTCATAATAATGCTTTCCAAATACTTACTGCACTTACAATATCATATGCAACTAAAGCTAATAAGCAAGTGACAGCAGTGGCAACATAAGCAGCGCCGGTATATTTTTTTGGAAAACGTCACATCTGCCTTTTCGGACTAAACGCGAAATTCACCTACTGTTTATTAGCATTAGCCGTAGCGTAAATGTTCCCTTTTCGCACCAAATCATGCAACCACAGCTGAATAAGACATAAATAGTAAAACATGAATTTCCGTAAATAATGGACATGTGCCCTTTTCCAAATAAGCGTTTCAAAGTATATTACGTACTAACCTTTTGGGGTCACTTGGTTTAATTTTCTTGAAAGTATGCCTCTCAAATTCGCAGATTCGGACAAAGTTTTTTCTGCCGCCAAAGCAACTGACAACACTGATAATTTCAGGTTATAATTTTTTGATCAGTACTACCACCAGCTGGTGACTAAATTTTACCAACCTCTATGTTCTAATGATCTAGGGAACCAATCAAGATCAAATAGTTGGCTTATAATGAGCTGTAAGTTTTGTGAGTTTTATAAACAAATTCCCACTTTCTGATCCTTTTGACCCCGATGATCTTATTCACCCCATTCTACGGTAATAATTTTGTAATTATATATTTTGGGCGTATACATTTTTTTGTTATCATTATTATAATTATACTACTACTCACCGAACCACCGCATTACCCGCACGCCATCCACCAGAGTTCAACATTTGGGCCCTTGAAGTTGAGGGAACCCCTTCAGGTGGACCGATAGGTGGTAGCTGGGCCCCCGTGGAAACTATTGATATAGATTGCGCAACTGCGTCATCGTGAATCTGAAATGGTTAATTACGTCATTTTATGGTCTAAATGTAAATTTAAAGAGCAGCCCATTTTTAAATAAAAACCCACAACTTAAAAACAATTCATTTAAAGAACATCAAATTTTAAATAAAGATATTTTATATACTTACACACAATTCTAGACGTTTTTGTTCCACAACACACATGATTTCTTCAAACCGCGATAAATTGACACTGATCACCCTCAAATACGATTTTACTGACGATTGCATCATAAGCAGGCGAAATTTCGTCACGTGGTTTAAGCATAACACATTCTATCAAAGACTAAACATTTTCAGCGTTTAACGCGTTTTAAATCTCTTGAAACATGGTTGAAATGAACGTTTTGAAAAAAGCGACTAAACACTTCAAAAAGCGTGTTCGAAATGAAATGTTTCCACTAACTTTTCTTGCGGTACTCTCACCCCATACCCTGACTCATAGTTAAAGAATGTGCTCCAGGCCCTAATTCCTTTTTGATAGTTTCTCTTGTGAGCTAAGGGCTTTTCATGTAATCTTTAAGGTCAACTCCAAAATTTCTATTTTTTGCTTAATTACTCTTTACACATATCATTCAACGAATTAAATTAATTAGGTCATCGACAACAAAAGAGGGCGTAACCCTGAATTAAACCCGTGTATTAAATGTTCAATCAAAAATTAATTAATTAGATCAATCACAATTAATTAGGTCAACACACACGTATCGATTAAATTAGTCAGGTTAGAGACACCCCGCAAATTAATTGCCCCGTGACCGTATAATATACATGAATAAAATATTTAAATTAACAAATTGAGAGTTTTAATAAACATAAAGGTAACAGTTACATTATCATGCTAAATTCTACACTTTTTAACTTTTACAATTTTTAACCTCACTGACCGTACAAATCTTCGAGAATGTTAACCACATCAAGCATACCTTCGGGTCGATGAGGCCACTCCAACCGACTACTCTCTCTCTCCCTCTTCAACGGATTGTAAAAACTCCATCGCACCTTCCGGAAGCTCAGGCCACTGATCAAACTCAGCTTCCTGGTGCTGGTCCTCCTCATCTGCAGCACGATGGTCCCACTCATCAACAACTTCAGGCGTGTATGGGGAATAATTGAGTCCATTTAAAATACCCTCCTCTAAACTAATGCTGCTATACCAGCTAACACTACCAGAAAAATATCCAGAATCACTAGACCCCGTGTTTATTGAGAGTTCTACATCGTCGCCATCGCTATCTTCAATGTAACTACCCCATGGTGACAGATCTATGTCTTCTTCTCCCTCGTCAAAGGACGCCGCTATTTCATCCCACTGGGGTAATCGTTCTTCTTCTTCAGGGGGCTACCTCCATGGGGTTGGTTGGAGACAAAAAGCTCCTTGACGCTATCGGTGCACCCAATGTGTTGATTGGGTCGTCGTCGTCGCTTATCAATATAATTTCGTCTTCTGCTGGCGAAGATGTAGGCTGGCTTATTATATCAATAACCTCACCCCCAGATAAAAAACTTAAAATTGATCCTACAGACGGGGGACAAAACTGCTCATCACTATCACTACAACTATCATAAAAAGTACCCTGGGCTGTCGGGGTAGGTAGGAACACCTCGTCTTCATCAAAATAATAATTCACCGAGTTACCACACTAGTCATGGAAAACAGCACATACGGCGCGAGTATCCATCTTTATATTTTAATGGAAAATAAAAATAAAGGCGCCGGATCTCGAGAAAAGTCTTCTCCGCACTGGCAATGACTGAACTAAAATATTTAAACATCTTTGAATTTATACCAACTACAATTTTGAAGATAACCATTTCTACACAGTAACGTATTTTTGAATACCGTCATCGAATTCCGTTTATTCATTTATTGCTATAAATGTAATGGGTATAATCATCGTGCAAAGGAATGTAAGAAAGAAATAGTATGTCCAAAATGTGCAGGATCCCATAGTATCAGCGAGTGTAAAGCAGAAGATAAAGACATTAAGTATGTGAATTGTAAAGTGGCTTCAGAAAATCTAAGACTTAAATTAGACATAAATCACGTAGCATGGAGTACAGATTGTGCAGTATATAAAAGAAAATTAGAAACAGAAAGAAGTAAGGTTGATTTTTTAGGTTAAACAACAATAATAAGACTAACATAGTTCAAAACGGAATTTTATATCTCAATATACAAAGTTTTCTATCAAATGTAGAACAGCTAGAAATATTAATTGCAGAACAAAAACCAAAGTTATTTATGTTAAGTGAAACTAGCTTAACTGATGACATAAATTATTGCGAAACCTGCATTAGTGAATACAAAATAATTCGCTGCAATTCACATTCCAGGCATACAGGCGGAGTCTTAATAGGTATAAAAAATGGTATCGTATTTCAAGAAGTATCTAACACAACTTTGGATAGAAATGCATGGATGCTAAGTGTTAAGGTATTAAAGGGTTTTAAAGCAGCGATATACTCTATTGTTTATCATTCACCAAGCTCAAGTGATAATGAATTTCTCAACTTTTTCGAAAATTGGTGTGACGAATCATTAAATGATAGTGATGTTAACATGATTATTGGTGATTTTAACATAGATCTGTCAAAAGTCTCTACGTATAGTAAGAAGTTAACTAACCTAATTAGATACACCGGAATGAAACAGTGTAATAACAAATGCAATAGATGCAGAAGTTAATATCCTGGATTTTCAAATTACTGACCATGCAATATTACAAGTATGGTATAAAAAGCACGCAAACAAAACCACTAAAGTGCAGAAAAATGTTCGAGATTTATGTGCATACTCCGCTATAAAATACTAAGCTGAAATTACTAAATATAATTGGAACGACCTCGAAACATTAGATGTAAACAATAAGTCAGCTATATTAGTTACAAGAATGCAAAAATGCTTAAATAATCTTAGTCCATACAAAACAATAACCGAAAAAATTAAAAGAAATGCATGGTTCACCAATGAACTTAAGTTTTTACAAATTAATAGGAATAAATTAGGTAACAGAGCTCGAGAGACTCAAAATGAAAATGATTGGAATTTATATAAAGAAGCCAAAAATTATTATAATAGGATGATTAAAATAAGGAAGAACGAATATTACCACAATCAAATTGATGCGGTAAAAAGCGTCTCAAAACGAATGTGGGCCAAACTCAAGGAATTAATTGGAAACAATATGCATAGTGCACCTGAGTATATTATGTTTACAAGTGGTGGTGTATCAGAATATAAGGATATAGCCGAAAACTTTAATACCTTTTTTATTGAAAGCATAACTGAAATACACGATAGCATTGAGTTCACAAATCACGAAATTAATTTAAATCATGTTGGAAATGGATGTTCCAGTATTTTTAAGTTTGAAAAAATTAAGATGGAAACATTACTCAAAGTTGTGTCATCAATAAGAAGCAACTCAAATACAGATGGAATAACTTTAGATATTATCAAGGATGCTATGCCAATTATTGGAGATGTATTTTTACAAATAATCAACGAATCGTTCGAAAAAGGCGTCTTTCCTGACATTTTAAAAACTGCAACTGTTATTCCAATTCCCAAATTACCTGGAACAAACGAATGTTCTGAATTTAGACCAATCAATATGCTACCAGCGCGCTGCAGCGCTAGAAAAGATAATAGAGTGCATTGCGAAAGAACAGTTGCAAAATTACTTGGAAGATCACAATTTATTAAGTGAATTTCAGTCAGGATTTAGGAAAAGTCACTCTTGTGAAACTTCTTTAAATATGGTACTAGCTGATTGGAAAGAAGACATAGAAAAGAACAATAAAATAGTATTTTTGGATTTAAAGCGGGCTTTTGAAACCATCGATAGAGGAGTGTTACTGGCCAAAATGAAGAAATATGGAATTACAAATACTGTAAATGACTGGTTCAAAAGTTATTTATCCAATCGACTGCAAGTGACATCATACTACAGTGCCAAATCCCAAACCAAACGATGTGACCTTGGCGTTCCACAAGGTTCAATATTAGGACCGTTGCTATTTATTTTATACATAAACGATATAGGTTTTTACCCTGAAAAATTCCAAATTTAATCTTTTTGCAGACGATACTCTTGTGACCGTGAGTGATAAATGCTTAGAAAGTGCAGTGAGTAAAATAAACGATGACTGAGATCGATTATCTGACTGGTATAAGGACAATAAACTAAAGTTAAATACTTCTAAGACTAAAGTGATGATTATCAGTAGCAGACCTATTTCAGAATTAAACAGACTTCCCGAAGTGCGTATAGATAGTGTGCAGATTGACTTCGTAACTGAAATTAAATATCTAGGTGTAGTTATAGACAATAAATTAAGATTTAAGGAACATGTAGATTTTGTAGTTAAAAAAGCTGCAAAGAAAATAAATTTCTTTGGAAGAGTTAGTCGAAAATTAAATATTTGGTCAAAATTACTAGTTTATAAATGTATAATTGCTCCACACTTTGACTACTGCGCAACTATTTTATTTTTGCTAACGGAATCAGATTTACAAAGATTGCAAAAGTTACAAAATCGAGCAATGAGGATAATTTTGCAATGCAACAAACGCACTAGAATTTCCAAAATGCTCGATGCTTTACAATGGCTCAGCATAAAGCAGAGAATATATTATAATAACTTAATATTAATTTATAAAATTTTAGCAAATAAGTTACCTAATTATATGAGTAAGCATATTGTATATATCAGGGATATTTCGAATTATGAAACTAGATTTACCGATAATTTTAGATTGCCATTAAATACAAAATCATGTTCGCAAAATAATTTATATTACAAAGGTTTGAAATTATATAATGAAATGCCAAATGAGGCAAAACAGGCAAGACATGTTAAGGAGTTTAAGAAATACTGTTCACAATATGTTAAAGTAAAATTTTAAATTTTAGGCACAAATAATTAGTTTTAACACATTTATTCTGATCTGATCTTTATAATTTAGGAATTATAATTAATCATGTGTATATTACTGAACATCTATTGATGAAATAAATATTACTACTACTACTATTCATTCGTTCATGTCAAAACACATTATACAAAGTAGGTAGGGGAGAGGTGGCATGAATGGGACACTAAAAAATAAAAAATCGCCACATCTTTATTTAACAAAATTAAAACACTAAATTTTGGCTACATGATCCTTTGGAACTAGAGAACAAAATAATTTAGTCAAAATAACGTACTTTATTTTTACAAATCAGATAAAAATTATTTTTAAAAAAAGTTGATATTGTCTCATTCAATACATATATGTATTGACTGCGACACAGCAGACTGGCAAAGACTGAACTAAAATATTTAAATATCTTTGAATTTATACGCAGTAACATATTTTTGAATACCGTCATCGAATTCCCTTTATTCATTCGTTCATGTCAAAACAATACAAAGTACCTGTGTAGAAAGTTTCTAATCTCTAAGGATGTTTTATTTTGAATTTTTGTTCTCTAACGTTATACCAACTACAATTTTGAAGAATTTAAAAAACATGTTTTAACTGAAAGATATTTTAAGCTATACAAGTCGCTAATAGTAGAGTTCTAAATCGGAGCTATCGTGATTTTCGTGGAACCTGAAAGGTCAAAATGTTTTGACTTTTTGAGGTGTTAGTACATGTGGTAGAGGTTCTCCAAAAATTTTTGTCGGGTTCCAACCCAGTGCAGGGACCCTCCAGAGGGGGGTGAACCATAAAATTCGCGATTTTCCAATTTTTATTTGCTCGGATAGAGATTTCCTTAAACTTTTCAATCATCTATAATTTATCATAATAAGCAGCAGCTTTGTTGTTACAAATAATTATTCTTTATTATAATTTGTGTTGGTTCTTACGGGAGCTGGAAACTTTAAGAGCGTTTTTGACCAGGATGCGATTCATTAAAAAGTTCGAAATTTCATTTACATCGTGTTTCTGACAAAATGGCTGAGAAAAACAATTTTTTGAAATCAATAGTTCCCTATAGCAAATTTTATTGCGATTCTAATGGTTTTAGACTCATTTTACAATAAGGCTAAAATGAATTTTTTTCCAAATCGCTGCAGACATGCGAGGCTGCCGCCGTTGGAACCTCGATCACCCTCTCTTGCGTCTCTCACACCGCGCTGCCCGTATACTGGAGCCTACGGTGATATGAAACTACGGGTAATTGAGAAGATCCTTCGTTGCATTAGAATCACCATGATTTAACAGTTAATTTTGTTCAGATGTTTACTTACTGATTATTAAGATTCTTGATCTTCATCATCTGAAGAATCGAAATTAGCAGTAATTTCATTTTGACAGCTTTTTATTGCCATGCAACATGCGCCTAAACATGGAATGTTGCTGATTTTACAGGAACGCCTTTTTGTAGAACATCCTATAAGTTAGAATTATTTGTAATCATTAAATAATAATGTTAAATTTTATAGAGCAATAAATATTACCTGGTTTACAAGAACAAAATGATAATGGTACAAAATTTTTTGAATAAGGTGCCCGTGTCATATCATAAGCATAATTTATTTCACTGGACAACTGAAGCTTGTGCACTGGTTTGTATAATTTTCCATTTTTTTTTGCCTTGTTTCAATCCATAATTCCGGTGTCAATTGTGCTTTAAAAAGTTATGTAAAAGTACCAAAATATTTGTGACTGCACACTTAACAACACAGTTTTTATATCCCTCGCTCACTGCAGATAATATATGAATAATTCTCGTATCAGCTTCTTCATGGGTTAAATGTAGAATTGATGTGTTGACATTATTCACCAAACCAAAGTCTTCAATGTTTTTATATCCTCCCGACGCACACTGGGACAGGGCACCTTCAAAGCTGGCAATAAATGCATTTCAGCTTAAACCATGTAATATGATTTCTTGACAGTTAAAATGTGATGAATGAATCTTCAGCAATATTGTTGAATCACAAATGACATCGCCTACTACGATAAATATGGGAAAATTAAAAAAATTTCGTTCTTTTTCTCAAAATGTTATGAAAACGATAGAATAGACCTCACATATTATATATCATTGAAAAGGGGGAAACAGGCTCTTACTATCTAAAGCTTGAATTACATTATACTTTTTCCGTCTAGAAACTTTGACAAGTTTCAAAACTAGACGCACTTGTAAAAACTTGGATAATATAATTCAGAAAAATTCCATGAAAGTTTCCAAACTAGAAACTGGTTTGGAAACTAGGTCCGGACCTATTTTCTGATCCAAGTTTCATGCTAGACTTGCGCACTGTTGAGTGTTTGTTTGTTTCGTTTTGAGGTTAGCACAGAACACTACAAGGAGGTTAAGTTGTTGGTTGTTTCTTGATTATTTATGCAAAGTGTTTTGTTATAAAAATGAGTTGTAAAAAGCAAACAAAATGGACTGCCGAAATAACAAAGACAGTAGTGTCTCTGTACGAGTTGCAACCAGTTCTATATAAGGTAAGAATAGTAATAAATGATATATAGTAGGCTACTATTGTATTTTGCCTCGTAATTAACAATATTGTAATAATAAATAACAATTTTAGACAACATCCCCAGTTTATCACAACAAAATGCTTAGACAAAAAGCATTAGATGTAATTAAAAGTGAGTTACTGGGAATATTTAAAATTACATTTACCACAGAGGAAATAATGAAAACAATTAATAATTTAAGAACGCAATTTTTGGAGCTTCACAGGAACTTTACAAAAACATTACCAACTGGCGGTGGTGCTGATGCTATTAGTGAACCAACGTGGTGGCTCTATGAACAACTAAAATTTATACTCCCCTACACAAAAATAGATAAAGCAGAAACAATTTTTTTGCAAAGTCAGCAAGCTGGTACAAGTCAACATGAACTGACACAACACGATGACGATGACATGAATGGCGAATATGAACAAACTGTAAGTATTATCTTATCGCATTCTTAATTATTCTGGTTACTCGATTATTTGTTTTAGATACCAGACGACGTTGATTATGATAATGAGCTATCAGCAATCGGTGGAGCATCACCCTACAATAATATGCCGTCACCAGCAGTCAGTGTAGCATCCTGCTCCAACCAAACTAATGAAAAAACTGAAAAAACTCCGAAAAAGAATCTAAAAAGGAAACGTGATAAGGAATCCGTAACAGATATAGTATCTGAAGCTATAAACAACATCGCCAATGAGAAATCTCACCTTCCACCAGAAATTGAAAGTTTGTGTTCGTTTATAGGCAATGAACTATTAAATTTAAGGAAATCACAGTTAAAGAACTGCAAGTGGGAAATTCAAAAAAATTTGCACAGTTTTGATGATGAATGTTCAGAATAAAATAATACTTTAATCAAACTTTTATAATTATTATACATTATATTATTATTACTACATTCATATTATACAATTAATAATTAACTACATGTGTGTCAGTAAACAGTAAACTTAAACCATTTGATCCTGCCATGAAACTTTACCATGACTATTAAAGTACATCTTAAATGTATCACGTATCCGCAAACTTGGACGTCCTCGCCTTACTTGAATACTGTTCAGATATTCAATGTTATTTCTCCACAGCCCGTTTTGTACTTGACCATCATCACCTTCTCGGTCTACTTCGTTATAAACCACTGCTGGGGTTTCGGCTTTTATAAAATTGTGTAATGCACAACAAGCTTGTGTTATTAACACAACTTTATCTCTACATACATTTATGGGTGTTAATAAAACACGAAATCTATTGGCAAGAATGCCAAAGGCATTTTCAGATACACGCCTACCACGACTCAACCTATAAGTAAAAATTCGCTCTTCCTTGGACATATTTTTGAAGGGAAATGGCTTCATTATATGCCTTTGCAATAGGAAGGCTGCATCGGCTAAGATCACATATGGCATAGGCTGGTTCATACCTGGCAGGGGTTTGTCGGTGGGCAAACTCAATGTTGTGCTATTAAGTCCAACCTCAAAATCACAGCCATCATACACTCCTATAAATAGAATGATAAATTGATTCATTTTCAGACTTAATTTTAAATTAATTACCTCCATCACTGACTCGTCCATTTGTACCGACATCAATGTATATAAATCTGTAGTTGGCATCCACTACTGTTAACAGTACAATACTGTGAGTGCCTTTATAATTGTAATAGTGTGATCCAGCACTTCTAGGAGCTCGGAAAACAATGTGTTTTCCATCCATTGCTCCTATTGTATTTGGAATGTTCCAATTCTGTTCAAATGCAGAAGCAATTTGTTCCCATTCTGCTGGGCTTGATGGAACCTAAAATATAAGATTCAAAAATTAAATATTTGTTTTTATTTATTTATATTATGTAATAGCTCACTTTTAAATACGTTTCCTTCAACGTTTCATATATTGCTCCTAAAACTTCTGGCACAAATTTTGAAATTGTACAAGCTGCAATGCGAGTACTGTAGGACAAACTTTTAAATGATTCACCAGTAGCAAGAAATCGAAGTGTAACCATTAACCGAAATCTTGATGGAATACACTGACAAAAATGGGTATCTTGCTTTTTTATTCTGCCCTCAGTAAAAGTGTGTAACTTTTCAAATAGTTCATTGTCCATTCTTAACCAATTTTTATACGAATCTTGGTCTTCATACAAAAGTTCATTATTAACAAATGAACATGCACCTAAATTTAGACTATCACGACGTAATAGCCAATTATGGCTCATATTCTTTGCATTTTTTGGTTGCTCAATTCGTATATCGCCACAATTTTTAATATTTTCTGTAACTTTTGTAATTTTTGAAAACATGTTGAAAGCTCGAATGTTGATGTTTATATTATTATTATAGGTTAGAAACGTTGGTTATTTGAAAGGCTGTGAAATGCGTACCAAAATGGGGCAGATTTAGGCGACATCTAGGCAGGCACTTGGAATGTACTTATGGTTTTGAAACTTGTCAAGTTTTCTAGTCAAGAAAAAGTATGGAAAAAGTATAATGTAATTTGAGCTTAAGTCATCGCCAACTATGCTTTCCATTGAAAAAAATTCAACTTTATGTCATATAACTTGAAATGTGGTCAAAATTTTGAAAATCTATTAAGGCCATTGTATTCTACTCAAGAAAGTGCTATAAGAACATGCAAATTATTTTTGTCCAATTCCGAAATATCGGCATTAATCGTAAACTTGAAAAACCGAACTTTCGGCTATAACTCAAAAACAAAAGACGATAAAAAGCAATTGAGGAGGGTCGGTCCATTTTCAATATCTCTTATGGTTAACGAGTTACCCTATGAAAACATCGAATTTTGTCCACCCTCTACACAAAAATTTAATAAAACATAACCAGTTAAAACGGCTTAATCCTTAATGCATCCCAGTGCATCATCATCACTTTCAGCACTATCATCACCGGTGTCATCATTACTGTCATTATCCTTTTCACCAGATTCCTTGACGGATGGAGCTTTTAACAACTCTAATGCTTCTGGTAGATGTTGTAACTTTTTCTTCGGTTTTTTTTGTTTACTGGTGAGCACAGGATCAGAACTCAATAAGAAAAAGTTAAAAATGTCCGTGTTAGGTTTTTCTCTACTGCATTTTCTCGCGTAATGCTCTTTGTACCTTTTGAAATCTTTGTTCCGAGCCTCTTGCGCTTTCTCAGTCAATTGTCCTATAGGCAAAATGGCCGAGGATATAAGTTCTGGTCCATGGATCAGATACTTGTGTAGTGTTGGGTGCATATTGTACCAAGGATACTTCGAGACGAAATGTCTGGCCGTTCCATAAGCGAACAGGCGATATTTTTCCACATCTATCTCAAATCCACTGGCTACCACAATCATAATTATGTGCAGCTTTTTTATCAAATCTAAATCTATTTTTGTGATTTGAGCAGAAAGTTCTGAGTGTTGAAAAAAACGCCTAGCAGTGTTGCCATCGTTCGTGTTACCAAACCCAAGTTTAGGTTTGTCAACTATTAAACCACATCGTTCTTTAAACTCTTTTTGTATTCGAGCTTTATTCTTTGCTACAATATGTTTGTCCTCTTTACCACGAGCTTGCCATTTTTTAAGGGGCAATTTATATGATAAATGCAAAACACATTCGAACATACGAATCCACCCATGTAACACTGATAAGCCGAATTCCAAATTGTCAGTTTTAATATCCCGTGAAATCATATCGTCAATCTTGTTAAATTGTTTCGATGTTGCACCACATATAAAACGTTTTAAGGTTGAAGTTGTTTCCGTGAGAGCATTACATACCTTTCCGTCCACCATGGCAAAAATTAATTTATGAGTTACTTCCAATTGCTTTGATAGAACGATCACGTTGCTTTTCTGAATGTTTTTTATTTGGTCATCCATTTTATTTTTTTCCGCTATTGATACATTGGTAGATTCTTTTATGAATTGTATTATAATAGGCCTGCAATACCTGGTCGATGCAGGACGTGGGTTTTGCCATATTATTACTTCTCCAGACGTTAGACGAAGTGGAACTAGGCAAGTAATAAATACTGCCGAATCGGTGGCTTCCAAGTTATAGAATGCCTGCTTATATGAACTGTGTCCAGAGGAACCATCAAAACCCCACTTCGATACCAGGCACAACTGTTTATCGTTTTGAAGAAGTTCAATTACGGGCTCTAATGTTTTACATAAGCCCTCTGTAGTATGATCTAGCAGAGCCTGTAATTTAACAGAGGCGCTAGTTTCTGTTACTGTGATATCTTTAGGATAGCACAACTTTTTAACTGCTTGTACAATTTTGTAAGACGGGAATTTCTCTGGAGCACTTCTTCTTATTTTTTCCAACTTCTTATGATTCTCTGCAGCCAGGTACAAGGTACCTTTGATTATGCTCACGAGCTAATTTAGCATCTATTAGCCAGAGCATCTTCACCTGACAAAAGCTGTTGCTGTGAGCCCAGAAAGTTTTTGTAAGCGGTTTGATACTTGCTGGCTGGCTGGTTTTGGACTTGTAGTGGTCATATCTTTTAAAACTTTTGAGGCCTGAACTTGCCCGTTTGCTCTTAAACTCATACAGGCAGCGTATGTTAAGGAAGGTGCAGAAGTGGAATCACGCAAATCCTTGGTTTTCAATCGTTTAGTACGTTCCGAACACGATTCAAACGGAAGAGGCGGTCGGCCGCGTTTGTATTCGGAGATACGCTTTATGCAGCGAGGAAACGAAAGTGATGTATCAAGCCAGTCCTTATTAATTTTCTGAAATTGTTTATCTATTCGTAATGCCTTCGTCCATCGAGATTTTAATTCGGAATTAAAATGCGATAGCTTTCGGTTTAAGTCGATTAAATGACTCCCATTACAATGTGTTCTTCTACCATGAAATTGTGTTGTTGGTCTAAACCACTTGCTCCAGATCGTTTCATGATGTCTATGAGTTCTTTTCTAGAGACAAATAGTGTCGTTCCTTAAATAAAACAATAATGGAGATATGTGGGTAGAGTAAAAAACAGCACACAAGTAGCTATGAAAGCATAGGTTAATAACTATCAAAGTTGCAAAAAGTTGCAAAAAATCGAAAGATTTCTACATTCCTGTAACTCAAACTTAATAGAAAAAAAAAAGTTCGGCACTCGATCTGCCTTGGAACATAACTAAAGACTAAAGTGTTTAAAAATTTCATCATAATGCAAAAAAAATACATGTACCGTTTTATAAAGCGTATTTAAATACATAGTAACAACGTCAAAAGCAAGTTAAAAGTTACTTAAATATTGCTAAATACCTGAAGTTGATGATTCCATAACGGGAAAATGTTATTATTAATTAATTATTGCAGAAACGCAAAATGAAAATAACTCTCAAAAATGCTGAAAGTGTCACTTGTTACAACAGTAGATAGAAAGCCACTTCGATAACAACTCCTAGTGACGATCGGGATACATTCCCAAACATTTAAATACCGTCGAAGTGTTTATTATTAAGTGGTCTACTAATACCCTCTAAGTGTGTACTTCTTAACTAAATTTCATTTTTCTATTTAATGCCAGCTTTGTAGCTTATTTGCCCCAGTGTGCGACGTAACAAAATTGTAATTGTGGTTCATAGCTTCCTTCATCATCTCTTCCGATAAAAAATTTGTTAAGTCTGGTTTGTTTTCCCATGAATGTATAAAGTTGCTCCACTGCACCGGAAGGGGTACCTTGACATCGTTTACTATTTTTCTTATTGAGGGTTTCTACTTCTTCATTTTTTCGCGTGTAAAGCTTTTCACAAAATTATCAAAATAATGATCAAAAACCAAGTCAACTCTAGAAACTGTCTTAAAATTCGAAAAAATAACATTGCAAAATATACGTGCATAATCTCCAAAAGTTTTTGCGTTATTTGGTTTTCCTATACTCTGCACAATGGCACAGATTTCTTCCTTTTTTGCGTCGACATATGAAATATTTTCTCCAAAACTTTGTAAAATATGACCTAAATAATGAACAAGAGACAACTTTTTATAATGTACCTACCCAAGCTACTTTTATTAGTAGGTACGGATACATTCCCATTTGTTGTTAATGATAAAGGATGTTCTGTTAATTCATAAATTCAAAAAATTTAAAATTATTCAATGATTACAGATAATTCTAACTTATAGGGTGTTTTACAAAAAGGTGTTCCTGTAAAATCAGCAACATTCCATGTTTAGGCGCATGTTGTTTCATGGCAATAAAAAGCTGTCAAAATGAAATTACTGCTCATTTCGATTCTTCAGATGATAAAGATCAAGAATCTTAACAATCAGTAAGTAAACATCTGAACAAAATTAACTTTTAATTCATGGTGATTCTAATGCAACGAAGGATCTTCTCAATTACCCGTAGTTTCGTATCACCGTAGGCTCCAGTTTACGGGCAGCGCGGTGTGAGAGACGCACGAGAGGAGGGTGATCGAGGTTCCAACGGCGGCAGCCTCGCATGTCTGCAGCGATTTGGAAAAAGAATCATTTTAGCCTTATTATTAATCGCACAGTAATGAGTCTAAAACCATTAGAATCACAATAAAATTTGCTATAGCGAACTATTGATTTCAAAAAATTGTTTTTCTCGGCCGTTTTGTCAGAAACACGATCTAAATGAATTTTTTTAATAATTCGCATCCTGGTCAAAAACGCTCGTAAAGTTTCCAGCACCCGTAAGAACCAACACAAATTATAATAAAGAATAATTATTTGTAACAACAAAGCTGCTGTTTATTATGGTAAGTTATAGATGATTGAAAAGTTTAAGGAAATCTCTATCCGAGCAAATAAAAATTGGAAAATCGCGAATTTTATGGTTCACCCCCCTCTGGAGGGTCCCTGCACTGGGTTGGAACCCGACAAAAATTTTTGGAGAACCTCTACCACATGTACTAACACCTCAATAGGTCAAAACATTTTGACCTTTCAGGTTCCACGGATCTCATTTTTGAAGACTTTTTCAGCTTTTGGAACTCTACTATAAGGGACTTCCCATGTAATCTTTAGGGTCAGCTTCAAAATTTCTATTTTAATTACTCTTTCCTTCTCTGTTCAAATGTCTGTGAACCTACTCTTACTCATTGAAGGTTCGATATTAAATTAATCAGGTTAGACAACCCGCAAATTAATTCCCCCCAATTATGCTAAGGGAAATTCGATTTTTTTTATAAAAACTTGAAATACAACATTGTTACAAAATTCCAAAAAGTACATATGTAATTTAATTGCACATTAGTAAATTTAAATAATATTTTTGACTGACAAGGAAAAACAATAACAATGTTGATAAGAGATTACAAGTAACGAGGGTTGACAGGTATTTAAAAAATTACAAGGTCAACAACAAGGGATTACAAGGTCATCGCCTCAGGGTGATGATTCATAGGTGCCCTCTTACTACTTTCGTGTTTGGGAGATATACATAGGAGGTGTTGTACTGTTAGGGCTGTATTGCACTGTTCACTGTTGATCTCCGAGATAAATTTAAGACCTTTTATAGATTTTAATTCTGCACTGTATATACTTGAGAGGTCTAGTAACTTATACATATACAGGGTGTCCGTCTTTCGAAGCTAAGCATGGGGATCTCGGTTAGCTTAAGAGCTACGAAGTCGGTTAAATGGAGGCAAAGTTGCGTATTTTAATGCTGATCAATAATCTGAAAATTTAACGTACGACGTTTAGTTTAGAAAATATCTAAAAAAAATCAAAATTCCCGATTTTTGTTTTTCGCTGATAAAATGAAAACAAGTGAAGCTACGAATTTTTAATTAAGACATTTTTAAGACACTTTTTTACGGGGAATCTAAATATGCGATTGTTTTTCTCATATCGTTTAAAATAGCCAACAATCGACTGTCAACTTTTGTTTTTCTTATGGACGCCATATTGGACTTTTGCATTTTTGAATGTAACTTTTTTTTCTGATTACAACTATGTATGACACATAATACTTTAGCTTGTGTTTTTACCTACAATTTCAAGTTATCCATTTGTACGCAGAGCGCCAAGGAAACAAAAGCGACAAGTTTGTTTTAAAGAGAATTAATTCTGTTATGAATTTTAATTTTAAGTCATAAGGTTATTGGTTTGACTAGTTTAATGAAAGAAATGCGAGTTTTAAAAGAATAGTAATGGGATATAACAAAATTTATTATCAACTATTATGATTTATGTTGAAACAATAGAATAAAAATTAAAAAACAGAAAATTATAGCAAATACTAAAAATTTTAATCGAAAACACAACGGGATAGTAAGAAATATTTAAGTATCGTTTTTCTTTGGACAGAGATATGTAATCCCTTAGGTCCGGTTTTTCAGTTCGTGTTTCGGCCTGGGTTTACAAAAGGAGCCATATTCGCTTAGATTTCGATGAAGACGCAAGAAATACCTACATAGGACCTGGCTGGTTTCTCTCCGATACCTACGTTCCGGAAGTAATTTCTACATTCCGATGCGAAGAATAATAAATTTCCAACATATCACGTTGTTCTTCATTAAAATCTTTCATTTTCTTTCAGAAAATTACGTACCTATCATAAAATTAGGGGAAGTACAACGTAACGACTTAAGCAATGTACTAGGTACTGTCAAAATTTTCTTTAAAACAAAATTGTCGCTTTTGTTTCCATGGCACTCTGCGTAAAAACGGATAACTCAAAATTGTAGGTAAAAACACAAGCTAAAGTATTATGTGCCATACATAGTTGAAATCAGAAAAAAAAGTTACATTCAAAAATGCAAAAATCCAATATGGCGTCCATAAGAAAAACAAAAGTTGATAGTCGATTGTTGGCTACTTTAAACAATATGAGAAAAACAATCGCATATTTAGATTCCTCGTAAAAAAGTGTCCTAAAAATGTCTTAATGAAAAACTCGTAGTTTCACTTGTTTTCATTTTATCAGCGAAAAACAAAAATCGGGAATTTTGATTTTTTTTAGATATTTTCTAAACTAAACGTCATAGGTCAAATTTCTTTTCAGATTATTGATCAGCATTAAAATACGCAACTTTGCCTCCATTTAACCGACTTCGTAGCTCTTAAGCTAAGCGAGATCCCCATGCTTAGCTTCGAAAGACGGACACCCTGTATAACCTATACTGGAAGATTACTGCTTTATGTTTAAATGCAGATCCAAATGCGTCATACATTTTGGAACCGGCGGTGTATATGATTTCCTTGCCTGGGGATTTATCGAGAGTATCATACAGTAGATTTCGGTAAATACCTGGGTTTGTAGAAGTTTTTGGGAACTTTATTAGTACTAAGTTAATTAAGGGGACAGAGAGACTACATTGCGACGCGCCCTTGTTCGGACGACAATTTTGCGACGCTTCCGGTTGCGTATGCGGGGTACGCCAGGGTTTGGGACGGAACTGTATGTCAAACAATTCTGCGGGAATCTCGGGCGCCAGATTTTATTAAGGAGTTTTCTCTCCAGCGACTTCGTTTTATACCTGGTGAAACGAAGACCTGGGTAGCTTCGGTGAAGAAAGTAATGTCCAGGGGTCAAATTTTCCTCAACTGGTTTAACTGAAAGCTTTCGTAAGCAGATCATGCACTCAAAACACAATGATATTATTCGTACCTGTTAGCTTTAAACACTGATTTTACACTTTATTTTGAAATTTTACTGAACACTATGACAGCCCCAAGGGTCTCTCAAAAGGACGCTTCACCCAAGAAAAATTACATAACATCCCCCTTCCATGTTTTTGAAATTACTGATTTCTGCTGGGTCGGCTCAAAATAAACTGACGCAAGATGAAAGCAAGTTGTTTGACGTTGCCATGGTCAACAACCGCCAACAGCCAATCAGATTCAAGATGTGACGTTAGTCAAGCAACTTTGCCGCAATTTTGATTTAAAAAGTTAAATAACAAACTTTTGAACTAAATCTTTCTCTTCATGCTTATAAAATAAAGATAATACAATGTGTATTACAACTTACCTATTAATTCAGAAATAAAACTTAACAATTACACCTAATCACCGTTTTTATTGATAGTACTAATATTACACAAAATGGCGTCCAATTCATCATTTATATTAATTTGTTGTTTAAAGGTGATCCTTCTCGCCGTTGTGTTTTTGCTGGGTGTTTCAAAGACTAGGGTGAATCAATCCTAACAAAATAATTCCCTTTTATTTCTTAAATTATAATTAAGCACTATTAACACTTAATTTCTTTATTTTATTAACCCAGATGTTACTGAATTTTTTTTTCTTTTAGTTTATAGAGATTTATGTTTATATAAGTTAAAAATGAGGTAGTGTTATGATTTTTTTTCAATATTTTAAAATGTAGCTTAATAAGACGAAAAAAACAAGTGTCCTTTTAAAAGGACAATAGTAATAAGACATAGTAAGTACATACAGCAGTTAATTTTATAATTTTAATTTATTTGCATAGAAACAGTCTTACTGAAATACAACATAACTTAAAAAAAAAACTTGCATAAATCTTAGTTGTTCAATAATTGAATTTAAACATGATGGTATTGTTTAAAACACTCTTTAGGGTGCAATCCGATATCACACTTCTCGCATCGAAATTGTACCATTTTGTGGCATACGCCACATCTGGTCTGTTGTTCTTGATATATTATCAGGTGATCCAGTCTATCATACCTCGAGAAAGCATGGGCAGTAATAGACTGCCTTGGACGACCTCGTTTTGGCTGTCGTTTGTAAGTTTCCAGTAGATTTGTGGCAATGGCTCTCCTGAAAGACGAATGATCCATTTTTCCCCCCTGGTACCTATGAAGCTGCCATGCATTTTGCTCGGCCATATCAATGCACTGGGTAATAAGCGGGAAATACCATTTTTTGCCTCGTATTGATGTTCTATAGAGGCTTATGTTTTGGTCACAACGATCCACGCCCCCCATATTCTTGTTATAAGCTCGTATCAGCGCCGGCTGGTCGATGAAAATGGTTTTCTTCTCTTTCTGAGAATAGCGCTTTACTTGGCACATTGGTTCAACAGACAACGCATTTGAGGCAATGGTAACCACGCTGTTGTTCCATTTACAAACTAAAATTGCATTTGATTCGGATTCTCCTTTTTTAGTAATGCAGACTTAGACAACGGACAACTTCCAAGTCTATTCTCTCTTACCGTGCTTACCGTGGCTTTTATACCTTTTGATGCCAGTGCATCCAAGAGAGGCAATGAGGTGAAGTAGTTATCGAAGAAGAGGTGAAACGATGCATTTTCTCTGAAGGACTGCAAAACATTTGCGTAGCGCATTATAATGCCGGAACCTAATCCAATGGTCTTAGTATCAGCAAAAGCCACAGATGCACCTTGGTAAGGTTCAAACCATGTCACGTAACCTGAACGACTTGTGCCCGTCCAAAACTTATACCCCATCTTATAGGCTTGTTGCGTATAAACTGCTTACAGCTATGACGCCCATAATATGGGACCATAGCCTCATCGACACTGTGATTTTCCTCTTCAGGACAAAAGTCCAGAAATCTACGATTTAGCCCATCAAAAAAAAAAAGGCGAATCTTGGCGTACTTATCATTTTCCCCTAAGTTACCATTATCACAGCAATGAAGATGTTTCATTATGTAGGTAAAACGCTCGCGGGAGATTGCTGCTTGAACTAATTTATTATTACTGTTGTCAGCCGTTTCCCAGTACATATACCGTCGTGGAAGACAAACATATCCGCTGAGTAAAAGAACACCATTGAATTTTGAATTTGGGGAAATTTTCTTAGATACGATAAAATATACATTAGTAATAATCACTCTAAACAGAAGCATTTTATGCAGCAAAAAAATAGTCCAGGGTTAATGTTAGTGTCCTTTATAAAGGACAGGGGTATTTACGCTGTTACACTGAAACCATCTTCTATCCGAACCGGTTATGGACCTTACCTACATATCTAACAAGCTTCCTAAACCAGGATAAATCAACTCAACTAAACAAAACATAAATAATAATTGAGAAATACTTACTTTGAATCTTCCATGTTTACCGCCACAAAATTTGTAAGCACAGGGTATTTTTTTTTCACTTTTAAAGGGCCACTATTGCAATCTAAACTAGCACAATACACGTGTTTGATAGATATGAAACAAGTTACAGGTGGCGCGACATAATGGACGCGTTAAAAGTTAGGGTAATGTGGAAATCTGTAAGGTGTCCTTTTAAAAGGTCACTGGTATAGTCTGGGTTAATTACTACGAATAAAAATTATCGGTGTAAATAAGCATATATTAAAGCACAAAATAAAATACAAGGGTTACAAACAACTTACTATCTAAAATACGGTTATGAGGGCCAAGCTACCAAGCGGTGGTATTAAGTAGCGGTGCAACACAAAAGCAATGGTGTAAGTGGTTGTGAAAAGCGGACAATAAAATAAAATGTGTAGTATATTTACCAGAGCTATGATCTTTAATAAAATGTAAAATGCTACCTATACTTAAACGGTCTTCAAAACTAAACTAAACGTCAAAGCTACTCTAAATAAATAAAAACTAAAGCATGGGTGTAACAGGGAGCGCAGGCTCTATTATTAATTTACCCGGTAAGCAGGCGACCAGTACACAGGGATAGTGCGCTTCTGTACGGGTCACCTACTCCAAATAAACAAAATAATAAACAACAGGGCAGGGGGAATGGAGACAAACTCTATTTAAATAATAAATATTAAATAAAATATCGATTTCAACGGGAAATAACAAATGTTGCTAAACATTTGTTAGAACAAAATCACACATTAACATCTAATAATACAATTAAATTTTTACACTTTTCTGATAACAAAAATAAATTAAATATTTTGGAACCTTTTGAAATTTATAAACACACAAAAAACAACATACCTTTAATGAATGAGCAAATTGAACTCTTACATTCTCCTTTACTGAAGATTTTGGAATAAATATCTTTTTAAAACACACTGATAAGCGACTGACCTCCAACGAGTTGACTGGGGCCAGCTGCTTCACGCAGTGTTAAAATAATAGAATCAAGGAGTTACTATATTTTGCATTTGTTATAATATCTTATATTGCTTTTGACAATGGCACATTGATGCCGAAATACGTATAAAGCGAATAAATCTTGTTTTTTCCCGTTGAAATCGATATTTTATTTAATATTTATTATTTAATCATGAATTTTAACAAAGTAACGCTTGAGAATGTCAATAAACTCTATTTAATTACCCGGAGGTAAGCGATGAGTATACAGGGATATTGCGCTTCTCGGGTTAACTAAAATTAAATAAACGGATTAACACAAAAAATAATAAAATACTTGAAAATGGCAAATTAAATAATTACAGGTAAACTTAAATATTTCAATACTGCATTTTAACTTAAAAAATTAGTAACTTCCGTACAACATGGAAGTGGGGATTTCGGCATTTGGGTGAGTAAGGGCTGAATGTGGAGATCATTAATAAGTTGGCGAGAGCGAATATTAAATGGTAATAGTAATAACTTAACCTAGCAAACAGATTTTACAAAACAACAATTTATAGGTAGCTAGGCACAATAATTCTACGATTGTTATATGTACTTACTTATAGTAGATAAGTTTATGAATATTTGTTTAATATAATATTAATTAATATTTCAGTTGAAATATTTTGTAGATTCGCGATGTTACTGTGTTCTTTGCTGCATGTTTGGTTTCTGTTTCACTTTCAACACCAACTTCTTTACTCCTGGTATACGTAGAACGGGGTGACTGATAATTTTTTAGCTTATTTTCTACGTAATTTTCTTATTTCATCGGAATAAAAAAATCAAAAATTGGCATTTGTGTAAAGAGGTAGTACGCAAATGATGTTGCAGAGATTTTTATAATAAAGTTCAACCCCCCCGAGAAAATAAATAAATAGTGACCTATCAAAGTCTCCCACTACTTTGGGGTGACTTTGATACCATGATTTTAAACGTATTAACAAGTGTGTAGAAGCAATAGAAATATCAATCTCGCCCCATTTTAAAATCTATCAAGCCAGTTTTAAGATATTAAATTTTTAAATTTGGGGGTGACTTTGATAGAAATTTAAAATTGTCTTTGATAATATACGAGAGTTGAGAATACATAACTTTATTATAAAAAATACAAAAACAGTGGAAATACATATAAACTTAAAAGTTAAACTTAATAACCTAATAACTTATCAAACATTAAAAACAGAATGATACTGTTTATTTTATTGTTCTTTTACTTCAAGTGAACACTTAAATACATATTTCGTAATTCGGTCTCCAACTTTTTCAATTAAAGGCGAACTTAGTTGACCAAGTATGTCTGTAAAAGGAACAGTGAAGATATCTTTTTCTACAAGTTTAAAAACTTTTCGAGATGTATCCAAAGATTTCAAACCCATTACAACATATTCATCAAATTGCAATTTTTCTTGGATTATTCCTGCGTAGATATAATTAGTCGTCTTCCGCTTTCCCGACAAAATGTTTACCAGCACGTATGATCCTGAATTTAAGTCAGATTGTGACGGTTTTGTACAGATATCATTATTATTACCACTTTCACTTTCAACCTCAGAAGGACCGTCATGGTCGCTTTCAGCTATTTCTACTTCTATTTCGCTGTCGGAAGAACTTTCAGCTGTAATGTGTCTAGTTACGCTTTTTCCTGGTTGCACATTAATTTTTTTCTTACTCTGTCTTTTGGCAATTGCAATATCGCTTTTCTTCTTCGTTAAATATTCCGTAAGAGTATCATTAACGAGAGGCACCACGTCTTCGGTAATGTTGACTGGTGCAACTTTGGCTAATACTTTATATGGATTGAAAGGTACTATGCCACAAGCTTCAAATCCATTCTTTAGTACTCGTTTTATTGCACTAGTACTGTCTCCGTCCCCAATTTTATGTCCCGTTTTGGCAACCGTTAAATCCATAGTATCAAGGCATGCTTTCAAAACAGATGGAAAGGTATCTTTAGGAATGCCAGAAACTTTTGGATGTTTCATTTTAAACTCTGTAAGGACTCTTCTCCAAGCAGTTTTCTTGGACTTGAAAAATGAGACGTCTAACGGTTGGCATATATGAGTGGAACTACTTGGAAGGCACACGAATTCAATATTATTTAGTCTACAACCATCTACGACACGATCTGAAAAGTGTGACGCTAAATTGTCGCCCATCATAACTATTTTACCTTCTAATCGTCGTGCATGCGACAAGAAAATGGTTTCAAACCAATCGGTGAAGCAAGTAACTTCCATCCACCCATTTTTCGTTCTATTGTATCGAGTGCCTCTTGAACAAAATGGCTGATCACAGCATGGCGAACCTTGAGGACCTCCTCTCGTCCAGGTATCCCACATGTTCTCACTACGATATATGACGTATGGGGGAAGCAATGTTCCATCTGCTGCACCACACATCATTATTGAAATTGCAGCTTTACTGTGATTGCTAATTTGTTCAGGATATTTGGTTCCTCGTCGAAAAATAAGTCGCCTTTTGCCTGGGTCATCGCTTACGTTCCTTTCATCGTAATTAAATATATTTGAAGGAGAGCACCCGGAAACTGTCATCTTCAGATTGTCAAAATACATTTCTAGATTTTCCTTTGTCACACCTGCACGTGCCCTTGTAATATTGGAAGCTAATCTTTCAGAAATTACTTTATCATACCTTAACAAGAAATATTTTATCCAGTCTTTACCAGGATGTATTCCATCTTTAAATTTAGGAACTATTTTTCCAATTCTCTCTAAATAACTCCCTGTAAACATTTGTACATCCAAGCATGATAATGGGAATCCCCAGTCTGCACATTTAACAATACTTGAAACAATCGCTTTCTCCTCTTGCACAGATAAGGCAGTTTGACCACCAACATTATTGACATGCTTGCCTCTATATTTATTATGCAAAGTGCCATAGGGGATTTTAAACCTAACTGATGCAGCTAGAATTGATAACTCTCCATTGACCACACTCTGTAATGCTTCTTCTAAGGTCTCTTCTGAAAAGTTTTTATAGGTTCGAGTCCCGGGTTTGCGCGTGGCATTTTGAATCGGAGGAATGTGAACACAAGTTGACCTAAAACCATTGAAAAAAAAATATATCTATAACATTATAGGTATCTTCATAAAGTGTAAAAACAAAATAATATAACATCGGGGTGACTTTAATAATTTTTTATCTCTCATAAAGAATTATCAAAGTCACCCCGACGGATTAAACGGGTGTACTATTTATACAACAGAAGTGTCGATTTTTGAGATTCATAACCTTAAACTACTGTCTATGAAACAACTATTAATTTAATATAACTATCGTTACCTTAAATGTATTGATAAACCTTGGGGAATCCAATTTTACACGTACAGTATTATAACCGTCAAAGTCATACACACTTATGCAGCAAGTTTTCACACACTGGGAACGCAATATTTACGTACAACGGAAGTCGAGCGTTTGCGCAACAATATAGCTGTTATTATATGACAGCGGCACACAAATCTTCACTGTTAAGACGGCTGCCTGATTTAAAATATAAACTTCTGCACACGTTATCAAAGCCTCCTCATAGAGTCAAAGTTTCAATTTATTCTCTTCTCTTCTTTCTTAATTTATTCTTTTCTTAGAAGTTCCCTTTCCTTAGCTTTTGTGATTTCTAACCATTTATCCGAAGTTGAAACGGAAGGCAAATTATCCCCTTTCCTTCTTTTTTTGCAGGTTTTGGGTTCGGATAGTGCAGAACATCTTGCAAAACTCTAGCAAGATTTTCACCGTTGTTTTGTCTTCGTTTATTACATTATTCTCACTTGCTTGCCTTCCCTTAAAACGATGATTTGTAAAATTTATTGACATAATATTATTCTGTTAATTATTATTATTTAATATTTATTATTTATATTATATGATGTTTTGTAAAATGTTTACGACCATTTTATTTTCTGTTTGCGTATCTGTTTCATCTGATATGGTATTTATTTGATTCAGATCAATTTCTTTATTATGCACACTAAGCTTCGCTTCGATTTTAAGTGTCTTTCCATTTTTCATCTCGTTTTATCTTTTTCTTCCTGAAGTCCGACAGGTTCTGTATTGTCTCTTTCATTGATCTGGCTTTCTTTGGCATCAATTTGGTTTACTGCAAGTCTCTCGTCTGCTCGATGAACTTCTGCTACAACAGTAATTTTATTCCTCTGGTAATTTTCAGTATTGGTGAATTCCTTTTCGTCCACATCTTTCAAATAATCGCCTTCTCTGGCTTCATTCCATTCGGGAAACATAAAACTAATTTAATTTGTATCGATGTTAATTTCCGTAAATTATATGTTTTCATGTAGTACAAATTGGTCTATGTTCGTGTTTGTTGGTATATCTTCTGGCAGTTTATTTTCTTCTGTGCTATGGTGAGAGTCTTTAACACTTTTCCATAATTTATATAATTCAAAATAATCTCCTTCCCAAGGGCATTTCTGTTCATAGGTTTTTTGAAATAAATCTAGAACTGTCGTTTCTTTGACCCTATTTTCTATTAAGTGCAGAAGGGCTATTTTGTTCTGAAACATTTCTAATGGTTCGTCTATTTTATTATCCATTTGATTATCAACTGTTTTTCTGTTTATGCATCTGTTATAATTCACACTATTCGGGTCAAAAGGATACAAACCAGTAGTTCTAAATCCGGATAAAATGAATTCTTTAAATTTTTTTTCCAAAAAGCATATTAAGAGCCCTTGGAATGTCTTTCTTGGTTATGGTAAATCCATCGTGTGCATACATCCATTGTCTTGTGGTTTTTCTCCATGACTGTTTGAAAGGGTAAAAGAAAGCAACATCCGAGTGGTTACATAATATGCGTTGCATTGGGTGAAAGACATATTAATATGATTTTATTTTTGATACATGGGATGCGTGAGTAGAATAGGGAGGATAACCCCCCACCACTTTAGGGAGAATAAGCCCCCACCACTTTTTACATCAGCCTTAGGAGATGTTACGCGCAAGTCACCATGGAATATTTTTTAATTAAAAAAAACACGTCTAGCCTTAGGGGTAATTCAGAAAAATGCATGATAGTGATAGACGATTTCGGAATGTAGTAACGTACAAATATAATAATTTACTTTCTAAGGAATCTAAGGTTAACAACTAGCAGTGGAAATTTTCAACGCGTAACTGCTCAATGTTTTATAGAAAAGTAGCTTTAGATGTCAACACAGAAAGAATTATAGATAACGATATACTTTTCAAACATATTGATGAAAATTATTGTAGTGATCATGTGTTGTATGAGTTTTTTTAAGTTTACAACTTTTGTAACAGGGAAAATTAAAGAAGTACTGGACCACTTTGAAAAGTATAATAGATTGTGTTAGCGGTAGTATTGTGAAACCTTAACAGGTAGAATTTTAATTATTGTTTTTTCATAATAGCATTCTATATAGGTAATGTAGACCGGGGTAATGCGGACATCGGGGCAAAACGGACACCCATGAAAGTGCTTTAGTTGCCCACATACAAAAGTTAGATGAAAAGGGCTTTGGTATGACGCCAAAAGAACTTAGGGAAATAGCTTTTGATTTCTGCAAACAAAATAACATTAAATATAGTTTTAAAGATGAAAAGGGCCTAGTTGGGGAAGATTGGTTTTCCTGCTTTCGGAAATTACTCTAAGGAAGTCCACAGGACTGTCTTTAGCCAGAGCTGGTGCCATGAACAAAGTTGCCCTAAAGAAGTATTTTAAAAGACTCATTAAATTTCATACCGTTACCTTTATCAGTTTATCACAACTGCCTAAAACTTTTGACTTTCCCGAGAGTAAAGAATATTTTCCGTATTTGTTTAATACTTTAGCCAATGAAGACTATATTGGTCCCATACCTGATGCACAATTTTACGCACCGAATCAGATGAGTACGCGCGAGCGCTCTAATTTTCTACAATGGCATTCTGATCAGGTTGATAATGGTGTTATTTTTTAAATGAGAAGCGAAATTATAAAATACTGCATTTTAGATGTACAGATTTTGCTGCAAGCATGCTAGTAGAATAGGAAGGATAACCCCCCACCACTTTAGGGAGAATAAGCCTCCACCACTTAGGGAGAACAAGTCCCCACCACTTTTTACATCAGCCTTAGGAGATGTTACGCGCAAGTCACCACGGAATATTTCTTAATTAAGAAAAAACACGTCTAGTCTTAGGTTGTCCATGTACTAAATAGTGGAATTATACTGAAAAAATGTATCTGGTTTATTAATAGTATGTTGTGCTTGAATTACTCAGAACACCTTATCAATTAATTAATTTATAATAATGTTGCTATGATTTTTTATTTTGTTGTTTAAGTGGCCGTATTACCCCAGGGTGGGGAAATACGGCCACAAACTAATATAATACATTATTCACGCTATCATCACATATGAAGTCAAATTTGGCCTTCCCATAAACATTAGCACATATCTCGTGGTACCAGACACCACAGCCTCGGCATTTGATCCAAGGTTCACCTTCTTCGTCATCGAAAAAGTTTCCCTCACAATGACCGCAGCAGTTGCGATCTAAAGGAGAGTTCTTCTTTGTAGATGTTCCACTGGTTGAGGGTTCAGCATCTGTTAAATTGTATCGTGTTAGTTTAGTCAGTGGGTGGGAGTTGGTTCTTTATTTACAGTGCTCGTCTTCCGTAATTGGATTTTTTCTTTTTGAGGCTCTTACAGGTAGAGATTTGTTTTTGTTCTTAACATTTTTTGCAGATTTTTTCACTTTATTGTCCGCTGGTGCTTTTAACTTTTTTAGAAGCTTCTCTTCTGCGTTCTTTTCTGCTAATTTAACTTCCATTATATTTCTACTGCTTGTCAAACGACGAGATACCGTTGCTCTAGACAGCCTCTTCTTTGTCGAAGCTTCTTTACATGGTAAGGGAATCAAGTATTCGAACGTCTTCATCACGGTACCACCATCAGACGAAATACGTACTGGAACTTCTTGTCTTCCAAAGTTGTGTTCATCTAATAGATTTTCTGACGACGACGGGGCCAATGCTTCTTCAAATTGAGGAGTAGAAGATGAATTCCGAATCTCTGTGGAACTGTTTGGCAAAGGAGTATTACTCTCTTCGTCAGTGTTTTCCGATTCACTTTCTTGTGGTGGTGCTAATTCTTTGTTGTGAATTGCAGGACTGTAAACTTCATCAGGGAACACGTTTTCATTAAAAGGGTTGATACCTGTTACTCGGAAACCTGTAACAGCATTATGGATGGTTGCAGCTTGTTGGTATGCTGGGGTGAACATTTCTGCAAAGTTGTCTCTAGTAAGCGCCCTTCCAGGGTGTGTTCAAAAATTTTCTACAGTTCTCTCTATAGAAACTCTTCAACGGTTTGAAGAATAACCTGTCCAGCGGTTGGGTCCAATGAGTTGTATGAGGTGGGAGACAGAGCATTTCAATTTTGTTTTTTAAGGCAAACTCAAGAGTTACTAGACTTATAGTGACTTCCGTGGCCATCAAGGATGAGGAGGGCCGGATCTTTTGGATTTGGTCGATTTTTTTGAAAGTGTTTTATCCATATGAGAAAGGTATCTTTGTCCATATACCCACTTTTTGTCATAGTTACTAACGTTCCCGTAGGAAATCCCGTTTTAAGCTTGTCAGGAAGCCTTTTCCCTTTGAAAATTATAAATGGTGGAATGTAATGACCACTTCCAGAGAAGCATGGTAGTACTGTAGTGAGAACTCCTCTTTCAGAGCTCTGAATTTGGTATGAAACACGCCTTCCGGTTTTACCTACAATTACTTTGGTACCTGGTACCATTGACAGACCAGACTCGTCGCAGTTATAAATTCGAGAAGGGTCCGTAATTAGCTCCTGTAATTGATAGGGCTTCTTTGAGTCTTTTAAAATACTTCTTTAGGGCAACTTTGTTCATGGCACCAGCTCTGGCTAAAGACAGTCCTGTGGACTTCCTTAGAGTAATTTCCGAAAGCAGGAAAACCAATCTTCCCCAACTAGGCCCTTTTCATCTTTAAAACTATGTTTAATGTTATTTTGTTTGCAGAAATCAAAAGCTATTTCCCTAAGTTCTTTTGGCGTCATACCAAAGCCCTTTTCATCTAACTTTTGTATGTGGGCAACTAAAGCACTTTCATGGGTGTCCGTTTTGCCCCGATGTCCGCATTACCCCGGTCTACATTACCTATATAGAATGCTATTATGAAAAAACAATAATTAAAATTCTACCTGTTAAGGTTTCACAATACTACCGCTAACACAATCTATTATACTTTTCAAAGTGGTCCAGTACTTCTTTAATTTTCCCTGTTACAAAAGTTGTAAACTTAAAAACACTCATACAACACATGATCATTACAATAATTTTCATCAATATGTTTGAAAAGTATATCGTTATCTATAATTCTTTCTGTGTTGACATCTAAAGCTACTTTTCTATAAAACATTGAGCAGTTACGCGTTGAAAATTTCCACTGCTAGTTGTTAACCTTAGATTCCTTAGAAAGTAAATTATTATATTTGTACGTTACTACATTCCGAAATCGTCTATCACTATCATGCATTTTTCTGAATTACCCCTAAGGCTAGACGTGTTTTTTTTAATTAAGAAATATTCCATGGTGACTTGCGCGTAACATCTCCTAAGGCTGATGTAAAAAGTGGTGGGGGCTTATTCTCCCTAAGTGGTGGGGGCTTATTCTCCCTAAAGTGGTGGGGGCTTATTCTCCCTAAAGTGGAGGGGGGTTATCCTCCCTATTCTACTTACATTTTTTTGGAGGGTCACTGACTAATTGACTTTAAGGAAGAACCGCCACTGTTGCATAATGCATACTACCTATAATAATTATAGTAAGTTTTATCGCGTTTATAATATACCGCGAGAAGTTCCGATACTTCCCTTATGTTGTTGTATTCCCGACAGAATACACACAATCATACCTATTCCCTAAATACAAATCGAATAGAAATGAACCAAATCGTATCGAGATCAAACTATCGAATAGACGTGGCTGCAATTTCGTATTCCCTAACTTCGTACAATTTCGATTGTAGAAATGCAACAAACCCACGTGATCGACGTGCAACTCGATGAGGTTGTACCAGTAGAAATCGAAATGATTCGGTCGAATTGCAGTTGCGTTTGCGCAGTAGTCTGATGGTAGTCTGTCAGTTCAGTGTTTGTTTACATCCTAAATTTATAGGTTAGGATTTTACTCCGAGTTTGTACGGTTGAGTTAGTGAATTTTGTAATTAGTGTGTGTTATTAGTTTATTTAGCGTATAATTAGTATATAAATTTTAATGAATAGTGGGTAATAAACAAAATGGCAGTTAATTTAAATTTAGGATTGATTCTTGCTGACGAACTGCAAGAAGAAATTCTAATGTAAGTACTACCTAATAATTATGATTAGGTACTGAACCTATAAAAAAACTGGTATATAATCCATTGTATTTCTATTTATTATTTAAATTTGCAGGCAATTATTTCAGTTACAAAAGAGGTTGTTGCGGGACAGCAGTAATCCTTTTGAAATTCCCGATGTCTTGTTTAAAAAGAATTATCGGTCACCAAAACAGTTGGCAAGGAACCTGATTGATCAAGTTAGTGAGTTTCTAGAGGACCCAGTGAGAAACACAGCTGTTCCAAATCATATTAAGGTTAATTCGCAGATTTTTTATTGCAACTACGGTAACTTAGTAGGTAACCCAACTTAATTTTTAGGATTTATGTGCTCTACATTTCTTTGCACATGGGAGTTATCAGAAAAGTGTAGGGCAAGATTTTTTCTTAGCTGCGAGTCAAACAACAGTTAGTCGCTGTGTATCAGGTGTGAGCAAAATCCTGTCGTCGCAGTTATCTCGACATTATATTCGATTCCCACAAAATGAAGAAGATCGGCGGATAATTAAAAGAGAGTATGTAAGCTGTAACAATTATTAATGTTCACTTCTAAACATTTTGAGTTGTTTATTTAGATTTATGGAAAAGTACAATTTTCCGGGGATAATTGGGTGCATTGATTGCACACATGTGGCCATTGTTGCACCACCCCTGGACCATCCTGAACATCCAGGGTTTGCATATCTCAATAGAAAAGGCTATTATAGCATAAATGTTCAACTTGTAAGTATCATTACTTAATTTATATAAAGAACAGGTGTTAATGTAGGTACTACTTTTAATTAGAAATGCAATTCGGAATTAAAAATTCTAAATTGCAATGCAAGATACCCTGTGGGTCCCATGTCCAACATTTCACAGCACCTGCAGGGCTTGAATGAGCGTGGTACCTGGTTATTAGATAAATTAAGGTACCAATTGCTTACTACCACATCTATAATGAATATTATTTTAGGCGATTCAGGTTATCCTCTTCAACCATGGTTACTAACACCTATCACAGGGGCTGCTGAAGGGACTCCAGAAGGCCGGTACACATCAGCCCACACTCGTGTTAGAAACTTCATAGAAAACTGTAATGGTGTTTTGAAAGCACGGTTTGATCATCTTGCATTTGTCGCTTGTTTAAATGTCCTTCAGGGCTTGGTTCACGGTTGCTAGACCCTGTGCTAGTGTGCCCAGGTACATCATGATTGTAACTTATCCCCATACCAGAATTATAAGGTACTCCTGCCATATGATAAGTTCTGTACATGGTAACTGGAGCATTATATGTATCTGATGATCTTAGATTGTGTTCAGCTTCAGTTGCTTGAACATTTGGGTCATTTACTGTAGGGGAGGAAAAGTTCCTCATATTGATAAAAGACTTTGATGGTTGTTGATTCTGAACATGCATTGGTATTTTCTTACTATGTGCTACTTTGGGGTAGGGAAGTATTTCATCAAGTGGATGAACCTTTGGTCCTGCTTGGTCTATATCAGGGTTTTTCTTCCTAAAATCAGTGAAGTAACCCGCAACAACATGAGAGTCAAAACGAGCTGTATTCTGATCATTAAGCATGGGATCTTGATTGACATTGCCTATTGGATTAGCGACAGTATTTCGCTTCTTCCTATATTGATTGAGAGATTCTGTTCCATAAGGCGATACTCCTTCAATACGTTGAAAAAGTTTCCTATATGGAATAGACTGGATTGATGGGCATGATACTTATTAAAACACCGTGTGCTACACTACAGTCCTGCACAAGCAGCGAGGATAGTACAGTCCTGCTGTGTACTGCACAATATTTTAATTCAGAATAATGTTGAAGATGATGAAGGATTAGATTTGGAAAATGACAATCCAGTAGTACACAACGTACAAGGTGTGTTAACTCAAGTGAATATATTTTATAATACTACATCAAATTGTTTTAATTTTAGATGAACAAAATATCAATAATAATGTTTTAGCAGCAGGCAGACGCATCAGAATGCAATTAATACATAACAATTTCATGTAATTATAGTTATATGCAAATAAAGTTCTAACACCTAGTAAAGAAAAGATTATAGTTATAGCATTTTATTTTTTTACAATGGAGTGAATACAATAGAGATACAATTAATATAACTTAAATTAAAAATTATTTTCTTGATTCAAGGATGTCAAGTTCTCGTTCCCTAAGTTTGAATTCAAACTCTTTCAGTTCTAATTCCTTAGTTTTATTTTTTGCTTCAACAAAACGAATTTTTAGTTCCATTTCTCGAATATCTAATTCTTTTTTCTTTAATTCGTCCATGACGGCTGAATTTTTTTGAACGGTCAGTAGTTGATTTAGAACCTCTGCGGTGGCATTCTGCCCTTCTGCAAAGACTTCTGCAGCTTTTTGCTAGGTAGACGGTTTATCTAAAAAATATGTAGGCACCTACTCTTGCTAAACCAAAAAAAAAAGAAATAGACCACCACGTTACCTGTATTGGCAAGTTTTCTTCGTTTTGTACTGATTGGGGTATTTTTAGTATTTGCGATATAGCTGCGCATTAAAATCCGCGCGCACTTGTTCGGTTCCGTTCCGTTCGGTTCGAAACCGTCCGATCGGCAAAAATCAAATAAAGCTCCACCAAGCTTGCAAGTGCCGCGGCAATACATGGAACTTACTGGCATTACGTTGATTCGGTACGGCACCATTCTTTTCGTCCCGTTCTTACCTATAGACTGATCGGACTTTCGGAATTTTTTGACATCTGTAGTATACTTGGACTGAACCGAACGAGACGAAACCGAACCGACGTAATGCGCGGGCTGCCATTCATTTCCATGTATTTTGATTTTTGCCGATCGAACGGTTCCGAACCGAACGGAACCGAACCGAACAAGTGCGCGTGCTCCTTTAGTGATGGTGGATCATGAACGACCAATATTGGGTCATCGATAGAGGGTTCCTCAATAATGGTTGATGAAGGTACTACAACCTCCTCCTCGTAATCCAGCCCCGCTTCTCCCACGTTGTCAGCACCCTTCACTGTAACCCAGGAAAGAAGGGCCATCAACTTTTCTTCTGCTGGTGTCAAACCCTTAAGGTTGTTTTCACCCCCTCCCGTAACGCGCTGAATTTTGAAGAGATCCCTTGCCTTCTTACGGGTATTGGATTTCCAGTCAATAAATGTCTACAAGTTGGAAAAATAAAGTTTCATATTATATGAAACACTCACTGTAGGTACCGATCTAGTTAGTTAATATTTAATAAATATTAATTTTCAAAATACCTTTCTCCACTGCCCTTTGTTTTTCACAGGTCCAACTCCAAAACTGTTCAAGGTATTAGATACCTCTTCCCTCAGCGTTTCGATTAAATTGACATCTTCCTCTGAAGGTTTAGTTTTACCATGTAGTAACACCTTGTGTTCTACCATAAATTCTACCATTAAATTTAGCTGCTCTACAGACGTTTTTTTTAATTCGAAACTACAGCCATATTTATTAACTATTCTTTTTCACACTTAAATTAGTACAATTCTCAACCGCACACTTCAAAAATAGACAAGCAAGTAATAATCTTCATGCAAATTGTTTATCTTATCTGCTTCAAGAATGCAACTCATTAACAATGGGCATTACGGGTTTTCCAATAATTCGGCTTATCCAATAATTTTTTTCTTTTGTATTTTCAAACTTTGCAACGTCCGTAACTGTCAAAAGACGTTAAGGTTGAATATTTTCTTTATTATTATTATTAATAATTTATTAAATTTTTTTCTTCATAATTATGTATAGTAAAGTAAATTAAATAATTTTAATTTAGTTTAAGCACAGGAGGCCAGGGGGGGGGGCTGAGCCTGCTATGGCCCTGTAAATAATATGTAAAATCAACAAAATGTAGCTCGGTTATTAATGACTTTATAAATGCTTCATCCCGTTCCACCTCGATAACCAATACTTCATTATCGTAAGTATAAGGTTTTAGGGAAAGAATAGATTTTATTTGGTTAGATAACTTTTATTTCAATTTAATAATGTCAATCTTCACACCAAGAAGGTCGTTTAAAAGTAAATATAATACAAGATACCAGTAATACAAAAGTACATTGCCAGTTTGCCACCCTGATGTGTACCGTTATTTTAAACCTCTTGGTTTAGTGAAACGTAGAAAACAAGAATTTCTAGGAAAGTAATAAAAGGGGCTGAGTACGGTAGAAACTAACTATAAACAGTTTATTTTTGTCTAATACAACCAACGCTCTCCCTCAAAAATTATATGGTTTTGAAAAACAAATTTTAGTGATCTTTCCACAACACCAAAAAAGATATTTAAAGAAAATTGGTGTGATAACAAAAAAAAAGCAGTTATCATTTCATCAGACCCACCTGGAAACGAATCTCTTGGAACTTTGGAGCTGGTAGTAATTTTGTGAAAGGAGCTGGTAGCGGTTTTGTGAAAGCATCCGCTAGTTGCTCACCTCTAGGAATATATTTTAAAATTATTATTTTATTTTCTATTTGTTCCCTAGGGAAATGGTATTTTATATGAATATGTTTTGATCGTTTATGAGCGGTTGGATTGTTAGCTATTGATATGCAACTATTATTGTCTTCAAAAACTGTTATTGGTTGTGATCATTCTATTTTTTAATAAAGATTTCAGCCATAAGGCTTCCCCAACCTCTTCAAAGAGCACCATATACTCAGCTTCGGTGGATGAAGCTGCAACTGAATTTTGGTGATTTGTATTCCAGTACAGGTCTCGAAGAGTTTAAATAAATAACCAGTCGTACTTTTCCGATCGGTTTCATTACTACACCAGTCGGCATCTACAAACCCTACTAGAATATCATTGTAATCGCTGTTTTTATAAACCAGTTGAAGTTCGATTGTACCTTTTATTTTAACTTTTTATCTTAATACTATTTTCATACATTGCCAGAGTTCTTTGTTGTTTTTACTTTGATATCTCCTTAATAGATTTATTGATGTACACAAGTCGGGGCGTGTACAGAACATGGCATACATTAAGCGACCTATAAGATTTCTACAGGGTGCTTCGAAAACTGTGAAACAGTGTTATTTCTTTTAAATTAACCATTGAAAATGGCTGCATAAAATATTGTTTAAAATTTGACATTGTTCATGGGTAGCAATCAAAAGATCGTCTACATATAAAATTAGATAGATGTTTTTGCTTATGTGTTCCTTGTCTAAGAACTATAGACAACGGTCGATTGAGGAGGTTTTAAAATCCCGTCCTCTTAGTATTTGATCGAACCGTTCGTACCAACATTCAGAACCACAAGATTATAAAAAACTAGAAAAGAAACACAATTGGTAACAATAACTATGCAAAATTATATAAACTGAAATTAGTGTAGGTTAATCAATTAAGTTAAATAGATAAGCAAGGCAACGCATGTTAGATTATACAGTGCTTCCCGAAAGTAACGGATAAATTCAATAATATCGTTGCGAAAAATATTTCAATAAAATGCTCGTACACGTCGATTTTTATTTTTAAATTATCATTTAGAGATATAATTTTCAACCCTCCACCCCCAACCCCTTTTATTTTATATTTTTTTACAAACTTAAGCAGATATACCTTATGATATTTGGATGGATACCAGAAAAATAAAGAATCTTTTTTATTATTATCTTCAAAGTCACAGGTTTGATTCGGATAACACCCTTCACAGCCATGCCAATAACACCCTAACATTTCGTAAACCGTGTTATTCTTCCTACAGTAACCTTCTACTAAAATCCCCTCAGGTACCCTAAATTTACGAGCTTTTCGTCTATGTTAATAGATAACTCTTAAGTCTAAGGTAGGTTTTACCCAGCATAACCGTAATGGCTATATTTCATTGTTTATCTACTAACCTGTACCCACCTGTAGGCATGAACCCTATTGTATCGTCGTTTTAAAAACGTGTTCTAAAAACCAGATTACATACGCTGGTAATAGTTGTCGCCTCAAGAAAGGGGTCTACACTATTTTCTACTAAAAAGAGTCTCCAAAAACGTAAGCATGCTTGCAGCAAAATCTGAACATCTAAAATGCAGTATTTTAGAATTTCGCTTCTCATTTAAAAAATAACACCATTATCAACCTGCTCAGAATGCCATTGTAGAAAATTAAAGCGCTCGCTCGTACTCATCTGATTCCGTGCGTAAAATTGTGCATCAGTTATGGGACCAATACAGTCTTCATTGGCTAAAGTATTAAACAAATACGGAAAATATCCTTTATTCTCGGAAAAGTCCGAACTTTTAAGCAGTTGTGATAAACTGATAAAGGTAACGGTATGAAATTTAATGAGTTTATAAATCTGATCGGGCCGCTAGTTATAGATGAGGTAAAATTAGAGAGTATAGTATTAATTAATATTTTCAAAACAAAAGACAAGAAACAAAAATAGATGAACAAAAAAAAACTATAAAAATAAAAAAAAAGAAAAAATGTTTGTGAATATCCTAATTAAACACAAACAACAAATTATTAACTAACAAATAACGAAAATAAAAACTTATGACTTTGCAAGCTTACGCATTTGCACCTGATGATAGATTATACACTCACTACCTTCCGTTATCCGTGTTTACTACAGGTCTAAAGTTGAATGTAACACTTCGAGTCATCGTGTTGAACTTTTTTTACTTCTTTCGATGTTTCAATTTCGAGCACGAAGTATTTGAACCCTTGGTCTCTATCACGGTGAGTTACCTGCTGATTGTGATTCCGGCTCATTAAAATGTTGTGCCGCCGGTTGCCTTCAGATGTTGATGGATGCTAAAAGCAGAAAAATAAAGTACGTACTAGTAAACATTTTAAACTGTGGATTCGTAATATTCACATTTACTGGCAAAGTTCGGTATTGTGTTTGATTTTAACTTCCCAAAGTAGCCCCTAACAAGTTCAAATTAAACTCTGAAATAGCATCTAGCTGTTGGCTATTGAACAGGGGCTGAATTGAAGCTGATTGCTAAAACAAAGTAATGGTAGTAGACATATAAAATAGAATTAGCAATACTTACAGTTAGCGGCTAACTTTGATTTTGATTTCTTATTCGTTGAATTACTGTGCTACAAGTAGCACACAATGGCCTGTCTTCAACACATAATTTCGTTTTTTTTCGATCACTTCCAACGAAATCGCGTAATCGGCTTTTAAAATATCTGCAGGCTGTAGCACTCCGTATTTAAACCAATTTAAAATTCTATTAATAGAGAGAATATTTAAATCCATGATTAGTATTATTACCAAGACAGGTCTAGCTGTACGGTTTCGAACACAGGACTAAGAAAATTCTCATATAACCCTAAACATGAAAACAGTGTCTAATAACAAACTAACGTTGAGTTAATTATCTAAACCTTTAACTTCATTTGTGTAATAGTTAAATGAACCACGCACTAATCATTACCGATTAAGCCAACAGGAGAAGCTGCCAAAAAGCGAATACCTCTTGAATCTCTCTATGAAGACTCCACAAGGTGTGACTCTTAAACCTGACACATCTTCAAATGCTGTAATTGCCTTGCTTTCATTTTGGATTCCGTATTCGGTTGCAACTGATCCAAAAAATCATGATATAAAATCGACTTCACTGTTTTTTCTCATAAAATTTTGCTGTGCGAATTTAGTGTCCGTATTTTTAATTTTATTTTCCCAAATTAATGTGATTATTTTCATAAACAAGAATTTATAATTACCTATTACTGAATTAAAGCATCAAGATCGACATGTTAGTTATTTAATTACACACATCACAAAAGTCTAGGGATATATTTTTTTTACACGAAACTGTAAAGTAATTTGGTTTTTTTTTGGGTGGTCTACATTTAATAAATTAACACAACACTTTTACAACATTCGAAATTAAAAATTTAATTTACAACAAAAGAAGACAATCTCAAAAAGCTTTATTAACAAAACGTTGATTTTATAAATTAACATGAAATTGAAGTGTCAAATTCTAAACTATTTATTAATTAAATTTAGTACAGAGTATTGCCTCCTCTTTGGTTTAAAACGGCTCTGCATCTTCTAGGCATTGATAGAATTAAATTATCTATTGCATCTTGTGGTAACTGTTGCCAGTGTCTTACAAGGGTATCACGAAGCTGAATCCGAGTATGAATTTCACCCAATTCACTTTCAATGCTTCTTCCCAACATGTCCCACACGTGCTCAATAACGTTTAAGTCTGGGGACTGAGCAGGCCATGGCAAAACAGAAATGTTTTCGTCTTCAAGCCACTCGGTAACAGCGCCTGCAACGTGGGGAGTGGCATTATCATGCATCAGTACGAACTCGGGTCCAACAGCACCTGCGAATGGAAGCACTATAGGCCGAAGTACCCTATTTAGATACCCATCGGCATTTAAAAACCCCTCAACAAAAACGAGATCAGTTTTTCCGCCAATGCAGATACCACCCCACATCATTACGGTATCTCCTTTGTAAGAATGGACGTTTTGAACACATCTGAGCCTTTCCAAGTTACCAGATCGTCTTCACACTCTAACTCTTCGACTGTCAGGGTGTATTCCAAAACGAGATTCATCTGTGAACAAAACCCTAGACCATTGCTCTTCTGTCCACAGAATATGTTCTTCAGCCCATTCTACTCTGCGTGCTCGATTACCATGCCGAATTGGCGGGGCTCTTATTGGACGTCGGGCGTGCAGATCAGCTTCATGTAATCGATTTCTAATTGTTTGAGAGCATACAGTTACATTATGGGTAGTCTGAAGCTGTGAAACCAATTGTTTAGCCGTAATTGTTGGTCGTCGTCTAGTTTCCAAAGTTAAGTAGCGATCTTGAACTGCGGTAGTAATGCGTCCACGACCTGGATGTTGTTCGGTAGGATCTCCGGATGTCCTATATCTACGCCACAATCTGCTAATAACACTTTGAGAAGTGTTTAAAGCTGCTGCAACATCAGCTTGTCTTCGGCCAGCTTCTAGCATACCTACAGCTCTATTCATTTCAGCAAGACTTAAATGTTGACGTTGTTGATTACCTTCCATAATAACTGCACCAATAAAACTTAAAACACCCCAAAATACACTTAAATCAACTGCAAATGATGATTAAATTATTCCCTAATAATACTGGAATTGGTTTATTTTTATTTGAATTGACAATTAAGCATTTGCATTTGTTTATTTATTATTGAAACAATTGCTATCACTAGCCCAAAGACTAGCACTAACATACTTGATCAATGGCAGAAATATTTGATGTTAAAATTAATTTATATCGATAAAAAAATATATATCCCTAGACTTTTGAGATGTGTATATATTAATTTAATTCGATTTTGTTTACCTCATATAAGTTTAGTTTTTAAAATTGATTTTATGTTGCTATTATTTTGAGTTTTTGATTAATTTAAAGCAATCAATCGCATTAGTTAAAAAAAATTAGAAATCTTAAAACACAGCTAAAGGAATATTTGGTATATAGGAGGTTATGTTCGAACAAATAACACGTTGAAAAAGCAAATATAAGATAAGGGATTTATTAGAAAAGTCATAGTTACATAATGTTATTCTTGAAAAGCAACGTGAAACGAAATGAAATACTACAAAATAGTATAAACGAATAAATGGCGATCGATTTTTAAAATAAAATAAATGTATTCTCTAAAACTGTAAATATGTAAATGGTTATTTTAAAAAGAAATAAATATATGTAGTTAACCTTAAAAAAAAGTAAACTAAACTAAAACTGTAAATAACGATAAGTTTCGTTTGGTTCGTCGAAACCGACAATTTCTATAACATGGTATAATTTGCATCACGGAAGGATGTGGCCCACGGACGATTTCCTAAAACAAAAGAACAGATTATTAGTAGAGACAGTATGGAGTAAATAAACTTGAGGTCGTTGTCGAAGCAGGATAGGATAATTCCCCTCTCCTCCTTTCTCATCCGGGCTTGAGACCGGCAACGGCGAAGTTAGGGAACGGGGAAGGAAAGCGAGTAAGGGAAAGGGAAGAACACGCGCGAACAACACACTCAGAACAGCCGTTTTCAGGACGCATATTTAAGTTTGGCGTATAGCGCCTTCGCCGTCTGCGCCACGACGTAGTTTTCCAGTTTCCTATTCTTGGCCAAGGTCTTAAGGTGGCGTTTTAGACCCGGGCAGGGCCTATCTCGCAGAATCGGGTGCGATGCGGAAATATCCTGGTATATCTGGTTCCCACCCACCCCGACCTCTCTGTCAGAGACGGCCATAACTAGCGCACGATCGTCGGTCAAGGTGTAACACGATCATCCGGTGGTGGGAGCCAGTCGTCTCGGTCGCGAGGCAGAAAGCACAGAAGGAGGATCGGAAGGCACAGAAGGCGGATCGGAAGGCACAGAAAGAGGATCGGAAGGCACTGAAGAAGGATCGAAAGGCACGGACCAAGCCGGAAGTTCTGTTTGTCGAAAGCGTGGGAAGGGAGGGGGAGGAGTTGTACAATGCGAGGAAGTGTTTGGTCACTGATCCTCGGGTAATTGAGCAGACTGATCCAGGTCCTCTAAAACCTCCAGGAGGGTAGATCTGGGGGTCTTTGTACGGACACCCGAGGGCGTTTCGACAGCGGCAGCTGCAGCACGAATGCGCACTCCGGGGGGGGGGGCCGCTCTGCTGGTGCCGCGGCTGGTTATCGCCACGGTAGCCCACTCGTACCGTAGACGGACCTCGTGGTTTGTCCGCGGCAGATAGAGGAAGGACAACGGCCAGTGGTCCACGTTGGCCACCAACAGCTTGACCAGAGCCCTCTTGGAGAGACCGTGGTAAGTGTCCTCCTGGGAAGGGGAGGTAGCCGACAAGATGCACTGTCCAAACAGCGTCTGCGGACGCAGGATTTTCTCCGCCACCAGCGAATGATCAAATACGGTCCGCCCCAGACGGTAGCAGTTGGTTCGGCGTCGCTCGTCACTGCGTTTCTTCGCCACCGTGGCGCTCCGTAACGTGGACGCAATGTGCACGAAGTCCCGGTATGTGGCCTCCTCGTTGTACACGTTTGTTTGATAGATTCTGAAGTACGCAGCGTACAGGAGCAACCTGGTGGATCCCAGCTGTTCGGCGGCTTTCTCGCGCGGGTACATCGCCGGCTTCATCGGCGCGAAGCACGACAGGACGGGCCGTTGCATGCGCGACATGGCAGAGAACGCCCTGGCGAAAAACACCACCAGGTTGGTGCGCACTAAGGCCGCTGTCGGAATCATGGAGGAAGTCCTCCGGAGAGATGGGTAGGCTCGTCGTCCTGTATGTGATTGCCCCGTCGACGTGGACCGAGCTGCCAGACAACAGACTCGGTAGCTGGACGCTGTTGACCTTTGGGAATGAACGACAGAAAGCGTAGAGTAGTAAGATCGAGAGCCATATAGATGTTATCGACGTTTACGTTACCTGGACCGGCCCCCCCAGCAGAAAGAAGCGTAGTCGCGTCACCAGCCAGAGAGCGCGGCGGACGCGGTTCATAACGGCGCCCATGCCCGCAGGGTCGCATCGACGGCCCTCCTGCGCACCCGTGATGATATGCTGCAGCTCCCCCTTTCACGCGACTGCTCGGCTGGTGGCCCACGGGCCCCACTCCTTCTCCCTGAATCAGTTGTTAGCCCAGTAAATCTAGACGAAAATAAGCTTAAACCCGGACAAAATTAGTAGTAAGCTACAAATTGCAGAATCTCTTCCTCTTATTGTTCTTTACATCCTGTAAAAACCCACCGACCCTACGGAGGTGGGAACCATCCCAAAACCACCCCCAAATGTGCACTTTTACGGTTTTTATTTTCTTTCTCCCAAACCATAGCTAATATCAAAAAATTGCAAGAGACATTTCTTGTAGCTTATAAAATTTGCAATTGGTATATATTAATATATAAATTTAATTTGAAATTTTTTGCGATTAGCGTCAATAGTACAATGATGGTTTAAAAATATTTCCTCGTAATTTACATTCTGCACCTCGGAGTATTCGTTTCTCCACGGTAAAAATAAAGGTTTTCTCTATAAAAATTAACCGGATCCTGAATTAGTTTATACCGCCTATATCTAATAACGGCAGTTTTTCGCCGTTGCCTATAATATTTAATGACGTCATCATCATCGTTTTCATTCGCGTTCTGGATATCGGTCTTCAGCGCAGTAAAATTCGAAACAAAATCTGCTAGGCACACGTCTTCCATAGATAAAGGTCTTTTCGCGTATTTTCCGAATATATCATCACCAAACACGTCATCCGAATCTACATTTAAGGCACTTAATTCTAACCTAGACTTTAAGATTTGAACTCTTTCTTGCTGTGGAAACGTGCTAATAAAAATAGTTTTTCGCGAATTTTTCCAAAGAGGCAAAGATAACGCATGATAAACTGCTTCTTGCGCGCACATTAAATTACTATTTAAAAATACATTAGAAAATTTTCTGAATTTTTCTCTAACATTAGTAAATCCGTTATTTATATCTGATGCCGTTTCTCGTAACAATTTCGAAAGTCCCGCGTCCGTTTTACTAATATAATTAATAATATACGATGCCAACGCGTATTCTTCTAAAATAAACTGAATGTCCATATTAGACTCGAACAAATGCAATATATCTTTATTTAACATTTCTCTATCTGGCCAAAAAACTAATCCCCGGAAGGTATCGTACAGTACATCAAAATCATCTGTAAAAAGTTTGTGATGCAGTGGGTGGTGAAACACCAAATCTATATGCCAAGTATTTAAATGGCAAATTCAAACGCAACTTCATAAATGTTAACAGTAATTGCTGAAATGTTGTTAATATTGTATTATGATGCGTTTGTAGGTGTGGCGCTATTTTTCGGTGTATTAGAAGTAGCAGTTGGCCCTTAATCATACCAGTAAAATAATTTGTTTTTGCATCGTCATTCACAAATGATTCCTCTGTTAATGAACACGCAGTAAATTTAGATTGTAAGGAATAAATTGTTAAATTTGCATTTTGTAGAGCCTCCGATATGTCATCAATGTCCTTACTTGACAAGTCTGTCTGAACGGCCATACAGTTATCGCTTTCAACAATATCTTGATTATGATCAGGGTTGCGATCTTCACCATCAAACTTTTCCATAATCTGAAATATTGAAGTAGATTGCAGATTAAAACCGATAAGCACCACACAAGAGTATGCAAATTCGGCAGTTATATTGGTTAGTATGTAAAATACCTCGTTAGGTTCATCCAACCGCTTCGCCCGTTTAGATTTTCTCTCAAAACGCTCCAGAGATGATTGTCTTGTATTCGTGACATATCCCAAATCTTTCGATGGTATCCAATCTGGATTATTTTCATCCTCCAGCTTGGCCGGTTCACCTAATATTAGAGAAAGCAAATGATATTAAAAACTCAATTCAGTTACATATGAAATTGGGCTGGACGTGTCGAAATCAGACCTAATTTTTATTTATTTGTTTATTAATTTGACCATAATTTCACTGCCTTACCTGATAAAAAATGTTTGGAGCAGATACGAGCATTTTTCAGAAACGTTTCTGATAACTCTCCCCGCTTTAATGCTCTTATCCACTTCTCTCTTCGCTGCTTGGACAAGGCATCTAATTTTTCGCCACGGTTCCTTAAAGCCGCCGGTATGCGAAAAAATCTAACCTGGTCTCTTTCTCCTCTCATTCCACAACCCACAACTGCACAAAACAAAGGCATTTTACCACAAACACTACTATTGAAACTGCTGGAAAACTATCAAAATGCACTACAACAGGTGCATTTAAGTTGAAGGTTAATGCTGTATGCCCTCCAACAAGTATGGCGACGGAATCGTGACGTCATTCTTAAATGGTCAATAGATCCCACAAATCTTTTATTGGATTTTTCTCCACTTTCTTGCTTCCTAACTTTCTAGATTGGTTATCTATCGCACTTCTGTGTTTAGTTAACGCTAACGTGACCAACTATTAGAAATGAAAAACCAGTACATTTCTAAAATATCTATTTGATTACATATTAAAATGAAAAATTACTTTTTAAACTAGTATTTTTGTGACTTATGTATAGCTGTTAACAAATTATTATTTTCTGTAGGTATATTAAAGTTTTTTGTAACTCTTCATTAAAATGGCATTTCCGGCGCGGAGCCATAATGAAATACAACACGCGCAACGTCTGCCGTCTGCACAACCTCTGTTATACTTGTTAAGATTTAAGTTGGCGTAGTGCATTGCATGCGCATGCCGTGTACCATCCCATACGTTATGCACGTGGGTTGTATTTAATGTTAATCTTAATGTATTTAGATTCCGCATTCCCTGGCAATTTTATTCAACATCAGTTGTTGACCTGTCGTAAGCTTATAAGACATAAGTACATTATTATTTTAAATTTTAGAATTGGTGAAATGAATTACCAGAAAAAGATTTGAAAGCGGAATGAATATAACTGATAAAAGCTTAATAAAATCAGTACAGAAATTGAAAACCAGAACATTTACTGTCCTGATTTTTTTTAAATCCACCAGAACAAGTAAGTCAAAAAGAGTACTGTCCTGGATAAAACAGTACGGTTGGTCATCTTAAGTTAACCATGACTCAACGTATGGTTCTGGAGAGAAGGCAGCTAAAGGTGGCCCATTAATTTTTATCATATCATTGAGTTGCTGATGTGTGTGGTTAAGAATACTGACCGCAATGTTGTCATTATTAAATTCGTTGATGAAAAATCTCTTTCACATTCTGCCGTGCTACACGGAAAAGTATTTAAAAAAATCTTCTAGAACACCATCATTTGAATCGATATATTCTCTCGTTCCATCAATTACCTTTTTTGTGTCCAATGAAAATCGAGTACACAATCGTTTGATTTCTTTTTCGCCATATCTAATAGATGGATTATCTGACCAAAAAGACTTGTAATATTGTTGTATATGTTAATCATTGTTTTGTATTTTTCACGCTAAAATAACGCCATTTATTATTATTAATTTTAAATTAATTACGTTAACATAGTCGTGTTAACGCCACTTATGTGCCTACTGGACTTAAGTCGGTAAGATTTAAAAACACAATTTAACATAAATATAATAACAAAAATACAAATTTTAGAATTGTTGTTTAAAAAGTGGTTTTAATGCGATCTGGGAGCTTGGACAACCCCTACACCGCCACAATTATTTATTCAAGATGATTACTTATAACATTTAAAAGAATTCGGGAAATAAAACAAGAGTAGGCCGATAAATTATGTGACCATGACGTAATACCGCGGATTTTGTATCAGAATTATTTCCACGTCTGCCGTGGATTTAGAAACAGCGTATACGTATACAGGTTGATTGTAACTTTAGGGCGAGTGGATTTGCTCGTTTATGATTGATAATAGAAAAAACTGTTTCAATAAGAGTTATTCAAGTTTATGTGGCGAGTATTTTGGATGCACTCACAAAAATGGCCGACTTCCGGTTTTAACGGAAGGGACGTGATTTTACTTTTTTTAAATACAACACCCTGTATATTTTATGCTAGTTCGATTACATGATAACATCTCTTTAATAAAACATAACACAACCATATACCTAGCGTTAATAATTACTGACACAATTTAAATTATATCAAGGTATCTGTTACCAGTATCAACTATTCAAAAACAATCGCTCGATAAAAAGAATAGATGCCCGATAAAAAGACTAAACGCTCGATAAAAATAGCAAACTCTTAATAACGAGAGAAATCGCTCAATAAAAATAATAAATGGTTATTCTTTTACAATATGAATGGTCATGTATAAAAAAAGGGTTATACATAAATACAGTGTGTGGATAAAGTTTGGAACTAATTCAATATCTCCCGAAATATTATTTTTTCTGGAAAACGCTTAGACAGGTATAGTGATTTAAATTACGGCGCATATTTTAAGATGCTTCAAATTTTTTTTGCGTTAGTCATTCTTTGGTAGTGACGTCATCGACTTTTTTTTAAATGGAAACATGTATATTTGATTATCGCATTGGATAAACATTGTTTTTCTCTTTTTAAGCTTGTAATATTTTTATACCTTTACATAAGAAAATTTTTGAGAAAAGTACTAAAATAGTTTTACGTCTCAGTAGGCTGATCTAGAACAACGGGTGCAGCTCCAACTCAAAGCAATTGTTTATTTAAGCTTATTAAAGTGAAACAGAATTATGATTGCGGGTGACTAAGCGATGCGCAGTGGTTATTTCATGGGAAGGACCAGTTCAGCTCATTGCTTTCCCTATTGCGTGACCTCCTCTCTGTTTATCTTGTGCACATTTCACCTGCAATCATAATTCTGTTTTGCTATACTTTAAAGTGAACACCTTTTTTTGTAAAATCTAGTGTATTATGTCTGCTTTTGTTTAAATTTTGACGTTTAATCAAATTAATTGTGTACAGTTTCATCTGGTAATTTGATTGCAAATCGATGGATTAGCCGACGAGGACCAATGGAGTGGCCTGCTAGATCTCCAGATTTGAACCCACTTGATTACTTCATGTGGGGTTACTTAAAAAGTAAGGTGTATCTAAATAAACCCAATAGTTTGGAAGATTTGAAGGAACGCATTCGGCATGAAATAAGACAGATTACGCCTGATGCTATTAACAGGGTTCAACAAGAGTTTATTTTTCGTCTTGGACACTGTCGAGCTGTAAACGGATATCCATTTGAACATTTACTATAACAATTTATTCATCATTTCCTTGTGTGTCATTTAAAACTATCAATTTTGTTTTCAATTTCTTGTTAATTTAATTTATTTAATTTATCTTTTTTTATAATCTAATGTACTTTCATACTCACATTTCTGTTCACGTTAAAGTACTAAGCTTAAATAAACAATTGCTTTGAGTTGGAGCTGCACCCGCTGTTCCAGATCGGCCTACTGAGACGTGAATCTATTTTAGCAATTTTCTCAAAAATTTTCTTTTGTAAGGGTATAAAAAAATTAGAAGCTTAAAAAGAGAAAAAAAATGTCCAACCAATGCGATAATCAAATATACATGTTTTCATTTAAAAAAAAAGACAATGACGTCACTACAAAAAAATGACTAACGCAAATTTTTTTAAAGCATCTTAAAATATGCGCCGTAATTTAAATCGCTATACCTGTCTGAGCGTTTTCCAGAAAAAATAATATTTCGGGAGATATTGAATTTGTTCCAAACTTTATCCACACCGTGTAATTAATGTGTCCCACGGTATTAGATAGGCTGTCGCGCCAGTGTCCCTGACAATGCAATGCTAGCGTGCGAGAGACAGTCATGTGCAGGCTGTTTTCTATACCTGCAATTTCAGTTTTAACTGATGCAGTATTTTCCTCTGTTGTTATTGAGTTGTTATCTACAGCGTTAGATATTTGCTGTAATATTGTCTCATAAGTCTGACGAAGCGAAGTTTTATCTATGAGTTCTCCAAGTCTAATGACTTCCTCTATTGGACATCTGAAAGATGACACTTCTGAAAAGCGTTCAACTATGCGTTCATAGAATCCTGCTGGTATTAGTCTAACTGCTGATATACAACAAAAACAATTTTCACATTTTGAAGACCTAAGCTCTTCTAGTACAGCAACTATATGCATGACCCATCTTTCACAATCTTCGTGATAGGTTGAAATAGTAGCAATCGATGCTCGTGGCATGGTCGACACAAAAATAGTGAAGACAGCTCTGTCAGCGGTCATTTTCGGTTGTACATATTCTCCCGTACATAAGTGTGTTGGTGGTGGTACTGCCGTATTTCTAACTGGCTTGGGTTTAGTATTTAAAACTACTTTTCCTGAGCTTTTAGCCTTGTTAATATCGAAATTAATCAATTTGCCTCTAAAACCAGGAGCAATTTTAGCCACTTCCTCCGATGTGTATTGCTTCTTTGTTGTTTTATTCATGTCTTTCTCCATTTTGAGCAAGACTTTACGTAATACGTATGTGCATTAACTCTTGTGTTAACACACGCGTATATATTTTACGTAGATTATTTTCATTCCAATCTAAGGACCAGATAATCAAACTGCATAAGTTAAATACGTATCGAATACACTAAATTCTTATTTAACTATCTTATTAAATTTATTAATGAACGATTTAGTCAAATTGGAATCAAAAAATAGATGTTACCTTGAATTAATTTACTGTAAATATCTAGTACGCAATACAAATACTTACTATAAAATTTGTTAGCGTGGTTTCCAAATAGGTACATTTCAGTAAAAATATACAAAATATGTACATGCAAAATAGGATATATTTAATACCAAAATAAGTAAATAAAATTAACAAAATAACAAAAATTAAGAAATTGAAGAATTAATTAACTTAATTGCAGTCACGATTCTTTTTTCTTCTTTGTCGAGATTTTCGCTTGTTTGTTTTGCTGTTGCTTATAAAATTTATTCGCATTAGCGTATAAAACAAGCACTCAAGTTCGTCGCGCCATGCTCTCCTAAGTTGGCCCCGGCTCTCAATGGTGAATCTGCCATTCCTGCGAAGGCCGTTGGAAAAACGCGCGAACAGCGATTGTCCCCAGGTGGAGGACAGCACGGCTGGATCGCCAGATGTCGCCAGGTTGTTTAAACGCTTAAGGATTATTAGGGGTATAAGGTTGGTCATGGAAAGGATGCCTAGGCCGCCTCCTCAGGTGTCGGTGTGAAGGACACTGTTGGGGGCGGTCTTGGGAAGGTGCAGGAATTTTCGACAGGAAATCCGGATGAGTTTGTCAAAGGATAGAAGTTCCTTCCGAGTTACGTTAGGGGATTGAAGGGAGTGAAGGTAGCGGGGTAAGAGGTAGATTTTGACAATGAATAATTTTTGGAACGGTTTAAGGGGAGCCTTTTCTATGCGCGCAAGTTGATGTTGCAATTCCCGAATGTTAGGTCTAATAACGCCGAGGTGACCATAGCGGCGACCCAAGTAATTAAAGTAGTCTCCGACGGAGATTTGTTTAATCCCTGAACCTCGGATATAGAAACGCGAAACCGTCGCGGTAAAAAGCTTCTTTTTAGAAGTCACAACACCTGTGGTTAGAGCCGTGCACTTCCCGACGTTAAGTGAGAGTCCTCTTTTCAAAAAAGCCGATGGCGCGTTTAAGAAGCGCCTGCGCCTCGAAGACCGAGGGAGCGAACAGGACAAGGTCGTCGCGTATGCCATGCACGCAATGTTGCGGTCATGGCTCAGCTGAATACCCAACCCGGTCGCTTCCAGGTCGCCGATGAGCCCATCGAGTACAATATTAAATAAAATAAGGGAGAGAGGATCTCCTTGCTTAGCGCGTATCTTCTCTATGCTCTTTACAGGGAAAGGGAAACAGATTAGTCGTTGTGTCAAAATATTCGTTAAGGTTTTTATCAAACACATCAACTGTGTCAATGTGTACATAAGAGATCCCAAGCTGTATTATAATTATCAGCCGAGAATTCAACTGATTGAATAACCTTCATGGTATCACCCTCGAAAGAAGCACGCAAGTAATGATATTTCTGTATATCATTAATATTAGAATTTTGATGAATGACCCACCGTTGACACAAGCAAGTATTACTGTCACCGGCACTGTCTTGACATTTGTACAATCACGAAAGATTTAGAAATGCGTTTACTCTCATTGTTATATCGATGATTTTTAAAATGGCGTTAACTGAAAAACAACTTACAGCAGTCGGTGCTATATTAGCTGTACATTTCATGATACCATGGTAAATTCGATCAAAGCATCGCTAACGCTTTCACTGTTTTTTCTTTTTCCTGTAAAAATTATTAAATTTACAATACAACCAAGAAATATTAGATATAGCAGATTACCTTTGCCATTACCACCAACTCGTGTTTCGTCCGATGAGCAGCTGGGTGTAGGAGATTGCACTCAAATTAGTTGTTCTAAAAATTAAGTTATAATATAAATTAACAACAGGACTAGTTTTAAGTTGATCATTACTTACGAACGAGCCTGTACACTTTCACTAATAAATTTCATCAGATCGTAGTGTTTCCACACTTTCTTTTTTTTTGGCACTGGAACCTGTGGCTACATATTTCTCGACATCTGCTTTAGTTTTCATAAATGTATCCCGTAGGTTCCGCCACTTCTTCACCAAAGCTTCGATGGAAAATTGGCCTCCAAATATTTTATGGATCTCGATCTGTATGCTAAAATCACAGAGATCGCAAGAAAAAAATCCGGAAAAAGTTGAAATAAATTTAATTTTTGTCCGACGACGCAAGAAGTTGAAATAATTCGCAACGAATTTTCTGTTTGACGGATTCGTAAAACTACTGCGGAAATCAGTCCCATGGGAACGGGGCTTTAAACTTTTCAATTTCTTTTTTATATCCGCCACGGTCATTTTAGATTCTTTACTTATGTCTTGGTAGCACTTTTGTTTTAAATCCAGTTGTTTATAAGCATTACTTTTATTATGTTCCACAAACATTCATTTTGATTAGATGTTGCCCGCGATTTTAGTTGCCGCCATTTTGGTTTGATAAAATCTCACTACAACTGTCCGTATCAATGGCATGCTAATTGTCACGACAATACTGTCATGCCTGTGAAAATAGAACCAAGTAAGGGTTTACACGTGACAGTTGATTGTCAAGACAGCGCCAGTGACAGTCATACTTGCTTGTGTAAACGCTGGATTAAAGACTGAAGGTATCTTTGAATTCTAACTAGCTGTTATAGTTACCTTTAAATTTAGGCAATTGAATAGTTGGTAACTAACGTGTTGCAATTGATCTGACACACTAATCTTATTACTGTTCTGACTTTTATTATCGTCATTTAGACTTTTCAGAGAAATACCTATCAATTTCAACATCATTAGTTAATTCCTTTGAAACTGTTTTTGCAGCAGCGAAATTGGACAAATACAAGTTCATAAATTGATCTCGCTGAACATAATGTTCTTCAAGTGCCTTATCGTCACACGTATATTAAATTTGCGTTTCTTCAAATTATTGAATCAAGTCTTCGCAACTTTCTACGCGTAATTGTAATTCAGTTATTTGTTTCTCTGTAACTGGTTCGTCGGCAATGGCTTGGATAGTTTCCATAAACGTAATAAAATTGGTTAATTTACGTTTAACCCCACCACGCTTTCTTATTAATTGAGTTAATTTCGTCATGTCAATTTGCACAGTTAAAGCATTTAAATGAAAACAAAGAATGAATAGAAAATACTAGGAATATAATCGTGAAAAAACACTTGTCTTCGTCTACTAGCTACAATCGACCAAACGAATTGTCCAAGTTTCTCCTTGCTTATTAGTAATTTCCAAACGCTGCGGATTATTGAATTGGTCCCCTTAGTAATTATTGTTTAATTCTAAATCATCAAGCTCGAAGGACCAATGTTTACGATAGAATGAACCACACTAAAACACACTGTAATAAACTTATTAATCAACTGAGGTAAGCATTTTCTGGTGTAATCACTAAGGTCTAGGGATATTTACACACTCGTTCCTGTCCCACCACTTCCACGCAAATCCTGCTTAATACACAACGCTGAGACAACGGAGAGGGCCGTCATAGCAAATATTAACCTTAACAATCTCGTTGGGTTTATGGCAACTACCATGTTTGTTGAGTGAAATTGTCTTGGTTAGGGTTTTCCGACTTTTAAGTGTTTTTTCTTTCTTTTTGTATAATTATTTAATGTTGGTGCTCACATAACTGACCGATCTCTACAATAGCTGCACCTATAACTTGCTTTTTGTTGTCTTTTATGAATACGGCAGCATATAATGCATTTTCTTTCACACTCCTTTCAGACAGCCTTCAGCTACCTTCTGCTATTGGATAATTCTTTGTAGCTGTTTTTACAATCCCAATAAAATGTAGCCCTCTTTTATGTAGTTGAATGACTGTTTTTGCTGATGCAAACCAGGACTATCCTGCCAGAACCATGCCAGAGACGTGTCATCCGCAAAGTAGTTCCTGCACCAAATGCTTGCTGACATTTTTTTCTTGCATTGCTGTCTTACCTTCATTTATTTCACTTCCAATCATAATACCAGATTGAACGCCAATCAAAGTCTTGCACTCACACCCAACGCCCTTTGGTTTGCGTTTTATTTTCATCACGGTCGGAATGCCGTCTGTTTCATTATGTCGTCCTTTACCATATCAAGAGAACGTAGATTCGTCGATGGCAATTTTATACCCTGGAGTGAAAATATCTCCATTTCGCAGTGGTCATATCAAAAAATGGACGAACGAGGTACCATTTATCATCTAGCTGTTCGTTAGTAGACATTGCAAACGCCATGCATGTCAATATCTCTTCAAAGTGATGGAGGCCCATTCCAAATTTTTGCCCGAAGACTGGAGCTGGGAAGAAACCCGCATCAGTGGACTAATAGTCTCGTCGGGTGTCGAGAACATTGATGGTCGTAGCGTACATGATTCCCAGCGCTTTAAAAAATTCCCCCTTCGTTATAGGTCTTCGTCGTTCTCTACGATATGCGTTTGTGCACCGCAAAATTAGATTCAAATCTTCAGATGGAAATAATGCTACTTATCCAATTTCATTCTTTCATGGATTGAACGTGTCTCACATGAAGTTCAGGTTTGTAATAGGTGCCTTTATAGGGGTTTATTTCTATAGAAGTGGCAAATTCCAAAGAATTACCATGTGCTAATACTGTATTTGAATTTTCGTATTGATGCTCCACGTTGTTAATATCGCTATCGCTAATTTGAGCTATAGAATTACTAATATTTTCCTCTTCCAGATCACTTTCCTATTCGGTTCTTGATGAACCACTTTCAGAAGATCCTAGCGCAGCTAAAGGACTAGGAGCTGATGAAACGGCTTGACTACGTTTGCGCTTTCCATTGATGATTTCATTTTGAACATCGTCATCCGAACCTATGTACAAAAAACATAAAACTGACAATATAGTAATAGTTGCGAATATTTTATGCAATTCAAACAATATCATAAAAGATTTGCATCGAAAAATACAGTTTTATGCAAAAAACAAAATCCACCTGTATTGCTGAATTTTCAAGTTGCAGCAAATTACAGGCAACCTTGGTTGCGCGGTCATTTATACCCCTGGTCACTGAAGCACACTTAGATGTTATAAATACATTTTTGCAAGTTCCGTAGCATCTTGCGCTACTCCAGTTTACCCCAAATTGACTTTCACTCCAGGTATGAACGTTTCTGTGATCAAAAATTGTGGCAAATGCCGACACACGATCACCCACACGCACAATGGTGCACAACGACTGACTTCCAGTACAGCATTGCACAACTTTGAGAAATAAAATCGGAGAAACTTGATTTAAAAAATGCCCCAATTCCTTACTTGTTTATCTACGTATTAAGTTAGATTCATTCATTCAACAGCGATTTGCAGAAAGTGGAAAGCGATTTTTGTTGTGATTGGCAAGAGTTCAATTTACTTTAAAGCAGGGAGAGTTGGCTCAAAATGGTTCAAGATTTTGCGATTTCCGCAGAAATTGAAATAGATCCAAGATTCTTGCGGGTATGCGATGCAGTTATTGAAATGCGCCTGCGTGCTATTTTAGAAAGTTGACAGTTCGCGGTCACTTCGGTTCAGTTTTAGTTGTATTTCAGTTGCTTATTTTATAACATGGATAAGGAGGTATTTAATTACGGTTATTATATTGTTTGTAACTATTCTGTATTTCAAACGTTAGAATATATTCAAACACGTTTTTAATTTTTATGTACTACTAAACTTCTACTATGAATACGTTTGCAACAAGTGCGTGGCTGTTCTTCACCCAGAGAAATTAGAGAACCATAAAGGTAAAGACCCTCCGAATGATGAGGAACCAACTACATCTGCTGCAAAAGTGGATGGAGCACCCGCAAATGATGTGGAACTACTCATCGGGTTGGTGCACAGCAGAAAGCCTCTGTGGGATCACAGGTTTATGATATCTGAAAGAAGCAAATCTGCAAAGGAAAAGTTGTGGTCGGAAATTTTTAAGGGAATTGGTAGTAACAAAATACCTTGAAACAATTGTACAACTTGTATATGTATAACCGTTTTGCTTTAGGAGAGATGACAATTGCAAACTTACAGAAAAAGTGGAAAAATCTTAGAGACCAGTTTTTTAAAAGTAATGGGCAACTGATTGTTTACACACCTAATGGAAGCAGGACTACATCGAAAAAATGAAAATGGAAACATTATGAGAGTTTGAGGTTTTTGCAGGAAACTGTCCAACCGAGGCGGTAATAATTGATAAAAAGTACCGTTATTACAACTGGGTATAACTTACTTACAAATTTCAGAACGACTGCTAACTTTTTGGTTCAGCTGTTATTAAGTTCTGTGATTCTGTGTTATTATCAACGTCAGAAATTTCATCCTGTGAATTTTCTTTATCTTCCTGTTTTTGCGAGTCATCTAATTGTGATCCGTCATGATCCTGACTGTTGCCATTATTGATCTCCTGTAATAATACTGCGATAAAGGGATAATTTAGGGAGCAGCATAATGATAGTTTTGAGTACTACTAGCTATAATATGATAGCATCTAGAACTGCTTATTACTTTTTACAAAATTTCTGCATTCCTTTTAAATTCAGATGCCCAAAACACAAGAAGATTGGTTGAAAGTTTCTCAGAATTATGAAGGGAAATGGAACTTCCTGCATTGTATTGGTGTCATGAATGGCAAGCACATTCAGTTACAGGCACCGATTGCCAGTGGCAGCAACTATTTTAATTACAAGTCAACATTTAGCATTTTGCTGTTTGCACTTGTAGACGCCGATTACAATTTTCTATATGCTGATGTTGGATGTCAAGGGAGAATTTCTGATGGAGGTGTTTTTAGAAATGCATCTCTATTCAAACAACTTGAAGAAAATACATTAAAGAGAGTAGAGAGAAATATTGTCATGAAGTATTTGAAATACGTATTAAAGTAAAAAGAATGATTATTGTAATTATTTAAGTAAAACACATAAATTCAAGGTTTGTTCAACATATTCTTGTTACATCTAAGTATAGATTATTCTCGGACACAATTGTGCAATTCTGTTGACTCAACTCATCAAGGTTTCTTATGAAATCTGGTGCTCCACGTGTATTCATGGTCATATTCCTTATTTGGACATGCAAATTAGTATAAAAGCACAAGATATTTCCATTCAAGTCAGTGTGTTCAAACCAGAAGTCAAGAAAACACTCTATCAACTAGTACTCCAAGCCAGGCCTGGCCGGGGTTCGAACTCTACATAGAAGATCGAAAACTACAACAAGACTTCAACCAACCATGGTCCGATTGGTGCTTCTAGTTATCCTTATGTAAGCTCACCTTGATGGTGCATTTATTCATTATTGTAACTTTGACTTAAATATAATTATGCTAAATGAAAGACGTGTTTGAATCCAGACTAGTCACAATTTACAACGTGACATTTTGGTGGAGTGCCGGTTCCATTTTGAAATGTTATGTGAGTATTTTCAAACGTTATGCGAATATTTTGGTGGAGGTTGCCGATTATCATTTTGAAATGTTATTCTCTTAAATAATATTGAATATTTCAAAATGGGCTTTAAATCCCTGTACAATGTCTGGATCTGATCATGTCAAGCATAAACTAAGTAGGAAACCCTTTGTACCAAATAAGAAAATTGAAACTGATCAATCAACTTCAACAGCTCTTCCAGAGCATATAGCCAATTTTAAACCGAAATACACTAGTTCCGAAGTATTTAATAAATCTAACTCATTTTTTGAATATGAAGATACACTTAAATCTCCCCCAACTGAAGTTTTTCGTTCACGGGTTATGACTTTACGATCACCGCCGGTTACGAGGTCTAAGAATTTAGAATTACGAAATACGGAGAAATACAAAGAAAAGTCCTTGTCAAACGTAGCTGTTTCCGATCAGCAACATATTATTGATTTAGCAACACCAAAAACAGTCTTTGGAAATTCTTCAGGGTCTAATTCACCTGAAAACGAAACCCAAGTACCAAATTTTATAGAACCAGTAATATTAAATAAAAATCTCTTTAAATCGGTTGAAAATAATATTGCAACAATGGCAAACGTAACAATTTCCGATGCATTCGTAACACCAGCAACCCCAACCTTACCGAAATTCATGAGCCCAGAAACTTTTAATCCAGTTAAGGATAAAAATCCTGCAAAATTTTTTAAAATCATACGAAAGGGCCGCTGCTGTAAATTCTTGGGCAGACGCAAATAAGATTTGTTTTTTCGGATCATTTTTGATGGGACCTGCAGCAATATGGTACGAAAAATTTATTACTAATCCCTCTCACAAAGACTTCAAATGGGAAGATGTTAAAACTTACTTTTTAAGAGAATACGCAGGAGCTGCTGTTAATCGCGAAACAAAATTTAAATTACGATCACGTAAACAAGGGGAATTTGAAGACATTAACAGTTTCTTTTATGAAATCTTAGATGTGTGTTATAATTTAGATGAAAACATGCCTGAATCGGAAATAATTGATTATTTCGAATGCGGCTTACATCCCTCATACCAGTATCAATTTTCGGTATTAGCCGAGGATAATATGAACTTGGAAAAGCTCAAACGGTTAGTACTTAAAATAAGTGATGCTAAAAAACGCGAGAGCTTGGCTAAGCTCGAAAAATCGGAAACTCCCGTTTTAAATATTAATGCTACAAGCAGTACCGGAACTTTTAATAAAACAACTAGTTACAATCAAGGTAATCAACGCAACAGCAATAATTATCGAGGAGAACTCGGCCTGGGTGGGGAAAAAGGCGACAACTCGCCGGAAGGCGCACCAGCCTCGATAGCCGGAGATGCTGCTCCGGGGGGCACACTGAAGTCGAGGGGAATGTCCTCGGATGGTGTATCGCCATCAGGGTACGGATAAAAAAGGTCAAGCCTAGTAAATCCGGCCCCGATGTCGTACACCATCACGGTGACGAAATCTTCCGGTACATTAATACCATAGAGCTGGAAGTTGTTTCGCCTTCCCAGTATATAAATCCTTCCGGGCCCCAGCTCGGACTGGACCCCCGAAATTATAATAGTCAGGGGGTAGCCCTCCCTGACTACCACCTCCTGCAGCCTGAATCCTTCAAAAATCTCTGAAAAAAAATGAAGAAAAAGAGGGTAGATACATCTCAACAAATTAAGTGAAAATTATGTTCAAAATTGGATACTTACGGACTGCTGGGAGCAGGCTAGGGTCAATAGGTGACGCCGTATGTGTTGTAACTTGTACTGCCTCAAAATTCATTTTGTTTTGTGTTCAAGGACTCAACAATTATAAACAAATGACTCCTCCAGGGAAGACGAATTTGTTTTATATAATAAATTTGCGAATTCAGCAAAAGATAAAAAAATCCCTCTTACGCCTACGAAATAAGCAGTACCTTTTTCTCAATTTTCAGTAATTATTTAACTCATAATGACAAATTTGAGTACCTTAATTGGTAGTAAAGCGAATCTTCAAGTTTTGAATATTATAGCCAATTTTCAAATTACATTTAGTTTGGAAAATTTTTAAGTTTACTTACCTTTTCAAATATTTAAAAATATTCATAATGTACACCATGCCACCTATATAACACTTAATGAACTTATGTTTTAGCATGTATAATGGAACTTAGAATTAACAGTGTACTACACTTACTTACGTTTACGCCCCCTGTTGGCACATGTTGAGCTATTACTAGCTTATCACTATCACTATAGAAGATACCGCGTCGGCTAATCATATACATGGTGCCCAACAATAGTAATGTACAGTATGTGTATGCAATATACAATATTATAACTTAGAATTTGAACTATATACCACAGCACCTACTTGTAACAAATATATTTTATGTATAACCATTTACTCTGCACAATTAATATTTGTGTATTTATATATTATGTTGGCATATATCTCTTAAACCTGTATTATTATAATAACCTACTGAACTTATTGTAGCATATTCCATATCTATTTAGAACTATTGTTTGTATCCATTCATGGTGAGTGTTACGGATGTGATTCAATCACTTCATGACGTAAAATTGCTCCTTTCGCGATCATAAATTCTCGCTTAATTAAGAGGGGGAGAAATGTCATGAAGTATTTGAAATACGTATTAAAGTAAAAAGAATGATTATTGTAATTATTTAAGTAAAACACATAAATTCAAGGTTTGTTCAACATATTCTTGTTACATCTAAGTATAGATTATTCTCGGACACAATTGTGCAATTCTGTTGACTCAACTCATCAAGGTTTCTTATGAAATCTGGTGCTCCACGTGTATTCATGGTCATATTCCTTATTTGGACATGCAAATTAGTATAAAAGCACAAGATATTTCCATTCAAGTCAGTGTGTTCAAACCAGAAGTCAAGAAAACACTCTATCAACTAGTACTCCAAGCCAGGCCTGGCCGGGGTTCGAACTCTACATAGAAGATCGAAGACTACAACAAGACTTCAACCAACCATGGTCCGATTGGTGCTTCTAGTTATTCTTATGTAAGCTCACCTTGATGGTGCATTTATTCATTATTGTAACTTTGACTTAAATATAATTATATTAAATGAATGACGTGTTTGAATCCAGACTAGTCACAATTTACAACGTGACAATATATACACACCCATGAAAATTGTAAACGGTGTTTGTATTCTCACAGTAACCGTCAACTAGAATGTTATTTGTTAACATTCATGCACGCAACGGCTATAGTACACGACTCTCTAAAAGGGTCCACTCCATTTTGCTTAGTGAACATCACCCAAAACTCGAGACAAGCTTTTCTTAAACTCTCCACATCTGTAATGCAATACTGAACAATATCGCGCTGCATATCTAACAACGTATTATTTTCAACTTCTGAAGCGTACCATTTCAGAAAAGTGTCTCGAGCTTTGGGTTTCATTTCATCAGGACAATAATAATTAACAGGAAGTAATGGACCTACGTAATTTTAATTAGCCGCGGTGTTAAAAAGAAAGGGAAAGTAACCTTTGGCACCAGGAAATTTAAAAGTTGCAGGTAAATCTGCAAGGGGCATTGCCATAATGTTTAAGGAATCTATAAATTTAATACTGTTACATGTGATGGACATAATTTTGGAACCCGTAGAAATAGTTTTCGGATTCCACCTAAACTTCGTTCAGGGTAAGCAGATTCATGTAAACAAAACCACGTGACTGCAGTACTATTCACAAGGTGCGCGTTCTACGTAAAATGCTTGCGGTTACCTAAATAACTAAACATTTTATGAATAAATATATTTTAAGTATGTGATGTTTGTTACATCTTGAAAGCAAGTATAGTAGTTCTACCCCTAATAACAAATTTTCAAATACTTATGAATAAGATTAAATCTCAAAGTAATTTGGTAATTACACTAATGGAAATTTTTAAATACTTATGAATAACCTTTAATGGAAAGATTCTTTTTCGAAATCGTTTGTGGCTCTGAAAAGAACCGTTTTTTATCCTCTTTTTCTGTGTCGTGTTGTAGTCGGTGTCTTCGAATTCTTCGTCGTCCGAACTCTATCTGGGCCGAGGTTAATCACTAATTGTTCCACCGTCACATCGATGATATTATCAAGTTGGTACATTTTACCTTCTTCCTTTATCAAATGCTCAACACATTTTGCCCATTTTTGCGGAGTGACCAAAGAAATTCCCTCTAACAATAATGCTCTTACTTCGTCAAATTTATATGTTTTATTGTTAGCCGCAACATAACCTTTAATTTGGGCCCAAATTAGTTCGATCGGATTTAACTCACAATGGTACGGCGGCTGACGCAAAATTTCAACACCATGTGATTTCGCCATTTCATCAACGACATAGGTACTTTTTAAAATTATTACGATATTGTTTCGCCAAATTGAACAATTCCGCCTTTAAACAATCTTCGTCGTATTTTATTTGTTTTTCCTTTAGCAAATTTTTAAGGTCTTCTTTTCGCAGTTCGTAGCCGGTAATTTTTCTACCTGCCTGCTATGGTAAGGAGCATTATCCATAACCACGACAGAATTTTTTGGTAATGTTTTAAGGACCGATCCGAACCACTTTTCGTAAGATTCCGCAGTCATCTCACCGTGGTTAATCCCCTTCTTCTTTTTTAGCTTCAAAAACTAACAACCCGCCCTCTAAGAAACCGTTTACATTGCCAATGTGCCCAATTATCAAACGTTTACCCTTTCCCGACGGATTCTTTAAACCCGTTGACAGCCCTTGTAAAAAAGATTGTTTGGACGAATGGACATTCTGGCCCATCCAAACTTTTGCTTTTGTATGACCTATGATAATTATGGAAATGAAAATTAAATCATGTATAAATAAAGGAAAGGCGTTTGTATGGAAATTAAAATTAAATCATGTATAAATAAAAGAAAAACAAAATTACTTACCGGCATTAACCCATGTTTCATCTGTGTAAAATAGTTTCCGACCTTCCTCGCGATACTTTTTTAATTTTTTTTAACCTTCGCAAAACCATAATAAAAATATTACGAAGGCACCCATAATGAGTCAATCGTGACCCGATATATCAACCTTCATTAATGTTGCTAAATAATAATATCGTATTGTAGGAACATGTGTTATTTATTAGTATAAAGTTAGAAACAATAAAAAATAAAACAATAATATGAAAAAATCAATCTCTAAATGTTATAGCATTAAATTCATGGATGAAACTGTGATCTGAAAATAAACTTAAATTTAATTACATTAGCGTGTTCTGCACAAGTAAATCGTGTGCATTCGTTGCATTTTGTGCTGTATTTGTTGTCATTGCCACGACACATATAGCATCGACCCTGTTTCCCTTTGGTTTTCAACGCACACTTTATTTTGAGAAGAAACATTTAAATATTTTCATTCATATCTCAAAAACTATTAAGTTTAGAAGGTAAGAACCCTTAAACTTTTTTAAAGCGAAAATTATTTTCTGCTAATTAGTGTAATAATATACAGGGTATTCCATTTAAAAAAAGTACAAATATGGCAATATCTACGAAAATTAAACTTTTTTTTCCCAAATTTATACAGATTTAGTTAGCTTCTTAAAAGTACTAAAAACTTTATTTAAATAATTTTTCGCTATCTATAATAACTTCCTAGAGAAAAGGTGTTTCCAATTTCGCATTCCACCCTGTATACGTTTGCTTTGACTTAGCACTTAATGTTTTTCTTGTTTAAATCTATACCATCTATAGTACCTATATTAAATAATGGCCATGGATAGTATAGAATACTTTTTATCCATAATCGTTTATTTGTTCCAGCCACTCTTTTTTAGTTTTTAGTACCAATTATTTTTTAGAGTGTATCAAAATAATATAAATGCCTAAAATAAAAGTATTGTGAAAGCCTCTATTTTATTTATCTTATTAACAAAAACCTGTATCCTGAATCGTAATTTGAAAATTTATTATTTAAATTTTTAATTGCTTACTATTTTGTTTTTAGATAATGAAATTACCTCTTACATTAAAGTGATCTTCACAAACATGAACAAAACTGTTTGATGTAGATAAATCTGACACTTTTCTTCTATATGGCGGGAACAGTTGGAACTCTAATAAACACTTTATTAGGGGTTTTAAATGTTGTACTTGTACACATTGGCACCAAACAGTACTTATAATATTTGACACCGGCACTATTCACTTCTAACGCCATGTTTTAAACCGTTACTCTTCCAAAACAATTTATATATGCATGAAATCTACTAAATTGCATGCCAGTCAAACCCAGAACCAACCTCCTGACGTCACACCGTCGTCGGGATGGCTCGGGTGTTTTCGGCGCGCATTTTACGTACTCTACTTTAATAATTAATTAACGGTTTATATTTAAGGCTTCATATTTGGTACGGATGATTTTTTGGCATATTATATCAATTTTATGAAAAAAACTGTGCGTGTACCCTATTGTCACTTACTCAAATCACGATAATGAACTGACTGAACGTAATTACTTCCCTGTGTTAAGCAGGTATTCTTTACTCCGCTAGTATACCCCCATTCCCGTCTAGCAATCAATACCAGACCTCGCTACCAGCCATGTGACTACCGGCCCACGTGGTTTTGTTTACATGATGAATCTGCTTATCCTGAACGAAGTTTAGACTGTTCTTTAACCAAAGCTTTCAATATGAAAAGCCCGTCGTACCCCTACATGTTGTGAGCTAGTGCAATTACAGTTCTATTATTGTTGCCTAATTTAGAAATATAATTTAAAAAACTTTTATCCACGACTACTAAATTATATATCAATTATTTATGTATTTTGTCAAACATAATATTATCCATAATAAATTGCCGTGAGTTATGGGAGTGAATTATCGTACCTAATTCACTCTTACGTCAAAATCACATGTCAAAATACAATACAATACCAGCAAACGTAAGAAGTCATTTTCGCAGCTTCTATTATATGCGGGGTGTACAAGACATGTCGTCACTGTCGCTGTCCATTTTTAACCGGTGTCATCATTACTGTCATTATCCTTTTCACCAGATTCCTTGACGGATGGAGCTTTTAACAACTCTAATGCTTCTGGTAGATGTTGTAACTTTTTCTTCGGGTTTTTTTGTTTACTGGTGAGCACAGGATCAGAACTCAATAAGAAAAAGTTAAAAATGTCCGTGTTAGGTTTTTCTCTACTGCATTTTCTCGCGTAATGCTCTCTGTACCTTTTGAAATCTTTGTTCCGAGCCTCTTGCGCTTTCTCAGTCAATTGTCCTATAGGCAAAATGGCCGAGGATATAAGTTCTGGTCCATGGATCAGATACTTGTGTAGTGTTGGGTGCATATTGTACCAAGGATACTTCGAGACGAAATGTCTGGCCGTTCCATAAGCGAACAGGCGATATTTTTCCACATCTATCTCAAATCCACTGGCTACCACAATCATAATTATGTGCAGCTTTTTTATCAAATCTAAATCTATTTTTGTGATTTGAGCAGAAAGTTCTGAGTGTTGAAAAAAACGCCTAGTAGTGTTGCCATCGTTCGTGTTACCAAACCCAGGTTTAGGTTTGTCAACTATTAAACCACATCGTTCTTTAAACTCTTTTTGTATTCGAGCTTTATTCTTGGCTACAATATGTTTGTCCTCTTTACCACGAGCTTGCCATTTTTTAAGGGGCAATTTATATGATCAATGCAAAACACATTCGAACATGCGAATCCACCCATGTAACACTGATAAGCCGAATTCCAAATTGTCAGTTTTAATATCCCGTGAAATCATATCGTCAATCTTGTTAAATTGTTTCGATGTTGCACCACATATAAAACGTTTTAAGGTTGAAGTTGTTTCCGTGAGAGCATTACATACCTTTCCGTCCACCATGGCAAAAATTAATTTATGAGTTACTTCCAATTGCTTTGATAGAACGATCACGTTGCTTTTCTGAATGTTTTTTATTTGGTCATCCATTTTATTTTTTTCCGCTATTGATACATTGGTAGATTCTTTTATGAATTGTATTTTAATAGGCCTGCAATACCTGGTCGATGCAGGACGTGGGTTTTGCCATATTATTACTTCTCCAGACGTTAGACGAAGTGTAACTAGGCAAGTAATAAATACTGCCGAATCGGTGGCTTCCAAGTTATAGAATGCCTGCTTATATGAACTGTGTCCAGAGGAACCATCAAAACCCCACTTCGATACCAGGCACAACTGTTTATCGTTTTGAAGAAGTTCAATTACGGGCTCTAATGTTTTACATAAGCCCTCTGTAGTATGATCTAGCAGAGCCTGTAATTTAACAGAGGCGCTAGTTTCTGTTACTGTGATATCTTTAGGATAGCACAACTTTTTAACTGCTTGTACAATTTTGTAAGACGGGAATTTCTCTGGAGCACTTCTTCTTATTTTTTTCCAACTTCTTATGATTCTCTGCAGCCAGGTACAAGGTACCTTTGATTATGCTCACGAGCTAATTTAGCATCTATTAAAATAGCCAGAGCATCTTCACCTGACAAAAGCTGTTGCTGTGAGCCTAGAAAGTTTTTGTAAGCGGTTTGATACTTGCTGGCTGGTTTTGGACTTGTAGTGGTCATATCTTTTAAAACTTTTGAGGCCTGAACTTGCCCGTTTGCTCTTAAACTCATACAGGCAGCGTATGTTAAGGAAGGTGCAGAAGTGGAATCACGCAAATCCTTGGTTTTTAATCGTTTAGTACGTTCCGAACACGATTCAAACGGAAGAGGCGGTCGGCCGCGTTTGTATTCGGAGATACGCTTTATGCAGCGAGGAAACGAAAGTGATGTATCAAGCCAGTCCTTATTAATTTTCTGAAATTGTTTATCTATTCTTAATGCCTTCGTCCATCGAGATTTTAATTCGGATTTAAAATGCGATAGCTTTCGGTTTAAGTCGATTAAATGACTCCCATTACAATGTGTTCTTCTACCATGAAATTGTGTTGTTGGTCTAAACCACTTGCTCCAGATCGTTTCATGATGTCTATGAGTTCTTTTCTAGAGACAAATAGTGTGTTGGGTAGAGTAAAAAACAGCACACAAGTAGCTATGAAAGCATAGGTTAATAACTATCAAAGTTGCAAAAAGTTGCAAAAAATCGAAAGATTTCTACATTCCTGTAACTCAAACTTAATAGAAAAAAAAAGTTCTGCACTCGATCTGCCTTGGAACATAACTAAAGACTTAAGTGTTTAAAAATTTCATCATAATGCAAAAAAAATACATCTACCGTTTTATAAAGCGTATTTAAATACATAGTAACAACGTCAAAAGCAAGTTAAAAGTTACTTAAATATTGCTAAATACCTGAAGTTGATGATTCCATAACGGGAAAATGTTATTATTAATTAATTATTGCAGAAACGCAAAATGAAAATAACTCTCAAAAAAACTGAAAGTGTCACTTGTTACAACAGTAGATAGAAAGCCACTTCGATAACAACTCCTAGTGACGATCGGGATACATTCCCAAACATTTAAATACTGTCGAAGTGTTTATTATTAAATGGTCTACTAATACCCTCTAAGTGTGTACTTCTAAACTAAATTAAATTTTTCTATTTAATGCCAGCTTTGTAGCTTATTTGCCCCAGTGTGCGACGTCACAAAATTGTAATTGTGGTTCATAGCTTCCTTCATCATCTCTTCCGATAAAAAATTTGTTAAGTCTGGTTTGTTTTCTCATGAATGTATAAAGTTGCTCCACTGCACCGGAAGGGGGGGTACATTGACATCGTCTACTATTTTTCTTATTGAGGGTTTCTACTTCTTCCTTTTTTCGCGTGTAAAGCTTTTCACAAAATTTTCAAAATAATGATCAAAAACCAAGTCAACTCTAGAAAATGTCTTAAAATTCGAAAAAATAACATTGCAAAATATACGTGCATAATCTCCAAAAGTTTTTGCGTTATTTGGTTTTCCTATACTCTGCACAATGGCACAGATTTCTTCCTTTTTTGCGTCGACATATGAAATATTTTCTCCAAAACTTTGTAAAATATGACCTAAATAATGAACAAGAGACAACTTTTTATAATGTACCTACCCAAGCTACTTTTATTACATTAGTAGGTACGGATACATTCCCATTTGTTGTTAATGATAAAGGATGTTCTGTTAATGCATAAATTCATAAAATTTAAAATTATTCAATGATTACAGATAATTCTAACTTATAGGGTGTTTTACAAAAAGGTGTTCCTGTAAAATCAGCAACATTCCATGTTTAGGCGCATGTTGTTACATGGCAATAAAAAGCTGTCAAAATGAAATTACTGCTAATTTCGATTCTTCAGATGATAAAGATCAAGAATCTTAACAATCAGTAAGTAAACATCTGAACAAAATTAACTTTTAAATCATGGTGATTCTAATGCAACGAAGGATCTTCTCAATTACCCGTAGTTTCATATCACCGTAGGCTCCAGTTTACGGGCAGCGCGGTGTGAGAGACGCACGAGAAGAGGGTGATCGAGGTTCCAACGGCGGCAGCCTCGCATGTCTGCAGCGATTTGAAAATAAAATCATTTTAGCCTTATTATTAATCGGACAGTAATGAGTCTAAAACCATTAGAATCACAATAAAATTTGTTTTTCTTAGCCGTTTTGTCAGAAACATGATCTAAATGAAATTTTTTAATAATTCGCATGCTGGTCAAAAACGCTCGTAAAGTTTCCAGCTCCCGTAAGAACCAACACAAATTATAATAAAGAATAATTATTTGTAACAACAGAGCTGCTGTTTATTATGATAAATTATAGATGATTGAAAAGTTTAAGGAAATCTTATCCGAGCAAATAAAAATTGGAAAATGAATTTTATGGTTCACCCCCCTCTGCAGGGTTCCTGCACTGGGTTGGAACCCGACAAAAATTTTTGGAGAACCTCTCCCACATGTACTAACACCTCAATAGGTCAAAACATTTTGACCTTTCAGGTTCCACGGATCGCATTTCTAGAAAACGTTTTCAGCTTTTGGAACTCTACTATAAGTGACTTCCCATGTAATCTTTAAGGTCAGCTTCAAAATTTCTATTTGAATTACTCTTTCCTTCTCTGTTCAAATGTCTGTTAACCCACTCTTACTCATTGAAGGTTCGATATTAAATTAATCAGGTTAGACAACCCGCAAATTAATTCCCCCCAATTATTTTAAGGGAAATTCGATTTTTTTTATAAAAACTTGAAATACAACATTGTTACAAAATTCCAAAAAGTACATATGTAACTTAGTTGCACATTAGTAAATTTAAATAATATTTTTGACTGACAAGGAAAAACAATAACAATGTTGATAAGAGATTACAAGTAACGAGGGTTGACAGGTATTTAAAAAATTACAAGGTCAAGAACAAGGGATTACAAGGTCATCGCCTCAGGGTGATGATTCATAGGTGTCCTCTTACTACTTTCGTGTTTGGGAGATATACATAGGAGGTGTTGTACTGTTAGGGCTGTATTGCACTGTTCACTGTTGATCTCCGAGATAAATTTAAGACCTTTTATAGATTTTAATTCTGCACTGTATACAGGGTGTTAATACTAAGTCGTTACACCCGAAAATGGCAGTTAGAACTCATTAAAACAAACAACTTTTTTTAGTTCCAATTTTTGAATTGGGGCCTCTATTGGTAGTTATTGGATTTCTTTTGTTTTTTTAACAATCGTAATAACTCCTTCATTTCGGGGAATATTTCAAAAAACGAAAGGTTTTCAAAATGAGCTTACGGTTCGCTACAACATTTGTATTTACAGTTATTTTATATTTTTTCAAATAACAAAATGGCGGCCGATCAAAAATTTCAAAACTCAATATTTTGATAACCAACCCATAGATTTTTCTAAATAATTTTTTTTCTAAATCGTCAAACTATCTATTACAACATTTGTCTAAAACATTTTCTTCTATCTATGCAAACAAGAGGTCTTTAATTAAATTACAGAAGAGCATGTGTAATGTATCGACGAATTAAAAACAATTTAGATCGAAGTAGCTTTCGCCATTAAAAAATAAAACAAAAGAACAATTAGATAAGTGCACAAAACTGAACGAGATACGTTTTAAAATGAATAATTATCAAAATACTGAACTTCGTAACGTGCTTTTGGTTTTTAATTCGTCGATACTTTACACATGCTCTTCTGTAATTTAATTAAAGACCTATTTTTTGCGTAGATAGAAGAAAATGTTTTAGACAAATGTTGTAATAGATAGTTTGACGATTTAGAAAAAAAAATATTTTCAAAAATCTATGGGGTGGTTATCAAAATATTGAGTTTTGAAATTTTTGATCGGCCGCCATTTTGTTATTTGAAAAAATATAAAATAACTGTAAATACAAATGTTGTAGAGAACCGTAAGCTCATTTCGAAAACCTTCCGTTTTTTGAAATATTCCTTGAAATGAAGGAGTTATTACGATTGTTAAAAAAACAAAAGAAATCCAATAACTACGAATAGAGGCCCCAATTCAAAAATTGGAACTAAAAAAAGTTGTTTGTTTTAATGAGTTCTAACTGCCATTTTCGGGTGTAACGACTTAGTATTAACACCCTGTATACGAGGTCTAGTAACTTATACGTATATAACCTATACTGGAAGATTACTGCTTTATGTTTAAATGCAGATCCAAATGCGTCATACATTTTGGAACCGGCGGTGTATATGATTTCCTTGCCTGGGGATTTATCGAGAGTATCATACAGTAGATTTCGGTAAATACCTGGGTTTGTAGAAGTTTTTGGGAACTTTATTAGTACTAAGTTAATTAAGGGGACAGAGAGACTACATTGCGACGCGCCCTTGTTCGGACGACAATTTTGCGACGCTTCCGGTTGCGTATGCGGGGTACGCCAGGGTTTGGGACGGAACTGTATGTCAAACAATTCTGCGGGAATCTCGGGCGCCAGATTTTATTAAGGAGTTTTCTCTGCAGCGACTTCGTTTTATACCTGGTGAAACGAAGACCTGGGTAGCTTCGGTGAAGAAAGTAATGTCCAGGGGTCGAATTTTCCTCAACTGGTTTAACTGAAAGCTTTCGTAAGCAGATCATGCACTCAAAACACAATGATATTATTCGTACCTGTTAGCTTTAAACACTGATTTTACACTTTATTTTGAAATTTTACTGAACACTATGACAGCCCCAAGGGTCTCTCAAAAGGACGCTTCACCCAAGAAAAATTACATAACATCCCCCTTCCATGTTTTTGAAATTACTGATTTCTGCTGGGTCGGCTCAAAATAAACTGACGCAAGATGAAAGCAAGTTGTTTGACGTTGCCACGGTCAACAACCGCCAACAGCCAATCAGATTCAAGATGTGACGTTAGTCAAGCAACTTTGCCGCAATTTTGATTTAAAAAGTTAAATAACAAACTTTTGAACTTAAATCTTTCTCTTCATGCTTATAAAATAAAGATAATACAATGTGTATTACAACTTACCTATTAATTCAGAAATAAAACTTAACAATTACACCTAATCACCGTTTTCATTGATAGTACTAATATTACACAAAATGGCGTCCAATTCATCATTTATATTAATTTGTTGTTTAAAGTTGATCCTTCTCGCCGTTGTGTTTTTGCTGGGTGTTTCAAAGACTAGGGTGAATCAATCCTAACAAAATAATTCCCTTTTATTTCTTAAATTATAATTAAGCACTATTAACACTTAATTTCTTTATTTTATTAACCCAGATGTTACTGAATTTTTTTTTCTTTTAGTTTATAGAGATTTATGTTTATATAAGTTAAAAATGAGGTAGTGTTATGATTTTTTTTCAATATTTTAAAATGTAGCTTAATAAGACGAAAAAAACAAGTGTCCTTTTAAAAGGACAATAGTAATAAGACATAGTAAGTACATACAGCAGTTAATTTTATAATTTTAATTTATTTGCATAGAAACAGTCTTACTGAAATACAACATAACTTAAAAACAAAACTTGCATAAATCTTACACTGGTATGCAGAGTCGTTCGCCAGCGGTTCGCCAAGAAGAACTTTCAGCGAGTCGCTGGCGCGGCGCCGGCGCGTCGCCAAGGAAGTTCTGCCGATGCAGAGACGATCTCCCGTCCGGCGCTCCGCTGGTAATGCTACGTACTAGCAGAGCTGATAAAGTTAGGTCGAATTTAAGATTCCCGCTTCATTAAGGGACCATTTTCGTCTAAACGTTGCTAGCACGTGGCTGAATAAAATAATATAAATGTGATGTAATTAGAGAAAATAGACAGCTATTTAAATTATAAATAAAAAATTAATAAAAATTAAACATTATACAGGGTGTAACACAACTTATTCGAAAAAATTTAACCATATATGCACTTTTAAATAAGAAATCGATTTGTTAAAACATTTTTTATTAAAAGTCGTACAGAAAACGAGATAAAAATTGTTAAAGTTATAAATTAATGAAAGAAAAAAACAACTTATCCGAAAAAATTTAACCATACATGCACTTTTAAATAAGAAATCGATTTGTTAAAAAAAATTATAATAAAAGTTCAACAGAAAACTAGATAAAAATTGTTAAATTACCATTTTTAACATTTTCATTAATTTGTAACTTTAACAATTTTTATCTCGTTTTGTGTTGGACTTTCATTAAATTTTTTTTAACAAATCGATTTCTTATTTAAAAGTGCATGTATGGTTAAATTTTTTCGGATAAGTTGTGTTACACCCTGTGTATTTCGGTAGTTTAAAACTACCTTCTTCAGTAATAAAGTAATAATTATATTTAACAAATCATATTTAAATAAATTATTCTGAATGAAATAAAATTAGAATAAGTAAAAGAAAAATCCTCAAAAGGTAAGCCTTTAAGGTAAGAAAATATTTTTTGAGGATTTTTGTTTCACTTATTCTAATTTTATTATTTTATTTTATTTCAGAATAATTTATTTAAATATGATTTGTTTAATATAATTATTTTATTACTGAAGAAGGTAGTTTTAAACTACAGAAATATATAATGTTTAATTTTTATTAATTTTTTATTTATAATTTAAATGGTTGCCTATTTTCTCTAATTACATCACATTTTTATATAATATTAAATAGTAGGTACCATTTGTATATTTTATTACAAAACACAGTACCTATAATAAATTATAAGCCCCTTTTTAAATATGGATAGTATTCCTTATTAGTCTTCTATATTTCCTAATTCGGTGCTTCGATGTTTGGAGATGCTCCTGACCATCTCCCAGCGAGTCGCCAAGCTTATACCAATTTCGGTTACTGCTCATGCGCCATTCTAACGGCGGACGACTCTGCATTGCATTAGCTATTTGGCGGCTGGCGACTCGCCGGAGAACCGCTGGCGAACGACTCTGCATACCAGTGTTAGTTGTTCAATAATTGAATTTAAACATAATGGTATTGTTTAAAACACTCTTTAGGGTGCAATCCGATATCACACTTCTCGCATCGAAATTGTACCTTTTTGTGGCATACGCCACATCTGGTCTGTTGTTCTTGATATATTATCAGGTGATCCAGTCTATCATACCTCGAGAAAGCATGGGCAGTAATAGACTGCCTTGGACGACCTCGTTTTGGCTGTCGTTTGTAAGTTTCCAGTAGATTTGTGGCAATGGCTCTCCTGAAAGACAAATGATCCATTTTTCCCCCCTGGTACCTATGAAGCTGCCATGAATTTTGCTCGGCCATATCAATGCACTGGGTAATAAGCGGGAAATACCATTTTTTGCCTCGTATTGATGTTCTATAGAGGCTTATGTTTTGGTCACAACGATCCACGCCCCCCATATTCTTGTTATAAGCTCGTATCAGCGCCGGCTGGTCGATGAAAATGGTTTTCTTCTCTTTCTGAGAATAGCGCTTTACTTGGCACATTGGTTCAACAGACAACGCATTTGAGGCAATGGTAACCACGCTGTTGTTCCATTTACAAACTAAAATTGCATTTGATTCGGATTCTCCTTTTTTAGTAATGCAGACTTAGACAACGGACAACTTCCAAGTCTATTCTCTCTTACCGTGCTTACCGTGGCTTTTATACCTTTTGATGCCAGTGCATCCAAGAGAGGCAATGAGGTGAAGTAGTTATCGAAGAAGAGGTGAAACGATGCATTTTCTCTGAAGGACTGCAAAACATTTGCGTAGCGCATTATAATGCCGGAACCTAATCCAATGGTCTTAGTATCAGCAAAAGCCACAGATGCACCTTGGTAAGGTTCAAACCATGTCACGTAACCTGAACGACTTGTGCCCGTCCAAAACTTATACCCCATCTTATAGGCTTGTTGCGTATAAACTGCTTACAGCTATGACGCCCATAATATGGGACCATAGCCTCATCGACACTGTGATTTTCCTCTTCAGGACAAAAGTCCAGAAATCTACGATTTAGTCCATCAAAAAAAAAAAGGCGAATCTTGGCGTACTTATCATTTTCCCCTAAGTTACCATTATCACAGCAATGAAGATGTTTCATTATGTAGGTAAAACGCTCGCGGGAGATTGCTGCTTGAACTAATTTATTATTACTGTTGTCAGCCGTTTCCCAGTACCTATACCGTCGTGGAAGACAAACATATCCGCTGAGTAAAAGAACACCATTGAATTTTGAATTTGGGGAAATTTTCTTAGATACGATAAAATATACATTAGTAATAATCACTCTAAACAGAAGCATTTTATGCAGCAAAAAAATAGTCCAGGGTTAATGTTAGTGTCCTTTATAAAGGACAGGGGTATTTACGCTGTTACACTGAAACCATCTTCTATCCGAACCGGTTATGGACCTTACCTACATATCTAACAAGCTTCCTAAACCAGGATAAATCAACTCAACTAAACAAAACATAAATAATAATTGAGAAATACTTACTTTGAATCTTCCATGTTTACCGCCACAAAATTTGTAAGCACAGGGTATTTTTTTTTCACTTTTAAAGGGCCACTATTGCAATCTAAACTAGCACAATACACGTGTTTGATAGATATGAAACAAGTTACAGGTGGCGCGACATAATGGACGCGTTAAAAGTTAGGGTAATGTGGAAATCTGTAAGGTGTCCTTTTAAAAGGTCATTGGTATAGTCTGGGTTAATTACTACGAATAAAAATTATCGGTGTAAATAAGCATATATTAAAGCACAAAATAAAATACAAGGGTTACAAACAACTTACTATCTAAAATACGGTTATGAGGGCCAAGCTACCAAGCGGTGGTATTAAGTAGCGGTGCAACACAAAAGCAATGGTGTAAGTGGTTGTGAAAAGCGGACAATAAAATAAAATGTGTAGTATATTTACCAGAGCTATGATCTTTAATAAAATGTAAAATGCTACCTATACTTAAACGGTCTTCAAAACTAAACTAAACGTCAAAGCTACTCTAAATAAATAAAAACTAAAGCATGGGTGTAACAGGGAGCGCAGGCTCTATTATTAATTTACCCGGTAAGCAGGCGACCAGTACACAGGGATAGTGCGCTTCTGTACGGGTCACCTACTCCAAATAAACAAAATAATAAACAACAGGGCAGGGGGAATGGAGACAAACTCTATTTAAATAATAAATATTAAATAAAATATCGATTTCAACGGGAAATAACAAATGTTGCTAAACATTTGTTAGAACAAAATCACACATTAACATCTAATAATACAATTAAATTTTTACACTTTTCTGATAACAAAAATAAATTAAATATTTTGGAAGCTTTTGAAATTTATAAACACACAAAAAACAACATACCTTTAATGAATGAGCAAATTGAACTCTTACATTCTCCTTTACTGAAGATTTTGGAATAAATATCTTTTTAAAACACACTGATAAGCGACTGACCTCCAACGAGTTGACTGGGGCCAGCTGCTTCACGCAGTGTTAAAATAATAGAATCAAGGAGTTACTATATTTTGCATTTGTTATAATATCTTATATTGCTTTTGACAATGGCACATTGATGCCGAAATACGTATAAAGCGAATAAATCTTGTTTTTTCCCGTTGAAATCGATATTTTATTTAATATTTATTATTTAATCATGAATTTTAACAAAGTAACGCTTGAGAATGTCAATAAACTCTATTTAATTACCCGGAGGTAAGCGATGAGTATACAGGGATAGTGCGCTTCTCGGGTTAACTAAAATTAAATAAACGGATTAACACAAAAAATAATAAAATACTTGAAAATGGCAAATTAAATAATTACAGGTAAACTTAAATATTTCAATACTGCATTTTAACTTAAAAAATTAGTAACTTCCGTACAACATGGAAGTGGGGATTTCGGCATTTGGGTGAGTAAGGGCTGAATGTGGAGATCATTAATAAGTTGGCGAGAGCGAATATTAAATGGTAATAGTAATAACTTAACCTAGCAAACAGATTTTACAAAACAACAATTTATAGGTAGCTAGGCACAATAATTCTACGATTGTTATATGTACTTACTTATAGTAGATAAGTTTATGAATATTTGTTTAATATAATATTAATTAATATTTCAGTTGAAATATTTTGTAGATTCGCGATGTTACTGTGTTCTTTGCTGCATGTTTGGTTTCTGTTTCACTTTCAACACCAACTTCTTTACTCCTGGTATACGTAGAACGGGGTGACTGATAATTTTTTAGCTTATTTTCTACGTAATTTTCTTATTTCATCGGAATAAAAAAAATCAAAAATTGGCATTTGTGTAAAGAGGTAGTACGCAAATGATGTTGCAGAGATTTTTATAATAAAGTTCAACCCCCCCGAGAAAATAAATAAATAGTGACCTATCAAAGTCTCCCACCACTTTGGGGTGACTTTGATACCATGATTTTAAACGTATTAACAAGTGTGTAGAAGCAATAGAAATATCAATCTCGCCCCATTTTAAAATCTATCAAGCCAGTTTTAAGATATTAAATTTTTAAATTTGGGGGTGACTTTGATAGAAATTTAAAATTGTCTTTGATAATATACGAGAGTTGAGAATACATAACTTTATTATAAAAAATACAAAAACAGTGGAAATACATATAAACTTAAAAGTTAAACTTAATAACCTAATAACTTATCAAACATTAAAAACAGAATGATACTGTTTATTTTATTGTTCTTTTACTTCAAGTGAACACTTAAATACATATTTCGTAATTCGGTCTCCAACTTTTTCAATTAAAGGCGAACTTAGTTGACCAAGTATGTCTGTAAAAGGAACAGTGAAGATATCTTTTTCTACAAGTTTAAAAACTTTTCGAGATGTATCCAAAGATTTCAAACCCATTACAACATATTCATCAAATTGCAATTTTTCTTGGATTATTCCTGCGTAGATATAATTAGTCGTCTTCCGCTTTCCCGACAAAATGTTTACCAGCACGTATGATCCTGAATTTAAGTCAGATTGTGACGGTTTTGTACAGATATCATTATTATTACCACTTTCACTTTCAACCTCAGAAGGACCGTCATGGTCGCTTTCAGCTATTTCTACTTCTATTTCGCTGTCGGAAGAACTTTCAGCTGTAATGTGTCTAGTTACGCTTTTTCCTGGTTGCACATTCATTTTTTTCTTACTCTGTCTTTTGGCAATTGCAATATCGCTTTTCTTCTTCGTTAAATATTCCGTAAGAGTATCATTAACGAGAGGCACCACGTCTTCGGTAATGTTGACTGGTGCAACTTTGGCTAATACTTTATATGGATTGAAAGGTACTATGCCACAAGCTTCAAATCCATTCTTTAGTACTCGATTTATTGCACTAGTACTGTCTCCGTCCCCAATTTTATGTCCCGTTTTGGCAACCGTTAAATCCATAGTATCAAGGCATGCTTTCAAAACAGATGGAAAGGTATCTTTAGGAATGCCAGAAACTTTTGGATGTTTTATTTTAAACTCTGTAAGGACTCTTCTCCAAGCAGTTTTCTTGGACTTGAAAAATGAGACGTCTAACGGTTGGCATATATGAGTGGAACTACTTGGAAGGCACACGAATTCAATATTATTTAGTCTACAACCATCTACGACACGATCTGAAAAGTGTGACGCTAAATTGTCGCCCATCATAACTATTTTACCTTCTAATCGTCGTGCATGCGACAAGAAAATGGTTTCAAACCAATCGGTGAAGCAAGTAACTTCCATCCACCCATTTTTCGTTCTATTGTATCGAGTGCCTCTTGAACAAAATGGCTGATCACAGCATGGCGAACCTTGAGGACCTCCTCTCGTCCAGGTATCCCACATGTTCTCACTACGATATATGACGTATGGGGGAAGCAATGTTCCATCTGCTGCACCACACATCATTATTGAAATTGCAGCTTTACTGTGATTGCTAATTTGTTCAGTCGCCTTTTGCCTGGGTCATCGCTTACGTTCCTTTCATCGTAATTAAATATATTTGAAGGAGAGCACCCGGAAACTGTCATCTTCAGATTGTCAAAATACATTTCTAGATTTTCCTTTGTCACACCTGCACGTGCCCTTGTAATATTGGAAGCTAATCTTTCAGAAATTACTTTATCATACCTTAACAAGAAATATTTTATCCAGTCTTTACCAGGATGTATTCCATCTTTAAATTTAGGAACTATTTTTCCAATTCTCTCTAAATAACTCCCTGTAAACATTTGTACATCCAAGCATGATAATGGGAATCCCCAGTCTGCACATTTAACAATACTTGAAACAATCGCTTTCTCCTCTTGCACAGATAAGGCAGTTTGACCACCAACATTATTGACATGCTTGCCTCTATATTTATTATGCAAAGTGCCATAGGGGATTTTAAACCTAACTGATGCAGCTAGAATTGATAACTCTCCATTGACCACACTCTGTAATGCTTCTTCTAAGGTCTCTTCTGAAAAGTTTTTATAGGTTCGAGTCCCGGGTTTGCGCGTGGCATTTTGAATCGGAGGAATGTGAACACAAGTTGACCTAAAACCATTGAAAAAAAAATATATCTATAACATTATAGGTATCTTCATAAAGTGTAAAAACAAAATAATATTAACATCGGGGTGACTTTAATAATTTTTTATCTCTCATAAAGAATTATCAAAGTCACCCCGACGGATTAAACGGGTGTACTATTTATACAACAGAAGTGTCGATTTTTGAGATTCATAACCTTAAGCTCCTGTCTATGAAACAACTATTAATTTAATATAACTATCGTTACCTTAAATGTATTGATAAACCTTGGGGAATCCAATTTTACACGTACAGTATTATAACCGTCAAAGTCATACACACTTATGCAGCAAGTTTTCACACACTGGGAACGCAATATTTACGTACAACGGAAGTCGAGCGTTTGCGCAACAATATAGCTGTTATTATATGACAGCGGCACACAAATCTTCACTGTTAAGACGGCTGCCTGATTTAAAATATAAACTTCTGCACACGTTATCAAAGCCTCCTCATAGAGTCAAAGTTTCAATTTATTCTCTTCTCTTCTTTCTTAATTTATTCTTTTCTTAGAAGTTCCCTTTCCTTAGCTTTTGTGATTTCTAACCATTTATCCGAAGTTGAAACGGAAGGCAAATTATCCCCTTTCCTTCTTTTTTTGCAGGTTTTGGGTTCGGATAGTGCAGAACATCTTGCAAAACTCTAGCAAGATTTTCACCGTTGTTTTGTCTTCGTTTATTACATTATTCTCACTTGCTTGCCTTCCCTTAAAACGATGATTTGTAAAATTTATTGACATAATATTATTCTGTTAATTATTATTATTTAATATTTATTATTTATATTATATGATGTTTTGTAAAATGTTTACGACCATTTTATTTTCTGTTTGCGTATCTGTTTCATCTGATATGGTATTTATTTGATTCAGATCAATTTCTTTATTATGCACACTAAGCTTCGCTTCGATTTTAAGTGTCTTTCCATTTTTCATCTCGTTTGTATCTTTTTCTTCCTGAAGTCCGACAGGTTCTGTATTGTCTCTTTCATTGATCTGGCTTTCTTTGGCATCAATTTGGTTTACTGCAAGTCTCTCGTCTGCTCGATGAACTTCTGCTACAACAGTAATTTTATTCCTCTGGTAATTTTCAGTATTGGTGAATTCCTTTTCGTCCACATCTTTCAAATAATCGCCTTCTCTGGCTTCATTCCATTCGGGAAACATAAAACTAATTTAATTTGTATCGATGTTAATTTCCGTAAATTATATGTTTTCATGTAGTACAAATTGGTCTATGTTCGTGTTTGTTGGTATATCTTCTGGCAGTTTATTTTCTTCTGTGCTATGGTGAGAGTCTTTAACACTTTTCCATAATTTATATAATTCAAAATAATCTCCTTCCCAAGGGCATTTCTGTTCATAGGTTTTTTGAAATAAATCTAGAACTGTCGTTTCTTTGACCCTATTTTCTATTAAGTGCAGAAGGGCTATTTTGTTCTGAAACATTTCTAATGGTTCGTCTATTTTATTATCCATTTGATTATCAACTGTTTTTCTGTTTATGCATCTGTTATAATTCACACTATTCGGGTCAAAAGGATACAAACCAGTAGTTCTAAATCCGGATAAAATGAATTCTTTAAATTTTTTTTCCAAAAAGCATATTAAGAGCCCTTGGAATGTCTTTCTTGGTTATGGTAAATCCATCGTGTGCATACATCCATTGTCTTGTGGTTTTTCTCCATGACTGTTTGAAAGGGTAAAAGAAAGCAACATCCGAGTGGTTACATAATATGCGTTGCATTCGGTGAAAGACATATTAATATGATTTTATTTTTGATACATGGGATGCGTGAGTAGAATAGGGAGGATAACCCCCCACCACTTTAGGGAGAATAAGCCCCCACCACTTTTTACATCAGCCTTAGGAGATGTTACGCGCAAGTCACCATGGAATATTTTTTAATTAAAAAAAACACGTCTAGCCTTAGGGGTAATTCAGAAAAATGCATGATAGTGATAGACGATTTCGGAATGTAGTAACGTACAAATATAATAATTTACTTTCTAAGGAATCTAAGGTTAACAACTAGCAGTGGAAATTTTCAACGCGTAACTGCTCAATGTTTTATAGAAAAGTAGCTTTAGATGTCAACACAGAAAGAATTATAGATAACGATATACTTTTCAAACATATTGATGAAAATTATTGTAATGATCATGTGTTGTATGAGTTTTTTTAAGTTTACAACTTTTGTAACAGGGAAAATTAAAGAAGTACTGGACCACTTTGAAAAGTATAATAGATTGTGTTAGCGGTAGTATTGTGAAACCTTAACAGGTAGAATTTTAATTATTGTTTTTTCATAATAGCATTCTATATAGGTAATGTAGACCGGGGTAATGCGGACATCGGGGCAAAACGGACACCCATGAAAGTGCTTTAGTTGCCCACATACAAAAGTTAGATGAAAAGGGCTTTGGTATGACGCCAAAAGAACTTAGGGAAATAGCTTTTGATTTCTGCAAACAAAATAACATTAAATATAGTTTTCAAGATGAAAAGGGCCTAGTTGGGGAAGATTGGTTTTCCTGCTTTCGGAAATTACTCTAAGGAAGTCCACAGGACTGTCTTTAGCCAGAGCTGGTGCCATGAACAAAGTTGCCCTAAAGAAGTATTTTAAAAGACTCATTAAATTTCATACCGTTGCCTTTATCAGTTTATCACAACTGCCTAAAACTTTTGACTTTCCCGAGAGTAAAGAATATTTTCCGTATTTGTTTAATACTTTAGCCAATGAAGACTATATTGGTCCCATACCTGATGCACAATTTTACGCACCGAATCAGATGAGTACGCGCGAGCGCTCTAATTTTCTACAATGGCATTCTGATCAGGTTGATAATGGTGTTATTTTTTAAATGAGAAGCGAAATTATAAAATACTGCATTTTAGATGTACAGATTTTGCTGCAAGCATGCTAGTAGAATAGGAAGGATAACCCCCCACCACTTTAGGGAGAATAAGCCTCCACCACTTAGGGAGAACAAGTCCCCACCACTTTTTACATCAGCCTTAGGAGATGTTACGCGCAAGTCACCACGGAATATTTCTTAATTAAGAAAAAACACGTCTAGTCTTAGGTTGTCCATGTACTAAATAGTGGAATTATACTGAAAAAATGTATCTGGTTTATTAATAGTATGTTGTGCTTGAATTACTCAGAACACCTTATCAATTAATTAATTTATAATAATGTTGCTATGATTTTTTATTTTGTTGTTTAAGTGGCCGTATTACCCCAGGGTGGGGAAATACGGCCACAAACTAATATAATACATTATTCACGCTATCATCACATATGAAGTCAAATTTGGCCTTCCCATAAACATTAGCACATATCTCGTGGTACCAGACACCACAGCCTCGGCATTTGATCCAAGGTTCACCTTCTTCGTCATCGAAAAAGTTTGCCTCACAATGACCGCAGCAGTTGCGATCTAAAGGAGAGTTCTTCTTTGTAGATGTTCCACTGGTTGAGGGTTCAGCATCTGTTAAATTGTATCGTGTTAGTTTAGTCAGTGGGTGGGAGTTGGTTCTTTATTTACAATGCTCGTCTTCCGTAATTGGATTTTTTCTTTTTGAGGCTCTTACAGGTAGAGATTTGTTTTTGTTCTTAACATTTTTTGCAGATTTTTTCACTTTATTGTCCGCTGGTGCTTTTAACTTTTTTAGAAGCTTCTCTTCTGCGTTCTTTTCTGCTAATTTAACTTCCATTATATTTCTACTGCTTGTCAAACGACGAGATACCGTTGCTCTAGACAGCCTCTTCTTTGTCGAAGCTTCTTTACATGGTAAGGGAATCAAGTATTCGAACGTCTTCATCACGGTACCACCATCAGACGAAATACGTACTGGAACTTCTTGTCTTCCAAAGTTGTGTTCATCTAATAGATTTTCTGACGACGACGGGGCCAATGCTTCTTCAAATTGAGGAGTAGAAGATGAATTCCGAATCTCTGTGGAACTGTTTGGCAAAGGAGTATTACTCTCTTCGTCAGTGTTTTCGATTCACTTTCTTGTGGTGGTGCTAATTCTTTGTTGTGAATTGCAGGACTGTAAACTTCATCAGGGAACACGTTTTCATTAAAAGGGTTGATACCTGTTACTCGGAAACCTGTAACAGCATTATGGATGGTTGCAGCTTGTTGGTATGCTGGGGTGAACATTTCTGCAAAGTTGTCTCTAGTAAGCGCCCTTCCAGGGTGTGTTCTCAAAAATTTTCTACAGTTCTCTCTATAGAAACTCTTCAACGGTTTGAAGAATAACCTGTCCAGCGGTTGGGTCCAATGAGTTGTATGAGGTGGGAGACAGAGCATTTCAATTTTGTTTTTTAAGGCAAACTCAAGAGTTACTAGACTTATAGTGACTTCCGTGGCCATCAAGGATGAGGAGGGCCGGATCTTTTGGATTTGGTCGATTTTTTTGAAAGTGTTTTATCCATATGAGAAAGGTATCTTTGTCCATATACCCACTTTTTGTCATAGTTACTAACGTTCCCGTAGGAAATCCCGTTTTAAGCTTGTCAGGAAGCCTTTTCCCTTTGAAAATTATAAATGGTGGAATGTAATGACCACTTCCAGAGAAGCATGGTAGTACTGTAGTGAGAACTCCTCTTTCAGAGCTCTGAATTTGGTATGAAACACGCCTTCCGGTTTTACCTACAATTACTTTGGTACCTGGTACCATTGACAGACCAGACTCGTCGCAGTTATAAATTCGAGAAGGGTCCGTAAATTAGCTCCTGTAATTGATAGGGCTTCTTTGAGTCTTTTAAAATACTTCTTTAGGGCAACTTTGTTCATGGCACCAGCTCTGGCTAAAGACAGTCCTGTGGACTTCCTTAGAGTAATTTCCGAAAGCAGGAAAACCAATCTTCCCCAACTAGGCCCTTTTCATCTTTAAAACTATGTTTAATGTTATTTTGTTTGCAGAAATCAAAAGCTATTTCCCTAAGTTCTTTTGGCGTCATACCAAAGCCCTTTTCATCTAACTTTTGTATGTGGGCAACTAAAGCACTTTCATGGGTGTCCGTTTTGCCCCGATGTCCGCATTACCCCGGTCTACATTACCTATATAGAATGCTATTATGAAAAAACAATAATTAAAATTCTACCTGTTAAGGTTTCACAATACTACCGCTAACACAATCTATTATACTTTTCAAAGTGGTCCAGTACTTCTTTAATTTTCCCTGTTACAAAAGTTGTAAACTTAAAAACACTCATACAACACATGATCATTACAATAATTTTCATCAATATGTTTGAAAAGTATATCGTTATCTATAATTCTTTCTGTGTTGACATCTAAAGCTACTTTTCTATAAAACATTGAGCAGTTACGCGTTGAAAATTTCCACTGCTAGTTGTTAACCTTAGATTCCTTAGAAAGTAAATTATTATATTTGTACGTTACTACATTCCGAAATCGTCTATCACTATCATGCATTTTTCTGAATTACCCCTAAGGCTAGACGTGTTTTTTTTAATTAAGAAATATTCCATGGTGACTTGCGCGTAACATCTCCTAAGGCTGATGTAAAAAGTGGTGGGGGCTTATTCTCCCTAAGTGGTGGGGGCTTATTCTCCCTAAAGTGGTGGGGGCTTATTCTCCCTAAAGTGGAGGGGGGTTATCCTCCCTATTCTACTTACATTTTTTTGGAGGGTCACTGACTAATTGACTTTAAGGAAGAACCGCCACTGTTGCATAATGCATACTACCTATAATAATTATAGTAAGTTTTATCGCGTTTATAATATACCGCGAGAAGTTCCGATACTTCCCTTATGTTGTTGTATTCCCGACAGAATACACACAATCATACCTATTCCCTAAATACAAATCGAATAGAAATGAACCAAATCGAATCGAGATCAAACTATCGAATAGACGTGGCTGCAATTTCGTATTCCCTAACTTCGTACAATTTCGATTGTAGAAATGCAACAAACCCACGTGATCGACGTGCAACTCGATGAGGTTGTACCAGTAGAAATCGAAATGATTCGGTCGAATTGCAGTTGCGTTTGCGCAGTAGTCTGATGGTAGTCTGTCAGTTCAGTGTTTGTTTACATCCTAAATTTATAGGTTAGGATTTTACTCCGAGTTTGTACGGTTGAGTTAGTGAATTTTGTAATTAGTGTGTGTTATTAGTTTATTTAGCGTATAATTAGTATATAAATTTTAATGAATAGTGGGTAATAAACAAAATGGCAGTTAATTTAAATTTAGGATTGATTCTTGCTGACGAACTGCAAGAAGAAATTCTAATGTAAGTACTACCTAATAATTATGATTAGGTACTGAACCTATAAAAAAACTGGTATATAATCCATTGTATTTCTATTTATTATTTAAATTTGCAGGCAATTATTTCAGTTACAAAAGAGGTTGTTGCGGGACAGCAGTAATCCTTTTGAAATTCCCGATGTCTTGTTTAAAAAGAATTATCGGTCACCAAAACAGTTGGCAAGGAACCTGATTGATCAAGTTAGTGAGTTTCTAGAGGACCCAGTGAGAAACACAGCTGTTCCAAATCATATTAAGGTTAATTCGCAGATTTTTTATTGCAACTACGGTAACTTAGTAGGTAACCCAACTTAATTTTTAGGATTTATGTGCTCTACATTTCTTTGCACATGGGAGTTATCAGAAAAGTGTAGGGCAAGATTTTTTCTTAGCTGCGAGTCAAACAACAGTTAGTCGCTGTGTATCAGGTGTGAGCAAAATCCTGTCGTCGCAGTTATCTCGACATTATATTCGATTCCCACAAAATGAAGAAGATCGGCGGATAATTAAAAGAGAGTATGTAAGCTGTAACAATTATTAATGTTCACTTCTAAACATTTTGAGTTGTTTATTTAGATTTATGGAAAAGTACAATTTTCCGGGGATAATTGGGTGCATTGATTGCACACATGTGGCCATTGTTGCACCACCCCTGGACCATCCTGAACATCCAGGGTTTGCATATCTCAATAGAAAAGGCTATTATAGCATAAATGTTCAACTTGTAAGTATCATTACTTAATTTATATAAAGAACAGGTGTTAATGTAGGTACTACTTTTAATTAGAAATGCAATTCGGAATTAAAAATTCTAAATTGCAATGCAAGATACCCTGTGGGTCCCATGTCCAACATTTCACAGCACCTGCAGGGCTTGAATGAGCGTGGTACCTGGTTATTAGATAAATTAAGGTACCAATTGCTTACTACCACATCTATAATGAATATTATTTTAGGCGATTCAGGTTATCCTCTTCAACCATGGTTACTAACACCTATCACAGGGGCTGCTGAAGGGACTCCAGAAGGCCGGTACACATCAGCCCACACTCGTGTTAGAAACTTCATAGAAAACTGTAATGGTGTTTTGAAAGCACGGTTTGATCATCTTGCATTTGTCGCTTGTTTAAATGTCCTTCAGGGCTTGGTTCACGGTTGCTAGACCCTGTGCTAGTGTGCCCAGGTACATCATGATTGTAACTTATCCCCATACCAGAATTATAAGGTACTCCTGCCATATGATAAGTTCTGTACATGGTAACTGGAGCATTATATGTATCTGATGATCTTAGATTGTGTTCAGCTTCAGTTGCTTGAACATTTGGGTCATTTACTGTAGGGGAGGAAAAGTTCCTCATATTGATAAAAGACTTTGATGGTTGTTGATTCTGAACATGCATTGGTATTTTCTTACTATGTGCTACTTTGGGGTAGGGAAGTATTTCATCAAGTGGATGAACCTTTGGTCCTGCTTGGTCTATATCAGGGTTTTTCTTCCTAAAATCAGTGAAGTAACCCGCAACAACATGAGAGTCAAAACGAGCTGTATTCTGATCATTAAGCATGGGATCTTGATTGACATTGCCTATTGGATTAGCGACAATATTTCGCTTCTTCCTATATTGATTGAGAGATTCTGTTCCATAAGGCGATACTCCTTCAATACGTTGAAAAAGTTTCCTATATGGAATAGACTGGATTGATGGGCATGATACTTATTAAAACACCGTGTGCTACACTACAGTCCTGCACAAGCAGCGAGGATAGTACAGTCCTGCTGTGTACTGCACAATATTTTAATTCAGAATAATGTTGAAGATGATGAAGGATTAGATTTGGAAAATGACAATCCAGTAGTACACAACGTACAAGGTGTGTTAACTCAAGTGAATATATTTTATAATACTACATCAAATTGTTTTAATTTTAGATGAACAAAATATCAATAATAATGTTTTAGCAGCAGGCAGACGCATCAGAATGCAATTAATACACAACAATTTCATGTAATTATAGTTATATGCAAATAAAGTTCTAACACCTAGTAAAGAAAAGATTATAGTTATAGCATTTTATTTTTTTACAATGGAGTGAATACAATAGAGATACAATTAATATAACTTAAATTAAAAATTATTTTCTTGATTCAAGGATGTCAAGTTCTCGTTCCCTAAGTTTGAATTCAAACTCTTTCAGTTCTAATTCCTTAGTTTTATTTTTTGCTTCAACAAAACGAATTTTTAGTTCCATTTCTCGAATATCTAATTCTTTTTTCTTTAATTCGTCCATGACGGCTGAATTTTTTTGAACGGTCAGTAGTTGATTTAGAACCTCTGCGGTGGCATTCTGCCCTTCTGCAAAGACTTCTGCAGCTTTTTGCTAGGTAGACGGTTTATCTAAAAAATATGTAGGCACCTACTCTTGCTAAACCAAAAAAAAAAGAAATAGACCACCACGTTACCTGTATTGGCAAGTTTTCTTCGTTTTGTACTGATTGGGGTATTTTTAGTATTTGCGATATAGCTGCGCATTAAAATCCGCGCGCACTTGTTCGGTTCCGTTCCGTTCGGTTCGAAACCGTCCGATCGGCAAAAATCAAATAAAGCTCCACCAAGCTTGCAAGTGCCGCGGCAATACATGGAACTTACTGGCATTACGTTGATTCGGTACGGCACCATTCTTTTCGTCCCGTTCTTACCTATAGACTGATCGGACTTTCGGAATTTTTTGACATCTGTAGTATACTTGGACTGAACCGAACGAGACGAAACCGAACCGACGTAATGCGCGGGCTGCCATTCATTTCCATGTATTTTGATTTTTGCCGATCGAACGGTTTCGAACCGAACGGAACCGAACCGAACAAGTGCGCGTGCTCCTTTAGTGATGGTGGATCATGAACGACCAATATTGGGTCATCGATAGAGGGTTCCTCAATAATGGTTGATGAAGGTACTACAACCTCCTCCTCGTAATCCAGCCCCGCTTCTCCCACGTTGTCAGCACCCTTCACTGTAACCCAGGAAAGAAGGGCCATCAACTTTTCTTCTGCTGGTGTCAAACCCTTAAGGTTGTTTTCACCCCCTCCCGTAACGCGCTGAATTTTGAAGAGATCCCTTGCCTTCTTACGGGTATTGGATTTCCAGTCAATAAATGTCTACAAGTTGGAAAAAAAAAGTTTCATATTATATGAAACACTCACTGTAGGTACCGATCTAGTTAGTTAATATTTAATAAATATTAATTTTCAAAATACCTTTCTCCACTGCCCTTTGTTTTTCACAGGTCCAACTCCAAAACTGTTCAAGGTATTAGATACCTCTTCCCTCAGCGTTTCGATTAAATTGACATCTTCCTCTGAAGGTTTAGTTTTACCATGTAGTAACACCTTGTGTTCTACCATAAATTCTACCATTAAATTTAGCTGCTCTACAGACGTTTTTTTTAATTCGAAACTACAGCCATATTTATTAACTATTCTTTTTCACACTTAAATTAGTACAATTCTCAACCGCACACTTCAAAAATAGACAAGCAAGTAATAATCTTCATGCAAATTGTTTATCTTATCTGCTTCAAGAATGCAACTCATTAACAATGGGCATTACGGGTTTTCCAATAATTCGGCTTATCCAATAATTTTTTTCTTTTGTATTTTCAAACTTTGCAACGTCCGTAACTGTCAAAAGACGTTAAGGTTGAATATTTTCTTTATTATTATTATTAATAATTTATTAAATTTTTTTCTTCATAATTATGTATAGTAAAGTAAATTAAATAATTTTAATTTAGTTTAAGCACAGGAGGCCAGGGGGGGGGCTGAGCCTGCTATGGCCCTGTAAATAATATGTAAAATCAACAAAATGTAGCTCGGTTATTAATGACTTTATAAATGCTTCATCCCGTTCCACCTCGATAACCAATACTTCATTATCGTAAGTATAAGGTTTTAGGGAAAGAATAGATTTTATTTGGTTAGATAACTTTTATTTCAATTTAATAATGTCAATCTTCACACCAAGAAGGTTGTTTAAAAGTAAATATAATACAAGATACCAGTAATACAAAAGTACATTGCCAGTTTGCCACCCTGATGTGTACCGTTATTTTAAACCTCTTGGTTTAGTGAAACGTAGAAAACAAGAATTTCTAGGAAAGTAATAAAAGGGGCTGAGTACGGTAGAAACTAACTATAAACAGTTTATTTTTGTCTAATACAACCAACGCTCTCCCTCAAAAATTATATGGTTTTGAAAAACAAATTTTAGTGATCTTTCCACAACACCAAAAAAGATATTTAAAGAAAATTGGTGTGATAACAAAAAAAAAGCAGTTATCATTTCATCAGACCCACCTGGAAACGAATCTCTTGGAACTTTGGAGCTGGTAGTAATTTTGTGAAAGGAGCTGGTAGCGGTTTTGTGAAAGCATCCGCTAGTTGCTCACCTCTAGGAATATATTTTAAAATTATTATTTTATTTTCTATTTGTTCCCTAGGGAAATGGTATTTTATATGAATATGTTTTGATCGTTTATGAGCGGTTGGATTGTTAGCTATTGATATGCAACTATTATTGTCTTCAAAAACTGTTATTGGTTGTGATCATTCTATTTTTTAATAAAGATTTCAGCCATAAGGCTTCCCCAACCTCTTCAAAGAGCACCATATACTCAGCTTCGGTGGATGAAGCTGCAACTGAATTTTGGTGATTTGTATTCCAGTACAGGTCTCGAAGAGTTTAAATAAATAACCAGTCGTACTTTTCCGATCGGTTTCATTACTACACCAGTCGGCATCTACAAACCCTACTAGAATATCATTGTAATCGCTGTTTTTATAAACCAGTTGAAGTTCGATTGTACCTTTTATTTTAACTTTTTATCTTAATACTATTTTCATACATTGCCAGAGTTCTTTGTTGTTTTTACTTTGATATCTCCTTAATAGATTTATTGATGTACACAAGTCGGGGCGTGTACAGAACATGGCATACATTAAGCGACCTATAAGATTTCTACAGGGTGCTTCGAAAACTGTGAAACAGTGTTATTTCTTTTAAATTAACCATTGAAAATGGCTGCATAAAATATTGTTTAAAATTTGACATTGTTCATGGGTAGCAATCAAAAGATCGTCTACATATAAAATTAGATAGATGTTTTTGCTTATGTGTTCCTTGTCTAAGAACTATAGACAACGGTCGATTGAGGAGGTTTTAAAATCCCGTCCTCTTAGTATTTGATCGAACCGTTCGTACCAACATTCAGAACCACAAGATTATAAAAAACTAGAAAAGAAACACAATTGGTAACAATAACTATGCAAAATTATATAAACTGAAATTAGTGTAGGTTAATCAATTAAGTTAAATAGATAAGCAAGGCAAAGCATGTTAGATTATACAGTGCTTCCCGAAAGTAACGGATAAATTCAATAATATCGTTGCGAAAAATATTTCAATAAAATGCTCGTACACGTCGATTTTTATTTTTAAATTATCATTTAGAGATATAATTTTCAACCCTCCACCCCCAACCCCTTTTATTTTATATTTTTTTACAAACTTAAGCAGATATACCTTATGATATTTGGATGGATACCAGAAAAATAAAGAATCTTTTTTATTATTATCTTCAAAGTCACAGGTTTGATTCGGATAACACCCTTCACAGCCATGCCAATAACACCCTAACATTTCGTAAACCGTGTTATTCTTCCTACAGTAACCTTCTACTAAAATCCCCTCAGGTACCCTAAATTTACGAGCTTTTCGTCTATGTTAATAGATAACTCTTAAGTCTAAGGTAGGTTTTACCCAGCATAACCGTAATGGCTATATTTCATTGTTTATCTACTAACCTGTACCCACCTGTAGGCATGAACCCTATTGTATCGTCGTTTTAAAAACGTGTTCTAAAAACCAGATTACATACGCTGGTAATAGTTGTCGCCTCCAGAAAGGGGTCTACACTATTTTCTACTAAAAAGAGTCTCCAAAAACGTAAGCATGCTTGCAGCAAAATCTGAACATCTAAAATGCAGTATTTTAGAATTTCGCTTCTCATTTAAAAAATAACACCATTATCAACCTGCTCAGAATGCCATTGTAGAAAATTAAAGCGCTCGCTCGTACTCATCTGATTCCGTGCGTAAAATTGTGCATCAGTTATGGGACCAATACAGTCTTCATTGGCTAAAGTATTAAACAAATACGGAAAATATCCTTTATTCTCGGAAAAGTCCGAACTTTTAAGCAGTTGTGATAAACTGATAAAGGTAACGGTATGAAATTTAATGAGTTTATAAATCTGATCGGGCCGCTAGTTATAGATGAGGTAAAATTAGAGAGTATAGTATTAATTAATATTTTCAAAACAAAAGACAAGAAACAAAAATAGATGAACAAAAAAAAACCATAAAAATAAAAAAAAAGAAAAAATGTTTGTGAATATCCTAATTAAACACAAACAACAAATTATTAACTAACAAATAACGAAAATAAAAACTTGACTTTGCAAGCTTACGCATTTGCACCTGATGATAGATTATACACTCACTACCTTCCGTTATCCGTGTTTACTACAGGTCTAAAGTTGAATGTAACACTTCGAGTCATCGTGTTGAACTTTTTTTACTTCTTTCGATGTTTCAATTTCGAGCACGAAGTATTTGAACCCTTGGTCTCTATCACGGTGAGTTACCTGCTGATTGTGATTCCGGCTCATTAAAATGTTGTGCCGCCGGTTGCCTTCAGATGTTGATGGATGCTAAAAGCAGAAAAATAAAGTACGTACTAGTAAACATTTTAAACTGTGGATTCGTAATATTCACATTTACTGGCAGAGTTCGGTATTGTGTTTGATTTTAACTTCCCAAAGTAGCCCCTAACAAGTTCAAATTAAACTCTGAAATAGCATCTAGCTGTTGGCTATTGAACAGGGGCTGAATTGAAGCTGATTGCTAAAACAAAGTAATGGTAGTAGACATATAAAATAGAATTAGCAATACTTACAGTTAGCGGCTAACTTTGATTTTGATTTCTTATTCGTTGAATTACTGTGCTACAAGTAGCACACAATGGCCTGTCTTCAACACATAATTTCGTTTTTTTTCGATCACTTCCAACGAAATCGCGTAATCGGCTTTTAAAATATCTGCAGGCTGTAGCACTCCGTATTTAAACCAATTTAAAATTCTATTAATAGAGAGAATATTTCAATCCATGATTATAATTATTACCAAGACAGGTCTAGCTGTACGGTTTCGAACACAAGACTAAGAAAATTCTCATATAACCCTAAACATGAAAACAGTGTCTAATAACAAACTAACGTTGAGTTAATTATCTAAACCTTTAACTTCATTTGTGTAATAGTTAAATGAACCACGCACTAATCATTACCGATTAAGCCAACAGGAGAAGCTGCCAAAAAGCGAATACCTCTTGAATCTCTCTATGAAGACTCCACAAGGTGTGACTCTTAAACCTGACACATCTTCAAATGCTGTAATTGCCTTGCTTTCATTTTGGATTCCGTATTCGGTTGCAACTGATCCAAAAAATCATGATATAAAATCGACTTCACTGTTTTTTCTCATAAAATTTTGCTGTGCGAATTTAGTGTCCGTATTTTTAATTTTATTTTCCCAAATTAATGTGATTATTTTCATAAACAAGAATTTATAATTACCTATTACGGAATTAAAGCATCAAGATCGACATGTTAGTTATTTAATTACACACATCACAAAAGTCTAGGGATATATTTTTTTTACACGAAACTGTAAAGTAATTTGGTTTTTTTTGGGTGGTCTACATACAGATTGGTGTCCGTTAATGTGAACATAGAGAGACAAATGCATACGCGCTTTGCATGTATCGACACCTTGATTATGCAGTATTTTTAAAATTGTGTTCTGTAAGTTAACAATTAAGGAGGCTGCTATGGTTTTAAACTAGACGCCTTCTTGGGTTTTATTCGAACTAATACATACAATTTTAAAAATAATGCATAATCAAGGTGTCGATATCAGCAAAGCGCGTAAGCATTTGTCTCTCTATGTTCACAATAACGGCCACCAATCTGTATAATAAATTAACACAACACTTTTACAACATTCGAAATTAAAAATTTAATTTACAACAAAAGAAGACAATCTGAAAAAGCTTTATTAACAAAACGTTGATTTTATAAATTAACAAGAAATTGAAGTGTCAAATTCTAAACTATTTATTAATTAAATTTAGTACAGAGTATTGCCTCCTCTTTGGTTTAAAACGGCTCTGCATCTTCTAGGCATTGATAGAATTAAATTATCTATTGCATCTTGTGGTAACTGTTGCCAGTGTCTTACAAGGGTATCACGAAGCTGAATCCGAGTATGAATTTCACCCAATTCACTTTCAATGCTTCTTCCCAACATGTCCCACACGTGCTCAATAACGTTTAAGTCTGGGGACTGAGCAGGCTATGGCAAAACAGAAATGTTTTCGTCTTCAAGCCACTCGGTAACAGCGCCTGCAACGTGGGGAGTGGCATTATCATGCATCAGTACGAACTCAGGTCCAACAGCACCTGCGAATGGAAGCACTATAGGCCGAAGTACCCTATTTAGATACCCATCGGCATTTAAAAACCCCTCAACAAAAACGAGATCAGTTTTTCCGCCAATGCAGATACCACCCCACATCATTACGGTATCTCCTTTGTAAGAATGGACGTTTTGAACACATCTGAGCCTTTCCAAGTTACCAGATCGTCTCCACACTCTAACTCTTCGACTGTCAGGGTGTATTCCAAAACGAGATTCATCTGTGAACAAAACCCTAGACCATTGCTCTTCTGTCCACAGAATATGTTCTTCAGCCCATTCTACTCTGCGTGCTCAATTACCATGCCGAATTGGCGGGGCTCTTATTGGACGTCGGACGTGCAGATCAGCTTATGTAATCGATTTCTAATTGTTTGAGAGCATACAGTTACATTATGGGTAGTCTGAAGCTGTGAAACCAATTGTTTAGCCGTAATTGTTGGTCGTCGTCTAGTTTCCAAAGTTAAGTAGCGATCTTGAACTGCGGTAGTAATGCGTCCACGACCTGGATGTTGTTCGGTAGGATCTCCGGATGTCCTATATCTGCGCCACTATCTGCTAATAACACTTTGAGAAGTGTTTAAAGCTGCTGCAACATCAACTTGTCTTCGGCCAGCTTCTAGCATACCTACAGCTCTATTCATTTCAGCAAGACTGAAATGTTGACGTTGTTGATTACCTTCCATAATAACTGCACCAATAAAACTTAAAACACCCCAAAATACACTTAAATCAACTGTAAATGATGATTAAATTATTCCCTAATAATACTGGAATTGGTTTATTTTTATTTGAATTGACAATTAAGCATTTGCATTTGTTTATTTATTATTGAAACAATTGCTATCACTAGCCCAAAGACTAGCACTAACATACTTGATCAATGGCAGAAATATTTGATGTTAAAATTAATTTATATCGATAAAAAAATATATATCCCTAGACTTTTGTGATGTGTATATATTAATTTAATTCGATTTTGTTTACCTCATATAAGTTTAGTTTTTAAAATTTATTTTACGTTGCTATTATTTTGAGTTTTTGATTAATTTAAAGCAATCAATCGCATTAGTTAAAAAAAATTAGAAATCTTAAAACACAGCTAAAGGAATATTTGGTATATAGGAGGTTATGTTCGAACAAATAACACGTTGAAAAAGCAAATATAAGATAAGGGATTTATTAGAAAAGTCATAGTTACATAATGTCATTCTTGAAAAGCAACGTGAAACGAAATGAAATACTACAAAATAGTATAAACGAATAAATGGCGATCGATTTTTAAAATAAAATAAATGTATTCTCTAAAACTGTAAATATGTAAATGGTTATTTTAAAAAGAAATAAATATATGTAGTTAACCTTAAAAAAAAGTAAACTAAACTAAAACTGTAAATAACGATAAGTTTCGTTTAGTTCGTCGAAACCGACAATTTCTATAACATGGTATAATTTGCATCACGGAAGGATGTGGCCCACGGACGATTTCCTAAAACAAAAGAACAGATTATTAGTAGAGACAGTATGGAGTAAATAAACTTGAGGTCGTTGTCGAAGCAGGATAGGATAATTCCCCTCTCCTCCTTTCTCATCCGGACTTGAGACCGGCAACGGCGAAGTTAGGGAACGGGGAAGGAAAGCGAGTAAGGGAAAGGGAAGAACACGCGCGAACAACACACTCAGAACAGCCGTTTTCAGGACGCATATTTAAGTTTGGCGTATAGCGCCTTCGCCGTCTGCGCCATGACGTAGTTTTCCAGTTTCCTATTCTTGGCCAAGGTCTTAAGGTGGCGTTTTATCCTGGTATATCTGGTTCCCACCCACCCCGACCTCTCTGTCAGAGACGGCCATAACTAGCGCACGATCGTCGGTCAAGGTGTAACACGATCATCCGGTGGTGGGAGCCAGTCGTCTCGGTCGCGAGGCAGAAAGCACAGAAGGAGGATCGGAAGGCACAGAAGGAGGATCGGAAGGCACAGAAAGAGGATCGGAAGGCACTGAAGAAGGATCGAAAAGCACGGACCAAGCTGGAAGTTCTGTTTGTCGAAAGCGCGGGAAGGGAGGGGGAGGAGTTGTACAATGCGAGGAAGTGTTTGGTCACTGATCCTCGGGTAATTGAGCAGACTGATCCAGGTCCTCTAAAACCTCCAGGAGGGTAGATCTGGGGGTCTTTGTACGGACACCCGAGGGCGTTTCGACAGCGGCAGCTGCAGCACGAATGCGCACTCCGGGGGGGGGGACGCTCTGCTGGTGCCGCGGCTGGTTATCGCCACGGTAGCCCAGTCGTACCGTAGACGGACCTCGTGGTTTGTCCGCGGCAGATAGAGGAAGGACAACGGCCAGTGGTCCACGTTGGCCACCAACAGCTTGACCAGAGCCCTCTTGGAGAGACCGTGGTAAGTGTCGTCCTGGGAAGGGGAGGTAGCCGACAAGATGCACTGTCCAAACAGCGTCGGCGGACGCAAGATTTTCTCCGCCACCAGCGAATGATCAAATACGGTCCGCCCCAGACGGTAGCAGTTGGTTCGGCGTCGCTCGTCACTGCGTTTCTTCGCCACCGTGGCGCTCCGTAACGTGGACGCAATGTGCACGAAGTCCCGGTATGTGGCCTCCTCGTTGTACACGTTTGTTTGATAGATTCTGAAGTACGCAGCGTACAGGAGCAACCTGGTGGATCCCAGCTGTTCGGCGGCTTTCTCGCGCGGGTACATCGCCGGCTTCATCGGCGCGAAGCACGACAGGACGGGCCGTTGCATGCGCGACATGGTAGAGAACGCCCTGGCGAAAAACACCACCAGGTTGGTGCGCACTAAGGCCGCTGTCGGAATCATGGAGGAAGTCCTCCGGAGAGATGGGTAGGCTCGTCGTCCTGTATGTGATTGCCCCGTCGACGTGGACCGAGCTGCCAGACAACAGACTCGGTAGCTGGACGCTGTTGACCTTTGGGAATGAACGACAGAAAGCGTAGAGTAGTAAGATCGAGAGCCATATAGATGTTATCGACGTTTACGTTACCTGGACCGGCCCCCCCAGCAGAAAGAAGCGTAGTCGCGTCACCAGCCAGAGAGCGCGGCGGACGCGGTTCATAACGGCGCCTATGCCCGCAGGGTCGCATCGACGGCTCTCCTGCGCACCCGTGATGATATGCTGCAGCTCCCCCTTTCACGCGACTGCTCGGCTGGTGGCCCACGGGCACCACTCCTTCTCCCTGAATCAGTTGTTAGCCCAGTAAATCTAGACGAAAATAAGCTTAAACCCGGACAAAATTAGTAGTAAGCTACAAATTGCAGAATCTCTTCCTCTTATTGTTCTTTACATCCTGTAAAAACCCATCGACCCTACGGAGGTGGGAACCATCCCAAAACCACCCCCAAATGTGCACTTTTACGGTTTTTATTTTCTTTCTCCCAAACCATAGCTAATATCAAAAAATTGAGACATTTCTTGTAGCTTATAAAATTTGCAATTGGTGTATATTAATATATAAATTTCATTTGAAATTTTTTGCGATTAGCGTCAATAGTACAATGATGGTTTAAAAATATTTCCTCGTAATTTACATTCTACACCTCGGAGTATTCGTTTCTCCACGGTAAAAATAAAGGTTTTCTCTATAAAAATTAACCGGATCCTGAATTAGTTTATACCGCCTATATCTAATAACGGCAGTTTTTCGCCGTTGCCTATAATATTTAATGACGTCATCATCATCGTTTTCATTCGCGTTCTGGTTATCGGTCTTCAGCGCAGTAAAATTTGAAACAAAATCTGCTAGGCACACGTCTTCCATAGATAAAGGTCTTTTCGCGTATTTTCCGAATATATCATCAACAAACACGTCATCCGAATCTACATTTAAGGCACTTAATTCTAACCTAGACTTTAAGATTTGAACTCTTTCTTGCTGTGGAAACGTGCTAATAAAAATAGTTTTTCGCGAATTTTTCCAAAGAGGCAAATATAACGCATGATAAACTGCTTCTTGCGCGCACATTAAATTACTATTTAAAAATACATTAGAAAATTTTCTGAATTTTTCTCTAACATTAGTAAATCCGTTATTTATATCTGATGCCGTTTCTCGTAACAATTTCGAAAGTCCCGCGTCCGTTTTACTAATATAATTAATAATATACGATGCCAACGCGTATTCTTCTAAAATAAACTGAATGTCCATATTAGACTCGAACAAATGCAATATATCTTTATTATAATTATTAATTCCGACTTCTAAACTACTACGTTTTAAAAATATCTGGGTTTTTTTTAATGAACTACGAACAGCGAGATAATATTGTTCTTCCGTAATGAGGAGTTTAGCTAAAATATCATTAAATTCTACCAATTTCGGATTTTTATAAAAATCTTGGGTAATTTTTTTTATAACTTTCAAAATGCGTTTTAAATTTTCGTTTTGTTCCTCTTCCGGAAGAGGTTCCATAATGGTTGTTGAGGGCATAACAAAGATTGGAAAGTTAAACCAGCATTTGAATTTATTTCGTTTACCTTTATTGCAGGTATGCGTGTGCCTATGTTTCTGCACCCTAATATACGGATCGTTTTCATTATACTCACACGTAATAAACCTATCTATAAAGCTAATACAATTTTCCACGTTACCTGACATTTCGGGATTGTACTGAGGCGCGTCTTTAAGCCATAATAAAATGTGTTCGTGAGGCGACCCCCTGTTTTGAAATTCTACCCTTTCACAACTATCTTCTACATAATACTCGCGAAATGGGCCGTCTTTTTGTTTTAAATAACACATAAATTTTGAAATTTTGAAATCAAAATACCGCGGACATGTAACTGGATCGCGTTTTATTAAATCGGATTTTTCATAAGTAGTGAGATTCATTGCTTCTACAAGAGATAAATTTTTAGAATTAACCAGTTTCGCCAAAGATTGAAGTAGTTCTGGCCAAATGTTTTCCCCCGCAGATAACGTCAAAAATATACTGGGTTTACCTAATTGCCGAATGGTAGCCAACAACTCTTTTTTTCTAGTTTCCCAATAGGAAGGGGAGGATCTAATTTGTCTTAAAAACCTATAACCGTCGTCAAATTTTACCATGTTTTCTAAACATTCGTCATTTAACACGTTCCCCACTTTAACATTTCTAGTATTTTTTGTTTTTCGCATACAAATATTAATTTTTGAAAGACAAAACAACTCTAATTTTTTCTTTGTCATAAAGAGTAATCGAGTGGGATCGCACGATCTACGATCTCTACGCCTAATTTCCGACTTTATACGATCAGAGTATGGTACTTTAGAACTGCCGTTGAAAGAATGGCCTGCGAAAATTTTGGGAAAACATAATTCGTCGATATGGGGTATCATATGCCAAGGTATCGGTTTTTTACCTTGGCCGGGCGCTATGACTTGTACGTTATTTACGGCATCTGCATTTCCGTCTATTACTAATACCTCATCACTTCCCACTTCTTCCTTCTGAAGATCGGTTAAAGTGATTTCTTCGCAAGTGTTGTCGTTCGTGAATATCTCGGTAGATATTACATTATCCGCTATAAAATCGCTACTTTCTTCAATACAATCCCTAGTTTCTAAAATAAAATCTACATTTTCGCTATACTGCTTTTCGTAACGCCTAAAATATTCGCGGTCAACTTGAATATTGTACAGTTTGTATAACGGGGTGTCTTTCAAATAACACAACGCATCGCAAACTATAGCTGGTCTGATGGTCTCATACATGTAGTCCGTTTTGTGTTCAATGTGCCTCTTTAATTTAACCTGAATTGTATGTTGTCAAATGCTCGCGGTAAAACTTGTAACATATCGCTAATTTCAACAGAGATGTTAACTACACTACCTTTAAGACCTAACTGGGGATTTAAGGCATACGGTTTTAAAGATCTAATTTGCATAAAATTTAAGTAAGGGGCTGTCATTCTTTCGTCTAATGGTGAAAGTTTTCGAATACAATCGGGTAAATCTACAAACTTTAAATCATTACTGATGGCTAAGTTGGGTACTGTTGACGGGGTTAGGTATCTATCACACGTTCTGCAAATGAACGGTGAATCATAATTTATTATTAAACTGACTAAATTATCCTTGGAATAATTAGAAAATTTATCAAATTTTGTAATATTGAAATTGGTAACAGAATGTTTAAAGAACAGTCCTTCGCAGCAGCAACATATAAACTTTGGAGTACATTTTCGAATTTTTATAAATTCTAATTTTAATTTCGCAGAATTAGTGTTTTCTCTTACTAAATTATTGTAAACATGTTCCCTAAATCGTAATATATCATTTTCGCGCCTGTTTCGTTTTCTTTGAAGGTCGCATTGTTGTTCAAATAGTCGTCGTCAAATTTCGTCGTCGTTTTTCCTAACTTCCCGTTTCCGTTTTTGTTCATTAATTAACTCTTTCTGTTTGAATTCTACATTACCCCTTAATTTTTTCATTCCTGATTTTCTATTAATTAATTCTTTCTCTTTGTATTCTACATTATCCCTTAATTTTTTCATTCCTGATTTTCTATTAATTAACTCTTTCTCTTTGTATTCTACATTACCCTAAATTTTTTCATTCCTGATTTTCTATTAATTAACTCTTTCTCTTTGTATTCTACATTATCCCTTAATTTTTTCATTCCTGATTTTCTACAAATTAATTCCCTTTCTTTGTATTCTATGTTACCTCTTAATTTTTTCGTACTCACTCTATTTCTTATCAACTCTTTGGCCTTGAATTCTACATTTCCCCTGATTTTTTTCATACCTGGTCTATTTCTTATCAACTCTTTGGCCTTGTATTCTACATTATCCCTTAATTTTTTCATTCCTGATTTTCTACAAATTAATTTAATTCCCTTTGTTTGTATTCTATGTTACCTCTTAATTTTTTCGTACTCACTCTATTTCTTATCAACTCTTTGGCTTTGTATTCTACGTTACCCCTTAATTTTTTTATAGCTACTCTATTACGTATCAACTCTTTGATCTTTCTCCTTGTGGTCTAAATTTGTTCGTAATTTTTGTATACGTAGTTTTCCACTTAACCCAAATATTACCAAAACTTTTTTTCATGAAAAAAATAGTTTTATTGTGCTTTGGGTAATAAAGATAAACACAAAAACATTTATTTGGAACAAATTTATTTTTAAAATATTTACCTCATTGAAAAAAATGGTGTCCTTTTTAAAGGACGGTGGTAAGATATACAATATTTGCTTTAAATGGAAAAATAAATTTTAATGAAACAAATAATGGAGCAAAATAACAAATCTAGACTAAAACAATATTCCGATGATTATACAGAATGGTATTCGTAAAAACAAAGTTTTGGATGCAAAGCTACTTCGCATTTATTGCAAACAAAATTACATTTTTTGTGGCATAATGCACAACGCGTCTGATTTTCTTGGTATATGATCAAATGATCTAATCGATCATATCTCGAATGTTCATGAAGGTTTGTAGACTTTCGGCTAGGACCCCTTTTAGTAGTTTTTTTATAAGTCTCTAGAAACGCTAGTGCTAGAGATTGTCTATACCTCATATGGTCTTTTTTTCCACCCCCTAACCTATATAGCTGCCAAGAATTCTGGACTGCCATATCAAGGCAGTGACAGATTAGTGGGAAATACCACTTTTTACCTCTTATGGATGTTCTATACAAACTCATATTTTGGTCGGCCCGATCGACACCACCCATATTTTCGTTATATTTGCATATTATATAAGGTTGCGTAACAAGAATATTCTTTTTCTCTTTTTGGGAGTACCTTTTTACAGGATTTATTGGATATATTTCCGTATGATTTGATGCAACACTAACGACGCTGTTGTCATGCCATTTGCACAAAATAATAGTGTCATCACAAGAAGCAAATTCAAAAGTGCCACGCTCTCTCTTTTTCAGGTTGGAAGAATGAGACAATGGACAATCCTTACCTACACGATTTTCCCTCATTGTACCTGTCGCTTTTATACCCATAAATTTTAATTCTGCAAGTAAAGCAGTGGCGGTAAAGAAATTGTCGAAATATAAATGAAAATTCACATTAGGGTCTTTTTGCTGTAAGCATTGCGCAAATTGCAGGACAACACTAGCCCCAAGTCCGAAATCTTTAAATTCTTCTGAAATAATAGTAGTTGATCCTTGGTAAGGTTCGAACCATTCGATATATCCATATCTTGTACAGCCCGTCCAAAACTTGTATCCCCACCTAATAGGTTTCCCCTTTATAAATTGCTTTGATCCGTGCCTACCAAAATATGGCACCATAGATTCATCAAGACTGTGAGCTTCTTCAAATGGTGACATATCTATGAACTTTTTATTTAGAGCATCAGTAAGAGGTCGAATTTTAGCAAACTTATCATTTTGGATCAGGTTGCGATTATCGCAAGAATGCAAATTTTGCATTATGTAGCTAAATCGGTTCCTAGACATGGCCTCGCACACTACAAGATTATTTGTATCTTTTGAATTTTCCCAATACATGTACCGTCTGGGATGAGGTGAATATCCACTTAGTAGCAGTATACCCAAGAAACAACGTATTTCATCTTCAGTGATATCTCCATTTCTATTCTGCATTGTTGCGTAATTATTACTAAAGTTGGTTAACATTTGTATAATTGCACCGTCAAAGAATAACGAAAAGGCTTCGAGAGGTGTATACTGCTTTCTTGGTCCGTATTTCTCTGCCCATGGAGGAAAAGTGGGTGATATATTCTTATTGTCTTTTGACCAATTAAAAATTTTTTTTTTTTATTAGTTAATTTTTTTCCTTTTTTCATAAATGTAGATAAAGGAAGTTCATCCTCGCCTTCCCATTGATCGTTGTCGTCACGTTTAGAAAAAGTTATTTCTACTTCCGATCGTATATATACGCGTAAATATACCCTGGGTACCAAATTTTATCAATCTCGTTTCAGTATTGATTAACTAATTAATAAAACAACACATTCTGAGGCCCCTCTTCAAAGAGCCGTAGCTCCGTTAGAAAGCTTTTCCGGACCCCTGTTCATGAGAACTTTTCTTCATATTTTTGGATGTAGAATCATCTCCCGAAGTTACGGAACGTTTCCTTCTCACGTCTGCTTTTAGAAATACACTGTACGTTCAAAGTTTTTGTCACCACAACCGCCGAGTTAGAAAGAGATAAACGCACGCGTGGGTCCAACGGGGTAGAATTGTGGGACTACCTGGTATTTAAAAAGAATGTACAAAATTTTAACAATAGATAACTAATACAACGTGCTTCAAAACTATGGACATAACTAACAAATATTTAATAATAATAAACCTGCAAACCCTACAAAACGCATATTTTTATTACAAAATGACATCTCATTGTATATAACAAAATTTAATTTTACAACTACAATAATATACAGGATGTTTTATTTCAAATACAAAAGTTGATTATTGTCAGTGGTGGATTTAAGATTTTCGGGGCCCTACGCTGTATTGCTATTTTTTCTTGGGGCCCACCCCCAGATTGTAATTTTTTTTACTATAGTTTATGTCCGAGGCGGTCTGAATAAATAAATCCAACAAACTAATTTCTAATTTTACAAATAATTATTATTAGATACCTACTAAATAATAATCATTACAAGGTACCTACACCCACAAAATATCGAGAAAAGTAGGTATATAAAAAAATGTAACATTCAAACTAAAGCCTAAAATTCGAAAAAAAAAGATATACTTATAAAAACTGTTTTTAAACAAATAATCGTTATATCTATCTATTTGCAAATTCTCCAAATTCTTATCCTTTACTTGTTCAAGGACGTAATTTTCGCATCAATACAGAGAAAGTTTTGAGCGGACTATAAAATATATACCTTAAAATTTGGGTTTTTAAAATTAGGGTTTTACCTAGAATTGTTTATCTAGTTAAGGTACCTACCTGGTATTTGGAGAGAAAGTTCAAAATTTTAGCAATAGATAATCCGCCTACCTGCAAGGCTAGGATTGATTGTTAAGCAGCACGAATGTATGTCATTTTAACCAAAACCTTAATTTTAACTAATGTTTTTTTTTTAAATTACAAATATCATTTGTTACAGCTTGATATTAGGACCCTTGTTGATTGTGGAATGGGTTCTTGTCTTTTCCGCGGTCGAAGAACCCTTGTTGATTGTGGAATGGGTTCTTGCCTTTTCCGCGGTCGAAGAACCCTTGTTGATGGTTGAATTTCTTGGGTGTTCCGCGGTCGGGTTCTAATTGTATGCATTGTTGCCTCAGGCGTGAAGTAAAATCAGTGAACTCTGTAATGAATTGTTTGATCAGAATCAAGGTTTAACATGGAAAACTGTAATTTTCCAATGAAATGAGCAAAAAATGTGAATCATTTAAACTTTAAATAACAAGATTTGCGTAATATTAAAACTTACTTAAATATATAAGCAAAAGCTTTAGGATGATACGGCTGGAATAATTTTTTTTAGATATAAAGAGTAATGGTTTTTATAGCAGCCAATTAATTGTTTAGTGGTAGATATTAAAAATACAGAAATAAATAAAAAACACGTAGGAGTTACTATATTTTGCATTTGTTATAATATCTTATATTGCTTTTGACAATGGCAGATTGATGCCGAAATACGTATAAAGCGAATAAATCTTGTTATTTCCCGTTGAAATCGATATTTTATTTAATATTTATTATTTATATAATTATAATTGTATTGAAGTTCCCAATAAGGCAACGCCGTAATAATAACAACTCTTTTTATTATGAAATGAACCAAATAAAAAATTGTAAATATAATTTCCAACTTGTTCAAATAGAGACAGGAATTTATTTTTGAATTAATCGCGGTCGAAGAACCCTTGTTGATTGTGGAATGGGTTCTTGTCTTTTCCGCGGTCGAAGAACCCTTGTTGATTGTGGAATGGGTTCTTGTCTTTTCCGCGGTCGAAGAACCCTTGTTGATTGTGGAATGGGTTCTTGTCTTTTCCGCGGTCGAAGAACCCTTGTTGATGGTTGAATTTCTTGGTGTTCCGCGGTCGGGTTCTAATTGTATGCATTGTTGCCTCAGGCATGAAGTAAAATCAGTGAACTCTGTAATGAATTGTTTGATCAGAATCAAGGTTTAACATAGAAAACTGTAATTTTCCAATGAAATGAGCAAAGAATGTCAATAAATATACTGAATAACTTTTATATTTAAACTTATTTCATATTTTGACTAATAAATGCCCTATAGGAGCATCTTTTTTCGATTTTCAAAACCTCGTAGAGGGCGCCACAGTGGAATTCTGGCGTTCATCAAAAAACAAAAATGTAGCTAATGCCAAGCTGCATAAGTATAGAAAATTTAAACAAAATCGTTAGAGCAGTTTTTTTGTAATAATTTTTCAAACATTTCAAAATTTTTGGAAGAGCACCGTTGCGACCGTTTTTGGATTTACTAAATAATTTTTTTTGTGGTGTAGTACCCCCAAAGGGCTTTCAAACAAGTCGTTGCGGAACCTGAAGTCGAAATTTTGAGAAATTCATAGCGGCCGCTATTTTGAAGTTAGAGAGTCCGTCAAAAAACTATTTCCCTTGAATTATGGTCTTCTTTTATATTCCCTACTCAGATTTTCAAAATTCCGTTTCTGACAAAAATGCTACCAAAAAAACATATCTAACTACCGCTTCTGGTTTCGGATTTTTTTGGAAAGCTTATTTTGTCGATGAATTTTCGATATACCCCTTCATTTCAAATTTCATCAAAATCGGTTCACTAGTTTTTGGGTTAGAGGCGTTACATACATTGCCTAGCACCATGCCTACCATAATATGGGACCATTGACTCATCCACACTGTGGGTTTCCTCTGTTGGTGCTAGACTTATAAATCTATTGTTCATTGCATCAAATAGTGGTCGCATTTTTGAGAATTTATCAGTCGCTATCAAATTATTGTTGACATTAGGGTGAAGTGGGGTAACTGCGACTACCAAAAAGCAAAATTAGAATATACATTGCAACCACTCTGTGAAATGTAACTATAAAGACTTCAAATTTTGGGATTAAGTAACTGCAGGTGGGTACTTTTTGAATGTAACATCAAGGTAGCAAAGAAAAATATGTGGTTGGTTATAGATATTTTTTTTTATATTTTCCGACCATAGTCGCACTTGCCCCAATTTTGGGGTAAGAGCGACACAGGTTCATATTTTCCTTTGTGTTATAAAGAAATTGGTCTGGGGCAAGTGCATTATAAAGCACATTTACAGCTATCATTTGCCGTATGGCACGTGTTGCTATCTTTTCCCATTGTTGAAAAATACTACTTAGTGTAGGAGGATGTAAGTTCATAAAAACGTCATCATTGTCTCTTTTAGTGAATTTACTCTACTAAATAAGTAATTTGTCCCAAATATTAATTTAACAGTGTGGAAGGGTAAAAACGAGATATAGAAGAAATACAAAATATTTATTAGGTAAACTTAAAAACGGTTAGAGAAAAAAAATATAACTCAAATATTAAGGTGAAAATGCAGATTTTCTCTTCTACTTTTTAGACTAGTCTGCTGTGGATATACTTGTCCGATGATTTGATCTTGGCTAACCACACAAATATCGGGAACTTCGGGGAAAAAATAAATCTGTTTATCGTTTTTCTTTGAGGGTTTAGATCGGAGGAAGGATGCTTCAATCCTCCCATTTGGCAGGAAGTTACTTTTCCAATGAAATATTTAAACGTTGCTGTTTTTGATTGCTCAACAGCAAAGCTTACAAGAAGCCACATCTCAGGTACTACGTTTTTGACGGTTATTGGAAAAACATTAGTAAACGTTTTTCCATGAATGTGTATTACAGATATATTTTGGTTAGAAATATCAACAAGGGAGCCTCTTGAGGACTTTTCAGAAACCTTCTCTCCCTCCATATCTTCATCCACAGTATCATTTTCTATCTCTTGTTCCATATCTAAACTACTACTACTATCGTTTAGAGATATGTGCTCGGACTCATCTTCACTTGTTTCAGCAAAATCAGACCAAACAACACTTTTTGAGAGCAACTTGCCTACCTTTTTTTTCTTCGTATCCTTTACTACCTTAGTATTGTAGTCATCACAGATGTTTTCAGACGTAATTTTGACAGACGACTGCTTTTCTCTATTTTTTTACCTTTCATAATTTTCTGTTTTTTTCTAGATGAAAGATCCTTAAGATCACTCAATTTTTGATGAACTTCTTTGCAAGTTATTACTTCAGCACCTGCGGCAATTCTCTTTCTTGTTACTTTTTCATTTATTTTCTGACTTCCTTTACAGAACTGCAATAGTAGGGTTTGGAAGTCCGCTTGTTCTGCAACAGTATCAGTGGAAGTGCTAGGCAAGATTTTATTTTCTTCTCTGGTCACTGTAGGAACAGCAACAGGATTACTAACAGTACAAGTTGTCAGTGGTGGAGGCTCTGTGGAAGCAGCAGTCAAGTATTCATAATTTTCAGCAACAATTGTAGGAACAGTATTAACAGCATCAGAAGTAGTAGGCACTAATTCCGAGTTTGTTGGGATGCAAGGTACGTTTTCTATACCGAGTCCTGAGTTTTCTATCATTTCAGAGTCGGTTTCGAATAGTAACTCAATGTCATTAAAATTTGATACGAGCGCATCTGTCAAAGTTGCCACTGATTCTGTATCAGCATCGATCAATTCAATGTTTGATTCTGTGGTAGTAGGAGGGTTATCGATATTTATTTCTGTAACCGTGGTTTCTGGTTTCTCAACTTCAACAGATTCTGGTAAGTTAATGTTGAAACCATTCGGATATAGTTTTTCAAACCTTTGTAGTGCTTGAGGATCAAATTTTTCTCTTGGGATCTCATTACTGTTGTAAGAATATATACCTCCTTTTCTAAAACCTGATTGAACCACGGTTTTGTCTATACGATTCCAGACAACACCAACCAATTCTGCCAATTTACTTTTATTCAGTATCTTTCCAATATTTTTTCTCTGCCATTTAACCAACAGTTCGTCCCACTTTATCTTTACTGAACGAAAAACTGTAAGGTCGAGAGGTTGCAGTAGATGACTGGAATGTGGGGGCAACTTAAGAATTGTAATATTGGCATTTATAGCTGCCTCAATGACCCCTAAATCGACATGAGTAGCATGGCCATCATACACAACTAATACAGGTCGCTCTTCTGTTAATTGGGGAATGAATGTTTTTATAAAATAATTCTCAAAAATCGTTGATTCCATCCATCCATTACTAGTAGCTGCATAAGTGGTCCCTGGGTAATCCTTACCTTCCTCTGGTATCCACGAGTCCCAAACACTTTTTCCTTTATAAATGATCATAGGAGCCGTTTTTGACCCATCAGCCGCTGCAGCAAATAACACAGATGTGTTTGATCTGCCCGTACCAGCAGTGATTCGTGTAGAGTTAGCGCCTTTTTCACCTACAACTTTTACTCTACTAGGATCACTGCAGAATCCAGTCTCGTCCATATTCCATATCTGCGATGGCTTATCAAATAGGTCAAGCTCTTGCAGAGTTTTTTTAAGTAAAGCGAAATATTCATATATAATGAAGGAATCTGTATTTTTTTTTCGGGCATATTCCACTGCTTCTGGTTTTTTTATAGATAGATTGTGACGTTGTTTAAAAAGCAGGAACCAGTCCTCACCAGGTTTCCCATTCTTGAACGGTAAATTTTTAATTTTGTTCTGTCTGACATAACTGCCCACAACTTCCAAAACTTCCTTTCGACTAAGGTCAAAGCCCCATTTCTCCATGCACCTGTAACAAAACTTAGCGTAAAACAATATTCTTATATTTTGGCAGAATTTGCACACTCACTTTAAACATTCAGCGAGCTTTTCTTCTACATCCTTTGGGAGAGCTGTTGGCCTTCCCAGGGTTTCACTTTTCACACCTCTCCGACCTTTTACATGGTCCAATATAGTACTCCGAGGGATCTTGTATCTTTTGCTAGCTCGTAAACTTCCCATAGTCCTCGATTTTACAGCTTCAACTGCCTGCTCTAAATCTGCCTTTGTGTAACCAGGATTAGGTTTTTTTCTTTTATAATTTCGTACCATTTTACTAAAAGAAAACAAAAAATGTTCGTTACCTATACACAGAAACATCTGCGGGGCTAGTGCGACTGAGAAAACGCGACTAGTTGCACTTCGACAATATTTACCGGCCGCAGTAGCCCCAAGCACAAATTTTTGGGGGGCAAGTGCATCCCCCTTCACAAATTGGTTCGAATATTTTCTATCGCTAAATTAATGTAATTTCATTATTATATAACGTATGTATTAAGTACTTACCACCAATTACACTTGGAACTCCAAAAACCGTAACAATGATAATTAAATTGCAAAACACCTCTTAATCCACTACGCACTCGAAAAAACGCGAATGACAGTTCACCGTTCCTTGCATGTAAAAGAGTACGCCAACTGTTCTGGAAACTGGTCGTTTTAGGTAGCGCGTTCAGCAAACGCAAATGCTGACGGCAACGTTCAGCAATTATTTTTTTGTGATTTACAACCCAGTGTCGCACTTACCCCGTTTCGTCACTTACCCCACTTCACCCTACAATGTAGGTTTTGCATTATAAATGAAAACCGCTTTCTAGAAAGTGCTTCACATACAAGCTTATTATTTGTGCAGGAGAGTTCTCCCAAAACATTTTACTCCTTGGTAAAGGTACGTATTCACTCAACAATAAAATAGCTCTGAAACATCTCATTTCATTTGCAGTAATATTGCCCGTACGATTGTGTACATGTTGGAATAATGAACAAGCATCTCAATAACTTCGTCATCAAAGTATTGCAGAAGTAATTCTACAGAAGTCAATTGATTTTTTACATCAATTATAGGATTCCAAACAGGCAAACTTGCTGTAATATCTCTTTCAATCCATTTTTTCTCCACAGCTTTCTCTTTATTTTGTTTTTTTCCTGTTTTCTGAGCTTTTTTTGCGTAGGTCGACAATGGTAAGTTATCTTCGTCATCAAACTCCGAATCTTGAACAGAATCTTCATTTTCGTTTTCCGCAGAGAAACTATGTAAATTGTCATCCTCCTCCTAATTTTGTATCATTTCTACGTCTGCTCGCAACTGACTACCAGGAAGGTTATTTATAATAACATTGTCTTCTTCACCCGAGTCCTCATCAGTGTTTTCATTATTTGCGTCATCAGGTGGAAAAATAATAATATTGTCTGGAACTTCACTTATATTATCTGTATCCTCTAGTTCTTGCATCAAGTCATGCAGTGTAAGCGGTCCCTTCCAATAACTAGAAGAAAACAATCTTACACCATATTGTACCACTGTCCTTTAAAAAGAACACCAACAATCTATGGACAATAACATCCTTGAAGAAAAACTTTTCTAGCCTCAAATAGTTTTCAAAGTAGAATTCGTCCTTTTTTACGATATAGTTATGAATATAATCATATTGATCTTATAATTAAATAGTTTACACCTACCTCCAATTATCCATGTTGAAATTATTTAGGGCTACACAAAAACATTCACCGGTAAATGAACTAAACAATCTTGATTTTATTTCTTCAAATATATAGTTACGAAAATGTACAACTATCGCCATCTATAAAAGAAACACTAAAACTCTAATTACGCAGTTATCTGTACAAGAGTCTTTTTAAAGGACGGTGGTAGTATTTGGGTTAAGGGTGGATCGTTTTCAAATGATCACCCTATATAGTTAAAATACAATAACATGAATTATCAATTATCAGTATAAACACTCACTCCAACACATTCAAAACTGAGTTCTTCAACTGCACATTCTAGGTTTTTTACAATCAAAGAAAAGATTCTTTTGCGAAAATTAGCTTCCTCTCCTCCCTATCTTCAACTTGACCAAGTTCGTACGCTACCCAATTGCCAAAATCTTTTTACGCCCTCTCATTATGAACATTCTTAATGTTCTTTAATGTGTCGATGATCTCAACGTCAATACATTGCTTGTCCATGCCCTCTTCATCCTCTTATTAGACGGAGGTGGGGTAGAAACGTTTACCTCTGAAGAAAATGTTTTTTACATATCACTTTTAAATTTGTAAATTAAATACAATACTGCCGTCCTAAGCAAAAGAGCAGTAAGTCCAATATTGTTAGTTTTGAGAAAATCAACTTTTAAGTTCTTATTGCTGGGCAACCACTTAATATTGGATTGTACTAAAAGATTATTTGGGTTATTACGCTATTTTTAGTTCTTTTCTATATTATGTCACTAAAAATCTTTTTTCATCAAATTTCGATATAAATTGGCGGTTACTGCCTTTTAGAGTAGCATAATTATAAGGTGTCTATTCCAGTGCACATAACTAAACGGCAGTAACGCTATAATTTGACACTTACTGCGATTTAGTGTAATGCCTACGTCGCTATAATGAGTAACGTACCGTTGGTGACTACTAAACAATTTGTAAATGAAGGATGTTATGAGAAATGGACGCTTCAATTTTTTAATAAGGTCTAAATAAATCAATTATATTTCAAAATACATTTACTTACCATTTATTTTGTAAATACATATAACTAAAGCGATTTCAATTAACAAAAAATATAAAACAAATTAGAAAATTTAAAAACTAAATAAAAAATAATCTTTCTGCAAACAAGTAAACTATAATAAAATTATTATTAATACGCTGTATGCTTATTCTAAATGTCATATTCTGTTCTTAAATCGGCAGCATCATCATTTACAGGATCATTCCAAAAGTTTCGTCTATTCTGTGGAATTAAGGTTAACAAATTTTGTATAATCATCTGTTTTCTCTCCTCTTTAATACCTCTTGGTTTTGATATGTTCGGTGGTTTCTCAAAACCTCCTTTTAAAGATTTTATTTTCAAAAAATTTAATTCGTGGTTGGTTTCTGAAGAAAAATCCGTTTTATATGTCAATACATATTTACCACGTTCGGCAACAACTTCGACCAGGTCTTTTAGATATGGCCTTGGATTGGAATTTTTAATTTTATAAGTTTAAGAATGATCAGACCAAACAAAAAAATCCTCTTGCTTCATTTCTTTAACTTCGACTTTTCCAGAATTTGCAGACTGCACAGAACTAACAAAATCGGCGAAGTCGTACAACTTCTTCATTTTTTGCAGTGACAGTTCCACTTGATGATGGAAACTGTCCGCTGCCATGAATGTGTGACCTGGCTCGAAATATCGAAATGTTATAGATTGTGCCACTATTTCACTGGAATTAATTATATAAACGAGATACGAAACCAACGACCAGTTCTTATTCTGGCCTGCGCAGTTATCCAACCAAATTATAACATGTTGAGTATCTCGCATATGTAACATAAAAGCATGAAATGTGCTTATCAAGTCTTCTTTTTTTCTTCCTGAAATACATTCATGCCACAAACAGGCAAATGGCTTCAGCTTTCGTTTTTTTCCCACAGGCACAAAGCTTTCGTTGAAGACAACAATTCATTGGCAAAAAACTACCCGCTTAAACATATCAATCCTTGGTAGCATGATCACCTTTTGCAAGTCCGCAGAGAAACACGCTGTTTCACGTCACGTCTGCTTCAGCGTCCATTCTGTACTTTTCACGAGCGTCTTTGGCCTTATCTCTATGATCCGCCCAGGTACGGCATGTACTGCAGTCAGAAAACAAAGCATATGTTCAGGATTATGTAGTTTTGAAACTTTCACATAGCTCACATTCTTCGTGTCCTAAGGAAGTAAACTATATATTAAAATCCTTGGACACACATTTTCTGTATAGCTCGTATGAGCACTTTATATGTTGGTAAGTTTGCGTAAAGTGACTATGCATACTTCTAATGGTGACGTCACTAGGTAGATATAGTTTATTGGGGGCATGTTCCCTCCGGTAATGGGAAACAGTAGGATGAAATAAATCCACATGACTTTTTATCAACTCCCGGTCTATCTTCGGGGTTTTAGGATGTTTTCCCCTTTTGTCGCACGCAGGCATAATGTTTGCCGTATCCTCTTTACGCAGAACATTGGTAATCACTCTATCATTTTTTCGATCATAGCCTAATGTAGTCAGAAAGAACATTTTAATGTGCTCCGCCTAAAAACTTTCATTTAATAATTATTGAATTACACAAATCGTCTACAAACCGTTTGTTTTGTACAAATTCATCGAGAAACTGCATGTCCTTGAACGAGGTTCATTTTTCATTTCTACTGCACTAGATACACTGAAAATTTTAGTCCTTTTTTTTCGTTACCTCATATATTTTTCTCTTACACTTTTCCACGTTTTCTCACATATTTCACCTATAAAGTTAAAAATTTCATGCATATTATTTTCGAAATACTATGTTATAACATGATTTGGCTTACTTGTAGAATTAATAACTGCAGCTATTTCCACAGGGGTTTCAAGACGATGCCAACATAATTATTCCGAAAGAAGTTACAGTTTTATCCATAGAAGGTCATAAAATTGGTCACTTGCTCATAAAACCCCCATATGCATTAACGACTTTATCAGTCGCCTCAAGAAGACGAGTATCCTATGTTGAAAACAAATTCCATGGATTATCTTGGGACTCCGGACATGTAAATTTTGAATCTGAATTAAACACAGTTTTAAATACATTTACGAGGGTTTTTGTAAAGAGAAAACTGAAAAAATATTTTTTTTTTTTTAGTTTTCTTGAACAAAGTGTAGTGGATTTAGAAGACGTCACTGTCCCTCGCTCGGGGGTTTAAAGAAAAAGTATGCCGGGGTGCGCTGTCTTAATCACGGCTTCGGTTCATCTAATTGTGCTTTAGAAAACGTGTTAATTTTATCTCATTGGTTTAAAACCAACGATGAATACTCTAGATATACATCGAGCACTGCAGAGGATTCGGGGTCCCCGGAATGTGAAACGAATAGTAGTTGCTTCTAATCAACTACCCGTACACGCTACTAGGCCGATTGCGATCGTCGTCAACACCGATCCATCCACTAAACCAGGACAGCATTGGAACGCAATCTATATTGACGACAACGGCTGCGGGGAATATTTTGATAGTTTCGGAAGACGTCCTGAAGCTTCTCATTTAAAATTTATAGACGATCTGCAGCCCGTAAGTTCTCCTGCTCGTTACACACGAGCATCGATTTACTCCCGCCAACCTCATAACTTACTGATTAGTAGAAATATTTGGACGCTTTCTTGTTTAGGAAGTTTAATTTTGTTCGAATATCATTTATGTCATCTGACAAATTCACGAGTTCATATTCAGCGGGCATGATTTCATCCGCATTTAAAACCAAAGGGTCATCTGGTGCATTGTGCCATACTGAGCCGGGAATAGGGTTGTTTACATAAAACCTACGACGATATTCAATAGGTGTGCGAGCATTGGCGAGACTTACAACCACACGTCTCAGGTTACTGAACGTCACTTGCTCAGACTGAGGGATAAATACATCGGCTCTAGTCATGTTATTCCTACCGAATTTAGGAATGTATAACTTTTATGAAATTTTGATTTTACCGACAGCATTAATGATTGAAACAATTTGGTCGGGTAATGCTACGACTCCTTTTGCTAATACTACCAAGTTTTCATCTCTTGGGAATTGAGCATAATCCTCTTTATTATCAAGACAGCTGGGGCATTATCTACAATCATGTCTTTGAGCTTGAAGAAGTTTACTGTTTTAGAATTGTAATAATTTAGAGTGATGCCCTTTACTTTACATACACACACTTCATCGTCTTCATTAGTTGAAAAAACTTTGAAACCATAGTTTTTAGGACCACCGCTTACGTATTTGGTAATTTTACTACCGGCACCGTATTCAGCCACCTCGTCAGTCATATCGCCCAGGAAATCGCCGGTAGGAGGGCTCCACTCACCTGGCTTCTCAGGATTACCGAGTCTGTGTCGAAATACAAAACTCTCCGATCGAGTTTTTCCAGATATTTATAAAGATCTAATCTAGCGCTGGCAGTGGTATAAGTAGCCAGTACGACATTAACTGTTTTAAGCGGTACTACGCCGTCCCCAGGTCTGTCCCAATTCACTGTGATATCGTCTACTAACAGTAGTAATTGAATGAACTTCTACCGATGGGTCGGTCATTATTTTAAAAAAAGCAACCGGACACGATATAATGCTGGTTTGCATTAAATTTTCCCTTTGAGCTAACTTGCCCCAGAATGAATTTAAAATTAACTTGGCTATGTATCGTAACCCTGGATTAACGCAAATTTTATCTCTATCTAGAGCGACACCCTCTTTTTCCAAATATTCCCTAATTTAACGATCCTTCGATTGATCATCGGTACAGCATGAAGGCCATCCGGTACATTCTTGCTTCATTTTTAAAAAGTTATCGATGAATTTGTAACGAGGCGACTGACCAGTAGCGAAGATTAAAGAAGCAGATAAGTTGGCTTCTGTTTTCGCTGAGGTCAGTCGTCCTCGTTCAGCTCCGATTTTCCCCGATACTCCCTCCCTGATCAAAGTTGCAAGTCCGCGCATTCACTCCGAGTGGGGGAGAGGCCCGCGCCCTATAAAACCGGCGCGGAGCCGATTCTCGAGGAGAATTATTTGAAAGATTCCCCGGAAACTTTCTTGTAATTTGAGTCCGAACCGTTTACAAATTCATTTTGAATAATTCCGTTTTCTAAATTTATTTTATTTGCTCTTAAAGCAACCGAGTGTTCCGTAGTGGACAACGAAATACCTGATTCAATTTAATTTTTATTTATTTCACTTTAGTTTAAATTGACTGTCTAATAACCCCCTTGAATCGCCGAGAGTATTTAGAAGTGCGTGTGTACGATCATCACGATTACAACGTGCACTGTAAACTACTCTGTTTATTAATTAGTGCTGCACTTGTGATAAACGGTGCACCTAATTAATCCCGTAAATAATCAGGCTTGTGTTCTTTTTGGGCGGCACAGTAATTTGATCACGTGAAATACATGATCTACTGTTGCAATCTGACTAGTTCCATGAACTTGATTAATTAGACAATCAATTGAATTTTGTTTGCAATCTGTAAGAAACCCTCCGTGTTTAGATTAATTGCATACAGGTATTCTTTGCTCACTGCTGGAACTCTGTTCCGTTTAAATCAATAGTTGAAAACACTTACCCCTGTTATTTGAAATCACTTTCAAGTTATAAACACATCACTGTTCACTGATTCTCCCGGCCCCTGTAAATTTCTGCAACGAGCTTACGAGCCGACGCCATTAATTGCATTGGTGCACATTTTGTCAAGGCAGTTAGCTGTACGCAAGTCCGTCTCAAGGAAAGTCCGATTTAAACAGTCCCAATAATAATTTCTTTAAACGCCCCGTTTAATCCGCCAAAATACTAACTTATTCATACTTCCTGTGAAAATATTATTTGAATTTATATTTGGTCTTGATTTGAATTATTCATGCATTATTATTTCATTGTACATAAATTGTAAATAACATAGTATTACCATCCTGAATAAATTGTTAATAAGGTTTATCTCCAGCTCTTTATTTAATTCCCCTTTTCTTTGTGTAAGAACCCTAGATATCTCAAGAGCTACCCTAGTGCATCAAATAAATACTGTACGTTCAAGGGGGAACGTTACAAATTTTGAAAACAACCCACCGCTCTTACTTTCTCTACAGTATTGAAAATCTCATATTCCCAAATTTCATGCAGCTCAAGCACTCTATGCCCTAACTGTATGACCTTCCGAAGCTCGTCTGCAACGTAAGTACCAGTAAACGCACGCTCATTTTGTGTATGATTGCAGGTACCCTGAAATAGAGTCTCGCCACAACTCCTACATAAAATAAACATTAATTTTCCATGCATTCTATTAGGTAGTACAGGATGATATAAATTTCGCGGAGGCAAAACGGTGCATTTAATAAGTCCTTCGACGCTATCAAGCTGTAGTTTTCTACAATCTCTGTCTCCTACGTGAACTTTGGGGTGACCTATGGGGTATTTACCATACTTGTTCACAAACGGGTACAGTGAACAAACGTCCAAATATCTGTTTTTCTCACCCTGTTCAGCCTTATGGTAGAGTCTTACGGCGTTAGTACGACCCCCGAAAAAACTATCCCTCGGATTAAGAGGTGAGGTTTTCAAAACTTCGTGATTGTTTACATAGGCAAGTGCTTCGTTATTTAATTTTAGAAATTTTTCGAACTTGCACTCCCACATCTCTACCAAATTGTAGCCGAAAGAGCGAATTTTCGCAGTCTCGTTTTTAATACCCGCAAGCTCACTAACTTGATCCGGATAGCAAGATTCACAACCGTGAAAGTAGCACGCATGAAAGTTGTATACTGTATGGGTGTCTGCGCAGAACCCATCGACCAGAAAATTTTCGTTCAACCTAACCTCACGAGCATTACCCGCGTGTTGAATTCTCAACCCTTCAGAGTGCTCGAGCCACATAACCATTTAATTGCTATTTTACGACGATTATTGACGATCGCCCATTCTGTACCCGCCCGAGGGAATAATACCCAGAGTATTGGGTTTTAAAAAATTTCTCCGGTAAACTTTATTAACAGATCCAGCAACCGTACAACTTTCACGGAAAGGGTCTACCCCATTTTCCAACGTATATCTTCTCCAAAACTCTAAGCATGCTTTTCGAAGGATTACAACATCCTGCTTACAATACAGCACTAGATCTTCTTCCATATTGAAAACAGTATTGTTTGCTATTTCAGAATTGTACCATACGAAAAATAGGCGGGGCGGCCTGAAGTAGACATCTCGTCGGCCATATAATAATTTGGGGTCGGAAGTGGCCCTTCATAATTACTGTTGGGTGTTGTATTGAACAGGTGTGAGAAATACCCTTTAGAACCGGCAAGTTTAAAAGTTTTAGGTAGTTTGCTTAAGGCCATGGGGAGGTAATTTAGAGAATCTAAAAACTTTATATTACCACAGGTAATTGACATTAAGTTAGTACTGGTTGAAATGATTTTTGGGATCCCACCGAGCGTTATTCTTTACAAGAGCTTGAAAAATAAAAGCTCCGTCGTACCCTTTCATGTTGTGAGCCAACGTAAACACGCTAACCCCTTTAGACGCTAATTTTGAAATATATGCTAATAAACTGTCTACTGGAGACTCTTTAAATACGTGCTCGCGTTTTCCGCAATATGTACAACCCTGCTCGATATTTTCGTTATATATACACAACTTACACACGTTTTGTGCCACACATAAATTAGGCTTGTGCAAATATGTGTTAAAAAATCTCCTGCATACATTCGAAATCGTAAAACACAAAAATGAAATTTTTAGCTAATTCTTTCTTGTCAATTTTGTTAACAGACATGTAACATAAATGCCTGATAGGTTTATCCTCTTGACAAGTGTAACAAATCTTAAATCCGCATTTATGAGGCTTTTTCGCATTCATTCATACGCTATGCAAACACTTCATACACCTTTTGAAGGATTTACATAACGTATCCTTATGTTCATTAAAGCAATCGACCCCTCGAAAATCTCTGTTACACGCGTCACATTTAATTGGAATAGCGTCCAATTTACAAGGTGGTGCAGTATGACAGCTAGGGCAAATGTATTTACAACCTTTATGGCTTTGTTTGTTATTTATACGCGTACGACACATTTCGCAAAAAACGCAGTTGAAAAAGCAGCAGTTAGACCAGTGATTACATTAAAATGATTTTGCTCGAATAGTAAATTTAACACATTCCTATTCGGAGCTCTAGGTCCTTCATAGTAGACACTTTTCCCTTTACGACTAGAATATGCGACTATTGTGTACCTGTTTAAGTATTCCTGAAATTGGCGAATATGATCTAGAGTACTCCCATTGGACAAATCCACTACAGCTCTAGCACAAAGCTCCTCAACTTTCCGATTCATAATTGGATACCCCTTTTTTAGAGGTAAAAAATCCGGCTCATTATCATCCAGAGCTTTGGTTAATACGATCGCTCTGGCCAAGCAATAATTATCGTCGTTATCGATAATTAAAATGCCTCTTTTCCTCCTGCAAAATTCTTCAAAACTTACGCCGGTCATTTTCTGTTGACGCCCCCCTCGACCTACAGGTAGAGAAATGCGATCTACCTGCAGACGTAGCATGTCTTGGCTAAAAAAGTTCGTGTTGCTCTGAAGAATTTTCTCAAGAGTAGCCAGTATGACAGCTGGTCCACACGACGCGACGGAAGGATAATCCTATAGGTTTCTCTGCGTGGTTATCATTGCGCAATATCATGCCTACTCTATCCGATGGTGCATAACCGGCAGTTACGTAGTTTATAATTTCGTCGAACGCTTTCTGAAACAATCAACGTTAATTACTGAATAAAAATGTTATACCACGAAATTCTGTTCTTTTTTCCATTTCCTTTCAACTTACTTGTAGCCATAAAATAGGGTTAGCTGTTTCTTCAACATCATTGAATTTAAAACGCAGACTCTTAGCTGTGACGTTGAACTTTTTTATCTCTTTATAGCCTTCAGTATAGATTTTGAAATATTTTAAATTGACCCGTTGACGTTTTTCGTATTCAAAACTTTGCGGGTCATCAGGTTGTATCTGAAACCACGTGATTGTTGAGGTTGAGGGGTTGGAATATAAAATAATGTGATTAGATAGAGAATTTTTTTACTTGTAAAATGATATATCACAAGATTGGGGGAAATTTGAAATTTCAAGGGGGGGGTGGAGTGAAGGGGGGAAATTATAAAATTATTTCAATAGTGGTTTTAAACTTCCCATTCGATATAAAAATTGGCGTGTTTTTTTTTCAAACCGGAAATGTCAAAAATTTCAGAAAAGGGGGGGTGCTGGGGGGCAATAAAAAATATTATGGTTAGATAGAGAATTTAATTACCTGTAAAATGATATATCACAAAGTAGGTGGTTCCATTTGAAATTTCAAAGTGGGGGTTGCTGGAGAGGGAGGGGTAATTTATAAAATTACTTCAATGGCTGTTTTAAACTTCCCCCTCAATATCAAAGTTGACGTGTTTTTATTCAAACTGGAAATTTCAAAACTTTCAGAGTTATTAAAGGTGGCTAGTTTTGAAATGAAAGCCCTGTATGTAGTTATTTCTTGCGTCTTTATCGAAATCTAAGCGAATATGGCTCCTTTTGTAAACTCGGCAGAAGCACGAACTGAAAAACCGGACCAAAGGGATTACATATCTCTGTTCAAAGAAAAACAATACTTAAATATTTCGTACTATCCCGTTGTGATTAAAGTTTAGTTTTTAGTATTTGCTATAGTTTTCTGTTTTTTAATTTGTATTCTATAAAAGTAATGAAAGTAATGAAAAATCTTGGTTTTTTTTAGGTCAATAAAAACAACAAATTTAAATTTAAGGTTTAATTAGCGACGTTTCGGTTCATTAAAGAAACCATTTTCAAGCATCAAAAAATATATAAAAATTATTAAACTATGGAATCCATAATTTAAAAAACATGACATAAACCTAAAAAATAGAAAAAATGTCTAGAACAAAGAAATTACAAAAGTGTGATTATAAACTTACATGTAACATGTTGTAAAACAACAGCATCAAAAAATACGCTTACCAATTAAGGCAGCAATGAAATGAAATGATAATGCTTCATTTTAAAGTTAATGAAACACTTAAACATCTTGGATGGTATTTGAAATAAACTTTTTAAAAAAGAATTAACACAGAACCATTGAAGGTCAAGAATGATCAGACATTTTAACAAGAATAAAATAGTCACAATGACAACCAAATAAAAGTTAGAAATTAAAAATTCCTCAAAATTATTGAAATTATACAGTGACAATGCAAATAAATGTAATGTGTAATAATTTTAATATTAGATAATGAAAACAAACCTACAAAATATTGAAATAAATTTTACTTCAGTTATTAATATCAGTACGGAAATTGACAGCGTTTGTATTTCTTTTAATGTTAACCATTTCTAAAAATAATCTCTTTTGTAAGTTTGCTTCAGTATGTAAAATCTTTATGCTATTATAATCAAAGTTAAACGGGTGACCAGTATTACAACAATGGTCGCACAAAGCAGTGTCCGTTTTTTTATTTTTAACCGAGAGAGCATGGTTACTAATACGTTTGTGCAAATACTGCTTTGTTTGACCAATATAGCAAGCATGGCAATCGTTGCAATCAATTTTATAAACAACATTTGATATATTAGTTTTAGGGATGACAGCTTTTAAATTTGAGAAAAATTGACTTGAACAGTTTATATTTTTAAAAGCAATTTTAAAATTATATTTGCATAGTATAGTAGTGATTTTATGAGAACAATTAGTATTGATAAAAGGCAAAATGGTTTAAAAAACAGGTTCAGGTGTAACATTTATGTTAGGCTTATAATTATTATATATATGGTGAATTCTTTTTTTGATATATTTATTAATGAAACTAGTGGGGAAATCATTTAAAATTGAAGCATTTTTAACTTTCTTTATATTATCAGAACGAAAACGAAAATGTGATAGTTTTATAGCTCTATCGATCAAACTATTTATGATACTGATTTTATATTTGGTAGGAGTATTAGAGTAAAAATTGGTGTCTCTTTGAGACCAAATATCTTTTGTAAACCAATTGGTTATGATTTTATTTTGTGTTCTATGCAAAGTCATATCCAGGAAATTTATTTTATTTTCTTTTTCAATTTCAATAGTAAATTTTAAACGGTCATGGTAAGAGTTAAAAGCATTTAATACGACATCAATTTGGCTCTTATGAACGCAAGTAATACAACCGTCAACATAACGTTTGAAAAAAGGCAGATTTATATTTAAATTATTAATGACAGTAGTTTCTAAATCTTCCATGACTAAGTTTGCAATAGCAGAGGATAAAGAAGAGCCCATGGCAGTTCCGAAAATTTGAGAGTAAAAATTATCTTTATATTGAAAAAATGTAGAATAAGGCAGAGACTCGCGGCATCAATAAAACTTTTTTTACTAAGATTTGTATAGCTTGAAACGTCATCCCATCTTTTTTCCAATAAAATTAGAGCTAAGTTTACAGGGATATTAGTAAAAAGTGATACGACATCAAGGCTAACAATGATATAGTCATCAGGAATTTCTACTTGAGTAATAAAATTTTATTCTATTTGTATTCTATTGTTTCAACATAAATCATAATAGTTGATAATAAATTTTGTTATATCCCACTATTCTTCTTTTAAAACTCGCAGTTCTTTCATTAAACTAGCCAAACTTAAAATTAAATTCATAACAGAATTTTCTTTAAATCAAACTTGTCGCTTTTGTTTCCATGGCACTCTGCGTACAAATGGATAACTTGAATTTGTAGGTAAAAACACAAGCTAAAGTATTATACCGTCTGGGTACTTTCAAAACCGAACATAGGGGAATTGCATTGTAACTAACCTTTATATAGATTCCTGCTCGCCATTTAAACCCACAAAGATGGTAATGGTATGAATAGAACGACAAAAATACAGCGCATCTGATGGTACCAATAAATGTTAGTACTTAGTTATCTTTTTCTGTAAAAAAAATTATAAAATAATGCTATTTTGAAATAATATAGGTTGCTATGATTGTCAACTTTTTTTTATCTGTCAATTATTTGAAATCAGTCGATGTTTCTGTTATTAATATCAAATAATATGAATAATAACGAGTACCTATCCAGTAGAGCAGAGGGTTTTTATAATAAAGACATTACCATCCTTGAGGAATCTATATAAAGTTCAGTTACAATGCAATTCCCCTATGTTCGGCTTTGAAAATACCCACTCGGTATGTCATACATCAGAAAAAAAAGGTACATTCAAAAATGCAAAAATGCAGTATGGCGTCCATAAGAAAAACAAAAGTTGACACTCGATTGTTGGGTATTTTAAACGATATGAGAAAAACAAGATTAGATTCCCCGTAAAAAAGTGTCTTAAAAATGTCTTAATTAAAAATTCGTAGTTTCACTTGTTTTCATTTTATCAGCGAAAAACAAAAATCGGGAATTTTGATTTTTTTTTAGATATTTTCTAAACTAAACGTCGCGTCGTAGGTCAAATTTCTTTTCAGATTATTGATCAACATTAAAATACGCAACTTTGCCTCCATTTAACCGACTTCGTATCTCTTAAGTTAACCAAGATCCACATGCTTAGCTTCGAAAGACGGACACCCTGTATGTTTCGGCTCAATAAAATCAATAAGGGATCCTCAGACCTCAAAAATATAAAAGTGGAATATAAAAACTATGGGTGACATCACTAATACAATTTACATAACATAAACGGTTTGAATTTAAATCTAAGGTAACCAAACATGGTCAAAAGTAACATTAATACAATTTAAACACGAGGTGCTAGGTAGAGGAAAGTGCCCCAATATTGGATTCCTTTTCTAAAAAATTCATAGTTTCGAAAATAAAAAGCAAAAGATCTTTTATTTCTGATATTCACATTCCTAAATATGTTGTGTACATTCTGAAACAATTGTGGATGAAAGATACTCTATAGAAAAAGATATCTTCATTTCAATGTTTTTTGTCATATTTACGAGATCCGAAATTGGTTGCCTAATATTGGTTACTCCTATGTCCTAATATTGGGTGCATCCAATATTAGGCCATACCAAATGTAATACATACACCATTAATTAATAGAAGTGAAACTGTTTATTTAATGAATAGATACATAGAAAATAAAACTAAAATCTAAATAATGTATCTATTGACTTTTTAGCCACTGAGGCATAAGTCGCAAACATAATTTTTCTTTTTTGTTGTACTTGAACAAGGTATACTTCTCCATTTAACCTCATCGGCAAAAAATATGGACCGATCAAGAGATCTCCTACAATTCCGGCCCACACATTAACAGAGAATTTATTTTTACTTTTTTACGACTTTTAAAACACAAAAAAAATAAATGTGAAAACCAGTCAAATTTAATTTATCAAATAAATTGTAGTACGTGTGACTTTGTATACATAGGACAAACAAAACAATATTTAAAAAAACGTATAAACCAACATAAAGCATCAATCAAAACTAAAATAGAAACACCTAATAAACCAAATACAGCCCTGTCAGACCATGCAGTAGAATTATATCATAATTTCAATTTTGAAAATCCTAAAATATTAAAAACAGAAGATAATTTAAAGAAAAGACTCATATATGAAATGATAGAAATTTAAAAAAACCCGAAAACAATTAATTATAAAACAGATATAGAAAACCTTAGCAAAATTTATTTTGGAATAATTGTTAATGAATAACTTCAAATTTTACTAAATACTTTCTTTATAAATATACTGTACATAATTTTAGATAATATAAAAATTTTAATGTTGGTAATACAGTTTTGTCTTCATATTTTATCTATTAAAATAAACATAATGCCGAAAACCACCATTCTAGACGAAGAATAAAAAGTATTAAGTGACGTTTTGTAAATACTACCACATTGTTTAAATTAAAAGAATAAGAAAATGATAAAGAAAAAGAAAACATTATTAGGTTATTAAATGAGAATTATCAGGTAAAAAAAATTGTTTGCATTAACCAAACTTTCACATTTCTTTCACATGCCTATTTTCAGATAATGTAAAACACTGAAGAAGGATGTATAAATCCGAAATATATACCGTGTGTCCCTGGGAAGACGGAACATAGGGATCTTGTAATGCTAATTTTTTTAAAATGATCCACGAGTGCTTTGAAGCATTCGCCTTGAAACAATTACACGAATGTCACCGATCGTTAACGATTTCCATGCCGATCATGTATGATCGTCTCCAGATCAAATTTTTTGTTTGTATTTTAAATGTCAATTTACTAAAACCAAAGACAATTAAAGGTTATGTTCATGTTAATTTTTTTTTAAATGGGGCCCTACCTTACCTGAAGTACAGTTTAGAGCTGACAATCAGTAACCCCAGTTAAATTACATGTGAAATGTGAAAATTTACTTTAATTGGATGATCTTGATGTATGAACCGAACAATTTGATGGGATAATCAGCTTTATGATGAAACATGCTACAATGCTAATTGAATAAGACTGTATTGAGATGAAATCAAATAAAAAGCGAATATTAATATCAGTTAGTGTGAACGAATAAGAAATCTTTATTTCTACGGCAATTTAATGTGATCAAATAATTGTTACATTAAAAGTATTTGATTTTTAAGGAGCCGGAATCTTGCATACCACAAAGGAAAGTTTTCTAACACAGGTCGACAGCATTATCTTATGTACCTACTAGTATAATTTTCGTAATATCATTTTAGTTTCTAATAATGCGTAACTTGCGAAAGCCTTAATTGTTCACCTAATCCATCATAATCTGAAAAAGATCTTAGAACCATAACGTCAACTGCAAACAAATTATTTTGTATTCATTACCTTTATAATGATACTCAGTCTCATTTAATTTAATTAAAACACTATCTACATTTACATGAACCAATTTGAGCAAATAATTAATAATTTTATTTCTAACTGATTTTCAAGAGCGCGGCTGTCAATTCGATTGTAAATAATTGTTGAATCGTTTGTTAGTATAACGCACGTGCGTATTACATCTGTATTAGCAAGCGCGTTAAACAGCTGACATAACGACGTCGACGCTTCTACCAAATAGAAATTCAAAGCACTCGTGGATCATTTTAAAAAATTACCATTGTAAGATCCCTATGTTCCGTCTTCCCAGGGACACACGGTATGTTATTTCAATATAAATAAATGTGTAATAAAAAAATTGACTGCTAATTATTCCCAAAAATCTAAAAACAACAGAATTTATGTGGATGACGGGTTTCCAATGTTTGGTGTGGGTTTTCTTCGGCCCATGTGTGATTGTTATGAAAATTAATAATAGCATGTCTGGAAAAATTAGCCTCGTCGGTGTAGAAAACTTGAACCAAAAATTAAGGATTTAGTGCTATTTTCTGTTGTATCCATTGACAAAAAGCCAATCTTTTCGGAAAATCGGCTGGCAAAAGTGCCTGTACCCGTTGTATGTGATATGGATACATTTGATTCTTCAATATCCTCCAAACTGTGGGGTGACTTATGTTTAAGGCAGAGGCAATTTTTCTGGTGCTTGTAGTAGGATGTTCCTCAATTTCATTTAGCACCATTTCTTCCACTTGTGGAGTTCTAACTGTACGTGGGTGCCCGCCATCAGTGGTATGTTTTTTAAAACTTCCCGTTTCTTTAAGACGTTGGTGAACACGGGCAAATATCGAATGATGCGGGATGACACGGTTCGGGTATCGTTCTTCATAAAGACGTCTAGCTGCAAGTGAATTACCATTGGCAAGATCGTAAACAAAATGCATATCGCACAACTCAGCATTTGTGTAATTCATTTTAGAAAACTTCAACAATTGACACAATAATTGGTTCATCAACTGTCATGGATACAGTTGTCACAACAACTAACCGTTGTTTAGTTTAACAGAGATTTAACATCTGAAGAATGATCCCCTAAATCTTGTTAGTTATAGTAACTTTAAAACTAAGCCGTTTAGGACATACATTCATATGAACTTTTATGACCATAATAACCGTAGGAATCGGCCCTTAAAATTTTTCGCATATGTTTAGAAACACCCGTATATCTAAACATTTATAGATGGCGCCGTAAACAATAACTGAATGCGAGAAAACCGGGTATCCAATATTAGGAACCATCCAATATTGGGGCACTTTCCTCTACTATCGTTATTTTCCAGGTTTTGTTTCGAAAAGAAATTATTTTTTATACTTACAATAAATAACTCGAAGAATCTTCATCTTCTGCAATTGCAGCTTGCCATTCGCCCCTGTCCAAATGATGTGCTGCCCAGCATCGTCGTTGAAAAGCCTCTGCATAATCATCGTACATTCTAACAACTCGTCATTTGTAGGTTCCCCGATATTTTTCTGAACCTCCTGGTAATAGTTGTTTGGGGGGTTACTTGACGCCGAAGGTTGTTCAAACACCGTTTAAGGTGGTGATACATTTAAGTGCTGCTCGTAATTTAGTTCGTGTATGGTCCCAGTTTCGGAAGAAGTGTCGTCCGTCAACAAGGAGTCAAGTGGGTTCATAAAAGGTTTGGGAGGAAGTGGAATGGAAACTTATTGTTGTCTCGTCCGCGATTCCTTTGGCACATTTTCTGTTTCTGCATGCTTATGTCGGAGGCATCCAACAACTCATTGGTTCACTTTTAGCGATATTATGTCGGATAGTAGACACTTATGTCAGGACACAAATGTCAGATGTAAACATACCTTTACAGCTTTTTCTTTCGCCTATATTATTTTCATTTACCTCAGGAGCTATACATTTGTTATTAAAGTTTACTGATTCAGGCAACAATTTCTTTTTGCAAAACTCACATTCTCGTCGTAATTTTTTCATTGGAATTTTATCGTTGATGTAAACAACAAAATAACAACGATTTCTTCTAGTTACATTCAGTTGACCTTGTATCTAAAAAAATCAATCAGAATTCAATGCGTTATCTTGAATAACTACTCCCTTACTAGTAACTTGATAATAATATATAAAAATATATAAAATAAATATGAATGATTCCTTTTCAAACAAATAGTAGATGCTTTATTTTCTAAATAGATGTTGTTCTTTTTTAATTTGATTACATCTTCTATGGTGCTTGTTACAAGGTCACTGGCAGAGTAAAGTGATTTGACTTCCAAAATTGCATTTTCTCCTACAAGTCCTGCAAATGTTTGTAGTCAAAGTATAAAGTAGTCAAAGTTGTTTATGTATATATAAATATAGCAACCAAAGGAAAGTAAAATTTACCATACCGACATGCTCCAAGGAAACCGTAATCTAAATCTACCCAAAGGCCAGATTTCTCCACTACTAGATTTGTTCTTGTTGAAATCGTTCAATGGCAACTTGTTCTTTGAGAACCCCGTACTCTGTAGCTTCTGAGTAAAACTTTATCTCTGTCAAACGGTTTTTAACAATATTGTGGCAGGGTGTATGTGGTCGTCTCTTTATTACTCTTCCAAAGATTGACGCTGTTAATCGTAATCGCCTTTCATTTTCAGAAACTGGATTTCCAAATTCAATTTACTTGAATTTATTATTGAAAATTAAATCCAAATTTTTGTAAATAAATTAATTTTGTGACTTTCAGTTTCTGCAGTAAAAACTCGCATTCTATTTTAATAATATCTGGGCCCATGTTTAGGATTTCTGCATTTGGTCCATAATCTGTATTTTCTTTAGTATATCCAATTTACGTTTTTTATTATTGGATATTTTCTGTTCTTCACTCGGAAACGATCTTTTGCGTGCAGAAACGTTGTTTCCTTGTGATTTTTAGGATGAAATTTTCAAAAAACTTTCCAGGGTCACTTTTGCAGACTCGTTTGTAAGGACTAGAATGCCAATTAGATCGTTCATTATACCTTAATCCTGCAAGGTATACTCTTCTTTTATATGAACCTCGTTGAATTAGATTTAATTGCTTGCCCATATTGAACCTGGAGACTATATTCATAAGCCTCTCAGCTCCATTGTTATTTTCATTGTCGATCAACAGATGAGCTTTTGTAAATTGTAATTGTTTACGAATATACCTAATAATATTTTCACTTACCAGATAAATGGCTGTGTTAAAAGTGGACTTTAATAGCCAAATTTTACTTTCTGATCGATCACCCACACTGTTATAGATACCTACTCTGCATACAGAATGATCACCATGTACATGGTCCATTCTTCAAATCTTCTCAAAGTAAAGTAACATTTTTTCCATTTTTGGACTGTTCATATATTGAACATTTGGCCCTTTTTTGCAATTGTTTAAATTTAGTAGCAGGTAGCAACTTTCGACCTTCCAGTTTGATGTGGGTATCCTTTTTTATCCTATACAAATGTTTCCCATAATTTTTCAAGGCGTGATAAGTATATTATATTTCGTTTATAGTTTGACCATAAGATGCTGTCTTAATTTAGCAAACACGCTAGAGTCTCCATCAGCTACGAATTGACGATACCGTACACCATGCATGAATTCACTTAGATTAAAACCTTCTACTGCCATATTACCTTCCATCGCTAGTGGTTGATGGTACTTGATTGCGACGACCTAGCTCCCCTAGCTCATGGAGAAGGTGTCCCAAAATTTATTTATGCCAGGGTACCTGGTGAGTTGACCAGAGTTCGTGAAGAGAACAACTTCAAAACCTGGATATCGAATTTATTCGGCTGGTCTGTACAAATTTATTATTTACAAAATAAAAAAAAACAATATTAAATAGATATCAAAATTAACTGTAAATCAATAATTATATAACAAAAATAAAGTAACTGGAAAATAAAAAAATTAATTCAAAATTTTTAATTTATTCGTGTTTCGAACTTCCGAAACACCGGGATCTTATTTATTTTACAGGGTTCTGTAAAATTGCACAGCTTGATTTAAAAGTGTGCTGTGAGGCGTCACACTGAGCGAAATCTTAAGTCACTTCGGACGGTAATATAGTTTGATGGAAAATAACCAAAATGTCGGTGATAATAATAATAAGATTTAATTGGTGTTATTTCTGCAATCAGAGTGCTCGCACAAAAAGAGAACGGAGTTAATAATTTATGTCTTTTCGGTTCAGGTAAGTAAAATTTTATACAATTATTTGATACTGGTATATACAGAGAAGTTTACTCAAAGGGGCTGGTCAGAAGGACCCAAATCCAGTCTTTGACCTAGATGGTTCGGTCGGGATTCTCGGGATTCTCGGGACACTCGACTCTTGGATTCTGCTTGTTCTCCTCGTTTCACATACAGAATTGCAACAGCCCAGGGGTATTTCGGGGAAGGAATTTCCGGATCGGTTTGGGGTTATTCAAGGTAGCTACTTGTTGTATAAACATATACCTGCCAGGAAGCTCACCCCTGCGAAGGTACTTGTTACTGAAATTTCACATTTACCCTCACAAGAGCTCACTATGCTACGGGAACGGGGTAGGTTGGGATAAATTCAGGGTATTCTAGGCCACAAACTGAATTACTTACGGTTCGTAAATACTGCACTTAACAAAATAACTGAAAGGATTGGCTTTCAAAAATAATTACTTGACGGTAAATCGGAAAAGCAAAATTGGATAAATGCACTTTGGTTTCGGAAAACAAAATTAAAAATTTAACAAACTGTGACTCGGAGTCTCTGTTAAAGTTAAAATTTTTATTCGGAATCGGAAATTCAAGTCGGAATGTTTCAAGAATTCCTTGCGGAACTCTTGGCAGATCTCCCTGCTGCGACGATCTGCAGCGCCTTTTAACCACCGATCTCCTCCGTCCTCGAGATCTTCGGCCGGCTCCGCGGAAGATGCGCCAACTTCTCGGCAAAACGACGGTCGTTACATCATTTATAAATCTTTCTATTCTTTGTAAATATGTTTACCAATTACTGTGTCTATCATATAAAACTAATATCTTTAAATATTTTAGTACCTCCTGAATATACCTCTCCGATGGATTTACCTGTGGATGCCTGATACTACACAATGTTATTTTTATTTGTTGATCAATGAAATGTTTAAATCTTTGATTGTTAAAATATGTAGCATTATCTGCTAATAACCTCATAGGTACCTCATTGTATATTTGGAAAAAATATCTACTACAATTAACATGTGTTTATAACCCCCACTATTAACCATGTTTGATAAAAAATCTACTGCCACTAGCTCTAATAGTTCCCATACCTTAACATTTTAACAACATTTCTATTCAGATGATTTCTATATTTATTTAAACAACATGTATCACATTTTGTTATAATTCCCTTTATTATTTGTAAATCCTTCTTATATAAAAACTTTCTAAGTGGTATATTAATAGTTTTCTTACGAAAAAACAGCACTGAAACAGCACATTCCACGCGACAGCATAATTTATGCACGCTACAACTTGCATATTCGGCGATCGCGCAGATTTGTCTTGAAACAGGTGAGGATTTTATATTTATACATGCACATAACATCACCTTGAGATTCTCTGTTATTGCCTGAAGTCTGTAAGTTCTCACAAATTGGTAGTGGTCTTAACGGCGTGCCCTGCACTATATAAATTTTGGCTTATGTATGTTTTTTTTTGTTTTGTATTTTAGAGGTATTCGGGGGAAGTCGATTACAGTCCATGGTGGTACAGAATGGATATCCCCTACCATAATTGACTCGATTATTGACACACCTTAGGACACGGACAAGTGTACGTGGTGATCCCCGGCGACCATTATTTCGTTTATGGGATAAATGTTCCGGCGTACTATGTGGTCGTAATGTCAGGGCGGTTGCTGACAGGCACTATGTAGTCGATTTTTTACCCGCACGTGGAAGACAAAGGACATTCCCGCACCACCAATTTTCAAGTTCTTTGTGATACTTAAGGCTTACACTCCTGAGATTATTAAAGAAGCCAGAATAGAATGCATTGTCTATTATCTTATGATTTTACTTTATCGAAAGTATTTACTCGGCACACTTTATAGTTTGCGTTTGAATTTATCTGACGTATTACATATTATTTCGGAATTCATAAGATCTAATTATTTATTTCTTTTACATATCAATCAAATATATTACTGTATTTTATTTCATTTTTAACCAAATTTAAGTAATGAAATAACTTTTCACATTATTGTGTAAACATACAGTGGATTGCACAATTGTTTCTACTGTTGATTCTGCAGCTAGTATATGTTTTCTGTATATTCTCCATCGCGCTGCAAGCAAACCAAATGCAGTTTTATTTACTCGTCGTGCTCTGCTGAGTCTATAGTGCTTCATCAGCCACTATTACATAGGTAGTACTGGACATTGTACGGACACTTTACGCGATGTAGGAATATCCAATTCGTTATTTTCAAGTTACTATCACATTAGAGAATTCCTCTAAACTCCACCATCACTCCGTCTTCCAGCACCCCCAATATCAACGAATGTAAATCTTAATGTGCATCTCACACATTGCCATCAAGATTAAACTATGACTACCTTTGTAATGCCTGTAATGCCTGCAGATCTACACATAATTTCATAGGCAGTATAGGTATCATAATAATATGTCAAAAGGTCACCCTTTCAACTTACTTGAATTATTACATGCTTCTCATCTAGGTCTCAAATGCAGTTTGGAAAATTCCAGGTAAGATCAAAATCTTTGGTCGTATTTTTCCACTGATGAATTGGGATTACTTACTAATTGATATCCGGGTATTTTTATAGCAACGTTAGGAAGATTGGAAGGAAGCCGCGTTTCGGACACACCAACAACATCATAATCAGCATGCAGAATGTGTTCCCGGAATTCAACAAAACTATTTAATAGTGACCTTACATTCAAATGGACTATTTTCAAAAAACTACCCATTGAGTGTATATACTTTGTGCTGAATTAAGTAATTATAATTTAAAGCGTAGCAGAATGTGTTACAGATAATTCATTGATGTGTATTAATATTAATTTGAAATAAACAAAATTTGAACTATAAAAACTTAAATTACCATGTCTTAAACAAGTATACAAAATTATATCAAAATAGTTAAAAATAATTATAAAACAAAAAAATACAACAAAAAAGTAAACCCAATCAGAATGTTTTCATTCTTGAAAGTAAAAATAAAACCAACTAGGTAGTATTAAACTGATTTAACTTACAAATAATTTCAATGGTTATCAAAGTTCCATGCAAGCACCGGTAATTTAGTGTACATCTGCGAAAATTGTCGCTTTATCATATCACACCCATCAATATTTTACCTGCATTATTAATCCAGATATAGTTAACATTATTTTCATTTTTATACTTCTTACATTTATTAAACAGCAATCTGTTACTAGCAGTTAATGACTCGTTGACGTATATTATCGATTTACTAGATGCATACATGTAAACAATCCACCTAGAGCACTAGCACAAACTTTTTTTTACCTTTTTGCGCTTCATAAATGCTTCTTTCTCCATTCTTCTGACAAAGTTAATGATAATGCCTCAAGATGTGGTTGGGATTTGTTTTCCAATTCGATCACACGCATCAACCATGTTTTCTTCTAATTTAAAACCAATTACCGTACCAATAGCCTGGACAACAGAAATTGTGTTATCATTAAGTACTAACTCTGGCACACCCTGTATTTCCTAACAGTTCCTCCTGGAATATTGCTCAAGATCTTTGATATGCTGCTTTAAGGTATTATTTTCTTTAGCGTAGAATATTTAACTTCTGCTGTTTCCAATCTATTTACACAAACCGACAACTTATGATTTTGTATTTTAAGCAATTTGAATTGCTGATAGGAGCAAAAGCATGCGTCTTATACGCCACAGCAACTACAACATGCGCGTTGGAAGCACTTTTGGTAAGCACGATTTCTAAATATATTAGAATATTGATTAATACTGCGATAACCACGAAAATATTATCTTCACTGCAACGACCCAGCCCCCTAGCTTATGGAGAGGTGGTCGTAGCAGAATTTATTTATGCCAGAGAGTAGCTCGGAGTACCCAGGGTTCGTCGGACTTTGAAAATAAAACCTAGGAAATCTAAAGAACAATTTATTTACAGAAATATTTACAGTATTGATTCAAGTGTTGCTCAATGTTACTGAAATTAACAAAATTAACGCTTTATGTCTATAAAACTAATAACACAAATTAATAAATGCATGAAATAAGAATAATATGTACATTAATAAAATTTACGAACTTTGCTGATTAATTATTGTAAGTCCGGCTCTGGAATTTTTTAATGCAAATTACAGTTATCTGTTTTGTTAAAACGGCAGGTTACTGGGATCAATCAGAGAGGTCGCCTCGTGTAAATTACTTAAAGGTAATGTCTTATCTTTTGACGTCACAAAGTGAATATGGCGGAACGCCAACAGCAATTTATTTGTAAAACGGAATGATTGGTTAAAAACAATGAATGTATTACAAACCAACAGGTTGCGGTGATAATTAAAGTGAGTGGTTGCAAGTGTGCCCAGGTAAGGCTCAAGATAATTATGTTTTTACGGCAATCAGTTAATTTACTTAACTGGTTAACTATACAGGGCAGATTAAAAAGTTAAATAGTTTACGGGGTGGTTTGAAGAACCCAAAACCCAGTCTTTGACCTAGGGGTTCGGTAGGTAAACTCAGGACACTCGACTGTTGGATTCTGCTTGTTCTCCGCGTTTCACATACAGAATTCCAACAGTCCAGGGGTATTTCGGTGAAGGAATTTACGGATCGGTTTATTGTTACAAGGCAGCTACTTGTTGTATAAACATATACCTGCCAGGAAGCTCACCCTTGCAAAGGTACTTGTTACTGAATGTCACATATACCCCCACAAGAGCTCACTATGCTACGGGATGAGGTAGGTTCGGATGAATACAGGGTACACTAGGTCAAAAGAACTGAATTAGCTACTTACGGTTTGGCTTGTATAGAACTAATGAAAACAAAAGGTGAAAACAAACTGAATTAATCGGAGCAAAATTTAAGTGGGATTGAAGATCTCAACTTAAACTTTGAAAACTAATCGGAGCAAAATTTAAGTGGGATTGAAGATCTCAACTTAAATTTTGAAAACTAATCACTCGGGTTTCGGAACAAAATCTAAATTTAACAAACTTTGACTCGGGATCTTGGAAGTGTTAAATTTAAATGTTAAATTCGAAAATCGGAAAATAAGTGATTCAAAAATGCGCGGGGTGAACCTCTTATACTGCATTCTCGTCTTCTTTCGGAACTCGGCGCGGACCGTCCCTACTCCTTCGTAGAGGGAGTAGTTGTTGCCCGCGCCTCGTGATGACGTCCTAACTTGCGGAACGACGCTATCTCGGAATGTGCAACATGGCGTCTTCTTTTCGACGCACCAAATTGCACACCCCAAGGATAGCGTCGTTACATCACCAGTTGCATAGAAACTTATTAAATGTTTTACGCACATCTACATACCAAGCTCAGTTTCATAACTGCCAATTTTACACCGAAATAAAGAGAGACCACGCTTAACCACATCTCTCTAGACGCCATTTATACCATTTATTTTAAGTAAAAGTTAATGGAACCCAAAATACTGCGTACATCAGACTTATCGGAAGAACTCTGAAGATGTTGAATAGAGACTAAATTCTCTGGCTGGTGAAACTCTATTTTTAGAAATTGTATGCCCCAGATACTTTACAGATTTTGCAGCAAACTTACATTTGCTAGTTTTAATTTTAAATCTTCGGAATTGGTCACTTCCAAAAATTTCTTAACATGTTGAACATGTTCGTCCCAAGATTTAGAGAAAATTAAATATCGTCTATATAATTAATACAAAAGTCATCTATATTATTTCTTCGAATTATATTTGATAGTATTTTTTGAAAAGTTCCTCGAGCATTCTTTAGTCCAAATGTTAGCACACGGAACATGAATTTCCCATATTTTGTAACAAAAGATGTTTTTTCTTTATCCTCTAGCTTTAATGAGATGCACCAGAAGGCGGAGTTAATGTCTAAAACTGTGAAGTACTCGCAGTTAGCAACTTTCTCAATCACATCTTGAATTGTAGGAAAAGGAAAACATTCTGGGACAACAAATTTGTTTAATTTTCTGAAGTATTTACAAAGTCTAGACTTCTTTCCATCATCTTTCTTGTAGGCTAGTGTCACATGAGAAGCAAAAGGGGAATCAGATTCTTCAATTATACCCATTATAAATAAATTCTTTATTTGGTTTTTCATTTCATTATCATCTGGAATTGTACATTTATACGGGCGAGAAGTAACATATTCATTTCTTATTAATTTAATCTCTGCTTCTTATAATCGAACTTTACCTAGATCAAATTTGTCATGTGTTTGTACTTGTCAATTAATTGCGAAATAATTCTTTTCTTATCATCATTCTCAATGTGATCTAATTTAGCTTTAAATTCATTTATATTTAAATTTAAATTTAAATTTACTTCAATATTATCATCTGAAGTTAAAATCATCTGATCACAAATGGATCGATCTTCCTTTAGATCTAATATGTTGTGATTATTAGTACGTTGATAAATTTTCAATTTTTCATCTTGTATCAACTTAGAAGTCTTAATAGCATTAACACCAATTAAAAGATCATAGGAGAAATTATCATTTTTAACCACATAGGTTGTTATAAAGTCAGTAATCTGTCCAATTCGAAGTTTAATCAAAGCGAAAAGTGAATAAATACGTCAAATGTCAAATTTATAAAATATGACAGTATACAAAAATTATTAATATGGCTATCTATTTTTAAATATTATTAAAATTAGAAAATAGAACCATAAATGTTACTTAATTAACTTATTTAATTAATCTTTTTCTGTGTTTTTCTAAGGCAGTATTTTCTCTATCCTTTCCTGTTACACTATTTTTATGAGCTTTTAAACGGTTTTCTATGTATTGTTTAGTTTGTCCAATGTAAACATGGATTGCTATAAATAGTATGTGACCGCTTATTTTTCATATTTGCTTTTAAGTTGAGTGAATAGAAAATTCAAGTTATTCTTGTTTAAACTAGCAATTGTAATATTATGAGGTTTGAAAATATTACTAATTTTCTCTGTTAAATTTTTGATATAAGCCATAACAATTCTTGTAGTGAAACTCTTTTCTTTAATAGGTTTTAAATGGTATGCTTTGCGAATTTGATTTTTAACAATGTTATGTATAAATGAAATAAGATAATTATTTTTGTGTAATGTATCTTTTACCTTTTGAATTTGTTTAGGACGGTCAATACGATCAGTAAGTAGAATGGCTCTATCGGCTAGACCAGAAACAACAGATTTTTTATATTTTAAAGGTAGTTCTGCGTTATAGTTTAAATATCTACCAGTCCAAGTTGGTTTTGTATACCATTTATAAACAATATGGTCATCATTTCTACTCAATTGTAGATCTACAAAACAAAATTCTTGTTTTTCTTTTTTTCTAATGTGAATTAGAGTTTTTCATGATGAGTTAAAAATGTTTAATAATTCTTCACATTTGTTATCCGGAATAATTTCTAAAATATCATTCACATACCGTTTGTATATAGAAATGTTAAAGTTACATTCTTGTAGCTTGGTTTGTTCTAAATCTTCTAAAACTAGGTTGGCTATAATAGCTAATTTTAAAAACATCTTAATCTTTATGTAGGACTACTACTGCGAAACACAAATATTTTATATCTTGTCAAAATTGAGTCACTATGGTTACAAACAATGTTGCTTGAAGGTAGCCACCTTTACATATATGAGTGCATATAAGGTGTAAATGACAAATTTTTTTAGAGTTGGATCTTCATGTTCTGAGGATCGCTCCTGCTTAGTCTCAAACTAAGATATTGAAAAAATGAGCCAAATCAATAATATACAGGGTGTTTTTTGGCCTAAATCTAAAAATTAGACAAGTGTAAACCGTCTTTATTTTAGCAAATATAGCAAAAATGTATTAGAAAAAGTTGTTTAGAATTAAAAGTTATTGAAGATTTTCAACTTTTATACAAATCAGCCTACTTTGTTTTTTTCATCTAATGCAATACTTTTGAACTCATGTTTGTAACAAATAAGGTTTAGTATTTTTTTAATAAATAATTTTTTGTTTTTCAAGTACTTTGTTTAATTACTCTTCATTCATGGGTCATTAAAACCACAAATAAAAAATCTCATGTTGATGAAAAAAATCAAAGTAGGCCGATTTGTATAAAAATTGAAAATCTTCAATAGTTTTTAATTCTAAACAACTTTTTCTAATACATTTTTGTTATATCTGCTAAAATAGACAGTTTACTCATGTTTACAAATGTAACGGATGTTACAATATTATTAATATAAATATAAATTAAAGAAACCATGAAACCATTACAGTACAAGGTAAAGAATGAACATTTGTGCACATCAAATTCGGTATAAGTTACATAATTGTCATTAGCGGGTAATAAAGAGTTTGGTACAGGCTACAGAACATTTGTAGCCTATACCTAATTATTCGGTACATACTGCAGAACAATTCTGTAGAGATTACAGGACAGTCAGTAGCACTTAACAGACTTTCTATTGAGTGTACCGAAGTGTTCATTACACCAAACCACACATATAATAACAGTTACCGAATTTTCATTACACGCAACAAGCCCATACTGCGAGTTCAACCATATTTTCATTAGCAGCAACAACAGCAACCCACTATGTCCAACAAAACAGGTTATTACCAATTTAAATTTAACCAGAATCGTCTGGTAGTCCCAACCAAAAGTTTTGCAGTCACTATACCAACAGTAATTTCTGGTAGAGTTTACCATAACTCATTAGCCTCAACAGTAAATTTTTCTCAGTGTAAATATTATTAACAATAAAATAACGAAGATTAATATTCAAGCTTTCGCAGGAGTAATTTTGAAAAAATTCCGCTAAATTAGTTAAGCTGATACCTATTTAATGAAAAATAATAACAGTCCATATAAACAAAATAGCACAACGAAAATTTCGATCCAGGTGGTCCTCCAACCTATGCGTTCTTCTGGTGCAGCCTCGTGTACAGCCAGATTTGGAGGACCACGCTGCCCCCGACGCCGACGCCGTCGTTCATTTCCAAACCAATTATCAATTTGCCTAGGCTGTAGGCCAGTTCGTTGCAGTAAATGATCTTTCTCTGCCCTGGTGGGGTTTGTATTATCTCCATTCTCCCGTACCCATGTTCTTAAAAACCCTACAGCTTCTTCGGGAAGCCTGTTTGGGTGGACGCCGCCAAGGACAACGTCTCCTTGTCTTCTCATATTCCTCTTCGATAGGTATAATATATATATATAAGATAAAATCAGGTATAATGTATAATATAATGATAAAAAAATTTAAGATGTAAATTGTATAATTTTTAGATTTTGGCCAAAAAAACACCCTATATATTAATTGATTTGGCTCATTTTTTCATATATAATTAAAAAATAACGTACTAAAGTACTCCCTATACACAAATTATACCCTTACAAAACTTCAAATGATTTGAATTAATACAACAATTTACGACAAATAGATCTGTGTTCTTACTTTTAAATGAAGTGGAATCCTGTAATGGTTCGTCTTCTGGCGATGGATCGAAAATAATAAGATTTTGTTCTGCGTATTTTCACACAAGCGATGGGTCGATACACCCCTTGCACATGAAGTAATAAATTGAGAATTATTTTCCAGATTGAGTATTCTATTGTTATGTGTTCGTGTCGGAGGTTGTTGCACTTGTGGATCCGTACTCTAACTTAAAAATAATAATAAATTGTGTTGTTTAAAATATTAGCGACAGACAACCATGCGGGTTGGATGCATTCTGCAATAAGTTAATAGATATTAGAACATTTTATTCGTTGAACATGTGGTTTGGATGTTTTCTTCAAATAAATAATTCCTGATTATAAAATAAGCATTTTTCACTGACGATTGTTTTCTCCCGTAAAATGCTAGCATAGCGGTTGGTTGTCTTATGCAAACTGAAGAATGGGATAAAAGCTGTCGAAAAATGACATTAGCTCAGATTTTGCTACCATGTGGGTTGGTCGCTTTCAGCAGAACTGGGTCCAATTGCACTCCACATTAAAATAAAATCTAACAACTTTGGTGTTTGTGCCAAACTGAGCGTTTATGCCAATTTGGCTATGTCGATTGTGGCAAAACTACTGAAACTACTTTTCCTTATAATGACGGTTGCGCGCACTTATGCCATTTGTCATTTTAAATATTGAAAACAATTATGTTGGTTATGCCAGTATAATAATATTAAGTAGCTACTTCTTAATAACTACACAACAGAGTATAAAAATTAAACTTTTTATTCTTTAAACTTATAAACAAATGAAAAAAGGTACAATGTAGACCATACTACTTTATAAAATATGAAACAAAAATAAACTCTCTGAATACGTATTGTATTAGACAAACACAATGACTTCAGATTTTCAAATTTTTCTTATTTATGGGAAGGCATTCTTGGTAAGCATTGTTTAAAAGCAAATTCTCATCGTCTTTTGTTAAATATAAGCTTCTTTTTCTTGTTCTTCATACTCTACATTGAACATTACAGTACTACCTTCTTTTGGAAGTGTGACTTGGTTTAGTTTTGTTATTTTCAAACTCGGTCGTTCAGTCTTAAGATTAATTGATTTTATCACAGTTTTATAATAAAATCTGTCGAAAAATGACATTAGCTCAGATTTTACTACCATCTGGGTTGGTCGCTTTCTGCAGAACTGGGTCCAATTTATCTTATCTGTAAGATGTCAACTTAATGGGTTATTTTCCTTAATAACTGTATATTGCATTTTTATTACTCTAAACGAGTTGTTTTGGAAGATGCAACACCTCTGGGGTTAATTAAAGCCAGCTAGGATTTTAGCTAGGATTAAAGTAAAGGTAAAACTTGAATAAGGTTCCTTAACTAGAGTGAATAATAATAATATAGTAGAATCATACTAAGTACTAAAGTAAAACATTTCACTTATGCTAACAAAATATAAATGTTCTTATAATTGGTTAATCGGAGTTCAGTTTTTGATATGTCAGCTGATTTGACAGATCTTCTAGTGTTGTAACGTCTTGGTGGTTCATTTGCTATATGAATTTCATCTAATTCCGTGTCATATAATACAGGTAGGCTTGGTGTTTTCCTCTGGTTATGGGATTGATTGAAAATGGTAACACAAGGATAACAACATGTTGACGTAATGTTTTTCTTTGCGTCTCTTGGTTCCTTGGTACAGCAAAAATATTGGTTGAGTAGTGACAGGATTCCTAACCACTTGCTCAGGTTATATAGTACAATTAGGAGTGCTGTAGCACCGATGACGGAGAAGAAGGTGGTGTTCCAATGAGCATGTTTGATAATAAAAGGTTTGTTGAGTTGTTGTTGAAGTATTTCGTCATACTGACTCAGTTTGTGTTGAGCGAATTTAAATTCGTCAATATTCAATTCTGCCAGTTTAACAGGTTGCATTTTAATACCTTGAACAGTAATATTTTCTCGGTTATAGATACAGCAATCGTCCCTTGTGATGTCAGTAATAGGTATTTTGTTAGTAATATTGGTGGTTCCAATTGAAGATTGGGCATCCAAGATAGCATGATTGGTATATGATTTGCAATTTGCGCCTAATTGGAAAAATCCGATTTTAATTAAGATGTCTTCAAGAGATTTTCACAATTGATATTGATTGGTGTTGGGTTACTTAGTATGTATAGCCATTGATTGTTGTTGGTTTTATGGCAAATTTCAGCTTCTGCAAATAATGTCTTTATTTTGCACGATTTCGGAATTGTTGTGGTAGCTTTGGAGAATAGTTGGACTTCGCATTTGGGTTGGTCGGTCCTCATGGAAATGGATATTTCCTTACAGATCCATTGTGTTGGTAAATATTCCATGCAATTATTCAGGTTATCTAACATAGTATAAGCTGTTCTCGTGACGGAAAACAGGATATAGGGTTTGGAAGGTTCAACGTAGGAATACACGTTTGGATTTTCATAATGTGGAGTAGGGAGTGGGTATATTTTATATAAATCGTAAGTGATTGCAACTTGTAGTAGCTTTCCTTCTGCAAACAAGTGCAAAATTAGAAGCGGTTAGCAATTTTCTTCTTTCGTCCCGCCATTCAACAGATTCATGTTGGTCTCTGGTGCGAATTTCGAGTTCTTTGCGCTCGTCTTCATTCAAAACTAAAGACTATAAAAACAATTATTTGGGTTGTTCATAGTCTGTTGGATTTAAATCTGGTTTTTGACAATATAATAATAATAATAATCTTCTTTATTAATTGTATTGTTTAAATTTCTTGTTTTGGAAAATTACTTTCTGCGCTTTGTTTGTAAAGTAGCCCTTTTCAATCGCCTACGTTCATATTGTTGAAAGCGGTTACTAGTTGGACTTTTCCCAGTAAAATACTTATGCATACAGCGAGCAGTTTTCTTGGTGTTACATCGTATAACTGTTGCACTACATCGTGCTTGATACGAACGTCTCATTGCACAATTTATTCTTTTGCCGCCAATAAATTTACATATGTAAGTATTAAATATTGTTCTACAGAGTTGCTATCAACATCAAAGATTAGGCTTTGAGAATGATTAGAAAGATATCTAATGGGTTCTATAATTTTGTCATAGTGACCTTCTCTAGTAAATTCGGGAATATAATTTTCGTCGTCGCATTTCTCTTTCTCACAAAAGTAGCCCCCTCGTTCGATACATTTCTTGTGTTCCTCAAATATAATATGACTTGCACTGTTTAAAATATCTTTTTTTTTTAATTTATTGCTTGTGCCTCCCAATACATCTACTTCTTTTTTTCTATATGCAACAGCTTTCGTTACAGCAGTTCTCGACTTCCGAATGTTATATCAATCTTTTTCCTCACACTTAAAGGACCAGCCTTAGTATTTGAAGCTATATCACGCAGCTTATAACAAAAATTTCCCAATAAGTGGTTTCTACACTCAATTTTCTCTAATGTATTTTCTAGATAGGGTCTTGAGTCTAAAATTTTCTTGTAGCAGCTATTATCATCATCTGCAATCATTCGTGTGTATCGTAATCCATACCTTTCGATACTTTTTTGAAAACCTTCACATATTACAGAACTTTCCATGTTGCTGGATCTTCCTGTCCAGTTTCTGTAGTAGTTATGGGCTTTCGGTGTTTGGTCTTTATTTTCGGCTCGATTACAAATTGTACAAAATTTATTTCGTACGCCAATAAAAAGAACCTATTTGGCGCGATAACCAACTATTGCGGTCATGCCGGATAAAGAATTGTATTTTGACCTATAAGACCGTTTCTCCCAGCTACCATCACAAACCACCGTTATTTCTGGGACACCATCAGAACCAACATCACCTGCTTCAATTGCGAATAACTTCTCCAATTCAGCCGCTAAGTGCAATAAATTTGCAATCAAATAGGCTGATATGATTAGAGGCTTGAATCAAATTATTTATAAAAAAAACTGTAATTCAACAATACGCCTGCCTTCTAAGATCGGGGCCGGTAATGGCGTAAGTAAAGTGGAGTTCGCAGTATTGGTATAACAACTAGAAAGATAATAAATTAAATTATTTGAGGCAACTAAAACAGTAATTAAGGTAAGTGTAAGTGTGGTAAGGTGGTACGCCACCTTAAGCTTTGTCAATTTTTCTAAATTTTTCTGAGGAGAGTTATAAGAAATAAAAATAGGCACCACCAAGAGAAATCTTTTGGGCACAAGAAAAAAAAATTGATAGCATTAGCTGTTTTTCAACATCAAAAATGTTTTTTTCAAAAAGGTGTGAAACTGGGCGTATTTACCAACCTATACAGGCAATTACGTCACACAAATAAATTGTTAAATAAATTAATGTTATAGCAAGTTCACTATAATAAATCGACGGTGAAATACTAATACCTCGTAACCCTCTGACACTTAATTTTACAGGAGTAACAAAAAGCATTACCAATACTAATTTCAAAGAGTTCAAAGTTATGAACTTTTCTTGCAAAATAATGTAAAAGGCACTCTGAAAACACTTCGTATGATTGTATCATGTTAATCGTACTGCAATTAAATAATTTACTGATGGTTACGAGATATTACTTCTATATATTTGGCGACTTACGTGGGCTGCGAGGTATTGCTTAGAACGATTTATAATATTATTTCCATTCAAAACTTTTATTTGAGAACTAAAACTAAACAATACAATTTATTGTACATTATAAAGGAACAAAAAAACTGAAAAAACTTAACATTAATTGTAATGATTAAATCTCAATAAAAAAATAAACTAAAACTAGTTACTTAAACTAATTGTTCATGGGGTATAGAGTCATAAAAGGCGTGGCAGTCTGCTGGTATTACAGACTTTAATTCCTGTATGTGCTTCCATTTTGTAAATTTAATCTTTATTTTATCATTATATAGCTGAGGCCAAACTGTACCAGCTGGAATTGTTCTGCTACGATGCGGTAGATCCTGCCAATCGTCATCAAAATTAAGTTTTACCAATATTTTGCCGTCTGGTGTATATTTGATTACTCTAATGTCTGTGACAACTGGATCGCCTGCTACCTTTCCAGGTCTGATATTGGCATACCTCTGGAACCGTTTTACAGTGTAATCTTTAAATTCGTGGTACTCCATTGACTTAACATCATAAGGAAATGGTTTTCGTCTAGCTTCCCTGGAGGCAGACAGGTAGTCACTAGGCAAATTTATTTCTCTACCTTTTAGCTTCCTTTCAATACAGCTGTGAACCGAATCACACTCCATTTGAGTGTGACCCGGTTCCAAGTACTTCTGGATTACAACGACATTGTGGTCAACTGCAAAACTTAGAAGGGCATTTGCAAGTATTGCATTACGGTTCTGGTACGTGCACCCGTCGCTAAAGATAACTATTGGAATAGATTCATTTGCACAGTTATTTTCCATATATTCCACTATGCAAGTTGCAAAAGTTGATGCTGATAATTCAGCTTCAGTCTCTGTAAACCAGAAACATTTAGCATGGCGACTGACTACGTCGTAAACCGTAAAATTATGATAAGTTAATTTTGTCTTAAAAAAAATTGCACTTGCTTGTGTATACGGAGCAATTTTAGCTGCTTGAAGGTCCATTGTTAAAAGTCTACACCGATTTTCATTTGCAGCTTCCTTATCATTATTTTTCTCCAGTCTGGCCCTGTCTTTCTTTTGAACATGAACCTTCCATTCATCGTCACTCACGTTTCCAACTTCATGACTTGTACAAATATTGCACTTGTCTTTCTTAAGCGGATACAGTGAGAGATTCATAGAATAAAATAATTCACTGAAGAGTGTTCTTGAAACAGGCGATTGATTTTCTTCCGTACACATTCCAGTGTACAATGAATAGAGCTGTGACAGCGAATGTACTGTCTGTTCAGATATAGTTTTGTCGAATCGTGTCTGCCATAATGAGAAGGAAGCTTTGGCAAACTATCCAAACACTTAATTAAATGCTGTTTAGCTTCTTCTTTATTCTGACGCACAGATTGCGTTTTAGAATTGTTACAAACCTCTTGACTATTAGTCATACCAAACGTGCTATTTTGTATCCAGATATGAACAGTAAATTCCCCTAGAGCTAAAGTTGATAAAAACATTTTCTTACAGATCTGCAGTTTTTCTGCGCCGACTGTCAGTGAGTATTCCAGCGTGTGCTTTCTTTTAGATTCTCCCTCGGTGTACTTCCTCTTTGTCTGTATTCTAGATACATGATTGATGACAAAAACCTTTCTTTGTTCCCAGCTCATAGTTGACCAAAATGCTTTGAAAATGTCGTTTCGACTATCTTCAGTTACTACTGAGCATTTCCTGTTACTGCTTCTTAAACATTGCTTCGACGAGCAAGTGGCTCCAATGGTTCTTTCTCTTCGTGAAGCATTATGTTTTATAACTCCCATCTTTGTTCGAGTGTAGCCAACGTACGATTTACCTTCCATTCTCAATTTTTTTGTTTTGTTTTTTGCCCATTCTTGAGGGTCAGCTTTCTTACGTCTTTTTCGTCCTTCAGTCATGTTACCATATTCAGGAATATTATTCATTTCTCCATCGACTTCAAGGTTATTAGCTTCAGATACACCATTGCTTGAACTTTGAATATCGACATTATCAGAACTTTCTACAACTGATTCTGAAATATCACTATCATCACTCCCTGGCATATATTCAGTATCATCAACTTCTTCAGAATTTTGCTCAATAGTACTTTCATAAACTGGAGTTTCATTTTCACACGATGAATTATTCATTATTAAAAATTCTCCCACAAGATCACATACAACAGGTGTTTCCAACAAAGATTTTTCTGTTTCATGCACTGTAATGGAAATAAATTATAATTATACATGAGAAAAAGTCTCAAATTGGCTGCAGATAATACAACGCCCACCAGCAACATTTGTAAAACTACTGGCTGCATCCATTGCAGGTATCTCCATAGGTTGTAAAACAAACAACTCTTCATTGTCGCGAAATTCGGTAATGGGGGATTCTTGCAAAATATTTTGTGGCTTTGCGGAATGCCCATCTTGTGGTAGCAATTCTAAACCAGACATGCATAACAATATTAACCAAAAAATAGGTTTAGAGGTACTCTACATGCTTTAATACGAAAACAACTTACTTTCGTTGCTAACATTGGATGTATTCTCTTGGAGTAGTTGAAATATTCTCATAGTTCTTGACTGCATCATAATTATTAAACTGACACTGACAATTGCACATCAAACACCTGACAATCACTACAAAACTTCAAGCGTGTGATGTGGATACGAGATATTGCTTTCACTTGTACCAACTTACACTGCCACCTGGATATTAGTTTAAGCTGATACGAGGTATTAGTTTGATTTTTACATAGCTTTTGAATACGAGGTATTAGAAAATAATCAGAACAACACAATTTAAATTTTTGTGGCTTACTAGGTATTTCTAGATTGAAGCAGAATGGGTTACGCAATACATTGACGCAAAAATCAGTTTTTGCCAGAAATGTGGGTTACGAGTTATTAGTATTTCACCGTCGAAATAAAAACCCTTGATTTCAAATTAACCATTATAAAAAAATAAAAAATACAGTTAAATAAGAAAACGGACATCTAAGGCTCTCATTCGGGGCAAAACAAGACCTGGTTGTCCTCCGTTGTAAGTCCCATACATTCTTCATGTACAAATCTCTTACACGTAGCACAGTATATCACGAACTTCATCTTCATCGCAGAGGAAACAATACCACGATTGATCGGAAGTTGCTTTTGTTTTGTTCGTAGGCTTTTGTCTTTTTTCTGGCACTTTTATCTTTTGTTTCTTCGCTTGTTTTTGTAGTTTTACTTTTCTTTTGACTTATTAATGGAGAGGGAGATGCAAGACGTTCTGCAAAAAGTGATCCAGCGACTTCAGTATGTTTCACATTAATTACTAACTTCCTTTTTCTAGGGTTCTTTGTTGTTGAAACCCTTGGAGATTTATTATTCGCATGTTCTGGTTGACCCAGATTTGTTCGTTCAGGTGATACGTTTGAGGGTTCATTGTCACTCATATTGACAATTTGTACCAGAATTGTATTCTCATCAAAATCCGACATAGGGGAACTACTTCTTGGTGTGGAAATTGCATGGCTTTCATTGTTCACAGGAACTACTTCTGTCGTGGATGTAGATGCAGAAGACGTTGATGTTTCGACAGATCTCTCCGTAACTGTGCTTGGTGCAAATGTGACATCGGGAATGACATCAGGATCGAACGGTTCCTGTCAGAGAATATATAACAGGGCGTCATGAACTCATCATTCTTCCAAAGACAAGTTTAGAAATTGCCCTATTGGTATTCATATTCCAGTATTTTTAAACTTCAGCATTCCAATAATACTCCAACGCCCGGAACACAGCTTTATCGAGAGGCTGCAGCTCATGTATTGCATTGCTGGGCAAACAATACAACACTATTTGATGTCTTTCTGCTTCATCGACAATGGAATAATCTAAATAACTAGCTGCACCATCAAAAATTAGTAGGACATGTCCGGGGCTTTTATATTTTGCTAAATGACGCAACCATTTTATAAAAGTGCTAATTGTCATAGATCCTTTCGGTGTGATTTCAGCTACCGTTCCAGGTGGCGTATCCATCAACAATTCCTTTTGAAATCGTTGACCTTTGAGAAAGAGAATTGGTGGTATCGCATTCCCCACTGCATTACCACAGGATACAATCGTTATATTTTCGCCATGCTCCGGTACAACAATATATTCGTGTTCCTTTTTGGGTCAAAACTTGTGGCTCTTTGTGCAGATTTAAACGACAACCTTTTTCATCCATATCGTAGATGGATTGGGGTTTATTAAAAAAAATCATGCTTTAGCATTACTTGCTGCAAAGACGCAAGATGTACCCACCGTGGGTGCTGCCGCCAGTTCTTCTACTGCCACCTCCTCTGAAGGCTCTACTGCCACCAGGGTTGTTCCGCGTCCTGTTTGCCTACCCCTAGCGGTTCTGGCTTCTCCCACCGAAGCTGCTCTATTTCTCAGACCTCCTCGAGATCTTCCCCTAACTCCTCGGCCACGTTCGGTATGTGTTTCTGTGCCAGATAGGTCTAGAACAAAAAAATCACTAAACGTCATTCCCGGAAATCGCGACTAGCATGAAAACAGAACCACGTGACACATGGGATCTGTGATTGGTTGCATGCAACCCGCGCAAGCAAGCAACCAATCACAGATCCTACTATGGCCATATGTCACGTGGTTTTGTTTACATGCTAGTCGCGGTCTCCGCGAATGACGTATATAAACTGTGCAAGAATAATGTCACTAGGTGTATTAGTAGAAAATATAAAATAATATTTTTCTGTTTCGTTGGAAATTGAAACGTCGACAACCAAATTGATAATTCTTACCTGCTTGCGCCACTTCTACTGCCACCACCTCAGCTGCGGTCCCTCCTGCCTCTTCTTCTTCTACTGCTCTACGAGCTGTCGGTCGGTCTGTTTCTACCTCCTCGCACTGCGGCAGCTCTACCTCCCCGAGCTCATCGGGGTCTTCCCCGAATTCCTTAATCACGTTCAGTATGAGGAACCTCTGTGCCATTCTCTGCACCAGATAGAGCTAGAACAAACAAGTGACTATAATCTGAAGAATAAATATCCAATAGGTGCACTAATAGACTGCATGAAATATTTATAGTACCTTCGTCTTCCATAACTTCCGGAACGATTGGAGCAAACCCCGGCGATGCGATAGAGCATAGCGTGCAAACAGTTAACGATGGAAATCCTTCCCGCTAAAACATAGTCTTGTGCTGTGGCAATGGCTACGTCTTGCATTACCCACCTTAATTTATACTACCTATTTATTTCATTTTTATGTGAAATTTGGTTTAAAGTTTCTAAAAAGCTGCTTACATGAGTAACGCTTTTGGTAATCCTTGGCTACAAATTCCAGTTGCTTAAATCTACCTACATTCTAATTCTTTTCGAATTTTTTATTTTTTCCAAGAAACGTTTTGTATGTAGGATGATTTCACGGTCAACTTCCTTAATGACAGCTTACCGTAAGCACCGTATGTGTTAGATTTATACAACTACTGCCCTCTTTACTTTATTGTAGAAACCGTTAGGTGGCAGTTTTCCCTGCTAAGCTAATGGGTGTCCCCCACCACTCCGTCAGCGCGTCCTTAATTCAGTTCCAAACGCTCAGTTTCATGTTGAAGTTTAAATAATTGCATGTCCTTTTGCGATAATTGTAATTGCGATTCCAGTTCTTTTTTCACAAACTCTTCAACATTAAGTCTATTAAAAGTGATTCCTCTGATCTTTGATCGGCAAAAGAATTTTGTAAAATAGTTTTTAAATCCTGCCAGGTATCAATTTCTTTACCTGCTATTACAAGTGAAACTTGTTTAGTGCATTTACTTCTAACTGAAGTTAATATTAGTTGGTTTTGAAATGGGTTTTGATCATTGATAATAAAATGGTTTGTCAATAATTCGGCGGATCGAATAAATTCTGATAATGTTTGAGTTTGACCATCCAATTCTCGTGTTACTTTTAGGTACTCTAAGTGAAAATTATTAGCCATGTTTAGATTTACAATATTTTGATTAATAATTGGAAATACCTCTTCCTCAATTATGGTTCAGTCGAATGTTATTAATTTGTTTCAATTAGGTTATCAATATAGGTCATAAATATAACAAAAGTTAGGAATAAAAACTATGCTCTAGAAACTACTTTCATAAAAAAAACATCTTTGTAATACTTTCAGGTTACCTAGTCATTGCGTACTCCGACAAGTTGTAACAAGAAATTATCGACAAATTATATATATACTTATTTCTTTATACACAATAGGCTACTTATAATATTAAAAATTAATCTTGAAAATTCAATTATATATAACTTTGCTTACATTAATGATATCATCTCTTCTGGTGTGCGTCCAGACAGATGGTGTGCCTTAACTTTAACCCAAGCTTTGGCGATGCTTGTCCTCCGCTTGAGGGTCCTGAAGATTCGGCGATGCTTGCCGTTGTCTTTAGTTGTTGATGAAGTTGGCGATGTACTGTTAGGATGGTGTTCTTCGCACAGTAACCTTTCGGCGATTTTGTCCTCTAGATGCTGGTGAAGAAGGTGTCCTTGCGGTATTGGAATACTTTTCTTTTAGCACTTAATTGGGGACCGTTTTTTTAAAACTGGATTTCTACAAAAAGTAAAATTTTCAGGACGAAGTTTTTTGTGTTTAAAAGTTTTTTCAGAAAAAAACAACATCGTACTTTGATGTAATATTGTGCATTAATTAAAGGTATATTAAAATATTACTTACCCTTATAAAATATAATAAGGTTTGCTTCAGAAAAAAAATATGAAAAAACCTATTTTTTTTAAAACTTGACAACTACTTAAACTCGACATCTACAAGTATTTTGTAGAAGAAAATGGAATGAAATAGCATGTATGTTTTTGTCAGTGTTGGAGGGTAGCAAATATTTAGCCTAATAGGAGTTAGTGTGAATGCAATTTTGGGGAAGTTTAACCGCATGCGTGCTTAATCTGTGACTGTTTAGATGCGTACAAATTACATAAAAGGTTTTAAATAATGGATTTATTATGTTTATCTTATTTATTGGGATTATAAAGATACAAAAAGAGAAAACATGCTACCTAATGTCTTAAGAACTAAAACATTACACGGCGGTTTCTGTGTGATCTTCACCACTGAAAGTTTTAATAATGCCGTTATCATTATCAGGTCCGTCGCCCCATCTTCATCTAATTCGCAACCTTTAAGCAGTACTTGTACATTTTCTTTCTTCAGTAGACTGATGTGGTTTTTGGCATGTACCAGTGTTGCAGATTTTACCCTATTCGCATTGCGTATCCCTTTCTTAAACAAATTCACTGTAGTTCCAGCAGCCGAGTACGTATTTTGTACTTGGCAGGTAACGGACTTTTTGGTTTTTGTATATATTATTACTCTGGCTTGCGAAATTTTGAAAGGCATTTTTGATTTAAATATTGCTTTTGAAACAGTCTTGATATCTGAGGTATGCCAATCCTTGCCCCACTTTTTAACTGTGCCATGTTTTTCATAAATTCTGTAGTAATCATTAGGTGCAAGTATTTCTTCTATTTTACGAAAGTCCTTCTCTACCCATCCAAATACACGGTCGGGAGGCATATAGCTATGTCCCCTTATGGGAAAAAGATGAGTAATCTTATTAAAAACCTTCGAGTCCTCTAAGAAACTGTGAAGCATTGCCATCATTGTGGTATTTCTGTTTTGTGAACCTGCGAAGTCTGAAAAAAGTTCAAGACTTAGATCTGTTTTTGATTCCAGAATCATTTTCTTTTCTAATTCTTTTAAGTAATTTTGCAAACCAGAAGCAATCTCGTTAGATCCGCGACTTGCTTCGGTTTCGAGCCAAGTATAGTGACAAATATTATCTTTTGTCTGTCTACCATCTTCGTGCTGAAGTATTCCTAAATTATACAACCATACTTGTCGTAAAAAGAAAACTTCTCCAAAAGACACCTTAGGAAGCGGTTGATTTTGCTGGCAGTCAAAACACATTGTAATGGTACCCTCCTTATGATCGTTCAACAGTTGAAAAAACTTCTTTGCCCGCAACTTGTGTAGCCGGTAGGTGGTTCGAAGTTCTTTTCTAAGTCTTTGGTTTTTTTACTCTCAATGGTCAGTTCTTTACATGTAAGACACGTATCTTCGTGGGGGTTACCAAACCCTAGATTAAAGTGGTTATAAAATATTCTTTTATATTTTGACAGGGAACACGTTGCTTCCTTAGATTGTGAAAAGTTTTTCCACATTGTTTGCAAATTTAGTTCAGGTGGTAAATATGCTCTACTACATTTCGATCGAGAGTAATGGCTTTCCCTGCACCGATAGCTACTAATATGTTGCTTTATTAATCGAGTCACCTTCATGTCTCTCTCAGTAGCTACGCCCACCTCTTTTTTCAACCAGCGACTCGCCCAACAAAAATTTTCTCGATATACCAAAAATACGATCTTTGCTTGCTCCTGGAATAAATATTATTATTAAATAAACAAGATTCTCTTAAATCTCTCTATTTTTGAACTTTGTATGTAACCTGTTATTTTGCGAAATGTGGCAGCACACACAGGAATGGTTCCTGATTCCGAAGGAATAATATATTTAACAGAAGCTTGTCTTGTATTTTTAACAGCAGTTTCACCAACAGTGCAGTGCGCCTTTTAGGATGGGTAATATTCATGAACTTTAATAGAATTTTGTCTTGCTCAATCTTTTTGAGTTGGCAATAAATTCGTTCTCCAAAGTCTAAAATAAATACATCATACAGCCAATATAGTTTTGTAAGGTACAATATCAATTACGCTTACCGGTAACATTTCTGCATAGCTCAGCAGCTCTACATACAACACCGCGTGCAGAATTATTATCAAGGTTATGATTGCAACCGATATCAGCGTCACTTAAATTTTGTTTTGTATATCGTCGTTTTTTACTATCTGCAGAAATACCTTCAGTTCTTTTTTTGCGCCTTTTCCTTCCTAACTCCATATCCATATTTTAATTTAAAAAAGTAGGGAAACATCAGAGTAGTTTAGGTTCTTTACCGGACGGCACAAAGACCTCAACTAATGAACTAACTTATTATTATTCAATCCTTGCTGAAGTAATAGCATTATTTTGCAAAGCGTACTTGTCGCGTTTTAAAAAATTTCGATTTAGGTACTTAGCGAGTTTTAAAAAAACTCCGGTAATTCCCTATGCTACAACAACGGCAGTTGTCGAGTTATCTAAAAACGGACAGCACCATATGAAAGGCCACCTTCAACTTATGAAAAAACTATATAAAGGTTATTTTTGCAAAAAATATACTTATCGAGTTTTAAAAAAACGGTCCTCAATTGTTGAAACAAACGGTTTCCAATTTTCGAAACTTGTGCCAATCTTACTGACTGCGCCAATTATATTTTACTTCCAGAGAAACTCGTTTTTAAAATTTATGGACTTTGTGGGGGTTAAGTTAGTGCAACAAATGTTTCTGTTAGTATCGTAGGTAGAGGCAAGATGGAAAAATTGATTTGTTTTTGAACGTTTAAACAACTGACTGGACTCAATAGTCTCATATTTTTATACATATCGAAATTGCTTGGTAATCTATCTGTTGCACCAATTTCGTGAAGTGATCCAGTTTATGAACTGGAACCTACGTCGCATTATCGGGTGCGATGCGGAAATATCCTGGTATATCTGGTTCCCACCCACCCTGACCTCTCTGCCAGAGACGGCAATAACTAGCGCACGATCGTCGGCCAAGGTGTAACACGATCTTCCGGTGGTGGGAGCCAGTCGTCTCGGCCGCGAGGCGGAAAACAGAAGGAGGATCGAAAGGCACTGAAGGAGGATCGCAAGGCACGCACCAAGCCGGAAGTTCCGTTTGTCGGAAGCGCGGGAAGGGTGGGGGAGGAGTTTTACGATGCGAGGAAGTGTTTGGTCGCTGATCCTCGGGTAATTGAGCAGACTGAGCCAGGTCCTCTAAAACCTCGAGGAGGGTAGATCTAGGGGTCTTTTTCGGTATTATGAAAGGATTAAACAGCCTTCTTTCTTCCAGCGACCCCAAGGGAACGGATTCCAGCGGAGGGGAAGGAGGACGAGGAGTCCTAGGAAGACGAGACGTGTATCTTCGAATTTCTTCTTCCATCGCTTGATCATAGTACTCCACGTTGGCGGCGGGGTCGGGGGGAGTTGGTACGGACACCCGACGGCGTTTCGACACCGACAGCTGCAGCACGAATGTGCACTCCGGAGAGGGCGCTCTGGTGGTGCCGCAGCTGGTTATCGCCACGGTAGCCCAGTCACAAGGTTTATATAGTGAGTAGGTTGCCTCGTAACTTTTAGCCAATCAGAAGCGCGGCGGCATGACGTCACAGGTATGCTGGTTTAAAATATTGCTTATAAGGCGGCGCATTCTCAATAGGCAAATAAAAGCAGCTGGCGTTGTTAAACAATTATATTGCAATGTATTAGTAAGGCTACCTTGATTCTACAATAGTACATTGTGCAGATAGCATACCAGTGACGAAGTCATGACGTAGTAACCTTGAAGTTACGAGGCAACCTACTCACTATATAAACCTTGGCCCAGTCGTACCGTAGACGGACCTCGTGGCTTGTCCGCGGAGGATAGACGAAGGACAACGGCCACCACTGGCCGTGGTAGGTGTCGTCCTGGGGAGGGGAGGCAGCCGACAAGATGCACTGCCCAAACAGCGTCGGCGGACGCAGGATTTTCTCCACCACCAGCGAATGATCGAATACGCTCCGTCCCAGACGGTAGCAGTTGGTTCGGCGTCGCTCGTCCCTGCGTTTCTTCGCCACCGTAGCGCTCCGTAACGTGGATGCATCGTGCGCGAAGTCCCGGTATGTGGCTTCCTCGTTGTACACGTTTGTTTGATAGATTCTGAAGTACGCAGCGTACAGGAGCAACCTGGTGGCTCCCAGCTGCTCGGCGGCTCTCTCGCGCGGGTACATCGCCGGCGTCATCGGCGCGAAACACGACAGGACGGGCCGTTGCATGCGCGACATGGCAGAGAACGCCCTGGCGAAAAACACCACCAACCTCCTCATGTGCGCGCTAAGGCCGCTGTCGAAATCATGGAGGAAGTTCTCCGGAGAGACGGGTAGGCTCGTCGTCCTGTATGTGATTGCCCCGTCGACGTGGACCGAACCGGTGACCGAGCCGCCAGACAACAGACTCCGTAGCTGGACGGTGTTGACCTTTGGGAATGAACGACAGAAAGCGTAGAATAGTAAGATCGAGAGCCATATAGATGTTATCGACGTTTACCTTACCTGGACTGGGCTCCCCAGCTGCAAGAAGCGTAGCCGCGTCTCCAGCTCGAGCGCGCGGCGGAGGCGGTTCATAACGGCGGCCATGTCCGCACGGTCGCATCGACGGCGCTCCTGCGCACCCATGATGATATGCTACAGCTCCCTCTACCACGCGACTGGTCGGCTCGTGACCCACGGGCCCCACTCCTGCTCCGGAACCACGCGGATCATCCTGCGTGCCTTTAAAAGTCCTCCAACGACGTCGACTGAAACACAGGTAACGAGTGCCGTTGTTAATAGAAAGGAAGATACGTGTGTATAATATAACGGTAGTAATTTTTACACTAGACGGTCGGTAGCACGAATAATACTAGTATAATCAGAATAGCGTTGAAGTTATGTTATGTAGTTAGAGGCTTACCTCGAGTTCGTCAAGCAGACCCCGAAGATGCTCCATGTTGCGGAAATCTACCACGAATTCGACTCGCAGACACGGCGCCCGCACCAAGCAATCTATGACCGCTTCGTAGCAACTCAACTTTCGCAACCCTTGCTCCCGCAGTCCCTCCTCGAAGCCGACACGAATCCCGCGGAAGTCCCCCATAAGGGGCAGGTACAGCAGAGGGAGAAAGTCCTTCGCCTCTTTGACTAAATGAAAATGGGGCTCGTACGCCTGGGTGTACGAGACGTCGAGGCCGCTGATGTTGTAACTGTCTCTGTAACATAGGAACATTCAGAAAAAGAAACAAACGCCAAGAGAAAACACCTACGTCGAGATAAAATAGGCGAAGAGGGCGAGTAATACTTGGTGCAGGGATTCGTAAAGACGGCGGAGGCCTCCTTCTTCAGCACCAGAGGCATCCCGGTGCCGACGAAGTGCGTTATCCCGATGTGCAGCTGCACGGGTTGAGGTACCCGGAACAGAGCTCGATGGCCCGGGGAAGTCTGACGAGCAGGCCGTGCTGGGCTCTATAAAAGTAATATTCGCAACCCTCGTCGTCTCTGTTTAATGTATCCACGTGTCGGTCCACGTGACCCGCCCAGGCCGCCCAGTCCTCGAACACGAGGGCTCGCTTACTAGTTAGAAGTAAAGCACTCCCTCCGCTCGGGTTCACATACGTTTATCGAAGGTGTTTAGCAAAAAGGAAATTGCCGGGCGGCGCACAGTGGTTCCAAATCGTCAAATCGTGGACATAGAAATCAAATTCAAGTTTTTGGTTTGAAATATTTTTTTTCTTATAGAGCATCACTGTCTGAACAACATTTTTAAATAAACTTTTTTTATATTATGACGGTAAGTGGGTCTTATTGTTTTTTTATCGATAATCAAAAAAATCAAAGTCATTTTTTTGAGTTCTAATATTTTTTTCATGATAGAAGATGGTTATACCTACATTATTTCCCAATAGCATTTTTTTGTATTTTGAAGTTAAGATGGCGAAAGAAGTTATTATCGAACCTTGAAAAAACATTTTTTGAGATTTTTTGAGATTTTTTCGAAAGGTTTTAAATTGCCAGGGCTGACACTCTAACTGTATGTAGAAGAAGGTGTTTTACATAACATAGGCGAAAAAGTATCCGGATATCCTTGCGTCCGTGGTAGTAATAGCTCGAGGATCAATTTTTATCGAAGAAAATAAAAATCAAAGTCATTTGTTTGCGTTCTCATATTTTTTTCATGATAGAAGACGGTTATACCTACATTATTTCCCAATACCAGTTTTTTGTATTTTGAAGTTAAGATGGCGAAATAAATTATTATCGGACATTAAAAAACATTTCTTGCGATTTTTTGAGATTAACAAAAATGTCCGATAATAATTTATTTCGCCATCTTACCTTCAAAATACAAAAAAATGGTATTGGGAAATAATGTAGGTATAACCATGTTCTATCATGAAAAAAATATGAGAACTCAAACAAATGACTTTGATTCACTTTGATTTTTATTTTCATCGATAAAAATTGATCCTCGAGCTATTACTACCACGGACGCAAGGATATCCGGATACTTTTTCGCCTATGTTCTGTAAAACACCTTCTTCTACATACAGTTACAGTGTCAGCCCTGGCAATTTAAAACATTTCGAAAAAATCGCAAAAAATCGCAAAAAATGTTTTTTCAAGGTTCGATAATAACTTCTTTCGCCATCTTAACTTCAAAATACAAAAAAATGCTATTGGGAAATAATGTAGGTATAACCATCTTCTATCATGAAAAAAATATTAGAACTCAAAAAAATGACTTTGATTTTTTTGATTATCGATAAAAAAACAATTGACCCACTTACCGTCATAATATAAAAAAAGTTTATTTAAAAATGTTGTTCAGACAGTGATGCTCTATAAGAAAAAAAATATTTCAAACCAAAAACTTGAATTTGATTTCTATGTCCACGATTTGACGATTTGGAACCACTGTGCGGCGGCGCGATAGCCGACAGGGAGCTGCAGACACAAGGAAGTTAGGTAGCATCGCAAAATCAGTAGAAAAGAACGCGTACAACTTACCTATCAGCAATGGTTAAGGAGTCAACGTCCTTCCTAGTCGTGGTTCCGATTGAATTGGGACTCTCCATAGTTAATACTGCAAATTAAGATAGTTACTTAACGACGGCGAACTGGACCATGAATAACATAGAAACTTACGAAAAAAGAAGTATAGGAATGAGATACGAAAAAAACAAAAAACCAAAATCTATCGATAAAAATTATAAAAAATGTAAATTCGCAATAAATAAGAGGGAAACGTACCAAAAAAGTCTTATAAGTAGTTTAAAAAAACTAAGTTTAACACTTTGCTGTTGCTAACACTGATGGCTCCTGAAACAAAAAAAGAAAGAGATTAATCAAAGGCGGTTTGAGGAAGAGCCCCAGCTACAACCTCCCCATAAGTAAAAAACTATTTTTAAGTCTCCTCTAATTGTCTTTGCAGTTTCCTCCGTACGTCAGGGATCCCCCTGTATAAGAGCTTGCACGAAATGGTTATGGTCGCTGCAGTCTGTGTACACCGTGTTATGTATGTTAAGCTACAGTATAACATATGTCCTAGTGTTAGTATAAAACTTGTCCTTGTATGACATATGTTCATTGAATAAACAGATGTTCTACAACATGGTGTCAGAATAGGAGTGTGTTAGAAAAAACATTAGGTTAACACAAGAAAATTCGCAGAAATTAAAGTACAAAGCAAGGAGAACACACAACAAAGAACCCGTTCGCTATAATGTGTAAAAAAAAAACTCGAAGTATAGGGAAATCCTACACTGAATTCACAGGCGTGTATTCTGTTGTTGTTCTGTGTATTGTTGTTGATCAAACTAAATTGTACCTTTTTGCCGATTTCTTGTTATTCTCAAACCTACACAAGAATGGGCTTCTCCCAGATTCTTGATCTGAAATTGCCTATTCAGTTCTGCCTTCAGCTTCATTTTTTTATTTGTATCATTTGAAAATATTAACAGATCGGCTACATATACAGCCACATACAACCTGTCTGATCCTTAATCAGTGGTGCCACAAGGCAGCAATCGAATGTACTAAATATCAAAGGGAAATTGTACTAAACGTAAACAGAATGTACTAAATTTAGTTTTACACTAAATTGTACCAACTTTTAAAATTTTCGTACTAAAAGCATAATCAATTTTAGGCGGGAAATTTGAAACGAATTAAACAACCATACAACCGATTACAGAACTTATGGGTTGAAGGAAAATAAATTAGCAGATCCATACAGCTGCATTTATTTCAGGTTGCTTTTGATTCTGATTCACATACATTGATTTTTAGTAAATTTACTGATGGTTGCCAATTAAAACAATAACTATCATCTAACAGAACTTTGCAATGTAACAGAGAATTGCATGTCGTAGTTGATAATTTGTTTCTCGTCTTAGTTTTGATCAGGGCTAGTTGTGATAAAATTCTTTCCGCCACCGCATTGGAATGTGCGAAAAAAAAATATTAATTATAAATTTTGACAGATTCGGAAACATATTATCCCCTGCAACATTCTTCATATCTGATATACTAAACCAAAAGTCTTCAAATGACATATTTTCTAAACACGACTTCGTTTCTTTTGACAAATTTAAAATTTCACGATACTCGCTGCTTACAGATTCCACATCATCAGATACCAGGTGGATAAATTGAGTTAAAAGTGGAACAATGCTATTCTGTTCGTTACTACACACATTTTTTGGATTTAATATTTCTAAATTTCTATCGTTCTCGCTAAACATCTCTTGTAAAATCTTCAAAATGTTTCGGAAGCTTCAGGGCTGCTGCAGAAGCACAAAGTGCCATTGAATGACAGACACAACCAATGACAAATATATTTGAGTTTACTTTCGCCCTTAATTGTATTTTAACACCATTTATATTTCCCATCATAACCGCTGCATTGTCTGCAGCTAATCCCACTACATTTGCTTTTGGCATATCATACCTTGTGAAAAGATCTATAATTGCTTGCGAGATTCCAGATGCAGTAGACTGTTCTACTTCAACGAGTTCCACAAACCGATCCCTACATCCCAACATTTTTTTGTAGAAATATCAGTCGTCTCTTCGACAATTAATGAAAATTTGGAATTCTTCAAAATTTTACTAGTTTCTGCCCTGCATTCTAGTGTAAAATTGTTTAACATTAAAGTTGCTTTTGTCCGAGCACATTTTACGTTTTTAAATATTCTGGAATCGGGAGCAGCCGATGATATCAATTTAGGTAAGTGATCCATCAACATTAACGGTGAATTGTGCTCGGCAACAAACATAAGCATTTTTAATTCTGCCGTTCTTATGTTTATGGCATTTATTTTGGTACTATACTCGGCTCCTTTTGGCAGAAAATTTTCTACTGAAGGGGTAGAATTTCGTAATTGAACTTTTTTAACGTGGAAGTTGCTTCGTTCGTGCCTCTGTATATGTGAAATACTACCTGTTATATTTTTATCGCAGGGGATACAATAACTGACACCTTTCTTTGATGCTAACCATTTAAATTTTTCCTTCCAAGTATCTCGAAATTTTTGCTTATAAATTTTATTGTTCATATCACATTTTCTCTTCTTTGGTCGACTCCCATAAGTTTCGTCTTCATTACCTTTGTCACTGTAATTATCGTCTTCGTCTTCCTCATCTTCAACTATGTCTATGTCATCTTGAGAACCAACTTCAACGAGTTCAACCCCATCTTCAACATCACCAGTTGGACTCCCGGAGCCGGAGGTAATATCTTCAGGGGCGGCCATCAACTGCGCACCAACCTACCTGGCCCTAATTACTAGAACTTCAATTGCGCACCGAGCGAAGGATTAGAAATCATATCTTATAGTTAACTGCGCACTGGACAAACAATTATAAGCTGATCTCATTAAAAAATTCTTCTGGCAAATTATTTTAATAATAGGTAACTGTTCTGTTATCAGTTATTTCATAAATGAAAATAAATTATATTTATAATCAAAAGTTATAGATTCTTCTAAAATAGTTTATTGATTATAATAAAATTATATTATACAAAGAAAATTAAGAAGAAAATACAGATACGAGTAGGTACTATAAATTAATTTACTGCTTATAAAAATAGCCTAAACAACTAAACAAAATGTATTGACATTACTTAGTGGAGTGTATGTTACAGTAACGCACACTCCACTAAGAATGTCAGTAATCTAAGTAATGGAGTGTGTGTTACTGTAACATACACTCCACTAAGTAATGTCAATAAATTTTGTTTACATTCAATTACAAACAAGTAGCAATTGTTTTTTACCACCCATTGCTAGAGCCGTACCAACGCCTGCTCGAATATTGGCACTTTCATTTGAATACATTTTGGTAAATATCTCCGTTATTTATCCACCGATTTTGAAAAACTTTTTTTTATTGTATTCAGCATAAAAAAAGCTATCAGATGAGGTATCAGAAAGGGTTCTTTGCTGTTTGAATTTTTAAAGTTGGAGTTGGCAGCGCTTAGGAGTTGGGGGTGGGATTTGAAAATTACATCTCTAAATGATAATTTAAAAATAAACATCAACGTGTCCGAACCTTTATTTGCATCTTTTGCATCTTTTTCTCAACGATTTTATTGAATTTATCTGTTACTTTCGGGAAGCACTGTATAATTACATTTATATAATAATATTAATATTACTTACTTATCCATGCTTTTATTTTGTTTTATTCGCTGTTTGAGGTTAGTTTAAATGTTGACCTTGACACAACTGACAACACGTAAATTGAGAAAAACTCCAGTAAAATTCCAAAAATACCAATATCCAGAAGTTATTTACCCTATGTTCATAAAATGTACTAAAAAATGTTTTGTAGCACTAACGTACTGATGGACATCGAAATGTACTAAATCTAGTACGATTGTACTAACTGTGGCACCACTGTCCTTAATTTTAAAGTATATACAGGGGCCAGTCTTCGGCTGTGCAAATGGAAAGTTTTTTATTGCTGCATCTAATTTTTTATTCCACTGGCGATTTGCCTGTTTTAACGCGTAAATAGCTTTATTTATCCTACACAATTCTGTTTCTTGCTGGAACTCTTGTCGTTGCTGCATATATACTTGTTCTTCAAGGTCGCCTTGCAAAAATGCGGTAACGCCGTCCATTTGATCAATTTCTAAATTTATAATATCGAATTGACCCATGTCTGACTACTGGCGAGTAGGTTTCTTGATAATCGGTACCTTTCTGCTGCACACATTCTTTGATTACAAGACGAACTTTGTACCTTTGATTTTTTCCATCAGTGTCCTTTTTTGTTTTAAACACCCATTTACAACCATTTTGTTTTCTGTTTGGCGGTAAGTCTCTCAGAGACCAAGTACTATTGTCGATTAATGATTTATATTCTTCCGCCATAGCTTCTTTCCAGTGTTCAGCGTCTGGTCGATGCAATGCTTCGACAACTGTCTCTGGATCATTTGCTTGACATGCGAAAGCTGAATAAATGACATAGTCTTTCATTTTCTTCGGATTTGGTTGCCGCTGAGACCTTCTTAGCTTATCGTTGCTTCCCGATGGTGTTGCAACTTCAGGTTGTTCTTCTTGGACTTCACCAGTTATTACTGTTGGTTCACCACTGGTTTGGATACGTCTTCAAAAATCACGGGGACATTTGCATGAGTGGTTTCCAATACCTACTGGTTGGGTGAATCGTCTTCTATAAAGATAACATCACGACTCTTCATTAGTTTCTTACTGTTCGGTCGAATTAGTCGATAGCTATTGGTGTCTCCGCAGTAGCCAACGAAAATTAGTTCAGTAGACTTTGGGTCCCACTTCTGGCGCTTTTGCTTGGGAATGTGGATCATGACCCTACAACCGGACGCTTTTAAATGATTTAGATTAGGTTTCTTACCTGGCCACATTTCTTTCGGTGTTTTTTCGATGCCTCTCGATGGTGATTGGTTAATAACGTATACTGCAGTCGAGGTTGCTTCTGCCAAGAAAAATATACACTTCGCCTTCTCAACAATGGTTCGATTCATGCGTTCTGCTAATCCGTTTTGTTGCGGTGTGTATGGAATGTACGCCTGTTGTCGAATACCTGATTTATGTAGAATAGCTTCAAAATTTTGATTACAATATACTGTGCCATTATCTGTGCGTAAACTTTTGATGCGGTTGCCCAGTTGATTTTCCACCATAATTTTGAAATTTTTAAAGACTTCCGGTACCTACTTTTTTCTTTTTTACAACAAACCATCCTTATGGACTTTTCATTAAAAAAATTTCTATGATAGAAAATAGCTCAGCGGCAACTTTTTGTACTACTTTTATAAATATTTACTTGTGTTGTGTTTTTTATATTGATGTCGCTATTATAAAATTTGGTTAAATTTTCGGTTAACTCGTCCATATTGCCCATATCGGAAAAAATTTTTAAATATTTCGTTCACTGATGAATACGCTTGCTTCCTTGTTTCAACTTCTTGTATCAGGGTATTGCATATCACATAAAATGTATTTATAATAAAATTTCTTTTCCCAGCGAATAACTCTTCTGTTTCCGCCTCATCATAAAAACGCTTAAGAAAATCAAAACCCTTCGTCTTCTCCACAAAAATTAATTTAATAAAAATATATCGATATATTTTTATTAAATTAATTTTTGTGGAGAAGACGAAGGGTTTTGATTTTCTTATCTAATCACCTCCATTTTGAGAATGGATCATTTTAACAATATAAAAACGCTTTCTCTTCTTCAATCTACTTCCACTATCTTTGTATGTTTTCATTTCACTTATTTCTTTCGCTTCATTTCCTATTTGGTCAAACCTTCCCCTTAAATCTCTTACAAAGAATACAAGACTATCATATAAATCAAGTACAACTTTCAAATTGCTATCTATTTCTTGTAGTGATTTACTTAAAGCATTGATACGAATCTATATTCTCTGCCAAATGATTGACATCAATGAAAACTCGAGAGTATTCATCTTATTAGCCATCACTTTTGCTTCTATTTGAGTAATTCGTTTTTGAGATTCATCATCTGCAATTTTTAGTAGCACCATCTTAATTTCATTACAGCCATTTGCGATAGCATTAACGGCATCAGCTCTAGCTGACCATCTTGTGTCAGATATTCGTTTTACTGTTAGGTGTTTTTTGATATCAGTATTTGTATTCGTAAAACATTCTTCTAATGTACTCCAACGATGAGTTGAAGCAGACAGGAAAACGAATATACAACGAATATACAACAACATTCGGTAGCACAGTTTCCAACAATATTTAAAGAATGACTAGAACACGGAATGTAATGTGCACTTTGGTTTCGACTTTTAATTCTTGCCTGCAGCCCACTATATTTTCCAGACATGTTTGACGCATTATCGTAGCTCTGACCTCTGCAGTTCAATATTTCAATTTCCATATCATTTAAAAAATTAATTAGGGTTGTTTCCAAATTTTCTCCAGTGTGTGAAAATATAGGAATAAAGCCAAAAAATCATTCAACTGGTTTTCCATCAAGTAGTAGATACCGTATAATAACTGTAAGTTGATCAACGTGACTTACGTCTGGTCTAGAATCTAATATTAGAGAGTAATATTTGGAAACCAATAATTCCTTCAATAGAACTGATTTTACTTTTAGTCCTATAACATTATTATTAATAAATGCATCGCATATTGTTGAAGATAAATAATTCGTTTTCCCCGAACCTGGATTTTTCGTATTTTCAATGTGAGTTGCTAAAAAAGGATCGAATTCACTAAGATACTCTAATGCGCTCAAATAATTACCATTTTCGGAAGAAAATAAAACACTATTTGATCCACGAAAAGCAAGACCGTTTTTAGATAAAAACGTGATTGTGGCCACTATTGTTTTTAAAACATTCTTCCAATATTGTTTTTCGCTGTTTTTCTAATTCCGAATCAATACGGCTAATATTAGTTGATCTGCATACTAATACCGAAATACTTGCTATATGTTCTCGTGAATTTTCGTGTTCCCTTAGCGGGGGATATATGTTTTTACAATCATTAAATCCTGTGGTAAATTGAGTTTTATATTTAGAGAATAACTTACACACATAACAATATACAGCAGCGCTTTTTGGGCACAAGCCACTCTCTATTAGCCTTTTCACCGTTAGCTTTTTCTCTCATAAATGCAGATGATTTCAAGGATCTACTTATGAGTTTTCCGTTACGTTGCTCCGTTGCTTGTTTTTTAGACGATGCAATACTTGAAATATTTTGATCCGTTTTTTTCTCAATGAAATAATTTTACACGTTGTAAAGATAAAGACGGATCTATAGTCACAGTGTTTTCATTCGATTTTTTTTAAACTATAGCTTTAATCATATCATTGTTATCTAAAATTTCGTCCGATATTCCAACACGAAATAAATTTGAAGAAGATCCAGCAGGTGTTGAGTTTGGACGTGACAGGAACTTTAGCATAGCGCCTCCTTGTGTCTTCCGTTCTTCTTCTTTTTGGTTTTTCTTTTTGCGTTTCTCATACCCACAAAGGTGTTTGTAAGAACTGTTAATAGTTTTAAATTCGAACAAAAACTTGTAATTGAAGCAGGGAAAGCAAAAAGTAGTTATGTCCATTAAGACAAATGTTTCAGGAGGCATAATAAACTGTTTAAAATGAAAACAAAATAATGTTCGTTATTGAAAATAGTCTCTAACTTTAAAATGGGTGTCAGTTAGTAACTAGTGCTAATTTCAAACAAAAATTTTGAATAGTTTTTCCAAAAAAAAAATAAAACTATAGGTGGACTTATGGGGTTTTTTATTTCCACCAAAAAAAATACAAGGAAAAGAGAATAACAAATACAATAACCAAGAAATGTTATATAAAATCAGTATCAGATTCACTTTCATCACCTGGGACACTCTTACAAGCTTTAAAAAGTTCTTTATAGCTAATACTGCTGAGACTCCTCGGAGAGATAAAGTATGAGATTTTTAAGGTTTTCTATCTTGGGTTCCTTCATTGGTAGAAGACTCTTATAAAGTGCTTCTTTTGTTCTTTAGGAAAACTGACAACACTTTTAGGTTTCCGCAAAGCAAACTTGCTCCAAAGTGAACCTTTCATTGTTTTGCTGACATCAATTTCGTGCTTATGAGATGCAGAATATTTTATTATCCTGCATTCAGATATTAAAAACTTTTCAGATGGTATACCACGTATATTATCTATGCTGGTATGTTTAATAACGTAACAGCTGTGCTATTGCGCGCGCCACTTAACAACGTGGTTTGCAAAAAGCCCGTAAGTCCATGGACTAACCGGTTTTTTGCATTCCACCATATTTTGTCTAGCGTTTTACTTGCCCCGTAGTAACGGACTTATAGCCTTTTTACATTACATAGGTAGCTGGCATGTTTTGAAACAGAAACTATCAAGTTTAGAAGGTAAGAACCCTTAAATTTTTTTAAAGCATAAATTATTTTCACTTAATTAGTGCAATAATATACAAGGTATTCCATTTAAAAAAAAAGTAGAAATATGGCAATATCTACGAAAATTAAACTTTTTTGTTACCAAATTTATACAGTTAGTTAGCTTCTTAAGGTCCGCGCGCACTTGTTCGGTTCCGTTCCGTTCGGTTCGGAACCGTCCGATTTGCAAACATCAAAATACATGGAAATGAATGGCAGCCCGCGCATTAGGTCGGTTCGGTTTCGTCCCGTTCGGTTCAGTCCAAGTATACTACAGATGTCAAAAAATTTCGAAAGTCAGATCAGTCTATAGGTAAGAACGGGGCGAAAAGGATGGTGCCGTACCGAATCAACGTAATGCCAGTAATTTCCGCGGCATTTGTAAGCTTGGTGGAGTTTTATTTGATTTTTGCCGATCGGACGGTTCCGAACCGAACGGAACGGAACCGAACAAGTGCGCGCGGACCTTTAAAAGTACTAAAAACTTTATTTAAACAATTTGTCGTTATCTATAATAACTTCCGAAAAAAAAGGAGTTTCCAATTTCACATTCCACCCTGTATATGTATCCATAAATATGGTCAGACTTCAGACATATGACAGAATATGAAAGATTTTAGGTTACAAATAGAAATGTAAAAAATGAGGCCCGGTTCGACCCGGGCCCTGTATAAATACGGGCCCTAGACAATTGTCTTATTTGTCTAGACCTAAGTTCGGCCCTGTGATAACCACCCAAAATTGTTATGAAGTAGATCCAGACAAAATACTATTTAATAAAAAAACAAACCTCTACTTCAGCTAATAGGTACCTAATCCTTTTTATTCGCTGAATAGCTCGTTCAACATGCACCCTGGCTCTAGCAATGGAAACTGTTCTAATGGCATCTGCTTTTGAAAATTGTTTCTGTTTTCTGAGAAAGGGTGTCTGAATTAATTTAACGAAGCTTTGATTGCATTCTGTTTCTATCAGAACTCCTTTATCGGCCATAATGGCATCACCGGGTTCCAGTTTGGCGATCAAGTCTTCTTTGTTGAAAATGGCCTTGTCCGAAGCTCTTCCTCCATATCCTTTGCTAAGGAATGATATCATACGAGAAGGAGTCACACCAATTAAACATTTTAATGTATGCCTCTTTTTATAATAGGAATAGGATTTAATCCTGCAGATTAAACATTTGCTTTTTTCAATTACAATTTCGGTACAATCCAAGACTATTCTTGTCGATTTAAATTGTTCAAAACAAATGGGAATGTTGTTCAAAATTTCTTCCTTTGGTGGAAATCTGATCAACCCTTTACAAACAACAGTGAGCTGCTTTATTGTCGTACGAAAATACAAACTTGCTGATTTTGCACTAATCTTGAATAAAACAGCTAGACTAGTAAATGAGAGGTCCAACTTAATCTTCAGGAAAGTTAGCAAAACCTGTTCTTTCGATGATAAATTCGATTTCTTCAATACTATGCTAACAAGTGTTGCAAAAAATGCCATATTTACAACACCGGTTAATACTCTACACTTATAATCTGTATCAACTAACGTACTGACATTATATGTTCCAAATTCTTCTACGTATTGCAATGCACGCCTTTGTCTTCAAACGTTTTTTTAAACATCACTGCGATTTTGCTAAAATGCAATAAATCGGCAGCTACTCCATCAGTATCTACATTTGCTTTTTCAATCTGGGTTTCCATAGATGTACCATCTTCAACCATTTCTGTACTCGAGCATGCTATGTACATGTGCTTCGCTTCTCTTTTCAGCCCGTTGTCCACGCTGATTAGCCAATATCAAATTTTTCGTGCAATCATGTTTACGAATAGGTAATCGCTGTGAAGGGATAGCAGTCTTTCTCAGGCGAGCCCTTTGATTTATATGTTCTGTAAAAGGAATGTAGTGTTTACTTTCAATTTAAATTAAATAAAAATTAACACTTTTAACATTTTGAAAGATACACTTACAACTAGAAGAACTGTTGTCGGTTAAATTTTATTTAGGAACAATATCACCTACCTTTTAACCCGGCATCACCCAGGTGAAAATTTTATGCGTCACCGCCTGTGACGGTGGGGTCTGGTAGGCCCTGACTTTGAAATTTTGAAAAAAAATATCGTTTTTGGTTTTCTTGTTATTTTTATTCAAAAGTGTCTTTATTCATACTTATACCTTGCAAAAAAACAAACAAACTTCATAAGAAGACTACATTTATTGTCTGATTGTCACAAATCAAAAAATATCGAAAGTCTTATACTTGAGAAACACACGTCTGCAAAAAATTCAGAAACAAAAAATATAATTCTCAAAATTAATAAAAATATGTTTGAAACAGCAAACAAATGTTCAATCTAAACTGTCTTTAAATGGTGTGGCAGACAAAAGAAACACAAAACAACTATTCGTCATGTACTTTGCTGCAGTTTTCACATAAAAAATGCAGGTGCTATAAACACAGACATGTTCCGCACTCCCCACAGGAGTACTTCGACTTTGTGTCTTTGTTCCTGGGACACTCTTGACATCTCCCACGACCTGTTTTTTGTATTTTACGTGGTGGAGGGTTTGTTTCGCCTAACACACTAGTAATTTTGGATCGAAGTTCTCTTGTGAGTCGGGGGTTATTTTTTCTTTGTTGATTCCATCAAAGGTAGACCCAATTCTTCCAAAAACATACGACGCTTTTTGGAATTGTCGTTGGTGATGGCTCTATAGATGATCTGGCTATTAATTCCTGCTGTATCCATCAGAGAAAATAATATTCTCAGTGGCCATCTTCTACAATTCCGAGCTACACTGTAACTTCCCGACAATTCATCGACGACGTCTACGCCGCCTTTGGTAAAATTATAGAAGCTTATTATTTCTGGTAGATTCTTATCCCCCGTTGATTTGTCTATCGTGTCATCATGATGAAGAGACGAGAGCAAAATAACATTTCTGCCCTTCTTTGGCACATATGATACTATTGTATTATGTTCCTGGAATCCAAACATTGAACTCTTAGGTTTTCTATTTTTGATTTCTGACAGCGCTAACGGTATCTCTCTCTTGTTTTTCCTAAGTGTTCCTACCGACGGTAAATTATGCTTTTCACGTAATATATTCTCAAGTTTATAGGAAGTGTACCAGTTATCAAAGGTTATATTTCGATTACTACCAGAAATAACTGCTACCAATCTGCACAATATCAACAGGTTTGTTGCTTAATTGATAAACCCCTTCTGGCAGAGTTCCTGCATAAACTTCCATATTAAGCACATAAAATGTGCGAGAATCCACCATTGCCTGGATTTTTATTCCATATTTAGCAGGCTTGTTGGAAATGTACTGTCTGAAAGAGCAGCGACCTCTGAAGGCTTCTAATTTTTCATCGATAGCTAAATATTCGCCTGGTGTATATGCTTGTTGGCAGTTAGAAACAAATTTCTCAAACACAGCCCTAATAGCAGCAAGTTTATCTAATTTCAAGCGTTCTTGTCTGTTGTCGACATTGTCAAAGCGTAAACAGTGAAGCACAAATGTAAACCTATTTAACGCCATTACTGTACGAAATATATCAATGCCCGTTCCATTTGTCCTCCAGAGTTCCTTTAGGTAGCGATGGCTATTTCGGTATACACCAGCAAGGTACAAGATACCAAAAAAAGCCTTTATTTCAATTACATTATTGCCACAATACTCTTTATCGCCTACAGATTTTTTGGCTATCATAACGTTTGTGTATTCTGTAATGCTATCAAGAATTGCTGAATCAAAAAACAGAAGCCAGCAATCCAGCGGAGTTTTCGCATCCCTAGCATAACGCTTGGGCCCTGGTAATTTTAAAATTATGTTTTCTGCCCTAGTTCGTACTTTGTTATTGCTACGATGCTTTCTCCATTTTGTAATAGAGTCCTTACCCAGATAACAGCGACTATTATGCTCACTTAATTCATTTTCAGATACTTCTTCGGCATTTTCGACATATTTTTCTCCAATTTCACATCAGAATGACAGCTGTGGACACTTAAATGGTCTATTTCATCATCATCTTCAGAGTCTACAAAAGCCTCGTCATCTTTGCACTCCTCCCAAAGCGCCATAAGCCTAGCTTGTTCTTTTTCGTAACAAGACATGCTGTGAATTTAATTACATTGTTGTATACAGAATACAAATTTATATCAAATTAACCACTCACTTTACTATGCAAAACTTGCAGTTTTACAACATAAACACTTTATTGCAAATGCAAAAACTTTATAACTTTATAACCCAGGTGGGGTCTCTCAGACCTTGTCGCACTTTGTCTCTTTTTCACTCGACTGGTGGCAAACTAGAGACTAAAACCGGCTAAGAATCTTCTTCATAAATATATTTTAGGAAGCTATAGGCAACCACAAAAACGTGAGTGATGTAAACCGACAGTTACAACGTAATTAAGTACACGGGGGGTATGATAGACCCCACATGGGTGATGCAGGGTTAAAAAGAAATCGTCATCCTTGAAGTGTAGGCTGCACACCATCATACGTGGTGAAATTTTCTTTCTCATTTTCAAAGCGACAATCCATTTCTCTAATAAAAACCGATTGGCTTTGGGAAATTTGTGCATGGACACGTGGTCTTTATACGTGCTTGAACACTGGCACACAACAATTATTTTTGGATTTGGTGGTATGTGGTGCTGCCATTTTGAACCTTCCAAAAAGATCAACTGCAAAATAAATTAAACATTGAAATATTAAATACTTAGTACTATTCACGTTTGCACTTACCTAAACACAACTTGTAGGACTTTATTTAGATTACGGGCATTTGTTTCTTGGTACATTTGATTCTCTTTTATCAATACTAATATCATTAAACCATGTTTAACATTTGTTAAGAATGTGTTTATTAAACATTAAATAATTTATTTCTCGAACATTTACTTATGTAAGGTATCAACATTTTTATACTGTCATTTAAGCAATTAAAAGATGTATAAAAAACGCGAAAAAAAAAATGGGGGTTGACATTTAAAAAAAATACTGATGACGTCATCACTTACAAACAAATGAAGGCCGGAAAATTATTTTGACATTCCAATGTGTATTTTTAAAAAATAAAATTGACGTGTTTCGGGATTTTTAGAAAAAAACATTCATTTCGGTTTTATTTGGTATGTTCCATATGTTTGGTGCTCACTGTATAATTAAAAGTAGTATTCACGATAGCACTTACCTAAACACAACTTGTAGGAAAGACAATTTGGTAATAAAAACGAAGCAAAGCAATATACACACGTGAACACCGCAGTACCAACCTTCTGTGTAAGCAATCATAAACAACGAAGAAACAACCCCGATTCGTTTAGTTCCAAAGTTTACCGCTAGAGACGCGTCGATCTGTGCGTTTCCAGAATATTGGTACGAATATTTAGGAGGCAGTGGCAACGCTGGATTCTCCATGAATTTGGTGATTATTTGTGTGAGTTGGCAACACCACTGCACAGCGGTCTAAATATCAAAAAATATGGTCTCGTTTGTTGTGGCGTTGTTTTACCATCACGATTTACGTATTCGTGATCATGGTTTGATTGCAAATCGAAAATTCTAAAATAGTACATTTACAGTAACTGTTCAATATAACATTGTGAATAACAGCCTGTACATGTTCAGGTAAGCTGAAAAGTAAATATTTACTAACCTAACTTAATTTTGTTGACCGGCGTGATTCCTAGCAATAACTTTCCAGCAATAACTAAAACTCAATAAAGTCGTGGTCAGATGTTGTATGTTAAAAAATTTGAATTTGCATCAAGTATAATTACATATTCAAGCATGGTATTAAAGTAAAATTGTAACACATATACAAGGAGGGATATATATTATGATATAACGGCAAAATATTCGTTTTTCCGTCATGAGGCGGCGACTGTCAGTTAAAAAACTTCAAATTTTTTAGTTTATTCCGAGCAATTTTTTTTATCATTTTAAATATTCGATTTATATTCAGCAGTAAAATAGCTAAGGCCCTAACACATCATTTTCCAGCGAAACATTCGTTTTTCCGTGAGGCGGCTACGGCTGGGGGCTGAAAAACACGATTTTATTGACTTTCTGCCAGTAATTTTTTTATTTATTGGCATATTCGATCCATATTCACGAGGAAGATAACTAAGGCCCTAGCACATCATTTTCCAGCGACACATTCGTTTTTCCGTGAGGCGGCTACGACTGGGGGGCGGAAAAACGCACGATTTTATTGGCTACCTGCCAGCAATTTTTTTATTTATTGGCATAGAATATGGCAAAAATATCAAATGATTACTTAAATGCAATGTACGAGCACGGTTTCGTATCGCTAATAAACAAATTTACTCGGGAACAATTAAACTCCAAATCATGTATTGATCACATCTTTGTTAAAACAAAACTAACATTAAATTACTCTAGCATAGTATTAAAACTTGATATAACAGATCATTATGCAACACTTCTAGGAATTAATCCATTAAAATCAAAAAATATTAGAAGTCAAGCAAGTGATCAGGTAACAATTAAGGTATTTGATCAAAATCAATTTTATAATTTAGTTAAAAGACTTAAAATGGAATGAATTATACGAGATACGCGACCCAAATTTAGCAACCGAAAAACTTATTAGTAAATTAAGTGATTGCCATATAAAAGCGTTAACAGTTAAAACTATCATTTCAAAAAATAGGAAAAGGAAACCGTGGATTACAGTAGGGCTGGTAAAAGCCATTAATACAAGAGATAGGTTAAAGCAAACACTGCTCAAGGATCAAAACAATACAAATCTGCAAGATTACTATAAACGCTATCGAAACATAATAAATAACTGCATAAAAAACGTTAAGTCAAACTATTATAAAAACCAAATAATGCAAGCACCAAATGATGCTAAGAAATTATGGAATGTCGTAAAGCAAAGTATGAATGATACACATGTAAAATCTGACATATCGCTAGTTAAAACAAAAAATGGCACACAACTTCATAATAAAGTAGATATTGCGAATGAATTTAACTCACATTATTGTCATGTAGGTGAAAATATGGCAAAAATTCTAATTGAAAACAACATAAAAAACGGTAATAAAATTGATTTTGGAAATTTAACAGCTGTAGCAAACACTCTATTTTTAAATCCGGTAACAAATAACGAAATAGTAGAGCACATAAACTCATTAAAGCCAAAAAAAGCCCCGGGAGCTGATGGTATTACGCCTGACAACCTAAAACAAGTAAATGATGTCATTGCGGAACCACTTCAATATGTATGCAACCTAATGTTGGAAAATGGCGTTTTTCCGGACATACTAAAAATTCCAGTTGTAATACCAATATATAAGGCTGGGTGTATACATACTGTAGAGAACTACAGACCAATTTCACTTTTAACAGGAATTTCAAAAATAGCTGAAAAAGTAATTAAATCACGTCTAGTCAGTTTTCTGGAGAAAAATAATATAATAGCAACCACGCAATTTGGTTTTCAAAAAAGTAAATCCACTAGTGATGCAATAGAACTTTTAATATCAAAAATATATAAAAATCTTGACTCCGCAATGTATAGTGCAGCAGTGTTTTTGGATCTTGCAAAAGCATTTGACACGGTTAGTCACGAATACTTGAGTAAAAAACTTGATCGGCTGGGAGTAAGGGGATTAAGCAATAAATTAATTAAAAGCTACTTAGACAATAGAACTCAAAAGGTAAAAAATGGTGATGTTGATAGCAATGTAGGAACCTGTGGCGCTTATGGTGTTCCGCAAGGCAGCATTTTGGGCCCAGCCCTCTTTTTAGTTTACATAAACGATCTTTTGTTACTGAATGTTGACAATATTATCTCATACGCAGATGATACGGTATTGTACTGTAGTGGAACAACGTGGCAACAAGTCTTTAAAAAAATTAAAAGCCAAATGGGCAAAGTTAATAAATGGCTAGACTCTAATCTACTTACGTTAAACGTACAAAAAACAAAATGCGTTCCCTTTACCTCCTATAAGAAAAATTTACCAGTTGTTAAATTAATTAATATAGAAAACTCGGATAAGAAAATTGAAATTGTATCGGACGTAAAATACCTTGGCATAAATCTAGACAACCACTTAAAATGGAACGTGCAGATTAGAGAGAATACTAAAAAAATTAGAAAACTACTGTACTTGTTCAAGGAAATAAGAAAATTTCTAAAAACTGAACAATTACAAACCGTGTACTATGCTCTTGTGCAGTCGGTATTACAGTATGGTATAATTGGCTGGGGGGGTGTTTATACATCGGCACTGAAACCGTTAAAAACGATTCAAAATATTATTTTAAGAATTATGTTTTCTAAACCGCATCGTTATTCAACAGCAAATTTGTTTACAGAAGCGAAGGTACAGTGGATTAGAAAATTGTATATATCTACTGTAATCTGCTGGTACCACCAACAAAAAAAGCAAATAAAAACCCATGCGCAAAATACTAGAAGTGTTGCAAATGAACAGTCTGTGACAATTAGAGCTCAGAAAACCATCGGTACTAGATGTGTAGCTTATCTTGCACCAAGATTTTACAACTTGCTTCCTTTTAACATAACAAAACTTAAAAACTTTTTTACGTTCAAAAAACATCTAAAACAGTATATACTAGATAATGATACCTCTAGCTTCCTGGAACTACTAAAATAAATCTATTATGTATTATTATTATTAATAGTACTTATTTTATTTAAAAATATCACGCACCTACAGATAGCATTTAAATGATATGTGGATTTGACTCAGCACAGAAGTATGTTTTTACTTAGGCTGAGTCACCTCTGCATCAAGCATTAAAAACCAACTTTATTTTTTTTTCTTTTCTCTCTCTTTCTCCTCATTACCTCCCGATTACATTATTTTTATTTTTTATTTTAAGAATTAAACATTTTTCTTTCGTGTACTTACTATGTACATATTTGTTTTGTTTCCATTTCATGCTTCAATAAATTATTATTATTATTATTATAGCCGATCCATATTCACCAGGAAGATAACTAAGGCCCTAACACATCATTTTCCAGCGAAACATTCACTTTTCCGTGAGGCGGCTACGACTGGGGGCGGAAAAACGCACGATTTTATTGGTTACCTGCCAGCAATTTTTTTATTTATTGGCATATTCGGAAAACACGATTTTATTGACTTTCTGCCAGCAATTATTGTGTCTATTGGTATATTCGATCCAGTAGGGTAATTCGAGGTTAGTTGGCTCACATTTCTTACTTTTGTTGTAACTTGACTATATCTCGAATCATAATCGTCATTTATTTTTTTAATGAATCTTTATTATAATAAGAACCATTACAAATTTAAAAAAACTCATATAAAAATGTAACATAAAAATTATTTAAAAAAATAAACACTTAGGAAAAAACCATCTAACCCACAACGCTAAGGTGAAACGGCGCAACTCAAAATATATTGTAGGATGTTATTCGCACAGTATTTTTCAAAATAATTCATTTACTTTTTCTTACACATAAAAGTACCACAACTGTGGCAAAAATTTTCGAATTTTGAGCATGAATCGTGAAACCATTTGGAGCAATTCACGCATTTCACCCAATCGTCAGATTTTGTTGTTTCTGAATGAATTTCTCCACAACCAGTGCAAGCCTCATCATCGTCGTCTAAGTCATCTGAAGAGTCACGCAATGACATTGCTTCCTGACCTTCGTCCGACGACGATAGATTTTCCGAATTCTTTTTTGAAATTTTCTTGGCTACTTTGGGTTTCTTAGTAGCTTTTCCTATCCTTTCGGTGATCTTAGACTTCTGTGCTCGCTTGATCGCTTTATTTTTCTTTTCGTTAAGCGTTTCCTCTTCTGTCAAACTCTACGCTAACTGTTTACCTCTTCGTCGAACTGAAGCAACAGCAGCAGAAACAACTGGAACGGGAGATAGGCTATCGAGCAATTTCCCAGGAGTAAACTTTTTAGGAGTTTGTTTGTTAATAGATTTAGCAGATTTACTTTGTTGTTCTGGCGCAATTCTCACCTGATTCTGCCAACTGTCGGAAGGTTGCTGATTATCAGGTGGTTGCTGATTATCAGGTTGCTGATTATCAGGTGGTTGCTGATTATCATCAGCTCCACTTATTATGTCAGGATCTGTCACGTTATTGAAGTCAGTTAAATAGGCATCATCGGGGATTGCAGTGGGATTGAATGGTACAATTCCCGTAGCGTTAAAAGCCGACGTGGCGTTACTGACAGTCGCAGACTTATTCCATCCCGCAGCAAGTAATTTCCCAAATTGTAGTCTAGTGATTTTCCTTCCTGGATTATTTTTAATGTATAAATTGCATGCAGTGTAATAGTTTAATTTGAAGGATTTGGAAAAGCATCTATCCAGGGGCTGTAGGAATTGCGTCGTATGACTTGGTAGGCAATACAAAATAATGTTTTGTTCGACACAATATTCCAGCATTTCAATGTTACTGCAATGGGATGCGTGACCATCTAGCAACAGCAAAACCGTTCCTATAGGCTTCCTGGGTACAAATTGATCTTTCAGCCATTGAAAAAATATGTGACTGTTGACGTAGGCTGATTTTTGCGACATATAAACCAACGAACCAGGTGGCATACCGTCTTCGAACTCTTGTTTTTGGTTTTTCCCTTCATTACGCAAGTAGGAGGAATAAAAACGCCTTCTGCATTGCAGCAGGTTATCACAGTGATCGTTTCTCCTTTTTCTCCAGAGCTGATACCCGCAATATTCTTAGAGCCTTTCTTAGCAATAACGTGTCCAGGCCTGTTATTTAGTTGTAAACCCGTTTCATCCATGTTGAAAATATGCCCTGGCTTGCGCAAAAGCTCATTCTCAACAAGGATCTGTTCCATCAATCGGAAATAATCTCCAACATCTTTTCTGTTCATGCCTAAGGATCGATTAATCGAGACTCCTTCTGATTTCCGCACTGATAGGCTTGAGTTTCTTTTCAAAAACAACTGCAGCCATGGAAATCCAGCCAGTTCGGTTTCTTTATTAAAACGATGTGCGATGCCTAACTGTTCAGCTAATTTAAAGGCCATAGAACGGACATCAGTTCTCGTAGGAGCAAACCCATTTTTCTGGAGCTTCAGAATATGTGTAACCAGTTTTTTTCAGCTTCATAGCCCAACGCTGAGCTTGGTCCAAGGGTTCCTTTCTTCATATTATTTTTTGATTTTCTTCTTCGCAGAGTCGTTGCCGGTACATTGTAGGTTCTAGCAGCCTCATTCACTCCCATTCGATTTTCATTTACAGCATTAACTGCGTCGGTTAATTGTTCTTCGGTCCAGCTGGCACGGCAACAACTTCCGGTGCGCTTATATTCGGTTGGCTTACTAAAATGGAATGAAAAAACAGTGAGCCAACTCGCCTCAAAAATAACTGAACCAACTCTCCTTGGCTAATAAGGATAGCCGGCTCAGTCGAAAAATCGCAAATGCAGTGAGATATCGAGTATTTTGAGGTTATGTAAAGAAGAAGAAAGTATGATGTATTTACTTACCTGAGGTGGAAGTCTACTTGAATTTCTCATTAAGATGTAAAGTTAGCAGCCCACCGATTGTAGTGCGCACAAAAGTTTTAGCTCAGCAAAAACACAATTTCAATTATAATTAAAAAGTATCAAGCGCGTTCGCGTTGTAGTTGTGGCAGGTGACGTTATGTTCAACTGGCAAGGTCACTACTCCAGGATTTTCTTCTAGACACCACGGTTTCGAAATAAATTCGTTGCGCCATCTCACCTTCTGGGCCATCTATCCTGCAGTTACCCTATATTCACCAGGAAGGCAGCTAAAGCCATAACAGATCATTTTCCAGCGAAATATTCTTTTTCCGGGAGGCGGCGAAGGCTGGGGCAGTAAAGTGTTATTACTTTTATCAATATTTATCTCCGTTCTTACTAGTTCGTTTGAAACTGGTACACGTCACTTCTAGATATAGGCAACCAATCTTACTGACAAAAGATACTATGAAATAAAGTTATTCAAATGCACAGATTATAATTCAATCTATAAAAATATGAAACTATGAAGAATCAAATTACAATTATTAAATTTAAAAGAATATCGCTGGACATTGAGAGATAGTTTGGAAAGTTTTTACTAGATAATAAAAGTAATAGAATAAAGGTTGTTAGCTATTGATTGATTCATTAATAGGTACAATGTCAGGTAATTTGGAATAAAACAATAATAATGTAGGTATAATAATAATAAGTTTATTTTAACTGCATACTATACAGGTTAAACATTAAAACAGAAACCCAATTACATACTAAACAGTACATACTAAACATAAGAAATAAATTCTAAACACAAGAAAAATATTCCATTTGATTATTACAACAATTCCTAATATATTGTTCATGTAATGACAATATATTTAATTCTGAAATATCAATGCATTCATAGTTTTAACAGTCATTTATACCTAGCTACCGTATATTCTAAAATTATTTAATAAAGCACACACCAAAATTATTAAAGAACCTCTTGGCTGTATTAAACACCACCAACGTTACAATTCTTGTTCAAATAGTCGAAATACAATGCTAGACAACTGCATGTACAATAATTGTAACGGTGGCCTGTTTATGGCCGCTGAAACAAACAACTTGATTAATGAAAAATATGCAAACATTTAAAGTCTATCCCAAAAAGACAGGGAGTAATAAATTTACTTGATAGGTAATTACCAGTGACCTACCTATCAAATTTCCAATTTCTAACTAATATTAACCGAAAGCCGTCTTAATTCCGATTTACCTTTGCTATTTGTTGTTCGCTTCAATGTGATAAACCGAAACTATTTCACAAAGAATTAAAAAAAACACATTAACAATTAAACTAAGAATTAAAAAAAATACGTACCAACTAAACTAAGAACCTGAAATAAACACATTAACAATTAAACTAAGAATTAAAAAAACACATTAACAATTAAACTAAGAATTAAAGAAATGAAGTGAAGTGTTCGGTTTATATTAGACCGGTTGCATAACATACAGGTGTTTGTCATGTCATCCGAAGCTTCTAATAATGTACGTTGCAATTGAGATGTATATTGATTGGCTTCAAGCCGAGGGATAAACCACGAGAAAAAATTGGTGTACACTAGATATCCTATTGTGTAAAGATATCCCAGATATCCTCCAGATATCCCGGATATCTCCAAGATATCCCCGAGATATCCCAGATATTGTCATGAAGTGCTTTGAATACTTATTACGAATTCCTGGAATAAGCTTTATAAAATCAATGTTAACTAAACATGCTAGCATGCTGGTATCACCTGCCAGTTTATTATAACACTTTGAATTCTGCTGACTAACAAGGTTTTCTGAGAAAGCTGGTGAATGTAGAGCAACCAAAGGTTAAGTCCATTATGTCCATATTTGGAAGCTCAAACTAGTATAAAAGCACAACGAGCTTTCATAGGATTCAGTGTGCAACTACCAGCCAAGAAGTCAAGACATCACGTTCAAGCTATCACACTCAAGCCACCACTTCAAGCCAGGCCTCACCAGGGTTTAACCCGTGCTAGGGTTGAACCCGTAACAAGAAAACCAAAGAACACCATCTCGTTCTACCAACCAGATCTACTGGACTCTGACAACCACAGAACACTGTCTCGCTCTACCATCATGATCTACTGGACTCTGATTGCTACAATTGTGTAAGCTCACCTTAATGGTGCAAATTATTAAACTTGTAATCTTTGCTTAAATATAATCTTGTTAAATGAATGATGTGTTTCAATCCAGACAGTCACTAATTTATAACGTGACAATATCCCCGATATATCCTCAAGATATCCCCGAGATATCCCAGATATCCCCGAGATATTCCTGAGATATCCCAGATATCCCCGAGATATCCCAGATATCCCCGAGATATTCCCCGGACTTTCCGTTGTCTTTCTAGATTACCTGATATAATTGAAAGAAAATGGGCACACCAACAACTCATTGAACATATTCTAAAAGTGCGACCCCCCCAGTCGTTAACAATAATTACGTTTGCGAATACATTCAATGCATCTGTTGCACTTGTGATTACAGATATTATTCTGTAATTACTATACTTATTTGGGATATTTTTAAAAACACCATAATATGCATCACTGTCTTCTACAGTTTCTTTTAAATCGGTTCTCACAAAATTTTCAATTTCACTAATGTCCTTTTCAGTAATGTCTGCTAGTACTAAAGCGTTAGAAAACCCTTGTGACTTTAAATTAATTTGATGTGCTCCGAAATTTTAGTCTTCATTTGCAACTCCACTTCATCATCTTCCATTGCAACAAAAACACAAAAACTATTATTTTACTGTCCTTTGCTCGTACTTCGCACCAAATTCTAATTCACTTTAATCACTCCACAGTAACTACACCGACCTCGAACTACACCTAAACTTATTTTGTAATAGGATACCTTGGAGAGTTGGTAAAATGGGAGCATCAATTACGGTTGCAGCGCAGAAGTATCAAAATTCGACGTTGAAGGTAATTGCATATATTGGTATGTTTTATAACCGCCTGTACGTTGTAGGACAAGTGATTGATCTGCACTATGAAAAAGTTCTACACGTTTCGGAACAGCATTATGAATTAAACGTTCCCTGGAAGCATTCATAAAAGCCGAACTTTCAAAATGGTCTTCACAAATTCGTTGGTTTTTCAACTTGGTTGGTGAAATGTCCAGTAAAGCTGCTTCCCCTACAAACAAAGAACATTTAATAATAAAAGTCATTAGAATCTTCAGAATCAGAACGTAAATGAAGTTTTGAAAAGTCAAATAATATTCTATTTTGAGAGAAACGCCCGCAAAGTATCGGGTTTCCGTAAACGAACTACTATAGATTACAATAAAAAATTATAATGTTTTTAAGAAAACTCGTCATAAATCGGACACAGAGGAAATATTCGTATATTATACAACTAGACGATCGAAAGTTATCGATTATACGAGACGTATTCTGGAATCTCGACGTATTACCCAATAAAACACCACGAGACGCACAATTGATAATTTTCGATCGTCTAGTTGTATAATATACGATAATTTCCATAAATTGTATTAATTATTATTGAAATTGTTTATTGTGCTTACCTTTTGTATTTAATGATAGAACGTCCAACGCTTTGTCCTGCTGGTAGTCTCTTCCAGAAGGCTACTTGGACATGTAGGACTTCGTCCTTCTAGCAGGACGCGTAGGACACGTTAGCCACCTCTACAAGCGCAAGCATAGTAGAAAAATTCAGTGGCGTTTCATTTTAATTTACATGACATGTTTATAATGTTTATGAAATTATTATTAAATCTTATTAATATAAGTACATAAAACAAATTATATAATTAAAATAACTCAAGAAATGTAATATGAATTTAGAATGATTTAAAATATTACGAGTATATAGTACGTACCGTATAACTTTGCAAATCAATTAGACTTTATTTTGGTTTTATTGCCATCCTAACATAACATTTGCAATCGTATTGTTAGATGCCAGAGACAAAATAACACCAAAAAATTTTGCACTGTGATATTCCGAACCGAATATATGTTTGTTCCATCCATAATTTGAGCCTTTTGCATCAAAACACGTGGCAACAGCAAAAACACGCACCCCTGGATACGGGCGCGCTTATGGTTGTAACTGCAAGACGTAACACGCTTGAATTTTTAAATTATTCGTCATAACTTTTTTGTTTATAATGCGTTCGGGTTGAAATTTGGTACACCGACTAACCAAAAGTAGCTCTTTCTATTGGTGCTAATTTCGTCCTGCTAGCAGTACGCATAATGCTGATATAATACGTTAAAATATCGTCCTGCTGGCAGGACGCTCGGTCCTGCCGGTAGGTCCCTTGGACGTTCTATCATTAAAATCCACTGTTTACACCTTTCTCTATCTTTAATGGGGAATGTGAACATATGCAATCCCGGATTTGTTCTACGGCTTTTTCCACAGTTGTTGTAGAAACATTTGTTTCCGGCTGGAAGCATTTTGGCACAAAACTTTCGCACAGGAAAACAGTAAGCGTACTCGAACAAAATCGATATAGACTAACAGAATAAAACTATTATTTGGGGCTTTATAAACATACAGTGGTATCTTAATTTTTAACTTAGAGGGATGATGCATGTCGTTACACTTAATTAGACAGGTTAAGCGCACTTATGTCATTATGAGTAAACTAACTAGCTGATTTATTTTGCGGCTGCGCTCGCGACACATTTGAGGTACAGTGCACTGGCGCGCATTATTGAACCATTTTGTGATGTTTTTATGTGACAATCGAGTTTCTCGCATCAGTAGTCGTTTTGTCACTACGTTAGGAAACGGATCATCTAAATTTTCACGTAACCATTCTTTTAATATTGTGGTGCATTCTTTGGGGAGAGGTCCCAGCTCTTGCCGACGATCTGAAACAATCCATAAAACAATTTTAAAAATGTCATTAAATTAAGGTGACCATCGTGACCATAATGCTAAAATGAAAAATTTCTTTACTTTGACTAAATAGTAGTTAATGTATAACCAACTGAAAACATAACAAAAAAAATGTATTTTGTACATGCTCCCAAAAATAGTTTTTTAGGGACTCATTTAAGTCCGTAAAATGAGTGTTTTCCGAACTCAATCCCAAAAAGTCGCAATGGCAACTATTGAGGATTATAAGCTAGTAGCCTACTGAATTTCGCTTCAAAAAAGGTATGACTGGCGAATTTGTTTATGTCAATATTTTCTTTGACAGACAAAACAGCTTTTATCATCGAATGTTTTGACCAGAGAGTAGATGGTTTTACTTCTTTGAATGTAAAGTATAGCGGCACTTACCTTTTCATGTAAATAGTTCAACATCACATCTTCGTCTACAATTGAAGGGCATGCTGCATCAAGGACGTATCTGTCATTTTCCAAATTGTTCAGGAAGTGATAAAAACTGAATAACTTTCTAGGTCATTAAGGCAAAGTCGTACAATATTATACAATAGTTCTGCTAGGGATTACGAGCATTTTAGCAGATATTAAAAAAAATACCTTCAAGACTTTGTTCAAAAAAAATTTTTTTGTTTTGCTGATACATCCTTATTGTCACCAAAAATGAAAAAACTGTAACGATATTTTCAAAATATGTTATTATATCAAAAATACAAATGTAAAATATTATATGTAGTAGCGTACATTATAAAAACCAAAACATATTATTCATCATGAAAGTAAAACATTTTATTCTGCAATATCTTCCGCATCATCAGTGACATCAGTTTCTTCGTTTGGTTGTTGATCTGATTTTAGTTTGCTGTAATAGTCAATCTCTGCTAGAGGAACGTATTCGTTTGCCAGAAGCATTACGTTATCGTATTTTTTCTTTTTGACCGTAAGTGGCATATTGTACAGGATTGGTACATTATCCAACACAGGTACATCTTTGGGGTTTTTTTGGATGACAAAAGAGGAAACCAGAGTAAAGTTCATCATTTTACATCATCTGATTTCATTCTTATGTTCGTTGGAGTATTCTATTATTTTGTACTTAGATATGGTGAAGTTCTCTTTGTTCTTGTTTTTGATTGTTTTTTTAAAGTTACTACCCATGGAATCGGAAAAGTTGAAAATCATATCCTGGGTAACCGGAACAACTTGAAAGTTTTTAGGGCTGCTGTTTTTATAGTGTTTCATGTATTCAGCTGGTAAATAGACGCGCTCAACTTTTCTGACATGTTTCTCCACAACTCCAAAACATCTGTCGCATGGTAAAAAACTGTGGCCAGGTTCGGGATATCTATGCACGATCTTTTCCAAATCGACCAGTTTTTACCAAAGTATATAAATAATCAACCAAAGCATTATTTTTATTTTGTGCTCCGCAATTATCAGAAAATAGGTATAAAATCTTAACACCTTTGTTAATAACGTTATTTAAATAATGGTTCAAAAAGCTAATCGTTTCGTTTGGAGTTTTTCGTCCCGTAATTTCGTCATACATATAAAAGTGAGCCATTCCAGTTGTTGCTGAATGTATGCAAAAGTTATACATCCAAAGTTGTCTCAAATAAAAAGCGTCACCAGACGGTACTTTTGGCATGGGAGCGTTTTGCTGATGATCAAAAGACAGACATTCACATATTGGTTCATTTTTTGCTAATTCCGATTTATCCTTGAGATAGAAAAACCTTGGCTTTTGCATGATGCAGTTTACATTCTGTTTCCAGTGCCTTTATTTCTTCTTTTGTTAGCAACAATTTGCGTTTTAATTGTGTGTCTACTGTGTCACAAACTTTACAGGTATCTGACCTGGGATGAGAGAAACTTATATTAAAGTTCGCTTTAAAATAGCGAAAATAGAAATCGTAGCTGACTTTAGGTTTATGGATACTTCTTTCATCCGTAAACCAGTATCTAAATATTTCTGGTTCGAATTTTTGGAGGTATAGTTCATGAAGTTTTTTAACATTAAGCTGTGGCGATAAGTAATATTTTTTAATATTATTTGCTCTACTATAGTGTGATGTTCTACGTGGTAAACTTTTGATATGGTCATCTATTTGCTTCACGATTTCGTCTGGCAGAGCATTTGGCCTGCTATCATGCTTGCCTCTTTTATCCGGTGGGGCAGTTGTAGTTCCCTGTTTAACTAAATGCATGGCAAGACGCTCCAGCCTTTTAAACGATATACCATGTAGAGCACAGAAACCTTTTTTACACACTCTAGTTCGAAATGTTCCTCTACGAATCTAAAACAGTAATGATAAATTACAACGAAATATTTAATCGTACCTCTTCTTACCTCGTATGTGTAGCTGGAGCGTTTGCGAGTTCCTGCGCTTCTTTTGTAATTTATTTGAACTGCCGTTATTAGTCCGCAAAGGTAAATTATCTTGTTGAATTTTATCACCAATTTTGTTGAAATTTTCTAGTAGTAGCAAACGTTTTTCAATTTCCACTGACAGTCCTTTCCAGTTATTCTAGCAGGTACAGGGTTATTCCTAGAATTTGTGTGAGCTTTACCTTCTGCCTTTGACATCTTTCTGAAATTTCGTTTCCAAAGTTTCACATTTCTGACTTTTCTCTTTTTTAAAACAACAGGAACATCATCTTCACTACCACTAGCTACACTGGGTTCATAGTTGTCACTTGAACCACCACTAAATGGCTCTGAATCACTTTGAGTATAACTCATCGTCACCGATGCACGTGTCGAAAGTATTTTTAGGTTATATTGCATTTACATTCGTTTGGGGCAACAAGGACGCATGTGGTGCAGATACCTCTATATTGCACCCAACGAATAATGTATGTATGTTACATACACCTCTATTGCACCAAGCGCGTGAGGATATATCTGTATTATGGGTACTATATAATGTAGTTAGGTACATCGTTCTTGCCCCAAACGATGAAGCATTTTTAGTTGTACACATTTATGCAAAAAAAACAAAATGTGAGAAAATTACAGATACATCCTTGTTGCAGCATAGTCTTCAATTACAATGCTGTTTATTTCTTTCCCCCTAATAAATGCTTCATATTATTCCTTTACATAAATTTGATGAGATTTCACTGGAAGTAAATCTAACAATATTCTTAGCTTTTTCATACATAATTTACGGATTCTGCATTTTACACCGTGCAAAAAAACGCGTCATATCTTTTTGTGTTTACATTAAACAATCTGGTTACTACTATGGCATGGTAATTAAAATCCGAAACTCACTATTTTCGAGAAATATTTGTGTGTTTAAAAAATATATTTTGAGCAGGCCGTGACCAAATTGAAGTTTGTCTTAACTTTATAGATGCATAGACTTTTCTTGCGGTCCGGAAGTAACTTTTTAACACAAATACTCGTTGATGTTGTGGAAATACAATTGTAATTAACCGTTTGCTTAATTTAAAAGAATTTAAATACTTTAGCTGTCAAAGTCGAAAATGTTTTGAATGCCAGCCAGTCTTAACATGACCTTCATTTTTGACGTTAAGTTAACGATAACGATTGTCGTTAAATAAACCATCTTGATACGCAATAGGGGTGATTAAATAATACTACTTAAATAATACTTGTGTAATTAGTGAAACGCTTTCTAAAATAGCATCTTATAATGAACTGTTTCTAAATTGCAAAAAATCGTAGGTATTTGTTAATATAAAATACTTTATAAATACGCTACATGGGTCGATGGGTCATGGACCAAATGTTACAAAGTTAATAATTATAACTATGCTCAGCAGTTACGTATCATATAGAAATTTAGTATCTATTCTTATTTCTTGAAAAATAAACACTACCCATTGCGATAACATCAACAAAGTTACTATAGCTTAAAGTTATTGTTTTCTTCGACTTCCAGTTAACATAATAGCGATAGTAGGTACGGGTACTTATTATGATGCTCAGGTAAACGAACTTAAGCATGCCTGAGATTACGTATTGCAGCACACTGAAAACACGTGACTCGCTATTGCTGTTTCACTCAGCTTAACGTCGAACGGTAACGTACCGCTGAGATAATTGCGACTGTAGGAGTGAGATCCAAACGACGGCAGCGGGTGGTGCTGCTAGTTCCAGTACTAATCAAATATGATAACCATTGGTAAGAGGTCTAAGGGTTATTTAGTCTATGGCACAACATAAGCTGACCCATATGTAATTGCTATCTTTCAATGTCCTCTGATCCTTAAGAAGAGAGTAGCAATGGTTCAAGTATCTCCTCAGTGTTGTGTTGTTCCAACTGTGCAAAACTGAATTGATTATTGCAAAGCTCATATCTGTTACCACTCGTTCAAATAAAGGCCATTTTCCAGGCCGGGAAGTCTCACAGAAATGTTTAAAATTAGTGAGCCAAGAGCTTATCCACGATTTATCGTGGCGGCAGCAAATTAATTCTAATACCGGAAATGCCTGACCGGTAGGGGTACGAATAACACCAGCGTAATAGTAGATACGGTTTTTAACGTACGATGGCCGCCGTACCACATTTCCAGTCGCATCTAGGTGCAGTTCCGATAATCTTCCATTATTAACAATAGAAGTCATGAAGGCTACATCTAATTGTTCTTTACTAATAATCTGTACGGTGAAAGGATCTCCTGCAAAATATATAAAAGGTTTAATTTACGCGTAACATGCAACAATTTTCCGTCTACACTAGTTGTAACGTAACATGTTCGGTGATACGTTACGGGACATTTGACACAAATGGATACGCGCCTTTAGATTCTCCTTTATTAGCAATTTTGGAATAGAAGATACCTTAAATGGTATCAAGTAGTTGGTATATAAATCATTGTTCATTTATTATGAAATATCTTATATTCTTTTATTTTTATATACCATACCAAATTATATATAACCTATTTTTTGCTTAATACTTACCACAAACTAGGGAATTGCACTCAATGCACCGTAGCACCACAGCCGTCTGCCGTTCAAATCGCCCAACAATCAATTTTGTTTTGCAGAATGAACATGTATCTAAAATATATTTTAATTGTACAACCAGAATCCAATGTAATATAATAAACCGTAGTAATAATTTAAAAAAATAACTCACCCCGCTTGAATGTAGCCTGCTCATACATCCGCACCCCACAGTTCGAACAAAACCGATCCGGATTATATAACAGAAAAAGTATTTAAAGAAGTTTTTGCAACTTTCAAAGAAAATAGGCCTATCTATACGGTTCATTTTAACACCTACACAAATTCCTACATTAATTGTGATTATACGTTTTAGTGTTATATTTTTTATACTATTTGTTTTTAATTATATACCAACAAGAAAAGCCAATAAAATTTGTTACTTACCATGTTTCTTGCCAACACTCAACACTAAATACAAAAGGAAGGAAGAAACAAAAAAAAATAATAAAATAAAAAAAAAAATGTAAATAATAACAAAAGTTTTATGGTTGTCAGTCGTCCCCTTATGATGGAAAAGTGCATACAATAGTATGAAGTTTTTCCTTTTCACGATAGAACTTTCACGGTTTTCTAATTCTTTCCAGTTAGAAAGTTTTACAGTTAGGATAGGAAGAGGTGATATCAAGCGAAATGAAATTGCATTACATTTATAAACATATTATTATATTAAATATACATAATTTCACTTTTTTTTTCAATTAATTGTCGCAATAATTCATAACGTTCCTTCTGTATGTCGGACGTTGTTCTCGTTGTACAGTAATAATTTCATCTACCCATCTGGCTTATTTCGCCTACGTTTCTTAATTTATTATACTGCTGCTATTATCTGCAATATTTCTTTTAGGTGTAGAGCTCGAACTTGTGCTTCCTAAATCTGGATGATTATTTTCTAAAGCTGTAGCGTTAGATGAATATGGCAAATTTTTCAAACACGGAAGTAGATGGAATCTCGAGATTTTGAAACAAGCAAGTAAAAGGTGTAATTGTATTTGATGGTTTTATGCTAACATCATTGGTGAATATATTCTCAAATCTTTCAAAAAATCCCCAGGTGTTACCGAGTTCGTCCACTGACGCAAATGTTCAACGCATGTTTTACATACGAAATGTGGAGCCCAAGATTAACCCGATCTCGCAAGTGAACGCCAAAATAGGCCAGATATCTTCTTTTCACAAAGTCAGAAATAGGTTTTCTACTTACTTTCAAAGTGTATTCGCCACATACATAACAAGCAACGTGTGGCTACCTCTGCTTCTGGATGCCATGGTTTTAACTAAATGTTTTATCACTAAAGAATACAAAATGATATCACAACTTCACCTATGTAAACTAAATAGGAAAGTGTACCGTGTAAAGCAGAGATATGTACGAAGTAATACGGCGTATTAATTAGTTTTTGATAGGGGTATAGGAATGTCGGGTTTTACAGTATTGAATAATACCAAGTAACTCAAACTAGCTAATTAGATTCTAATTATTTATGTGTGAAATAACACTTTTGGATGTCATTATTTTTGTGTTTTATCAGAACTAAGATCAATTACGACGTATCTCAAAAACTGGAACTGCTACGAAAAAGTCGTGTATTTTTGGAATCAGCACATCAAAAATATCCAAAATCAGTTTTTACCTTTCCGGCACCAAGACCAAAATTTTATTTTGTTGGGCTGATGCGTTAACTTTTATTGGAACTACCCAAATAGGACTACTCCATGGAGAGTCGGATGGTCTAATGATTTTTGTTTCTAACATTTTATCAATTTGTTTTCATACTTCTTTTTTATGTATTTGGGGATACCTATACGTTTTCGTAAATATAGAGTTGTGATCGTGAGTTTTAATTTGGTGTTAAATTTGATTAGTGAATGTTGAAGGAAGTTCTTCGCAAAAGAATACGTCTATATTCTGCGCAAAGGTTTGTGAAAAAAGTGCGTTCTTCGTCGTTTAAATGTTCAAGTCTTAGATTATTTAAATTTCGTCTCAAAATTTTATTTATTTCTCTAGGATTTTGATGTTCATGAAACTTTAAGTCTACAGTTACTAGATTTTCTTCAGCTAAATCAATGTCTACAGGTTTTTTTAAAATAAGTGTGAGTTTATGATCTAGGTTTAATTAAAGTACGACTTGCTCCTGTATCTATAAGAAAGGTTCCTTTAAACTGGGGTATGTATATACATGGTAATTCTGAGAAATTAAGATTATTTAATTGTATGATTGAATAGTTTAAATATTTGGCTGCTTTGAAAATGTTGTTTTACAAACTAATCTGCTTTACTTTCAAAATTTACGTACGACTTTAAAAAATATGAAGTTATAAAATAAATATTAATCACTGAACATTTTATTATCACTTGAGGCACTACGGCAAAGTATAATTTTAGAGCACTTACAGACAATTGTCACCGCCTTGCAGGAAACGCTCTCCCATTTATAGTGAGCTTCCTTCGCACTCTCTATATTATTCTTTAATTTTGCTTCTGTGGTTTCTTTGGGGTGGCCTGTAGCACATCAATAGTCCGGTTCTTTTAGTACCCTGCAGCCACTTATTAGGGATAGCCCTAGTGGCTTTGTCAGCGAACTGTACAACAACGAATAATTCCTGGGATGCGACGCTATCCTGCAAATGAATGTATACTTTCGTAAACAAGTGCAAACTCACAAAATGTAACAAGAATTTATTTAAATAAAAAGCTGAATTAAAGATTCTATAGGAATTTGAAAACCGAGAATGTATTTGTCATTGCATTATATCCCGTACCCGTACTTCTGTTTCCGAATTCTAAAATTCAAGGCTTAACAGAAAATAACTAATATCTATTGTTAAAGTTTTCAGATAATTTTTTTAATTTTTAATTTTTTCTTTATTAAGAAATTAGAGTGCCTCAACTACAAGGTCTTATGGCACTAATTTAAACTATACATGAATAATATTAATACATTATAAACATTGTATCATTATTAGATGAAATATTTGAATGTCTTTAAGGTAGTGCAATAATTGGTCTGGTTTGGAAAATGCCGTTTGGAGATTGTTTCCGATAGAATATTTTGATCTTGCTTCTTCAGGTTTGGGAGATATACATAGGAGGTGTTTGCAAAAATTGTTATTTTGAAAATCATTAATATTACGTCATAATACCAATTTTATTATAAAGAACCAACAATTAACATGAAAAACAATCAACCTATGAAACTGGTAAACTCATACAACCAAATAAAAGCTAAATTAGCTCGAACTGTCTCTCATTTATTATCTGACAATGTCCAAGTCGTGATACCGTTTCCTCTTGTACATTGTTTATCATTTCTGGCGTAATTTCACGATTCTCTTCAGTTATTCGACGTTTTAATTCATCTACAGTATTGACTTTTTCTTTATAAACTTTACTTTTAAGGTGACTCCACAAAAAAAAGTCTAATGGGGTTAGATCCGGGGATCTTGCTGGCCACTCCATAAAGCCCCGCCTGCCTATCCATTTGTTTGGAAAAACTGTATCTAAGTACTGCCGTACAATGACAGCATAATGGGGTGGAGCCCCATCTTGTTGAAACCAGATGGAATTATTGTGCTCTTCAGGATTTTCGGGATCGGGAAATAAAATTACAAGGGCGGGTATTAATTCAAATTCCAGCAGCTCTAAATAGCGTATCCCATTCACATTTCCGTCTAAAAAAACTGGTCCCAAAATTCTGTCGCCAATAATTCCTGCCCAAACATTAACTTTTTCGGGATACTGCGTATGGGAATCTCGCATCTACCGAGGATTGTTCTCAGCCCAGTACCGACAGTTCTGTTGGTTTACATTACCGTTAAGGACAAATGTTGCCTCATCAGAAAATATTACATTTTTAATAAGCATGGGATCTGCGTCGCACATATTCATAAACTGTTCGCAGAACTAATCTGCGGTTAAAATCATCTTCGTTCAATTCGTGGACTAATTGAATTTTGTAGGGATGGTACTTATAGCGATGAAAAATATTTATGACATTCTTCTGGGACAAATCATATTCCAAACCTAATTGTCGAGTAGATTTATGGGGATTGTCGTGTGCAGATATTAAAACATCCAGCTCAATACTTTCGTCTGTCATGGGGCGGCCGCTGTTGGTTATGTCTCTCACATGTCCAATCTCTCAGAATTTCCGTTCAATTTTACTGACGGTAGATTGCGTTAAATTTTGTCGATTTGGATATTTTTGGTTAAACAAATCGCACACTTCTACTTGAGTACGCATTCTATCACCATACCCAATCATCATCAGAATTTCTATCCGTTCTGTTTCCCTTAAAGGTACCATCTTTTTGGATAGTAAATTCAAAAACACAATTTTTATTCGAAACACTAGATAAACTAAATTTTGATGTTGACTCGATTAATTTGACAGTTACTGATACTTTGTTTCAACGCTTCCATAGCCTATCTTTATTAAATTTTTACTTAACAATTTTTCAAATTTAAAAAATGAACATCGCAGAAACTGTCAACTTCTAGGTCACAATACTTACTTATACGCATACAGAGTGACGTCCTCTGTCGAAATCCGTCAAAAAAAGTATGGGGTGCCATTTAAAAAAAATCACTCTGACGTCACCACAAAAAATGACTGTCGAAAAAAAATTAAAACACCTTAAAATATGCGCCATAATTTAAATCGCTGTACATGTGCGAGCGTTTCCCACAAAAAACATTATTTTGGGAGATAATGAATTTATTCCATACGGTATAGTTCCACCAATTTAACAACTAGTGCAATACTTTATGGCAGAATGTACGAAAAAACTACTCTACTCACCCTGTATATTAAATGTATGATGTATAGGTGCTGTCTTAATCTGATGACGAGTCTGAATCAATTTGCATGCGTTCTGTTGTGTCGAAAGTTGAATTGGAACTGTGGCAAGAACTTGCAAACACTGCACTGGCACTGCCTGGTATAGTTAGCAAATTTAAAACATCTCTAGAAAAAGATTTGCAATTCTTTGTAGGAAGTTGCCTTATACTGGAAATATAAGGATCACACATATATTCTTTTTGTCGTTTTCTTGAACTGCTTCACGGACCTTTTTCTCTCGCACTGAATATAAGCATTTTACTTCCACCAAGCCATCTCCGTCAACGAGTGCATCTGGACTTGCTCCTAAGTAGGGATACTCTTTTGAGATGAAGAAACCGCGAGGCGTAACGACTCCCTTTTTTTTTCTTCGTACAATTTAAGAGTAGTTTTTTCGTACATTCTGCCATAAAGTATTGCACTAGTTGTTAAATTGGTGGAACTATACCGTCTGGGTACTTTCAAAACCGAACATAGGGGAATTGCATTGTAACTAACCTTTATATAGATTCCTGCTCGCCATTTAAACCCACAAGGATGGTAATGGTATGAATAGAACGACAAAAATACAGCGCATCTGATGGTACCAATAAATGTTAGTACTTAGTTATCTTTTTCTGTAAAAAAAATTATAAAATAATGCTATTTTGAAATAATATAGGTTGCTATGATTGTCAACTTTTTCTTATCTGTCAATTAAATTATTTGAAATCAGTCGATGTTTCTGTTATTAATATCAAATAATATGAATAATAACGAGTATTCAGTAGAGCAGAGGATTTTTATAATAAAGACATTACCATCCTTGTGGGTATAAATGGCGAGCAGGAATCTATATAAAGATCAGTTACAATACAATTCCCCTTTGTTCGGCTTTGAAAGTACCCACTCGGTATAACAATGTTTTAATTAATCCGTGCCAAGATGTTGTAGCGCGTCGTAAACAAATTCGCCCAAAAGTCGATGCGGTGAGACGATTTCGACGAGCCTTATGCCATTTTATCTTGTCGTGTTGACCCATTGTTGCGTTTTCAATTGTTGTAACGTCATCTTGTTGCAGCCGAGTAATAATTTTTGCCTGTTCACTTGTTAATTCAGCTTCCGTCAGATCAAGCTTAGCGGCATCTGGTCCGTAATCCCTAGCAGCCGTTTCGTTGTCCACTGTACATTTTCTTTTCCTTTTACAGTTGTTGCGTGCATATATACATTTTCTTTCCCGTACTTTGCAGAACGTTTTAAATGGCGATGTGTGACTAGGATCTACAAGGCACTGCTTATGCCATGACGGTCCGGAATTAAACAATAACCCAGTCCATAACATCGTCGTTGGAAAGAACCGCGCAGAACGTAATTTATTCTTTTGTCCCCGGAAAATTTGGCAACTAAAGACATAAATCTTTCTGCATAATTGGTGGTTACATTTCTAGTCAATCTGTTTGCCTTTCGTACTACATTGTCTATAATCTTGTATATTTCTTGTAACATTTGGTTGCTTCTTAGTAGTTGAATGAAATTTTCTTCTGCAGTGTCCTTTCTTCGACAGTATTCACTTCTACAACTTGAGTGATCCCCAAAGACATGACTGGGGATGTTCAGTAAATCTTCACAAAGCTGTTTCGTGGAACTATCTTTGGATTTTGAAATAGCCGACCTCACACCTATGAAGTCTGGACAGCCGAGATTTGACAATACGCCTTGCTGTTAGTAGCAAGTTTATGAAGGTGGGACGTAAATGCTCTGGTTATATGATTAACGCATTCAAGTTTTAAAACATATCTGCCATAACTCACATTTTCGAGGATTCGCGTATACACACTGGAGTCCCCGTCACCAATCACATATTTATACCTAAGTTTATATTGTTGTTCACTTTCATTGAAACCTTGGACAATAATATCTTGTTCCATACTGCTGGCTGCGCCACTGTAGTTTTTAAAACAATGGTGAACACGAGGTTCCATTTTTCTAGTCTCGGCGGTAGTGCATATAAAACGAATTTTGTTTCTAATGCCTATAAACAGTAACTTTTTTGTTTCTTTTCCTATAATACACGCTACTCCTGCCAACGACGAATAACCGTGACCATAGGAACGTTTCGCCCATCCTCCGTCAACCACTACCGTTATGTACGGCATTCCATTTTCCACGTCGCCCTTTTCAACTGCGAGTTGTCTCTCTTCTTCTGCGGCTTTGTATATTTGTACGTGAAGTTCCGATTCCCACATTTTTCCTACTTCTGTCTCTATTTAGTAGTAAAGTAATGTAGATATAATTCCCTTTCTTGTTTCTTTTATAAGTTGCATTTTCCCCATTGTGCACTTCCTGTCATGGTAATAAATTTTCTTTTTTTCCGTAAGGAAATAATGTATGTCAACGACACGATTTCCAGAATAAGCGTGGCGACGTTAGTTGCTGAAGTTTCTTGAGGTTCTACAACTAAACCCGGTAGGACTTCGTCTGGAAGACTGAAATTCAACACATTCAAACGTAAATAAAGAGGAATAAGTAAATTAGTTGCTACAAAAAAGTTTTTTGCCATTTTCACCGATTTTTGGCATGTTTTCCGTATGTCGGTGTTCAACAACAATCCCGACATTATAAACTAAAAGTAACGGCGATTGTCTATTGCTTGTTTGGGGGGGGGGGGTGAGTAATAAATAACAACATCATAAAAAACAAACATTTTCATGAAACATGAATATTTTTCTTAAATATGCAAAATAGCAGCTCACCCACAGAAGTTTACGAGTATTATACTTACTTTTGAAAATATGAAACATGTGCATCTTCTGAAATGTTGTTAGAATTGCCAATGGAACATATAACTGCTTTTCTGGTTCTTCGTTGCCGTTGCGCTTTGGAAGCTCTGCCGCGCTTTCGCACAATACACGTACTTCGTGTACGTTTTGCCGTAACCGTAAAATATGAAAACTAATATCGATAACAAATAACAATATAACAACAATATAATAACAACAATAATACAACAAAAACCGTAAACAAGAAAAACTGAAGTAAAATCGCACACGCTAAATAAAAACACATAATACCAACACAACGCTGTCAACAGTAAAGTGATTTGCTGTTTTTCTCGAACTTTGATATTTTTGTATTTATCCTAAGCGCTAAGAAATAACCAAATTACTCATAGGTACCTGCGTACTCAGAAAGATTAAAATGTGAACGAGGTTGTCGGCCATAATGGTCCACTCCGTGGTAATCCTTTAAAAGATTCTATACTTTTCTCCAAAGAACTTCCTTGTTTATTCATATTTTGATGAAAATTTATAATTTATTTTAGATAATTTGTTGCTTATTTATTAATGCATGGTAGTTCTAAAAGGTTGACTGCATGCGGAATTATTTATTCTAGGGTATGACACAATTTCAATTAGATATGACAGCAAAGAACAATATTATATGCATTTTTCTTAGATTAATAAACAAAACTTGATTAAAACAGCCTTAAAAGTATGTATCTATTAATACAACTTTGGCATACCCTAGATTAAGTTATGCTTAACACTTATTAAAAGAAAACTTGATTCGGGTGAAAACTATGCCAGATAATGCCTAAAAACCTATTTTTTCCAATTAAATTACACGATTATTTTTTTTAAACAGTACTTTAATGTAGCGATAATCATTTCTAAATAGTGATATACTAGCTAACGCATCCCACTAAATTCAATTTAATTCAGAATTACGTAGATTACATGTCGTGGTAGTTATGTATGAATATTTAAAAAAAAAAATAATTAGGTAATTTTCCAGTTTTAACAATTCGGTGATGACTAAAAACTTGATTTCTGGACGAAAATAGTTAGTTGAATAGTTACAGGAGACGGTATCGGGTTAGACTTTTAGTGAAATTGTAGTGCAGTGCAGTGTAATACAACTTACATACTAAGAGTAAAAAAATATTTTCTCTCAGCATATTTTAGGGTATGCCCTACCCTTAATGCACACATTTTTCGTAAAACCGCACCGTGGTTCTCGATATATGCTTGCAACTGAACTGCAGCGCTTGCTGTTGTAGATCGCTCACTAAAAAAATCAAGCATACAAAATTACGATATTTTTAGGTTTATTTTTGGTAACCAAATTATAATGTGCATTTATATAATATTTACCTTTGTCCGAAATATATTTCAGATCAATATTATCGGTGCTGGTTGGTGTTGGTTCTTCCACGCTGTCGGAATTAATAGAGGAGGTTGTGGAAATATGATTGTCATATGCATCTACAAAAAGTACAATCTTCAATCATTTCTTAACATTATTTTCGTTAATACTTACGATCCGATACTATTCCTCCTGTTTCGACTTCTGAATTTTCGCGAAGGATGCATCCGCTTCCATTTCGCTTCAATTGCAGCTTTCAACGTAGGATCTAAAAGTACGACATGCTTTGAAAATGTTGTTTTACAAACTAATTGCTTTATTTTCAAAATTTACGTACGAATATGAAGTTATAAAATAAATATTAATCACTGAACATTTTATTATCAACATTTATTATAACTTGGTGCACTACGGCAAAATATAATTTTACAGCAGTGAGCTTCCTTCGCACTCTATATCATTCTTTAATTTTGCTTCTGTGGTTTTTTTGGAGTGGCCTGTAGCACATCAACAGTCCAGTTCTTTTAGTACTTTGCAGCCACTTATTAGGGATAGCCCTAGTGACTTTGTCAGCGAACTGTACAACAACGAATAATTCCTGGGATACGACGCTAGCCTGCAAATGAACGTATACTTTCGTAAACAAGTGCAAACTCACAAAATGTAACAAGAATTTATTTAAATAAAAAGTTGAATTAAAGATTCTATAGGAATTTGAAAACCGAGAATGTATTTGTCATTGTATTATAATCCCGTACCCGTACTTCTGTTTCCGAATTCTAAAATTCAAGGCTTAACAGAAAATAACTGTAATATCTATTGTTAAAGTTTTTAGATAATTGTTTTTTAATTTTTAATTTTTTCTTTATTAAGGAATTAGAGTGCCTCAACTACAAGGTCTTATGGCACTAAATGAAACTAAACATGATTAATATTAATACATTATAAACATTGTAGCATATTAGATGAAATATTTGAATTTATAATTTATTAATTTCTTCAGTTTCGCTGTCAGATGACGTCTGTATTTATCATTTATCACTATTACTGAATTTATTTTGATTAAATTGTTCTTTTTGTTAATAGATCCTAAACAGGGTTCCTACACATAGAACGTGAGTCAATACAGAAATTAAGTATACCTATTGCACACACTGTATGTCTCGCTTACCACGTTCTACAATACAACAATACTGTGAATGCTTGATTGGATTCCATTAGTCAATTGTACGTAATCTAACTTAGCTCTGTTAATGGATTTGATTTGATTTGTTTTAAACACTTTCACTTAATTAATAAAAACTTTTCTTACAATTTCATGGTGATCTCGATGATCAGGTGTTCGCTATGAACTTTTTCCGCAACCAGCGATGCTTAGACCTGGGGCGATGCATGGAATTTTTATCATTTAGGTATTATTATATTAACCTCTTCCACACAAATTAAATTGTTTTTAATATTTACTAGTTGGCAAAATATACTCTCAGTTTTTGTAAATTTGATACAAACCAATAATGTAACCTTTGATGACATTTGATGTGAATTATTTGACGACATTTGAGGCGTTTATTTGCAAAACTCGCCATTTGCTTTTTAACAAATTGTTCAGGAAACGATAAAAACGTTTTATTCGTCAACCGGACTAGATTTTTATGCGATTTTTTTTGTGTGGATTGTTTTGCACTTGTAGATAAGGAATTTTGTATTTTTCAACCTAAGATATCTACCGTTTCCTGTAAAAAAAATAATTAAATTGCAAAGAACGAGTTTTGCAAATAAAATTAAGGTTTTTGGTAAAAAAGAACGTTTATATTTTAACACAAATTGGTATTGAGTAATTGTTTTAAGCAAAAATACAAATAAACTTAATTTTTCTGAAAATAGACACATTAATAATTGTAAACATAAAGAACGACTGTAAACTAGTTTAAACAAAACGGTCGTCACGTTGGTTTTGGCATTGTTCGGATGGATCACCATTCTTTTCTTCTGCTACTTCAGCAGGATCTTTCTGCACGATATGATTCTTGTACAATAAAAGTTCTGGAAGGGTTGTCCAATCGTCACCATAATGTTTAGTCAACAGACTATTGATACTTGCTTTATCACCCTTTAATTTGGTTCCTAAAGGCACCTCCACAGGAACTATTGATGAAAGTGAATAATTCTTCTTGCAGATACCTTTAGGTGCTCCAAGTTCAGACAGGTAATTTTGTTCACCTTGCACAAGTACAGTAGTTCCTGTTTTGTAAAATATGAAACGTTTCGCCTGATTGAACTTAAAATGCCATGATGCAGGAAGCTTTATTGCCCGTTTTGCTGCCGATCTCCAATCATAAACTTTCCAATGGACCCCGATCTCTCGAACCGTCGAATGCTTCTGAATCAACCTATTGTAGTGGTTAGTTTCTACTATCACTGGTGTTCTTTTAATATCTTTTTCAATCAGTCCAAAAACTCGGTCAGGAGGAATGAACGAGTGACCCACTATTGGAAAAGTTAGTTCTAGCTTTTCAATGTGTTGAGGTGATTGTCGACTAAGCCAAAACGCCAACATTGTCATCATACTGGTATTTTTATTTTGTCCCCCACAGCCGTCAGCGAACAAACATACTTTTGTGATAGAAGGATCAAATTTACAATTATTCAATGCATGTTGAACTGCCGAAGCTATTGTATTAGAATCTTTTGGGGCTTCGATTTCGGTCCAAAGGTAAGAAAAAACATTTGTGGGCGTTAATTTGGTGGATGATGATCCATGCACAACTGTGAGGTTATTATAATTGATCTGTTGACTAAAGTAAGCTGCTTGATCGGGCAATCGGGGCAGTGCTAAATTTTTTTGGCAGTCAAATGAAAAGGATGTTGTATTAGACTTCGGGTGCTTCAACAGTCTAAAATAAGCTTTGGCCTTCATAATATGCACACGATATTCTGTAATTAATCGCCGTCTAACTTCTGCAGAGGTTGTCGTTTTCAGTTTTTCCTTTATTCTTAAACAAGTAGAACAACAGTCAGTCATCGGGGTTCCAAACGCGATGTTGTAATTGGCATTAACATATTTGCGAAAATAACTAATTTTTACAGCCATCTTAGCGGGAACTCTCTGGAGATACTGATCAAAAAGCTTTTTGAAATTTAGGTCACAAGGTAAGTAGACTCTAACACCCGATTTACTTCTACAGTAATGTGACTCAGCGCAATTTATGGACTGAATAAAGTTCGTAATGTAAGTTCTTTTTTCGTCATTTTTTGGACCTACTCTGTCGCCACCCCTGCGCTCTACAGGGATGTCACCGTTAAGAACATAATTTCTAACAATTCTTTGTACGCGATCTTTGCTAAAGTTTGTAATACCGAGAAACGCGTTCTTACATACTCTTATCATTTGACCGTCATTTAAACGTATGTGGTATTTTATAGAGACAGCAGCATGCATAGCCTTTGCTCTTGCTGGTTTTGTGCCACTACAACAAGCTAATATTAGGGTATCTTGCTTTATCTTGTCTGTTGGCTGATACATGTACTCATGAAAATTTTTAATGCTCCTCATTGATAAGGTGCTACAGAAATACGGATATCCAGGACGTCCATCATGCCCACAAGTTGGATACTTCGGCAGCACCCTTGTCGTATGCCTGTAATAATTACGTTGTAACTATAAGGCCACTCGGTTTAAAGTTAGTTAATAATAATCCGACACTAATAACTTTCGTAACTTAATCGTAAAGTTAGGTTAGAAACACTTGCCTTGATCGTTTTACTACACATCTCTTATATTGTTCAGATTGCCGAATTTTCTTTCGTCCTTGTCCCATAGGACTAGGTACAATTGGCGCACTTACACCCACTTCTTCCATAATTATTTAAAGGAATAAAAAATTGCAGTTGAGTAGGTAACAGTTTATGTTCTGCATGCTGATCAGAATAGGCGGGATAATCACGTGAACAGATTATCACATGCTATTGGCTGCGAAGCAAGGGGCGACTTTTGCAAGTAAACTGTCAAACCAAACAGCCAGTTTTGCAAATAAATCCAATCTGTGATGGTATTTTTTGGTGCTAAAGAACCATCGTTCTAGAAATCTGATTTTACCAGTCGATAGATCTTTACAGTACGTACGTTTTGGCACCAAAAAGTGATTTTCGATATTTTTGTCGATTAGCGAGTTTTGCAAATAAACGCCTCATTTGATCGTGTCATACCAGCTTAAATTAACCTTCTCTCTGAATATATAAGATAGTGGATAAGACTAATATTTTTCTCTAAATCAATAATCATCCTATATTCTTCCAATGCATTCTTACCAATTACCACATCCACACTTAAATCAGGAACAATTAACATTTGTAATTCTACTTCCTCTTTTCCTATTTTTGTCTTATAATTTATTTGTTTTTTAACCGAAGTAATTTTTTTATTATTGGCAGTAACTAAACTTATATTTTTAATAGAAATAATTTTATCTTTAAAGAACTCACTATCATGGTCAACAATATTTTTATTAATTAAAGAAAACTCTGCTCCTGTATCTATCAATGCCTGCAGGGGTCCTCGTTTTGCCGTTGCGCATACCCAGCAGGCATGTCGTACTCGCCTGTCTAGAAGGGACCACCAGCACTTTTGGAATGTGGCCCTAGTGGTCTCTTCGATCCCCGGGTGCCCGGCTGTGACGTCATTGTGATAGGCATACATCACTTGTTGATCGGCAGGGACTACGAGTTCGTCGCCTAGAGGGTGGCGTCTCCAGAGGCAACCATCGTGGACCTTGAATTGTTGGAGGATCTGTTCTTATACTCGTGTTTGGGGTCCGTTGCGTTGCAGTTCGTACCAGGTGCGAACGGGGTTGGCGGCATGGGGGTTCTGCTGGGCGAGCTTGACGTTGTCGGCCAACTCGGATACCTCTAGTTGAGCAACTTCGATGGCCTCCGGTGGGTTTCCACTTCGGTGACGTCGGTGGTAACGGCTGCGTGCCCGGGGTTTCTCGACAGGTGATCCGGGAGTTCATTATCTCGACCAGGACAGTGAACTACGTCGAAGGCATATTCTTGGAGTAAGAGTGACCAACGGAGGAGTTTTGCGCGCTCATTTTTGGTACGGTCCAACCACAGGAGAGCTCGTCCGGAGGGTAAAACGCTTGTCTTTCAGGTAGGGCCGGTAACATTTAACGGCCCATACGACGGCGAGGCACTCTTGCTCGTTCACGTGGTAGGTCTGTTCGGTGGCGTTCTGTTTTGCACTACCATAGCTGATTTTGCGGCCTTCCCTTATCCCGATTCCGCTGGTGTCAGTTTGCAGGACGAACGAGACGTTGAAATTCGGCCGATGAGGCGAAAGTGGTCGAGTGATGGCCTGCTGGATTTCGCGGTATGCCCGATCCGCAGTTTCGGTCCAAACGAACCGGTATTTGCCCTCGAGTAGATCGTGGAGGGGTGTCATTATCTCGGCGGAGAGTGGGATGTAATCGCTCAACCAGTTACAGAGGCCTATAAAGCTGCGAAGTTGTTTTAGACTGTGGGGTTGGGTAGCCATCTTCAGGGTTTCTAGGTGTTCTGGGCGTGTCTCGTTCCCGGTACCCCGAAGGATATGTGGCAACAATATATTCCAATAAAACCCTGGTAACTAGGGTGGTTATCGAAGAGACGGCTGTGGTTGAGGGTTGAAGGTGATCGGTTGATGACTGTGGACTCGGTTAAATCATTTGGGAATGGTGTGTCGTATTTATACTAAACTTCTCTAGATTTTTGGATTGTTCTAGAATAAGGTTGTGAATTTAGTGGGGAGCGTTGAGTGGTTGGAATATGGGGTGATTTATTTTAGGAGCAGTTCTAGACATCGTTCAGTCTTTACGCGGTACTTGTACTCTGAATATATGGCGGAGAGGTGTGGTTTATGGGAATAAGGATATCTGCTATCCAGGTCGCCGTCGGAGGTGGCGTCGTAGATCGTCGCTATCTTAATCTTTTCGGAAAAATGCCCAACACAGTAAAACAGTTATAACTTTAAGGTTTATATTAACTTTACAGATACAATATAATAATACAAGAGATGCCAAGTAAGCTGAATTGCAATCAATTCACGATCGGCCGGTATTTAAGGTCCCTGAGGCTCAGCGAGCGCTGCTCCCATTGTTGGAAGCTCCTGGTGCTCCGCGTTGGCTGGTGGGGGCACCTGGTTTGGTAACCTCCCCCCCCCCATCGAGACGGTCGCCTGAGTCCTGGGGTCGCCGTAGATCATTAATATGAGCCTGGGGTTCACCGTCGCGTCGTCTAGTTTGACCCAGTACGTGTTGGGTCTGGTCTCTTCCAGGACCGGGTACGGTCCTGTCCACTTCAGATCGAAACGCCCTCGGTTTGGAGCGTGAACGCGGACCATGGTCAGGTGCTGGTGCCTGGGCGGCGTAACGCGACCGATACCTGTGTTGTAGGTCTGCTAAGTCAGTCCCGGGAGCATACGATTATGTCATCCAGGTAGACAAGTACGAACTGGCGTAGGTACCCGGGGAAGACCTCCTGGGCTATGCGCTTCTGAAATGTTGCGGATGCGTTCTTCAACCCGAATGGCATCACCCGGAACTGGTAGGCGGCACCGTCGGGGGTGGTGAAGGCGGTGAGCTCCTTGGAGTGGTCCTCCAGGGGGATTTGCCAGTGACCGGCCTTAAGGTCGAGCATACTAAAAACACTGTCCGTACCCAGATCCCATTGTGTCTCGTGAATTATTGGCAGGGCGGAACTTTCGTCCTTGGTAATGCCATTCAAGCGTCGGTAGTCGACTCAAAAACGTGAAGTGCCGTCCTTCTTTCGTACCATAACTATGGGTCTGCTGTAGCTGGAAGTAGTAGACTCGATAATGCGGTCGGCCAGCATCCCCTCGACCTGGTCGATAATCGCCACCTTCTTCTCCGGTGAGTAGCGGTACGGTGGAAGGGTTGATCCTCTCGAAGGCGTATCACGTGTTGTGTCGTTGGTGTGATGGATGGAGGACCCGTAGGGTCCAGGGTGTCTCGGAATTCGTCCACGAGCTCGAGGAAGGCGTCGTGGAGGTTCTCTGGAAGGCGCTCTTCACATTGGCGGGCGAGCTGTCTGATGTGGTGAAGGTACCCGCAGTTCGGTTCCAATGCCAGGTACGACGGCAGTGGATTCCGTAGTGGACACAGCGGCGGTGGAGGTCGAGAACGGCATGCTGCTCTTCCAACCAGGGATAACCCAAGATCATGGGGGCGGCTAGGTCAGGAGTCTCGAGGAAGATGGCCTGGAACTCTCGTCCTATGGTAAACCCTGGGAACCGGGAACCGACTGACTCTTCTTCACGATCGGCCGGTATTTAAGGTCCCTGGGGCTCAGCGAGCGCTGCTCCCATTGTTGGAAGCTCCTGGTGCTCCGCGTTGGCTGGTGGGGGCACCTGGTTTGGTAACCTCCCCCCCCCATCGAGACGGTCGCCTGAGTCCTGGGGTCGCCGTAGATCATTAATATGAGTCTGGGGTTCACCGTCGCGTCGTCTAGTTTGACCCAGTACGTGTTGGGTCTGGTCTCTTCCAGGACCGGGTACGGTCCTGTCCACTTCAGATCGAAACGCCCTCGGTTTGGAGCGTGAACGCGGACCATGGTCAGGTGCTGGTGCCTGGGCGGCGTAACGCGACCGATACCTGTGTTGTAGGTCTGCTGAGTCAGTCCCGGGAGCATACGATTATGTCATTCAGGTAGACAAGTACGAACTGGCGTAGGTACCCGGGGAAGACCTCCTGGTCTATGCGCTTCTGAAATGTTGCGGATGCGTTCTTCAACCCGAATGGCATCACCCGGAACTGGTAGGCGGTACCGTCGGGGCTGGTGAAGGCGGTGAGCTCCTTGGAGTGGTCCTCCAGGGGGATTTGCCAGTAACCGGCCTTAAGGTCGAGCATACTAAAAACACTGTCCGTACCCAGATCCCATTGTGTCTCGTGAAATATTGGCAGGGCGGAACTTTCGTTCTTGGTAATGCCATTCAAGCGTCGGTAGTCGACTCAAAAACGTAAAGTGCCGTCCTTCTTTCGTACCATAACTATGGGTCTGCTGTAGCTGGAAGTAGTAGACTCGATAATGCGGTCGGCCAGCATCCCCTCGACCTGGTCGATAATCGCCACCTTCTTCTCCGGTGAGTAGCGGTACGGTGGAAGGGTTGAACCTCTCGAAGGCGTATCACGTGTTGTGTCGTTGGTGTGGTGGATGGAGGACCCGTAGGGTCCAGGGTGTCTCGGAATTCGTCCACGAGCTCGAGGAAGGCGTCGTGGAGGTTCTCTGGAAAGCCGCTCTTCACATTGGCGGGCGAGCTGTCTGATGTGGTGAAGGTACCCGCAGTTCGGTTCCAATGCCAGGTACGACGGCAGTGGATTCCGTAGTGGACACAGCGGCGGTGGAGGTCGAGAACGGCATGCTGCTCTTCCAACCAGGGATAACCCAAGATCATGGGGGCGGCTAGGTCAGGAGTCACGAGGAAGATGGCCTGGAACTCTCGTCCTATGGTAAACCCTGGGAACCGGGAACCGACTGACTCTTCTTCACGATCGGCCGGTATTTAAGGGCCCTGGGGTTTAGCGAGCGTTGCTCCCATTGGTGGAGGCTCCTGGTGCTCCGCGTTGGCTGGTGAGGTCACCTGGTTTGGTAACATATCATTCATTTTACCGGCGGTGCGTGTATTTCGAATGGGTCGCAAAGTTTCAAGCTGGTTCGCCAGATATCTTGCTTTATTTTCTCTCACATCTTTTTCAATGTCTTCACTTTCCCTTCCTCAACCAAGGGTTTTTTCTCTTTGTAGAGGCTAATTAATAACTTGCTATGTTCTTCAGACCAGCAAGCTGAACCATTTTCATTAATGGTAGGGTGCTTCTGTTAAAATTTTACCGAAGTACGGTTTGGTGAGAGGATTACATGCGGTTATTGCATAAGCGTCTGTATAGAAACTCGCTGAAAAATTAAACCTTATATAAATATACCTATAACACTAAACAAATAACAATAACAAAGTATGTAACGTGAAAACCTTGTTTGCCATGAAATAACCTAATTTTATAATCTGGAGGGTGATAATGATGTAACAAGAGATCTGAAAGTTCTACCCAATTAGTTGTACGGCGGCGATTGGATCTGTACCAAATAAGAGCTTTTCCATCAAACAAGTCGAAAGCCGATTCGAAAAGTTCACGTTTAGAAACGTTTCTAGCAATAGATAATTCTTCCACTCTTTCTAGTCTGGAAACTTTGTTTGCCACAGAGCCAATGCGTTTACACCAGCGAGGTCCAGCATCTAGAATTTTTATTTTTTTTTAATACAGTCCTGCAAGTATATTGTCTGTTCAGAGTGTATGGACAAGCCAGAATATTTTTTGAAAATGTTGGTTTCTTGTAAAATACAGTTGTTGCTACATTTGCATCTGCATTTTTGAATGTCCCGACGTTTATTCTTCTCAACCAAACGTGTTTGCTTTTTTACACTTATTTTCCATTCCTTGGGATTTCGCAGCCTCTTTTTACCTTTTCTTTTGAGGTATCGGGAGTCTCGTCATTGTTGTCCTGTACAGAATATGTCTGCAACATTGTTCATATTCTGCAGTGGTATGTTGTTTTCACTTTCACTGTTTCTGGGGTTGCCAGGATTTCGCAGACTCTTTTTACCTTTTGAGGTTCCAGGAGTCTCCTCGTTGTTGTCCTGTACAGAGTCTGTAACACTGCCCATATTCTGCGGTGGTATGTCGTTTTCACTTTCTGTGTCGCTGGCTGTTGAGCTGGACCTTTAATAAGGTTGAGTTAATAACACTAACTTGTAAAAAGTGGATGTGCAAACCTCCCCTGGACTTTCCCATACTAAAAATAAACATTTTGTTTTTGCTATTCAACAGTAGTTCGCGAGGCAGCATTGGAAATCATTTGAATGCCTCGCGAGAAAAATGAGACTATACGGGTTCGATATGAACAAAAGAAAGACACCAAGATACGCATCTATCTGTGTTCCCGCTAGAAATTACAACTGGCGAAGCCGGACGATCGCTACCGACCGACACGATCAGTTTCCGTCAAGAGTCCAACCTAAATATTCAAAGTTCACGAATTTCTCATTAACCGTACATTTTAGCCATATGAACACCTTATACTATGTGATAGACAATTAAATTTTGCATTCAATTATATAATAATATATAGGGTGTTTCATTTAAAATAACAAAGTTGCTTATTGTACTGTGAAAACCAAACACCCTGTATACGTGATATAAATTTAGAAAAATGCAAATCCATATACTGAACAACTTTTATATTTAAACTTCTTTCATATTTTGACTAATGAAGGCGCTATAGGAGCATCAATTTCCGATTTTCAAAACCTCGTAGAGGGCGCCACATGGAATTCTGGCATTCGTCAAAAAACAAAAATGTAGCTAATACCAAGCTGCATAAGTATAGAAAATTTAAACAAAATCGTTAGAGCAGTTTCTTTGTAATAATTTTTCAAAAATTTCAAAATTTTTGGAAGAGCGCCGTTGCGACCTTTTTTGGATTTACTAAATAATTTTTTTTTATGGTGTAGTACCCCCAAAGGGCTTTCAAACAAGTCGTTGCGGAACCTGATCAGATAACTGGTTTTTGAGTTATGGGGCGTTAAATTCGAAATTTTGAAAAATTCATAGTGGCCGCCATTTTGAAGTTAGAGAGTCCGCCAAAAAACTGTTTCCCTTGAATTATGGTCTTCTTTTATATTCCCTACTCAGATTTTCAAAATTCCGTTTCTGACAAAAATGCTACCAAAAAAACATGTCTAACTTCCGCTTCCGGTTTCGGATTTTTTTGAAAAGTTTATTTTGTCGATGAATTTTCGATATACCCCTTCATTTAAAATTTCATCAAAATCGGTTTACTAGTTTTTGCGTTAGAGGCGTTACATACACACCCACACACACACCCACCCACCCACAGACAGACATTTTTTCTAGACCACTTTTTTGGGTTCCTGGGGGCCCAAAACACGTATTTCCGCGAAAATCTCGATTTCGAAAATTTTCATGATATCAATACTTCCCTATACCAGTAGTGGTATGGGAAAGTAAAAAATGTATTTACCCAAAGACACCCCCTGCAAGCCTATGACAACAACCCCCAGTTCTCAAAAATTATGATGTCTACGAATTTAAATCCAGAAAGATGAAAATTTTAAAGCCAAAAGAAATTTTTAAATCTTTCATCATACAGGGTGAAACATAATTACATAAAAAAAATTGAGTATTCAATCTGCAAGTTTGAATAATCAAAGTCTGTTATGTTGGTACATGTTCTCGGTTTGTATGTTGAAAGTAGAAAGCTAAAGAAAACAAGAAGCAATTTGGAATAACTTTCATTAAACCTGAGAACCTGAAAAAAGGTGAATAATGGCGGACCAGCAGTCAGACGTTACGAATAATGCTCCAACAAAACCGTGTAAAAAATGCAAACAATTACCGCGCAGTGGAGTGAAGTGTATTAAGTGCTTATCTTTAAACCACCCCAGTTGCATTAAACTTATGAAAAGTATTAAATACATTGATGAACAGCATATTATTTGCTGCGAAGAAGAATTCGTTGACAATAATAATAGTGAAAATGGCGCTGATAACCAAACAATTACAACAAAAGAACAACGTAGCATTATCCTGCAGTCTCCCACAAATGAGGTAAGCTACCTAAATGATATAATTAGTGCAAAAGATATTATCATTAATGAACTACGAGACAAGATATCACTATTGAACGACAAAATCTCCTTACTCGAATTAATAAACATAAATGGACTACAACTAACTAACAAACACCAAACGACATCTACCGATGAGAAACATCGAAATCAGGAAAGGTCAAATAACCTTAGAGAATCATATGCAAACAAACTACAGCTGTCTGATAATACAACTAATCCTACCTTGAATTTATCCAAACAACAATACATCCCAAACAAAGTATCACTTCAAAATGCACAAAGTTCGAAATTTAATGAACTAATCTACATTGATGACGATATTGCCCTAAACAGTCCTCTAAATAATAAAGTTAATGCAGATAATAGTAATAGTAGTAATAGAAATGTCACCAAAACCTCAGTAAATGTCACCAAAACTTCTGAATTTGAAATAGTCACAAAGAAAAAAAAGAAAAGTTACCCTCCTAATAAAACAACATTAGGATCTAATACAGACAACTGCACCATATCGGCTGTTGAAAGTCGCAGAGCAGTGTTTGTATCCCGCCTATGTCCAAAAACCACCCCTCAACAAATCAAGGATCATCTACAGCGACAAGGTATCAAAATCTCGAACGTAACTAAACTCCAAATACAATCTGAAGAGATAGCGGCCTTTAAGATCTTAATTCCGTTGTCAGAAGAGGACAAGATATATAAAGCGGAGACCTGGCCTCAATATACGATCATACGGCCCTTTCGCCAACCCAAAACCACCAAGTTACCACAACTTTAAAATTCTATATACCAATGCTCAATCCATCACCCATAATATTGACAAGTTAAATGTACTCATTAATGAACATCATCCAAGCGTCATCTGTCTAACAGAGCACTGGTTGCAAAAAGAATCAAACCTTACCTTTGCCTTTCAAAACTATATAGAAGGGGACATTTTCATGAGAAATCAGAGCAAACATGGGGGTGTTGCCATATATATCAAACAAGACGTGAAGTTTCAGAAAATTGAGGGTATTGACATAAACCCAGTCGAAAAAAATTTCGAATACTGTTGCTGTATAGTCTTCATTAATGGCCTACCCACCATCATTGCCACTGTCTATAGAACGCCTATAAATACAACCTCCACTATTGATGAGTTTTTACACCGCTTAGAATCATTTCTGCTTCAAATAACCGAACTATATTCAACCAGACCAATATCGCCCAATTCCGATTTCTTTTACAATCGACCGATTGGAGTAATGTCTATGATGAGGCATCGACACAATCATCATTCGATTCAATGTTTTTAAATTTCTTCAAAGCATTTGACCTGGCATTTCCTTTAGTAAGAGGTCGTGTAAGCAACAAGAAAGTTTTTAAGCATAAATGGATAACTTGCGAACTACGAGAAGCAAAGGAAAAAATTAAACAGCTGCATAGCAACTTGCGACACCACAAAACGATACAAGCAAAAAAACAACTTGAAGAGTATAAACAGGTATATCACAGACTAATTGACAATACGAAAAAAAGTCACTATGATGCAATAATAATGAACTCCAACAATAAAAATAAAACGGCATGGAACGTTATCAAAGACTATTCCACCAAGACCAAGAAACATACTGAGTACAAGATACTCAGTTCTGAAGGTGATCCAATCACTTCTACATTAAAAGTAGCAGAGTTCTTCAATAACTATTTCGTTGCGGAAATTGAAAAACTAATAGGGAGCAACAGTGACAAAACATTCAGACCAAAAATGGACACGTTAAAAAACACATTATATCTATTACCGACACATGAGGGCGAAGTTATGAGGCTTATAAACCAATTAGGTAATAAAAAATGTGTTGGACCAGATAACGTACCTTACTATCTACTAAAACATTGTGTTGATGACATTATAAAGCCTTTAACGCACATAATAAATTTATCCTTACAACATGGGATGTTTCCCGCATCATTGAAACAGTCCGCGATCCTACCGACATTTAAAGACAAAGGGAACCCGACAGATCCAAATAATTATAGGCCTATTGCGATACAATCCGTATTCTCAAAAATTTTTGAAAAAATATTTTTAACAAGGCTTCTAAGCCACTTTAAACGATATAATATCTTAGGTAGTGAACAACATGGATATCAGAAGGGTAAAAGTACCACAACAGCAATCTTTAAATTCTTGGACATGGTTAGTGATGGTCTAAATAAGGAACTGTGTGTAATGGGAACATTCTATGACATGACCAAAGCATTCGACTGCGTTGACCATCCTCTGTTGCTTGAAAAATTACAACACTATGGCATTAGAGGGCCCTCACTAACATGGCTTTCATCATACCTTCAAAACCGTACCCAAATTGTTCGATTACCGTCAGCCAACATGGCGTCTTCAACAACAGAAACAAAAACAATAAAGTATGGCGTCCCTCAAGGCTCAACGCTGGGCCCCATACTCTTCTTGATCTACATCAATGACCTTAAGGAAAGTGTAATGGGTGATAACGTGCAACTAACTTTATTCGCGGATGATTGTTCTGCCGTTGTGTACAACAAAAGTTCGGAAGACTTAATCCACCTAACTAACACAGTAAACTCGGATATAAATGAATGGTGTAATACTAATAGACTGCTGCTAAATGTGCAAAAGACATCGCTATTATGCTTTAAAACTAAAAATAAGCAGATATTCGTTGATAACTCTCCCTGGATTAAGTGCGGCACTACCAGTCTACAACCAGTAGAAAGTGTGAAGTTTTTAGGGGTCACTCTACAGTCCAATCTAGGTTGGTCATCTCATATAAATCTACTAAGATCAAGACTATCAAGTGTGTGTTATTTGCTAGCTAGATTACGCCACCAAGTGTCACTCAATGTCTTAAAAAATGTATACTATGGACTTTTTCAATCAAATTTGTATTATGGGCTTATGTTCTGGGGCTTTGCTCCCCAATGCAAAGATCTTTCATAATTCAAAAGCGAGCGATTAGATTAATGTCGTTTGCCAAACATGATACTCACTGTAAGCCACTATTTAACCACTTAAAGATGCTACCATTAACATGCTTATACATATACTGTTGTTGTGTATATGTAAAGCAAAATCCACATGAATTTTTTACAAATGATGATATTCATAACCATAATACCCGTAACAAAAATAACCTACAAGTTCCCATGCAACGCCTTCAATTGTATAGTAATAGTCCAAGATGTGTATGTATCAAATTTTATAACAAGCTCCCAATGGCCATAAGACAAGAGAATAAAATATCGAAATTCAAGTTATTGACCAAACAATATTTAAACAATAGGTGCTTTTATGATGTACATGAGTACATGGCAGAACAATGATAAAATATCTATGTTATATGTATGACGTTCTATGTATTTTAGTTGATAGATAATAAATGAGTTAATGAGTTAATGAGTTAATGAGTTAATGAGTTATGGTAAAATATTTCCTCCAGAAATAAAAAACTTAACCGTCTGGGAATTTAAAAACGTTCTCCTTCCTATAAAAAAATAAATATAACTACCCTTTCTGAGAACTAAACGAGAATAAAAACATGAAGAAAAAAATTTATTTACCTAAAAACACCCCCTGCAAGCCTTTGAATCCAACACCCCACCTCTCAAAAATTATGATTACCAAGTCTACGGATTTAAATCCAGAAATATGAAAATTTTAAAGCCAAAAGAAATTTTTAAATCTTTCATCATACAGGTTGAAACATAATTACATAAAAAAAATTGAGTATTCAATCTGCAAGTTTGAATAATCAAAGTCTGTTATGTTAGTACAATGTTCTCGGTTGTATGTTGAAAGTAGAAAGCTAAAGAAAACAAGAAGCAATTTGAATAACTTTCATTAAACCCGAGACTGTGGTAAAAAAATTACCTCCAGAATTAAAAAATTAACCCTCAGGGAATTTAAAAACTTTCCCTTTCCTATAAAAAAAATATAACTTAAGCCTTAAAATATTCCGTATTAACTCTAAATAAAATAATTTAACTACCCTTTTGAAGATTTTTTATATTTTTTGCACTCCAAACCCTTTCTTTCAGCTAATAATCATCCCGGAACAGATTTGATTTGCAATTAAATTAGAAAATTAAAACTAAAGAATAGTTTTTATCCTTTTGTAAGGGTGGTTAAAAAAATTATATTTGGTCAATGACAAACAGGTAAATAATTTTTCAAAATATCTTGTGATTTTCTGCGAATTTTGTGGATCTCAAGACACCTATACTTTGGTGTATGTTCAGTTGCACAACCAGGAAGGGGGCTAATAATATTAAATTAAGAATAAAGTACCTACGCATTTTTGGGGGATGTTTATGGTCAATTTAGAAAAATATTACCTTTAAATTAAATTTTTTTTGCTAGTTACAGATGTACAAACATCCTAGCAAACGTGGACATCATCTTCTGGGAGTATTAAGTCCTAGAGCCTTTCATGGAAATTCTGGTTTTGAATTTTCCATATGTGTAATGAAAGTTGCCACTAATGGACGTAATAAAAATAATATTTTGCCCCATTTTGTTACCTTTTTACCTTTTTTCTAATTTTACCAAACAACTTACATAATTTTATTTTATAATAGGCAAAATATTCACCTACACCTGTTTATATTGCACTACTTGTAGGTAGTACTTACTATAAAGCAAACATTTCAACCATTACACATCACTGATACACACCACCGAGACACCGTAATGTAAAAATTGCGCAAGAATAATTCTGTAGATACGGTTAGTAGTTCTAGAATTTTTTACGAATAACTCTGTAGATACTTGTAGTACATTTAACATTTTTAAAAAAAGCACATGAGAAAATATATAAAAATTAACCCTCTCGTGTCACCGCAGAGAGGATACACAAGATAGACACGTCTGTGTCAATTATATGCTACTTCGTCTCGCTTTAGCGAAGAATGAGCACCCTCTTATTACAAAAACAGTTAAAAAGACACACAAAAATACGTAAATAAATAAATTGCCTAAAAATTGTTAAAACTCATTTGCAGTAGTTCATTATTTTAATCGCAAGTTAATGTTTAAAAAAACAATCTGGGTTTGGTTTTGAATTAAAGACATTTATTTGTAATACAACTGTAGTGCAGTAAATTAACTGCAGTTGTATTCATTTAAACCGACATATTACAGACACCTTGCCGATTTTCATAAAACACAAAAACACCGTTCACTTCACTCCCGTGTAACTAACGTAATATCATTGTAACAGAAACATGGCAATACAAGGGGGTAAATACTTTGAAAATATCCTTTATGAGGAAATACGCATACGTTTCCGATGAATGATTTCATAATAGAGAATAGAAGAGCAAAAATAAGGAAACCGTTTCCTTATTTCTTCCGTCTTATTGTGGCATCAACAAAATTATTATCCGATTATTTACCAAGCGCATTAGAAAACATTAAAATTATTAAATAAATACCTAAAATGATATGTTATCGCATGTAACAGTTCTCATTCTGAAATTACTGAAATGAGTTTTAACGACAGACCCTGCAAGGAGTCAATAATATATTTGTCCTGTAAATAGCTTGCAACAATGACGAAACAACAAACAATAATCAACAAAAAAATAATGAAAATAACCATCTACCTTTATCTAGACGATTCAATACCTTGTTGTAGTTTACATCTGCAAGTATCGCATAATGCATAATCGGTTCAGGAGAAAAATCAATCGGGTTACAGTAGCATCTCCTGGTCGTTGGCATTTCAACCTGAAAATAACACAAATTACATCTACACCTGCCTTTCAAGACTTCTTTTTCAAAAAGATCCATAAAGATCTCCTTATTGTTTAAGATCGAAATAATTTCTAACCTACAATTTGATAGCAGGATAAAAGAAAAGGGGGAGCCCCACTGATAACATGGTGCTCTAGAAGGAAGTAGGGCCTTACAATAGCAAAATGAACAATTATTTCATCATAAAACCACAATATAAACATTTACGTCGAGTAAACCAAAATTAAAGTTTGTAAACATAAAAATGACTGATTTTCTCGCTAGCTCACAGGTGGCTACGCACTAACGGACTTCTTTCTACACTCTAAACATAAAATAATATATTTTATGACTCTAAAGGGAAATTAATTGATTACAGTTTACAAAGTGAATATTTATTTATTAGTTCCATAATTAGTTCTTTATGTAAACAACAAGGACAACTAGCAAACACGACGCAGATAGTATCATGCCAGAAACCTCTAGGAAAAAAAAAACGAAAATCGGGATGTACATGCACCAATATTTTAAACATTTAACAAGTTTTAACAAATTACACGTAAAATCTAATTATCCCAAAGCATTCCTCGTACTTTAAACTATATTTTGAACTTACTTACAACGTTCTAGAAGAAAATTAAACACTTTTTTCAACACAGCAAATTTGAGGCGTCCTTTACACCTTCGAAGTACTAGAGAAAGAGAGAGAGGCAGTCATTTATTTTAACGGACCAATTAAAAAATTAGATTCACAAACGTCAAAATATGCCGGGAAATTTAAATTTTTATTAGGGTATTTATTAAATTTAAAAGTTTAAGGGATGAAGGGGTTTTAAGAGCACAGTAATGGGAATATGTGATTGTATATACAAGGTGTTACATATAGTTTAACTTAAAAGGCACCAAAACTTTGTGCAAATATGAAATAAGTTAGAATTTTTCAGGTTTTTTTTATGCAACCCTTGTAAATTTGTATGTTGTGTTTAAAAGGGGAAAATAAGCACCCGATTTAATGTAAACAACATTAAGAATCAATCACCCTGTATAGGGAAGTCATGCATGCTCTACAACTGGCTTTGTGCTCTACCTGGTATTCACTACCTCTAGGTTTCGTAAGCCTGTACTATGAGAATGGGTTTATAAGTTATGGCTTAGAATTATTATACAACCCCTAGTCATGAGTGGGGTAGTTTCCTATTTCGCGTTTTCAAAGTTTCGCATTTCTGATCGAATTTATAACCCCTGAAAATTTACCCCTTGGCAGGAAGGCCTTTTCTGCACGTTTTTGTATTGTGCAGGATGTGCCTGTTAAAGTATAAAAAGGACAGGTTGGTAGCACAACCCCTAATCATGGGTGGGGTAGTTTCCTATTTCGCGTTTTCAAAGTTTCGCATTTCTGATCGAATTTATAACTCCTGAAAATTTACCCCTTGACAGGAAGGCCTTTTCTGCACGTTTTTGTATTGTGCAGGATGTGCCTGTTAAAGTATAAAAAGGACAGCTTGGTATCACAACCCCTAATCATGGGTGGGGTAGTTTCCTATTTCGCGTTTTCAAAGTTTCGCATTTCTGATCGAATTTATAACTCCTGAAAATTTACCCCTTGGCAGGAAGGCCTTTTCTGCACGTTTTTGTATTGTGCAGGATGTACCTGTTAATGTGTAAAAAGGACAGCTTGGTATCACAACCCCTAATCATGAGTGGGGTAGTTTCCTATTTCGCGTTTTCAAAGTTTCGCATTTCTGATCGAATTTATAACCCCTGAAAATTTACCCCTTGGTAGGAAGGCCTTTTCTGCACGTTTTTGTATTGTGCAGGATGTACCTGTTAAAGTATAAAAAGGACAGCTTGGTATCACAACCCCTAATCATGAGTGGGGTAGTTTCCTATTTCGCGTTTTCAAAGTTTCGCATTTCTGATCGAATTTACAACCCCTGAAAATTTACCCCTTGGCAGGAAGGCCTTTTCTGCACGTTTTTGTATTGTGCAGGATGTACCTGTTAAAGTATAAAAAGGACAGCTTGGTATCACAACCCCTAATCATGAGTGGGGTAGTTTCCTATTTCGCGTTTTCAAAGTTTCGCATTTCTGATCGAATTTATAACCCCTGAAAATTGACCCCTTGGTAGGAAGGCCTTTTCTGCACGTTTTTGTATTGTGCAGGATGTACCTGTTAAAGTATTGAAAGGACAGCTTGGCATCACAACCCCTAATCATGAGTGGGTAGTTTCCTATTTCGCGTTTTCAAAGTTTCGCATTTCTGATCGAATTTACAACCCCTGAAAATTTACCCCTTGGTAGGAAGGCCTTTTCTGCACGTTTTTGTATTGTGCAGGATGTACCTGTTAAAGTATTGAAAGGACAGCTTGGCATCACAACCCCTAATCATGAGTGGGGTAGTTTCCTATTTCGCGTTTTCAAAGTTTCGCATTTCTGATCGAATTTATAACCCCTGAAAATTTACCCCTTGGTAGGAAGGCCTTTTCTGCACGTTTTTGTATTGTGCAGGATGTACCTGTTAAAGTATAAAAAGGACAGCTTGGTATCACAACCCCTAATCATGAGTGGGGTAGTTTCCTATTTCGCGTTTTCAAAGTTTCGCATTTCTGATCGAATTTACAACCCCTGAAAATTTACCCCTTGGCAGGAAGGCCTTTTCTGCACGTTTTTGTATTGTGCAGGATGTACCTGTTAAAGTATAAAAAGGACAGCTTGGTATCACAACCCCTAATCATGAGTGGGGTAGTTTCCTATTTCGCGTTTTCAAAGTTTCGCATTTCTGATCGAATTTACAACCCCTGAAAATTTACCCCTTGGTAGGAAGGCCTTTTCTGCACGTTTTTGTATTGTGCAGGATGTACCTGTTAAAGTATTGAAAGGACAGCTTGGCATCACAACCCCTAATCATGAGTGGGGTAGTTTCCTATTTCGCGTTTTCAAAGTTTCGCATTTCTGATCGAATTTATAACTCCTGAAAATTTACCCCTTGGCAGGAAGGCCTTTTCTGCACGTTTTTGTATTGTGCAGGATGTACCTGTTAAAGTATAAAAAGGACAGCTTGGTATCACAACCCCTAATCATCAGTGGGGTAGTTTCCTATTTCGCGTTTTCAAAGTTTCGCATTTCTGATCGAATTTACAACCCCTGAAAATTTACCCCTTGGTAGAAAGGCGTTTTCTGCACGTTTTTGTATTGTGCAGGATGTACCTGTTAAAGTATAAAAAGGACAGCTTGGCATCACAACCCCTAATCATCAGTGGGGTAGTTTCCTATTTCGCGTTTTCAAAGTTTCGCATTTCTGATCCAATTTATAACCCCTCAAAATTTAACCCTTGGCAGGAAGGCCTTTTCTACACGTTTTAGTATTGTACATGATGTACTTGTTAAGTTATAAAAAAGGCAGCTTGGTATCACAACCTTTAGTTAAAAAAAGTGGAGGTGCAAACCTCCCCTGGACTTTCCCATACTAAAAATAAACATTTTGTTTTTGGTATTCAACAGTAGTTCGCGAGGCAGCATTGGAAATCATTTGAATGCCTCGCGAGAAAAATGAGACTATACGGGTTCGATATGAACAAAAGAAAGAGACCAAGATACGCATCTATCTGTACTCTGTAGTAGGTACCCGCTAGAAATTACAACTGGCGAAGCCGGACGATCGCTACCGACCGACGATCAGTTTCCGTCAAGAGTCCAACCTAAATATTCAAAATTCACGAATTTCTCATTCACCGTACATTTTAGCCATATGAACACCTTATACTATGTGATAGACAAAAAATAGACAGATAAAAAAATTACCTCCAGAATTAAAAAATTAACCCTCAGGGAATTTAAAAACTTTCCCTTTCCTATAAAAAAAATATAACTTAAGCCTTAAAATATTCCGTATTAACTCTAAATAAAATAATTTAACTACCCTTTTGAAGATTTTTTATATTTTTTGCACTCCAAACCCTTTCTTTCAGCTAATAATCATCCCGGAACAGATTTGATTTGCAATTAAATTAGAAAATTAAAACTAAAGAATAGTTTTTATCCTTTTGTAAGGGTGGTTAAAAAAATTATATTTGGTCAATGACAAACAGGTAAATAATTTTTCAAAATATCTTGTGATTTTCTGCGAATTTTGTGGATCTCAAGACACCTATACTTTGGTGTATGTTCAGTTGCACAACCAGGAAGGGGGCTAATAATATTAAATTAAGAATAAAGTACCTACGCATTTTTGGGGGATGTTTATGGTCTATTTAGAAAAATATTACCTTTAAATTAATTTTTTTTTGCTAGTTACAGATGTACAAACATCCTAGCAAACGTGGACATCATCTTCTGGGAGTATTAAGTCCTAGAGCCTTTCATGGAAATTCTGGTTTTGAATTTTCCATATGTGTAATGAAAGTTGCCACTAATGGACGTAATAAAAATAATATTTTGCCCCATTTTGTTACCTTTTTACCTTTTTTCTAATTTTACCAAACAACTTACATAATTTTATTTTATAATAGGCAAAATATTCACCTACAAAAAATATAAACAAATTAATGTCTGTTTATATTGCACTACTTGTAGGTAGTACTTACTATAAAGCAAACATTTCAACCATTACACATCACTGATACACACCACCGAGACACCGTAATGTAAAAATTGCGCAAGAATAATTCTGTAGATACGGTTAGTAGTTCTAGAATTTTTTACGAATAACTCTGTAGATACTTGTAGTACATTTAACATTTTTAAAAAAAGCACATGAGAAAATATATAAAAATTAACCCTCTCGTGTCACCGCAGAGAGGATACACAAGATAGACACGTCTGTGTCAATTATATGCTACTTCGTCTCGCTTTAGCGAAGAATGAGCACCCTCTTATTACAAAAACAGTTAAAAAGACACACAAAAATACGTAAATAAATAAATTGCCTAAAAATTGTTAAAACTCATTTGCAAAAACAATCTGGGTTTGGTTTTGAATTAAAGACATTTATTTGTAATACAACTGTAGTGCAGTAAATTAACTGCAGTTGTATTCATTTAAACCGACATATTACAGACACCTTGCCGATTTTCATAAAACACAAAAACACCGTTCACTTCACTCCCGTGTAACTAACGTAATATCATTGTAACAGAAACATGGCAATACAAGGGGGTAAATACTTTGAAAATATCCTTTATGAGGAAATACGCATACGTTTCCGATGAATGATTTCATAATAGAGAATAGAAGAGCAAAAATAAGGAAACCGTTTCCTTATTTCTTCCGTCTTATTGTGGCATCAACAAAATTATTATCCGATTATTTACCAAGCGCATTAGAAAACATTAAAATTATTAAATAAATACCTAAAATGATATGTTATCGCATGTAACAGTTCTCATTCTGAAATTACTGAAATGAGTTTTAACGACAGACCCTGCAAGGAGTCAATAATATATTTGTCCTGTAAATAGCTTGCAACAATGACGAAACAACAAACAATAATCAACAAAAAAATAATGAAAATAACCATCTACCTTTATCTAGACGATTCAATACCTTGTTGTAGTTTACATCTGCAAGTATCGCATAATGCATAATCGGTTCAGGAGAAAAATCAATCGGGTTACAGTAGCATCTCCTGGTCGTTGGCATTTCAACCTGAAAATAACACAAATTACATCTACACCTGCCTTTCAAGACTTCTTTTTCAAAAAGATCCATAAAGATCTCCTTATTGTTTAAGATCGAAATAATTTCTAACCTACAATTTGATAGCAGGATAAAAGAAAAGGGGGAGCCCCACTGATAACATGGTGCTCTAGAAGGAAGTAGGGCCTTACAATAGCAAAATGAACAATTATTTCATCATAAAACCACAATATAAACATTTACGTCGAGTAAACCAAAATTAAAGTTTGTAAACATAAAAATGACTGATTTTCTCGCTAGCTCACAGGTGGCTACGCACTAACGGACTTCTTTCTACACTCTAAACATAAAATAATATATTTTATGACTCTAAAGGGAAATTAATTGATTACAGTTTACAAAGTGAATATTTATTTATTAGTTCCATAATTAGTTCTTTATGTAAACAACAAGGACAACTAGCAAACACGACGCAGATAGTATCATGCCAGAAACCTCTAGGAAAAAAAAAACGAAAATCGGGATGTACATGCACCAATATTTTAAACATTTAACAAGTTTTAACAAATTACACGTAAAATCTAATTATCCCAAAGCATTCCTCGTACTTTAAACTATATTTTGAACTTACTTACAACGTTCTAGAAGAAAATTAAACACTTTTTTCAACACAGCAAATTTGAGGCGTCCTTTACACCTTCGAAGTACTAGAGAAAGAGAGAGAGGCAGTCATTTATTTTAACGGACCAATTAAAAAATTAGATTCACAAACGTCAAAATATGCCGGGAAATTTAAATTTTTATTAGGGTATTTATTAAATTTAAAAGTTTAAGGGATGAAGGGGTTTTAAGAGCACAGTAATGGGAATATGTGATTGTATATACAAGGTGTTACATATAGTTTAACTTAAAAGGCACCAAAACTTTGTGCAAATATGAAATAAGTTAGAATTTTTCAGGTTTTTTTATGCAACCCTTGTAAATTTGTATGTTGTGTTTAAAAGGGGAAAATAAGCACCCGATTTAATGTAAACAACATTAAGAATCAATCACCCTGTATAGGGAAGTCATGCATGCTCTACAACTGGCTTTGTGCTCTACCTGGTATTCACTACCTCTAGGTTTCGTAAGCCTGTACTATGAGAATGGGTTTATAAGTTATGGCTTAGAATTATTATACAACCCCTAGTCATGAGTGGGGTAGTTTCCTATTTCGCGTTTTCAAAGTTTCGCATTTCTGATCGAATTTATAACCCCTGAAAATTTACCCCTTGGCAGGAAGGCCTTTTCTGCACGTTTTTGTATTGTGCAGGATGTGCCTGTTAAAGTATAAAAAGGACAGGTTGGTAGCACAACCCCTAATCATGGGTGGGGTAGTTTCCTATTTCGCGTTTTCAAAGTTTCGCATTTCTGATCGAATTTATAACTCCTGAAAATTTACCCCTTGACAGGAAGGCCTTTTCTGCACGTTTTTGTATTGTGCAGGATGTGCCTGTTAAAGTATAAAAAGGACAGCTTGGTATCACAACCCCTAATCATGGGTGGGGTAGTTTCCTATTTCGCGTTTTCAAAGTTTCGCATTTCTGATCGAATTTATAACTCCTGAAAATTTACCCCTTGGCAGGAAGGCCTTTTCTGCACGTTTTTGTATTGTGCAGGATGTACCTGTTAATGTGTAAAAAGGACAGCTTGGTATCACAACCCCTAATCATGAGTGGGGTAGTTTCCTATTTCGCGTTTTCAAAGTTTCGCATTTCTGATCGAATTTATAACCCCTGAAAATTTACCCCTTGGTAGGAAGGCCTTTTCTGCACGTTTTTGTATTGTGCAGGATGTACCTGTTAAAGTATAAAAAGGACAGCTTGGTATCACAACCCCTAATCATGAGTGGGGTAGTTTCCTATTTCGCGTTTTCAAAGTTTCGCATTTCTGATCGAATTTATAACCCCTGAAAATTTACCCCTTGGTAGGAAGGCCTTTTCTGCACGGTTTTGTATTGTGCAGGATGTACCTGTTAAAGTATAAAAAGAACAGCTTGGTATCACAGCCCCTAATCATGAGTGGGGTAGTTTCCTATTTCGCGTTTTCAAAGTTTCGCATTTCTGATCGAATTTACAACCCCTGAAAATTTACCCCTTGGCAGGAAGGCCTTTTCTGCACGTTTTTGTATTGTGCAGGATGTACCTGTTAATGTGTAAAAAGGACAGCTTGGTATCACAACCCCTAATCATGAGTGGGGTAGTTTCCTATTTCGCGTTTTCAAAGTTTCGCATTTCTGATCGAATTTACAACCCCTGAAAATTTACCCCTTGGTAGGAAGGCCTTTTCTGCACGTTTTTGTATTGTGCAGGATGTACCTGTTAAAGTATGAAAAGGACAGCTTGGTATCACAACCCCTAATCATGAGTGGGGTAGTTTCCTATTTCGCGTTTTCAAAGTTTCGCATTTCTGATCGAATTTACAACCCCTGAAAATTTACCCCTTGGCAGGAAGGCCTTTTCTGCACGTTTTTGTATTGTGCAGGATGTACCTGTTAAAGTATAAAAAGGACAGCTTGGTATCACAACCCCTAATCATGAGTGGGGTAGTTTCCTATTTCGCGTTTTCAAAGTTTCGCATTTCTGATCGAATTTATAACCCCTGAAAATTGACCCCTTGGTAGGAAGGCCTTTTCTGCACGTTTTTGTATTGTGCAGGATGTACCTGTTAAAGTATTGAAAGGACAGCTTGGCATCACAACCCCTAATCATGAGTGGGTAGTTTCCTATTTCGCGTTTTCAAAGTTTCGCATTTCTGATCGAATTTACAAACCCTGAAAATTTACCCCTTGGTAGGAAGGCCTTTTCTGCACGTTTTTGTATTGTGCAGGATGTACCTGTTAAAGTATTGAAAGGACAGCTTGGCATCACAACCCCTAATCATGAGTGGGGTAGTTTCCTATTTCGCGTTTTCAAAGTTTCGCATTTCTGATCGAATTTATAACTCCTGAAAATTTACCCCTTGGCAGGAAGGCCTTTTCTGCACGTTTTTGTATTGTGCAGGATGTACCTGTTAAAGTATAAAAAGGACAGCTTGGTATCACAACCCCTAATCATCAGTGGGGTAGTTTCCTATTTCGCGTTTTCAAAGTTTCGCATTTCTGATCGAATTTACAACCCCTGAAAATTTACCCCTTGGTAGAAAGGCGTTTTCTGCACGTTTTTGTATTGTGCAGGATGTACCTGTTAAAGTATAAAAAGTACAGCTTGGCATCACAACCCCTAATCATCAGTGGGGTAGTTTCCTATTTCGCGTTTTCAAAGTTTCGCATTTCTGATCCAATTTATAACCCCTCAAAATTTAACCCTTGGCAGGAAGGCCTTTTCTACACGTTTTAGTATTGTACATGATATACTTGTTAAGTTATAAAAAAGGCAGCTTGGTATCACAACCTTTAGTTAAAAAAAGTGGAGGTGCAAACCTCCCCTATACTTTCCCATACTAAAAATAAACATTTTGTTTTTGGTATTCAACAGTAGTTCGCGAGGCAGCATTGGAAATCATTTGAATGCCTCGCGAGAAAAATGAGACTATACGGGTTCGATATGAACAAAAGAAAGAGACCAAGATACGCATCTATCTGTACTCTGTAGTAGGTAGCCGCTAGAAATTACAACTGGCGAAGCCGGACGATCGCTACCGACCGACGATCAGTTTCCGTCAAGAGTCCAACCTAAATATTCAAAATTCACGAATTTCTCATTCACCGTACATTTTAGCCATATGAACACCTTATACTATGTGATAGACAAAAAATAGACAGATAAAAAAATTACCTCCAGAATTAAAAAATTAACCCTCAGGGAATTTAAAAACTTTCCCTTTCCTATAAAAAAAATATAACTTAAGCCTTAAAATATTCCGTATTAACTCTAAATAAAATAATTTAACTACCCTTTTGAAGATTTTTTATATTTTTTGCACTCCAAACCCTTTCTTTCAGCTAATAATCATCCCGGAACAGATTTGATTTGCAATTAAATTAGAAAATTAAAACTAAAGAATAGTTTTTATCCTTTTGTAAGGGTGGTTAAAAAAATTATATTTGGTCAATGACAAACAGGTAAATAATTTTTCAAAATATCTTGTGATTTTCTGCGAATTTTGTGGATCTCAAGACACCTATACTTTGGTGTATGTTCAGTTGCACAACCAGGAAGGGGGCTAATAATATTAAATTAAGAATAAAGTACCTACGCATTTTTGGGGGATGTTTATGGTCTATTTAGAAAAATATTACCTTTAAATTAATTTTTTTTTGCTAGTTACAGATGTACAAACATCCTAGCAAACGTGGACATCATCTTCTGGGAGTATTAAGTCCTAGAGCCTTTCATGGAAATTCTGGTTTTGAATTTTCCATATGTGTAATGAAAGTTGCCACTAATGGACGTAATAAAAATAATATTTTGCCCCATTTTGTTACCTTTTTACCTTTTTTCTAATTTTACCAAACAACTTACATAATTTTATTTTATAATAGGCAAAATATTCACCTACAAAAAATATAAACAAATTAATGTCTGTTTATATTGCACTACTTGTAGGTAGTACTTACTATAAAGCAAACATTTCAACCATTACACATCACTGATACACACCACCGAGACACCGTAATGTAAAAATTGCGCAAGAATAATTCTGTAGATACGGTTAGTAGTTCTAGAATTTTTTACGAATAACTCTGTAGATACTTGTAGTACATTTAACATTTTTAAAAAAAGCACATGAGAAAATATATAAAAATTAACCCTCTCGTGTCACCGCAGAGAGGATACACAAGATAGACACGTCTGTGTCAATTATATGCTACTTCGTCTCGCTTTAGCGAAGAATGAGCACCCTCTTATTACAAAAACAGTTAAAAAGACACACAAAAATACGTAAATAAATAAATTGCCTAAAAATTGTTAAAACTCATTTGCAAAAACAATCTGGGTTTGGTTTTGAATTAAAGACATTTATTTGTAATACAACTGTAGTGCAGTAAATTAACTGCAGTTGTATTCATTTAAACCGACATATTACAGACACCTTGCCGATTTTCATAAAACACAAAAACACCGTTCACTTCACTCCCGTGTAACTAACGTAATATCATTGTAACAGAAACATGGCAATACAAGGGGGTAAATACTTTGAAAATATCCTTTATGAGGAAATACGCATACGTTTCCGATGAATGATTTCATAATAGAGAATAGAAGAGCAAAAATAAGGAAACCGTTTCCTTATTTCTTCCGTCTTATTGTGGCATCAACAAAATTATTATCCGATTATTTACCAAGCGCATTAGAAAACATTAAAATTATTAAATAAATACCTAAAATGATATGTTATCGCATGTAACAGTTCTCATTCTGAAATTACTGAAATGAGTTTTAACGACAGACCCTGCAAGGAGTCAATAATATATTTGTCCTGTAAATAGCTTGCAACAATGACGAAACAACAAACAATAATCAACAAAAAAATAATGAAAATAACCATCTACCTTTATCTAGACGATTCAATACCTTGTTGTAGTTTACATCTGCAAGTATCGCATAATGCATAATCGGTTCAGGAGAAAAATCAATCGGGTTACAGTAGCATCTCCTGGTCGTTGGCATTTCAACCTGAAAATAACACAAATTACATCTACACCTGCCTTTCAAGACTTCTTTTTCAAAAAGATCCATAAAGATCTCCTTATTGTTTAAGATCGAAATAATTTCTAACCTACAATTTGATAGCAGGATAAAAGAAAAGGGGGAGCCCCACTGATAACATGGTGCTCTAGAAGGAAGTAGGGCCTTACAATAGCAAAATGAACAATTATTTCATCATAAAACCACAATATAAACATTTACGTCGAGTAAACCAAAATTAAAGTTTGTAAACATAAAAATGACTGATTTTCTCGCTAGCTCACAGGTGGCTACGCACTAACGGACTTCTTTCTACACTCTAAACATAAAATAATATATTTTATGACTCTAAAGGGAAATTAATTGATTACAGTTTACAAAGTGAATATTTATTTATTAGTTCCATAATTAGTTCTTTATGTAAACAACAAGGACAACTAGCAAACACGACGCAGATAGTATCATGCCAGAAACCTCTAGGAAAAAAAAAACGAAAATCGGGATGTACATGCACCAATATTTTAAACATTTAACAAGTTTTAACAAATTACACGTAAAATCTAATTATCCCAAAGCATTCCTCGTACTTTAAACTATATTTTGAACTTACTTACAACGTTCTAGAAGAAAATTAAACACTTTTTTCAACACAGCAAATTTGAGGCGTCCTTTACACCTTCGAAGTACTAGAGAAAGAGAGAGAGGCAGTCATTTATTTTAACGGACCAATTAAAAAATTAGATTCACAAACGTCAAAATATGCCGGGAAATTTAAATTTTTATTAGGGTATTTATTAAATTTAAAAGTTTAAGGGATGAAGGGGTTTTAAGAGCACAGTAATGGGAATATGTGATTGTATATACAAGGTGTTACATATAGTTTAACTTAAAAGGCACCAAAACTTTGTGCAAATATGAAATAAGTTAGAATTTTTCAGGTTTTTTTATGCAACCCTTGTAAATTTGTATGTTGTGTTTAAAAGGGGAAAATAAGCACCCGATTTAATGTAAACAACATTAAGAATCAATCACCCTGTATAGGGAAGTCATGCATGCTCTACAACTGGCTTTGTGCTCTACCTGGTATTCACTACCTCTAGGTTTCGTAAGCCTGTACTATGAGAATGGGTTTATAAGTTATGGCTTAGAATTATTATACAACCCCTAGTCATGAGTGGGGTAGTTTCCTATTTCGCGTTTTCAAAGTTTCGCATTTCTGATCGAATTTATAACCCCTGAAAATTTACCCCTTGGCAGGAAGGCCTTTTCTGCACGTTTTTGTATTGTGCAGGATGTGCCTGTTAAAGTATAAAAAGGACAGGTTGGTAGCACAACCCCTAATCATGGGTGGGGTAGTTTCCTATTTCGCGTTTTCAAAGTTTCGCATTTCTGATCGAATTTATAACTCCTGAAAATTTACCCCTTGACAGGAAGGCCTTTTCTGCACGTTTTTGTATTGTGCAGGATGTACCTGTTAATGTGTAAAAAGGACAGCTTGGTATCACAACCCCTAATCATGAGTGGGGTAGTTTCCTATTTCGCGTTTTCAAAGTTTCGCATTTCTGATCGAATTTATAACCCCTGAAAATTTACCCCTTGGTAGGAAGGCCTTTTCTGCACGTTTTTGTATTGTGCAGGATGTACCTGTTAAAGTATAAAAAGGACAGCTTGGTATCACAACCCCTAATCATGAGTGGGGTAGTTTCCTATTTCGCGTTTTCAAAGTTTCGCATTTCTGATCGAATTTATAACCCCTGAAAATTTACCCCTTGGTAGGAAGGCCTTTTCTGCACGGTTTTGTATTGTGCAGGATGTACCTGTTAAAGTATAAAAAGAACAGCTTGGTATCACAGCCCCTAATCATGAGTGGGGTAGTTTCCTATTTCGCGTTTTCAAAGTTTCGCATTTCTGATCGAATTTACAACCCCTGAAAATTTACCCCTTGGCAGGAAGGCCTTTTCTGCACGTTTTTGTATTGTGCAGGATGTACCTGTTAATGTGTAAAAAGGACAGCTTGGTATCACAACCCCTAATCATGAGTGGGGTAGTTTCCTATTTCGCGTTTTCAAAGTTTCGCATTTCTGATCGAATTTACAACCCCTGAAAATTTACCCCTTGGTAGGAAGGCCTTTTCTGCACGTTTTTGTATTGTGCAGGATGTACCTGTTAAAGTATGAAAAGGACAGCTTGGTATCACAACCCCTAATCATGAGTGGGGTAGTTTCCTATTTCGCGTTTTCAAAGTTTCGCATTTCTGATCGAATTTACAACCCCTGAAAATTTACCCCTTGGCAGGAAGGCCTTTTCTGCACGTTTTTGTATTGTGCAGGATGTACCTGTTAAAGTATAAAAAGGACAGCTTGGTATCACAACCCCTAATCATGAGTGGGGTAGTTTCCTATTTCGCGTTTTCAAAGTTTCGCATTTCTGATCGAATTTATAACCCCTGAAAATTGACCCCTTGGTAGGAAGGCCTTTTCTGCACGTTTTTGTATTGTGCAGGATGTACCTGTTAAAGTATTGAAAGGACAGCTTGGCATCACAACCCCTAATCATGAGTGGGTAGTTTCCTATTTCGCGTTTTCAAAGTTTCGCATTTCTGATCGAATTTACAACCCCTGAAAATTTACCCCTTGGTAGGAAGGCCTTTTCTGCACGTTTTTGTATTGTGCAGGATGTACCTGTTAAAGTATTGAAAGGACAGCTTGGCATCACAACCCCTAATCATGAGTGGGGTAGTTTCCTATTTCGCGTTTTCAAAGTTTCGCATTTCTGATCGAATTTATAACTCCTGAAAATTTACCCCTTGGCAGGAAGGCCTTTTCTGCACGTTTTTGTATTGTGCAGGATGTACCTGTTAAAGTATAAAAAGGACAGCTTGGTATCACAACCCCTAATCATCAGTGGGGTAGTTTCCTATTTCGCGTTTTCAAAGTTTCGCATTTCTGATCGAATTTACAACCCCTGAAAATTTACCCCTTGGTAGAAAGGCGTTTTCTGCACGTTTTTGTATTGTGCAGGATGTACCTGTTAAAGTATAAAAAGGACAGCTTGGCATCACAACCCCTAATCATCAGTGGGGTAGTTTCCTATTTCGCGTTTTCAAAGTTTCGCATTTCTGATCCAATTTATAACCCCTCAAAATTTAACCCTTGGCAGGAAGGCCTTTTCTACACGTTTTAGTATTGTACATGATATACTTGTTAAGTTATAAAAAAGGCAGCTTGGTATCACAACCTTTAGTTAAAAAAAGTGGAGGTGCAAACCTCCCCTATACTTTCCCATACTAAAAATAAACATTTTGTTTTTGGTATTCAACAGTAGTTCGCGAGGCAGTATTGGAAATCATTTGAATGCCTCGCGAGAAAAATGAGACTATACGGGTTCGATATGAACAAAAGAAAGAGACCAAGATACGCATCTATCTGTACTCTGTAGTAGGTAGCCGCTAGAAATTACAACTGGCGAAGCCGGACGATCGCTACCGACCGACGATCAGTTTCCGTCAAGAGTCCAACCTAAATATTCAAAATTCACGAATTTCTCATTCACCGTACATTTTAGCCATATGAACACCTTATACTATGTGATAGACAATTAAATTTTGTATTCAATTATATAATAATATATAGGGTGTTTCATTCAAAATAACAAAGTTGCTTATTGTACTGTGAAAACCAAACACCCTGTATACGTGATATAGATTTAGAAAAATTCAATTCCATATACTGAACAACTTTTACATTTAAACTTCTTTCATATTTTGACTAATAAAGGCGCTATAGGAGCATCAAGTTTAGATTTTCAAAACCTCGTAGAGGGCGCCACAGTGGAATTCTGGCGTTCATCAAAAAACAAAAATGTAGCTAATACCAAGCTGCATAAGTATAGAAAATTTAAACAAATTCCTTAGACCAGTTTTTTTGTAATAATTTTTCAAAAATTTCAAAATTTTTGGAAGAGCGCCGCGCCGTTGCGACCGTTTTTGGATTTAGTAAATAATTTTTTTCCTTGGTGTAGTACAGCCAAAGGGCTGATATCAATACTTCCCCTATACCAGTGGTGGTATGGGAAAGTAAAAAATTTTTGTTTGTGTAGAAGGACTGGTTTTTAATATTTTATCTTCTGTGAAATATAAACAGTCAATTAAAAAAAATACATAATAATAAATATTATATTTCGGCCAATTAATTGGCCTTCTTCAGTACCTACGAGAATAATAAAAGAAATATTTTTACATAATTAGCATATCTTTAAAATTTTTATAATGTGGTGGAATGAGCACACCACTTTCTAAGTGATAACATATTAATTTCATTAAGAAATTTTTTTTTATTTGTATAAAGTAATTAAACGATTTAAAACTTTTAGTAACGTAACGTGGAAATATTATAGTCTATAACTTACTAACTAACTTGTGCGTCACATAATTTCTTGTTGAGTAAAAATTCAATGAATTCGGAAATTTTAGGAAGCAATAATAAACTGCCCAACTTGATACAAATTCAAAGTGCCAATAGAGCTACAAATGAAGCTGGAAATAAGAAATATATTTATGCAATATTTTATTAATCGTGGAGCAGTACCATGGCAAAATAATATTCTATAAGTGTAACATTATAAAAAAAAACGACTGTTTACTTACAACAAGTGAGTGGTAACAAGAGCGCGCGCGCGCCGGTCGCTCCGCTTGCCCCTCGCAGACGTCAATGGTTGCGTTTTTTCAAACGCTTACCATTGCACTAAACCCCTTATATAATATGATAGGCCCTTTCGGGTGGTTGTTTCTTTGGTTTGTTTTTCTTTTTCCTTTTTTTTTGAGAATAGGTAGGTGGTGTTGAGGGGTGGAATAGGCGAAGAGGTTGGTGGTTGAGAAGTTGTTTGGGACTTGGTCAAGGAGATGCTAGGGGCAAGCTGCGCGACCGGCGCGCGCGCGCTCTTGTTACCACTCACTTGTAAGTAAACAGTCGTTTTTTTTTTCGACAATAATATTTAGACGTCGCCGTTGTCTATGGCGTCTCCGTCGGGGGAAGACCCCTTTCGGGGGCTTCCCTTCGCCGTCGTCGGTTCGAGCCTCGGGTATTGTTTTGTGTGATAAGAGTTGAGCAATGTAAATTTAATTTTAAATTTTTTTGGATGTACTAGTAGTTGTTTTTTAAAAACATTTTAAACATTTTCTTTACTAAAGTAATTATTTTTCATGGTCAACTACTCATGTTTAAGATTGGGTAATTTTTTTTTTGAATTCTTTAGGTATCATGAAGTAGAAAAATATCTACGGCATTCATTTCCACACCACCGTTATATTGAGGTAGAATGCTGGGCGCGTTTTTTTTTGATATGGCTTCCCCTTGAGGCCTATTCCATAATTTGCGACGCTCTTTCGGTTCGGGCGTCAAATTTGGCGACGCTTCTGGTGAATGAGGGTTATGCCGGGTTTGGGGCGGGATTGTTTGTCTGCTTAAACACAACAATTCTGCGGGAGTCTCGGGCGCCAGATTTTATTAAGGAGTTTTCTCTCCAACGGCTTCGTTGTATACCTAGTGAAACGAAGACCTGGGTAGCTTCAGTGAAGAAAGTAAATGTCCAGGGGTCGATTCTTCTTCCACGTGGAAAACTGAAAGCTTTTAGAAGCAGAATATGCACACGCAAACAAATCATACACCAAACGTTATAGAAAGGGTTTATATTAAACAACAATATATTACAACTTTGTACAAACCAATTATTACCTAAAATACGGTTTTGCAAGCCAGCCACAAGCGGTGCGTGAATTAGCGTGCGAATAAAAGCGGGGCAAAGCAATGTTTTGGTACAAGCGGTTATAGCAAGCGGAAAATAAAACAATCGACTTTATAATTACCAGAGCTATAATCTCTATTAAAATTGTAAGGTGCCACCTCTACTGAAACGGTACTCAAAACTAAACTAAACAAAAGATACTCTAAACAATTAAATGAAAACCAGGGTCGGAACAGGGAGGGCAGGCTTTATTTAATTCCACCCAGAAGTAGGTGACGAGTACACAGGGATATGCGCTACTGTACGGGTCAGCCACTCCAAGTAAAAATAAACCAAGCAAATAAACAGGTCAGGGAAAAGCAAACACGGAGGGTTTCACTTAGATCACCGGAGAAGATGTCTAGTCGCAGAACCGAATCTCGCAAACTAGCCAAATGCCCCAGGTCAAAAAGCTACACAGCGGGAATTACCTATATCTCCGGAGAAGACGTCTAGTCGCAGAACTGAATCTCGCAAACTAGCCACTACCCCAGGTCAATAAGCAACTCGGCGGAATTCACCTAAATCACCAGAGAAGATGTCTAGTCGCAGAACCGAATCTCGCAAACTAGCCAAATGCCCCAGGTCAATAAGCTACACGGCGGAATTACCTATTTCTCTGGAGAAGATGTCTAGTCGCAGAACTGAATCTCGCAAACTAGCCACTACCCCAGGTCAATAAGCAACTCGGCGTAAATGACAAGAGTTCCTAAAAATCCGGCTAAGTCCAAACTGGGACTTAGTACAAAACAAAACAGTAAACTAAACGGCTAAGTTCAATTTGGAACTTAGAAAAATAATTTATAAAATTTAAATCGGCTAAGTCTTTACCAAACACTTAGAAAAATCCTAACTTGAAAACTAAACTTGGCACCAAACACTTTAAAGAGTATTAGCTCACCTGGAGATGATCCTCGAAGCTGGAGTTGACTGTTGTTGAACTGTAGCAGAAGACATCAAGAACTTTTTACTCTGGACTCAAAATTCGCCTTTTATAGCCGGCGAGTTCAAAATTTTGAAAACGGAGTTGAAAGATACGCGGCCCCGGCGAAAGTGGGAAAATCAAAAGAGAAAGTGGGGCCACGCCGCGGATCGGCCGCTCTAGCTACGGTCGAGCGCTATCAGATTGCACGGCCAAATAAAATTTACAAATAATAAGGAAAACAGGTAAATAAATACAAATAACAATTAAACCGAGTTAACTAAAATTAAATAACTGGTGTACTAACACCGAAAATGATTAACTAAATATATCAGCCCTGATAAAATACTTAAAAAAATGTTAAATTAAATAATTACAGGTAAACTAAATACTTTAATACTGCATTTACTATGGAAAATAACTTAAAAATTAGTAACTTCGTTACACACCCCCCTTTCTTCGGAAAGAAAAGGGTGGCACATCCTTTTCGGCACTACTCCTTCCGGTGTCCATGGATGCTGCAGGACGTGGAGATGAATGCGTTCGGCTTCAGTAGGTTGCACTGCACTCCTCGGCTTACTGAACTTCCTTTGAAAACGGGGCAGTTACAATCACGGGACATCTTCCCACGGCGGCCGCATCGAGAGCAGAAAAGGATCGGAGTATAGGAACATATATCACGATGGTGACCTTCTAGACCGCAACGCCAGCATATATTGTTCTTCCATACGGGTATGCGGGCTTGGTGGAGATAAATATTGGCGACGTTGTTTTGGTTAGATATTTCGGCATGTCGTTCGACTTCTCGGATGTCGGAGGTAATGGTGGACCAAAAACCCCCTGTAGTGGTGTCTTCTCGGATTTTGGCGGGTGGTGACAGTGCTGGTAATTTCGTAAGGGAAGGAACTGGACTGGTGTATTTCATTCGTTTGAATGGTCCGGTAGGTGATGACATTTCAGGGATTGGGACATTAAGACCTGGTGGACTGTTTGATATCGGTGTTGCAATGGTTTCTGTAGTTGTCGGCGGTTTCGGAGAAACAAGCGGGAGTTCAACCACTTCCAGAGCCTCATCGGTGAAGAACTCCATAGGTGGATCTTCTTCTTGGTCGGTTCTTGAAGTTATTGTTACTGGGGTTGGTTCTATTTCTTCCATGGCGGAATCTAATTCTCGGAGCAGGTCGAAATCCTCGTTATTCTGACTGGACATGATGTGGACTGTTTGAGAGACTTGAACTGACTTAGTCCAGAGACAGGTGCCTGTCTGCTTATATAGCAGTATAAAGGAGAAGGGATTTGTAGGGAAGGGATAATTTTTAAGGAAGGGGAAAACGAAAGAGAGAAGGGATTTAGTAAAAAGGGATAAAATGAAAGAGAGGAGAAATAAAGAACAGAGAACAAACGGAGAGCAATTTAGAAGGAGGAATGGATGGTTATGCGGGGACAGGAGAGGGTTTTAAACCGATACCGGCATCGTCGGAGGTCTCCACCACGTAGCACTCGTTGCCTTACCTCCTGGCGAAGAGGTAGGGGCCAATCATTGAAATTGGGCCCCATACTGGCCATCCTGGACTCGAGGTCGGCAAGAGATCCTGGTACAGGGTTGGTGGAGGAACTGGGAAGGGATATAATGGTCGGTGTTTGGTCGCAATATAGCGTGGCCGCGGTTGGAACGCCGGGCGGCGACGAAACTGACAGGATAGGGATGAAAGGCATGGAAGGAGCGGAAGGAATCGATGCAGCGGGGATGGAGGTAGGGTTAGGTAGCGGTGGACCTAGGTGCTGGCGGAAATACTGATCCAAAATAGCCGGTACCGCTAATCCGGCTGGGGTATCAGAAGGTCGTGCTGCAGGGAGTGGGAGGTGGGTGTCGGGAAAAATAGGTGGCCGGGGAGCTGGAGTGGCCATACGCCAAGGTCTGGTGGCTCTCCGCTGCGTGGCTACTAGATCGGCCACCTTCGGAATCTCCTGGACCTGGATTCGATGCAGCGGTATGGAGATGCGGACGTCGGACGGTACGGTTGTTTTCGCTATGGGCCGCTTGTTCCCTCCGCGCTGCTGATCTGCGAGGTGGGCGACCATTTTCCTAACTTGGTTCATTCGGGCGGTCTGTTGTTTCCTCTGGGTAGGCTCTACCTTTGCTGAGGGTGGATGCTGGATAACTTTACGCATTCTAAAACATTAATTACGGATAGAGGGTTTTAAGTCTTTAATATGGACACGCGATATCTTATTTCCCGCTTCATCTTTTAACTGGTAAACGACCGGAGAAATGACTTTAGTTACGGTGTAGGGGCCGGAGTATTTTGGCGCGAGCTTGGCTGCGAAACCTTGTGCTGCGGAAGAAAGGTGGTGTTCCTTTTTCATAACTTGATCCCCTACGTGGCATTTCCAGTCTCTACGGCGGAGGTTATAATGATGTTGCTGGGTGGTGAATGCTTTATTGGTGATGATGGTCTGGAGAGTTCCGAAACGGATGGGAACTTCCACCAACGGATCCTGGGTGACAGCTCGTGCACAATTTTTACGGCTTGTTCTACATGATACTCTTTTGGTGAGTCGATCTTGGAAGCCAACTGGATAATAGTTGCTCATCGAAGACCTTGGTAATGGACCCACCAAATTGGTTCTGACGGCTTGCCATAGCTGGTGGTTTGCGGACGGCTGCATCTGACCTGGTGTTTGCTTTTGAGAGGTTTTAAACCTCTGGCACTGCAAGCAACTTCGAACATACTTAGCTACTTCGCGAAACATTCCAGGCCAATAATACAGGTTGGCTACTCGGGCGATGGTCTTGGTGATCCCTAGGTGTCCTGCTGTTGGATGATCGTGATTTTCCTCCAAGACTCGTTGGCGTAGTGTTTTCGGAACGCACAGTTTCCAAGTGTTGTGGAACTCATCATCCTTCAGGTTGTTGTCGATAAAATGGCGGTACAGCTTTCCTTCTTTAATGGTGTATTCTGGAAAGTCAGCTGGGTGTTGCGTCACTTCGTCGAGCTTCTTTCGGTACCAGTTGCATTTAGGTAAATCCATTACACATATATTTTGGGAGGAATCCTCCGTTGGTGTAACAGCGGTGGGCAGTTTAGCCAAAGCTGGAAAACTGTTCTGGACGAGTCCCACGGACATGGGAGTCTCCTTTGGCATAGACACGATGACATTCTCTAGGAATATATTACCGGTCTTCAGGTTGACATGGAAATCCATACTCTGGAGGAAATCCATTCCCAGTAACAAATCGGTGGCCATATTCTCTACGTAGTTGAATACCTGTGTCTGGGTCTTATCCCTTATGGTCAGAGGTATTTGATATGCGGCGGAAATGGCTACTGGGCTACCGTCTAAGACGGTAGCTTGACAGCTAACGGGTTGCTGCTTCCGTATTTTCAACTGGCGGCAGAGTTTCAATACGCTGGGGCCCATGTAGGACAAGACGGCACCGGTGTCTACAAGCGCAGCGAATTTTCGGTCTCCTATGACAACTGAAATGTACGGACGGGTGTCTTGGGTACAGGAGGCGGTGTTCAATGGGAGCGGCTCGGGCCTCCGAACTGAGGGGCTCCGTTCTCGGCAGTTGCAATCCCGAGAAAGTATACCTCGTCTTCCACATCGGGAGCAGAATAACACGGGCTGGTTTCTACAGTGATGGCGGAGATGTCCGATTTGTCCACATCTCCAGCAGACAGTCGAAGTCGGGCTTGTCCTGGCACTCATGATTCTATTTGGTGTAACTGGCGTGTTAATGGGTACTGGCCGAGCTTCCTGGCGGCGGACTGGCAACAAAGGTCGGGGTACCTCGGTTCGCGTTTCAGGCTGCCTTGCGGTTCTCAGAGTTGTCTCTCTTGGTGACGGGGTGCTAAAAATCGGAGTACCTAAGCGTTCTGACTGGATGTCTTCGTATTCCTTTACTGCAGCAATTAACTGTGGTACGGTGCTGCAGGTAGACCTATGAATGAACAAACGATACTCTGGCAACAGGTTCTGATGCAGCCAATACAACTCTTGTTGCGGGGACATGGCTCCATGTCGTCTTATTAACGTTTGCAGGTCGATGATGAAATCTAGTGCCTTTTCCCTCGGGCGTTGACGTCTCTGACTTATCTGTGCCTCTAGCTGGATGTGATAGTCGGTGGGAAGGTAGAACGCTCGGAAGTCCCGGAGAAAGTCGGACCAGCACGTCCAATTGCGACAATTGTTCCTATACCAGGCTAATGCTGTTTCGGTTAGAAGTTCGGGCAAGACTGGCAGTAAGGCTTCTGTAATTAAGTTATACCTAAGACAAACTTCGTTTAAGCGTTCTAGGAATGCTACCGGATCGGTGCGTCCATTAAAGCTGACATGCCATTCATGGACCCTTAGTGAGTCGGTCCTAATTGCTGAAGCGGGTACAGAATTTTGCGGTGGTAGGGAAGAGGGTGGTAACGGGCCAACAGACGGGAATACAGGGAGGTTGATATTGTTACTGGGAGCTGGAATACAATTAATGGGAGGGATAGTGGTATACGGCACCTGGGTCCAGGTAGTAGTTACATTTCCCCAGGTAGATGTCGGTGTTGCGTTTGCAAGACGGAGTAACCACTCCGGTACGGATAATGAATTCGGAGGCTGCGGGGATGTGTCGGTACGGACGGAAACTGTGATTTTGGTAGATAGGGTGGTTGGTTTGGAGAGGCTTCGGTACGGAGCGGCTGTGACCATGTGGGTGGTAACGTAGCGGACAAGTACGAGGACGATTCGGTGTGCTGGGGCGGTTGGTTTTTGGACCTAGGGGATGTGTGTCCATCGTGTAGGAACCGTGATAGTTGGCGACGTAGCTTCGCCATAGATCCTTCAGTATTTAGTCCAAACTTCTCGCTTTCTTCGATCAGCTGGTTCTTCTTCAGACGGTATATCCAACCCACGCGGTTGTCTGCCACTTCTAGGCCTACGGTCTCGTCTTCTTGCTCGTCGGAGGAATGTTCTTGACTTTGTTCGGTCGGATCTTGCTTGCTGTTTGCCATGCTGACGGTGGTGTATTTTGTTTGCTGGATGGAGTGCCCTTCGTCGGCGATGTCTTCCTTTACGATGTTTGAAAGAAAAACAGGTCCCTGCTCGGGCGCCAAATTTGCGACGCTCTTTCGGTTCGGGCGTCAAATTTGGCGACGCTTCTGGTGAATGAGGGTTATGCCGGGTTTGGGGCGGGATTGTTTGTCTGCTTAAACACAACAATTCTGCGGGAGTCTCGGGCGCCAGATTTTATTAAGGAGTTTTCTCTCCAACGGCTTCGTTGTATACCTAGTGAAACGAAGACCTGGGTAGCTTCAGTGAAGAAAGTAAATGTCCAGGGGTCGATTCTTCTTCCACGTGGAAAACTGAAAGCTTTTAGAAGCAGAATATGCACACGCAAACAAATCATACACCAAACGTTATAGAAAGGGGTTTATATTAAACAACAATATATTACAACTTTGTACAAACCAATTATTACCTAAAATACGGTTTTGCAAGCCAGCCACAAGCGGTGCGTGAATTAGCGTGCGAATAAAAGCGGGGCAAAGCAATGTTTTGGTACAAGCGGTTATAGCAAGCGGAAAATAAAACAATCGACTTTATAATTACCAGAGCTATAATCTCTATTAAAATTGTAAGGTGCCACCTCTACTGAAACGGTACTCAAAACTAAACTAAACAAAAGATACTCTAAACAATTAAATGAAAACCAGGGTCGGAACAGGGAGGGCAGGCTTTATTTAATTCCACCCAGAAGTAGGTGACGAGTACACAGGGATATGCGCTACTGTACGGGTCAGCCACTCCAAGTAAAAATAAACCAAGCAAATAAACAGGTCAGGGAAAAGCAAACACGGAGGGTTTCACTTAGATCACCGGAGAAGATGTCTAGTCGCAGAACCGAATCTCGCAAACTAGCCAAATGCCCCAGGTCAAAAAGCTACACAGCGGGAATTACCTATATCTCCGGAGAAGACGTCTAGTCGCAGAACTGAATCTCGCAAACTAGCCACTACCCCAGGTCAATAAGCAACTCGGCGGAATTCACCTAAATCACCAGAGAAGATGTCTAGTCGCAGAACCGAATCTCGCAAACTAGCCAAATGCCCCAGGTCAATAAGCTACACGGCGGAATTACCTATTTCTCTGGAGAAGATGTCTAGTCGCAGAACTGAATCTCGCAAACTAGCCACTACCCCAGGTCAATAAGCAACTCGGCGTAAATGACAAGAGTTCCTAAAAATCCGGCTAAGTCCAAACTGGGACTTAGTACAAAACAAAACAGTAAACTAAACGGCTAAGTTCAATTTGGAACTTAGAAAAATAATTTATAAAATTTAAATCGGCTAAGTCTTTACCAAACACTTAGAAAAATCCTAACTTGAAAACTAAACTTGGCACCAAACACTTTAAAGAGTATTAGCTCACCTGGAGATGATCCTCGAAGCTGGAGTTGACTGTTGTTGAACTGTAGCAGAAGACATCAAGAACTTTTTACTCTGGACTCAAAATTCGCCTTTTATAGCCGGCGAGTTCAAAATTTTGAAAACGGAGTTGAAAGATACGCGGCCCCGGCGAAAGTGGGAAAATCAAAAGAGAAAGTGGGGCCACGCCGCGGATCGGCCGCTCTAGCTACGGTCGAGCGCTATCAGATTGCACGGCCAAATAAAATTTACAAATAATAAGGAAAACAGGTAAATAAATACAAATAACAATTAAACCGAGTTAACTAAAATTAAATAACTGGTGTACTAACACCGAAAATGATTAACTAAATATATCAGCCCTGATAAAATACTTAAAAAAATGTTAAATTAAATAATTACAGGTAAACTAAATACTTTAATACTGCATTTACTATGGAAAATAACTTAAAAATCAGTAACTTCGTTACAAATTTATTTTAATATATTGTCATCAACTAATTGTATTTTAACTTTCGTTTCTATTTTTCATTTTATAAATGGAAAGTATGATTTAGTTAGAAGATCGATTACGTGGTCTGGCGTGAAAAACTAGTTCTTATAAGAACACATTTACGGTTATTAGACCAGACTTACGTAATGTATTTCCACACCAAACGTTTTACCATTTTTGTTATATAAAGCATCATTAGCTAGGATATTGATTATGTGACCTGGTGTGAAAAGCTAGTTATTACAATATTATATTTTAGAACACATTTACCGTTATCACACAAAGGTTACATAATGTATCCGCACAACAAACGTCTTATAACTATTTTTATTATAAAAAAATTATTTAGTTAGCAGATTGATTACATTTACCCAATACATTAGACCAAGTTTACGTAATTTATCTGGACACCAAACGTTTTACCATTTTGGTTATATAAGACATCATTAGATAGCAGATCGATTACTTGAACTGCCCTGAAAAGCTAGTTCCTATTTCAGAACACATTTACCATTATTACACCAGTCTTACGTAATATATCTGTTTACTAGACGTTTTATAACCATTTTTGAATTGGAAGGCATCACTAGTTAGCAAATTGATTACATGATCGGGTGTGAAAAGCTAGTTCTTATTTTAGAATATATTTATTGTTATCACATCAGGTTCAAGTAATATATTCGCACACCAGAAATGCTTTTTGAAAATTTTAGAAAACGAAAGCATTACAATTTGTTTTTTAATATAATTTTGTTTTTTCGTATTAATTTGCATATTATAGTTTTATTTAAGTATATATGTGTATGATGATTGACCACTACAACACTTCTTATAGTCAACTTTATCCTCCAATGTATTATTACGCAAATCTTGCGCTTACTTTAATTAACTGTTTGCGAATGGATTATTTATTTTTTCGAGCCGCGTTGGGAAACCTTGCTGCGTTGGCTACGCCTGACTCCTGTTGGAGATGGTTCTGGACTCGGTTTAGCCTTTTTAAAATCATCTTGTAGCGGCGTTGTTTTACGAGTGCTGCGCCGTGGCGTCGATGGAGACTTATCCAAGGACGTTGTCGACCTCTTTCGATCGAGCGAGGTGGACAAAGAAGCATCGATTTCTTTAATGCGACCGCTGCGTCGGATTGTTACCGGAGACGTATTTATAGGGTCGTTTTTCTTTGACGTTGTTGGTCTTTCGTCGTCGACGATTTCTATAATAGCTGCGAACGTGGTAGCTATCGTTTCGTCCAGTACCATGTCTCCGCGTCCTTAGGCACAAAGATCGTGCTGTTTGGCTCGTTCTTTACGATTGCAGAGTAATGCTCTCCGCTTAATATAGTCATTATAGGTGTGAGGCCGATTATAGGCTGTTCCAAGGGAGAATAACGCAGGTGTTGCGTCGTGCCAGTGTTAATCGCTGTTTGCACGTCGTTCGTGGCAATACGGTTTTTATCTTGGTTAGAAAGAGGCACATAGACGTACACGTCTCTGCAGGCTGTCACGGTGATTGCCTTGAGGTGGGGGTTGCTTCCCCAGCCAACCCGCGGATTCAGTGGGTTGTAATCGTCAAAACGACAAGTGTCGCGCACTAGTTGTTGAATGCCCGATTCTATCCATAGTATGCCGGCATTATCTTCGAAATACTGCCAGTGTTCTATAAAGGCAGACATTGCCGCTGCTCTTATTTGGAAATGCTTTTCCTCGTTACCAAAAAGACCGATCGCGGCCGCATTGAACATGCAATGGCCGCCGCCTCCTGTTTCTACGATAGTACAATGTCTAAGTAGGTTCCGGTAAAGCTTATCTTGCAAGTCAGCCGATTGTAGTTGTGACCTGTTGAATGTCACGTTCAAATCTGTTTGGCGCATTTCGTTTCTAAAACGTGCCATGTCTACGTCTGCGGTTGCTCTGTAAAATTCGGCGGTGTAAGCGGCACGATCCAAGTCGGTTCGTATGGCTTTAACTCTCCTGAACATGTTTAGAATCGCCCTTTCTTCAATTGGCACCGTCGTAGTCTTAGTAGTCTTTGACTGCGGCTTTTGGATGACTGCTACTACGTCGTTGACGATTTCTACAATAGCTGCGGACGTGGTAGCTATCGTTTCGTCGAGTACCATGTCTCCGCGTCCCTTAGGCACAAAGATCGTGCTGTTTGGCTCGTTCTTTACGATTGCAGAGTAATGCTCTCCGCTTAATATAGCCATTATGGGTGTGCGGTCGATTATAGGCTGCTCCAAGGGAGAATAACGCAGGTGTTGCGTCCCGCCAGTGTTCATCGCTGTTTGCACGTCGTTCGTGGCAATACGGTTTTTATCTTGGTTAGTAAGAGGCAGATAGACGTACACGTCTCTGCAGGCTGTCACGGCGATTGCCTTGAGGTGGGGGTTACCTCCCCAGCCAACTCGGTAATTCTCTGGGTCGTGATCGTCAAAACGACAAGTGTCGCGCACTAGTTGTTGAATGCCCGATTCTATCCATAGTATGCCGGCATTATCTTCGAAATACTGCCAGTGTTCTATAAAAGCAGACATTGCCGGTGCTCTTATTTGGAAATGCTTTTCCTCCTTACCAAAAAGACCGATCGCGGCCGCATTGAACATGCAATGGCCGCCGCCTCCTGTTTCTACGATAGTACAATGTCTAAGTAGGTTCCGGTAAAGCGTATCTTGCAAGTCAGCCGATTGTAGTGACCTGTTGAATGTCACGTTCAAATCTATTTGGCGCATTTCGTTTCTAAAACGTGCCATGTCTACGTCGGCGGTGGCTCTGTAAAATTCGGCGGTGTAAGCGGCACGATCCAAGTCGGTTCGTATGGCTTTAACTCTCCTGAACATGTTTAGAATCGCCCTTTCTTCAATTGGCACCGTCGTAGTCTTAGTAGTCTTTGACTGCGGCTTTTTGGGGACCACTACTACCGGCGTGGTTTTTATTTTTTTCTTTGGTACCATGAGTGAGCCGGGAGACGGAGGTTGCAATTTTGGGGCTCCGTCGATGCTACTGCTGCTACTGCTGCTGCTGGGCAAACCTCGTATAAGTTGGTCCATGGTCACTTCCTTTTTTTTTTGCCTGTGCGTTTGCTTTCGCGGAACATGCTCCAGTTTCGCGGAACTTTAGGCATCGGCGGTTTCTTACCGTCCAATTTGTTTTGCAGCACGTCTACTTGATCGAACCAGCGTAGTAGGTCGGATAATTCGGGTGCGAATATTAACGAACGTGTATCTATCGCGCTGAAATGCAGGCTTTGCAGGTTACGTACTCTGCTTATGGCCGTGTAAAATTAGGCCGTGCAAACAGGTTTGTTCCATCAATTAGAACCTTGTCCAGCGTTTGGCCTTGGGCTTTGTGAATGGTGGCAGCGTATGCAAGCTCTACCGGGAATTGGTTGCGGTAGTACGTGTTTTTGGTTTGGCGATTGGGCCAAACGATCTCTTGTTTCGTTCTCCACACCCACAGTTACAGTTATGGCGGCACATCGGAACCCAGAGAGCTCCTTCACCGTATCTTCGGGCCCATCACCTTATAGTTTAATATGGGCCGTACTATCCAAGCTACCCTACTATCTAGTAGTTTAGCCACTCTTTTTATTTTCCCAAGTCTTTAACATGCATTTTTATTCTTAAATCTACATCTAAAACTAACATGCTAACATGTTTCATGCTACATATTCCATAATTCACGCTATCTATTTTCTACATGTTTTTGTTGATCTTACATGCTTTGAATTTTCAACTTATTCTACTAATAGTACTACTGCTATACTACTCTACTTATATCTATACTACTCTATTCACGATTCACTCACATATATATATATAATGTTTATGTCATGTCCGGGATTGGGTGATTTTAATCAATAATCACTTTTGTTGTATTCTGGTGAGCGATGTATTTTACCAGGTTTCTTTTTGCAGCTATTCCTTCTTCCTGTACTATTATGTTTCAAATAGTGAGGTGAAGGTAGCCTTATTTGCTGTTTATATCTGTTTGTTTGTTTCCTTTCTTTATCTCTCGTTTCTTTTTGGTGGTATAGGTTTTACTTCTGCGGTTTCTCTACTGGTTCCGGCAATTTCTTGCTGGTGAGTCCAGTAAAGGTCCAGCAGGTTCATTCCTTACTTATTGCCTGTTGTTGTTCACCCTTCTTCTTTCTTCCTTCTTCTTGTTCCTTCTTTTCTTCTATCTTCTATCTTCTATCTTCTTTCTTCTTTCTTCTTTCTTCTTTCTTCTTTCTTCTGTCTTCTTTGTGTTTGGTCATGCATGGTAATCATTGTAAGCAATCAGCGAAGCTTTGTCTGCTAGCCGATTGAGTACTTGCACTTTATCTGGATCTTGTAATATTTCCTCTATCCTTAAGTCTCTCAGTTGCAATCTTTCTTCTTGTAGTTCATTCTGTGTTTCGCCACAGTCGAAGAGCACGTGCTCGGGTGTTCCCACCTCTCCACACGCACAGATGTCATCCTCTTTTAGATTGAAGCGATGTAAGTACGTCGGGTACGGTCCATGACCGCTTAAAAAGTGGACAAGTCCCCTACCCGGTTGTAAGTAAGACATTGCCAGTCTGTTTTCGATGCTTGGTAGTAGTTCGTGGGTTCTTCTTCCCTTTTCACATCTGTCCCACATATCTTGCCATTCCTGTTGTATTGTTGTTTTTATGTCTCTCTTTGTTCTAGTTTCTCTGCCCTGCATAATGCGGCTTCTTTTGATATCGTCTCCTTTCTTTAGCCAGTAGTTGGCCGCTCTCTGTCGTATGGTTAGATCTAACGGGTAGATCCCGGTTATTATGCATAGCGTTTCGATTGGTGTTGTTCTAAAGGCTCCTGTCAGTCTGATAAGGACACCTCTTTGTGCTGTTCTTACTCTTTGTTTTGGCTTTACGAGAAGCAGCCTTTCAGCCCATACGCTTGCGCCGTATGATGTAATAGAGGCCATAATTGCCCCAAAGTAAAGTTGCACTGTTTTCAGAGGGATTTTATAGTCCCTCTGTGCTAGTCTAGCGACTTTATTCATGATTAACTTGGCTCTGTTGCACGTTTCTTCTATATGGCTGCTGAAATTCTGCCTCTCATCTAACCATATGCCCAGGTATTTCGTGGTGGTGGTCCTTTTGATGTTTTTGCCTTCTACCTTGATGACGGGGTCCCTTCTGAGGTTTCCCTTCATCAAGGCATAGGTTGTTTTCTTACTTGATATTTGAAGTTTGTTGTTATTGCACCATTGATTCAGTTCTGATAAGGCCTGGTTCATTTTGTTCTGCAGGTTGAGTCTTGAGTTACCCTCTATCACCAACAGTAGGTCGTCGGCATATGCCACTGTAGCTGTTACGTTCTCGTTCCTGTCCAGTGTTACCAGCAGTTCTTCCATCATTAGGTCCCAGAATATGGGGCCACAGATGGAGCCCTGCGGGCAACCCTTGGTTATCTTCCTACTTATTGACTCTTCCTGGCTTAGCATTTCTACATATCGATCTTGGCAGTAGTTTCTGAATGTTCTGTAAATGTCCTTTGGGCAATTTATCTCTCGTAGTCGTCGGAATAAGGCTGGCCGCCATAAGTTGTCAAAGGCCCCAGATATGTCGACGAATATCGCCACAACATATTTGGAGTCTGCCTCGTTTATTGTCTTCATCGCCTTGTTTAGGGCGTCTTCTGTAGATTTGCCCTTTCTGAAACCGTATTGTCCCTCGTGCATTCCGACAATTGCTCGGTGTTCTTGTAGCCTGGCGCATAATAATTTCTCAAAAGCCTTTCCAAGTATGTTCAACAGGCATATAGGCCTGTATGATTTTGGGTCTTGTGGATCTTTATCGTCGCCTTTTTTAATTATGACGACGTCTGCTCTTTTCCAGATCGTTGGGAATTTCCCCACCTTCAAACAGGTGTTGTAGAGTTCGGTGAGTTTTGGTACTAGTTGTGTTTTTGCCTGTTGTAATATTTCTGCCTTTATGCCGTCTGGCCCTGGAGCTTTGTTTTTCTTCATCGCGTCTATTGTCATGCTTATCTCTTCTTCGGAGAAGGCTCTAGTTTGGTCGATGTTCTGAGGGTAGGTTGTCATATCCCTCCTTTGTTGTTGTTGGTGTTCATTTTCGTTCAGGTTTATGTCATCTGGGAGTAAGTTTGTGAGAAGTACTTGTATCGACTCTTTCCAGTCTTTCGTGTATGTCTCCTCCTCTCCTTCCATTCTCATAGTAGAGAATGTGGTTGGTTGTTTTATTTTTTGCGAGACCAGCTTATAGGGTATACCCCACGCATCGATCTCTAGGTTCTCTCTCACAAACTTATCCCAGCTGTTCATCTTGCATTCCGCTATTTTTTGCGTTTATGTCGCCTTTGCTTGTCTATATTGTTCTAAATGGTGTCTCCTTTCTTCGTCTATTATAGAGTTTTGATATCTCTTCCTAAGTTTTCTAACTCTTTTTTGTACTATTGTCAATTCATGTGTCCAAGCTTTGTTTGTAACTCCTGTCTTTTCTTTCATTTTGGGGATTGATGTAAACATGGCTTTCTTTATCGCCTTTGTGATGTTTTTTGCACTGTCGTTTATGTTTATGTCTTCGCCAATTCTTATGTCGAGTTTCAGTTCGTTTCTGAATTTTTCCCAGTCTGCTTTCCGTATGTTATATTTCCGTCTTACCGTTGTCTCATCTATTTCCACTCTGTTCTCTGGTTTGTTAAGTTCCATTGTGATTACGTTATGGTCGCTGGTTGTTATGTTGTCCTTTACCTTCCAGTTACTGACTGTGTTTATCGCATGTACGTTTGCTAGGGTGGCATCAATGTTAGTTTCTGCCCCTGCTCTTCCATGATAAGTTGGTGGGTTCCTAGGTCTATTTAGAGCCTCTAATTGGTGTTCGTGCATCATAGCTTCAATTTCCTCACCCCTATCGTTTGTTGTTCTACTATGCCATAAGATGGACTTTGCGTTTAGGTCTGCCATAATCAGTACTGGTTTGGTTGCGTATTCTCGCAATATGCGAGTGGTTTTTCTGATGTGGGGTTCTATTTCATCCGCGAACTGAAAATATTGGTTTGCTAGAATCCAGTTGCCTATCTTGGTTCTTATCTCCACACACACACAGTGCTCATCGCTCAGCGCCCCGTTCACCGTGACCGTGATGTCGCGATTGAAAACAATGACTATTGCCATTGGATTCTCTCCCTTCACCACGATTCGTGCAGTGACCGGCATGCCAAGGACTTTGCCGCTGCGCGTGTATGGTTCTTGGATACAAATGATGTCAAGTGCTTCCTCTTCTGCTACTTTGCGTAACTCTGTCATGACTACCGAGCTTCTCATGGCGTTTATTTGTCCAATACGGATCTTTGTGTTTTCCATTACGGATGTCTAGTATGGAGGTGGCTCTCAGGCCAGCTCTTTGTGTGGTCTGTAGTAATTCGGCCATATGTCATGACAGTTTGTCTGTATATTTCCTCTACATCGTAGCTTTCTCCTCTTCTTTCAAACACTTGATTTATAAGTATCATCAGCTCCTTAACATCAGTTGGGAGGTTGTTGCTCCGCAACTGGATTCTGTCTACTGCCTCTAATGTCGGAAAGGTGATGAGTTTCCCTTTAGGATGACAGTTCCTTACAACATGCCTCATTGCTGTGGTAAGTATTTTTTCTTCTTCTAGCCTAGAAAGTCTCATGTTTACTTCAAATGCTTGGTATACTTGGTTCGGGTTTGTTTCTGTGTCTTGCGTGGCTTTTCCTTTACTTGTCTCAGCCACTATCATTGTCTCTTCCGGTTGTTTCTTCACTCTAGTTACTTCTTTTTGATGGTTTTTATGGATGTAGTTCCATATTTTCTTTTTAACGCTTGTTCTTCTTTTTTCCTCTTTTGCCGTTTCCTCATGGGAAAAGTCTGTCTGTGTTGACATTTCTTTTGTTTGCGTTCTTTTTATTTCCCAGTTTGGGTCGGTTTCTGTTTCTGCGTTTTTTAGGTGTTTTTTGTTTTTTCTCCACACCCACAGTTGGAAATTGGAATGGTCAACGGCTCGTATTAGTATGCAATTTGGTCTAGCAATTATAACGGTGGCTATTCGACCGTTTACCCAGCCGGTCCTGAAGTTTGTGTTACGTAACAGCATCACTTTCGCGCCTACTTTGATGCGTAACAGCGGGGGTAACAGGTTGCTGCTCCTTTCGATCGTCTTTATAAATTTGGCCGTTCCTTCGGGCACTGGACGGTCGTCGTGGTCGACGTCTTGTGCGACGTAATCCACCACCGTGCCCTCGAGCTCTTTGAGCCTGGCCTTGTCGTAAGTCTCTTTTGATCGTCTACGGGCCACGAGATAGATGTAGGTGTTGGTTATGTCGAGATCCTTAATTTTTTCTTTGGGTACCAGTCGATTGTAAAGCATGGCCCAATCAAGGAAATCCATGTCATTGAGACGCACGTTATTGAGCAAATTTTGAAATTCTTTTTCGGTCGTGCGCATGTTTTGCCTAAGAACGATTGTGTCGAAATTTTTTTCGTACATTCCTCGCCATGTTGCTTTTGATCGCGGGCAACTGAGCGACGTCTCCGAACATTATAACACGCTCTTACCACCGAATAGTTTGTTGGTCCCGATCCTTTCTTGTAAAATGTCGTCTATGCGTAAAAGAACGTTCTCTTCGAGCATCGACACCTCGTCGATTAATAACACGTCCACCTTTTCCATCAGATATTCGTCGGTCGATCCTTTCTCCATGTAGCACTTGAGACGGATGTCCATTTTGAAAAATGAATGGATAGTTAGCCCTCCGATAATGTAGGAGGCACAGCCGTTTGTGGCCATTTTTTGCACGGTGCGCGAGTTCTCTCTGCAGTTGGCGGTCAGAGCGTCCAACAGGAAGCTCTTTCCGGAGCCGGCCTCGCCAGACACGAAGGCCAAAACTTGTTTTCCGTCGACCCATCCTTTCGTTATGTATTCGAACGCTTGACCTTGCGATTCGGAAAATCTATTGGCATAATGTTGGACCGGATATTTTGGTAGCACGTTTAACAGGCCCTCGTGGTCATCGTCGTCAACAATCTCTTTTGCGAGTGCTTCTTCTATGGCTAGGTGATAGGGGGCCACGGTTTCGAGGAGTTGGTTTACGTCTTGGTCCTCCAGCCAGTTGCCTTCTATGAGGCGATGTGCCAACGCTATCAGTCTTTCTGTGCTGTAGCCGCGTTGCACGCACGCTTCCATAAAATGCATGGCTTCCTCCTGTTCGTTTATTAGCCCTCGGTCGAGGCACTCTTGCATGTAAGAGCCCGTACGAGAGAGCAGCAAACCGACGGTTTCTCGGTTTAGCGCGACGTTCTTTAGCAATTTGATGAGACAGTATTCTTCAAGTTGGTTGACGTAGGGCGAAACGTGTCTGAAATAGGGAACGGCTTGTTTTCCCTTTCGACGACGCAAGAATCTGCCTAGTTTGTCTCGTAGCAGTGGTATCGGTTGTTCATCTGCGTACGTCTGATTTTCGTCGTCATTGCCGAACTCGTCTTCGTTTACCTCGTCGAACAGATTATTGTCTGGATATTATCTGTCTGTTGGTGTTTTGCCGTAATAATAAGCGGCATAGAACTGTGGATACGTTAGTTCGGATAGTTCCTCAGGTCTGTCCAGATATTTTTCTAACCGGGTTTGGTAATAAATGTCTTCAGAGTTTTCGCTGTCTTGTGACATGTGTCGTTTGCGTTTGAGAAACCTCTTGGCAGGATCCACGGCTGTTGGAAGATAGATTACCTCTCGACTGGCGGTGCAGTGATGCATTTGCAACAAAATTGCACAACATTCTAGAGATGACACGAGCCTTCTTGTCAAGTATTTCTCGGTATCGCACGTGTTATCTATTTTTTCTTGTTCGTCTTTTTTTTGTTATTATTGTCTTCTGTCTTGTCTGTTTCGGGTTTTTTGCCACTTGTAAATACCGGTTTTTTATCGAACACTACTTTGATTGTTTTCGCGGCCTTAGCCGTGTACTTGGCTAGGTACATTTCCCAGCCGTTGTTCGTAACCCTTTGGATGTTCATGTGCGCGCCCCAAAACAACAAAATACCCAAGTTGTAAGGTGCTATGTGTATGTCTTCGGCGTGTGTTCGTTTGTAGAGATAACGCATGCCAACCTTATCTAGTTGTTCATTTTGGCACAAAATAAACGGAAAGCCATATTTGCATTTGGCCACACGTTTGTTTTTACCTACGTTGAAACAGCGCGGTCGACACTCGTGTTGTTGATATGTGTTCACGTATTCTCTCCACTTTTCGTTGTATGGATGATCGAAGCGGGGCATTTCGCCGCAGACGACATTTTCGGGTACTGTGCCCGGTTTGCACCAGATAACCATGTGAACGTGTAGACCGCCTCGGGATTGGTACTCTATACGATACCAGTAATGGTCCACTACTCTCAAAGGACCGTTTTTGTTGAACACCACCTTGTCCTTGAAGATTTGTAGGCGTCTGTAGAACGCCTGTACCATTATGTAGGGATGGTGCACCGCGTCGGTGGCGCTGCTCTTCACTGGCTGATTTTCTTTGCAATCATACTCGGCGTGCGCCATCAGCCCATCCTTGAGAATAGCTTGAATTTCAGGCCATCCGTCGTTTTGGGTAAGGGTGATGAAAAAGTCGGGTGTTTTGCCAAGGTGTGCCGATAAGGCTAGAAGTTCGTTTAATTTTGCGTACCAATAATTTTTTGAGTTGGGAATGGTGCTGGGCACCTCCATGCCATATCTGGTCGCGTACGCGTTGTCGACCATAACGTCTTTTTTGGTTAGCGGCACTGTCAACTGTTTGACCGATACCTTTACGGAATTGGCAAACTTGATGCGAGTCTTTAGGAGCACGTCCAAAAAGACAAAGAAGAAATTTGACTCTGTTCTAAACCTATCGTCTAACATAGACATGCGCCATCTGTAGTACATGCCCATGGTTAAATCACTTGTTCTGTTTATACCCGCCTGTTCTGAATGGATGTAACCACGGAAATAGTTTTTCTGCTACTGTCGAATCGGTGAACGATGCCCAAAGCATATTCCTCGTGGTTGTTCTTGCCAACTCAAAGTCTCTGAGGTGCTGAGATGCCGCAACGGTTTCGGAAAGTGGCGCCGTTCTCGTGCTTCTAAATCCGTATCCGGAATAAGTAGTGCGGCGGGTTCGTCTTCTAGTATGGTCTGTACAGTGAGGCCTTCGTCTGTTGGTTGGGCAAACTTGTCATCGAAAATTTGTATGACTGACGGCATATTGGGTTCTGGTTTGTAATATCGATACATGGTCTCATAGTTAGCGTAAAAAGTTGTATAGAGCGGGTTGATTTCTCGCAGTTTCATTAGAGCAATTACCAGCTCTTTTCGTGGCTTATATTTATTTGGTAGCTTTTCCTTTTCGAATATCATCGCATAAAGTTCAAAGTAACGTTGGTTTGGATTGCGATAGGTGAATGTTTCGCCACGCCTGTGCTCGAATGTACCGAACCTGCGATCTGGAATTTTTTCTTTGGTGGAGAAGACCCCTGCCAAAGCGATCTGCCGTTTTTCGGAATCCAATAGATTTTGCAGCTCTATCGGTATTGGAAAAATTTTTTCGCCAATAGGTGCTAACGGATAAGAAACTAGCAGCGTTCTTTTTTTGCATATGTTGCATCTGTAATAGCGATTGTCGTTCTTTTTATGCATGCCGTTGAGGTATTCTTCTGGGTATGCGTCTAGAACGGGTACGTGCTCGGGTGTTATATCTGTCTGTATCGATCTTTTAGTTCCAAGATCAACCAAGAGAGTGGAGCAAATGTAACAGCAGCCCACAAAAAGTGGGTGTGTTGCAATGGTATATCCGTGCGTCCAGCATATCATAATGTTTTTTATTATTTTTTCTTCTGGCAACTCGGGTTGTATTTCGAACTGTAGTTTTAGCTGTTTTTTTAGTAGTTGAAATTTTGTTGATATAGCTGCAACAGTAATATCCGGGTGAATTTTTCTAAATTTATCGACGAGGATATCGTAAAAATGAGATTTTCTTCGTCAAAATGATATTTGCCTTTTTTTCCAGACATCCTAATTGCAGCAGTATCTTTGAACAATTTTGCTGATCTCGGGGTTTCGAATCCATCAAAGATTGAGTCGTTGTCTATCATCTTGCCGAAACTTGTATTTTGGATGCTCGTTTCAGTAATGTTCTCCGTTTCGGAATTGTTAATGGTTTTAATGCTGTCCGTATTGGAAATCTCGTATTCGTTGTCCGACATCGTTATGTTTGCATTATCTTCCTTTTCTATAATTTTTTTTTGAAATTCCAAAGCCTTCTTGTATAAACTTTTTTCTTTTAGCATACAATCTGGATAACGCTTCTTAAAAGACGCAGCAGTGTTTTTTATTAAATTAAATTTTTCGCTTTCGCTCTTCTGCTGTTTAGTATGCCCTAAATGCAAACATTCCACCAGGTATCGTTGTTTTTCTTCGTTGAAAATATATTTAGATTTTGGTGGCATTTTAATGTTGAATAAAGATCAGTTGTTTGTTTTTTCCTTTGTTGTTATTAGGAATTATCTAGTGCTAATGTTATTGCTGAAAAGAAAAAACGTATTCTGAAAACGGTTGGATAAAAAGCACTTAACGTCACACCGAAGAACACGCGTTATCAAAAAAAAAATAGTTATTACACTGTATTTTAAATTTAAAATGAAACTTTTGAAAATTTTATAACTTTCCTTTTAGGGATAAAGCGTAAAATTAAAATAACCTTTAATGTTTACCTAATATATATTTTTTATAATTTTAAATGGTACCGTAAAGTGAGTATATACAGAACGATTTTTAAACATTTTTGTGAGTAACTTCTATCATGGAAGTAAAAAAATATTTTTTTTTGTGTTGGGAGTTGCGTCTATACTTATACTTACATTTAAGGTCTTGAAATTAATTATGGGGGCCTAAGGGGGCCTTATTTAAAAAAAAAACTACCGTTCCGTATAACCCAGAGTTTGAGTATATACGGAACGATGATATTTTTGCTAAGAAAACACATGAAAATTTGATTCTGGTCCGTTTTACATTTATGCATAGCCTTTACCGAACAATTTCAGATTAAAAAATTTTTTTTTTTTAATGACAAAGGGCTTAAACGTAGGAAATGTAAGGAGAATGAGAATTGAAAGTTTGTTTTCGATACGTTGATGAAAAAAAAAAAAAAACTAAGAGAAATAGGTACAAATGTACTAGAAAAAACGTATATTTATAAAACAACTACATAAACAAAGCACTTACTGCAGTAAACAAAAAATTTAAAGTAAAGTAAACAAGTAATATAATTTATAAAGGAACATCTTTAGAAAATGTATAAATTCCTCTGGCAATGGTAGGCGTTGAAATCGAAAATTTAATTTGCTGCAAAGTGACTGTATTTTTATCACTAACATTTGGAAAAACAAACTTATTTTTATGATGTTTGTAATTACGTAGGCAGTCAACAATAATACTATTCCTATCTTTTATTTCTTTTATTTGTCCAACAAAATGTTTAGAAGTCTCTTTTTTGGTATTAATGTTATAAATGAATCCACAAATAACAAAACAATCTACTGTTATATCGCAGATTTGATTTACTGGAATTTTAAAGTTTTCTTCAGTATTACCATCATTAATCATATTTTCGTCTTCAGATGTTACATTATTGTCATCGTTACCCTCATCCTCCGAGTTGTCAGCCTCAACGCCCTCAACATTTTCAATTTCGTCATTATCGATTTCGTGTGAAGGTCCAGGTTTAGGATGTTGTAGGTCTGCCAAAGATATTGACCTTCCGGCTGGGACATCAATCTTTTTGCTTCGTTTGTTATTCGGTATTTCCGGGGCTTTGGTATTTCTTCTCATGATTGTCTCAAATGTCTCAGCCATTGCAGGCTCATTAATTCTTTGTCCAGCCGAAATTAATTTCTTTATAATTTTATCTCTATTCACAGGAATAATTCCACATGCGGTAAATCCCGCCGTAATATTATGTTCTAGTCGAGGTTGTATTTTTTCTAGCAATTTCTTAAGTAAACGCGGGAAAACAGTTTTGGGTAAAACACCGCGATATTTTCGTTTCCAATCAGTTAAAATGTCACGCCAGGCTCCTTTAACCGGACGGAATACGGAAACATCCAATGGTTGGGTGATATGGGTGCTATTGGGTGGCAAAAACACAAAAGCAATATTATGTGCTTCACATTCTCTGATCACCCTTTCCGATAAATGGCTTTGAAGATTATCACCAACAATAACTTTTTTTCCCTCTTTGTCCCTGAAATAGCCAAGGGCAACTTTAAAAAACCAATCTTCATATATGGCCCCATCAAACCATCCATTTGTAGAACGATTATAAAAGCAGCCGGTTGGTCCTCCTTCTACCCACTCTGGGTACAGATTTTTCGCCTTATATACGACGTATAAATTTAGTAATTTCCCATCTCCAGTAGCGGCAAACATAATTGAAGTTGATGACTTAGAGTTATCCAAAATTCTTCTCGCATGTTTGTTCCCTCTCTTAATGTAAACTTTTTGTTTGCCAGGATCATCGGTGACGTTGGTTTCATCATAGTTAACCACATTCTCTGGCGGAACATCATTCATAGTCACCTGCAGCTCATCAAAATATGCATTCATCATGTCAGGAGTCACTTCTGCTCGCGCACGTTTTATGTTTTCCGAATTTCGTTGGCTTAATTCAGGATTCCGATTCATAAAAGCTTTTATCCATTCATCACCTGGCATATTGTCAGTAAAACATTGTATAATAACACCTTTGCGATTCAAGTAAAGTTGTACAAATTCTTGAATGTCTTGCTTTACAAACGGATATCCATAATTTGCTGCCGATATCATTGCGCTAGCAATTTTTTTTTCTTCAATGACACTTAAAACAGGTGGTTTTCCTAGCCTATCCGATGCATATGTGCCCCTATATTTATTGTATAGGGTAGTTTTTGGCACGTTAAAACGTTCGGCAGCTTGCCCAAATGACATATTATTGTCTACAACAGCTTCCAAAGCCAATTCCATGTTTTCTTCAGCGTAGTTTCTTCGAAACGATGTTCCCAGAACATGCTTATGTTTTCGTGGCATCGTTCCGTATAGTCCTGAAAATTGTGATTGTTTGAAAACGATTGTTTTTTTGCTTTTATGATAGGTTAAAAAAATAAACAAAAGTGTATATATATATTAGAGGTTAGGTTCTAAACTAAGTTCCATTGCGGCCATAATCTATCTTGATCGTGAAAAGAGTTACAGATGAGACTACTTTGCATTCTTTATTATGTACATTTTCGATGGTTTTTATAAAAATTTATAACAAACTTACCGTTACGTTTAAGCACTTATCACTAGCATACACAAACTACAAAATGCTCCAACTGCGCATATGACGACTATCAGTATTTAAATATCTCACAGTCGCAAATATATTGCGGGAAATTTAAAATTTGTACGCTCCGTTCTGTATAACCCCTGCAGTTCCGTATATACTCACTTTACGGTACTATACGAGATGTGTTACAGTAAAATTGAATAAGGTAAGCCACTGGATTATAAAAAAATATATAAAACGCAGAGTAGTACATCAAGTTTCATTTTTGAATCCTTTTAAATTTCGCAAAATGTAAACTGTAATTTAAATTCATCAAGTCGTAATGTCGTAATCAATTAAATTGAATTAGCTTGAAAATGTATAGGTATCTAATAGTTAATGGCGTGTCCCATGACTCGATGGCCATAGCTTAAGAGCGTATTCCTTGGACAATTTTAAGTTGAAAGTGCCCTATACACTTTTGTCCAAATCTCAATAGTTAAAGAATTATAAACAATGTGTAATAATAACAATTTCTTTCTAGTGTGATATTACCTACACTGTTGTTGACAGTTTTATTACTGCTGCTGCTGTGTGTTTACGTTTCTTTACTGCCTCTTTTCATACTCGAACGCCGTTATTATTATACAAAACAGTATTTTTCAATACTAATATTGACTATTGTTAAACAAAGTTTACAGTAAGTACAGTGTTTCCAATCAATCGAAAACGGTAATAATTATGTTTATAAATTTTAGGATATGCATTCCCTTCAACACAACACGTTTATTATTGAATGTTATTTCTGCAATTGCCAATGCAATGAGAATGATGTTAATTAAAATATTAATTAAATTTTGTGTAAATGAATTCATTAATTGGTTTTCTGACATAAACTTTGATTACGATAATCTGAGCAGGCATGTATAGCGGGTAGCCCTAAAAAACCATTACGACAGTTACTGCAACAAACAGGTGTGTATTGTGTATTCTATAAATTGTTGTATATAAAATTTATTTTAATCTGTAATTGCAGGTATGGAACGTGTCAAAAGTTAGTAAGACGAAAACTGCATTTCCACCTATAAAGTTTCAGTAATGCAAGAATTACTTTGTCCCGATTATGAAAAACTGCAGTACTACAATTCATTTAACCGAAATTTAAATAGAGATTAAAGTTTGTTTTCAGACAAAGTCTGGTTTTATCTGACCAGTTATGTAAATAAATAAAAAGAAAATTACCGTGCTGTATCAGCAATAATGGGGCTCATTTCGAACATGAACTGTAACGATTACTGATTAAACTATAATTAAATTTTGTAACATTTAATATTCCAATTATTATAATCTTAATAATTAACTAATTGCAAATAACTTATTATTGTCATAATTGCTTTCCTATTTTGAATCTACGATAAATTACAAACTTCATTTCATACATGACAGTAGATGTCTATTATGACAGCTGGAGGATGTAAAGATTATAAGTAGTTTTTTTCGGACAACCTTTCTTGATCTCCCATTATCGATGGTTATTGTAAATATTGGTTTTTCTGTGTATTTTTTATAGAAATTATGTGATAAGAAATAATATTTTTTATTTAAATTAATTAGGTACAAAAAATTTACAGGGTGTAGAATTGAATGACGCAACATACGAATTTTAATGGTAAAATTTTGAAAATCAAATATCTTCCCTAATTATTTAAAAAAAAAATGTTCATGAAGGTTTTTTGTAGAGAAAAAGATTCTACGTCTACTCATGTATTTATTATTAGCTTTTATTTGTTTGTAGTATTAGAAAATTGAAAATAGCAAAAATATGTTTTGGCGAAAATTTGTAGTGCCTTGGAATTATCTTGTACAGTTGTACAAGATAATTCCAAGGCACTGTAGATTTTCGCCAAAACACCTTTTTGCTATTTTCAATTTTCTCAGCCTATGAAAAACTGAAAGCTAATAATAAATACATGGGTAGACGTAGAATTTTTTTCTGTACAAAAAACTTTCATGAACATTTTTTTTAATTAGGGAAAATAATATTCGACTTTCAAAATTTTACCATTAAAATCCCTATGTTTCGTCATTCAATTCTACACCCTGTTTTATTAATAAATTATTGGTTATAATACTGATTGATTATTAAGTAGCCGCTCCCCCTGCCCCTCCGCCCCCCGCGGCGACCACTCCTACGACTCCGCCATCCCCCTCGATAACTTCTGCGGTTTGATGGCATCCGCTATAAAAAAATTGTTTTATTTTACATATTTATTTTAAATAATGAATATTAGGTACGGTGAATTGTATGTAATTTTTTGTATTAAATTTATTTTTTATATTTACCATGTTATGAGGGGGTGGCATGTAAGTTGTTGCATGCGGCTCCTCCGTCAGCCGCATTTGACTCCCATACTCTTTAAGTTGTTCTGTCGTCTTGAAAAAATAAAATAATAATTAGTAATTATATTTTTTAAATTTTGTTGTTGTATAAGAACTTACATTTTTTTCTAATGACGCCAGTATAGCTTTCATCGCTGCTTGCTATTAAAAAAAAAGTGTTTATTATAATGTGTTATAAATATGTAGGTAATAAATAGTTAATAACTTACTCTGCGTGCAAACGAGTCTTCATTTCTGTGAAAAAAAATTGCATCATTTTTTAAATTATTAATTATAGTAGTAGATACTAATAAAATCCAATTTTACATTTTGTATTGTTTAACTTTTATTTGATTAGTTTTTGATCATATTTTCATAACAAATACTGAAACTTTGAAGTGTTTGACCTGCAGTCTGCATAGATTGAAAACGTTAATAAATATACAGTGTGTTTAAAAATTGTGGTGCAAGCTTGAACTTACACGAAGCCCTCAAAGCAAAACAGTGATAACAGTAAAGAAAGCTGCTATTACAAAATCAACGTACTTGATGCGTGTACATTCAGTAATAATAGCTAAAATTTATTACCATTGGTTGTTTAAAAGTAAAAAAAAAAAGTATATTACAATTGAAAATATACTTACGGGTTTATAGGACATGCTGGGGGGGCACCTGCAGCGTGACTTTGGCTATAAAAATAAAATAATTTATTAAAATTAGACAATTAGTTTGAATATTATGATTATTATGGTAGGTACTACCTATATTTAATTAATAAAGGTATTTAATTACAGGTATATTTATGTTTTAATTTTAAAAAATTTGTAACAGTAAGAAAAGCTGCTATTAGAAAATCAAGCTACTTGATGCGTACATTCAGTAATAATAGCTAAAATTTATTACCATTGGTTGTTTAAAAGTTAAAAAAAAAAAAAAAGTATATTACAATTGAAAATATACTTACGGGTTTATAGGACTAGCTGAGGGGGTACTTGCAGCGTGACTTTCGCTATAAAAATAAAATAATTTATTAAAATTAGACAATTAGTTTGAATATTATGATTAGTATGGTAGGTACTACCTATATTTAATTAATAAAGGTATTTAATTACAGGTATACCTATTTATGTTTTAATTTTAAAAAATTTGTAACAGTAAGAAAAGCTGCTATTAGAAAATCAAGCTACTTGATGCGTACATTCAGTAATAATAGCTAAACTTTATTACCATTGGTTGTTTAAAAGTTAAAAAAAAAAAAAAAAGTATATTACAATTGAAAATATACTTACGGGTTTATAGGACTAGCTGAGGGGGTACTTGCAGCGTGACTTTCGCTATAAAAATAAAATAATTTATTAAAATTAGACAATTAGTTTGAATATTATGATTAGTATGGTAGGTACTACCTATATTTAATTAATATAGGTATTTAATTACAGGTATATTAATGTTTTAATTTTAAAAAATTTGTAACAGTAAGAAAAGCTGCTATTAGAAAATCAAGCTACTTGATGCGTACATTCAGTAATAATAGCTAAAATTTATTACCATTGGTTGTTTAAAAGTTAAAAAAAAACAAAAAAAAAAGTATATTACAATTGAAAATATACTTACGGGTTTATAGGACTAGCTGAGGGGGTACTTGCAGCGTGACTTTCGCTATAAAAATAAAATAATTTATTAAAATTAGACAATTAGTTTGAATATTATGATTAGTATGGTAGGTACTACCTATATTTAATTAATATAGGTATTTAATTACAGGTATATTTATGTTTTAATTTTAAAAAATTTGTAACAGTAAGAAAAGCTGCTATTAGAAAATCAAGCTACTTGATGCGTACATTCAGTACTAATAGCTAAAATTATATACCATTGTTTATTTATAAATTAAAAAAAAAAAAAGTATATTACAATTGAAAATATACTTACAGGTTTGTAAATGCTGTAGGGTTACTCGCAGCTTGACTTGGTCTATAAAAATAAAATAATTTATTAAAATTATACAATTGGTTTGAACATTATGATTAGTATGGTACTACCTATATTTAATTAATACAGGTATTTAAATATTTATTTGTTTTAATTTTAAAATATATTTTTTTTATAATACAAGTAATTTTAAAAACTATACTTACGGGTTTATCTCATTAGTTGACTCCCCAAAATATTTATTTGTTGCCTCCAAGAGACGGCGTACCATTTGGGACCTATTTACAATACGTACATAGTTAATTCATTTAAATTTATTTTTTTTATGAGAAATGACATTGTAAAAGAAAAAACGATATTTTTATTTAATATCCTGATAATAAATTTGAAAAAGAATTTTCTCTACTTTAGAAAGAAAAATAAGGTATATAGTGTAGTAGGTACTTACGTTTGTTTGTTTTCGGTTGTTGACATTCTGTAATAACAAAGTAGGTAATAATTAGTTGGTACTATATACTGTTATATATTATGTAGCATGTTGAAATTGTTAAACACCTGTCATTAAATCAAAGTATCTATTACGCAGATGTTATTTTTTTTTTAATTATTATTATGACGTGCTGAGATGCCGCAACGGTTTCGGGGAGTGGGGCCGTTCCTCGTGCTTCTAAATCCGGAATAAGTAGTGCGGCGGGTTCGTCTTCAAGTATGGTCTGTACAGTGAGGCCTTCGCCTGTTGGTTGGGCAAACTTGTCATCAAAAATTTGTATGACTGACGGCCTATTGGGTTCTGGTTTGTAATATCGATACATGGTCTCATAGTTAGCGTAAAAAGTTGTATAAAGTGGGTTGATTTCTCGTAGCTTCATTAGAGCAATTACCAGCTCTTTTCGTGGCGTATATTTATTTGGTAGTTTTTCCTTTTCGAATATCATCGCTTAAAGTTCAAAGTAACGTTGGTTTGGATTACGATAAGTGAATGTTTCGCCACGTCTGTGCTCGAATGTACCGAACCTACGATCTGGAATTTTTTCTTTGGTGGAGAAGACCCCTGCCAAAGCGATCTGCCGTTTTTCGGAATCCAATAGAATTTGCAGCTCTATCGGTATTGGAAGAATTTTTTCGCCAATGGGTGCTAAAGGATAAGAAACTAGCAGCGTTCTTTTTTTGCATATGTTGCATCTGTAATAGCGATTGTCGTTTTTTTTATGCATGTCGTTGAGGTATTCTTCTGGGTATGCGTCTAGCACGGGTACGTGTTCGGGTGTTATATCTGTCTGTATCGATCTTTTAACTCCAAGATCAACCAAGAGAGTGGAGCAAATGTAACAGCAGCCTACAAAAAGTGGGTGTGTTGCAATGGTATATCCGTGCGTCCAGCATATCATAATGTTTTTTATTATTTTATCTTCTGGCAACTCGGGTTGTGTTTCGAACTGTAGTTTAAGCTGTTTTTTTAGTAGTAGAAATTTACTTGATACAGCAGTAACAGTAATATCAGGGCGAACTTTTCTAAATTTATCGACGAGGATTTCGTAAAAATGAGATTTGGGTCCTTCTTTACCTTGGTACATACCCGTGGCAATGTTTTTTTCATTTTCTTCGTGAGCTTCTGTCGCGCACTTTATCAAGAATAATTCTTTCGCGGCATACCAACTGGGGATTGTAGTAGAAATTAGAGTTTTCTTCTTACCCGATTCTAATGCCAATGCGTTATTATACAACGTATTTGCTTTATAGGAATAATTATGGTATAACCGTTTAAATTTCTCGTATAAACGATCTTGTATTTTTCCATTTTTGTTATTATTGTTGGTGTTTCTTGCTAATTGTAAATATTCCAATAGTTTTTTCTCTTTAACCTTGTCCCATACGAATGTTTCCTTTTTTTCTGACATCGATTTTGGCGTCTTGAATCCTTCAAATATTGATTCGTTATCGGTAAGTTCAAAGCTTGCATTTTCGCTTGCCATTTGTGTTTGTCCAATAATACTGTCGGCAACGGAATCTGCTTCTTCGTTTTTAGATATAGTTATCGTATCATTTCCGTTTTTTAGAAATTTTCTGCGAAATTCCATTGCTCTATTGTAGAGATTTTTATCGCGTAGGTGACAATCGATGTATCGTTTTTTAAACAATTTAGCGACGTCCGTTTTTAACTGTGACTTGCTGTTGCCGTCGCTTGCACATGCGGATTCCAAGCATTCTACAAGATGACGTTGCTTTTCTTCGTCAAAATGATACTTGGCAATTTTTCCAGACATTTTAATTGTAGCAGTATCTTTGGTTAATTTTACTGGTGATCTTGGGGTTTCGAATCCATCAAAGATTGAATCGTTGGCTATTACCTTCATGTTCTCACTAAAACTTGTATTTTGTATACTTTTGCAAGATGCTTTCTGTTTCGGAATTGATAATAGTGGTACTGGTGTCCGCAATTGAATCCTCGTATTCGTTTTCGGACATTGTTATTTTTGTATTATCGTTTTTTTCGAATATTTTTTTAAATTCTAAGGCCTTATTGTACAGATTTTTGTCTTTTAGTGGACAATCTGGGTACCGGTTTTTAAAGTATAAAGCCGTTGCCTTTACTTTCTGGTTTTTACTTTTGCTCTGTGTAGCATATTTTAAATGTAAACATTCTACCAGGTATCGTTGTTTTTCTTCGTTAAAAAAATATTTAGGTGTTGGTGGCATTTTTAGATGGTTATGGTCTTTTTTTTTTGTTTTAAATGAGAATTGGTTGTATAATATTCTTTAATTATGATGTGTTAGTATTGTTGCTAGAAAAAAACATATTCTGAAAAGTGTTTGATAAAAAGCATTTAACATCACATTTAAAAAGAGCAAATATTATCATATACAATATAACAAGTGCAAGGCATATTACCGAAAATTTTTTCGCGCTGTCGCACAAGTGTTTGTTGTTTCCATGAAAACTGCCCGATCGCGAAGCGAGAGGGCAGTTTTCAAGGGGCAACAAACACGCGTGCAACAGCAAAGGAAAAATTTTAAGTAATATGCCTTGCTCGAGTTATATTTGTTCAGACTATCGCATAAACCATATAAATTTAATATACTAATTGTACGCTTCATTATAATTTATAATTTATTTGTTGTATAACTGTCATTAATTGAATTGTGTTTCATCTAGTCGCCATCGCGGGTGATTACCGAATATCAGCACTAGTGCAATATTCGCCGTGTCAAAATTTTCAAGTAATTTTGATTTGATTGGCTGTTATGAGACAAATGCGTAACTTTCATTGGTCGACGTCTGTCACGTGACAGGTGAATGCGATAGTCATTATTATTTTATTCAGTAAAAACTTAGTGTGAAAATGTTATATTTTATATTGTAAATTACTTTAAAATACAAGGCATTTTTTTAATATTTTAACCTGCATCTTTTTTTTTATTGAGCCTTTAACACTTTTTTATTTTGGAAAATGCATTAAATTATAAAGTTTTTATTATCACCCATTATTATTTGCTATTTTATCGAGGGGTAAACCACGAGAAAAGATTGTGTACACTAGAAATCCTATTGTGTAAAGATATCCCAGATATCCCCGAGATATCCTCAAGATATCCTCGAGATATCATCCCTGAAATATCCCAGATATCCTAGAGATTATCCCCGGACTTTACGGGTAATTATTGAAAAGTTTTAATTCATAATATAAAAAAATGCAAAAATGTTACAGCAACAATTAGAAACTTAACAATTACTTAGGTTTTAAATTTTCTTTTTAGCGTTAGAAAACCATTGTAACTTTAAATTTAATTTGATGTGCTCCGGAATTTTAGTCTTCATTTGCAACTCCACTTCATCAAAAAACTTATCTCGATTTTCCATTGCAACAAAAACACAAAAACCATTATGTTACTGTCCTTTGTTCGTACTTCGCACCAAATTGTAATTCACTTTAATCACTCCACACTAACTACATTGATCTCGAACTACACCTAAACTTATTTTGTAATAGTGACCCAACTACATAAACCGTAAATGTTTTTGAATAAGCCAAAAAGATCGGGTTTCCCAAGATTACCGTACAACCAATCCTAAAGAAATCTAGTGCTTTCACAATGGTTACAAATAGGGTGGGTTTACTTGTAATAAATATTAAAATTTCAATAAAGATAAGGGAAAAATCTAATCTATATAAACTTCACCGAAAATTCCTTTTGGGGTTTTTCTGTACACTAGATATTCCCTGTAGTTTACCCCTCGTATTTTATGCAGATAATGTTTTATTTTCATGTTGAAAAGGAAGTTTACTTTACAATTTTTGCAAAAGTTAGTTAAAAAAACAATTTTTTCATTTTGGAATACAACAAATATTTTTTACAATTTTCATCACTCTGTATATCGATAACGATGCATTTTCAAATAATAGAAATTTTTCCTCATATTGTCATGAATGTCATTTTTTTGGGACATTCTGTATATTTGGTAAATAAATTTATTTATTGAACATAACATTTAATTTTTATTTTTTCTTGTTTGAGTATTAATTAGCTATTTATTGAATGTTAAGCCTGATATACACTCAAACTAAAATTAAGGAATTAAAATGAAAGAAATTGGAACATAAGGTTTACAAGTACCTTTTCATATTTGAAATAACGAATTTTTCTCCATTATTTTCTTATGTAACCCCGTAATAATAATAGGTAATAAAAACATAACCATAACATTATTAGAAAAACGGGTTTGTTTGTTTTGAAGCTCATGTGCAAAAGTAAATCTTTATAATCCATCAAATAAAATATCTAATGCACATTAATTATTATTCAAAGAAAAAATAAAGGTCCTAAAAAATATCAGATGTCAAAATACATTCAAATAATGGAGAAATCAACATTCGTTAGTTTTTTTTAATATAAATTGTTGAGATAAATGTTATAATTTCTTAATTTAAGTCCGAGTATAAATCGGGCTTTACTTACTGTTCATTTGAAAATTTAAAAAAAGTTGTGAACAATCCTTTATTTTTGAGGTAGGTATTTGTATGTCAATAGGCCATTAATCCAAAAATGCGGGAATTTGTTATAGATACATTACACTAGAAATTTGTACGTTTATTAGTAAAAATGTTTGTGTTAAGACAAGCTCTGTACAATTAAAATTGCGTTCGATTGTTTTTTATATGAAAAAACTTAAATTTATAGTAGGAAAATACACTTACGTTATTTCGTTGTTGTGGGTCTAAAACTGGCTTTTTTACCAGAAAAGTGACTTTGAACACAAAGCATAATAACAACACAAACACTAGATAAAAAGGTCTTTAGTTTTAAAAAAAAACTATCTACAAATATTTTAAATATTTATAGATAAATGTAGCAGAGCGTACTTAACATGTAGAACGATCTGAAGTGAAATGCATTGGCGGTGACGTGTAACGAATTTGCACCGCGTTGTCAGATTTATGTTGACAGCGTTGTCGGACTAGATTATACTACTGTAAAAGTACATATTTTTTATAGTAATAAAAATAAGTTTAATTCCGAATATTATAATTTATTTTGAGATCGAGAAAGTTGTCCAAAAAAAACTACCTTTCAACTATCTTTCAATTTCTTTCTAGTGTGATATTAGCTACACTGCTGTTGACAGTTTTATTACTGCTGCTGCTGTGTGTTTACGTTTCTTTACTGCCTCTTTTCATACTTGAACGCCGTTATTATTATACAAAACAGTATTTTTCAATACTAATTGACCATTGTTAAACGAAGTTTACAGTAAGTACAGTGTTACCAATTAATCGAAAACGGTAATTATGTTTATAAATTTTAGGATATGTATTCCCTTCAACACAACACGTTTATTATTGAATCTTATTTCCACAATGGCCAATGCAATGAGAATTATGTGAATGGAAATGTTAATTAAATTTTGTGTAAATGAATTCATTAATCGGTTCCCTGACGTCAACGATAATCTGAGCAGGCATGTAAAGCGGGTAGCTCTAAAAAACCATTACGGCAGTTAGCGCAACAAACAGGTGTGTGTTTTGTATCCTATAAATAGTTGTATATAAAATTTATTTTAATTTGTAATTGCAGGGTATGGAACGTGTCAAAAGGCAGTAAGACGAAAACTGCATTTACACCCATATAAAGTTTCAGTAATGCAAGAATTACTTCGTCCCGATTATGAAAAACGTTTGCAGTACTCATTTAACCGATATTTTAAATATCGATGAAATGCTGGATTCAAGTTTGTTTTCAGATGAAGCCTGGTTTCATCTGACCAGTTACGTAAATAAATAAAAATAAGAGTACAGTGCTGTATCAACAATAATTAAATTTTGTAACATTTAATATTCTAATTATTATAATCTTAATTAACTAATTGCAAATAACTTATTATTGTCATAATTGTTTTTCTATTTTGAATCTACGATAAATTGCTAAATTCATTTTATACATGACAGCAGATGTCTATGATGACAGCTGGAGAATATAAAGATTGATAATATAAAGCCCCGGTAGTGTAGCGACTAGCATGCTAGGCTCCTACTCAGCGGGCCGGGTTTCGATTCCCGGTGCCGGCAACTTCTGGCCAAGGTTTTCTGTAGTTTTCCTTGGCTGTAACATGAATATCAGAGTTGTGCTATTCCATCTCTAAGTCGGCTGCAGACGCAAGCGGGCCCGCTTAATAATAATAGCCCCTTCCTCCCTCCCCACACAAGCACTGCTTTCGGGGCCTGGCAACAGGACATGGGTAGAGTAGATTATTATTATTATTATTATATACTCGCTTTGGAAAATTTTTTTTTTTTTGGACAACCTTTCTCGATCTCCCGGTATTATCGATGGTTATTATAAATATTTGTTTTTCTGTGTATTTTTTATAAAAACTATGTGATAGGAAATTATTTTTTTTATTTATTTATTAGTTTATAATACAATTGTTCTTCCTCACTTCAATTATTGTTCAACGATTCTTTATTTAGCGAATCAAGGGGAAAGGGACAGGTTACAAAAGCTGCAGAATAGGGCTATGAGATTAATCTTGAGATGTAGTAAATCCACTCGAGTGGATGATATGTTGACGGTGTTAGAATGGTTAAATATTAAACAATTTTTTGAGTATAGAGCACTGATATTTATTCAAAAAATAAAAATAGGCTTATGCCAGAATATTTTAACGGGGTATTAGTTTGCAGAGAAACTGTACACAAAGTAAATACAAGAGGGAAATGTAAATATAAATAAAAAAATAAAAAATAAAAAAAAATAAACTATAATTATTTAAATAAATCAAAATGTCCCCCAGCCGGAGGTAAGGGGATGGAGTGGTTAGTGATTGTAGTACTGATTAATCACCAACACCCCTCTCCCCCTACCTCCGCGACCTCTCCGGCGATTTGCATGATGGCCTCTTCATCCCCCACGGTACGTACCCACGGTACCCACGGCTATTATGTTGAGGCAACTGCTATAAAAAAATTGTTTTATTTTTACATATTTATTTTAAAATAATGAATATTACGATGAATTGTATGTAATTTTTTGTATTAAATTTATTTTTTATATTTACCACGTTTTGCGGGGGTGGCATGTATGTCATTGGATGCGGCTCCTCTGTGAGCCGCATCTGACTGCCATACTCCTCTAATTTTTCAGTTGTCTTGAAAAAAAAAAAAATAATTAGTAATTACATTTTTTAAATTTTGTTGTTGTATAAGAACTTACATTTTTTTCTAAGGAAGCCAGTATGGCTGTCATCGCTGCTTGCTATTAAAAAAAAAATGTTTATAATGTGTTATAAATATGTAGGTAATAAATAGTTAATAACTTACTCTTCTTGTAAACGAGTCTTCATTTCTGTGAAAAAAAATTGCATCATTTTTTATATTATTAATTGTAGTAGTACCTACTAATAAAATCCAATTTTACATTTTGTATTGTTTAACTTTTATTTGATTGTTGTGTTTGACCTGCGTCTGCATAGATTGAAAACGTTAATAAATATACAGTGTGTTTAAAAATTGTGGTGCAAGCTTGAACTTACACGAAGCCCTCAAAGCAAAACAGTGATAACAGTAACGAAAGCTGCTATTACAAAATCAACGTACTTGATACGTACATTCAGTAATAAGAGCTAAAATTTATTACCATTGGTTGTTTAAAAGTTAAAAAAAAAAAAAGTATATTACAATTGAAAATATACTTACGGGTTTATGCATGCTGGGGGGGGCACTTGCAGCTTGATTTAGTCTATAAAAATAAAATAATTTAAAAAAGCTGCTATTAGAAAATCAAGCTACTTGATGCGTACATTCAGTAATAATAGCTAAAATTTATTACCATTGGTTGTTTAAAAGTAAAAAAAAAAAAAGTATATTACAATTGAAAATATACTTACGGGTTTATGCATGCTGGGGGGGCACTTGCAGCTTGATTTGGTCTATAAAAATAAAATAATTTAAAAAAGCTGCTATTAGAAAATCAAACTACTTGATGCGTCCATTCAGTAATAATAGCTAAAATTTATTACCATTGGTTGTTTAAAAGTTAAAAAAAAAAAAGTATATTACAATTGAAAATATACTTACGGGTTTATGCATGTTGGGGGGGCACTTGCAGCTTGACTTGGTCTATAAAAATAAAATAATTTATTAAAATTATACAATTAGTTTGAATATTATGATTATTATGTTACTACCTATATTTAATTAATACATGTATTTAAATATTTTTTTTTTTTAATTTTAATTTTAAAATATATTTTTTTTATAATACAATTACTTTTAGAAACTATACTTACGGGCTTATCTCATTAGATATGATGACCTTATTTGGGGATGACTCCCCAAAAAATTGATTTGTCGCCTCAGATAGGCGGCGTAGCATTTGGGACCTATTTACAATACGTACATAGTTAATTCATTTAAATTTATTTGTTTTATGAGAAATGACATTGTAAAAGAAAAAACGATATTTTTATGTAATATCCTGATAATAATTTTGAAAAAGAATTTTCTTTAGTTTAGAAAGAAATAAGGTACTTAGTATATAGTGGAGTAGGTACTTACGTTTGTTCGTTGGACATATTTTCCGTTGACATATCCTGTAATAACAAAGTAGGTAATTAGTTGGTACTATACTGTTATATATTATGTAGCATGTTGAAATTGTTAAACACCTGTCATTAAATCAAAGTATCTATTACGCAGATGTTATTGTTTTTTATGATGTTAGTATAGCCATATTATTTGTATAATTTTTTATTTTCTTGAATGGTCGTCTAAATTTTCGACTTAATTTAAAACATAATACTCTATATTTTTTATGCGTGTAGGTATGTGTTTGAATTTAGAAGCATTTTATACAGGGTGATTTCTAACGTACGGAGGAAACTGAAAGGGCAAGTAGAGGGGACCAAAACATAGTTTTTTTACAATAAATTTTTGATCAAAATGGAATAACAAGAAAGTTACAACAGTTTAAAGTTCTTATAAACTTGAGGACTTTTTTAATGAAATACGGTAATTATTTACGTTTTGAATTCAACTTTTGTATATTTGTAAGTTAATTAAAGAAAATTTAGTAAACATTTTTATAAGACGAAAGTTATGGCTATTTAAAGTGTTCTTTAAAATATTCGGTCATAGATGCTCGTTTATTGACAACCGCTGATTTACATAATCTGATCATGTAGAGCAATTTATCAGATTGTGTGATAAGTGTTTCTGATGAAAAAACGAATACAAGAAGCTCAGCGGTACTCAAAACGTGGGCGTTAAATTATAAGAACTTTAAATTGCTGTAACTTTCTTGTTATTCGATTTTGATGAAAAGTTTATTGTAAAAAATACTATGTTTTGGTCCCCTCTACTTGTCCTTTCAGTTTCCTCCGTACGTTAGAAATCACCCAGTATAAATAAAAAAAAAGTTATTTTTTTTATAACGTTTGTCTACCTATTTTAATGTATGTTGATATTTAATGTATTTAATTATTGTTAATAACAAAGCAATATTGTGTTTATTAATTATTAATTAAATATTATTAAATGTTAATACAAAAAGCGGTAGAATGGTATTTTTGTGAATAAAAATTAAAACTGATTTTTTTAAAATTAAATTTTCTAATATAAATTTAAAAATATCTAAGATGGATAAAAAAATTTTTAAATCTAGTTATTTGTGCATGTTAGAAAGCATTTTCAGGTGGTGGTGAAATTCTAGAAACTCGCAACTCCTAGACGATAATTTTTTAGGTTGTGGTTAAATTTCAGATATTAGAAAAATTGCGATTAAATACATATTATCATTTTTTAAAGTTTAAAGTAGCAAATATATATATTCTTTATTTTAAAAAAAATTGGTTATTGTTAAAACTGAAAGAACGTTTGTAATTTGTCTTAAAAAATTAGTGACAGGTGTTTCCTTGGACAATTTCATCCAATTATTACAAAGTTTAAATTGTTTCTATTAATTTATTATAAAAAATATGTTTTTTGTTACTTACTCGGTCGTTGTTAAAACTGAAATAACGTTTACGAACTTGTTCCTACAGTTTACGAACGATGCACGTGCAACAACGATAGTGTACGAACGATGCAGGTGCAACAACGATAGTTTACGAACGATGTAGGTGCAACACGAAGCGAAGATTGTAGAATGTGGTTTCATAAAAAACCACAAATTTTGTGTAGTCTTTGCTGTTGGTTCTGGTCTTGAATAATATTTTCTTACATAAAATGTAAGTTAAGATTGATAATTTTTTTAAATGTATAATTAAAAATGTGTATAAACCTGCAAATGTTGAAAAATGTACTTATAAAAAATTAAACAAAGTATAATTTCCTGTTACAGCAGCGCCTTTGGTGGCACTCAAAATACTTTTTGATAGTAGCAAAGTAAAGTTTGAAGTTTTTTTTTATTTTTATATGGTATTGTTATTTGCCGTTGAAATCATGACAGCAATAGTGAGTATAGTTTAATAATAATAATAATTTAATAATAATATAATATATAGAATAAATTGTTTGATTTAGTTGCCAATGTAACTCAAACTAGCTAATTAGATTCTAATTATTTATGTGTGAAATAACACTTTTGGCCTCTAAAGATGTCATTATTTTTTTGTTTTATCAGAACTAAGATCAATTACGACGTATCTCAAAAACTGGAACTGCTACGAAAAAGTCATGTATTTTTGGAATCAGCACATCAAAAATATCCTAAATCAGTTTTTACCTTTCCGGCACCAAGACCAAAATTTTATTTTGTTGGGCTGATGCGTTAACTTTTATTGGAACTACCCAAATAGGACTACTCCATGGAGAGTCGGATGGTCTAATGATTTTTGTTTCTAACATTTTATCAATTTGTTTTCATACTTCTTTTTTATGTATTTGGGGATACCTATACGTTTTCGTAAATATAGAGTTGTGATCGTGAGTTTTAATTTGGTGTTAAATTTGATTAGTGAATGTTGAAGGAAGTTCTTCGCAAAAGAATACGTCTATATTCTGCGCAAAGGTTTGTGAAAAAAGTGCGTTCTTCGTCGTTTAAATGTTCAAGTCTTAGATTATTTAAATTTCGTCTCAAAATTTTATTTATTTCTCTAGGATTTTGATGTTCATGAAACTTTAAGTCTACAGTTACTAGATTTTCTTCAGCTAAATCAATGTCTACAGGTTTTTTTAAAATAAGTGTGAGTTTATGATCTAGGTTTAATTAAAGTACGACTTGCTCCTGTATCTATAAGAAAGGTTCCTTTAACCTGGGGTATGTATATACATGGTAATTCTGAGAAATTAAGATTATTTAATTGTATGATTGAATAGTTTAAATATTTGGCTGCTTTGAAAATGTTGTTTTACAAACTAATCTGCTTTACTTTCAAAATTTACGTACGACTTTAAAAAATATGAAGTTATAAAATAAATATTAATCACTGAACATTTTATTATCACTTGAGGCACTACGGCAAAGTATAATTTTAGAGCACTTACAGACAATTGTCACCGCCTTGCAGGAAACGCTCTCCCATTTATAGTGAGCTTCCTTCGCACTCTCTATATTATTCTTTAATTTTGCTTCTGTGGTTTCTTTGGGGTGGCCTGTAGCACATCAATAGTCCGGTTCTTTTAGTACCCTGCAGCCACTTATTAGGGATAGCCCTAGTGGCTTTGTCAGCGAACTGTACAACAACGAATAATTCCTGGGATGCGACGCTATCCTGCAAATGAATGTATACTTTCGTAAACAAGTGCAAACTCACAAAATGTAACAAGAATTTATTTAAATAAAAAGCTGAATTAAAGATTCTATAGGAATTTGAAAACCGAGAATGTATTTGTCATTGCATTATATCCCGTACCCGTACTTCTGTTTCCGAATTCTAAAATTCAAGGCTTAACAGAAAATAACTAATATCTATTGTTAAAGTTTTCAGATAATTTTTTTAATTTTTAATTTTTTCTTTATTAAGAAATTAGAGTGCCTCAACTACAAGGTCTTATGGCACTAATTTAAACTATACATGAATAATATTAATACATTATAAACATTGTATCATTATTAGATGAAATATTTGAATGTCTTTAAGGTAGTGCAATAATTGGTCTGGTTTGGAAAATGCCGTTTGGAGATTGTTTCCGATAGAATATTTTGATCTTGCTTCTTCAGGTTTGGGAGATATACATAGGAGGTGTTTGCAAAAATTGTTATTTTGAAAATCATTAATATTACGTCATAATACCAATTTTATTATAAAGAACCAACAATTAACATGAAAAACAATCAACCTATGAAACTGGTAAACTCATACAACCAAATAAAAGCTAAATTAGCTCGAACTGTCTCTCATTTATTATCTGACAATGTCCAAGTCGTGATACCGTTTCCTCTTGTACATTGTTTATCATTTCTGGCATAATTTCACGATTCTCTTCAGTTATTCGACGTTTTAATTCATCTACAGTATTGACTTTTTCTTTATAAACTTTACTTTTAAGGTGACCCCACAAAAAAAAGTCTAATGGGGTTAGATCCGGGGATCTTGCTGGCCACTCCATAAAGCCCCGCCTGCCTATCCATTTGTTTGGAAAAACTGTATCTAAGTACTGCCGTACAATGACAGCATAATGGGGTGGAGCCCCATCTTGTTGAAACCAGATGGAATTATTGTGCTCTTCAGGATTTTCGGGATCGGGAAATAAAATTACAAGGGCGGGTATTAATTCAAATTCCAGCAGCTCTAAATAGCGTATCCCATTCACATTTCCGTCTAAAAAAACTGGTCCCAAAATTCTGTCGCCAATAATTCCTGCCCAAACATTAACTTTTTTGGGATACTGCGTATGGGAATCTCGCATCTACCGAGGATTGTTCTCAGCCCAGTACCGACAGTTCTGTTGGTTTACATTACCGTTAAGGACAAATGTTGCCTCATCAGAAAATATTACATTTTTAATAAGCATGGGATCTGCGTGGCACATATTCATAAACTGTTCGCAGAACTAATCTGCGGTCAAAATCATCTTCGTTCAATTCGTGGACTAATTGAATTTTGTAGGGATGGTACTTATAGCGATGAAAAATATTTATGACATTCTTCTGGGACAAATCATATTCCAAACCTAATTGTCGAGTAGATTTATGGGGATTGTCGTGTGCAGATATTAAAACATCCAGCTCAATACTTTCGTCTGTCATGGGGCGGCCGCTGTTGGTTATGTCTCTCACATGTCCAATCTCTCAGAATTTCCGTTCAATTTTACTGACGGTAGATTGCGTTAAATTTTGTCGATTTGGATATTTTTGGTTAAACAAATCGCACACTTCTACTTGAGTACGCATTCTATCACCATACCCAATCATCATCAGAATTTCTATCCGTTCTGTTTCCCTTAAAGGTACCATCTTTTGGATAGTAAATTCAAAAACACAATTTTTATTCGAAACACTAGATAAACTAAATTTTGATGTTGACTCGATTAATTTGACAGTTACTGATACTTTGTTTCAACGCTTCCATAGCCTATCTTTATTAAATTTTTACTTAACAATTTTTCAAATTTAAAAAATGAACATCGCAGAAACTGTCAACTTCTAGGTCACAATACTTACTTATACGCATGCAGAGTGACGTCCTCTGTCGAAATCCGTCAAAAAAAGTATGGGGTGCCATTTAAAAAAAATCACTCTGACGTCACCAAAAAAAATGACTGTCCAAAAAAAATTAAAACACCTTAAAATATGCGCCATAATTTAAATCGCTGTATATTAAATGTATGATGTATAGGTGCTGTCTTAATCTGATGACGAGTCTGAATCAATTTGCATGCGTTCTGTTGTGTCTAAAGTTGAATTGGAACTGTGGCAAGAACTTGCAAACACTGCACTGGCACTGCCTGGTATAGTTAGCAAATTTAAAACATCTCTAGAAAAAGATTTGCAATTCTTTGTAGGAAGTTGCCTTATACTGGAAATATAAGGATCACACATATATTCTTTTTGTCGTTTTCTTGAACTGCTTCACGGACCTTTTTCTCTCGCACTGAATATAAGCATTTTACTTCCACCAAGCCATCTACCAATGATATTTTCAACTTTCTGCGGGCTTTCATATTGACGTGTCGTTGATTTATTGATTTTCCTAGCATCTAACCAAAGTCTTATGCTATCATCTTTTTTTTAACCATAACTATAGGATTAATATAATTCGTACTAGTCCTTTCTATGATAACCTTTAATTTTTTTTATTTCTAAAGCTGGTATGACACGATCAAATGTCATCAAATATTAGCGTCAAAGTGCTTCAAATGTTGCGTGTAATTACGACCTTTGACGGAATTTGATCACAGAAAGGACAAGTTTTCTTTGATGGGAACGCCCACAAAAATTTGTTGCATGCAACAATTTTTGGAATTTTTATCATTTAGGTATTATTATATTAACCTCTTCCACACAAATTAAATTGTTTTTAATATTTACTAGTTGGCAAAATATACTCTCAGTTTTTGTAAATTTGATACAAACCAATAATGTAACCTTTGATGACATTTGATGTGAATTATTTGATCGTGTCATACCAGCTTAAATTAACCTTCTCTCTGAATATATAAGATAGTGGATAAGACTAATATTTTTCTCTAAATCAATAATTATCCTATATTCTTCCAATACATTCATACCAATCACCACATCCACACTTAAATTAGGAACAATTAACATTTGTAATTCTACTTCCTCTTTTCCTATTTTTGTCTTATAATTTATTTGTTTTTTAACCGAAGTAATTTTTTTATTATTGGCAGTAACTAAACTTATATTTTTAATAGAAATAATTTTATCTTTAAAGAACTCACTATCATGGTCAACAATATTTTTATTAATTAAAGAAAACTCTGCTCCTGTATCTATCAATGCCTGCAGGGGTCCTCGTTTTGCTGTTGCGCATACCCAGCAGGCATGGACATACTCGCGTACTCTCTAGAAGGGACCACCAGCACTTTTGGAATGTGGCCCTAGTGGTCTCTTCGATCCCCGGGTGCCCGGCTGTGACGTCATTGTGATAGGCATACATCACTTGTTGATCGGCAGGGACTACGAGTTCGTCGCCTAGAGGGTGGCGTCTCCAGAGGCAACCATCGTGGACCTTGAATTGTTGGAGGATCTGTTCTTATACTCGTGTTTGGGGTCCGTTGCGTTGCAGTTCGTACCAGGTGCGAACGGGGTTGGCGGCATGGGGGTTCTGCTGGGCGAGCTTGACGTTGTCGGCCAACTCGGATACCTCTAGTTGAGCAACTTCGATGGCCTCCGGTGGGTTTCCACTTCGGTGACGTCGGTGGTAACGGCTGCGTGCCCGGGGTTTCTCGACAGGTGATCCGGGAGTTCATTATCTCGACCAGGACAGTGAACTACGTCGAAGGCATATTCTTGGAGTAAGAGTGACCAACGGAGGAGTTTTGCGCGCTCATTTTTGGTACGGTCCAACCACAGGAGAGCTCGTCCGGAGGGTAAAACGCTTGTCTTTCAGGTAGGGCCGGTAACATTTAACGGCCCATACGACGGCGAGGCACTCTTGCTCGTTCACGTGGTAGGTCTGTTCGGTGGCGTTCTGTTTTGCACTACCATAGCTGATTTTGCGGCCTTCCCTTATCCCGATTCCGCTGGTGTCGGTTTGCAGGACGAACGAGACGTTGAAATTCGGCCGATGAGGCGAAAGTGGTCGAGTGATGGCCTGCTGGATTTCGCGGTATGCCCGATCCGCAGTTTCGGTCCAAACGAACCGGTATTTGCCCTCGAGTAGATCGTGGAGGGGTGTCATTATCTCGGCGGAGAGTGGGATGTAATCGCTCAACCAGTTACAGAGGCCTATAAAGCTGCGAAGTTGTTTTAGACTGTGGGGTTGGGTAGCCATCTTCAGGGTTTCTAGGTGTTCTGGGCGTGTCTCGTTCCCGGTACCCCGAAGGATATGTGGCAACAATATATTCCAATAAAACCCTGGTAACTAGGGTGGTTATCGAAGAGACGGCTGTGGTTGAGGGTTGAAGGTGATCGGTTGATGACTGTGGACTCGGTTAAATCATTTGGGAATGGTGTGTCGTATTTATACTAAACTTCTCTAGATTTTTGGATTGTTCTAGAATAAGGTTGTGAATTTAGTGGGGAGCGTTGAGTGGTTGGAATATGGGGTGATTTATTTTAGGAGCAGTTCTAGACATCGTTCAGTCTTTACGCGGTACTTATACTCTGAATATATGGCGGAGAGGTGTGGTTTATGGGAATAAGGATATCTGCTATCCAGGTCGCCGTCGGAGGTGGCGTCGTAGATCGTCGCTATCTTAATCTTTTCGGAAAAATGCCCAACACAGTAAAACAGTTATAACTTTAAGGTTTATATTAACTTTACAGATACAATATAATAATACAAGAGATGCCAAGTAAGCTGAATTGCAATCAATTCACGATCGGACGGTATTTAAGGTCCCTGGGGCTCAGCGAGCGCTGCTCCCATTGTTGGAAGCTCCTGGTGCTCCGCGTTGGCTGGTGGGGGCACCTGGTTTGGTAACCTCCCCCCCCCATCGAGACGGTCGCCTGAGTCCTGGGGTCGCCGTAGATCATTAATATGAGCCTGGGGTTCACCGTCGCGTCGTCTAGTTTGACCCAGTACGTGTTGGGTCTGGTCTCTTCCAGGACCGGGTACGGTCCTGTCCACTTCAGATCGAGACGCCCTCGGTTTGGAGCGTGAACGCGGACCATGGTCAGGTGCTGGTGCCTGGGCGGCGTAACGCGACCGATACCTGTGTTGTAGGTCTGCTGAGTCAGTCCCGGGAGCATACGATTATGTCATCCAGGTAGACAAGTACGAACTGGCGTAGGTACCCGGGGAAGACCTCCTGGGCTATGCGCTTCTGAAATGTTGCGGATGCGTTCTTCAACCCGAATGGCATCACCCGGAACTGGTAGGCGGCACCGTCGGGGGTGGTGAAGGCGGTGAGCTCCTTGGAGTGGTCCTCCAGGGGGATTTGCCAGTGACCGGCCTTAAGGTCGAGCATACTAAAAACACTGTCCGTACCCAGATCCCATTGTGTCTCGCGAATTATTGGCAGGGCGGAACTTTCGTCCTTGATAATGCCATTCAAGCGTCGGTAGTCGACTCAAAAACGTGAAGTGCCGTCCTTCTTTCGTACCATAACTATGGGTCTGCTGTAGCTGGAAGTAGTAGACTCGATAATGCGGTCGGCCAGCATCCCCTCGACCTGGTCGATAATCGCCACCTTCTTCTCCGGTGAGTAGCGGTACGGTGGAAGGGTTGATCCTCTCGAAGGCGTATCACGTGTTGTGTCGTTGGTGTGATGGATGGAGGACCCGTAGGGTCCAGGGTGTCTCGGAATTCGTCCACGAGCTCGAGGAAGGCGTCGTGGAGGTTCTCTGGAAAGCCGCTCTTCACATTGGCGGTCGAGCTGTCTGATGTGGTGAAGGTACCCGCAGTTCGGTTCCAATGCCAGGTACGACGGCAGTGGATTCCGTAGTGGACACAGCGGCGGTGGAGGTCGAGAACGGCATGCTGCTCTTCCAACCAGGGATAACCCAAGATCATGGGGGCGGCTAGGTCAGGAGTCTCGAGGAAGATGGCCTGGAACTCTCGTCCTATGGTAAACCCTGGGAACCGGGAACCGACTGACTCTTCTTCACGATCGGCCGGTATTTAAGGGCCCTGGGGTTTAGCGAGCGTTGCTCCCATTGGTGGAGGCTCCTGGTGCTCCGCGTTGGCTGGTGAGGTCACCTGGTTTGGTAACATATCATTCATTTTACCGGCGGTGCGTGTATTTCGAATGGGTCGCAAAGTTTCAAGCTGGTTACTACAGATAGATGCGTGACGACAGATAGAAGCATGTCTTGCTTCTGTACATATCGAACCCGCATAGTCTCGTTTTTCTCGATACGCATTCAAATAATTTACAGGGTCTGTCTCGCGAACTATACTGTGGATACTAAAAACGAAATGTTATTTTTTTATGGGAAACTCCAGGGTAGGTTTGCACCTCTACTTTTTTTGTTGTTGTTTCAGCAAGCAACGGCCGTAGTTGCTGTAACTCTTGTGTGGTGCTTGTGTTCTGCAAACTTCGTTTCGGAGTTTTGTTGTTACTTTCTGTAGTTGCGCTTCGAGAGCTACTGCAAAATATCCTTTTTACAAAAACCTATATTCATTTTCCTTCATACTTACTCGTCATGACTACTGCTGCTTGCTTCCACATTTTCTGTGGTAGAACTGTCCAGAACACAAATAGGATTTATGGAATGTCGTTTTCCCAAAATTTCATCCAACTCTCTAAACAAATTCAATATCTGATAAAATACGGACGCTATAATACAGTAAGAAGAATATAAATACATTCACAATACCAAATTGTATAGAATTTTGCATATTCTTACCTTTCATATGGGCAACTTTTTTCCCTTTACCTTCTTTTTATTTTCAACTATTACTTTGTAGTTTCTTTCCAAACGTTTCCATTTATTTTCAAGCTGCTGGATGGAGTAGTTATAATTGTGGTTCGCCAGATATCTTGCTTTATTTTCTCTCACATCTTTTTCAATGTCTTCACTTTCCCTTCCTCAACCAAGGGTTTTTTCTCTTTGTAGAGGCTAATTAATAACTTGCTATGTTCTTCAGACCAGCAAGCTGAACCATTTTCATTAATGGTAGGGTGCTTCTGTTAAAATTTTACCGAAGTACGGTTTGGTGAGAGGATTACATGCGGTTATTGCATAAGCGTCTGTATAGAAACTCGCTGAAAAATTAAACCTTATATAAATATACCTATAACACTAAACAAATAACAATAACAAAGTATGTAACGTGAAAACCTTGTTTGCCATGAAATAACCTAATTTTATAATCTGGAGGGTGATAATGATGTAACAAGAGATCTGAAAGTTCTACCCAATTAGTTGTACGGCGGCGATTGGATCTGTACCAAATAAGAGCTTTTCCATCAAACAAGTCGAAAGCCGATTCGAAAAGTTCACGTTTAGAAACGTTTCTAGCAATAGATAATTCTTCCACTCTTTCTAGTCTGGAAACTTTGTTTGCCACAGAGCCAATGCGTTTACACCAGCGAGGTCCAGCATCTAGAATTTTCATTTTTTTTTAATACAGTCCTGCAAGTATATTGTCTGTTCAGAGTGTGTGGACAAGCCAGAATATTTTTTGAAAATGTTGGTTTCTTCTAAAATGCTGAGTTGTTGCTACATTTGCATCTGCATTTTTGAATGTCCCGACGTTTATTCTTTTCAACAAAACGTGTTTGCTTTTTTACACTTATTTTCCATTCCTTGGGATTTCGCAGCCTCTTTTTACCTTTTCTTTTGAGGTATCGGGAGTCTCGTCATTGTTGTCCTGTACAGAATATGTCTGCAACATTGTTCATATTCTGCAGTGGTATGTTGTTTTCACTTTCACTGTTTCTGGGGTTGCCAGGATTTCGCAGCCTCTTTTTACCTTTTGAGGTTCCAGGAGTCTCCTCGTTGTTGTCCTGTACAGAGTCTGTAACACTGCCCATATTCTGCGGTGGTATGTCGTTTTCACTTTCTGTGTCGCTGGCTGTTGAGCTGGACCTTTAATAAGGTTGAGTTAATAACACTAACTTGTAAAAAAAATTTTGTTTGTGTAGAAGGACTGGTTTTTAATATTTTATCTTCTGAGAAATATAAACAGTCAATTAAAAAAAATTGTAGATACACAATAATAAATATTATATTTCGACCAATTAATTGGCCTTCTTCAGTACCTACGAGAATAATAAAAGAAATATTTTTACATAATTAGCATATCTTTAAAATTTTTATAATGTGGTGGAATGAGCACACCACTTTCTAAGTGATAACATATTAATTTCATTAAGAAATTTTTTTTTATTTGTATAAAGTAATTAAACGATTTAAAACTTTTAGTAACGTAACGTGGAAATATTATAGTCTATAACTTACTAACTAACTTGTGCGTCACATAATTTCTTGTTGAGTAAAAATTCAATGAATTCGGAAATTTTAGGAAGCAATAATAAACTGCCCAACTTGATACAAATTCAAGGTGCCAATAGAGCTACAAATGAAGCTGGAAATAAGAAATATATTTATGCAATATTTTATTAATCGTGGAGCAGTACCATGGCAAAATAATATTCTATAAGTGTAACATTATAATTAGTTATTAATTTTTTTTTCCAAATTACGTATTTCCTCTACAATTCATTGTCGGGCACCAGAACAGCCTGGAAAAAAATATTAAAAAAAAGTATCTTAATGTAGATAGAATTTTTTCCAGGCTGCATTAGCAGTCCCCTACAACGTAATGTACAAGATATTCGCCGTTTTTGAATCATCCTATAATTAGAGAGTTTTGTTGAAATATTGAATAAAATGTAAATTGAAAATATAAGATTTTTACTTAAAAAATGTATGTTAGATGTGTGTATTAATCATCTACTTCTTCCATTTCAACATTAAAGATTAAATTTTCTATGGCATGCTGTAATTTAAGCCTCTTATATTTGTTTTGAATACTATTAATTCTAGAAGATAGATATTTTCCGTATATGTCATTATTGTTTTCAATTACAGGTTTGTCAAGCAGAGGCGAAAATGACTTTGAAATCTTGTCCAGCGCTTGTGATACTTTGTGGGCAACTCAGCATTCTATTCACCATCTCTAGCTCTCTTTCTAAGTGTCTTACTTGAAGCTGTACTTGAATGATGAACCGTTGCTTCAATACCTTCATTAATTAGTGCTGGAGAAGTTACCTTTAGTAATATTTCATCTGACTGCAGTTCATACTCGCCTTCTACCACAACTGCATTGTCAGGAGAATCGACAATTTCCACCTGACTAGTTATATCCTCCATCTCTTCTATGGGATGTGATGATACTGATTCTCGTATTTAAATGTTCAATTAAGAAAAACAGTTTCTTGTAGTACCACAATGATGGGGTGTAAATCTGAAATAGGAGGTAATTTTGAAAAATGCCTTATGTTCTTGTTTTGATGATTAACTTACCTCATCTTCACCAACACCAGTATACAATGTATTTGCAATACATTTTCTCCGATCATTGGCATATGTATTTCTAACACCATTCCATTTTTTGCACATCACCAACTGTAGTGTTGGGCCTTATCAAGTTTACCGTCTCGCAGATCTTTTCCAATGCAACTCCACGCAGTTGCTTGTTGTGATAGTTTTTATGTTTCACAAAATATAAACATTGGTTTTTCTCATATTCCTCGATTAATAATGATATTTGATCATTTGTCCAAGACATCTGGATTAAAAAAGCATTAATTACAATAAATACCTTCCAAATCTATACAAAATGATAAAAATACTAAATATATTACATTAACAAAATATTAATGAAGAACAGAACGAAACTCTTTGCTTTACGAAATGTAAACAACGTGGTAAACACGGGTAAACAACAACTTTCAGGTTATGTTGCACATCACGTTAAAAGTACAATATGCGCATGCCCGCGTCACGTTTTGTAAAGAAATTTGCATAGAAATAGAAATAGAATTTCGGTATTACACGACTATAATTCTTTGGTTTATAAATTTGGCAACAAATTTGTTGTTAGATGTATTACCGTCAAAGACAGGCTTAACAACATTGTCGCATATTTTCACAATTTCAGTGAATATTTTTGCTGATTCCAATAAAGTAACATAACTTTGTTCCGGAACGTTCTGTTTGTTACATACTTCTTTTGTACAGTTTTGATGATTTCTGAAAATGTGATTTACAGAATTTTTTAAGTCCAACCTCAAGTTAACCAAATCAGGTGTACGTGCAATTATTGTTCGTATTAGAGAACTGAAGTTTGAAATTTACTTAGAGAAACATTCAACATGGGCGTCTTCCGGCACAGAAGTTTTTATATTTTGCAAAATCTGTTTACGCTTGTGAAAAACACTTCGTTCTTTTGCTGCTTTACTGCGCTTTTTCACAACATTCGTACTACGCGTCATGATAAAAAATCTTCTTCAACTACCAAAATTAATAGAACAAATGAATAAACCACAGCTAAACTGACGGAACTCTTTGGCTCAAGGAATTAAGTAATTCCAAACGTATATTTAATTACAGACTTTCACGTGTTCGTAGAGTTGTGGAAAATGCATTTGGAATTTTCTCTAATTAATTTGGCATTTTATTACATACGATAAATTTAAGTCCAGAAAAGGTAGAATTGTTAACTCTAACTTGTTGCGTGTTGCACAATTATTTAATTAGTAAAAACAAAAAATATTCTGAAATTGAAAAGATGCCTGATTCATTACCAGGTCTTCAACAAATGCAAGGAGCTAACAGGGCTACACAAGACGCATTAGATTCCAGGGAAGTTTATTTGGACTATTTTCTTAATGCTGGTAGGGTTGATTCCATGTCAAGAAAACTGTTTACAATGAAATATTGACTAGTGACATAACCGGTTGTTACAATTTGCTATTCAATACAAAATTTTATACTTTTGTTGTATTTGCCCTTATTAAACTTAATGTTTAATAAATTATCAAAAGTGTATATTATACATAGAAAGAATTTTATTTTATATTATCTACTCGTTGTCCTTTACAAATAACACTAGCCATCAAGTTCGACTAATTGAGACTCGAACAATAATACGTCGATTTTGTGGTTCACCCGAAGTTTGGCCGAGGATGTATGAATGTTTCTAAGCCTTGCAGCAATATATTTTCCATACACGTCATCTTCGGTTTCTTGCAATTTATTTTCCGATTTTTATAAGTCAGTCGCAGTGGTTTCATGTCTCCCAATAGATTGCAGAATATTACTTAATGCTATTTGCCTTTCGTTTTTGTTGTATACAAAGACTCCAAACTGTTGTTTGGGTCAGATTTCAATTGGTCGCTATTTTATTAGTGGATAATGTTGGATCATGATTTATCTAAAATATTAATTAGATACGTCGAATTACTACTAACAGGGAGCGAATTAAACAGATATACAAACCTGCTCCAAGATATTTAAAGAATCCTCCTCAGTTACTCTATTACCATAACGTTGACGATCTTTTTGAAAAGAACCATATGCCGCAAGATTTCTGTCAAGTTTTAAAAAAATTACCTGTAGGTTGCAGTTTATCAAAAAAATTGCCAAAGGCAACTCCATGATTCTTTTTAAAAAGAAAAAAAAGAAAAAACGAAAAGAATTAAATGTAAAATATGTAATGCAATAAGATTTATAAAATGTTGCATATTAGGTCTCGTATCAATAAAAAGGGTCAACAATTTTCTGCGCTAAATCATGCATTGGGTCGCCCAGACCACGTAAATAGAACATCCATATAAAGCAGTGCTATGAGAGACGCGTACCCAATGTCTGAGACCCCGAAGTACAAACTTGTGCGAGACGCGTATGACGTACCACGGGGCGTCCGGGACCTGGGAACCTGAGACATGTCTCCAGTGTCTCATAGCAGTCAACGTGTTAAAAATAATCAATATTTATAAATAATATTTATTAAAGAAATCAGCTATACAACTAATGATCGATTAATTTAAAATTTCAATCAATAATAACCTCAAATATCAAGGAATTAAATTGATCACAAAAGGCAATGTTTTGCAAGAAATCACGGACTCTTGCTTCGTCTTTCATTAAAGTGGCTTCCACATACCTTGAATAGGGGAGTTCGGGTACAGTTGTAACAATTTTTTGCTTAACCTTTAACTGGTATGGCTAAGAAAATTTACATTCAAGGTATGACAGGGTCAAATTAGCACTGTTTTTATTCTTTTTGTTTTTTGTTGCCTTGTACCACCTGCAGCCTTTGGAAGTAGGCGAATATGCTCAAGGAATCGAAAGGATTGATCAAGATCTTCAGGGTTATCTGGTGCTGGGATCTGGTATTGCTATCTCTTCGATGGTACCGTTATTTCTGTCAATGGAATTGTCTGTGGCTTCAGTTCCTATTACGTTGTTTAATATATCACCGTCAGTTACACATCCCTGTTAATGGGCTAAATTCCAGATACTCTAAATCCTCCCATAACATTTGTGAGTGTTGTCGCTTTTGGAAAAGCCTCAGTAATAATACCCGGAACGTCATAGATGGTCATTGTCTGGTTGGGATGCGATTTCACCCAATTCTCTATTGAGGCATTCACGTAATCCTTAAAAGGGCGATAGATACCACGATCGAAGGGTTGCAACTTGTGCGATGTATGCGGAAGGAAGAAAAATAGCACAACTCCATTAGCATTAGCATTACAGAACTATAGATGGGACATAGAGGTGGGAATTATGATTGTCCAATAGGAGCAAAACTTTTTTTTGGACCGTAGGTCATGCTTAACGAAGTATTTCATGAAAATTAAAAAAGTTTCTTCATTCATTCAGCTAGAGGCATTTGCCTTACCGATGCATGCTGCCGGACCACTTCGTATAAAATGTGGCTGAAATTTATTGCGGGGAAAGATAAATACAGGGGGCACAGTATTCCCCACAGCATTAACACCCGTGTAAACAGTTACCAAAGTGCCCTGTTCTCCTAAAGTAACGGCGCCCACTTGTTTTGTTCCTTTTATTTATTTATTGGGCTTGCCTGCGTATAAAATTTGTGAACCATTCCTTACCAGCTTGTTCATTTTCTGAACATTTTAGTGGAACCGTCATTTCATTTTTTAATCTATTACAAATGATACACCTGCGGAAAAACTTTACATTTTTGAGTTGAACTACTAAACAATTTATGCTTCCTCTTGTTGCTCTGATAAAATTCTTGTGTGTGGATTATAACCCATTGTTGGCGATTCACCATTATTTAGCTTTTTCATATAACGGCTAAGTGTTATGTGGCAAATATGCAAATCTCTTGGAACCTTTCTTTGTGGAAGATTTCCTTCCAGAATTAGACTAGCTTCCCTTTCATTTAATTCATTTGAAGGTTTTCTGCTGGTTTTTCTTATTCTTTGACGCGGCATTGTCTCCTAAATCACATTAAATTTTGGAACGGCGTTAACATCGCTCTGACGGTTCCTTTCCATATACTTTAAGGTATCAATTTTATAACTGTCATAAACTATTGTTATTCTAGAAGCGTTAACTATCCTACCCGAGCCGAGGATGTTACCTAAAAAAACTTCCTAAGTCATCAAAAGTTACGAATAACCTTCCTTTTAATTCTTGAAGTGCCACCATCAACTATAAATGAATCTATATTTGAGCATACATTAAGACCAGCAGAACATTCTTCCAATTTTTTTTTTAGTTCTGATTTTACCGTTTTTCTCATTGAACCATATTGATGGAATCAAGACGCTAACACCAATGTCAGTTCATATGATAAAATGTTAGATAAATCTATTTGTTGCAAACGTGCCGCGCAAACGACTCTACGGAACAATAGTTCAGATCCTATCGACGATCGTTTTAATACATTTCTTAATTTTGTTTCCTGTAAACGATAGAATTTTGTCCCGTTTAGTGGGTTTCCAACAACTTTCGTTATTTATATTATTCCATAACGTGTCTCTCTTTTTCGTTGCGTTTTCCAAAAAATTTACTCAACTTCTTCACTAACAATTTTGCATGTGCAAATGTTTATCAACCTTGTAGGGACGGTCTTTAAATTAAAAAGGTTTGACCAATCTCTCTCGCCAGTATGTATTATCTTTAAGACATCACTTTCATTTCTATTCTTCATTGAATTCCCTTATTTTATCGACCTTTTATGTGTTCCTGCAGTAGCCTCTGTCAAATTGAAAAGAAGAACCTACGTAACAATAAAATTATTCGCAGCATAATAAAAAAAATTGAGAATAATCTCGTAATACGTGTCTAGTAATAATCCAGCGAAGAAGTGCGCTTGGTTTCTGAGTGAATCCTATTACACCTGAAGAACTTTTACAATCTCTATTAATGGATTGTTCAAGTGCCATGTCTGATGCTACACAATTGAACCCTGTTTCAGTGCTTTTTTTCACAACAAAATTACCAGCTGCCAAGAATTCATACGTATATGGCACATCCATCTTAAGTCTTTTCATGTCTTTTAAGTAAATGGGAATCGATTTTGAATATCGATTTCCACTAAAGTAGAGATTAAATCGCAACCCTCAACTAAAGTAAACTAGACATTGCATCGGCTACAAGGGTTAGTCCTCGAATCGCTTTTGAGTATTGCTTTCCCTTTAACATTAATTTACAAGAGTTCTGTGCGTAAGTATCTTATATACACTGCTACAAAAATACTTAAAATCAGGCACAGCACACTAGATTCATCAACGAATGACACACTACTGTACCGATCACAGCGACCAGCAACAAATGAGTCTACCTCATTTCATAAAACAAACTTTATATTGTAATATCGTTGCGTTGGTTTCTTAGTATAGAAAGTTTACTATATGAAATGAGGTAGATTCATCTATCGTTAGCTCCTATATTATTTTCTAAACAAAGTCCATTACCCATATGTTGGATTGTAAAACAGCATTAAATTCAGATCTGAATTGGGGAAAGTTATCGTAATTCAGAGCTAACTCTAAATTGCATCCACATGTATTTGCCGTAGGTAATTTCATAAAACATTTTTATTATTAACATTGATTTTATTATTTGCAATGACATCAGCTCCTGTACAGAATCTCAAAAACTGTTTTAATATTTTGGCATCGGATTCCATTATAAACTGTTTTAAAAAATTAAATATAGTATTTCGCTCATCTGCAGTTAACGATTCACTTTTTGTGGTTAATATTGAAATAACAGTTTTGGAAGTAAGTAATTTTTTTGTCAATATATGTTATTAAGCTCAGTGCGCTGATCATGTTATACAAGACTTGGTGCCAGCAATCAATTACACATTTGGGCTTCTGAATGAACTCCTTATGGGCCAATTAATTGTGTTATGTTATCATTAGTTGGAAGAAGTTTACATTCTATTATTATTATTATTCAAAACTGTAAAATAGTCTTTTCTTGTTCACTTATATATCCAAAAAAGGAATCTTTTGACCTGGTACGAAAATTTCCAGTTATGCTAATTTCCATAAAAACGGATGCTAAATCTAAAGGAAAACAATTCATTTCTAAGTGCATAGCAATTTAAAATTAGAATTCTCGAAATACAGGTATTCCGGTTGTTTCGAAAAGAGGCAATCAAGAACTAATTTCTGATTTCTGGTAAGTTCATCCACAGTTGCTGTTAACTTGTCAGATGCTTAGATACAACCTCCAAATCAGAGGAATTAGACAAATAAGCAGAAGAAGAGGAACCGGAGTATGCTGAAGGAACGCTGGCTCTAAAGTTTTCAGTTTCCCGAATATTGGCAGTCCTCAAGACTGCAGAAGCAGATGAAAAACGCCTGTTATTAGGTTTCCTTTTTTCTTGCCAACTTCACTAAATTTTCACCGTCTCCAGCAGCCATGAGGATATCTGATTTACTTTCAGCTTCTTTTAATTTCTTCTTTGCTTTCTGTAGATCATCTAAAAATACAATATATCTTCATTCGTTTTTTACGAAGTGTTTATCGGTGTACCTATTTGTGGATTTAAAAAATCTATTGCAAAAGATAAGAATAAAAATATTGTATGAAAATAGTAAATTACTATTTTTTTTAATATTTCATAGAAACAAAGTTTCAAACACAAATGTTCGAAATCCAAAATAGTTTTAATTTAAATGTTTTTGTTATAAAAATGAAAAACAAAATTTTTAGCGTGAAAGAAAATATTCAAAAAGAATAGATCTGGGCTTTCAAAAAAAATTCTTGTAGAACAAAATGATTAAGTGACTGTACAGTAATATAAAACAGACTATAATTTATTAAAATGTTACCTTTTCTTTAAATAACCCCATTACGTCTGCAATTCTAAAAATAAAAACAACTTTTGCAGAAGCGGCCCAGGAATGCGGATGTTTATTTGTATAGGCTCCTACCAATATAGTCCAGTTTATAATAACAGGAGATTATTTAAGAGACTGTGTGGAAGCCCTGCGAGTTAACGAACGACGTGAATGAAACAAAATAAAAACATGCGGTTTGGAAAATTGATTAGCTTCTAATATGAAACTTCATACCAGTTCTGTAAAGATCCTTGTTTATTTTATGCAAGGTCCAGCTTTCTATAACCGCTTCTCTACCTACAAGGCACTTTTCATAATCCTTGATTATCTTATAGGGCGACAATTTTTGCTTACTATATTTTCAACGGTACCCGTATCTATTATAATTTCCACTTTCTTGTTATTAATATATCCTACAATATGCAAAATTTGTAATTTATTATGAATATCAGGAAGCCTTTGATCACTATGTAGGACAGCTTGTAGGCTCAGGGCTTGCGCTGTCCTGTCTCGTTTCCCAAAGAATTTGGTTCTACGTAATTGTTACGGTTATTGGTTCTACCTCACGTATTTGCATTCGTTGGATAACGTGCTGGTTGATTTTGTCGCGAAGTGGTATATGACAGATTATTTTGTTTTGCTATATATATACTGATAGTATGTCCTGGTTTATTACAATGAAAACAACTTGGTCTGTCGCCTCAAGTCCGTGTTGACGGATAGGTATTAAACTGCCCCCTTTGTAACGAGGCGACTAACCAGTAGGCGAAGATTAGGAAGCAGTTAAATGGCTTCTGTCTTCGCTGAGGTCAGTCAACCTCGTTTAGTTCCGAATCTCCCCGATACTCCCGCCATGACCGAGTTTTAGTCCGCCCAGTTTCGCCCCGAGTGGGGAGCCTTGAGCTCTCCTATAAATTCAGAGCATAGCTCATTTTTGGTCACTTATTTTCCGAGAATTATTTGGAACTTTTCCAAATAATTTGATTCCGTTCAAATCGTTTTGATTTTGAAACCCGGATTCAAAATTTAATTGAATATTTTAGCTCTTAAAGCAACCAGTGTAGTGGCTAATAATTGCAGTGATCTGTGGTGTACAAAACAATATCTGGTATAATTAACTTTTATTTAATTCCCCTGCTCGATTGATTGTCTAATTAACCCGCCTTGTCTCTCCGAGAATTTGTAAACGCTACGTGTGTATGATCCTAGGATCGGAACATAGCACTTTACCTATTCTAATTAATTAACCAGAGTTGCATCTGTGCTGAACGTTGCATTCTGGTGTCCCCGTATCTCATTGGTTTTTTGTGTTAGTTTGATTCCAGTAGTACGATCGCGTGCAAATGATGATCTACTACTGTTATCCATGACCCTTTTATTAGGGATGGGCTTTTTGCATTTTAAATTCAAAAGTTTACTATGTAGTTTTGAATTTTAAGTAAAACATAAAATCCATAAAGACAATGTCCCCATTCGTCCAGTTTGCTCCTTTTCTAACACTCCTGTCTCCAGACTTGCCCCCTTTTTGAATAAAATAATTTCTTCTACAGTTCAATTTAACAATAGTTATTCAGTGAAGAGTTCCACTGAACTTATTCATTCCCTTCAGGATTTTAATTTAAGTCATGATTGTATTCTTGTTTCCTTTGACGTCACTAATCTGTTTCCTAGTATACCTACAAACGAATGTTTTGATATTATTTCAGATTTAATTTCCAATTCAGATTTAAATGATATACAAGCAGCTACGATTTTGAAATTACTTAAAATTTGTTTTAACCAGAACTTCTTTACCTATTTATTTCCAAGAATTTGGACTTCCTATGGGTTCTAATTTATCTCCCCACCTTTTTATGTGTAATCTAGAAAACAATTTCATATTTAAAAATGACACTCTAAGTAATCATATTTTGTTTTGGCGTAGGTACGTCGATGATATTTTTGTAATCTTTAAAGGTTCTCTTCAAGATTTTAATAATTGCCTGGACATTCTAAATCATTTCCACCCGAATATCAAATTCACTTATGAAATATAATCTAATAATAAGTTACCCTTTTTAGATATACTTATCTCTCGTAATAATAATAATATGAATTTCAATATTTATAGAAAATCCACCACCACTGATCATGTCATCCCTTATACTTCTAACCATCCTCTTTGCCATAAGCTTGCCGCATTTAGATTTTTCTTTAATAGACTTTTTAATTTTCCTCTTAATAATTCTGACTTCCAGACTGAACTTAAAACCATTCACCAGATTGCTATGAATAATGGCTATCCTTCACACATCATCAATAATTTGTTTACTAAAATACATAAAGCTCATATCACTAAAACTTCCACTAATTTAAATATAGCCATTGATAATAACCCTACTTATTTTTCTGTTCCATTTTATGGTCTTGTTTCTTATCAGATAGCTAATTTACTTAAATCCCATAATATTAAGATTTCGTTTTCAGTCGAATTCTCTATGAGAAACTTCTTGGTTCATACTAAAGACCCCATCGAATTACTAAATAGATCCGGTATTTATCAATTAAATTGCAATAGTTGTTCGAAGTTCTATATCGGTCAAACTGGTAGATCATTTAATACTAGAGCTTTAGAACATAATAAATTAATTAAATCTAATCAAGTTAACTTAGACCCCAACCTTAATATCAAATCTTCTTTCGCTGCCCATGTAACCTCGGAAAATCATAATTTTAATATTGATTCAGATATTAAGATTCTTCATGTTTGTGACAAGAGTATAAAATGGATTTACTAGAAATGTTTGAAATTCATAAATCTTGTAAAAATAATAGAAACTTAGTTCTTAATGAAGTTATTACCTTTAATCCTAATTTTGTTATGTTTAACATAACCTAATTATTTGTTTTTGATATTAGTTTCTTAATGCTAGTATAGAGGTCGCTTGTATAATTTTGAAAGTTGGTAAATTTTATGATTTTTGAGTTTCTTATAATGTAATTTTTTGTATTAAGACCCGCCATTTCACTTTCGTATGTAGTGGCGAAAGCTTCATTTTTAATTGTACGAGTTTTTACTCTTTTTCCCATGACCCTTTTATTAGGGATGGGCTTTTTGCATTTTAAATTCAAAAGTTTACTATGTAGTTTTGAATTTTAAGTAAAACATAGTTTGTGCCGTAATTTAATTCAATGTTTTTTCTGATTTTCACTAATTTATTCATCAATTTTTTACTTCACGCTGTTTAATGTTCAGCTTTTTTACCTATTATGGTTATTTTTACATTGTGTCCTAGTTATATATATATTAGCGCTACAGGCCTTGTAGGCCCATGGCTTGTTGCACCACTTGTCTCCATTTTTTCTTGTCTTTTGCTATTTCTGCCCAATTCTGAATCCCCATGCTTCTTAAAGCCTCTTCCACTGCATCCTTCCATTTCGTTCTGGGTCTTCCTCTTCTTCTAGCGTTGTGCAAAATTGGCTTTATCATTTTCTTTGGTGTGCGTTCTTCGGTCATTCTCGTGATATGTCCTATCCATCGAATTCTTTGTGCTTTGCTGGCTCCTACTATGTCTGGTTGTCCATATATCTCTCTGACTTCTTGGTTTGTTCTTCTTAACCATATATCTTCTACCTTTTTTCCTCCATAGATTCTTCTTAGTATCTTCCTCTCCCATACACTTAAACTCCTTTGCTCATTGTTATTCATAGTCCACGTCTCACACGCGTACAACACAGCTGGTCTTATCACCGTTTTGTATATTTTCACTTTTGCCGCTCTCGACACGTTTTTTTCCCGCAACACTTTGTTTAGCGCCGCTGCACTTCTGTTCCCGGCCATTATCCGCGCTTCAATTTCTTTGTTATGATCCCCGTTTCTCGTTATTATCGTCCCTAAAAAACTGAACTCGTTCACTTCTTCGAAGACATATTCTTCTTGTCCTTGTGTTTGTATTCGTATGTTTGTTGGTGGCGTTCGGTTTCCTGCTGTCATATTCATGTACTTGGTTTTCTTTTCGTTAATTCTGAGCCCCATTCTTCGTGCCGCCATCTCCAGTCTTCTCGTTATTTCTTCAAGTTCTTTTTTATTTCTTGCTATAAGAGTGACGTCATCAGCATATGCGATGCATTGGTGTGACTTATGTAATATTGTCCCTTTGGTGTTTATTGCACTGTCGCGCATTATCTGCTCCAAAATCAGATTAAATAAGAGGGCTGATAGTGGGTCTCCTTGTCTTAAGCCCTTGTTTATGGTGAAGCTTCTTGAGATGTTTCCGTGTATTCTTACTTTATTTTGGGTTCTTTCAAGTGTCATTTTTATTAGTCTGAGTAGTTTACTTGATATGCCTAGTTTCACAAGGGTTTTGTACATCTGTGTTCTGTTATTATGTCGTATGCTTGCCGAAAGTCTATAAACAGTACGTGTAGTTCCATTTTATATTCATCGCAAACAGTTTGTATTTGTCTCAGTGTGAATATCTGGTCTGTCACTGATCTTCCTCTTCTAAATCCGCATTGATACTCTCCCAGTACTCTCTCCATAAAATCACCCAGTTTTTCCTTTATGCAATTGGCCACTATTTTGTATGCCACGTCTAGTAAAGCAATGCCTCTATAATTGTCACATTGCGTTTTTTCTCCTTTGTTATGTATTGGGCAGATGATTGCTTCTGACCATTCCTCTGGCATTTGTTCGGTTCTCCATATGTCTCTGATTAAACTATGTATACTATTGCTAAGTTGTTCTCCCCCATATTTTAATAATTCTGCTTGTATACCATCTTCCCCTGGGCTCTTGTTATTTTTCAGTTGTTTTATAATTCTCGTGATATCTTCTGCCCCCGGACTCTCTAGTTCTGTCCCATCTCTCACCTCTGCTTCCCCTTCTATGTCCTCTTCTTCTTCATCTGCTGCATTTAGTACTTCTGCAAAGTATTCTGCCCATCTTTCCATTGCTTGGAGTGGGTCTCCTATCAGGTTTCCCTCTTTGTCCTTTATGAGGGTCGTAGTGGGTTGGTATCCTTTTTTTTGTTTCTTTACCTCTTGGTAAAAGTTCTTTATTTGTTTTTTACTGAAATCTTCTTCCAATTTGGTTAGTCTGTTCATGTCGTATTGTCTTTTCTTTTCTCGGCATATGGCTTTGGCTTGGCTTCTTTTTTGTGTATATATTTCTTTAGTTTTCTCTGTTCTCTTCTCCAACATTTCTATCCTTGCTTTTGTTCTTTCTTCTACCCTAATCTTACACTCTTCATCGTACCATTCTTTCTTCGTAGTTTCTGACCTAGTTGGTAAGTTCAATTTTTAAGACATAGTTGTAATTTCCATTTTTTTCCTTAATTGTAGTTTTATCTGAAGATGCCAGAGTTGCTCTGGCGAAAACGTTAATAATTTATAATTTAACAATTTAACAATTTTTCAATTTCAATAATATTTCGTGGGTTCAGACTTGGTGTTTTCTTTCTCAATTTTTTATTACTTCGGTTCCCACTTGGAGGACCACGGACGTGGAGGACGTTAATCAATTTAACTGTTATCCTATTACTACTTGAATCTAGTGATTTAGACAATCAATTGTTTTTGCCAGTTCAAAACCCCTGTATAAAATTAATTACATACCAGAATATTTTGTATATCCCTGAGTTCACGTAAATTTAACCACTACCAGGATCAATCTTCGAATCAGACTCAATTGTTTTATTTCCATAATCAATTCAATTTTCACAGTAAATTGATTGCTTATCAACATATTTTGTACGTCCCTGACCGAATTCCTTTGTTTATCACTGGAATTAAATTCCGTATTAAAACCATCTTTGATATCACTTACCCTTTATATCCGGAGACTCCTGAAGGGGTTGAGCCCACCGTATCACTTTCTTTGGCATTTAATTTCACTGCACCTGTTTTGCCACTAAAAATTCTTGGTTTAAAATCAACAAGGGCAGTCGCCATTACCGCGTCGTTCGTCCTGCGCGGACCTGGTTGAGCCCAGGGTGCGCACAGAACGTAGTCCGTTTACAATTTCAAAGACCCATTCACACCCGGAAATATTAACGTTCTCATACACTCTTGTAAAAACATTATTTAACCTGAATTTTATAATTGAATTATTCATGCATTATTTTCATGTACAGTCAGTGACAAATGTTTTCACCAGTCTTGTACCACTGTAACCCGCTTTACTGAGAAGTATAACACGTTTCTCCCTTTGATTTCATCTTGTTAATAGCCTTACCAACATACCTACATGTAAAACTATGAAAACGGCGTTATGTTACCTCTTATATTTTTCAGAAAAGCGGGTTCAGTGGCTTAAAACTGGTGAAAACATTTGTCATTGACTGTACATAAATTGTAGATATTTTATTTAATATTTATTATTTATTTTAAAATATTGTTCCTGAATACATTGTTAATAAGGTTTATCTCCAGCTATTTATTTAACCCCTTTCACTAAGGACCCTGGAGTTTCCCGCTAAGCTACCCTAGTGCACAAATAAATACTGTACGTTCAAGGGGGAACGTTACTATTATTGTTAATGTTACTTTGTAATGTTACATAGGGTAAGCAGTACAATTATTGGCCCCTTAAGCAATTTTACTTTTTATTTTATTTCTAAATGCGGTTATTGGGTATCTTTAGGAAAAACGGCCTGACCATGGTGTTCAAAATTGTTGATATTTTTATTATTTCATGTGAGTAAACCCCTTAATTAACCACAAAAGCCAATTTTTGAAGAAAAACTTTAAATTAGCAAAATGTACAGTTATTGGCCGCTTAGTCATAGTAATTGGCCTATTTTCTTATAGTTATTGGCCGCCTATTTTTATTTAATTAATGAAAAGCAAAACTCAATGGTAGCAGTAGTTTATATTTTTGCTCCAACATCAGAATAAAAAGTAAATTTTATTTAATATAGGTTAAGTCAATTTAACAGTAACGAAGACTAACAAAGAATGTAAAAGTATATTGGTAAGTAAGTATTATACAATATTTTGCTTTTTACAAGTGTTACAATAAAATAATTCTTCGGTATCAACAACATTCTTAAAGTATATTTTTAAACAATTAATATGGTAAGATCTGACGTATTTTCTACACTTCATTCCTTTTCGGATACTTGTTATATTTGATGCACATGTATAACAGAGTCCTGAACATAGCTGAATATTATTTTTGAATATAGGGGCACAACCAATAGTCGCATTGTCTTCATTTGAATTGTTGTTTCCCGCCTTTAAAGTTATACAAGAAATTATGTTTATCTTGTTCGAATCATTTTCCCCTTTCTCTTCAACATTGCTCATGTTTTTCGCGTCTTTTTCTGTACTAATATTCAGCAATTCTTTGCTCTCTGGTTCGCGTTTTCTTCTTTTTATTTCTTTTGACTTGCTTTCTTGTTTTTCTTTCTTTTTATTATTGAGTTCTTTTCTTTTGTTGGTCATTTTTATCTTTTTTGGTTCCGCTTCTTTTTGTTTCAGTAGCTTTTGCTTTTCTCTTTCATTTTATCTGTTTTCCTTTTCTTTCAACTTGGTTTCTTGTTCTTCCTTTTTCTTATCATGTAGTTCTTTCCATTTGTAAGACGTTATTACAAAAGGGGTTTTCTCAGTTATTCTGCCTTTTTTCTCTGGTGTTAAGGGCCAGTACAAATAATCCACAAGACTTATATTTTTCCCTTGTGTCTCATTTTTTTCAGTCTCGCCATCAATGCTATTATGTAAAATGATAGGCATATTCAATATATCGAACTCATTCACCGAATCTGTAACAATAGCTTCTGAACCTTTTTCCTTTACATATTGTTCTTGGACAATATTTTCAATTAATTCTATGTCTTGATTTTGTGGAACTTCCATTGTTATATCTATCAATGGCTCATCTAGTTGTAACTCATTCAATAAATCCATAGCAGCAGCTTCTGAAAATTTTTCCTTAACATTTTGTTCTTGGACAACACTTTCAATTAATTCTATGTCTTGATTTTGTGGATCTTCCATTGTTATATCCATCAATGGCTCATCTAGTTGTAACTCATTCAACAAATCCTTAGCAGCAGCTTCTGAAAAGTTTTCCTTAACATTTTGTTCTTGGATAACACTTTCATTTAATTCCATCTCTTGTTTTTGTGTAGTGTTGTCCACGGTTTCAATTACAATTTCAGCATTATTAACTTGCATCTCTATGTCTGGCAACGGATAATCTAGTTCTATAACATTGCTGATATTTTCATGCAAATTAACGGGCCTTTCTTGAAATGTGAGCCAAAGTTTATAAAGAAGGACAAAATCGTCATTATTTTGATGTCCTATTAATAATTGAAACTGTTCGAATTGTTTAATTTTTGTTTCCCCAACTACAGCTCTAAAGTTTGCATACGTTAGAACCGACATTTCTGAAGATTCTTCCAATTGTTCCTTACCAAGCGTGTTACTTTTCCCAAGACATTTGCTATAATCAATAGCGTCAGGACTCCAAGGATATAATCCTGTGGTTTTGAAGCCATTAATTATTGTACTTGTTGTCACTGAAGTATTAATTACACATTCAAGTAGGGGAGCAAATCTAGGTTTGGTTAATTCTTCAGTTGGATGATTTCTTCATGACCCCCTTCCGCCACCCATCTTTAAGCGGCTTAAAAGTAGATACATCAGCCGCCTGTAGTATTCTTGTAGCATTCGGGTAAAGGGCGATTAATATTATCTTCAAATTGGAACAGAGTTCACTTAAATTTCGGTCCATGTGAGTTTTGTGGCCATCAACAAAGAGAATTATGGGGAACGTTTTTCCCTGTTTTTGTACATACGGGAAAAAATATTACCGACATATTCATAAAAAATTTCACGCTTCATCCATCCTGTTTCACTGCTTGCCATACCCCACCCTTGGGGTATGGATTCTGATATATCTTTTGGTATCCTTTTGTAAGGATAGATAATTAAAGGGGGAGTGATTTCCCCAGCAGCGCTGAAAGTCATCATAACAGTTAGCGAGCATTTTGATTGCCCAGAGTCGACTTCATATACGTTTTTTGAACCCTTGGGTGCTAAAACCTTTTTATTTTGGGGACATAACTGAAAATTTGTTTCGTCCCCATTAAAAATTCTGCTGGGATCATTGAGTATATCATCGAGTCCTTCTTCTTTTAAATAAGCCTGTATCTGCTTAAACCAAGTTCTTATGTTAGTTTCGCTAACCCGCGACGAAGCAGCTGTAACAGCTTCTGATTTTCTAATAGCAATGTCCGGATGCCGCTTTAGAAAGGCCTTATACCAGCCTTCACCGGGATAATTGTCTTTAAAAATATTAGACCGCGGCTTTTCATCTAAGAACTGTTTGACAGAAGCTTGCACATCCTCCTTCCTCCGCGGAAACCCTTTTCGATGACAGTCGCTTATCCACCGTACTAAAGTCAACTCCTCTTCTGTGGTTAGTACAGTATTTGGGCCATGCGTAGTCTTTAAAAATTTATTTGAAAGTCGAAATTGAAGGGTCGAACGAGGAATATTGAAAACCTTTGAAGCCTCATGCTTTGACATCCCACCCTCCATCGCTGCAAGAGCTTTTTGAACATCATCTTCCCTGTATTTCTTTGAATACTTCAGACCCTCAGAAGTTTTTGGCATCTTTTTTTCAAGATTTGTAAACGAAACCTAACAATATTCACAAAGTAAAAACCTAGTACAGTTATTGGCATGGGTAATCTGGCAGTTATTGGCTGGGGCCAACAACTGTATAGGACCATATTATATCAAATTAAGGTTCACGAAACACAATAGTAAAGTTAAGAGCAGAATTTCAGCAACAGTAACAATTGTTTTAATGAAATTACAAAAAATACAGTAATTGGCCAGGGGGCCAATTATTATCATTATGACAAATATGTGCAATACAATTATTGGCCCCGGAATATATGGAAATAAACGTAAAAAAGTTGGGTTACAATAATAGATTTTGCATCTTAAATATGTTTACTAAATTATCATTTAAGTTATAATATCGAAACGGGCAACATATTTCATAATATTGACCGTAGCAAATACCCACCTACCTTACTGTCACCAGGAACTAATCCCAAGCAAACGATATACAACGCACACCGCTAACAAACCTTTGGCGCCAAATGTTACAGTGCCAACCTTAAAATGCCAACTTTTACCACAGACTCTTTAAAACATTAGTGAACCTTTTTCTATCATGATAAAAGTCCGTAGTTTTCTAAAATGCTTATTATTTCTAATTACAGTAGAGGTGGCCAATAACTGTACGGGGACCAACTATTGTACTGCTTACCCTATTGTAATTTGTAGTTTTAGAAAAAATTCTGGAAGGGCTTGTAGTATTAATGTGTAAAAGCTACCAACGGTTTGAGCTTTTCTAAGTTCTTATTATCATCGGCTAGTACCGAAAATTGATATCGGTATGATGGATGTAAACCACATTCGAAATATTCAATTATTTCCGAGTCATGCTTCATCCAAATTACAGCACATATCTAAAATGTCATAGCAGAATGTCTTCAAATTCGCCTTGTTTGCGTTATCTCAATTTAAATTTTGTTTCGCGATGAAGCGAAAGGCAACTCCGGCGTATTCTTTTAAGAAGTAAGTTTTAACGTCTTCCCATTTGAAATTTCTATGAGTGGGATTGGCAATAAATTTCCAGTACCATATTGCTGCAGTTCCCATAAAAAAGAGACGTACTTAGAATAGAATTCAATGAGAGTCACTTACTTAAATATTTCTTTCAACTGAAAGCGCATTGAAAAGCAATAAACTCCATCTGCAGGTTTTCAGATACTGCTTCAATATCAATTGAAAATGGTGCTGAAAACATTTCAAGAAATGTCTGTTTTGACTTGCAATCCTCAAACCTTTCATCAAATTCTTGTTTTAATATTTCTATTAAGGCTGAGTTTTTTTTTTGGTCTTCAGTTTGTAATTGTGACAATGTTGGAAAGTGATGGTAGTTCCTATTTTCTACTTGGTTTTTCCATAAATCTAGTTTGCGCATAAAGCTTTTCAAATAATCATACAAAATATTAATTAGGTGGTTTTTCCCTTGTAATTTCGTATTTAAGTCATTTAAGTTGCGATGTGATGTCGAGCAGAAAAGCAAAATCGCACAACCATTCTCGGTTATGGAATTCCGACATGGTTTGATTTTTTAACTCCGTGAAATGATTAATATCATCCTGTAAATCAAACACATGTTTAAGCATTTTACATTATTGTAATATAGCATTATTTATTATTCTGTAACATTATTTTAATTAAATTGATATTATTTAGATTTTTTTTTTGGTGAAGAAAGGGTGATAGCTCTGTCAATTATACCATAAATTAGGCTTTTTTTATATTCAATAGTGGTAGAAGAAAAGTAATTCAGGTATCTATCGGTTTTGACAGATTCCCTATGCCAATTAGTTAGTATTGTGCCATTAAAGTTTCTAACTAACGTCATATCTGAGAAGTTTATTGAGTTTTCATTATTTTCTAATTCTATTGTGAATTTTAATGTATTGTGTACAATGTTAAAAGTATCAAAAATAAGATATTATTTTTATTAGCTCCTATAATGATATCATCAAGATATTTATTGTAAAATGACACTTGATTAAGGTTTTTTAAAATATTCTGTACCTATTAATTGCAAAACTTTAAATTTTATTAATGATTATTTTACAAGGCTTTAGTTAATTTTCCCAGTTAATAAGTAAATAATAGCTATTTTCCTAACAAGTGCAGAAAATCGATTTTTCCGCACGCAAATGCCGTTGACAGCACGACGCGTAGCGGAGTGGTGTCAAGCATTTAAGTGCGGAAAAATAGGTTTCTGCACGTGTTAGGAACAATAGTTTTTCTACTAGCGTGCGGAAAAACGCATTTTCCGCACATGTTGTAGTGCGGAAAAATCTTTGCCGCACGGTGCGGAAAAGTGGATTTTCCGCACTAAAACATGTGCGGAAAATGCGTTTTTCCGCACGCTAGTAGAAAAAAGGTTTTTTCTTGTATTTAACTTTAATACAAGTAATACTGAAAACATATCTCCCTAACATATTAATTGTGAAAATATTCCAATATAATAACCACAGAATTAAATTAGTTAATGTCTACAGAGTCAATTCTTTCTGCAATTTTTGCAGTTGTAATGTCTTTATATCAATATTTAATCGCAAGTCGTCCTGTTGTAGGCCCCTTTCGATTTTCTTTGAAGCTCTTTCTTCTTTTATCATCTCCAGCTGGATGCCCACCATTTCCAGTTTCAGATTTGCAATCTCTGCATAGGTCTTTGTTAAATCGGATGATCGCAGGGATGTTGCAGCAGGCCTGCGCCTACTAGTCCACTTTGTATTGCTGACTTGCAATGGTTTCTTTAGTGGAATATTTAAATTGGAGGTCTTGTAATCTCCCCAATCTATTCTTGCTTCATCATTATTGCCCTGCAACCAGAAATCAATTTATATTCATAGCAAACATGCAAAATAAAGGGGTAGGTAGGTACCTGTTCAATTTCTATTACAAGTTGTGGACTGGCTGACGCAGGAGACCTACTGCATGTACTAATACTATTCCCTGCTGCAAATGTAGACTCTTTAAAATCACCTGTTGACAATAATGCCACTGTCCACTGGGGAGTATCCTGGGCCTATGATACACCATCACCACACTCGTCAACCAAATCTGAGTCAGTCTTTGGATTCATAATGGATAAAATCAGGTCCTCATTTTTATCCAAAATGACTGCTGCTGGCTTACCACCACCAGTTTTGATGAACTCCATTCTTCCATGGGCCACATCTTTTCGACCAACTTTTTTTGAGTTGTCATAACACTCCTTCAGTGAAGTTACATTTCCGAAACAAAGAAATTCTTTCTTTCTTGACAATGTCAACTTTGATGGATGTAGTTCCTTACTAGTTAAATTTTTTTAAAAAAATTTAAATTTAACTTTTAACAATGAAACTCTATAGTTTCATTGTTTTTGTATTAAAATAACCCTTTTTATGTGGTGTGTTTTCAAATTCCACCACAAATTTATACTTTTTAAATTTGTTTTTATTAAAACGTTAAAATTTTCCACTATGTTTAATTTTATTTAAAGATATAAGTTTTGTTTAATATTTATACTGAAGAAGGTTATGATTTAACCGAAATATATATATATTTTTTCAAACAACTTTTTTCTTAACTTTTATAAATGGCTGCTGTTATCTCAAAAATTAATATCATCGCTTCCAGCCAATAATCTTCCATTATTTAAATCTACATGTTTTTACATGTAAGTAGATGGGTCAACTGGGCACCAGTGCTGTGAGGAAATGCGTTAACCGAGCACTGATGTTGCGTCAATTCAGCACCGATGTTAATTAGGACTAATGACCTGTATTTAGAAGAGTAAAACTAAAAAAATACAAAAATTCTGTGTTTCGTATATTTACCACTATTGTTTTACAATATGACTAAGCATATCTACTAACTACAACTTATATCTATGCGAAACTAACTTTACAAAATATTCGCATGGGTTGGTGGTTAAACCTACATGGCTCGTATGACATGACCCCACATATCCGACGGAAAAAGCGAATCTTCGCTTATATATGTTTCTATCAAGTAATCAGCCAGTTTTTCGAACGCCTGGAAGATTTGCCATAAAGTTATTAACAAAACATTCCGACACTCTATTGGAGGCAAGAAACGGAAGGCCAAACAGATGCTGCAACCAGTTGCCTTCGTCAGTAGTTTGTCGGTAAGTTTTTACTAACCCTAAACTCTGAATTTTTCTAAACCAGCTGTGCGCCAAATGAAAGCGACACCCAAATATTGTTACAGAAGGCCACACAATTTTAACAGCATAATAATAATAATAAAGAATGTTTATTGAATAATAACCAGGATCATAACCATACAAACGTAATTACATAATTGTGTGACAATGGTATTATTTAAAAGGTGAGGGTATCGGCTAAGCCGTTTTTCAACCCTACCCAATAGGGGCTTTCTAACAAAGTTAAGTTACATAATATAATATTGTGAGTGGAGAACAAAAAGAAGAAATGGAGAAAAAAAAAAAAGAATCAATAAATAAAAAATAAAAAATATTAATATTAATATGAAGCAGACTGAATTGACAACAGTTCATTCTTTAATTTATATTTAAATATTTTAATATTGGCTGAGTTTTCATAGATTACTAGGTTGGAGTTAAGAATAAGGCTGGCCGTATATACATAACAACATTTAAATTTGGAAGTATTGTGGGTTGGTATACAGTACTGATTCACATATCTAAGGCTTTTAGAATGTACTTCGTTTCTAGTTTTAAGCAACTTAAACAGATACATTGGGGTGACAAAGTTAACAATATTATATAATGCAGAAGCATACAGTACATAAAATCTGTGTTCAATTTTTAAATATCTGAGGTTATTGTACGTCGGGGTGATATGATCCCGATAATGTAAATTGTAGGAGAAGCGAAGACGGCAATTTTGTAAAACTTAGATTTGACAGTTAAAAAAGGATAATACACATTACTGCAATAGTCAATATTGCTTAGAATAAGACTATTTACTAGGTTCCATTTAACTTTAGCCGGCAGTATACTTTTAAACTGATGTAGGTAAGAAAATTTGGCGTAGCAGAGACCGCATTTAAGACGGACGTGCGGCTCAAATGACAAACCACTATCAAGCACTACACCAAGGTTTCTAACTTCATTTTTCAGCGGGATTGACTTATCATCAATCACAATGTTTATAGAACGCAAAGGGAGGGCTTTTTTGCACATTGCCTTGGTTCCACAACACATAGCTTCCGATTTCGATGGGCTTAATGTAAGACCATTTTTCTTGGACCAAGTTGATATTAGATCGAGATTAGAGTTTATTTCCACTATTGCTCGGTTTATGTTGTCCGGGTCAGATGACAGGTACAGTTGTGTATCATCAGCGTATAGATGGAGATTAAGATTTGGAGTGATGTAAGTTATCAAATCAGAGGTAAAAATGCAGAACAGAAGCGGACCAAGGATGCTGCCCTGAGGTACTCCGGAAGTTACATCAATTTCGTTGGACAGGTTATTGTTCATTTTCACACTTTGGCTCCCATTTGTAAGATAGTTGAAAAACCAATTAAGTACTATGTCATCACAACAATAATATTTGAGCTTGGCCATTAGTAATGAGTGGTTTATGCAGTCAAACACTTTGCTGTAGTCCAATAAAACTAGTAATGAAACTTTTCCAGAGTCCATGGCTTGGGTTAGGTCGTTGGTAATTTTGAGAAGAGCAGTTGAGGTGCTGTGTCTATTTCTAAAACCAGACTGAATGGATGGCAGTATATTGAAGTAATCGGTGTGTGCCGAAAGTTGTTTGGAAACAATGGATTCTATGACTTTTGAAAACGTTGGGAGGATGCTTATTGGTCTGAGTTGATTAACAGCAGTTGCCTTAGCGACTTTTGGGAGTGGACGGATGTGAGAAGTTTTCCAAATCATTGGATACTGCCCCGTTGTTAAACTTAAGTTGATTATGTCAGTTACTTGTTGTAAGCAGTTGGGAAGCACTATTTTTATCATTTTAAGATTTACATTATCAGGCCCCACTGCATTGGATTTAAGTTTAGTAACAATGTCTTCTATTTCTTTGCAACTTACTGTGGTAAAGGTTAGCTGGTTGTTTATTCCGGGTTTATAGTTGTTTCTATAGAAGGATAATGTATTCTCATCGATTTCACTCGCATTGGCTACTGTGGCAAAATAGTTATTGATGGCATTTACATCAATAATCTCTTCAGTTATTATATGCTACCAACGAAACTCTTAAACAAGCAAATGAAGAGCTGAAACTCAAACTAAATGATCTTGAACAGTATGGGCGGCGTAATATAGTCGAAATTCATGGGGTGTCTGAAATTAAGGATGAAAACATCTTGACTACAATCATGCATGTGGGTTTAGCATTAAATTTTAAAATGTCTAAGCAAATGATTGATGCCTGTCATCGCCTTAATCGCAAATCTGGTGCCTCAACTGAACCTGGGAGAATTGTTCTAAAGTGTGTTAGTCGGTTTGATAAAGAGGAGCTCATTAAAGCCAGAAGAGTGAAACGAAATTTTTCTACTAAAGACTTATTTAATCTTCCAGGTATAGGGGATATGCCAGAGAAGCCTATCCATATTTTTGAATCACTTACTCCGTTAAATAGAGTGCTGTTTGCCAAATGTCGTGAATTCCAGAAAGTCAAAAATATAAAATTTTTGTGGGTCAGCAATGGCAAAATTCGAATGCGCAAAGACAATAACTCTGCTGTTTTCGCTATTAGGTCTGTGAGTAACTTAGCTGATGTGCATTAAATAAATTAAACATCATAATATGAAACTTTATAATCGATATATGTATAATCTTAGTTTGTTTTTGCGCTATCTTTTCATACACTCTAGTTGTATTTTATTTTACATTTTGGGTTTTCACACACAAATAATCAACGTGCTGTCAATTTTATTTTATTTTCGATTGTAATAAATTGCTAACTTTGTAATCATTATTAAGTTATTCAGGTATGAAAATAGGGCACTTGAATGTAAGATCTTTGTTCACAGGTTTTAACTCATTGGTTAATTTAATAATAGAGCAAGATTTTGATATATTTGCAGTTTCTGAAACGTGGCTGTCGCCTGATGTACTTTCTGAGGTAATTGCTATACCTGGTTATACTTTTTTTAGAAAAGACAGAGTGAGTAGAGGGGGTGGTGTTGGTATATATGTGAAATCTGTTTATACCTGTGAAACAATATCATTTAATTTTCCCGTTAATAATGTTCTTGAGTATACAGTGAAGTCCATTTATTATGCAATATAGGCATGTTGCAAGTTAATTGGTGAGGCCACAATATCATTGAAACATAGGCAACCCATTATACAGTTAGCTAGTTTTTTTTTTATCTAACCATCTATGATCTAACCGAAATCAGCAACACATGAAAGTTTAACCTTAAAATGAAACATGTTCTTAGTTTAAAAAAAATATTTAATACTGAAAATGAAACAAATAGGATCAACAGCAAGCAATTACGAGCATTATAACAAATGTTCGAAGTGCCCACCTTGCATTTCCAAACAGAAGGCTAAACGATTGTTAAATTCTGCAATGGAATTGTTAACGAAATTAACAGGTATGTTTCGACATTCATTAATTAACCTCTGTTTTAATACATGGATGTTTTCAGCTGGGTCTACTGTATAAATTTTATTTTTCAAATAACCCCATAGAAAAAAATCATTCGGGGACAAATCTGGAGACCTCGGAGGCCAATTGATAGTACCCCTTCTTCCAATCCACAAGGGAAATATGGCGTTAAGATAATTAACTACCTCTCTGGTACAATGAGGGGGGGCTCCATCCTGTTGCAGTACGATGTCCTGCATTTCCAAATTAATATTAGCATCTATTATTGCTTGAGGTAGCTGCACTTGTAATAGATGCAAGTATTTGGCACTATTTAGAGTACCATCTATAAATATTGGTCCTATAACCTTGCCGTTCAAAATACCACACCAAGTATTTACAGATTGTCGATACTGTGTATGTGTTTCTTGAAATGCATGCAAATTCTCTGTTGACCAATACCTAGGATCCAGGAAACAAGGGATAGTATTTAAGGAAAAAGGAACAGGAACGAACACACATACCTAACGTTTTGAGAATTTACAGCCTCAACTAAACGAAACGTGCATTCATCGGAGAACAGGATGCGATTCAATAAAATGTCGTTTACATGAATTCTGTTCATTACTGTTTCACAAAACACTGTTCTATTTTCAAAATCATTTTGAAGAAGCTGCTGATGGTTGCCATATTTATAACTTTTGTACTTGTGTTCATGAAGTATACGAAGCACCGATGTTGTAGAAAGTCCTGTCTAAATAATTGTTTAAATTAAAGTAAGGTAAATGTAAGTGGTGTAAAAACTGCATTTTCAGTTCAGAAGCGATAAAGCAAAATTCAATAAATAAATAAATAAAAGAATAATACAAGAATTTCATTTATAATTACTTGATTGGCAATCGCTTTAGTAGAAATATTTTTATTTTCCGTAACAGCTTGCAATACGTTTAATTGGGCAAATTCATGTGTCACTGTTCTAGTTCGATGTTTCTTTACATGTTGTGCCACACATCCTGTATTTGCAAATTTTCTAACAGTTCTTGATATTGTGGACACATTAGGGACTGGTCTGTTAGGATATTTTACACTAAAATGATCCCTAACAGTAGCCAAGGATAATCCGGAGTGATACATTATACACATTTCTATTTTCTCTTCCTCTGTATAAATCATGTTTACAATAAATCGTGTTATTAATTTAAGTTTAAAAAAACAACTTTAATAAATTTAATAGGTAACAAAACAATAATAATAATACATTCCTGACAATTGAAAATTTAAATTCATCAGTAGGCAGGGGCAAGAGTGCTTAGCAGTGTATAATGGGTTGCCTATATTCCAATGGTAAAGTGCGTACACCAATTAACGTGCAACATGCCTATATTGCATAATAAATGGACTTCACTGTATGTTTGTTCAAACTAAAATTCATGGAAAAATCTTTTCTATTTGCGTATTTTATAGGCCTCCTGGTAGCAATTTAAATAATCTTATAATGGATTTTGACAATATCTTATCGTTTCTTTGCCCCATTGTTGACGAAATTATATCTTTGGGCGATCTTAACGTAAATTTTTTTAATGTTGATAACCCAGTCTCCATGTGTTTTAATTCTTATCAGTTGACTCAAATTTTAACAGAACCCACCAGGGTCACTAACACGAGTAGTACACTTATTGATCCCATTTTTGTATCTGACACTAGCATGGTGGATAACTGCGGCACTATTCATGCGGATGATATTTCTGACCATAAAATGGTTTTCTGTGACATTAAAATTAATATTTCTAAATTCAAAACTAAATTTATCACCTACCGATGTTTTCGCAATTTCAACTATAATTCTTTCTTATCCGATCTCATGGCAGTTCCATGGTTTGATATTATTCGTGAAATTGATATTGATAATAAGATATCTATTTTCAATTCATACATATTATCTCTGTTTGACTATCACGCTCCCATTAAAGAAGTACGGGTAACAAAGCCCAAAGCTCTATGGCTAACGGACAATTTAAAAATTATTATGAACGAAAGAAATGCCGCCCTTAGAAAATTCAAATCTACTAAATCTACAGACGACTGGATTCGATACAAGGAACTCCGTAATTTTACTACAGCATGTACTAGACGAGAAAAGAAGGCGTATCTCGATACGATAGCAGCTCAAAACAATTCTAATAAAATGTGGTCAGCTTTAAAAAACCTTAATGTACGTTCTGTGAAGACACCTACCATTCCTTTAAATCTATCCGATGCAAATGAAATAAATAATTATTTTGGATCATTACTTCAATTGTCTAATAATAACAATAAATTGTGACGAAAAAATTAGTTTTTATTTAAATCATATTCACAACATAAATTCTCAATTTGAATTTCATCTAACTACTATTGAAGAAGTAAATGCCACTTTACACAGTATCAAATCAAATGCATATGGATCTGATAGAATTTCATTGGCTATGTTAAAATATTGCAGTCCTTTTGTTGATAAATATTTGACACATATTATTAATTATTGCATCGAGCTTAACTACTTTCCTTGTGTATGGAAAGAAGCCATCGGCCTTCCTCTTCCTAAGATAAACAATCCTACCTGTATGTCGGAATTAAGAATTATCAGTATTTTACCCACAGCATCCAAAATTTTCGAAAAAATATTATACAGGCAAATGGCTGGATTTTTCAGTTATAATAAAATTATACCGGAGTGTCAGTCGGGATTCCGGAAGGGATTTAGCACTTCCAATGCACTGGCTACCGTTACTGATGATATTTTAACTGCTATTGATAAGAAAATGGTTAGTGCATTGGTGCTGCTTGATTTCTCCAAAGCTTTTGATACTATCAATCACCGCCTAATTTGTGCTAAACTAAAATATTTTGGATTTAATGCTTCATCTGTGGCACTTATTACTTCGTATCTGAGTAATAGATGTCAAATGATAAGAATTAACAACACGCATTCAGATTCTATGGCTGTTACATCTGGTGTGCCCCAGGGCTCCATTCTGGGACCTTTACTTTTTATTTTGTACACGTCGGATATTATATCATCCTTACAGTACTGTGAAGTCCAAGCGTATGCTGATGATACACAAATATATAAATCTTTTAACTATTCTGATTGGCGCATTGCAAGCGACCACATAAATAGTGACCTTAACTTAATTAACCAGCTGGCTTTTGAACATAATTTGAAACTAAACTCTAGTAAATCTAAATTACTACTATTTGGATGTAAAAAATTTGTTTTTGCACTAAAAGATCAATTAAATATCAAAATTAATAATATTCCACTTCCAGTGGTTACATCGTCAAAAAATCTTGGTATTATCTTAGATACAAATTTTCGCTACAAAGAGCACGTTACAAAATTATTGCAAAAATCATATTCTGCCTTAAAGCTTCTGTATGCCAGTCGTGAAATACAGTGTTTTAAGTTGAAAAAACTGCTCACAGAAAGTCTTGTCTTATCACACTTCAACTACTGTGATTTTATTTATGGTCCCTGTTTAGATTATTCTGATGTATACCGCATACAGAAGATCCAAAACTGGTGTTGTCGTTTTATTTATAATATCCGACGATATGCACATGTTTCGCATAAAATCATGGAACTACGCTGGTTAAAAATGAACAATAGATGGAAGCTCCATTTAGGTACTTTCATGTATAGTTTACTAATATCTGATAATAAATCTAAACTTTCATCAAAATTAATCTTTAGGACCTCTGCTAATATACGTAATAAATTTACTCTTACATTACCTCTACACACAACAGCAATATACAGAAGAAGTTTTACTTACAACTCTTGTAAATTGTATAATTCATTAAGTACTGAACTAAAAACACTTTCTTTAAATAAATTTCGATCTGCTCTTAAGCAGAAATTGTTATTAACTCACCAATAAGCTACCTATTCATCCTATACTTTCAATTGCCTGAGATTTCATACCTATTTTATTTTATTTATTTTTTATTCATAATAGTATATTATTATTACATATCTCTACTACCTATTTGCTTAATTTTATATTTATATTGAAGTTGATTTGATGGGCAGCATACGGTTAAGTATGAATAGCTTTTAGCTAGACTTCGCCGTGTGCTGTTAGCCTTAACCTTATTTTTTTTTAAATTTTACTTTTGATTTGATAAATAAAGTCGATTATTATTATTATTATTATTATATTCTTAGATTTTTTGTGAATATTCCATGTTTCAAAATGTTTCCATGTTTTCTTCGGGTTATTTTGATTTCTGATTATTTGCTGATTTATGAAGGCCTTCTTCTCTTCTTTTATAGCAATATAGATTTGAATCTTCTATAAGCTTTGTTCTTTAATGCAATTATTTGCTTAATTGTTTCAGTAATGCTTAAACAGTCTTTTGCGGTTATTTATCATTTTCAGTTTCAAAGGAGCATGTTTATCACAGAGGGATATGATTAGGTAGTTGATCATGTTGTCAACATTATCAAACTGAGTTACAAGATGCCAGTCAGTTCGTTGTGCGTCGAATTCAAAATCGTTTATTTTAAAGTGATTGAAATCTCTAAATTGAAATGTGGTTTGTTGAGGTATAGTTGTAAAAAGATTAAATGTGCAGAATATTAATCGATGGTCAGAAATATTTTCAACATCAGGACTCCATGACTCAAGGGTGTAGTGTCGTTGTTTATACATATGATATCTAAAAGTGTATGTGATGTCGCAGTAATTCTCGTGGGTTCAGAAATTATTTGACGCATATTGAAAGTGTCGAGTATTTTTGTAAAATAGTGTACATTCGTTTTATTTGATAGAAAATCAATATTTGTGTCTCCAACTATCATAGTCTGATCGGCTTCCAGGGATAGATAAGCTAGTACCGATTCAAGTTCGTCAAGGTGACTGACTGGAGTATTTGGAGGTTTATACACAACGCCAACCGCTATTTTTTGCTTATTAATGTTCAAAATTACCCATAATTGTTCTAGACCAGTGCCTATTAGAAGGTCGGGTTCAGCTTTTTTCCATTTAATATTCGATTTAATATAAAGGCACACGCCGCCACCACGTGTCCCCCTATCAGCTCTAACTAGGTCGTAAGTTGGTAATTGGATATATGAGGATGGGAATTTTGCGTTTAACCAAGTTTCTGTGACAGCGATTAGATCAAATTGTTTCTCTTGGGCTAGCTCGGAGAAATAATGAAAAGATGATCTTAGAGAACGGACATTTAGATGACTTATGGATAAATTTTTATTGCTTGTATGTTGATCAATAGTGGTATTTAGTTTCTTGTAGTAACAATTTTTGGTAGTCCGCGGACATACTTAATAGTTATATTTTTCTCACCTTTGAGTTTCCGATCCTGCAGTTCCGATCGAAGTTTTATCATAAAGTTACGTTGCATGATGGTTTCGTCCGACTTTATATTAATATTACCATCGACCCCATTCAAGAGTAACCTTGAGTGGTCGGCTCTTGTTGTTTTGATTTTGACCAAGGCGGAAGACTCTGATTGCTTCAGCAGGGGTGTTGGATAGTTTGTTAATTACGATAGCGGCTTTCTGTTTATCTTCTTCAGGGTGGCCTTCTGTGCTTACAGGGATGTTAAAAATAATTATGTTGGTGGCGCGCCGTTGGCGTTCCGTTACTTCATGCACAATTTCATCGGGTGAAAACTGAGTTATGTTATTATTTGCAACTGCGGCAAGCGGGGTTCAGACTATACAACGAAATGTTTCTTGTTTTTGGTGTAAATTAATGTATTTAATACTGACAGATAAAGGCAGGCGACTGAAATTTACGTTACATAAAGTACAGGATCTGCTTCATACATGTTTATCAGATCTGTAGTGGTTTCTCTACTCCATGTAATTGATTTATTTTTTGAACAGGGTGGTAATGGCAAATCAGACATTATCTTAAATGGAAAGAACAAATTAATGTGCATCACAAAAGTCCATATCATTAGTAATACTTACGATTCAATTTAATTTTCAACTTGAAATGATATCATACTTACAACTTTATCTAGGTTAAATTTGTGGTTAGATCGTCAAACAGCTAAAGTTCTTCGCGCCACGTATATTACCACTATAAGAAAGTGGGTTGGCTATTTCAATATCCCTACAAAGTACCTAAAGTCGCGGCAACGAATTGCTCGAAAATAGAACAAGTTCTATATCACGCAACACGACGTGCAAGACCAAATTGCATGAAAAGTTGCATGGTGTGAATGAATAAGTTGCGGCAATTCCGTGTTGCAAAGCTGTGTTACAGCAACGAGTTGGATAGTCTGAACGCCGCTTTATACCAAATTCGTAGTCAATTATAATTGTTTTTAGTTGCAGGGGTACGTTTTTCTTTTTTGATAAATGCATTATACTTGTAAAAAGATTTACATATGTACTTGTTAACTTATTAGGTAACAAACAAAATAACATTGGTATACAGGGTGTAACACAACTTATCCGAAAAAATTTAACCATATATGCACTTTTAAATAAGAAATCGATTTGTTAAAAAAAATTTAATAAAAGCCCAACAGAAAACGAGATAAAAATTGTTAAAGTTACAAATTAATGAAAAAAAAAAAAAACACAACTTATCCGAAAAAATTTAACCATACATGCGCTTTTAAATAAAAAATCGATTTGTTAAAAAAAATTTTAATAAAAGTCCAACACAAAACGAGATAAAAATTGTAGAAAATGTTATTTTAACTTTTTCATTAATTTGTAACTTTAACAATTTTTATCTCGTTTTCTGTTGGACTTTTATTTAAAAAAAATTTAACAAATCGATTTCTTATTTAAAAGTGCATATATGGTTAAATTTTTTCGGATACGTTGTGTTACACCCTGTATAATGTCCATATAATTGACGACATTGGAATGTAATTAATTATCATTAGCTAATCCTTATCAGTAACGATACTAAAGTGCTGAGATAACCCCAACTCATTAGTGCAAAGGATTAAATTTGGTACTGAATTGACGCGCACCCCTTCACATCTACACCTTCTTTCTTAATCTTTTCATTTAATTTTCTTTTCCCCCTATGTAAATCTATTCTTCATTACTATTCGGTGTATATTCATATAACATTTGAATATGAAATTTACCCCTAACCCTTTCTGACTCCGGAAATACTAACAAATAAGTATCTCTAAATCTTTCTAACTTTAAATGGACCATTAAATGGAGCTAATAACTTTTTATAGCTTCATGCCTATTTGATACCCTTAATGCACGTACTATAAGACTCTCTAACTTCAAAATGGCGGCCGCTATGAATTTTAAAAATTTCGACTTTAACGTCCCATAACTCAATCAGGTTCCGCAACAACTTTTTTGGAATCCCTTTGGCGGTACTATACTATGAAGAAAATTTTATTTAGTAGGTAAAGCCAAAAACGGTCGCAACGGCGGCGCGGCGCTCCTCATATAAGGTGTTCAGTATATAGGTTTGCATTCTCCTAAATTTATATCACGTATACAGGGTGTTTGATTTTCACACTACAATAAGCAAATTTGTTATTTTAAATGAAACGCCCTGTATATTATATAATTGAACGCAAAATTTAATTGTCTATTACATTGTATAAGGTATTCATATGGCTAAAATGTGCGGTTGATCAGAAATTCGTGAATTTTGAATATTTAGGATGAACTCTGACAGAAACGGATCGTGCGCGTTGGTCGGAAGCGATCGCCTGGCTTCGCCATCTGTAATTTCAAGCCGGTTAATACAGATAGATGGGTGTCTCGTTTTTCTCGCTACGCATTCAAATGATTTCCAGGATCTGCCTGACGAACTGTACTGTAAATACTAAAGACGAAATGTTTATTTTTAGTATGGGAAAGTTCAGGGTAGGTTTGCACCTCCACTTTTTCATTCTTCCTATCGTCTTTTAAAATATTATTAACCCTCTATTGCATGAATTTATTTTAATTTTTAAAAATACATAAAAAATTATTAGTGGCTTATTTGTGCCTCTATAAGTGTTAATTAACGACAATATTGAAAAAAAAGCAGTTTACTCAAAAGTTTTGTTAAAAACAAGAATGGTTCCCATTTGGGAACATTATACAGAGAAACAATAAAAAGTTTTAAATATTAGTATGAAATATAAATAATAAATATTAAATAAAATATCGATTTCAACGGGAAATATCAAGATTTATTCGCTTTATACGTATTTCGGCATCACTGTGCCATTGTCAAAAGCTATAAAATATTATAACCAACAAAGTGACGCTTGAGAATGTCAATAAATTAGTATGAAATGTTTTGAAGCAATTGCTCTTCGAATGAAAACACAGATGCGCCTTGCACTTTTCACATTTTACTCTAGATTTCCCGCTGCAATTTGCCATTTTCCACCGTTCTCTCTCTAAAATCCGTACAGGCCAATGTGCCAATTGATCTGTTTGAAGATATTGATTGGCCCTTGGTTCAATGTATCTCCTTTTTGCTGGTGGCTCTGGTGTATTACTGTTTGGTTGACCAACTTTTCTATTTTCTGTGTGAGCACCTTTCTTACAAAGTTCTTCGGAAAGGATAGTCTTGAAAGTGAGTAATGGCACTGTTTCGTTTATTTTTCCGAGCTGCGTTTTGATCCTTCTGTCAAGCAACCATGCGTTTACCACAACTACATCTAACATATGGTAAAAGATTGGATGATACCATTTTTTGCTTCTAACTTTGATGGGATAAAGTCCTAGAAGTGAATCTTGGAGATCTACCCCACCCATGTGTTTGTTGTATTCTCTAAGTATATCGGGGCATTCAATATCTTTCTTCTCACGCTCAGCACGGAAAAACCTTTTTACTTTTATAACTGGTTGTATACCACAGTAATCTGATATAAGGGAAACTATTTTGTTGTCAAACCATTGGACTGTGTGAATGTCAATTGTCCCAAAAGTCACCGTTTGTTCCACCATACTTCCTCTTGGTTTTCCTTTTATTGCCAAACTGTTATAATTTGGAAGTCTGTTAGTGCGCACAGTACCTACAGAACGAATTTTGCGTTCTGCCAGGTATGAAACTAAAGAGAGGCTAGCAAAGTAATTATCGTAGAATAATTTGTGATGTGTGTCAGAGGGAATTACTCGGCTCATTCTCACAACCACATTACTGGAAGCTCCTAGATCTGGTTCGTTTTGTACAACGTCATAACCTTGTTTTCCACAAAAGAGCTCAAAATTGTAGGACAATCCAGAAATCCCCGAGAGCACCCACATTTTGTAGCCCCTTTTATGAGGTTTCTTTGGATTGTATTGCAACGACCTGGCCTCCTAGCTTATGGAGAGGTGGTCGTAGCAGAATTTATTTATGCCAGGGAGTAGCTCGGAGTACCCAGGGTTCGTCGGACTTTGGAAAATAACACCTAAAGATCTAAATAACAAGTTTATTTACAGAATATTTACAGTATGAAAGGATTATATGTCTAACCGATTATAAAAATTAACAAAAGCATGGAAAAAATAATAATATGTTAATATGTACAACTAATAAAGAATTAAACCAATTTTGAATAATAATTTAAGCCCGGCTCTGGACTATGATTGCAAATTACAGGTATCTGTATTGGTAAAACGGCAGATTACCGGGATCAATCAGAGGGGTCGCCTCTGTTAAGTTACTCAAATGCAATAGCTTATCTTTGACATTATTAAGTGAATATGGCGGAACAACACCAGGAATTTATTTGTACAACAGGGGCGATTGTTCAAAACAATGAATGTGGTACAAGCCAACAGGTTGTGAGGTGAAATTTAAAGTGAGTTATTGAAAGTGTGACCAGGTAAGTCTCCAAATAAACTCTATTTTACGGTGATCGGAGAAGTTACTGGAATTTACGAATATACAGGGCGGATAAAAGTTAATTAAATTAGAAATTACTTTACGGGGTGGTTTGAAGAACCCAAAACCCAGTCTTTGACCTAGGGGGTTCGGTAGGGAAACTCAGGACACTCGACTGTTGGATTCTGCTTGTTCTCCTCGTTTCACATACAGAATTCCAACAGCCCAGGGGTATTTCGGTGCAGGAAATTGTGGATCGGTTTACGGTGAATCAAGGCAGCTACTTGTTGTATAAACATATACCTGCCAGGAAGCTCACCCTTGCAAAGGTACTTGTTACTGAATGTAACATATACCCTCACAAGAGCTCACTATGCTACGGGATGGGGTAGGTTCGGATAAATGCAGGGTACACTAGGTCAAAAGAACTGAATTAGTTACGGTTTGGCTTGTATTGCACTAATGAAAACAAAAGGTGAAAATAAACTGAATTAATTTGGATGCACAATTAATCGGAGCAAAATTTAAATTTAACAAACTTTGACTCGGGATCTCGGAAGTGTTAAATTTAAATGTTTAATTCAAAAATCGGAAAATAAGTCGGAATCGGAACCGGAATCTAAAGTCATTTAAAAATGCGCGGGGCGGACCTCTTATACTGTATTCTCGTCTTCTCTCGGAACTCGGCGCGGACCGTCCCTACTCCTTCGTAGAGGGAGTAGTTGTTGCCCGCGCCTCGTGATGACGTCTAATCTTGCGGAACCACGCTATTTCGGGAATGTGTAAGATGGCGTCTCCTTTACGACGCTCAAATTACACACCCCCAATAATTGCGTCGTTACAGTTTGTCTTGAGTGACGAGCGCCCTTTGAACGGAATAACTTGTTCATCACAAGATAGTGATTCTTCCAATGGTATCTGCAAGCATACTTCGCGTATGTGGGTAATTAGTGGCATAATTTTATCAGTGCTTCGGGTGTTAGTAGTGTTATCGCTGAAGTGTATGTATCTTTTTATCGTTTCAAAACGATTACATGGCATGACGTCCGCTACTTGTGAAACTCTCGTTTGTGGTGCCCAATAACGCCTGGTAGTATGTTGTCTTATAAGAGACATCCAAAATAATATTCCTATGAAACGCTTTATCTCATCCGGGCATGTGGTAATGAGTCTGGCTGACTTTGAACACTGTAGATACATGTTTGTCGGACAATTTCAGTCATACAATCCTCTGATATGAAGTGTGAAAACAATTTATGCGGTGTATTCAGTTGCAAAATTTGGTCTGGCAACAGCGTGTCACCATCAAATAGAACTTGTCTTTCGTTTCGTTTTGTCATGGTTCTTTTCCACTTTAGGACTGGCCGCTCTTTTTTAATTGGCCTACGTTTTGAGGTCGTACGTGCTAGCTGAGCCAATGGAATATTATCTTCAGCATCGTTAGTAGAAGAATCTTCACAAAGCTGAGAATCGTCTACCTGTCGAGCAGGTGATGGTTCCACAATAATCATCTTCGAGTTCAGAATTTGAACTTTCATCAGGAATGCTCTTACGTTATAAAATTTACCATAAAATGTTTTGGCGGAAATGGGGTCCATAATTCTGCAAAGAGAAATTATAAAAGTATCAAATAGCAGTTGACAAACTATACATGACATGCATAATGTTCCCGGGTGGGAACACATACAAACGGCGAAATATTTCAATAATGCAACTCGTGCACATTATTATTACACATCAGTAAACTTCAATTATGCCTTAGCAACTAATAAAACATTTTTGTTTGAAGAAACTTGCCCTGCAATTATAAAAAAAACCTTTTGTTCTCATAAGTTTTTGTTGCAATTTTCACAGCCGATTGTTTTTCTTTTGCTTGGAGTAGCCTTAGGGAATTCCGTTACACTTTGTCCCTGATTCTGGATATTTGTTGAATACTGGATGAAGGTCCCGCTTCCATGGCTTCCTCCTCTGCGTCCTCTGTAATGTTATTTTTAGTGCTATGGTCCATGTTGTTTACGGTGTCTAATGACAAAAGCAAAACTGGGGTTATATTTGTTTTCTTTCCCAAGATTTGATGCATAATCTCATACTATTCAAAAATTTTCCTTCCCCTGCCACTTTTCGTCATATTTTCAATATTTTTTTTGTAATTCCTTTCTAGCACTTTCCACCGATTCTCGCAGTTAGCAGGTGTAACGTATTTTTTTGTTACCCTTTGCATTTCTTTTACAATTTCCTCATACAGTTTTTCTAAGTTTTTCATTTTAAGTGACCGCACCTGGTCCCTGTATTTTTTGTACATTTCCAAAAGAAGCAAAGTATTTTGGTGAGTCCATTTATGGGCATCTTCAGCATCTTGTTGGTTTGTTGGTGAAAATACCAGCAACTCACCCAATTTCGCTGTAGTTAGATAAATTATTACTGATTAGTGTGTTTCACATCTTTAGTCCTCTTTTACAACCAAATTAAGTGGTAACAAGTTACTTCTTTCATTTTCACACATTTTTAAATCCAAACAATATAATTATAAACAACTTTTAACAAAAACAACAGATGACGGAGTTGACAATTTAGTTCTTGGTTCCGAAATCATTCGCGGTAAATAAAAATCCTGAACCGATTCATAATCGAGCATGCGCTCTACCACAATCCTATATTAGTTCCGTACTCGTTCTGAATCAGTTCTGAATGTGTTCCGCGAACAAAGCTTTGTATTTCCAGGTAGCTCTGAGTTGTCCAGGGGTCGAGTTGTGCTTGAAAATAATAGCATGAAGCGTAAACCTGTTTCACACAATTTCTTTACAGTATTTAGACGGCATTCTGATATTAATAAAATTGTGATTAACAAAGATGAATTGATTTAACAAAATATAATCCCTTTTTCTGGTGAACTTGTTTGCGCGTTGTTGATAGCGAATTTGAAAGCTGAGCTGTTTAACCTGTTAACAGATAAGGTAAGCAAATTTGCTTTGTTACAAATTGAAAGGAAAAGGATGATGGGGAAAATTATAAATTACGGAAGTCGGACACTTCAGCTTGTTAGGTGAATGAGTTACGGTGAGTAAAACTGATTTATAATCAGGGAATTAACACAGATTTGGTTTAATAAAGGTTCTTGACGCTTTTTAACTGTTAATATTTGAAGATTATGTGCAATATTTAGCAAATATGTTGTGCAACTTCATTAGAAGAGTGCCGCAATAATATAGAGTGATGTTGTACAAGATTGCGCACTTGAATTATTAACGGTAATAGTATGTCACACGTGCTGAAGGTAAATACTAAAGTTTTATACAGGGTGATCAAAAATGATTGAACGTGCCGCTTCATACTGATTTTTTGTTGTCCGCTTACTGCTGCTGTCGGTACTTAAATAACCTTGGTAATTTCAGTGGTGTAGACATTGTAATTTAAATGACAGATGGAAATGACAGATGGAAAATAATGCGCAAGACACTGAACAGATGTAAGTATTGATAAACAACAGACTGTTTGACAAAACGGAATGCATTTTTGATAGTAATTGGACCGACTAGTGGTCATGTGACCTTCAATCATTTATGATCACCCTAGGTATATATTTTTATTTGGTAAACAATAATAGAAACAAACAATAACTCTGAATATAAAATTGAAATAAAATTTTTATTGAAATTCTGCACATGCGTCATCTTGTACACCAGAATGTACAAGACCGCTCATTGCAGATCGTAAGATTGCGCACTCAACAGTCTTCGCACTAGAATCGCACACGGCCAGAATACTACTAGATATTAATTTGAAATTTGGAACACTTCAATACATCACTTCGCATTTTTTACAATATAAAAAAATGTATTTGACACTTTCGGAGCCCGGCCGCCATCTTGAATATTCTTAAATTGTAATAGGGGTAACGCACTACATCATTACTAAAAAGCTTGGATTATATGCTCTAAAAAATCGTAAAATATGCATGCAAATATGCACTAAAAACAGTTGAAATATGCATTTGTATATGCAAAATAAAAACACATTTTTTCATTTTTTTCATTTATTCTACAATAATTGACACCCCATTATAAAACACATAAAAACACAAAAAACAATAAAAAAAATATTAATATAAAAATATAAAATAAGTTAAAATTTAGTCTATACACTCTTTGCAATACGTGTCTACGCTTGAACTTATTAAATACTTTTCTAAATTATCAATACTAAAACATTGTCTTCGATCACTTAATAAATGTTTGTAACTTGAAAATGTGCGTTCAACTTCGCAAGAAGTTACAGGTGCGTACTTAAAGCCGCACATTGTACTTGGATCCATATCTAAATCATCGCACTGTTTGCCATTTAATACATCATCAATTTTTTTCAAGACGAGATACCCTTCATTTTTATTCAAAACAGAAATTAACTTTCCTGCAACTTTTTTTGAAATTTCACTACCACCTTTAGTAATGTCAGATTTTAAACTATCAACAATGCTTAAACCTTCATGTAGTGACAGTTCCCGCTTCCCTAAATGTTCTATGGCAGTTGCAATGGAAACAAAATTGGACTTAATAAACGCTAGTTGATTTTTAATAGTTGGATCTCTAAAACACTTGATAGAAATCTCAACTGCAGCTGAGGTTTTTGGATCAAACTGACATATGACGTCTTTGATTTTCGTAAAATTTGTTGCGAGAAAATCTACACACTTCAACCAGGTACCCCATCCCGTTAAAATTGGCTCTGGCGGTAAAGGGAGTTCAGGGTACTTTTCTTTATAAATTTGGGTCCTAATAGGTGCTAGGTGCTTTAACAAAAACCTTCTTGACATTTGAAACTAAACTATTAACTAAACCATACTCTAATCTAACAGTTTCAGCTACACGATTTAAGGCATGAGCCAAACAGGTACAATGTAGTAGATTTGGGAAAAATACTTTTAAATTTTTTGATGCTTTCACCATATACGGCGCAGCATCTGTAACCATTAACAAAATCTTGTTTGTTGGAACTTGGTTCGGCAAATAAAAGCTACTTAACGATTCATTAACAAATCTAGCTATTGTTACACTATTGGTTTTTTCCAGAGCTTTAACACTAACTAAATATCCTCTTCCAGGTTCATTTTCATTTAACGAACCCAACACAAGATTAGCTATATACCGACCTTTCACGTCTGTTGTTTCGTCTACAGAAAACCATACAGGTCCACCACCAATGTATTTTCTAATTATTTTCATCTTGTCCTCGTAATTAACATCCACATACTTTTTTCTTAAAGTTGAAGAACTTGGAATATTTACAGTTTGGCCAGAACTACAATGTTCTTTGAGAAAATTTTTAAATATGGGATGATCTAATTTATAAAGTGGAATGTTGCAACCTATAAATAGATTGCACAACTCTTTGGAAAACTTTTCCTGTGTGGAATTATTGTTGCTGCTTGCCGTCAACAACTGCTGCATCCCAGTTCCAGAACGATTAGCTTTTCTTGTTTTATGAATGGTAGTTGCTAGATGCTGCTGTACTTGAAATTTTTTATCACAAGTAATCTGTAAAATATTTGCTAAATGAAATTACTAAAGTACGAAAATAGTATTAAAGCTTACCCTTTTATCGCAAATTCTGCAAAAAATATGAGATGAATCAATAATCTTCAAATCCACATTATTCTGACACCATATGTTTAATAAAACACTTCTATCAGTAGTTTGTTTCGGCATGTTGAAATACCTGGGTAGTACTACGCACTGTTTTCACAAACAACTACTGACGCTTCAAATTGTTATTTAAAGACTAATTTATAAAATCTTACACCCCACCAGAACCATCACAAAAATTCCAAATAATATCATTAATAGGAGTATTAACACTAAGTTATTCTGTGTACAAAGTAATTCCAAGAATAATTTAAAGATACTAATTTGCAAACAGATAATTCCCAGAGCTCATTAAAAGGAATTTTAATTACTTGAAAATAAAAATTAAGATTCTATAAGGGAAAATACCCTTAAATATGCACTATAACATTTTGCATATGCATTTATTAAAAATTTGGCAAAATATGCATTTATGCATTATAAAAAACACAAAAAAACACTTTAAAACAATGAAATTCATATAGAAACAAAATTTTACTAAGATATGCCGTTAAATTAACACCCACCAACGCAAATAATGTGTGCTTTGATATGTTTTGTTCCACAAACTCGAAAAATAATTGAACATATATTAAACACTTTCTTAAAATAAATTTTCTACGCGCGCTTCCTTATCTCAACTTTTTAGGTTAGCTCCACTAAACACGTTTTGCGACAAACTCAGTTGTAGACGTTAAATACATAGGAAATTTCTAATGGTGTGTAGCAAGAATATGATGTTGTCTTCCATATCCGCTAGATGGCGGGTCAATGCTAACTTGATGTAAAATAATATAAGCAAGTATCACACTTGCCCCACTTTTACACTTACCCCACCTTACCATCTACAAAATTACTGTTAACCTTACGGTTTTATGCGACAGGAAGCATGCTCCTTGTAATGGGGGATTTTGTTGGAGTCAGCAAATCATCTGCTTGTGTTGCAGTAAAACAAGTTACGGAAGCTGTTGCTAGATTGCATCGTACTTATATTAATTGTTTTCCTGCAACAGAAGCTGATCGACAGGAATCCAAACTAAATTTTTATGCTGTAGCAAGATTTCCGAATGTAATTGGGGCAATAGGTATGTAAAAATATCACAAGTGAATGAATTTTTATTATTATTATTATCATAGACTGCACGCATGTCCGGATACAATCACCAGGTGGTGACGAAGCCGAAAGATTTAGAAATCGGAAAGGATTTTTCTCCTGGAACGAGCAAACTGTCTGCGATGCAAGTTTGCGTATCCTGGACATTATTGCAAGGTGGCCGGGCTCGGCACACGATCAGACCATTTTCAACAACAGTAGACTGAAAGCCAGATTGGAGACAAATTCATTTGGAAATTCATTATTATTAGGCGATAGTGGTTATGCCCTAACTAATTATTTAATTACACCTCTTGGAAATCCGCATACACCTGCTGAAAATCTTTTCAACGAATCCCAAATTCGAACTCGCAATTGTGTGGAAAGATCATATGGAGTATGGAAGCGACGTTTTCCAATTTTATCACAAGGTAGCTATTTAGTTCCTGTCATTTCTATAATAAATAAACCTATCGGTTCAGAATGTCGCGGTGAGAATGTCGCGGGACACAATGTCGCGGCGAGAATGTCGCGGACCCATAATGTCGCAGACCCATAAGGTTTGTTCCAACAAACACTCGAATCGGTTCGGAACTGGCCGGAGTGTGCGCAAATTGAAATTAGCGTTCCAACAAATACGGAACGTATCCTGGTACTAGTTCACAGAGCGTTCCAACGTCGACAGAACTAATTCCGAACCGATTCGAGAACGGTGAAATCAGTTCCTGGTCCTGACTTAGAACCACCTTAGAACTCATAGGGACGATTTCTTAAAGCATGCGCGCAAGGATCGTGGTCATTTGTGATACGTTCCAACACGCAACAGAACCAGTTCAGAGACAGTACTTTTTTAAGGCATGCGCATAAAATCGGTCCTGAACTGATTCATTCACTGTACCAGAACCGCTTGTTGGAACAAACCTATAATGTCGCACGGCCACAATGTCGCATGGCCACAATGTCGCAAATCTTTTTATTCATGCAGACAAGACTGAAATTCATTTGTACAATAATTTACCTTTATTTTTAAATTTTAAATGTCCTTTTACAATTTAATATACCTAATGGACATCGGTAATTATTGCTAATATATTGAAAAAATGTAACTTTATTATCAAATTCTTATAATAATATAATGGCCAATACTTAAAATTATCAATAAATTTAAATTTGTTAATTTTAATTTCAATTTAAAATATAATTCAAAATCACATGTGAGCTTTAAGTTTTAAATTAAATAAATTAATAAAGAAAATTATTTTAAGTTACTAAAATCTCCCCTTAAGGTAAATTCTTCCTTTCAAGCACTTAAATGCATTTTTATGAGGATTTGTAAACAACTGATAAGGATAAGCAATTAAATGTGTAAAAGCATCATGTCACGCGCCATTGTGTCCATGCGACATTGTGACCATGCGACATTGTGCCCGTGCGACATTATAGATCTGCGACATTATCGCCGCGACATTGTGTTCTGCGACATTCCCTCCGCGACATTCTGTACCGGAACCATAAATAAATGGAGTAGATGGTAAATTCCTGATTTTCTTTTCAGGAATGAGAATTTCTTTAGAACGGTCGCAAACGGTTATTGTGGCAACAGCGGTCCTACATAACCTTGCCATAATAGAAAATGATGGTGAACCTCCAGAAGAAATAGCACCAATTGTAAACAATGTTGAGGTACAAGAACATGCTCATGATGGAGGAAATGAAAATCAAAGAACAAGGCTTTCTCTAATAAATAATCATTTTGCAAATTTGCTATAATAATTTAAAAATACAGAAATGTTTTATTAAATTTGTTTTTTATTTTTCAGTTCTTCTTTTAATATTTGGATTTCTAATTCATGCTTTTCAGCTAACCGCGATTCCTTTTTTTCAGCCTCTTCCTTCATAAGCTTCATTTGAAAGTTGATGAAGTCCATTTTTTTCTGGGCTAACGCCCGGTTTCATAATCAACTTTAAATTTAAAGTTGGCTTTAAAGTAGAAATCGTGTTTCATAATGCGACTTTAACGTTAAAGGAACTTTATCTCGCCTTTAAAGTTAAAGTCACGTCTTCCCTCACTTTAAAAGTTAAAGTGGACGTTATAACCTCACATTTTATTTACTTGCGTCACCTCCACTCTTGCTAGTTTGTTGTGTTTACCTCGTTTTTTGCTTTCCTCATCGTTATACAATTAAAAAACAGTCTTTCTCAAGACTATAATATTTTCATCAGTCGTATTCTGGTAAGGTGTACCTTGTACTATGTTATATAATTGTAAATTTAACCAGATATCATAGTTTTTTAGAAATTGTGTTACTCAAGGGAAGATGTGGTCTTCAAGTAGCAGTTCTTCAAGCAGCAGTTCGTCAGATGAAGAATTGGTATTACAGAGGCCTAAAGTTTATCGAGACCGTGTCGACAATTTCAATAGATGGAATGATGTTGAGTTTTTTGATAGGTTACGTTTAACAAAGCCTACAACGGTACATTTGCTGGAGGAAATTGAAGCTTAAATTTTAGGGGAGGTTGCATACAACCAATGCACCAACTATTGTTGACACTTCGCTTCTATGCAACAGGAAACATGCTCATTACAGCAGGAGATTTTGCAGGGGTCTCAAAAGCCCCTGCTTCTAGAATAGTAAGGAGGGTTACGAATGCAATTTGTTCATTACGTCCACGCTATATCAAGATGTGTGAAAACGAAGTGGAAATGGCACAAACAGCTGAAGAATTCTATGCCATTGCACGTTTTCCTAGAGTTGTTGGCACGATTGATTGTACGCATGTTAGAATATTATTATTTTTGTTTTTTTGTTCATCCTAGTGTACATAATAAGTAATAGTATATTGTTCAACGAGCGTATAATGATCATACCTGAATTCAATTTTTCTAGTTTTGCTTAAATTGACAGGACGATGGGGTAATACTACCCCATCGTAGTGTCAGTATTATTAAATTGACAATTGTAACGAGTCATTAACCGTTAAAAATTGTATAATAATGATAGTATTACACAATGGTTGTACATAAAACACTATTTAATGTTTATTAATTATTTAATGAAAATTAAAAATTGTTCATGTCAGTCTTTGACTTGGGTTTTTTGTTGTTGCATCTACCAATGATACAAGTAATTTATACACAAATAAACTTTATTGAATTACATGTTAAATTGTTTTTGCTTTTTCAAAATTTCTAAAAAAACTGCAAATTTACTTTAAAGACAAACAACAGAGCGAACATTTTGAAGTCAAAGCAAGGAGTGGTGCCGTTTTCGCGCCACTTTCCCACTCTACCTATAGAGACGCGTTCTTATTGGTTCTTAGGTAGTCACATGACGATCGTAGCTGTGTGAAGTAGGTTGCAATACGTACTTCAGTGTTACCAACACAAACTGTAGCCGACAAACCTCACTTTATCTCGACTTTAGCTAAAGTTGCCTAGCTCCGCCCATCTTTACCATTATGAAACACGCCAACTTGAAGTCCGACTTTAAAGTTAAAGGGGACTTTAGTTAAAGTCGACTTGAAGTCGCGATTATGAAACCGGGCGTAAGTCCTCATATACTGAAGAAGTCGAAGTTGGACCAATTCTCCTTTTTAAACGTAAAATTTCTCCTACGCTACCTCGTTTCCTCTTCTTCGTTACATCTAAAACAAGCAAAACATTAATGGTGTATATTAGCAGTAGTATAATTACTTACTTTCAACATTTGGAGTTTTTTCAAAAAGTTCAGCAGTTGCACATTCTACTTTGCCGTAGAAGTTGAAGCTTTCAGTGCCTCATGCAGAGGTTCCCTCAATTGCATGGGGTTCCAAGTAGTCCAGTCTTGAGATATCTGCAATTAACATGTACTTACAATAAATAATGTAAAAGAGTAGGCATATTTTACACACCATGTCTTGTTCCGACACTTCCACAATATCGGCCTGCATATCTGTGGCAGTAGGTATCCCTTCACTGTCTGAGTCAAATTTAGAATTGACCCCTGTACCACTAACTCCTATAATGGCTAGTACCCTACTGCCTATCCCGCTTAAGGGTTTAACGTCTGTAGATCCACCACCAGTTTTATATAAACTGCAGTTTGCAGCTGCAGAGTCCTTCTTTGTAGTCTTTTTTAAAGACTCCCACTTGCTTCGAAGCATTTTGCTGCGCCTACCTGTACCACAAACAGCATTAAAAGCTGCTTCGAGGTTCGTCCATTCTCTCTCTTTAACGGAACTTGTAACGTGATCCGTCTTTTTACATTCTAGAATATAGAAACATTCAAAAGTATTCATTTACGACAGGCACATGTTATACATACCCAGAATGCCCTTCTTTTCCTCGACCAAACTTACCAGCTGCTCTATTTCATTATAATTGAAATTGCTGCACCTCTTGCTTCCCATTTTTTAAAAAGTAGGCAAATCGAACAAAATAAACGGTAACAAATTTTTTTGGTTAATTAAAGTTTTCACTGTGTATTTTAAATTTTACTAGAACCAAAATACTGCTCACACATTCACAATGGTTTGAAAAAAGCTGTTTTTATTTAAAATGTAGAAAACAAGAAAACGGAATAACAGACAATTACCATGGTTACAGTCCTGTTTGCAATTGTAACCATGGCAATTGTCGGGAGTATAACTTATTCCAGGTATATACTAATATTATAAAACCAGCCCTAGCGATGTTTTCTGTTATACCGGGTATAGCTATACCGACACCGAACCTGACTTGTAAAACGCGTCGCTGGTTATACTTGGAATAAACAGCAGGATAAGATATACCGAGTATAGATATACCCTTGTTTATAGTGCGACTTTAAAACAGGGCCTAAACGATCTAAGTCCTCTAGTTCTACTGATTTCGCTGCAGCAACGTCAAATTTCTTTTTTTCGTTTCGGAACGTTCTTTTCGTCGATTCTGGTAGCTCCAGCTATAATATTTTCGAATGTTGCCACTAAATGCTCATTATTGACATCCACTCCATCATGTCGAGGTTTGATCTTGCTCAAAACTTCTTCCGGCTTAAAAGGACATATTCCGCAAGCCCAGAATCCAGAAATGATATTGACACTAAAAGTGGGATTTATTTTTTCTACCATTTTGCAAAGTAATTTTGGAAATTCTGTTTTTGGTAACACTCCCCTATTGTGCATTTTCCATTTTAATAAAATGTTCCGCCAGTGCATTTTTATTAGTCGGAAGACCGCCACTTCTAATGGTTGACAAATATGTGTCATATTTACAGGCAATAATACGAAAGAAATGTTGTATTCATTACACTGTCGAATAACATTAAAAGATAGGTGACTACCAAGGTTCACCTATAATTACTTTTTTCCTTCTTGTCTTTTCATATGGAAGGGCTATATTCGTAAACCAGTCTTCGTATAGATCGGAATCAAACCATCCAGACGTTGAAGCATTATAACGTGTTCCCAAAGGACCTCCTTCAATCCAATTTGGATAGATATATTTTGCTGTATACATAATGTAAGCGGGTAACATGTCTCCATTAGCAGCAACGCAAAACATGACTAACGTAGATGATTTTGATGTGTCCATCAATGTATGAGGATGTTTAGAACCCCTTCGTACGATGACTTTACGTTTACCCGGGTCATCCGTCATATTTGTCTCGTCATAATTTGGTATGTTTTTAGGTGGAACGTCTGCGAGGGTCTCTCCCAAATGAGAGAAATAGTTTTGCAATCATTCTACACTTTGTTCTGCTCTGCACCACTTTATTAAATTTTGACTGTTTCGCTTGGTAAGTTCCGTATTTCTACTAAAAAAGTGTGAGCACCAATCGTTTCCAGGACGATTATCGTTGAAAGAGTTTATAACCACACCTTTTCTGTCGAGATATTGTTTTATAAAAGATTTCAAACCTTCCTGTGTGAGAAGAAATCTAAAGTTAGCTGCTACTTCAAGGGCAGCTACAATTTGTTTTTCTTCAACTGGATTCGGCACTGGTGGTCTTCCTAATTGATCGCCGTGTCGACCTCTATACTTTTCGTAAAGGGAAGATTTTGGCACCCCAAACATTTCGGCAGCTTGTCCAGAGGAATATCCATTTTCAAGAACGGCTCTGAAGGCATTTTCCATTTTTTGTTCATCATAATTTCTCTTATGGGCTGTTCCTAGGTATATGCTTTCTGGGCATTTCAACTATCGTCCAATATAACCCTGAAAATTACGATTTTTCATAAATTTTAGTCTTTTTTAATAAATTCTGCTAAATATTGTTTTTTGCTTACCACAATACTTTTGTAAGGTTATGTACTCAAAATTATTTCACAGAACGTATCTTATAAAATGATTGGCCGTAGGTTTTTCATTATAATTGAAATATGCAGGATTTAACTACCTCAAATACTAATTTTTTCCTCATAAATTGGTTGTTGATCCCCACACGTGAACTAATATTCGATTGTGACAGGTGTTTCCTAAGCAGGAAAATTTGTTGGCGCTAATTGGTATTGCCAACCATAAGTTATGGCGGAAATTTTAAAATTTTCAACTATCGCTCAATAAAACCCCCAATGACACCTACTAAAATGAAACAAACAATTCTAAAAGTTAAAAAACAATTAATATGATGTGATTGTTAAACCTATGGTATCAAAAAACTTAAATTCACGAAGATGTTCAAACCGTTTGCTGATATCATACCCAATCAGTTTCTGTCAACCACTCCATGTTTAACAATATTGAGATTGTTAAATTTCTACGAAAAGTATGACAATGTACCTACTGTCATATGATAAACAATTACTGATTGTTTCTTTGTTTAATTTTGAAGCTCTGTTAAAGCAAAGCCACCTAGAATTAAAGCATACAATAAAATAAATAAATAGCCATCTGAGCATACGCCAAATTGTTTTCTAATTTTTCTCCATTATTTTCGTATGTAACCCTATAATAATTTACCACAGTTAGAAAGAGAAAAATACAGGGTAGCTATTAAAGATTGGACCAACGTCGTAGCGTTCAAACGCTTTGAGATATTAATTTGAAATTTGGAACACTTCAATACGGCATTAGTTCGCATATTTTACAGTATAGAAAAATTTTCTTTGACTCATACTTTCTGAGCCCGGTCGCTATCTTGAATTTTCTTAAATGGTAATAGGGGTAACGCAATACATCATTAGTTCTCTTTCTAATTGTGGTAAATTATTATGGGGTTACATAAGAAAATAATGGAGAAAAATTAGAAAACAATTTGCCGTACGCTCAGGTGGCTATTTATTGTATGCTTTAATTCTAGGTGCAAACCTCCCATGAACTTTCCCATACTAAAAATAAACATTTCGGTTTTGGTATTCAACAGTAGTTCGCCAGGCAGCATTGGAAATCACTTAAATGCGTAGGGAGAAAAACGAGATTATACGGTTTCGAAATGTACAGAAGAAAGACGCGCATCTATCTGTAGCAACCGACTTGAAATTACAGCGGACGAAGCCGGACGATCACTACCGACTGACGATCCGTTTCTGTTAGAGTCCAGCCTAAATCTTTAATATTTTTACACAACGCGGTTAAAACTCACGTTAGTTAGCAGTAATATAGCGCTTCCGGTTTCGGAATGTGTTTTGATGTTACTTGCTTTTTACGAAAAGTATTAATTATTAATCCATAGCTTTCCACATCACCTTAGTGTTTGCAGTAAGTAAAGTAACATGAGGTACTACGGCAGATGCGTTAAACTTTTTGATTTACATGGAAAGTTGTCGCCAGGAGCCCTATATAAAACCCATGAACCTATACTACCTATACCTACAATTTGATAATTGCCTTTGCCACATACATTCAATTTGTAGAGACTTACGCAGTCTTTCGGCTACCAATAGTTCCCTATAAATATTGTCATTCATTCAATTTCTAGGGACTTAAGCAGTCTTTCGGACACCAATAGTTCCCCACAAATGTTGTCATTCATTCAATTTATAGGGACTTAAGTAGTCTTACGGCCACCCATAGTAACCCCATCATTTACTCATTCATTTGTTTGGCATTTTATCATTCCTATAACTATATGGTAACTAGGTACTTATTTAACATACTTATTATAAAGTCGCGGACTAACTTTTCAGACGCAAAACCTGTGGATGAATGATTGCAACTATTTGTTAACGCCATTTATTCTATTAAAAAAAATACAATTACATGTTAATTCTACAAATTCCAAATAACAACACCCACTTCTATGCCTGCTTTGGAAATTTAAATAACATGTATGTGTGGACGTACGAATAAATTGTTTCTAGACAAACGTTAAATTAATTAATTAATTAATTAATAACATTTTCTTAGCAAGCTATCAAAACCATTCAATCTAGTAACTAGACCCTGAATTAGTTGTTACCGTCATGACTGTAACAACTAATTCAGGGTCCAGTCGCGTCAGACGTCTACAAAAGAGAAATTGCCGATCCGACTCACACTCGCCCGGGCAGTGCCGCGCTGTCAAACTCCATCCATTCGCGATTGACATTAACTGAAGCGCCACACGCTGTGTAAAAGAATATTCAATAATACAATTTCTAAGCTGGCCGTTATACTAAACCCGGTTATCGTTTGGCCAACACAAGAAGAATTACGTAACAATTTACCAATTTGTTTTGAAAAATTTCCTAATGTAAGAGTTGTATTAGACTGCACCGAGTTCAGCCTACAGCGAGCACAGTGCTTGTGCTGCAGGATAAAAACTTACTCGCATTATAAATGTGGCCAGACCATTAAGTTTATGACCAAAGTTACACCTGGAGGTTTAATAAGCTTTGTCAGCAAGGCATATGGTGGAAGAGCTTCAGATAAATCAATCTTCGAACAAAGTGGTTTAACTGAAAAGTTAGAAATGGGTCGTGATGCTGTAATGGTGGACAAGGGATTCCGTATTGAAGAATTTTTGCAAACAAAATTTATAAAGCTTATTCGACCACCGTTTCTGTATAACAGACGCCAGCTTTCGGAAGCAGAAGCTAAGCGAAATGTCGAAATTGCCAGGGCACGAGTTCACATCGAAAAATCAAACCAAAGGATCAAACTCTTTGAAATTTTTTCCAAGCCCCTGCCTTGGGCTATGGTTCCAAAAATTGAGGATATTTTTATTGTAATATGTGCCATTGTAAATTTATCACAACCAATCTTGAGCGATGATAAATTTTTGAAATAATCAATGTGGTTAAATTCAGTGTTAGGTATAATAAATAAAATTCTTTAAGTTTATTTGGCTGGATATATAAGTAAATATATTTTTCTGAGAAATGTCAGCCAATTTATAGAATAAACGACAAAAAATTTGAAAATATATATATTCAGTGTTATTAATTTTTAAAAACTTGTTTATTTATATTAGTGTCATCCCAACAAATACATTTAGAAAAATCCAAAGGCATATCATCTTCTAAAGCTAAACGAATAAAATAGCAGGAATGTTCTGGTTTATTATTATGAACTAAATCCTGTTTAAAACGTTTTAAAGCTATTAGGCATTGAATTACACTGTTTGCATAACAAGAAACGCCATCCCTGTTTATAAATCCTATGTACTCGTTTTTATTTTTGCTTGAAAGGGCACGATTATTAACGCCTTCATCCGAAACTGTTATTACCGTCGAATCGTTAAAAAAATTTGCAGCCGACTGCCTAGAAGATTTTATTGGGAGCAACGCATATATGGGCTTATGATATGAAAAGTAACTGTCGTAAACACCTGCTATCAATGTTTCGTCGTTACTAAATATAATGTCTATTTGAGTATTGTGATCGGTTGTGGACGTATTACGGTTTAACATACTTTTAAAATTGAACTTTGCCATTAAATTTGGAAAATATGAGGCAGCCTCAAAATTAAATATATCAAAATTAAAATCTTCCAACACAACAATTTTACCATCGGCATTAGATAACGTACTACTTATAATTTCTTGAAAACAATTTTCATACATAGCATGCCTAATTACCCAAAAATTCTCTACTTGAAAACTAAACAAGTCAACATGATTTTTACATTCGAATTTTAAAACGTGCTGAATATTACGAACGGTAATGTGGTTTTTGATAAAACAAATATCTCCGCGCGTATTAACCGAATTAGAATGAAATATTATGGTTCCAAAAATTGAGGATATTTTTATTGTAATATGTGCCATTGTAAATTTATCACAACCAATCTTGAGCGATGATAAATTTTTGAAATAATCAATGTGGTTAAATTCAGTGTTAGGTATAATAAGTAAAATTCTTTAAGTTTATTTGGCTGGATATATAAGTAAATATATTTTTCTGAGAAATGTCAGCCAATTTATAGAATAAACGACAAAAAATTTGAAAATATATATATTCAGTGTTATTAATTTTTAAAAACTTGTTTATTTATAGTATATGTAAAAAATCTATGCTTAGCCTTAGTTTTCGTAATGTAAACGTTTACATGTCTGTAATAAAATACACATATCTGATAAAAGTAATTTAAATACAATTTCTGCACTAACTGCTGGCAATACTTCTCATCATATGTGACACTAATACTAAGCAAACTTTCATCATAGGCTGAATATAATACCAAAATGCATTCGTCCAAATTTAAAATCATCATCCCCGTTGCATCTGGGCATAATATTGATGCTTTTGTTTGACGATCACTACACCATTGGATACTTGTAAATATTTACAAATATTTATAAATTCAGCGGCCTTCACTTCTTTTCCTGTGAAATAAATGAATTAGGTACTAACATGCCAGGAGGTGTCTTTCAACAACTTACCTTGATATGGGCATTTTATTTCTAATAGTTTGCTTGGCTTGCCCTCTTCAAAAATTATCCCATCTGGGCTATATGCCAGCCATGGTTGCTTTCGACAAATAATTAATCCAGTTTCCACAACTGTGTGCCCCGTGAAGTTACAGTAGGCCTCTCTGGCAGCACCTTCATGTTGTACACCATAGCTGGTGTATTTACTGTTAAATGGTTTTGCCCAAAAGTATTTTCTAGCTTTTGTTTCCCAATATCCCAAGCTATAAGTAAATACGGAATAGCATCTTGAACCTGTGATTCGGAATTGTCGCTCTTTATCCCATAACTCTTTATTTACTTTTGTTGTTAGTGCCACATTCATAACATCCACATCAGCGAGCGTAGCATAAAACTGCTTGCAACAGTCATATGCAAAAACAGGTGTGTGTAAGTTGTCCAGTAAATTGGGGTTTGCACAATTTTCAAACACTTTCTTTAATTCCACCGACTGCTGTGTATTAGGTATATTATTCGCTGCATCTAATTCTGATACCTCCATTATTGCTCTACGTCTAGATCTAAAAGCATTATGAAATATTAAATATGATGCACCAGCTTTAAAAAAATATTAATAAATACTTGTGCTTTCCTAGTGCTGTTTCTGGTAAGTAATTCTTAAAAAAATCTACCACTTCGCTCGCCTCTTCACCAGTCAACACTTTCTTTACAGGAGATACTTTCGGTGCCACACACTCCTGCCCTAGCACAGGAGCTGGCGCATATTGCTTTTCCGAGGTATGAGACGTCCAATAACATTTTAGGTCAGTGGACGATAATAGTGGCAACCCCATTATGTTATCTCTATAATAATTAATAATAACCATATTTATAATTATATTGAGCAAAAAACGTACCTTGTGCACAAAAGCAACACAGCAGCAATATGTTTGCACTGTTTTGAATTTCCTGCTTTACAGCTGCATACAAATTCACCTACAGTTACTGTCCCTCCATTGGTGTTTGCAGGGCCCCTTTTATTTCATGCGGTCGTTTAGTCAATGCACTCGTGCTTAGGGCTATAGCAAACACTTTTATTACACCAGCTGTTTTTTCCGTTACTCCACAGGTTAATATATGCTTAGCATTGAGTACTGCTTGTCCTTCATTAATACAACGCGAACTAGCAGTAGCACCCAAATATTCAAACACGGCTTGAAACGTTAAAAACGCTGCTTCTACCATGTCGCTACTGCTAGAAATATATAGAAAACAATTACTTTGCTCATCTGGCACAATTTATTTATTTAACCTACCCAAACCTACCACAAAAGGACTTGTAGTTATTAAGATTTTTGTTTATATTTGATTGAACTAAACACCACTTGATCACAACTCGTTTCTACTTGACTTAACACTCTTAATTAAAACAAAACGAACTTAAAACACACAAATAACCACCACGTTATCGACAGAAGCAATAACGCTATGAGCAAGCTATACCTCCAATCGTAGCCATTTGTTTACAAACAGTGGCGCCACCAACGGTAATGTTATTCGCGAATAGACGCCAAAGATGTACTGTTTTGATTTATTTCACCTTCTAATACACGAATAATTATCTTCCTCTGCTTATATTATATTCTAATCTACCCTTTTCTCTAATAATAATAAGTAAACGTTATCTAAATTTGCAGGAAACGTAGTTTTTGCGGTTTGTAAGTCATTGTAACTGCTCCAACTATTGTTGACATTTATTACGCATGTGTAATGACCGTGGTCTACCGAATCTCCGTGATGCAGAATAGCCGCTCGGACGTCAAAATGCGTATCATTTATACAAACTTCTGTCTCATTAAAATTTACTACCGAATTCATCAACTTTGTGTCAGCACGGAATCTGGCAAGAACTAGCACTACATACTGGTTAACGTACGACATAAGATGCTTTTCTGAAAAATTTGATATGTGGCAATTGGAACACTTTATATTAGTGTCATCCCAACAAATACATTTAGAAAAATCCAAAGGCATATCATCTTCTAAAGCTAAACGAATAAAATAGCAGGAATGTTCTGGTTTATTATTATGAACTAAATCCTGTTTAAAACGTTTTAAAGCTATTAGGCATTGAATTACACTGTTTGCATAACAAGAAACGCCATCCCTGTTTATAAATCCTATGTACTCGTTTTTATTTTTGCTTGAAAGGGCACGATTATTAACGCCTTCATCCGAAACTGTTATTACCGTCGAATCGTTAAAAAAATTTGCAGCCGACTGCCTAGAAGATTTTATTGGGAGCAACGTATATATGGGCTTATGATATGAAAAGTAACTGTCGTAAACACCTGCTATCAATGTTTCGTCGTTACTAAATATAATGTCTATTTGAGTATTGTGATCGGTTGTGGACGTATTACGGTTTAACATACTTTTAAAATTGAACTTTGCCATTAAATTTGGAAAATATGAGGCAGCCTCAAAATTAAATATATCAAAATTAAAATCTTCCAACACAACAATTTTACCATCGGCATTAGATAACGTACTACTTATAATTTCTTGAAAACAATTTTCATACATAGCATGCCTAATTACCCAAAAATTCTCTACTTGAAAACTAAACAAGTCAACATGATTTTTACATTCGAATTTTAAAACGTGCTGAATATTACGAACGGTAATGTGGTTTTTGATAAAACAAATATCTCCGCGCGTATTAACCGAATTAGAATGAAATATTATGTGAAAACCGGGAATTTCTATATCACCGTAATTTTGTGTTAAAGTGTTTGAAAATATTAATATGTCGGCTCTAATGTACCACTCATCACTGATAATATTTCGTAAATGTTTGCGCAATGATCCAACATTATGATGATATAAAATTTTAATTTGATCGCTATTGGTAAAAGTGTCGTAGAAGAATGTGAGCGGTAAATTTCTGTTAGAATTTGGTCGTTCTCTTTTGGAGACTTCGGGGGTTTGAAACTACCTAAACTGTAAAGTCCAGATAACTTTTTTACCCTACTTAATGCGACGTACATCATTTGCCTGGTAATTCTTTTTAATTTTTTTAAAATCGATACACGCCTCTTCGTACGTCTGCTCCTGAGATTTCTGAATAGTTAAAGCTTCCGCTACTGTCACTGGAAATTGACGGCGTACAATTTAATACTGCAAATCTTTAGAGACTGTTAAAGGATACGCATTTTTACTTATTGGGGTCAATTTTGAGTCGATACCTTCGGCATTCATTAAACCTATAAACGCGTTTCGCTCTTTGTTACCGACCCCATTTGACTGAAAATCAATCCAAAGTTTGCTAGGAAATTTAAAATTTGGTTCAAACGAAATATGCCTTAGTATTCCACAAGATCCGTTTACAAGCCCGTCCGCGATATCTATGTTAGAAGTTACCATATACTTAATGCCCATGTCTTCCGCAGTAGATAAGAATTCTTCACCAGGCGCATTGTTTATACGACATTCATTGTACGCATCAACGTTAGCGTTTTCCCCATATAACCTAATCGCGGTCTCTGGGACTAGAGTTTCTTCTACTTCTCGCGATTAAATTAATTTTATATCATCAACGCTCATAATTCCCTTAGCTAAATTATTTAAACAATGTATAAATTGAACTTCATCCCGCTGCCGCATTATTTGTGTCAATTCGTATCAATTAAACTCGTCCCATAAGGGGTTTGATTCGACGTGAAAAATACTTAGACTGTTACTGTTTGGTGAACAAAATACAGGGCGATCCATCACAGGAGGTAATTGGTTTAAATCTCCTACAACTAAAACCGATATGCCCCCAAAAGACTCTTTGCAACCCATGATTTGTCGAAGTCTAGTATCGACCCGTGATAATAACCGACTGCCCACCATCGATATTTCGTCAATAATAAATAATTTTAAATGAAATAATTTTGCTCGTAGTGTATTCGCGATGTCGTTGGATAATTCTGGCATTTGTCCACCAAACTGAGTTATGGGTAAAGAAAACGCGATGTGTAATGTGTAGGCTTGGACAGACATGCCGTAAAGAAACGGCATATATGCCCTATACTGTGCAGTAAAAATTTGTCAATATAAGCACGTAACATGCCGTAACCCTGCGATATATGCGCTAATATATGCTGTAAAAAATGGTCAATATATGCTCGAAACATGCAGTAATCGAGTAATCCTACAATATATGCAATAATATATGCAGTCAAGGTATTGAATACGTACCTCCTTTTCACATATGGTGCAAAACACTACAGTACCATCATATTTAAAACAAGTATATGGTTTCAACCATTTTTTCAGCAAATCACTTTTTGAACTAGCGACTTTCGGAATTTTGGTTGTTACTTCTGCCGCAGATATCAAACTACTAAACTAAGTGCATTTATCTGTAGGGTAATTTCAACTATCTCTACTAGTAAATAATATAATGGCACATTAAGATACCTAAAAGTTGCAGTTTATCTCCCTTGGGATTTTCCAAAAAGAGGAATTTGGAAAGTTGCAAGTGTTGACATTTTCTAAGAAATTTAAATTTTTTTAATATGAAACCCCTAAAATTTGGTAAAATTTTACCAACATTATCGAATATATTTTATATGCAGTAAAAGGCATATACTTACTTGAACCGGGTAATTTATCAAAATAACTTGTGATCAACTGATAGATTGCATTTATAACCGTACTTTTGCCGACGCTGGCGGATCCACTTAAAAACGTTCTTATGGGCAACCTATCAGTTTTAAAACAATGTAAAATGTGCATTATGAACTCCCTCTGGCGCGTATTTAACTGCTGTATTAATTGAACAATTTCTTCGATTGATATTCTAGGTGGACAACTAAAGTGATTTGCACCGCGATCTTTAACAATTTCAGACCCCCCCTGCTGTAAAATATCGATTTGCTGGTGCTCAGGTAATGCACTTTTGGAAAATTCGTCGATATCTTCTTCCTCGATTTCTAAAACATTATTTTGTGCTTTTTCCATGGCTTCGTCTAAAACATCGTCGCCAAGAATTTGAAATTTTTTGCGATTAGTGTCAATAGTACAATGATGGTTTAAAAATATTTCCTCGTAATTTACATTCTGCACCTCGGAGTATTCGTTTCTCCACGGTAAAAATAAAAGAAGGTTTTCTCTATAAAAATTAACCGGATCCTGAATTAGTTTATACCGCCTATATCTAATAACGGCAGTTTTTCGCCGTTGCCTATAATATTTAATGACGTCATCATCATCGTCTTCATTCGCGTTCTCGTTATCCGTCTTCAGCGCAGTAAAATTCGAAGCAAAATCTGCTAGGCACACGTCTTCCATAGATAAAGGTCTTTTCGCGTATTTTCCGAATATATCATCAACAAACACGTTATCAGAATCTACATTTAACCTTTCCGTGGCCAAGCTTCGTGGTGTAACGCAGTTGGCCAAGCGGGGTAACTCTGATACCCCACTCGTTTCTGCTGCAAAGATAATATTTTTTGGGATTTTTGCTGAGTTTATTTTAAGCTAAACCTAGAACCGTCGATGAAGAAATTATTGAATTCGAATTAGTTTATAAAATTATTTATTTAAATTTCAAAGCAAGTACAAAATAAAACATTTTTTTACGAATAAACGGGCTAAACTAAATCTGAATATGTGTATAATACATTGCTTGTGTTAAAAAGTTTACGATAATAATTAATTATTCACTATCAATTATTCCTTGTTGCATAATTTTGCATTCGGGGCAATAAATTTTGCTTCTTGCGCGCACATTAAATTACTATTTAAAAATACATTAGAAATTTTTCTCTAACATTAATATATCCGATATTTATATCTGATGACGTTTCTCGTAACAATTTCGAAAGTCCCGCGTCCGTTTTACTAATATAATTAATAATATAAGATGCCAACGCGTATTCTTCTAAAATAAACTGAATATCCATATTAGACTCGAACAAATGCAATATATCTTTATTATAATTATTAATTCCGACTTCCAAACTACTACGTTTTAAAAATATCTGTTTTTTTTTAATGAACTACGAATAGCAAGATAATATTGTTCTTCCGGAGTTTAGCTAAACTATCATTAAATTCTACTAATTCCGGATTTTTATAAAAATATTGGGTAATTTTTTTTATATGTTTCAAAATGCGCTTTAAATTTTCGTTTTGTTCCTGTTCCGGAAGAGGTTCCATAATTGGTGTTGTGGGCATAACAAAGATTGGAAAGGAGTCTCGTTCCGGCATTCATACGAGAAGGTTGTTTACAATAATTGTGCTCAGTGAAGTGCCATCTTATAGTGCGCGCGCGACTAGCGGGACATATGTCCTGTTCACTGTTACTTCTATCGATAGATAGAAAACTAACAAAACAACAAAAATGACAAATCCCAACATAAGCTCCCAAACCTTACCTTCCCCGTCCTCAACTGCAACCAACATTGATAACATGAACCACCAACGCAGCTTCTCCGCTGTGACAAGCTCCCAAACCACAACATATCCCAAAAAAGACCAGGCAATTGTGATTAACACTGCAGACGGCCTAACACAACTTGATTACATTAAATCCATATCTAAAATTATCAACCCAAACCACATTCGATTCGCGTCCAAAATTTCAAATAACAGATTCTGTATTTACTTATCAAGTAAAGAAATAGTCGGGCAAATAATAGCAAAAACAAATAGTGAAATTGAAGTCGGGCCACACCTGCTTAAACTACGACGACTGATAACGCCAGCGAAAAGAATTATCCTCTCAAACGTTTCCCCAACGATACCACACGAGGTTATTGAAAACGCTCTAAAAACAAAAGATCTAAAACTAGTCTCCTCAATGTCATTTCTCCGCGCAGGTCTCGGAGACGAGGGATTTTCCATATTTTAAGTTTTCGCCGGCAAATCTATATTTCCGAAGACTGCCACATAGTGCCCGATTCTATCCTTATACAACACGATGACGCTCTATACAGAATCTTCATATCAGCAGACAACATCTCATGTTACTTATGCAAACAATCTGGACACTTAGCACTGAAATGCCCAACCATAACCAACAATACAGAAAATCAGAACAAGTCACCCCAAACCGTTGATAAGACCAGCGCTGACAGTCCAATAGTAGAACAGAATGACGTGACCCCTGCAGATGAGGAACACCCACAAACCCCCGACACCCCATCAAACCAACCATCTCCTAACAACGGTTTAAAAAGACAACTATCATGTAGTACATCAAGCGAATCCCCAAAAGAAGATGCACCCTCCATCAATGCGGAAAATATAACTATGACACAGGAAGAACCAGAAACAAACGACTCATTTAAAAAACCCAGCCAGTCTCCGAAGAAACACAAGCCCTCCCAAAGTGAACACAACATAGCACACACCCTTACAGAAAACCTAAAATCAGTCGAAACACAAATCAAAGACCAAAACCAAAAATACCCTCTAAACTACGAGATGTTTAAAGACTTTCTAGAAAACTCATACAGCACTCCGGATCCATACAGTGTAGCCCTTAGCTACACAGAAGATATCGAAGGATTAATTAATATGATGAACGACCTTTATCCAAACCTAAAAACCAAAAGCATCAAAAACCGATTCACAAGAATAAGAAACAAACTATCCAAAACCCATTATCCCACCACTGATTCCGACGCAGACTCCACCCACTCAAATCAATCCACTTTTTAAATTCAATATTATTCAATGGAATGTAAACGGGTTTCATGCCCGTTATGAAAATATCAAACTACTGCTATCAGAACACTCACCTGACCTGTTGTGCATCCAAGAAACTAATTTCAAACACAATTATTCTGGAAAAATTAAAGGATATTCCACCCACTTTAAAAATCGCACCAATCGGAGCATAGCCAGCGGCGGTATCGCAATATATATTAAAAACTCTTTCACAAGTAACGACGTAGCAATCAACACTAATTTAGAAGCTGTCGCGATAACCGTGCACCACCCCAAAAAAGTAACAATATGTAACATATATCTACCAAATAGTCAAAACATTGAAAAAGTGGAACTCTTAAACCTCATCCAACAGTTACCACCCCCATTCCTTATATTAGGAGACTTCAACAGCTACAACACACTTTGGGGATCCTCAACGACAAATAGCAGGGGCCAAATAATTGAAAGTATAGTTGACGACCTAAACCTAACAATATTAAATGACGGCTCTCCTACTCACTTCTCTTCATCATCAGGTTCACTATCAGCCATCGACCTCTCCATATGTTCTAACCAACTTACCCCAGAATTTATATGGAGCACTCTTCCAGACCTCTACGATAGCGATCATTTTCCCATAACCCTTAAATTCGGAAACATCCCAAACCAAAATACCGACTTTATACCAAAGTGGAGGCTTTCCAAAGCCAACTGGGAGCAATACTCACACCTAGTTGACTCTAAGATCGACACCGTTGATCTTTCTGAAAACATAGACAAAGTAGTAGACAAATTCGCCCAAACTATTATCGAAGCAGCCGAAATAACCATTGGAAAAACTTCAGCCAATCATAAGCACCCCCCCGTGCCGTGGTGGAATGATCGATGCGCAAAAGCTATTAAAGAATGTAAAAGAGCCTTCCGAAAATACAAAAAACACTCCAATCTAGAAAATTTGATAGCCTTCAAGAAACTAAGAGCAGAATCAAGACGAGCGGTAAAAACAACTAAACAAGAATCATGGAAAGCATATGTTTCATCAATAAACAAATACACAAACATATCGGAAGTTTGGAGGAAAATTCGGAGTATCAAAGGAATTTCGACCCCCCGCACAATAAATGCTCTTACATCCAACAACATCACTGTCTCCACCACCGCCGAAATAGCTGAACTACTTGCTACCTCCTTTTCAAACACATCTAGCAACAATAACTATGATCCGGAATTCATAAAACATAAGGAAGACGAAGAGGCATCAAACATTTCAATAATACACGATCAAAACAACCCCATCAACGCACCACTAACCATGCGGGAACTGAACTTCTCCTTACAGAGGTGTCGAAACTCAGCACCGGGTCCTGACAATATACCTTTCATATTCCTCCACAATCTTTCAGGTAAAGCAAGAACGAAACTACTGGAAATGTACAACACAATTTGGAAAAATCACCAATTCCCTCGAAATTGGCAAGAGGCAATAGTAATACCAATCCACAAGCTAGGAAAAGATAAATCAAGCCCTTTGAGTTACCGACCAATATCCCTCACTTCCACACTCTGTAAACTAATGGAGAAAATAATAAACTACAGATTAAGTTGGTTCCTGGAATACAACAACCTCATCACAAAACATCAAAGTGGCTTCAGGCAAAACCACTCCACGTATGATCAATTGATACGTCTGGAAGCGGAAATATGTGACGCATTCGCCAACAAATCCCACCTGATTGCAGTATGTTTTGATCTAGAAAAAGCGTTCGACATGACCTGGAGGCACCTGATAATACATTCCCTTAAGAACTTTGAACTAGATGGAAATATACTGGACTTTATCCAAAACTTTCTTCGAGAAAGGCGCTTCAAAGTTAGATATAAAGGTCACTACTCCACCACCATGACCCAAGAGAATGGAGTCCCACAAGGTTCAATCCTCAGCGCAACACTATTCATAATTGCCATAAACAGCATTGAATCAAAAATTCCCCCGCCAGTGAATCTTAGCTTATTTGCAGATGATATCACCATATACTGTCGCGGGAAAGATCTGACATCAATACAACAACACCTGCAGAGCACAATAGACAATTTAGCAAACTGGTCGAAACATACTGGCTACAAATTCTCTGCCTTAAAAACGAAAGCCATCCACTTCATAAAAAAGGACCATGCTAATTTAAAACCAGACCTGCTACTAAATAATCAAACAATCAGCTACGCTGACCATATCAAAATCCTTGGCCTGACATTTGACACAAAACTAACTTGGAGCACACACTTGGACCAACTAAAAGCCAAATGTAAAAGCAAGCTAGGCATACTAAAAGTCCTATCCAATCACGAATGGGGTGCAGATGCAAAGATGTTACTAATTTTATATAAAACACTAATCCGCCCACAACTCGACTATGGATCAATTATATACTCTTCAGCAAAACCCCACACACTAAAATTACTTGAACCAATCCATAACACCGCAATAAAAACAGCAACAGGTGCTTTCGTGACTAGCCCAATAGCCAAACTACTATCCAATATCAATGAACCTACATTAAAACAACGCAGAGAGATACTATGCATAAACTTTGCAGCCACAATAGCCTGTTGTCCCCAAAACCCCACCCACCATGCTATATTCAACAACTACTTCCACACAATCTACAATCATAAACCCAATTTACCCAAACCATTCCATTACAGAATCCAACAAACACTACAGAATCTAAAATTAAAACTTCCGCCAACTGTACCAAAAACCTTCTCCGCTGTACCACCATGGACACACTCCGCCCCCCACGTGACATACGACCTCCTAGCATTTGCCAAAAAGGAAACCAATCATGAGCTCATACACAATAAATTCAACGATATCTGCCAAAAATTTCCAACCTCCCAGTACACATATATATACACCGATGGCTCGAAAAACGACGACGGAGTGGGAGCAGCGTTTGCGTCCAATAACACAAAAGTACAAATCCGCCTAAAAGAATATCACAGCATATTTACAGCCGAGACATTAGCCATCCTAAATGCACTAGAATGGATCCAAGACCAACCGAACAATAAATTCACACTATGTACCGACTCCAAGAGTGTCCTAGAAGCCATCCAAAATATGTACTCCAAAGAACCATTAATACAGGAAATACAAAAATTAGTAACTAATAGTTCTCAAACAATGAAAGTCCTGGAATTCCTATGGGTGCCTTCCCACACAGGTATCACCGGAAACGAAAAGGCAGACAAGTATGCAAAAGAAGCTATAATATCCGACGATGCCAACCAAATCAACCACGCAACTGATCACGACATTAAAAAATATTTCAGAAGACACATGCTCCGCAACATGACCAACCAGTGGACCATCGCAAGAGGTTTCAGTACACCCAACAGCTACAACATTATATGTCAAGCCAACTGCAGACGCCATCAAGTCACCCTAACAAGGATAATAATAGGACATAGCCGTCTCACTCACTCCTACCTAATAGAAAACACCGAACGGCCCTACTGCGACCAATGCGACACCGCACTAACCATCGACCATATTCTACTGCAATGTCAACGATATGAAGATGCAAGAACACAGTGCAAAATTCCAGCAACAAAAGAAGAAGCACTTAGAAATCCTTGCAACATACTACTCTTCTTAGAAAAAATCAACCAGATTAAAACAATATAAGTAAACCATAATCTATGTAAATTTAATAAAGTGCTAATGACCACGCAGTCGAAGCACTATAAATAAAATAAATAAAAATAAATAAAGATTGGAAAGTTAAATTGGCATTTGAATTTATTTCGTTTACCTTTATTGCAGGTATGCGTGTGCCTGTTGCACCGTAATATACGGATCATTTTCCTTATACTCGCACGTAATAAACCTATCTATAAAGCTAATACAATTTTCGACGTTACCTGATATTTCGGGATTGTACTGAGGCGCGTCTTTAAGCCATAATAAAATGTGTTCGTGAGGCGACCACCTGTTTTGAAATTCTACCCTTTCTCAACTATCTTCTACATAATACTCATGAAATGGGTCTTTTTTTTTTTCAAATAACATAAATTTTGAAATCAAAATACCGCGCACATGTAACTGGATCGCGTTTTATTAAATCGGATTTTTCATAACTAGTGAGATTCATTGCTTCTACAAGAGATAAATTTTTAGAATGAACCAGTTTCGCTAAAGATTGAAGTAGTTCTGGCCAAATGTTTTCCCCGGCAGATAACGTTAAAAATATAGTGGGTTTACCTAATTGCCGAATGGTAGCCAACAACTCTTTTTTTCTAGTTTCCCAATAGGAAGGGGAAGATCTAATTTGTCTTAAAAACCTATAACCGTCGTCAAACTTTACCATGTTCTCTAAAAATTCGTTATTTAACACGTTCCCCAATTGAACATTTCTAGTATTTTTTGTTTTCCGCATACAAATATTAATTTTTGAAAGACAAAACAACTCTTAATTTTTTCTTTGCCATGAAAATTAATCGAGTGGGATCGCACGGTCTACGATCTCTACGCCTAATTTCCGACTTTATACGATCCGAGTACGATACTTTAGAACTGCCGTTAAAAGAATGACCCGCGAAATTTTTGGGAAAACATAATTGGTCGATATGGGGTATCTTATGCCAAGGTACCGGTTTTTTACCTTGGCCGGGCGCTATTATTTGAACGTTATTTACGGCATGTGCATTTCCGTCTATTACTAATACCTCATCACTTCCTACTTCTTCCTCCGGAAGATCGGTTAAAGTGATTTCTTGGCAAGTGTTGTCATTCGTGGACCTTTCGGTAGACATTAGATTATCCGCTATAAAGTTGCTACTTTCTTCAATACAATCCCTACTTTCTACAATAAAATCTACATTTTCCCTATACTGTTTTTCGTAACGCCTAAAATATTGGCGGTCAACTTGAATATTGTACACTTTGTATAACGGGGTGTCTTTCAAATAACACAACGCATCGCAAACTATTGCTGGTCTGATGGTCTCATACATATAATCCGTTTTGTGTTCAATGGGCCTCTTTAATTTAACCTGAATTGTAGCCATGTTGTCAAATGCTCGCGATAAAACTTGTAACATATCGCTAATTTCTACAGGGATGTTGACTACACTACCTTTAAGACCTAACTGGGGATTTAAGGCATACGGCTTTAAAGATCTAATTTGCATAAAATTTAAGTAAGGGGCTGTCATTCTTTCCTCTAATGGTGAAAGTTTTCGAATACAATCGGGTAAATCTACAAACTTTAAATCATTACTGATGGCTAAGTTGGGTACTCTTGACAGGGTTAGGTATCTATCACACGTTCTGCAAATGAACGGTGAATCATAATTTATTATTAAACTAACTAAAGTATCTTTGGAATAATTAGAAAAGTTATCCAATGTTGCAATATTGAAATTGGTAACAGAATGTTTAAAGAACAGTCATTCGCAGCAGCAACATATAAAATTTGGAGTACCTTTTCGAATTTTTATAAATTCCAATTTTAATTTCGCAGAATTTGTGTTTTCCCTTACTAAATTATTGTAACCATGTTCCCTAAATCGTAATATATCATTTTCTCGCCTGTTGTATGCTTTGAAGGTCGCATTATTGTTGACATAGTCTAATTTCGTCGTCGTTTTTCCTAACTTCCCGTTTCCGATTTTGTTCATTAATTACTTTTTCATCCCCGATTTCTTACTAATTAACTCCCTTTCTTTGTATTCTACGTGGCCGGAGTGCAGTTGTCTCCCGTTATCAGCGTATAATCCGGTGATCGAAAATCACAGGGTGTAGTTGTCTCCCATGATATAGTCGAATTGTCTCCCGGCCTAAGTTACTACTTAAGTACATAATTATGCGGATTAACAGATAACCGTAGTTGCCAGTTGAAAGTGGAAACGGTTCTTCGGGCACACTAATTGTCGGCACCGTATAAAAATAGTTTCAATTCTTTCAGCTAACGTGTAAACCATTTTTTAAATTTCACAAAAATCTCCAACCGCAAAGTAAAACACACACAAACACTGCAATCACTGTAATATTAAATTTGCACAAACGTCAAAACATCATTTAATTGTTTCTGCACAGCCTGCTATTTTGTTTAATTTTTATATTTCTTTAAATTTCTGAAAAACAAATCTATCGATTTTAATTTAAACGAACATCAACAATTATTATTGCCAAACACTTTGACAAGTAGTGACAATAAAAACAACCAGTAATGCATTATGACAACAGCCTGCTATGCGTTTTAAAAGTTCCCTTTTGTTTTAATAAACTTAAACACTTTTCCCTTAATATGTCAAAAACGAATCAACCGATTTTAAAAAGCAAAACGTCAAAATGTAAGTAATCCAAAGGCCTTTCAAATGAGGTATCACATAACCCCCCTTGCCATTTAAAATTTTTGAGGAGGAGGCTCTGGAGGGTGGGGGGATAAAACGTGTTATGTAACTTTTATGTAAAAATATGTCCCCCTCATTAATATTGTTGACGTGTCTCGGCGATTTCTTTAGAAAGCTTTGTGCACCGAGATATTGGGGGTGGATCGTTTTCAAATGATCACCCTGTATAGGGAGTACAATGTAAAAACATGTGTAACAGTTTAACGAGATTTTTACACCAATTATGTCAACACTTACAACAGGGCAAGAAATGTGAACTTCTTTACACATCAGTTTCCGAGAAACACCTAACAAAACACCACCACCACTTTGTTTACCCGTTGCTGATAAGTTTCTATCCTTTCTATAAGTTGCAAACATGTTGGTGTCAAATAATTCACAATCATTTATATTAACATGTAGATTTGATTCCGTACAAGCAACGATTGAGAATTCACTTGCACATGATTCCACAAAAAAGTCATGAGTTTTCGATCGTAGCCCACGCACATTTTGATAATATATATACAATGAAGTATCCTTTCCCTTTTTACTTACATCTTTGTTTATAACTTCGCTAATACAATTCTACACATTTGGTAGATCCTCCTCCGTGATAATTTTTATGGCCTTCGCGTTTTCGTCCTTCTTCATATGGATAATTCCTTTACTTGTCCATAAATACTTGTATTGGAATTCTCTTTTGGCGAAACCAGCTTTCCACAATAGGTTTGTGTTTGAAGGGGTCAGAATTTCGTTTATATAAATTTTTCCAGTACCAGTATTTGCAGCTACGTCGTTATTGCATAAATTGATGTTTTTCTTTTTTAACATGAATAAATAAATCCCTTGTTGTTCTCCTAGAAAATTGAACTATTACAGGTGGTGGTTTAGTTGAACTTTTTGACGGTATACGGTGAATCGCCTTAACTTCATTGCCATCGAAATTAGTAATACCTAGTTTCAAAGCAACCGTATTAAGTTTTTGCAGTAGATTCTCATCCTTCACTTCAACCATACCATGAATTTCTAAATTCCTATTACGGGAATACTGATCAATACCATTCACCATCACTTTCAAGCTAGATATTTACTTATCTTTGATTAATAATGCTTTCTGAAGATCCACTACTTTAACATCAGTATTTTCAAATCCAATTTGTATTTCGCTTATCTCATTCTCCATTTTCATAATTTTGCCAGATAAATTTTCAACATTACTTATCAGTTGTTGCATGTTCTGATTCAATAACGGCAGCTGATTAAGTTGCTTTAGCTGATCAGTAATTACCAGCAATTGACCCGATGAAGTATTTTGAGGTGCAGATAATTCCTTATCAGAACGCAGTACAGGTGGCGATAAAATTGTAACTTTCCGAATAGTTGAGTTGCCGTCCATGTTGGTTGCTTTGCAACAAATTACCGAATTCTCGTCCTCTAACACTATCACATTTTTAATTTTAGTTTTGGCGAAACTTTCATGGTAATAATTTCCACAATCCACACATTTAACTCGCTTTTTGACAGCATTTCTGCCACAAACACCGCAAACTTGAAGAGCACAATATCCTCAACACCGGGCGCCATCATGTTCAGGAATGATGAATGAATGAATTATCGAAAACACCCTTGATTTGTTTATTAAGCCCTGGAGATATAATACGCTCTACGCGCCAATGACTGAGGGTGATGTAATTCTGCGAGTAATTTTAGTTGTGATCACTGTTCGTAAAGCAGCCAAAGCTGATCCTGCCAGGTTTTGGAAGTCCACAAAATAGCCGTCTCTTTTACAGAAGCCTCATTTGAGCACGAAAGAGCTTCAGGATTCAATTTTGGGGGATCAAGGTTACAATTGCCTACACGTGTATGTATGTTTATCTAATGACTGACATTTAATGTCCTCTGGTAATCTTTTGGACAAAACCGCATTCGAACGGCTAGCCAACTCAGCATTGAACGTTAAAGTCCGTATTATATTTTGCGCGGGATCGTCTCCCAATAAACTTAACGTGGTTTCATCCAATTCAGCACTCTCAAGCTTCGCCAATCCTAAAGAAAAACCACAACTTATAAATCCTTGCCGCATTTTCGTTTACTGTTTTTTTTTGTTTTATTTAAAATAGGTAGGTCATTGCCTGTATGTCACATCTTGTGTATGAGCTCAGCTGGCTTATAATTTGACTTTGTCTCACCTTGTATGAGCTCAGTCAAATACTGCGTATATTATGGTCTTACCTTACGAGTAAGCTCTAAATATCACGCATAAACACAATATAGTCACGTACGAATGTGACGTAACTTACGGTTTTGTTGATCTGGTGCGCAGCGATCCACCCATGAACTGGAGTCCGACTCGTCACTAGAACTAGAAGTAATAACTGGTATTCTTCTTCGTTTAATCTTTGCCTCCAGCTGCTTTAATTTTTTCATTAACTTATGAGGACTCCCCTCATACTTTCTCTTCTTTGATTTATCCATTCTATTCGCGATACGCGTAATAAATTTACGTGTTTTGAAAAGAAACAAGTGTGTAACACAAAGAGTGTAATGAAGTGGTTAGCTGGGTCGTATGGTAGACGGTTTTGGACTTGGCTTTGAAGATTGTGATGCACCTAGTGAAAAGTAGTGATATAGTTTCATAAAGCCATGCTGAATTGTATTTGCGCAAAATACGCACGCTTTCGTTTCAATGTGACACATTTAACTGAAACTTCTAGATATTTCAAATTATCTATGAAGTGAACTGGTGACTGTTCAAGTATTTTTGGCACACTACCTTACCAAGATGCATGGTTTCGTACTTGTTGTTTCCACTGTATAAATCTGCTGCTTCCTTTTCATACATAATACCATGCCTAGTGTACTTATTAGAGAATAGTTTCGGCCAAAAATAATCATGAGCTTTCTTTTCCCACGTTGTTTTACTGTATGTAAATATTGAGTAACAACGAGAATCTGCAATATAATTCATAATAATATAATATTTTCAACGAATTTAATCTCTCCAGTTAATCGCAATTGTTTTTCGTTTTTCCACTCATCTGTCCCTTGACGCAGCATTGCAATTTCTGCACTATTACAGCATAGGGAATGGACAACGGTATCGCAGCATTATTTTAAATTGAACTGGCTTACATCTAAATTTAGATTATTTAGGAAATCGGATGATATGGTTTTCTTCAAGAAAGTCTGTAATTTTTGGGGAACCTCTTGACTAATATAATTGGCACATCTAGAGCTGGCTCTTGTAGAGCAACAGGACGCCTGCATCTATACAAAAGTAATAAATAGGTGGTATGTACAAAAGTTATTGAGTAACAGTACTATTAGAGAATGGTGTGGTTACAAGGAAGAAAACTTTCTTATGTTTCCACAAAGAAGAATTTGGTAATGCGTTTATAATGCGTTCCCAACAGATTAGATTTTCAGCAGGGATTGATGGTCGTTTTTCACACGTAGTTGGTTCACACAAGGAATATCCTTACATGATATTGGCGCATATTTATTGTCGGAAGCCTTATTTTGCTTATTTCAATAGCATTAGACATCGGTACCGGACAACTTCTCTAGAACAAATATATCATTTCTTAAATATAAAACTAAATTTTAAACCCTGGAGTATAAAGTTCTAATTGCAAGGGCTTGATTTGCCACATATTAAATATTGCAATACAACCTTGAACAGTGTAGTAAAACTGTGTTTTAACTGTTTCAACTTCGGCGGATTTTGTGCTAAAGACAATTCTTCCTTTAATTTCATGTGGTAGTGCTTTTAGGCTACTCGTTTGGAGACATAAACCTAATATGTCTACCGATTGTTCAGACTGCATCGAAATACCACCACATAATATTAAATGCTTGGTGTGCAGCAGTTCTTCACCTTCTATAATACACCTGCTTTCTGCATTAGCATTTAAGTAGGCAAATATATTTCTCAGAGGTAGAAATATGGAAAGTTGTACTGCAGCGTCTGCCATCACTAAATTCTACAATAATGTTCCTAACATTTATATAAATAATAAATATTAAATAAAATATCGATTTCAACGGGAAATATCAAGATTTATTCGCTTTATACGTATTTCGGCATCATTGTGCCATTGTCAAAAGCTATTATAAAATATTATAACAAATGCAAAAATATAGTAACTCCTTGATTCTATTATTTTAACACTGCGTGAAGCAGCTGGCCCCAGTCAACCCGTCGGAGGTCAGTCGCTTATCAGTGTTTTAAAAAGATATTTATTCCAAAATCTTCAGTAAAGGAGAATCTAACATTTAATTTAATTTATTGCATTTGTAATAGTTTTGATGAAATCCTACTCAATGGTGTAGTTGAATATTATGATTTATCTAAATAAAACTATTAAATTGCCTAAAAGCTACTAAAACTTAAACAATAAACATATAACAAGTAAATAAATAATAAAGATAATTTAAAAACTAAAATAAATAAATGGAAACTGGAAATTCAAATATCGTAAATATCACAAAACGTAAATCTAACCAACGTTCGATTACTCCTTTCGGTATCAAGCGACTACAGCGCTACCATCGGTAGTTCTTGAGCAATATCTGCCACACCAAAATTTCCCATACATTTATGCCAATCATCGTAAATTTTTCACAATGTTGAATTCTGTTTTTCCACATTTCAGAAGAAAAATTAATGCTTCCGTCCATAAATTTACTGTTCTGTCCTTATCTTCAGTGACAATATTTATATTTTTATTATAATATTGCTTATAAAATCCCCAGGCAGTTTATTAAATAATAGCTCATTATAGTTTTGTTTGAAAATTTGGTGGAGGTTTATCCGTACGGACGGAATGATAAGGAGTATTGTCAAAAATAATAACATTTTTAAACCTAGCAAATGGTAGAGCTGGGATTATTTGATTTTCTATCCATTCTTTAACCCTTTAACGCGCAGAACTATTTTTATGTATTTCGGTGAATTTTATTTCAGAATATGTTAGATACAGGTCTGGTGGAGCCTAGAAAAATATTCAAAAAAATCTCGAAGTGCCCTAATGGCTAGAATGGGGAGGTCAATATACTAACCAGTGATTCTTTAGGACAGGAAGTTTTATGGGTTATTCATTGGTTAAATAAATGATCACTTTCAGAAAATTTATTTATTAATAATTTTTAAAAAACATATTTACAGTGAAGTCCATTTATTATGCAATATAGGCATGTTGCAAGTTAATTGGTGTACGCACTTTACCATTGGAATATAGGCAACCCATTATACACTGCTAACCACTCTTGCCCCTGCCTACTGATGAATTTAAATTTTCAATTGTCAGGAATGTATTATTATTATTGTTTTTTTTCCTATTAAATTTTTTTTAACTAAGAACATGTTCTATTTTGAGGTTAAACTTCATGTGTTGCTGATTTCGGTTAGATCATGGATGGTTAGATAAAAAAAAAACTAGCTAACTGTGTAATGGGTTGCCTATATTCCAATGGTAAAGTACGTACACCAATTAACTTGCAACATGCCTATATTGCATAATAAATGGACTTCACTGTATGTATATTATTGATGTAATAATTCATGCCCTATCTTCGTGAAAGGGTGCAAAACATTCAATGCATAACGCTACTTGACACTCTTTGCACAGAGTTATTGAACGTACAACTTTGGTTTTTGTACTGCAATACGCACATCTTCTTATTGTACCTTTCATCGGTAAATGCTTTCCGACATCGACGTTTCTAATGGAGTTGTCCACACCGACGAATCGTCCGCTGGGTTTTAACAACTTGCCTCTTGTGATTGGAAGTTTTGCTCCAGGTCGTTTTCTTGAACAATAGTTCGCTATCAATTCGTCAGTCAATAAACTTCGAAACTCCAAATGGGTCTTCGGCTTCTGCTTTGCGACTCCACTTTGGGTAGCAAATGTAGGAATTTACAATGACGCATTCCAGCATATAGTAAAACAGCTTGAGCCACCATCTTCGGCTTTTCCAGGAGATGTTGTTATATGATTATAGGAAATATTGTCACGTGAGGGATTAATTAAGAATAATTAATTAAGAATATTGGTTAATAATGATCAAGGTTCGATGTTATAACAATGTTAAAAGATGCATGCTGGCTGCAAGCACGCTGCATCCTCGTGGTTCCACTTATCTTTTATTGCCTACTAAAAGATATGGAATAGTTATTGCTTTGCGGGGGGATCGTTAAATCTTTAACAACTCTGATACAAGAGCTGGCATCAGTATAAAAGAGGAAGTCTTCCTCAATTGGAAAACAGTTGAAACAACCAGTCAAACTCTTCAACCCAGCTTTAGTTCCAAGTTAACGGTTTGGGCCCTTTGGGGTCCAGACTCGGCATCAGAAGACTCAGCATAACAACAGCAAGCCAAACCCTGGGTTCATGGCCTACTAGTCAGCAGTAACTGTATTAGAGTAAGCTCACCATTTGTATGGTGCATTTTTAGTACTTAAGCCATTTTTGTAACTTATCTTAAATATAATTATGTTTAACCGAAGATGCGTTTGAATCCAGACTAGTCACAATTTATAACGTGACATTGTGGTGGAGGTGCCGTTTATTCTTTTTTGTAATTAGAAAGTAAAAAACTAGTTATCGGTCCTGTGTATCATGTCTGGATCTAAACGTATTAAACGAGACAACGCCAGCAAACCCTTTGTAATGAAAAAAACTCTGTCACAGTATAATAATAATTCGGAAATAGTATCTACACCCTCTTCTTCCAAATTTGAGAACACTGGTATGTCTTTCCCAGTGAGCACACAAACATTAAAGTGTGGTCCTATTACGCGTTCACAGAGTTTAAAAATGAAAGTTAACATACCCATCAAAAAAGGTACAAGATCATTTTTTCAACACGGTATCATGAAAAACCGCAAGGAATTTTTAGTATTTAGAAATGTGGTTACGCTTACTAATTCAAAAACTTTTACTACAACTTCCAATTCTAGTCAGGGTAATCCACTCAATTCCAAAAATTCGTCTAAAAAAGGTCAAGTCAATAAATGTCGACCCCGTCGCACATTGAATGTTAGGCCAGTATGCTTCATATGTAATGAACATTCTAGTACTCGTGTGTCAATATTCAATAATTTTGCATCTAACAATAATACGGGTAGTACAAATAATTTTGCTAAGGCGAACTTTCCAGGAAGGAAGAGAACACGGAAGCATTAAATTGCCAAAAAAGAAAAAAGTTATTGGTAAAATCAAAATTTAATTAATTTTATTTATTTACTTCTAGTTCTATTATGTTAAAGAAACAAATTCTTATATAAAATTTTTTAATGACAATGTTAAAAACATGGTATTTTTTCCACTAACAACCATGAATCATAAGTTTCCTAACTTTTTAACCACTAAAGCAATTGCTCGGAGTTCCACTAGAAAAAAGTCTCCAAAGATGGAGCACGGAGGGAATTATTAAATTATTATCAACTCTGCTCATAATTACAAAATTTTATAAGCACAAATTCATCAATTTTTTATTAACAATACAATCTACTATTTATAAATTACTAAATTTGCTTATAACCACGTAGCAAATATAATACTTAATAGGTTTATATATTGCGTTCCGGCTTACAATCATGAATAAAAGGTTGCCTAAGCTACATTTTTTAAGTAACAATAAAGCGTTCTCGGTAGAAATGCTCCAGTGGATTAATTAAAGAACATAATCAAAATATTGTCAGAAGTATGTCAGGAGTCCTACGTCAATAAGTTTATTTTTACGTGTCGTTGTATCCATTTGTTTAAGTTACGGGAAATAAAAATTTAAATGAGTTTTCAGAAATATTTGTTTTAATTCGAATTGCTGCTTGTTTTTTTTTGATCAGCAACAGCAACGATTACAAACATATGATCAATTAAATATATCAATTAAATATATCGGTTAAATCTAACAATCCCGATAATCCAGACCTCATTATATTATCAAACAACTAGTTCACGTCAATTATTGTAATAAAGAAAGGTAAAAGCATCAGATGCTAATCAAGAGGTTGCTCATATTTCAAGAATTTTAATTTCTACAGTAATCCGATTGGACCCTCGGATGAATTAAGAATATTGTTAGCCTCAGAAAGAATTTTTGTTATCACGTGTCTTCGAGCTTCTCTAGTGATAACAGGTCAATTTATTCCAAGTTATACTAATAAATAATTATATGACATTCGAATATGTCATACAAAGGTTAGCTTCGCCGGGTTCAGGAAAATTGATTCTCATTTAACTGAAAATAATCTTTTCACTTACTTTAGAATTAAAAGGGCCTTTCCTGTCCCATTAATTTTAGAGAAATGGATTTTTCTCTGTATATGAGTTCTGTCAAACTGATTTTGGAGGCTGTAATCAAGTTTGGCAAAGAGGTTGTCTGAAATCCTACGTAGGTAAGTTACTTCCAATTATTGTCAAAGATATTATTAAACCCCTGTTTTCGCCGGGAAGTATACTTCAATTTTTTTTTAGACACCTAGTCTCTTGTTTATTTTATTAAAATTACTGTTCTCCAGTATTGGAAAGTTTTCCGGGGCGCCACAAGAAAATTAAGAGGTAGTTTTAAAAATTTAAGACAAGGGGAAATCTAACGACAGTTGAGTTTTGTTTAAGCGCGCATGTATGAGTTAGGGGTAAATGAGAAGCTAAAAATGTTTAGTCGTTAGATAGCTAACCGCCTTTTTAATTCACATATAAAGAAGTAACTATAAGGACGAAGGAAAAATAAAGTCAGAATATAAAGAAGTACATACGATAAATTACAGAAAATAAATTCAAAATAAAAGAAAATAAATATTTTTTTAGGGGAGAATATAAAAAAGGACAATTGATTAATTATTAGAGAAAAAAATTTTAAATACAGCGTGAATTAAAAAGTATAATTTTGTACAATGAAAAAAATAGGAAAAAATAGATAACTTGGAATTACTCAATAAGTAAGCATCGAAATTTAGCAACCTAATGTAAATGCAGGTTAGACAGACACCAGTTCACTTCTGGGTCACTGCATAAGCTCTGATGAAAAGATGAATATAATATAATATAATAGATGATTTATAAAATGTGCAAATAATTAGGTTTAGTGATGTTCTTGATTTTAACACAGAGAACAAAATGAGCCAATAAATTATAAAACCTACCCTCAGATGATAATTGTAATTTTTTATTGAAAGTAATTATTGCTGCTATAATAAAATCTTTCCTTAAGAATTTAGGGAATTGTAACTTTAAAAATCTTCATAGGCAAAAATACCAGCTATAAATTGATTGTTAAAACTTGCAATTAATAAATCTCAAATTTAGTATAAAATTATCAAAGGTACTTAACATTTTAATAAAATTTACTTCCAATTATTAGATAAATTTGGCAACATACAGTTCCGCGCAAATTTAAATCCTATCTTTAATATTTAACTAAAGATCGCATTATTAAAAAAATTTTTTTTTTTTTACAAGAAAATTGTGTAGATACTCTTTGTTCAGCAGAACCTATGAAACAGAATAAGTGCATTTCAAACTTTAATGTATTAATAATTTAGATTTATCAAAATCACTTCCGAATAATTAATTGGTCACTACCAAGACAGAAGTACATACAATCTTCTCAGTGGTGCTGGATCATATTTAAAAATTATATTTGATACATTAGAAAGTAAATCTGATGGCAGAAAAAATTATAAAGAATCATTTCAAAATCAATCGCAAAAATTTAATATGTACTTTGGATGTAATCAAGTATCAATCACGTATTATACTATTCACATACTATGAATTTCACAAATGCCTACCTTATGCAGATTTGTTTCATTGGCGACAGCCATATTTACATTTTCCATACAAGATTTTTCTTATCACAAGAATTTCTTTTTTCTCAATAGCGAAAATTAACACTGCAACTTCCCAAACCAATTTAAAAGTTCAAAATTTATGTTTCTTTGACAAATGAATATTTAAATTTAGTTAAATGTGTTTATTTTATGAAATAAATTAAAATAAATTTTGTTAAAAATTCAAATAATATTACAATTGATTGGTACATAAAAGGAAATAATAAATAATTAAATAATTTCAAAGAAATTGTGAGTTGCATATTAATGAATAAAACGTCCAACAATAAATTTGAACACGAAGCACAAATACTAGTTACAGCGAAGTACAATCACAAGACAATAAACAATGCAGTCTATACTTGCTTCTTCAATAATCTCAGGGGGGTAAGCCTTGAACATCACCTAGAACCTGATAACGATAACTTTATCTACGTACCAGATAATAACAATCACCTTGGTGTAACAGTGACACACTTTCAACTGACTGAAGACTTGCAATTAATGCAATATTTGAAATACGACGATGTGGAGCTTTTTGCCAAAATGGGTTTTTGGTTCTTACGGACTGGACATGCTTGGATCCAAACATAATGTAGGTACACGAAATCGTAATGCATTTGAAAATGATTAATGAAACTTCAGACTTAATTATTGATTTTAAGTATAGTATATAAATTAAATAATTAGTAGGGGCCAACAGCAAGTTTCAAATATTATATATTTTTATTACGCGAAAATAGTTTGTGTGAGTTACTGAGAAGTAATGTTTTTGGACAATGCAACTCTAGTTGTACAATCATAAATTAAATTTGAAAACCTTTTATTAAAAATGTTTTATCGAATAAAATTTATCAGAATAATAACAAATGGACTTCTGATGTAAATTTATGGGCAGACGCGAATACGAGTTATAATTATTATTTTGTTATGTATTAAAACGCGCGTATTTTCTAAGGGATAAGAGAAACTGGCACTTTCTACATGGAAATGTTCCGCCGTTAGATAGCTGACCGATTCTGTTTAATATGATCGCTACGGCGAAATTACTTATTTTATTAAAGAAAAAGGAAAAAGAATAACATGTTAGTACAAATATATATTACAGAATTCAGAAGACTATTCGATTTTTTTTTTAAACGTTAACTTAGACACAAAATAGATAGTTCAGCATCACGCTATCTATTTCTTAGAGTATGAACAAAAAAAAGAGTATGGGCGTTGCCAACCTACTGACAGGGCACCCCACAGATACAGAAGATTTGATACAAAATATTATTAAAAGCTAATGTGAAATAGAATTATTTAGATACCCAATCTGGCTATCTTACCGACTTAGAAATCTTGAGTTCAAAACAAAAATAAATAAATTATTTTTTTATATTCAAATAAGAATTCATGTTTAAAGGAATTGATTACTGAACACTGATAATGTTAAAATTTACTTCATTATTTAAATTTGGTTAAAAATCAGATAAAATATAGCAATACCATTGATTGATATATAAACAGACTAAATGTGAATCCCATATTCATGCGTAGTACGGCAGATAAAATTAAACGCAAACCATAACTGCTACTTTCAGCAAAGTAAAAATACAAAACACTAAACAATGTAATCTACTTATCTCAGGGGGGTATGCCTTGAACATTGCGAAGCACTTGATAACAGATAAGAATAATCATGGTGATAATGCTCACTATTATACTAGTAAAACGTTTTCCAGACTTTAGCCTTGTCTTTTGCAGTTACGGCAAAACACATTACTTTTAATAAAACTTTTAAATTAATGTTACTAAATTCAATTACTGGTTCTCGTTTAAATTCAGCTTGAAGTGGTCAATTATTTTATTATGAATGAGCTCCTGCTGTAAATTCTTAGGCACTAGGCTCATTTCTTTGCCAAAATTGTCTTCTACAGATCTAATATACTCAGATAATTCAGCAGGGTTTCCCTCGTATCTGGGCATTTCATTCTTAGGCAAAGGCGAATAAATTTTTTTTTAGACCTAAATATACTACGAAAGTTATCTTGAAAACAAAAATAGTGTTCCATAGCAGTTTGTCGACAATGATTGATTTAAATAAGGAAGCTAGTTATTTATGTTTGTTTGACGATTACGTGTATTTTTTTTTTAAACATTTACTTCAGAAAATATACAAATCGTCGGAGTTCAATCCGGCAGCATAGCAAAATAAAAAAGTATTTTTTTCAAAAAGTTTATTTTAAAAAATGACACAAAACGTCGACGATCGACCAAGTTGTAATCAATTAAATTGGTGACATAATTTCAAGTATTAATAAGACCTATCGTTCAATCATGTCGGGTGTTAAACAGGATAGTCTTAAATTTCGCTATTAACTTTCGCTGTCACATGATGTGTTTGTATTTATCATTTATCAATATTACTGAATTTAAATTGTTCTTTTTTTTGTAATAGCTCATAAACAGGGTTCCTAATTACCTTACCTTGAAGTCTTGGAAGGTTACAGTGCACCTAACCAATTTCCATTCAATAACTTCCGTTTTCATAAATTATTTCTAAAACCTAGTTTTTGCAGTTACGCATAACGTTAACCTTGACAAACAAATATAAAATCTTAGTTCAGTCGGAATATTTACCGATTTAAAAATGTTTATTTATCGTTGAAAGCATTATTTACTAAATTAATCAGGTGCTTATCACCAATGACCTATATAATTCGAACTCTACTAAATTTTGTTAACTCAAGTTCGGTTAGCACCCTTCTTTACATTTTCATAACACTTAAATTTGACTATGTTACGTATTATTTAAAAAAAAAAAAAAAAAGGAAATATTTCAATAATACAAAGAATTTCGAGGAAATCAATACTTGATATTAATGTTAAGACAGTCCACTATCGTATATTGATATCAAACCAGTGCCATGATGCATAATTGAAACGAAAATTTGTTTCATTCACTTTTCCTTGTGACTTTCACTAGCAGTACAACTCTTTTCTGATAATAGATATTTTAAACAAAATAAGGAAGCGAGGCAGTTGTTGAATAAATTTCGTTGAAAAGGGTTTGCTAGTTATAAGCATAACGCAGATATGGGGTATTTTTACAATTCTCATAATGACTATTTTCATTGAGTATGTTTTTTAAAAAGAGAGGAAAATCACAAGAAAGTAATTCCAGCACAAAAACCTCATGTTTGTGTGAAAATAATAATTTCTTAATACTTATACTTACTGATTTTCTTTGAAAACTTATTACTGGAACAATGTAAACCACTGTAACAAATTGCCTCCTGTTCCACTTGTCAAATGCTTGTCAAATAACGTATGGGCACTTATTTAGTTATGTTAGAATTGTGCTACTTATTATTCAGTAGTTTTAGCTAATATTAGTAGGCATAACATTGTAGTTTATTACCTTTTACGATCAAAAAAATTGCTGAAAATTTTTTTTGGGTACAAGGAAAAAAAACATATAAAAGTCTGTATGGTATCTTTACGAACATTTATTAATCATTAAACAAAATACTTAGAAAAAAAACAACACCTAAATTAAAGCCTGCTAGTGCGGGGCTGGAATCCCCAGCATCTCTTCCACGGCCTCATTCCACTCGTCTTGGCCCCAGATGTCCTCCCCCAACACGGAGGGCAATTGTCCAGCAGGATACGCGGGATTTGGGAACGGTGGTGCAGGACCCTCTTCATGGCCGTCCTCGTGAGGGTAGAAGAACTCCACCAGGAAATACCCCGGGGCGACGGCGCTCACATTGATTGTGACAAAATACGCTGGCACATTCATCCCGTAGATGAAATAGTGATCGCCAGGGATCATCACATAAATTTGGCCGCGTCCCACAGGCGACTCAATAATTGACGTTACAATAGTCAGGGGGTACCCAGCCTGCACTACAACTGACTCCAGTCGTCTTCCCTCATATACCTCTATAAAACAGAAAGAACACAAAAATAAGCCTAAAATCCTACATGACTTCCGTTACTCCCAAAATTTGGGACAAGCAGAAATTTGTAACAACTTACGGACAGCAGGTAATAACAAGGGATCCTGAGGGGATGTGATGTGAAGAACACTTTGGGTGGTGGTTAGGCTACTCATGATCAGTACTTTTTCTCGACAATGATGATAATACCCTCTGAATGGACGCATCATTGTTTTTATATTCTAAAAGTGCTCTTTCAGCAAAAGATTAGACAGCCTCCTACACCATTACCTACAGACTGGGAATAAACAATATGTAACAATATTTTTTTCTTCAAATTTCTTTTTACAAACTTGATCGTAAAACGTATGCCTAAAACTAATTATGTTATCTTAATACTATAAGAAAAAAAAAAGAGAAAAAAAATCTAGTACATATACTCAATATTTAATGTAAACTTACCCTTAACAATAATTATTTGTTTGAAATTCAAATAATCATATATGTTTAGCCATCTAGCCGTAGCACACTTAACTCGCGTTTCAACATACGTGATAAAAATAAGTACCTTTATATTCTTACTTTACTTAAGCCGCGTTCACAACCTCTAAAGTTGTTCTTTTTATTAAAGTTGTCGCTTTAAGCACGCTTAAGTACTTGAATATACGGTCAAGGTACTAATTTTTGTCCCAATACTCTATAACTTTGTTGTGTCCTTGTCTATGATTTTGTATACTTATTTAACATAGGAAACTTTCAGTTTCAACTTATATGTATCTCTATGCTATATGTATTGATATTCACTGCTTATATTTGTATATTACTGCAGCAATGTAGGAACTTGAGTCCAGGAGACGTGATCCTTCCTTCAAGCAATCATAGCTTCTTGCTTACTGTGAAGGGGAGGAAGTGTCACGTGAGGGATTAATTAAGAATAATTAATTAAGAATATTGGTTAATAATGATCAAGGTTCGATGTTATAACAATGTTAAAAGATGCATGCTGGCTGCAAGCACGCTGCATCCTCGTGGTTCCACTTATCTTTTATTGCCTACTAAAAGATATGGAATAGTTATTGCTTTGCGGGGGGATCGTTAAATCTTTAACAACTCTGATACAAGAGCTGGCATCAGTATAAAAGAGGAAGTCTTCCTCAATTGGAAAACAGTTGAAACAACCAGTCAAACTCTTCAACCCAGCTTTAGTTCCAAGTTAACGGTTTGGGCCCTTTGGGGTCCAGACTCGGCATCAGAAGACTCAGCATAACAACAGCAAGCCAAACCCTGGGTTCATGGCCTACTAGTCAGCAGTAACTGTATTAGAGTAAGCTCACCATTTGTATGGTGCATTTTTAGTACTTAAGCCATTTTTGTAACTTATCTTAAATATAATTATGTTTAACCGAAGATGCGTTTGAATCCAGACTAGTCACAATTTATAACGTGACAATATATTGATCAAAGTGATCCACACTGCCCATATGTTTATTATAATTTGATATAGGCTTTGGGCATGTAATAATCTTTTTCTCACCCTTTTTGTTGGTTCTGGATACATTAGTTGATTCACTTGTATCTTTGGGTTGTTTGAAAATTTACTGCAGACTCATTTTATTGGATGGACATGGCATTTTGAAATTACTTGAACTCCTCATAAATTTGTATGCATGTGGTGATATAAAGTGTAGTAAGCTACAAAGTATCATTAGTTGCCAAGAATACTTAACGCTGTTGTTATAAACACCAAGAAAGAAATTTGCTCTTTCAAAAATTCATTAGAATTCTTGTTATATGGTAACAGCCCCTAACCGTTCAAAATAATTTGCAATATTATTTTTACATACCCTTGAACTATATAATGTTTATTATTTACATTTGAATACATTAAATGACCTGCGTTTATAGTTTTTTCTGTATCATTTAGATTATTTACCTTCTTCGGCATAGATATGCTTGGAAGCGTTTTGAGTTCTGTGTCACCAAAATAAACCGTCACAAACAACTCTTCATTTATATGTACACTACAATATACTTTTGGATTAAGTGTATCCTTAATAAGCACAATATTCACACATTCGTTTATTGTCACTCGCCACTCACTATGAAAACTGTTATTACTGCACTTTGCTTTTAATTCAAACAAGTCATTAGAAGATTTCTGGTTATTATAATTTTCAAAAGTTTTCATGCTATTCTCAATTACTGTATTAAAAGTTTCGCTTTCTAAACGATGTCGCTTTTCGGTTGGGCTTTACGGGAAATTGAAGATGACTGTGACAAATACTTTCGGCATCCAGGCATTGAATACGATCGAGTTGTATCCCAGATGTATCTTACCTGAAAAATTGAGCAAGCAGCTATGTTCGAGTTGTATCCCGTTCGGCTTATCAGCTTAGAGATAATTATTATTTTATTACTATCACTTAAGTTACCTTAAGGGTACCTCTAGTCCCTTTCCAAATAACTTTGAAGCTTAAATGCGTAAGATACAGATACATAAATAAATACATAAATAGAAAATAGCCAGTTAAAAAAACTTCACATTGTTTTCCTTTTGATGGTGTAAGGAATTTGAAATGATACGGCACTTTCTTGGAAAATTCAAAGTTATTAATTTTATTAGAATATAATTCCTCTAGATTAGACTACAAACTGTTTCCTTTTCAGAACAGTTGCTGACACTATTTTTTTACACTATTATTAACGCTGCGTTGTTTTATATAAGATTCATTCAACTTGTAAATTTTCTAGTCTTCTTTAAATTGGAGAATATTGGGATATGATATATAAAAGGAAGAATTAAATTTGTCATATGATTCGCAGGCATTTGTGGTCCTATAAAGGGATGCTGAATGTTCGGACCAAATCTCTGGTGGAAAAAACAAATCCTCTGATATGTAATTCTGAACTAAGTAGTCTGCGAATTTTTGTATCCGGGACCATTAGGCTGTATAGCTGCAAAATCAAAAGTAAAACACTCTCCTACATGGCATGGATTTAGAAAAGGTAAACCGAACACATATGTTAAAAACTTTGAAATTTCTGAATCTTTCTTCATGTGGACATGCCCAATTCTTGAATTTTCCGGTAACTGTAAAATATGACTTATTGAGTAAGGCATATACATATTTTTACAATAAAACACTAAACTTACCACGATTGGGCCAGATGAAACCGACATCCTCGTATAGCTGCATTCGGGAACACTACTGCAAATGCTTGATGGATGGCAACTGTCTTAACAGCTGCCCTAGTTCCACTGCCTATTACCCTCTTGCCGACGTTAGCATGAACTTCAATAACAATTACACAAGCCCTTATCAAGCTTATTTAATCTTTCTAAAGTTCTTGTTATTGCTTACATGCTGATAAGTTTGACCTGATTATGACGCAATACAAATGCAAACACTAGATGCAGCAATAATGCAATACATTAAAATGTAACTCTTTCGTAATGACTTTTAATTAATAAATTTTGAATATATTTTAAGATTATAATTTTGACTAATTAATTCCCTAGTAGCATTACTCCCCCCTTTGAAAAACGGCGACCCGATGTTTATAAGCTTGAGTCGGTTTAGACAAAATCCATATCTTATACTAAAACCAATTAAAACAATACCAATTTTTAAAATAACAATCTATAGGTACCACATATCACAATTCGGTCATTGTTCAGTTCACTATTGTTACGTTCCCGCTACCACAACCACTTCCACAACGCTCGCTAAGCGAGCCACTTCCAGTGTAAACGGTAGGTAAATTATAAATGCGCTGAGTAAACAAAATAATCCAGGGAAAGGCAGTTCTTCTCATGTTCTTCTTATTTATTTCTTCTTTATTGTACAAACGGGTACGTGATTGTACATAAACTGTGTTAAACCACAAAGATTTATAGAATTATATAATATTCTATTTTTCTTTTTAAATTTGATGCATAATATTTAAAAACTAATTGTTTTAAACTATCAGGATTATCACCAACACTCTCCTTGCCCGATAAAATATTGTTTAGAATTTTATAATACTGCCTAATAGTAACCCTAATGAAAGTACTTATGACATACGTCTTAATTGTTTCGGCATGGTTTCTCCATCTACTTGAACAAACCAAGCGTTTCTACCCAATCCTGCAAACGTTGCCGAAGACTGTTTGTATATGCTGAAATGAAATTAGCATTGCATAACAGCAATGCACAGTTCTCATATTGTTTACTTATTGTAAATGCATGAGTTTCTAAAGGTTCACCTTCATGCATTACATTACGTGAACAAGTATCACAGGTACGACACATTGGTATTACGATCTTAGCTATATACCGGCACATGTAAGTTAATGTAACAAGATTTACCCTAGCAGATGCTAGATCGTCAGATAGCAGCAAAACATTACCGTTGGGTGCAGATGCACTCGTCTCTGTAGTATTACCTTGTCTTATAAACTCTTTCAGAGCAACAAGGATGGTACATGAATCAGCTTTACAATTTGATCCCCGTGAATGAACAGCACTTACCGTATTCACAAGCAAACTTTTGTAATAGGGCCCAAAATCTGCTACAGTGGGAGTTTCTACACCCTCGTTGTCTCACCTGACCGAAAAAGTTCTCCAACGGATCTTGATTGAAAGCCCTAGGTGAAAAGATCTTACTACCAAGATGCTGAAGAACGTCACGTACAAGAAGAAACCCTCTAAGTGTTGAAACGAAGTTATCTAAAAGAGCTGGCCTAACTCGATCATTAGGTTGCCGTTTTACGTACTTCATTCCCTGCAGCACATATTTATAGTCCTTCTGCAAAAGTTAGCTTGTGGCGAAGACCCAGTTGTTTGCACTGGTAAACACAAAGATTTACCTACACTTTTCGAAATGAACGCACCATTGAGGCTGTCAAAGAGGTTGTCAAGGAAACTGCAGAGAAGAGCAGTATCTTTTCCCTCAACATCTAACTTTCTGCTGCCTACTGACTTTCCGCTTTCGCTATAATTATTAATGCCGGCCGCAACTGATGCACTGAAGACTTCCATTCAAATGGAAACTTTCATTTTTCTAATTTTGCCCGGGTCTACGTGAAACTCTGAAAGTTTCGGCATTATACGGAAATCTCCAGTGGAAACATCAATACGATATGCATCCTCAATATGCCTCATTTTGCCTCCCTTTCTACGCCATCAAGTGTAAACCGTAAATTTTTAGTAAGTAAATTATTCCTTATACACTTCATTAAATGTGGTGGATCAAACAGTGGAATAACTTTTATGTTATCAACCATGATAATATTATCAATTGGAGCTTGCTGACCCTCCCTTGCATATTGATGCAACTATAGTGAAGCCGGCATTATGAGTTTCACGGACCATCGCCTTGAAGATGCAAACAATGTCCGGTGCTGATGCCGACGATCAGCTGATTGCTTCCACTTTCTGTAAATACCTTTCAACATCTACACCGTAACATGGTTCGCAATATCATTACTATCAAAATGTGCCATCTCAGCAAACATAAGCACACAAATTCTGGTTTTGGAAATGGGAAATGGGTTTGCAGATGCCGGATTCAATACAAACATCCTGCAGTACTGCGCGCACCGTTTATGGATTGGGCAGAGAAAAAAGTTTGCTTAAAAATCTATACGCCTTTGGGCTTTGTTTATATACAGAGACCGCCAAAACTTAATCATCTACTGTAAATCTTTTACCTCGGCCGCTTCTAGATGAATTTAATAATTGAGACTTAAAATATTTTATTATTATCGGATCCAGTTGTGTCGTTTCTAAAAAATGTAACTTACGAGTACTAAGCGTTTTTTGACATTCCTTTATCCGCATTCTCAGACTAGCATTGTTTTTCCTGCACTTTGAATGTCTCTTGTGCAACTTTGTTATATGGTAATATAATGTCTTTTTTCTTGGCGTCAAATTCTTGGAGACATTTTCCTCTGTCAGTCCCAATATAGAGCCTGAAATACACTTGTTCCTTGGAAAAACTACCCCGGCCCGATTCTGCTGACGTTCAAGATTACGCTCATTGAAACGGTCTCGGATAGGCTGTTGATCAGCAATTGTTGACAAATACTCTTGATAAAGGACTTCCGGTGTCGTAAACCGCGCTGCTCTAGCGCCGTTGAATATTGTGTGATCGGTTAATCCATCGATCAAGCAAGAAACTGCATTTGCCCTGCTGATACCCCAGTTGGATAATAATTGCATTTTTGCAAAGTAATACTGGGTCATCGTTTCGTTCTGCTGTTTGGTCCTCGTGACAAGCTGTCACCACGGTGAAAATCAAATAACAATTCGGAATTTACACAAACGGTTTTCGGAAATACGAAACGGTTTTATAATAATTATAAAATTCGGATTTCGGAGAAATTTAAAAATAATTACGCTGTCTTGACGTCGCGCGGCTGGTTTTAACTGGAGGTTTCGCTTCCACTGTTCACAACGATGCGCGGTGGTCTTCTCGCTTGTGGAGAAGGAAGGGGGCTGCGGTGACCTGGAGTGTTGTCTCCTACGCCACCCGCACTTCTTCTGGGAACTACCGTCTTGGCGTGGAAAGTGGCGTCTTATTTACAACGTCCAAAATAGACTACGTCAGTCTGACGTCACAAGGGGCGGATACTTTTGCAAACCTTTCCAAACAATTCTTTCTGGCGTGTAAATTGCCATAAGAAAAGTTTGAGTGCGTATATATCTGTGTTTTGTTAGTGAAATAAGTGTTTTAGTGGTAGGATATAGTAATTAGAGACAATATATAGTGTATTTTTAGAGACATCATAGTTAATAAGTTTACAGAAATTCTGAAAAGTGCGTGCAAAGTAAGTTGAGGTTATGTTGTTCCTCTTGTTATTATTATATTTATCAGTTGTTATCACTATCTGCAGTTGAAAATTAACGCAAATGGCTACGAAACATGTTCTGAAGCTAGCCACTATCATGGGTTTCTTCAGCGACGACACTAAAGCTCTTTCCAAGGGTGAGAATGCTGTAGAATCCGGGCATGTAGAAAAAATGGAATTCGATGCTGAATTAATGATGATTCGTGGAACTGTTCATGCTAGCATGAAAAACAAGGTGTATAAAATCGAGGTAATAATGCTTTATACATGTTAATATAAATCCAATTTATTTTTAATATTAAGATTTCTCTGGATAAGCCTGGAAATGTTTCGACAGCACAATGTTCTTGTCCTAAAGGTATCAAGTGCCACCATATAGCAGCTCTGCTACTTTTTGCCCATTACAATATATCAGTAACGGACAAAGGGTGTATGTGGCTCAATACAAAAAGTAGCAAATCTGAGCAAACCGTGACATGTGACGATCTTTATTCAAAAAATCCATACTCTGCCGTTGACAGAAGAATTACAGAAGACGAATTGGAGGAGCTACGTGGCCAGCTAAATAATCTTGGTGCCACTGTCGGATTCTCATGGCTTTTACAAGATGATGCTAAAGAAGATCCACCTATGCCGGTGACAGCTGTAGCAGATATCATATTTTGCGATGAATACTTTTCTGCAGCCAACAAAGAAAATTACTTAAGGGAAAAATGTGCCGTCAGTAGTAGCAGAATATTAGAAGTGGTGCAACAAACAGTGGGACAGAGCAACAATGCAAATTGGTTTCTTGCACGGAAACATCGCTTGACTGCTAGTAATTTTGGGATAGTTTTATCAGCATGTCGAAGGAACCGCTATCCTGAGTCATTATTTAAGCGTCTTTGTGGTAAGTCATATATTTTCTTACAATTATAATTTATACACAAAATTAATTTAGTAAGTTTAACAACAGCTTTCATTTCAGGCATGTACAACTTAGAAGGGGTAAAGGCGATACAGTGGGGTAGAACACATGAAAGTGTAGCTATCAAACATTTTGAAAAAACAACCACTCTGACAGTAGTTCCAACAGGGATTATGTTAACCCCAACAGGATTTCTAGGAGCCAGTGCTGATGGTTTGGTGGGCGAAGACCACCTCATTGAAATAAAGTGCCCATATACTTTTAGAAATGATGAATTGCCACAAAAATTAAAAAACGTTAAAAACTATATAATTTACTTCACCGAAGATGGTGAACTCAATATTAACAAAGAGCATGATTATTATCATCAAATCCAAGGTCTTTTATATATATTAAACCGCTCTGCATGCTACCTAGTGATATGGAATTTAAAAGGTGCAATTATTACCGTTATTAATAAGGATTTAACATGGAAAATTAATTTAAAAAAGCTTGAAGATTTTTATGTTCATCAGTATATACCAAAATTAATAAATATGTAAATAAAACAGTTAGTAGTTTTTAAATATCCCATTTGGGTAAGGTAAGTATATTAACAAAAAATAGACTACATTATTTCTTGAAAGTTTTTTAAAAAAGAGGTACAGGTTTTTGTTTAAATCAACTGAATTTGGTGAAGGAACAATTATAATCTTCAATTAAAATATTCCTCTACTTCTTTTATTAAGGGGTACTGCCAGTTTGTTAATGCTGCACAAACCTGGAATATGGCAGAAGTATGAGGGATTAAAAATTGTGGTATACGATCTAAAATATTATAGCACTTTATTCTACCGATAGCCCTCTCTACATGGATCCTTGCTTTTGCAATTTTCTGCGTCTCATACACTTGCCGCTCTGTAAACTGCGGAGTACTTAAAAAAGGTGGTATATTTAATGTAACACCTTCTGGTAAAATGTCTTTAATAAGAAAGCCTTTATCGGCTAAAATCAGATCACCTGAGCACATTTGTTGGAGCACTCCACAATGCTGAACAATTTTTTTATCGGACAACGATCCGGGGTACACTTTACTTACAAAGGTTACTACACCATTTGGGGCAACACCAACTAGCACTTTCCAGGTGTTCCGATGCTTATATGAACTGTATGTTAAGCGCTGTTTTTCTAAATTTTTTGGTACAGCCGTATATAATTCTGTACAATCAAGAATTATTCTACAGTTTTGAAAAGAAGAAAATGCTGATGGCAGGCAAGCTTGATTTTTTTGTCTTGATGGTATGCTAGACATCAATTGAATAAACAGCACTTCATGTAACGCATACAGCCATGTCATGAATATATTTGTTACTGTTGACCTGCAACAATTAAATCTAAGAGCTAAATCTTCATGTGGCAAATTGAGCCGTAACTTCATTAAAGTCATTAAAAACTGGTCAATTTTTGGAAGTTTTTCCACATTCCAATTTGAATAATAATTTAATTTGAATTTCTCCATTGTTTTAAAAAGCATTTCAAAAATAGCTGCTGTTGGCAAGCCAGTATACATTAACACAGCAGCATCATTGTTTTTTATGTATTTGTAGCTAAAAGATACTTTTAAATTATCCAGCTGTTTGGACAAAAGTTCAATTTCTTGTTTAAGAAAATAATTTTCTGCTTCAACTGAAGCGTTTTGATTGGTACTTGTTTTTGTTGTCGATGTTCCGGGCATAGGTTCTTGAGAAACGTGTGTAGAGCCTGGCATCGGTTCCTGCTGATGATTTGAAAGTTCTGATTCCAGCCCAATTTCTACATTTTCAACTGATTCCGGTTTTTGTTTGTTAATTCTTTTACTAGAAGTAATTAATCTTAAAGTTAATTATTAGTAAGTTATGATAGAAAATTACTAACCGGTTTTCTGGTGAAGTAAATTCAAATCTTCGTTTGGAATTGTGTGCGAAGATAGTTGGACCATTTTTCCTCAGGCCATCTTTAAAATGGCAACTGCATACCAATGAATATTTTGTTGGCTCTCGATCTTCTCGTCTACAGACGAAACAGCATTTATTATTAAATAAAATGTTTATAACCAATTTCGCTTTAACATACCTAATTATATTTATCCATTTCTTCCTTTCTTCGGGATTTACGGGAAATGTTAAAAACTTACATGTTCTCTGCTCGCTATAATGCTTGCATAGTGGAACAAAACACATAACCATTTTTAAATCTGCAATAAATGACCAAAAATATAATAACAAAAGGAACCACATAACCTCAACTTACTTTGCACGCACTTTTCGGAATTTCTGTAAACTTATTAACTATGATGTCTCTAAAAATACACTATATATTGTCTCTAATTACTATATCCTACCACTAAAACACTTATTTCACTAACAAAACACAGATATATACGCACTCAAACTTCTCTTATGGCAATTTACACGCCAGAAAGAATTGTTTGGAAAGGTTTGCAAAAGTATCCGCCCCTTGTGACGTCGACGCTGACGTAGTCTATTCCACGACGGTAGCGTCGTTGCAATATCTCAATCACTTTAAATTTTATATTTGTCCAGGTATTGTATTCCATTCCTTTTAAATGTGGTGGTTGTGTCAAAAAAATATTAGTTGCAATTTTTAATTATTAATCGATTTAGATCGGGTTTGCACATTTTTAAGAACCGCAGTTACGAATTCTCTCTGCTCAAATGATGTTTTATTGTTAACTTGACAGCCGTTGGGTTTCTTAAACTCTAAGGTTACCACCTTATATGAATATGCTACACTATTGTAATTCAGTCTTGAACATAGGGACTGGTAATTTTTAAAGAATGCTAAGCGCATTTGAATTATTTTGAACGGTTGCCTCCTGTTTACTTTTAAGAGCAATCTTAAAAGCGCAAGGGGTGAATAATGTTCTGCTCTAGACAAAACCCTCTCGATACTGCTGTGCTTCGAATGCCCCTGCCATCGTATTGTGTTAACTGGTACTATTGATCTTTGTAAATCAGCGGGTCTCAAAAATAAAAGTAATGTTCTTACTTACTTGATATACCTTTGAAATTATGATTGATTCGTTTAAATGTAAATTATCATGGTTAGCAGGATATGGAATGGTTAGAGATTTGTCTGAGTATTTTGATATCTGGTTTAAATTAAATATTAAGTCATTATTATCTAAAAGTGACATGTGCATTTGTTGTTTTTGTGCAAATGTAAGAGCATTTTTTAATTGGGTCCAAACATTGACAAACAATTGAAAACACAAGTGGATAAAGGTGTCATGTCCCAAATGATTATTTCAAGAAAAATGAGTAAACATTTTTTGCTGGAACTTTTCTTTTTAATTAAATTTATAATTTCTGTTTTATTTTGTTAGATAGGTACTATAAAATACCTTTTTTCCTATTATATATCAAATTTTAATAAAACATACTTTTGATGAAAAATTAAGATTGAATGTACTTGACACTTTTATCCACGGTGTATAAAAACAAAAACATCGTATCTATTAAAGAGAAGAAAGTGTCATGTATAAAAATATTTATTTTCTTTAAGTAAGAAACTACAAAAGACCGTAAGTTGTTATTTTTTAATTAGTTTTTCGTTTTTTCTTTGGACGCTTTTCGTTCTCTTCAAATAGTCGTTCATAAAACCATTTATATGGGTCGTTAATAAATACCATCTGTTCACGCAAGTTTGATAATTTTTCAGTTGTGAGTGCACCTCTTTTTCCTGCTATTCTTTGAACTTTAATGTTATCTCCTTAATCACTATTCTGTCCCCTTTCTTCAATTGTAGATTCCCGTAGGTTTTAATTCTTTCCCAGACTTTTCAAGGTCTTTTGGCAGCCTTACCTGTTCGGATAGGTTTTCACCATACAAAACCATACCGACTGGGCTATTTTCTGTAATAAGTTTGACAGATTTATTAAGGATGGGTGTTATAAAAGAACGCCTTGTGAGAGATAATGTGCGATGCAAGTTTACCAAAATGTTTCCTGCTTCATTTAGGTCAGTGATTAAGGCCAAGCGGTCCAAAGTGCTCAAGTCTTTATCTAAGATTTTAGTTAAGACTGAACCGATTACCGACAAATGTGTGCCTAGTTGGGTTTGCTTGGTGTTGTTTGGACTTCTAAAATTCATTCAATTATTTGGACTTCTGAAATTTTGGTGGTTTGGTAATGAAATATTATTTGGTGGTTTTGGTTTGTTAAATTGATTGGTTACATTGGGTGCTGGATTTCTAATTGAATTTTGAAAATATCTAACGTCTATTTCTTCGCGTATAATTGAAATTGCATTTTCTAATGTGGTTGGTGCTTTACACATGAAAATGAACTTAATGGTTCTAGTAAACCATTTATGAAGTGTTTTAGAGCTAATTATTTTGAAGCTATTAATTTGTAGTCTGTTATTGCTGTACTTAATGATATTTTGGAATTGTATACTGCTAATAATGATCGAAGTATTGAATTCGGATTTCTTTAAAATTCTGTTTTAATCTTGTAATATCAATTTGCAAATTTAGTTCAGATCTTTGATGTCCGAAATTCTGAATCAGGGTATTTTTTAGTTCTTGCCAAGTATCAAATGAATATCCTATCACTATTTCTAAGACTGCGCCTTTTAATCTGTTTCTCACTGCGGATAGTAGAGGTTTATTAATATATGCTCCAGGACTGTGGGGTTGTAAAAATTGATTTAGAAAATCATCGGCACTGCAGATGTATTCACTAAGGTTTGATGGTGTTGCGTCGAAATATGGAATTTCTTTTAATATTGAAACGTGAACTCCAGAGGAATATAAAGAGGATACTGTTGCTGTAGCTTCAGGCATGGTGGGATTGTTTAATCTAAGAGTTGTTGGTTCTAATCTAGAACCAAAGGGCATTTAAATTTGAAAAATATTATTAAATAATAATTAATGGTTGATGTTTGTTAAAAATGAATTGTTACACTTACTATTAAAATTTAATTTAAATTAACTTTTGATTGTTTTATGGTTAGTAAATAATTTTAATTCTAGGGTCCTAATTCTGGGTGCCTTAACATAAAACGTGAGTACAATCAGGAATAAATGGTCTCGCTTCCCAAAAGTCGTAGCGCTCAAGCGCTTTGAGATATTAATTTGAAATTTGGAACACTTCAATACGACATTACTTCTCATATTTTACAGTACAGAAAAATTTTCTTTGACTCATACTTTTGGACCCAGACCGCCATCTTGAATTTTCATAAATGGTAATCGGGGTAACGCAATGTATCAGTAGAAAGCTTAATTTTAAGAAGTGATCTCTAAATCTGTCACTTGTACTTCGGTCCATCGTGCAGAAGTTTCTTCTAGCAGTTCCAGTTCTCACTGATATTAATATCGTTTGCATCTTCTTTGCCAAAAGGGTCTCTTACGTGTATTTCTTTTGCAGTGAAACGCTTGCTAAGTTCTCATGAATTATTGACTACCACATTTGATAATATGTTCACTGTTTTATTTATTTATTTCTTTTGTACTGTCTGTTTTGATACTTTTCCTTTGTTTCTTGCATCACTAATCGATCAACACGTGTGTGATGGTTTGCTATTATTAATTTTTGAAATGATCCGTACTTTCATCCAAGGATAGTACATTCAATAATCTGCTGCAACCATTCTGTTTTTTATTTTGATACAGATGTTTAATCCAATAGCGTCTGTTTTTTTCATTTTTGTTCTTCATAATAAGATGATGCATAACAATGAAACCAGCACATTTCCTTTTCATTATTATTAATGTATCAGACATGTTTTAGCCGTTACCTACCTACTTGGGTTAACAAAGTATGATTTAAATTAACTCCCACTGACAAAATACGCCGCAATCACTGGGTTCACGAAAAATACGTCCACACTAGAACGACGTTGCAGCGCAAATCTCTTTGATGTATTGACAAAAACCGACAAGGAATGGATCGCGTGTGCTGAATTTGGCGAAAAGTTTTGCGTGCGTTCGGATGCGGCGAACACGTCTACATTTGCGTAAATTTGTAACTCGCACACAAATTTGTGCCGAATGAAACATACAACGCATATTTTTACTAATGTGGACGCGCCTTTAAGGTGGATCCACATCAATAAAAATTTGCGTTGTGCGTTGTATTTGACACAAATTTGCTCGTGTACGTCGAAATTTTTATCGATGTGGACTGTGTGCCGCATACAAACGCACACAAAAAAATTCGTGACGAACAACGCACGCTATCCGTGGTGCTGTCGGTTTTCCAGTCACTTCAAAGAGATTTGCGTCGCACAGTAATGTTAATGTGGACTTGATTCGGAGTGCATCCGTAGTGTTGGTGTATTTTACTACGTAAAAAGTAAATACCTATTTTTGGGTACCTTATCGTCATGTCTCTTTTGGCAAAAAAGAAAAGTGCATTGTTCATAATTAAAGCGCATTATCGACACCGCACAAAGAGAGTGAAGAGTAAAAAAGAACGGCGTTACTGGACAAGGCGGCTATTCCTACATAGTTGGAAACTATTCGCAACAAGAACTACACACACGTGGATTCGGCAGTACAACACACAAGATAAATATTTATGTTGCAAAATACGTGACCACATTTAAATTTGCGCCGAAAATATTTTTGTTGAATTTCAAAATACAACGTATAGCATAAATTTTTATTTTCTTTAAAATAACTGGAGTAAACGCTTTCAATTGTTCGTTGCGCTTGATGACACGGTGCGTACACAAAAAACACTTCATTATTCAAGAATTTAAAAAAATAATGCTGTCGTTACACAACGTCAGATGCGCCCGAGAAATGTTTTTGGCGAATGTTTCTTTTTGTTTTCATTTGTTAAATTTGGCGGCAAATTCAAATTTAACCAATGAAAACAAAATGGCATTCGCCAAAAAGCGCCCCCGTAACCACTCTTCACATTTAAAAATGTATATCTCAGCCGCATTTTATCGTGGGAAAATGAAATAAAACCCAAAATGTGCACAATTTTCTTAGCTACAAATTTAATTTAAACATTTTCTTCTATTAGTAAAATATGTATATTTCTTCATTGAAAACATACTTTTCGCCCTTACAAATGGCCTTGTCCCACCTTAAATGTCGGACACATACACCAATGTGTTAGTATTAACATTTACAACTTTGTAAAAAAAAAATGACCTTGATGTTTATCAGTCAAAAAAATTGGCCAACTGACGAACCCAGGATGTCAGAGAGTGGTTCTGTCCCGCTCAAATTGTCGGACAAGGTGATTTTTGTGATTGTTGAATTATTATACCGTCTGGGTACTTTCAAAACCGAACATAGGGGAATTGCATTATAACTAACCTTTATATAGATTCCTGCTCGCCATTTAAACCCACAAGAATGGTAATGGTATGAATAGAACGACAAAAATACAGCGCATCTAATGGTACCAATAAATGTTAGTACTTAGTTATCTTTTTCTGTAAAAAAAATTATAAAATAATGCTATTTTGAAATAATATAGGTTGCTATGATTGTCAACTTTTTTTTATCTGTCAATTAAATTATTTGAAATCAGTCGATGCTTCTGTTATTAATATCAAATAATATGAATAATAACGAGGATTCAGTAGAGTAGGGGGTTTTATAATAAAGACATTACCATCCTTGTGGGTTTAAATGGCGTGCAGGAATCTATATAAAGATCAGTTACAATGCAATTCCCCTATGTTCGGCTTTGAAAGTACCCACTCGGTATAGGTATTTTAAAAAAAATCAGGTTGATGGTAATGAGTCGAATGTCTTAAAAAAAATTACGAACCCCAAACGGCAGGCACGGATCCAGTTCCGATTTTTTTGTCGGACAGTTAATTTTTTGTTGTCGGAATGTCTTAAATATCGAGCAAACAAGGAATTAGCTCGATGGAAGTTTGTCAATTTGATCAGAAAATAATTCCAAATAGAAAAATTCTGTGCGCTCTATGTCCCGCGGTCCTATTTTGCCGACCACCCACATTTGGCAGACATAACCATACCAGCACATAAAAAAAAATCCAGCTTGATATAAATTAGTCCTCTAATATACAGCCAGCTCCTGGACTACTATGACAATTATATTATTCTGAATGAATGATGAAACTTTTATTATTTTGTAATAGTTATAAGCGTTGCTTAATGTTGGTTCTAGTGGTAAGGTATGTTTGGTGACGATATGCAAAAGTTCTTTAGCGAAATCGCAGGATGTAGGATTTTAAATTTAATAATTCTATGGGATTTAGTGTAGCGCTGTTTAAATAATCTTTAACCAATGAACTTAATTCGTCTGTCATTTCCGCTAATGTTAAGAGAAGTTCAGTTATATTGAGTTTCAGTTGTACTCATTTTCATTATCTAACGTTTGCTGAGCAAATTTGAAAAAATTCTCAAAGTTTTTATTCATGCGTTTTGTGTTTTTGTTTAGGTCAGAAATAGAATGATTAAAGTTTGTTATTGTAGAGGATAGGATTCCCACTTGCTGCTGCATTCGCGTGTGGGTTTGTTTTTGATCATTTAGGAGTGAATTAATTGAATTTGTATAGAAAGTTACGTCTTCGGCTTTAGGTGTACCGAATAGCCATTTAATTCCGTCTCCAATACCGTTAATTCCTCCTCGTTTTTTTCTAGTTTCAGTAATTCGATGGCAAATGATACCATAATCGCCTTTCAATGACCGTAGTTTATTTTCTACGTATTGTAGCTGGTTTATACTGTGCGTTTCTAAGTGCGTGCATTTGAAAGAGGTACAAAGTGTTGGTCAATAACTGCATTATTAACTCATCAGGTATGTTCACCATACATAAAGGTGTATTCACCTTACACCTCCCTTTATAAATAATAATTTTAATATAAATACGTATATTTAAATTTCCGAAGTATGCACACACTCAAAGGCACTATTCATCATAATAACGTTTAGGTTTTTGCTTAGGTCTCTCACTCCGACGTGGTTGAATCAAACTACTTTTTGAGTCGTTCGACCTCGGTGTTTGGATATCTGGATTAAAAAATTTGATTGTTGAAGGCACTGTTATTTTTGCATCTTCCGGTGGAGCTGGTATTGTGTTTAATGTCCAGGGTGTCGTTGTACTCCCTATAACTTGGATTTGAGCTAATCGCCGTTCCTTTTTTCGAATTTCTTCTTGAGATCATCGTTTTGTTATTTAAAAGCCTTCCATTTCTCTATTTTAAAATGTTTTCCTTGTAATGGTCACGAGAAAATTGTCAGATTAAATTTTCTCTTTGTTTGCATCGCGTGCGCACACACCTGACACCATGTAAGGTTGGTCAATGACTGTTTTATCAACTCATCAGTTGTGTTCGCCATACATAAAGGTGTATTCATTTTACACAAAGTGCGAATGCTTTGTAATCAAACTTTTGTGAATTTAAGGTATGTTCTTCAAATAGTGCCCGATTAACAAAATTTATGGGAGTGAATTTTTGATTGTTTAATTTGTCTTTTCCTAAGTGGATGTATAGGAGTACACTGGAAGAATTTATTTATGGTAGTCGAGATAAGGTAAAAACAAAGTTAGTATTATAAATTTAATCATATTCGTCTGATTCCGGAAAGTAATCTGAAACATAAGTTAAAATGATAAGTTTCTAATTTTATTCTTGGTTAGTTGGATGGAAGCGGTATTATTTTCATGAATCTAAACTATTTGATATGGCGCTAAGAATTCAGCTTTTAATTGTTTACTATTACCGTTTTGCGGCAGGGTGATAGAGTAAGACAATTTCTTTTTCTTTAAATTTATATTGATTGTGATGAGTTTTATCATATTGTTCTTTAGATTTTAGCTTTAATTTGTTGTTCTTTTGCAACTTCGCGGACTCTTTGTAATTTTGATGCAATTTCGTTTGCTAGGTCTGAATAAGTAGGCTTTTTGGTATTTTGGGTGTTTGACCAAAGACAAGTTTGTAAGGTACCATTTGTGTTGTTTTATGTAAATGAGTATTATATGAGTAGATTGCAAAATTTAGGAATTTGCTCAATCATTTTCATCTTTTGAGACATAACATTTAAGATAATTTTTCGAAGTTTTTGAGAATGTTGCAGCCAATTTTAACAATGAAAAATAAAAAAGTTTTATTTATAAGTGTGAATTCATAAATAAAAGATTTAGCGAAGTTAGTTGTATATATATTTCGGCTTTTTTAAAAAGCCTTCTTCAGTACAAAGAGAAATATTAGAAAATTTTAAAAATTTTACATAGTTTGTAGTAAATCTGAAAACAATAAAAAGAATATTGATAGTAAGTACATTTTAAATTAATACAAAAATTTTATAAGACAATATAGAGAGAATGAAACGGATTAAGTATCTCAAAAATAATAGTATTAATAAAGTAAAATAATTTACCTAAAGGCCGATTTAACACTGCAAACTAATTTTAATATAAAATACATTATTAATAACTTTGGGAGTGGTGGAATTAACACACCACGGCACTATTTTGAACATTTTAAAGAAAATTTCTATTTTAATAAAATTAGCAAATAATGGAAATTTTATTTCTTAAACTTTTCAAGTTCAGTACCTTCACGTGTAAGGTCTGCCAGTAGAGTGACAAAGGAAAGAATGCGCATACATAAATATTTGAAAACTTTCCATATTGAAACATTTATCAAATAAAGTTTTGTATTTCTTAATAATTTCTTTAATATAAAACTCATTTTTAGTCTTGTATTGAAATCGATGATAATTAATACAAAACTAAGAATGAGTTTTATATTAAAGAAATTATTAAGAAATACAAAACTTTATTTGATAAATGTTTCAATATGGAAAGTTTGTTGAAAGTAATACTTGAGACTCTGGTGCTGTTCCCGCCGAATGATTGTTTACAGAAGACGTTAACGTCGGTGCTGATAACGCGCACACCTGCTCTGTGCCTTGCGTGGCACCGCCCGGCGGCGGAGTAACAATATCAGTTACCGTACGGTCTACAGCCTGACCGTCTATATGTAATAATGACTTGTGGGGCTTATTACACCTTATGCATCTTTGCGATTTGCATTTCCAGAACGTATGCGAATTACGCAAACATATTGAACAAAGTTTGAGCCTTTTTACCGCTGCTATTCTTTCATTTATTGATAGCCCGAGGAATGTTTCACATTTGTAAATACTATGATCTTGACTGCAATAAAAACACTGATAATTGTTGTTACTGGTGACGAAACTGTTGCTTGCATATTTTTTATTAAATTGTTGCTGAGGCCTTTGCCTTTCGCACTTATTTACTTCAAGCTTTTCTAATACTTCGCACCTTGCCTTTAAGAATGTATACATGTCATTCATTATCGGCAACACATTTGCATATTTATACGATTCCCAATCACGCCTAGTTACCGTATCAAATTTAGTTGTTATGATGTAAATTATTAAACGGTCCCAAGAATCTGTACTTTCCCCTAATGATTGTAATGCACGTAAATGCTTGCTAACATTATCAAATAATTTTCTGAGCTCTGTATGATACTCCTTGTTAACATTGGGATGCTCAAAAATAGCCTTTATATGATTATGGATCATTAACGGTTTGTTTTCATATCTGTCCACTAAAAGTTGCCAAGCATTTTTGTAATTGTCCGCGGATACTTCGATTGCCTTAATTATTTGAGAAGCATCTTTGTCCAAAGATGATCGCAAATAGTAAAACTTTTGAATATCATGAAGCGATTCATTACTGTCCACTAATGCTTTAAACGCATCTCTAAATTCTAGCCAATTACCATATTGACCGTCAAATGTAGGCAACTTTATAGTGGGCAACCTAACGAAAGACTCATTCTTTCCTCTAGGGTTCGACTGATTGGGAAGGCTACGATACGAAATGGACCTATTTTCATCGTCCCAAACCTTTTCTGTTTGTTGTTTACCTAAAACTGCCTTGATCTCCCCTACTAATTCGAAATATGAATCTTCAAATTCTTCCCTACTCTTAGCATTCAAATTTGCTTCTTTTACATCTAACGCATTTAAATTTTCTAATTAGGTTTGAATTTCATTGAATTCGTCCCATAATGGTTCTATCTTTGATAAACGCTCAGTTAATTTTGCGATTATTATTGCATCATTAATTTTTGTTTTATCAATTTTATCAAAACTAGTTTGAGCTCGCGTTAATTGGCCTTTTATTACACCACGCCTTGTTTTAAGAACATCTGCCATAATTAATTCAATCAAATGTCAGTCAAATATCAGTATCTAGGTATTCACGACTAACAGGATGGTACAAGTTAAATATAGGAAAGGTCAAAGATGTTACAAGACTGTATGTAGACCTTCCACCTGCCATCCGCGTTGTCTGTGTTTTTCCCGCCCTAACCTTAGGACAGGTGCACTGAACCGCTGGTCTGATGCTACTTGCTGCTAGCTACCCAAACGGCCGGCTTGATAATAATAATCGAATTTTGTTGCCACAAGTTTTCCTTCTTCACTATCCGGTCGATTGGACCAATGTTTCTTGTGGCAACAAATAATGGACTTTATTTTTATACTCTTTAAACTTTATTTGAGTAACCTGGTCAAAATGCTGCAGACTGAAAAACGACTACCTTCCTTCAAGTCTTACCAGGCACTGTGGTTCTACCCTGCTCTACACGCAGTCAACAGGGCAGCTACTGAAAGCCTGAGAGCCAAGCTACTGAAAGCCAAATGTACACCAAAACAACATGGGCTTTAACAATTTTGTAATTGAACCCAGAAAATATATTGCAATTGTTGTACTCTATTAATATTTAATAAAGCCCCACGTTGCAATGACATAAATGAATGCAATGTTATTCTGCAATTTAACTTTAAAATAATAATTATACTTTATAAAAACTTTTCTTCGGCTAAAACTCACTTAAAAAAATATAATTACTCTTACCTCAGGTGTTAGATCTCTTGATTAAATTATAACTTTTGACAGCGGAAAAATGACCCAAAAAAGTACCTTATTCCGTTTGTTTACCAATATCATCGTTCCCATCGATCCTACTGCTATGAAGTGTACTTATAAAAAAGAAAGAACGGAATATTCTCGTAATGTTACCACTTGCTACAATATTTCCCCTGCTAAAAGCGTAGTTCTTGTACTCTAAATCATAGCAAGCAATGAAATGAAACAAGAGCCTTAACGGACAACGCATATATTTATGTTACATAGAATATAGAATTTTAAATCAATACAATAACAGAAATCAGTCTTAATTTAATAAATTAAGTTAGGCTGAACACATGGTGGAGCGGAGAGCAACGCGGTACGCAAAGCAGCTCGCAAAGCGGTGAAATCAAACAAAACTGTTCAAGTCTGGACACGCATAGTGAAGCGACGATCTAAGATATAGCAGAGCTGTAGAAAGTAGCAAAGCGTGGAGTCCAGACAAATTTGTTTTCGTCGCTCTCATCCTTCGTATATCCAACCGACAAACAATAAATATTGACCAATTTATTAGTGCAGTTTTTGTGCGCAATGCCCTTTGGGACCAGAAAGACCGTCAGCACCATAATCGGTATTTTCAAATTAATCTGTGATATATTTTCTCTAAAATATAGTCAAAAGTTGAAAGGAACATTCGAAAATAGGAATGAAATTTGTCTGGGTGTTTTCGCAACTCTTCGTACAATTGATGAAATTCACCTAAAGTATATGGCAACTTCTGCCACTCGTTTCTTGTAACCCCGGCTCCACACATGCGTAGACGAATATTTGCTATTTGTACACGAATATTCGCAGCGAATGTTCATGTATGAATGTTTGCACGAACAGTCTATCCACACATATTGCGTGAAGCTGATTATTTGCATTTAGTTGAAATATATGGAAAACATTTGCAATCTTATTTTACGATGGACGATTACACAGTTGCTGCTGCGGGGTATTTTTTGATGACTTATAATTTCTTAAATATGAAGAAAAAGAAGCCTAGAAAAAGGAGATGGTGGATGGTGTCTTTGCATCAAAGCAGAAGAAGGTTTGAGAGAAATTTTGACAATAATAATTATACGGTTAATAATAAGTAATATAATGTATTTTTAGGTATGATGGAGTTGATATGCTTTGCAGATTTATTAAAAGAACCATCAGGACAATTTTATAATTTTTGTCGAATGTCCTCCTCAGATTTCAATACTCTACTTAACAGAATTGAACCTTCTATAGCAAAGAGAGATACAAAATGGCGAAAAGCGATTCCAGCCAAAGTCCGCTTAGCTGTGACGCTTCGATTTTTGGCAAGTGGAGATAGTTACCAAAGTTTACATTATCTCTTCAACATATCGCCCCAGATCATTTCTGAAATCGTACCCGAGGTGTGTAGTGCATTGATCGAGACATTAAAAGATAACATCAAGGTAAGAAAAATTGATTATTGTTTAGCATAGTTACAGAAGTAAAACAAAACATAAATTAAAAAAAAAATCAAATCAAAAAAGCACGCATAAGTTTAATAATTATTCATATCATAGGGAGTTTTCAAAACAATCAGCTGCAGTTGCAAAACATTGAGAATTTTGTATGATGTAAGTTTCTGTAGCCGGTTGGGTTTGTCTAGCGGGTTCTATCATAGTAGATTGTGAATAATATGATGATTCCGTTGATGATGGTCGAGAAGTAAGAATGGTGTAAGTGGGTGACGGTGTTGGAATTGGCAGGGGAATTGGCACTTTTCTTTTTCTTTGAAGCAACATAGTGTCTATATCCAGCATAATCTCTTCTCGTTCTTGCTCGTTCAATCGGCGTAGTTTTTTTGCTAACAATTCTCCATAAAGATCGCATTCATCTTTTTCCCGTTCTCTGCGTGTTTGTGCAGCATCCTTGAGAATATGACACGCTTCCTTCATACGTTTCTCGGGTGCACCAATATTTTTTTAATAAGCCTCTTTGGGGTCAGGTTAGGTTTCACAATCTTCTGGGATTCTGCTGATTTTTGTGATGAGCACTTTATGCTTGCTGTATTTTTTTCTGTAATACCAAAAACAAGTTTCATAAGTTATTAAATTGTAATTTCTTTCTACGGCATGTTTCTAGGGTTACTAATATGGATAATAAAAAAGTTTTTAATGTAAACTAAATCTGGACACACGCTGTATATTTATCATTTTACCTGGCTCTACATCTTCATCTTCAGCTTCTTTATCGTTAACATCATTATCATCATTACAGTCATCGTCATTAACGTCATCCGGTTCATTTGTAGCGCTTTGACTGTCTATATCCGTATCATGCGTCTGGAAATATAAAACTATTAGATTTAGAGTATCTAATAATGTTAAAACTGCATTTTTTTGTTTCAGGTTCCCTCGAAAGAACAAGAATGGTTGGAAATAGCAAAGAATTTTGATAGTAGGTGGCAGTTTCCCCAGTGCTTGGGAGTTATGGATGGAAAACATATTGTTCTTCAATGTCCATTTAACAGTAATTCAGAATATTATAACTACAAAGGTAGCTTCAGCATAGTTCTCTTGGCACTAGTCGACAGCAACTACTGCTTTACATACGCAGATATAGGATGTCAAGGAAGAATAAGTAACGGGGGTGTCTTTAGAAATAGTATACTCTATGACAAGATTTATGGAGCAAATGCGATTCTTTCACAGCCGACACCAATTGCTGATTACCAAGATCTGGCTTTGCCCTACGTTTTTCTTGCCGACGACGCGTTTGAACTGACTACGAGGGTTTTAAAACCTTATCCTGGTGTTCATAAAAAAGGGAGTAATCAAAGGATATTCAATTATCGCCTCTCTCGTGCTCGCATAGTAGTTGAAAATGTATTTGGCATAATGGCTTCTATTTTTAGAGTATTAAGAAAACCCATGTTATTACAACCAGACAAGGCAACTTTAACAACTTTGACATGTGCTTTTCTTCATAATTTTTTACGTAAAAGCAGAATTTCTCAATCTATGTACACACCACAAGGCTCTTTTGATTCTATTTCGGAATACGGAGATATCCGAGCTGGCTCGTGGAGACAAGATTCTTCGAATCTTACCTCACTGCTGCCGCTACAGAAAGTTCCCCGAAAGTCGCCACAATGTGCCGAAAACGTGAGGGATGAATATACGAACTATTTTATGACCACTGGCAAAGTAGAATGGCAAGAAAAATACTGCTAAAATATGATAACAAAACTATTGCACTATGTAATGGTCATTGTAATATGCCAATATTATTAAATTTTTGCTGTAATAATTGTAGATCTAGATACTATCAATAAAAAAAACTATACTGCCCTGCTAAGACAGAAAGTCGTATGTGTATAATGTGTGTTTTGGAGATATTTATCAATTTATAAAATTGAAAATGCCGTTCACATATATAAGGTTTTTAAAATCTAAACTAATGAGTTTTCTAGGTGATTCAGTTCTCAATTTTGCTATCCTTATGATAATGCAAATCTACGTTTATTATTTTAATAATTTTGATTTTTGTTTCATACGACATTTTCTTTTATTTATATCTACTAGTGTTGCTAAGTAAAATAGTCGTATCTACAAAAATTAAATTTTATTTGGAAGAAAAGGAACATATTTTTGTTATTCTGAAATGGAATACAAAATTAAATAAGCAATTATCCATTTCAAATTCAGAAACATATGCAAGTAGCACTATTAATTCACTCAACACAATCATGATTGTCATCCAGTTCATCATTTGCATTTAATGAAACAGGATAGTTTTCCAAAAATTGTAGCCTGTTTACAGGAATAATACGTTTTAGTTTTGACAACAAACTTATTTTTCTTTCATTGCTGATTCCACGTGGAATCGTCCTGTTTCTTGGAAGTGGAATATTTCCTTTTGCATATTTAGCGATAAGAAAATTTAATTCTCTTGTTTCATCACCAAATTGATTTTTATATTTAAGACATTTAGAACCTCTGGAAAATTCTACATAAACCATATTTGATAGATAAGCTCTTGGGACAGTCTTTGATAACTTATATTTGGAAGAAAAATCTTTAAAATCGTAAAAGTCCGAAAATTTCAAATTTTTTACGGTAACGCGCGCATTATTCGAATTCTGAACACACGCGTAAAAATCGTCAAAATCTAATACCTTCCCTTTCATTCTAAGAGACTTTTCCACTTGATGGTGGAAAGAGTCTGCAGACATGAAGGAATGTCCTGGTTCGAAATATTTAATTTCCAGTAACTGTAAATTTACTTCAGGGGAATTTACGATGTACACAAAAAAACAAAAGAGGCACCAGTTTTTAGTCTGGGCCGCGCAATTGTCTAGCCAAATGGTAATGGTAGTAAAATATGATGTAGAAAAAATGAATAAAATGTGGATACGAGGTCTTCTTTATGTCTACCCGCAACTCCTTCGTGCCAAATGAAAGCCAAAGGTTTATTTGACTTTGACTGCTTCCCAAGTGGTACAAAACTTTCATTGAAAGCTATGTTACATTAGTCGCATCTTCGCAGGAATTACAAATCTGCTAAGTAAACTTGTCGTATCTGCGTAGATGCGACATATTAGCTAAAGTGTTGTGTAGATACGACCAGATACATTTGAGCTTAGGAATGGAAGCTGGTTTGTAGATACGACTTATTTTCATAGCAAATTAGGACGTATATATCGTGCAGAAACGACATTTGAGCTTAGTAGAAGATAGATAATATATATGTTGGTTGTACAACACTAACATCTGAAAATCTTGAAATTTACAGATACGACTTTCTGTCTTAGCAGGGCAGTATAATATATAACCGATTTATTTATTTTATTACCTCTGTATTCGATGTAGGAGTACAATGGTAAACTGGAGCGAGAAATTTCTCCATAGTTTCATAGGCAAACCAAGTTGGCTGGAATAGGTCTTCTGTACCCATGCCAGATTTCATGCTTTTCTTCTTTTTGTTTAGTAGCATCCTAAAAGATGCCATTAAAGAGTCTTTTTTCTTTTTTAATTCCGGCAAAGTGCAACTGAATTTTAAAACTTCATGTAAAGTATCCCAGGCATCCGCGACCTTATTTCGGTTTTTATGCTCGGGATGCGCTGGGTCCCAAATACATGGCTTGGTTTGATACAGTTCCAAAAACTGCATGACATATTCGTTTGTCCACTCCATTTTTAAAACAAGTATTTAAATGACTTTAGACCGCAACCCTAGTCAGTACACTACTGAAAAATAATATTACTTGGTAACGCAAGTGTGGATGTGAGCGCGAATAGAGTTAGAGCGATCATTCGGGTCCTTTGATGTGTGTTGATTTACCGACTCGAGACGGAAAGCATTTGTGTTCGGCCAAATATACGGAATATTAACGAACACGAACTTTTTATTCACACTTGCGGTAAGTTGCCCGAATAACCATCATTCGTACACGAACGACGCATGTGTGGAGCCGGGGTAATGAATAGTACCATATTTTTAATGACGAATTTTCCATTAAAAGAAAATTATCTACATTGTTATTAGCTGACATGTTGATCGTACTATGGTCACTTATCAACTCTCTACTATGTGCGTTAACTTCGTTTATCGACGCTCTTCTATCTTAACTCGTTGCTCTCCGCTTTACTCACTTCCTTGCTCTCCGTTCCACTATGTTTTCAGCCTTACTTTGACAGCGATACATAGCTTTACCTTTACAAGAAATTACTTAGGACATCAGAACGGAACTTCTCTTTTTAATAAATACAAAAGTCCTTTTATATTTCACTTTTTATAACCAATTGTTGCCTGGTGGCTGCTTAAAAAATCTTCCCCAAGAAGACCTTCCGTCTTCAAGGGTAAATTGTTTTCGCAGACCACGAACTCGTGCTCGCTCTAACTCGCTACTGCCAACCGTACTCTGGCCTTTCCTGCAACGAGCTCCTAAATTACCTATTCTACGCCTGTCTGCTACACCTTTTTTCAGCACACTCACCCCAGCACCAGTATCCACAAGTAGTTCGCACTTTCGGTTCCCAATTCCGACACCGACTGCGCTTCCTCCTTCGTTCTTGTGGACAATTGCTACTGGCTGGGTTAGTGTTGCTGCGGCGTTGCCACGACAGCCTGGACGTTGGTTGCGGGGGCTTTGGAGTTTAAATCACTGGCTTTTTTCTGCACGCACTTATCTTATGTCCCTGTTTCTCGCATCTCCTACAGAACGTTGGCCTGGCAGCTCCAGCGTACCTCCTCGCAGGGCAATACCTAGAAATATGGCCGAGTTCTCGTAATTAAAACTCAAGTAAAGCCTTATGCAATATATCCCACGAATTTGTTTCCCTTAAGTCCTTATTCATTAAAACAAATTCTTGAGCTTCTCCTTTTAAAGAGATCCTCACCGCGAATGCCGTGTCCTCTGGTGTCCATTTTCCTATCCTGCTGATTTCATCTACACAGAAGAGACAAGTCTCGACTTTCATACCTGAGGTGCTTCCTGGAAAAGTCTCTAATTTGTTTATTAATTCTGTCATCGTGCTGTTAGTATTGGCTGTAACCACAAAGGAATTTGTCATTCTAAGTTTCTGGTTGTCCTGGCGATTACTCTTGGAATTTCACGCTATTCCTGTACGCCTACTAATGAAATCCCACGCTGCCACCAAATTATGTTACCACTTGCTACAATATTTCCCCTGCTAAAAGCGTAGTTCTTCTACTCGAAATCTTAGCAAGCAATGAAATGAAACAAGAGTCTTAAAGGACAACGCATATATTTATATTACATAGAATATAGAATTTTAATATCAATACTATAACAGAAATCAGTCTTAATTTAATAAATTAATTTACTTTGACAGCGACACATAGCTTTACCTTTTCAAGTAAATACTTAGGACATCAGAACGGAACTTGTCTCTTTAATAAAGACAAAAGTCTTTTTATACTGTTTTTTTAATCAAGGTTTAACTAGTTTGAAATTGTTATTTAATTGCTATATTGTTTTCCTACTTTTACTTTCTTTCTGATAATGATGTTTAAAACAAGTATTACTTTAGCTCTCTATATTACCATAACACTAATAGTTTTTACGTAATCGGACATTGAAACTCCGGTAAATTTTTTGTAGGGATATTCTACTGCACTTAATGATCAAAATATAGTTTTCTGTGCGTTATCTTCTAATTTTTACAATTTTTTATTATTTTATGGCAATTGGGGTTTGAAAAATTGTATGTTTCAGTGAACAAAATTTATTATTTGTTTATTTAGATTATTGATTATTAACTTAATAATAATAATTAGTACAAAAATTAGGTTTGATAATGTAACTCAGTTTTGACTAAATTCTGACATTATCTTTTTTATCCATCCTCGATTTACTACTGGACTGTAGAAAATACCAAGATTCTCAATCATCAATAGAGGTTTCTGGATCGTCGATGTCAATTATTTTTTCGAAATAATAGTCTTCAATTGGGGCAGCATTCAGACAAGATGTCCCATGACAGTTGCCACAAACTGCTGAACATTGTAGTCCCAACTTTCATAAAGCACTGATAACGGTATTCTTCCAAGTCGTCTTGGTTAACCGGAGCGCCCTCCATACACAGCTAGGAAGATGCCTATTGCATCCGAAGATACTGACTCTCAAGGTTGTGTGACATAGAGTGGTACTTCATCCTCGTCGGGAACAATGGTCCGAATTCCTTTGTAACAGAAAGCCGAAAATTAATTCCACAGGGGTGGATTGAGTAATTCGATGATTTGAGTTATTAAGGTCCTGTTGGGTGGCGTCAATGTTCGAATCCCAATTGTCTGTTGATGTGTCTGCCCCCATGGTTGCGAGAGCGTCGAGAATGCTTCTGTTGGAGCGTTATACCTGGCCATTGCCTCTTGGCATACCAGCAGCTGTGATATACAGGGTGTCCGAGAATGATGTTTAAAGATTTACAAAGCATATCGTGCGTTCGAAATAAGTAGACCGGGCGAGGAAAGACAAACTTCGTAAATGCATCGATGATCACTAAGAGGTAGCTGTTCCCTTGACTACTGGTTACGAATGGACCCAAGTGATCAAGGTGGAGGTGTGGAAAGGGCCGGCAAATTTCGGTATAGAATGGAGGAATCCGGGTTTTCGATCCCCTGGACTCTTTTTATAAAGACAGGACAAACAGGAGCGGATATATTTTTTAATGATACGCTTCATGTGGGGGAACCAATATTTAATCTTGACTCGCTGCCAAGTTTTTCCAAGGCGAAATGACCCACGCCTTGATGACCTGCCAACGACACTTCTTGGAAATTACCCAAAGGCAGTAAACTCTATAGAACTACTCATTATTCTACAAAATTATTAAATGACTTAAATAGAAATAGTTGTAAATTGAAATTCGTCTTTTCTGACTATCACCTCTTTGCTTTTCTTTCATAATTTTTAAATTAATGTAATTAATGATGATCACAGTTCTTCAAATACATGGACGATTTTGTCTACTGAATCCTTATTATTTCGAACAATTTTATTTATTTTTACAACACCCTTCGATTAGATACCGTAATGCCTTTCGAACATTTTGCTGTACTTAATAATTGTTTTATAACAAGTAAATAATAGAATTTCGTCGTAACACAGTCTAATAGCTGAATTAAACCTTTTATTTAAAGTACTTCGTGCATATTTGCAAACAATTATTTTATAAAATATGTTGTGAAAGAACCTTTATTACTCTTAGAATACAAATATATGAAACTTAAAATAAGTATAAATAATGGGGTCTAGGCCAACTCGCCGTCGGCGTCACCGACTGGCCATTACCGGTTCGCCGTCGTACAAACCCGCCGTCGCGCATGTCGGTGTTAGCGATATAAATAATAAACAATAAATATTTGTAAGTGCAATCAGTTTATTCTTTTCAAACAAAACATTCTAAAATACCAATTAAAAAAATTATTATTATTATTCGCCGACTCGGCGACGGCCAGTTATCCCATCCCCTAAATAACGAGTTTATGAAAATGAACTAAACTATTATGTGTGGTGGTCACCTTTAATGTTTATATAGTTTATTCTTATAATTGTCCTTAAATGTATAAACGACTGTATTAAATATTTTGGCAATGCTAAATCTATTTTGCGATTTTTGTCGTAGCGTCTTAACAACTCCTTTTATTCTTTTGAAGTCATTTGGTCCATCAAACTTTTAGAAAAATTTGTAATGTTATATTTTAATATTTTCTTAAAGATATCTTGGATAGGTTTGATTAACCCTCCATAAGATAACTGTTGAATCCATGTGTGGATACGATATCCATAAGCTGGTAATTTATATGTCTGAATTTCCAACTCTTGATTTTTATTTTATATTTATATGCAATGTAGCTTGCAATATATTCCAATGCATCTTTACTTGTTTCACAACTAAGTTGGTCGGCTCTATTTTCTGTAGATTTTTGTGGAGCATTGATAATTGGGCGAAAAGAGTCTTGTGAGGACAAACTGCTAATTTCATCATTTACATTTGATATCCGATTAATTTGACCCAAATTCTGGGGATAAGTTAATATTTAAAACAGCTTTTTGCAATACTTTGGCGACAATATATTCTTCGTCTTGCCTGTCTTTTGTATTGGTTGCAGCTTGCGGGTAGACTGTACAGCCGATTTGATTTCATTGTTGTATGTCGGGGTTCTTCCCCAAAATAATAGTACGTATCCTGTAAATTGCATTGAGCGCTGGTCATCGGGGAGTTGCAAAAAAAGTTTTGAAGACTGTCTCGATTAAGCTTATGGTACAAATATACTGTATGTTACATCTTTCTTTCATATCTGTGTAAAGTAATTTCAAGGACGTAATCGATGTAATAATTCCTTTTTGAAATATTTGTAAACAATTTTTGACTACTGCAACCATATTCGATACGATTTCCATCTTATACAAAGCTAAATTTTGATTTTTTAGATTAGTACCATATGCAGATTTTAATTGTACTGGTCCGGGTCCTCGATGAACAACAGACATTGTTATAATTCGACCTGCTTCGAAATAATATCGCTTTTGAAGGTTATCATTGTCTAAAGACACACGGTTTTTGCATTCTCGGCGCTTTCAAGTGGTTTAGTAACAGCCTCCATAATTCTCTGGTTGGGCCACCACGGTCTATGGCACCTTTCAACACGTCATTTGAATTGGTAAATTATACATATGGCTTGTTAAGTGACGAGAAAGATTTTCTGTGCATTTCAGGCAATGCGAACTGTAAACAATTCTCTATTAATATTAAAAGTTGTAGTAGCTCTAAAATTCACTTGTTGTTGCAATGGCTGCATAATACCTGTTAAGGTTTGCTCTTCAACATACTCGTTTTGTAGGCTGTTGCGAATAGAAATAACAACATCTGCATCAACATCTTCAACATGGGATTCTTCATTGGTTAAATAAGCATTATCGAAAGATACATTTTCAGAATGGAAATTTTCTTGATATGAAAGGAATTCATGAGAAGTAGAGTTTATTGCTTCAAATAATTCCTCCACACTTGTGTTACAAGAAATATTTTGTGTAGGCCTAACATAAATTATTTTTTGGATGAAAGCTTTGCACAAATTCACGCCATCCCGTCCTTCACCTGCAGTCAGAATTGGCTTTACCAATTTTCTAGACATAGGTATAAGAAGCTCGAACTCAATATCCTGTGGTAATTTCTCGATAAATACATGTCTTAGATGGTTTTCAACGTCGCTTTTACTCCAATTGTTTTGGAACCGCACTGAAACTACTCCGAATCCACTATCAAATGCCTTCGATTTCTTGGTATCTTTTAAGGTACCGTAGAATGGGGTAACTTGAGACAATTTTTTAAAGATTCACACGTAGTTTTTTTATTTAATATAAGTTTTATTTGATTATTTCATTCCTTCATTGACACATATCTAACGCCTCGTAATTTTCCATGAAATAATTCAAATAAATATAAACAAAGGTTCCTTATATTTTTTAATTTTTGGTGTCCCAACTTACCTTTAAAATGGGGTAACTTGAGACATAAATGAAAATAGATAGTGTCTCAAATTGTCGTGTTTTACAGGTAACTTGAGACAACAAAATTTAAATAATATATGTATTATATAAATAATAAATATTAAATAAAATATCGATTTCAACGGGAAATAATAAGATTTATTCGCTTTATACGTATTTCGGCATCATTGTGCCATTGTCAAAAGCTATTATAAAATATTATAACAAATGCAAAAATATAGTAACTCCTTGATTCTATTATTTTAACACTGCGTGAAGCAGCTGGCCCCAGTCAACCCGTCGGAGGTCAGTCGCTTATCAGTGTTTTAAAAAAATATTTATTCCAAAATCTTCAGTAAAGGAGAATCTAAGAGATCAATTTGCTCATTCATTAAAGGTATGTTGTTTATCAGGTATTTATAAATTAAATTGTTCACATTGTGATTCAGTATATATAGGTCAAACAATTAGAAATTTCAGTATTAGGCAAAAAGAACATATCCGTTGTTACAAATATAAACATGCACATAAATCTAATTTTGCTAAACATTTGTTAGAACAAAATCACACATTAACATCTAATAATACAATTAAATTTTTACACTTTTCTGATAACAAAAATAAATTAAACATTTTAGAAGCTTTTGAAATTTATAAACACACAAAAAACAACATACCTTTAATGAATGAGCAAATTGATCTCTTAGATTCTCCTTTACTGAAGATTTTGGAATAAATATTTTTTTAAAACACTGATAAGCGACTGACCTCCGACGGGTTGACTGGGGCCAGCTGCTTCACGCAGTGTTAAAATAATAGAATCAAGGAGTTACTATATTTTTGCATTTGTTATAATATTTTATAATAGCTTTTGACAATGGCACAATGATGCCGAAATACGTATAAAGCGAATAAATCTTATTATTTCCCGTTGAAATCGATATTTTATTTAATATTTATTATTTATATAATCATGGATTTCAACAAAGTGACGCTTGAGAATGTCAATAAATATATGTATTGATGGAAAATATCTATTTACAAAGTGAAATGTGCATTAAAAGAGGTTACAAATATAAGCTTTATTATAATACAAACTACAATATGTAAACTCAATTGTCTTGGGAAAAAATATGTCTCCCTAATACTTGAAAACAGTGACTGAGAAAAACCAAACGAAAATTGAGAAACATAAGCATCAGGTACTAAGGATGAAACATCTTCAATGCAATTGTTTCTTCAGAGTTTACTGGAGTATGCCAGCTCACTTAGCAAATCTGCTCAAACAGAATTTAAAATAAAAACGTTACAATTATTAGAAGAATTACAGACACAGGAATCATTTTTAAAATGGCTAACATTCATTTCATAGTTAGAATATGTATTGCTCATTTATTTATTATTTTATAGTTGAAGAGTGTGCTGTGACTCCCAGTAACAATGTGTAAAATGATAACTTTAACATTTTTTAAATTTTTATGTGCACATACATAAATTTTAAGTGTAATATGCAATTGACCTTAAAATGACATATAAATGTAAAACATTGAGTAGGTATAGTTAGTCTTCACTGTCGGCACTGGATATATCGTCCAAAATCTTTGAATTTTTGTCTGGTTGGACATTAATCACAGTTTCGAAAATTCTAAATTTCGAGACCAATATTCCAAATGTGCATTCCACAATACCTCGGGCAAAAGAAAGTGTGTAATTGAAAATCCGTTTTTGTCTGTCTAATTGTCTTCTTGAGTAAGGTTTCATGAAGTTCTCCGTTAGCCTGAAGGCTTCATCACCTACAAACACAAAAGGCGTTGCAGGACCATTTTCTTCTTAACACGGCTATAGCTCGGGGGCACAGAAGGGAAATAAAAACATATAAGAAACTATCGTTTTATTTCATTAGTAATAGGCCAGAGGCAATTGCTTTGGTAAAAAAAACTCTAGGGGGCGGCGGTGTTGGGGAGCAGTTCCCAGAGTCCCAACTCGTCTGGCCGGAGGCGGTTCCGTGTGACCCTGGTGGGGATGTGTTTCGTGGTCCTGGAGGGGTCCCCAGGGTGGCTGTACGTCGGGGGTGTCCTCGGAGGTCGCGTCGTGAGCCCACAACGGGCGGCGGGGGTGGAAGAATTTCTATCTCCCACAACTGGACGAAGTACTGGTCCTCGAAGGGGTCCGGATATAGCTCTAATATCGGTTCGAGGCTGCGGGGGGAGAACAACCCTTTGGCGGCTTGAGCGCGGGGGGTGATAGATAAAGGGGGAGGATAGGGTGGCGGGGGTCCAGGAAGGTAAAGGCTCATCGTCTGAGGTGTCCGATAACACGAGGGGATTTTGGTTCCTGGGGGCGGCTGGGCGGCGGGGGAAATGGGGGCTGCCGAACAACCTTCGCAGACGCTCGTCTAGGTCCCTGGGCAGGTCCAGTCCCGCGTAGTGGGTCCTCTTGGGGACCGGCTACGGGGTCCGGGAGCGGCTAGAGGCCGGGCGACGGAGGCGGTCTCGGAGACGGTGTGTAGGCGACCCGGGATTTATGAATCTGCGGGCGCAGTGGTCCAAGCGGCAAGCGGGGGCGAGCGGTCAAAACCGGGGTTTCTGTGTGAAAGCAGAAGGTTAAAATGCTGTTATTACTGACCGTTTGCGATGGACCAGGGGCCGGGGAATGCTGAACAATACCCTCGGTGTCCACGTGGCATGGGTGCGGCGTGGTCGTGAGGTATTGGGAGGTAAGCTATAAGCTGGATAAAGTTGGAGTAATATTGAATGAAGAATAACGTCGGCTGATGAATAAAGATGAGTAGAGCTGGTGGAGAGGTTGATGGTTAGCGCGGAATGATGATTAGAGTTGATTGATGAGTAAAGTTGTTTGCTGGCTAAAGTTGGTGGACTCAAGTCTCTCTTTTCTAGTCCAGGAGCACTGGTTTTATACCCTCTAGTAAGGGCGGGTTGTGTCCGGTGCGTCCTAATTGGCCCTCGTTCAGCGCGCAAGGTTGCTAAGTAAGGGTTGTAGCACGTCGGTGTTCCGGTGTAAGTAGTGCTTGGGGACGCGTGCGTGCTCTAGTTTTCTGGGTGATTCAGTCGCGACGTTTTTGGTTACGTATTTAGCCTCGCGAGGATCGGAAACCTGTATGGCCTTTTTTTATTTTTGTTTCTATGTTGATTTTTACATTTTAATTTTATTTCTTTTACCTCCGTGTCTATGGCATGTTTCCTACACATGAAGGGGGACCCGTGATGTCTTATCTGCGGGTCCTGCTTCATGTCATTCTATAGGCGCTGGTGGTGGTAATTTTAAGAGCCCACTTTTAAATTGTTCGCCAAATGTACTAGCGTCAAATATTCCAGCATCACTATTTCTACCCATTGAGCCAATAGCCATAATAACAAATTTATAATTTGAATCCACTACACTAAGCAAACACTATTGAGTGAAAATGTTTATAGTTAAAATATAGAAACCCAGCATTGTTTGGTTCTTTAATTCTGATGTGTTTCCCATCTACCGTCCCAATACAGTTTGGAAATTTTTTTTTTTTTAAACCTGCAGCAATTCTATTCCACAGTCCAGAACTAGGTGCTTCTATACAGTGAGCACCAATAGTATGGAACATACCAAATAAAACCGAAATGAATGTTTTTTTCTAAAAAACCCGAAACACGTCAATTTTCTTTTTTAAAAATACACATTGGAATGTCCAAATAATTTTACGACCTTCATTTGTTTGTAAGTGATGACGTCATCAGTATTTTTTTTAAATGTCAACCCCCATTTTTTTTTCGCGTTTTTGATACATCTTTCAATTGCTTAAATGACGGTATAAAAATGTTGATACCTTACATAAGAAAATTTTTGAGACATAAATTATTTAATGTTTAATAAACACATTCTTAACAAATGTTAAACATGGTTTAATGGTATTAGTATTGATAAAACAGAATCAAAGGTACCAAGAAACAAATGCCCGGAATCTAAACAAGTGCCTACAATTGCCCAATTGTCAAATATTCAGAAATGTTAATTGCCGTTTACTTGTAATTGTTAAATGAGCCATATCAGATTTATGAAGCTGATGTTAAATATTACAAGTAAACGACAATTAACATTTCTGAATATTTGACAATTGGGCATTTGTTTAGATTACGGGCATTTGTTTCTTGGTACCTTTGTTTCTCTTTTATCAATACTAATACCATTAAACCATGTTTAACATTTGTTAAGAATGTGTTTATTAAACATTAAATAATTTATTTCTCGAAAATTTTCTTATGTAAGGTATCAACATTTTTATACCGTCATTTAAGCAATTGAAAGATGTATCAAAAACGCGAAAAAAAATTGGGGTGACATTTAAAAAAAATACTGATGACGTCATCACTTACAAACAAATGAAGGTCGGAAAATTATTTTGACATTCCAATGTGTATTTTTAAAAAAGAAAATTGGGGGGTTGGTAATTTGGGCCACTAATCTGTAATGCGCTTTCTCCTAAGCATGTAATTTGGGCCATCACTCGTTTAGAAAAATTGTATTTTGGGCCATGTATTAAAGTTATTGTTAAGTTACTGAATACTGATAACAATTATGAATTGATTCTTACGTTACTTAATGATAAAAGATACTTACTAACGTTTACTTCTACAATTTTTTCATTGGTAGACTTTACGTTGATTACATTATTAGTTATTATACAGGTGATAATTCTACATTCCCTCCTAAAATTTGGGCCGACAATACGGCTAGCTTACAAAATACGATAAATGCATCTGAATCCTCTCACTCACTATACAATGCAAATTTTTATAGCTGTCATCCGTCCTTGTTTGTATTTCTAAATGTTTTAACAACTTTCAAGCTGAAACTGTTATAAAGTTAAGAAGCTTGCAGGTTTCACATGTAATTAATAACAAATGTGTAAAAAAGGGATAAAAGTATGTACAGTCAGCGACAAATGTTTTCACCAGTCTTGTACCACTGTAACCCGCTTTACTGAGAAATATAACACATTTCTATATTTCATTTCATCTTGTTAACAGTGTTACCAAGATACCTATATAAAACAATAAAAACGACGTTATGGTACCTCTTATATTTCTCAGAAAAACGTGTTCAGTGGTATCATACTGGTGAAAACATTTGTCGCTGACTGTACAACACTTGTTGGAATTGTATAAAACAGATAGATCGTTACGAATTTGCAAAACGTGTTTCGTATAGATATAAAAATATATACCAAGTGTTAACCACCAAACCTGGCCATAGGACCTATGCAGTCTGCATGTTTCAAAAAAATATATGAGTTGCCTTGAAATATTTTTGTTTAATGTCATGTTGACAGCTTACTTTTTTAATGAAATTGCGTTATTAAATTTATGTGCTGTTTAGTAGGAATTAATGAAGTAGGTGTCATAAATTTTGCAAAAACTATGGCCAGGTTTAGTATTTATCACTCAAAAATGAAACCGTCAATATGATATTAGGTAAACAAAAATATTTCAAGGCAACTCATGTATTATTTTTGAACCATGCATACTGCATAAGTCCTATGGCCAGGTTTGGTGGTTAACACTCGGTATATTATAGTCTTATACCATAGGCTAATAAATACCTAGACCTCTGACCAATGTATACAGTTTTTGGCTTAGTTTGGGAGCACGTTCGAAGATGGCGCCACCATCAGCCCGACTGTTGTAACAATCACCGCGCTACGTACTTCCAGCAATATTAACTGAGTGAGAAGGTTACTATCAAGGGAAGTCGTTTCTCACTGCAATAGAAACGTCAGCGTGACGTACGGCGCGGCGGTACGATTTGAAACCCAAAGAATTGAAATCTTTCCAAACATTCCCATAAGAGGAAGTTTACTTCGTATTTGTATTTATGTTAGTAGTGAAATAAGTGTTTTAGTTGTAGTGTGTGTAAATAATAGACAATAAAAAAGTGTATTTTGGAGACTTTCTATTTAAAAAGTGTACGGATATTTTGCCTTTTCAATGTTCATCATTAGTTTCAAGGTGATAAATTAATGAAAATGGCTTCGTTTTGAAGCTATCCACAACAGTTAATTTCTTCAGCAAAGATCGGAAAGCATTTTTGAAGGGGGAGAATGCTGTAGAATCTGGGCACATGGAGAAAATGCAATTTGACGCTGAGCTGATGATGATTTGTGGGAATGTTCATGCAAGCATGAAAAACAAGATTTACAATGTTGAGGTAGAAATATTTAATAAGTTAGCTAACTTTAATTTGAACTTATACTGCTTTTTAGGTGTCCTGAGACGAAGATGGAGATGTGTCAGCCCAGTGTACTGTAATGAAATATTACAATTTTTCTTCAATTTTTAATATTGTTATGCCATTTGAGTTAATTGTTGAAATGTAAATATTTAAGATTAAATGCATTGTTGACGCTTGAACTCGACTAGACCACGAAGAAGCGAGCGCTAGGCCCTTCCAGCGTACCTGTACCGGCCGACTCCAGCATTGGGAATCGAGCGCAAGCGGTCTTGTATCTTCCCCGTATAAAATAGAATTTTCTGGAATATTTAGTAAGTTCGAAAATCCGTCTTCAAAGGTTTAAAAACTAACAGCAATCAGGTGAGTTTACAACCTTCCGAATATTTGGTAAAGTGCCGTTTAGGGTTTGTACGTTAGGGTGAATTCAGGAATAGTTTTCCTCCGTGTTTAGTTTCAACCGTTTTAGACCTGGTGCTATTTATTTTACTTCAGACGGGTTCGAAGTAAATTAATAGGACCTAGTGCTAATATTGCGACTCTTGGTAACCACGTCTTCAAGCGGGGCTGTGGCCGTGGTATCCGAAGCTCTCGTATTAGCATCTCCGTTTAGATATCCCGTTTAGTTTTGCTTTCCGTGTTGACAATCATTTCTTCAAGCGGGGCTGTGGACTTGATTTTCGAGACTTTAGTGTTAGCAAACCCCTTTGGTTTTGTAACCCCGAAAGGTCTTGTACATTTCCCTTTAGACGGAGTCAGAGAGAAATTGCAAGCCCCAGGTCTCCGATATGTTGTCTCTTGGCGATCTTGACTTCAAACGGTGCTGTGGTCACGATACCCAGGTCCGGAATATCTGAACCAAGTCCCATATTTAACTTTTGCTTTTACCGATCATATAGGAGGCATTTTTCAAGTTTTGAAAGGGTGTGAACTCTCTGTTTATATCGCTACCGTGTAACTACCGTTTATTATATATTCTGCTACCAGTCCCTTTTATTTTATTTGCTATGTATGCACTGCTGTATTTTAGTTGCATCTTTTGGGTTACCGATTGTATATATTTTCCCGATTATATATTTTTGTGCTTAATAAACTAAATACTTTATTATTTGTATTTCATTATTTATTATAACATTTACTTACATACAGGGTTACCACAGATTCCGGGGATCAAAATAAGACGATTTAACGCAACTTACCTCTATCCGAAATTGCTTCGTTAAAGCGCATATTCAACGCCAAAGATCTTCAAAAAATTTCTATTTTTTAAATAACAAAAGATTGTTCTTAGCGATTAGGATGAAATTTGGGATGTAATTCTTTACTGGAAAAAGGTGTTTTTTGACATCATTTTTTTGTTCAGGAGTGCGCGTAAGTGGTCAAAGGTTGATCATCCACAGGCAAAGAAGCTCATATTTTTTTAACAGTTCGTGCAATAGTTTTCAAATTCTTTTTACAGAGAGACATTCTTATTTCAGATATTTTTTGTTTATTAGTCGATTTCGGTATCTCTCATAGTTTAGGCTGAAGAAAATTATTTTGATTTACTGCTGTGTATTTCTTAAAACAGATGTATTATATAAAATGTCCCGTATGTTGAGAAACAATGACGAAAAGACAATTTGATATAAAGTTTATTACTAACAAGTATGTAAAGGGTGGCGCAAAATAACCTGAACCATTTCTCAACAAATGGTTCAGCTTATTTTGTACCACCGGTAAATTAATAGATTTACAGCAAATGCTCAAAGTGAGTACCATTTTCCCAGATGCAAAAGTTGATTCTACGCAAAAAATTGTCACTTTCTATGTAGCAAGCGTGTATTCTAATGACGGCAAAACAAATTGATTGTTACTCGAATTGACCTTGGACTTGACAGCCATTATGAAGTCAAAGCGCCCAGATAAATTATGTAAAAAAATGTGTCGAACGAAAGTGCGTTTGGTCAACTGTAAGTACTCAAAATAACTTGCAGTGCCATCTATAGCTGTGCTCCCACAACTATTACACGGAAATCACTTTGCCATTTACGTCAGAGGTCTAGGTATTTATTAGCCTATGCTTATACACTTAATTTCATTCAACTTTTTATTGTTTTAAACTATTTCATGTACATTTGACCTGTTTAAAAATATAGGTAGGTACTTATATACGTTTCTTGAACTCATAATGTTGGTTCTCTGGCCCTTACTTAAAGGTAATTTACTTTAAGATACTCACGTTAAGATACTCCTAGCTAACGACATCCGAATCTACTTGGCCCAGTTTACATATCGCTGATGGCCCAAAATACATGTACGATTAACAACCGCATTATACAGGACAGGTAGTCGTGGCCCAATTTACATATGCCCAATAAGAATGATCACCCGATAACCCCATAAAATACAATTTTGTTCCAAGGTTAGTTGGTCTTTCCTGCTAAAATACGGCTTGACTTGTTCATCAGGTTTATCTGGCCATTCATTTTTTAAATTTTCATAAATTTTACTTAAAATTGGTTCTTTCCGGGTTTCTATTGCAATTTTTTTTGCATCAATCGGAATTTAAATAATTGTAGTCATTATCGATGTCTTTGGTTTCTTGTTTAATGGCATGTCTTGACAACATGTCAACCACATTGTTATCGTTTCCTTTGATATATTCTATCGTGTAATTGAATCCTGATAAGAATAGTGCCCATCTTTGTAATCTGGATGCCGCCATCTGTGGTAAACCCTTATTGTGACCGAAAATAAACCATAATGGTTTGTGGTCGCATTTTATTACAAAATGACTTTGGCCCAATAGGGAATAATAGAATTTTGTAACTGTTAGCGCCCTTATTTGCACTTTCATGTTTCTATTATAAATCAAGTCTGTACATTAGATATATTGTTTTTGTTGTTTAATAAATATAAACAAGAATTTTTGAGAAGAAGAAAAATATTTATATTAATACAGTCCACTACTATTATTATATAGATACCAAACATAATTTGGTCCTTCGAGCCGGATTTATTAGCAAAATCATCGATTGACAGAATTTATGGTATTCAGTCAAAATATTGGTTCGTATATTATAAAGCTCGCAAGCATATCGGCGAGTAATCCATCCAGTGTCCAAGTGTATCTAACAGAAGTAATCCAAGTGTTCAATTCAACGCATTAGCAAGGTCAGAAATATATTTTCTAAAATTTTTCTTAGTTTTCATGTATGACATTTATGCAAGTACCTGCCTACTTTTATGTTAATAATTCAAAATGACAAAATTAAATGCATTAATTAAACAGCGCGTTTCTGTCATAGCTCGTTTAACAAATTTCAAAGACCATTTAGACAAATTATTACAGCCATTTCAAGTTGATCTTAACGAAATAGAAATAATAGAATTAGAAGAACGTATTTTGTTATTGCAAGAAATACGATCTTAGTTTGAAGATGTTCAAAACAATATAGAAGCATTGACAGATGATTTAAAAACAGATGAACAAATTGCAGAAAGAAATTCATTTCATGATAAGTATGTTAATAGTATTTCACGCGCAAAAGCAATCATTAAAAAAGATAGGCGTAAGTTAGAAGTATTGGCCATTAATGTCAAAGTAGATAACAAATCACATTCATGCGATGGATCATCACAACAAGTAAAGTTGCCAATGTTAAATTTACCAATTTTTACAGGTCATTATTCCCAATGGTGGTTATTTTATGACACATTTAGCTCTCTCATTCATAATAATTCAAAAATTACCGACATTCAGAAATTTCATTATTTGCGGTCATGTTTGAAAGGCGATGCGTTGCAAATCATCGAAAGCTTAGAAGTATCTTCAGCAAATTATGAGATCGCATGGTCCATATTGGAAAGGAGATTTAAAAACGAAAAATTAATGTTACACAACCATATAAAAGGTATAGTTGATTTGCAAAAAATATCTAAAGAATCATTCGCATCATTACGTAGTTTAATTGATAACACACAAATTCATTTACGTGCTTTACGAACTTTAGGTCAATCCGTAGACAAGTGGGATACGCTCGTAATTTATTTGATAGTAGAAAAACTTGATTACAACACAAAGAAAGAGTGGGAAGCAATTACAATAAAAGATCAAAATATGCCAAACATGAATGAATTCATTGAATTTTTAGAAAACCGATGTCATTTAATTGAAAAAATTGGGAAACAAGAAAATATTCAAATTTCTCAACAGAATCATAAAATTGCACAAACACATTCAGGATATAAACATGCTCATTCATCCAATAAATTTTATAAAGAGTCCTCATCATACGTCATAAGTGTTGGGACTAAAAGCAGGTTGTGCCCATTATGTGGACAAGAACATTCGATTTATTTATGCGAAGAATTTATAAAACTACCAGTCGATCAAAGACTTATTGAAATCAAAAAGCATAAGTTATGTATCAATTGTTTAAAACCAGGTCATTTTATTTCTAATTGCAAGTCTAATTACAATTGTAACAAATGTCGCAAACGTCACAACACACTTTTGCATTTGCCTTATACGGAGCAAATAAATAAAGAGGATAATCGTCAATCTAATAGTGATATAGTTAATAGCATTAATTGTTAATAATGTTCAGCAAATATTGCCCACTGCTGTTATAAAAGTCTTTGATATTTTTGGTAATGCTCATGAATGCACAGTACTTTTGGATTCTGGTTCAGAATCAAATTTTATTTCAGACGATCTATGCCGACGCCTGAAATTAGATATTTCAAAAACAAATGTTTCTATTTTGGGAGTGAGCCAAACTAAGGCAAAAATAGGAGAAAAGGTTACAGCCACAATTGAATCACGTATTAATAATTTTAAAGCCACATTATTATTTTTATTGTTGCCTAAGATTACAGAAAGTCTTCCAACTTGCAATTTAGACATGGGATTGATAAAAATACCTAAAAACATTGTGCTTGCTGATCCTCAATTTCACAAATCAAAACAAATAGATTTATTGTTAGGTGTTGATATTTTTTGGGATGTTCTTTGTGATCAAGGAAAAAACAAACTACCATATATTTTTAAAACTAAATTTGGTTCCGTAATATCAGGTTCATTGCCTAAACAAAACAATCATATCAGTCGATCAATGTGTTATTTTAATGCGAATTCAATAGATTCATTATCGTTACAAATTCCCAAATTTTGGGAAATCGAAAATTACAATTCAGATAAGCCTCCATTATCATTAGAAGAAAAACATTGTGAATCTAATTTTGTAGAAACTACAAGACGCGATCATGATGGTAGTTTTATTGTTTCAATTCCATTTCATGGTTCATTAGATGCACTAGGAGAATCAAGAACACAAGCAGAAAAACGTTTTTTATCATTAGAGAAACGGCTTCAATCTAATCACAATTTTCGTAACATGTATTTGGATTTCATTAATGAGTACGAACAGTTAGGACATATGTCCAAAGTAGATAGATTATCAGACAATCCATTGCATTCATTTTACATGCCACATCATGGCGTATTCAAACAAACTAGTTTAACAACAAAATGCAGAGTTGTATTTGATGGCAGTGCACCATCTAGTACGGGTGTTTCCATAAATTATTTGCAAGCTGTAGGACCCACTATACAGCGTGATTTTTTTCAAATTCTATTGAGCTTTCGCAAGCACAGATACGTAATTTCGGCTGATTGTACAAAAATGTACAGATCGGTAAAAGTAGACTCACCACAATGGCCACTTCAGAGAATTATTTGGAGACCCGATTCCACTGGTCCTCTTGAAACATATAATTTGCAAACCATAACATATGGTCTTGCAGCAAGTAGTTTTATTGCCATTAGATGCCTATTTCAATTGGCAGAAGATTGCCAAATTTCTCATCCTAGAATTGCTCATGTGATTAAAAACGGCATGTACGTTGACGATTTACTTACAGGAGCTGATACAATAGAAGAAACATCGTATATCGCCGAAAACATTTCAAAAATACTGAAAGGAGGTTGTTTTGAACTTAGAAAGTGGACCTCTAACAAAAATAGCATACTTCATATTGTTCAATCTTCTGATATATCTTTTAATATTCTTGAATTTGGTCCAGATGACATTACAAAAACATTAGGTGTAGCATGGTGTTCTCATTCTGACAAATTTCTTTCCAAAATAAATATACCTCAACAATTTGATAAATTAGTTACAAAACGCAAAATTCTTTCCATAATTTCACAAGTTTTCGACCCATTGGGTCTAATTAGTGCTAGTACAATAATTGCTAAAATATTTATGCAAAAATTATGGACTGAAAAATTATCTTGGGATGATCCAGTTTCAGAAAAACTTCGATCAGAATGGTTAGAATATTGTATTGCATTACCCCAATTAAATAATTTGCGCATTAATAGACAAGCATGTTGCTCATCACCAAAAATATTAAGAGATTCATTCATTTTGTGACGCTAGTCAATCTGCTTACGGTGCATGCGTTTACCTACGATCCATAAATAAGGAAGGTGAAATATTTGTAAATCTTCTTTGCGCAAAGACAAGGGTAGCTCCTTTGAAATCACTTACCATCCCAAAATTAGAATTACTTGGTGCACATATGTTAGCAAAGTTGGTTAATAAAATATTGATTTCTTCATATACAAATGTAACTCGTATAGTAAATTGGTGTGATTCCACAATCGTGCTTGGTTGGATTCGTACATCACCTCATTTGTTAAAAACATTTGTAAGTAATAGAATATCTGAAATTCAATCGCTATCCAATCCTTCTGATTGGAATCATGTATCTACAACTGAAAATCCTGCTGATTTATTATCAAGAGGGGTTAAACCTCAAGATTTGCAATCTTCCTCATTATGGTGGAAGGGGCCTTCATTTCTTTCAAAAGAAACAACTTATTGGCCTAAATATCATCATGATTCGCAAGAATTACCCGAGTTAAAAAATATTTCACATTCATACATTGTATTATCTCGGAATATATCATTTTTATTTGAGAAATACTCAAATTTATCAAAGATAGAAAGAATTGTAGCATATTGTTTACGTTTTAAACATAATTGCCTAACAAAAGGACCAAAACATAATTTAGGCGCACTATTTTATTCTGGAATTGCCGATGCACATATTAGTTTAATCAAAATCGTACAATTTCAAGAATTTTGTGAAGAAATAAAGTTGATTGCTGATGGTAAACCAATATCTAGAAAAAGCAAAATTTTAAGCTTATATCCATTCATTCATGAAGACGAACATAATTTTACAAAGTTGTTATTTATCAGAGAGCATTTAAGATTAAAACATGCAGGTCCACAACTTTTGTTGTCATCAATTAGACAAAAATATTGGCCTATAGCTGGTAGGAATTTAGCAAGGTATACTTTTCATAATTGTATTCATTGTTTCAAAGCAAATCCAAAACCAATACATACAATTATGGGAAATTTACCAAAGGATCGGATTACGCCGAATCCTCCTTTTCATGTTACTGGTACAGATTATGCAGGTCCTTTTAATATATAGGATAGAAAAGGACGTGGTTGTAAGATATCAAAATGTTACGTTTGTTTGTTCATTTGTTTTAGCACCAAAGCTGTCCATATTGAATTAGTGTCTGATTTATCTGCAGATGCATTTATATTAGCTTTGAGAAGGTTTGCCAGTAGGCGTGGTATGCCCTCAAAATTATATTCAGACAATGGCTCTAATTATATTGGAGCTGCTTCTAAGCTCAGAGAGTTAGGTACATTTCTAGTTAAAAATTGTAAAGAATTGCAAGAAAATTTCGTTAAGGAAAACTTCAATTGGCATTTCATTCCTGTAAATTCGCCTCATATGGGAGGAATTTGGGAGGCAGGAGTTAAAGCTATAAAACACCATTTAAAACGAGTTTTGAGAGATGCATCTTTAACTTTTGAACAATTTTACAGTGTACTTGTACAAATAGAGTCAATTTTAAATTCCCGACCTTTATTTCCTAATTCATCTGATCCGTCTGATCTAATGCCGTTGACCCCAGCACATTTTCTCGTTGGAAGAAGTTTAACCGAGGTTCCAGATCCGGACGTTACTGTTATTCCAGAATCCAGACTATCACATTATCAGCGATTACAACAATTGACACAACATTTCTGGCGACGATGGTCATGTGAATATATATCAGAATTACAACAACGCAATAAATGGAAAATTAGTGCTACCAATTTAAAAATAGGTACCATGGTAATTATCAAGAATGATAATTTACCTCCAACCAAATGGCAACTCGGCAGAATCACTACTCTTCATCCTGGCATCGACACAATCGTTCGCGTAGTGTCTATACGCACCAAAAAAGGAACAATTCGAAGAACAATTTAAAAATATGCCCCCTTCCCATGGAAGAATAATTATTAGTTAATTTCATTTGTGTTAATTTGTTTTGTTAATGTACTATATTTAATACCTTTTATTGATTGTTATTCATAATATTATTATGATCACATTAATTTATTTGTTTGTTGAAAGAGCTTGATCTTTCAAAGCGGGGAGTATGTTAGCGCCCTTATTTGCACTTTCATGTTTCTATTATAAATCAAGTCTGTACATTAGATATATTGTTTTTGTTGTTTAATAAAAATAAACAAGAATTTTTGAGAAGAAGAAAAATATTTATATTAATACAGTCCACTACTATTATTATATTGATACCAAACAGTAACTGCCCAATATATCGCTAGTGCCTCTTTGTCTAAAACAGAATACGATCGCTCCGGCTGAGTTAATGTTCTAGATATAAATGCTATCGGTCGAACAGTCCCATCTGGCAATTTATGTGACATAGCCGCAGCTACCCCGTCTTGAGATGCATCAGTGGACACGATAATTGGTAGTTTAGGATCAAAGTGTATTAAAATTTGATCTGATGCGATAATATGTTTAATTTTAGTGAATGCTGCCTCACATTGGTCATTCCAATAAAATTTATTATCTTTTTTAAGTAATGCGTAAATAGGATGCATTATTAGAGATAGTTTGCGTACAAATTTACTGTAGTAGTTTACTAGTCCTGCAAAACTTTTTACTTGAGTAGCAGTTTGAGGTCTCGGAGCATTAACTACAGCTTTGATTTTATCATTGTTTTTCTTTAATCCCAATTTGGAAATTGTGTGTCCCAAATAGTTAATCTCTGATTGAAAAAAATCTCATTTTTCCAATTTTACTTTCAGTCCAGCTTCTTTAATTTTGATAAATACAGCTTCTAAATTATCTTTATGCTCTGCCCTAGTTTTGCCGGTGACTATTATGTCATCTAAAAAGTTAGAGCAACCCTCCAAACCTTGTAATCAAGTTTCAATAGTTTTTTGAAATATTGCAGTTGCGGGCATTATACCATACGGTAATCGGTTCATACGAAAAATACCCTTGTTAGTACTCCATGATAAAATATGCGCTGCCTGCTCATACAGAACTAATTGGTTATATGCGTTACTAAGATCAATTTTGGTATAAGACTCGCCCCCACAAAGTTTAGAAAAAATCTCTTCTATCCTTGGTAATGGATACTTGATTTCGACTAAATATTTGTTTGCAGTTACTTTGTAATCGCCACATAATCTAATTCCTCCTCCTTTCTTCAGTACAGGAACTAAGGGAGTTCCCCATTGGCTATTATCAACTTGAGTGATCACACCTTCCTTCACTAGTCTGGCTAATAGCATAGGCTAATAACACCTTAGACCTCTAATGTTAATGGGAGCCTGGTTACACGGGAAATTGTATGGGTTTCGGGCGGCAGGTGGCGTTGTAGGTAATTTTCTTTGCTACATGTAGTTGAACAAGAATAGCTTCACTGCGTACCAAATCAAGTGTTACATAACTGCACAACTGTAAAATATAACCGCTTTCACATTTTAAAGGATGTGGATATTTTCGTTTTATTTATTTCTGCCGTGCGTCGTTCATATTGCATGATGAATTCGACTTGGAGTTGTTATAAATGTTGAGAGTTTTTCGATTTCAAGAAAATATTTAATAATAATAAATCTTTTATTAAGCATAACGTCAACATAATGCATATGCATGCATAAATAAATAGAAAATATAATGGTAAAAAACAGCCAAGATTACAAATAGGAAAACCACTTTTAAAAGTGCAAAATTGTATAATTATAAAAATCAGTTAACGTTTCGTCCTTTTGAGGGACTTCATCAGAACAATACATATTTAAACAAAAAACATAAAAAAAAACGTTTTGATATTACCTACACGTTAAAAATTTGACTTAAAGATGGTATTATTTAATATAAATATTACAATCAAAAATGTGGTGAGAAACAATTTATTAAAACAAAAAATATTATTAAGGCCCAACTGCACCGGTTACACTTAAATAATAAGCGTGGCTTAAAAAATCAATTGCCATGGACACAATTCTTGTAACAATTTGTATCCATGGGAATTAATCTTTTAAGCGACGCTTATATTTAAGTGTAACCGGTGCAATTGGGCCTAAATAACATGATTAAAAACTTTGTTAAATATGAAATGGATTAAAATGTCACTAACTAACAGGAATACTATGAAAATTTTTAAACTACAGGTTTTCCTTTTTGTAATCTTTGCTGTTTTTAACCATTATATTTCTTAAAAATTAAAATAGTATCAGCCGTATCAAACTTACTTTTAGTTAAAATATTTTATTTTAACAAAATAAAAAACATTAGTTAATTAATAAATAAGTAACTATCTTAAGTAATTGAGTACCTACTTACTTAATGAATTCAAAAAAATTCAGTGAAATAATCAATATCCCAAATTTATTGACTTCTCAAACGTTACTTTGTTAAAATTCATTATTATATAAATAATAAATATCGTTAAAATCGATATTTTATTTAATATTTAATATTTATTATTTATAATATCCCAAATGTTCTTCTAATTTAAATATACTTAACAAGGCATTAAATGAGAATTATAATTTAAAATAAAAAAATTTAAACAATTTTCCTTCTTACTGTTGATTGTGTTCATATAATTGCCGCGTTTGCTAATATTAATAGGATATTGTTTTAAACCCATTAACATCGAATTGAAAATAAATAATTGAAAATAATATAGTAACCAAATTAGAATTTATCACGAAATAGTCATCATATCTAGTCATAATTATTAACAGATTTATAATGCTCGATTATTTTACAACTAGGTACATCGAAATTTGGCAGCCAGAATTTCATTTTTGTAGCTAATAGATCCAAAAATAAAAAAATGTAGTAACATTTTCTTGATGAAATGACTGAAAATAATAATTCATCAGCTATGGGATGCTTTATAACATTTCTACATAACAAAAGCTTGTACGGTCCTATCTGTTATCTTCATCTCCAGTAAGCCTCTTTACTATGCTCAAAACTGCATTTAGAACCGACGGAACTGAAGTAGGAGGGTCTCTTCTACTAATCACATTCTGGAACGTAACGCGTAGCTTGTTCGAAAACATCAGCCGATACAAGCGCCCCTATTGCCAAAAACCCCAACCTCTTCCATTTTCATGACCATTAGTGAGAGGTCTAAGGTGTTATTAGCCTATGCTAATAGGGACGCGTACAAAACAGTGCTGCCGCGAGGCAGTTATATTTGAAAGTACTATAGTTAGCATTGCTCAAGTTCAACTGCGTTCTTATTGTATTGTGAACTCGCTAAAAATGCAAAATCTAAAAGTACTAACAGTAACAGTACTTATTGTTGCGTCCCACAGTACAAAAGTTATTATGACGGCATCGTTTCTATGCATGGCTTTCCTCCGAAAAACAGTAAGGGCCGATTTTACAATACTGGTATAAACCTGGAACAAACTATTCCTCCGACAACTGTCATGGTTACAATTGTAACCCTAGTAATTGTCTGAGGAATAGCTTATTCCAGGTTTATACCAGTATTGTATAATCGGCCCTGAGTTGACAAAATTATGGAAAATATGCTTGAAAATTGATAAACCCATAACCTCCACACTGAAAGTGTGCAATAAACATTTTGAAGCGGCAGATTTTATATTACCCAGTAAGTATGAGAAATGAGATTAATATTTATTTATATTTCTGCAACTACTATATAAAAAGAAAATTTTGTGATTTGTTTACTTTACGACTTAATTTTGGATCATGTTAAGTTAATAAAAGACGTCGCCTAAAGACAACTGCCGTCCCTTCTAAAAAGTTGCCAACAACAATACTTGTTCGTCTTCAGTTATGGGTCGCACAGCAACCCCAACATATTTCATAATGTCCGACATGCTAATAATGTTATTTGCCATTATAATAGTTATTTATTGTATAAGTGTCTTAGGAAGTATTTTATCCACGCAAGAATGTTTAAACGCGAGAACGAAGTTCGAGCATTTAATTTTCTTGTGGTGTGGATAAAATACAACCAACACCAAGACACGTATGCAATACAACGTTTTATCCACAACCAGACCAGAGAGTGGCGTTTTTAAATTAATATTTTGGAAAAAAATTATTTTGACATTTTGAACCGACTTTTGTCATACGTGTTGCTATAGATTTACCATTATTTTAATTATAAGACCTATGTGTTTTATTAATATCATAAGATGTCTCTTAATAGTGGAATTATGAACTTATAATATACTGGTTGTGGATAAATAAATTTAAATTCAGTAAACCACTGATAAACAATACTACGTAGTTCACTTTATGGCGAGTTTCTGCAGCCTGTTTGACGGGTTTAACAATAACACTAACAAGAAGTAATACTAATAACACACAGTAACAACACTAATAACAAATAATAATAACAATAACAAAGAAAAATACACCAATAGAAGACGGAACACTATACACAAATGCATGCGCTGTAGCGGCAGCATTCAAAGTATCCTACATAGAGACGCCATGTGCAATTTTTGGAGCGCCATCTACATTTGAAAACTCTTCCCTATTCCTCTTCAACCTTAGGTTTTAATGCTAGAGGTATAGGACGTGGTTTTTGGAAAATTGGTTTAGCACATTCCTTTAGCTGTAATTTAAATTCATTGTATTTATAACGGCCTAATTCTCCATTAAATATTTCTTTGTATTTGCTTATCAATTCATCAGTTTCAGAATCTAATTTCAAATAGTATCTTTTGACATACATATTTTAAAATTAAATTTTTGCAAAAAGTCCCTACCTAGTAAATTTTGACTACCATTGTCTACGAGATATATCTCAAAATTTTTACATAATACATTGTCATAAGTTAAATTTCCTGATATGAAACCTAAAGGCTTAATTACACAACCCGTATAGCTTTTTAATGACACATTTGTGCTGTGTAGTTTATAATGTGACAAATCTTTTAAGTAGCAATCTTTAGTAACAACTGACAGTCCTGTACCACTATCTAATTGCATACTTAATTTACTATTGTTCAAACTTACATTAAGTACAATAGGATTAGTATTTCTTACATTAATGGTATTAATTGGTTCTTCGTTACCTTGTACTAACATGCTGTTAATTTGCACTTCATCCTCAGTCTCTAAACAATTTTGCCTATGATTATTTTTAACACATACCTTTGCTAGGTGTCCAACTTTTTTACAAACATTGCACTCGTATTTGTTGTATTTGCACACTTGCCTGCCGGTATGATGATTACCGCAAGCTTTGCATTGCCAACGATTTGGCTTGCTTTTACCTGAAGTCGAATGTTCCTCGCTCCGGCCCTGCTTTTCTGTTCATACTGTCTTGCGCTTTCTTGGTAATTCTTCTTGCTTGTGGAATTTTTGAGGATGTGAATTTCTTTCTTCTCTGCCTCTAGTGCTGATTCTTTGCTTAAAGCTAGTTCTAATATTGTGTTTAGCTTGGCAGTCACTTTTTCTTCACACAGTCTGTCTCGAATTTTACCTTTTTTAAATCCACAAATGAATTTATCTAATAGAATTTCTTGCAGCTTGTTGCCAAATTCGCAGTTTATTGATAAGTTACGTATTCTAGCATACCACTGATTTACGCCTTCTGTATCGTCTTGCCTTGCTTCGTAAAATTCTATACGTTCTCTGTATACGCAAATAGTAGGTGAGAAGTGTGTTTTTAACAAATCACAAAGTGACTCGTATGATTTATCTTTTGGAAGTGTGGGAGTACACAAATTGCGTTATACCTTGTATGTATCTGGTCCCATTAAACTTAATAAAGCACTGGCCTTTTTTGTATTCTCAATAGAATTGATTTTTAAAAATTCTTCAAGTTGCTCTTTATACAAAATCCAGTTATCAGTTTTTACGTTGAACACTTGTATTGTGCCAATGGCTGCCATGATGAAATCTTTTGGAATCCTCGTCTTTCTTGAATATTATGTCCAATAACAGTTCCGCTTTAGTTTTTCACTTTCGTCTCCAATTTGTAGTATCTTACTTTGTCGAGGTAGGGCAGTTATATAATTATTAACTAATTTTATTCAACTCAACACATTCAATCAGTAGTTACAATACCACGGTTTTTACCCACGAACAACGCTGCTCCCTCTCCCCTGGCGTCACCACCTTGCCGTGTTGCCAATATACGCGTTGCCAAGTCATCAATACATTACAATGTATATTATGGAAAATTATTTTTTTAATGTTTATAATATACCTTCTTGCTTAGAAAAAAAACTGTCTATTTTCTTTGTATTTAGTAATACATGTTCAAATTTTTCTTTTTTCTCTTTCTCGATTTTTCTCCTTTTGGCACCACTTAGTTTTGAATTCATTTTCAGTCACTATCACTACGCTCTGCACAACTATACAAACTCAGCGATTGATTAGCTCAGGCGGTGGCGGAATTTACTTTGGATGGTCGGGGTCACTGGTCAGGCACATGTGCAGCTTGCAACTTGCAGCTAGTGTTACAAAACAACAAAATATTGTCTTTCGATTTCAACACCTTCCTAGAATAACAGCCAAATCACATATTCGATCCGAATCTGTGACTAAATCTACCAGACAGAAAATAAAAATGACAATTTGACACACCCTAAACTGACCAATCCGGTTGCGTTTTACTCACTTGACAAGCCAATCAGCGCACTCCAAATTTGTATATTCTCGGATATTTAGGACTAGTACAAAATTTCAGCGATAATTTTTCTGTCAAAAAAAACTGCTTCCAAACCGAGGTGTGAGATTTCACAGTATTCTTGGGAGTTTTACCATGTACCGCTTCGTTTATCTCTTCAAGTGTACTCTAGCCAAACCATTTTGCTTCCATTTTTCCGTAAATGTCACAAACCATACACAAAATACGTAGAAAGAAACATTAAATTTCATACAATTCTTGGGCGTTTTACCTTCTAAGCTTCCTCTATCTCTTCAAGTGTACTCTGTTGAACCCGTTTTGCTTCCATTTTACCGAAAATATCACAAAGTATGCACAAAATACATAGGTAGAAAGAAAAATTAAATTTGACTTTTGTCTGGTTTGTATATAAAACCATGGTTACGAAGAAAATTATTATTAATCTGATTTGAAACTATAAAAATTTAAATTTTTTCGTCAAATTGTCCTCCGAATACTACTCGTAACTACGAAATAATCCTGCAATTTTTGGACAGTACGTATTCGTACTTGATGCAGGATAATTCGCTATTCGTCCTTCGGACTCATAGCGAATTATCGCGCATCAAGTACTCTTACATACTGTCCAAAAATTGTCGGATATTTCGTAGTTACTAGTAGTATTATATATGACAATATTATGAAATATTTTATTTTTTGTTGATAATTTTTAATAATGAAAATTTGTTGTGTTTTGTCACGTCGTCGGCGCCCCCCGAGCCGTGAGCGCCCGTAGGCAACTACCATTCAGTAATCTTTGAAATAACTGTAAATGGAAGAAGTACGCGATAAGAGAGAAACAATATGAGAGGAAAATGGAGGTACATAAAATAATGATAAAGTGGCTGAGTATACTTTAGCTTCAGCATTTTATGTACAGTTTGTCAAGAATAACAACGACCGTGAATATCTCAGTAGCTGCGCGGAGAGTTAAGAGTGGGAAAGTATTCGGAACGAAAAGGATGCACTGTACGCACGGCCAAAGTAAATAAATTCCCTTGAGGTTCAGGTTCCAAATTATTATTAATAATTTCATTATTCAACGCGGAATTAAGAATATGCTATTAATATTATAATTTAGGAATTTTATTGAAGAAAATAAAACAAGAAAACCTTGTCTAACCCATGTTTTTATATAATTGAATTGGAATGATTGACGTTTTCGCAAAGTTAACTTTGCATCATCAGAACAACAAAAATAAATTAATTAGTTGGAATAACATATTAAGTTAGACACAAAAAATTATAAATGAATAATAAAAGTTAAAATTGAATTAAAAGTTAAACAGTGAAGCTGAAAATAATATAACATGAAAATAATTAACAATATTAAAGTATTACAGTTTTTTAGAAAATTATAAAATTTAAATTATGAATAAACCATAGTAGGAATCTTACATGCACAGTCACAAAATTACTTAAAGAGGCTCTATACGTGACAAATCACTGTCGGAACTAGAGCTATCATCATCTTCCTCGTCGATATCACTTTCTTCAGCATTACCTATATTTATTATCATATCATCGATGACCAAGTCTAACGCTGGTTCTTTTTCTATGAAGAACTTTTCAAACCATTTCCTATGATCGCATCTCTTTTTCCATTCTTCTTCTGAAAAATTACGGGAAAAATCATCACACAAACGTTCAACTGTTTTAAAACAAAAATCGGTATTTCTTTCAGCCACGTACTGCTTGAGCGATTCCCACACCAATTTAATGGGATTCAGATCCGGATGATAGGGAGGAAGTCTAAGAACAGAATGACCTTTTTCTGTCATTATTTGATCTATTTCATAAGTTTTAAATCGTGGCTTGTGAAGTTTTATCAGGCTGTAAAGGTCAATTTTCAGCATGTCTTCTGTGAAAAGAATATTTCTTCGTCTACGCCACTCTCTCATTTCCTCTTTCCTGGTGCTCATCGTCGGGCATTTTCCTACCTGTACGTTATGGTACGGAGCATTATCTATCACCAAGACGCTGTTTGGTGGTAGATTAGGAATCAGCATCTCTTGAAGCCACTTTTTATAATTATTGAATTCATTTCACTATGATAATCACCAGTTTTCGACTGCGATTTAAATTTCAAATACGCGTTCTTATCAAATCCATTTTCTCCAACTGCATTTACTATTATCAGTCGTTGTCATTTTGAATTTGGTTTATGATAACCATCATTAGTATCATCATTCCAGCTTTGTGCATGTGTGTGAGAAGAATGAATGTAAGTTTCGTCCATAAAAATTATTGGCCTCTTTTTTTCTCGATATGTTTTAATGTTTCTCAGAAAATTTCTCCTTAGATGCTGAATATCTGGTTTTTTCATGAGCAGACTATTTATCAGAATCAGATTGTACCTTTCCTTTACTCTCACAAATGACATGAATCATGTGGGTAAAGTAGTTGAACGAAACTCTTTCAATTAACTGTTTCGAAAAATTCTCGTCAAAAGGTATTCTGATATTTAAAAATAATTTGGATTTAATGGAGTACAAAATCAAATCGCAAGTTGGCAAGTTCAGTAATGCCATGCCCAGTTGTACTTGACCATAGTAAGCGTGGCGTTGTTTCAAGTAAATTCCATGTATGGAAGAAATACTCAAATACTAAAGGCTGGGTCTCATTAGGACATTTTAGTAGAGCCAACAAGTGGAAGTCACTAAAGTTGCTTTTAAAATTTAAGTCACTCTTGAAAATTGTTGAATCAATTTGTCGAGGTTAGTTGCCTTACAAAATGGCGAATACGGCAGTTGTTCGTGCTGGTATCAATTGCGGTATTTATATTTTACATTCTGTTTTAATTGATTATCTTAACGCCACAAAAAAACGAAAAAAGCGATCTGTTTGGGTGAGAAAATGGATATGTAGAAGAGGCGTGTTAGGTGCATCAGCAACGCTTTTGAAAGAATTGGCTGAAGAAGATGTAACATCATATAAAAATCATATGAGATTATCTGTTGCCAAATTTTTATTATTATAACAGCTGATTTAAATGACATAACCTTACAAAAATTTGCCGCAAACTAAAAAATATTAAATCACATTAGGCCATTTCTTGCTTCAATAAGCCTGGTTGCTTTCAACTAGACACTAAAGTTTGCCCTAGAGGGAAAGTAAAATTCTTACTTGCTTAGTTGAAGGCAAGTGGTAATTTTTGAATCACACTAAGAGATTTAGCGGTAACTTTAGTGGCTTCCACTTGTTGACTCCACTAAAATGTCCTAATGAGACCCAGCCTTTACAGTGATGCACAAATTCGATGGCATCTTCAGTTTTCCCTGAAACACAAAAAATGTGAGTGTTTCATATTTATTCCATTTCGGGAAAAATACCAATTATTGGACACTTAATTTCCACTAATTTAGATGGTTTTCCTTTGTGAAAAACAACTCCATCGGGCGTATATCCCACCCATGGATATTTTTCACAAAGTATGAAACCGGGTTCAACCACATCATATCCCAAGTTGTTCTTATACTTTTCCAGAGCCTCTTTCTCGTGTGCAATGCCATGCTGTACAAATTTATTGGTAAACCCTTTTGCAAAAAAGTATTTGGTGCACACCTACTATGCGGGGTTGCCTCCAAATATTCCAAAATCGAGGTTAACCTCAAATACATAGGATTCCATTTTATGAATCTACAACCAACACTCCTTAACCATCACATCCACGGCATAGAAAGCAACATACATACCAATTAATACTTTTTTAAAACAGGAATGGGTTGCAAAATACACAACAAAAATATAAAAACTGGTAGTAGTTAATGCTAGGCAATGTAACACAAGAAAACCGTTACTCGTTAACCATCATTATGTGTTTAACGACCGCAGCGCCCCCATCGGTAGTTGAATTCGCGAATTGCATTACCAGATTCATCAACAAACTCCATATCGTCAAAGTCTAAGTTATTTACTTCATTTTGATCTACGATGGAAGAGTATTTCATAGTAATAGTCTTGTCACGATTAATAAAGGGAATCTGAGCTATATCACCTACCAGCACTAATTTACTTGCTTGCGACTTCAGAGCAACAAACACTATGGAACCTGCATGTTGCATTAAGGCTTCGTCGATGTATACAGTGTAATATACTTCTGAGCTATTGAGAAGGTAGGACTCAATAGTTCGATAGTTTTCCAATAAGCACTTTTCAAGTGATTTTTCCGACAATTGTGACGTTTTATATGATTCCTCACGAACACGACGTCGTAAGTCTATGGCCGCCTCGCGAGTTGATGTTAATACGAGATCGCCAGAGAACTCCGAAGTCATAGCCTTATGATTTTTAATGGTGTAATGAGTGTTTCCACAGCCCGGAACACCGTTTACTCTATGAATTTTAGGCAAAGCAATCAAAGGTTTATCGATAAATTTGAGAGCCGAATTGAAAAGTTGTAGAGAATTCATAAGGCGGGTATCAGGGGTTAATAAAAGGTACCTCGGACACTTACCATCATCATTCTCTATATCAATGATCTCAGAACCTTTGACATGAACAGACCTAAAACGCAGACCATCGAAACATTTTGAATATGAATAATCATTATCGTCAGGTTTATGGACCCAAAGATAAGTACGGGAATCTATAAGAGCAAATCTATATCAATGAATATAACGTTATTGTGTAGTCCCATAATTTGCTGAACAAAAGTTGTTTGATTTGTATTTGCTGGTGCAGTTGTATCCGAGTTTAAATTTTCGTTACCGTCTGATGGAGCAAAATCTTCATCACTAAACTTGTTTGGATTATATGGTACAATTCCGGTCGCACAAAATGCTTTTTCGGCTTTTTCAATATTTGCAATTCTTGAATAAGCCGATTTAAAAAGAATTAAAATATTTCTCTGCGTGATTACTATGGGTTGACACTGTGGGCGCTTCGCAGGTCTTGTAGCTGCTCGTTTGTCCTTGAATTTGGCAGAAACGGCCTTGGTTGAAACTGCACTTTGTTGGCCACCTGCTGAGTACTGGGATCGTCGAACAGGTGGGCTTTTCCAGTTTAAATTGACCCTTTCAGTTGCTTTTCTAGTGCTTTGGACTCCCGAATTTTGCCTGCCTATCAATGTTAGTATTGTCGAAAACACCTGGCTCTACGCGCCAATGACTGAGTGTGATGTAATTCTGCGAGTAATTTTCCCGCATCACATAAATCTTCCAAGGGCTCAAAACGATCGACTCCTTCTTTATTAAGTAGAAGAGTTGTGATCACTGTTCCTAAAGGAGCCAAAGCTGATCCTGCGAGCTTTTGGAAGTCCACAACATAGCCGTCTCTTTTACAGAAGCCTTATTTGAGCACTAAAAAACTTCAGGGTTTAATTTCGGGGGATCAAGATTACAATAGCGCACACGTCTATGTTTATCTAATGACTGACATTTAATGTCCTCTGTTAATCTTTTGGACAAAACCCCATTCCAACGGCTAGCCAATTCAGCATTCAACGTAAAAGTCCATGTTTCATTTTGCGCGGGATCGTCTTATCAATAAGCTTAACGTGGTTTCATCCAATTCAGCACTCTCAAGGTTCGCCGATCCTAAACAAAAACCACAACTGAAAAATCCTTGCCGCATTTTCGTTTACAAAATAGGTAGGTCATTGCCGTTATGTCACATCTTGTGTATGAGCTCAGCTGGCTTATAATTTGACTTTCTCTCACCTTGTATTGTAACGTTTCACCCCCGGCTAATAAGGGTGGACGTTGCAAAATTTGTATTTCGGGTAGCTCTGAGTTGTCCAGGGGTCGAGTTGTGCTTTAAAAGTAAAACAGAAGCTTAAACCTGATTAACAATATTTATTTACACTATGTACACGGTATTCGGAATATAAATTGTAATTATAAAATACAAAAAAAAAAATAAACAATTTTATGTAAAACAGTAAAATGATTTTATTTGAATTACGGCTGTTCCCGCCGGCAGTTGGGGATTTTAGTCCGGGTTGGCAGCGCGAGCACCAGTAAGTGATGGCTGCGCGTCGTCAACTTTGAGAATGACAGCTGATCTCGGAACACAAAACCTATGAACAAATAAATCGAGCAAATCTGCCTTGTTTTAATTAAAGGATTCAAATAAACAAAAGTTGCCCAGAGGCCAGAAGGACAGTCTGGATCTTTGGTTAAGTGTGAGGATAATATTCGGTGAGTAAAATGAAACGGAGTTTTTATGAATTCAAGGTCCTCGACTTTGAATGTATAATTAACTCAAATGAATTCTTTTAGTGTCGAATAAAGAACAGGCCACTGAAACCTGTTCGTTTAAACAAAACGACAGCTATAAAACTTGTTCGGACAGATTCGAAACAAACGAACCAAAGGAACGTTTTACATCTAGGTACTCGATGCAAGGTTTATCGCATCAAATTTGTTTGTCAAACACATTCTGTGACGTCATGGAAAAATGTTTGATGTAACATGTCGAACAGCGTGGTCACACCGTCAAATTTGTTGTATATAACCCATCATACAACTATCTGAATCTCCTGATGTTAGTGAGGTTATGGTGCTGCTTCTCAAACACGTTGCTCTAACCTCAAAACGAAAACAAACCAAACAACGACAGTTAATGGCATTTCGCAACTAGTGCGCAGAATCGTTGACAAACAAATTTGATGCAACAAAATAATCGTGTGACATAGGCTTTACCTTACGAGTAAGCTCTCAATATCACGCATAAACAACGAATGTGACGTAACTTACGGTCTTGCTGGTCTGGTGCGCAGCGATCCACCCATGAACTGGAGCCCGACTCGTCGCTGGAACTAGAAGTAATAACTCGTATTCTTCTTCGTTTAATCTTTGCCTCCAACTGCTGTAGTGTCTTCTTTGATTTTTCCATTCTATAGCGCTACGCGCACTAAATTTACGCATCTTGAAAAGAAGTAAGTGATGCACTGTAGCACAAAGAGTGTAATGAAGTACCTAGTTAGGTGGATCGGTATGGTGGACGGTTTTGGACTTGCATTACATTTTGATTACACTTTCTGCAATATTACAGCATAGGGAATGGACAACTGTATCGCAGCATTCTTTTAAATTGAACTGGGTTTCATCTAAATTTAGATTATTTAAGAAATCGGATGATATGGTTTTCTTCAAGAAAGTCTGTAATTTTTGGGGAACCTCTTGACTAATAATTGGCACATCTAGAGCTGGCTCTTGTAGAGCGACAGGACGCCTGCATCTATAAAAAAATAATAAATAGGTGGTATGTACAAAAGTTATTGAGTAACAGTAAAATACTATTAGAGAATGGTGTGGTTACAAGGAAGAAAACTTACTTGTGTTTTCACAAAGAAGAATTTGGTAATACGTTTGTAATGCGTTCCCAATACATTAGATTTTCATCAGGGGTTAATGGTCTTACGTTTTTCACATGTAGTTGGTTCACACGTAGTTGGTTCACACAAGGAATATCCTTACATGGTATGGGCGCATATTTATTGTCGGAAGCCTTATTTTGCTTAGTCCAATAGCATTGGACATCTGTACCGGACAATTTCTCTAGAGCAAATATATCATTTATTAAATGTAAAACTAAATTTTAAACCCTGGAGTATAAAGTTCCAATTGCAAGGGCTTAATTTGCCACATATTAAATATTAAAACTCCTACAACATGTTTACATGTGTTGGATAGTCCTGCTTTACACGTGCAGCTAAGTGTTTCATCTTCGATGGATTTTGTGCTAATGACAATTCTTCCTTTAAATTCATGTGGTGCTGCTTTCAGGCTACTCGTTTGGAGACATAAACCTAATATGTCTGCCGATTGTTCAGACTGCATCGAAATACCACCACATAATATTAAATGCTTGGCGTGCAGCAGTTCTTCACGTTCTATCGTATAATACACCTGCTTTCTGCAAGTAGGCAAATATATTTCTCAGAGGTAGAAATATGGAAAGTTGGACTGCAGCTTCTGCTATCACTTAACCCTACAATAATGTACCCAACATTTAATTTAATTTATTGCATTTGTAATACTTTTGATGAGAACCTAATCAATGATGTACTTATTTGAATATTATGATTTAGCTTAATAAAAGTACCTTAAAACGGGGTCTCTTTGAGCAATTTTAAATTTGTTTTGTCTTTATTTTCAGCAAAGAATTTTTTTTAGATATTTTTGAAGTCACATCGGGTATATTGGCTTCTAAAGAATCATATTTCATCATAAAATTTTATGTAGAATGATTGTTTTAGCGAAAAAAAAATTAAAAACGTGGTGATCAAAGTCTCCCAGCCGTCCGGGGTGTCTTTGATCAGGCTTATTTTATGCTATGAAATGATAGTAGCGGTGCATATACGTGATCAGTTTCGCCCCGGTCAAAATCGGTCAAGCAGTTTCCGAGATATTCATTTTTTTATACTTCGGGGTGAAATTGGTCATACTGCGGTGAAATATTTATCATAAATATAAAGTCTTTAAAATAATATTAAGAAAGTTTTAATTGGGAAAATTACAAAAAAACATTTAGGTCCTTAACTAATACTCCTTAATATCAACTTTAGTGCTAAATCTATACTCGGGCCTGTTTTCAGTTCCTTCTTTTTTTGGCTCTGGAAGGAGAACGATGATGTCTTCCTTCTTAACAACTGACCTATCTGAAAGTTTGAATGTCCTTCTTCATTCTTGATTTCATTCCCTTTACTATTATTTCATCGGGCAAAGAAACCTGTTCAATAAGACAAACATATCTATAAAATGTTGTCATTCTCTCTCCAGCACCCCTGAATTTGGTTAGTGCATATTGCCCTGGCTTAATAGCCTCGTCAGTCACTTCTGTGTATTGTGGTAACTCCGATGCTACAGAAATTTCGGATTCCGTGTCGCTTTCTTGAATCGCAACCAAATCAATGGTGGGTTCTCCTGGCTGGCAGCTGGCAGCTGTGATGCTCTTTCCTGCTGTAACGTTTAGTTTCTTCCTCTTTTTATTTCCTCTCCATGCTGGTTGTCCACTTTCTCTCTGCTTCTTAAGAAACTCTGTCAATGTATCGGCAACTATTTCATCGGGATTTTCAATGTCTTGATCCGGAAGTTTTTTCATTACTCTATTTGTGTCCAAGGGATATATACCGGTGGCCTTAAATCCTGCAATAAGGTTTCTTTTTATTGCAGAAGAGACGCTGGGGTTTTTATTTTCAACTTCATTCATGTTTTGCAAAACTTGTTTGGGAAAAATCTCCTTTGGGACAACGCCTCCTTTCGGATTTTCTACTTTCCACTTAAAAAGCACCTTTCGCCAAGTCATTTTCAACGGCCTAAAAAAGGCGACATCAAGGGGTTGTAATAAATGTGTGCTGTGGGGTGGTAAGCACACAAATGCCACATTATTTTCTTCGCATTTTTTATCACATCTGCACTCAAATGTGAGGACAGGTTGTCCCCAATGAGAACTTTCTTTCCATTCAAACGCCGAGCAGTGGTAAAAAACTTGACTCAAACCAGTCAGTAAAAGTTTCAGCATCGATCCATCCATGCTGAGTCTTTGAATAACGGGTACCCCTACTACAACAAGGTTCGGAACAGCAAGGCTTCCCTTTGGGTCCACCCACTGTCCACGTGCTCCATAGATTTTCGTCTTTGTAAATAATAAATGGAGGCAACATAACTCCACTAGGTGAACCACAAACCATAATAGAAGTCGCAGACTTCGAGAAATTTATCACCCTTTCAGGATATTTTACACCCCTACGAAAAATAGCTTTGGCTTTTCTTGGGTCGTCTGACAAGTTGCTCTCGTCATAATTGAAAATATGACTTGCAGAAACCCCTTGTACCTCTTCTCCTAAATTAGTAAAATAACTTTGAATTATTTCTTTTGTTAGTCCGGCTCTGGACCTTTTTATATTCCCTGCCCAGCGTTGAGCCAAAACATCCTTGTGCCGTTTGAGAAATGAATCTACCCAATCATCTCCTGGTAAATTGTTCTTAAAACGGCGTTCGACCACACCTTTTCCGTCCAGGTAACTTTTCACAAATATTTGCAAGTCTTTTTAACGGGAATCCCCAATTGGAGCTTTTTCCAATGGCATTCACAAATGCGTTTTCCTCCTAAATTAAATGAAACTAATACATAAATTAATAGTTTTGAAAATCCATGCAATGGAAGTTTACTGAATAAACATGGTTCTCAAAAGAAATCCGTAAAAACGAGTTTGACCAACTTTCAGAGTGGGTTTTTTGTTAGCGGGGTGGGGTGACTTTGATCAAGTATTAACTTGGTCAAAGTCACTCCACTAACAAAAAACCCAACCTCAAAATTCGTTGAGCGCGTTTTTGCGGATTTCTTTTCAGAACTACGGTTCCAAAGCATGTAGCTTCCGATAAGAGTATGACTGAGTACAATAAGAATAAATATAACAGCTACGTACCTCAAATTTTGCAGACTTCGTTTTTTTTAGAGAATTTGGAACACTACCTTCGACATGGGAGGTACGGAACAACATTAAAAATCTGGATACCGAACCATGCGCGATTTAAGCTTTATCACGGCCAACTTAATTAATGACAGCTTAAGGAAGTTGGCCGTGGCTTTATTTATTACTGCAGCCATCTAGTGATGTTTGGAATCAACAATTCTACTTACCCGCTATGAAGGCCGCGAAATTCGAAACAAAACGTCGTTGATCAAAGTGGCCCCTAGATATCAAAGTTTTACGGTAAAGGTTATTGTTAGATGAAATGTAGAAAAAGGAAAACTCTTTTTTTCAATTGATTAGTTTATTAATAATTAATAACACACGTTATATGAACTGACTTTTGATGAACAATTATATGCTAGAGAGGTGTTACGTACAGATCTACTCTAGAATAGTAACAGTTGACAAAAATAAGATGAAGTTTGATTTTATATTACAGTTCGAATGACGTTTTTAGTCATGAGATTTTGGTATTCCTAGAATTGTTATTCTCAAATTTATAAGAACTAATTAAAATATGTGACAAACACAGCCGAAGACATCAAAGGATGAGCGGTGTCCATCAAAGAATCTTAAATGTGTTACATTTCTATGATTTCGTTATCTATCTAATTGAATTAGTAAACAAGTTGCGAAATTAGAGAAAATAAGTAAAATTACAAAATATAGGTAAAGATTCACACAAATAATAGGTAAATATAAGATAGTAACATAATAATATATAACACCTCCGGGGTGAGTGAGACTCAAGCAACTTGGTGGTTGAGGATCACTGCTCCGGCCAATGAGTTGTATGTTCAGGTGAAGATTGTTTTGTACAAGTCTTGGAGATCTTCGAACGTAAGTAGAGGTGTTTAAAGGAATTTCCTCGGTAACGATGTCCTTTAGTGATTGTAAGGAACGTGAAGTTGGTTTTGAACGAACGTTATCTCGACCAGCACAATTGTTGAAAATGTTGTAACATGGTAGTTGCCGATCAGGTTTTGATTTACAATATTTGTAACATAAAGAAATAGGATTACATTTACAGCAATATTGACAGCAACAAAAAGATAGAAACAATATAGTAAGTACTGCCAAGAATGTATACCTACCAAGGCAAATGCTTTGTAAAATGTTTTCGTAGTTGTAACGTATCCAAACCATCGGAAACGTCCTGTAGTTGATGTTGAGTAAGTCGTAATTCACTAACGTGTATAGGAATTGGATCCAGGTGTTCAAAATGTAAGACTGGAAGGTTTTCTTTTTGTTGTAGACTTTCCTCGCAACAATCCACAAAGATGGGAGTTTCTGGGATATAAATGGTAATATTTGATTTTGTAGTCGATTCACCATGTAAAAATAAAGATCCAATATAAGCATAGCAAGAAGGTTCTAGCTGTAACAGAAAAGTTGTTCATAAGAATTCATTCGTTGCAGGTAATATCCATGTTGGTTTCAGTAGTTGAGGTAATAAGCCATTGATTAGGTTTGATGTAGTTCCATATGAATAATTGTCCATGCAAAGATATTCTTCGGCATTGAGAAGGTATCGTTGGCAAGGTATGACGAAATACAGTTATTTCACACGTATTATCGTTGGGTTTGGTGTGAAGTTCTTGATTTTTACAAATATAGTGCAAAGACGACACCAATTTGCATGTTGAGTCATCGTTCGTCAATACATATCGCTGTTTGTCGCGAGTTATCAAAAGAATTATAATTTGGTTGAATTAGTTGGTGTTCGTTAAAATCACGAGGATTAGGAATAGGTAATGAATTTATGGAATAATAATTGTATAAAAAGGAATCAATTAATGGGATATGCACCACAAATATCAAATTAGGTTCGCGGTAAAGTACATCTAACGTAGAAAGGTCTAATAAAATATGTCCAAATTGAGGATTTAATGAACTAGGAAATTTGCGTTGTGAAGGTAAATAAACAACGATTTTAGTTAATTCATTAATAAAAGATTTAGGGTCGATAACAGTAGGAGATAGTATATTTTGTTTTGCAAAAAGAATACTGTTAAGTATCAGATCAATTTGGTCATCTAGAGTTTCGGAAATAAAAGTAAGTTGAGCAAGAATATCTGCTATATGAATAGTAGATAAAAGATCATTACTCATAACCTTTTGTTGTTTAACAAGTAAGTTGAGTGTATCAATATTTTCATTGAATTTTGATACAAAGAAGTAATAGATTCATGGTATAAAGAAAGTGTATTACTTACAACTTGAGTTTGTTTTTGTAAAAGACTTGTAATTTTAGTTTGATCATCTTGTAATGATTGAATTGCATCATTATAGTATTCAGCATCTGAAGCACCTGGTGTACCAGAAATCCATTTCTAGGCTGTGCCTAGGAAATCTAAAGATCTTTTATACCTTGTTTGATCATGATTTATTAGATCAGTGAGGGTATTGAATTTGTTTTGTATAAGACATCGTTTCTGAACATATTGGGTAAATGTATATTCGCAGGGTCGTTTAATAGGCATGGTTAGTAGAAATAGTACAAAGTGTACGAAGTTGGGATTCTAATCTAACAAAATTTTGAATTTCATTATGTAAAGCAGAGAAATCGAGATGTATGATGAGATTCCAGGTAGAATCGGTAATACTAGCAGTTCCTTTTGGTACATACACTAATCCAGAACCATTGGTAATGGGTGGATGGTGTATCCATGGCAAAAAGGTAGAAAAATTAATCTGTAAAAGATTTAAGTCTGTTAATGTGCACTTGTAATGTTTTATTACCTAATTTTAATATGGCATTATTTTCTGTTAAGGATTCAAGTTCATAAGGACCTTGATAGGTTGGTTGGTTGTAACTTTTCGTTTAATCTGGAATTTTCTTTTCTAAGCAGAACTAAATCACCAGGTAGGAAACTAGGAATATTCAGTTTTTTATCATAATATTCTTTAGACTTTTGTTTACTAATAAGTAAACGTTCTTTAGCTATTGGATTTGAATTTTGAAGATGAAGTTTTAGATTACCTAAATATGAGTCGTAAGTATCTTTGAAATGTAAGGAATTTCTGACTTCATAGGGTAAAATTACTTTTCGTCCAAATAATAATTCAAAAGGGGTAAATTAGGATAGGGTAAGCTAGGATAGCTGTAGGAAGATAATTATCCCATAGTGCTTGGTCAGATTGAACATAATGTCGTAAATATTCTTTAATTACTGCATGAGTTCTTTCGAGTGATCTATTTGTTTGGGGTCTATAAGCAGTAGTATATTTCTTTTGAATTTTTAATAATTTATTAAACTGGGTAAAAGTTTTTGACATAAATTCTGTTCCTTGATCAGTTAAGATAGAAGAAGGTGTTCCATAAAGGCTAATAAATTTAATAAATTCAGTGGCTACCACTTCAGCCGTATGCTGAGTTAAAGGGGTAGCATATAGAAATTTTGTAAGATCATCTTGAATAGTAAGCATGTATTTGTTTCCATTCTCGGTAACAGATAAAGGTCCTACAATATCTAGTGAAATTCGTTCAAAAGGATAATCACTAGTAGTGGTAATAGTTAAAGGTAGTTTAGTAGGTTTCCTATCAATTTTTGACTTTTGACATGATTCACATTTAGAAACATAATCACGGATATCTTTATACATGTTAGGCCAATTATATTTAGATTTAATTCTTGAGTAAGTACGTTGAAATCCAGGGTGTCCTGCCAAGTTTGAATCATGATTAGATTTTAAAATTTCAGAAATTTGTTCGAGTGTTACATTGATGATTTTATTTAAATAAATTGTAACTTTAGTACTAGTTGGTATAAGAAATCGTAAAAGATCGAGTAGATAAGAAGTTTTGATTGAATTAAATTCATCAGATGGGTGCGAAATATCAAGGAATGTAATTTTATTTTGTTCACAATAAAGTGCAATTACCAACAAACATTGAAATAGGTCTTGATAAGTAACTTTACCAAAGAAATTTATTTTATGGAAACTTAATAAATATAAATTGGAAATTCTTTCACATTCATACAGTGATGCGTGTGAAGAAGGTTGTAAATTTTGTTCATTAAGTAAAGATGTTGATAGTAATGTTTCTTCATTATCTAATGAATGGAATAGTAATTTGAGATTAGGAGAGGTCGTAATTGATTCATCACGAAGGTCAATGTGTTTTTGGGGTAATTCATCACAATTTCTACATTTAAGAAAATCAGAGAAAGTTAACTCAGGATTAATTGTTAAAATTTGATCTATTCTTGATAGACAATCAGCATTTGAATTTACTCGACCAGGTTTATAAATTATATCATAATTATATTCCTCAAGTAGTAGTCTCCATCGTGCAAGTTTTGAACTAGGATCTTGACAATTCTTGAGAAATGTTTAAGGTCTGTGATCAGTAATAATTTTAAATTTATTTCCATATAAATAAGGTCGAAAATGTTTAATGCTCCAAATAATTGATAATAATTCTTTTTCAGTTGTGCTATAATTTTGTTCACATTTGTTAAGAGTTCTAGAAGCGTAAGCAATAGGTAAATCTTGATTTATTGGTCCTTGAGACAACACAGAACCAATTGCAAAATTACTAGCATCCGTGGTTAAAAGTTTAGAAAAATCGGGAAAATGTAAAATTAAATCAGTTGTTAAAATTTGTTTCAATTGATCAAAAGACGTTTGTTGTGTTATTCTTATGTAATAACAAAGTTAATGGTTTAATAATTTGAGAAAAATTGTTTATAAATTTTCGATAATATCCACAAAGGCCCAAAAATGATTTGACTTGGGTTTGAGTTTTTGGTATTGGAAAATTAATAATTACTTTGCCCTGATTTGATTAGTAATAATATGACCTAGATAAGCAATTTCTTTGTGAAGAAATTCACATTTATCGGGTTGGAGTTTTAAATTATGTTGACGTAATCGCGTGAAAATTGAAATAAGTTTGTTAGAATGTTCCTCTAAAGATCCAGCGTATATGACAATGTCGTCAAGGTATACAAAACATTGTGTTCCTTGTAAACCTGTTAAAACAGTTGTCATTAATCTTTGAAAAGTTGCTGACGCATTTTTAAGTCCAAAGGGCATTCGATTGTATTGGTAATGACCTGTAGGGGTAGAAAATGCAGTTTTACATACATCTGAAGAGTCTATAGGAATTTGATGAAATCCACTAGCTAAATCGAGAGTTGTAAAATACTGAGCATGTTCAATTTGGCTTAAGATTTCTTCAACATTTGGAAGGGGGAAGGCATCGCCAATAGTTACGTCATTAAGTTTTCTATAGTCGATTACAACCAGCCATTTTTTTATTTTGCTAGCGTCTTCCTTTTTTGGAACAATCCACAAAGGTGAAGACCAGGGTGAATTCGAAGGTCTAATAATGTTTTGATCTAGCATTTTAGTAATTTGTGTAGCTACTTCTTGTGTATGAATTTCAGGGTACCTATAAATTTTAGTGCTAATAGGATTACTAGAAGTAGTATTAATTTTGTGACTAACAGTATTAGTGTTAGAAAGAATGTCACCAGGTAAATGGAAAATGTCATGAAAAGTTTGACAAATATTCATTAGAGAAAGTTTTTCCTCAGAATTTAAATGTTTAGTACGAATATTTTGTTCTAATAGTAACATGCGTTGAGAATTGCAATTAGAAATTAAATGAGAAGTTTCAGTGGTAAATATTTGTCCTTGAGATTGCTCAAAGGGCAATAATTTTAAAGAAGTTAGTGTATAAGTATTAGCTAATGTTGCTAAACAAGTTCAATTTGGCAAAACCTTGACAATAGCATTAGAAAGAAATATCCCAGGGATCGAGTTAACCGGGGGTAATAATCCTTCTTTTAATTCTGGATTTAACACTCTGAATGGCACGACCATTTCGGTACGAGCCGAAATTTTATAACTGTCCTTAATATTAGAATTTAATGGAATTGTTACATTATGCAACTTTAAAAATTTCATTTGGAAAATAGTAGCATTATTAGTTATAAGAAAATCACTTCCTAATAAGCCATCATAAAGTAAATTCGTTGAATCATTAATTAGTACATAAAATTTAGTAAAAATAGATTTGTTTTGTATCTGCAAAGAACCTATTGTGGTTATAAAAGTTTGAGAAATACCTCGCAGCTGAATTTGGTCATTGTAATTAATATTCGTAGAATAACTTAAACTTGATAATTTCAGATAGTAGCTTCAGTATCAATTAAAAAGGTAAATTTATTTTTGTTAAATTTATTTGAACTTCGTAAAGAAATAGTAATAATGTTAGAACTAGGTATAGAAAAAATAGAAGATAGTTTATAGTTTAAGCCAGATTTAGGGTTGCCACAATATCCTCCGCACTGACTTGAACAGGGGAAATTTGTGAGTTTAAAGAATCTAACGTTTGTACAATATTTTGATTATTTGATCTCTGTGCTTCTTTATATTTTAGTTTCCGACATTCTTGAATTACATGTCCTTTAGTTTTACAATAAGCACATACTTTGGATGGATCATTTCTCGAAAGAGAATTAGTAATGGTTTGAACTTGCAAAATTTTAGAATTCTAATTCTATTTTGAACATAACATTTGCCAGTGTTATTATGAGTATTGGTTTTGCAATAATTACAAAAACGTTTTTCAAAAGAGGGGATATTTTTAGGTTTGGAAGTTGGTTGTTGTTGCATCAGTCGAAGCGAAGCTTCTTCTGCTAAAGCAACTGTAAGTGCTTCATTAAGGGTTGACAATTTAGAACCACGTAAACGATCAGAAATTTTGTGTTGAGTAAAATGTACAAAACGAGAAATAGCAATTTCATTCCTAAGAAACAGTTGACCGTCTAAGAGAGGGACAGGAGAATCTTGAGAAATTGATGCAGTTAATCTTTTTAATAATGTTTCAATGCGTTGTGCGAAAATTGAAAGAGTTTCGTTAGATTTTTGTTGAAGATGAGTCAGTTCACATAATAATTGAGCACGGTGTTTAGTATCTTGGTAATGTAATAAAAGAAAGTCTCTTAAATCTTTGCAATTAGAAAATTTGCGATTAGTAACTAAAGCACCTGCTTTTCCAGAAATTTGATTCACAACATATTTTAATAATATGAGTCTTTGATTAGGAATAGCAATAGAAAAGGCAGATCCTACTTTTGAAATGAAAGTAGATAAATCATCCCTATTACCATCAAAAGAGGGTACGAATTTAAACAATTCGGTCATAGAAAGTATAGGTGCATTTTGAAAATCAGGTTCATTCTGATTGTTTGGTAAAGGATTTTGTTGAGTATCAGGTTCAGGTTCCGAAGGATCGGACATATCGGAATTTTCAGGAGTTGCAGAAAGAATATTACGTAAATTCGGGTACATAAAAGCGAATAAGCGATAAAATTGATAACGATCACTTACAATAGCAATGTGTAGGTCATTGAATAATTGTAGATTCACTGGCTATAGAAGATGCACTAGATTGGACTTCTATGCAGCTTTGACGAGAGAAGATTTGGTTGATCCAACAAGTTGATTCGTTCTTGAGTTCTTTGTTGTAAAATCGCTTCCAATTCTTCCGTCGAATATCAGCACTTCTATCACCACTTTATTTTCTTGTTATGTAGATGAAATGTAGAAAAAGGAAAACTCTTCTTTTCAATTGATTAGTTTATTAATAATTAATAACACACGTTATATGAACTGACTTTTGATGAACAATTATATGCTAGAGAGGTGTTACGTACAGGTATACTCTAGAATAGTAACAGTTGACAAAAATAAGATGAAGTTTGATTTTATATTACAGTTCGAATGACGTTTTTAGTCATTAGATTTTGGTATTCCTAGAATTGTTATTCTCAAATTTATAAGAACTAATTAAAATATGTGACAAACACAGCCGAAGACATCAAAGGATGAGCGGTGTCCATCAAAGAATCTTAAATGTGTTACATTTCTATGAATTCGTTAGCTATCTAATTGAATTAGTAAACAAGTTGCGAAATTAGAGAAAATAAGTAAAATTACAAAATATAGGTAAAGATTCACACAAATAATAGGTAAATATAAGATAGTAACATAATAATATATAATAATATAGGGGAACAGGGGGCAAAGTGGAAGGGTTAGTTTAAAATGTAACTCAATTAATAATAACCAGATTGAGGAAGTCTTTATAAAAACCAGTAAAATTTCAACCAAATGTTTAGTTAAAGTTAAAAAATTTTTTTTTTGAAAAAAGTCTCCTTTTTCCACTTTGCCCACATAGCGGGGTTAAAGTGGAAAAGAAAAAGTTTGCTTTGGGGGTAAAGTGGAAATGGAATATTTTGCACGAAAATTATGTACTAAACTAATAAAAAATTGTTTATTCTTAATTTCTTCCAATAATTATAAAACATTCATAGTTGAGATATTTAAAATAGATATAGTAGGCATAATAAGAGAGCATCTATTTCTTCAAATTAGAACACACATCATCTTTGCAGAAATCGCAAATGAAGACCCCCTTTACAGAAGCTGTAGGGGAGAGGGGGGTAGATTCGGCATATTTTGACATTTTAATTTCTGTAGGGTATATTTTTATAATGAAAGAATGCAGCCTTTGAGAGGTTATTACTGTATGTTTTACTTTGTTTGTTGTCAAGTCAGACATCTATTAACTTAAAAATTAAAAAACATACATTCAATTTTGTATGAAGCTGCAAAATGCCGAAAGTACCCCATTAGTGGGGTAGTTATTTATGTCCTCTAATGTATGAATTTCGCGCGGTTTGTATTTGCTGAATTCGCGACGCGCACTAGAGTAAAATTTAGACATCAAAAGATCTGAGATAAATATGGCTCGGTCATCAAACGGAGTTGCGATATTGTCCAAAGCCCTCAAATGTGTGTTTAGATTGTCGTAGAGACTACGTAATTCGCCCGCATTGTCCCTCGATATAGGTTTTAGGTCGAAAATGCCATTTATGTGGCTATTTACTATTAGTTTCGGATTGTTAAAACGCTCGCGAAGTAAGTTGAATGCAATTTTATAGTTATCGCCCGTAGGCTGAATATTGGCAATTAGTTGGTTGGCCGGACCCTTTAAACTGTCTCGTAGGTACATGAACCTTTCCACGTCGGTAAGCGCGGAGTTGTTATGCACTAGGGCAGTAAAGGCTTCGTCGAAGGCTGTAAAACTGGCATAATCCCCGTGAAAGGTGGGTACGGGAAGTTTTTGAAGACGCGCATTCACGCCTTGATTTACGTTTGATTGTGATGGTAGTGATGATAAGCCAGAATTTGAGGTTTCTTGCCTTATATTCAAAAGAATTTTTGATTTTATGATAACGGCGACAAATTTTTTGTCAAATTCTGCAATACTCATGACTTCGTCTATTTCAGCAGAATTCGCGATTAATTGAGTATAAACGTCCTTATACTCTTTATTTAGATCGCAGGAGGCATCTAAACGAAATTTTGTTTCGAGGAATACCGCCTCGCTAAGATTTGATTGATCAATGGATCCCAAAAATTGTTCAAATATCCCTAGATCGCTAACAAGAGTCGCCCCCTTGGCTAATAAAGCCTTAACCTTTGACATTTTGATAGGTTAATATTGTAGTACCAATTTTTATTTATTATTGAAAGCGCGCAAGAATGCACAAATTCTGTGTAGCCGGTTAAATACCGCCAGTTTCGGAGCAGTAAATTTTGCAAAATAATTTGACTGTTTACTATGAACTAGCTGGGTGCCCGCAGCACATGCCGCGTTTACAGTAGGGTCGTATAAAACGAATTTAATATCTATTGTAGCAGATAGTGTTAAAAACAGAAAAATTTCCAAAAGATGTATTTCTAATTTATAATATATACACCTATATATTATCATATTTTTGGATAGGCTTCAGGCTACTTTCATACATATTGGATGCTGTTGAAAAGTTTATTTTTTCCATTTAATGTTAAATGGAAATTATTATAATGTAGTAAATCTACAGTTAGTGGAGATGTCACTACTAAACCTTTTCGACTTCAAATTGAAACTAAACAATAATTTCAAACTGTGACTAAACAATTTCAAATTGGAAACAAACCATATCAAATTTACTAATGTTAAAATTAATAATTAAAGCTAAAAATTATTATTTACTTAATTTTACTTCATATAGTCATACCCGCTAAAAGTTTAAGGATTTGAAATAAATCTCTGGACACGTGCTACATTGGCAGTTGGTGCATTATATTTTATACCGCCTTTGATCCATGGTTTTACTGTTTTAGATATGTCAAAAAACATTCTTACAGATGTACTTGTTCTATTTTGCAGTAAAGCTAGACTTTCCTCTTCTTCAATAACCTCTTTCATCATCCGCAATGAAGTAACATATGGATTTATATGAGATAAAAGAGCACCTAACTGCCCCATTATCGCTGAAATGCAACCAGAATTTGCTGAATTGCGTAACCTTTCTGTAGTTGCAAGTTCCGAATCTAATATATAAATTTGTCCGTATGATGGTGTATCACCTTCATCGAGGTACAAGGGGCCAACCCTATGTTATATTTGACCGTGTATTTTAAAGCAGTATGGTCCATTTCCTGGAGGTGCAACTATATTGGCACCCATGGATGCCATAGCCAAACTGCTATTGTACATACTTCCTAAAATTGTTTGATCGAGGATCATCACCATTTAAGAGATCTTGAAGTTCCTTAGGATAAATACTTAAAACTCGGAATTACAATCTCAGTTTAAACCACAGCGTGTCAGTTAAACTTCAGAATACAATGGGAAATTTTGGGGAAATTTTCAATGCCCGCAGTGCTAGTACACTATATACTACAGCTTAATACACACATGATTCAAATTTGAAAAACTTTTCTGGTGTGACGATTAAAAAAACAGCAGGTTATAATCTTAAGATAATTATTTTTTAATAGCTGGGTGCCCGCATTTGTAAGTCTTAAAACAACGCTCCCCTGGAGATTTATGTGAAAGTTTTTGGATAGGTTCCAGGCCGCTTTCTTACATATTGGATGGTGTCTTCTTGTTTCCATTTAATGTTAAATGCAAATTATTTTTATAATGTTGTAAGTGTAGTAACTATACCTTTTCAATTTCAAAATGAGACTAAACAATTTTAAATTGGGAATAATTAATTCAGAATTGAAAATTTTATTAAGTAGGTACTACTACTATCTGCTTCAGTAATCACTTTTTTATAAATAGAGCGTTAAAGAGAAAAATATGGCAATCGATAATCATCAATAAAAGCATTGATTTGAAAAAAATAATTTTTATTAAGAAAACTAAAAAATTTATTTCATCTCGTCAGAAAAGTCTAAAAAATGATATAGGTACGAGATACTTGCAGATATTCCCAAAAATACAGGGTATTCTATGTTATGTAAAGGATCATTTTCAAGCAAACTATTTTAAAATTTGCAGATACAGATTCATCTATACAAAGAAAGTATCTGTATTCGCAAGTGCAAGCATAGTGCAACGTAGGGGACCATCGCGTCGGGCGGTTATAGTAGGTACTTATTTGCAAAACATGTATCTCTACTATTTCTTTGAATTGAAAATGTATAGTATTGGTTGTTACGATTTAAATTATATTCCGAAGTTAAAAATCGTAAAACGCTCCCCACGGCCGAGATTCAGGAGGGCTCTCTCTGTAACTCCAGAAAAAAAATCTTGAAAATCGCTAATTTTTAATTATTTTCGGAAGTTCTCCTGGGGTTCTCTATGTGCCCGCGAAGGAGGTGCCGTGGTATTGTCTTTCTAGGTTACCCGGGAGTCCGAACGTGTAAGCTTATGGACCTGGAGAGCTTCCGCGTGGGGTTTCACACTCTGAAGCCTCCAGGTCGAATGGCGTGTAGAGCAAATTGTAAAAATTGATAATTTCCGAAAAGGGCAAAAGTATGAAAAACGCTAGAAGAGGGGTTGTAGGGGAAGGTCTCCCCTAGGTCCCCACGGTCGAGATTCAGGAGGACTCTCTCTGTAACTCCAGAAAGAAAATCTTCAAGATCGCTAATTTTTAATTCTTTTTATTAAGTCCTGCGGGTCCTTGGGGTTATTAAGGTGCCTACGGTGTAGGTTCTGTACTAATACCTGTCAAAGGAATCCTGGAGTCCGTGTTTGTAATGTTAGAAACATCGAAGTCTAGTTTAAATGCAGAAAATAATATTAGGATGGTTTCTGTGTTCAAAATATGTAAACACCGGAACAATTTCTAACCTAAAACTAGCTTTTAATCTACAACCTCTTTTCGAAGCGAAATAGCCCATCCAGAGAAGCTTAGATCATTAAGACATCGCTAATGTTTTTTATTTGATCGAAACTGCTTTATAAAGCAGGAAAAGGCCTATTTAAAAAAAAATTACTTCTTTAGATGAGTGTACCCGCTAACATATTTTATTTTCGGCGGTTGGCACTACTGACAAATCTGAATGTAACTTAAGCGAAGTGTGGTATTTATTAAGCCTATCCGCGCACGCTCGTACAAGCGTTTAAAGTTGCGTTCACACAATATAGGAAGTTTATACAGAGCTGCCCTTTTTTTATTTGGTACCGTTGGGGTGAAAACCCAGACTTAATATAAAGTCAGCGTTCACACAATATAGGAAGTTTATATAGAGCTGTCCTTTTTTTATTTGGTAGCGGTGGGGTGTAAACCCAGACAACAGTGTTCTGCTTTATATAATAGTATTGATTTTTAGCCAGGTAATACAAACGGATTGCCTACCTTTTCGAAAGTAGCATTGGTTTAATAGGCAAGGATAAATCTAAAATGATTTTCCTGTTTATTCGAGCATAAGTCGAATGATTTAAGATTTGAATGCAATGTAAAAAGATTTACTAGCAAATAATTAAATAATTTTGCCTGTTTGTTTGAGCGTAAGTCGAGTGATTTAATATTTGAATGCAATGTAAAGGAATTTACAAGCAAACGATTAGAGGCAACGTTATTTGATTGCATTAGGATTCATTGTTAGGAATCATTTTATTATTATGTGGCTCACCTTTCCTTGGATTAGTGCTGTCGTTAATGGCCGCCTCAAGATGCGCAGATCCTAGCATTTCCGGTGACGCACTGGTGACCATGCGGTTTCCAAGGGACCACGAGGTAGTAATTTCATTTTTTGAAGGACCAGTTGTAGATATCAACAAATATCCGGCTCGAAGGCCAAAATGTTGGGGCACGAACACCTTAAGATTATTTATATATTGTTTTTTGATGCTTTCATGCCTTCGATAGCTTCTCCGGAGCTAGTTCAGAGCTCGAAGTTTTTCGTAACCCAGGGCGTTGTATGCGCCCCTTCTGGGTCATTGGTAGAATTTAAATTAAACCCACACCTTTTAATAAACGAACTTTTAATGAAAATGAACTCATTACACTATACACTAATGCTAAGAAAAAGCATGGCCGAGATTGGCACAGCCCGGCTTATAAAAACGTCTGCCTTGTATCGAACACACAAAAAAAGTGACCGAGGCCCAAGTCGGGGATGCGCAGCATCCCCTGGCTACGGCGCAGAAATACCTCGCAAGCAAAACTACTTGACACAAAATTCAAAATTTGGCGGGAACTACGAAAATCGGTAACAACAGCGAACACCCTGTATATATGCGAATTCAATTTAGAAATATCTGGAGAATAGTACACGCTACACTCAAGAAACTTCAAAATCAGAACACCAGGACATCGATTCTCCAGTTCAGACGAGTAGAAATTGAGAATAAAATAAAACGACGAAAACGCTTGCGCAAGCGTTTGTGTTTATAGTTTAATCCGCCACAGTTCTGTGCCAAAGTGACAATCAACGTAGTTATAACTTAACAATATTTAATAATAATAGAGATTAGAGAACATCACTAAATTTAAAAAATAGAAGATTATTGGCTGGACAGGTAGAAATTCTTGTTTGAGATGATTGCAGCCATTTACGAAGTAATTGAATAAAAAAAAAATTTGTTTGAGAAAAAAAATATATATATATTTCGGTTAAGACTTAACCTTCTTCAGTATGAATAATAAAACAAGATTATATCTGTAATTAACAAAGAAAATATATAGGTTAGTGAAAAAACATCCTCACCAAAAAGTGCAAAACTCACCTTAAAACGGAATTATCATAATGGAAAATTTTATTTAACACATGTTAAATTTATAAGAAAATAAAAATTGAAAATTTTAAAGTTGTGGTGGAATTATTGAAAACACACCACTAAGCTGATGTTACTTTAAGACAAAAACAATGAAACTAAACTGTTTCATTGTTAATAATTTAAAATTTTAACTAAAGAACTACATGTAGTAGAAGTTGTCGTTAAAGTGAAGACAAGATGGTTGTAATATTTTATATTATGCTCGTAGAGTCAAAAATGCCAACAAGTCAATAAATTCTCATAAGAGCAAAAATTCTTATGACATATAAAATGTTTAATACAACAAAATAAAACATTGTATTCCTAACATCTAACCGCAAACCTCTACCCCATTTTACAATCGCTCTTAAAAGATTGAATGTAAAATAGGGCAGAGGCACAGAGAGATGGAAAGAATACAAAGAAACTGTAAATGTAGAAATTTAAAGTTAAAAAGGAAATAAATAGGACAAACCAAAACAGAACAGTTAATTAAAGAAATTGTAATAAACAGAATTTAGTTTTTCAATGTCAGTTTTACAATTAACTGCTTTAGGACTTTTTTTTATTTCGATCATTTCATAAATTAATCTTTTGTGTAAGTTGTTTTCTTTATATAAGATTTTAGGGGAATTAAAATTGAAATTATGAAAATATTGAACAGCATGGTCTGATAAAGCTGTGTTGGGTTTATTTGGTGTAGAAATTTTAGTTTTAATTGAATTTTTGTGTTGGTTAATTCTTTTTCTTAAGTTCTGTTTGGTTTGTCCTATGTAATTCGCATTACAATTATTGCAGTCTAGTTGATAGATAACATTAGACTCAAGATTGATATCTGTTTTGTCTTTTAGATTATTAAAAAATATCTTTCCTAAAGTATTATGGTTTTTGTATACAGTACGAATGTTATATCGAGTTAAAACTTTTTCTAGTTGAGCTGATAAGTTAGGTATATATGGTAAAGATACAGTATTTGTGTTTATTTCGAATTGATTATTATTAAAATCATTACCAAGGCAATTAGGAAAGAGGTCTATGGTATCGTTTTGGAAATTGATTCGATTTTTCAGAGTTTGAATTCTACTAGTGATTTGTTTATTAATAAAGTTAATAGGATAAAAATTTTTTTGTAACATTGTTTTAATTAATTTTATGTTTTTTTGATGGAAAATGTTGGATGAAAGAAGGATAGCTCTATCAACTAGGCCGCATATCAGGCTTTTTTTATATTTTATACTAGTTATGGAATGAAAATTTAAATATCTGTCCGTTTTTACTGGTTTTCTATACCAATTTGTAAGGATAGAACCATCACTTTTTCTAAACAAAGTCAGATCTAGGAAATTAATTGAATTATTTGAATTTTCAAATTCTATAGTAAATTTTAAACGAGTATGAATATTATTGAAACTTTAACTTCATTCATGATTATTTTTAAAATATAACCTGGTAGAACAACCATCACCAGCTATATCTACACCAAAGAGAAAGAAAAAATAGACTGTAAAACTTGATGAACAAATATTATATTTATATATAAAATTTGAACATTAAAATATACTTACAGTTTTGAATAAAAAAAATAGCATATAAGAATAATATACAAAAGGGGTACAAACAAATAAATGTTGGTTAAAAACTAGCTAAATATAATAAGGTATACCTATATATAACCCTATAAACTTATTTATACTATTACTTTATACCTATTATAACCCTATAAACTTATTATACTGAAGTATGTATGCATAATAGTATAATAGCAGAAACTATAATAGATTAAATTCAAATTCACATATATTAACCTAAAATTGTAAATAATTAAAAACAGTATTAGTGAAGTACTACAGAATGAAAATTTTTGAGTCATACAAATCTGTTGAAGTCAATATAGTGCATAAAATAAAAATGTAATCTGTTGACGACGGTGCTAAAAATTCTAGTAGTTACAGCATTATAATACCATTAACAAGAAGAAAAAATTTAGTATTGGTAAAAGATAATATTTAGAAAAACTGACTTGCTTTTAATAATCCTTAGAAATCCCGGAGCTTATTCATAAGACCAATGATTTGATGCTTTGATGACTTTTTAGGATTTTTTGATCCACTATCAGGGTGGATTTATAAAAAGTAAGTTTGTATCATCTCGAGTGTGTTGCATGCCCCTTTTGGATATTCGAAACCTACATTATAGTACAAAGCAAACATGATATGGATAGCTTCCGACAGTTGCTCACATGTGGTAATGATAGTTTTTTCTGCCAGTACATGGAATATTTTCGTTCCTATAAAGTAGATGTAAGTAATCAATTGTAGTAATAATCAGCAGTAACAAACTATTTTTTTGCTAAAATTGAAGTTAAGGTTATAAAGAAATATTAATTCCATTGAAGCACATTTATAACTTCAACGGTTATCTCACACCACAGGAGACTAGTTGAGCTTTAACAAATTTCAAAAATTGCGTTATATTTTCAATTGTTTTTGTAAAATATACTTACAGCTTTTCGAGAAAAAACGGTTTCGTTTATACACTTCACACAATCACGTTGGCCTAGGGATTTTTTCGATTCCAAAATTATCGATGGTTAGCCTGTTACCGCCAAATTTAAATTTAAAAGCGTGTTTATTCCATATTACCAATACGATTCCATATTACCCCGTTTGACGGTACGTGTTTTTAAACCTTCGTTTTATTGGAATACTACGATATATTCAGATGATCTGGTTAGCGGGCCTAAGAGGTCTGTACTTACTTACTACATCCCAAGGACCATCTAATTTTGATAGAAACATTTTCCCAGCAGGTAATTGCGTTGACCCTTTATATTCCTGGCAGGTTTCGCATGTTCTCACACCTAGTAAAGACATTTATGATATGAATGTAGGACTTATTAAAAATTCCAGTGACGTAATCATTACTGCCTTAACCAAGTTGTTTAACGTATCACTCGAGAAGGGTGTATTTCCTGTCGCATTGAAACTAGCAAAAGTGGTGCCTATTCATAAGGGTGGCTCTAATGAACAAATGAACCAATTCAGACCAATTTCACTTATACCTACACTAGCAAAAATACTTGGACGTTATATTAAAACAGCAGTTATGTGACTATTTGGCTCGAAATGGTGTAATATTCAAAATCCAATTTGGTTTCCAGAGTGGAAAGTCCACAGTAGATGCTATTTCATCTCTAATTGTTGATGTTATAATCAGGGGATTTGAAAATAAAGAACTTGTCGTTTCAATATTTTGTGACTTACAAAAAGCGTTTGACTGCGTTAGTCACACACTCCTGTTGAATGAAATTAAACATACTTTTAGCTTCTCGGATGTAAGTTTTAAATTGATGGCTTCTTACCTATCTGAGCGTAAACAAGCGGTGCAAGTTGGTGGGGTTTCATCGCGCATGAGGGAGGTTAGTAGAGGGGTACCTCAAGGATCGGTCCTGAGACCTATTCTTTTCTTGTTATACGTAAACATGATTGGGGGGGCCTTCCCAAGGACCGACTTGACTCTCTTTGCTGATGACATTACTCTAACCTGCACTGATAATAATATCATTGCACTGCAACAGATGCTTGGTCACACGCAGACAAGGGCCGAACATTGGTTTGCTTCCATGGACTTAAGCCTCAATAACAACAAAACGCAACAAATGGTGTTCTCCTTAAGAGACTTGTCTAATGTAACTAACCCCGGAAGTGGAAAATTCCTGGGGGTATACCTTGATTCTTCTCTTGCTTGGACAGCGCATGTGACTAATTTATGTAAAAAACTATCCTCAAATATTTTTGTACTACGTAATTTAATAGAAATCGTTGATAATAACGTAGTAGTTACAGCTTTTCACGCACTCATTATGTCTCATATTGGCTATGCCTTGGAGTGCTGGGGCCACTCGCCAGCTGCTAAACAAGCATTTGCGCTACAAAGAAAGGCATTGCCGGTTATAACTGCTACCCCCTATAGAGACGATGTAAAAACCAAATTTAAAATACACCGTATAATGACACTACCATGCCTATTCATTCTGCGATGTCTGATCCATGTAAAAAGAAATATTAATCAATATACTATTACCAATAATGTACATGATCATAATACCAGATATGTGTCAAAAATTAGGATATATTTTACAAGAGTAAATTGTAGTAGAAATTACAAAAACTATTATGGTCCCTTGTTTTATAACAGGTTGCCTGATGATGTAGCAAAACTTGAATTTAAACTCTTTAAGAAACATATGAAAGACTACCTGATCAGGCAAGCCTACTACAATCTAAATGAATTTATTTATGTTACCGATCCGTGAATTATGTTTTTTATGTTCTCTTATATTATACTGACAACCACAAACACTTTTGTATCCGTTGGGCCAATAAATATTATTATTATTATTAACCACTCCGGTATATAGAAAAATATGTCCGGATACGTTGTTGTGTGGTCTACAAATCATTTTAACTAATGACCTAGTTGCATCAATTGCTAATATACTCGTACTATAATCGGATTTACAATATGTATTATAAATTTGCAGTTGTTCTTTAGTCCAGTAATGAACATAAAATTTATCGCAACAAATATTGTGTATACTATTTGAATAAGGCAGCGTATATTTTAATATTTCCAAACCTTTTATGGGACATTTATCTAAATTTTTGGTTGTGTTACTAGTTTCAGATTTACATTTTCTTAAAGTTGTTAAGGAATATAATGTTCTTGGATCTTGTTCTCCTAAATTCATTTTTCTTAGAGCTTCTTCTCTACGCCAATTTATGGCTAATTGCGCTTGATTTAAAATACTTCCAACTTCTAATCTGTGTTTCCCTGTTAAATACCTCTTTGCATCGTTAGTGTGTTTTGATTCGTCCATATGTACTATATTTAAAGTTAATATTAACGTATTATTCTCGTCCTCATATTTTAATATATCACCAAATGCTTTGAGTTGTGCTTTACATTCTTTACGGTAAGCTCTAAATTTTAAATAATGATCTCCATTAGGTACGATGAAGTGGTATTTAAAAATCCATATACAAGTAAATCCTAATTTTTCTAATTCTTCGTTTATTATTTCAGTGCATCCTACTTGTAATTTCAATTTATTTTTATTACTTAGCTCATCGGGTTTTATAATGTTCCATTTTTCCGTAGAAATTTTGAAAACAAATTGTTCATTTTCAGAGGAGTCCGAATCACTAGTTTCAATTATTTTTTCATTTTTTTTATTATTTTCTATTCCAAGTAGCTCCCAACAATTTAATTTATTTCCTTTTACAAATGTATAAACACCCTTTGGTGTTATTTCATTTAAAAATTCTTAACTAATTTTTTTCCAAATTTCACCCGAACTTTGATTAAATGCATTTTTAATTTCATCTTTATATTCCCAAGATTTTTTTTAATATTAATTTTTGAGGCACTTTTGATTCCCTTGGCATCTATATTTACATAAAAGAAATATTATTTATCAATTATGTTAAATATGTACTAAACTGCAAATATTTCTTGATTTTATTATTGAAAATTAATGGCTGGTAGCACGAGTAGCAACGGTACAATAATTATTTAAAATTTAAATATAGGTACCTACTTACCTTTCTCAAATAATGTAGCTGTACAAATGAAGAAAACGCAGTACTTAGTTGTGTTTAATAACCAGAAGAGTATGCAACTGTGCAAAACTTTTTTCTCGATTGTGACCAGTCTGCACATGTAAGAAGTCTAGCTGTCTAGCGCGCTAGATAATGTAATCAAAGTCGCGCCTAGCAGGGTTGCAATATGTCCATCCACGCACAGGTTGTCGGAGAAACGCGACATTTTAATAATTGAACTTTTATATTAAGCATTATAGTATAAAGTAGGTAGATACGACTTTTATGAAATATTATACTTAATTTAATTTTATAATAGAGATACCAGGAATATTGTATACAAATATGCGCCCTTGCAATTTTTGAAATTTGTAATTTACATTGATTGTTGACAGGTAACTGCTTTCAACTATCGTTTTTGTTTCGCGGCAAAGACTGCTTATTTCAGCGTACATAGGTGCATAATTTAAGAGCCCGTATTTTAATATTTTAATAATACAACATATGACTTTTTTTATATCACCGTAATGCAAATTTAATGTACTTTTCAAATTCGTAAGAAAAAATACTATGTTCGTGTAATACCGGGTGAGTCAGACCACCCGTATCAGTCGTTTTTTTCGAAAACGGTTAATCGTAGAGAGTCGGGCCAACATTTTTTATTAGAAAAGCCTTCATGTAGAATCGAATGGTGACACTGGCATTCGCCATTCGGCATCCTGAAGAGTTTTCTCCAGAATGTCGAGATCTCCAAAATTTCAAATAGCACGGGGAGTCAAAAGTAGTATCGTTGTAAAGGTCTTTAAAAAATAAGCAAGTTTTGTAGGAAAAATAATTTTATTACCCCCACCCCTTCAGAGGAATATTCGATTGAAGTTATTAAGTAATTGTACTGTTATTTAGGCAGGATGTAAACGGCCTATGCAACTACATACGTCCTAACAACAGAAATGCATGGAAAATCAGCAGTGGATGAACACGAGCTGACAAGAAGAAGAAGAAAACTGTTACTTAACTTTACATTTAAAAAATGTCTAAAATGTAAGTTTGACAATAGGTCACCCGATTGTACTCCACTGGATACAAGAGATGATATGAAGCTGAGAATTCGGAATGCCTGCCGGTCATTAAGTGGTGAAGAAATATTGAGAGCCACTGATAATGTGACTAGAAGAGCTCGACAGTGTTTAGAAGTGGATTGACGACAGTTTGAACAATTATTGTGATATTGTCAAACTTACATTTTAGATATTTTTTAAATCTAAAGTTAAATAACAGTTTTCTTCTTCTTCTTAGCCCGTGTTCATTCACTGCTGATTTTCCATGCATTTCTATTGTTAGGACGTATGTAGTTACTTACGCCGTTTACATCCTGCCTCAATAACAGTACAATTACTTAATAACTTCAATCGAATATTCCTCTGAAGGGGTGGGGGTAATAAAATTATTTTTCCTACAAAACTTGATTATTTTTTGAAGACCTTTTCAACGATACTACTTTTGACCCCCCGTGCTATTTGAAATTTTGGAGTTCTTGACATTCTGGATCAAACTCTTCAGGATGCCGATTTTTCCGGCGAATGCCAATGTCACCATTCGATTCTTCATGAAGGCTTTTGTAATAAAAAAATTTGGCCCGACTCTCTACGATTAACCGTTTTCGAAAAAAACGACTGATACGGGTGGTCTGACTCACCCGGTATATTGAACACACCTTTATAAAAAGGTGGGTGAGCAGACAACAAAATGTAATGGTAATGGTGAAGGTATTCAATGTTATTGTATTATCGGTGTAACAGTTAAAATAAAGAACTTAGTACGTAAAAGCATTGTGTGTTAATGGTATTTAAACAATAACAAGAAACATGACATGGTGTCAGAAGTAAAACAAAAATAAATAAGAAATAAGAAGATAAACAATAAGAAATAACTAGTGAAAGTGGGAAAAGAAGATAACCTCAAAAGAAAAAAAAAGCAAATTATAGTAAAATGGCAGAAGGTGGTGGATTTAATAAACCACCTCCACTACAAATTAAAGGGAACCCTAACGTTGAATGGACCAAATGGAAGGCGAACTTTGAAACATATCTGTGTGCCTCAGGGTATGAAGAAGTTTCTCAGAAACGCAAAATATCAATCTTAATAAACTTAATTGGAGAGGATGGGCACGAATTGTGTAATAATTTCAAGTTCATAAGAGAAGCAGATAAAAGCAATTTTGAAATAGTACTGGGAAAATTTCAGGAATATTGTACTCCAAGAAGAAACGAGACGGTAGAAAGATTCAATTTTTTTAATGTACAACAAAAGGAAAATGAAACCTTTGAATCATTCCTAACGGAGTTACGTACAAAAGCGTCTACATGCGAATTCGGTGACCAGAAAGACAGCTTAATAAGAGACAGGATTGTTTGTGGACTGTGGGACAAGGGAACGCAGAAAAGACTCCTAAGGGAACAAGGATTAACACTGGACAATGCAATTGAGTACTGCATAGCAGCTGAGGTGAGCGAAAGGCAAGCAAAGATCATCCAAGAACAATCGTTACATGTAGCCACGGTGAAGAGGGATAACAGAAATATGGATGTAAGAAAATGAAATGAGCAGTTATCAAGAGACTACGAGAGAAGTTATCCCCAAAGAGAAGAAAGGCAGTGTTGGAACTGCAATAGGAAGCACGAAGCAAGATCATGTCCAGCATTTGGACAAATTTGTTCATATTGCCAGGGCCGCAATCATTTTGCAGTAGCATGCAGAAAGAAAAATTATAATTATAAACGAGGTAACAATAATAATTTTAGATCAAACAATTATAGTAGGAATAATATAAGTCAAAATCATAGAGTAAGAGAGATTGTACAAGATGAGCATGAAAGTAATGAAATATTTTCAGAAAATGAGGAATATTTTGTAACCGCAATAGAAAAATATCATAAAAGGTTAGAAAATCTAGTTATTAATGGTTTAAAAGTGTTAGATAATGCATGGTATGCTGATATTAAAGTTGAAGGTGTAGGTGTAAAATTTAAATTAGACACGGGGGCAGAAATTAATGTTATACCACAATCAGTATTCAAACGGCTAAATAATGAAAAGCAGCTAAATGTAAAAAACACAAATATTATGTTAGTGTCGTATGGAAATTTTAAAGTCAAACCTATAGGGAAAACAAACATGTTATGTAAGGTCAATGATAGAACTGAAATTTTGGAATTTGTAATAACTAATGTGGAATCGCAACCAATATTAGGTTTAAAGGCATGTATTAAGTTAAGTCTAATCCAAAGAATAGATGATCTTTCAGAAGGTATGAGTAAATCTCAAATTTGTGAAAAATATAAAAATATTTTTAATGGTTTAGGTAAAATAAAGAGAGAGTATCACATTGCATTAGATGATACTATTACTCCAGTAGTACACCCACCCCGCAAAGTACCCTTTACCTTACTCCCTAAATTAGAAGAAGCCTTAAACGAATTGGAAAAAATTGGAGCGGTGGCAAAAGTAGACCATGCTACAGATTGGGTCAACAGTTTGGTTATTGTGGAAAAAAAGAATGGTAAATTGAGATTGTGTCTTGATCCAAAACATTTAAATAAAGCAATAAAAAGGGAACATTTTGTAATACCAACACAGGCCGACATCACAGCAAAATTAAATGGAAAAAAAATATTCTCGGTAATAGATATGAGCTCAGGATTTTGGCAAATTCAGTTGGACGAAAGCAGCTCAGACTTATGTACTTTTAATACGCCATTTGGCAGATTTAAATTTTTGAGGATGCCTTTCGGTATTAAATCAGCACCAGAGGTATTCCAAAAAAAGTAATGAAAATTTTTGGTGGTATCGAGGGTGTTCAAATAATATTTGATGATTTGATAATTGCAGGAGAGACTATAGCTAAGCACGATGAAATACTAGAGAAAGTTTTTGAAACAGCCGCCAAGAATAAAATAACTTTTAACAAAGAAAAATTTCAGTTAAGAGTGGATTCAGTTAAATACATGGGAAATATAGTTAGTGCGGAAGGATTCAAAGTAGATCCTGACAAAGTAAAAGCGATAGTCGAAATGGAAGAGCCTAATAATAAAGAAGAATTGAAAAGATTTCTTGGAATGATTAATTTCTTATCTAAATACATACAAAATTATGCGGAAATAAATGCACCATTGCGCGAACTGCTAAAAAAAGATTCGACATGGGTATGGAAAGAACCGCACAGATAAATGCATTTAATAAATTAAAGCAAAAACTATGCCAAGCTCCGGTACTAAAATATTATGACCAAGAATTACCAGTCACAATACAGACTGACGCTTCAAAAGATGGATTAGGAGCGTGCTTGTTACAAAACCACCATCCTGTAGCTTATTCCTCACGTTCCCTTACAGCATCGGAAAATAGTGCAAGAAAGTTAGCTCGAAAAAAGAGCTAAGGTGGAAAAAAATTTTTACAAGCCATTTTCAGTGGAAATGTATAGGGAAATATGTCCTGAGTAACCTCCTAGAAGTCCCATGAGATTCGGATATGGCAAGTTGGAAAAATATGGCCGCCATTTTGTTTTATTTAGTTTTTTGCAAATATGTTGGAAACTATAGATTTTTCGAAAAAATATTAAGAGACCTTTTTTAAAGAGCTCGAAAAACTACATCTAAAAAGTTATTTTAGGATGTATTGATTTGATATTTAGTGCAGTTAGCCAGATAAGTTGAGGGCAAACATAATAAAAATTGTACTTTTTTTTAGAAAGAGATACCTAACCGAGCAAAATACTATTATACTACAGACTAATACTAAATAAACGGCTCTGTATCTTTGACGGTTTTTATATCCCCCATATGGGTAATGGGCATCGTTACTTTGGACATCCTGTATTAACTTGTTCAAAGATTAATAACTCTTACAAAGATTAAGAGCATCACCCTTTTAAATGCAAAAAATTTATATCAATTTTTTCAGGACTTGTAGTAACACCTGGTATAAACTGCGACTTATTTGATGAAATTGGGGAAAAGATACTAAATCAAAATATAGGGCGGAAGTATACAGATATACAATGTAAACGCATAGATAGAGTAAAAATTTTTTCTCAAATAAAAAATAATACTAAAATTCATCAAAGTTATGTGGATATAAATCCGCTCTAACCGCTCACCATAAATACGCCAATCTTCACCTACTCGGAATTCTTTGAGGCTTCCTATATTAATGCAGCTATTTTAGAATTTTATAGAATAATATGCTCTAACAAATCTTCAGAAGACTGCTTTAAATTCGAACTATCACCATATCCTTTGTCTCTCTTTAAAGATGGTACATTGAGAAGAGGTCAAAAGACCTTTTACTCAAGGAACTTGACAATGTCGAACAATCTAAAGTATTTTCAGAGTTAGGATCAGTAAATGTCGTAGATGGAGGATATTTTCCACACAAAGTTGTATGGCAGAAACCTGCCACTTTTCAGATGATTTCGATCGGTGTTAAATTATGCAAAACATGACTATGCTAATCAATGCGTACTGGTTTTTGATGGATATAGTTCCAATTATTTATCCACCAAAGAAATTACACAAAATTGGAAGTCGAAAAATACAACAGAGATATCAGTAAAATTAGAAAATACAATTATCACACCACAAGAGGAATTTTTGAGAAACGGACGTAACAAACAAAAACTAATTGAAGTATTGAAACCATTCCTTGAAAAATAAGGGATTGAAGTTGTTCAAGCTGAAAGGGATGCATATTATTTGATCGTTAGAACTACAGTGCAACTGTCGAATAGTGGGAAAAGTGTTACCGTCGTCGCTGCGGATACTAATATCGCTACTCTTCTAATCCATCACTCGGCAAAGGATAATATGTTTTTGCTTCGCCCTGGAAAAGCTGCAAAAGCTGACAAGGTTACAAATATAAACAATCTTCAGATAAAATTAGGCCATTTAAAACAATCCATTCTATTTTTACACGCTGTGTCGGGTTGTGATACATGAACACGGAAATGAAAGACAAGTTGACAAGGAAAGAAGCCCACACAATCGTAAAAAAGCAGAAAATAGAAATGAGGACAGACATGTGGAGGCAACTGCGAGGAACAGGAAAGTGAATACGGCAAATACCAACAAAAATATAGAAAAAATTAAAAAATGCACGAAAATAGGACAATGGAATGTGAGAACCTTAAATCAAGAGGGAAAACTGGCGCAAGTTATAAAAGAAATGGAAAGATATCACATTGACATATTGGGGGTGAGTGAGACGAGATGGAAGGGAAACGGCGAGATAACAACAACAGACAAATACTGCTTCTTATATTCAGGATTAAAAGGAGAAGACGATATACATGAATATGGAGTAGGAATAATCCTAAACGCAAAGTTTAAGAATGCACTAATAGAATGGCAGCCGATATCAGAGAGAATAATAACAGCCAGGTTAAAAGCGCAGAACCAAGGAGTTACAGTATTGCAGTGCTACGCACCAACAGACGTGTCTGAAGCGGAACATAAAGAACAGTTCTACAGCCTACTCGACAAAACAATCACAAAAATTAATAAAAATGATGTGATAATACTGATGGGAGATTTCAACGCCCAAGTGGGGAGCGAAAACGAAGATCTGGAACATGTCATGGGGAAACATGGAATAGGTACGCAGAGCGAAAATGGTGAGCTACTAATAGAGCTATGTGGAAATCACGAGCTCAAAATTGGCGGAACCTTATTCGAACATAAAAAATGCCACAAAGTAACCTGGGTGTTGCAGGATCAAAAGTCAGAAAACCAGATAGACCACATCTGCATAAGCAGTAAATGGAGAAACGCTCTCATAGATGTCCGAAATAAAAGAGGAGCTGACGCAGATACAGATCATCACCTCTTGATGGCAAAGACGCGGTTTGAATTCACAAAGCATAAACAAAATTGCAAAAATATCAAAAGAACAACGTATGATATACAGAAGGCTAGAAACCCAGACACAAGAAACGCATTTACAGAAAGAGTGAGACGAAAAGTAGGAGAAACGAAGCACACAATGACAATAGAGGAAATATGGCAGAAATGTAAAAGTGCATTTAACGAGGCAGGAAATGAAACCTTCTGTATCAGAAAGAAAAGCCGAGCAGAATGGATTAACCAAGATACCTGGGAAAAGATAAAGGAAAGAAGGAAATGTAAAGAACGCAAACTCCAAGCAAACGACGAAGAGTCCAAAACACAGGCACAACTGGCGTACAGCAGACAAAGCAAGGAAGTAAAGAGAAGCATTAAAAGAGACAGGCAAAGATACATGGAAGAATTAGCAGAGAAAGCGCAAATAGCAGCCCACAAGGGCAATAGTAAGGAGTTATATAGCATAATAAGGAAGTTAGCAGGCAGAACAAACAGAACAATAAATGCGCCTATAAAAGACAAACACGAAAAAATACTAAGCACAGTAGAACAACAGCTACAGAGATGGAGAGAACATTTCCAGGAAGTGATGAATATGGAGAATGACGGCATACAACTGCCAGAAGAAACTATAGGTCAGGAATTAGAAATAAACACAGACCCGCCAACTAAAGAAGAGGTAGTGAAAGCAATCCAACAGATGAAAAGTGGAAAGTCACCGGGAAACGACCAGCTAACAGCCGACTTATTGAAGATTGATCTAACACTTACCGCTGATGTACTACACCCCCTGATGGAGAAGATATGGATAGAAGAAACCCTACCCCAAGATTGGAAAGAAGGTACAGTGGTGAAGGTGCCCAAAAAAGGAGATCTCCAGAAGTGTAAGAATTGGAGGGGAATCAGCCTTTTGAGCGTGCCGAGCAAGATTTTTTACAGAGTAATCTTAAACAGAATAGAACAACCCCTCGACATAAGATTAAGGAAAGAACAAAGCGGTTTCAGATCTGGGCACTCCTGCACTGACAATATCAATACAATTAGGATTTTAATAGACCAATCACTCGAATACCAGGCCCCATTACAACTACTATTTATCGATTACGAGCGGGCGTTTAATTCAATTAGTAGAGAATACATTTGGGTAGCCCTAAAAAATAGAGGACTCCCAACTAAGATTATAAAATTAATTAGAGCAGGGTACGAGGGATACAAATGTCGGGTGTTACACAAAGGAAAGTTATCGGCACCGTTTGAAGCAGCGACCGGAGTTAGACAGGGATGTATCTTATCACCCCTATTGTTCCTAATTGTCATGGACAATGTCCTGATAAATACGCTGAAGGACAAAAAGCGGGGTATCAATTGGAGCTTAACAGGAACATTGGAAGACTTGGAATACGCTGACGACGTATGCTTAATATCAAAAACGACGCAACAAATGCAAGCAAAACTAAACAGTCTCCAGGAAGAATCGCGAAAAACAGGACTGAAAATTAATAAAGAAAAAACGAAAGTGCTCAATAGTAACCTAACAACCGCGAGTGACCTGAGAATTATGGGGGGCCCCATAGAAGTGGTGCGCGAATTCGAATATCTGGGCAGTATAGTGTCGGGCGAAGGAGGGTCCCTAATAGATGGGCAGCACAGAATAAACAAAGCCAGGGCATCTTTCGCGACAATGAGGAGTGTGTGGCGGGCAAGAAATATCAGTGAACTAACAAAGCTAAAAATCTTTAACGCGACGACTAAACCAGTGCTACTTTATGGGTCAGAAACATGGTGCGTTACTAACAAAATCAAAACCAAGTTGCAATCATTTGTAAATAGGTGCCTAAGACACATTTTACGGATATGGTGGCCAGAAATAATCTCAAATGCAGAGCTATGGGCAAGAACGGGGCAAGAAGATATCAACAACGAAACAAAGAAGAAGAAATATGGCTGGCTCGGACATACATTAAGGAAATCCCGTGAAGAACCATGTCGGGCAATACTGGAATGGAACCCGCAAGGGAAAAGGAGACCAGGACGACCACGAACGACCTGGAAGAGGACTGTTGCAGAAGAAAGTAGGAAATCATTCTCACAACTAAAACCAATCGCAGACAAACAACAGTGGAAAGAATTCGTAGCCACCCTATGTCCCGCAAGGGAATAATGGGAACTATTATTATTATTATTAACCATGATATAAATTTCATTCATTTATCTTTTAAAGTTCCTGCTAGTGTGAACTTGGCAGGATAAAAATTGAATGCAATTTACAGACGAGGGGATGAAGATTTTTAAAAAATGTTGAAGGCACCAAGAGGCACTAACGAAACACAAACCATGATATAAATTTCATATAATTATCTTACAAAGTTCCTGCTAGTGTGAACTTGGCAGAAAAAAAGTCGAACGCTTTTTACAGTGATATGGTGACTCCTGCTGCAAATTTTTGAAAGGCACTAAAGAGCACTAACGAAGCACTAACTACGTATATAAATTGTTTCGTTAGTGCTTCATCCTGTTCTGCCAACTTCACGCACCTGGGAACCATAGACTCATCAACACTTAGTTCTATTGTACCACTACTATATTTTAGAAACTGATTATTCAAACCATCAAGCATGGGCCTAATTTTATAAGCTTTATCTTTATTGTTTGCAGGCACTGATTGATTGTCATTAACATGCAATGCAGATAGAATTTGTTCAAACCTGTTCCGAGGCATGACCCTTCCTACCATTGGTACCCCCAAATCCTCGCTAGTGCTCCAGTAGTGCTTTCAACTTGGTAGTTGGTGGTACCCCATAAAAATATTTAGACCTATAAAAGCCATTTTTTTACATTCAAAATCTTGCTATTTTGAACAGCATATAAATTACTTTGGTATACAATGTTGTCAATCATCTCCCAAGAGTGTTATGAAAACATCGGTTGGAGTTTCACAATCTGCAAGTGCATTTGCACATACACCTTCTGCACCGTTGTATACTTCTGTTCTTTCCGATACAGCTTTCTTTTTCCATTTTCTGTCTACATCTCTTCCATTATGTTATTGTTCGTTTGACTTCTTTTTATTTGAAAGAGATTCTTGGGCAGAATCCGGATCATTTTCGTCTGTGTTTATTTCAGCAACTTCGGGCTCTACCGGTGAACCCAGTGCACCTTCCTCAAAAGCAGTAGTGCCTTCCTCTTCACTCTCAATATCACTGGGAGCATTTACATCTGGCAAATCTGCAATCAACAATTCGTTTTCGATCCTCTCTGCTTCCTCTAGTAACTCAGCATCCGTAAGTGCTTTTTTCCAATAATATAAATTACAGGGATTCATGGTTCATACACTAAAAATAATAAACATTCAAAGTTACATCACAAGAAATAATACCTACATATAATTCAATAATTGAGTACACAATTCCTGAAGGGACAACAAAGTCCCGCTTTTAATTTTACGTTTTATTTCAAAAGCTTCAAACATGCACGTTAACTAACTAATTAAGCAAATACTTGAACAACTAAAAATCAAATTATTAACATAATAATTCCAGTTAAATACTCCAAACAATTAAATAACATCTATTTCACTGCACCTTAGCACTAGCTGTCAAAGTTTCGTCAGGTTCATAACAAAGTTGCATTCTCATATAATCAAGCCGTTGCCAACAGTAAAAATTACTACAGAACCAATTTATGAAGTGTACTCCTACGTGCCGTCAGGAATAGATGACCAACTTACTAGCAACAAATTTAATGTGCGTTAGAAAACTTGAGACTTGTCTGTCCCGTCGGACCTCAAAGGGTTAAGATGGGTAAAATCACACTGCAGTGTAATTTGGGATGGGTAAAATTACACTGCAGTAATTTAAGATCGGGAAATTTAGATCAAAGTGTAATTTTAGTTAGCTAATATTACACCATGGTGTAACTTCGGTGAGCTGAAATTACATTCTATAGTAATTTACCCAAGTAACATTACACTTTCGTGTAAATTTGCCCACCTAAAATTATATTGTTGTGTAATTGTAGCAAACCAAATTTATCCGAAAAAGTGTATTTTTAATGGACTATTTTACATGATAAAAATAATTTTACCATTTCAAAATTACAGAAGTTTTTTCATATGAAGAAGAAATCACTCCCCACAGTAATTTTACCATTAACTACGGTAGTAAAAAAGTTGCCACCGTTTATAATCAATGATGAAAATAGATTTGTAAAAGAAAAGCCAAGAAGTAACATCACAGCTTTAATGTCGATATAATACATTTAATAATTAATGATGAATGCTAATACTACTTAATTACTAGTTGTTATATTGCTAAATTATTTTCCATCTCGGGAAAAAAAGCTAAAATCAAGAGAAAACGATATAATACAAGAAACAGAAATGCAGCAATGGGTAATTACAACAAAATAAGGGAACAGCTGCATATTGAAACACTTTCAGTTTGTTTCTAAACCTTAAAATTTTCATTTTTGCGGAGGTCTTATTTTTGCTACTATTATCGGGATTTATTTTCAAAATATATCTCTGCAGCGTTTCAAAGGTGTTGGCGGCTTGTTTGGGGTACTCCAGATTAAAATTATAATATAAAGCAAACATTGCATTTAGCACTTCATCCAATGTCCCTCCGAATAACTGTGTTTTTTCAAAATCAACGAAAAATCGTTACAAATTATCTACAATCGACTATAATTAATTTCTACTAATTCCTATATTATGATATAATAGTAGAAAAGTGTATATAATTCTATTACAGTACCTATTTCAAGACAGGCTATATGTGGATTATGAATGTTGTGCGATGTAATATCACATTCCTTCTAAAAAAGTGGAAAGGAAAGGTTACAAATTTATTTATAAATCGCCTAATTGTTTCATAAAAGGTTTCCATTTTGGCTACGACATATAATATATTCAAAGGCGAAATACAATGTATGCTATATTATAAGATAAATTCTACATTACAAAACAATATGATTTTCTATAATAATGATGTTTTAAGGTCGATTCTCACTATGCGTGCAAGGCGCAGGCTCGATAAGCGCTCGGCGTGGGCTAGGATTTTACGGAGTATTCACACTGTGGCAGGTTACTAGCAGGTTTTTTATTTAATTAATTTAATATAACTTTTTCCGAATTATTATAAAAGGTATATTTTCAAATTTGTTATTAAATAACTTACCTAATTGTAGTTTTTCTCCAATGTTTTCCCACAATTTGCTTTGTGAAGCGCTTTCGAATACTTTTTGTGGGAAAAATCGTACAATTCTTCGTTTTCCCGTACATACTCTTAATCAACATTTCGTCTCTTTCCGAGGTGAATGTCCTCGTCTGACGCTTCATCATGAAAGCATGGCCAAACGGCTGTGGCTTTCCCGCCGCTTGTATTCACACTTCACGAGTTTTGTCTAAAGTGCTCGGCTTGGGGCATACAAAATATTCTTTCAGAGAAATCACGCGGGCTTGGCTCGGCTCGTGGCGAGACCGGGCCCGGACAATGTGAATACACATTGTTAAAACGCATAAGAGTAATGAAAAAGAAATCTTGCCTGGACCGTGCCGAGCGCTTGCCGATCCCGAGCCTTTCACACAAGTGAGAATCGGCCTTTATTCTTACCATGAGTTTTTGATAGCGTTTGACAAATTCACTAAACTTCACTTGACCGCCACTTAAACATCAAAAAATATCACTCAGGCCACTACTTGATGTTTCATTGTTTCAATATATTAGCATAATATAAAGATATTTTAGTACAGCCAGTGTGCATTAGAAAGCATTTAAAAAAATGTTTACGGCACATTGTTATGTGCCACAGAGTCTAAAGCGTGCAAAATCAAACTTTTCTGTTTTGATGCATTTGTCGAAATCAGTTTCTAATGTGCATTGATTACGTGAAGTTGGTTGTAAAAGAGTGTAGTGATTATGAGTTAGGAAGAAGAGCAATGGAAGTTTCACAAGCTTCTAGAAGAACTTTGTCTAACGATGACGGTGATGATTTGCCACCAGTTTGCGTTTATAAACGGTTTCTCCATGTTAAATAAAATCCTTTTTCAAATGACTAGAATGCCACAAACGAAACACTTTTTTTTATGCAGATTCTAAGAATCTCGTTTTACGCCGTATGAAAGACCTTTAACTGATGATGTCCAGACATCCAATGATGCATGTCAATTATACATTATTTTAAACGAAACTTCTAGAGGAATCATGCTCGTTCAGTATTACAACAAATTTTCCAAGTTTCAAGAAGAACGGAGGTCCACACTAATTGCACTTATTGATAATCTTGTAGAACATAATTATCTGTAAAATTACAATATAATGTGAAAATCTAACCCATCGGTATAAAAGTACATCAAAATCGGCTATTATTACACCTAGCATATGCAAATTTACATTTTTATTTAGGAACTTCTATTTCAATTTAGTGTAAAAGTGCCCTTTTAGTAAGAAAATACATCGAAACATAAAAAGTATGCCTATCCATAGAGTAAATTTACCCATTATATCCAACTTGGTGTAAAATCACAAGCATATTTCGAGTATATTGACATTCTCAAGCGTCACTTTGTTGAAATCCATGATTATATAAATAATAAATATTAAATAAAATATCGATTTCAACGGGAAATAATAAGATTTATTCGCTTTATACGTATTTCGGCATCATTGTGCCATTGTCAAAAGCTATATAAAATATTATAACAAATGCAAAATATAGTAACTCCTTGATTCTATTATTTTAACACTGCGTGAAGCAGCTGGCCCCAGTCAACCCGTCGGAGGTCAGTCGCTTATCAGTGTTTTAAAAAGATATTTATTCCAAAATCTTCAGTAAAGGAGAATCTAAGAGATCAATTTGCTCATTCATTAAAGGTATGTTGTTTTTTGTGTGTTTATAAATTTCAAAAGCTTCTAAAATGTTTAATTTATTTTTGTTATCAGAAAAGTGTAAAAATTTAATTGCGTTATTAGATGTTAATGTGTGATTTTGTTCTAACAAATGTTTAGCAAAATTTGATTTATGTGCATGTTTATATTTGTAACAACGGATATGTTCTTTTTGCCTAATACTGAAATTTCTAATTGTTTGACCTATATATACTGAATCACAATGTGAACAATTTAATTTATAAATACCTGATTTTAGCAAATCATTAATTTTGTCTTTAGCATTGAAAAGAGAGTATAGAATATTTTTATTTGTTTTAAAAGTGACTTTATATTTATTTGTGTTATTTATAATTTTAGCAATCTTTTCTGAAATTTTACCAAAATATGGAATTGAAACGTATTTTAATGTTTTATCAGTGTTATTAATGGAATAAACGTTTTGAATAGCTAATTTATAATTTTTCTTTTTAATGAAAGTGTCAATAAGTGTTGTGTTATATCCATTGCTATATGCAATTTGTTTAATAATTGAAATTTCTCTATTAAAACTATTTTTATCTAAAGGAATTGTTAGAGCTCTGTGTACTAAAGATTGATATGCTGCTAATTTATGTGTATTATGATGACAAGAGTTATGTGGTATGGTAATATCAGTTTGTGTAGGTTTCCTATAAATTGAGTATTCGAGTATGTTTTCTGAATTAATTTTTATGTTTAAGTCTAAAAAGTTAATAGATCTGTTTTGTTCAATTTCTAGTGTAAATTTAATTTTTTGGTGTAAAGTATTAATAAAAATTAAGAAGTCGTCATTGTATTCGATAGAACTATCAAAACATGCCAAAAATCGTCAACATAACGAAACCAAAATACAATTTTATTTGATAGATTTGATTCAAATATTTGATCTTCTATATTTTCCATAAGAATATTAGCCAATAGTGGTGAAATGGGACTACCCATTGGTAACCCATCTTTCTGAAGATAAATTTTATCATTAAAAATAAAATAATTTTGATTAATACAAAGTTCAAATAATTGAATCAACTCTATCCTTTTTGTTAATTCAATGTTATTGTTAACTAAAACATTTTCTAATAAAGGAATACATTCCTGTTGGGGTATTTGTGAAAACATACTCGTAACATCAAAACTAACTATTTTACATAGTGGTGGTAAGCTAATGTTACTTAATTTATTAATCAATTCAGAAGTGTTTTTAACTGAATATTTTGGAGTGTATCCCAAATTATTAATTATATTATTTAATGTTTTAGCTAGCATGTGGTTTGGTGCATGTATGTATGAAACTACAGGTCTAATAGGAATGTTAGGTTTATGTATTTTAACTAAACCGTATAATTTTGGTGGTTGTGGATTTGGATATATTATGTTATGTTTCTCGTATGGTGTTAAAGTAATTTCACAATTTTTAATTGTTTGTTTTATTTGGTTTTGGTATTTATTTGTTGGATCTCTATTTAAAATTTCTAGATTAGAATCTGTTATAAAATCATTGACTTTTTCTAAATAATCATTTTTAGGTAAAAATACTAAAGTGTTTCCCTTATCTGCCCTAACAGAAATTAAATTATTTACTCTAACTTTTTCCTTAATTGATTTAATTAATGAAATATTATTATTTGTATTATATCTAAATTTATCGTTTATCGAAATTCTTTTTAATAAATTAGAAATTTGAGACTTTGCATAATTTAAATGCCTTTTTTAGAATATTTTCAGAATTTACTGCTAAAATTTCTTTTATATTATTATCTAATTTTGGAAAAGTCGAAAATTTAAAACCTTTATTTAGAAACGTCATTTCTTTGTCATTAAATATTACGTTAGATAAATTTAGTACACGAGGATGAAAATTTATAATTTTATTAGGTTTTTTAGGTTCAATAGATTTTTGTCCTCGTTCTAATCTAGAAATTTTATCTTTTTGTGTATTATATTTTTTAAATTTAATTTTACTAATTAATTCTCTAATGTCATTATCAAAAATGTCAAATTCAATGTTATGTAATTTGTTAACTAGTTCTGTGTATAGTACCTTTAAGTAAATGTGCAAATTGTCTCTGATTCTGAACCATCTTTTAGATTCTTCTTTCAACCATCTAGTTTTTTTGAATGTACATTATTATTACTTGTTCTGCAACTTTACTCTTTGATACCCTGTTGGTTAATTGGCCGATCGTCTGGCCGCTTACACAAAGCCCTCTGCTGCGGCTTGCAGTGTCTAAAAAAATGCTTTTGATTTATTTCTGTAATAATAATTGTTAAAATGAGATTGTTTTACCGGTCCTTGTGGTTGAGCTAGGATAGCACAGGACCTGCTGCGCAAACCGCAGCAGTTGGCTATCCCCCAGGATTTGATACTTTTTATAGATCGGCGCCTGAAAAAAAAATAGAACTTGGTATTTCCTGAAGTAAATGTGCTTACAATTCCAGTAATGGAATCCGACCTCTGGTTTCGTTGGTGGTTTATTTCCTGATGTTGCTGAAACTGAAAATTGACAATATTTTTTCAAGAACCAACTAATATTAATTAGTTACCACAAGCTGTGCCTCCAGCTGGCGGATCCTGTGATGTCGTCTCCCTGTTTGTTTTGGTTCCCGCTGCTGTTGGTTTAAATTATTGTAGGAGTTGAAAAATTTATATTTCTGCCAAGAAGTAATATTAATTACTTACCCCAAGCTGTTCCTCCAGCTGCCTAATTCTACGCAGTAACCGTCCACCTGGTCTTCTGTTCTTGTTTTTTTGTTTTTGAAGTAGATAAGTATATATTACTTTATTAAAATATTTAACTGGAGTCATATTTTGAGCAACGAATTACAATGTTAGTTGTCAATTTGAACGCTTTCTTGCACTTAGCTAATGCTTTCTAGGATCATTATATTGTGATTAGTTCGTTACTCTTTCAGTGTTCAGTGTTCTTACCCTATTTTTTTGATCGCACCACTCTTGGTATCCATTCTATAAGAAAAATAATATAATTATATTTTATTTATATTTATAAAGGGTTAATAGTACAATCTGTATGTTGATGAAATGATCGCTATTAGGTATCTTTTGACGGTGGGTTGTTTCAACAATATTTATTTTAACTAATTACTTAAAAAAAGGATACACTTACCTCATGTATGTAATTTGGCACTATTTCAAACGTCAGTTCCAACAGTAAATTGGCGTCTACAGGTGTTTACCAATTGCAAATTAACTGTAAACTAGTAGGTCTACATCCGCAAGAAGCTTTTACATCGATTTCCTAGAGGGTTTCAAATGTTTCCTAGATTTTGAAGGCTTGCAATTGGTCCACCTTTTTTGTATCCTCTTCTAATACGCCGGCTATAAATTGGTTTTGAGCTTCACTGGAAATCTGCTAAAAGTTATCTAAAATTTCTCGTCTTTCTTCTAATTTAAATTTCTGAAAACATTTCAGTCTACAAGCACAGGGATCTTATAAAATTTTAGCTAGAATTATTTTATTTGAAGAAGAAACGTATTGTTTTCCTTTGTCTTTCATCTTTTTTGTAACACTTCTATTCCACTGCTTTGGATTTCTTTTTCTTTTCCTTTTATTTTCTGCGCTTTTCTTTCTTCCGCCCCTCTTGCTTAGTGATTTGGAAACCAAGTCTCCAGTATTTGGTTGTGCCTTGGCAAGCTTTTTTGGGAGAATTTGATCATCCTTTATAGGAACTACTATATCTTCAGGTGATGATTCGCTGTCTGATTCTATATCGGGAATATACTCGTCTGAACTTACTAATACTAAAGTCACTACCACTAGGTACAAGAGAATTGTCTAAGAGATTTGCTGCTTGCTGATTGTCCATATCAATATTTGTAAGTGTAATTGGTGATATTGCAGATTCTACTCTGTCTAAGTTGCTAGCGTACTACTCTAATTCTTTGTTATTATTTCCAAATTCGGTTAAATAAGTTTCAAGATTGTATCCAAAATGTTTTCTAAAGCATATGCTGTACTTTCACTAATAGTAGGCGCAGGAGAGCTGTGTAATACACTTTCATCGTCTCTGGGCAACATAAGATCTATAATTAAAAATATTTCTGTTGAATGTCTTAAGATATTATATGTGACAATAACCTCAAAGTTGCACGTGTTAATAAACATAGGGTTCTAATAGTAACTTCACCATGACTTACTCACCGTGTGTATAATTTGAACACATTTCCAATATCTTTTTAGTTCTGGACCACATTTTGATCGAATTTCACTACTATTTTAAAGAACAGCACTAAACCCCACACACCTACTTTCACGTTCTACGGCCTCTGTCACACTTTGACAACAACGTTTTAAAATCTGCAGCGTAGAATAGCCAATGTCGACATTGGCCTTGCTTGTGTTTTTGTTTATACTTTGTTTACTTTGGCCCTTTTTACATAAAGCAGCCGAAATTTTCCTACGACATTGGCCATACAGAGTAAGCAGTTACAGGCATTTCTATACATTTTTTGACAATGGCCGTTCTTGCAATAAGAAGTATATAGTCAGTGACTGCACATGCACTATCAAACTCGTTTTGGCAAAAAACTGACATTGACCCTTCTTGCACCAAGCCACAGAAATTAAGCCAGGGGCATTTTTCAAGGCGAATAAATGCCTCGGGCAACAAACACCATAATCTGTGAACCCTTTTTTTGTTCTTCTAAATGGGCCTAAGTCTTCGAACCTTTCTATAAAATCTAGCCCCTTATCGTACTCCAGAAGCTCTTAACCTTCATTTCATCAAAAGCGATCACGTATACGTTTTCTGTGCACACATTCTTTCCACTTTTTTTTTATCTGGCAAAGGAATCTGGGGCTAAATCTAGGTTTAAGCCTGGACGCCGCTATCTATTTTCTAATTGTAGAAATACTTGGGAGCACCAGTTTTTGAGTTCTTCTAAAAAATTTATATGTTGACGGAGATTTATAAAATAATGACAGTGCAAATTGTTTTTCGTCATTTTTCCATGTTCTTCTCCCACGGTGTAATGTTTGCATTCGTGTTATAGCACGGGATGCGCCTGAGGAATATTTTATGGAATTGTTAATTCAGTATTATCAAAATGTATATATTTTTTGACAGATTTTTTTAATTTGCAAATGGTGGACTATTTCTATGCCATTAAGTTTCATTGATTGTCAATAGTTTTCCTCAATTTCTTTTTTTTTTGGAGTGTCATCAACTTTTATTTTTCTTTTGACTCCTTCCGCAGTGGCAGCAAGCATTTCGCACACACTCATAATCCACTGACTAGTTTGCGAACTAACATGGTTTGGGATTTTTGAACGGTACCTTGTAAGTTTTGTCATTGACTTTTCTGGTGTTAGAGTGAGCAATAGCACCGATAGTACTATCTGTCGTATTTGTATACGTTTTGGCTGGTATTTTAAGAGTTAGTTCTTCATAACGTTGTAACACTCGCCGAGGGTGCCTGGTACTTGGGGTTAAAGTAAAATGGTAGCTAGAAGATACCAGTACCCCGGTGAGTTACTAACGTAGTAAAACTGAAGTATTTAGAAAAGGAAAGATTGAAAGAGGAATTATTTGAAGCACAATATTCTCTTCTTCCGCTGTTCGGCTGGAACTTGAAATTTTGACGATTCTCCTGATTGAGATTCCTGTTATAATTGTTGTTAGTGTTAAAACTATTGGCGGGTGTGATTTCTGGATATTTTTTTCGTACGTTTGAAAATTGTGTGTTGTTGAATTTTTGTTGTTGATTATTTTTCAATCTGCAGTCTCTGGTGAAATGGTTGTCACGGCCACAATAGAAACATCTCGGTCTTTGTTGTATGGTCATAACTTTGGACGATGATGGTTGACTTCGGTTGTTGATTATTAATTCGGACAATTCAAACTTTTTTGCGATTTCTTCGGCTTTCTCTAGCGTTAAGTTTTCTGTGTTCATGAGTCATGAGTTCTTGAGTCCTGTACAAAATTGATTTAATACAAGTTCTTCGCACTTTTCTTTTAAAGCCGTTATTCTTTCTTGATTATTACCTGCTTTTTTAACATCTTCGTATAAAATTTCGGAACCCAGTTTTCTTAATCTGGTGATGTAGCTTGCTACTGATTCGTCGAGTCTTTGGAACGTCTTGCTTAGGCGAATAAGATTTTCTCCAGGAACTTTTATTCTGTCGAAGCGATCCACGAATTTTTGCTTGAAGGTTTGGTAATTATCTTCGTTGTACACATCGGGATCAGACATTAAAAATTGATACGCTTCCCCTGCAAGCCTTAGTTTAATTATCTGCAATGTAGTGCTGTCATCCCATTTGTCTACTTTTGCTCTGAATTCTATTCTCTTGAAATATTCTTTTAGTGCTTGTTTTCCACTGAAACTTTCCACTGTTTGTGCTATCATACCTGGCGTCAGGTATGGTAGAGTAAATGGGGAAGGTGTAGGTGTAATTGCTTGTGCTGCTGTAGCTGGTGTTTGATTTCCACTTGTTGGCATCTTAACGAAATGTTTCTTCTTTTATCATTAAGATTAATGACCTAAATTTTTCTAAATTTTATATACCTTTACCTAGATAGAAATTTTATATAAATGGATTAATTGTTTATAGTTTAAATACTTTCCTGAAATGGTATTTACCTATAGAAAATAATACAGAAAATAAAAAATTGGTTAATCGAGATCTTATGTTTTTGTGTTTACGCATATATATTATACAGGGTAGCTATTAAAGATTGGACCAAAGTCGTAGCGCTCAAACGCTTTCAGATATTAATTTGAAATTTGGAACACTTCAATACAACATTACTTTGCATATTTTACACTACTGAAAAATTTTATTTGGGTCATACTTTCGGAGTCCGGTCGCCATCTTGAAATTTCTTAAATAGGAATGGGGGTAACGCAATACATCATTAAAAAGCTTAATTTTTTCTCTTTCTAATTGTGGTAAATTATGGGGTTACATAAGAAAATAATGCAACAAAATTAGAAAACAATTTGCCGTATGCTCAGATTGCTATTTATTGTATACTTTAATTCTAGGTGGCTTTGCTTTAACAGAGTTTCAAAATTAAACAAAAAAACAATCAGTAATTGTTTAGCAGATGACAGTAGGTACATTGTCATACTTTTCGTAGAAATTTGACAATCTGAATTTAGTTAAACATGGATTGGTTGACAGAAACTGATTGGGTATGGTGACAGAAAACAGTTTGAACATTTTTTGTGAATTTAAGTAGTTTTTTGATACCATAGTTTTAACAATCACATGGTATTTGTTTTTTAACTTTTAGAATTATTTGTTTAATTTTAGTAGGTACCTTGTTTATTCATTGTTTGTTTATTTTGCTTTTTGTTTAATTTTGACGTTTTGTTAATGCAGAGCTACCTAGATTTAAAGCATACCATAAATAGCCTTCTGAGCATAGGCAAATATTGTTCTCTAATTTTTCTGCATTATTTTCTTATGTAACCCCATATTAATTTACCATGATTAGAAAGAAAAATAATCAAGCTTTCTAATGATGTATTCCGTTACCCCTATTACCATTTAAGAAAATTCAAGATGGCGGTCGGACTCCGAAAGTATAAGTCAAATAAAAATTTTCTATACTGTAAAGTATGCGCAGTGATGTCGTATTGAAGTGTTCCAAATTTCAAATTAATATCTCAAAGCGTTTGGGCGCTACGGCTTTGGTCCAATCTTTAATAGCTACCCTGTATATATAGGGTTATGTATAAGTGCTTTGTTGTAACCAATTGTTGTTGTTTCCGCTGCCACCAGTTGTAACACTCGCCGAGGGTGCCTGGTACTTGGGGTTAAAGTAAAATGGTAGCTAGAAGATACCAGTACCCCGGTGAGTTACTAACGTAGTAAAACTGAAGTATTTAGAAAAGGAAAGATTGAACTGAAATAAAATTATAAAGAATTTTCTTGGATGCCTTCAGCTGGAGCCGAGCCTGTACAGTTGTACCTAAGCAAGGAGCACTTAAACAAACATTCTTTTAAGCAAAATTTTGATTTTTATTAGTTTTACGTTAAAGTCTCAACAATGTAATTTTCTGAAGGAGTAAGGACTGAAAAAAAGAAAAACTAAATTGAGGAATAAATGAATATATTAATAAGCATAAAAATTATTCATAACAAAATCAACTTGGGAACTAACATTAGCCCCGGAACTTAGCGTAACGTAGACACAAAAATGTACTTTTACTAAGGTTGAAGTTCCTTCAGATAAGGATTGTGTTAAGCCCGTTTTATATTATCATATTAAATTGTACAAATAAATTGGATACTATTTTATAGCATAATGTAAAACAGTTTGCGAATTTCTTGTACGAGATTACTGGACGAAATTAGAACCTGTGTGTTAAGCATGCTATTAACACCTGTCTTACAAAGTTGTACAAAAATTTGGCGCAATTCAAAAGTTGTTGACACTTGACAGTTCACACTCGGTTGACAGACAGCAGTAGACAGCAGAAGCGTAGCGTTTAATGTGGTGCGCATGCGGGCATCCAAACTTTTACTATGAAAATAGGACACGTTCTACTTTCGTCCAGTAATCTCGTACAAGAAATTCGCAAACTATTTTACATCATACTATAAAATAGTATCCAATTTATTTGTACAATTTTTAATATGATAATATAAAACGGGCTTAACCTACAAAGTGTTTTAAATCCTCCTAAAGTAGATTAATTTTGAAGCTGGTATGACATTTTTACAACTTCTAAACATTAACAATTTATTTTGTGTGGAAGAGGTTAATATAAATGATAAAAATTCCAAAAATTATTGCATGCAACAAATTTTTCCGTTTTTCCGTCAAAGGTGGTAATTACACGCAACATTTAAAGCACTTTGACGCTAATATTTGATGACATTTGGATCTTGTCATACCAGCTTAAAGAAACGTATTTGAATGTAGTCTAAGAGGGGCGAATTTTCAACGTAAGCAAAAGTTCTGAAAAATACGATTAGAATTTACTTACGGCTTCCAGCACTTTCACGATCTCCGGCAAAAGGCACCAGTACAAGTAGATTTTCACTACGTAAAAGAAAAATTTGACCTGTGTTAATTATTTTTAATATATAAAATTTATATTTGACGTACCGAACAATTTTGATCAATAGGAAGCATAAGTACTTATATAAATAATAAATATTAAATAAAATATCGATTTCAACAAAGTGACGCTTGAGAATGTCAATAAGTACTTATCATTGTCTTCGCATTTGTTCATTGCGAGCTTCCGCGCGGAAACGTCCCTTCTGCCGAGGCGTTAGCAATCTCCAAATAAATCCGCCAATACGGGTAATTTGTGTGCAGGTAAGTCGGAAACCAAGTGCTCCCATTGCTACCCTTAGGCCTCGCAAAAAGTTGTTAAAAGGGTTGGTATAATGTTCAGGTTCTTCTGGATCCATTATTTTTGTTCAATGCGTTAAATTAAAAAAACCTGTATACAAATATTTTGTTATGGTTACCTAGATACGATACCTACGTTTAGGTTTTGTTTTTTCCAATACCACCATAATCTACTTTGTAAAATATGGTGGCAATTGATCTATAAACGTCAAATCCTGATGTTTCGGTTAACCTCAAATACTTGGTGTTGCATGCAAAAACGTGTACTAGCTGCTATAAAAGTTGCTTGCGAGGTAAAACCTAGTGCATATTGGCTACATTACTTATACTTACTATTATTTGCAGTAATCTTTTATTAAAATGTACATATGTATTTACTTAACAGACAAGTGATGAAGAGACGATTATTTTTTAACTTCAAGCAATGATGATGATTTTTCACAATCTGATTCATCAATAGAAATGAAAATCATTTTCAAAAAACGAAGGAAGTTGCACCGAAATCCACATTTTGTCGAGAAGGTTGCTAACTTATATGATGATCGGGAATTTAAACAACATTTTAGATTAGAGAGAAGGAGTTATAATTTTATATTACGTTAGTAATACTTTGATATAACTAAAAGTTGGTCAATTTATTATTTACATTTATTTGCAGAACAAGTAAACCAAGATGGTGTATTACCAACCCATATGTTTGGGCGTGAAAAGGTTGACAGTAATAATGCTGTTTTAATGACGTTATGGTACTTAAGTAATACCGAAACATTTAGGCAAATCGCAGACAGGTTTAATATTACATTGAGTTGTGCTCATAGAATCATAAACAAGCTTGTAAAATACTTAGTATCTGAAAGTCACAAGTATATTAAGTGGCCTTCTAATGTCCAAAGAAATTTAATACGGGAAGGATTTAAAGAGCTGAAGGGAATTGATGGAATTATAGGAGCTATTGACGGTTGTCACATTAATATTAAGAGGCCAACAAAGGATGCTCATGTGTATTGTAATCGTAAATCAGATTATAGTATACTGCTACAGGGTGTCTGCGACCATAAGAAAAATTCATAGATGTATTTTGTGGTGAAGCAGGATCCATTCATGATGCTCGTTTGTTAAAACGATCTTTGCTTTATGAAAAAGGGACAAATGGATTATTGGGCAATGATTTCTTATTAGGCGATTCTGCTTATCCATGTTTGTCATGGTTAATTCCTCCATTTAGCGACAATGGCCATTTAACAAGAAATCAAAAGACTTTCAACTATCGTCATTCAGCTTCTAGAATTGTGATAGAAAATGCGTTTGGACTGTTAAAGGGGCGCTTTCGTCGGCTGAAATTTTTCGAAAATGAAAACATAATTTTCATAGTTTCATGGTTCTTTGTCGCACCGACTGTTGGTGTAAGTGCTACAGACTTGGGCGTCCGCAGCTTTGCTGGAGTATACGAACCCCAGTCTACGGCTCTGTATGAATCCTATATACAAAGAATCATCACCATGATTGTCAATAGTTTCTTCATTTCTTATGTTCTTCTTCATTTCTTATGTTCTCCAGAAACAGGACACTTTCCATAATTATTATAGTACCAACAATTTCATGTCATTTCTTTGCTTCGGTGGTGACTGTTTTTCTTATTACTACATTTTCATTCGAGTTGCCTGTTGTACCCCTCCCAGCTGAATTTGTCTTTGTTGGTGGTGCTGCATGCTAGAATTGTTTGAGTTTCTCTGTTTGTGGACTGCCTCAATGCTGGTGTCCTCCAAGACATTTGTAATTTGTTGGTTTCTATCTCTTGCATTTTCCGAACTGATGCAAATTGTAGTTATCTTCTTGCAATAGATTTTCCCTCAATGCTTCTGATTTCAGACCACAAATTAGGATATCTTTTGTGAGACTCCTACGTAGTTTCCCCAGTTCACATGAAACTGCTTTTTCGATTCCCCTTATTTTTGTTTGCACATTAAAAATTTATGCCTTTCATAGGCAAGGTTGCGTTTCGGATTGTGGTCTTCGAATTGTTTCAACAGTAGTTCGAGTTTATCTACATCCGTTTCTGCAAGTATAAATGTATTGTAAATACGCATACATTCTTCTCCCGTCAGCAGCTGGGCACATTGTGTGCTTTTATCCTTTTTTATAATTTCAGTCGCTTTTACATACGTTGTGAATCGTTGCCTCCAGAACTTCCAGTCTTCAGCCAAGTTACCCGACATAGTCATGGCCGTTATTCCTCGAAAATCCACATTTTCTTGTTATATGTATGCTCCGGCTTTCTTTGAATATCGTCGTTGGTTTAGCAATAGCTTCTATGTGCGAAATTCAAAATACAGGAGACGCAAATAACTGCACCTATTATACTCTAATTAAATTTCCGTCAGTATTTTTTGAAAAATAAACAGACAATACACTTTGAATCATCAAGTAGTTTAAATCATTGGTGTTATAATCAAATTATAACAACCATTCGTAATTTTTGTAGTTATTAACACCTAGGTGGTATTACTGAGTTCAGATATAGACACTTAGGTGGTACTACACTGGTTTTATCTAAAGCTATAGTGTAATTAATAATAATTTTAAGAGTGTTTTTTAATTTAAACTTTATTTGAAACCATTTGAACATAAGTAGATACAATAAAAAAGCTCGTTATTGACAACTATAAATAGTACGCATACAGTGCACCTGACTTAACTATCAGAAAGTTTTGCGACCATAAGTTGTCAAGCAATAAGTAACTTCTTTTAAAATATACAAAATTATAGTATTAAACAGTAACTAGATTTAATACTAAGCTAAAAAAAACTCGAACGTTGCAGGAAGATTAATTTTAATTTCTAAAGTTACAAAAATGTCATTATACAAATAATATAAAACTACACAGCTCTTATAAAACTATATATTTTTTTAAATAAAAATAGAATAACACAAAATGGAACTGAAAAGTTTACTCTTATACATAAAATAATGAAATAACTAATACTAATAACATAAAAAATAATATAATTAACCAGAACCAAAAACTATTCTCAAAGCAAGGCCATAATATCATTTTTCTCTGCTATTTTTTCGTCTTTCCAATAGTTCGTTATTTCTTACATTTGCCTCCACTTTAATATTTTTTATTTTCAATCTTTTGGCATAATATTCTTTAGGAAAAAAATTAATAAAACCACGAAGTCTTTATTAAATTTTTTCCTAATTTATGGTTCCCACTGTGTGTAATAATGGACTTTAATAGATTGATAATATTTTTTTCTATCAGTTCTCATTTCTTTTAGTATCTTATATTTTAATCTTTTGTTCTCATAAGTTTTTGTTGCAATTTTCACAGCCGATTGTTTTTTTTTTGCTTGGCGTGGCCTTAGGGAATTCCACTACACTTTGTTCCTGATTCTAGATATTTGTTAAAGTACTGGAGGAAGGTCCCGCTTCCATGGCTCCTCCTCTGCGTCCTCTGTAATGTCATTGTTAGTGCTATGGTCCATGTTGTTTCCGGTGTCTAATGACAAAAGCAAAACTGGGCTTATATTTTTTTTCTTTCCTGGATTTGATGCATAATGTTATAATATCCAAAAACTTTCCTTCCCCTGCCAGTTTTTGTCATATTTTCAATATATTTTTTGTAATTCCTTTTTAGCACTTTCCACAAATTCTCGCAGCTAGCAGGTGTAAGGTATTTTTTTATTATCTTTGCATTTCTTTTGAAATTTCCTCATACATTGGTTTTAGGTTTTTCATTTTAAGTGACACCACCTGGTCCTTGTATTTTTTATACATTTTCAAAAGAAGCAAAGTATTTTGGTGAGTCCATTTATGGGCATCTTCAGCATTTTGTTGGTTTGTTGTTGAAAATACCAGCAACTCACCTAATGTCACTGTAGTTAGATAAAATTATTAGTGTGTTTCACATCTTTAGTCCTCTTTTAAACCAAATTAAGATGTAACTACTTACTTCTTTCATTTTCACATTTTTTTAAATCCAAACAACATAATTATAAACAACTTTCAACAAAAACAACTTTGCGAATGCAGTGCATACGACAGATGACGGAGTTGACAATTTAGTTCTTGGTTCCGAAATCGTTCGTGGCAAATAAAAATCCTGAACCGATTCATAATCGAGCATGCGCTCTACGACAATCCTGAATTCGTTCCGTACTCGTTTCAGAATCAGTTCGGAATGTGGTCCGCGACAAAGCTATTACTATTCCTTCTTATTCGGTATAGCGAATTTTAATATTGTTAATTATCTAAAAAAAAGCTGTATTAGAATAGGAGTTAGAAATCCCTAGTATTTCTTCCTCTTCTCAATCATTTACTAAGAAATAATTAAGACTCAAATAATTTATCAAATTGTATTGGTACATATAACATGAAGCATTTTATCAAAATAATTATACTGCAACCTGCTTATTAAATTTTTAGTGTAATCCTCGTCGAACTGTATAATTATATTTAAGAAGCTAGAATCAAAATGTGCATACGGTACAAAATCACACTGTCCCAAATTCAAGATTGCCATGCACAATATTGCACTTGGGCATAATATGCATGATTTTTCTTGAGTGTTAAAGACGCATCTTGAATTTGAAGATAGTTACAGGAATTGGCGAATTGCACAGCAGGTTTATCTTTTCCTGTAAATAAAAGAAAATGTTAACTTAAAATTCTTACAATCATTGCATTAATTTTTACCTTGAAATGGGCATTTTATTTCAAGTAGCTTTACTGCTTTCTGATTTTGTTTAATAATACCATCGGGGCTGTAGGCTAACCATAGGTGTTCTTTACTCATTACAAGTCCTGTTTCGAGAACTTCTACATTGTTACGAGTACTGTATGTATTCCGGCCAGCAACTTTAAATTGCATGCCATGGTTTGTATATTTACTAATAAACGTTTTCGGCCAAAAATATTTTTGGGCTCCCAATTCTGTAATGAATACGTAAAAATTCCGTAACACCGGGAACCTGTTATGCGAAACTGTCGTTCATTGAACCATTTTTGACGGTTCTCTTTCGTTTGAGTTGCGATTGCCATGACATCAACAAATTTCTTCATACGTTTTTCTACAACAATCATTTGTTACATGTACAGGAACGGCAGTTTTCAAAACAGAATTTGGTGAATTTCTTAAAAGTATCTCCAAGTAAGATTCATCGGTTTCTAAAGACGTAATTCCATTGTTCCCTTCCACAGTTACTCTACGTGTAGTCCTGCAAGATATAAACTATTTGATGATTTTGCTACAAACATTGAAACTTACTGTTGGAAATTTCTTTCTTTAGCTTACAGAGTGTAGTGTACTACGGAACTATCTTACCAATGTTTTGCAAGGGCAGAATTAGGAAAAGCATTAATCGCCTTTAACAAAATTGATGCAGCATCAAGCATCTTTATAGGTGTTGGTCTGGAAGTTCTTTTAGCTGCAACACATTTATGTTCCTGCAGTGGCATTGCCTTGTATTTCCACCCGCTCCTGTCTTGCTCCTATAGCAGGTTACATCAGTGGACGATACCGTAGGGAAATCCAGTATGTTACTTCTAAAAATAAATTGCATTATTTCATATCAATTATTATAATATAAAATCTATCGAAGTACCTTGAGCACAAAATTAAAACTGCAGCTACATGTTTACAGCGCTTTGAGAGATCCACCTTACAAAAACATTTAAATTCTAATACTGTAACATCGTCGTCATTATTAATTTTAAAAGTACCTTTAATTTCATAAGGTTTTTCTAGTAATGCACTAGTCTTCAAACACAAGGCAAAGATTGTTATTATAGTTGCAGTTTTCCTAAGAATACCACATGTGCCTCAAACCCAAGGCCCTGCTCATATCTGTTACTACCTCATTTGGTTCACTAGCGCCCGATTTTAGCCACACTTGAAGCCAATGTGAAATTTCTTGAGCATTTTGTGCTTCATTGAGCATATTAAGGTGGATCCACATGAATAAAAATTTATGCTATGCGTTGTATTTTGAAATTCAACAAAATTTAAATGTGGTCACGTATTTTGCAACATAAATATTTATCTTGTGTGTTGTACTGTCGAATCCACGTGTGTGTAGTTCTTGTTGCGCAATAGTTTCCAACTATGTAGGAATAGCTGCGTTGTCCAGTAAGGCAGTAACGCCGTTCTTTTTTACTCTTCACTCTCTTTGTGCGGTATCGATAATGCGCTATAATTATTATTTTATTATTTATTATTAATAATTACATGACGATAAGGCACCCAAAAATAGGTATTTACTTTTTACGTAGTAAAATACACCAACACTACGGATGCACTCAGAATCAAGTCCACATTAACATTACTGTGCGACGCAAATCTCTTTGAAGTTGACTGGAAAACCAACAGCACCACGGATAGCGTGCGTTGTTCGTCACGAATTTTTTTGTGTGCGTTTGTATGCGGCACACAGTCCACATCGAAAAAAATTTCGACGTACACGAACAAATTTGTGTCAAATACAACGCACAACGCAAATTTTTATTGATGTGGATCCACCTTTACACACTGTGTACGGTTTTTTGGTTTTTGGGTCACGCACGACAACAGTATACAAGAAAATGTGGGAAGTTTTAGTTCCCCACGGCTGTACAATTTTCCTAACTACACCACCAGTAGCATCTATCATAAATTCACTATAATAGCTTTCGCAATAGTTTCGGTATACTTGAATTTGAGCATTGCTCCAGTAGTAAACATGAAACGGGCTATAACCCACATTTCTAATTACACCATTGTGTTTTAATCCGTATTTAGTCTTCGCTAGGGCTACAATTGTATCATAATCTAGAAATTATTTTTTCTTGACATTACTTTTAGCAACACGTAAAGTAACCAAATTAGGAAGGTCTGCTGGTTCATCTTTGCCAAAAAGCATCAGGTCTTGAGCTTGCATATTCCTCAAGGTTATTCCAGATAGGTATACGCTTCTTACCTGTATGATTTTTTCGAAAATTACCAGTATATGTACATTGTACTCGAAACCCTTCGCGGGTTCTACTTGGTTCATTCAGTATCTTACCTTCAAGAGTACTAGAACATTCGGAACAATTTCCAACAAACTTGGGCAAAGATTCCAGACAGTAATTGTAATTTAGCTCTCTTAAATAAGAGTGTGCATAGAAATTTGGTCGTTTCTCTAAATTTTCTGTAAATTATGTGTATCGAAGAATACGTTTTGAATCTAGCGTATTTCATAAAATCACAGTTTTTGCATTATTATTTTCAGTGAAACTGCTTGCAAAAATATTTAATTTTGGAATCTTTAAAACTACCGAATCGTACTTATGTATAACACGTTCTTTCTTTGTTTCTGGTTTTGTAATATATTTAGCGCACTTTTGAAATATAGATGGTACAGAACCTTCGTTAAGTCGTGGGTGCAAGAGTGTTATTTATAAAAATGAAAATATAAGCAAAAGTTACTGACAAAATCTGAAACAAAGAAAATAGTTTGCTTTGCAACAAGACTTACTATGACATCTCCGTTTTTCCATTCTCTCCTAATACAATCTGCAGTAAAGTGTTTTTCACGCACAACATCATGTGAAGTTAAAGCTTTATCTTCCTGAAGTATTGCTTTTTTGCCACAAATCCACCGATTCTTGTGGAACACGAAAAAGTGAATATTTTTCTGAACATGATTTACCTATAGTTACAGGTGAATGCTGTAAAAATGTTTATAATTATGAAATTTACTTCCTGATTTATAAGGGCTTTGTATGGCAATATGCTTGCCATCTATTGCTCCAAGACAGTTTGGCATACTCCATCTGCAACTTAAGAACTTACTATTTTTTAATTTTCATTATTCAACTAACCTTTCAAAAAAATTGTTTTTAATATGCTCCAATTGTTCCGGTGACGGTGGTGACATGCAGATAGGAGCCAAAACCTCCCAAAGAGCATTGCATGTTTCTCTTATAATTATGGAGACAGTCCCTTGTCCTCTAAGGTACGATCGAACTATTTCACACATAGATGAACCTTGTGCAAGGTAACTATAAATCGGACAGTATTATAATATATTATTCACTTAATTTTAATGCATACTACCTTAATGTTATTGCTAAGCGTTCATCTATTGTTATACTATTTATGCAACTTCGTTTGTCTAATTTTTCTCTCAACAAATTTACCAACATCTTAATTCATATACATGCATCCGAGTGTATTTGTAACATTCTTCAGTGTCTTCGCCCATCATTACATTAAAACTATTAAGGAACCCTCCCATTCCTTTCCGCTGTGTATTTAATGGTCGAATGTGCCACCTGCGAGTCTTTTTACTTTCCCATACCACCACTGGTATATGGGAAGTATTGATATCATGAAAATTTTCGAAGTCGAGATTTTCGCGGAAATACGTGTTTGGACCTCCAGGACCCCAAAAAAGTGGTCTAGAAAAAATGTCTGTCTGTGGGTGGGTGGGTGCGTGGGTATGTATGTAACGCCTCTAACGCAAAAACTAGTGAACCGATTTTGATGAAATTTTAAATGAAGGGGTATATCGAAAATTCATCGACAAAATAAGCTTTTAAAAAAAATCCGAAACCGGAAGCGGAAGTTAGACATGTTTTTTTGGTATCATTTTTGAAAATCTGAGTAGGGGATATGAAAGAAGGGCATAATCCAAGGGAAACAGTTTTTTACCGGACTCTCTAACTTCAAAATGGCGGTCGCTATGAATTTTTCAAAATTTCGACTTTAACGCCCTGTAACTCAAAAACCAGTTATCTGATCAGGTTTCGCAACAACTTGTTTGACAGCCCTTTGGCTGTACTACACCAAGAAAAAAAATTATTTACTAAATCCGAAAACGGTCGCAACGGCGCTCTTCCAAAAATTTTGAAATTTTTGAAAAATTATTACAAAAAAACTGGTCTAAGGAATTTGTTTAAATTTTCTATACTTATGCAGCTTGGTATTAGCTACATTTTTGTTTTTTGATGAACGCCAGAATTCCACTGTGGCGCCCTCTACGAGATTTTGAAAATCGGAAATTGATGCTCCTATAGCGCCTTTATTAGTCAAAATATGAAAAAAGTTTAAATATAAAAGGTATTTAGTATATAATTCTTCATTCTTCTAAATGTATATCACGTATACAGGGCGTTTGCTTTCCACAGTACGATAAGCAACTTTGTTATTTTAAATGAAACACCCTATATATTATTATATAATTGAATGCAAAATTGAATTGTCTATCACATAGTATAAGATGTTCATATGGCTAAAATGTACGGTTAATGAGAAATTCGTGAATTTTGAATATTTAGGTTGGACTCTTAGCGGAAACTGATCGTCGGTCGCGTCGGTCGGTAGCGATCGTCCGGCTTCGCCAGTTGTAATTTCTAGGGGGACCTACTACAGAGTACAGATAGATGCGTATCTTGGTGTCTTTCTTTTGTTCATATCGAACCCGTATAGTCTCATTTTTCTCGCGAGGCATTTAAATGATTTTCAATACTGCCTCGCGAACTACTGTTGAATAGCAAAAACAAAATGTTTATTTTTAGTATGGGAAAGTCCAGGGGAGGTTTGCACCTCCACTTTTTTACCCTTGGCAACAATAATTCATGACGATGAGCTACTAAAGCCAGTATTCATATTTTGTCTTTGATTTTCGGCTAATTGGTATCTATGTATCAACATTTTACAGTTATATTAAGAAAATAGTTCACCAACTTATATTAAATTTATAACAAGGTAATTGAAACGGTTTAATACATTTCTATACGACGTTGATAATACATACCTTTTAAATAACTGAACGAAAATGTAGTTTTAATGTGGAAATTCTTTTGAAATTAATGTGCAATAAAATTATGTAGATAAAGATCTGACAGGTGACATTACTGACAACTTGTTCGACTACGTCAACTTGCGTCCACACGCACATGAACAAAATCACTGCTACTTTTAGTGCGCAAGAACGTAAACCTGCAACCAACACTTTTACGTATTTTTACAACATCGACATTCTGCCTACGAGACTGAACCCGCCTTAACTCTCTCCTATAGGCGATTTATATTACCGTTGGTGGCGCCACCAGTTGTCAACAATGTGGCTGCTAATGGCAGGACTGTTTTCACGGTACAACTGCAACAATGACATGCAAGCAAGCGTGGCATAAAGAAAGGCAGTTTCGCATAAGTGGCTCACGATGCTATGCCATTTATACGTATGCAGTGAACGACTGGGAAACGTTCTCCAGAAAATACTTTTGGCCAAAATCCTTTATCAGTAAATATACTGCACATGGTAGAGCATGAGAGTGCAGCCAGGCAAGCCAACTGTAAACAGACTGGCCACTCTGTCTTTTCAATAGTGAACTGAACAATGACTGATTTGTGACATACTGACATTTATAGACTATTATTTTTATTATTTTTTTTTATTATTATCATTATTTTGGCATTGTTTTAGTATAAGATATGAATTTTGTGTAAACTGGCTCAAGCTTATAAACGTCGGGTCGCCGTTTTTCAAAGAGGGGAGTAATGTTACGAGGGATTTAGTCAAAATTATAATCTTAAAATATATTCACAATTTTATAATTAAAATTCATTATGAAAGTGCTACATTTCAATGTATTGCATTATTGCTGCATCTAGTGTTTGCATTTATAATGTGTTATATTTAGTTGAAACTTAGACTCAGCATGTATGCAATAATAAGAACTTTAGAAATATGAAATAAGCTTGCTAAGGGTTTGTGTAATCTTAAGGAAGCTCTTGCCAATGTGGGCAAAAGTTGTAATGGTTATGTTAAAATTAAATTTAGATTTAGTTGTTATCTGGGAGTCGAGAGGAGAAGGTCCCAGTGCAGTGGCAAGGAAAGTTGGCCCTTGCCAGTTACACCCCTCTCGGGGGGGCGGGGCGTGACAATATTGAAGGTACCGATTTGTTATATGAAAATTTTAATGTAATGCAATTTCTTAAGGCGCCGTTGCGATTATGCGCCAATGGGCAGAAAAAATAGGGCGGACGCCAACTCGGCACCTCTTAATCACTAGTTTACTTTTATCCTTAAAAGATTAGACAACTGGGCACCCTAAGTAAAACTGATATATACAACTCGGCACCCGACATTGTACATCTCGGCACCAGCAATTATGGACTAATTTTAAGATGAAACCAAAGATAATAATTCATAAGTGTTTATTAAATATTTATATTACATATACTATATATACAATTAATATTAGCTACATACACACTATATCTTATATCTATGTGAAACTGTCTTGACAAATTCGTAATCGGTAATCTTGTTGTTTTTTAATTCTGTAATAAGTTTTTGCACAAATTCTTCTGACTGCTTTACCTTTGTATTTTTACGTACACCGAAGTTTGAAATTCTAATAAATTATTTACAAATAAATGAATATCTGGATGACTATGATAAAATCTATTAGCAAAATGTGCATGAAATGATTCACAGGGATTTGTAGTAAAACATAGCTGACTTGTATCTTTTGCCCATAAAATAGGCGGAAAAACTGAATTTCAGTTAAATAATTATCGACTAAACAATCTGCTAGCTTTGTAAAAGCTGGTAAACAAGGCATATCAGCCATAAAATAATTAACAAAGCAGTCACTAATTTTTCCTGGAATAAGATAAGGTAAACTAAATAGGTGTTGCAACCATTTCCCATTGGAATCAGATTTTTTATATGTCGAAGTTAAACCTAAACTTCGTATTTCTCTGTACTAACTCTGAGCCAGATGGAATCGACATCCAAAAATGTTAGCATCAGGCCAGACCATCTTTACAGCTTTGTGAATAGAAATTTCAAAATCAATAACTATTTGGGAGGGTTGCAGCACAAAGTTCATGCGGTGTGAAAATTGCTTAACATGTGTGAGAACTTTAACATAAGTAGTCGAAAGTTTGTTAGGGAGCAGACAAAAAACTAAGGGCGTGTAGTGTTCATTTTTCATGCCATGAATCGTAAACAGTTGAAAAAAATATTTTGCCGAATATTTAAAAGTTCCATCCATGTAATAGGTTTGACACTCCGATAAAAATTTGATATTAGGCATGCAACTAAATATTATTATGTTGTTACTTGCGTCATTATTTAAAAGAAAATGTTCGCCCCTATCTGTTAACAAATTTAAAGAGTTCACCACTTTATGTACTTCTTCTATATTCTTTGGCGTTGAAGGCATGGTTTTTAGACGACTCCTATTAATAGTGTAGCGGATCAAAGCGATATCGGTAGTTATTTTTGATGGTCTTTCGCATATATCCTTCGTAGCTTTCCTCTTGCAGGCGTGTTGTTAACAGCTTGACGGCCTAATTTTTGTGCATCTACCACATGGTTGTGTACTAGCTCGTAGTCCATAACAGTTTTATGTTCTATAACAAAAATATTACATTATGAAGAGCAAACAAATTGGTATAATAAAAGTGAATCCCGGAAAAAGTTAAAGTAGGCGAATTACTTACCGTCTGTGTAACAGTTTGCTTTGCAACTGTATACTGCACAGGTCCACAAAATATTTTGATTTTTTAAAACTTTCCTTTTTTTAAATTTAAAATCATTTAGTACTAACATTTCATCCCCACGTTGACTTAACACAAAATCTACTATTAAATTGTCCATGATTGGAGGTCTATCAGTACCACAAGAACTCGAACAAGTGAATTCGTTTTTAAAAATATTGCAATTTTATACCACCCCAGCAGAGTAATTGAAATTCCATTTGCATTAACCCTCAATAAGATGGATGGATAATAATAACTTAAATAACTTAATTACATATTAACTGCCCTTAGACCTGCTGGTGCCGAGATGTATAATCTCCTGGGGTCGATTTTAAAACTATTCGATTTCTTCAGTGCCGCGATTACCTATCATTAAGGGAAAGGAGAAAGTTTAGTGCCGAGATGGCCGATACCCAAAAAATAGACGTCCAAAAGTGTAATAACCAAATTATAGTATCTAGTAGAGATACGGCAATTAATTTATCAGCCAAACATTGTGGCCGTATAAGTAAATACATTATAGATTATAATAGAAACTTACAAACTGTTTCCTGTTGTCCTCTTCCGCTAGGATCTCGTTTAGTTTTTTTATTTCTGCGGCAGTCGAAACGGGTAGTGGGCAGGCAGTGAACGCCAGCTTGGCCCGTGGTCCGTTTTTATCTGCTTCCACCAAATTGTAGATCATTCGTAGCACGATTCCCTGATCCTCCATGTACGTTCGCAGATCTATTTTAAGGATTTTTATCTCCACTTGTAACTCGGCCACTGAAAAATATCAATAAAGCATATACTTGTAAGAACACCCATTGAGACATGGTCAATATCACTAGATTTCTGGTTACAAAAGTAGGTAAGTCGTCTTTTAAGTCGGAAAAAATTGAAAGTGGCATAAGGCACCTTGATAAATAAATTCTATGTAATGGGTGCATAATATTGACATTTTAAAACTGACATTGGCTTTTTTTACCTTTTTCGCCAAGTAGCTGTATTTCTGGATTTTGCGCCGTGTTCTTGTAAGGACCACCCACTGAATGATGTGACATCATTGTCCTCATATATATCTTGTAACAAATACAAATATCATGCATTTGTTATTATTTCTTTGATTAGTACGTACCATTCATAGCATCTGACACTGACTCTGCTTCCGAGTTCTCCTTCAGAAAGCGTTCCTCGGCTTTAAGTGCTTGCACCAGGGTAGCGTCTAAAAGTACAATGTTTAGTTTTAAATCGGATTTACATAATCAAAATCAATAAATCAGGAAATTTAATTACCACAATATGTTCTTCGATGTACGTCTTTAATTTCGCCTTACCAATTTTTTTTTGGCGGCCAGTAGCAAACTAACTGGCCGGTTCTTCTTGTGCCCTCCAGCCAGCTATTAGGTACAGCCCTAGTGGACTTGTCCGAAAATTGAACTACCACATAGGTATGTTCACTTACAATATTAGCCTACAAATAGAACAGTACAAGTAGGTAGGTGTCAAAAATATATATACACATAGGCAAAATATATTATGAATTAAAACAGTAAGCGTAATTAAAACACGATCTAAAAGAAACATGGTTTTACTAGGGATTTATTCGTAAAACTTGAAACTATCAAAACGTTACCGCAACATAATAAGGGTTGAATGAGTAATTTTGAAAAAAAAGGTACCTAGATATAGAAAATAAAAAATTAATTCTTTTAAAATGGTATTAAACACTTTATATATTCTGATTTAATAATTTAGAGATAACAGTTCGAAGTGTTCGACAGCGACCGGGAACGCGGTGGTAGTCTCTGCTTGTCGTGTGTGATCAGTCTCCCGACTGCTTCTAGAGCGGTAGTGCCGCTGTCGACACGTGGTTAAGTACACTGCTACTTGTAAAATTATGGCCTCGTCGGCTAAAAACGCAAAAATGGACTCAATCCAATCAAAGTCTTTTACATTTTCATCGGAGGAAGATGATATACTAATCGAGTTGGTAGCTCAAAATCCCGGATTGTACGTTTTGAAACTACCATTGTATAAGGAAGGCGTAAAAAAAGAAAAGATATGGAAATATATAGGGAGCGCTTTAAATAAAAGTAGTAAGTATTAAATTAATTTTTTTTTTCAATTTCTCTAGTCTCGTTGACTTACGTATGTTCTTGCCAAGACACCTTTCCTTGTTCACTTGAGAAATAGTCTGCAAGCTGTTCTCTGGTCCATAAACCAATTCTCTTAGCAAATCCACCAGAACGAGTTAAAGGTTGCATATTTAATTTGCAATATCGCCAGTGCATTCCATGCAACAGATAAAAACAAAGAGGTCGCCTGCTGATAATAGCTACAAAAGGTTGTCAGCCGCATGAGAACATTATAATAGTAATGTTGATTTAAATTTTTAGTTATTTTTGGAAATACTACAATGTTTATTTATTCTATTTTTTTTTCTCAGTACTTAATATTCATGTAGTATAATTTAAGTTTTAATGAAGTAATACCACCATTTATATATAGATTTTTTTTATATATATTATAGTAGCTTCCAATGTTCTGGTTATGTTACAATTGAACAGTAAGCGGTACTACACAACTGATTCTAACCAACAACATCGCCGAAGTTGGGTATTTACAGGATCTGGACACATATGATGGAGTAGGGGGTGAGTCACTAGATGACATTGATAAAATTAACAATCTATTCAAATACAATGCACATAAAACAAATGACTTCAATCTATTTCACATGAATATTCCTAGCATACAACGCAACTTTGATGTAGCCGGTACCTACTACCGTTGATTGATGTATTGTGGGCAAGATGTCTGACCACCAGCTCATAAAACGATGACGCTCGTCCCACCCCCTAAACCTTTCTTAGTAAGTGCTGCCACTATTTACAACGCTATTTGCAAGAGAATAGGCAAATATTGTGGTTTAAGAATTTGCTTATTTTGGGAGAATTTATACCTGAGTAGTAACGGTAAACAAACCGGGAAACTTTGCTACGCGCTCGGTCGTCGCAAGATCGTCGATATCGCATTATCGTCATAACATTTGGATTGAGAAAACTTAATTATGGTAATTATTGTAAATATTACTCTTAAAATAAATAAACACACAGGAAAGTTGTCTATATTTTAGATTTTAATCGGGCTAATTTAGTAAAATAATTATTTCATAATTGCTGTAGTATTTGTTATTAAATTAAAATACAATTATCAAAATCAATTATCTATAGATAACATATTAACAAAAACCTTAACATTTCATGTTACGGGTGCTATGCTGGAAAGAATAGACGATACATTCTCAGGAAGCACCGGTCCTGAAAAATACATCTAGGAACAATAAAAAACTTCCTTGAGGAAAATAATCAAATTTTTAGACTACTCCATTTTATTATTATATGTATGTAAGTTTTAAGTTCAAATAAAAAATACGAAAAATAGAAAAAGCAGTCTGCGACAAGAAATGTCGTACTTTGCAGATCAATAATTTGTAAAACTTAAATTCATTTTCCGAGGATTTTTTAATAATTGATCTAATATTATGAATATAGAATCCGAATATATTAATAAATCATACAAAACTACTATATTTTGGGGAAAGATGAGCACAACAACAAAAAATGGCAATTTTCTTTTACAACTTAAAATTTGTCATTTTATATTAAAAAAAAAACAAATCAAATGTTTAACATGAAATACAGATTCTTTACAATCACATTATTTAGAAAGAAACACAGTTTATTATGACATACGAGTACATAAACCACTAACATTACAAAAAAAATATTAATAATTCGGCTCATTAATAAACATATATTTTTACGATGTAAGAATTCTTACTTTTCTGTGGGGTTTTGTGGATTTAAGATTTGTTGTGGAATTACTTTTTTTAGTGTTCTTTACAGCCTTTTAAAGCAGTTTTGCAGGCAAATCCTAAACTAACAGATTTCAGTGGTTTTAAATTATCAGCCTTATTTAAATCTAATTTAGACAGGTCAGAAACTGTTGTAATATTTTCTAACTGGGTGTCGATGATAAACCTAGCCATAATTTTTTTTGTAAGGTTTATTAAAGCGTCATATAATAGTGGAGCTAGTGGTTTATCGCTTTGAAAGGCAGTTAAAAAACCTTGCATATCTGAATTTAAACTAACAAAAAAACAAATTTTTGCTTTAAGCAATTTATCACCTAGCATTTCTTGTATAATTGTTAAACTATTACACTTTGGCAACTTTTTGTTTTCATTTGCTTTTTCTATAAAGTGTATTAAGTATGGTAACATATCAACTGCCCTTTCGCCCACTACAACATTTTCAATCCAACGAATTGCACAGAATTTCAATGGAAATTTATTATATGGTTTGTTAAAATAAATAAAATCAGCTCTTCGAGCTGGTACACGCTTAAAAAAGTTATAAAGTGCTCGTACAAATTTTACAATATCCCACTCAGTGCAGTGAATGCCACATTTGATAGCGTTATGTATGTAACCCGCAACTCCCTAAATTTAGTAAACTCACATTGTCATCTGCCGTCAATTCTTCGTTACGACTCTTAAACAATGACCAATTTACATTAGGGCCGTCCATTGATACTTGTAATATCTTAGACAGTGAGAAATTAAAATTCTTCAAACAAGTTTTCAAATTTGAAAGCAAATAATTTTTTGTGGTATGTCCCAGAAAACACGAGTCTAGATATCTAACACATACCCTATTACTATTTTTGTCCCAAAAACGAACACATACATCCATTTGTTCTTTTTCGGAAACTTTATTGAATGACTCGTCAAAACATATTACTGCAAAATCAATGTCTAATAATTTATCCCTCCGTTGTTTCCTAAAATATTCTGCAATACCAAATATAATTAAATATCTGATTTTATCTTTCTTTAGCTGAAGTTTTGATGCTATTACACTATCATGAAACATTGCTTTACAAATAGCCACCGTACTTTCTGCAGCTCTTAAGGAGGTGATTCACTACAACATTCAAACAAAATAAGATTTCTGCAGTAGTAACTTCACTGCTATCCACAAACGTTAATAAATTTGACTGTGCTGGAATGCTCTGTGGGTTGCTAGCTTCGATAATAATTTCAGTGTCTGTATTTTCCTGGATTTGTTTGTCCTCTCCAATTCGACTGCCTGCAGGCTGGTTAGAATCTGTGATTACGTAATTGTTAATAAATGTACTGGAACTAGTCGCCAATAAGTTCTTTTTATGTGTTTTACTGCTTTGGTGGCTTATTATTGCCGGCTTCCCCATGTTGCTCAATGAAAAGGGTTTATTGCATAAATCACACCACGCTTCATTACTATCGTCCCTTTTAGATTGTCTTAGCCAAGAACTCCACATAGGATTCATTTTTGTGTTTAACCATTTTAGATCGAATATTGCCTTTCCCTTTCTTTTTGGCTTTGCACTCATGACTAGATAAACAATCTTACTGAAACACAATATTTCAATTTCAGTATTTTTCTAGATCATTTTGTAACAAGTGGGCATTTTAATTAATATGCGATAATAAATCTACAAACATAAATTATATAACATACACATACCTTCTGAAAACTGCTGAAAACACATAAAATAAATGAACCACGTTTCTTACAAAACGTAAAGTTTATCACCTCATAACCAAACTTCTAATTTCCGGTTTGCCGGCGAACAAGTTGTTGCGCATTTACTAGGCGAATCCCGATCAATTACGACAATGACCGATATTATATTGGCGCCATCAATTTCAAATTCAAATTTTTTACAGAAAATTAAAACTTCCAACTGAAATTTTTTTTTCAAGATTTTTAGCCCCATGCAAGTTTTATACAATTTTTATCTTATGTTATTTAATTTATTATATTTTCCAGAACTTTGACAAAATTCCATGATAATTCCATGATATTTCCAGGTTTTCCAGGTTTGGTATACACCCTGGAAGTTACGGACGTCCATTATGTATCTTTAAATGTGGCCAATGGTTTACCAGTTGATCAGCTGCGTAAACTGTACTTGTAACAAAGGAAGATTATGTATTATGTTTGATACTTGGTAGCTAATAAATAGAAAATAAAGAACATTTTGACCCACATTTAAAAGGGCATTTTATCTAATAATTTCACTTGTACCCCATCCTGGAATACAACCCCATCTGGCCTGTAAGCTAACCATGGTTGTTGTTGTCAAATAATAGGACTAGTTTTTACAATGTGGTATTTGTTTGTAAGCTTTGAATCCATCACTTTCATTTTTGATCCCATGCTCTGTATATTTGGAGGTGAACGATTTGGGCCAAAAGTATTTTAACGACTTGTTTCCCATCACCCAACTTGTATCTAAAAATACCATAGCACCGTGAACCTGTAATGCGGAATTATCGTTCTGCTTTCCTAACTGTATCATCTTCCTGTGTTTGAATGGCAAGTGCAGCTACATTTGCATTGTTCAAAGAAGTATTAAACCTAGAGCAGCACTCTTTAGTTGGCACCATGGAAGCTAAATCATTAGTTAATAATGAATTTATAGAATTATTTAAAATTCTTTCTACATCCTCATTTTTGACTATAGTGTGTTGCGGTTCAACGATATTGCCAAGGACAACTTTACTCAACTCAACTTACAACTCTACGTTGCGACCTAAAGCAGATAGTACCTACAATAGTAAAAAGCTAAATCTGTTTAATGTATACATACATATGTTTAGCAAGACCTGATTCTGGTAACTCTTGCATGCCAAAATTTGAAATAAATTTTGCCTCTTCGTCTGTCAGTGTAACATTTAAGTACGGCGATCGTGGAATACATTCCATCTCATTCGTAGGTGTTGGTTGCTTCGTACTGTTCCAGTGCCACATTTTTCTTTTTTGCCCAGTAGCATTTCAAGTCTGTCGATGAAACTTTTCTACTTCTGACCTAGAAAATATTTATCGCATCAAAACATGCAACTTTCTAATTAAATTAAATATAACCTACCTTGCACACAGTACCTATTAGTAAAGCAGCCACATGTCTGCAGTTTTGGGACTGCCCTGCTTTGCAGTTATACAACGTACTCTCAATTCTTATTCCTGCTGATATATCCAAATGTGCATGCAGTTCATGTGGATTTTCGGTTAAGACACCGGTCTTCAGACAAAGTGCTAATAATTTTAAAGAATTTCCTTTGCGTTCCGTAGTTCCACAGTTGACGATGTGGTTAGCATCAAGCACTGCTTCTCCTTCGGTAACACATCTGGAATTGGAATTAACATCCAACTACCGAAAAAGATGTATTAAAGATATCTTCATCTTAAATAATCCTGAAAAATGCACATTCCTTAATATATTGTGTACTTACGAACAAGCTTATTTGAAAAAATGTTAGGTTAGGCAACCCATTCATTAAACGATGTAGCACTTACCTCGACAAAATGTTACAAATCAAAATAGTCTTGAAAAAGACTTTTTTTTGACACATGAAAGAAAGAACAGACAAAAAAAACACGTGTAGACCGGCGAACAAACAGAAGAAAAAGGTGTGACGCAGTGTGATGTCAATGATCGTTACTGGACAAGACGGCCATATTGTCAATGATAGCAGCGCTGCCAACGATAAAAATGTTTCCCTATTAAGAGCAAAGCAGCCATGTTTATATTAAATTATCAGTTTACTAATCAAATTGGTGAAGTCATATTGCTTAAACGGAGCAAAATGTATTTCAACGCTAGGAGTTTCAAAATGGAAAGTGTGTTTTTGTAAAATAATTGAATTTTACTTTTTCCAACATTGGTACCAGAAACTCTTTATCAAACGGAACAGTTACGTTTATAAAAGAATTATCTTTGCTGGCAAAAACAAAAAAATCTGCTGTCTTCACGTTTAGCATGGCCGTTCCCAATTGAACTTGGCCAAAGTATACATGTTTTGCGTTTTAATGTGTATCCATTAGCGTCTTTTCTAACTTATTTATACCCTTCAATTGCTTCTGTGGTGGTGGCATGTTTTCTTAAAATACGTCATGTATTTATTAGTATACATAGTTGTACATAGAATATAAATATAAGCATAATAAAGTTTTTAACAGCTTTTGTGGTCACCTTCCACTATAATTCCATCAGGCGAGTATCCCAACCAAGGATTTAGCTAACGATTACAGCTTGTCAAACGAGAACTTTCGGTTGACTAGAGGGTGCGCAGTGGCAATTTTTGTTATCAGCAGCGGAGCGCATTTGACTACTAAACGTCGAGCAGAGCATTTCGATGTGATTTCGAGTACACTCCGACAAAAAGTACACGTTGTATGATGGTCTGTATCGTAAATAGGTAAACAACTTGGTTTACTGAGTGTACTTCGGCGAAGTGGAGAACCGAGAGTAAGTGCATCTCATGTGCTCCTATTCCTGTCTTGCTTCCTACTCTGCGCACCTCAACCGAAAGTTCTCGCTTGATAAGCTGTAAACCAACTTCCAAAACTTCACAGTTGTAAACGTATTTATATGTATTCCTGGCCACACTCTCAAAACTAATTTCGTGTTGCATATTTGGATTGGTGTAATCATTCGGCCAGAAGTACTTGAGGGATTTTTCGTTCCACACATCTTTCCTATACGTAAATAGGGAATAACACCTAGAGTAGAGCCTGTGACTCGAAATTGTCGCTCCTTTTTCCATCTATTGCGATTGTGTTTTGTTTCCATGCACACAGATTGAATGTTTTTGCATACACTGATACACTATTGTCATTATAAAAAGCATTGCAACATTAATGCAATGCAAGATCTATCATAACTTCACCTTCGCCATTTGCTATAACATCTAGTACTTTCATTTCCTTTGCTACATGTTCTGATTCTAAATTAAACACTTCTGAATCCTCATCAAGTTCTTTTGCTTGCGAACTGGTACCTGGTTGTGACCCCCGATGTCCAATCCTAAAACAAAATTGTATTAATATCTATTCTAATATTTATTACTTATTCTTACTTATGCTTTGTGTAACCAGATTTAGAGCATGCTTTCATGAACCTAGTTACAAAAAGCTGGAATAGTTCTTTGGTTCCTTGCAGTTTGCAGCTGCACTATCAAAACAGCCAGTTTCAAGCAAAGGAGTAGGCTTGGTAAGCTACTAAAACTGGGCCCTTCAACGCAGTCCAAGCACACTTTTGCTTGTCTGGGTAACATTGGCAAATTAGAAAGGTCATTTCTGAAACAGAAAAAAAATATAAATGGGAAAATAGATAATGAAAAAAAATAAAAATAATAAAATGAATCTTAGTTTACCTTGAGCAATAAATTAAAGTTGCTGCAATATGTTTGCACCGCCTGCTGGCACCAGTCTTGCATGTGCAAAACATATCCTGAATACCAATACGGTCTTGTAAGGTTCCATATGTAACCGACGAGTAGAGTGTAGCTGCTTTTCTAATTGAGTTTTGATTAATTCCTGAGATGGTAGTCTCCCCATGGTCAAAATTACCTACAACACGAATTACGAAAATTACTGGGTAAAGATGACTTGGGATAAAGAACCAAATTATTTCCGTAGAAGAAATTGCGAACATCGCCATACCGTCATAAGTCGAAGATAATCCAAGACGATTGAAGCTTTTACTTAACTTAGCACGTTTGCAAGTCTCATGTACTGCTTGAGCGTTTGCTAAATGCATCGATGTTCTCATTTTGCCCTTATTTACGTTATAAACAAGAATTTGAAATATAGCATGAAATTTGGTGTATATGGACATTTCCTCAACATTATTGTACTGAAGGCTTCCACACCGATATTAAAAAGAGTACCAAAAAAGAGCACAAATTCATGAATTTTTGTATCCATGCAGCTTTTATAAATCAACCGCGTCACGAAAGCTATCATTCAATTTAAATTCAACTTTGAGTAAACAGTCAATCATAATTTGGGTGCTATTTTTTTTAATATACAATCACTTGATGTTCGAATGACTTCAGCAGTGGTGCATTCCCCATTTGTCGGCTGGATGTTGCTTGCACTAGACACTAGAGAATTATCTTAGTGGTATTTATAAATATTTTTTCTGTGAAATTAACGCAGCCATTTAAGTGTTTTCTTGGTTTTGTGGTCAAATTTACACACCACTAAATTATTGTTATATAATGTTATTTATCCACAATCAACTCATAATTGGCCCATTATTATGCTCATTACAACTGTATTAAGAGACCTTTTATTCGTTAGTGGAATAAAGTAACTTTATTTTATTACTGGAATAAAGTAACTTTATTCCACTGTTGGAAGAGTGAAAGAATAATGAACACAAATCGGTCAAATTTATTCAATTACTTATTAATATTAACATTTACGTTTATATTAACCCAAAACTCGTTCGTTTTATCAAATCTGGTTTCGTTTCCGTTGATAACAATCTTATTCTTGGCGATAATTTCGGAAACCATAGCGTCTGGCAGAGTTTTTGAGAAATTTGTATGAATTATCGATATCTCTTGTTGTCTGATGAAATCGAAAGATTCTATAATTTCATACGCCAACACTTTATATTCCAATACAAATGTCCTTTTAGCGGATATTAAAATACGTAGGAATCCCCGTTAGTGCTAAGAAAAATATTCTGCTTTGGGGAATACATTTAGTGCCTTGCTGAAGAACCAAATTTAAGCGATGTGCGCAGCAATGAGTGAAGTTCGCCAAGGGTGCTACGCTTTTGATTTTTATCTTAAGTCCATTTATTTCCCTTGCCATAACACTAGCACCATCGTAATTTTGTGCTATTAGTTTCTCCTTGTAGTCGTAAGGTTCTAAAGTTGTCACTAATTCAAATAACGCACTCGCAGAACGGTGGTTGCTTACGTTGTGCAAACCTAAAAATCTTTCACGTAAATCTCCATTCTTCGTAACATAGCGTATTGGTATTTTTTGACTGGCCAGAAAATATATTAGCAGTTTTTCTAGTTGTTTAGATAATTTTTCTTCTTATGTGGTCTTTAGCCATGAGATGCATTTTTGTGCTACGAGATATATTTTTGAAATCAATATAACCATCCCTCGACCACACATTTTTTCTAATTCCTAATAAGAGACAAGGACAACAAAATAATTTTTGGGTATATACACTCCCACACAACCACTTATGACTATCATACCAAGAATTGAAAAGTTCGCGTTTTTTTTATTACGATTATCTGTCTGCAATGTAGTGTAACGTCCGCACCCCTTTAGCTTCTCTTATACAAGGCAGTGCGAAAGCGTCGTCGTTGGCCAATAGGTGTGATCGTCTCGTAGTAACCCTTTTATACGTTGTGACCTTAGGAATAATAAGTTCGGGATCTAGAGTACTAAACCTGGTTAAATAATAACACAGAGTAGAGGATTAATATATTTATTAGCCTCAAAAAATAGCGGTTGCAGCCGACTTTGTTCAACTACCCCGGTATTCACCTGGTTGGCTAAGGGAAACTGCAGAAAACCTTAGCCAGGGTAGGGTACACCCTAATTATTAACTTAAAATACAAGTATGTGGCTAAACCAGTATATTTGTGCATAAAGTAGCGATAGCTGTTAGGCTAAAGCTTGACGTCTCTGAAAAAGAAAATATTTACAATAATCAATCAGAAGAATCAGCAGCCAAGGGAAAGCTCGCAAGCGCTAGGAAAGTCAGCAGCCAAGGGGAGAGCCCTCAAGCGCTAGGAAAATCAGCAGCCAAGGGAAAAGCCCTCAAGCGCTAGGAAAATCAGCAGCCAAGGGAAAGCCCTCAAGCGCTAGGAAAGTCAGCAGCCTAAGGAAAGCCCTCAAGCGCTAGGAAAATCAACAGCCAAGGGAAAGCCCCCAAACGCTAGGAAAGTCAGCAGCCAAGGGAAAACCCTCAAGTACTGGGAAAATCAGCAGCCAAGGGAAAGCTCTCAAGCGCTAGGAAAATCAGCAGCCAAGGGAAAGCCCTCAAGCGCTAGGAAAATCAGCAGCCAAGGGAAAGCCCTTAAGCGCTAGGAAAGTCAGCAGCCAAGGGGAGAGCCTTCAAGCGCTAGGAAAATCAGCAGCCAAGGGAAAAGCCCTCAAGCGCTAGGAAAATCAGCAGCCAAGGGAAAGCCCTCAAGCGCTAGGAAAGTTAGCAGCCTAGGGAAAGCCCTCAAGCGCTAGGAAAATCAGCAGCCAAGGGAAAGCCCCCAAGCGCTAGGAAAATCAGCAGCCAAGGGAAAACCCTCAAGCGCTGGGAAAATCAGCAGCCAAGGGAAGGCCCTCAAGCGCTAGGAAAATCAGCAGCCAAGGGAAAGCCCTCAAGCGCTAGGAAAGTCAGCAGCCTAGGGAAAGCCCTCAAGCGCTAGGAAAATCAACAGCCAAGGGAAAGCCCCCAAGCGCTAGGAAAATCAGCAGCCAAGGGAAAACCCTCAAGCACTGGGAAAATCAGCAGCCAAGGGAAAGCTCTCAAGCGCTAGGAAAATCAGCAGCCAAGGGAAAGCCCTCAAGCGCTAGGAAAATCAGCAGCCAAGGGAAAGCCCTTAAGCGCTAGGAAAGTCAGCAGCCAAGGGGAGAGCCTTCAAGCGCTAGGAAAATCAGCAGCCAAGGGAAAAGCCCTCAAGCGCTAGGAAAATCAGCAGCCAAGGGAAAGCCCTCAAGCGCTAGGAAAGTTAGCAGCCTAGGGAAAGCCCTCAAGCGCTAGGAAAATCAGCAGCCAAGGGAAAGCCCCCAAGCGCTAGGAAAATCAGCAGCCAAGGGAAAACCCTCAAGCGCTGGGAAAATCAGCAGCCAAGGGAAGGCCCTCAAGCGCTAGGAAAATCAGCAGCCAAGGGAAAGCCCCCAAGCGCTAGGAAAATCAGCAGCCAAGGGAAAACCCTCAAGCGCTGGGAAAATCAGCAGCCAAGGGAAAGCCCTCAAGCGCTAGGAAAATCAGCAGCCAAGGAAAAGCCCTCAAATCCATATGTGTTGTAACTCTTATAGTTTAATTGCTTGAGTAAAACGATACTATTGCGAGCGTGGATTCTTAAACCTCAAACGTGGTTCGTTAATCCTGTACCAATTTGCTGAAAGAAGTGAAAATACATTAGATTTGATTTATTTAAATGAGTTCTTTACAGCTAACTCTAAAACTGCATTGGGAACTAATAAAAACATTCGATTCGCAACGTTTTAAAAGAATTTGCTTAAGCTATTATAGTGAGCACCAAAAGTATGGAACATACCAAATAAAACCGAAATGAATGTTTTTTTCTAAAAATCCCGAAACACGTCGATTTTCTTTTTTAAAAATACACATTGGAATGTCAAAATAACTTTCCGACCTTCATTTGTTTGTAAGTGATGACGTCATCAGTATTTTTTTTAAATGTCAACCCCCACTTTTTTTTCGCGTTTTTGATACATCTTTCAATTGCTTAAATGACTGTATAAAAATGTTGATACCTTATATAAGAAAATGTTCGAGAAATAAATCATTTAATGTTTAATAAACACATTCTTAAAAAATGTTAAACATGGTTTAATGGTATTAGTATTGATAAAAGAGAATCAAAGGTACCAAGAAACAAATGCCCGGAATCTAAACAAATGCCCAATTGTCAAATATTCAGAAATGTTAATTGACGTTTACTTGTAATAATTAACATCAGCTTCATAAATCTAATATGGCTCATTTAACAAATAGAAGTAAACGACAATTAACATTTCTGAATATTTGACAACTTGTAGGCACTTGTTTAGATTACGGGCATTTGTTTCGTGGTACCTTTGATTCTCGTTTATCAATACTAATACCATTAAACTATGTTTAACATTTGTTAAGAATGTGTTTATTAAACATTAAATAATTTATTTCTCGAAAATTTTCTTATGTAAGGTATCAACATTTTTATGCCGTCATTTAAGCAATTGAAAGATGTATCAAAAACGCGAAAAAAAAGTGGGGGTTGACATTTAAAAAAAATACTGATGACGTCATCACTTACAAACAAATGAAGGTCGGAAAATTATTTTGACATTTCAATGTGTATTTTTAAAAAAGATAATTGACGTGTTTCGGGATTTTTAGAAAAAAACATTCATTTCGGTTTTATTTGGTATGTTCCATACTTTTGGTGCTCACTGTATATGAAAATTTCATTAGGAAAGTACAAAAAATTAACCCCACAGACCCAAAAGGCAATAAGATCCCAGACCCGGGGGTGCGTAACCCGGCGGTCTGAGTCAATAGAACAAAATAGCCATAAATTAACACCAATAGGTTCAGACGGTCCAAGCCGCCCCATGTCCAACCCTGAACATATGCTAAAACCACAAAGAATAACAAAACGAAAATAAATTCTTTATTAGATGTCAAGTTAACTTAATATAATTTTTAAATTTAACTATTCTAAACTTTATTGTATTAAATTGCGGTCCATTACATGCTCCCCCGTTTATGGGTCGCAAAAACTGTAAGTCTTTTGTTACCTATAAACTAACCCTTATTACCTACACTTTGTTTTTCACATTCACATTTTTACTTACACATTTTGTTTTTGCACAACACTTTTACCTGTACGCAGGTGATGTTGCTACCTATGCTTACGCCTGGATCGTTTCCCTCGGTGGCTGCGGCGCCGGCGCGGCGGTGTCCTTGCTGAACTGGGAAACCTTTCGGTGGTTCACTGCCTGGTGCGGGATCCCCTTGGTTGTTTTGGTTACTTGTAATAACTTCCGCGGGGTTGATCGCAGACGGCGTTGTTACTCGCGGGAGTTTCGCAGGGCCACTTGGAGTCTCCGGAGGCGTCTCTAGCATTCCCATTAGGACCGATGTAGGACCAGTATTGGACACTTGGGCATTAGCGACACGCTTCAACCTATTTGCTTCGACTAAACGTGTACTTAGGGAGAACGGTGTCGGCGGGCGCGAAGACGAAAAATCCTCATCCCAAGGGGATACCTCCAACTCCAGAAAATCCTCGAATAAGCTAGGCGTCATGGTGGTCACGGCTAGGTTGGTTACCGTAGGGGTTGTCACCAGTTCGTGGTTTTTCACCGACGAACTCCTAGTGGGCTCCGGTATCGGTAGGGAGTGGTTGCCTTCCGACTTGTTGGAGGTTTTTCAAGTCCTTGGGGTTGGAGCTGCCTTCGCACTCTTTGCCAGTTGTGGTGAATTCGGATATTTTGGTAGCACCCGAAACTTAATATTATCTGTAACACCGTAGCTAATTTTGCCCAAACGTGGGTCCTTCACTCGAGGTTGAGACATGTTTTTCGCCGGCAGGTTGGACTGATACTGCTTAAGTGTGGGTGGCTGTCTTAAGGGTCTGCGACACCCCTATTGCAACAATCATATTCGTCGCCAGGGGCGTCTCGTGCGGTGCTTCTTTTTGGTATCGTTTTAAATTTGTTACGTTATACGTTCCCTTGATGGTATTATTTTTTAGTTCGGCTATGGTATATGCATTGGACTGTGGGTGCAGTAACACCTTATAGGACCCGTCGTATAGAAGACATAATTTCGGGGATCTCCGCTGGTCCGCGTCTGCAGAGGGGTTGGTTTTAAGTACGACTAAATCCCCAATTTCAAAGGTTATATTATTAATTTTTTTGTCGAATTGTTGTTTTCGGGCGTCACCTTGGATCCTCAAATTTCTTCGGACCATCTTGAAAATCTCCTCCAATGAAGGTTTAGTTTCCCTGATATACGACTTTAGGAAGCTGCTTAGCTGCATGTTTGGTTTTTCTCCGTACATAATCTCATGCGGGAAGTAGCCTGTACTGAGTGGGGAGTAACGTTAAAGCAAGTTTCAATGTCCCTCAGGTGCAAGGCCCAAACTGAATGTTGTGCATGACAATAGGTCCGCACAATACGTCCCAACTCGCGCATAACTCTTTCGGAAGGGTTAGATTGTGGATGTCGTATCGAAGAATGAATAGCCTTGATACCAGCTGCTTGCAGTGCTTGGTACCATAAATGGTAAGTAAATTGTGACCCATGATCACTAAGAATCGTCTTAAGTTGAATATAATGTACAATATAATGTAAAATATAATTGTCCTCCAGAATGCGGTTTACAACAGCCTTAGCACTAGCCTTCTTAAGGCATATAATTTAAGATATTTTGAGAATATGTATAAGACCACCAGGACGTACATGACTCCCCCCTAGAGCGTGGCAGAGGTCCGTTTACGCAGGTTTGGAAAACTCACAACAATAAATGCGGCTACTATCGGGTCCTCGTATCGATAAGGTCCGGCGATCCCCCAATCAGCCGGATAGCGCGAAAGCACATCAGCAGCGATATTGTCCTTGCCTCTTATCAACTGAATTTCATAATCAAATTGTTCTAATGTCAACACCCATCTGGTTAGTCGTTCGCTGAGAAACTTACACTGTTTTAGAAACTTAAGCGCTTGGTGGTGGGTTCGAATGATTAATCGTGCGCCCTGGACAAAGGTTCGGAATCTCTTTAATGTAAAGATAACGACCAATAGTTCCTTTTCTGTAACCGTGTAGTTCACTTCGGTCCCAGTAAGAGAACTACTCGCGAACGCTACCACCCCCTTTTTACCGTCTGGTGCTATTTGGTACAGCTCCGCTTGTGTGTTGTTTTATTGTTAAGTATATTATATAATCTATAGCAATACGTACAGAAAATTTAAATTGTTAGGTGAGACCTGGCCTCACTTGCCTTACCTGGCGAGCCGTCACTGGTTCAGAGACCTTACTTTAAGGGCTTGTAATTATACCTCCCTTCCTACTATGCAATAGAATTTAGAGCACTTGCTTTTGGAGGCATCATTGTAAAAACTAGTCTCGTAGTCTCGAACTACTTTCTTTACTTATCTTTGAGGTGTACTGATTGTGCTTGCTTTGAAACGACGTTACTTGTAGTGCTTTTGCATCAGACGATGCCTTGAAGCTTACATGTACTGGACAATCTTCTTTAAATGTCCAAGACAAGAAGCGCGCTTGGTCAACTTTGAACACATACGCAATAGCGGGAATATAATAAAATGCCGTTAATTCTCAACTAGCGATTTAATTTACAATGTTTTGCGCATAGATTCAATATCTATGACTGAATGAGTTGACTTGTTTGTTGCGAATGAAATATAATATTGAGGGGGGCTTTGCAATGTTAGCCAACAATTAAATGGGGAATTCGGCCACTTACCTTTATCGACGAAATCAATAATGTAAACACGTAAAACCAAATTCATCTATTCGATTCTAGAATTTTTGACACCATGTTTTTTCTTACTTATATTTTGTGTATTACTTCCGGCACTTGTTTTTTTCACAACCGACTATTTGGTCGTGGCCGAAAGGGAAATGGGAAAAAGTGGAGGGAAAAGGCAAACGTATGCCAAAACCCAAACATACCGCCCACCAAATCACGAGTAAGCGTGATTTATAAATGGCATTGGCAAAATAACAGGGAAAGGTTCGAGGCGTCCGGGCCAAAATAAAATCAAAACGGAAATGTTGGACGCAATCGCACACTATATAACTAAATTTAAAATAATCATGACAACGAAAAGAAACATAAAATTAGTGGTTAGGGAATGGAAACAGTTTCACCAACGGGCGTTTCAAATTGCCTGAATTCGTTGTCACGGTTGCAACTCTGGAAATACCATCGGGTCCCGGATGCAACGTAAGAAGGCGTCCGAGTCTCCACTTGAGGGGTGGAGTATTGTCGTCTGTAATGAGAACTAAAGACCCGATACTTGGTTTGGGTAAATCTTTTGAGGGACACCACTTTCCTCGTTGACGCAGAGTATGGAGGTATTAATTCCTCCAGCGTGACCAAAAACTTTGTTGCAAATGCTGGATCAAAATTGCCAACGCGATAATCTGGACAAGCCTTGATTAGATAAATCGGGGTCAGTGGGAGCTGTGAGAGGTTCTAGTGTGAGGAAGTGACCTGGCGTTAAGGCACGTAAGTCATTAGGGTCAGTAGATAAAGCACACAAGGGACGAGAGTTCAAAAGAGCTTCATTCTGAATAATGAGCGTGTTAAATTCTTCAAAAGTAAGGGTTTGACTTGCAATCACACGGAAAATGTGAGTTTTAACGGATTTTACTACGCTCTCCCACAAGCCTCCAAAATGAGGGGCGGAAGGAGGATTGAACTGCCAAGTAATCGCTTCGGAATGAGTAGCAGCACTTATAAGTTGCGTTAATTCACGGTTGGCACCAACACAATTGGTGCCACAATCACTGAAGATCATGGAACACCGACCGCGACGGGCAATGAACCGTCTCAACGCTGCGATAAAAACATCTGTCGACAAATCGGACACCAGTTCGAGATGTAGTGCCTTTGTACTAAAGCATACAAAAAGGCATAAATACCATTTGTTAACTTTCGCTCTGCGGGCTCTACGCGATACAATATTGAAGGGACCCGGGAGTATACAATCTAAGACACTAACGGCCGTTTGCACCAGTTACCCTTAAAACTACGACTTAACTAAGTGCCACTTAACTTTAAGTGGAGCTTATTTTATCTTTCCGTTGCACCGATGCATTTTAAGTTCCACTTACATAAGTGTAAGATGCAGAATACGAAATATGGCAACAATGTAGCTGCAATACTTCACGTAGTATGTATATCTATCTCTGTTATACGACTCTACATAAATCTATCTCATGTTACGTTGTTACGGTTTAAAAACAAATTTTGATTTGACGTTTGAGTGACAAACCATTTTTTTTAATTTTGCAGAGCTGTGTAGTGTTTCTTTTTGACTCTTTTCCCTAGTGTTCCGACTTTTTCGTAGTGTTTAATGTTAATAGTGTTTAGTTTCTTAATTAGGGAGTGTTTATTTTTTAATTAGGTAGTGTATACAGAGTGATGATAAAGTATCGCACAAAAATCATATTCTGGTTATTTAATGGTTTTACGGAAAATCCTGAGACCCGTCGATTTTTGTTTTTAAATTTCCATTCATACATATAATTTTCAACACCCCACCCCTCAACCCCTAAGTGCTAGCAACCCCAACTTTAAAAATGTAAATAGAAAGATACCCTTTGTGATACCTCTTTTTATAGGTCTTTTTATTCTTAATATAACTAAAAAAAGTTTTTCAAAATCGATTGATAAATAACGGAGATATTTAACAAAATGTAATCAATGTAAAAAATAGGGTTGATATTCAACAAAAAATTATGACGTCACAGCGTAGAAATAATGGCACAAATCCTGAGACCCGTCAATTTTTGTTTTTAAATTGGCATTTAGGCAGGTAATTTTAATCCCCCCACCCCTCAGCCCCTAAGTGATAGCAACCCCAACTTTAAAAATTTAAATAGAAAGATACCCTTTGTGATACCTCTTTTTATAGGTCCTTTTATTCTTAATATAACTAAAAAAAGTTTTTCAAAATCGATTGATAAATAACGGAGATATTTAACAAAATGTAATCAATGTAAAAAATGGGGTTGATATTCAACAAAAAATTATGACGTCACAGCGTAGAAATAATGGCACAAATCCTGAGACCCGTCAATTTTTGTTTTTAAATTGGCATTTAGGCAGGTAATTTTAATCCCCCCACCCCTCAGCCCCTAAGTGATAGCAACCCCAACTTTAAAAATTTTAATGGAAAGATACCCTTTGTGATACCTCTTTTGATAGGTCTTTTTATTCTTAATATAACAAAAAAAAGTTTTTCAAAATCGGTTGAAAAATAACAGAGATATTTAACAAAATGTAATCAATGTAAATAATGGGGTTGACATTTAAAAAAAAATTATGACGTCACAGCGTAGAAATAATGGGCGATCAAAACCACACTTTTAGGTCAAGAAGTGCCCATTTTAATGTTACCACCTACGGCGTGTTTGAGTCGTTTCTTGTCGAATATTGACATTTTCATTTGATTACAATTTGTTAAATATCTCCGTTATTTATCAACCGATTTTGAAAAACTTTTTTTGCTTATATTAAGAATAAAAAGACCTATCAAAAGAGGTATCACAAAGGGTATCTTTCTATTTAAAATTTTAAAGTTGGGGTTGCTAGCACTTAGGGGTTGAGGGGTGGGGGGTTGAAAATTATATGTCTAAATGGAGATTTAAAAACAAAAATCGACGGGTCTCAGGATTTTCCGCAAAAACATTAAATAACCAGAATATGATTTTTGTGCGATACTTTATCATCACTCTGTATATATTATATCTGTAGTTGTAAATATCAGTGTAGAGAAGAAGTAGCGTGGCGCGAATTTTTCTACAAATGAGCAAATGGCCTTGCTACAAATTGTGGCCAAGTATAAGAGCCTTTTAGAAAACAAAAAGACGAATGCCACCACTTGGCGAGAGAAGGACGAGGGCTGGGACAAAATCACCAGTGAGTTTAACTCACAGGCGCCGAACCAGGTTTTTCGGAGCAAGGAGTCCTTGAAGAAGCTCTACGAAAATCAAAAGAAAAAAACTAAAACCGTTGCTTCTGCGGAGAGAAGGAGCTTTATATTGACTGGTGGTGGTTCCTCGACAGTACCAAAACCTGACCCGTTACACGAATTCACGATGTCGATTATTTCTGCAAAAAGTGTAACGGGTCTTACAAATCATTTTGACAATGACGTTATACCGGCAAGCCAACAAGAGACGGATGGGGAAGAATTCATCATCGTAGAAGAATTACCCCCGGGGATTTCTACAACAATAATTGGTGCTGAAGAAGATAATGTAAGTTTGGGTTTCTTTCTGTAATGTTTGAATTTACTGGATGTGCTACTTTTCAGGAACCTACAAGAAAATTAGACTGGGGGGGTTACAAGGCGTCCCATTTGCAGACACCGCGCCATGCAAAGTTGGCCCAAGCCCCCGCATCAACAGTAGCTGGGCCAAGCGGAAGCAGTTCTTGGAAGAACAGGGGGAGACCCGCAGCAAATAATTCCTCGGACCTCTCCAAATCGTACTTGGAGTTGGCAGAGGTCAAGCTACAGTTAGCTAAAGTGCAACTCCAACAAACCTTGGTCCAAGCAGCTCGTGACGAGGAGCTGCACGAGTTGAAGAAACAACGAGAGGCTGAGGAGTTCGAACTGCGGAAGCAAGGCTTTCTGTTGGAGAATGAGATGAAGAGGGCCCAGCTGAAGAAATTTCTGGATTTGTAAATATTTGTGAATATTAGGGTAGTATTAGATATAAATAGTAGGGTAGTTTTTTATTACTTTTATTTAATTTGTAAATATGTTACAGTTGTTTCCTCCTTTCTTTACAAATCACCAATAATAACTTTATTTGCCATTCAAAGTTCATACTTTGTTAAAATCCATAATAAATTATAGAAATAATAAATATTAAATAAAATATCGATTTTAACGGGAAATAACAATATTTATTTGCTTTATGCATATTTCGGCAACAATTTTCTCCGTTGTCAAAAGCATAATATAAGATGTTTAATAACATATGAACAATGATTTATATTGCAATATCATCTTCTATTCCAAAATTGCCAGTAAAGTTAAAATCGATATTTTATTTAATATTTATTATTTCTATAACTAAAGTAATAATCAATAAATATTTTTTTACAAATTACCAAAGTAATTATTGACTAATGCTGCTCTCGTATTAATACCACCATGGGCAGCTTGTGGTAGTTGTAAATTATGAATTTGTCCATCTTCAATTAATTGGTTGAGAACGTCATGCCCCGGTTCTGCAGGTGGTGCATCAGGCATCACCCATTGTGGTTGCAATATTGTGTAATACTGCAGTTGCTACAATCAGTGTTAACGTCGTTTGCAGTTGTAATCTGCAGCCGTACGCTAATATGGGGATCCTGCGTTTCCACACCCCAAAGCACCTCTCGATGGTGTTTCTGGTGCGGATGTGTGCTTCATTAAACAACTGCTCCGCTTCTTGGACCGGATTTGCTATTGGCGTCATTAAATACGTGCGAAATTGATATCCACTGTCCCCTGAAGTTAACAAATGACAAGGTCACCTAACAAAAAATACTTTTAATTTACATACCCAACAGCAAACCATTTGGAAACTGTCCATCTTCAAACCTAGCACAGATGTTGCTGTTGTTGAAGATGTTGCTGTCATGAGCTGAACCAGGCCACCTACCAACGATATTTGTAAATTGCAAATTGCTACTGCATATGCCTTGAACATTAACAGAAAAATATTGCTTCCTGTTTCGAAAAACCTCTGCATCCTCACCCCCTGTACAAAAAAATCAATGTAATTCTTCATTGAAATAGTAAGAAAATATCGTGTGATGGTTACATAATTTATTGCAGTCGAATAACATACCAGGTGATGAGATTTTGATGTGTGTGCAATCCAATGCACCAATAACCCTGGGAAAATTAGATACATCAAAAAATGCATTTTGGGTTCTCTGAATTTCATCTGATGTTTGTGGGAATTTTATAAATCTTGGAAGCTGCCTCGCAATGGCTTCGGAGACCCTCTTCACAACCCTGGACGCTGTAGAAACATGCATACCTCCGAAATCTGCAACGCAGAGCAAATGAGCACCAGTCGCATAGACTCGCAGACAAGCCAGTAACTGGTTAATGGGAGACACGCAGTTGTTCCTGAAATTTTACACACAATGTAAGATTAATTCAGCTGAAAAACAACTTTATCTTTATAACACTTGACTAGTATTAGAAAGCATGCAGCTACTTACCTATCGTATGGAAATTCTAATTGATCTACAATAATGTCCAACACAAATAGTGTAGCATCCTTTGTTAATCGGAATCTCCTACGAAAGCTGTCATCGTCAAGATCATGCTAATGATCGGACCGCTCATACACTTGTCGTGGGAATCCATTGACAATCATTTCAACAGCATCCAAATCATCATCCTCCAACACATCAAACGCTGGTTCTAAATCCATCACTGTCTAGAACGTTCTTTGTATATAAAAAAACATGAAAATTAATACATACAACTTACATTAGCGGAAATAGCAGAATACTAAAGTAGTCTTGAGAAAGACTGTTTTTTTAATAAAAGACCGAGGAAACTACAAAAACACAACAAAACACAAAACGCAAAATTGATATTAGATAATATTACTGCAGCGGTTATTAATTCAAAACAAACACACTTTGACACTTCACTAACAACGCCTGCGCGGACATGTCCCTTAAATGTAAGGGTAAGTTTAAGTGCTGCTTTTCTGGTCCTTAGATTTAAGTCTCACTTATACCGTAAGGGCAACTTAATTTCGGTGGTGCAACGCATTTTTTAGTTAAGGGGGACTTTAAGTGACACTTAAGGTTTAAGGGGAACTGGTGCAAACGGCCGTAAATGGTTTTGCCTGGTTTACTCTGGGTGCGTGTAAATTCTCCATTGGCGGGGCAAAAGGCTTCGGATTGAATCGAAAACAGCGTTGACATTTCGACAGTACCCTTTTTATCACTCGGCGCGCGCCTAAGATCCGAAAGTTCTGTTGAATTAAATGAAGAGTGGTGTTCACTTCTGCATGCAAGTGATGTTGATGTATGTAACTAATATACATTTCAGTCAACCGATGCCGACCCGGAAGCAAAGCAGGGTACTTTGCATTATAAGTCAATGTTGAATGGCAAATACGACCGCCAACAAGAAGAATGTCTTTGTCATCCAAAAATGGGGCTAATCTCTGAAGGTGTTTAGAACACAGCTTCTCTTTGCGTAGACTAGCAATTTCATGCACAAACTCCGTACGTTGGACGATCTGGACAATTCCCATGAGGGCCTGATGATATTCAAGTTCGGACAAACCGTGTGTCCCTGGGGGCGATGGACGTTTCGTGCTGATGATCCCATTAGCCCTAAGTTACATGGACGTTTTGTTCTCGTCCCAGAACACTTAGCTTAAGATACCTGGACGTTTCGTCCTCATGCGGTTTAGTGGGTTTTAATGACAATATCGATAAATAAAACTAATGCACTTGGGAAATTAGATATATTAAGCAAACAATTAAGTCAAATAGCTATTTACAATTACATTAAAAAAAGTTATTGTTACAGTAATGCGAATTTAAAATATTATTTTGCAAAATACGGAAGTAGAGAAAAAATTACAAATATTTACAATTACATTAAAAAAAAGTACATAAATTACAAGTTGTTGCTAAAGTAATGCGATGCTACTTTTACAAAATGCAAACGAGATATAGCGTTATCCTTATATTCCTGAATTCGTTCGTTAACATATGCTACGCGTTTCTGTGTTGCCGAATTTGGTTTATGCGGTTTGTGGGTGCTTTGTAATTTTATGTATGTCTCGGTTTGTTGAGATATTAAAACTTCAAGGAATAAAAAAATGTTGGAGTGGCAACAATTAAAACTTTTATTATAAAATGAATGAAAAGATTCGCAAACGTTGGTAGTTCGAGTGCTATTGCCAGTCGTAGATGCCCATATGTGTGGTGGATACGTAGAATCATCAGTATTATATGTATCTACCAAGTGGTCCGAAAATTTTTGAAGATTGGCGTTATTAGGTTGAATGGAACTCAAATCGAAGGCAAAGCAATCTCCAACATTTTCAGGTTCTGAAACTTAAGACAAAATTAATATATTTTCAGGCTTTTAATATATACCATTCTTACCTAAAAGTCCATAGCAATATCCCAACCATTTTCCAACTTCTGTTCTCTTCTTGTAGTCGCCCGCCAGTCCTAACTGTTGAATTTTTCTAAACCAAGCTTGGCTAATGTGAAAACGACAACCAATAATTGAAATATCAGGCCAAACTAACTGTATATCATTATGTATTGCTTTTACAAAATCTACCACAACTTCTTTAAAATTCAAATGAATACCCATGCTGCTACAGTTATCTTTTATTATATTAAAACAATCTCTGTATGTCTCTGTTGATTTATCAGGTAGCAAACAAAATACCATTGGCACATAGTGTCCATTCATATGTCCATGTATCGTAAATAACTGAAGGAAGTGCTTTGGACAATAATGAAAAGTACCATCTACATACAGTGTGTCCGCGTAATTTGGCTACATATGTAAAACTGTATTATTATTGATTTTATGAAAAAAACTTATTCTTCATAAAAAGTTCTGCATGTTCTAAAACCCAAAATTCAACAATCAGATATTAAATTATATCAGTCGTATCATAATCATAATATCGAAAATTTTTAATTTTCAATAATGTTTATTTACAATTAAAAAATATTATTTTCACATTTTCTCTGCGATAACATTGAAAGTTTAAGTTTGAAGATTAATACATTACATTTAATAATTCATTAATTAATTAAGAATATTTTTTAATTATAAATAAACAATATTGAATATTTAAAAATTATTTTTAATCCATAACATCTTTTCTTATAAAAAATTTTCGATATGGTCAAAAATGAAGGTACTTTACTCTTGAACAAAAATGATATAATTATTATTATTATGTTACGACTGATATAATTTAATATCTGATGGTTGAATTTTGGGTTTTAGAACATGCAGAACTTTTTATGAAGAATAACTGTTTTTCATAAAATCAATAATAACAAAGTTTTCCATATGTAGCCAACTTACGCGGACACACTGTATATAGTTTCACATTTAGCAAGGAAATTTAAATTTGTCGCGCACGAAAAAATTATTATTTTTGATTTTTCATCATTGTATAATAGAAAATTTTCATTCCTATTTGTAACAATTGGTGATAATTTTATTATAGTTTCGTGAACTTCATTACGTGATGTGGGTAATCGCGGGAGAACCTTTCTTCTTGCATTATACATAGTTTTTTTAATATTTATTAAATCACTGGCTATTGAATACACCATCCCTATTGAATGCTGCCTCATCCGTATACAAAATTTGATTGTGGAAATTTGGCTGCTCTTGGATTCTAGCCAATAACCAATTGCAAAAATTCATTCTGGGTAAATAATCCCTAAGTAACAAGGGCTGGACTTTGCAAAACCTGTAAGGTTATCGTCTACTAAAACTTGATGAACGGTCTTATTGCTATGAATGTTAAGTAATCTTGCAATTCCTCTAGTACTGCTACCAGGAACTTCGGACACAGCATTTAAAATTGCTTGTTCTTGGTCAGGGGTGAGTACAGTTCGTGGTCGCCCTGCATCCTGTCTTATTGGTACTACTCGCCCGCTTTCCCGTAATCTTCGATCTAACCTTGAGAATACACCCCTGCTAGGTTGACGACGATGTGGGAATCTTCTGGAATACTCAGCAGGACAAGCGTTAGCGTTTCCCTCGCAAACTCCAAACACCATTTGCATATCTGCATATTCCCCAAACGTAAACTCCATGCTTATTTAATTACAGTAAGCCGCTCAGTAAACTAATGTCAGAGAAATATTATGACAAATGACTAATTTATAGTCTGTCATTAGATAAAGGCACTCTAGACGGCTATCATTATTAATTTGCAATATTGCCTACTTTTTACGCATTTACAAAAATTATATGATTGGAAATAATGAAAATGATTAATATCCTATTGCTTTTAAACGATCAATAGCAATAAATTCTAGTTATTATCACTAAAAGTACGCATCAAGTAACTTGATTATGCAAAATAGCTTTCTTTTAGTGTCACCAATTTCTAACTTTGAAGGCCTCGCGTAGCGTGAAGAACCCTTTGCGAGCTTTTTTGCAATAAGCTTTTTGCTTTATTTTTGTCCAAAGAATAACTTTACCTGAAGCTTGCACGGCCATTTTTACACACCCTGTATATGTACAGCATATAGCAAAATAAATATACAGGATGATTTAAAGGTACATGGCATTTGTCTCTTAATCAATTACTAATAATATACAGGATGTAGCAAATTATAGGAACAGTTTGCAGGAAATGTTTTTATCTTGTGTCTGGTGTCACATTTAGATTAAATTAAAACAATATTTATTTAATAAGATGTTTAATAAAAATGTACAGGGTAGGGTGCATTTACAAAGGATATTGTTGTCGGACACATATCACAAATTCCGCAGACATGTTACAGTTCCGGAATTTATTTCTCCGCATAAATTCATGGAGGTACGACGTAAACAGAGCCTCCGATGTTCCAAATTGGCGACGTAACTTTCTTTTCACACGCATCCTCATATTTTCAACATTTTGTGTATGAACATTGGGATCGTTGGGTCTACAAAGTTATGTTCATGGATGATGACCCCATGTTCATACACTCCGCCGCCAATTTAGTTGATGTTATTGTACGCTCTCCATCCATCGGACATAATGTAAGTTCCAGGAAGAATGTATCTATATAAAAATATACACAAACAAGCCTTACAATTTTATCTAGTAATAAACTCAAAAGGGAATTCTGTAAAAACCGTTATCAAATTAATAGTACAGGCCGAGTCTTATACGTGGCGAGGGTTACTGTCTACCTAAGCACATCTATTTTAATACTTATCAGATAACAGACGCATCCAGCGGACTCTCCTACTCACCCTGTATATAAGTAAGCAAGCAAGTAAGCAAGCAACTAATATAAAGATTTACGTTTCAATCAAATGCTCCAGCGTTTGCCTTCCCCTATCAGCCACCTCCAACAAAAAGCATTCACCAGTGCCCCGTTCTACGCCACCATACACCCAGTGCCCCTCTCGCCACTGCCCCCGATGGTATTTCCTGTGAATGAATTTTGATTCGTCTATTTCGACGATCTTCGAAGTGCCATCATCGTTTAAGCCACCTATAAATAAATATATTCTTATGAAACATAGATAACCAAATTATCATGTACTCCTTGATTATTCCGAATAGGCAACACACATTTCATTCCAGTGGTATCGGCATTGATTAATATAATAGTATTAATATCGGTGGCAATTAAAACAAATATAGTAATTTGAAGAAAGTTTGCCATGAAAATAAAGGTGTACAGTGTGTTGCCTATTGTAGCGAATAAAGGTGTTATATTAGAAAATGGGGCACCTTATACAAAACAGAAATACCCACCGATGGCTACCGGGTGGTCGACTAAATTTTGTTGACAGATTTCCCTGCAGAAGGAACATCAGTCCATACTCGTGTGGTTTGACGCCTCACCCAGCTTGGCCTCGAATGCGATGCCCTTCTGGGAGTAGTCTCGGCACCATCCGTAGGTCACCTTCAATAGTTCTGCCAGTGGCAGGTGGCTCCCAGAGAAGAATGAAGCTCTTCTGATGCTTACCACAGAGAGACACCCTCTGCACCTCCACTGGTAACCATCAGAAATCTGCATTCTCTGGACGGACGACATTGGAAGATTGCAGGCTCCACAAAAGGATGTATTCGGTAGTAAACACCACCTAGCCATAAACTGAATACAGTGTAGAGTGCTTGAGAATGCTAAGTCGGTGTACGACAGAACCTGTGGCCGTTCATTGTCTTCGTCCAACACTTCGTCAACGGTAACTATTGCCGTTGGTGCAGGATGGCCTCTACCAGCCATAGTTAAAAAAAAAACACACAGAAACACTAACCATAACAATAATAACTACTAGCAATTAACAATAAACAGTAACAATAATAACAAAGAGCAACAAATATCAACAAACAAAAACAAATAACAAAGAGCAACAAACAACAATAAACTATCCCAATAACACAATGAAACGCAAGGAAATTAGGAAATCAAGTTTAAACTTTACCTAAACAAAGATGTAAACAAGATGTAACTTTAACCTAACAAATGCAGTAAACCACGAGGCAACAGTGCAGATATTCCGGTAGATTTTCAAGGGGCGTTTCGCGCATGCGCATTTAAAAGATACATCAAATACCAGATTACCGAAAGGGAGCCAATCATCTTGATGTAACGAGAGGTTTATAACTATTCCTAGTAATTTTAGTAAAAGCATACTATTCATATTAATTGATCTTTTTAACTTGCTTCCAAAGCCCTTCTATAGTTAGCTTATACTTGTCATATTGCTTGAAAACATCCTTCATTTCGGAATCAAGGACTTCTGTATTATGAAGAAGATCCTTGAGAATATGTCCATCATTTCCAATTATTTTTTTCAATTGATCAATGTAATCTGAAACATCTTGAGATTGAACTTTCAAATCATCTAGATCACTAGTTAGTGCAACCCCACTAATTTTTTGATTGATCCAACCGAGAAAAGTTAATGCTCTGTGTTCTAGAGCTCGTTTAGATCGTGCTGAGTTCTCAAATTCTCTTCGAGATGAGTTCAATTCATTTCTCCATTCAAACACAGCTTACCAGAATTTAATCCATAATGGATAAGTTTCACACTCTTCACAATGTTCATAATCATTGCTAGTGGGAATTCCAAGCAATTTGCAAATTTGTGACGCTACTTCGGTTTTCGGTGCTTTTTAAAATCTACGGTGATACTCGGGCGCCAGATTTGATAGTGGAGTTTACTCTCCAACGGCTTCGTTCCTTTTACGGGAATCGGAAAAACAAAGACCTAGGTAACTTCAGTGTAGAAAAACAGGGTAATGCAATAATAACAATGAAATACAAACAAAGTATTTAATTTATTAAGCACAAAAAAAAGTAATCATTAAATATGTACAATATATTAAATATTAAACTTACACCTTCGTGGGTATTGGGAATTGAACAACACAACACTATTTAATTCATATACTGTTTCATATTTACGTTTCGGAAAACTACCTCTCCTTCTTCAGAATAATAAAAAATTACACAATACACCTACATTACAAAATACAATACATATTAAAAATTTGACATATCACTTACTAACAAATTTGAACTTATAATTAAATAATTTATCTAAATAGTTCGTTTGTCAAAACTTGTTCCAAAATTTATATATTAGTCAAGGATACAGTTGTAAACAAAACTTAAATTTTGAATATCTTTCCTATCATTTACAGAATTTTTATCTTTTTTTATGTAAACCGTTTCTTTTATCAACCTTTTTTTGTCATTCGTTTCTGTGTCTAATATTTTATAATTTATGTAATCAAAAGAATGTTTCTTGTCTCCTGCATTTTTTCTAAGGGCGGTATTTTCTTTATTTTTCCCTTCCGTACTGTTCTTGTGAGCCTTTATTCTGTTTCCAATATACTGTTTGGTTTGGCCTATGTTAAATATTAAATATTATTGTACGTCCATTTGAACGTGGGTAAAGCGGACTACTAGTTGTAATTTAAAAACCCCATTCACTTCTAAACATTCTGTAATAATAAATGTAAAAAAATAATTGTATGGCACATTATCAGCAATCAATTCGTCCGGAATACCAAGAATCGAAAATATCATTTTTAAATTTTTTAGTAAGCTAATGTCATTTATGATTCATTAATTACTGACGATAAAACAGCACTTGTTCGCTTCGGTTCCGTTCGATGCCCGATGGGCAAAAATCAAAATACATGGAAATGAATGGCAGCCCGCGCGTTACGTCCGTTCGGTACAGCACCATTCTTTTCGTCCCGTTCGGTTCAATCCATGTATACTACAGATGGTAAAAAGATCCGAAATCCGATCAGTCTACAGGTAAACGTAGGGTGCCTTGGTAAGATATAGACCAATAGAGACAGTGCTCCCGTGTTTAGCATTACAATGAATGAAGAAGTACTGATTGAATTGGTGCGAAAATGGGAATTTTTGTATGATGCAATAGATAAGAGGTACTACGACACCGTGCAAAGCGAACTTTTGGGAGGAGATATCCAGGATAGTAAAATGGCCTGCTAAGTATATGTTTACAAAATGAATTAACAAAAACTCTATTTATATTCAAGTATATTTATACAGAGATAAATGCAATTGTGTTTGGAATAAGTACTTCATTGGAAACCCATAAAAAGTATCTATCAAATAATAGTAATAATTATATCTACCATTTGTATAAAAGCTCTAGTGTTTACAGAACTGCTATTTAGTTATTACTCTCATTACTTCCTACTACTGAATATGCCTTCTCCCCATATAGATTATTTCACGTTGCCAGGGTAAACTTCCTTAAGGTGAGCTAAAGTATTGCGTAAAACTATCTCTAATATCAAATGCCTCTCGTTGGAAATTGCTACCAACCCCTCAAACGTCAACAAATCCTTCAGCAATCTCTGCTACCTCAAGTTCTCCAGCCTGCAAGCACAGACATCGTTTCGGAGAAAGTTGTGCAGAGTAACTGTGCCAAACACTATTAAATCAAGATATTCTGGCGAAATATTGAAATTTTTGAAATAAATTCGAAACTGGCTCTGCTGTGTCGATAATTATATATTTTTTTACTATCGTTGTTGGTCAACTGTGCTCTTGAGTATGGCCTCATTATATTGGGTAATGGCAATGCTTTATTTGGTGGAAGATTCATTTCTCCATAAAGTATTTTTCTGCCAAATCGTCACGATCGAAATATACCTCCGTCGCTATTCCTCCCATAAGGGCCAACATCAACAGTAATATATCTATAGTTTGCATCTACCAAAGCCTACAAATACATACTGAACTCATGTTTATAATTATAAAATTGGCTCCTACACAGTTGGAATAATTCCATTTTTGAGAGAATCGTTCTTCTACTTTGCCAATGTTCCATTGTGGGAACAGGCATCACGACAGGCTGTAGAGTTGGTCATATGTTTTCACACGTATCATAAACTATTTCTTTTACTGTCGTTTCTCCAAATCTGTAGCCAAAGGAAATAGCAGAATATGAATCTCTATGACCCAAAAACCTACATAAAGTATAATAATTTCAATAACTCTTTTATTTCTATTTAAATTATCATATTAAGTTAAACTGTTTATGAATGATTCATTTATTGTAGCAATTAAATGCAAGAAGAATTGGACTTCTCTTCGAGACTGTTTTCGAATGGCTCTTAAGAAGCGGAAAACAAAAAGTGGTTAAAAAATCTAAACCGTGGAAATGTGAAGAGACTATGTCCTTTTTTATTCCGTCTATTGCTGAGAGGGAACAAATATCCAATCTTCAAAAATCAAGTAACTTTAATTTTGCATATATATGGTGCACCCAAAATTGAAATGTTGAAATGCTTTACTACACGATGATCAATATCGAAAAGCAGTTTTAGCGTTTTAAAGCAGAAATTATGTCGTAACTTCATTAAAGTCGGCAAAAGTTCATTCTGGTAGCTTAAGAGAGAACGAGCCTTTTCTTTTTTCTTAAAAAAAGTACAGATGCACTCAAACTGGTGCCTTTCGAAACCAGGCTTTATATCCCTCGAATTGACTTTGCAATATTTTTGTGTATCTTTTATAGTCAGAATCATTCAGCCCAAACTCCTTATGGTCCAAATATTCAATGCTAAAATCTACATTGATGATCAACTGTAAAATAGATATAGGAAAATACAGTCGGTTGGGGAGCTTTTTAAAACAATTATAAATCAAGAGGATATGTTCCGAAAAAATCAAAGTATTAGTCACGAGAGGATGTTCTGAAATTTTTAGTGGAAGCTTCCAACGACACGTACCTTTTGGAAAAGGTATTGAAACTGTGGATGACACTAAGTTCCAATTATAGTTATATTATTTGTTTGCTGTAGATTGTTCTGGTGATTGGTGTATTTGGAGGGTTGAGGAGAGAAGCTGTTGAAGTTAACTGTGGATGATATAGACGACAGAGTTGCAGTAGTGGTGGTGATAATTCCATATACAAAGACAGGTAATCCGAAAAGTTTTACTATTGTCAAGTTCAAAGGGCATTGTTACGTATTCGAATTGACCAGTAGGGGTGACGAAGGCGGTCTTTTCTATGGAGTCCGGGTGGATGAATATTTGATGGAACCCGGAAGCCATACCTAATGACGTACAATAGGCACCATGGCCAAAGCGATCAATCTGGTCGTCGATTCGCGGAAAGGGGTAGCGGTCCTTAATAGTGTGTTTGTTAAGAAGACTAAAGTCGACCATCATTCGTTCTGTTTCATCCTTCTTCTTCTTAACCAGCAATACAGGGCTAGCATAGGTCGAAGACGATTCCTGAATAATGCGGTTTAGTAGTAGGTCGTCAATTATTCTTTTAACGCGTTCACCTTCGCTATAGGACATATGATATGGTTGATGACGAACGGTATCTTCCGTTTTCAAACGAATTTGTAGGTGTCCAGTTGTTACGGTACAAACCCTTATTTTGTACACGCAAACTATAAAATGCTGACAGCTGTCTCAATGGAGATTGGGGTGGGTGATTAATTCGCGATTTAAAAGGGGGTTCTTAAGGGCGGGACGATAACTTACTCCAAGGAGTGTTAAAAAGGGCGCCACCTATTTTTCTGTAAGCCCTAAGGCGTTGAGAGTGAAAAATAGGAAAATCCTCGGAGGTGTGTAATCGCAGGCCTCGAGATAAACAGTCGGACTGCACCTGTTGACCTACTAACGTACCTGTAACAGACAAGCGACTAGGGTGGGTTTGGGAGGAGGTCATTAAGTTACTTTCCAATCAAAATACGTTACTTTCAAACTATTTAACTTTTAATTATTGACTTGCAATAAGAAAAGGGGTGACATAACATATTTACACAGAATCTCCCTCAATAATGAGGAGAGATAACATAAACATATTTATACAGAACCTATAAATAAACAAGTATGATAACACACATATGTACATAAAATGTGTACTACTAAATTGCAGTAAACAGACGATAGGGCAATCGACTCAACCCAGAGCCCACAACCTCGAGATCATATTTACGATAACCACTAGATCCTCGGGGTTGCCGCCCTGTACAACTAAGGTATTTTTAAGCGAGACTAAAATTTGTAATTACAACTGAAACAAAACTTCGGAACACAAAAGTAGCGTTTGCTACTTCATTTAAGTAGACGGAATTCTTTACGTTAATTCACAAGTGGCAGTAGTTTTTACGGTGACCCAAAAAGGGGTGATGACTTTGCTTAAGTCTCAAAGCTTTACGTTAATTCACAAGTGGTATCGACTGCTAAAAGCATAAACATTAATTTCAGTACCTGTTCGGCGATGAGGTCGTCAGATGGTTTATCTCTTTGCACTTTAAGATTACACAATAGAGGCCTTTACACTTTCAACACCTTTTAATGGCGATACGGGACGGAATTCCTTCACGGTGCTTAGAGAGGTGGTCCTCAACGACGGGAACCGGTGCAGGTGACTGATGAGCCGGTACGAGAATTTCTTGGCGAGTTGGAGTACTTCTTATCTACTTGATCGATGATATTCACTTTACTTGAACATGATACATTCTCGGGACGGGAGCCGTACGAGATAACAACCGAATCTCGAGTATCTTGTGAGTTAGATGAATTCGCAAGCACTTTATCAACGATAGGATCTGATAGTTCACTTAAAATCGGTAAACGACACGGCAGCGGTACCAGATCATTCTTTAGCTCAAATCGTGACGAGAGATGAAGCAGAACTTTATTTTCTCAACAAACGGTAATTTTCCGAGACGGTAAGCGGTATTAGTTCATTCTTTAGAACCTGTCGAGACGAGAGGTGAAGATCGACTTATGCTCTCTTTTTTAAGTAGAGCATGCGTGAATTCGCATTATAGGGGGAATGGTTTTAAAAAACGGGCAACCGATTGGCTGACCGGTCTACAGAGGGTGGGTGCTTGTGGCGTTGTAGCCAAGGGTAATCCAATATTATGTTTATCAACAAAGCTTCAGACAAAAATCCTAGAAGTTAAAGCGTACTTCTGCATTCAATCACGTTTTAATGAGGATTGGCAAGGCCAACAAGCAGTCGCCGGATACAAAGAAAGGGGTAGCCTCTAACATGGACTGGGCCACATTCTTAAAGGGTGACGTGTTGCACTAGCCCCAAGGGATATAACACAGTGTTTACGCGGCCGACTCAATAACCCTTTGTGATATCTGAGAACTGATGCAATTCATTGTGCAAGGTAGCAAGGATGTTTCTTGTAAGGTCACTGGTAATACTAGAAGCAGATAAGGCATTCACCTGTGCAATAAGTGGTTCAACGGCCCATTTGTGCTTCGTGCTATGATTTCGCCGTCGACGTGAAAATACAATACCGGGTCTGTTCAAAACATCTGTTCCGATTACAACAGGCGTACCAATACAGGGTGTTTCTTAAATGGCGGACACGGAGAGCACTACGCGATTCTCATCTTAAAACTGAGTTGAAAACGTATAGGCGATTTTGTCCCAATGTATTTAGTTTCCGAGTTATTCGCATTTTAAAAATTTTAAATTTGACAACATTGCGCATGCTTGCACGGACTTTGTTTTAAACGTTTGGTGTTTTAAAAGGCAGTATGAACAAGTTTCCTAGGTAATAACCTCATAGCTACAATGCACTGTTGCAACATATTGAAAAAAATTTTAACAACAGATATTTATCAAAAAGAATGTCTTCCGAGGAAGGAATACAACGTATAAAAAATTGCAAATTTATTAAGATTTAATATTTGATTGATGAACAATGCGGAACGGTTAAAATTTGCCCGTTTTTCCAAAGCATAAAAGGAATTGAATCTCAATCTTTGACGGAGAATAACTCTGAAACTGGCGAAGAACGGGCATTATTGTATTATATTTTTCCAATTGGTATCTGGAGGGGAATGTAGTACTGTTCTCCGGGTCCGCGATTTAAGAAACACCCTGTATATTTTGCTGATACTACATAAAAGTCGACTTCAACAGTTATTTCTGATAGTTCCAGTACAAGGTGCATGCACGCAGTGGATTCAAAGCTTTGATGGTCTATACCAATGCGCCAAACGCCTTAGGTAAGTGCAGAAGGACGAGGATTGCAATGTAATAACTTAATCATTGATTCAATGTCAATCAGAACATTTACACAAACATGCTGAATTATTCCAACAATAGTGTCAAGGCATTTTACGCAGTCCAGGCTACAAAGATTTACTCGTGCATTCCCTAATCGTTCAGATCGTTGTCGCGCATAACAAGTTTCAAATGTATGATTGTCATTTTTGCGATATAAGTACAAAACGTGCGGGTTTTTTTGTTAACATGTTCGTTGCGGTTCGGGCAAGCAGCTCGTAAATGTTCGTTTGAACCGCAGCTGTAGCATGCGCGCACAACTGGCGGATATGACGTATTAGAATGGTCACCTCTAGGAACTTCCTTTGACTGACCGCGCGGGAAATAGCGTTGTTCCAAAGGTCGCTCTGTTACATTGGGAGCTGATTTTTGCATAGTAGTTAAGCCAACTATCAACTCCCCAAAGGTAGAGCATTTTAAGTTTAAAGCAAGCGACTTAACTATGGGATTAGTATTACCAGAACAAACAATTTCAATTAAATTAAATTCAACATAAGTAGCTTCGCTGCCTGAATTGCAAAGATAAGCGTCTTTGAACAAATACCCTGCGTTACGTCGGTGTGGAAACGTTTGTTGAGGGTCGACCATTTTCTTTCTCCAATCTTCTTCTAATCATCTTTCAACACGACCCGACAATGCAGCCGACGCTCGTGCAGCAAGTATTCATTCATCCCAATGGAAACGGTGACCTGCGTCTTCGATATCGTCGAACCAGGCTTGTAGGTCATGAACGGCGGGATCAAAAATGGACAAAACAATGTTCGTATCGGCATGAGCAATGGTTGCAGGGGTCATATTGTGCTGCTGTGCTAGCGTAAAGACTCTGATTGTGGGTCAAGGTAGGCTTAATAGAAAAACGAGGATGTTACAGGGTATGTGACAGACATTTTTCTGACGATATGAAATTTGCTACCCACCACAACAGAACAAATCTGAAAGTGGATGCAGTTCCAACTTTGTATCTGTCAAGTATGTAATAACTTAGTTCTTATAAATCCCTGAATATGATTTAACGAGTAGGTTTTTCACAAATATTTCGCATACCGGTTTAGCGAACGAAGAACCCCATGCTCCATTTATAATTTTGGCATCCGAAGATGTAACGCATTCAACCTATTTCTATGCTTACGAATAGTAAGGGCGGCTGTAGAAAATAGCCGTGCGGCTGGTACAGATGTAGCTGGGGTGCCAAGTAGATCTCTGGGCCATTTTGGCTACTATTGGATACGTCGATTGGTGTGTACGCAACCAATTAAGTACATTTTCTTCTTTATACGCACGTTTAGTCAAGAGATATTCATCAAATTCTCTTTTCCAATTTCATTTTTCTGAGAACTAAAGTTGCAGCCATTTATAAAAAAATTAAGTCAATAATTAGATACAAAAAAATTAATTATATATATTTCAACAATAAAGTCGTCATCAGTAATTATAATAAAAATAGTAGATAAATTTACATTCTGTCAGAAAAAAAAATAACAAGAATTAGTGAATTCGAAAAGAATCCTCAATAAAAAAATTTAAATCTTACCTTGAAATAAAAGAACTAAGTTTCAATTTTGTATAAAACGAAAAATAAAAAAAATTTTTAAAGTTTTTTTAAACGAAATTTATAACTATTATTATTTGATCTTGTACGAAAATATTTAAAGAAAAAAGCTACTATACGATTTTTTACGTTATTTATTTAAAAGTCAATAAACAAAAATCTAACAACTATAAAACTACTAAATCTATATTTATGGGGAACATATATATATACTAATCTAACACAATAGTACAAAAAATATTTAAAAAAAAATCTTCGCACAAACTAGGGAGGGGGGGGGGGTAAATTGTTCACATTTGTTTCTGCGCATTCCCTGCAGCATTATACGATGTGGTCCATGCACAACCAAGATTTGCAGAACTTGCAAAAATATCTCATTTTGCGTCTCTTGCAGTATTTGCAGTGACCTCGTTTATTTGGGGGAAGATCAGGTGCTGCCCCTGGGGGGTGGATGCCAGATAGTCGGCTAGCAATTTCTCGTACTTTCACAGGTAAATACCGGCTAGTAGCTCTTTGTTTTATGCTTTCGTTGGTTAGTTCTATGCCCAAGTCTTTCAGAAATAGCCTACGGGATTTGCTGAATTCGGCATCGGGGTTGTTTGATTTATAAACAATATAAGCATTAATTGCAGCGACGTTTAGTAGCCCGTAAAAAATCAGCATGGGCCAACGGCGGGTGTTTCTAGCAGCATTATATGTCGTTATGCATTGAAGAAACCAGTAATACATTTTTTTATTTTTTAGGCACATAAGAAACACCCATCATATCAGCACCAAAAGCAAATACAGAAGAATTAAGGTTCCTAGTTTTTATTTGGGTCAATTCCTGGGGTAGTTCTCTTTTGTTTGATTTAATTGTTGCTACAACGGTGAGGCGATGTTCTGTTAGTAATCGCTTTACAATATCATATCCTGTAAACTAACGATCCATCGTGACATTTCTGCCCGATCCAGATAGATGCATGCACATTCTCTCTGTAACTGCTGCTGTCGAGTTATCAGTTTTGAACGGACCATCCGGCTGGGTCCCTGCATAAATCTCTAAATGAGAAGTATAAAAAGTTCTGGCATCTACCATAGAAAATACTTTCAACCCATATTTACTGGGTTTATTTGGAATGTACATTCTGAAACCACATCTTCCGCGAAATGCAAGTAGCATTTCGTCCAGTGTGACATATTCTCCTACACTATAGTGAGTTTTACATCTTTCGTTGAATATCTCTAGCATTTCCTGCCGCAAGTTTATCTTGCGATTTTCTCTCATCTCTTGTGTCTGTGTTATGGAAACGCAAGCACCTTACCAAAAATTTAAATCTTCTCATGGCCATCGCTGCGGGAAATATGTCAGACCCTAGACCATCATTGCTATAAAATTCAATTATATTTTTTCGTCCTCCATGTTGAGAACCTGCTAAATACAGTAACCCAAATAATTCCTTTATTTTCTTCGGCGCTTGTTTCTTTGACGTCCTATTTATTTTTATATGCATCAGCTTTCTTTTGGATATATAAATTAGTATTTAGAACAGTAATATCTACGATTTCGTTGAAGAAATACGTCCAGCATTGAATTGGCGACTTTCCATATTTTGCCTCTCCCTTCTTTCTCGTGTTCTGACATTGAGTGGTAGAGGCTCCTTCCGCCATTTAGTGCCATCTTTTCCGCGATAATATTGAGATCGATCTTTTTCTGTACTAGCATTTCGTATATTACGAACATCCTCGACATCTTCATCAGATAGAACTTCTTGTTCTGTGTCGGTATCATGATCACTAGGAATATTATAGTCTCTATCAGCCATCTATCGTCATCACTTTCAGAAAGCTCAACTCTTCATCACTGACGTAATCGTCATGAAGGGCCGTTAGCCTAGCTACTTCTTTTTCATACAACCACATTGATATGGAGTTGAAGCACTATAGAAAATAATACAAAAAAAATGACGCAAATTAATAAATACTATTGCAATTATTTACCTTATTCAATCAAGAAACAGCTATAAAAAGAACCACCACTTGGAAGCACAAAACATTTACTGGAACGTAAACGAACAACTAAATTGTAACGTTACATTTCACTTGTTGATGTTGAAATTAATTTATAAGGTGAATCAGCTACAAGCGCAGGATGTTTTGTCTACAAATATTGTAAGCATAAACATGAATTCGCCAGAATTCACTATTTAATTCGTCTTTGCGTTTTTGTATAATGATACATTAGCGGACGCGAGTTTCGTTCGTGGAGCCGAAACAACTCAAAAAAAACCTTATTTATTTTACAATGCTTTTATTTACATTGGATTACCGAATGACGGAGGTTTACAATTAACAAACGAATAATGTTACTTGCTAACGTATTAAACGAATAATATTATGTTGCTAGTCAACTTGACAAACGAAATAATGAAAAGAAGACAGTAGTTTTAGTTTAACACGGCTGTGGCTCGGGGAAAGCTAAAAAAAACAACAGCATAAAAGAAACTCTGGTTTTATTCGTAATAATATAAATGGTTATAAAATGAAAGCCACTCTAGGGGGCGGCGACGTTGGGCAGCAGGTCCCAGAGTTCCAACTCTTCTGGCCGGAGGCGGCTACTGGAGGTCTTGGTGGGGATGGGCCTAGTAGGCCGGGAGGGATCCCAGGGGGCGGCCGGACGTCGGGGGCGTCCGCGGGGGTCGCGTCGGGAACACACGGTGTACGGTGGAGGGGGTGGGATCTCCACCTCCCACAATCGAGCGAAGAATTGGACCTCAGCGGGGTCTGGGTGCAGTTCCAGTTCCAAGCCGGGGCTGCGGGGGGAGAAGAGCCCGGGGGCGGCGGGAGCGATGGGGGAGGCGGCTAGAGGGGTGAGGAGAGTGGGAACGGGGGTCCAAGAAGGTAAGGGTTCGTCCTCGGAGGTCTCAGAGAGGTCGAGGGGAGGTGGGTTCTTGGGGGCGTCTAGGAGGCGGCGAGGGGGAGAGCGGGGGCTGCCGAACAATTTTCGGAGTCGATCGTCCAGGTCCTGGGGAAGGTCCAATCCAGCGTAGTGGGACCGCTTGGGAGGCGGCGACGTGGTCCGGGAGCGGGTGGAGGCCGGACGACGGAGACGAGCCCGGAGACGGTGCGTCGGCGACCCGAGATCTACAAATCTGCGGGCGCAGCGGGCCAGGCGACACGCAGGGGGCGAGCGGTCAAGACCGGGGTTTCTAAGAAAAGAAACAGAATGGCAAGATGCCGTTAGTACGAACCGGTGGAACGGACCCCGGGCCGGGGAATGCAGAACAATACCCTCGGGGGCCAGGTGGCATGGTTGTGGCGGTTCTTGAGGTATGCTGGTTAAAGTTGACTGATGAATATAGATGAAGGATTAATAAAGATGAAGGCTGAATAAAGATGAATGCTGACTAAAGATGAATGATGCGTAAAGATGTTTGCTGGCTACAGTTGCTGGACTCAAGTGTCTTCTTGTCGGTTTTTCTACTGGTTTTATACCCTTCAGCTAAGGGTGGTGCGATCCGGGTGCGTGGCGATTGGTCCTTGCTTCACGCGCCAGGGAGGCTGAGTGGGGTAGTGACCTCGCTGTACCTAGCGGGTAGCAGCGTGTGTGTTCTAGATTTGGCTGTGTTCGTTTCGCGAGGGTTTTGTTAATGATTTTCACTTCGGCGGGTTCACAAACCCTTAGCTATGTTTTTGAATTATTTTTCTAGCGTACCTTTTACGTTTAATAATCTGGGAGTCTTATTCCCGTGTCTAGGACATGTTATTTATACATGACGGGGACCAGGAGGTGTTGCCTGCGGGTCCCGGTTCATCGAACACGTATGGTTTACATGTTTGGTTGTTATTATATGAAAGTAATTGAGTTTCGCAAAGTTTATTATTGGGTATTTCAAAATGATTCTTTTGATTACAAAAATAAGTTTCTAAAGACACTAGCTTACAGTGGTCTTTTTCAATTGGAAGGTAGTACCTACTTTACTCTTTAACAAAAATTATATAATTATTTTTATTATGATACGACTGATATAATTTAATATCTGACAGTTAAATTTTCGGTTTTAGAACATGCAGAACTTTTTATGAAGAATAACTTTTTTTCATAAAATCAATAATAACAAAGTTTTCCATATGTAGCCAACTTACGCGGACACACTGTATACATCGTGATCTTTTATTTATACTATTTTGAAAGGTCCGTCAAATTTTTTACATTTTTTATTTCTGTTGTCAGTTTTGATAAATACGATTTTAATTTTAGTTATTTTCAATTTTTCAGTTTAGTTTTTTTTTCTCATTTCTTTGGTGGTGTTTTGAATATCTTGTAAACCTTTGTAAATTGCATTCATTTGGTCTTTGTGGTTGTTGATGTAATAACTGTAATATCTTTCATTCTTTAATTTAAAGGGATCTAAGCAATTAGTGTGTCCGTATACTATTTCAAAAGGTGTCATTTTTAAGTTTGAGTGTATTGAGTGGTTATAAGCTAATATGCAATAAACATACGATTGTTTTCTGAATTATTCTCTAATAATCGATAATGTTCAATTCGGGTTTAATGTAATCTTTCTACAATTGAATTCCACTCGTGATGATGGGGGGTGGTAACATGAAATTTAATATTATGTAAGCTTAAGAAATCTTGAAATATTCTTTTATCAAATTCGTTATCTACAATTGCTTCTTTTGGGGTAGTGTACGACGTAATATATTCTACAAATTTATCCAATACATTAGTTAAGTTACTGGACTCTTAATTTGTATGCTTGAGCAAATTTTGAGAAGCTGTCTATAACTGTTAAGTATTTAGTTTGATTAATCTGAAAAATGTCTAGGTGAATTGTTTGAAAAGGTCTCGTTTGAGTGGGTGTTAATTGTAAGGGTACATTATTGGGATTTCTATTGTATTTGTTGGATTTACATATCTCACATGATTTAATGAATTCTTCTACGTTTTTTTCATCGCTTTCCAATAAAAGTATCGTTGGAGGTATTCTATTGATTCTTTTATTCCCCGGTGGTTATTTTTGCCTAATGAACTAATTTTGTTTTTACGTTCGTCTTTATTTATGATGTAAGTGACTTGTTTCGTACATCTATGAAATTTTGGGGTATTATTATTTGTAATGTCCTTAAGGAAATTGGAAAATTCTATATAATAAGTGGTCTGTGGGGAAATAACAATAATAATTAGAATTAGGTTGACAGTGTTCTAACAATAATTTTGTGAAAATATCAATTTTATTTTGATCGTTCAGGAATACTGCATAATGTGTGACGTTATCGTATTTAGTAATTCTAATGGGTTTTGGTATAGTGACTTTAATAAATTCAATTTGATTTAGAAAATGTTGTAAAGGTTTTTCTGAGATGTCTATTAGTATTACTGGAGTAGACGATTCTTGACTGTGTACAGTATTTACGTATGAATTGTTTTCGTCATTATTTATGTCATGCGGTGTTTCGTCTAAATAAGAGTCGTTGTCTTCGTTGTCGGTAGTTATTTTATTCGGGGGTTTAATTTGTATGTCGGAAATAATATTTATACGTGGTTTAGTTAGTGGTGTTTCTATTGTGGGGGGCATGTCGAATAAGTTCTCAATATCGGGTGTGCTTGCTCTACTAGCTATTTGACTTTCATTGAAAATGGGTTCAGGTGTTTCTAATCGGTCAGGGTATTTTATGTCAATGGGGTTTAATTAAATACGGGATAATGCATCAGCGACTTTGTTTTCTTTACCGGGAAGATAATGAACAGTAAAATTAAATTCTTCTAGTTTCAGGGCCCACCTTGCTAATTTAGAATTTGTTTCGTTGATGTTACGTAACCACACCAAAGGTCTATGATCGGTATATAGATCAAATTTAACACCGAACAGGTAGGGTCGAAATTTTTTTGTTGCCCATACAACAGCTAGGAGTTCTCGTTCTATTGTCGTATAATTTTGTTCTGATTCGTTAAGTGTGCGGGATGCATAGCATATGGGTTTATTGTTCTGTGATAAGACAGCGCCAAACGCGAATTTACTTGCATCTGTAGTTAATTGAAATGTTTTAGAAAAATCAGGGTATTGTAATATGGGTTCGTTTGTTAAGATGTTTTTACAGTTTTCAAAATTTTGAATGAATTCGGTTGTATGATTAATTTTGTTATCTTTCTTTAGGCAATGTGTTAAAAATTTTGTAACTTTTGCAAAATCGCGTACAAATTTTCTGTAATATCCGAAAAGTCCGAGGAATGATTTAATCTCGGTCCTAGTTTTAGGTAAAGGAAAATTTTTGATTGAGGAAATCTGTGAAGGATCAAGTTTAATACCTTTAGTAGTAATAATATGACCTAAATATTTAATTGATTTGTGTAAGAATTCTGATTTATCAAGTTGTATTTTAATGTTGTGTTTTTGGCAAACTTTGAATACGTTCTTTAGTCGATTTATGTGTTCTTGTAAACTACTAGAATAAACAATTATGTCGTCTAGGTAAACTAAACATTGGGAAGATGTGAGTCCTGTAAGCGCAGTATTGATTGCACGTTGGAATGTTGCCGGAGCATGTTTTAATCCGAAAGGCATTCTTTTAAATTGGAAATGTCCTTCTTCAGTAGAAAATGCTGTTTTTTCTCTATCTGTACTTTCTAATTCTATTTGATGAAAACCGGATGCAAGATCTAAGGTGGAAAAATACGATGCTCGTCTTAAATTATCTAACACGGTTTCAATTCTAGGTAAAGGGTATTTGTCTTCTATTGTTTTGTTCATTGAGTTTCCTGTAGTCGATAACAATACGCCACTTTTGTTTACCTGAGACGTCCAATTTTTTTGGAACTACCCATATAGGAAAATTGTAAAGGGATTCAGAGGGTTCAATCATATTTTCTGATAACATTGTATTAATTTGTTGTTTAACTTCTTCTCTGTGAACATGGGGTTAACGATAATAAAGGTTGAGGTATCAGTTTTAGTGAGGATGTGATGTTTTACTAAAGGGATGACACATAAGGGAATACCGGGTGCATGAAACATTTCTTTATATTGATAACACAAATTGGATAAATCTTCTTCGTTTAAGTGATTAAGCCGAAGATTTTCTTTTAAATTATCTAAATATACACGCTTATCGCCTACATTAATATTATGGATTTGAATGAATCCATTACTATTACTATTAAGATAGTCTTCTAAAATTAAGGGTTGATAAATGTTGATCTTTTCGTTTATCGTAACAAACGAATAATGAAAAGAATACAACAGTTTTGGTTTATATAGAAATAGATAAGGATTATCAGGGACCATTAAGGTTTCCCATAAGCATAACATAACTCACGTCCAGCACGCTCGATAACATTAATATGTATTGTATGTTTTTTTTTTTTTTATTATTAATTTATTTGATTAGCAATCAGAATATTAATACATCCTATGAGCTAATGATTTGTATTAGGTAGATTTGATTGGTAAACTCCCAGCGGAGTCATCCCTTCCTTAAACAATTAAATCTTTTGGCCACTTCTTCTGAAGGCGTCTGAGTTGAGGATCTTCTGTCAGCGGGGTAAGAGTTTCATTTGGGTGAAGTTCTAGTGTCGTTTGGTGTTTAATAGCATACTTCTTGATTACGTCTTTCACATAGGGGATGTTTAGGTCTACGTGGAGTGTCTGATTTGTCACATACCAGGGTGCGGTTGCTATACTGCGAATTGCTTTGGATTGAAAGCGCTGTATTATTTCGACATTTGATCTACTTGCACAGCCCCATAGCTGACAGCCATACGTCCAGATTGGTCTGATGATTGATTTGTATAACAAAAGCTTGTTTTCTAGGGATAGTATAGAATTTTTTCCAATGAGCCAGTACATCTGCTTCAGTTTTAAGTCCATTTGCTTCCGCTTCTTATTAATGTGGGTCTTCCATGTCAATCTTTTGTCAATATGTAGTCCTAGGTATTTAACTTCAGAGGACTGAGGAAGGGCAGTACCATTAAGAGTCACAGGTGGGCATTCTTGATGTTTTGTCGTGAACGTTACATGAGTTGATTTAGTCTCGTTAACTTTAATTCTCCACTTAAGTAACCATCCTTCAATTTCGTCTAAATGATTCTGTAATGCTGCTGATGCTGCAACTGGATCCTCGTTACACGCAAGTACCGCCGTGTCGTCCGCGAATGTGCCTATTTCAGTTGATTCTGTTGTAGGTATGTCAGAGGTAAATAGGAGATACAACGTGGGTCCCAGGACACTTCCTTGTGGCACTCCTGCTTTTATTTCTTTAATATGGGAGATGTCTTGGCCAATCTTTGTTTGGAAGGTTCTACATGTAAGATATGATCGTAATAGAAGATAATAATCTGGAGGAAAGGTTTTCTTGATTTTTTGTTGTAATCCTCTATGCCATACCCGGTCAAAAGCCTGCCTAACATCCAGAAAAGCAGCAGTACAGAATGTTTTTCTTTGAAGTGTAGTTTGGATAATGTTTGTTAGACGGTGGCATTGTTGGATAGTAGAGTGTTGCTGTCTAAATCCAAATTGATGATTAGGCAGCCATGCTTCTTGCATTGAGTTTTCATTAATGCGGTTCAGGATTAATCTCTCGAGCAACTTGGATACTATGGAAAGTAGACTAATAGGACGATATGAATTCACTTCGTTGGGGGGTTTTCCGGGTTTGGGAATAAGGATAATCTGTGCAAATTTCAGCTGTAACGGCCAGTACGTAAGTCTCAGAATACCATTAAATAGACTTTGTAAAAATTTTACTCCTTGTTCAGGCAATTGTTTGAGTACCGCTGCTGTTATTAGGTCTTGACCTGGTGCTTTTCTATTTTTCAACCATTTTATTTCTTTCTCTATTTCTCTGGCTGAAATCTTACGTATCGGTAGGGACATTTGTAAGGGTGATTGAAGTTCCTCTTCTATTTCCTCATCAACCTCATTAGAATTTGGTTGGAAAACTTCAGCTAGGTGATCTGCAAATGCTTCTGCTTTTTCTTTGTCTGTTCTTAACCATAAACCCCTTTGGTTTCGTATTGGAGGAATATGTGTTTTTGGTTGTTTTATGCCCTTGGTAGCTTTCCAAATTGAATTATCATGAACATTTAATGACTGCATATAGATTTTGAAGGATTCATTCTTGACAGATTTTAATTTATGCCTGAGTTGGTTGTTCAATTGATTAAATCTTCTTTTGTCTTCTATGCTATGGGTGCGTTGCCATTTGGCTCTTGCCCGTCTTTTTTCTTTCACGATTTCCATGATCTCATTTGGTATATTGGGACTGTTTATTTTTGTATTTGTTGGCTGTGGTGTGGAGTTCCAACCTGCTTCCTGAACTGTAGTTATAAAATGGTTTGTGGCAGATTCTATTTCTTCTGTAGTTTTTAAGCTGGTATCTCTGTTGAGATGTTGTTCGATGTATTCCTTGAAGGAGTCCCAGTCAGTTTTCCTGTTACTAAGAGACGGGCTAGGTGTTTTGTAGATGACGGTAGTGCTGATGGTGGCTATTATCGGCGAGTGGTCAGACATCAGATCATAATTGGGCACGACATCCGTATAGTTTGATGAGAGCCCATTTGTAACGAAAAAGTCCAGCAAGTCTGGGATTTTGTTTGGGTCGGACGGCCAATAGGTTGGGCTACCGGTTGATAGGGGTTTATAGTTGTTATCTGTAATGAGTTTAAGTAACACTCTGCCCTTGGTTGTGGTTAACCGGGAACCCCAGTGGGTGTGCTTGGCATTAAAATCCCCGCCAGCTATAAATTTTTGACCTAAAGTTTCGAAAAACGGTTGTAGAAGATTTTGAGTGAGATTGTGTCTCGGTGGACAGTAAATAGCCGAGACATTGAGTGGAGTTGTGAGTTTTTCAACAACTTGGATGGTCGTAGCTTGTATATGGTCTGTTTTGTATTCCGGTTGTTCATAATGTGTAATAGTACTGCGGATTAGAATTGCTGAACCACCATGTGCCGTTCCATCAGGATGTTCTGTGTGATACACAGAGTAGTGTGGTATCTTTATGTATGTTCTGTCAGTAAAGTGAGTCTCTGACACGAGCATAATATCTATATTGTTTACATGCAGGAAGTTTTCAATTTCTAGGCTTTTGTATTGAAGTCCATTGGCATTCCATAAAGCTAATCGAAGAGACTTAGCCATTATTAAGCGATTTTATTGATGACTGTACTTAGCATGTTTAGAATTATGCTATTTTGTTGAAGGAGTTGGTTGAATAGGGCTTTAAATTCGTCTAGAAATTGTTGGAGGGTTAAGTCGTGATGTGGGTGGGACTGATTTGTTACTTTTTGGGAATATGCTGGATAAGGTGGATGTGGTTGGTTGATGGGTTGTTGACTATTTTGTTGGTGATTTAGGAATGGGAAATTTCGGGTTGTTAACTGAGGGGGGCTTCTGACTGTTGGTTGGTGATTAGGTAGGTATTTCTTTTGCAGTTCTTGGTATACTGAGCATCCCTTGTAGTTAGCTGGATGCGATCCTTCGCATAAAGCGCATGTGGCGTCAGTGTCTCTAGTTTTACCACAAGTTCTGGTGTCGTGGGGTCCTCCGCACTTCACACATGCATATGGCCTGTTGCAATATGTTCGTGTATGCCCATAGTTTTGACATCGTGTGCATTGCACTATTTCGACATTT